>CM054115.1:135567141-138274733 GCA_028673005.1 Tanypteryx hageni
GGCCATCATAAAAAACATATGAAAACAAAATAAGTCAATCATAAGCTAAAAAAGAGTGAAAACTAAATATTTTTATTAAAAATACTTTTCTAGCCTTTTTATGTGCAAATGTACCAATTATAATTGCAAAAGTATTCTTTGCACAAGCTAAAATTCATTCTTCTAAGTAGGTAATACGATTTCGACGCATAATGCAAAGAAAACTTATTATCTTGAAATTATTGTGATTGATAATGGCTGTTCCGGTCTTGCGAGGGCCATCATAACTTCCGAAGCACTCTTTCGCTTTCCGCAGCGGAGGGATCACCTTCCATCTCCCGATCCACTCAATCCCTGCTCCCCCCTCCCTCCCTCTCACGCGCCTTCCATCCCTCCCACCCTTTTCTCTCCTCCACACATCCTCCCGCGTTTGGGTCTTTGCCTCCCTCCCCGTGGGACAACTCCTGCCCCAATGCAATCCCTCCCTCGCTCCCTTTCTCCCTCACTTCCCCGCCAACTTCATTAAGCGGCGAAGTCTCCTCTTCTGCTCCACCATTTCTGACCTATGCTCAATCAATCCATCGACTTCGCTAAAATTGATACCATTTTCGTTCAGAGGGTAGTGGTTCGGAGGAATCCTTAATCTCGATCGATTCTCGTACTTTCGTTGTCGTAGAGTTGGTGAAGTTTATCGATGCGTTGACGTTTTGGTGCGACAAAGTTCTGCTGAAGATTTTTTTGAGTTTAGGAACCTCTTAAAGGACCATAAGGAAACTAAGCATAAAAAATATTTTTTTACAAAATTCTATTCTTTGGAGACAGGTAATAATTATATTTCAAATATTATTATAATTCATTTATACCGCTTCCAAGATATCATACGGGACATATATGTCCCGCCCTCGCGTAATATAGAGAACTTATCTAAAGTCAAAGATTTCCAAATATTTATGATGAGGCACGAACTGGTATTCGGTCCTCTTGTTGCCAAACATGCACAGCACATTTCCGTCGCTCACTTTTTTCTAGAAAATTATTAATGTGTCGAGTTCATATGAAAGATATTTCAAAAGTAAATTATAGGAAATATGGAACAGTTGTGCACTTAAATACGACACAAGTAAGAAAATGATACATTGGAAGAGTATCCGCGGATTTTTTATAACATTTTTACGTTAAAACAAAATTGAAATTTTTTTCTGGTGTGCACCAACGCCTAGCAAAAGGAAAAGAGGATATTTTAAAACTAGTATATCCAACAAATATCACGGGAATACATTTTCCACATTTAGATCGAATGCAAAATTTAGAAAAACGGAAAAACTTTTAAACATTTCGTCGACGTTTACGCTGTTACGCTGTTTATCGAAAAATAGAGAAACTAACCAGTTGTATTATTATCTACTCTGAAAAATGATAAAATTAATTTAATCTGAATTAAAATGCGTTTATTCAATTTTATCTTTATCAAAACTATAACTCTCATGAAAAGTTCTCTTTGCATTTTTGTGTTTCACAAATCCTTATGCCTTTTATCTATCTATTATTTTCATGCCCCTTATCTTATTACATTTTTTACCATTCAGCCGATCAATAATCAATTTTAAATTTGATCACGAGCAATATACCGACCACTTCAAATACGAAAATAATATAATCACAACTCCCATACATTAAAACCCCATATTTTCAGTTTTTAAATGCGTTATTTGTAAAGTTACCGCGAAATTCCTCAAATATGACCATTTACACTATCAGTTATTTGTTTAGACCTTTTTCGGTGTTTATCTGATATCTAGCATGTCTCTTTTGTATTGTGCGTAGGTATTTGTAAATAAAGACTAACTCTGTACCATTATTATCATGTGACTTGAAGAATGAGAATTTCAGGTGTTCACATCTTCTTTTAAACATTTTGACGGGAGATGAGAAGTACACGAAAGAGGGGCGGAGAGAGAGAGAGGGGGGGGGGGGAAATCCAGGGAAAGCAAGATATTGGGTGTGAGCGGGAGAATGAGAGAGAAAGGGGGGTAGGAAAGAAGAGAGGCGAGGGAAGCGTAAGAGTGCTAAAGTAAAAGTTGGACATCTCATGAGAGATAACCCGTGTGCTCATTCTCCCGCTCCAACTCCCAGCGGTGCTCTGGCTCTTCAATAACTTGCGTGCGTGCGAGTATGGGATGGGTCTCCGTAAGGGGTGGGGAAGAGGGAAGGGGGGGAGGGGAAGGGACGAGTGATTGTGGAGAGGGAGAGAGAGGATGAGAGTAGGAGTAAAATGGAGAGAGAGAGATAGAGAATGTGTGGGCCCATTCCACGTCCCGGGCGGCAGAAGGACCCCTGAAATAATGCTAGCGAAAGAGATTTCGAAATCAAAGCGATGGAGTACGGCAAAGGAAAGCCGTGTTCAGCACTATCTTCGGAGTTTTACTTTCGTATTGGAATCGGATAGAGATGCCATGAAATGAAGGTTTCACGGCGCGAGTATGTTATCCCTGTATTTTAGGCGGTGTACTTCGTAATATATATGTATAGATATGTACAATGAACTGCTATGAATGTAATTGGTTGATAAGGAATAGGAGGATAGTTTTTCTAACAGCGACATATAAGTCAACTTTATTATTAATATATATTCGCTTGGTGCTTTGTCTGGCCGAAATATAGCATTTTCATTTGATTTAATGATGAAATTTTCTAACATATATCAAAGATCATACAAATTTTTGTGGGAGTTTTTCTGAATATTATAAAATAGACACTTTTATTTTTTTATTTGTTGCTTTGTTTTTTAACATTGTAACGATATACTTAATTTACCATTAAATATTTTAGTTGACTATTATTATATTAACTTTTGAGAATGACCACTTATCCGATATTGATCCTGGATGCGCTAATGCTATCTATTCAACATTCCTGTTTAAAGAAAACCATTTGATATCGTTTCTTAATAGTGACATAGGTCCTAAATATTTTCGCTCAACAACGTTGGTTCAAGGGTTGTTGATATTTAAGAGACCAAGCCTCTTACTTTTCGGTAAGCTGACTGGATAAACAATTATTGGGTTTCTTGCTCAACACACCTAAAAATGTAATAAATTAGCCATTTAATATTAAAATTGCCAATACAATGATTTTAATTATGTATTAATTTGGGTGGGTTCGTTTTTATGGAATTGTAATAAATTTTATATGGGAACTGAAAATAATTCAGAATATTATAATTTAAATTCATAAATGCATTAACATTTTGGAAGCTCATTTATTGCATTTTTTAAATGCGAAAACAAATTCAAAGCTGCGTAAGCTTAATTCTTCTTTACTTAGATTAGTACGAAATCATACGGTCGAAATAATCATGCAGGAGACGTAGGCATTTATGTTACCTGCTGAATAATACACCGAGAACGAAGTATACTCAGATAGTTCTTGCACTCTTTACGCTAAATATTTCAGCGGCGCAAACGCGTGCGGGCGATCACCTAAGAAGTTGCGGCAATCTGAAGCGCGGTTCCGCGGATTCGAGGAGACAGGAGCCGTGGATGTGCGAGCGTGCTGCCCTCTTTCTTCCCACTCACTTCTCTCATCCATAGTAATGCGCGGATAGCGCTTGGAAGTAGGATCCAGAGTGGGAGGGGGAGGATGGAGGAGCGAGGGAGGGGGTGGATTTAGTTCTCCCGTAGCGACCGCGGGATTGTTGAGTGGACAAGGAGGAGATTCCTTTGGCCCTGCCGCCATAACGCCACTTACATCCCTCGTCCACGCAACTTGAAGGCCTCTGGAGTAATCTTCGGAAGGTTGGCACGTATGCGCAATATATATCGGAGGGGGGAAGGAGTGGCCGAGAAGAGCGTGAGAGAGGCCGGAGGGATCATCGGCCATCCACATATACTTCTCCCTTTCTCTCTTTTCGCTGTCCACGGACGATCCCATTGCTCGTTTCGTCTCCTATTTTACTATCCCTGATTTTCTACCTTAAAGTGTCAAGTTCCTAATTATCAATGGGATTTTACTTTAAAAAATAGTGAGTACCCCAGACATTATATTTTACACAAAATGTATTTTATTACGTAAATTCCAAACAAAACCCATCTCATACAATAGTAAAAAAATCGTTATAGTATACATTGCACAAACTTCCTCGTGCGTATGATTACACTTTCCTCACTAGATGGAACTCATAATGCTACAAAAACAAAACCGCGGAAAATGCCTTCTGCAAGTAAATATTAATATATTGATTACCTCATATGTATGAAAATCGAACTTCATAATTAGTAGTACCATACATAAATATAAAATATTATGATGGATGGGCACTGAAGCATTATTGATCGACGAAGATTGTTGAGAGAACTGGGGAAAAGTGGGTGATAGCTGGGCATAAAAATCGATATACATATTAAAATATTTCTAGAATTAAATCAGGGGGTGCGTAGTGGTTAGGACGCTGGCTGGTACTCGCCCGATGCTTGAAAAAGTCATCGGGTACGAATCCTGCGCGAGTAGGATTTTTCTCAAGGTCACCCGGTCCCCTGTTTGCGTAGTTTGAGGAGACCGCGCAAATTCAGCTGTTCCGTCCTTCGGAAGGGACGTAAAGCTGTTGGCCCCCCTGGTGTTCTTCGTAAGAGCAGGCAAATGCCGGCACCGGGTTTCCCTCCTCTCTCCCCGGTTATTCATTGCACTACCTCTGAGATATCCATTTGTGCTGTAAGAGAGGCGAATTGACTGGGCATACATACATACAATATTTCTAGACACTATTTATTTATTTTAAAAGATATAGATTATACATACAGTATTATTTATGACTCCATGCTATATAACTGGTTAAATTTTAATCGAGATTGTTATAGAAATTTTGTGATGAATTGACAATTTGTAAAAATCAATAAGATTAAACTATGTATCCTTCATTGTTGCACTGTATTATTCATCTCCTCATAGTTTCTAACCTGAATAATATTATGCCTGCATACGAAAAATAATTTGATTTCGTTTAACCATTTACGCTTTAGAGCCGCTCACAGACAGACAGACATACGGACGGACAGACAGACAGCATGGCGAAAAACTTTTTTGCTCTCAGGGACACCTAAAGTTTCTTCGACATCTCGAACTCGATTTTTTCGCGATTGCAAATAAGTATATGAGAGTAAAAACAAAAGTTTGAGTATTTTTAAGATGAAAAGAAATGTTTCAACAGTTTGTTGGTTTCTTAGGAATTTGAGGCAGTGGATTTGAAGAAAAAGTTGCGATTCAGTAAAGTTGAATTTCCCAAACCTTTTTGTCGTTTACTCCAGCTAATAACATGTCGGGTGACTTACTTTTTCGATCCGTAAAACAGAGCAAAGAAATTATATTTTTAGGAAAAAATTCCACGATTAATTAAAAAGCAACGGCAGTTCATCACGCCAACCACATGTAAAAATCCAGAGGCGACAATCAGAGCATAATATTACTGACAGGGATAATTCTGCTTATTGCGACACGAACAGCTAACGTCAGGAAGAATGAAAGACAACTTCAGTCGCAGATTCAACCGTCTGAGTAGCCACCTCGTGGCGTCGTGTGTTTTTGATGGGTGTCATTCACCTTAATCGAATATCCCACGCGCAGTTTTTGATTACAGCCTGCATGCCCTCAGGGGGTAGACGTGCCACGATTCAGGAAACAGCTACGTTTTATCCAGGCGTTCCCTTATTGGTTAGTGAAAGGAGGCTACAGTGCATCAAACCCTTCCCAACGACGCCTCCAGGTTTGTTTCTAGCATTGCGATCAGTTGCTGTTCCAAGGAAAAAACGAACCTCCGAAACACAGTGTCCTAGAATCGACCTCACGCACTTTATCACATGTATTTTTGACAAAGGTGCGAGTTTCGATAATTTCTTTAATTTATTCGGCTATTTCAGGCATTTTATAGACGTTAAAGTTGGACCGCATTAGGATTTTAGGTGTTTAAAAAGGTCCGCAGATGGAAAATAGACGTATTTTGCGACTGAAAGGTTACGTTGCTATTAAAACATCAACTTCGAAAACGTGCTTTACTTTAGCTTAATAAATAGAAAAAAATGCCGTAATATTTTCAGGTAAATACAGTCGTTAAAAAATCTCCGACGATTCTGCTCATACAAAATTAGCATTCGGATAGTAGAAAGACACTGAAAGGGCCGCCATTTTTGACACGCCCGAGCTAGTCCAAACGACTTATTCATCCCAAGGAAACCAATCTACCACTACCAACATCCCATGTAAATCTTCTAACGATGACGAAACTCTTCGTTTCAACACATTTTTACTTCCAGACTATTTTTGTTGCCTTAAAAAAACCTTCGCGTGGACGAACTCGGCGCGAAATTATTTCCGTAGCGCGGAATAATCTCTCGAAAGAGAGCCACGGCAACTAAAAAGGATCAAAAGAAGAAGACCGAGCGTCGTCCTCCTCAGAGATATAGACGCCAGCGCCCCCTCTAAAGTATTGCCACGACCGAATACCTTCTCTCTCTATATCTCCGCCTCCTCCCTCAGCCTACTCTCCTTCATTCACTCCCTCCTTCTCTCTCCCGATCGTCTCTACCACCTCACCCTCATCGAATAGCATCTGTGCGCCAGGAGCCGAACTCCCACAGGACACATCCTTCATCCGAATATCACGCTTTTATCTCGCTGGCGCACTTTGCTCGAATCTCTACCTCTCTTCTTCCTTTCCCTCTTTCTCACTCTCTCTCTTCGAAGAGAGAGAGGAGGTGGAGAGAGGGAGAGAGGAATAGAGATATCCCGGCTGCTCCAGCACACACGCACGCACACACACACACACACACTTTACCGCATACACTTTTAAACGTCGATTCCTTATTCCTTAGGATCCGCGATTTTTTATTCACGAATGCGAAATTTATGACCTCTCGCCGACGTTAAGTTCGCTCACTCTCGACTCAAAAGAAGTAAATAACGTTTCGTTTTCTCTCTGAAATGGGATTCGACAAGTTATGGTCCACGCATCCGTACGATTTCTAAAATTATCCTCGCTAATTCGTCAACGACCTAATCAAAATTTCTGTTATACAGAGAGAGAGAGAAATAAACCATCGATTTGAACAGGTAGGAGGACATTTTTTTTCGTGTCAATAATTAAGCGAATTTGAAGTTCAGAGGAAGCGAACCTTCGCTCCGTTATTATTATTTAACGGCCGGAATGAAACCAATAAAAACGCTTCTTGTCGCCTCGTCCTTATTTTTCCCCTTTCTCGAGAAATTCCTCTCCTTTCCCCTCCCCCCTCTCTCCCAAACTCCCTTCTCCCCTACCCCCAACCCCATCCCCCAATCGCCGAGTTTCCTTTCCCCTGCGGGAGAACATCTCCTTGATCCTGCGATGGAATGAACACCGAGACGCCCTCACTTTTAATAACAAGCGAGATTCTTAAAAGAGGAGCCATCCCCATTTTCGCCCCCCCCCCCTCCCACCTTCTCCTTCCATCATCCCGGATACCCATACCCCTCTCCCCTCGAGGCCTTGGTATTTCTCATCCGACTTTTTTTAACCCCCTATTAAAAAAATCTCGCCCCCTCTGTGGACTCAATTTTTTTTTACCTACCCCGACTCCAAATCTTCCGCACGCCAACCTTCTCCTTTCCTTTATTCTACTTTCGCCCCCCACCTCCCACCCCCGGTGCCACCCGCCCACTCCCCCAGCCTCCCGACTCGACGCTATTTTCGATGCCAAAATTAATTCCACGCATACGCACGGAGCATCTAGCCGGTGATGTGTCCCAAGTTGAGAGAGGGACGGTGTGGTGGGGGTTGAAGGTGGATAGAAGGGAAGAATTGTGTTGGAGAGAAGGAGAAATCGAAGAGAGAAGACAGGGTGGTTAAAAGAGAAAGAGGAGAGGTGGAGTGAGATGGTGATACGCGTGTAAGGATGGAGGAATGAGTAAAGGTATCGAAGAATAGGGTTGTTAAGGACGTGGAGGATATGAAGGGGGTAAGGGTCGAAAAATTTTGGGAGAGGGTAGCAGAGTGATGAGGGAAAATAAGGAGAGTAAAGAGGTAAAGGGAGGTACAGTAATAGTGTTAGCATATGGGAGAGGTTGGTGTGGTTGCAGGTATGGATTCGAATAGATTCTAGATGGCCAAAACCTTGGGCAGAGAGAAATCGACTGACGATATGCGCTGAGTTGACGATTTTCATCGGTTATTTTTTCCATTATAATGTTAAAGTATGAACATTATGTGGGTGAATAATATTTTTTTTAAAGCAACGAGCCGTCTAACGTTAAATACGCTTGACAATTATCTCAGATGACGTGAATATGATGACAAGAAAATCTCTCATTTATGCAATAACAACAGTGTAATTTTCCACTATTGGTTATAATATCACGACCTGGGTTTCGACGCTTAACGACATCATCAGGTGATACAGATAATTTAGTTTCAAATTTAATTTAGAATTTTAGGACAATGCGTCACCGACCGTGCGAATGTTGTATTGCAAAGTTTAAATCAACAAATGCTGCTACGGTTTTACTGGGTAAATGATAGTTAAAATATTTCGCTTTGGATCATTTATAATTCTTAGAGATATTTTATTTTATCTGTATATCCTTCATTAATGATGGCGGTATACAAACTAAAAACGATTTTTGGATAATAGAGCATTCTTAGTTTTCAGTAGAAGAGTACAAACAGGAACGCCAATGATACGCTATGTTGAAGCTTCTAGGAAAGTATAGGTCAGATAGTTTGGCAGGAAAGTTTTCGGGAATAAGTAAAGCCTTCCAACTTTATTTGAGGAACGATGACGTTACAATACATAAGATCGATCGGTAGCATAGCGATATCGAATTTTGTTTTTCTGGGATCATAATAGGACTTTCAAGTCCAAAATCGAGAATTTTTATTGACATACAGTTCACTGCATAGCTTGTAACTCACGAGTTTTACGGTTGTTGGGCAATGAATGATGCATTACATATATTTTTTATCGTGCCGCGCAGTTTGTAAACCAATCACCACAAGTGCGAAGAGCACCAAAAAAATTATCGGAGACATAGTATTTAGAAGCCTTAGAAAGGAGCTGGGACAGAAAATGTAGGGCGCTAAGGGAAAGCGTAAAAGGGAAGAATAGAGATAAGGGTTGAAGAAAATAGGGAGGGTTAGAAGGTGGATTTGGAGGGAGTGTTAAGGGAGGGAGGAGGAAGTGAGAAAGGGCTGATAACAGGAAGATGAAGATGGAAAGGTGGATTTGATGTGAAAAAGTGAGCTAGAGGCAGAGGAGGTTAGGGCAAGGGAGGAAGGGGCGGAAGGAGAGGGCGGGCGATTTAATGGGGGTGGGCGCTACACTTCGTGGAACACTTTTAAGCCAATCGGATCAAGGAGATTTGTTCGGTCGCCCATGAATCGGAAGGGGAAGAGGTTCATTACAACTCATTCCTCCCAGATTGGATTCTTGGCATCTTATTTATTTATAATAACTCGAGGCACGCGCCTCTGTTCTGTGCTACCATCTTCAGACAGCGAAAGAGAGAGAGTGAGAAAAAGTGAGCGAGGGTGTGGGTAGGGAAGAGCTTGAGGGAGGGAGAAGTTGAGAAGAGGAGGCAAAGGGTGGAGGAATTGTGTGCGGGGAACTAAAGATAAGGGAGGGAGGGGGTGGGATGGCAGAGGGATGAGAGGGAGTGGGGGGAGAGGAAGTGGGGGAGAGGGAGTGGGAAGGCGTGGGAGGGAGCGGGAGGGGGTGGGAGGTGGGTTGGGAGGGTGTGTGGGTGGAGGAAAGATGATCGTGAGGAGAGAGGGTGAGAGAGTGGGGGAGAGCGAGTGTGAGGGGAGGGGAGAGACGTGAGATATGGAGAGAAAGGGGTTGTGAGGGATAGTCTTGCTCCGCGAGATTAATAACGGAATGCGGAGAGAAAAAAAGAGACAACTCCTCCTCTTCCATCCTAATTTTTTCCGAAATTTGAATTTTCATATACTCCGCGTATCTCGGGTGCCTCGTCCAATTAGCGACTTATTTTTTAATCTTCGTCGTTTTATTTTTTTCCGCCGGGAAAGTATGGCGATCTTTTTTCATTTCCTAAAAATAAGTTTTTACGAAGGGCCCCTTGCCGGTCGGTAAGGAGGAGGTGCTATGCGCTCAAGGTCAAAGGAAAATGGCTGACGGCTGGTGAACAGTAGAGGTCGAGATGTTGCGCACGTCGCGAGATATGCAGACAATGAGAGGTGACGGTGAGGTGCGGAGTCATGGCGAGGCAAAGTGAAAGATATAATGCACATTCGAATATCATTACACCTAGGAGACAAATAAAGCGTAGATCATGGTTCTAAAACAAATTGAACGGGGCTCAGATAAATTTGAAACATATGGCCGAGCAAGTCCCACATAAATGATCCAAAGTATATTTTATTGGAACTTAAACATAACGGGATTAATAGCGCATACCTATTTTAAATAGAACATATAAACAATTCTAAAATTCCTTAATATTTAACGTTTAATATAGTTTCGTTTTCCGGGTGTTACTCTTATCTCTTGTTCACGCTGTCTTCCATCTACTTCCGGCTGTACCAAAATAATTAGAGGACCGCAATTTTGTGACGGTTGGACTACAATTCGAAAAGTGGGTCACATGTTTGAAACCCTTGGGCGTAGAAGTGGTCTCCTTTATATTTTTACCATATAATAGATAGTTTCCTTGGATGGATTGCATTTATCTCATTAAATCATCACAAATAAAATATTCAAATGCAAAACAAAAGAGAATGTCATTGAAATTTCAATTTGAAAGACGCTTCAATTTGATAAAATAGAAGATATGTTTAGGGATAGGTTTCATATTGTAGTCATTAATAAGACTGCATGAGTATTAAATAATTACTTGATTTATTTAACCTCAGATAAACCCCCACTCCAGGGATCTCAAACTCATATCGGTGCGTGGGCAGCATGAAGGCCCTCCACCAAGTCCGCGGGCCGCATATCTTCCCAGTCCTCAAACAGTTTCATATTCTTTGGACATTCACTCTCCCCCTTCCACAAGCAAGAAATCGCCCCAACCCTATGACGGGGCCTTAAACCCATTCACTAAAAAAACTAGATTCGGAGTCGAGGGTTAGATACTTCGGACATGCAAGAAACACGATGGCAGCGGGAAGAAACATACTTAGTAACCCACTTGTGCAGAATTTTAAAAATCGGAAGCAATAAACTGCCGTGTCTTTTAAAAAGTGCTGATTTAGCATATTTCTAAATTTCATAGGCATTGCGTGAAATATTTTATAAGAAATGCATTGCATTTTGGCCATCTAGTGTAAACTAGCTTACTATGCGGGGCGCAGAAATGTACCACGGCGGCCGCGAGTTTTAGATTCCTGCCCTACGCTATGATTTCGAGAAATTGATCATAAATCACCTTTAATTCTTACGAAATATTATGATTTCATTCGTTTCCAACTTTCATAACACCATTGCCCATAATCAGGTAAATAATATAATAAACTCGTAAAACACTGTTATGAATTTAATTGCCATTTACGTTGAAGAATATTTAAACATGATATAAATGATCAAAGAATATTTGCCAACTATGGGAATACGCGTTAAAAATACGTACATATTTTACTTCTGAAAGAGAAAACGAAATAACTCGAATTATGCAAAACTTGACGGGATTCACATGTATATACGTAGTAATTCATTTACGCAAACAAATTCTACGCTTGAGAAGAAAAATGTTTTCATTTGAAATTTAACATTTCGTGCCGTCTACTACTTGTATTCCTGTCAAAAAGTGAACCCAGGTGAATGAAATGAAACAATATTTCGGAAACCCGCAGTTATTTTATCCATCATAGACGAGAAATAGTGTGAGAGGGATAATGCGTCGCTCATTTACGTATTTATCCATGCATTTTCTCTCTTATTGTTAATCGATCCCAACCTCTCTCTCCCTCCCTCTCTCTACTTCTCTCTCTCTCTAGTTCTCTCTCCCCCTCTCTCTACTTCTCTCTTCCCCTCCCTCTCCCTCCTTCCTCTCTCCCTCTCTCCATCTCTCCCTCCATCTCCCTCCCTCTCCCTCACTCTCTCTCCCTCTCCCTCCCTCTCCCTCCCTCTCCCTCCCTCTTCTTCCCTCTCCCTCTACCTCCCTCTCCCTTCCTCTCTCTACCTCTCTCTCTCTACTTCTGCCTCTCTCTACCTCCCTCTCCCTTCCTCTCTCTACCTCTCTCTCTCTACTTCTGCCTCTCTCTACTTCTCTCTCCCCTCTCTCTCCCTCCTTCCTCTCTCCCTCCCTCTCCCTTCCTCTCTCTACCTCTCTCTCTCTCTAATTCCTCTCTCCTTCCCTCGCCCTCCCTCTCCCTCCCTCCCCTCCCTCCCCTCCCTCCCCTCCCTCCCTCCCCTCCCTCCCCTCCCTCCCCTCCCTCCCCTCCCTCCCCTCCCTCTTCCTCCCTCTCCATCCCTCTCCCTTCCTCTCTCTCTACTTCTCTCTCTCCCTCTCTCTCTCCCTCCTTCCTCTCTCCCTCCCTCTCCCTTCCTCTCTCTACCTCTCTCTCTGTCTACTTCCTCTCTCCCTCTCTCCCTCCATCTCCCTCCCTCTCCATCCCTCTCCCTTCCTCTCGCTACCTCTCTCTCTCTACTTCTCTCTCTCTACTTCTCTCTCTCTCTACTTCTCTCTCTCTCTACTTCTCTCCCCCTCTCTCTACTTCTCCCTCTCTCTACTTCTCTCCCCCTCTCTCTACTTCTCTCTCTCCTTCCTTCCTCTCTCCCTCCCTCTCCCTTCCTCTCTCTACCTCTCTCTCTCCCTCCATCCTCTCTCCCTCCCTCTCCCCTTCCTCTCGCTACCTCTCTCTCTACTTCTCTCTCTCTACTTCTCTCTCTCTCTCTACTTCTCTCTCTCTCTACTTCTCTCCCCCTCTCTCTACTTCTCCCTCTCTCTACTTCTCTCCCCCTCTCTCTACTTCTCTCTCTCTTTCTCTCTCTCTCCTTCCTTCCTCTCTCCCTCTCTCCCTCCCTCTCCCTTCCTCTCTCTACCTCTCTCTCTCCCTCCATCCTATTTCCCTCCCTCTCCCTTCCTCTCTTTACCTCTCTCTCTCTACTTCTCCCTCTCTCTACTTCTCTCTCTCTCTCCCTCTCTCTACTTCTCTCTCTCTCCCTCTCTCTACTTCTCCCTCCCCCTCTCCCTCCCCTCCCCCTCCCCTCCCCCTCCCTCGCCATCCCCATCCCCTCTCCTCCCTCCCCCTCTCTCTTCCTCCCTCTCCTTCCTTCCCTCTCTCCCTTCCCCCTCTCTCCCTCTCCCTCCCTCCCTACCTCTCTCTCCCTCCCTCCCACCCTCTCTCTATTTCTCTCTCTTCAATACGTCCTACGTCCTATCTCTCTCTATTTCTCTCTCTTCAACTCGTCCTATCTCTCTCTCTTTCTATCCCATCTTACGCCATAACGCCCGAAGGACCGCCCTTCAATTGGTATGGAAAGAAAAGGCCCGGACATTAGTCACGACCCTATCCCTATCAGTCCACAGTGACACACTGGACAGAGGCTAGCCGCGGTCAGAGAATTGCCTTATGAATCTTTGAAGGCGATCATAAGTCATTCGGATGTGATATGGAGGGAGGAGGAGGTGAAAAGGGTGAGGGGACATAGCGGCAGGAAGAGAAAGGGGAGAATGGTGAAGGTGCAGAATAGAAAGAAGATAGCGAGAAGACGAAAAGAATAAGGTAAGGCGAAAGAGAGTCAGAAAAGGAAGGGTGGGACTAATAGAGGGGGAGGGAAGAAGAGAGTAATGGAGAATGTGCTTGGAGTACGGAGGATGTAGTACTTCGGCAATAAAAATAATCCATGTGCGAGGATATACGAAGGAGAAACACGGAGAATATTGCACGGGAGGGATAGGAACTATTCATTCAATTGTTTAACAGGTGTTTTATTCTTAAAATTCAGGTGTTGGTAATAAGCTACTTGTTGTCCTGGATTGCTGTTCAAAAATAGCCTAGCAATGCTCGACAAATTGGTTTTCAGCAGTGCATCAAGGCACGGAACGATACTCGTAAGCTGCTTAGCTTGCGTGATACTCTCTTAACCTCATGCAAAATTGAAAAATGTTGCGTGTACTGGAAGTTTAAATAACTCTACATAGTACCATTGAGCAATAAATCAGGAAGCATAAGTTGGAAAGGTGAAAAGTCCACATATCTCAGCCAAATCATTTTTCCTGAGGTATGTACATTTCGAATTGAAATAAACGGCGCAATATACATTGCACAACCATTATCATATACGTTACGTTTGGTCTCACTACACTCTTTGCTCCGAAATTAACTCTGAATGCTTGGCAATTCACTGCCAATGATGTTTTAGATTAGGGAATCCCAGGGTTCCCCCTCCCCTGACGCATGCGCTGAGCGTCTTGTACAGAATTAATGCCACTGGACGATATGTAGTAATTTTTGGCACATATGGCTTAGTTAGTATTTTTTGTGACAGCAGGCTGCACGATTGGATGGATTTTAATCAAAATTCTTAGTCATTTTTAGCCTACTTTCCAAAAAATGGAAAGTAGGCTTATGAGATCGCCTGGGTGTCCGTGCGTGTGTGTATCCCTAACATCTTCTTCATGAATTAACCGATTTCAACTAAATTTGGTACATAGAATATGCACATATATTAATGACCAAAATGACATATTTAGACCGGATCGACTCAGCAGAGGTGCCACAATTGCAAATTAAACCTTTCGCTAATTATGAATTTGGAAGGAATTGGCAGAACTGATTCCAAAGAAATTTTGTATGATGGAGGCGTACAACATAAAAAAACAAAATCAAGATTTTTAATATAGATATAGAAAGCAGAGCTGCCACAATAGAAGGAATAAAAAATTTCATTTTACACGTAGGTATTTATGTTAAACTATCCATGCCAATTTTAACCAAATTTAACACTTATAATATACACATATATTAGTGTATTTAGAACAAATCAGCCAAACAGGGGTACCACAATTAAAAATTAAACTCTTTCAGTAATTTAGGATTTGGAACTAACTGGCTGAACGGATTTTAATTAAATTCTGTATATAAGAGTTGTACAACGTACCATAATTAAATCAAGATGTTTAAAGCGGAGCTATAGAGCAGGGCTACAACAGTAAAAAGAGTCATGATATTTCTTTTACACGTATTTCTAGAAAACTGACCCAATGGATTTTAACCAAATATAGTATATTTAATCTTCATATAAATAAATAATCAAAATATCATATATTTCATCCGGGTCGACTAAAAAGAGCTATCACAATATTAAGGTTAGAACGTTTCTGTAACGATGAATTTGGAAGGTATTGGCTGAACGGATTAAAAAAAAAACTTTCGTTTGTAGGGCGGGTATAGAAAGGGAAAACAAGTTGAATATGTTTAAAACGGATCAAAAAAGCAGGGATACCCCAATATAAGGAAAAATAATTTTCTGATTTCAAAGCAAATACATTAATATACGATTATACTACGGCGAATTTGACGAAAAGCACTTCTGTACAACGGGAAACCTGTGTACACCCCTACTTGTTATATATTAAAATTGTATTGAAAGGAAAGTAGTCGGATTAGTTCTTTCCAGAACTAATAGTTGAGTAAATCAAATTGTTTAAAAATATTCAAGAAATAAAGTACCCTTAATTGTTGCCCAATATCGTTCATCTCTTCAGAGTGTCTATTATGAATGATATTACCCACAAATATGGGATACCACTCGATTTAGTTTAACCGTCTAGGCTGTAGTAAAATTTTGAGTGGGTCACGGCGGAGGCGTGATGTCATAGGGCTTAGGTAAGGTAGCTTAGCATACATTGCAATGTCAATGGACGGCATATACTGATTTTTTGAGACATGTGGCTTACGATGTATTATTTATTACATCAGAATCTACAACTGGATTGATTTGAATCAAATTATTTAGTCATTTTTGAGTAAATTAATTTTTTCTAAAAATCGCCAAGAATAAACCGCCCTTTATTTTGTGTGTGTGTGTGTGTGTTAGATGGCGAATGAGCCTCTTGGACTAGTGTCGCTTTAACATTACTCACACAACTCTTATACACGAGAAAGAAAGTCACACAACACAAATAACGTAGACAAGCCTACATTAAATGAATCCAATCATGTGTCTCAACCTATGGAATAATTAAATAAATAAATAAGTTAAAAACAAATTGGGAGAGATTGTAAAAAATATCTCGCAATCTGTGAAATAAAATTTCGATGAGACTGTTTAAAGGTCTCCCGACTGTAATAAAATAAGTAAAATTACCACAAGGCTGTAAAAGGGCCTATTATGGTTGCTAAAATCTTATAATTTATAAAAACTCGATAGAAGAATTATACCTAAGCCACATCTTATAGCATCTTAAAATCGTTTAAAACTTATTTATATTACCCTAAATAAATTATAAAATTCCAGACTTCCTGAGGAATGAGATAGTTCTATTTACTAAAAGAGGATCATCTCCCAGAGCAACAGAAAGGTTCGTAGGCAAACACATCCTGTCTCTCTCAATCCTGAATTGGATACAATCCACTAAAATACGTGATACTGCCAGTGCAGCATCACATGTCTCACAAACTGGGGCTTCCTCAGATCGCAATAGATAACTGTGCGTCCACCAACAGTGACCTATGCGTAGTCGGCTAATGGCGACCTCTTCTAGCCGCGAAGTCCTGGAGGAGGACAACCATGGTTGTACAATATTTTTTATTGCTCTCAATTTGTTTGAGAAAACCCCATTCCACTCTTCTTGCCAATGTTGATAAAATAACTGTTTAAGGCGTACTTTGATATCGCCCACAATAGGTTATCGAGTTTATGTTGGCAGCCCTTTTGACTGTCTTGTCTGCTCTCTCGTTACCTGGAATACCAATGTGACCTGGTACCCAAATAAACCACACAGTCACCCCTAAAGAATCTAGATCCATAAGGGATAACTGGATCTGTGTACCAATGGGTGAGTAGGATACAAAATACTCTATTGCATTTAAAGCGGATAAGGAGTCTGTGCAGATGGCATATGCACAGCTGGGGTTATGAGTATGCAAACTGTAGTGCTTTCAACAAAGCATATAATTCCGCTGTGTATACCCCACAGAGCGGATGTAATCGGAAACAGTGCGAACGTTTTCCGATAGTGAAAGTATACACCACGTGCTCCCCCTGCTTGGAGACGTCCGTGTAGATAAGCAGTGAGAGACTGAAATCTTGCATAGTCTTTCGAATTCACGTTGGTATTCGACAGATAGTGTGCGAAGTCTATCCAATTTTGCAAGAGAGTATAGAATGTTGAGGCGAACCAACATCCAAGGTGGAAATATACTATTTCCTGTTCTTGGCATTTCAGGCACCTCAAATGATATTTCCCTGTATAGAAAACGTGCTCTCATAGCCAATGGTTTTACAGATAGGACACGGGAATCATACAAATGTACATATTGATACTCGAAAACTGCTCTTTAACCTGGATGATCTGGTTTAGAGCTTAATGCTACGACATAACGGGTAGCTAGCATTTTCCGGGGCATGTACAAAGAAGGTTCACCGGATTCACAGAGAATACTTGCTATGGGGCTGGTTCTAAAAGTACTCGTAGCCAAATGTATTTTTGTGCAATGTCATTTTTATCAAAAAGGGTCTGATATATATTACTTAAATAGGAGATGTCATTCGATTTAATGTAAGCGTTTGGGCCCTAGAACGGCGAGCAGACCGACAGACAGACCGCATGGCGGAAACCACTTTTATGGACTCGGGAACACCTAAATCAAAATCTCAAAGTCGAATTTTTCACGATTACAATATTTTCTCAATATACTACGTATACAAAAAGTAAAAATGGTAAAAAATAATCATATATGTAATATCGACCAAATCGGTTTTTATAGTGAAGACTATAACCGATCATCAGACATGAATTTGTATTGAAAGACTTCGGTTATGCTTAGTTGGTTCATCAAAGTAAATTGAGAAGAAATATTCACGCCAAATTTAAAAATGCAGAAGAGCGTCGATTATACGAACTTCAACTATCCGAAACCTCAATTATATATTTTTATTCTATCGAGTTTTGGAAGCAATGAATTTTACGTCGACGTTAAATCAATTGTCATTTGAAAATGTTACAAAATTATTCATTCTTATTCACTGCGTCAGACTACGATATGGGCGAGTAAATTGTCACTAATACAATTATGTGAGTACATCTACTAATTGCTATTCAAGCTCTTGTTAATAATTTGATCCCATGCTATTCTGGACGTCGATAAGTCATAGGTATATACACCAGTTATTTCCAAACTGTGTGTCGCTACCATGACATCGAACCGGAACCGAATTGAGAAAAAAGACGATATTTTTGCGCAGAGTGGAACCGAAAAAAATTCTGAACCCGAACCGAAACCGAAAACCGTTACTCATTTCGTTCTTCTTTTTCGGTTCGCATAAATTTGATAAAATATCATCCCTTCTTCATATGAGTTGTACTCCCCTTACGTGAGTTCTTCCTTGCTATCTGTGGAACAAGGATCGTTCTGTTTTAATTCGAGTCATTACGACTGTCGGTCTTTTGGTTTCTAGGGTGTTAAGACCACTTTATGACTTGAATCTCCCAACTAATTAATTAAAATCGAACTTGTGCCTTTGGAATGGGATGAAAACATGCATTTTTCTCTTTATTTGGATAAAAAAGAACGTCTTCCTAGGTTTGGTCGTTGTAGTCATTTCCGTTTTCGAGTTTTTAGATTCACAGACAGTTAAATTTTCGAAAATTTATAAGAGATAAACGCGAAACATTGCTGAAATAGATTTTAACTAAATACAGTATATTTACTCTTCATATAAATAAAGAACCAAAATATATTTCAACCGGGTCGACTAAACAGGGCTACCACAATATCAACGTTAGAATTTTTCTGTAACTATGAATTTCGAAGGTATTGGGCGGAACGGATTTCAAAGAAATTTCGTTTGTAGGGCGAGTTTAGAAAGGGAAAACGAGATGAATGTGTTTAGAACGGATAAAAAAAGCAGGGCTGCCACAATATAAGGAAAAATAACTTTCTGATTTCAAAGCAAATACATTAGTATACGATTGTACTGCGGCAAATTCGACGAAAAGCACTTCTGTACCGCGGGAAACCCGTGTACACTCCTACTTGTTATGGAAAATTTCTTGATAATGAAGAATAATCAAAGATTGATATATTTTTGTTTATTCCGAAAATGTTATCCGGTCGGCCTTTACTTCGTATACCTATTGTTTTTAAAAATCCACAAAATTCTTATTTATTCGGTTTCTTGTTGTGCGTAAAGGTCCACTTATTATCTGCGACGCATTTGTGGCTAAAAACAGTAAGCTGTGTTTATCGTACTTAATGATTTTTAGTTACTTACTTTTATCCATTTCAATGCAGACTAAATTTCGTAATGCAGCTGATATTGAGCGTCTCAACTGCAGTGGTTCCCGACTTGGGTGTCGCGGCACACTGGGGCGCCGCAGCTGATTTTTAGGGGTGCCGCGATAAAAATTAGTTTTGTAAATAAATCAACGATTTCGATGTACTTGCAGGTAACTAGAGCATTCGTTTTATCTCTAATAAATTGATTATGGTGTGATACCAACAAAAAGGTTGGGAACCACTGGTGTAAAGAGTCCTTTTTTCAGTTGATGACGCCTAGCCACTAGATGTCCAACTTCTTGATCATATTGAATGCTGACCTTATTTCATGCTGGGCCTTATAGCACTCAAGTGCCTTACTTTATCTTAATTTATTTTATTATTGCATATCTGCCCCAATAAATGCGAAATTATATAATCAAGAGAAAAAGATTAATGAGAGACCGTCTAAAACAAAAGAACTATACAGATTTCAATTCAATAACATATGTTATTGTATGTATATGTATGTATTGTTAATGTATGATAACCACATTTTTCTCACTGAAAAGGAATAATTTTAATAAATTTACGCGACCGAAAATATTTTCAATTATTTCAGAGCTAATTAAGCGAGCTCAGCTTAAGTTTTGAATGGGACTAGTGATATAGGTCGCTCACGAACCCATGAAACGGCTGAATAAACCATATGCACATTTCAACGGCGAATCAGTTGCGTCTGTTGTTGATTACCGAACTATAAAAAAAACTATTCCTTTCATTAAGAAAATGGCGGCTGCCCAGAGGTTGAGTCGGATTGGGGAGAAGAGAAGCGCTGTCAGGGGAGATAGAGCTCCCTAGGTCTCAGGAGGTTACAGGACGGGGTTAAGGATTAAGTCGGGATTTAACGCAGTCCGTACGAAACGTAGGGTTTTGGACCGAAAAGGGTTGGGATCAGATAGAAGGCTTAGGGAAAGGGAAGCGACGGAGAGAGGTTCGTAAAATGGCTACCTAGGTAGCGCGTCGGTTTCGCATGTGCCGCGGGATACGTTTCCGCTTCAGGAACGGAAACATCTGAGAAAGAGGGAGGGGGGAGAGGGGACGGATGAGGAATCCCCCGCCGGCCAAATTCCCCGCGCCGCTGCCGCCGGTCCCTCTTCCCCAATTGATGTATCACGTGACCTTTTTTGGGCACTCGATTGGGAATCGCAATTCCCGTAATGGTCGGTCGAGGTGGCCTCTCTCTCTTTCTCCGTCTCTGCCTATTTCTCTCCAACACTCTGTCTCCTCACATCTCTCTCTCCACGATACAATCCCACTCCCTTTACCTGTGCCTTCTATAGTTTTTCCGCCCTCTCTGACAAACGGCAAGAAAAGTAATGGAATTAGGAGTGCGAGGGAGGGTAGGAGGGGGGAGTAGGGGGGGGGGAGGAGTGATTGGGAGGATAGAGAGTGGGAGAGGAGAAAGGAGGATAGTACCCACCCTTGGGTGCCCTTCTCCCACAATGCGGAGACTCTAAATCCGCGTAATTTAAGATGGCGGCTAGGGTCATGTTACACCTCTATCCCTCACTCCCTTCCCATCTCACGGCCCGCTCTCCATCTTCCTCCCCTCCCCGCGCAGATTTATAGCCCTGACCCTATCGGTAAGGACTCTGGGGCGCCGCTCCTGGACGCCTCATCAGCAATTACGGAGACTCTCTCTCCCTCCAATCGCCATCAGTCTCCATTCTTACCTCTTTTGCTTCTCCCGCCCCCTTCCCAAACGCTCTCTCTTATCTCTCTATCCATCCACCTCCCTTTTCTCTCCTTTGTTTCTTTTACACTATTCTGTCTTTCAGATTTACTGCGTTGGTGTTCAATAATAAAACAAATTGCCATAAATTATACAAACTGCAGTAATATTTCGATTACCGAAGTAGATGCGTTCCATGATGTCATTTAGTTTAGAGCCCTGCATACCCGCAGTTTACCCGACCCGACCCGCGGGTACCCGCAGCGAAACTTGCGGGTCGGGTCGGGTATAGAGTGCTTCCATACGGGTACGGGTCGGGTTTGGACACAAAAGGCACCGGTGCGGGTAAAGAGCGGGTACGAAAACTAGTTTTAATTCCAATTCAATTTACTTCGCCAATGTAAGCACAGGAACTCTCCACATGCCTTTTACTCCTAGTAAAGCACACCCTCGTGGTCAAAAGTAGCGTTATATAGGGAGATACAAATTTGCAATTTATGCAGGTCGGCAGATCGCAGGCTTTGTGCATCATGTGTCAAGAAAAGTATATGACGAAAAAACGATTCCTTTTATTATATAAATAGATACAAAGTTGCAATTGACAAACGATTGTCGATTAGGTTTAGTAGAAGAGAATCTAAGGAGGGGGCGAGAAAGAGTGAATAGAGGAATTATGTAGTACAATGTAATTATGACGGATTGGTTTGTGTGAGAACTCTCCCTTTTAACCAGCTGGTTTTGCCCATTCATGCAAGTAACATCTATCTTTGTGAATTCACTTTTGAAGAGACGTGGTTACATATAAGTGTGCCTATCAGCATCCTTTATATGTTATTTAACGTTCAAATGTATAGTATTTTTTCGTCAAATAATCGCGTGTGAGTTGTATTATTTTATACTTTGTTTGCGAGAGAGAGGAACGACAGTTATTTTATAAAATTACAATGGTGAATTATATGTGATCTCGGCTTTTGTGACAGAATATCCATCTACCACATCCTTAAAAGGAACCAATACCAGTTGATTGAACGGTAAAATTTTCAGTCATAAGGTAATGCATCATTAATTATAAATCAAAATTTCAATCGAAATATTACTTTTATCTGCCCTTCAGATTTGAACAATGAATACTGATCAGATAATAAGGAAACTTTTGAGTTTAGAGTACACTCTAAGAAGAAAAGAAAATACTTAATCAAAATTTTGGGAAACGTTCCGTGAAATTTTAGATGAAAAGGGAGAACTTATTTCGAAGATAATCGCTTACAGTAGTTATAAAATGTTTACCGTTATGATAATAAGAAGCTGGGAACATCAAGTTTATTGCAACACAAATGTGAAAATAACAAAGAAGGCGTGCCTAAAATTACAAATTTTCTTGTGCCGAAAAAATGCGATCTACCAAAATTATCAGCTGAAAAGAAAAAAAGTTTTAGATGGTGATGTCGAACTTGTAGTTCGAGATTTGAGACCTTTTGAGATAGTGTCAGGAGATGGGCTTAAAAATTTATAAAATTTCTGTTTTTCTTCACCCCCTTCTAAAAAGTGTGTAAATGTTAAATACTGAAGAAAAGTATGAAATCCATGAGAAAGTTAAAGTAAGTATTGATGAGATTAAATTAATCCGTGACACCAAATCCGTGTACGCTTGTAGAGCAACCGATAATAAGGTATAAAATGTCAGACACCTTAGTTCAGTTTATGGATACATACACAGTAAATGATCATATTTCTCCAGACGAATTGACTGCATATATTGACTTAAAACTATCTGACGACATTACTAATAATTTTGACTTGATGAAATGGTGGGATAAGCAAAAGAATTGTTTGCCAAATTTAAGTATTTTAGCGAATCGTATTTTTGCAATACCAGCGACCAGTGCTCCATCAGAGAGGTGTTTTTGATTGGCGGGACATGTTGTTAATGAAAGAAGGAACAGTTTAGGTCCCGCAGACGTGGATGGTGTCCTATTTTTAAATAGACATTTTAAATCTCAAGGTAGATACTATTAATTCAGGATTCCATTTTTCAATTAAATTATTTTGTAAAATTTTTAATTTTTGTAAAAATAAATCTTAGATACTTGAAATACATTTTTTCGATCTTAAAAATGAATGTTAATGTACAATTGCATTTCATTTTAATTTATACAAAATAAATGACTGACTCAGAAATATTTTTATTTTTTCACGATTTCTTGCTACGGATTTGTCTCGAGGACCAGACAGTTAAAAAATATGGGTCGGGTGGGTCAAGTAGGCCTTCTGTGCGGGTGCTAGCCTGCGGGTACGGGTCGGGTGCGGGTTAACATTCTGCGGGTACGGGTCGGGTACTGGTGAGTAGTCTGCGGGTACGGGTCGGGTACGGGTGGAAAATATCATACCCGTGCAGGGCTCTAATTTAGTTGTCAGAAACTTCGCTAATACAGATAGAAGTAACATGGGAGGCATAGGGGTGCGTTCTAGTACTTCGGGGAAGGGGAGATACAGTGAAATATCATGGAGTATTAAGAAAAATAATATCAAATGTACCTAAAACATGAAATAGGATAATTACTTTAATAATAAATAAAATTATGCGATAAATCAATAGGTTCTATAGATGTCTAGCTCCTCCGAATTGTCAGCGTAGGGAGTGGAGGTGGCAGGAACTACACGGTGGGCAGACAAGTTAGTGCCATCCGTAACTATCCGGCAGGTATTGCACGCCGTCGATTCTCACTTCTTAGGCCATTTTTACGACGCCCGTGGCAATAAAATTTCACTATTTTTAACCGATTTGTATGAAGTGTCTGAAATCTTTGTTTAATTTTTAGATTTTTGCTAAAATAATGTCGACTTCGTTATACAAGAGTTTCGTTCCACGAGTATTCGTCAACCGAGGTATTGCTTTATCTAAATAATATCGAGCCAAATACTGTTTATAGTTAAAAAAAATGAAATTTTGGAGCCCTGTGGTTAGTTAGGAAAATGAAGAAATCTTCTTCTAAACATAAAAATTAAAATTAAAAAAGGAAGCACACAAACACACCGATTTATGGAAAATTACTCCAGGCCAGGGACCGAACACTCACACAATCTCACACACTCCGGGTTTAGGGGAACTACTCCGCGCCAGGAACCTTTGTTCACACGCGCACGAATCACGCGAGCAATAAACAATCACTTATTGTCCAAACAGCTTGGTTATACCAAAACATAGAGGGAGTGAATTTCTACGGTAAGGTAAAAGATTTTCATATGCAACTGCGCAGCCAAAAAAAAATGGGGCAAATAGGGTTCAAAGGGATTTCGATCGCCCCCCAAGTCCGCCGATCCCCACCGCATTGCAAGGGCCATCAGTACACCCCTGTTCATCGCCATTTATTACGTGCCAATTGAGAAATTGCAACACGTTGTATGAAACGCATTTTATAGGGCTTAATGTATTAATTTGATGCATAAAACTGTATATTTGTGTATAAAATGAAGCTGCGGTGCTTTCTCTTGCAGGTGAGTTATGCCTATCAAAACATGGCATTAAAAAAAAATTATGAACTAAGACTGGTATTTGTAAGAGATCAGAAAATGTACTTCCACCAATTGCGACATTATAATTAGTCGAGGGTTATGTGGAAGAATATTTTAATTTCATCTCTGGTAAAAAGACAATTTTTGGTGAAAGATTAGTTAGGTGATGATCGTAGTGAAACCGGTCGTGTTTAAATTAAAATTTGTGGAAACAACAAAGTTCTTTTATCATTATTTCATTAGGTGGAAGTTCAATTCTGTATAATTGAAACAAGCAGGATACGACATAAAAATTCGAATTTGTAGAAAATCCGAATTGATGCAAAATGGCTTCTTGTTTCATTAAATATCTACAAGTATTTACTTTCCATTCAAATTTTTGTCATGAGAATTAACGAAATCGTAGTAGGTACTAATTCCTCCACCTACATCCACTCCATGATTTTTGTGGATTGTCTTAGAAAGGTATATAACAAAAACTGCATAATCTGTCAAATTCAACTGAATATATTGCGGTATCAGTGGTGGCAGGTGATGAAGAGAGGCGACCGCCTCAGGCGCCTCTCGAAAGGAGCGCAAAAATAAGACTACATTGAAAAATCTTTCATAAAAATTCTAGAATGTTTTCTATATTGCTTATTCCTAGCAAACATTTTATCAGCAGCGCTGCAAAGAACCGTCTTTTAAGTTTGTATACTGAATTGATCTTGGGCTGCAAAGTAGCATAATTGTCTGCATTCTTATACGTAGTGTGTAACGACGATGCGACGGATTACTAATTTATTTTCTTTACTACTGCCACTCGTCTGTAATCGCCATTGCTCCCTATTATCTAATCTTGGGACCTCCTGCGTCCTAGTGCCTTCAAATGGCTATAGATGGAGTATTTGGGTATAGCTTGTAGTGTTTCAAAATGATAAATATTGGCAGCACTAGTCAAAGTAGTTACGTTCGTCTCACAGACGACGCGTCGGTGACATTATTTTATAGATGTATTTGATTTTTGTAATCTTTTCAGCTATAATGTATTTATATACCCTTAAAAACATACAATTGCAATAAGTTTCGTATTTTTAAGATTTAATAAATTGGTATTAATAAATACTGGATCAACTATTTCCTTTCTTTTCTTGCGGTACTGTTTGTATATATTGCCAATTTAAATGGTTAAGTTTGGCCATTTTTTGCACAAAAAAGGAAACTATTTGGCAATTAGATGATAAACAAAGAAAAACTGTTTTAGCGCTCTTTATCACCGAGATACGTATGTGGGCGAGAAGATGAAGTAGTCTGAGAGACGAGGCGTCGGTATTAGCGCGAAAAAACTAAGTGTCGGTAGTTAAGGGTTAAATACATTTCGCCCGTTCTCTGCGTTGATTTATTTTAAAAATTCAGAAGTTTCATTTTACTTATACCTTTTATCTATGACGACTGGGGTAAATGCTTAAAAAAATTAAAGGCGTCATGTCTCGTCCCGGGAGAAAAATGTGTGGGCACAACCGTGTGCGGTAAACCGAATAATGCTAACAAAAATGATAGGGATCGTTGACTGAGTTTCGCTTTCTCTCTGCGCGTTGTGAAATTCCGCCTTCACTTCTACACTGGGATGATTTCGTTGAAAATTTCACTTTACACGATCCTCAATGCTGGTGCCATAATAATATCAAACTGCGGGTTAGAGTTCATATCGGTAAATACCGTAATTATTCTCGCATCCGTGCGGCTGTTTCCACAATTTCCCCCAGCGGAAATGTTGGTACCCAGCTTATTATCGTAAAACTCACAGAATCGTGCGTGTGCGCATATCCATACTCTAACACTCGGTTCTCAACCACGCCAATAGAGACAAATGACGGAGTTCAATCGCAATATTTCCATCAAATATTTGAATTACGCAACAAGCAATGATTCGAGCGTCTCCTATAAGAAGGAATAATCACAAATGAGTTTAACATATAATATTACAGTACGTATTTGGAAGCTTTATTCTTTGATTTTGTTCATTTTTAGATATAATCGAACTTATTTTATATCTTGAACAAGTCGATGTCATTTGCGCTACAGTTTTAAAGTATGCCTATAAAAATTAAAATTGTTGATACACTTTATATACATAAAATGACCGCATATCCGAAAAGCTATAGGCTTAATGACTTGTGGTTTCACTTATTTTTTGATAGAATTGCAACGTAGATGTAATTAATACTGCCATTTGGTGATTTTTTCCCAGTAATTACTACTACTCTGGTTGAACAAACTGAACGCGAGACATGTTGTCACGATTTTTAGGCGTTTTCTACCTGCGAAGCGGTAGTAGCGGAACGCCTTATGGCCACGTCGCGTCCGTCCGCCCGTCGTAACTTTCATCTCCTACACCGCTGGACGGATTTTAATTAAGTAGGAATGATCCTTATTAAAATGTATAGCCCAATTATGATTTTGAACTGCATCCGTCAATTAGAACTTCCACTTTACATAAGCACCTAAATAAAGTTATACTCGTATCTCGTCAAATGACATCCGTCAAGTAACAATTAAATACAACATTTTTCTCTCTCATGCTCTTATATGATCTGTGAGACATAGATTAAAAATGTATTCGGATAGGGGACAACATTTACCACAAAAAAGTCTGCGGTGCCACATATTTACAACTTACAGTAGATAAAAATATGAGAAAATCCTAAGCATAACATCGCATATGTTGCTTACATTGATCGCTACGACAACAATTAAAAAACATATTTTTTCTTCCAAGCTCTTATATGATCTGTGAGGTATAGATTTTTTTACTTTCTGGGGCATTCAATTATATAAATTTAATATTCATTGTTTATTTTTTATTACATATAAAAGTTGATTTGATTAATTTTTCATTTAAAATTTATTTTAACTTAATACTTAATTAACGAATACCCGTCATTTTTGGCAGCAAATTAGGTTAGTTATTAATAATAACCTAAAAAATCTTACTGTATTCCGATTAAATAAAGTTAAACATTGAGCTAAAAATAAAAACACGTTTAATGGGCATCTCAAATTTAAAAAAAAATAGCCTGGCAATTTTTTAATCGTTTAATTGGGCACGGAAATAAATTTTCCACCGTGGTATTTATTCTGAAATTGTGATGGCCACTTTTTCAACAGGAACGTCATTCCTCAGGAGAAAAATGGCCGAGAAAGGTAAAAAGTAAACGTTTGCGTTGGAAAGGGACCTTTCTACGTAAAGCTAATTGAAATGTTCCAAGAATTACCCCAAAAATTTGCTTCATTACTTCCGTTTCCGGGAAAATCCATCGCAGTAGAAATTTAGAAATCTCGTGCCTAGTAAAGGGAGGCGTTTACACGCCGTTCACTTCAAATAACTCCCTCAAATTGGCCAAGCATTTATAGCCATTAACAACCTGCTTTCGTCGATTGCAGTTAACATCGACTTACCTCGAGGAAAAAATGATTATGAGTGAATTAAGTTTAGGAGAAACACTCGTCATGATGATGGGGCATAAACCTCAAATTCTTCGCAAATATTTATTCGCACTTTAAATAACTATTCTTTCCGTAATATAATCACCGAAGAAGGAAGGGATGCCTGAAGCTTGGGACGAACTAGGTAGGTCAAGGATTTTGTAAACAATTATTACGAGGGAGAACTGTGATGTGAGCGCCGTTTTTGCGCTGTGTGTGAATATTGTATGCAACATTAACTTGGAACGCATAACTTCATAGATGGTGTGCTAGAAATCTCTCTTTAAATTCAATCGCCAAGAAGTCGAATACTCGTTTCGAGGTAGATAACATCCGAAATGGAAGAAGTTTGCGGAAACGGAAGGAAAATCGTTTATACCACGATCCTGATTTAGAATACGCGAACACGAAATCCGAAAGGAAGTTATAAGGGTCTGCGATAAGGAAATACACTGACTGCGATAAAAAATGTTTTTTTTTAAATCACTGGCCGAAACATTTCCTCATGTTACATAGAAGCGGAGATTATTCCACATTAAAATGTCGTCACCAATCGCCAAGCTATTTCCAGACAAGCAGCTTTTATATTTGCTTATAATTGTATTCCCTCTGTCAGGTCAGAATAATCGTAAATCGCAGTTTTGGAGAAATTTTGTGATCATAATATGCATTTTTTGGGAAGTCCTTTCGATCAATTATGTTAAAAAACGAAATAAAGGTTAAGGTCCGATAGAAGTGATTCAATACATCTAACAAATAAAATGTCTTAATGCGAAATAGTAAATGTAGGAATTTAAAGACGTACATAAATATCAAATTCGTGGAATAAAGAATATGCCAACGGCGAGGTGGTTAAAATGAAGTATTGTCGGTTTGTAATTAGTAGCCATCAATGGATTCTATAGTCAAGTTTCTTATTATTACTATTCCTGATTTGATGCCAGCTAAGAATGATATGCTGCAAAGAAAACCATAAAAAGATGAATTTCCAGTTAACTGACTTTTTTCAAATGCATGCCTGTATATTTTAAAGACAATCGTGCATCTAAGATTCTTCAACCAAAATGTAAGCTATTACCGAAAGGACATTCAACTAGAACTTTGCAACCTGATGATCGCGAGCACCGCCGTGCTGCTTGGCAGTCCTATTGTACACTTCTGCGATGCTTAACATCCCCTTTCCTAGCACCAGTAATTTAATGTTCGCCTGTTTCCCCTATAAACGCAAGGAAGGACATTGGTTTGTTTATATTTATAACAATTCTATTTTCTCCAAAGTACAGTTGTGCTCGCTGGATATTCTAGAAAATAAACTGGTGTCCGTCACATAGAAAAGGTTTGGAACCCCTGGCCTAAAACATAAAACTTCTCTCGTTTTGGGTAAGAGTACTTCGTTTGGAGAACTGTGACTCCCTATGCCAGAGTTTCCCAACCCTTGGGACGCGAAGGTCGTCTAGGTGGGGCGCGAAATTACGAAAATAATTATTGTAAAACTTTCTCAACAAAATACGGCAATATTTGAGTCCATTTCGTTAAATGTTTAATACAATATCAAAATGAATTTGACGTAAATATCCTTGGAAATTATGGGGCTTTGTTTTTATCATGGAGGGAACAGGATTTTTTTGGACAAACTGGTCGGTGGGACGCAAGATCTAAAAGAATGAGAATCGCTACTCTAAGCAACAGGGAGGTAATAATATTCCCTTTTTCGTCTAAATGGTAGTTACTGCAACACACATATTTACGAGGTGGAGAGAAATGAAAGAGAGAGAGAGAGAGAGGGGGGAGATAATAAGCACGAGAAATAGAAGGATGTTGGCAGAAGGAGGGAGAACATGGGAGGAAGATTGGGCTGGTGGAAGGAAGAGGAAGGGGGAAAAGGAAAGAGGAAGTAAGGAATGAAGAGATGAAGAAAGATCGAAGGAGGGAGAATCGGAGTTAACCGGGGATAGTGCGGGGAGGGAAGGAGGGAGTGAAAATAAGAGGATTTGAACAGCGAAGGAAGGAGGAAGAGGTTACAAGAGGGACACGGGTGGTGGTCGTGGTTGTAGGATCCGTGTTAATGCCGAGCATCACGCGAGTGGCAGTGATTTGTAGGCGTGTGTCCGTTCATAGAGGATAAATCAATAGATTAAAGGGGTTCCTTACAATCGAGGGAATTCGACGACGGGAAGAGGGTGCGGAGTCGATAGGGGGGGAGGTAGGTGGAGGGAATAGGGGTGTGGAGGAGACCGAGGGACGATGGCGGACGAAGCACCGCTTTCACTCCCTGGTGAACGAGAAATCGGTTGCCTCGAAAGTCACATCGAACATTAAGGCCATTGATGAGAACACCGTAACGTATTCGCAAGCATATCATTCTCCCTTTTTCGTCGATATTTCGATAATAAACCAACGTAGGACTAAATTACACGAATTACTAAGCGCGTTTCGTTTTCAAAGTAAGCACCTACTAGCCACGTTCTGTCCATCTGTCCGTACTAGGGCATCGAATCGGGACCGAACCGAAACCGAAAAAAACAGTTATTTTAGCTGGAGTGAAGCCGAACCCGAACCGAAAAAATGTTTTTCTGAACCCGAACCGAATCCGAAAACCGTTATTTATTTCGTTCCATTTTTTCGGTTCGCATAAACAGTGGGAGTAAAAGAAGGGTATTTCCTTTTGCTTTAATATGAGTCTTTTTGATAGCCTCATTTTTCATCGCCGAATAAGGCTAAGGCAAAGGTGAAAATTTTCATGGGCATCTCAATACATAGAGAGAGAGTGAAGGATACGTCCTGCTCAAGTTTCCCAGAACCCTGTTCAAACGAGGCTAGAGGGGAAAAAAATTAGTGGTACTACTTTGAAGACAGCCGCTAATCGTCTTGGTACCCTCCCTATGAGCCTATTCCGTGGAGTGTTCCGGGTTTATGTCCATTACGCAAGCCCTTCTCTGCTACCTATTACCTTTCCCAACAGTCCATACCTCTTGTTTCCTATCACAGCAATCTAGGTGTGATTTTTGACTCCAAACTTACGTTTTCTGCGCATGTAAGCAAAAAAATCGGCAAAGGAATGTCAATTATTGGGCTTCTTTACAGATTTACCGAAATTGTAGACCCCTTTGCATTGAAAGCTGTCTTTTCCGGCTGTATTTTACCCATTCTCGAGTTCTGTTCTCCTATCTGGTGCACTGCATCCCCTACCATCCTTAACCAATTAAAACGACCCATGAATTTCTTTCTCACTGTAGTTTGTCACCGTATTCTCTCCTTTAGGAACTTATTTCAAGATGAGATACTATCCTCCCTAGGTATTTGCCCCCTTCCTCACAGGCGCTTAATTGCCGACCTGAAATTCCTCCATATAAATAATAAATGGCCATATTCGCGCCGACGAACTCTTGCCCTGTTTTTCCCTTCATGTTCCCTCTCACCTTACACGCAACCTTAGCATCTTTCACCTTCCCAATTTCCGCCTTTCCATATCGCAGAGATCTTTATTCTAACACATTCCATCAGCCCTGAACTCCTTAACCACCAATCATCCTTCCATTGACTTGTTCTCCTTATCCCGCACCTTTAACTCCGATTTTAAACGTAACCTCAGACCCTAACGTATATTACCACATGTCCTGATGTCCCTTTCTTTTTACTTTCTTCATATACGTAGTATAAGGGAAGTATTAAAAAAATCGACTTCGAGATTTCAACGGAAATACACGTTTTGAGGTCCACTAAACACGTTTTGGCCATTTTCTCGATGTCTGTGTGTATGTGATAGCTTTTTGTGGGTGCTGTAACTCAAAAACTATTAATCAGCTCAACGCGAAATTTTATATTTAACATTTTTATAAAATGTCACAAGAACTGATTAGTTTTTGGTAAAAATCGGTTTACCGGAAGTGTACTCTTGTCACTTATCCGTTATTTTGAAGTATTTGCTTTAATATTTGATAAATATAAAAATGTGCTGGAATAAAAGTTGTAGGAAATTTAATTTTCTACAACCTTTGTTTGAAATATATTTCCATATAATGCATTGTTTAAGAGATATCTTATATTTTTAGTTGCCACCACCACGCCACCTACCGACGATTGTTAACAATTGACGCTTAGTTACGTCTTAGTAACGCTCCTTTTTATTTTCTTAATTGTTGGAGCTTTGTGGCTATATCCAAAATCAGAAGGCTATGGTTTGAGTTTATTTCTGTTCTTTGTCAAGTCTAAAATTTTCTCGCAGATTCTTAAAATATTTATTATTATGTAACCTATTTGGAATTTTTAGATATATTACAGATATGGAGAAAGTCATGTGGTGGCCCCATCAGATTTTTTAATTATTTCATATTTATTATTATGTCGTTATGTTGTCATTTATTTGGTTATATTCCAATGTAAAAGGCCAAACATGGCTGTTTTTGGATATTAACAAATAAATAAATAAATAAATAATGTTTCACGATTCTTAACTTGGATTTTGCTTAAAGTCGGAGGTTATTGTCCCCATAAACTTTCATCCCTTCTCCATATGCATTGAATCATTATATTCTGGTAGTCTTTCTCTAAAACTTAACCAGGAAGGATCGCTCCGTTATCGTGCTTTTGAAGTTTTCTTACTTCTGTTATCCCTTGTTATAGGTTAGTAATTTTCTATTTATATAGAGCATCTTAAACAAGTTGTGCACACATATTAGCATTCGTTGCTTAAAACTGAAAGGGGAATTAAGGTTAATGCGAATTTGTTATTTTAGTGAAGTATTTTGCCGACTGCAAAAAGACACAAGAGACTCCGCTTGAGGAAAGACAGATCATGATGCGCTGAATATGTCTTATTTTCTTTCTGTGTGTGTTTGATTTCAAGAGGATATTTAGTACAGCGGTGTAAATTTAGTTTCGTCTCTATTTCCCATGGGAAAACGTAAAAGTCTGTCCTGACATGCAGACTTTTTGGTTATTATTTTAAAATACTCCTATCCAAGATATTGGCGCGATATTTGAATGACCATAAAAACAATATATTTTAGATAAATTTTCTTATCATCGAATTTTATTTCTCAATCGCGTTTCTTCAAACATTCACGTTTTTATTAATTTTATCATTTTATGTCCTTGATAACCGGTGTAGTTGGATTCTATTTTTGTTATAATTCTCCTGCTTAATATGCGTGCATTTAAAAAAGCAACTATTTTTAAAATCGTCCTAATCGTCTTCGATGAATCTCACTGAGGTGTGAAGGAGGACGGAATAAATAGGGAGAGGGAGGGGAGTACAAGTGAGGATGGGGATAAAGCAGAATCAGAAATATAATATAATATGCTATTCAATTCTAGGCTTGTGCATAATAAATACAGTTTGTTGTATTTCAATTTTATTGACTTTCTCCTTCTTGGAAACATGTTACGTTTTGAATTTCAGCGGGCATCTTCTCTATTATGTACATAATATCGCAAGTACTCTTCCAAAATCACGGAACCGGGAATCAATTTTAATATATTTATCTATATATATGTGCATTTAATTCCTATATAAATCATCCCTTCTCACTCGATGCTTCCTCAATCCCTCGTCTCCTACTTTTCTCTTTGTCTTCACCCCCCTTTCCTCTTAAGTCTCTCCCTACTGCTCTTTTTTACTGTCTCCTTCCCGTAGTTATTCCTTCCAGTCACTTATATCCATTACTTCCTATAAATCAATACCCAATTGGAGTACATTTTATTAATTAGATATCATTTTGGTTGCTTGGAGTACATGTTACTTTGCGTACACATTTGTCATCTTAAGAAAATTTATGTAATTATATATCGTATGGTATTTTTAATAATAACGTCAAAATTATTGTATTTAAAAATAGTTAAGTAGCCATCCTTTGAACAACTCTCTATGAATTACATTCTACATTCAAATGTGAATTAATATTTTTGTATCTGTTCAAAATAAGTTTATAAGTACTGTTGGAGTAAATTGATTATGACAGTGACAGTAACTGCTTATATTGGAATCTGAAATATTGGAATTGTAAAATCAAATAAATGTTTTCTTTTGAAAGAATAACAACGTTTTACATCAAACTAAAGACTAAAAAACAAATAACGTTTTCAATAATTTTTATTCGCGCTGAAAAGGAGATAAATAAATTTTAAATTCTTAATGAACAGTATTAGACGGAGTCGTATAAAAGGTGCCGTTAACGAAAAATGTAAGAAGGGAATTCTTACAATTACAATTTTAATAACTTTTATATTAACTTCAATTTTATATGTAAGAGAGAGGTTTGTTATCTTATTGACTTGTGATAGTGAGGACATATATCGTTTAAATAAAAAATAACATGACCTAATAAAGATAATTTTGGAATTCTCTAGAAGCGAAACCGGAACCGAACCGAATTTTTTTTGTGTGAACCGGAACGAAAACAGAGCGAAAAAAATTTCGGTTCGATGCCCTGGTCCGTACGCATGTCCCTTTTTGGCTTCTACTGAACGGATTTTCCAAAAATTTGGTATTTAGAACTTCCTGGGAGAGACAAAAAGAAAAGTATATAAATGGTTCACATGAGGTAATTAGGGGTACAACTAAACCGTAAACAATCAAGAGAGGAAAGATGCACGCATCATGCGTGCATACATGCGAGGCAGAGGCGTTCTTTACGATTTATGCAACCATGCCAAAATAGATAAATATTAATGGCTTAGTCTAATAACTGAAAAATGGAATGTCAATAGTGATGCCAAGGAAATATCAACTTTTTGAATCACTGATTTATTTCATAATCAGTTGTAATTAATAAAACAGTCGATATTTATTTAAAACTTACCTCACTCGAATAGTAGTAATATATTCATTATGTTCACGTCCATTCCTTCGTCGTAAATTAAACATTTATTTTCACTTATAATCGCTGTTTATACGTAAAGAAAATAGACGTATTTACGTTCATTTCATCTTCGTAGATAATCCATTTCCCTTCACGTTTACCAAGTGTGGCGTGCGCACGAAAAAAATTAAATTAATTATTTATTTACAGCAGCTATTGTTTACTTCAGTTACCACGAAGATTGTTTTCGTTGACAACAGTGAAAAACCAGGAGAAATATTTTTGTCCCAAGTGAATTTCGACTTTCTCGTTTGATTTTCTTGAAATCGGCTACTCCTCCGATAAAAATATACTGAACAAAACATATGCTTTTTGACTATTTCTACAAATTTATTTGAAGACTTTTTAGTTTTAAATAATATTTTACGAGATATAAAGAAAAGTTCATTTTTTATCACCAGTATAGTGGCACTCCTGATTAGGCTACGTAAACCATCTATATCATTTTCTTATTTTCTTTGCCCTTATGTCCTAAATACCAAATTTAATGAACATTCACTCAGTAGTTTCGCAGATGAAACATGCGGACGGCCGGACGGACGGACACGACCTCACAATAAGGCGTCCTTTTTTTACGTTTTGTAAAGAACGCCTAAAAACGAACTTTTCCTCATATCTCGTTAAGTATTAATGATACAGAAAAACTCTGAAAATAAAATTTATAGAACAGACCAAATAAAATATTTCTTGTTAATACATTTTTAACGTAGGGGTAGCCGTTTTCAAGCAAATCCAAAAAAAGAGTCATAATTCGCTTGGAAATTACAATTAGAAACATACATGCACGGTTACTTCATTGTTGTGAACGAAAACAATTTTAGTTGTAACTGAAGTAAATAAGATCTGCTATATATACGTTTAATTCCCTTACCGGCGCATGCAGCATTTTGTAAGCGAAATGAAATGGATTATCTGCGACGAAGAAAACAACGTAAACATGAACTCAAGTGAGCCATGATATAAAAATCTTTCTATCGCTTCATTAGTTACAACTGATTAGAAAATAAATCGGTAAATCAAACATTCAGTACTTCTCTGGCATCATTTCTGATATATCGTGTTGCAGTATTTAGTCATTAAAGTTACGTAAATCGTTTATCAATGCACCAGTTGAGGAGAGGGAAGAAATTTTTTGTGAGACAGGGACAATCGGTTCGTGGTCTTTCGCTATTTATAGAGTGCGTTCGTTCAAAGTACATATATCGTTTAGTTTCAAATAAACCATTGCACGAAACGCGCCTATTTGTGATACACTCCACACTTCCCTAGCATTTCTCGTACCTTGTTTACTTTTGTAAAGAATGCCTAATAATGCAGTGGAAGATAGGTACCTAGCCAACTTTTTTGATCTAGTCATCCAACAATTTGGAAATTCATAGGCGATTTTAAAAAGCGCGCGGTCTTAACGAGATAAAATTCGAATAATATAAATTTCTGGTCAAAAACCCTTTCAGATTACCGAGACATACCTCAAATCGTCGATGTTAAAGATTATGAGAATCGAGATGGATTGGATTTCTTGAGAGGCAGCGTTCATAATTTTAAAATTCACGTTTGACATCAACATGATATTTGTGTAATTTTTACCATTTTCTACCCGACTATTATTATTTCAATATTTAGTTTGAGTTTAATAAACGAAATTTTTTCGTGAACCATTTATATTTATTTTTTTACTTTCGCCACTTTTGCTTTCGCTCTTTATTTCTAATTTAGAGGAAAAATAAAAAATATATATTATATTTTATAATATACTTATAAAGTTAAACTTTAAAGTTCGAATTGCCATTTGTCGCGCCACTAGCATAGGTGTTCAGCGCTATAGGCGGGTGCCTCGCTCGCATAGCCCTTGTCCCGGCTATGGACGCAGTGCCCATAAGAATGGTTGGTTAAGTAAATCAAGCGCGCGTTTTAGTCGCTAATTGGCTACAGTGGATATAGCTGATATTAAAAAAATAAAAGTTATTAGAAAAATAGAATAAACGATCGCGGAATTCACTCTGAGCACGAGACTCGCCCGTCTTGTTATAGGAGTGATTCTGCCTTGCGATACCGAGGTCGCGGGTTAAAAGAACCTCGAAATAGGGCGCAAGAGTGATGTTTAAGTAGCAATGAAAAATAAAAATTCGCATCTGGTTTATTCAACCACTATATGGCTGCAAGAGTTAACTAGCTCACGCATCATCCTCATTTTTCGATGTTCGTATGCTATTATTCACAGTTAACCAACAAGCCACTGAGAGACTGGACTAGGAATCAATATCTAGTTAATTAATAGATTTTTATCCAATTTTCATGAAAATCGTGACGTGAAGAGGCAAAAGCATCTCCAACCTCCATTTTTAAGGGATTAAGCTTCACTCCGCTTATGGGATTTATCTAACTCATGGACCGATAATACGCATGAAATTGTATTTTTGGCGATTTTTAGTACCTGTCTGTCGTATTTGAACATTTCATGGTCAAAATGCAGCATATTTTCAACTACCAGTGAGGGGATTAACCCGGTTGTGGATTTAATCTTTTTCCCTTCGGGCTACTTTGCAGTTCTACGTCGCTGCAGTTTGTGGAGTCATTTTGTCGGTTCTGTGATGGAGATGGGGAATTCCTTAATCCGCAAACCGTCAAAACGATCAGATTAAGGGAGGAAAGCGCAGTGAGATCTTTGGAATCGGAAAAAACTACGATAGGTTTATCAGACATTGCAATAACAACAGTGAAAAGTACTCGCGAAAGACATCGTGGAGAGCGGAATGCACACTCGCACCGAAGTTTGGTTACGATCTAGCTTCATTGTAGTTACTCTGTTCTATTGCAAAAGTTTCCCTTACGCAGAATAAATAAATAAATAAAAGTTAACGTTTTAAGAATGTCAATCCAAATCCTGCATTTAAAACCCAAAAGCCATGTAAATAAAGATGTTTTATGTTTAATTTCAAATTAATATTTTACGAATTTTTCATCATGTGTGAAGCTTTGAAAATGGAATTAATTATTGAATGACAGGCGTATTTAGTTATTTTTTCAGGTGAAACTTTATGAAGTCGATTCATCAGTTATAGATGCCCGATCAAGCCGAAATCAACATCGTTTTAAGTAAAATATTGGAAATGAACAGAATTCATTACTTGAGGAGAGTAAGTATAGCAACGATACCGCGCAATACTCCGATTGAAGGGATAATACGAATAGAACGCAAAACTAAAAAAGAGAAGAAGAACAAACGACCAAAGCAGGATACGAATCATAAATAGCAGAGCTTTACGGCATCCGTGTCAAAGGGTACCACCTCTAAGCCGGCTGGAAATAGCCCAGATCGACGTCGTGACTTGTCACGCCAAGTACCGAACAATTGTTAAATTCCGAGATGAAGATGGCCGCCGTAGATAATCTCGAATCGATTACTTCGATCGCTTGTCAAAACTGATAGGAAAACGGGGAACGAGTCGTAAAGGAAGGGGGCTTGTATTTAAAAAAATTTATTTGATGAATGAAAAAATGCGAAGATGCCGAGTCGTCAAGAGGGTGAATCAACGAAACATGGCGATAATTTTCATAGCCGAAACGTCTGGGATTGCCAATGTTTCTTTTATGTGAAAGTTCTTCGCAATTCCTTGATGGCCCCGCTAACTTGTCGCTGAGGGCCGTTTCGCAGTTAGGTGGCATGAGCAGTAAAATGTCACGTGAAATTCCTCATATTAGCGAAGACTTGTATAAAAAGTTTGCCAGTCTTGTAGGCAAATAACGGTATTTTACGGTTGCAGTTACTCATGGTATACTGTATCTTTCCAGTATATCTTCTCATGAGATGAAATGATTACCTGGAACGCGTAACGCTCACTAACGACGTAATTTGATTTACACGATGAATGAACCAAATAGTACCTACGATAATACAGCGCAATCCTTTGTTGATAACGCGCTCGTCGCTGGTTATTACAGCAGACGATTTTACAGTCTTTCAATATATAATGAAATGAGAAAAAGACAGCATCTTGAATGCAGCTCCGTTAGGATTTATTTTTGCTGATTTCAAGAAAAGATTTAAATATTTATGAGCGAAACTGTACGTTGAATTGTCAAAAAACTATGCGTTAAAATGCCGAAAAGTGGTTCAAAACCTAATATATCGATGAAAATCTTTCCTCGACAAAGACTTCAGTGTTCACGGTGAAATAAAATATTCATTTTCCCAGCACATATAAAATTTAATTAAACGCGATCCAGAATTAGGATCGCACCTCATTTTACCTACGTATGTTATGTCAGAATGTACTTAACCCATACAAACACTCGGCATTTTCCGCAAGGTAGGTACTGCATTTGCGAGACGCAGCCTTTTCCAAAAACGCAACCACCGCTTTATGCAAGGGACCGCTGTTAACTCACGCTTAAAACTCCTGCATGACTCAATAAATTCACCTTTAGACCGAGGATACTCTCACAAAGACCGTTTTAATTGTATTAGCGGGCGTAATAAGCCGAAACCTAAAAACGAAGCGGTGGACGCGATGGCGAAGTCTCCCACATCCACACCCAGCACCGTCTCATTTCTAGAGCTAGATGGCGCTCGGATCGATAATTCGTCACCCCGATCGGGTGCGGCGCACGTAATAGGTTATACGCCACCCTCCATCTCTCACTCTCCTCCCCCTCCCTCTCTTCTCCCCCTTCCCTCTCTTCTCCCCCTCCCCACCCACCCTCCGGCAAGACAGTCGTTCCTAACACCCCTCCGTCTCCGCACCGCCCTCCTGTCTCATCCCCTCTCCCAGTCGTAAAAAGCGGGGAGGGTGGAAGGAAGAGGGTCGTTGAACAAAAATATTAAGCGTAAAAAAAGAAACAATCAGGGGTCCGGAACGGCTACCTTTATTTATACGTCTTTCGTGAGACCCTTTTTTCACCCCCTCCCATCTCTTCCATAACTCCCTCCCTCCCTCCTTCTCTTTCCTGTGTTCTATATAAGGACCCGGTGATGCCTTGCGTGATGCATGCCGGGAGCTCATCGCGGGAGCGAGGTGACGTCGGCGACGGAGGCGCGAACATGGAGCGCGTGACTCGAGCGACTCAAACCGGAGAGAGAGGGGGAGGGAGGGAGTGGGAGGAGGGAAAGGAGATGATAAGAGTGAGAGAGAGCGGCAAACACGAAACGTCCCCGGCACGCAATACCACTCGTCCATCCCTCTTTCTCTCTCTTCCTTTCATCTTTCCCTTTTAACAATCTCTCCCTCTCTCCTCTCCCTCTTTCCTCTCCCTCCCTCCCACTCTCTTCCCCACACCCTAACCCCTTTCAAGAGTCCCCCGCCACCTTCACTATTCTTCTCGCGTTCGATGCGCCGAGGGGCAAAGCGAGGGAGATAAGGGACCCGGCCCCAATTAAACAGAGGCCCCTTCCCCGGATTGAATAAGGAGACGGTGTGGAGGAGGAGGGCGGGGGTCGGAGGGGGTGGTGGCGGAAGGCGGGGGTGGGAGACGCGGGGACGACCTCCCGTGCGAGGCCGTGGAGAGAACCGGAAGTGCCGCGCTGTTCCGCCGCTCCTAGGGAACTTCCGGCGTGTACGTGCTCTGATATGGCCGGAGCGTCCGTCTGCGAGTGCCTCCCTTCTCCCTCCTTCTCCTTCCCCCACCTCTTCGGACTGAGGAGGCAGCGCCACCCAACGGATGAGTCCTCTTCGTGAGGTTACGCGAGGTTTCGAGAAAGATAAAAGAAGAAGGATATACGCCTTTCAATTTATTTTCCTCCTCGTCGCTTTCGATCGGGTCGTTTCCAATTAATTCACCTATTCCGATTAAAAGAAAGAAATAGCGAGTCTCACTTTTGAAACCTGCGGAAAACTTTCATCGCCGCTGTAATGTTCAACAAAGCAGTGTTTCTGTCTCGAGATAGTACATCATCAATTCCTGAAAATTCCTCTAAAAATAGGTAAATGTTCTGACCAGAGTTTTCACAGACTCGCAGTAAAAAGGAAACAGGCGCTAGAAGAATTGCATTTACCTTACTTCAGTAAATAAGTATTGATGTTATTTAGGAAAAATGGCAGTGGATACGTTGAAAAAATGTGTAAAAATATCGGCAGTTAAATATAAAATAGCTTCTTAGCATGTTCCACAACCTAATACTGGATTGCCAATCCATACAATTAAAAAAAACTTTGGGTGAGCCACATTTAATACTTCAACCACAAAATAATCCTCGATAGTGATTAAATACTCGTCGATTTCATCTATCTAGTCTTCTGTTTAAAGCGGTGAAAAAATATATCTCCCGAGTCAAGTAAGTATTTCCCGCCACGGAACTCAAAGAAACCGCATGAATAATTTTTTTTCCGATGCATATTCTGATTCTTCCTCTCAGCCTGACTCGGGCAGACGAAGCACAAGTCGAAAGGGTATCGTCCTTTTTATTTTCGATCGCTTAGAACTGGGTTACCGTCTAAAACGATGAGATTGCCCTATTAAGATCGCCGTAATGTATTGCGGGCGGCACCATGAGGCTGTCGGGTTCCAGAAAGCGCGGAAAAAAACAAAAGAAGACTGCAAATTTATACGCCTGATAATGCGTTTCCCTATTGGGAAGTGTAAATTATTGTCCCGTGACTCCTGAACAGTGGATCGAGGCTTGAAAATGTTCTTGTTTTCCCGACAAAAAATAACTGTCTAACTATTAAGGACAGTTCGATGTAGGTCTTTATTATTTTTCGCGAGCACATACAAACTGATAATACCTCAAAAGCATAGACATGAGACATTTTATTGACCTAGAATTTTTTTATAGCAAGTAATCAACCCAGTCATACTCGACGGTAAAATATTCAGCTGGTGCAATTGTCTACATATGAAATCATTCTCTATTTGTTCTATAGAGAATGTTCTCACCTTGTGACCAGAGGTATCGCTGTAAATGGTTTTCGGTGAATGATAAAAAAATTTAACTCTAGAAGCAATTCGGATGGAGGTCTTACTGTAAGTCCAAAACGACTGGTAGGAGTAAAACGATGAAAGGTCCTTACTAATTACAGAAATACAGTTATCCGCGGTTATGTTCTGATCAAGTGGGGAGACCGTAAATGATAAAAGGTGAAGGAATTGTATTGCTAATTATTCAATTCTTAAAGTTGGACAACATGGGATATTACTGTCATTTTTGCCACGATTTTGAAAGCGCTGCTATGGATTTAAAAAACTTACTTCAATCTCATTCCATCCCGGGACGACTGCAAAAAATCATTTGCCGCGGATTAAAAAAATCGAGCCATTCGACAAAGCAATGACAGACCCACGAGTAGAAAATATCAAAAGAAACATCTCACTAATGAAGCGAGTATGGAATAAAGATTGTCATCAAAATAACATTAATATTCTTTAAAATGTGCAAATATCTTTCGTGTCTTACCAAATAACGGTATTCACCGAATATAAACAAAAGTGGGTTGGCGTAAGTAAAACGGAATACTATTAAACAAAACATTCCGAGAGATAGAAAAACAACCAACATTACAACTTTCAATCCGAAAGAGATTTTACTCTGTGCTTTGCTAAAAAAAAAGAATCTTTTTCTATGACTGAGATGAATCGAAGAATTTCGTTAGACTAATTCCTCAGGCTATCCTTCCATTTAGAAATGCTCATCTCTTGCCCCGGAATTTTTTTATGAGGGGCAAAACGAATCCCACGTTATTTACGACCCGTCCGGTGCAAAGCTGTTGTGACATTAAATTGAATGAGAAAGCGGGAGTCCAATCATGTTGGGCAATGTGAGGTAGGAGTGGCGTGTTAGGGAGTATCTGTCACTTTTTAAGGCATTTATTCAATAGCAGAGGGGGAGAGAGAGAGGGAAGGTAACTGAGATAGGATTAAGAGAGAGAGAAATGGGGGAGGGAAGGATCGGAGATAGGGAAGGACAAAGCAGTGTGTCGGGTGGAGATTGGAGTGAGAGGTGCGGTGGAGACGGGGGGAGGGGGAGGAAGGGGAGGGGGGGACCGCGTCGCCATAGAGACTGTCACGCGACAGGCCAGCCAATGGGGAGACACCGCCCGGGCCTTCGCTCCACCCACTCCGAGGTGTCTCGTTGAAAGGTGAAAGTGTTGGTACCAGGTGGGCGGAGATACCCCGTTGGATGGAAAGCGAGTAGGGGAAGGTGCGGGGACAGGATGATGGGAGGTGGGAGGAGGGGGGAGGGAGGTGGGGGGGAGGGAGGAGGGAGGGGGAGGGAGGTGGGAGGAGGGGGAGGGAGGAGGGGGAGAGGGAGGTGGGAAGAGGGGGTAGGTAGGTGGGAGGAGGGGGTGGGAGGAGGGAGTGGGAGGAAGTGGGAGTGATGTGGGAGGAAGGTAGGTGGGAGGAGGGGGCGGAGAGGAAAAAGTGGGGGAGTGCCGTTCCACGCCAACCGCCATATTTAAAACCTCACCCTCTCCTGTAGAACTATCTTAAGCAATGGGTTTTGCGCCGAGGCCGTCGTAAATTTGCGCAATTTGTACCATTACGGCGAGAGATAATTAAAGTTCTTTCTCATAATGCTTTATTATTCGTTCTTATTGAGGCAAAACTTTCCTTTCGATCATGGATTACAAAAATTACCTGTTATCTCAAGCCCTATTCCTATCATTGTATTAAACATTATTAAGTAACAGTTTCACTGGTCGGGACGATACTATACTCGATCGATTTTTTCGCCTCCTTATTTTTTACAAACTAAAAGTTGACTATTCTTCCACTTCTACTTCACATACTTATTATCTCTCATTTACGGGCCCTATTGATAAACTAATTATATCATTTTGTACGTGTTGGAGGTGTTTTAATACTACCTTTAGGAATAAGTTAATGCGCTAAAAAACAGATTCTCATTCCCAGATGTTTAATCACTGACAGCCAACTACTATTGGATCAAATCATAATTAGCAAAGCAATAGACTCGATAAAGTATGAAATTAATATGGTGCGTTGATCGACGGCGAATGTGGCAATCATGTTAATGCACCACCCACTTCAAGTGCCTCGACTTTGGTTTATCGTACAATCAATCCGGAAGGCGTCACGTAGAGAATGAAAAGCCGTTATTAAGCAATTCGACACACCCGTTTAGAGAGAAATTTTTGAAGTCCTCGCTAATTAAAACGTTATCAATATGGATATAAATTACCGTTTGAAAAGCTCAGGATTTTCCGCGACCAACTTATTATTAGCGAGCGTCAGCTGTCGGTTTGATCGAGTCAGCCCCTTAATTATAAGGTAGTGGTAACGAATCGAGATTTATTTCCTAGCTCTTTCCCGAGTCTTTTGCTCTGGAAAAATGCAGTGCATTGGTCATCTCGGTTTGAATATCTTGTTATTTACGGGTATTCTCGGCAGTGAAATAGAAGAGGCCTCTTTTTTTAAACTCCAGAGTTGCAAATGGTGCTTATATAAAAAATAGGCAGTGGCGGATTTAGGGGGAGAGGTCGCACATGGCGCGTCAGAGCCCCCTTGAAGTAAGAGGCCCTGAAAAAATGTCCGTGTCAGAAATATTATGTGTCTCAATTTAAAAATCAGCGGAACCTCTCTATGATTCCATAGAAAAACGATCGTAAAGAGGTGTCACAAAGGAGGGTAGCCGTTAGGAGCGATTTCACTATATATTTAGATAACAGGGTCTCCGACTGCCTAGCGCCAGGGGTCTCCAAATGCTTAGCGCCAGGGGTCCCCAAATGCTTAGCACCAGGGGACTCAGGAAGCTTTTTTCATGAAGTACCCTTTTTTAAATTTTAAGTACCCCAGGACGCGAAGGATGCGTTTCTGACAGCTCCGCGTTAGGCGAAAATCCGCGTTAAGCGAAAAACCGCGTTAAGGGAAAATCCGCATTAAGCGAAAATCCGCGTTCGACGGCGGTAATATAACCCTTAAGCTCCCAAAGGAAAATAATTTTACAGTGGTATTTTTGGATCCACATTCACTGTAAAAGCATATTATCACCGGATTTTATTGTAATTTATTAGAGAAACAATAAATTTACCTGGTAAACAATATGACAAAAAGCATAATTTATAATTAAAACACATCTAAAAATCTTTCCTGGGAAAGGTATGGGGATCTATGGACCTCCGTATTAAAAAAGAGTCCAGGATCGAGTGCTTGGCTTTTTAACCGATTATTACACGAAATTTGTCGGTAACATTCAAGTAGTTCGTCGCAGCACCGCTTCAATTAAATTCGAATGACAATTGACGAATGAAAGTGGATGGGCAAGAGATTTTTGCACTTGCCTAATTAAAAACACCCATGTTCGTTTAAATATAAATTGATTGAATTATTTCTTCTTTGTCCCTATTCATAATTTTATTGCAGGGGCTTGAAGTGAAATGCAATCAACGCATTCTACCCCTATGGTCATAATAATGCACGGAAATCCTAATCATCGTTAAATCTCCATTAATCTGCCAACAAAACAATTTTGCTATACTCAGAATTTTATATACATAATTGTTTAGTTTTTATGAACAAAATTAGAATTAATTATATTATTTCGTTAATAGGTAAAACTTCCGTCGTCGTGTTGGCGTACCCCAGAAATTCTCTCACGTGCCCTCGAGGGTACGCGCATCCCAAGTTGCGAAACACTGGTTTAGGACAGTTCGGCGCAACCGGTTCGGCGACGCGACCATTCGGCGATGGACTATTCGGCACGGGACAGTTCGGCGTCAGCAGTTTTCGACACCCCACAGCTCCATCATATGTCGTATAATTTTTATCATATAGTTTTTATCACGCAACTTTTTATTGAATATTATTTTAGCGTGTGCTTTGTTTTGCTGTAAAAACTATTTATTTTTTGTCGCATATTTTTTACTGTGCATTTTTTATCGTGCACTTTTTCACCGTGTACTATTTTATCACGTGCTTTGTAAAAATTATGGAATATTTTGTCATGCGCTTTTTCATCGTGTACATTCTTTGCCATGTAATTTTTTATCGTGTCCTTTCTTCACGTACGTTAATTTAAAAGTTAATTTTTTAATATACTCATTTTTATTTCAATATTATTGGGTTGATGAAGCCAAGTGAGCCACATTAACTTAATAGTTGTAATATTAATGTTATCATGACGACATTCCTGTCAAAACGTGTTGGAACTGTGCCGTGCCGAATACTGCTGGCGCCGTATTGTCCCGTGTTGAATAATTCATCGCCGAATGGTCACGTCGCTGAATCGACCGTCACGAACTGTCTCATTCCGGCTTCTAGGTTCTCTCCTAACATTGATCGCATCATTTTGTTCCAATTTCTGTTTCATTTTTACTGATAATATACAACATTGCAATTAATAGATAAAATAATGCAAAAAATCTTTCAATAGTAAAAATTTCTTTGGGAAATGTATCGTCCAATAACGTTACCAACATGATAATAATAATAATAATAATTTTTATTAACCGTAAGACAATTGTTACATTGTATTGGCATCGTATAAATTTACAATCACAGGTGTGCAATTCACCTAATCACTATTTATTATCCTTTTTATTCTCTTCCACAGAATAATAAGCTTTAAATATAAAAAAAATTTAGTTCTCTTTTAAAGCTATTTATATTTGTAATGCACCTTATTTATAGTGGTAATTTGTTATATTACATTTTACCTGCATATTCGGGACACTTTTCTAGCAATTGGAGCCTATGATATTTTTTAAGGACAATAGCTCCTTGTTTCTTGTATTATACATATGTATATTCTCCATTTTAAGTTCACATTCATTCTGAGTTCTTTCATATAAAATAGTATTATATATACAATGAAGGGATCTTCATAACTTTGAGGCCCTTAAAATGCCCCCTACATGATTCTTTTGCCTTCACATTAGCAATTATCCTAAAAAATAAATATTAACTGCGCGGATTGCTTCGACGGTCACTCTTATTCGCAGTGCATTCAAGTTCAATCAACACTAGTACCTTTTAATTTAACATATGAGTTATAATAATGAATATGGCTCAAATGACCAAACATTGGTTGGGGAAATCAGATAATGCATTTCGGCTACAAAGAAGCCGTCATTGATGATACATCAGTCGTTGATTGGAAGGGTTGGAGTTATCAACACCATAAATTAAATTCCAGTTATAAGGTGAGCTCGATATTCTCTTGTTGGAATTTATTTACTACAACGATCATCTCAAAATTTCAGAAGAAATAACGAAATTTTTAAAACAATAACGGGATCCTTATTAAATTTTGGAATCCAGTATAAAGTTCTCGCCATAGCCATATTTAATCAATCTTATGTTTGGCTAACAAAATTTTAGAATGTAGCATACTTAACTTCCCACGCCCGGAGGAGATTTATTAAATTCCACCCGTACAGCCGGATGAGGTTTTTAAATTTCCATGATTGCGTTGCAAAAACGTTCGGGAAAATTTTAAAAATCATAACTTATAAGTTTTCTCTTGATTTTTCAGATTTATTTGTGGATTTACGAAAAACATGAAATTTGTAAATATCCAATTTTCGTATCATATTTTACACACACACATTGTTGCAGTAGAAGAGAATGTACACCAATCGCTAACTTTCCGGCGCGCGTTCGCTCTTTATATATAACATTCAACACCGGGAAATCTATGAAAGATATTGATGTACAATATTAATAAAAAAATAACCTAAATTAGTAACTATTTCATTCTACGACTCTACCCATTTAAACCAATTAGGTGAAAAGTTTTACGCATCTCAACTTTTTCATGTCTTGACTGGAAATTTTTAAGTAAATGTAGTGTTACTGATTTATTAGAAGACGATTTATTTATTATATAAACGTTTTAGTTATACAGTCATCAATCTTGGTCATTGCAAAAGTCACCTAGAAGAAATGATTACATTTAGTTCAATGGAAATTAAAATTTGACGATGCATACATCAGAAATGAATTTAGATGCAAAACACGGAAAACTTTCAAAAGTTAAATAAACTTTAGCTTATAAATCCTTTCCAAATATTTTTAGAAATTTACACATGCGTAATTGGATTCAGCAAGAAATGCCTTATAGCTTAGTAAACACTTTTAGTAAAATAATGTGTAAATATATGGAAGAGCTTCGCTGTTCGTGATTTTTGATGACGTGTCCTCTTTTTGCCCACTCGCTTCATCGCTGCTTTGGCCCCACTAGATAGCACAACAGAGAAAGCCCTTATCTGAAGACGAAAACAAACCCTACATCTTCCTTCCTTCCTTTCCTGTCAACTTTAGAAACCAAAAGTCCGTAGGTCCGTGGTAAAAACTAAAATTCTACCACAAAACTAAACGTATATTATGTGTAAATAAAGACATAAAAATAGATATACACAATTTCTCGCAATTCCCCTCCGAAAAGAACCAAGTTTTCTTCTCAACTAACTTGCTTTAGGGATGCAAAAAACCTTAGTAATCCCAACCACCTCGAAGAGGGCGAAATGACAGTTATTGGTTGGCGTTGTCGTTCTCCTATGCAGCGAGAAACGAAGGATCTCGTGGTCATGGAAGCGAATGTTTACCGAAATGATTTTACCCAACCTAATTCCATTATTCATGAATTGCATCGTAAACATTTCTAATAAGACGTTTTCCTTTCTTTTTTTACATGCCGACGATGACCTTTGTCGCATGACATAAGCCAAATTGCTCCACCAGGAAAAAAGAGGAGAAAAATCGTGCTCTCCTTTGAAAAGATACACAGTTCCTACATTGCATTTCAAACACCAATGAAAGGTTCCTTGCCGCATTAAAGAGCAATTTTTATACGGAGAAACACCGTCATATCGTAGCAAAATGGAAAATTTCATCGCAAAATTAAACGTTAATTATATATTTTTTTAAACAGGAAAAAAATAATGGGCGAGCATAGATATTAAGTACATAGCTTCCTCTTTCAAGTTATATAAAGGTTATTTGGATTTAAGGAAGTCTCTAGCGTCAAAAGATAAAAGAAATTATGGCTGACGCAGGACGTAATAGTACGCCTGACGGCTGATTGGACAGTATTCGCAGGAGGTAATAGTAAGTCTGACGGCGTTGAGGACGATTAAAAACGGCTAATCCCTTGTTGGAGCGCAGTTAAAATAGAATTCATAAAAATTTTCCTTGCTATCTCGTTCTCTCATCATTCATCCGTTACGTTTCCAGGGTTTTTTTAAACCGCTTATGTTTTCACTTTGTCCGTCCGTCCGTCCGCGAGCAAAAGTTTGAAGCAACGAGAAGAGCTGGGAAGCTAAGATTTTCAGGATAGTTTCGGGTGACTACAGATATGAATACTATTGGTTTTGGAGTCTGTTTGTTGATCCGTTTGGCTTTCAACAGGATTTTTAAAAACCCTCATGAACTATCTATAGGTACCGTTTCGTTACAATGATAAGTATCTTTTTGTTTACGTCGCTGCAACAATAAAAGCGAATAAATACGTTCAATTTACTCTTGAAAAGAGATAAAGATCATATTACAACCGTTTAACTGCGGTGAGGTATGTTTTAAATGACAAGAAGGGAGAGGAGATCTAAGACTCCGAAAATTTACGTGGGAATCCAAAAAGAGCGCCTTTGGAATTCGCTTTTGTAGTTATTTTCTAACAAAAATGAAAAAAGGTAGATAATTTTAATCGTAATACAATATTTTCTGAGACCCATCTTTTCTCGCCAATGACGAGAGCGGATTATAACTCGGATCGCCGCTCCCTTTCATAGCGAAAGTTTCCATTTCTCGCCCTCCACGCGAGCGAGCCCTTTCTCTCTCCTTCCGAATCGCCCATTTTCCTATTTCTTTGAATTACATGCGCAAATGGGTCACTTAGTGAGATTAATGGATCGCTCTTGGCAAACTTCAAAACTAACACGCAGAACCATTATACACGCCGAGGAGTGTAATAGGACATGGCTAGTAATTTGGCTCTTATGTTTCATTGTATTTAAAGTTTGCACCTATGTTTGCGCCCCGGAAGAGGGACGTGAAGTGTCCCACGAAACATAACCTGCATTAATTTTATAGCATATTGCGGAAGACTCCACTACCTCATTTACTTCCATGAGGACTACAAATTCTCCTCGTAAACTTTTCATAGAAGTAACTTAACTTCAAAATGGCCGTAATTTTACGAGCTTAGGGCAAGGAATAACTGAGTCATATCCTTTGCGCAACGGACGAACGTAATTTTCATGCCCCAGAAGTGACTTTCCGTCTTATAATGTTTGACGGGAAAAATGCCATTATATTATTATGCAGTAAAATATATTAGGTATATTACAGTATACTTTCATGTTTTACTAGATGCCCTCTTATAAAGTCTAAAACCTTAAATGAAAAACAATTTTTAAACAATCCTACGAAGACGACTCACTGTAATCGGGGCAATGCCGCAAATTTCCTTTCCTTTGCGAGTCAAACTTTTGTTTTTCGTCATACCAACTCTTACATTTACGACTTACAATACCACATAAAATAAATAGAGACAAATCGCGACGAAGGTTCGGTGAAGACGGTCGATCGTTCGTCAATGAGGAGCGTTTGCATTAAACATAAATCAAGCCATAATAACGAGGAATGGATAGTAAGTTCTGCCAATTTTTCACAAAAAGGTTCTCTTCTTTTAAACGACCGAGACGCCTCATCTGCTTTCCTTTTCCCGAAGACGCCGTTCACAACGGCGTGAGCCACGAACAGTACCATCCCCCCGACCGCCCCCCCTCCAGATCATCTTCGACGCTCCGGGCGACCTCCTGGTGTACACGCACCTGGAGAACACCTGTCGGTAGAAACCCATGCCTCGGCGGCTCGCTACATCGGTATTGGTGCATCTCGAAAGCGCGTAATTGGCGCTCTCTGCCTCTCTCTCTCTCTCGCACACCACACGTTCACGGTTGCGCATTTTTCGACGCCATTGTCCTCAGAACACGAGACCGTTCCCGGACGTTTTTCCAAAGGAGAGAAGCTTTCATTCGCAACGCAAAGCAGCGATAGGAGACGCTTTTATGGAATAGGATTCGGGACGAATTACAAAGTCGTCAACGCCTCTCTCAAGGGGATCGGGGTGAAAAAATTGGACGACGCTAATAGGCGCTTATGCTGAAAGCGAAATGAGCTTAAAAATGTTAAATATTTATCGCTCGCCACTAGTTATAACCCATAATTATAAAAAATTACAAAATCGACCTTTATTGAATAAAGCAACATCTTTGAACAACAAAACAACAAAATTTCGACAAATGAGAGACTTCTCTAACCTTCTTGTGGCCAAATGTCTGCGATGTTTTCCAACATAACCAACTCAGCCCAACGCTAGATATTGGTGAAAAATAGAAAAATGCTGCTGCTTGGTGGTGCAAAGTCAAAACTGTCTTTTGAGACAAAAAATAGGAAGAAAATAAAATTTTTGAAAAATTATGGGTCATAACCCGCAAGAAGAGTAAAGCAGTCTCTCATTTGCCGAAATTGTTGTTCAAAGATGTTGCTTAATTGAATAAGAGCCGATTTTGAAATTTTTGATAAACGATGGGTAATAGCCAGTGGTGAGCTATGAATATTTTAACAAGGGGCTCGCATTTTTTTTGACCCCCCTTTTTAGGCGCGTTTTGCTTTCAGCATAAGCGCCCATTAGCGTCTGTTTGCCCGTCCGTCCGTCCGTATGTTTGTTCTCGGCTTCTACAGTACGGATTTTTATGAAATTTGTTATTAAGGACTGACAGTCAAAGACAATAATAAAATCACAAAAATAAATCACGTACGCCAATCAGGGATACCACTTAACTGGTGACAAAAAATGAACTTTCCGTTATATCTCGTAAATTTTTGGTCAAATCAAAATAGTAGAGATAATTAAATACTCTACATTACTAGTTCTACAAGTTTATTTAAAAAATATTTTAATTTGACCAAATATTTACGAGATATAACGGAAAGTTCATTTTTTGTCACCAATAAAGTGGTACCCCTGATTGGCGTACGTGATTTATTTTTGTGATTTTATTATTGTCTTTGACTGTCAGTCCTTAATAACAAATTTCATAAAAATCCGTACTGTAGAAGCCGAGAACAAACATACGGACGGACGGACGGGCAAACAGACGCTAATGGGCGCTTATGCTGAAAGCAAAACGCGCCTAAAAAGGGGGGTCAAAAAAAATGCGAGCCCCTTGTTAAAATATTCATAGCTCACCACTGGCTATTACCCATCGTTTATCAAAAATTTCAAAATCGGCTCTTATTCAATTAAGCAACATCTTTGAACAACAATTTCGGCAAATGAGAGACTGCTTTACTCTTCTTGCGGGTTATGACCCATAATTTTTCAAAAATTTTATTTTCTTCCTATTTTTTGTCTCAAAAGACAGTTTTGACTTTGCACAGACGCAAATTGGCGCTTATGCTGAAAGCAAAACGCGCTTAACAAGATGGAAAAGTATACTCTATAAATGGAATACACAGAGATTTCAAAGGCATTCTTAATGAAAAATACGTATGAAAAGGTATCGAAATATTGAGCGAATCTCAAATTTCTATCCCCGAAACTATAAGTCGTATCTATCTGGTCTCGGGGACTATCTTGCAGTAAATATTGTTCTCCATCCAAATAAATTTTTAATCTATATCTCACAGATCATATAAGAGCATGGGAGAGAAATATATGAATTTTTAATTGTTGTTTGCTGAGAGAACCGTATTCGCTATTGATATAAACAAAATATGCGATATCATTAATAAAGTCAGACTCAACCTTGTGGAATTTGCTCATTATGAGATGTAATGAAACAACTTCGACACTTTCACACAATTTAATAGATGTAAACAAAATGCTACAATTTATTTGGGCAGTAAAAAAATATTTTTCCAGTAGAATTTCTCAAGCAAAAAAATAAATAAATTGGCAATAGAAAATAAAATGGCGTAAAAAATAAAATGGCAGTAAAAAAGATAAACTGGCAGTATTCAAGCAGCAGTAAAGAATGCGAAATGTTTGCATGGAGGAACATATCGCTCGTCCTCACCGGGTTGGGTAAGTTGGTTGAAGTGTTTTTCGTTCCTCCTCAAAGGAACATTTTGCTCGGCCTTAAGAAAGCGGGGATTTGGGGCCATTTTATTTTTTTACTGACATTTCATTTTTATAAACTGCCATGCTGCATTAAAATACTGATAGTTTTCGCTTTTTTACTGCTGCTTGACTACTGCCAGTTTATCTTTTTTACTCCAATTTAATTTTTTCTACTGCCAATTTATTTTTTCACTACCAGTTTTATTTCATGGCTAAACAGAATATGCGATGTTTTGCGCGGGATTTTCTAGAATTTCTATCTCCGAAACTATGACTCGTAAATATGTGGTCTAGCGGACTTTCTTGTAGTAAATGCTGTTCTCTATCTGAATAAAGTTTTAAATCTATATCTTACAGATCATATAAGAGCTAGGGAGAGAAAAGTTTGGCATTTCATTGCTGCTTGACGGACGCCATTATCTCGTTAAGATACGAGAATACTTAAGTTTATTCAAGTGATTATGTAAAGTGGAAGTTCTAATTGACTGATTCAGTTCAAAATCACAATTGGGCGATAAATTTTAATAACGATCACTCATACTTAATTTAATTAGAATCCGACCAGCGGTTTAGGAGATGAAAGTTACGACTGACGGACGGAACAGACGTTCCCATAAGGCGGAACGCCGGTTTGCTGGTAAATAACGCCCAATAAACGTTAATTTTAACAATGGGCTTGCATATTTACAGAAATTTTAACAATGGGCTCTTGTGAGTCCAAGCGAGCCCACTACAGCTCAACACTGGTAATTACGCAAAAGAACCAAAAAATCTTTATCTTTTCCAAACGGGAATCTGGATTCAAATCGAAATTTTTACGCCCAATAAGTTGGAATGCGGAGAAACAAAACACTTCCGCTAACTTTTCGCCCTTTCAAATCACGTTGCCAAGAACAATAATTTCTCCTTATGAATTGACAAATGCCTGACGTCATTGCCGTCTGCATTTCGCGCCCCCCCCCCCCCCCCCCCCGGCGACCACGGGGAGAAATTCGGCTGCGTGACCCCATAACGTGCATTTGCATGCCTGTTCATCCGAGAAAGACCGTATTTTTTCGGGATTCCGGCCCCGAAGGTAAAATTGAGGATCTCCTGGAATTAAATACTTCCTGCAGGTCATTTGGCAGTCGAAAAATAGGTTCTCTGCGAAGACAAGAACTTTGCGTGAATGGATTCCGTCCATTTCCTGAATCCAACGTTATAAATACTGCCGGTTACGGCTATATGCTCCAGAATTTTCAGTGTCCTATTTCCTAATGTAGTTTAACTTTGTTCATGATTAAGATTTCGTGAAGAATCATTCAATCTTTAATAACTATAGTTTATGGTCGCGGGTTGATTACTTTGTTACACTGGAATAGTATAATATGAGCTAGTATAACATTAATACTGAATCCAGTTAAAAAGAAAAGCTTATTTACAATTGCTGGAAGAAATGAAATACCGAATTCTTATTGCCAAGCATCTCACACTAAGATCTGTTTTTTAAGCCTAGAATTGGGTCAGAGCAGGTTAAAATGTTCAGAATGGGGGTGGATAATTCAAATTTAAAATGTCGGTGAAAGGAAAAGTGATATTTTTCATTGATACATATAAAGACTATCATGGGCTTTGAATACTGATCAACGGAGAACGAATGTTATAAGGGTTATTGACCGTTTTTATACTTTCTAAAATTGGAAAATCCAAAATGTTTGGAGAGTATGCTGTTCCGATTTATCGCGAGAATATTTCAAACAGGAGGATCTGCTCTTTGGACCGTGAGAACTCAATTCACATTAAATCAATAAATTTATAAGATACGGTCCATTTCAAATGTCTATAAACTTTGCACGTGTTCATTTGTCTCAATATTATCTCGCATACGCTATGGAAGAGGAATCGTTCTATAAAAGTTTCCCAGCACATATTTTACGTGATTATGTCCTCACAAATGAAAGTGTTTATGTAGTTTGTATGCAGATAGGCATATGCTGGACATGAAGATTTCTGAAAAAGCCGGGAAAAAATTCTGTCTTGACCGGGAATCGAAAAAGGGCATTCTACTTGCCCGGCGGATAGTCTTTGGAGCTACCAAGGGAGGCTAATTCTCCCCTTTTAGGATCGGGTATTTCTCGTGCTGAGGTCAGGACAGCCAAGCTGATAACAACTTCTCCCAAACAAATGTCCTCGATGAGGGACGCCCAAGAAAATCCATTTACATCCCAAAGGTGAGATGGCCAGACAAACACAAATGAAAGTGTTGGTGAATCTATATGCAGAAATGCATATAGGTATTATTTAGGGGAGATGTGGGTATGATTTTAAATAAAGCAAATTGCCGAACTGTTAACAATTTTATAAACTTTGTACTATTTCCACAAATTTTTGCAATGTCTATAAAACTTGGTGCAATTCGTTTTATTTCAAATGGCATCCATTCCCCTATTTTGTACTTTTAGAGTTTTCGCTACAGGTATGAGGACAGTCGACCTCAACGAGCTGTGTGGCCGTATTATATCTTATCTGGCTCAAGAGCGAGTAAAAGTGTAGACATGTGACTTTCGAACAAGTAAGGAAAGAACTGATGGATTAATTATTAATGGAGGTATTTTATACAAATATAGGCTATCCCTATCGAACGCGGAAGTGTGACGGAAGGACGGACAAAACGATTACATCAGCGGATTAAAAAAACATCAAAATTCCAAGAATACACATCATTTCCCATCTCATGTAATCGTCCTGTCTAGTGTAAGCTTCTCATATGTGTTAAGATCTTACGTTAAATATTACCGTAAATTATGAAATATTATGAAAAGTAATCGTAATATCAATTTTAATTGTAACTTCGGCTAATGATAGAGTCGTATGTAGCTCATAAGTTTGTTTAAAGTAGATGTGCATCGACAGAAACGAATAAGTTCACCTTTAAAATCAATGTCATTGTTTCAGAAAAGAACCATTCTCTGTTGTCGACATCTGGATGCAATTTCCAACGTGATTATTGAATGCTAACGGCTGGCATGAGGCCTCAAAATCAATCGAGGCGTTGATACTGTTGCAGAAAGACAAAAGCGGGTGTGCCTGCAAATGACGTTTGATTCTCTGCATACCTTTTAGAATTTCCTCCTGGAACTGCTTTTTTTAAAGGTCATCTAAGATATATATGTGAGCGAGATGAGTACAGGAGTCAAAAAGAGCAGGGATATTTGATATAGTTATAGTGGTTGCCTTACACTTACAGATTGGGGTTTGGCTGCTGCAGCAATATTTTCCTCTATTTAACTTTTATTGTAGGACCTTTCTGCAAATATATGTTATAATTCGTTTGTTTGTTTTTATTTGTTTATTTGTGCGTGCTTCTGTTTTAAAATCCCAATAATGATTTATATAATATATTTGACTGAAGCAGCCGATGAGTGGTGGAACTACAAAATAGGTGAATGGATGTCATTTGAAATAAAACGAATTGCACCAAGTTTTATAGACATTGCAAAAATTTGTGGAAATAGTACAAAGTTTATAAAATTTTTAACAGTTCAACAATTTTGTTTATTTAAAATCATACCCACGCCTCCTCTAAATTATACCTATATGCCTTTCTGCATATAGATTCACCAACACTTTCTGTTGTGTTTGTCTGGCCATCTCACCTTTGAGATGTAAATGGATTTTCTTGGGCGTCTCTCATCGAGGACATTTGCTTAAAATAGAGTAGTTAATTAGTATAGCGTTTGACTTATCACTTTATGATATATTTACAATTAAATTCATCGAAACTTCTGAAATATTGTCGTGAATTCATTCAAAACTGGATTTTCCAACATTATTAAACATTTAAGATGTGTAGCAATGTTTTAGTTATTAATTGGTAAATGTCCTACGTCACTGGAGACTGTTACTGTTTTCTTTTACTTTCATGCCCGGAAGGCAAACGAGGGGCGAAGACGAACGAAACTGCACCCGAATGTCGCAATCAATTCGTCCTTATTTTGTGATGCATCTGGCTGGTAAGACATGACTAGTGCGGACGCAACACAGTTCTCCCAGTTCATCACGGAGCAAGTTTAATAAAAGGTGCATTATTAGTAGAGTTTTAAGGATAGAATGCCTATTTAGAGAACAGTTATGTACGAGTGGCAATTCCCACTGCGGCGTGCCCGAAAACGCCGCGGCGTTTTAAGTCTGCTAGAGAATCGGGGCGTTTTTCTGGGGGTGCGCGACGCTACGCGGTACCGGCACCTTGAAAAAAATTCTCTTTTTTTAATAATCCATTTCAGCGTTCTTGGAAAATCATTTTCCTGAGAAAATGTTTAAAAAATAATTTAAAAATTAGCAAATTCGATATAAAAAATAATTTCCCGCTCCACAGGAATCCATCAAATCTGAGTACCTGCAACATTTTTTTTTCTAGAAAAAGCATCGTGGAGAGTTAAACAAAGTTAGGCATTTCTATTGCTAGATTGGATAAACTGTTCAAAATAACCAAGTGTTTTTACAAATGAATGCAAAAAAATCCGCATCTATTTGCTGTGATATAAACACCCGAGACTCTCCTAAATGTTGTGCCAATGCCACACGTTAAAACTGACCGTCCAAACTGATTCTCGTCGTCATACTGGTAGAATTCAGATTTGAATGATGTCCGTGACTAGAAACGAATCCGTCGCAATCGCAGGTACCGTTTGAGTTGGGGTTAAAAAAAATACGGACGCTATTTTCGGCACTTTACGTTTCTGTCTTATGGTTACAGTTGATGCTATTAAACCAACCTTCGAGAGCCACTTATTTCCTTTTTGGAGGAGGTGAGGAGAGAGGGAAGAGGAGGGGGTAGAGGGAGGAGAGGAGAGAGGGAGGAGAGGAGAAGGTGAGGAGAGGAGAGAGGGAGGAGAGGAGAGAGGGAGTAGAAGGGGTGTGTGTCATGGAGGGCAGAAAAGATAGGCGGACCTCGTGAGAACGTGTAAAATATTTTATGGCGATAAGGGGAAGCCATGTTAACCCTCCCATGTGTTTGCATTCCATTAATTCACCAGCATCTCATTTCCCTTCTCCAATCAGGGTAATTAAAATCTCACATTCTCTCTCTCCTCTCTTTCTCTCTCTCTCTCTCCCTATCTCACCCTCTTTCTCTCCTCTCTAACTCACATCTCTCATCGCCGGGCGACTGCGCCAACAAAAACGCTTCCGTTATTTGCGAATATTGATTTACGCGGTGTCTTATCGCTGCGAAGCTGTTCGCGTTAAGGTCGTCGGGATAGCAACTGTTGGCCTCAAGGGGGAGTGGGATGCGGGGCGTTGGAGTGCTTTTCGGGTGCGGGTTGGTCCCGCCCTGCTCCCGAGCTTCCTCCCGCACTCCCATCCCTTCCTCTCTCCTCTCCCAGCATCACCTACCCTCCCACCCGCTGCTCTCTGTATCTCCTTCCTTGTTGCTAAGGCGGTTGATGTCTCTTCCTACGTGACACCGCTGGTCGGTGCTTTTCAGCCGCCGCGCCGTATGCTGGAAGCAATTGCTCCGATTTCACTAACCTTTTCTTGAAATTGCCCAGAACTACAATTTCAACGGTACGTTGTTTCATCATTCTTTTCTTTTAACGACCAAGGAACTCAAAATTTATAATTATAAACATTACTAAATTTTACTGAAAATAACACTAAGAAGGCCTTACCAAAATTATTTTTAAAAGAAAAATACAATTTCTTTTCATCCTAATTCCATCCGTTGGTTAAAGAAAGTGTGTGTATTTTTGGCTGATCAACCTCTTGGATTATTATAGCCATACCTCCTTCCACACCGAACACTATCACAAGGGAGGAGAGAAACCCAGTGCCAGCATTAGCCTACTCTTAACGATGAGCACCAAGGGGGTCAACGGCTTAACGTCCCTTCCGAAGGACGGAACGCTGACTTCGCCCGATCTCCTCAAACCATACAAACAGGGAGCCGGACGACCTTGGAAAAAATCCTACGTTCGCAGGATTCGTGCTCGCTCTCCTCCAAGAAAGAGTGAACCGTTTCCTACGGTTTCTTCCCTACATTCCTCCTCGAAGATTCATTCAGCGGACAAAGATAGTTATAGATACCCCGTCGGATCGCCAGCAACCGACGCCTGCGTCCGAATGCACCCACCCTCCTTTCAAGCACAACTCTTAGGAGTTCATCCCTCCCTTCATCCCCTACTTCCAACAATTCCCTTCTGCACCCTTCCACTGCTCGCCCCTCCCCCTCCTCCCTTTCCAACTCCACCTTCTCCAACGCGCAGCACAGCTCTTCCAATCTCCTGCAACCCCTTTTGCCCTCCGTTCTTTTTCGCACCATTTCGCCTCCCCCCACCCCCACTATTAATTTCTTCTCCATCATCTTCCATTCTCTCGACTTTTCTTGCCTCGCGGCGTTTTATTACCCTTTCGGGAGAATCCCAATCTAAAATTAATCAGTTTTATCATCGCTTTCCTCTTCCTCGTGGAATTCCTATCAGTCCCGGTCATTTTGCAGAGAAAGAAAGAGGACCGAGTAATGGCCAGTTTACGAAATGTTATTTTAAGCATCACGAAATTGGGTTTTACTGGTTGTAAGACGGTCCGATGCGATTTTTCCCAAGCGTGATAACGTAGCATTTCATCATACGAATATCTCGTAAGCTCACAACGAAATGTTAAACTCTGTAGCGACGATCTTTTCTTACGTTGCGAGTGTTAACTGGCTGTAAAGATATTCACGGTCATGTGTTTTAGGGAAAAGAAGGAAGGTTCTATAACTTTCCAATTAATTTTTTCAACAATTTCTCGTTATCAAGAATTTTTATGCGACCGATATTGAGGCCAAAGGCTGAATGGAAATAACAAATGGATAAAGCAAATCAACTACTGTTAGATTTTGTTTGTGCGAAGAAAAAAGTGCGTTTTGAGTTTTTAAATTAAAATATACACAACTTTCAAATTATCCTAGTTGTACCAACTGAATTTCATCTCTGGACACGTCTTCTAAAGGAATTTCGTTTTCATAATTTTTACACCCGTAAAAATATAATTCGTTTATCTCTTCTTTGCGTAAAATTCTCTGGAGATGTGTTTAAATAAGATAATTGGGTCTTTTAATGGTTATCCAAGACACTAAATTGCAAGCTTCCACGCTTATTAGTTTCCTCACAGTTTCAATTATAATAAAAGTTATATCCCTTCGCCTCATTTCCTCTCAATCTAATGGGAAGACCGTTATGTTTTTAGACTTTGAATCTTAAAATATTACATTAACATTGTTAATTCCAACTCCTTACATTTAATAATTATCTGAGAATCCAAATTTATGCAAATTTCTAAAGAAGCATCATTTAATTTTGTGAAACCATTATCAGCTTTAAATTGCGCCCTGCCAAACCCATCGGAATGCGTATACTTAAAGGGGTTTCGACATTTTTTCATTGAGTATAATGTAAATGAGATGGTTAGGACTCGAAATTCGTTGAACACGAACAGTGTTTGTGTTTTATTTGGCAGTGTTTACTGCAGTAGCCATTCAGGATGAATGAAAATGAGATATTTTTCAAAATTATTTTTATTTGTGTAAAATGGATTAAATAAATAGTGTGAGAGAGAAAAAATAAGTGATATGTTTTGGAATTTGAGTACGAAAGTCGATATCTGTGGCATCATACTCTCTCCTTCAATCTCTCTCGCCCCCTCTTCTCTTCTCCCCCTTGCTTCTCTCCTACCCCTGCCTCTCCCCTCACCCTGCCTCACCCCTCCCCCTGCCTCTCCCCTCTCCCGGCTTCTCCCCTTCCCCCTCTTCTCCCCTCCTCCCACCAACCTCCAAGGTCTTCTCGTGATCCCCTAACCTGCAATTACCAACCGCGAGAATTGTCCGCATAGCCAAGGATGTGAGACCGCGAATGCTAGTCTGGCGTCGGGAGAGTGATATGTATAGGGAAGAAGAGTGAGAGAATAGGAGATGGTCGGATGAAGTAGAGGGAGAAAAAGAGAGAGAAAAGGGGCGCGAGAATAGGAAAGAAGTGGGAGAGGGGGAGGGAGGAGGGGCAGAGGAGAGGGAAACAGAGAAATGGGAGAGAGAGCAGGATGGGGAGAGAGGAGAGATAAAGAGAGAGAGAGAGGAGGGAAAGAGAGAAGGGAGGGAAAGGGAGAGAGATGGTGGAGAGGGTGGGAGGAAGAAGATACGAGAGCGGAGAAATACTTTGAAGAGGAGTGGACGGGTGGTGCAGTGGAGGAACTTGAAAGAGGGAGGAGGGTTTGGGGATGGTTATTAGGGGTATTGGTACCTTTCCTATTTATTTCTGAGGTGGCCATTGAATGTATCTTCTCAAGGGATGGACGGCAAGGCGAGGCAGAGCGAGTGAAAAGGAACGCACAAAAGATTCTGCGAGATGGAAAAAAATACCCAGAGCCCCGTCTACATCTGAACCATATTCCTTCTCATGCAGTAGAGGGAGGGAGTGGGAGAGAGAATGGGAAGGGAGAGAGGACGGAGGGAAAGGAGTAAGACGTAGTCGAGCGGTGATATTAGGAAGAAGGAACGGGAAAGGATATGCAATTAAATCTAACCCCATCTACCGAGATCGAGGCACGAATTTAATTTCAAAATTCTTTTCTTTACTTACACCTAGGATATCAAAATTGGGTTATAAATAGGCTGGGTAGTGTTCGGTTTAAATCGATAAATGTCGATAAACATAGAATTTGTTAAAATTTTAAAAATCGACGAAGATGAATTTTCCTCAATGTGTGTTGATTTCTCCAATCTAAATATTCCATGAAATTATGCAACATGATTTTTAAATATGATCTACCACATTCGGACAAAATATATTTTAGCATAAAGCATCCGAAACGGATGAGAAAATCGGCATTTGTCATACCAGACGGCCACACTTCATTCGGAATTCCCTACACTTTGCTTTCTAAGGTTCCTTATGTCATTGTTTTAAGGACCCATGCCTGGGTGCCGCGGGTCATAAGTCACGAGTGCGGAACAACCTTCTAATAGTTGACGTAAGTAGAAAGCTCAAACAAATAAGAAAAACGAGAAGAGAAAGACAAACTTGGGACCTAGAAAAACTGAAAGAAAGGCAGGATGTAGTCAGCATTAAGTTGGAAGATCGCCTACGAAATTTGGAAAACAAACCAAAGATCATGGATATAGAATGGGAAGAAATTAAAAACAGTATAAAGGATACCTTGGATAAAGAGATTGGAAAACAAGAGAAGAAAATCAGAAAACCATGAATCATTAAGGAAATGCTGGAGAAAATGGATGAGAGACGAAAATGGAAAAACGTTAACAGTGAAGAAGGTAGAGCCAACTACACACGTATAAACAATGAGTTGAGACTGGTAACAGATAAAGCTAGAGAAAATTACATAAAAGAAATACAACAAATGGAGGAGTTAAGACAGTACGATATGATGTACGCTAGGGAAAAAGGCAGAAGAAATAATAGGGAAAGATAAATTCGGTTTCAGAAAAGAACGATGAGCCAGAGATGCGATAGGGGTAGGTAGAATCATATCAGAAAGGGCAATAGAGTACAGTCAAGATATCTGCGTATGTTTCGTAGACTGGAAGAATGCCTTTGATAGAGTAAATAGGGTAATGTTGATGAAGATATTAAAGGATATAGGTGTAGACTGGAAAGAGAGGAGACTGATCAGGAACCTATATGTGAATCAAGTTGTAAGGGTCAGGTTGAAGAATGCGGACACCTGCGGGGTAAATATCGGTAGAGGAGTAAGAAAGGGCTGCTGTCTATCGCCAATCCTATTCAATATATATGGAGAAAGTGTAATGCAAGAAGCGTTAGAAGGCTCAGGATATTTAAAATTTGGAGGAAGGATTATAGGAACAGTAAAATACGCGGATGATCAAGTACTTCTAGCAAGAAAGGAAGAAAATGATAAATAGACTAGTGATAACAGGTAGAAAATACGGTATGGAAATAAATACAGAAAAATTTAAGGTCATTCGAATATCGGGAAAAGAAGAGAATTTGAACATAAGTATTGGAGGAAAGCTTTTAGAACAAGTTTCAGATTGTAAATACCTTGGAAGCATCATAACAAGAGAAGCAAAATGTACGGATGAGACCAGGACTAGAATAGAAAAAGCAAAAGTGGCTTTCAGAAGAAAGGAACACCTACTTACGGGGAATATAACGGAAGATATCCGCAAGAAGTTCATAAAATGCTATGTATGGAGTATAGCTTTGTACGGGGCAGAAACTTGGACGCTCAGGAAAAATGACATCAAATATTTGGAAAGCTTTGAAATGCGGACTTGGAGGAGAATGCTGAAGATAAAATGGACAGATAGGATGAAAAACGATGAAGTGCTACGAAGAGTAGGGAAGGAGCAAATGATTATACAGACTATTAGAAAGGAAGGCAAACTGGGTTGGACATTACCTGAGGAGAGAGAGTATGATTAAAGACGTGTTAGAAGGAAAACTAGATGTCAAAAGTGAAAGATGTAGGAAAAGGTTTGACGATTTGAAAGGGGAAGAGAGTTATCAAGATATGAAGAGGACAGCGGAAAATAGGAGTATATGGAGAACCAGGTTAACCATGAATAATCACGGACCTGTCTACGGACAGATTACATATGATGATGATACACTTAAGTAAAATTATATCAGAAGGAATTTCATTTATAAATTTTTATAGATAAAAACCAATGAAAAGTATCAATAAAACGTCGATATTTGTCTTTGATTTCTAGGAAATACAACCGCCGATATTAGTGGTTGCTTTTTAAGAAATTTATGCTTCGAGAACTTCCTACACAAATAAAATTGATTAAAATAGACATCGATATTTGTCGTTGATTTTTAGAATAAATAAACAATTTTAATTGTCGATTTTTAAGCAAAGTAAACGTAGAAAACTATCAAGCCAATTTATAAAGCTAACACGTGATGCGGCTAAATATTTATAGAAATAACTTTGATTGAAAAGTCATAAGTAATTCTCATTCGATACCCCAAGAGATTATGCCAAATATTAGTAACATTGGCTCAATTTTTAAATTTTGAATTAGCAGGAGGTGATAAGTTCCTTACATGATTTCAACATTTTATTTAGTGTTGAAATTATAAACATTTATTAATATCGAGTAACCGGTGGTGAAATTAAGGGATCCATTGCAATTTTAAAAACAGGTCGCGTGAAAATCTACCATTCTTTTCTAAAGTGGAGGCTCTCTCTTTCTCCTGGTATTAGTGCACCTAGATGGGATTATGCCCATCTTATCGGTCACCGAGTAAAGCAGATTTATAACCCATAAGTGGTCGTGTTGGCGCACGGAGTGCGCCAACGTATTTTATGAATTTTGCTTCATATACATTGTTCTTTTATGTAACCTATCAGTATCACCTGTGTAGTCGTAAAAGTTGTTTGCGACCTTTTAGCTATTGTTCTTGAGGAGTAAAACAGACGCAAAGCTATGTGCGTCGCTTCTACTGTGCTATGTACGCATCGCGATTTGCCTGTAAAAGTTTAAATATTTCAATAACGTGATTTTTGGCATTATTCTTTCAATTGTTAAAAATTTTAGCCTAAAACGGCGCTTATTTTAATATTTTATAGTGATAAACTTTTAATTCTATAATGCCATATTTTCCTAAATATATCATGAAAATTTAGCTCGTATATAATGTAGAAAATACAAACGATAATTTTAACAGTGAGAATTATAAACCATGAAATACAATAAAACAAAACAATAGAATGTATTTATCGTTATTATTATTATTTACAGCCGCGTTTTCCACATATTACAATGGCGCGCTAAATGCGCCACAGCGATTGCATGGGAGTTTTTACGTTTCTCTCGATGGACATGAAATCAAAATCCCAAGAAACAGTATTTCCATGAATGAAGTGATTACTTCTTATTTCTATTCGTTGGCACTTAAGGCTTTAATTAAATTTGTAGCAAAAGGGTTTTCGCAAAATATATAATTTACTCAGTGTTCGTTTAGGGCACTGGTTTCCAATCTTTTTGAGTGGAAGGCCTCCTTAACTTGAAAAAAATTCGCGGCTCCCCACATGCTACAGGCTTCGGTAATTATGAATATACATAATAACAAAAAAGAAACTTTTGTAAACTCAGCAGCCGTTGTAAATTAATTCAAATTTCATCCATCAAAACAATACATAAAATTAAAAAATAATACCTAAAAACATCATATATATATAAATAAATAAATATATATATATATATATATATATATATATATATATATATATATATATATATATATATATATATATATATATACATTCAGTGCTTTTTTCTGCCAGAACGCCGTTCCGGAACTTTCGATGCAAATATACTAATTTGCATAACTAATAAAAAATTAAGTACATAGATATATAGTCACTCAATGAGATGGCTGGTGCTGTTTCGCAGATGTCAGAGTTTGAATGTCTGGTTGAAGCGGTGATAGTTTCAACCTTAAATCTGGTTCCACATTCAACCTGTTTCTGTACTTTTATTTCAGCGGAACAAGCGCAGATACATCAGCTTTCACAAACATATGTTGTGGAAAAAGGCATCAAGTACTTCCCAGCCTCACCAGATAGTTCTGGGTACTTAGAACGAACGTTTGCATTATCCGGTAATGAAACGCGAGAATTTAAAAAAGTTTCACAATAAAGCAAAAGAAAAAATTTCTTTCGTTCGCAGTAATTGCTAACCGAAAAAACGGAACGAAATAAATAACGGTTTTGGGTTTTGGTTCGGGTTCAGAAGTAATATTTTTATCGGTTCTGGTTCGGTTTCACTTCGGGTAGAATATCGGTTTTTTTCGGTTAAGGTTTTCGGTTCGGTTCCGGTTCGATGCCCTTGGCAGATAGGTGGAGGAGAGATAGAGCCCCTCATATGTCGCCGCCCGAGTGCGACGCACCCCTTGCACCCATAGCCCGGCGAGTCCCTGTGGGCAGGTTTAGAGCGGAACAAAGCCACATGCAAACGGCTACTCGGCCATAGTAGTGATAGAAGTGACTGTTTCGTTGGTTTGACGAACCAGTATCGAAGGCTGGAATTTTAGAATTGTTGCGTGAAATAACGGTCTATCGAGTTTTTTTTCCGAAATGACTCGATCCTAAAAGAAAAAAATGACGTAAGATTGTGTTGAAATGTAAAGAAAACAAAAACAATTCATAATAATTTCATATAATAAAAAATATATTTTTCCCAAAATAAAATAATAAAATAAAAATTATTTATAAAGATCTACCTTTAGATTCTAGACTAGTGGTCTTAACCTTTCCGACACCACAGACCACTTTCAATGAAGCAGGTTTTCCGCGGACCACCAAATATCTGTAGAACCTTATAATATCATTAAAATAATAAATATAATGGGCACATTACTAAAACAACTTTCTCAGAATACTCTGGAATTATTTTCAGTTTCAGTATATTGATCTCTACTCAATTGAAGCGGACCATCCGACAAATGCTCGAGGACCACAGGTTAAGAAACACTGTTCTAGACAAATCACGTGTCTTCCCTGGCAACCCATCGCGCCTCCCACTTTGGGAACCTCTGCTCTACGGTAATCTAGCGAGGCGCGGAGAGAAACAAGCTCCTGCTAGGCGCGCCAAATTCGAAGATGCCTGGTTCTCATCGGCGGAAATAACAGGAAACCAAGGGCCGATTGTAGAAGGAAGACTTACTGCGAAGTTAGGTGAATTTTCCAATTTCTAGAAATAATCTCGCGGCCCTCCGGGGGGACGCGACCCACAGATTGGGAATCACTGGTGTAGAGAAATGCAGCATCCTGGATTCCGGTGATACGGTTTGCATAGGTTAATATCCTTATCTTTACACAGTCCTGACGAAATACCTTTCGTGATTGATGCATTTATTCCAGAATCATGGTCGAGACTTCATTGATTCATTTGAATTTGAAGTAAGCATCTAACCATTTCGGAACTAGAAAGATTATATCGAGATTTTTCAGGGCCGTGAAAGAATAGTGAGTTTTCACGAGCAAACTGAATTATTACTGAAATTTAATAGACAAATATATTGACAAAAAAAACGATCTCAGTTTGAGTCGGACGTACATCGAACGCAATTCTCATGTTTATCGATATTCACTACTTGTTTTTCTCGCCGCGTGCGTGCACGAGTAGCTCGTTGGACCCGGGACCCTGCACGCTCTGAGGGACCACCAACACGGGCAAATCTTTCAAGCCCTATTGGAGACGTCGGGTGTCGATTTCAGTGCCATCGTGCCATCTAGGTCCGGGACCACCCGGCACCGCAACGCACCTCTCGAGGGATGCACAGGGCGCCCCGGAAAGGAGATGGGGATGGGGGAGGGAGGGAAGGGACACCACTCAACACCCTTCGGTGAACCATCCTTCACGGGGACATGAAAACGCTTGTCTCTGCCGGGTGGCTTCTTTTGTGCGGGACATCAAAGGACGCCGAAAAACCATCGAATTATACGAAATCGTAACTATAACGAGGAGAAAAGGAGTGCTTTGAAGAAGAAGAATGAGGGAAAGGGACCGCCACTGTGAAGAAAAACATGCGCGAACTGATCATCGACCGAACTTAATAATCTCAAATTTTTTGCACAAAAATATTCATAACTTTTCTCGAATAACATGCAAAAAACGGTTTTAATTTACGTGAAACTTTTACGTGCAACATCGAATTACTGAATATTACATTTTCTTTAAATTAAGATTCACTGGTGACAGATTATATTCCGTGAATGAATTTATAACTTCGACGACGGATTTTCTAATGATTGATAAAACAGCCCAATTCTCTTTCTTTAAAAATGAACAATATTCTAGGGTTCGGTAATGACGATAATTTCATTCATAATTTTCTAATTAAGTTCTAACGTTGAAGAGTAGAAAATCCGCCTGAATAGGTGACTAAGCATTTAGGTAGTCGGTGCAGCAAATGGGAGACCTGAATTCGATTCCCACTCAAGAAAATAATTTTTATATTTCGGAACTATATGATTAAAAGATTATAAACGATCACTCTGCAGACATCGTGTGCAGCGCTTTTATATCGAAAGGCAACAAAACCTTTATTAAACTGCTATTATATAGTAGTTTAAAATGGACTAGCGCACAATTACGTCCGAACACGGGTTCCGCCAGCGACGGACAAGGATATTACGCGTACTAGCCGTAGTTTTTCTTGTTTATTAGCACGAGCTCATACGTCGCCAACGAACCGAGTCCAAACGAAGATTTAGAGATTATTTTCAGAGAAGAAATCCATATTTGTTATTTCGAGGGGCTTGCATTCGTGAGCCGGAGCCTGGAGAGAGGGAATCCCCGCGTTTGAGCGGAGAAGATGCGCCTTATCCCATATCCTAGACTCACCTCCCTCCCATCCCCTCCTCTTACCTCCTACCCCACCTCCCCCACCCTCACCGCTGTCACCGCGCATCACCGTCCCTCCGACAGAGGAGCGACCCACAATGGACAACGCGGAAAAGAATATTTGGAGATATGACGTGCAGCGGTAAGCGAGCGTTTGCTGAGGGGAGAGAGGGGAGGGGGAGAGAAAAGGGAAATAAGCGATGCGTGCGTTTTTTGCCTTTGTGCGAAGAGTTCCGAAAGCGATGATTTCGCGTCCTTTTTTGTGACCACGGGGTCGTATTTTCACAGCGCGTTTGCATGCGTACACACGCTCGCTCACTCGTGGAAAAGGGGAGGTGGGATGGGATGGGGAGAGAGGGGAGGGGAAGAAAAGAATAGGGGGGATGAGGATGGAAAAAGAGATGGTGCAGAGGCTAAAAGATAAAAGAGAAAGAAACTGATTCATGTATTTACTTAATCTTTCATCTAACCTTCATAAGAACGATTTTGGAAGACTCAAGAAAACTCAGCGTCCTTAAAAACGGCTTATATTACAAGGCGCGCATTTCAGCTACGAAGTAGCAGCTCTCGTAGACATATTAACGACTGTAGATTATTTCCTTTTTATCAGTTTACCTGAAAACTATCGTTGTTGCTCGACAAAAAACGGCGAGTGGACATGAATGAAGAAATTAATTAAAATAGTTCAAGACCTAGGCATTTGCTAATCTCAATTCAAAATAGCAACGTTAGTATACAATAATTCCCATTGCTCATTTCCTACATTTAATGACTCTTACAAAGTAAATTTTAATTATATCGTCATTATTAGATTTCAGTTATCAAACCGTTGGTTAAAGTTACCTGCATAATTTCGCAGACTGTTTGCTCAGAAAAATTTAATTTTTGTTATATAAGTAGGTGTTATTTTAAACCGTATTTTTGTCGCCTTAAGTAGTCCAAGGAAACCAGTCAGTAAAGTTACGTAAGTTAATGTAACAAGATTCCATGTCGGAGTACACAGTCTCTAAATGCGTTCTTTGAGATTTCGCAATGTTCTCAATATTTTTCGCTCAGATGAGAATTTAACGAAAAGCAAGCGAGGTAAGTTGTAAAATACATGAAGGTCTTCATGCAAAGTAGTCGTAATTATTGTCCGATATTAACAAAATTGGAATCGGTCAATTAATTTTAACAAAACTCCGCAATACCAAGTTTCATCACAATATGTCAAGCGGTACCCGAGTTGAAACAAAGGAACATTGCCAACTACATGTACGCCTTCATGTAAAGTGGTCGTCGTTTTTGTCCCGATTTTAACCAAAATTGGAATCAATAGACCAATTTTAGCAAAACTCCCCAATATCAAATTTCATCAAAATACATCAAGCGGTTCACGAGTTGAAACAAAAACTACACATAAGTCTTCATGTAAAGTAGTCGTCATTTTTGTCCCGATTTTAACCCAAATTGGAATCGGTCAACCAATTTTAGCAAAACACCCCAATACCAAATTCCATTATAATACGTTCAGCGGTTTCCGAGTTTTAACATGCGGACGGACGGACGGACTGATAGACGGACGGACGGAAACGACCTCCCCTATCTGCGTTCACTTTGTGCAAAGAACGCATAATAAATAATAAAAATATAACTACGATAACGGCCTGTCATAATTGAGGATTTTTGCATCAACAAACGGTGAATTGCCGCTGAGGACGAATACTTTGTAGCTGGAAGGCGTATATGATTCAGTAAAAACTACTGTAACTGCAAGTGTTACCTTCCCATCCACCAAAAATGTGACTTGCATGGTATCACGTAGATGTAAAAATCTACAGATTTAAAACATGAGGTGGACTCGACAATTCATCTTTGGATTAGAAAGAAAAGGAAACGGAGAGAAAGATGCGACGAATGAACATTATCTATGAGAGAAGAAACAAGGAGAAGAGGATACAGGACCGACCCGAGTTATCAACTAACCCAGTGAAGAGAATCCTACTACCCGAGGGCTGCATGCGGTCCTCGAAAGAGTTTTATTCGGCCCGCGAAGTTATAACTAAAGAGAGACATAACACAAACTCATATCACATACATTCAAATAACGACAATGAAACACTTGATATTGAAATGTTAACCCTAAAAATCACATTTTGATGTGATATTCACTGATGTGATACCTCAGACTTCAGTTAACGTCCGATTTATAGTCAAATCTGGAACGCCGAAACAATGACGACTCGCAATGTAATGTGGCCCGCCGAGGAATCCACAACCACCAATGCGGTCCGCCACGTAGAACTGGTTGCCCACCACTGAATTACCCGGTCGGCTGCCAGTATCGTCGGGGGGTTACCTATAGGTAGGATTACCATATATTCAGGAGACAAAACCGGGACAATACGATTTCTGTAGATTAAAAAACCGGGACATATTTTTATTTGTTACATGAACTTAAATGTAATATAAACGGACTCTGCATATCTTCAACGTATTTTCTATTGCTATCTATTAAATAATGTTATCAATTTGCCAATACGGTATTATAATAGTTAGGCTTACCATATTTTCAAATAACCTAACCGGAATATTGGGAGATGAGGCACGGAAAGGAGGGAGAATAATGGAAAACTACCTAAAGAAACCCAGAAATGTTTTAATAAATCTAAATCTAAAATTCAATATTTTAACAAAAAAGAAATGATTTGACACTAGGAACCCCCTTCCTTTATTCCGAAAGGGAATTTTTTTACAACTACCCCTGACTTATATTTATTTTCCGGGACAGAACAACAAACCGACCGGGAGAAGACCTCTAAACCGGGACAATCCCGGTCAAACCGGGACAAATGGTAGGCCTACCTATACGTTGTTTGCAAGTAATGATACACTGGTAATCAGCGGATATCGCTGGACTGGAGGCCATTTCGAAGGAATTCTTTCAGGTATCAATAGTCGATTTATAAATTTTTAACACTTGGAAAATTATTCGAAGGGGAGATGGAATGTATTCCTGCCCGGGGCGGCAAAGCACTTCGGGGCGGCCCTTAAAGAGAGAGGGGGAGAGAAATATAATGGGAAAGAGTGGGAAGAAATCGAAGAACAGAACGGGGAATAAGGAAAGGAGAATGAGGGAGAATAAGTAAGCAAGAGGAACGGAAGGAGAGGGAGGGCAGAGGATGGGAGAGGTGAGGGAGAGCAGTGGAAGGGGAGAGAGGCGAGGGAGGGACCGCCTCGGATCCGATTGGGCGGAAAAGGGACTCTTTTTGTGCACCAGTGGTTTGTTAGAAGTGAAATCCTTTTGTGAAGGAATGAGACACTGTTCCTCGCCGCGGGGCGCACGGCAAACGCAAAGGTTAAAGCTCCTAATAGCCTTTCTTCTGTAGAGTATTACCCCCTCCCGATAATGGGGATAGAACGTTTGAGTTAACGCGGTTGGCAAAATATCCACGGTGCGTAGAATAGAGCGATTGTTGCTCGCAAAGGGCGATTTTGCGCTCGTTCGCTGAACTTCCTAGCAAGAAACGCGTTTAAGAGTAGTGCCTCCGAGAAATAATGCTTAGGAAGTAGAAATAAGGAATCGAAATTCAGCCCTCTTTATTTGCAACTAGTTTTTTCTTTTTACATTCTCCATATACTATAGGGGAAAGTATTGTATTCATGGAAAAAATCGACTTCGAGATTTCAACGGAAATACACGTTTTGAGGTCCGCTGAACACGTTTTGACCATTTTCTCGATGATGTCTGTGGGTGTGTGAGATAGCTTTTTTGTGGCTGCTCTAACTCAAAAATTATTAACCAGGTCAACACGAAATTTTATATTTAACATTTTTATAAAAGTCAGAAGAACAGTTTATTTTTTTGTAAAAATCGGTCAACCGGAAGTGGGTGTTGACAATTGTCCCTTATCCGTTATTTTGAAATATTTGCTTTAATATTAGATAAATATAAAAATATATTGGAAAAAAAGTTGTAGGAAATTTAATTTTCTACAACCTTTGTTTGAAACATTATCCCATATAATGCATTGTTTAAGAGATATCTTATATTTTTAGCTGCCACCACCACGCCACCTACCGACGACTATTGTTAACAATTGATGCTTAGTTAACTCTTAGTAACGCTCCTTTTTCTTTTCTTAATTGTTGGAGTTTAGTGGCTATATCCAATATCAGAAGGCCATGGTTTGAGTTTATTTCTGTTCTTTGTAAAGTCTAAAATTTTCTCGCAGTTTCTTAAAATATTTATTATTATGTAACCTATTTGGAATTTTTAGAAATATTACAGATATGGAGAAAGTCATGTGGTGGCCACATCAGATTTTTTTAACTGTTATATTCGTTAATTTTTGGCGTTTTTTAAACGAATGCGCTTATACTAGACCTGTTCAACCTTAAAGCTAAAAAAATTCGAGACGTGGGAGTATACTCTGCATTTGTTCGTTTCTAAATATTAATATTTAAAAAATGAAATTTATCTAAGAATAAGAATATTTTTATGAAAAGGAAATTTATTATAGTTTTCAGAATCCTTATATGAAATCTGACATTTAATTTTAACGGTTAGCTCAGTGTATGAAGATTGAATTTCGTCAAAGCTGATTTCACACTGTAATTCAAATCTTTGTTCGACAATTAAAAACTTGATTTAACTAGGGGATCCGCGATCCACGGCTGGTGGGGGGAAACATATTGCGCTCCTCTGGGAGACTCACTGTACATTTTAGAGAAATATTTATTTGACATTTTCTTCATCGTTTAATGTTTTTCGTATGTGTGCCAATTTCGTTTTGATTGGATAAGATTTGTAAATTACTGCAATACGCTAACGTAAATTCCGCAGTAACTATAATGGTGGTATTCTAGAAAAAGTACATAAATTTGACTCTAAGTTATTTCTGCATGCACACGAAGTTTGATCAAAATTAGACAACCGAGACGACATTTATCGTAGAACAAACAGACAAAATGCACATAGACACAACAGGAGAGACCTCGCTTCGCTCGGCCAATAATTTTCATACCATAAAGACCAGATTTGCTTAAATAAACTGAAATAAAACCCGAGCTCAGTCTAAGAGAGGCGCATTTTAGAAGTGAAATTTTTAAATAGGTATTAAAGACTGAAATGATCCTGATTTCAACGGAATGTCTCTTCTATATTCAATTATTTATGCATCTTAAAATAGTAGCACCTTGGTTGAAAAACACTCGTCATTTAACGGTATCACCAGCACCATCATCTTGAAAGGAATTTGAAATGAATGTCACCAATCATTTAACTAAAGTAGGAATATCTATGTTAATACTTGGAACTTATCCGCTTTGCGGGTAACATCGAGATCTCTCGCGGGCAACATGCTGCCCGCGAGCTCTGGATTGGACAGGCATGGCTAATACTGTCACTTTGGCGTCTGTCTTTGCACTTACTTACATTGAAATTATTAATAAACCGTGAACGATACAGAGCTGAAACTTGGAGTGTATATTTCTGTATTGCTGCCATTTGTTTTTCTTTAAATGTGAGTTTTGAGAAATATACAAGGTCTGATAAGTAGGGACGGTTCGAGCTATGGGCAGGCCGGGCGGCTGCCTGGGGCGCCAAAGTTTTGGGGCCGCTATAGCGCGCTATCCCGATCATTTATATATGCATTACTTGTAAGTGATTAAATATTGGGTACCAATTTATATCGACGAACAGGCTAGAATCTTGATGGCAGTCCTTTTCATTTTTCATTATCAATAATTTTTACAGAGCGATGAATAAATTAACATGCACAAATATCTCAACAAACATTAACGGAGGGGGGCCCTGGAGCGCTATCTCGCCCGGGGCGCCAACATTTCTCGGGTCGCCTCGCCAGATAAGGGCCCATTAACTTTTTAAAATATCTCCGAAGGCAATAAAAGATGGAAAGCTGAAATTTTGAGCGTATGTTTTCACATTAGTGCCACTTACAAACCAGGTCCTAACGACCGAATATGTAGCGGTATAACAAATATAAAAAATAAAAAACGCTCTAATTTTATCCATGTTCATTCATTTGGCAACAGAATCTCGGTATGCCATTATAAACCTAAATTAAAAAATAGTATATGGCGCCTATGGCAAAACTTAAAGGAAACACCTTGAGTAAGTAGAATATGATTTTTGCTACGTTTTCATAAAGAATATTAGCGATTCTATTAACAATAACTTAAATATTTGAGCATTAAATTAATACTTATTTATGGAAAAATTAACTTTTGCGGAAACGTTTGGTGGCTTTTGCATACTCTAGTTACGGCACTGCTAATGATTGTACGTATTTAGATTTTATTTTGTTGTATCTTTTCAGCGCCCGAATCAGCATTCCATTCTAATGAGTAGGTATTATTCAAATGAACGAAATCTTTATTCATATTTCAACGAACACGTTAAGATGAAATTTCACTGGTTAATGCTTATTTTGAAGCAATTTGATATACGCTCATTCATGGAAATAAAAAAACCTAAAATAATAAGAAATTTTTAATATAACTCATATTAAACGTGTTCGAAAAACCCAAAAGTCTGTTAAATTAACAAAACACAATAAATAAAAACTTTAATAATATATAAAAAATTTAAGTCGAAATTATTAAGTTTATCATGCAATCTGCATTAATGTCTTGACCCAAAGCTACACCTTCGTCAGTAGGGTATATATTTAGTTAAACTTATTTTAAAAGGCTAGTTTACTGCTGTAAACTTTATCTTTCTATAGGAACAATTTTTATCGCAAGAATTTCTGAAGATAAGATTTTACTTTGGTGAGTGCAATATATTTTTATTATTACATCCGCCGTAGCCAGATTTGCCGCATATTTCTTCGTTTAATACATTCGATTAAAGTAAAGAACATCGTAACCTCGCTAATAATAAATTACTGTTGCGTAAATCTATGAAATGGTTTATTTAATCATAGTGGGAATATAATAAAAGGGTGAAAAACTCAAGCAAATTGTGTTAGTTTTATGTTTAAAAATATACTTTTATAGTATTACATCCAGCGGTAAGAAATCTTGAGAGGCAGCAAAAAGATATCAAAAGTCCCGGCACGTTCATTTTCAAGGCTGCAATTTTTAGTAAAAACTTTAATGAAATCATTTTTATTTCTCTCAATATTAATTATTAATTGTATATATTCGATAATAATAATAAATAAGAGAGGAAAGATGCACGCATCATACGTGCATGTATGCAAGGTAGAGGCGTTCTTTACGAATTATGGAATCATGTCAAAAAAGAAAAATATTAATGGTTTGGTATAATGTCTAAGAACTAAAAAATGGCATGCTAGTAGCGATGCCAAGGAAGTATCGAATTTTTAATTCATCCTAATCAGTTGTAATTAATAAATCAATTAAAATATTATTAAAACATATCTCACTGTAGTAGTAGCAATATAAAATTTATGTTCACGTTCATTCCTTCGTCGTAAATTACCCATTTCTTTTCACTTATAAACGCTGTGTATACGTAAAGAAATTAGACGTATTTACATTCATTTCATCGTCGTAGATAATCCATTTCCCTTCACATTTACCAAGTGTGGCGTGCGCACGAAAAAAATTAAATTAATTATTTATTTACAGCAGCTATTGTTTACTTCAGTTACCACGAAGATTGTTTTCGTTGACAACAGTGAAAAACCAGGAGAAATATTTTTGTCCCAAGTGAATTTCGACTTTCTCGTTTGATTTTCTTGAAATCGGCTACTCCTCCGATAAAAATATACTGAACAAAACATATGCTTTTTGACTATTTCTACAAATTTATTTGACGACTTTTTCGTTTTAAGTAATATTTTACGAGATATAAAGGAAAGTTCATTTTTTATCACCAGTAAAGTGGTACTCCTGATTAGGCTACGTAAACCATTTATATAATTTTCCCATTTTCTTCGCCCTTATGTTCTAAATACCAATATTAATGAACATCCGCCCAGTAGTTCCGCAGGTGAAACATACGGACGGACGGACACGACCTGGCCATAAGGCGTTCTTTTATTACTTTTTCTAAAGAACGCCTAAAAGGTTAAAAAAAGAACTGCAAGAGAGCAAAAGAGCTATTTCATGAATCCTGATTTGGCAATCGGAACAGAAAGGCCAATTACCAAATTATTTCAATGAATAATATCTAACGAAATTAATAAACACGTAGCACTGTAAATAAATATAAACAAATAACATTATAATTAATATTTTTACAATACAAAAAAGTTAACGCCTAGGTATGCACGAATCAACAAACTTCAGATATAGCGATCAAACTGCGTTATTATAATGCAATTTTGTATTTTTAGTGGCCAAACAACATTAAAAACAAAATCAATCAAAAGTTATTTCAAACATACCGCAGTTAAGCAGTTTTATTATGATCTTTATCCCTTTTCTAAGGTAAATTGTAAATATCACTTTTATTGTTGTAGCAACGTAAACAAAACGAAACTTATCTTACTTATCTTATTGTTAGTAGGATCCGTATAGGGGGTTTTTGAAATCCTGCTCAATGGCAAACGAACAGAGGGACGGACCCTAAAATGAATAGGGTTCATGTCTGTCACCAACTAAAACTATCCTGAAAATCTAAGCTCCCCAGCTCTTTTTGTTGATTAAAAATATTGCTCGCGGACGGACGGACAAAGTGAAAACATGTGCGATTAAAAAAAGCGAGGGAAGAATTGCAGAGCAAATTACATAAAGAGCTTTTTTCACCGACCGCTATCTTTCCATCGGAGTAAAAGAAATCGTATACCTATGCGATGCATTGCTGGTTGCCTGCATACGTATCAGCATGCACTTTTTTCGATTTTTTTACTTCCCAGTAGATAATTCCAGATCAGCGTTTCCCAACGTGGGCGGTAGCGCCCCCCAGGGGGGCACTACAGACATTCAGGGGGGCGTTGAGGTGACTACTAACTTTAGGGGGGCGTTTTCGCTATTAGGGGGGCTTTGACATTGGTGGTTAGATTTGATCGCTGAAGCACCGAAACATTTAAGCTAAATTTGACGTTGACGCTTACATTTTGGTGTCTCTTATACCCCGTTCACACTACCACCATATTAACCTAGTCTAGTTCTAGTTCTAGACCAACATATTCCTAAAACAATCTGAGCCAACTCTGAATAAATACAATACCTAATATAATTTATTTCATGAACCAACTCGCGTCAGAGGAATAGAAATCGTGAATGAACATACATACCAGTATTGGTCCAATAAATAAGAATAGAACATCAGAAACTAAGCATTTATTAATCCATCTCCCATTTCTTTAAAAATATTCGTCAAATAATACAAACCGTGCTCTTTTAACCAGGTATTAACTATTCTTTTAAATGTTGACAGGGGTGTTATTTATGCTTCACATGGCTGTGCATTAAATAGCTTTATCGATTTTACAATTAAAGTATTTTCGGATTAGGACAGTGTATGAATCGGTAAATCGATGTCCTTTATTGGTCTTGTTTCGTATAAATGTTTATGTGACCCAATTAGGTAACTTCTAGGTTTTATTTTACATGTAACAGTTTTTATATATATGTATAATATACTTTGTCATCACCCCACTCTGAATGAAGTACACGGTCGACCATGTCCCTGCATACTACATAAATATTTAAATAATTCTAATTGTCTTGTTTTTCAATACAAAAAAGGACCAAAGTACGATATAGTACCGAATAAAATAATATACTTGCTAATATACTCAGAAATAACGGTTTAGCAGCTATAAATTAAAAGCAAAGGCAATGAAAATAATATGCCCGCATTCTGGTTGTTCATTTGCCGTTAGAGCTTAAATTCAACGGCAGCAGAGGTCACTAGCGCTGCCAAAGAAATTACCATGAACGCTTTATGTAAAATCCATGGAAATTACGCTGGTTAGTGGGAACCTGTGTGTACGCAGGTATGTTAAAGCCGCCATTTTAACCATCGTAAAATGATGGTAATGTAAACAGGGCATTACTAATGCTTCCTCAGTTCCCTCGTGCTTGTGACATGCGCCATATGTTATCTCGCCTCCGATGACAAAATGTCATGTCACGGCTTTGCTAAGATCATAACTGTATATTTTGACGTTTTATTTATTCATACAGTTTTCTAACAAAAAACTAAATTTATATATTCTTAATTTCAGCTATGGATAAATACTTAAATCGTAATACTGAAGTGCCTGATGGCAGTGAACCGTCAACTACCGCTTCTGTTAAAAAACCAACACAAGAGAAAGTGCGACAGTATAATGTTAGTTACCTGCAAAACGGCTTCATTCCGCTACCAACACATCAGCGTCGTCCGTTGTGTGTAATTTGTGAATTAGTACTGCAAGATCATCTTCATAAGAGATCCTGATAAGGCCGGTTGTGACATTGCTCTCTTCCGTATGCTGAAGGAAACATTCGAAAAGCGTCGTACTTGTACTCTTTCATCCTTCAAAAGTAAAACTAATACCGATGTCGATAATGGACTCGTTGCTTCTTACAATATTTCCAAAATAATAGCAAAATGTGCAATATCTCACACAGTAGGTAAAACATTAGTTCTGCCAAGTGTATCTGAAGTTCTAACTACTGTTCTCATGATAATTGCGACGAATATTTTGAAATCCATCCCACTCAGTAACAACACCATATCGCGCCGTATTGACGAAATGAGCGAAGACATAGAAAGTCAACTGTCGTGCGAGACAATGAGGCACTGCTAATGGCTTACGTACGATTTATCAAAGAGGAGGAAGCACATGAAGAAATGCTGTTCTGCAAATCAATGAAGACCAATACAAAGGGAAAATCAATTTATGAAGAGCTCCAACGGTATCTTAAGAGTAAAGATATTCCAATGAAGAATATGATCTCATGTGCAACAGATGGAGCGCCATCAATGATAGGTCGCCACACTGGTTTAATCGCATTAAAAAAAGAAACTCCAAATCTCTTTTCAATCCACTGTGTCATTCATCGTCAACATCTTGCCGCCAAAAAGCTTAGTCGACGGCTTTCTTCAACTATAGCCATCATAATATCTACGGTAAACAAGATTAAAGCACATTCATTAAATAGCAGATTGTTCCGCCAGCTGTGTGAAGACAACGATGAGGAGTTTGAACGCCTTATTCTTCACACTGAAGTGTGCTGGATCTCCAAAGGCTCATGCTTGAAACGTTTCTGTAATTTATTTGACACCGTTATAGAATTTTTGCAGTCTGTTGACCATGAGGAAATGCGAGGAAATTCAACTTTTACTTGGAGATGTGGCATATTTGGCCGACATTTATGATAAAATTATTATGCTAAATATGCTGCTTCAAGGTGATAATTTCAATTAAACAAGGCAAAAACTGCGGCCTCCACTTTCATCGGAAAGTTGGAGTTGTTTAAACAGAACACTGGAAGGAGAGTTTTATAGCAGTTTCCCAGCATGTGCAGCATAGAAACTTCCTATTCAGACAGTGACTTTGAAGAATATTGCTTACATCTGCAGTCTCTGAAAAATGACTTTGAGATTCGCTTTAAAGATTTGATTGATTTGGAAATACCTGTCTGGGCAACAAATCCATTCATTTGCAAAGCGGAAGAACAAGAACTTAGTCTTCAGAAGAAATCATTGAGCTTCAGAATATTGAAGAATCAAAGCAAATCTTCAACAGCAGAGGACATCAAGCCATGTGGCTGCAACAGCATGTGAAATTTCCCGCTCTATGGAGAAAAGAAAAACTGCTTTATATTGCTTTTCCATCTTCTTGTCTTGTTGAACGAGGATTTAGTGCAGTGAACCGGATACTAGTGAAGAATCGAAACCGTTTGCATATTATTAATCGTGGTGACTTGAGACTGTTACTATCCAAGTTAACTCCAGGTGTTGTGAAGTTAGCTAAAAACCATCAAGCTCAAGGATCACACTAGCATTTTATAATAAATCTCATTTTATTTACTTTGCTATAACTATGTATGTTAATAAAGCATATGAATAATTTAATGTGTAATATAGTAGTAGTAGTATTTGAGATTAAGGTGCACCGACTGCTAAGGTCATTTGGCACCAAGGATGAGGGAGGGTTGGAATGGGAGAATGCAACAAAAGCATTATCAAATCAAATCAAAATCAACATTATCATGCAGTTTGCTAATAATAATCAGTAATAACCATTGGAAATTCAGGTCTTCTTTATTTAACGGTCCAAACGCAAGGTAACTTGGAAATTAAAATAAAAAATATTTATAAAATGATTAATATTTTAATTTAAAAAATATTTTAAAACTTCAACAAATGCTTGACCAACTGTGTGTGGGCCATAATGTTTAAGTATTTGTTTTCTAAAGATAAATTCACTTAAATAATTATCAATCTCAATTCTCTTAATACCATGTGCCTTGCGTAACCCTGGCATTGGCATGTACATAGTCTGAGGGGGACGTTTGGCAGAAAAAAATTTCGTTAAGGGGGCCGAAAAAGATTGGGTAACGCTGTTCTAGATCCACCAAATTTATACATATGTAGCTCTAATGTAGAACTATCTATCACGGAATTTTTGAGTTTGTAACTTTAGATATATTTGAGTTATTTCGTACACGGACAGGGGAACGGTTGAACCGAACACATAAGCTTCAAAAGAAATGTTTGTTTTGCTGAGAAATAATTAGCGAAAATGTGTTGGAAAATTCATAAATTCTCTCTTCTTTAAATCGACGTTTCTGCGTATAAGAGGAAGGTATGATCCGAAAAAGATTGTCAATATTCCGGATAAATGTGTCACTTCGCAGCGTCAAAGACATCAAATCGGTAGAATAAGCCCGACTATGAGAAAGGGGGGCGCGCCACAGGAGCCGTATACATTTATAAACAGCGAGATAAATGAGCGGTGGCGAGGCAATAGAACTATTTCCACCACCGGGGAACGAGGGGACAAAAAGGGCAGCGTGGAAATATAAGGGACTGGAGGAGGGGGAAGGAGAGGGACAGACGTGCGCCGTGATACATACGCGCGCGTATATGGGGGAGCATATGACGAATGCACTGCACTCAGATAAGATGAGAGGGGGGAATCTCAGGGGAGGCCATAAAATATTGAAAGTGTCAGAGTGAGTTGACCAGAGTATAAGGGCAAAAGAGGGAAGCGAAAAAAGATGGCGTGAAGGAGTGAGGAGGAAGGGTGGAGGGGAGGGGGGGAGAGGGAAGGGGAAGAGGGAGGGTGAGAGAGGAGTGGAAAACACCAGTGGTGAAGTGGGGGAGGGATTACCCGGTTATGTTGCGTGGTGTAAGAAGCGGCGAAAGTGGAGGATATAAAATTCAATTCATGTCGTCCCTACCCTCACTCCCCCTCCTAACCTCCCCCTCAAAGCATCCCACTCCCCTCCCTCCTTCGCCCCTTACTTTCCTCTCCCACGTCACCTTCCTCAACACCGTACCTTTCTTTTCTTCACGTCTCCCCCCTCTTTTCTTTCACTTTCCTTAAATTCCTTTTTATGCATCAATCTTTGTTATTCCTTCCTCCTCTCTTCTCATTCTTTTTATCCCTTCGTCTTCCTTCCTCTCCCGGCACTACGCATTTCACGAAATAATTTTATCGCCAAGTCGTAAGTATTGGTGTCCTTATATATGTTAACTGGACATTACTCAAGTAAGTTGTCAATAAATAATCACGGGGATGCAGTTTAGACCGCCGCAATTGACAACAAGAACGTCAAATTGCTTCTGGCGAACACGGAATGCTCGTTTTCGAAGGAAATAAACATCGAGGCTGCCTCTGTTAATGTTTCCAATAAATATCAATTATTTGCGGCAACATAACTGAACACCACCGAAAAAAGACACCTCTGTTTGTCTCTCTCAAATTTCATGTTCTAAAACTTCTATAAAATTTTGCTGGGATATATTTAATTTCGTAGATTTCAACATATCCATATATAATAATTTTATTCGAATCCGTCGAGTTTTAGGACCCCCTCACTAAATTATTGAGTTATTTTAAACGTTCGAGTGGTTGTTTTACATTTTATTACTCTGTGTTCCGGAAACTTCCTTGGTTCGGAATTCTTCCGGAATTTTGACTGAACCTTGGAAAGCATCCTTGGTCGGGAAATATGAAATGGGTGGCGTTTCGATTTCTCCTTATGTGTCCTCACAGCATAAGGAATCATTTTAAACATGACAAAAATGTCCACAAAACCCAAAGACTATGATCCCATCCTGACGGGGCAAACCAAACTTTTTTTATAAGAAAACTCAAACCTTCACTTTTTTATGCTATTTTATATCTTCCCATGCTTTATTTACTTATGCCTTTCCATTAAAGAAGGCAGTGCAGTTATTATATACTAATAACCCGTGGTCCGTAAAATTCTATACCTAGTCCGGAACGCTTCCGTTCGCGATCTTTCCGGATTAGAGAGAATTAACTGCATTTCAGCGACGCTACTGCAAACAAGGTGGAATTGGATTTTGCGTAGACGTAATTTAAAAAAAATCTTTCCCCGAGCGACAATATTATTCCAATGCACACGATTATTGGCTCAATGAACCGGCGAAGCTTATTTCCTTTGCCATGTTGCGAGAGTGGTGTTCCTATTTAACGGTTTACTTAACATAACCTGTCCGTCAAAGCTCGCTGGCTGCTCGATAAAAACAACTCGCGGATCAAAGATCCTTTAGAGCCACCCCGAAGTACAACTCTCAGTCTACAACGCGAAACTCCCTTCAAATCCCACTACTTGAGCGCTCTCCTCCAATCACTCTTTCTCCCCTCTCTCCCATTACCGCTCTCATATCATTTCTCTTTCTTTCTAGCCACCGACTACTCCGACTCTATCCTCCCTTTTCTAACTCCTTCCATATTTTTCTATCTCTCTATATTCCCCCGATTATTTCACTTCCTCTTCACTTTCCATTCCTCTCTTCAAAGGCGGATATAGGACCAAGTGATCTAGGCTTCTAGGCGACCGCCTAGGCCCTAGGGCAGGGGTGGACGAACTTTTTACGGGGCCGGATTATCTTTAGACATGCCGCATTAGTAGAAGCAAATGCTTAGGCGGGCCGTATCAGCTTTAACATAGGAAGTTACTTGAGGGAATGGGAAGTATCTTATTGGTAAAAATCAATTTAACAATTTAATAATTAATAATATATTATTGCCATAACTTCATTAGAAGAGGTTTTCCGGCCATTATTCTGACAAAAAATATGAAATCGCCTGCATTACAGTTCACGGTTCATTTTCATAATGTAAACGTAGTCCGCATAAAATGCTCTCGTCGACATGATGTGATAGTTTGCCCACCCCTGCCCTAGGGTCTCGCGCCCAGGGCCGCTAAGCGTTAGTGTTGACAGAATCAGGAGGTTAGTGGGAGAGGCAAAAGAAATGCAAACATTGAGAGTAAAAAGTACCAGCACAAAGAAGTGGTCATATATCCTAAATAATGACGAAGATCAACTTAAACTGTAATGGACGAAAACCAGTCTCAACTAACGGGCTTAACTAAAAAAATATTAATTATTTCTCATTCGGGGACTTTAAGCTTCGATTGACATCGATATCGGAGGAAGTATTGTCTGTCGTTTGTTGTATGGAATTTCTGGCTAATCAACCTTTGGAATTATTATAGCCATTACGCCTTCCACACCGAACACATACACAAGGGAGGAGGGAAACCCGGTGCAGGCATTAGCCTACTCTTTAAGAAGGGCACCAAGGGGTCCAACTGCTTAACGTCCCTTCCGAAGGACGGAGCGCTGACTGCGCGGTCTCCTCAAATCACACAAGTAGGGGACGGGACGAACCCAGGTTCAAAAATCCCACCTCGGCCGGATTTGAACCTGGGACCGCTGCGTGGAAGGCCAACGCTCTAACTACGGAGGCAGTATTGTAATGTATGTATATGCAAATAAATTGTTAAGGATTTGATAGCCTGTTTTCCTCGGTAAAATGTAACCACGTTATCAGAAATCGCGAGTTGTGGGCTTCGCAAATCACTGTCGCCTATGGGTCTCGTACCCCATAATTTTGCTTCTGTTCATCTTCCATTTATTTCTATCATCTCTTTTTCTCTTTTCTCGTCTATTTTTCTCCTCGATTATTTCTCTAAATTTTTCTGGCTCGTCTGCCACTTTTCTCTATTCCATCTATTTTTTTTGTTTTCTGCTATTCCTTCCTTCCCTCTCTCCTACCTTTCCACATCTTCCCACTCCTCTCTCACTGTATCTCTCCCTCTATTCCCCCAACCACACCTTAACCTCCCTCTCACCCCCACATCTCCATCCTCTTTATTTCCCTCCGCCCCTCTATCATCCTCGGTTGATCCCAGTGGAAAGGGCGAAAGGGGTGGTGGATGAGGGAGGGCAAAAAGGGACGGGGTGTCGCATTTGACTGGAGGAGGGGGGCGAGCGCGTGTATGCGTGGGTTGAGGGTTAAGATGGGGGGGGGGGTGAGGAGTGAGAAGGGGCGAAGGAAAGGAGGAGACCGCGTCGGAATTGCTAAGCGATTCGCTTTTGGAGTGATAGTGACCCCTTCCCATTTATTCTTTCAATCCCCACTTTCGGCTGAGAGACTGTGGGGTTATAGGCAGGGATGGAATGGGGTTGAGAGGTTGATGCTCTGCGGTGAGGGGAGAAAGAGTGGGGGATGGAATGGTGGGGGGGATGGAGGGGTGGGGTTAGGGGAAGGCGAGCGGCGGAAGGGAGAGGTTTCAGGAGTGCGAGCATAGAATTAGAGATAGAGTGAAAGTTGGGTAAGGGGCGAAGGAGGAAATCGGAGAGGAGATGGAGGTGGGAATGCAGGGATAAGGAGATAGGTAGAATAAGGAGGGGAGAAAAGGACAAATGAAAGGGGAAATAGACGGTGTGAGAGCGAAATTCAAAAGGGAAAGTGACGGACGAAAGGGAAAATTAATGATGGAAAAAACAAGGGAGGACCGATTCGAGCTTTCATCCGAGACAGTCTCCTGTTTGCTTTTCTCTTCAGAAATCACTCACTTTTCCAGAATTAAAACCCCGAAAATCGTATTTTTGTCTCTAACTGGCTGACGTAATGAACGCACAAATATAGAGTAGCGGAAGGATCTGTAATTCACATCGTTATGGGACAGCAAAATTTAGCTCTGAATTTTTTAAAATCTGTTTAATGTGATAAATAAATTCTAATATTTCCCAATCTACGGCCTGCAGACTTATAGGGCGTTTTAAGCGGCTCGCAATGCTATTTTAAAAAAGCCATCCATATAATTTAACATAGTTTCGTATAATATGTATCAACTGAAATTATAGTCACGAAATGTTGATTCTTGAGATGTTAACTCTCAAATATTTTATTTTAATTTATACGATACTATAGAATGTATAGGCGTTTTTTTGTGTGATTATACGGCCCGTTGAAATATTTTCAACTTCCAGTGGGACCTGTCATGTGGGAAAGTTTACCAATACTTTCCGTCGAAAACCATTTGGCTTTGTTTTTCAGAAAATTCATATGTGTGTGTGTAATGTTAACTACAGATAAATCGGAATTCCGGTTAACCGTAACTTTTAAAAGTGATAACTTGAAAGTTTTTATGCTGAATTATTTGTGTACATGTGTACGGTATTTGTTAATGTACATTTGTACGGTATTCAGTTGTCTTATACATAATTAAGGTGTTAGTACGTAGCAGAACATTACTTGACCTGTTTGTACGCGCATAGGTTTTTTACTTATTTAATCCAAGAAAAACAGCCGACACGTGTGTAAAAAATAGATTCTACCATCCGCAATTTATTTTATGGCGGTGTTTTTCCCTCCAGTGCTCAACATAAAAGCCGTTCGATCTGAAGAAATTTTAATATTATTGTCCCTCCACTTACATCGGAAACCTTACGGAGTTCGAGGGTGAATGTGAATGGTTTCGACTGTCCTTTTTTTATCCAATAGCGCCAAGAGAGAGAGAGAGAGAGAGAGCGAGTGAGGACGGCGTGCATTAGGGAGATGGGCGGACGAGATTGATGAAGGAGGTAGAGGGCAAGAGTGACGAAGGGTCCTTCAAACACAAAATAGCAACAAAGAGACCCAAAACACACACCAATCCCCTCATATTTACATCCGAGTTTCTACCCTCAACCCCAGCCTCTCCCCTTTCAACGCTGGATTATTCCCCCCTCCACTTCCTCCACTCCTCTTTCTTCCATTTCCTCTCTCCTTCCCCCCTTTCCCCTCCCTATAACCACAGACACCTTCCTCGTATATCCCCTGCCCCTCACCCTTTCTCACTCATTCATACCTATCCTCCCGCTTCTTTTTGCTCCCTCGCCTTTTTTTCTCCTTTCTACGCTGTCACTACTCCCTTTTCATTTCCCCCATTTCTTCCCTTCCCCCTTCATTCCATCACTCCATTATCCCAAAAATATTCCCCCCCCTCCTCCCTCCCCATTTACAGAACACTTTCCAACACCTTCGACGTGGAATATTTCGCCGTACCCATCATCGTTCGGTTTATTTATATACCTTCCGTGGCCTCGACCTTTTGTAACAATTACTAAAGCGGCGATTCAGACATTTTTTTGCATTAATGCGCTTTCTTAAAACTCATTTCACTCATCTCAGCGACCTCAATGCCACGCTAAAATTTCCGGAAAGTTTTCAACGCAAGGTAAGGCTAATTAAAATTGGCTTACGTAAAAAAACCGCCTTTTTCGGTTAAAAAAGAAGACTACAAAATTCTCTCGATAATTATTTATCTCATGAAACGAAATATCTCTTGGAAGTGATTGAGACATTGAAAAACGTCGCTCTTATCGTTTTTTAGTTATTATTGGAGAATCGTCGCAATATATGCTGTCAGTTGATTTATTGCCAGTGCCCTATGTCAAATCTTGATCTATCAGGGAATTTTAGGATTAAAGGGGAATGGATTCGATTTGAACTTAAACAATTGCACACGGTTATTAAACTTTTTGCTATTACCATATAATTGCGGTACAGGACCGGTTTCGACGGATGATCGTCGATATCATTAGGGAATTGTATCGTAGGATCAGGGGCGGCCCGAGGAATGTTGGCGCCCCGGGCGAAATAGCACTCCAGCGCCCCCCTCCGTTAATGTTTGTTGAGATATTAACGAAGTACATGTACAAATTATTGATAATGAATAATTAAAAGGAATGCCATCACGATTCTAGACTGTTCCTCGATATAAATTGATATCCAATATTTATTCAGTTGCAAGAAATGCATAAATCGAGATAGCGCCCCCAAAACTTTGGCGCCCTGGGCAGCCTCCCGGCTCGCCCGTAGCTCGGGCCGGCCCTGCGTAGGATTACTCTTCTCTCAATGATCAACCACGAATTTATCCAATGTAAATGTTTTCAGCCTGTGTCTGTGCCGGAAATATTATATTCAAATGATTATGGAAGAGTTTTATTGATAGGAATCACTCTTTGTATAGCGGGAGGTTTTTATAAAAGGAAATCAATGGTTAAAAAAACAATTCAAAGTTATAAAATTATATAATCTAAGGAATTCGGCTCAACTTTGTGGTAAGTGATAATCAGAAGAAGAGAACAAGTATATAACTTCCACACAACTTTATTTGCTCGACCTGATGACGCTAGTTATTTAGCCAAACCGGTCGCGCAAATAAATTTGTGCAGAAGTTTCAATTGTTCTTTTCTTCTGAAATATTATGAAATTATATTAGCTTCAAATTATTACGACAAAATTTAAAGTTTAAGCTTCACGGAAACGGAGGAGGGGAATAAGTAAAAGAAAACTGTAATGCGCCTTCATGTTCGTCCGTTCTCTGCGTAGGCACTCGAAATTCGACGAAAGAATGGTTTTTAAGACCTCCGAATTTCGAGTCGAATAGGGAGAGAGGAAAAACCCGGTCGAGACAACATTTGGATGGGAATTTGCAAATGGACAACGGGGAACACGGACGAGCATAAAAGCCGCACAAAAGAGCCTCGTGCGGCAGCCGCTGTAAAAAACAAATCGGCTTAGGCGCTGGATGGAGATGGACAACGGCGAAAAGCAGAGGAAAAGGGTGCGTAAGGGGGAATTGGGACGGGAGTGGTAAGAGATGGATGTATGGGGGGAGGGAGAGGGAAGGGGGAGGGGGAGAGAGGAAGGGGGAATGGATGGGAGGAAGGGGAAGGATACGTGGGCGTTCGGAAGGAGAGGGAACGTCAGAAACATGGAGGAGAACGGAGGCGGTGCAGCGAGGCGGGCAAATCCCCAGTTCGAGGGGTCGAGTAGGCGGCGGCAGCAGAAGAAGGAGGTGGTGAGGGAGGGCGGAGGGAAGGGGGTGCGTGGGTGTCGGGTGGAGTAGGGGAGGCAGGAGGGAGGAAAGAGAGAGAGAGAGGATGGATGGATGGAAATCGATACAGTAGTCGTTTTTCGCGGTGTAATAACGCGGAGCTATTCTTCGCTAAAGGGACCGGAGTGGCTCTCTCCACGATTATATGGCGGGTCCTTCGTTTGCATCCGCGCCTCTTCCTTCAAGACGATAAAAAAGAATAAAAAAAAATCCCTACGGAAGAAACGCTCTCTCGCGGGAAGGAGTGTTTCCAATCTCTTTCGCCAGGTGGCGGGAGTGATGGGGGAGGGGAGAACGTGAACTCTCGCGGGCTCGTTGAATAACAAATTCAATTATCCGGATTTGACTAAGTGGGTTCCGCGCCGCGCTATGCCTGATGCCCCCCGTGGTGGTGTAAACGGGCAGTTTACGGCGGAAGCGGAGATTCGAACAAGAAAATAAAACGGTCGGCGAAGGGTGAGTGAAGGTGGAAAGTCTTACTGTTTGATGGGAACGCATGAATTCGGTTAATTTCAACAATTGGAGTATTAAAATCGTTCATTTAAGTTTTGCCTTTGATATTTTCTGCATGTACTCCAAAAATGATTACCCTCAGAATACTTCAGCGGATTTTCAATGAATGGGGTAGTCCGTATGATTTTTTCCAAAAATTAATATGCTGTTACCATGACTGTAATAATAATGGAGGTGTTACTCTCCATATTAGGCATTCTTTACTTTAAAATTTTTAACACCCTACTGCTCCGCCAGTGTTTTAACGCCACATTTTTGAGACTCTTAAAGGATGAATAAAAATAACTTAATGATGGTCTTATTATGTCGCACGAGTGTTAGGGAATGCAAACAGCTGGACATCACGGTTAATTGAAAGAAAAATCCCAAAATTAAGCTTCAAAGGGTCTTGAGCCAACTAACCCATTGAATTGACTATGAATAATCAGAAATCTTGTCATTTTATGAAACATTCATAAAAAGTTTGCAAATGCAAATGCGCTTTTCGGTTACAATGCATCCGTCACCAGTGGCGATTCACTGATCGTAAATTCTAAAGTGTAAATATTATAACAGTGAATCATCACTGATAATGACTGCTTTATAGTCAAAACGCGCATTTAGTTTTCCCAATATTTTTATGGTTTTTGGTGAGGTACAATTTGTCAATTTGATTACAGATATAAGATAAGATAAATAGTTTTCTTTTAAACTAGGGTGAAATTGATATAAAATGTATTAAGAAAGCTTGCCTTATCTGTAAAGCGCGTTTACCCTTGAGGTACAAACGACCTCAAGTATAAATAAGAGACAGGTAAGACCACGAAGCTATAAAAGTGTGGAGTACACTTATCAAAGAGAAGAAGGATATAAACATACCCGAGTAGCGGTACGTCTAAATTCCATTTTTTTAAGTTTACGGAAAAACCTCGTACTGCAGTTCTAAATCCATTACATGTTTCCTATATCTTCTTCTTAACCATTTAATTCCTTTCCAGCTATTTTAAACTTTCAGAAGATAACATCTTGTTCCCAGAAATGTTTTTAGTCGTATTTTCCGCTACTGACTCCTATCATTCCGTCATAATCAGTCTTTCGCGTCTGGGCCAATTGGAGGCCGTAACGAGTTTCCTTTAGTTTCCAGGAAACGCTAATTTCATTTCTCCCACGCCATGCAATAATGGGTCATTCTTTAGGGCTTTCTTTATTTAAACCCCAGAAATTTTCGAAACGCGCGTGTGAGGTCGAGTGCAGATCCTTCTTATTAAACCCCGGAAAGTGGATATGCCCGATACATGTCACACAGAAAGTAGAAAATGGAAATTTACGATTTAATTACTTTTGCTGCGACGAAAAATACACAAATGAAATATTTGGTGCCCTACGATGCATTAACTTATTGTGCGGAAAAGGTCTCTTGGAACAAATAGAGAGGATATATGCAGATAATTAACCACATAGGCGGAGAATGTATTTTGGGCGCTCTCAGAAATATACTTAAATAGTTGGAAGAGATAATGTTATTTTCGCATGATTAAAAACATTCAAAGGTGAAAATCTGTAGATGAATAGACGAAAACAAAAGCGTAGCCTTTCAGTGAGAGAGGCTTCCTTATATTTGGTAAATGGGCCAGCTACCTCACCTTATCTGAGTGATAAAACGCAAAACATTTGATGATTCAAAAATCAATTCCCAGCGCATCTAATAGGCTACGATGCAGTGACAGAACTACAAACTCTCGGCTCCCCCGTCAGAGCCGCCTTAACCATTGGGATAAATGGGCTTCAGCCTTTTAAGGGCGCCGGAGCAACACATTATTAATTTTATCATAAACAAATGTGATTTGTTTGTATTTATGATCAATAAATTCTATATTAAATATAAAATTATAATTCTATTTATTTTCTATTATTCATTAACAATATGTGACACACCGTTATTATGAGGGCGCCTCATATTATTAGCCCATGGGGTCCAAATTTCTTAAGATGGCCCTGTCCTCCGTGAAGATAATATTTGAATCCCTTCATAATTCATGCCTTGGTTCAATTATATATGTTACTGTAAATGTAAGTATGTTGTTAGGCAAATCCCTGAGTATTTGCAAATCCAAATAATACTCGACGTTTGGATCTGAGAATTCCGCCATTACCCAAAACTACACGTGTAGGTATAATCTCTTTAGAAAGTGCATTACCACAGACAGAAATGTTTTAATAAAATGCTGGATATTGTTATTTTAAAAGCTATGAGTAAAATATAAGCTTTCAAATATCTTTCACACTTTTATTGCTATTCTTAGTTTCAGATCAAATTAATTATTTTTACTTATTTCGATATTGCTTTGTAATCTATGTTTAATATCCTTCCATTAGGAGTTAATGTAATATATAGGGTGACATGTTTGGGTATGGAAACAATAAAACGCGAAAATGAAGCAAGAAGTGGCACAGCGCTCATCTGTTGCGTGTTCGGTAATGAAACTTAGCCACGATCTCTCGTCTTCGTAGGCAATGTGTGCCAAATATTGAGTTATAAAAGTTAACGTTTTCATTTAATAGCGTTTTTATTTTATCCAAACCCAAACGGATCACCATGTATACATATAGATGTACTCGCAGGGCCACCTAATCTATCACCAGATCTGCAATTTCGTTATTTCTACCAGGTCATGAATGAAACCATAATCTGTAACAGGCTTCGTCCCACCTGACGGCTCTCACAACTCTCAGACTTCATCGGCACTTCCAGCGGTCATTTCGCACTTTATATTAAAAAATCTTGCTGGCATTCCCTATCCTGCCACATTACTGTATGTACTTCGGAACGGGAGTGATTGTCTCTCAAAAAAGACAGAAATCTAAAAAGCTTTGACCGACTTTGACATTCTTCGGGATATTGAAGCACGCGGATGTATACGAACGTTGAGTCTTAATATATATATATATATATATATATATATATATATATATATATATATATATATATATATATATCCATGATCTAGATCGAGAGAGAGAGAAAAAATTGGGGAAGAAAGGTTACAGAGATGGCAAAAATGCATTCGGTGTGAAGCCATATACATATGAATCTCAACCAATGACCATAACAGTGTTTTTAGTTAACATTGATAGAAATGTGGGTTTTCAATCTTTTTGTAAAAAACTAAAAAAATGCTGAAATTAAAATGGAATTTATATCATATTAATTTGGCTATTTATCAAACATTAGTTTTCCCCCTCGAATTATTTACTGTGTCTATGGCATTAGATCGATTTCAAAAAATTTGGGGATCTACACTCGTAATCTTTTATCTTTCTATTAATATTGTATGTTTAATTAAATTTACGTTATACTATCCTACTAGAATAAATAAAACGCGAGTTATATTTGCCCACATTTTGTTTGACATTATTTACAAAAAATAACATTCAAATGGATACATTTGTTGATACCGAGTATAATTTTAGAGTTTCAACGTAAAATGAGTTCAACGTCTATAGAAAATTAAGGTTTAAAAACTCCACGGGATCAAAAATATTATATTTAATGTGTCATATCTCCTTTTTGGTGTATTGAAAGAGGTGAAAAAATTCTCGAATCCGAAGAGCGTTTCTGTTTCCTATGGTTTTAGCTTTCAAGCATGAAAATATTTTGTTTACTCTTGGAAGCGTTATTTCCACTTAATAATTACAATTTATTGTTTACTTATTGTATTATTTTTTGTATTAATTATGAGAAAAGCACAACTGAAGTTACAAATTCCATTGTAGCTTTCCAGTTTTTCCGACTACATACATTCCCGGCCAGAATATCTCGGTATCATACTTAAATACTGTCGCAGCGACCTCTGTAAAAGTATGATCTGTGCGTCCTCATTTGAGGACAAGTTCGATGGTGATATTTTTGGAAAACACAGAAAATGAGAGCAGCTAATGGTTCCATGGTTTATAAGCCTTCCTTCTGGGGCATTTATATCATGTAATCCTGTCTAAACCTTAAACCTCGGCAGAGGGTCGCGGGTTCGAGTCCCGCCTTCGTCATGGTTGTATGTGATTGTCGTTGTTATTGTTATTTCAATATTTTTAAATCGTTATTGATGTTCAGTGTAATTGGCCTTGTGCTGTCTCTGAGTTCTTGCTAATTAAAAAAAAACATTTTTCGTGAATAAAATGTTCGCCTACAGCTAAGCGGTGAGCTAATGGGAGAAAAAGAGATATTATAATGACACGCATTTATATGTTTTGACCCAAAAATACTTGTTATTATGTGTCTTCGAACAAACTTATTTGGTCAATACTCACGAAGAAATCTGAAAGGTGAGAGGAATATTTTAGTTTCGGAGCATTACGTCGAGCATTTTCGGATTTTCGGGTACCATGATTGCGTATGTTCCATGTTATCTAAGGATTAAAGGCACAAAAATACTTCTGAAATCACTGGAAAGGAATTTATATCATATAATTGATAATATACATACTTTGAGTAGTCACAAATTGTAATGGGAATTTAAAACGTATTAAAATCAATGAGTCATTATTTTGCGATAAACGTATAGAGAGAGAGAGCAGGAAAAGGATGGTTGTGTAAAAAATACTCCGGTTTTATTATAAAAACATAATTAAAGATACTCCGTTTATTGATTTAGGATTTATCATTCGCGTAATCGTTATGTCATCCAAATATTTTAAACAAATAAGGATTCCGAAACGCCCTAAGCAAGGAGGGAGAACAAAAACCTCAAGTGAATGTTATATTTCTTAATCGTTCTCTTCTCCCGGTACGCTCATTGACTGCCATTTTTGGTGGCCTTCCAAGTCCTCGAAGGATCAAAACACAGTTCTTCGAGAGTTATTGGAAGGAAGTTAATCTCTTGTTGCCATCGGAGTGAAGAGAGGAAATTATGCTGTCACGAAATGTGAGTGGATATCCCAAGAAGAGCGGCATTTTCATAACGCGTACCGAAAAGAGACGGATAGAGGGAGAAAAGAGAGGGAAGGAGGGAGGGGGGGGGAAAGACGGGGAAGGAGGGGAAAGTGGGAGGGGTGGGGAGGAGCGTGTGGGTGGAACGAAGGGGGCGACAGGTAACAAACGCCCTCGCACCCTGATCTCGACCGTTTTCCTCTCACTTATCTCTCTTATTCTCTTCGTTAATTTATCGTTGTCTCTCTCTCTCTCTCTCTGGTTCCTTATTCTCTCTATTTTCATCTATGACTCTCCTCCATCGCTTTTTCTCTGTATATATACCACTTTTTTTCTTCAACTCCCATTTCTATTGAATTCATCCTTTATATGTTCCCTCTTTTCCATTTCATATTTAGCCACCTCTCGTCTTCTTTTTCTATTCCACATTTTTATTTTTCCGGAGCAATTGTCACCTTTTCCAAAACGACTGCGGGGAACAATTCAACCTTGACCGGGTATCCTCTTCCCACTCAGTTATCGAGGCAAGCAAGTTATTGTCCGGATTCGATTCCCGGTCAAGGCAGAATTTATTCCTGCTTTCGATTTAAGTATATAAAATTAAGAGCTATACTTTCCATAATACCTCTCCTACTATTTGGACACCACATGTTTCTTACATTTGGATATTTTTTATTAATAATTGCAACAAGGAGCATAATCGTCCATTAATAGGTCGAGATCTGAACGTGCGACCTTAGCATCCTACTGAACTTTCACGTTCTCTTAATCCCATCCTGTCCTAACCTTTACCATCATAACTACTTTTTCTTTCCCTACTCCTCCCTTTCTCGCGATACAAGCACGTTTCTTCTTCCCTTTATGACATTTACCATTTTTTAGCCCGAAGAACTTCGCGATCCTAAAGAAAGGCAGGAGGCAGACGGATCCGAGGATGTTACGCACGACGCCATCTTTTTAGCGCGTTTTCAAAAACAGAAAATCTCTTATGTATTCAGATTGTCTGTCCGTCTGTACGGACAATATCTCCGAACTCCTACAATTTGGATCAGTTAACTTTTCAGGATATGTTAGTCTATATGAGATCTAAATACTGTAAAAATGTAACGAATATTGGATTAGCTTCTGGGGAGTAATCGGTGTCTCCATCAGAACATTGCTAAGAAGAATTAATGCTGTAAAGATGATTTTTACTGGGAAAATTCTATGGAGGAAATGTTAGTATCTGGGAAAAGTTTGGGATCTAGAGTTTATATTTTGAACATTTGTTTAGTTATCATGTTCCTCTAGTTGTAAGGTCTAAAAATATCGAATGAGTTATTTTTTAGCATAAAAAACATGTTTCTAGTATTCTTTAGAAAAAAATTCCATTTACTTTGCAATTCTTCCTTCACTTGTTTCCATCCTCGTTCAAAGGCAAAATGCAATCGAGTGCTTCACCAAGAGAGGAGTGTTTTTTTGGTAGAGCAAGAAACTAAGCGGAGATATATGGAGTGAGAGAGATTGGGAGAGGTGGAGACGGTGAGATTGCGGGGAACTGTCGGAGGGACGAGAGAGAGAGAGCGAAGGACTGTTTTTTTATTAGCGGCGAGAAGGACGAGAACGTGGTAGAGTGAGAAGAATGGAGAAGGGGAGGAGGGGCTCGCGTGAGTTGTTTAAGAGTGCACCGTGAATAACTTTGAGTGATTCGCCCCACTCATGCGTGTTTGACTTAACGCCCGAGGGTCATTTGGCACGCAACCTCCTACGGCGCTTTGACTATCCAAGAGGAGGAGGAGGTTTACCTCTCGGATTGTTCCTCTGAAGAGAAAGAGAGAGGGAGAGAGAAAGGGAGGTGAAGTGTTTTATTGGACTCTCACAGATTTCCTTATATAAATCCGTAATTTGACAGCGACGCCCGACGAATTACCTTAAAATAAAATCGCAATGTATTCGACCAATCTCGCTCTGACGGTATAAATACGTAAAAATTTGACTAAATATTTTTTAAACGATTTTATATAGTGACCGTTTCTCAACCTGCAGATGTGTTGATAAAGTATTTCAAAAAAATATGCCCCAACATTTTAATTAGACCTCCGAATCATGAAATAGAAACTTCACCTTATTTTAAAAGGAACGAGCATTTATAAAGTGTGCAGGATTGTTTACATAAAGTCTTTCCTACTATTATATCTAGGGTGTTCCACGAAGTTAGATGTTCTTTTAATTGATTTATATGGTAATTCATTAACTCTCACGCTTAAAACTGTATTGTTAAGGCCGTCATACTTCTGCTATGAAGAAAAGCACCATTGCTCTATACAAGGTGAAAGCTCTACGTCGGTGGTTCTCAACCGTGGTGCACACTGGTTTGCCGCGAACATTTCCCATGTGTGCCGCGAGACTTTGAAGAGAAAATTGCAAATCTGCGCGTCCTCCACCGATTATATACACGGTTTTAACAAAAAAACTAAAACACAGTATTAAGACTTGTTGAATCCAATCCAAAAGTATCACTGCTTTGGAAGGCGTGTAAACAGTAAGCCTGGCAACAACCTTGTCAGCATTGTCATAGTAACCGAATGCCTTGTACATGAGTCATAGACAACTGATTGATTCTCGTTGCTCTACGATGACGTATCATGCTCCGCCTGTGGTGACCTTCCTGACTGTCCGCGACTCGGGCGCATTCCTTGATCAAATCAGTACTAGCCTAGCTTTGTGGCTAGCTTATACTACAATTTGGTGTCTGTGAATGTTTCGTGAGTTTATTCTGTATGAAATAATTTTCATTAAGTGTTTTGTGTAATACCGTTGGTAAGAAACTGTGATATTTGTGGTTTCGTCCAATTATCATTACTAAAAATTATAAAAGTTGTGCACCTAAAAATAGATTTATTACAAGAAAACATAACAGTGAAAAATATGAAGAACATATTAAGGAAAAACCCAGTACGAGTGGGACCAAGCCAAGTAAGATTTCGAAGGTTTCTCGCAAGTATATGGGCAATTATTTGAGTCTGGGCTTTTCGTAGTGTGGAGATAAAGATTGTCCTGTTCCAATGTGTCCTGTGTGCGGTGAGAAACTATCGAACAAAGACATGGTTACCAGCAAATTGAAGCGAATTTTCACCACAAAACATGCACATCTTGAATGAAAAGATTTGAACTCTTTGAAAAGATTGATGGAACTACATTCTAAACAAGCGAGTTACTTCGAAAAAAACGTTTAACTGTCTGATAAGAGCTCAAGTTGCTTCTTATCAGGTAGCAGAAATCATAGCTCAAAAAATAAAGCTCCACACTATAGCTGAAAATGAGTCACTTATTTTGCGATAGTTAGGGCAGTGTTCGGTGATGAAGCGGAACAAGAAATTGCCAAAATTCCGCTTTTTAATAATGCAATAAAAAAAGCTAAGAAGATATGTCATCTAACATAGAGGAAAATGTTTCTAATAAGCTTAAATGTCAGACTTTGCAAGTTGAAGAGTCAATCGATATTAGCTGCAAAGCACAGCTATTAGCATTTGTTCGCTTCATTCATGAAAATGAAATAATTAGTCAATTTTTGTGCTGCAGAGAGCTCCCAGAACACACAAAAGGTCAAAATATATGCGATACTCTGACTTTCTACTTAGAACTAAAATAACTACCCATTGTTTTTTGCTCAGGGAAGTCCTTGTTGGATAGACATTAGTAGTTGACTTGAAGTCCGTATTAGATCAAGTTGTCGGAATGGTTGAGGAAATCAAGACCTCTATGAATTCGCAATACAAATGTTTAGTTTTACACACAGGAATAAGATGGCTGTCAAGAGGAAAAGTGTTGGCTCGTGTATATGAACTTAAAGAAGAGATGTCACTAATTTTTGAAACAGGGGGAAACAGAGATTTTTGTGAATATTTTAGCTATGAATAGAGAGCTAGAGAAGGTAATCTTGAAATGTTTCCTCTGATTCCAAAAACTCCTACGAAAGAAATTGTTGCTCTCGTGGTGGAGCATTTACCAGCTCTAGAGCACAATATCGAGCGTTACTTTTCATCCTTTACTACATAGAATTACGACTGGGTAAGGAACCCATTCACACCAGTGACAACTGACTTACATATGTATTTTTACTCTCTCCGAAGAAGAAGAGTTAGATTCTCTTTCAACTGATCGCACTCTGAAAATCAAGTACGCCGAATTGTCTCTGGATATGTTATGTATTTCTGTTAGACAAGAATATTTTAAAAAATTCAAAAAAATATTTGGCAGTTTTGATGCAGTTTTCTACATCCTATCTGTGTGAGTTGGGGTTCTCGACACTTACAAACATTAAATGCAGAAAAAGGGAACAGCTCAACTGCGTTGAAGATGAAATGAGATACGGATACGTCCTAATATCAGTGCTATCATTAGAAAACGCCAAGCTCAAGTGCCACATTAGGTAAGATTTTAAAATAGGTTTTTTAACAATTTAACAATTATTATCAGTTACTTTTTCTATTGTTTTTCGGTCTCCAAAAAATCTCACTTTATGGAAAAAGAGTATTTTACTTATCAACTACATACATCTTAGGGTTTTCTCATTTAAGCCAATTAAAGAACATTAATGAAACATTAAAACATTTGGGTGCTGAAGTAATAATATATAGCCAAATGTCATGATACAGATAAACGAACCATTTTATCTCCGCTCCCGATTGTTTAACATAAATCGAATATTACAGACGTAGCATTTCAATGAGGATCGGCCAGACCATAAAACTCTATCTGGGTCTGGTATTAAGTTTGGGAGTGACATACTCTTAATCGTCCGCGAGAAGTCGTGAGAAGTTCTCAAAAAACAAGAACTTGCTTCTCGAACGCCCAACAATCCTTCCTCTCTAACCGATGATTAAAGCCAATTCTGGTAGAAGGGAACCACATATGGCGAGCGGCGGAAACATACCGATGGAGGAAGAGGAAGAGTGAAGGGGAGGGGGAAAGAGAGAGGAAAAGGAGGAGTCAAAGACACGAGGGAGAAGAGGAGAATAAGGAAAGAGGGAGAGCGTGGATTGAATGCGGGTTCTCAGTCCAGTTTCGCCTCTCACCCCTCACCTCCTCCACTTTTTTTTATGTTCACCCTCTGTCCGCCGCAAAAAATTCTCTCCCTCTGCTCTCCCCCTCCACTCCATCTAATCTCATCCCCTTCCTCTTTGAACCCTCTCTTACTCTTCCCATACCCTCTGATTCTTTCTCCCTCTCTCTCTCCCTCACAATATTCCCTCTTTTTTCCCAATGACCCGCCTTCGTTCTTGCGACTTCTCTCGCTTTTTCAAATTTCCCTCTTTTTACTTGGTTTAGGTGGCTATGACGAGTTATCTCGACGTAGGCACCCGAAAGTGGTTTTTGACGAATTATTTAATCGTGAAATCCTTTCTGGCACAGATTTTAACGTACCTATTAATAATCGATTGCTTATTTTTATAAAATACCCTCCGACGGAGAAATAACTCCAAGAAATACAACATTAAACTGGTAACCATCGTCATTATTCTCCACATTTTCATTCTCCCTCCCTTCTCCCTCACTATTATCCTTTTTCTCCACTCTTTCATTCTCTTTATCGCTGCTTCTCTTCTTCCCCCCTTCCTTGCAACCCCTCCCTCTCTCTCTTACCACTCCTCCCCCTCCTCGGTCATCTCACTTCCTCCTCCCAATATGGGACTTTCCCTCTCTCTTCATCGCATTTATTCCCAATAGTAAAATATCTCCTTTTCTCTCTCTCTCTCTCTCTCTCTCTCTCTCCGTTCCCTCCTTCCTCTATCCAAACCAAAAATTCCCCTAAAAACCCAAAAGTGAAAATGGCATTCTACCTTTTCATTTTCATCTCATTCATTTTTCAGAGGCGTTCGCCGCGATAACTGATTTGCTATGGATCCAGAGAGGTTTACACATCCCTCTGTCGGCTTTTGTTCACCACAGCCCTTTTATATCCGAGCTTTTCAAAAGCCTTACGCTTCTTTGTTTAATTTCTGGACGATTGTTGCATTCCTTTCGCATCCCATGCGCGCGTGTTGGCGGAAGGTAGAAGTCGGATCGGGAAGCGAGAGAATGCTCTTACTTAACCTTTTTGATACCAAAAGCCAACCACGGAAGAAATACCAATATGAATTTGGGTAGGAATAAAATTGATTCATTTTTTTAATTGCTTACCGGCAACTGAAACATTTCACTAGGAAAAAATTCTCGTGTTATGATAGTGTAGAGTGATCAGGTTGAAAATGGACAAATGCAGGATAAAACCGAATTAAGCTTTTGCATTGGAAGCGATAAGAATTTTCTATTGCATTCAAACAGATTATTAGAATTTTATTACATAAATTAGCATTTAGAAACCGTAGCAATGTGAATTTAAGCTCGCGAGAAAGTCAAGATACAATAATTCTACAGAGATTATAAAATGAATAACGAATAATTACAACGAACTCCAGTCTACAAAACCAAAGCTTTAACAACAGCCGATAAATTCCTATAGAACCATTTTATTGCCTAAACATGCTAGAATACTAAACTCAAAAACGCATATGTGATTTCCAGCAAACATCAGCCTCGTAATATCAAAGAAAAATATTATAATGTTCATTCCTAACGAAAAATGGGCTACCGGGACAATATGGAACTTAAGTGGCTTCAGATACCTCCACAGTGTGCTCGAAATGAGGAACGTGCAACCTATGGATCGAGGGCTTCAGCCAATTAGCGAGAGTATTTTATGAGTTCCGCGAAGTTTTAAAAAAATATATTATTATTTTTTCAATAATTTTATATTTTAAGCAGCCGTTGATGATTTACAGAAAGTAGATTTTGGAATCTAGAAGTGCTGATTTGTTGAATTTTTTTAATCCACGAGGCGAGCTCGACAGTTCTCTAGAACCGGGATCGGTAACCTACGGCCCGCGAGTCGCATGCGACCCCCCCCCCTTCTAGTGGTCGCTAAAATTCAATGTAGACTTCGTATTTTTCAGTAAAATTATGGTCTCAAACCCTTTCATATTGAGGCTTTTATCGCTAGTAGGTTATTTAGATCTGATTTTCACAAACATGAGACCACACAATCACTAGGTAGCTTCTGACGTAAACGCTAATCCGCCCCGGCGAAGCTTTCGTGACATCCAACGCGACCCTTTGAAGAATTCACAATTACGATTGTGGCCCAATATTCAGAAAAGATTGCCGACCCCTGCTCTAGAACCAAGTTTTTATGCCAAAATTTCATCAACAGTCATAAAAATCCTGCACTGCAACGTTACGTTGTAATTCTCGGATCGGAAGTTGGAATAGAAAAAAAAATTCCTTGCAATGAAATTGATTTTGCGTACGATACGTTTTGCCCCTAATTTATGCAGTACGTTCAACTTTACATTTCTATCCTGCAGTCCTTCAAAAACAGAGAGGATAATCGAGATATATACATTTTTTCTCCTCTAGAGTGCAGCAATATAAAAGCTTTCTCGTCGAGATTTTAATTCAAAATTCGCCTTTTTAAGTTTTTGGTTGGGAATTCCAGTGTCGAAGATGTCAGATGTATGGACAAGACAAGAAAATTAAAAAAATGAAAGCGGCCAAGATCGAAAGAACGTAACTTATCACATCAGCTGACTGGTTCTACATGGAGACAGGTGACATAATGATGCAACGGCTCTAATCCATTCCAATTTCCTTAATAAAAAAGAAGCAGTGTAATATATAAATGACTTGCCGGGACAGAATGGGAAAATATGGCTCGCAAAGATTCATGAAATAATCGAATGATCCAATGGATAGGGCAAGAGACGAGTGATCGGCCGTCTGTTTTGAGCCCCATGAGACGAAGGAAACCATCAAGGCCACATGAGAAAGTGACGTCAGATAATTTGTTGAAATTATACGGGACTTTGGCAGCAGTTGGGGAAGTTACGCTATTGTGCATCAAAAATAATTCGATAAAAATATTGGGCTTAAGTCACAACTCGAATTATCAGAAATCGAGTATTCAACGATATTTTTATATTCTTGTTTGGAATTTTATTGCATTTTGTAAATTACTTATTCATATTGATACTAGTTATTTCAATCAATTTTTAAAGAATACACAGTTAAAATATTAGTATAGTGATTTTAATGCTATTCATACATACTTATTTCTAGGAAAATTTTCTAATTATTCTCAGTAAAAATATTTCTCAATATGAAAAATACTTCCATTGCGATCATTGCTAATATGTGTGAAGTAGACGTCATATTTACGCCCTAAATATAAAAAAGTTTCTCTTCAACTCGTATAACAACAGATTTTCTCCTTGCCATTTTGTCAACGGTTGTCAGGAAATGAACTTGAACCCATTTGTCGTCAAGGATACCCTTCCCTCGAAATATGAAGAGAGAGGGGGAGTAGAGTTGGCAGGAGCAATTACCTCCGAGAGACACATTGTTTAGGAGTGGGAGAATGGGAGGAGAGAGGCAAGCGGGAGAGGGGAGAAGAGGGAGTTTGGAAGCGATCTTTGGATACTGTGTTTCCACGGAGATTCCAGGCGGGACGAGATATGGGAGAGGGTGTGGCGTCCTCTCCTCTTCCTCCCTCCCCCTTCTACTCCTCCTTCCTCCCTCCCCCTCGGGACGCGATGCCACAGGATGGGATGATAGATTGCCGGGAGGGATTGGATGGAGAATGAGGGTCGCCTCAGATACGTATCGCTCTCTCTCTCTCTCATGGTGGGGGGGGGGGGTGAAATGAATGACCGTCGGAGGTTTGTCTGCAGAGAGGCTAGAGAGGGAAAGGGAAAGAGGGAGGGGAGAAGGAGGGAGGGGAAGAGGGAGGGAGAGAGGGAGGGAGAGAGGGAGGGAGAGAGGGAGGGAGTGATGGAGAAAAGGAGAGAGGGGAGGGGAGGATGGGAAAGAGGGAAGGAGATAGGGAATGGGGAGGAGGAGAGGGAGTGAGATAAGGAAGGGAGAGAGAGAGGGAAGGAGGGAGGGAGAGAGATGCAGAGGAGAGGAGGGAGGTAGAAGAGGGAGTGCGAGAGAGGCAGAGGGGGAGAGAGTGAGGGAAGTGAAGGGAGGGAGAGAGAGTCAAACGGGAGGGAGGGAGAGGCAAAGGAGGGGAGGGAGGGAGAGAGGGAGTGTGAGAAGAAATGGAGAGAGGAAGGGAGAGAAGAATGGGAGAAAGGGAGGGAGGGGCGGAAAGGGGGAGTGAGAGATCGCAGGCTCTCCGTTGCCGGACGCCGCCCTCTTCCTCCTCCTCTCTCGACTGCCGAACAGTATTCGAGAATTTCTTGCTCTGCTTGAACGCGTTATTCCCTTCGCGATCCGATGGAATTTTCAAGAAGGTGGGTCGAAATATGTCGGAAGCTCTGTCATCTTACGCACCAAAATAAAGTTCGTGAGTCGTCCCGTCCCGATGACTGTGTCAACGGATACGTTCGCGCGTTTTATGTGGCATTGGCGCGGAAAAAGACGAGACGTGCATTGCGAGATGCTCGGCATATGCTTAAGAAAGATTCGGTAAAGGCGATTTGGTTAGTTAAATATCATTGCGAAAACAGATTCTGACAAGGCAGTGACGGCATTAAGAATTCTGAACCTAACACTCCGTACGATTCTACTTCAGCTCTCTCTCTGCAAGACCAGTGAATTGATAATTTCATATTTGTCCATTAGTCCCAATCGGTTGTAGTGAAGCAAAGCTACCAAAAAACTCGAGAGAAAATTGTAGAAATAGGCTTTAAAATGTAGTAGAATTTTTTTCCGCTTCATTATAACTGATTGGAACTTATGGGCCACCCTTTAGATGTGTAAGTCTATACATACAATAGCACTTTGACGGTAAATAAAAATTACTACCAACAATTTCTTAAACTGGCCATTTTTTCTATTGCTGATAAGCATACATCAAGTCTACTAAAATTCTGGAATGCGAGCAAATAACTAATTCAAGGGCTGCGAATTTTCTCCAGTAATATAAAAATTCTCATTATTGCTTCTTATTCGCAGAACTTGTAAATTTTGAAGAATGCCCACTTTATTCGAACGCCTCCAGATATTAAAATTTCCTTTCAAAATTTCATTAGAGGGTTTAGAAGAGATCTTTTCGACAAATAAAACTTAAAAATTTAGTCAGTTGGAATTTATGGTAACTAGTACGCTAATCGTGAACATTTTTTATTAATTTATTAAAGGATAAATGCAGTATGGGTTATAATCGCTAGTTAATTTCACTTTGGTTGTTGTAACCGGCTTTTACTTAAAAAAAGTGAAATTTCAATATATTTTAATAAGCATAACTTGGAGTACTAAATCAAATTATCATAAGATTATTCATGATACCTCTTCGCTTTTTTGGCATAAAGTATTACTGGTTTAACCAATTTATTTATAACTAATGCTTTTCTTCTTCATGAAAGGGAAAATGGGTTTAGCAGAAACCCTTGAGAGGATATGCCCAAAATAGCATTTCATTTGCTACATTCCTATACCAAACCCTCATTTCAGTATTCCTAAACACCTTCCTCACTCCTCTCATACCTTTGCCTTACTTCACACACCCCTCCCCCATCTCCTCCCCCTCTCTTCCTTACCTTCCTTACCCCTCCCCCTCCTCTCTCCCTCTCAGCCGGTGGTCAAGGATTTCACGGTGATTGAATCCCGGCATCCGTCGTGCGCCGATGAACCCGAATGGATGGCGACGGCAGCGCCCGTGGTGCCCATCGAAATGATCGGATGCAAAGGAGTTCCAGTCGAGCGGAAATCGGAGGATGATGGGCTCGCGATGGACCACTTTTATCATTTCCCCCCTCCCTTCGCCTCTTCTCTACCCTTAGACGGCGCTCCCCCTCTTTTCAGCCTCCCCTTCCCCAGCCCTTATCGACAGCAGGGCAATGCGCCCCCCCCCTCTCTCTAACAGCACCGAATCAGCCCCCCTCCCACAGCAATCTCCCAACCCACTTCCCCCTTTTCCCTTGCGCCCCCGCACAAACCCTCTTTTCCTCGCCGCTACACTTGTTTCGCCACTCCCGCACCCGTCTGGCGGCTCACCCTTCTCTAGTTCATAGATTTGGGCATCATTTCGCATTCTCCGCAGCCTCCATCTGCCACGAAGTTTTTTTTATCAGCGCCGCGTCAGAAACCTCGTTGAGAGCAGGAGACGATCGAACGCTAAGATTCGGCAGACCGAATTAAATAAGAACGACCGGCGGATCCTTAGAAAAAGGAAAAAAAACTCGATAAATTTCAATCTGATTATTCATCATGGGTAATGGCTCACTTAAAAAATACACGATTCTGAGAAACTTGCTTCCGAAAATCCTGAATGAGGATTTTCGACAAGAAGTTGACCACGCCCCTTTGCGAGCAACAGACGCATTCGAAGATCTTGGAGTCGCCTGAGGTATTTGGGCAAGAAGTGCAATATTCCAGGCAATAACGACGGACTGTTACCTCAAGAAACAAACTGCTAATATTTATCACCTTCCGAATTTTAATTATACACATTTGAATTTAGATATTCTCTCGATTTTCTAATCTCATTTTCGATCCCGTTTAAAAAAAAATACTTCGAGCTTTTACCCTGTTTGCAATAGGTATATTTTGTTCTAATTCAGATCGATGACACTTGTATCACATTAAAATTTATTACTACTGTAATCGCCGATCAAAAAATAGGCCATATAAAGTTTACTGAACAATAGTCTGGTTATTTTTATTTTATAATTTTAAGCCATTTTTGGGAATACGAAGTAATTTTTCTCAATACTTCCACTTCTCACTTAAATCACTGCATACCAAAAAATTTCTGATTATCTCATAAATGAGCAATTTCTTATATATAATAAGATGATCCAAATGAAACTTATGATGCTTAATTTCCACATAATTATTTATTTAATACTTATATTAGCTTTAATAGCTTTAAAACCACCTCGGATAAGTCGCTCTTTGTGTTCCCAAATTTCATAATTTAGCGTTATAAAATTGTACAAATACATTAAAACGGAAAAATAAATTGATCACGCGTATTTGTGTGGCAAAAATAACGCGTGTACCTATACCGAATCTGAGTCCAACAATAATCGTTGCAACTGCAACACTCTCTCAATGAGTGATAAAAACTGCAAAACCGCCAGTATTTACGCAAAATTCGAAGATATATAATCGATAAGCAAAAGTCTACAATAATAATTACAAGCTCCGTTTCTTTCCTCCGATGTTACAATTATAAGATATTTTAATGTGCAAGAGAACATTACCCTGCACGATGAATTTCAGATTTCCCACCTAAATAAAATGGGAAAGATAGTTCATGGAATCGCAAAAAAACTATTCTCCGAACCTCGGCTCCAGTAGCAAGAGATTTCCACAAAGTATCATAAAAATCGGTCAATTGGTTAGAAAATTATTAGAGGATACAGATAGACAGGCACAATGAAGAAAGTATAAGCCTATTTCCATTCTGGAAAGTAGGCTAAGAATAAAAGTCACTGAAAAACTAAAAATTTACACAAAATTGCTTCTACATATCACTACATAACTGCAACAAGCTAATAGATTACAACCGAGCGTCAAATTCAAACGCTAACTACATGTAATGCTAAATAAAACAACGAGGTAATACTTAAATTTAATTGATATTTTAAATTGTTTAAACTCTTGTAGCTACCGAGAGTTTAGTCGAATCTTGAAAATTTAGGAATCAATCGAAGTAATATTTTCAAGTAAGTTAGAAAAAAACCTAATTGATTTCTTTAGTAAAATAATTTTATATTGAAAATAATTCTTTTGCTTTACAATTCCAAAATAAACAGATTTGTGTCTTCTATATTTTTATTTTTATTTTCATGACAATTTGCCACCCACTCATAGCTTAAATAAACAAACCAAATGTGCTGATACTATTTGAATTTCGTAATTTTGTAAAGTTACCAAAGTTGTGGTTTCCCTGATTGACATAAATGTTTCTTAAGTACTGCACTTACTAAATAATAAATAGCTAGATCATAATATGTTTAATATTGACACATATAGGCCCTCTTTGGACATTGTAGCGTCTATGATGTGTCATCCAGATAGAATTCATTCATTTACAGTTACTAATATCTTTGCAAGTTAAACCCAGTGGAAAACCTGTACTCTTAAAAATCAAATCCGACTCATGAGTCGGATTTGCCTCCCTTACCGCTTCCTATCCTCACCTCCATAGAAAACCAATGCCTCTAAACCTGAACCTGCGAACCAAAACTCCGACCAACCGTTTTCCCTTTTCAGATTGAGCGAAAAAGTTTCTACTGTGAGGTATACTTAAATGCCCCTCGAAAGAGGAAACTAGAAATAGGGGTTACGGGTTAGATTCGCAAAATGAAGCGTATTATTTGTTAGGAGGTTACATCTTGCAGAAAAATATAAAATAAAATTTGATGTAGAAAAGAAAAGTTCATTCAGTATAAAATTTAAATAAAATATAATCCTCCTATACTAATTTATGTCATGATTTAGAATTCACCAAGTTGCACATGACGTTTCAGACCCGAAATTCGCTCGTCGTTAAGGCAGTAGGGAGGGAGAGGCGGTAGCTGGGTGTAAAAATCGATAAATTATTACGTCGCTGTACGCAACAAAGTTATCTTTTGAGAAATGTTTACGACATCAATTTCCATAGCTTAATTAATTTTATTTAAAATTTCACAAGCCATTTTTGAGTAAATCTACAGTTTGTGAAAATTGACAAGAATGAACTACCCTCCATTGTAACGAGACATTGTATATCTCAGCAGGGTCTATATAGGGCGATGCCATACATGAATACGAGATTTATTCAGAATTTATAAAACCGTTTAGCTTCTAAAGCAGCGCAGCGACCATGGACTAAAGACGGAATCGTGAAAACGGCTTTTTCGGACTTTGTGGCACCTAAAACGTTCATTTTCATCAAAATCTCGAGGTCAAATATTTTTTACGGTCAAAATACCTTCTTTGTATACTTCGCATATGAGAAAATAGAAGTGCAAGTCCTCTAAGCAGTGGCTTCTATATGGAAAAATGGAGCCATAAGATCCGGGCAATACAATGCTTTATCTAAACCCAAAAACGGAGAATGAGGATCGATTCTGCTAAAAAAGACGTCGCTTGGGCATCTAAAAAGAGCAGCCGCGCTTAAATTTCCTCTTATTTGGTCCTCGCATTTTCCCATATACCGTACGACATTCATTCAATATCTACGCGGCACTTGCAGCGCCATTCTTGTTGTCTAAAAACTGAATCTTGTAAATAGAGATAACTTTGTGCCGATACTCAACGATGCCTTAATGGGAACTTAGATTTAATGACATGTTCACGCAGTAATAAAATCTCTCATCTTTAACCCTGGTAAGGTACAATAGGTTTTGGAACCTTATTCAGGTACACTGGAGCACTGAGAACCCCATGAAGAAAATATATATTTAGCCATTTACTGTTAGCAAATAAATAAATAAAACCTTTTAATTTATAAACAAAAAAATGAAAATAAAGTTTTTAAAAACTATTTAAAAAATATGTTGCAAATTATAACCGAATGATTCTGGCAAGTAAACTCCTGACAGCTCTTGCTGATTGCTGTAGTTTTGCAGTCCTTGCTGCGGTCGCATAGCTGGCATCTTCCACTCCTTGACTCCAAATAGATTGCAGTTGAAGCCTCTGGTAGTGGAAGCTGTGAAGCTATGGACTTACGGAGGGAAGTTCTCCAAGTTTTAATTTGGAGGCGTTCTTGGGGCTGGGGCCTTATCCCAAGTTCATCAAGAAAGAATGCCTAGTCAGCTTATATTTGCCTTTCATGCCATTATTGTGTGAAAAATAACAAATGCATTGATATCTGCAGCATTTAACAACCCATAAAAGATAGCAAGAGACCATCTTCTAGTTTTTCTTGAGGTACTGTAAGCAGAACAGAGTTGATCAAACATGTCTACACCCCTCTTCGTTGAATTGTAATACTCAATAATTTCAGGTTTCTTATTCTCTGGAGACATTCATTCCTTCATGCATAGATGATAAAAGAAGAAGTTTTATTTTTTTAAGAGAATAAGAAACAAGAGCCAAGTCCCTGTCGAAAGAAAAAATACTTGTTTCAGTTGGGAGTTCCTTTAGCGAGATAAAATCTGCAGGAATCTCTCTTTTGTTTCTTCTCAAAGTTCCTACAACTGTAGGTTTGCTTTTTTAAACAATTCCTTTGATTTTATTATACGGGAAACTAATTTTAACGCCAAATGATGTGCTGTTTTGCCTATTCAGCCATCCTTTCCGGAGACCGACATATCAAATTGTCACATTAAGAGTTTTTTGGTGAAATTTGTTTATTAAAATGTTTTAATATCATAAAGACAACATTAATAAGGAATATCTCTTAAAAATTAAAAACATACATTATCCACTCCTAGAGGTAAACAGCTATATCGGCATCCGTGGCAAAAGTTTTAAGATCGATGCAATGTATAAAAACGTGTCTCAATGTCGCATTTTATAATAATCTGGTCGGTGGAATTATAGTTTTCGTCGGATTTGGAAATTACAGTGAATTATCATTCACTGAAACAGGTTCGAAAAAAAACATACGATTCCGGTAAGAAAGCACAAAAAAGAGTGATGACAAACCAAAAAATTATCAACATAATTTTTAAGCGATCCTAAAGTAATTCTAAAAGTGACAAGTTAATATGCATACCCATCTCTCACACGCAAAATATAAATCCGTGAGGTATTCAGTGCTTTAGGGTACCCTTCCCGAGTTAAATAAAACAATGTTCGCTTATAGGAGCACACCTTGAAATTACATTTTATGTGATGAGACAGCTGACTACTTCCGACAGTTCACCGGCGAGGGCAGTCAAGTTTTCAAAATAGATCGCGATTCACGATTGGTCGAGGGTCTGCGTTCCGAGCTGCGAGGTTATTTTATCGCCAAACATCGGAATAGCAAATGGGACAATGGGCAATCCAATAATAATAATTCGCTGTCGTAACCGAAAGTATTTGGAAGCGATAAAATAGGCACATATTATAAAACAGTATGATCCATGGTATCGAAGATGTGATTATCTAACACCAAAATTCTCCGTTGATGAATTCATTTTAAGAAATCGCGTAAATAAAGTTGACGCTGTAAGGTATAATATAACTCTATCAATACAACTTTCTTTTTTTACTATAATAAATGTTGCAGAGACCAGGAGACCTAATATGGCGGCTTTGTATCGGAGAAATGAGAGGAAAATGCCACAAGTGAGGAATTAAAAGAATAGAGGAGTCAGAAATCTCCTAAATATAAATCCGCTTTAAATTGATAGAAATTATTAAGCAACAAAAAAAACTTTAACATAATAATCACCAAAAAGCCATCAACTGCTAAAATCTTACGATTCCCTCATAAGGTTGGACACACAAGGAAATAAAGACTGTCAAATGACACTGACTGAAGCTCAAATATGACGACAGAGGAGGAGAATTGCTGTGCGTTCAGAAAATAAAAAAGGAAATAGTTAGCAGTGTTAATGCATGGAAGAGAAGAATAGAAATGGAAAACAGGGGATACAAATGTACTTAATGAGATAAGGAAGGGTTGGCGAACCTATGGCACGCGTGCCCTAGTAATTAACTTGGCGTGAAACATATAATACTACCGCTATTAAGTAATTTTATCTCTGTGTCAAAGTTTGAAGATGAACACAACTGAGACGACTATAACTACATAGATCATCGTAAGAGTATGTACGAAAAATTTGAAATTCAAAACTGGCGGAAAGAATAATGAGGGCATCAATTAAGGCCGATACTTTTGTGCTTCTGATAAATCTATAAATTCACTTAATGGGCACTAAAAAATATTTCATTTGTCGTATGAAAATGTCACGGCACGTTTGCTCAAATAGTGTTCGCCATACCTCGTTAAAGTATGCGTAAGATTGTCTTACCTCCAGAAGCTTGCCTTCTCCTATTTTCCAAACTCCCCGACGAAGGCACGTGTCTCCCTTTCCATCCTCTACTGCTCCTCCGGACGACCACCTCCCGACGCCTCCACACCCCGAGACAATTTGCGACCAACTAAACTTTCCGCGGCAGAAGAATATCCCTCCTCACGTGTTCGTTGCTGACGTCACTGATAGAGTTCGCATTCTGTCGTTAAAGAGGTAATATTTACCTGAAGGGCGTCGAATGGATCACGCATTTACCGTGAAATTGTAAAACAAAGTCTAGTACTCGCGCACACTGGATCGGCTCGATCAGTCCCTTTTGAATTTGCCAACGGTCGTTAACTTATAACTCGACGCGATGCCCTCCTAAGCAGCCGCGGTCCAACGGTAGAAAATGGGAAACCAACTCTTAGATAGCATTCGCAATGAGTTCAAGAAACTTTTCGAACGTAAGGAATGGGAAGAGTTAGTATAGAGGTAGTTGACTGAAATTCTCGCAACTTAAAAATTACAAATTCGCCATTGAGGGATATATTTTAATTCATCGGTGGTTATGTGATAATCTAATTAGAGCCAGCTTTGGAATTCCGGCGTCCTGTGTGAAAGGAAAACCTCTTTAGAGAAAGTCACCTCTGAGTCGTCGGAATATTGTATTTCTGTCGCCCCGTCTCATGCTTACTCGCACCCAGTAATTCGTTGCCATTCCGACATCGCTTACATTATAATGAACAAAGTGGATTAAAAATGTGTAATAAGAGCACAATGAACAGAATATAATATTCACGTCACCGACAGATTTAAGGTTGTCCCTTGGAATAACCAGCCGACTATTACGGAACGCTGCACGTCCACGACATAAAGTTGAGAAAGTTTTTACTAAAATTTAAATTTAAATCGGCTTGTTAGTTATTCGTTCATTTGCATTCAAATCCTTCCTTGAAGTCCACACACGGAGTGGGAGGGGGGAGGGAAAGGAGGAGGGGAGGCGGTGGGTAAGAAAGCAGAGCGGAAGACCTTGGAGGTCGCTTACATGCGAGTAGCACACCAGCGCGCTGCAGCGTCAGGTTCCTTCCCCTTTGCTTCACTTCGAACAAAATTCCCGAGTCAAAAGATATTCACTACGCCAACACAGTTACCCGTCAAACATACAAAACCTACTTTTAGATCAATACCAACATGAAGAAACAAGTGGTGCGTAAAGTTTTGCCTTTTCACTTGTTTCTTTATCATAGAATACCACTAAATTAAGACCAAGATCATCTATTCTAATGCCAAATTGGTTCGATAGTTGCTTCATTGAAAGGTTTTGAGTGAATTTTTCAGGATACACCGCTGAATTGAATAAAGCTAATTTATATGAGAAAACATCAAGATAAGTTAATAAAAATACAAAAATTAACAGATGATAGAATAAAAACAGTTTTAACGACAGAATAAGAAAAACTTCAGTGTCACGTATTATTGAAGAAGGTAGCCACGCATTACATGGCATAGGATAAGAGGGAGAGAATTGTGAGATAAGATTTGTGAAAACATTCGGTGATCGTTTGATGCACTATACCCGCTGCCATATACCGACAAGGCCGATGGCGGGGATGGACATAGGTGAAGATTGGGCGGGAAGAGATTTTTTGAAAAAGTAGGGACAGTAAAAGATGGAGAAAACGGATAAAGGATGGAATATGAAGTAGCCAGTAGAAATGGCATTGATATAGGTGTCGAGAGAGAGAGAGAGAGAAAAAAGAGAGATGAAAACGACGGAAGAAAGAGGAGCTGTGTAGAGAAGAAAGCAACATACGGAGAGAGTAGAACACTGCGTCTATCATCTACTCAGTAGATGATAGACGCAGTGTTTCTCAAATGGTGGGCCGCGGCCCGCCAGGGGAGCAGCAAAATTATTTTGGATGAAGTTGAAATGTCGAAAAATAAAGTTTTCACAAATAATAAAATTTTATCGGGGAATTTTTGGAAAACGATATGATAAAAATTATTGATAGTTACATAAAATGAAGAAATTTGCAATAATGTTTCTTACTTTTTCCTATTTTCAATTCAAAGGGGCTCCCACTATTGAAAGTTTGAGAACCACTGTGAAAGAGGATAAGACGAGGCGAGCGGAAGGAGTGGAAGCAGCCGTGGAGAATAGAAGGGTGAAGGGAGTAAGTGCAGAGGAAGGGGAGTAAAAGTATGGCAGGGAAGGAAAGGAGGGAGGAAGAGAAGGGGTGCTTTAAGGGTAAGGGTGGAAGGAACGCGAGGGGCTGGCACACGCGTTCTCAGACAGGCGACGTGGGGATTCGGAGGGGAAGAAGGGGAGGGAAGGGGGGGGAAGAGAGGATTTGGCTCTCGGCTTTGGGAAGGCGAGAGTGGAAGAGGAGCGGGAGACATGCAAAATGCAATCCGTCGGTATGAATAAGGAAAATCCAGTGTCAAAGAGAGAGAGAGAGGAGAAAGAGGTTTGAGGGAGGGCATAGGGAGGGAGAACCTCTGGCTTTATCCCTATCTCTCCCTCTCTCTGACCTTCCCTCGCTCTTCCTCGAATCTCTTTCGGCCGATGGATACGAGATGTGATTGGGATGTCCGTGGTTTGGTTTTATGATGGAGGTCCCGATCTCCGACGGAATGGATTGGAGAGAGAGAGAGCTTTCTTTGTTTGTTACGATTCCCTCTCTCTCTCTCCTTGAGTGCCTCACGAAACTCAATTTCCGAATCCTTCGAGAGGGTTTTTTTATTATTTTTTAAGCTATTCCGTCCGGGAGCACCCGCGCGAAATACCCGATGCGATTTCCATCTGCACGGAAACCGAGTGAAGAGGGTTGGGGCGTGGTCTTAAGCGGCCACGTGACTTTCGATGGCCCGTAGCTTCGCGGGTGCGCGTTGCCGCTGACGGAATTTTTTAAAAGGTTTGCGAGGCATCGCACGAAGTCCGCGGAGATTTTCGGAAATCCGGGATCCCATCCGCCGGCGAAAGAGTTTCGAGAACGCGCCTCCAGGTCGGAACTCGAATCGAATCATTGACAAGTGCATTTGTGAATCGTTTCAGAATGATTTGGGGAAGAGATGGTAGTTTTTGTGCTGCTGGAATTACACCGAGGAATCTCTTTTAAAAAGAGCTCAATTATTAACAAGGGACCGTCTTTTCAAGTTAATCTTCCAGAAGTTGAAATAAAGTTGGGGGAGCATTTCGGGTTACGTGGTCGAAAATCTGCGCGGAAAACAACAGGAATAGGTCGTGTTGGTGGGATTACGACAGAAATAAACGATGGAACATGCATGCTATCATCTACATGGTTAGGGACACGTTTTGCGTTCTTTTTAAGCGAAATATTAGTTCTTATGAATCAGCAGAATTACACCGAAAACAGACGATATCTAGTATTACCAGAAAGAAGAAATTATAGAAATTTTACTGCGGGAATGAACGAATTTCGCTAAGTTGGGACTAATTCAGCACTTAACAAACTCCGATCTTTTATCTGGGGCAAACGACTTTCTCTCTCTCTCTCTCTCTCTTTCTCTCAATTGATAGCTAGATAGATTACTCTCTTCTTTATAATGGACGGCTACGAACAAAACAATTAAATTCAATCGATTAATTGATGCAGCTTTAATTGTTGATCGCGATCGCGCCTTTAATGTGTTGCGGAGGGGGTAGGTCAAGTGACAGTTGAATAACGATCGGCGTACTTGAGATGGAAGAGGCGATGGCGCCCGGCAAGGGGGAATGAGGGAGTCCGAGAGAAGATAAGAGAGAGATGCTGTGAGCGGGATCCGGGCTTTGGCTCCTGCGGAGATAACAACAGTTGGGAAGGGATGGCCCGTCGTATTGATTTATTTAGAGACTGATTCATCATCATCCTTGAGGCGGCGGCGATGAATCTTTTCTGCGGTTAATTCCGGACTGACCTACTAACAGTTAGGCCATCTTCCGCCCAGGAATAAATTATATCTTTTTTATGTGTGAAGAAAGTGGTCATTTAGTTTTGATCGATAGTTAACGAATAACACAGATGCAAATATCTATATATAAGGTGTATGATACTCAATGAAAAATATATAAAGACATAAGATTTAAGTTTATGATCCCTTTAAATCATACAATTTTCCGATTTTGGAAGATAAGTAACTCCTTTCCACTGGTTCATGTAATCATCATTTTAAGTTGTCAAAACATCTGAAAGATCTAAAAGTGACATTTGTCCCACGTTATTGTTTTTCATAAATTGGCGAATTATCCGATCGAAAATTCTCTGCCAAATTACAAAAATGTAACTGAATATCGATTTCTCTGCGGAAGACGTCGTTTCAGGGAAATTTGCACTCATTTCGCGAAAATCCCTATTGCAAAATAATGACTCCTGAGGAATGGGGTGAAATGACCTATGGAGACATTTGTGGCACTCATGATTCCTCAGGCGTTTATATTTCTCATGGCAGACTTGTAAATCCCCTGACCCTTTTACTTACCCCGAGAGAAGAACCGTTTGGAGGGAGATTAATATGCTTAAAACTTCGCGAATAAACTGGAGCGGACATGTTTTCGTGCTGCACTCTTGGTCTTTCTCGTCTTAATTTCTGGGAAAAGAGAATAATATGCTTGCATCCATCTCGAAGACGACCTCGGGGCAGAATTTGTCAAGATATTCATGAGATCTCTATCTCACGGGGAATATTAATCTGTAGTTTTTCAAGAAGGTCAATATTCTACGGAAGTACGTACATTTTACTTTACTGCAATGGTTCTCAACCGGTGTGTCGCCGAAAATGTTAATAACGGCTATATAACAAAAGTAGAATACTCCTTTAGCCAAAACAACAACAAGTTGTTTTGGCTAAAGGAGTATTCTACTTTTGTTAGTTTTGGCCAAAGTTATTGAGCTACTATCAATTACGGCTATATAAAACAAAGTAAATATTGTTAAGGAGAGTTTTCTTTTTTCTCATGCATAATGTTTTGCAACAATAAAAACTAGTCTCAGGCTTAAACTCTTCATTGTTACACACTACTCCTCCTTTTTTAGTTCGACGGATTGTAGTGTTGTGTCGCGCACGTGAGCATCGAGCGTCATGTGTGCCGCGACGAAAAAATGGTTGAGAACCGCTGATTTACCGTGACAGCATTGGAAAACTCAGCAAAGTACTTTTTGATAAAAAATTATTTCGAAACATTTCGCAATTATAACCTAACCTCAGCTCTACTCATTTCGTTGGTGACGATATGATTACGGGAGCTCGGGTCGAGCATTAAAAAACATTTCACGATCAAATCACGAACCTCGCTGGTCTTTTTCCGCTTCAGAAAAGCAGTAGTATCTCTTAAAACAGCGATGGTATGGTTAACCTAATTCAGGTATATCAAACAGGCGGCTCTTTATATGCCTATCTGAGGCCTGAAAACTAATTTTTGCGTAAGAAATCGTTCGGAATTTTAAAACACTTTATATTCTTGACATAAAACGTTTTTTCAATATAATATGTTACAGTAAAACACGATTTTTAAATTACTGTTTTTGATAGAATTTGAAATCTATTTTTTCCGAGTGCGGCGCTCGTTAACCACTTATAAATCTAATACGGCCCTTCCGTAACGTCCATTGCGTTAATATGGCCCTGTTATCCCACCTAGTTTGACACGCATGCCCTAATGCGCGTTTCTATCTCGTTTTCTCTTGCGTCTTTTGTTATTTTATTCCGCTATTTACAGTTTTCCCCGCCGTTTACACCGTTTCATTCCTTCACGGCTCAACTTTGGACGCGTCCCGTGCGCCGATCACGCCTCTCATGCGCACGACCTCCGCTTCGCGTGCGCCGAGGCAACGTAAAGATTTCTGCTCAGGTCGCTTCCTCACTTTGATGAAGTTCCTCGGCCCTTTGGCCGCCATAGACGAAGAAGGGAAGAAGAGTGTTAAGGATCGGGAAAGAACACGGTCGAAACTCTCCTCGACGCCTGGAGCCATCCACTGCGATAGCAGAATGGTAACTAAGGAGAAGGGGGGTGGGGGAGATGATTGGTGGGAATTAGGAGGAGTGGGGGAAGGGGGAGTGGAGAATAAAGGAGGAGGAAAAGAAACGGAGAAGAAAGGATGGAATCGGAAGGGAGGGATGAAATAAATAGGGCCCTGAGGAGGAGGGAAATTGGGCGAGGGGGGGGGGAGGCGAAGGCGAAGGGATTATAGTGTTAGGATGGGGAAAGGACGGATCGTGAGGGGAAGGGAGGAAGAGGTTTTTAGGTGGGGCGGGGGAGAAAGGGAGCAGGTGGGTGTTGTGAGATGAATGGTGGGTTGTGTGTTTGGTGTTTTACTGAGGTGTGAAGGGAAACCGGCGTTTTCTGTTTGCCATACGCTGAAATAACGCACGTGAAAGAGAGTGAGATAGAGAGAGGGAGGGAGGACGAGAAGCAGTGGCTAACGAGTGTTTTCCCCGCTGGTTCGCAGCCGAGTTGAAATGTTTGCTGAGCGTGGCGTAAAAAAAGCGGCGAAATTTACTCAAAAAACAATGAGCGCGTTTAAAAGGCAAATAATCGGCCGAGAATTGATAAAAAATATGCGTTCGGGCCGAGGGCTGCTTTACGGCCGAAATTTTTTGCATTCTATGGAAAACAAACAGAATCGATTTGAAATGTTTTGAATATCCGAGGAATAACTTAATTTAAAATCTACCGAATCAATAAAATTTTAAGGAATGCGCCGGAATTCCTCGGGTTTATTTTTTAAATCTTTTTAAAAATCTGTAATTGGGATATAATTAATTAACCTCTTCATTCGCCACCGTATTCTCTTTGCTTTTCACGTTAACAATAGACAAACTGCAAACAAAACTTTCCAGTGTGTAGCGAACGACCAAAGAAACTCGACAGAGAAAACTGATTACAATTACCGGTCGTCACAAAACGAAGAAAATGGCGGAATCGTGAAAATTTGAAGGAACTTCCGAAATGTATTTCGACCGGCGCTCCTGAGACGACAGTAATTGGATATGAACCGCTCTAACTCGTTATTGGACGCTTTTCAAATCATTGTACCTACCTCAAAAATCGCATCGAAAAGCTTTTATGATGAATAATATTTTTCTAAGATTAAATTAAACGAAAACACTAGTGGCAGTTTGAAGACAGCTATAATACGCTGGACATTTCGTTTTTTTTTTCCCGTCGGGGACAATATTGCCACGCGGAACTTCTCGCAGTTGTGCAAACATCGGGCAAATGTCAACTACGGCTAACGCTAACAATAAGTCGCCGTCTACGGTGACGGAGGGCCCTTGTTAAAAAAATTACTCTGAAAGACCCTCCATGCTGTTGATGTGACATTTGGTCGTTTCAATGGCGCGATACACTTTCGCGCATCGGATAATATAGCGACTTCCACGGCTATCGGTTAATGGCGGTAATCGATTTTCTCCTGTTGTTATAACGTTCAACCAGGAACTAAAATTTTCTAGTATGTCCTGATAAAATGGTGGTAATTTAAAAATAACGGGTTAATTGCGCGCTTTCGTAGGAATTTTTGGTTTTATGAAAAATATTGGATTAGCTATAATAATCTATAACTCGAATATAAGATATTATTTAGGTTTTAAAGGCACCAGTTTCGTATGAAATTTTAGTTTAATTTTTGGCTCCTCTAGGTTTATAATTATTTGTATTAGTAACTTTCCTATACAATCGTATGCAGTGTATACACGATACCACCACATCACGAAAAAAGCTGAGTAAGTCATGTGAATTACAATGGTAAGAATTTTAACGTAGGAAAATGGAAAACGTACCGATATGAAATTCATATCAAAGTGTAAGAGAACCACAAATTTTTCGCTAAGGCATATTCTAGCAGATAAATCTAGGTTTTACGGAAACTTCCTAAAGTTGCGACGTCTGGTTCCTTCAAACCGATAGTTATTAGCTTCCTTGAAATCCTTTCGAGGTGCAAATACTGTATATTCTGCCTATGAAAAAGAGAAATCAGGTAATGAAAGATTCAGATGTAATCGAATAGACATGAATGTATCTCAAGCGACTCTCCTGCCATCTTGAGGACCAAGGCGCATGTCTTACAAAAAGGAAAATGAAATTCGGCGACGGCTGAGGATGTATCCTACGACGAATTTTCTAATTTCTAACACTTTTTTTTGGATCATTGGTCTCCGTTCGGATAATTTATGCCCGGGTTGCTTTTAACAATTGATCACAGCATTTATTAATGGTAATTTAAATATCTACCCCAGTAGTTCCCAACCTTTTTTGCTGGGATCCTAAATTGGCCACTGACAAATAAATCCCCCGACCTTTAGAGGTACGATAAAATTTAAATGTGTATATAAATATAAATACACACTTAAGGGGATAGGCGACACCCCTCTGAACTGTATTTACGGTAATTTGATAGAGGAGAACAAACTTAGGCTGTGGCTCCCCTAAATGTTTCGCTACGCCTCTCGATAGCGTTGGTTACTAATTAGCACAGGCTAGTAGGATATAGATAGACCAGACATAAGCGTATGTAGGTAGGCATCAGATTCAATTTACATGCTTGAGACGTTATACTTTGGATCTAAAAACTGGCTAAATTATTTTTCTGCCTAAGCTATTATTACAGTGGTATAGAACGCAATGTAGAAATTGAGGAAGCTACCTATGAAGTAGAGATGATGCTGAAGGAGAATGAATATTAGTATAATGTTCCAGATGAATAAATTAACAATAAGGATGATTTCTGAGTCATCGTTGTGTAGTTAATAAAGTTTTTTCGTGTTATTCAGTAAAGAATATGATCTTCAATAAACTATGCATCGCTACAAAGGGAAAAAGTATATATTCCCTTATGGTTGATAGCTGTACAATAAACCCATTATGTTAAAGAGGTTCTTGGAATTGAATATTATAGTTTCAAAAAAGTATCTTCTGATCTTCCTCCGAATGATCTCTTCTCCTCTAAAGAAATGACAATTTTTCACAATTAGTAGAAATCTTAGAAGTAGCGAGTGCCTTGGCATCGACAGGAATTACTCATTTATTTAAATATGTTAACTTCAGTTGAGTTCGGGGACTGGGAGATCTGCTAGGGCACAAGCACGGCTTTAGATCATACGGTCGAGGAAAGGAAAAAAATGCAAATATGTCCACCTTGGGGACACAAATACGTCCCCATTCCTGGAATATAAACCATTTCAGGAGAAATCATTCATGCGGAATTCAGTGCCTTTGGAAGTTTTACATCGCAAGGCCTGAGAACTCTTCATGCAAAACCAATCCGTCAACCAATCGAAGGTGGATGTTGTAGGAAAGAAAATGAAAGTCCAATTTTTAACTTCTGGGATGGCCATTTTTATTTACAATGACATCTAAAGTACGCTTCACAGCACATTCCATGATACAATCATGGTTGAAAGGGTTTTTACAGGGATGAGGTGTGGATAAGAGGCTTGGGAGGAGGGACTGAAGGGAAAGGGAGGGAGGAATAGGGGAGGGGGATCCGTACACACTTGGGTTTCAGGTGAGAGAGAGCAAATACAGGGAGTAGGGATGGGGGGAATTGCAACGCATCGGATCCTCCGTGGGCTGGAGGTTGTCAGGGCGGTTGCCTCGGTTACACCAACGAGTGACGCACGCGTTCGAACCTCCGACGCGTGATCGGGTGAGGCCGGTGGACGCGAAGAGACGGCTCATTTGTTTTTTCTTTTTGTAAGGCTGAACGCACACGAGTCGAGTCACATTTTGACTGCGGAGTGGGTTATATAAGGGATTAAGGATCGTGGGAAAGGGAGGGCGGAAACACACTTTTGGTATACACAACAGTAATTTTTTAGATCCGACAACCTTCATTATATTAACTCCGTAATGATAAAAAAAACTATCTACTCTTTCTCTGGAAGGGTCCATCCTCGCATCGAAAGGATACAGATTTCTTTTGTTTATTTTTTTAAGCCTCAAATACTCCCGAGCGATTCATTTTCCTACAGAAGAGAAGATAACCAACCGGCCATTACTCCCTCTCACCTCTCTCTATCCCAGTTCTTGTTTTAAGAGGACCTCTTTAAAAAAGTCTCTCCGTGGAGGTCACGCGGTTTGCGAAGTCCGAAACACGGAGAGCTCGCCCTATAAATCGCAACTCGCTCCTTATAACCTCTCGTCAAATACAACAGCGGCACAAGAAAGTCTTTCGTATATTATGTTTTCCCAATTCCACTTAGTTTTTTTAAATATTTAATACATTGTTCGTAATTTTAATTGAATGAATAACCGACCCGTAAATGTGCTATATCATCGACCTCTGCCAATGTGTGCTGAATACTGAACAATCACTTCGTAGAACATTTTCTTCGTATTTACAAAATAATATGGATCATCTTCGCGAATCAATATCACTCCTCTCAACCTTTTTATTTTTTTCATCATTACTCTGGCATCATTTTTACACAACGATAGGGAAGCATGCGGTTGAGGAAATGATAATACAACTCCTTACTTTTTAACATTCAAGTATTCTGAAGATATAAAAACGACTTCTCAAAAAAAAAACAAATATTTTAGAAAGAAATTTACACTTTACAACAATCGCGCTCTCTTTTTTTGCGGAATGAACTCCATAAAAAAATCCCAAACTCTATATTTTTAATGAGGTCCATTCTCGTCCAAAGGAAGCTTCTCCAAAGATGCGAAAACACGCGGAATAAACATTGCACGGTGAGTAGAGGAGATTTACTCGTTTTGGTGATGGTAATATAAATATCTAATAATAATTAAATAATGTCTCACACTTCATTTGCCGGTAGAAAACTAAACGACTGCGATAACCAACAAAAATATTGAAAAAAATTCCGCGGTGAAAGAACAAAAATAATACTTTCTGACGATATTAGTCAATGACTTACAAAATGCCATTTGTAACATCAACACATGAGGAGTGGATTAAACAGCGTTTACTCTCAACTCCAAATAACCAACGTATTCAAAGTGTTTCAGCGCCCATTGCATGTAACGAGACGCTCCCTCTTTTGAATACAATAACAGTTTGATCAAAAAAGAAAGAACGATGAAATGTCACCGACAGTTTGGTTACATAAATATTTAGATGGTTTTAAAGATATCTATTACAAATACATCTGAATAAATACATAATTGACAACCAGAGTCCATTCAAAGTAACGAGGAAGAAAAATATCAACGAAGGTAATGTTGCGAAAGAGAACATTCTTTTTTTTAAACAAAAGTAAATTATCCCGCGAAGAGAATCATTTATCTCTTCCGGTTTCAATTTCTTTTTTATAAGCACTCTGCCCAGTTTATGGCTACCAACTTCCCAAGGAAAGATTTCGGACACTCGAATAAAGGTTTTTGTTATTTCAACTCCGCGGCTCAATTTATTGCACAAACTTTTTAAAAGTCGTTGCCAACGTTCGTCCCCGACAGTTTAGTATTCCATTTTTTCTTTTCGGGGATTTTTGGGAGGCGGTGGCGGGGGCGTGTGGGGCTTTTGAACACTCGTCACCTCTCTCTCTTAGTCCGTGGGCCTCTCCGAGATGGCGCAGAGACGGAGGAAGAATTCGAATTAAACGGATTTTGAGCGCCATCTTGTCGCCTTCAGAGGTTGCACGAGAAGAACCGACGGGTTTTAATAGCACCACCCGGTGGCGTCCATTTGTCTCATTCCTTTAGCACCAATCTCCTCCGTAAACGAGGGAGGAGACGGAAACCCGACGCACCACTGCAGAGCGCCATCTGGAAATAAAAAACGAAACGAGCGCCTCTCCTAATCTAGTCCCGATCACAAGGACCCTCGCTACCAGGGGACCAGAAAGGAACTCGGCGTCGTCTTCAGAGGCGCCCTTCGGCCTTCACCACCACCCGAGACCGAATCGCGGCGACGCAGCGACTCCTCTGTGTCACGAACACTCTGGGGGCGGTGATGGGGAGCTATTCCTTGGTCTCACGGCGTGCGCCGCCTCGTTCTGGCTGTGCAGATTCCTCCGCTGCCTCGAGCTAAACGCTTTGCCGCAACCCTCCACCGTGCAACCGAACATCTCCGAAATGTGAAGCCTCTCGTAGTGCTCTTTGAGCGAGGCGCCGTCGGCGAAGGTCTTATGGCAGAATCGGCACCGCAAACCCCCGTCGGCCTCCGGGGTGGGATCGTCCTCCTCCAGGCAATAATAGGTGTGGGAGGGAGAGGGTCTGCCACCGGGAGAGGCCGATTCCGGCGCGAGGGGATGCCGGAGGAGTGAGAGGGGCATGGGAGGTGACGGGGAGGGCGAACCGGAGGACGCGGAAGAGTTGGGGCCCCTGGCACCGTTCATCCCCGCTACGAGGGCCGCTCCGAAGTGGTCGAGGCCTCCGAAACCACCAAAACCGAGGGAAGGAAGAAGGAGGGGGGGCGGGGGCAGGGCTCCAGTGCCGAGACGATCGCCGTTCACCATGAGATGCTCGGCCAGTCCGCCGATTCCGGCGGGCACCGTCCCCGCGGCCGGTAAGTGGCTCTTGAACGCCTCCAGGTTGAGGGGCAGAGCCTGGGAGTCGGCGTACAGTCGAGCGAGGAACTCCCCGTGGAGGGCGGGATTGGCGGCGAGGGAGGCGAAGGGCGACTTGTCACCAAACACGCCCCCGAGCTTGTCCGAGGACGAGGTCGAGAGCAACTTCCTGTGGAGGTTGAGATTGGCGCTGTGTCTGTCCCTGCTGCGCTTCGAGGGAAACGCGGCGTTGCATCCATCGACGGTGCACTTGTGCATAAGCTTGAGGTGGACGTTCTGGTAGTGGGTCTTCACTCCGAAGTGGTTTTGGAAAATCTTCCCGCATAGAGGACACCTCCGAGGGTTTTCCTTGTCTATCGGAACGTCCACCGCCCCCATGAAGCCGGAAGAATCTCTGAAGTGGGAAAGTCCTTGCTGACTGCTGTCTCCGGAAGGGGAATCGGGATTGGATAGAGATTCGGCGTCCCTTTCCCTATCACCTCTGTCGCTGGAGGACCTCGCCGGACTGGGAGGGCTGGTGAGACATCCTCCCGGGACCAGCCCCAAAGGGAACTGCAGCGCGGGCACGGGAGCTCCGGGAAGCAGGGAGTGGGCCAACGCCGCCTGCTGCTGCACCCTCGAGTTAGCCTCTCCGAAGTGGCCGTGAGATAGGTTCTCCAGTTGTCGTAGGGCATGCGAGGAGTCCAGAGATTCGTCTCCATCGCTGTTGACACCACCAGTCGAGGGACAGTCCCCATCAGCGGTCCTCGATGTGTCTCCCTCCCGCTCCTCGAAGTGGGGGGCGTCCACCTCCCCCTTCTCCTCCTCCCCGGGACAGTTTTCGCATTCGCGATTTTCATTTTGGCTTTTTTTTTCTTCCGCCGGGCCGTTTTTTGAAAGGTCTATGGTCTCTGCGGTCGCCTCCTCTCCTCGCTCCTGTCCCTCCGCGCCCCCTCCCTTCTCCGCACCCTGATCATTCACCTCCGCACTTTCTACCTCATCCTCCTTCTTCTCCGCCTCCGCCGGCTTTGCCTCCACCTTCAAACATTCCGGTTGGCAATCTCCGTCCTCGCATTGTGACTCGCGATAAACCGCCTCTTCGTTCCCCTCTGCCCCCGCTGCGACCGCCTCCGCCGCCTCCACGTCATCCTCGGATGAGGACATCATCACGTGCGTGGGCCTCTCTTCCGGTAGCGGTTGGGCGCAGCGGGTGGGATTCCTGCTCTTTCGCTTACGAACTCCTGCCTTCCAGGACGAGGAGGACGCGGTGGATGATGGCCCGTTGTCCGCGGCCAGCTGCGCAACCGGGGTGGAGGACAGAGCTGGAGGCTCCTCTTCCTCCTTGGGGGCGGGCTGGGATCCCCTCAGTGGGCTACAGCCTCCCTCGCATTCCATCTCTGACCCGTCCGAACGTTTAAATCTCTTGCTGGAAGAAAGGACGATATTCTCCTCACCGTTCACTTCCACTTTTCTATCTTCCCCTTCTCCTTCCTCGAGGTCTCTCTTCGCCCTCAATTCCTCCTTCTCTCCTCTCTCATCATCTGCGACCTCTTCTTCCCTTTTCACCGGCACCTCTGAGACATCGCGCGCATCCTCCACCGTATCCCGCTTCGTTTCTTTCTCGGCTGCACCTCGCGCCTTCTCCTCAAGCGAGGGTGCCGCAGAGTCCGACGCCCCCGACGCAGGCCTCCGCTCCCCGTGACGCCTCCGCCGCCGAGATCGCCCGTCCAAGAATATGCCAACGTCATCGTCGTCGTCGCAGTCCTCGTCGTCGCCGTCGTGGTTCGTGTGCGAAGAGAACGCCATCTCGTCCTCGTCGTCAAGATCGTCGTCGTCGTCATCCATGTCATCCACGTCAGAGGAGGAGCTGCTACTCCCCACCCCTGTCCCCTGACCCCGATCGACTCTCCGCCCCGCGCCGTCCCCGTACCGGTGAACGCTGAGGTCGAGGCTGTACTTGAGGTCGGAGGAGGGCGAGGAGGCGGAGGAGGAGGTGACGGAAGCCGGCGGACAACCGGGGCCACCGCCGACACCTTGAGGGTTCTGGGAGTGGGGCTGTGACTGTAGAGTTGTCTGGTGAGCGTGCTGTTCCGACGCTCTCTGCAGTTCCCCTGGGGGCGGGGTGGCGAGGATAGGGAACCCAGCCGCCGCTGCAGCAGCCATCGCGTTGAAGGGCCCTGCGGCCCCGAGACCGGCCAGGGCCGGACTGAGAGCCGCCGCCGCGGCAGCGGGAAGTCCTCCGAGAGCCTGATGGTGCGGCGGGGCCATGAGCAGCGGGTGAGGCTGCGAGGAGCGGCCGTCGTGGGGGGAAATCTTTCTCCTGAGGTGCGGCGAATGCAGTTTGGGATTCGGGTTGGCGCTGTGGCGGTTTCTGCTGCGCCTTGAGCTAAACATCATGTTGCAGCCTTCCACGGTGCACCGATGCATCTCTCTCAGGTGCACGGCGGAGAAGTGTATCTTGAGCGCACCCTTGTCGCAGAATGTCTTGAGACATACGTTGCACTGCACCCTCTTCTTTCCGGTGGAAGGGTTTATCAACTGCGTTCCCAGGTTCAACGGGTTCCACTGCCTCTTCACTGGGGTCGTGGCCTTCCTCGCGTGGTGGTGATGCGACCTCCGCCTGTCATCGCCGCCCCCCATGTGGTCTCCAGCTCGGTCGCGACTAAGGTTCAGAGCACTCACGGAATTCTCGTCGTCGGAACCGCCGTATTCGCTTCCGCTGACGTCCGACTTGAAGCCTCCATGTCCTCCGACCTGCCCTGGTCCCGAAGCTGAACCTCCGAGGTAGTGCCCCGAGATGATTTGCGGGGCGGGAGGAGGCACGCGGGTGGGGCTGTTGGCCTGCACGCTAAGGTTGAGCCCGGGTCCGGAATCGGAAGCGACGGAAGGCCTCCGCCTGGCTGGAGGTGGCGGAGGCGGTGGAGGCGGCTGCTGCTGGATGGGAGACTGCGGCACCGGCTCCGGACTGCCTCCCGGGAGGCAGGCGCTGCTGCGATCCTTGCGGAAGTCGAACGGTTGCATACTCTGGAGGCGGTTAAGGGGGGAGACGCTGAGGGGACTGGTGGGGGTGGCGGGGGATCCCATCTGCCCCGAATGGGGACCGTTTATGGAGGCCGCGGTGGGCATAGGAGGCATCTTGGGGAAAGAGAGGGGCTGCGCGGGGTGCGGAGGGGGCAGGAGAGGCGCGGAGGGCGCGGTGGGCCGCATGGGCGAGGCTCCGGCGGGGTGGATCTGAAGGTGTGGAGGGAAGTGGTGATGGTGGGGAAGGTGATCGACCGGAGGGTGAGAGTGGTGGAGGTGTGGCGGGGGGGCGCAGGTGACAGGGGGGTTGGGAGGAGGTGATGCGGGGCGGGAAGATCCCCTATGGGACGGAGGTGGAGGTTGGTGATGCTGGTGGAGGTGCTGGTGATGGAGGTGGTGCACGTGGTGCAGCCCAGAGGTGAGGGAGAGCGGCTGTGTGGAGGAGAGCGAGGTGGGTGTGGCAGAAGACTCCTCCTTGCCTCCCCTGGTGGCCGCGCGGTCGATGAACTTTTTGATGTCGGAATCGATGCGGGGCGGGGGCGGAGGAGGAGGAGGAGGCGGGAGCGCCCTCAGCGAAGGGGACGGGGGATGGGGATGGTGAGCGTGGAGAAGAAGGTCCGCCGACTCCTGAGACAGCAGTTGCTGGGTAATGGCTCTTGTTTCGCCGAACCTCAGGAACTGCTGTAGAACGAGGGGTTCCTCCTCACGACTGCACATGTTCCATCGCTCCAAAACGGCTCCGTGAGGGTCCTGAAAAAGAGGTGGATTTATGTAACATGCCCTCCTTCTTAAAGCAATTGCTCGTTTGAAATTAAATCTACGACCGATGTGAAATAATGGCACTCAGTACTCTGCTATTTCATTCAAATATTTTGGAGAAGTAGTTTCTTTTTGGTATAAAATGTGACTTTGGATTATTTTCGCAAAGAGAAATTATATTCAAATGGGTCACAAAATAGGGGAGTCACTTAAGTGCTAGAAAATCAAATAAATTCAGCATAATTTCGTGGATGAAAGTTAACTGAATAGGGCAGATAAACTTGGATTACTAGTATTATAATTTGACATTGTTTCATTACTAAGGACAGGCCGACCAATATGTAGTCTAGTAGCTTAGGCAGTCAAAGATGTCATCACTTGACATTTATTTCATGCGAATGACTCAAATTGGAACAGTAAAAAAAAATATTTCACATAAAGCATGTGAAATATTTTCCCGATTAGCAATAAAAAAAATTTCAACTGATCGATTGATAAATACAATATTACTTTATAAACAATACTGAAATACGTCCATCGCATGACTGGTTTAATGAAAGAATGCCATGAACGATGATGTAAAACATAAGATTACAATATTTCAGGATCACGCACGAGTCTATATTAATTTTTACAGATATTCGGATTTGACACATTTATGATTATTACTTCATTTGTTCTTCAACTTTCTTCATCTATTGTGTTTCGTTGGACGTAGTATAACACTGATCCCAAGTCCGTTTTACTAAACGGTATTCACAAATTCAGAGACAAATGTGGATGCTGAAAGAAAATAAGAGAGCGCCCATATTTTTAGGTATATGAGCTTCTTCCAAAAGTTTGGATAGAAATATACATAAAACAATGCTCATAGTTCTCCTGTAAGCTGCGGAACTGCATATTAAACGTAATCCTTTTGCCTTAAATAAAAAAATGATGAGGACGAAGGGAGAATGAAAGTATACGTGTGAATATCTAACAATAAACTTAAACGTAGACAGTCGGCCCTCCTTCGGAATATACTATCAAGTATACGCCACCTTCCGTCAATACTTCACTTTCCTTCGTTTAGAGAGAGAAATAAAGTAAAGAGAAAGGAAAAAACGCTAGAGTGAAACAAAAAGGTAAAGAGATAAAGTGGAGAGACAGAAGGGAAGGAGAGTGAGGGGACAGATGCATGGAAAGGGAGAAAGATATAAAGGACGGCATAGAGAACTCACGCATAGGACTGAGTGCGCTGTCCCTTTTCACCGAATATTCCGACGACAGGTGAGGCAGCCAGGAAGGGCAGAAGGACAGAGGGGGAGCGAGTGAGAGAAAGAGAGGAGAGAGAGTAGGTCCACTTAAAAGCAATAACAACTTTAAAAGCAGAGAAAGAGAGAGAGAGAGAAATACCGGGGCAGACTGTCCTTTTTTTATACCACGTTCATGATGGCACAAAAAACGGGACAAACCCAGTCTTACACGCACCCTCACACACACACACACACACACACACTTGCAGACACGCGAGAGAGAAAAAGACAAGAGAAAGATACGGCAGCGACCAATGAGGCACCGCAGAAAAAAAGGTATAGGACCCTCAGCGTCCCTTCCGCCGCCCCTTTGGCGTCGTCCATCACGGTATACCTCAACGACGCTGCCACCTCCCGACCCAACACCAACACCCCTTTCCTCCCGTCCAACATGTACTCCCCCTTCCCTAAACACGGAGTGATTCCCGACAACGTCTAATTAAATCGCGGGGCGGGAGGTTGTTGTTTCCGGCTACGGCATAGCGATCCTTCGTGTTCCACGGAAGAGAACGGTGATAGACGTAAAATTACCCCTTTTGAGTGTCTGCGCGCGGAACCGTCCCACATGGGGCTGAGGGGGCCCCGAAAAAAAGGAGTGGGGCGGATGAGGGGCGGGGTTTTAGTGAAGCGATTCGTTTGTCCCGAAAAACTTTGGGGCCACCGACATTAAAGTATTAAGTTTGCTCCTTTTTTTCGCCCTCTCGTTTCTAATTCCGTAATGAAAAGGGAAAAACGTTCCGTGGGATCGTCTCGTTCCTCCTGCTCCTCACAATTGCTTCCGATGCTTAAACGGCGTTTAAGAGGATGGTGCAAAAGAGGGTCCCTGTAGGAAGGCAGGCGTCGACCAACAGATGAGGAGTGTGTTCTAGAGATTCACGCAATCTTAACTTTTAGAGAGGCAATTAGGGGGAAAAAAGGTTAAAAGACGGATTTTATAATCCCCGAAAGTCTGGTAAATTCTCCACAAAATTGTCGCCGTGTGAATAGATGTTTACTTGAATAACTTTGGTCTGAGAGCGTAGTTTTGTGGCAGATGTATCTCTGCCATGGGAAGAATTCCGACCATGTTATTATTTCACCATAAAATAAAGCTTAAACGTTTGTTTCGGAGCTTGCTTCTCGGTAAAAATATAATAGACAGATATTTGACGAAAAGTCTTCAAAATGAAAAATTCTTTCACATACATCCACATGATACCCTGTGTGTCACTTTATCGCTGGATGGCAGGGGATGCATTGCGCCAAAAGATCTAGTTTTCCTAGGTGATTTTTCCTATTATGTTCTCTTTTCGTCCTAGGGAAAAACGATTCTCTATATCGCTCCGTCCTAAAATTGATCTCGCGAATCTTATCCTCGCTGTTCGGCCTTCCGAGATTTGTCGGGCTTCTAACAAGATCTACTATCCCATTCGCTAGTCCTTCCGACATATATTTTTCCTGCAGTTTAAATCTAGCCTGCTGTCTACGTTTCTCTATCGAAGACCATTTCGGATTTTCTATTAATGACATAAATGTTTTATAGCCAATTGCCACATTCTTATATAAAAATCAAAGGCTCCGAGCTAATTATATCGGACGTTATTTTCAAAATGATAAAAATTAGTGTTTCAATGTACGTATATTTTATGATTCGCAGCGAAAGAAAGAAAATAAATATTAAAATTACACAATATCCCGATTTGGAAACAAACCATCGCAATTAAAATTTAAACTGCGACGCACTCATTACGCCAATACTTCCGTCTCCTTCAACGGATAAACACTGAACTATTTTTCGACTTAAACGATAACTACAGCTTCAAAGCAATTTAATAAAATCCTGAAAACGTTGTATCGCTTTTCGAAAGCACAGCCTTATTTATTTGCATTGTAGTTTCGAGCGTTTCGGTGCGTCCGACCCATTCTATTCCAGCAGGACATTAAAATGGCCGCAAAATGGCAGCGAGAAGGCTTGTTACTGTCGGTCGCTGAGGGAGGGTTAAAAACGCACTGGGGGGAGAGGCTAAAGGGAAGCCGTGTGACTTGTCTCGATGCGAAAAAAAGGAAATTACGCGCACTCAAATGGCGCTCGTCCTGAAAATTGGAGGCAAGTAAAATAAAGTAAAAACAGGCGACCGAAATTATTATGGAAACTTAAATCTCTGAGAAAGGGCGAAATAAATTTACATAAGTTTCTCACCGTCGCATGGCCCACTTATTTCGGCCTACTAGGGGGCGGCGGAGGAATAAAATGGGAGATAAAAAACGGCTTAAGGATGGTGGTGGCTCTTTGAGGCTTCCATTATGGGTGACGTGACGACTGTAGCGCCAAACAGCGGTGGCGGAGGATGGAGGAGGCTGCGACGGTAATCTTCCTCACGATGCCCTTGGAGTCTATAATCGGGAATGATAATTCGAGGGCCGAAGGAAGGGGGTAATGGAGGTAGGGGGAGGTGGAAAGACGGAGGAAGCGGAGGAAGGAGTTAAGAAGGGAATGGGGAGAGAAATAAAAGATCATTTAACTCCCTTAAAGCAAAGGCTCACCTCAGAGGAAACAATTCCACGCAACCGTCAATTACCGTCCCATAACGGGCGTCCCTTTTTCTTGACGGTCGTGGCTCAAGCCATATCCTCCATCTGCTTTCTAACTGCATGCAATGCATCGCCTAAACGTAAACAAACTCTAATCTCCTATGACGATTCCGGACGACATTGCGATCGCATTTTATTATTCCAGTCACTTAAAAATATCACGCGTGCGTGAAACGACGTATTTTTCTCCAATTTTGGAACAAGCAAGCTTCACCATGATTGGATTTTCTACCGTCGTGCCTAACCGCGAATTTAGACTTTTGTCACGATGAGTCGTAATTATCGATGATGAGAGAGTAATTTCATAGCCATAGCGTTGCATCCGTTTTTTTTTAAACGCGGAAAACTCAAATCCCTCCGTCTTTTCCGTCAGCTTTCGAAAAATCCCGCCGACCACCGGCATGCGGCGCTTTAAACATAACCGCCTTGCCGAATCAATTCGTGAAATTGAAGGTCGCGCATCAAAAAGGTTGAAATTAAGTCGTTGCGCCCTCCACCCCTCCTCCCCTTCCCTCCCCTCTCATTCCTCTTCCCTTTCCAATAAAAGAGAGTTTCCACAGACCCGAAGATGGCGTGACTCCTCTTAAAAACATCCGACCCACCGGATTGTCTTTAGCAGTTTTTCGTAATGATGGCTTACCTTAAACGGCAATTCCTGAATTATAGGTGTCGCGCTCTCAACATGGAATCATTCCCCGAATAACCGGGAGGGAAATAAACGGGTGGCCTTTGCATCGAACCCTTTTTTTTCGAAAGGGACGCGGCATATGGCACGGGATGTTATCCTTACGTCTCTTAAAACGTCCCTTTCTCCCCACTCCGACCCCCCACTAGCCGCCCCCGAGGGGAGCATTCCACCCCAGCGCCACATAGAGGCGTGGGCGCGACACACACACAAGTGTCCCTGCGCAGGATGCGGACTGTGTAAACACTGGAGTGTTGATAGTGACGGGAGTCGGGAAGTTTTTGGGGTTTCTCCCCTCGCCGTGTCTCTCGCTCTATTCTTCAAAGCTCCCTAAATAACCCTCTTCTCTCTTACAATGTGGAATTCCGAGATTTCCGACAATTTATGAATCCTTAATCGCACCCTGCTGTGTATATGCAACATCATTTAAAAAGTGGTTAAATACCTTTCATGGGATTTATACAAACTGATACGTATAATTTATATCCTAATACATAAAATTTCTCATTCACTTAAACGTTTCTCCAATATATATTATATAGGAGATACGAAAATTTATTTCCGGATTCTCATCTTCATACTTTCAAAATGGCGGCTTGGCACGAAAATTCTGGTTCTAAAAAAATCATGCACGTAAATGTTAATGTTAAAAAGTAATTTGGCCATACTCTATGTTGCCGAAAGGTAATTGATTCTTAATCATATGTTTCTGACCCCGTCTTCCGCATGATTTCACGTTTCTTAACACGCACGTGACAGACACCTCCGTTTTCGCAACCACTAATTAAAAAAATGCGTATAATTTTATCTGTCGACTGGTGCTTTTACGGTAATCCAGTATCCTCTTCCCTCTTTAAACAAAATTCATCTCTCCAAACGCGCATTTTCATACTTCGGGTTGGTGTACCTGTGATAATCATTACCGCTGTTCATTTCTCATGCAGTTGGTTTACTTTTCCAACCAGTTTTCATTCTGATCTACTTAGAAAGTCTATATAAGTACAAGTATTTTTCTTTTCTCCTTTCGTGTGGTGCAGCTAAAATTAATCAAATATCAAGTTCGCTGTAACTATTGCCATCCTATCGCGATTAAAAGTTATTTTACAACGCTGATTTTTATTAGGTTCTCCTTACTAGAAAGTTATCACAATGCTTTAAATCGCCAATCAAAAAGCTCCTTTACAATTTTATATACTTGCATATCTACTAAGAATAAAGTAGATAGTAAAAGAGCTACTGGTGGAATGTTAAAATATTTATTTGTAGTTTATCAGTAGTGATGTCTAGTTACAGGTTTTGTTTCGACATCTTTATTTTGCGTAAAAACGTCTAAGTTTATTAATTAATATTTTCTACACGAAAATCTGTAAGAATCCAGCATTTTACATCTGAAACGGTTCTTGGTAATTTAGAAAACGGCTATCGTGTTGTGCGGTTTAAGGATGAGAAAAGAAGAGGAGCAGAGAGAGAGAGGGTAGAAGTGTTGGAGCAGAAGAGGAAGGAGGAAGGGGGAGGAAGGGAAGAGAGAGGGAGAGAGAGAGATGGAGAGAGATGGAGAGAGGATGGGTCGGTCTGCACAAGGAAAGATGTGAGGAGAGAGTCGCAGAACGAAGGAGTGGGCACTCACTTCAATGACCGCGTCCCACCCACTCGAGGGGCGGAAAGTGAAGGGTTGCTACGGCCCCCGGGGTGCAGAGAGGGGCCGAGAATGATACGCAAGAGGGAGGGGTCCCCAAGGGGACTGGCAGGTAACCCGACGCCCCTCAGAAGGGCAGCAGAAGCAACCCTTGCTCTCCGCCTCCTACTCTCGCGAAAACCCAAAACTACAAGCTGACCTCTCATTCTCTCCATCCCCTTTTCCCCTCCACCCACGCATCCTCCCCAGCCTCCCTCTTTTATTCCGGGCAGCATCTCATCCTGGAGAGAGGTGGGAGGGGAGAAGCGGGTTTGGGGGGTGGGGGATAGCGGGGGTGGAGGAGAGACGAAGGGGTTGGGAACCCCTAATGGCTGATTCAATTAGAGGGCCGTTCTCTGACGAGCAGCGCAGGAGATCCCCGGGTTGTGGGCCCAGGGGAAGAAGACCCTTATGCTCGGCTCGGTTTCCACGCACGCGGCCACCAAACAACGCGGGAAAGGGTTTATTGGGGCCCTGGGATGCTTCCGCCCCCTCGCCTGTCGCATCTCCTCGTCCTCTCTCCGCCCCCGCGCCCTTGTTTGCTCGCCGCACTGGAACTAACAAGTTCCGCGGGCGGTCCGGTCTCCGCCCCTCCTCCATCTTCCCTCCGGCTCTTCCTCTCTCTCCTCCCGGAATTCTCCCGGAAAATGCGGAGATGGACGAGGAGAAAGAGAGACGCGGGAGGATGTGAAAGGTGGAGATGGCGGTTGAGAGAGATGAAGAGAGAGAGAAAGAGTCTTCGCGTGGATTCGTGACGCACGATGCAATGATTTTGACGGTATACGTAGTGCCGAGATAGAGAGAAGATAAGTCTTCGGCAACTTAGCAGGGATAAAAAGAGACGAGAAACCGATCGATTTAAGGTTTTTATACGTGTAAATGTGGGCGGTACGCGAGTGAAGGTACCGCTCATTTGATACGCTATCCTAAATTAAAAATTCAAAATCTCGAGTCGAAAATGACTTAATTTGTGTGCAGTGTTTGTGGAGGCTTCCGAATAAATGGTTAAAAGGATGTCTAATAATTTTGACAGTATGAATCTTACTCTTCAATTAGATGCTTCAAGAGCGAGTTAAAATTAATGTCAGCTAAATGTGAAGTACCAATGTCACTAAATATGGTAATCTTTGAGGAATAAATTTAACAATGGTTATTATTAAGCGTTCGTAAAAAATGCGATGAACTGCTCGCAGTATGACGATCTTACTAAGAAATAGTCCACTACCCGCAGTAGTGTGTGCTGCTTGGAGCAAATTTAATTGCGTAAATTTCGATAGCTAAGATAATTACATATATATAATTATGAGTAGAAGCAAGTGAATGAATACAACCGTTACAAAATAAATTATTTCTTTGTCCATGGAAAAAAAATTGAATTCCATCCAAAATTAGAGAAGCATAAGGAAGACACCAAGCAACCACTTCCGCCTGCATAAACCGAGCGCGACGAAAAAATTTCACGTCATAAGAATTTGATTAATAAAACACGTCGAAAAGAATTTCGGGATAGAACACCAAAAATTTCATTAAAAAAATAACGTCGCATCCACATTATCCATTTCGCGCAATTTCGGTCCGTTAAATTCCTCTCCGACAACATTTCTCCACACACGTAGTGATTTGCTAAGCGAGTGGGAAACTTCCCTAACGCTCAATCGATTTCCCTAAAATTTTATTAAATATTTTCTCGGCTGCGGTATGATGCAGAGCAAGTAGACTCGGGAAGTTCGCCATTCGGCCGAAAGAGGGCTTATGCAGCGCCGCTCACGAGAAGTTACCATATATTATTACTTTCCTTTCGGATTCCTTCTCGCAGCGTAGCCCCTCTGCGGGATTTTTAATCAAGGGCTGACCCACCTGAGAGAGAGAGAAGATCCTCAACCCCCTCTCCCTCCCTCCTTCGCCTCCTCCCTTCCTCTGTCTCCCGCAACGGGTAATCCACTTGCCCTGTTCGCTCGGCCGACCCCCAAACCCTCGTGGCGTAGCGTAGTTCTTTGCCACGGATACAGATGGCACAACGCACTCAAAAATTTCCCACGACTACAGAGCATAGGAAATACGCATAACTCATCAATTACACGTTTTCTCCAGAATGTCAGAACAGAAAAAATAAATTTTGTATCTTAGTGAGACCTACCGATCTGAGAAACGGCAGCGTATCAGTAACGTCAAACGGTTCAAGTGTTGCTCTAGTTGTTTACAGCATTCTTTTTAATTTCTATTAAATAGGTTGGCGCACGATAATTTGAGAAACAAAAACAAAAATAGGGAATAACTTTATGGTAGGAGTTTATGGCAAGTGTTTATGGCATATTTTTAAAAAATTTTTGCGCTTCAAATTGTACCGTTTTCACGAATATCAACTTTCCAAACTTACTAATAATAAGGGCATTATGATAATATTGAGTAATAATTTTTTATGATTTTCAATATCAGTTAAAAGAGGAGTTTGCTCACTCATCTCTCTTATAACTAATTTACCTTACTATCCTCACTGGAGAGAAACTAAATTTTGAACGTGCCAAGGAGACAGGAAAAATCCGATTCCGTTGAATTGCTTCTTATCTATAATATTCTTAAACAATACTATTTACTGCCCCGGTAGTTAAAATCATCACGGCGTGCTTATAACCATAAAAAATCCTTTGTACTATACTTCGGGTAGATGTTGTAATTGTATTACTCTATAACAATTTTTATTGGGATATCCCTGTCAATCGTTAGGTGTTGACTATTTAAGATCCAATAGCTTTCAAACGATAAAATCCGCAATGTCTCCATTTTTACCGCCCCTAAATACGAGAAAGACTTTAAATTATGAAAGGTAACACTTTGCAGAATGGATGCCATCGATAGTCTGAGAGTGTTGCAATCTAACGGAGAAGAAAATCAGAAAGGCAAACGACATGGCATGTGAGAGCATGTACCTGGTGCAGTAATTTCTAATTCAAGTATGTACGCTCGTCTGAACCAATATCTCGTAAAAAAAATAAATCATCATGGGTCTCTAAATCTTAGGTGAATTTGGTATGAGAGCGAGGATTTTTTTCCAACAAAGCTTTCTTATCGATCAAAATGGGAATTCCCCTTCCCAATTAGAAATATACATTGATCTCTAACGATGTATAGGGATGCAAATAAACTCTTAGGAGTTACAAGGTATCTTCTGTAAGATTCAGTTTCAAAGGGCAGCACATATTCGTATTCTTGAAAACATTCTTGTCAAGAGCAATCAAAAACTAAAATAAAGCGGACAATTTAATTTGATTTGAGTAGTAATTCCATAACTTCAATCTTCGATGAGGACAGATACCATAATAACAGAATTAATCAATCAAGATATTAATAAGAAAAAATATTCGAATTATAAATTACAGACTTCTGTTAATTTCGAATTCATTGATTTATGGTTCGAAATTCGAGAATGTCTAATTAATAACTGAAAGTTATGTTTTCCTTTAAATTTTCCAACCACATTCTGCATTAAAGTGTTCATTCCTTGTTAGCACAAGCATCGGTATAATTCTTTCCTAACAATTTTCTATGCTATCGAGATTTACACAGAAGATACGATAGCATTATACTCGTAACGTTCGTTATTATTCCCCCCCTCTCTCTCCTCACTAAACTGCGCCCGTTTATTATTATGGGGGCAAATTGTCTCAGACATGCGAAGTGAGTACAACGAAGGAGAATAACTACCATTTAAATACCTCCAATCGATGCCGTTGTCACACGATTCAAAAATCCCTTTTACAGATTAGAGTCACGACTGACTAAGCATCGCAACAGATTATTAAACGTACGGAAGGTGACGCCAAAAGCAGAATTAACGACCGCATTCTCGAACAGGTATAAGAATGGGAATGAAAGATAGCCAAGGAAGAAGCATCGAAAGACGGAAGAAGCAAAGAGGGAGAGAACCAGAGGTAACCGCGTACTCTCTCACTTTCATCTCCTCTTCCGCCATAAGAGTAGAAGTCGCAAGCTCCACGGGAGCTTCTCGGCACTTCCGCGACGTCGCTATCGTCGCACCGGGAAAGAGGGAGAAGGAGAGAGAGAAAGTGAGAGAAGAGGAAGAGGGATGGAGGAGACCCCTAGGCGCGCTCTGAATAATGCATTCGTTTCCCGCGGAATCTCAATTCCTCCTGATTCCCCTCTTCTCGCCCCATCTCTCCTTTTCCCACCACCCTTTTCCTCCTCCACCCTTCCTCGGGAGGCACTGCAGCGGGATAAGGGACTCGGAAAGGGGGAGGAGGGAGGAAAGGGGAGGAGGGAGGAGGAAAGGAGAAGAGGAAAAGAGAAAAAATAAATGCGGTCAATGGGTCCGCGGCTTGCGAGACGCTTTTCGACTTGGAGGGGCCCGAGGGAGAGAAGGGATGAGATGGGAAAAATGATAGTAACTTGAGGGGAGGCGCGGAGGAAAGCGTAGCGGAGGAGGCGAGGGGTGGCGCCGGGACCTTATGGAGAAAATCAACCAGGGGTCACAAAACGAACTAGCACGGAGATCCCAAATGCATCTATTATAAATAGCTGTAATCTAAACAAGTCAGGGAAAAGCTGCTGAAGCAGACAGTAAATGGCGTTTTTTCTTCAAAAGAAATTGTCAGTACAGAATGATAAAATTTATATGCGCTAGCATGATTGGTCTGAAATAATATTATAAGAATAATTTAATATAATTAAGAAGAATAATTTTTAAAACAGAACGTTTGTCAAAAATAGGAAATTTATATTGAGTTCCCACTCCCATTCTTCCAATCACTAGAACAGGCACATCAAAATGGCGGCCCGCGGGCCGCATGCGGTCCTTTCTGTGCCTTACTGCGGCCCGATAGCTAATTTTTGTCTCAATTGGATCGTGCGGAATTTCATATAAATGCTTTATTTTGGCAAAAAGTATACGGTATTTTTTCATTGTTACCGAATTACAATGGAACGCATTTTCTAAATTATTTTTTTTATTGCAAAACAGACGTCCAATCTCCTAGTTAAAGCCTATCGTACTAGTTCTGGCATTTATTAAACAACTTCGGCCCTTGTATAACATTCATCGCTTTAATGCGGCCCGGACTCCTTTTCGAGTTTGACATGCCTGCACTACAACCTCCACAAGAAAACGTGCATAACTAGACAGAATACTAAATCGAATGGCGAATAAACGAAGTCTGTAGCTACTTTCGTTTAGGGGGAGTTAGCGAGTCAGACAGACAGACGGACAAATCAAACGCCTAAGCGGATTTTTTTAAAAACAGCTATAAAATATGTCTGACCGCATATCATTTTTAGTGGTAATCGAAAGAAGCATTATGTTGAATATTACACACAAGAGCGGCCCGAGGCATGCTGGCGCCCCGGACAAGAAACCGCCGCAGCACCCACTTCCGTAAATTTCTGCGAAGATATTTTTAAAAAGGGCTTCTTGAAATATTCGTTGTTCCACAGAATACCTGATTATGACAAGCAAAAAGAATTTCGCCTAGATTCCCGCCATTTCTGCGATATAAATTTATGTTCAACATCAATTCATTTGTAAGCGATGTATAGATAGATGATCGGGTTAGCGCCCCAAATACATTGGCGCCAAGGGCAGTTGCAATCAATTTCAATTTCAATAGGTTTTTATTTTCTGATAAGCCAAAATACAATACATTACAATAAAATACAATTTACACTCATCTACATAGTATATGGCCTGATCAGAAAATACCCTGTTTAGGCAAAAGGCCTCTTCAGGGCTGATACAGGTATTTATAGTTCTTTTGTTTAAGTATAACCAGTGGTATATAGTAGGGCAGTTGCCCGACTCGCCGGTACTTCAGGCCGGCCCTGCCTGCACACGCTATCGTTCATTGAGGCTCCTACACATCGCCGGCTCCGTGAGTATATTTTCAGGAAGAAAACGAGAGAAAGAATAATTGGGAGAACGAGAAGATGAGACAGTGGAGAAACGAAAAATTAAAAGAGAATGTTAAAACTTCAAATCCTGCAATGAATGCACGAGTAGATTCAGTGAAAACTCATTAACACGGACCTATATAAATAACAGACTGAAGGTTCTCTGCTGTAATGCTTGAAATCACGTTTCTTGGTGACAGTAACTTAATCCGTTCTGTCGCTTTCTTTAAAAACGTATTTAATGCCAATATGAATAGCTTTTGAGGTTGATTTGATTTTATTTATGATCTTTCACATTGTTGAAAAGTGCAGTGTGGCTCGCTTGATATTCTAGGATACAAGGTGCTCTCCGCATTAAAAGGATTTGGAACCCCAAACTAAACTGATTCGAACTATGGTAATTTCCATTTACAAAACTGTTACTGCATTTAAAATACTACGGGAAAAATATATCTAATGTTATCGCAAAATCAAATTATAGACACCCGTGTTACAGAGGTTCGAATTCCCATTGAAATGCAACGTAATCCCATCGAGCATTAGTCGTCGCGAATTCTTAGAACCGTTTCGCCGACAGAGTTATTTATGTGTATCATTTATTTGATACAGACCTTGATATGAGCTGAAAGACTCCACTTTAAATGGTCCGACTGTGAAGACTTAAACGTACCGATGAGAGGGTCTTGAAGCGAACCGAGAAATCGGAGAATGGGATCGTGGAAACGGAGCGATCGGATTGGTGCTCGTCCAAGACGGGTTCTTTCTCACGCAACTGGAGGTTGAAAAAGGAATATAAAAACGAATCGGCCCGTGAGCGTGGCAAAAAACATCTTCCGTCGCTCGAACATAAAGAGATCGCTCAATGCGACCAGAGAAACAAATGAGGAGCGAAAGTAGGAGAGTGGTAGGAGGCGAAATCGGAAAGGAGTGGAGAACTCGCAACATTTTCGATTGCTTTGGTCTTGGTAATGAATTTCATTGGGAGCGTCGCTTTCTTGTTTCGAGAGCAATAGGCAGAACGGATACACGCGTTCGAGAGTAACTTTATAAAAAAAGCTCGCTTATTGTCATTGCGTCGTCGTCTGAATAGCTTTTAGTCTCGATACCGCAAGATGGCGTTGGGGCGTGCAGGTAAAAGATTTCTCGAATATTATTTGCTGCAATATGACAATTCTATAAGGCTGGTACATGAAGGAAAATTATACCATAATCTAATGATTGCCTTCCTAGAATAGCAGGTGAAAAGCGCAAGCAATTCGCAGAAAGCATTGATCTCTCTCGAAACGTGTTGTTATGGCGATTTCTACGAATGACTCGGGGGGCGGAGAATGAAGTCCAGACGGGCATCACAACGGCGACAGTGGGCTGTTTTCCTGATCGCGCAGTGAAAACACAATTATCTCTTGGGTGGAATGAACCCATGCTTATAATGTGGTTGTTTTACAAATGTGAATGAATATAAATTTCACGTTTACTTAATTTTAGACGAAAAAGTTGAGTATATTTACATAGGTTTTACCAATGAAAAATCTGTATATTTTTACTTTTTGTAAATGAAAAGGTTTTACGAATCATCATCTTCATAGGTAGTCTGTCCGTAGACAGGTCCGTGATTATTCATGGTTAAACCTGGTTCTCCATATACTTCTATTTTCCGCTGTCCTCTTCACATCTTGATAACTCTCTTTCGAAGTCTATTTTAATCAATTTTATTAGTGTAGGTAGTTCTCGACGCATAAATTTCTTAAAAAGCAACCACTAATATCGGCGGTTGTATTTTCTAGAAATCGAAGACAAATATCGACGTTTTATTGATACATTTCATTGGTTTTTATCTATAAAAATTTATAAATGAAGTTCTTTCTGATATAATTTTATTTAAGTGTATCATCATCATATGTAGTCTGTCCGTAGACAGGCCCGTGATTATTCATGGTTAAACCTGGTTCTCCATATACTCCTATTTTCCGCTGTCCTCTTCATATCTTGTTGACTCTCTTTCCCCTTCAAATCGTCTACCAGCTGAAACCTTTTCCTACCTCTTCCCCTTTTTCTATCTAGTTTCCCTTATAACACGTCTTTAATCATACTCTCTTTCCTAAGGTAATGTCCAACCCAGTTTGCCTTCCTCTTTCTAATAGTCCGTATAATCATTCGCTTATCTCCTACTTTTCGTAGCATTTCATCGTTTTTCATCCTATCCGTCCAATACGAATATATTTATTTAAAGGGATTAAAATATTTTACAAATCCTGCCGAAAGTCAAAGTAGGCCGCCTTACAGTAATTTATCTTGCAAATATAATTTTGCTTTATCATATGCTTGAAAAAAGGGGGTTTCAGGCAAAAATTGTATAAATGTATCCCAGAAGCCTCTTTACCTATTGTTGAAGGCGATATGAGTCGATTACCCCCTCACGTGGAAGTTTATAACTGTTTCAGATCACAATTTGTTTTAGATTAACTTCACCATTCTCTCGAAAATATAATTCAACTTCACTGAAACCACTTCCTTTCGCACGATTAACCTTAGAAAATAAAATATCATACAAGTAGAGTGTTATTCATGATCATGGATAAAATTAGCGCGTTTGTCTCCTATAATGAAATTCGATAAACTTCGTTTTATTTCGCTATGAAAATTTCTCCCATTAACCTAATTGACGAACTGAGGAGAATTTGGAATTTTATCACCTGTAATATGCTTAAATTTAACTTAATTTATTTTTATGTAGTTATACAGCCACATATTCGGTCACCAAAGCCTCATTCGTTAATGGTATTAATTTGGATGAATGGACACTCAAAATTTCAGCTTTCTATCATATTTATCTTTGAAGATATAAAATACCTAAATGGGCCCCTTTGCGACCCTCTTTATTTTTCAAAACTCGAATTTAAAGAAAAAAGAATGGTAGCAGTACAGAAATCTACACTACAAGTTTCAGGTCTCTATCGTTTACAGTTTCGTCACAATTCCAATGTAAGCAAGTGGGCAGACAGACGCCAAAGTGAAAGTATAAGCGCATTAATAAAACCGCTAAAAAGTATAAAAGTGGAAAATATGCGTAACACGACTGCATGTTTTCTCGATTACAATTCTACCTTTAGGAGGACGATGGAGACATATTGAATTCAAAATGATGGGCGAAATCCGCTCTGCCGGTCCTTACCGTAAGGACGTAGCCTCTTGCGTAGTCCTCGTGCGTCCAACCGAAGCCGTGCAGCACCTGGAGGACCTCTTCCTGCTGCAGCACGGAGAATAGCCTGTCGAGGAGGATCTTCAGTCGTATGGGAAGCGCCTGGCAGCCGTACAGCACGAGGCTTGCTATGTCGAAGGCGACGTTTGGCTGCACCGCTTCCACCCCGTGGTGGGGGCTCATGAGAGCGGCAGAAGGGGTGCCTCCGCCCCCTCCGTGCAGGGGGTGGTACAGGTGGCGGAATCCCAGCTTGTCGAGAGCTGTGCAAAGAAAAGACATAGAACATTAAATGGTGGTCTCGAGTAGGGTGCGCAAAAACCCCCCCTTAATTATGAAATATGCTAAATAAATGAATAATGTGTTCAAAATATAATTATCATAAAAATGGGCAAAATACGTACATGCCATTTATTGTATATTCTACAATTATTTTGTAAAGTAAATTCAAAGATGAATAAGGGTGAGTTATGAATGGAAAACAGGTTTGAAGGGGAACAGACCGAGGGAAATGCCGGAAAAATATGAGGTAATATGGGAACTTGGTAATCCTAAAGCGTCCCGTAAAAAATAACTCGATATACGAACAGAGATTGGTGGCAGATCAAATATTTTGGCAGAGATTGCGATTGGTACCAAATAGCTAATATGTCAATGAGTATTAAAAATTGAAAACTTCTTTTATGGTCGTAGAGGATCATCTCCGTGTGTTCTTATCTTCAATGGATTTTCTTCATCGCATTTGTTCCTTTTTTAATGTGAAGTGGCGAAGTATACGTGGTACACACGCCATTGCTTTCTTTTCATTCCCTTTTGGTTTTTACCATTCAAAATTGATATAAGCAGCATTATTCTCTGTACCTATCCGCGTTTCTGGGACATTTTCAATGAACACACACTGCACACACGTGGAACACGAGACATAACAAAATACTAATATCTGTATCAGCGGTGACGTAATCAAATTTGATCACCCGTTAACTCAGACATGCTTACTGAAGTACTGACAAACATTATTGTAGTTCCACGGACGCTAAAGAGGACTTTAATGAGTGATTAATCTTCTATGGCCGCATAATACCGATTATAAGTTAATGCAACGGTCTTATTACAATTCGCCTCAATATACTAATTTGATAAAACGGTTTAATAATTAACGTGAGCGCCGCAGACTATTGTTTTTCCTTCGCAGCATCGCCTAGGTAAAGGGCCATTAAAAAATAATCCCACCAGGCAATAGCCCTGTCAGTCCTCGTGAGGCGAAAGAGACCACTTTTCCCGTCCTTGCTCTTGTCTTTTTCCCTCCCCCTCGCCCCTCCCTCTTCCGTGGCCCGCTGCCAAGACTGTGTGAGTGACAATACCCGGCTCGCAGCCTTTTACAAATGACAATAATTGCCTTTTGGGGTGACGGTTCCGGGACGAGGGGGGTGTGGGTGGGGAGACAGGAAGGGATAGAGGGGGGAGGGAGAGAGAGAACGGTGCGTGCGTGGTCTGAGGGGGTTCCTCTTGTTTATAGAGGCAAACGAGGCTCTCGTAGGATAGAGGAGGTTGATTCTTGACAGCGAGTGTGAGGCGTTGTTTCTCCTTCCATGAGCGCTTGGACGTTTCACGCTTCACGAAATGGGAAACGGGAGAGTCTTATTCACTCGAGACCTTTTTGGTGTGGCTTAAACACACGGGCTGATGAGGAACCCGCGTCGTCGCGAGAATGGTTTACGTGGGAAGTGACGCCACGTTCCAACTACACAGTGATACGGGGTTTAATTTCAAATAAAAGTTCAAGGACCCACTAAAGATTCATTGACATAAAGAGATGCGGATTTTGATAACTCGTTCATCGAAATAGGTGTTTAAATACAGGAGAAATACTAGGATTTCTTCCTAGTTTCTTTAGTGTGTTGAAAATGGCGAGGTGACTCGTTTTTGATCCTGACTTCCACTGATGGATTGTTCATGGAGTTTTCAGCATTCGAGGCTGTCGTCAGGGATTCTGTAAATTAGCTACTACCGAATAAATAAATGGTCACAAAATTATATTTTTTAACTATGACAATACTTAATGAACAATCATTACTTTATGATGAAACAAAAAAATATGGGCTAATTTTCTACTAAAGGAGTGATTAAGAGAGACGGCGTGTAACAATTTCAATGGTCAAACTATACCATGAGCATTTATGAGTATATCGTAACGACTACCACAAGGTAAGGCAGTTTTTATATTACAGCCGGAGCTTTGGCGGCGCGCAAAATTTTAATTTTTCCTTTTTTTCCGAAGTGATAAATTATATTGGTTTCGGTAAATTAATCCTTCCCTTTAAGAACTCTCAAAAATGCAGTCTCCGGCTAATCAAGTTAAGAATTCTAAAATTTTACTGCATTGAATTTTTACACACTTCGCCCCTACACGAAAAGGTGATCGTAGCCTACATGCTGATGATATTCAATAGGTGATCAGGGCATTTCACAGTTGAGTCAACAGCGTATTTCAGCCGTCGTTGATCGTTGATTCCGATTCTTTTTTTAGAATAGATTCTTCGCAGAATAAATGATCGCTGCACATTTGGTTTAATCGGCGGTTTTATGGATAAAGGAGTAAGCTTGATGATGAAAGGCGAAAGGTGAGCTCGATAGAACCTTTTTGAATAATTAATTTAGCGATGGATGCAGCCTTGACGTGGTGGAACTCCATATTCAGGAAAATGAATAAAATGTTTGGTAAAGAATCCACTTTAATAACACAAAACAGACGACCGGTTTCGACTAACACCTAATGAATGACCATGAACAAACTAATCACCTGATGATGACGAAGTGTTAGTCGAAACCGGTCGTCTGTTTTGTGTTATTAAAGTGGATTCTTTACCAAACATTTTATTCATTTTCCTGAGTTCATTTAGCGTTTTGATGTTGGACGCGTGGGGGAGAGGACAATAAAATCAATGTCTATTTTTGGTAAACGTTAGAGAGAATGCACTAAGTTTCCTGCAACAAGACTCCCTGGGGTTCCTTCTGATGGTTTCGCAAAACCTTGACATAAATTTCAAAATAACTGAATACTATAAAACAATTCTTAAAATAATCATAGGCTCAGCCAAGCTCAAGGAATAAGTTGTAGTCATAAAGAAAATGTGTTGTGATTAAAATGGAAATAACTTTTCATATATTTTTGCTCCTTTTTTGTTTATGTGGTTAACATTAGGATGAAATTTATCAAAGAAATAGTACACTTTCGAGCCTTGCAAGACGAAAAAACCCATACAAATTAAAAAAACAAATTTTCTCCAATAGACACTAAAAGGTTGGAAAAATAGATGCACGTTTTGGCTACAAAGCAGCCATCATCATCGTGATGATAATATATTCTAATTTTAGGGGAGCTAAATATTTACGATCAGTGTAAACCTACCCTAAACGCAGCGAAAATAATTTAACTTGGCGTAAAATTTATAAACGATGATGTGGAAGACGCTTCAAGAATCAATGCAGGCTCTAGTATGTTGGGCGTGAATTTCGCGACCGCTTCGATAGCCGGTAAGTCTTACGCAAGACGTCTGAAACTCTGGCGCCGAATATATCGCTTAAAGAATACGCATACATTCTAGAGATCTCGACGATTACTTTAATGCCGCGGGTATCGGAACCTGTTTTAGAGATAAATAAGTAATCTCGGACCACGATTCATGTTGTTTGAAAAAAAAAGCAATTAATTGAAACGGCTGTCGGGAGACGTAAGTCTTCTTTCGGTAACGCGGGACCTCTTTTGTCCCCGCGTCCGCGTGTGGCGTGCGTGACTCCCGTCGCAAGAAGCATCGCATTATCACGCTCCGGGCCACGCACGACGCCAAACTCGTAAATTCCCTCTCGATCGGTTTTTGCAGTCAGCTCCCCGTGTTTTACAACCTCTCCTTCCCCAGCCCTTGACCGCTCAGACACCTTCCGTTCGCTTTCTTCGTCCGCGCCACTATTTCTACGTGCGTCCGCGAGCGCACGGGCGCCTGAAGTTTATAGCCGAAATTTTTTAAAAAAGATTATTTTTTTGCTCGGTCGTCGCGCTCGGAACAACGAGTGGAAATCGTAAAAAAGGCAAGACCATTCGCAGAAGAATCCAATTTATTGGTATATAGAGATTGTTTGCGTGTGTTATGGGGCAATGAATCACTCGAAGACTCGACTTTATGGCACCTAACCGCAAGATGGCTAAATTAGAAATAAAAAATCTTCCAGGGCATAAATTGAAATCTTCTTATTCAATGCTTCGCGGAAAACGTATTCCTCCTCCATGGAAGATTTAAGACTACGGAAAAATACCTAGAGCTGTTATTGGAAACGTATGATCGAGGAAAAAGAAACGTAGAGCATATCCATAACAGTTTGATGTCTTCCAGAAAGGGTCGCGCTTGATTAAAAGCCAAGCCTGGCGAAGAAGGACGGGGAATTAACAATGGGGTAGAATGGTTGGAAGAGGTAGGTAGGTAGCTGAGGTGATTGATATTGTGGTGTGGGGGGGAGAGATAGAGAGGGCGAGGTAGATGGAAGGAGGGCGGACCGTATAGAGGAAGGAGGAGGGTGGTAAATGGGAGGAGTGGGTTGGGAGAGTGATAGCTGGGTTGGAAGTGGAGGGAGAGACAGAGAGAGTGAGGAGGGAGAGAGGCGGGCATCTTGCAAAGGGAGTGAAACGGAGTGACGTGGGTGTAAGAGAGAACATGTCACGTGAATTCGTGGCTGACAGGGGGAAAGAGGGAGAAGGAGGGAGGGAGAGAGAGGAGTGAGGAGGAGAGACGAGGGAGGTAGAGAGAGGAGGGAGGGAGAGAGGTAGAGGGATGGAAGTATAGTGATGAGGGGTGTTTGAGAGAAGGGTTCGGAGGAGGTTTGCGACAATGTGGATTTGATGCGCAGAGGGGAAAAGGGGAACTCCAACACGGGAACATGACGAGGGAGGTTTTCAGGTGAGATTCAAAACTCGAACGAGGATATTCCATCTCCTTCAATTTAAGGCTCTCTCGACAAGCTCTTGGCGTAACCGGTGATGTCGCGATTACGTTGAAGAGAAGGGAAACATGCGCTCGATCCATTAGCGGGCGTCGAAACCCTTGTAGCTCTATATTAATAACAATAAAAGCAAGAGGAAATTTTGACGGTACTCTCCCGACGTAAAGCATTTCATGAGAATGTGAGAAGAATCTTGTAAACATCTGCACTAAACGAGTTATTATACGCTTTATGATCTGCCGTCTTGCACCCATATAGAAATACATATCCGATATTCATAATATTAATTTTTAATATCTTGAAAAGAATCAGTTTCGAATGTATGATGATCGTACAGGACAATATAAACTGACACAGAAATCGAAAATGACAACTAAATAATGAGGAAAAACCGAATTTCCTAAAAATAATTCCAAAGACTTGGTTTTTCTGGCACTGTAACGATAATCCTTCATGCCTCTCACATATTATTCCCTCGTAGAACAAATGTTAAGTTAGCCCTAGAGACCAAAATTTTATTAAACATTAAAATATCTAAATATAATCGTTCGGTATCTGTGGGGATGGATATGAAATGGACGTCATTGCGTAAAAGAATTTAACTAATCATTCGAGCGAAAAAAAATTTCGTTGACTGATGAAAAAGACTCGGACATAACTACACGATCATCTAATTATGTCGTAACGAGCAGTATAAAATGCGCCCGTTGAAGACAAGCAACGTCCAAGTAAAATCCGTTTGACGGCGACAAAGCAAAAAGCTCGCACAACAAAGGAGCTATCTAAAATGTCAGGGTGACGCGTTAGAGGACAAAAACTGTCTCCTAATAAAAAAATCTCGAAATAACTAACCTTTCCTTGTCTTCGCATTGCGGTAAGATGTTCTGGATTGAACATGTCGATCGTCATGCATGTGTAACCATTGCGCTCGCTACTCTTCCGACAATCAACGGAGATGATTGTTATCTGTCACGGGTGGATGTCCCTCTGCATCGGTGTAGCTATTATCTCCAAGTGCCTCGTTGCACTCGATTCGTGCAAGTGTCCTCCTCGTCACCACTCACCTCCTACTGATCCGCCGAGTAAAGCTTTATCGGGCGCCCAAACGCCGACTTTCTCGCACCGCACGTCGTCGTCCTGACTCGCCGAGAACGGGCGTCTAAGTCTCCGGCACTATGCCTTCCGAGGCGGCACACGGCGTCATCTGTTGACGAACCACGAATGGTGCCGAGAGGACCCTGGCCGAAGGGGCGTTGGTCGAGGGGAAGGGGAGGGGTGAGGGGAGGGTGACGGGATGGGAGGCGGGGGAGAAAGAGAGGGTGGCGTTGGTGACCGGGCGGTAGGAGCAAAAGGAGGACCGTCGGTGGAAAGAAGAGGCCAGAGGAACCATGTGCAAGACAAATCGTGGCGTGGGCGAGGAGGGTGGGGAGGGAGAGAATGGGGAAAGAGGAGGAGGGGGAGGAGAGGCGGGAGACGGACGGACCTCCCGGCCCCGCGGGGGGGAAGGGCCCTCTCGGACTGCTGCGAGGAGAGATTATGTGTGGACCCGAGTGACGGCGCACGGCGGCAGAGCAGAAAAGGTCCTCTCTCACTCTCTATCATTTTTCCGTCGCCACGAGAGACGTGGGGAGGAGAGGGGGCGGGTAACATGAGGGGGAGGGGCGGGTAGGATGAGGGGGATGGACGTTTTTCATTTTTTTTTAGGGTCCACTCGACGTGATTAGGGTCTTCGGCAAAGGACACAAGAATTGGAATTAGGGAGTGGACGGATAAACAACCGGCGTTCGTTCGCCGGTGTTATTGTTGGAAAATGGTTTCGCTTGAGCGATGGGGAATATTTCGAGAAAAAAACAGCTCTGGGAGATTTTATGCTTTTAACGGCCGATTTAACGCAAACATTAGCAATGCTCCGCGAAGAGATGCGCAAATATATCCGGAAACCGCGGAGCCATTTTTAAATTTCAAATCATTTGCTGCTTTCATATAGGTTCGCGAACTGCATTCCCTTCGTTGATGTCCATTTTCGGGTTTTATACGCGCAGTGGTTTAGCATTATATATGATAATACCCATATTATTATAAGCGACGTAAGCAGCAGTAAACATCACATCAATCCTTCCAGTTTCGCCCGGCGACCTCATCCATATGCAAGTGTCCATCTATTTCCAACGAGGAGATTGCGCGCAACTCCTAAGGATATGGAGGCAATATGTTTCTGTCAGGTTCGCCCTGTCGCATCTGTCCGAGTCAGTTGGGTCTCATAACCATCCCAAATTCGGCCGAAGAGGCTTGTCGGGAACCTTACAAAGGTTTGAAATTCGACATCACTATTTTCGAGTCTCTTATGTTTTAAGGGGAAAGAGATGAATGTTTTCAGACGAACGAAACCGGACGGTTTTAAAGTTCATTTTTATAATAATGTTTTAGTTTGTTTAAAGCTCATCTTCGATAGACCAAAATATATAACATAATATGCATGGGGTATCCGAAATAAAGATATCAATAGTGCCGCGAGATATTTATGTTGTGACAACCTGACTTTTATTACATAATTAAGCGGTGATGTGCGACCTTGTACTCTAATTCAATTTGAATTATTATTGTGTGTTGCGATGGACACGCTAAGCAGAACCTCTACCCAACAGATGCCCTGTAAGCCGAAGACATTATCGTCATTTTATGCATAAGTGTGTTCGCGGACGTCATTGCTGAGTTGCCCGCCGCAAGGGAACGCAAGAGAAGCACTGCGTAGGGCGCGAAAGAGAGGTAGAAATGCAGGGAGGAGACGGGAGAGATTGAGAGAGAAAAACCAGGAGAGGGAGGAGTCAAGTTTGAGAAACCGTGGTGGAGTGGTTTCGGCAAAGGGGTATGGCCCGGAAATGGCAAGCAGGAGGAGATTAGCTAAGGATGTGCGTAGGTGAGGAGAGGGGGGAGGGATAGGGGAGAAGGATGATGCTTAAGGGGCTAGAAGGATTGAGAAGGAAGGGATGGAATTGAGGGGGAGGGGGGGGGAGAGGACGTGGATCTCCCCAGAGGGATTAGCACCGGATGAAGACGGGAGATGAAGAGTAAGAGAGGAAGAGGGGAGGAAGGAGAGAGGGTAACCCTTCCTCTCGCTCGGAGATGACTCGCTCGTCCAGAGAAAGTGAACTGGGGCGGCTCGTGCCCCTCGAGCGCCTAACAATGCGGCCCCATGGGAATGCGTGGGGCCGGTCGCTAAGAGCAGCCCTTGGCGGGGTGGTGAAGTAGGAGGGGAGGCGTCGTAACAACGCACGCTGCCTTTTGGTTCGCTACGGAATTGTTAGCGTATTATAAATAGTAATGATTTCGTCCCGCGCGAGGTTTCGCAAAAACGCACACGAGTCTCTTTCACAAAACTCATCCGAGGAAGATATTACGTTGACGTTGGACGCCAAACAAAGACGAGCCATTATCTATATTGATTATATAAGAAATAATCTTATAAATTAGATATGTTCTAGATATTTTCGCTAAAATTCATTATCATTTAATTCGGGAGGGAATGCTCTCGGGCTGATTCATAAGAAATGCTTATATTTGCATGAGAGGACATCCATTTCTGAACTGCTAAGATACAATGCGACCATAAATTAACTTTAGCATTATGAGACTTAATTCTTTGATTATAATATATCTCTCAATAAGCTTTTTATTAATGGACATCAATTTTCAGTCTATCTTTCATATTCTGAAAGTAAATGAATGATTAAAATTTGAAGTGCATAAGTTTTAAACTTATTATTATTTCTTCAAAGACTCGAATTTGAAAAACGGCACTAGCTGCTAAGAATGGTTTTAGAAACTCATTGCTAAAAGATGAAAATGGATTTACAGGAACCAGAAAAGAACTATTTCTGCTTAATTAAAATAAGTTAATGACATACACAGCGTTAATATGTGATAAATTGGTACGCTATCGCATATATGGGGTAAAAAATCTAAAAATTAACATGGAAACGAGCATAAACACTGATAAATAAATTGAACGTTGAATATGAAGGCCTTGCTTACACTGCGTTGGAGCGTTAATCTTTAGCGATTTAATGTGACGAACCATTTCGATGAGACCATTTCAAATGAGTCTTGATCGCTTAAACGGCGAACGACAAATTCGCAAAACGCTCCGTTTAGAGCAATCGAATTTCGAGCAAACGGCTCAGTCATCTCCAGTTTGCATCACTTCTCTCCATAAACAAGGCATCACTTGAGTGACCCACTTAAAAAGAGTTTCTTTTGCGTCGAGAGGGGGTTTCCGCGAGGTCACAGTTCAAGACGGCTCGTTTGCCGGCCCCTGAGTCACCAGGGGGAGGGAGGTCGGCCTCGGGGGGTCAACTCGGGGTCACCCTTTCCGGGGCCTCCGACCCCTTTTGGCGCGCGCGCCCCGTCTCTCTCTCTCTCTTCGACCACCACGTGGACCAATTTGCTCGTCTATTCTCGCCGAAATTGGCGCGAGACTCCAATTCGTCTTCATCAGTACGCGACCCACGCCGCGGGCAGCAAGCGATACTTGAGCCGCACGCGCCCCCCCTCTCCCCTTCCCGTCGTCCTTCGCGCCCCTTCCCATAATCCCTTGCGCCTCTAACGCGGTCCTCCGTAGCGCCATGCTACGCTCGGAGGCCGCGTGCGTGGGCGCGAGGTGACGCAATCCCTTACCACCACAACCATTTATTAAGTATCTGTTTTGAGAGAAAAAAAATAAACGAGTCCCGGATGAGTCAAAGTTTTTTGCGAGTGAAAATCTTCGTCGTGAGGATTTCTTGCGGGACAAGCAAGGAAATAGAAATGAAGATAGAGGGGGGAGAGGGCGAAAAGAAGCAGACAGGCGGTGATGGGAATATTCCTTGTAGAAGGAAACCCGATGGATTTTCTCCGCAATTCGTTCCGAAAGAAAATTTCAACTTTATGTAAGGTGAATCGCGGACACTTATCGCGAGTAATACTTAATGTTTGCACAAAACGGCGCATTGGCTATTCATATATTGGCAGAGACCGAACTTCTCAAGGGGCATGGGAGAAGGAGGAGGGAGGGGCGATTAAGAAGGGTATCGCTAGGAAACTCATATCAAACTCGAAGAGATACCAAGGACGCAATAAAGCGGTGGATGTTTTAGAAGGTCCCCATTAGTATTATAGTTGTTCAATGAGGGCCAGAGTTTGGAAAATAGACTTCAGCTAGAAGGTTGTGCATCCGTTTTTCCATTACAAACAACTAGTGGTACACGAAAATTTTTTGCGAAGTCAGTCAGAAATCTGCATGTTTAAAAAGAATAATAGCCAATTTCTCCTTATAAAATTAGACAACTTATATATTGAATGTCATGTTTGTTTTTATAATTTATAGGTGCAGTTTTAATTGTCTCTCCCATAAGAAAAAGTTCCCATTCCAGTATTGAAATAAAGAAAGAAAATTTTTTCTTTTTGCCAATCGTTAAAAATGCCCACAGCCCACACGCAGTTTACTGAATAATAATAATCTTTAATTATTAACGTATCAGTCTATTAACTTTAACATTTCTACAACTATAATTTCGATGCTTCATAAACAGCGCGAAGCGGATAACGCAATTATTTTGTCTATTTGAAGGCTTAATAGACGCTAATTCAATCGGAGACAATAATGCGGGTCGCCTTGGTAACACCCGGAAAGAGTACGAAAAAGCCATAAAATTTCGAAAATAAATCGTGTTTCTGAGAAATTATTCCGTGTAACATCAAAACACCGCAAGAATAAGAAATCTTATAGTTTTAGTCGTCGAATAAAGCAAAAACAGAGAAATTCGGTCCATATTTACGCATTTTAATGAATGAAAGAAATAAACCTTGCACCTTGAAAAATCAGAACTCCTGTGTAAACATGGAAAAATATAATCGTCTCCCTGAGTCGAATCTGGGGCACTTCCGTAAAGGAAAATAGTTTTCCCGGGATCTCCTAGTTGGCAGAAACAAAACGGCGTTTACAGCATTTCTCTATGACAAACTGTTCAAGAGATAAAAGGGGGGACGGACGGACGAACAGACATTGAGTAATTGTATACAAAGATAATTTATAAAAGGCGTTCTATTGTACCCCAATAATTATGAAAAAATCTTTTCACAAAAAATAACATTTTTATAAAATCTCGAACGAGTTAGTTATGATAGGAGGCACAGAAAGGCCTAAGTGTTTGACATGCCTGCGCCAGAACAACGTCGACTAAAAGCCAGATTGAAATTACTATAAAGATATTACTGGTCGATGAGACTAGCTAATGAGGACTAGGATAGATAACCCACGTGGGAAGGCATGAATACGTCGAATAGGTCGATAGCAGAGAAATCGAGGTTCGATTTTTTCTTGGCCAATCGCAATAAGACAGCAGGAAATCCAAACGCAAAAATAAGAAACCTCAGGGTTTCAGTTTGGTGCTTTACATTCCGTGCCACCCACCAATATAATGATTTACTGTACAATGCCTAGTTATAAATCTTACTTATAAATACGCCGCTTCCGGTGGAGTAGCGTGTCCCTATTTCTCCAGCACTAAAGATCGACTCAAGTGGGAGAGAACGGTAAACATTTATTGCAATATAACCCGAAAACGGGGCCCTTAATAGATTTATGCGTTGCCCGTAAATAAAGGATCGAAGAGACATTATGTTCCGCTAATAACTTTTTTAACCTCGGCTGCAATGAAAGTTTGGTCACAGAAAAAGCTTCTAAATATTGTGCCGATGCACCTACTCTTCATCCTTTTATTAAAATACTTAGTACAAACGCCAATAAGTGATAATGACGCCATAGAGACCTCCTAACGCCGTGTTATTTTTAGTCTAAGTTCGCAAAATCCCAATATGAGATGCCCAGCGTTCTTACCGATCCCGTAGACACTTTTGCGTTCTTTCCTACTTATAAGTACTCGTACAATTCGTTCGTTTCATTCCAGGGGATGAGTATTTTTCCTGGATTAGCTGCAGAATAGCAAGCAGCGGTTTACCGAGTTTCCCGTTGCCATGTATAAATATATTTTTTCACACGATTCTCCAATTCCGTAGAAAATTTGGACCACCTATCCGGGCGTGTTTCACAGCTCGTTAGAGCTTTCCTCTCTTTGTAAACGTACAGACTTGGCAATAAAAAGGTTTCTTTAGAGAGAAGAGAGAGAGAGGTTGTGGAAAAAACGGAAGCGTGTCCAACTGCCTGGGCATCACGTCCGTGTCTTCGTTTACGCTACTCTCTCTTTCTTCCACCCACCACCTCCTCCTGGCACGCTCTGACCGACCCGTGCACAGCTATAGCAGCAGCAGAGTGAGAGAGAGTTGGAGGTGAGGGAAGAAAGGAGAGAAAGAGGGATATAGAGAGAGGTAGACGTTGAATCGCAGCCGCCAGAATGAGAGAGAGAGAGAGCATAATCTGGGCTAAAAGGCAGATTTATTCAAAGAGAAAAGGGTGGGGAGAAAGGCCGCATACTACGAAACAAGGGGAGAAAAAAAAAAGAATGTGCCTAGCGAAGAGGAGGGGAGAGGGAGGTAAGGTGAGTGGGAAAGGGCGAGCGACGGTGGAGAAAGGAGGAAGAGGAAGGGGTTGGCGATGCTTCGGGAGTGTGTGTGTTGGGTGTTGCGGGGAACTCCTTTCGTACGAGGGGTTCGAAACAAAAGCGCGGAGGCGCTTCTGAAAAGTTGGCGCAGGAAGGAGCCGGTGCTACGTTCTAGCGGGGTAGCTCCGAAACCCACCCCACTCCTTGACCGCGCCCCTCCACCCCACCCCTTCTCTTCCTACGGGAGTTTTGTCCGGATTTATTTATTTACGGACATTTTATTTTCGTTTCGGGATTGAGACTGTTCAAACGAAGGGAAACTGGGACGGGAAGGTGAGCTCGTGGGGAGTGGACTCCGGAGAAGGGAGAGGGAGGGGCGGGGGAGTTGGGGGCGTTGTGGTAGGAGGGAAGGGGACGGACTCGCGTCAGGAGAGTTCTTTTTACCTCTTTCTCTCTCTTTCTCCATGCCATTCGGATTCCTCCCCTCCGCTATTCATTTCTACAACTGAGTGATAGGAAAATGAACATATGTTGGCCTTCCACCTCATCATTTCGTTCCCTCATTTATACGCTTCTTCTGTCTCCATCCTCCACCTTTTCGTTTTAATTTTTCAGCACATATGTATTTCTGTTTCCTCTCCTCCCTCATCCTCCTATTCTCTTCCCCTCTCTCCTTTTCGTACATCCTATCTTTCGCACTCCATCCATTCATTTTTTCCTTCCTCTCGCTCTGTCTCTCCTCACCCACTCTTTTCACTACTTCCTCATCCTCCCTCCTTTCCTTCCCTCCCCTTGCTCCCTCTTTTTCTCCCCTCCCCTTGCTCCCTCCTTTCCTCTCCTCCCCTTGTTTCCTCCTTTCCTCCCCTCCCCTTCTTCCTCCTTTCCTCTCCTCCCCTTGCTTTCTCCTTTCCTCTCCTCACCTTGTTCCCTCCTATCTTTTCCTCCCCTTTTTTGCTCCTCCTTTCCTCTCCTCCCCTTGTTCCCTACTTTCCTTTCCTCCTCTTCTTTGCTCCCTCATTTCCTCCCCTGCCCTTGCTATCACTCCTTCCTCCTTTCCCTCCTCTTCCTCCACTCCCCTATCTCCCTCCACCTTACTCATTCATTCCTTCCCTAGCTACTTCACTTTTTTTACCCATCATTCCTCACTGTAAAAATCCTCCCTTCATCTTTTTGCAACCGGGCCGCCCACGAATTCGCGTATAAACCGCTCCGTTAGTTTGCGCTCATTAAATTATTTAAAGGCCGGAACAGTTAATCTCTATATAAAAAAGCGCGCAATTTGTATCATACCGACTGGAATAGAACGGCCGATATAAAAGCTTAGTCATCCTTTTTTCTTTCACTTGGAGGAACGAAACATTCCTTGTCGTTCTGCGTAGCCAGCAGAATAACGAGGAGGGAATAACTGACAACATAATCTCTATAAATAAAAACGAGAGATTTGATTTTGTTCTCGGAATGAACCTTTCTTGATATAGAAAAAAAATCACGTGTCTTAGCCCCTTCGCTTGCGTCGCCTAATTTTTTTTATAACGTAGGGTGCCTTCCTTACCACCGAGGGTGATCACGGGAAGGTTCTTGGGGGTTTGCGAATGACGGAGCGCACCCTTTCCCCTTATACCGTGAAACGAGATATTTTTTAGAGGGAAAAGGCGCTTATTAACAGGCAATCACCCTTGCGAACCCTTGTCTCCGATGCCGAGAATTATTTTTTTGCTCGTAGGGCGGGGTCGGAAAAGGGTTGGGCAAACCAGAAGGAAAGAAGAGGTTGCACGGCTTCGGGAAGGGATAGAAGGAGGTTTTTGCCGGTATGTAGAGGTAGATATGGGGAAGAGAAAGACCAGGGAGAGAGAGAGAGGGAGCGGAATGGAAAAGTAAGAGAGAAAGAGAGGGAGGGTGCGGTGATTTTAAACGGATGTCGGTGAGCCGTATTCGGGAAGGGTAAGAGGAGAGCGAGGAAGAATATAAAGCGAACGGCAGAGGCTGTGTATGTGTGTGTGCGTGTATGTGTGAGATAGAGAGCCAGAAGGGGTTGTGTAATTAAGTGTCCATAATTCAAGAAGGAAAGAGTGGCGCTGTGTATGCGTGTTTTGAGAGCAGAAAAGAGAAGGGAGGGAGGAGAGAGAGAGAGAGAGGGGGGAGAAGGTAAGTGGGGGAGGAGAGAGAGAGAGAGGGGGGGGGAAGGGGTGTGGGAGAAGAGGTGAGTGGGGAAGAGGAAGGTAGGGGAAATAAAGAGGTAGAGAGGTTGGAAAGGAGTAGCAGGGGGAGTTGGATTATTCGAGGGGCCGTCTTTGCGTTTCAGACTGAATTAATCCGAGGGTGCAATTTTAATGTTGGAAGAATAAATGGAACCTCATACGTTGGACATTTAAAAAGGCGAATGATAACTAAATAACGCTCGTATTCCAAAAGCCTCCTCTCTTTATTATCAAGTTGGCATTCTTACAGCTAATGCTGGAAGAGTTTCAATATAACGGGTAAATCTATCGTAGATTTTTAACATAGGTTTGCGGCATATAGAACGTTTTTTGGTCAACATTAGTCTATTAAAAGCTGAAATATGTTTAAAAACTGTTAACTTTATCAAGTATGAAGTTCTTGAACAAGCAATTAGAACGATAGAGTGGAAGTTGCAGTACTTAAGAGTAAATGAAAAGCAGCCGTAACCATTGTTTTCTGAAGCATAAGGTATCGTATTTCGTTTCTCAGAATTCTGAATTTTCCCTTATACCACACTTTCCATCAAATAACTACCGTAAAACATCAAGGGTGCTATTACGTCCAAGTCTTGTACAGCTGTATAGAAATCCCCGCCCAATTAATTACGCCAGTCGGCGGCGTTCTTATCGCTCGCTTTCGGATGACGTGGACGTCTTTTCAGGACCAAATGCACTCGAACCGATGGTCAATGGAGAGACGGGTGATTACAGGGAGAGGGAAATGGCAGCGGAGAAAGAGAAAGTTTGAAAGATGAAGTGGAGTTAGATAGCGAAAGATACAGCGTGATCGAGGAAACTTCCAATTACTAAGAAAAAAATGGACAGATGGATACAACCTACATGACGAAACGAGTGAAATCTTCGATAGGAAATTTTTTTAATACGGATAAATTTACGGAGTTTTTCAATTCGACAAAACTACAAAGCGTTTGTTTACGCTTAAAGGGGGTATTCATACAAATGTTTCTATTAAAACAATTTCGTAAAACAAGATTGGAATATCATAAAACATACCTACAGGGAATAAATCATGCTTAACTAACGTCTTTAATTTAATTTCCGCTCAGTTTATTAACTGATGACGATGATCTATAAATATTTTCTGCTATTAAATTTTAATTTTAATTCTAATAAATTTGTGTTTTCCGGTAGTAATTCAGGCTTTGGAGTTATTAAATGGCAAGTAAATTGAGATTTTCGTAATTATCTTTTAGAAAACATAGACGAAAAATTGGACGCAATGAATTACAAGGACAAAAAAATAATTGGATTGGCGGATGGATATATATATATATATATATATATATATATATATATATATATATATATATATATATATATATATGCGTATTTATTGAACAGTATTTGAGACAAAATCGTCGAGTTACAGAGAGAGAAAGAGAGAAAAAAGAGCTAGTTTTCCGAACCCGCTTGGGATGAGGCGTGTTTAGCGAGACGGTTGTTGCTGCAGCTCTCCCTTCAGCTCCGATTGAGGATTCTGGAAATGGCAAACGCCTTTCAAACGGAAGACCACATGAAAGATGAACGAGATTTCAAGCAGCGAGCACTCCCTACAGCCACTCTCCAGCTTCCATCCAGCGAGCCATCCTCTCAATCCGTCTCTCCTTCGTTCTTCCTTCTATTCCCCGCACTTTACCCTTCTCTCTCTCTCACTCTCGAAATATCTCACCTTTTCTCTCTTTGCCTCATTCTCTCCCTTTGCGATTGTGAATCCCTCTCTTACACCCCTCTTCATCGACTTCTTTCCCTCCTTCCCTTATCATCTCTCTCTTCCCTGCCTCTCCTTGACTTTTTTTTAAACCTTTTCTTCTTTGCTTGCATATTATGTTTTAGCGCGTTTAAAAAAAATGCTTTTATAGTTTTACTTTGGCATCCGTCTGTCTGTCTGTCTGTGCACTCGAAATTTTGACAAAACCGTGAAGGATAGAGAGCTGAAAGTTGGAGGGTAGATTTCTGTAGTGCTGCTATTTGTTTTTCTATAGATTTGAGTTTTGAAAAATACACTAGTTCGGATTGAGGCCAATTAGTTTTTTTTTAATATCTCCGAAGGGGTAAAGGATGGAAAGCGGAAAATCTGAGAGTAAATTTCCACTTTAATGCCAATTATTCTTGAAAAGTTTGAGTTTTAAAAACTTCAAGGAGTAAACGTTCTAAAATTTTAATGCAAAACTGATTGCGTTCTAAACTTAAATGTCACCTTGGAAGTATCAATTCATAAAAGTATATTTTTATGCATAATATATGCTCACGTAGAATGATGATGCTCAATAAAACGCTAACTTAGCTATTAAGCCCCACTCATTTAAACGCTAACCTAACCTTCACGTGACCCCTCCCGTTATAAAACAAACGAGGCTCTATTGACCGATTATGTAGTTACACGAAAAATAAAAAAAACGCGCTGATTTTATCCATGCTCATGAATAATACTCTACTTGTTATTTTACTACTCTCATTTAATTAGTTGTCTATATTTCTATCCGACCTCTCTTTCACGCTCCTTATCTAAGAATCACAATACTGTCCTCTCTTATCCAGCGCAATTATCTCACAACTTGTTATTCGTATATTGAAGCATCGATTTAAGGCATTTCTGCTTCACACATGCAGAAAAATATCCAATTACACATTAAAAAATTGTACAAAATCGTATCTTCTAGAACTGCGGGTTTTTATGACTGTTTTGTGGTTCTTCTCACGATGAAGTCATCGTATGTTACACAATACAAACATCGCTATTTTACTTCAGTTGTCTGCAACATGCCGTACAACTTTTAAGCCACTGCATTACCGGTAATCTTAGGAAGCGAATCGCCGCCATTCATCGTTACTGTCGAAATAAATGCGATCTCCATAGCTCACTCGAATGTAAAGAAAAGAAAACGGCACATTTGTTACGAAATATTTACTCGGAGATTTCTCTTGGTTAATTTCGTTTTAACCGAACCGCATATATTTCCAACAGAATTTACTTTCCAGTCGACGAGAGAAGAAGAAGGGAGAGCACGGGAAGGGCAGAATGAGGGGAAAAGAGATCGCACTGCACGGAGGGGCGAGGTTTCACACTCTCGTCAGCCAAGGCGTCGGAGTGATGACGGACACGCCATACGCCAACAATGGACGGTTGCCACCGCCACCAGAATTACCAGCCATATATATCGCCGGACAGCACCGCCAAGGACTCATCACGGGCGTCAATTGTTAATGACACGGCAGGGGATTGAGGTTTTTTTTTTAATGAATTAAAAAGCGAGAAACACGCCTTCTCCCATTACGGCGGGGGAAGAATTCTGCCGGGCTACACTTCCAACAGACTCGAGTTAACGGACGACTCGCCCCTCCCCTCCTCCGATTCCGTCATCTCACTCCGCCTTCTCCTCCCCTTCCTCAGTCTCTATCTCCTATCCCTCTTTAGACCTACTCCACCTAAACAACCATCGCTGCTAATCCTCGACGTATCTCCTCTCCGCGTTTCGCCCTAATACGTCTTCCCATTTCCTTCTCTCCGCCTCTCTCTCCTCTCTGCCTCTTCTCCAACCTTCTCTCTCTCTCTCGACTCCATTCTGCATCCCAGTTACGCCATAAATATACAGTTTTTACCCGGCGATGATCAATATTCTACACCAATAGCATTATCGAAATCCGGCTTATCACGATGAATTCAGCAAGAGAAAGGGAACTGCGTAAAAAACTTAAACTTTTCTCGAGAGAGTTTTTCAATAATGAGGAATTACGATTATTCATAAATATTACTTTCGATTGAGATATCAATATGACATCATACGCAAATGTGTGCAATCAAGGCTATTTGTTTTACGTACACGAGACGAAAATCTTGGATTTCAGTGGCACAACGATCTTTAGATATATGTATAAGATAGCAGGTCACTACATAACACATCTTAAAAATGTTTTTTTTTTTAAATATCATTTACTTGCTCTATAACAGGAATGGTAGGTAAACCTTTATTTTTTCGTGCTCCAAAATGACAAAAATTAGCTTTTCTTTTCTAACTTATGTATCAATTTAAAATACACCCAAAAAGAAATATTTTTTGGTTTACCTATGATCATTTATTCTTAGAGCTCAAAAGAACGATAGATTGGTTATATAAAATTCAATCTATTATCTAAAAAGACTCGCTGTCCCAGAACATTTATGGTCGAACGACAGTTATGGAGCAACAACCATCTCGTCCTCCGACGTGAAGTCTGATATTTTATCAACATAATTGTAATCTCGCTAGAAATAGTCCCATATACTGCGTCGGAACTGAAAAAATATTAAGGAGACGATGAAGACACAATTTAGTTTTTCTGTTGCGTGTCAAGCAAAATCGTCTCGCGTGCCAAAAGTGGCTATAATTGCACGTATCTTATGCTTGGGCAATACGCGATGAATCTCCGTTTTAAGTTTTAGTAGCAATTATTGCAATTGGTGAGCAGAGGACGGGCCGTAGGAGAAATAAGAGAGGGATAAGGATGGGAGGAAGACGGACCGAGGGAGAAATGGGAGGAGCGAGGTGGTAAAGCCTAACGGGCACTCTCTTTCTTTGTCCTACCCCATGACCCTCTCTCTCCCACCCTCTCGATCTTCTAAGAGGTTCCGAAGACGTTCGATCTTCGCGATAGTCTCCACGATTGAAGCCAGGAGCTTTCTTCGAGAGTGGATGCCGATAAAGAGATTGGCATCGCGGCTTAAGTGAGTCTTAATTGTTTCCGTCGAGTGATCTCATCACGTTACTGTGACAACCGCAGCCCCTTCGTTCACGTTTTCATCCCTTCGTCGCCGCCGGATCCGAAAAGAACCGGCCCGCCCCCGCACGATAATCTTCCACCCCCGCCGCCTACACGGCTCCCGCCTGTCCCTCCGTCTCCATCAAACTCGCTGATCCCTCCGTCCCCAATGCCTCTTCTCCTCTCCTGTTTCCCCCATCCATTCCCCTCATGATCTTCTGCTCGCCGCAAGGATGGGGCAATCTGAATCAAAGTTGGAGTTACGTAAGGTTTACGTATTTTTGTATCCTTTTAAACAGAGTGGAGTTTTCCATTTGCGAGATTAAGAAAATTAAGAAATTAAGAAAATTACAATTTTGGTCAAATCAAATTTTAGAATCGGAGGACAGTTTTTAATCACGCCTTTAAAACGAATCTTCGGGACTCGCCGGTTTTAAATGCATATTTTTCTGTTATCTGTAAGCGTAATAAGAAATGACAACCATAGTGTTTTAAAATTAAAAAATAAGAGATTTTTCATAATACCCATCCGGCGTCTTTGGCGTGAAATTATCATTATGACATGAACGCGCGTATTGGCTACCTGGCACAATTCGGTCAAGAATCCGTCACGTCGCTTAAAAAAGTACGGAAAATTTAAAAAAAAGAATCAACGGCCGTTCGCTCTTCGTGAGCGCCGGAAAATAATTAAAAGCGTGACCGAGGCGTGCATAATTATTTTCCTCTGGGAACGTTTCAATTATTCAGGAGTTCGCCCACTTCGCTCTCGCCCGTTTAATACCCGCGCTAACCATCCAATTGCGATAGGAAAGGACAACAACACGCGTTTTAACACCTCGGGCAATCGGGCACGTCACACGCTCACGGAAAACCTTTTGATTCCTTATCTCGGCGTCGGCGAGAGGGCGCCGTAAAATGCCGGAGCCGTAATCTTCCTCCCATCTACACGCCTCCTCCTTCTCCCCGACACCTCCCTCCTGTCTTTCCCCGTACCCCCAAAAAACCACGCAAACCCGACAACTATCGCCACAGTCCATTTATTCCCAAAAATGAAGAAAACAACCGATCACCTGCCACTCCAAAGGGTAGCCACTCTGTCTTCCGTCCAATTTCAAATCTTCTTCACGGTAAGATCACGTGATGATTGGGCGAAAAAAGGGGGTTGGTTCCTAAGGGGGAGGGGTTGGGAGATAAAGAGTCTGTCCAAGGGATGGGAAGAGATATAAAGAGGGTAATGGCCTGGGATGTAACTAATAGCTACGTAGGTAACATGTATTTTATAACATTTATTCCTAATCACGTGTTGGTGTTTATATAAAAAGTTATCATAAAATCTTTGATGGAATTCTACACCTTGAGTATTTAAGACGTGCTTAGAATTACTATATGTCATTTGTCAACCAAGGAATTTGCTGTAAAGATGCAAAAATGAGATAATTTCGATAGAAATTTCAGTCTGTACTTAAAGTTTACGATCTTTGCAGATTTGCCTCAAAATGTAAAGCATTGATTCAACCCAGATAAAAAAACTTATTTCTAAGTGAGTTCCGACGATTTTTGTTCATTGTATCGACTTGGACAACAGCGATAAACTGCATAATTGTACGTAGTTCGTTATTTCTGAATAGCACAATGTAACCTAATTCTAACCAAAATATTGTACTTAAAACCTGTTTATCATGAACGTTAATATGCATAATTACATTCAAAACAAAAATTTTTAAGGAAGCCAAGAAAGCTTCTCGTTTTCACTTCGAACGGTCGCAATTATGACGCGAAAAAATAAGATCATCATTAAATTTTAAAGCGTTAAAACCCAGCCCTCGTCGCTTAAAAATGCTGTTTTTCGATAGCAATATGATTATAGACAGACAGACAAACGACTTTATTAGGGCGAAATTGAGACTATGTAGTCCCTTCTTACATTTAACCCTTTCGTCATATAAGTAATTACAATATATACAAAATAAGAGAAATTAATTACATACAGATTTCAACAAAATACATATTAATTATACGGAGTAATGAACTCTCTCTGACGTAAAAAAGCAGCAATATCAAAGTTCGTGCAGTAGGCCAAATAAAACAAGATGATCCAAACGGAACTTATAATGCCTACTTCTCCAAATTTCATAATTTAGCGTTTAAAAATGTTACAAATACATTTGAAACGGAAAGCTAAATTAATCACGAGTATTTGTGTTGCCAAAATAACGCGTGTATGTACTAGACTATTCCGAATCTGAATCCAACAATAGTTGTTGCAAAGGCAACACTCTCGTAATGAGTGATAAAAACTACAAAAACGACAGTATTTACGCGAAATTCGAATATATACGATCAATAAGCAAAATTCTACGATAAAAATTATAATCTTCGTTCCTTCCCTCAGAGAATAGTACAAATCCCGCTCCGATGTTATAGTTTTAAGATATTTTAATGTGCAAAAGAAAAATACCCTGCACGATGGATTTTAGATTTACCATGTAAATCATATTGAAAGGATAGTTCCTGGAATTGAACCCGGGACTTTCAATCTTTGCAACAAAAACTATCCTCGGGAGCTCGGCCCCAGTAGCAAGAGATTTCCACCAAGTGTGATGAAAATCGGCCTATTGGTTCAAAAGTTAATAGGGGGAGGGGGCAGAAAGAAAGACAGACGGACAGACAGAGAGACTATTAAGCTTATTTCCACTCTGGAAAGTAGGCTAAAAACCTGCGGCTGATGGAGATGATGACAAAAAAACCTTACCTAAAAAAGTACACAGGTCTCTTGTGACGGTTCGTTATAGAAACGATCGCGAATCGTAATTTCGCTACGACCAGCAGCAGCAGGGCGTACTTGGACATAAATCCATAACTCCGTCCCATCGCGCGTCCTCACACATTCGTCCACTCCCACCACCACCCTTTCTCATCTCCCTCCTTCTCAATCTCCGCGGCACTTCAAAAGCCTCGCCGCAAATGGGACTGTCCGAGGGTGACAAAGTGCGGCGGAGACGGGGGTGTAGGATGGGGCGGAAGACGGGTCGAAGGATATAGGGAGCGGGACGGAAGAGAGAGAGAGGGAGATGACGGCAGAGGGGAAACGACGGGTATTACGAAGGAAAACTAAAGGGATGGAGGTCGAACAAAACTAAGAGTGAACTCACTTTTTTCCCGCCCCCCGTCTCAACTGTGTGGGGTCCGGACGAGTGACCAGCGGTCAGAGGGACAAAATGACCCGACGGAGAAAAGGGACTCCCTTTGTCATACCGAGCAGTAAATTTCCGACAATTTTTTTCAAGCGCCGTTAACGATGTCAACGGGGACATGAGGAGAGCGGAGATAAGAACGTCTTGGCGTTTAAGTACCTCGGTTACAACGTTATTATCGAGAGTTTATTACGAGACGAAACTTTTATTAGTTTCCCATGGACGACGAGTGGAGCAATCCATTTCTGTCAGTTACATCACCAACGAACCAACAATTTGGACGTTTTTACATGGTCAACTATAAACAGAATGCGCCGTAAAACTTTTAACAGATAAACCTCGATAAGGAATATACTAACTTACGTTTTTCATAACTCGAAAACGACTTTTCCTATCTGTATTTATATTTGTGAAAATGCAGTTGTATCTGACAATTAATAATGCCATCCCTTGAGTGTAAAGTCTTCGGATTTCTGCGGCATTTTTGTATTAAATTCTGCGGTCTCTATGTTAAGCTAATTCTTCGACGACAGCATACGCATGCATAACTAAATATACACAGATATGTAGATGGAATCTTAGAGATATACTGAGAGCGGGATGGTCTTCTGTTGTCGGCGTCAAGAGGAGTGCTCATCTTGGCATCCTAGGCGCCGACGGCGGCTGAGGGGCGAGAGGAGGGGGAGGGAGGGAATTCGCTGACGTCACGGGGCGGGCGAAGACAGCGCACCCGTAATGGGCTCGCTCTCATCTGAGACACTCCACTCTTCTCGCCTATTCCCAATCTAGAGAGAAAGAGGTGGGGGAGGAGAGGGAGAGGAGGTGGAAGGAGTGAGGCGTCCCTCACAAGGGAACCGACCTTGTAAGTGACTACCTGCCCTTGTCCCTCCTGTCACCTCCTTTCCCAAAGCACCACACTGCCATTATTATTCTCCCACCGCCCCTTACCTCCCCAAGCCCATTTTCTTAACCTCAGAACGACTTGTCGAACTGCCTTCCCTCCCCCCCCTTTTCCCCTCTCCCCTCTTCCCCTCCTCCTATCCGCCCGACCCTTCCTCATCACTGCAGGCGAGTGTCCAGGGCCTTCTTCGGCGATAAATCAGAACCCATGTCGCGCTAACTCATCTCTTCTCCCCCTCCCCGTTCCATAGGGAAAGACCCACTCATTGCCTTTCTGTTCTCCCCCTTCCTCATCCGGCCGCCTCATCCTCCCCCCCCTCCCGCCCCCCAAATCCTCACCCACGAAAAAAATTCCAAATTCCCCGAAAGCAAACAATCAGTACGCATGTACAACGTGTCGCCATCGCTTTACATTTTTTATTAATCTACGCGAACTATAAAAAAAGTTGGCGTGTTTTTTTATTCTCCAACCCTTTTCGATCCCTTCAGAAACCCTTCATTATCTCTCTAGAGGAGGAATTTTTTGAGGTTTTTTTCTTCCCAAGGCGGACATGTCCTTTAAGGATAGGGCGAGTATGACGCCCGTTGTGACTCCGTAAGCGTCACCCGCGTTTCAATCTTCTCTCGCTCCGCGTGGGACCGTCATCTCCCTCTCCCTCTCGCCCCTGGGGCACCCAATTTCGGCGCCGTCTCCATCTCCAGGGCCAGCTCGAGGTAGGAGCGAGCCGGACAGCTGCCCGAGGCGTCCAAGTATGGGGGGCGCTAACCCGAGCATACATTACTTGCAAGTGAATAGATGTTGGATGCCAATTTATATCGCGTGACATGCGAGGATGCAGATGAAATTATTCCCCTTACTCCTCGTCTATTAGTTATTTTACAGAGCAATGAATAAATAAATGATCAAGTTCTTTTAAAAAATATCTTGACAAAAATTTACGGAAGGAAGCGAAGGATCAGTTTCTTGCCGGGGGCGCTAATATACCTCGGACCGCCCCTGCTCATATCCTTCCTCTGTCTTCCTACGGAGGGCGTCCGGGACCGCATGCTATTTTTCATTTTCGCCGCCTCTTCCCGGGATGGAATAGTGAAGCGACGGAACGGACGTTCCTCAAGTTTTCATTTAAGATTTCGATGTTGTTTGTTTCTGTGAATTCGCGTCACCATGTCTTCGCGGCTCCTGGAAGCCCATCGAGTTTACAGCGATGCGTGATACAGAGATCCGATTTTTGAGTTAAGTTTCGCGATAGATGAAACTGTCGTTTTAAGGTTACGCGAACCGCGTAAGCTGCGTGTTGTCAAACCGAAGAATTAAATACCAACACGATGAAATTTCATTCCGTAACACTCCCGGTACTGGATAAGAAATACACAATTTCATACAAATTTGGCAGGATTGCTATGATCACGTACTGGAAGTAGGGACGGCCCGAGGAATTTTGGCGCCCCGGGCGAGAGAGCACTCCAGCGCCCCCCTCCGTTAATGTTTGTTGAGATATTTACAATGTACATGTTAATTTATTCATCGCCCTCCAAAAATTATTGATAATGATAAAAGGAATGTCATCAAGTTTCTAACCAGTTCCTTGTTACAAATTGGTATCCAATATTTGTTGACTTGCAAGTAATGCATAGATAAATGCTCGCAATAGCGCCCCCAAAACTTTGGCGTCCCGGGCAGCCGACGTGCTCGCCCGTAGCCCTGACTAGAAGCGAATGACATAAGAAACGTTCATTAAAGGTACCGATAGCAGCCAATGTGGTCTAATTTGTTTTTTATATTGTTTAAATTAGGTACAAAGCCCGTCTTAAACGGGCTAATTCATCTAGCATTACCAAAATAGCAGTTTGTTTGTTTAAGGTAAATTTACGATTAATATTATTCAAAAACAAAATTAAATAACTTGAATTAGCGTTCATGAACCGATGAGGAGTTGTCAAAGAGGACGACTAATCTTTAGCTTATTTTGGGCATCGTTATTTCAAGCGTGTCGTAAACATAGAAGCTAACTATATATACCCCTTTAATTGAAAGGGAAGTTTATGAACCCATAATTCCGAAGTTGCCCGATAGGCCCAAACCTCTTAGAGCGGAAGAAGGCGCGTTTTCCCAAGCAAACACACGAAAAAGAATTCCGGCGCGCATCATTTATATTGTACGACCCGTAAGATGAGTCTCCGATTCATTTCGGAGCTATAATTATAGTTTTGCGGCAAAATCCGCAAAAGAGTTTCCAATGATCACTTATCGCCTCGCACGATTTCTTTATTGCGCTGTCGAAAGTTTAAAAGGAAGCGCACATCTCTTTCCGGCCGTCTTTACTTCCACTCAGTCAAAGCCCTCCACTCCCCTCCTCCCTCCCTCCACTCCTCTCTATCAACCCACCTCTCACTATCGCCTCCCACACCTCCTCCGCCGCCTTCCTCCTCAGAGCCCACCCGCCAATCAGATCCCCCGCGGTCGCCCTTCCACCGCGGGTGGGTGGGGAGGCGAGAAGAAGGGGCACATTCGTCTTCCTCAGCCGCTCTTCCCTCTCTCCCCCCCCCCGACCGCCCCTCCGATCTCCGCTCCCCCTCCCTCCGTCTTCCATTTTACCTTCCACCCTCTACCGAAACCCCGCCAAGGTCATGGCGACCCATGGCATATGATCATTTAGGAAAACCCTCTACCCCTTCCCCTCAACCTCCCTCCATCCCCCTCTACATCCCTCCCCACATCCCTCCCCCCTCTCCCCCTCCCCAAGAGGGTCCCCGCTGCTTCTTCCACCCCCCTCCCCCCCATCCTCCACTTTTCCCTTTCGCCGTCTTCGTCGGGAACAATAATAGCCGTGCGGCACCAAAAACCTCACGTCTTCACGCGCCACTTATTAGTTGCGTGAAAAAGAATAAGATAGGCGGACAAAACGCGTCCTTTTTTTACAGCGAGTCGGCGACGGAAGCGGGAGATTTTTTTCCCCGAGGGACGCGAGTGATGCGGGATTTCGTTTAATTTAATCGAAAAATCTGCTGAATTCTCTCTCTTGTGGCCGGCCGTTCCCCGCTGTTAGGTGAGCTCCGAGCTCGGTTCCTTATATTTGCGCGTTTATGTTGCCGTTCGACGCAAAATAAACAGCTTAAGAGTTGCGCGAAATTTGGGAAAAGAAACTGACATTTTTAGAACGTTTTCTTAAATGACAAACTCCAATTGGGAAGGCTCGACTTTTTGGAAAGATTCCATAATATAAATAAAGACAATTAGTGTATTTATTTATATATTCTTAAATGTTTAACGACTTCGTTTAAATATCCTCCTAACGTGCAAATGCATTAAAATATACACAGATTTTGACGGAGGTCATTCTCATGCTATGCAAATCATTGGAAAATGAAGTGTGCTTAATTAAATAATTAACAATTTAATCAAAATGACCTTTCGCCTATGGATTTCAACGGAATTGGGGCCACACAAAATGAATTTCACAAGCTATTTACAGTTGTATGTAATATTTAAGGGAGTGATGTTGAATTTTAAGCTACATTTCTAGAAAAACGACGCATTATTTCAACATTATACGACATACCATCAAAGATCAAATAGGAAACATTCCCCAAGGAGAATACAGGGACGTGTAGTAGTTATATATACTCCATTGTTCCCGCTTAAAACATCGATTACTGATCTGAAACGTCCCCTTTTTCTCTCCTCCTGCTTCGTATGAGTCTAACGCAGCAGGCGCCATCCCTCATTCTCCTCAGTTTCCATTTTCCTCCCTCCTCCCCCTCCCTCTCACTCCATTTCCATCTCCCTCCGGGTAAGAGACTTGACGGCAGGTGGCCCTTTTGAGCGGAGGTTTCACGAACCAAACAAAGGACGCCGATGAACTTTAAAAAAAAAGAAGAATGCAAATTGACAACATTTTCCAAGTATGGCAACGAAGGTCGCTTCCCATTGTACCTCATGAATCCCAGGAAATGTTTTATATGCCCCGGAGGGCGATCGGAGAGATTAAAAAAGTATATATATAAGCGTTATCTAACCCCATTTTAAAGCATGTTCAACGCGTGCGTTGAAACTTTCGAGCTTTTTCGTACTTGCGATGAATAGGAGACTGTCAAATCTCACTCGATGATCTGGAATTTTAATTTAATGCCGAGAAATATGGTTACTGTTAATTTATTAGTGTAAGATTCTATCAAATTTAGAGTTTATTTTTGGTACGCTATAGAAATATCTACACGTTTCTTATATTCTTTATTCATAGTATTCAACGTTAAAATACTTGGCAAAGAATTTAATCTATTGTATCAAGTTATTTTCGTAATTTTATTTCTATAGACCTTTTTTAAACATGTTTTTGTGACAAGAAAAATCAGGAACGACAAAAACGTAGTCTGGGACAGACTCGAACATATCAATGTTGGATAGGACAACGTTAGCTGGGACGCTGAGGGAGAAGGCGGTAATATAATTTTCGTGTTTTATGTCGAACGACAGCATGATTTAGTCTCCTATTTCATATTAAAACACCTTCATTTCAAGCAAATACAACACCAGTGTGTTTCGCTAATTTAAATCACGGAAAATTAATCCAGTCTGACAGGTACGCGTACAATTAATAAATATGAAGATATAGCATGCGTCTTACGAGCGGAATATTATATAAAGATAGCCGTTGACTTTCTTAATACCTACCTATTGATGAAATTTCAGGTACCATATGCATTATAGCTGATACACACAGAGGCGGCCCGAGGAATGTCGGCGCCCAGGGCGAGATAGCACTCCAGCGACCCCCTCCGTTAATGTTTGTTGTTACAAAGTACATGTTAATTTATTCAACGCTCTGTAAAAATTACTACTGATAATGAAAAATTAAAAGAAATGCCATCAAAATTCTAGCCTTTTCCTCCAAATAAATTGGTATCCAATATTTATTCACTTGCAAGTAATACATAGATAAATGCTAGGAATAGCACCTCCAAAACTTTGGCGCTCCGGGCAGCCGCCCGGCTCGCCCTTAGCTCGGGCCGGCCCTTGATACACATACGAGTGACAAATGCTAACCATGAGAAAGTCTGATGATCCTAGGAGAGAGGAGTGGACAGAGCGAGTGTGAGAGGGAAAAAAGAGGCGAGGGAGATTGGGTGTGAGCGGGAGCAAGGAAAAGAGGGAGGGAAGGGGAGATGGAGAGATGAGAAGATCGAAACGGGAGGAGGAGGAAGGGGAGGGAGGATAGGGGGCGAAATTTGAAGCTTCGTGGAAGCTGCGAACATGACTTGCGGAACACTGCTTTTGAGTCTACAAGAAGAAAGAGGAGATGGAAAAAGAAAGTGGTCTCGAGAAAGAGGGAGAGGGAGGGAGAGAGAGAGAGAGAGAGGGAGAGGGAGAGGGAGAGGGAGAGAGAGAGAGAGAGATGAAGAAGAAAGATGAATAGCGTCGTGTTCTTCCGGTTCGATCAGTTGTCGTGCTTCGCAACTGACCTGTGCAAAATATTCGCTAGGGGTAATATTTAGGAATTTCAAAGATTCATCAATTTTTCTATAAGATGGATTCAACTGAGATATTCAGTTCTTACGCTGAATCAGCTTGTTCGAATTCGTTCCACGGGCAATAAATTTTTATAGCTTCTCAATGTTCTAGATTTATTTGTATCGATAATATTTTTGCTTTAAGAGAATCATGATAGTATGCGGACACTAAATTTTTATAGCTTATCAATGTTCTAGATTTATTTGCATCGATAACATTTTTGTTTTAAGAGAATCATGACACAATAATATTTTGAAAATTCATGCAGGCGTTGAAGGATTTCAGAATTTAAACGCTGTAATCATTTTTAACTATAAGTATCTAAGGTTTGTGAAAGATATATAAAATTTTGTATTTACAAATTTTAAACACTAAATCTTGTTGAGGCTGAATTATCGGTTTCTCTTCACCGTTGCGACTAATAAAACCAATCATTTAAATTCCTCAACATTTATATTTATAATATTTTTTTTGATATGTCATCCGGAATATAATCTGGTCCGAATATGCTAAGTTCTACTTATCAATACATTATGGACGACTTATTATCGCCACAAACTTCTCTCGTAAATCCTAAATGATAGAGTTTGAGGTCGTAAAGCAGAATCGGTGTCTTTTCATTTGCCGGAGGCCGGGATATCGAAGACGGAGATCTCTCACCGAAAATGCTCTCTCTGTCCCTCTCTCTCTCTCCCTTTTACTCTCTCCCTCCCTCGCTATCTCCTTAGCGAGGCTTTTTACCATCCGTACCTCATCTGGAGCCTCCGTCTGCTCCCAGAATCCCATCGCCCCGCCTCACCTGCGCCGGCCCGAAAATAGGGCCTTCTAGATGGACCCCGCGATAAGGGGAGGGAGAAATGGCATTGGGTCCTCATCATCATCGTCGGAGGGCCAATTAAAATGCGGACGGGAGGCCCTCGGGGTCGGCGGTGGAGGAGTTTCTCCCTCCGCCCCCCCACCCTCCGCTCCATTACCCAATTCCCTTCTCCCCGCCCACCACCACCCCCGATTCCACCCCACCCCATTACTTCCAGCCTATTATGCTCGCTCACCCCTTTTGCCTCCCCCTTCCGCCCCACGTCCCGCGTGCTAAAGAGGGGCGGGGAGAAGGGGGCGAGGCGGGAGTGGGTGGGTGGGTGATCAACGTGCCGTTCCATCCCATTGGCCAGGGTGGGGCGGAGGAGGAGCAGATGGTTCGCGGGGTAAGAGATCGGAAAGATATTAGGAGATGTATAATCAAACACCTATTTATTCCGCCGTGCCTGAGTGCGCCGTCGAAGCTCTCCATGTTACCTGGGAAACGCGGGGATTCCTCATCTTTAAGGGAAAAAAATGGGTCCCGGGTACGAAATTCGGTGGTTTATCGCGTCTAGCGAGATTTTTTCCGTCCATAGATCCACCTAATCGGTATTTTCTAGAATAGTTTGGATGAAAAATTATTGATGCGCCATATGGTCGAGTACATTTTCGGCTATTTACGGCGTGAGCAGACCAAATATCATCGAACTCGTCTAATGGTTGAAATTCAATTGTTTAAGTAGTCCCGATAGCTATTAATTATCAATGTGTTTTCAGAAAAGCACAATTAGGATATTTGGAAGAATGGAGAACTGTGCATGTTATTCCACTTAGCAAACGAAATGTAGAAAAGGATGATTCTCTGTGTTGCAATAATGCCGAGCATGTAACGAAAGTAAACTTTGGGACCAACGTGATGAAATGGAACTCAATCGATTATGATAAAACAGAAAATTTCGTTCGTACTACTATATTCGCGTGTTTGCGTGTACTGAGGTAAACAAATTCCTGTAAAAAGCAAACACCAATGCGATATCATTATCAAAGATTTAACTGTCCGCCACGCGCTAAAATTGAACCGAGCGAGTCACATATCGTAACGAAGCAGTCGTCGAATTCCAAAATTTGAATTTTGAGGAATGACTCAGTTTTAAAGAATGGGACTTTTGACTAGGCGAAGTTTTAGATATTTTTTTTACTTCGTCTTTCCCCGAGAAAAAGAACTCCCGGAAATTTCGGCCGCTCCGGCGCAATAATCATTATGATATTTAACGTATGTTGGAGGGGTGGAAACGGGAGATATCGGGTGGAAATCGAAAGAGGATAATGATGGCCTTGATTAAAGATGAAACCAATCTCATTGTTGCAACGCTCGGATGGGGCGAGAACGATGGCGGAGATTGAGCGAGGGAAAACGAGAGCGTTTTCCGATCCGAAGATCATCATAGACATCATCTCAAATTGGTTCGTCCCTTTAAAAAGAGTTCATCGCACTTGGCGTGGATCGAAAACCTCTTTCCGAGAAACAATGATGTCTTTCATCCATAGAGAACACTGCGAGACCAAATGTTTCGCCTCTTAAAAGGCCCAAATTCACACAACAGGTTCAGTTGATGTGCAAAACGTTCATCTATGTAATACAAAATACAATACAAAACAACCATTTTTCACAATACTCGATTCATTGACTGTTCTTATTATAATACAATACGGGAGATATAAAATAAAATAAATATTATAATCTAGCACATCGTCCTTATAAAATACCTTAATGGTCATTATTATAAATTTTGAATAGCGCCACATCCAGTCCTATTATGTTGTAAATTAGCGAGCACTTGGTAGGCGCATAGCGTTCAATACACATTCGGAATACCCGGAAGCAAATAGGTGGAAATGAAGGGCCCATATAACACAAGTCTTCGGTATGGAAGCGTAAAATGCAAATGGAACGAAGCAAACAGCACATTTTTCGTTAGTGTAGCCAATAGTTGAAAATTGCTGCACGATCTGGGACCCTTTTGAGATGTTCCAGCGGCTCGATTTGTTAAGGGCGACAACAGTTACGATACCAACGTAATAGAGCTCCTACAGGATTTGAGTTGGCAGACAACGTAGAAATTGTTTGCAGCCAAGTGTTGAACTCTTCGAAAAATTTAGTAGCACCGAATTAACTGAGGATCTACGTGGCGTAGTTGTTCATATGGGTTCTAATTAGCGTAGGGGAATATCATAGTGTACACGAGAAAGTAAATAGAATCGCTAAAAACCAACACGTAATATTGGTTCTTTAACACAAAGTCGGCAACACAGCCTGGCAGAAGTTTATGTAATGTAAGTATGGTGCAATTGCAACTCCACAAAAAACGGAGTAATCACGTGTATTTAAAGTGAGGAATGAAGTATGACGCTGTACGCAAAGGTTTAAAAACTGCCCGACATTCCGATATTAACAGAGGTAGATGAAGACACATGGAATTTGAATTCAGAAGTAATATCATGAGACGTCTGAAGGTTTTCACGCCAAGCTAATCTCAAAAGAAATTAAAAAAATAGAAAGAATAATTAAGTCAGAATCAATGCAGATGTCAAAACTTGTTCGAATTACTAAATTCATTCGCATCGGTTAAATTTCCTGTTTGTTCAATTCCAAGGGAAAATATCGACTCTCATCTTAATGGGGATCACTCAAACGCCCAGGATTCAAACCCCCGCCCTCATTACCCGGAGGCAGTAGTCACTCAGCCCCACCAATCTTCCGAAAAGAGGCCTCGTTCGATATAAAATACGCCCCCGCCTACCTCAACGCTTTAAACTACACGGAGAAATTCCACAGACTGGAATGAGAAAATGAGCATCAACAAACCATTTCGCGAAATCCGTTGGCTTTTCCACAATGGAGAGAGAGAGAGAATCCCTCTCATTAAAGGGAGCCCCAGTCAGTCTAGGGGAGGCTGCACAATAACACCGAATAGGAGGGAGAAGGAGGAATGGTGAGGAGGGAGGGATTAAGAGGTGGGGGGAGGCGTTGTCAGGGGGATTCTCTCCCACCCCCGCTACCACCTCCCCGTCATCGCCCCCAATCACAGCGGGGTTAATAGGGGGAGGGAACTGTGGAGGTAGGGGTAGGGGCGACAGCGACGGGGGCGTTTTAGGAGAGCGGGGGATGAATGAAATTAGTGCGGGAGGGGGGGCGGGTTTTGCGGAAAATTGAAGGAGACGCTGTCAGTGAAAAAGGATATGGCGTCCGCATTTCGGGTAAGTTCAATGGAAACTTTTGTTTATTCGTTAAGGGACAAAAGGGCGAACTGTGTTTACGCGTCTGGATTGCGGACGAGTAATCGAATATCGTGTCATGTTCCGCCGAATCCAAATCGAGAGGTTGACAGCTAATGGCCTCGATGCACGAGACGCAGCGATGAATGCGATCGGACATAGTCGTGTCCTGAATTTGGAAAGGGGATATGAACGATTCTTATTATGCGGACAGTGAGGGTACAACGAAGTCGATTGTATTTATGTGTCCTTTGACGATAAGAATCAAGTAAAACATGCAAGTAATTTATTACTTGCGATAAAAAATGATGTTTCGACAAAACCAGTATTTTATTTTGATTTCGATTCGAGAAATCCATTTCTTTGACGCAAAGAACACTGGTCTAACAGAAAGAGAAAAAGCACACAAGTGAAAACATTCTAAGTGTCTAAGTGAAGCATCTTTACGAACCCTACGGAATCGGAAATTATTCTTTACATTTGTTCCAATGTAAAACACAGATACTTATATTTTATATTTACTGACGAAAAGTTAATTCTGAAAAATTAACAAATTTACAAGATAAGTATGTTAACCATTAAAATAAACTGCAATATACAATAATTTTATTATATAAACAACAGGATTCCATGCCGCATTTTACTAAAGATCGAATCTCTGATTTTATTTTTAGTGGCAACCCACTTCAGTTCAGGAAGAGGAATTCCTTTTTTCATATTCCTATTTCATACACGCAAATTGATTAGACATGCGAGACAGAAGATCGCCATATTATTTCTTAATAAAGACCGATTCTTATTGCTTCGATTCAAACATTTCTCTCCCCTTCAAATCCCGTTCCTCTATTAATCTCTTCGATCCTTCCCACATTTTGACCCATCGCTCAATGCCTCCCCATCCCCACGCAACCTTCCCCCGCCTCACAACTCCCATTCCATCCATCACGAGTCCATTCGTCCTCACCCCTTCTTCACCGACACACACTGCCTGCGCGCGGCAGCCTCCCCCCATTTTCCTGCGACTCCCTTCCCCTCCCCTCCCTCACCCCTCCCCATCCCCTCAGAGGACCCCTCACCGCGGATAAAGGACTCTTTTTTTCCTTTCGCCAATGGGAGAGGGATGAAGCGGGGGGGTGGAGATGAAAAGGACAGCGTCTGTTGAGTCTCCTAACCATTGCACCGAAAAGAGGGAGAGGGCGTAGGTGCTCAACAGTCTCTTTGTGTCGCCTAGCGATAGCCAATGGTACTGCGTCCTTCGACAACAGCTCGCTTCGCGTTGAGGCCCCAACAATGGCTTCACCGAGGGCGTGACTGCCATGCAACCCTTTTTGGACCCGGTGGCACCCATCCCGAAAAAAAGGAGCGCTGTCACAGGGGACAATGGGGTCGCTTCCCACGGGACATCATCATCGGTAGAAAAGGGTGGGAGATGTGTGTTGGAAGGGTTCGGGGAGTGGCTGGTTGAGGGCGGAGGAAGGGGACGAATCCCATGCGACGGGTCCCCCTTTCCTTTATTATATATATAGGTATATATAGTGAATATAGTACCGTTAAAAAGGGAGCTTTGCTTTTTTTTGAGAGTTCGAATTTAATGGATGTGCGATCTTATTTAGGGAGCGTTTAACTGTTTCGTAAGAAAGAGGCATTAAAAATTTTATAAATCCTTAAATACCCAAAATACCTACAAGAAATATGGAGAAAAAGGAAATTTAATAAATATGCAACCTATGAGAAAATAAAAAAATATCGGAAGGTTAAGATTCAAATAGGAACACTAAAAAACTGGTGGAGTTATTAATACGAAATCTGATGCAGATAGTTTGACTATGACGATGATATACACTAAAACATCGCACAAACACTTTATTGGAGACTGTAACAATGATGTATATCAGAAATAATTATTATTAAACAGTTAGTGCTTTAGTTATTTACATGTAATCTTCGATAGATCATTATAAGAGATTGATCGAGCTGCGTTGATATTTGTTGTCACACCGACAAATATAAGCCTCTTGTGATCATGAATCCTTTTTTGTTATCAAAGCACCAATGGAACTAGAAGGACGTAGGAACTGGTATATATCGCGGTTAATGCGTATCTGAAAACACTGCGCTAAACGCAAAACAATTTCCCATTGGATCGATTGCAATGTTTGTATTATGCTGAAAATTTTCTATAAAAAGAAATTACTTAAATTGTATGGCAGGTACTAGATGTTCAGTACGTACTGTAAAAATACAAAACGTCAACTAAGTAAATCAAATATACAGACGGAAACAATTAAAAGCGACTAACACATTGGGGGAAAAGTAAGAAGCTTTCATTATTATTTACTTGAGTGTTGTAACAGATTGCAGTTTCCGCCAGTGCACTGAAATATTGCATTGGGCAATTGTGCCAAGCATCTTTTTGCCTTTTTAATAAGATCCTAATTATAAGTATAATAAAACCACCCAAAATCTGAACTTACAAACGCGCTAAACGAAAATATTCCTTGACATGAAAAGAGCTTTGAGTCAAAAACGCGTAATTTGAAAGCTTGAAAAACGAAGGGTTTACGGAAATAAAAATTTTATTGCGATTTTCACTATTACACCGTATTTAGTTCTCCACAAATCTGAATATAGACCTCAGACAGTTTCACTTTTCATTTTCGTTTTTTTTCCATTCTATAGCTCAAGACGCTTCCCATAAAGCACATTCGATAGTACATCATAATATTTCTAAGAAAGACAGAATGATGACATTCGCTCAAAAACTAGTTTATGATGTAAACAATTCCGGCTGGTTCATTAAGTATCTAACCATGCCCGATTTAAGATGTTGCACCGGGAAGAACATGAGCTTCTACCGAAAAATCCGGAATTTAAATTATCCATGACCATTACTTGTCCTCTGGATCATCTCAGTGTCTACAAATTCCTTTCTGCTCTTGGTTTTTCCTTAACCATATTTTGCTCGAGGAGAGGTGAATGCACCGTGAATCTGTGACGGGAGGAGCGTCTTGCCCGATCCTTTTCACTGTAGTACCATTTCCAAGCTCCAAAAACGTGTTTTTTCTATTTCCTACCCCATGCTCGTCATCAATTTGTCACTCGAGTTTGCTTCTTCCTATTTTTCTCCAAACAAAAAAATCTCCCCGCACACATCCACTTTGCTAAAATAATGGTCCATATCGCATTTGCGAGAAAAGGACGGGAAAAAAAGAAGAGCGAATTTTACTCCTGTTACACCCACCTGAGCCCCTCATATTGTAGGGAAAATTGCGAAAAGGCCGAAATATGACAAAAAAAGATCCGCCAGAAAAGGAGGAGATATTTTTAACAACACGTTTCCCACGGAACCCAGTAAACACATCCCGCCCGGGGCTTTCGGCTCGCCGCCCCGTTCCGTGTAACCGATTGAACATATGAGAGATTCTTCCCCAAAAATATGGACCCGAAATCCCTTACCAATTTTCACAATGGAATTGTGGAAAAATGAAAAGAAGGGAATGGCTCGGATGTCAAAGAGGAGGAGGAAGAGAGCAGCAGAGGCCAGGGATGTAAGCTTTGCCACTCCAGTGACCTCTCTCTCTGTCTTTCTCCCTCTCTTTCTCTCCCACCCAATTCTTACCCCCGTACAAAGCATCCCACCCTCTTCACCCCGTCTCGCGAATCAAGCGACCCCTCCAGCTCTGCACACCGCACCACGGCGGGCATTTTGCGCCCACCAGAGCGTGCAGAGAGGATAGTCAATGAGGCCGTGGAACCCTCCTCCCCAACCTCCCCTTAAAACCTCCTCTCTCTCTCTCATACCTCCCTCTTAAAACCTCCCCCTCCAACTCTATCCCCCATTTTCGGTTCACCATCCTCCTCCACCGAGAGCTCCCGCTTTTGGAAATTAGCCCAGGGGTGAGCGAGAGAGGGTGGGGGGAAGAGAGGTTGGGAGGAGGACCGGAGAAGAGACTTATCCGGCATCCAAACAGATGCGGAGCCACTTGCACGCCACCCGGCCGTCAACTTCGCCTCCCACTCCACCTCCCTCCCTCCCCCTCTCTCCTCCGCACTACACCGGCCATTGTTGAGACGGCGACACGGGTCCGAAAAGAGGGCTTTTCTCCTCTCTCCCTCCTCCGCTCGCTTCGCTCCCCAATTGACAACCAACCCTCCTTTGGCCCCTCCCAAATCGACCGAGCTCTCAGAGGGACCGTCGTGGCTTTTTGGGGAGGGTTAGGACCCCGGGGGGGAAAGGCTTTGGAGGGCCCTCCAGAAGAGAGGAGAGGGTAAAGAAGAGAGACGACCCTGAGGAGAAGGGACAAACAACTTACAATGCTCCCTATAGCAGAAGTACCCAAAAGGGAGGAGAGGGCCTCTTTCTCCCTCGAGTGCGGAAGGGAGAGAGAGAGAGAGGGAGGGAGGATTGAGTGGAGGCGGCGTGGGATTGGAGGAGGGAGGGTGGGAGCGCTTGACAGAAGAGGAAGGTGGTTGACAGAGGGGGAGGGGGTGGAGGGTTCGTACGGGTCGGAACGGAGCGTAGGGGACGGCGGGGGCCAATGGGAAGCGAGGGGGACAGCGGTGACAGCCGTGTGTCCATAGGTCAGGTTGACAAAAGATTTCGTGTCATTCCAGATCCGCCCACTTTTCAATTCGAATTGTGCGACCGAGAAAATGGCGACGGCGGTTAGAGGGAGACATATTAGGACAAGAATGAAACTGCAATTCAAACAAAATGCGCCAAAAATGAAATCGTCGAAATTTATTTTCAACTGTTTCATAAACAATGTATGTAGGTATCTCCTTCAGCACGAAATCAAGAATAAGTTCATGGTCGTAAAAAAACCAACCTTTTTATGGCTATAGAAGATATTACCTAAGATAAGAACTTGATTTTCCATTTTTAATGCTTAAGTGCTGATTCTAGAATTTGTTTACGGCCAAAAGACGATCCCGATATTACTGAAGTGAATCTTTTAGAAACAGTGGTTCCGAATCTTTTCGAGTGAGCGCACCCCTTTTCAAGCTCCAAACATTTCGCGAACCAAAACAGGATACTTGTTGTTTTTACACTCCGTTATATACGAAAATCGGACATAATAACAAATCATTTGTGATGTTCAAGCCTTAAATCTTCTGAAATTCTTATTAATTACATCAGAAAATAAATTTGTAGAGCATAGCAATGAGGATGTTATTATCCTGCGGACCTCCTGTAGAAACCTCGCAGAGCACAGCTCTCTCTGCTTTACAATAAACCATTTGCACTTTTAAATGGCATTTCACTGAAAGTTTACTGCTACTTTTAAGATGAAATGGTTTGCGCAACCATTCCAAGGGCACAGAAATAACCTTTTAACATTCATTTGATCCGAATTCTTTGCTTTTTCTCTGAAGCTACATCTAACGGAGTTTTTTAATGTTTACATTTTTAATGGCTGTAACACTTTAGATCAGTGGTGCGCAACCTTTTTTAATCGCGGGCCACACAAACACGGATAAATTTGTGAAGTGCCACGCAATTTATTAAAAAATTACTATCAATATATTATAGACAATCGAAGTACCTACTTATGGTAGGTTGAATTTCAATTCTAAAGCCACCTTTTTCACCTTTTGATAATTATCTTCCTCCGTAATGATTCAAAAGTGAAAATTGTTTGAAGGGTCCTCCTCATGAAATCGAGTTGCGGGCCACAGGTTGCGCACCACTGCTTTAGATGACCATCGGTAATGGCGAAAATCACCGATTAACTTTGATGCGTCAAATAGTGTCAATTTAAATTTATTGGCTCATCCGCCTACGCTTGTAAATTTTTGTGCCAGGGAAAGAATTATACTGCAATCTTTGCACAGAAATTACATTGCAACTGAGTTTATTTAACCAAACGACTGGCAGTTTGGATACACAATCCAATTAACCACTATAGGTAAATGATATGCCTTGCTGTCCTGGCAGCTTCGCATTCCTTGCTGTCCTGATATTATATCGTTTTAAACATTAAAACTATTCAACATTCATTCTTTAAGTCACTGGTATTCCCTACTAGATAAAAACAGGCAACATTGCACTAGGTTTAAATTAGCCTAAGACCTTGAGAAGTCACGCACTAGTGGTCTTTCAAGCAAAGGTATATTAAAAGTAGAGAGCATTTAGTTCATCTCTACTCCCTAATAAATTCAGTGGCAATACACTTATTTTAATTTTACCGTCATTTATAATATTTACAAGATTTTTCGTGGTTATTTAATACTTCTCCTTACTAACTTTCAATTTTTATTTCCAACATGTACCTACTGTGAACCAGGAAGTTTGTGACGACCAGTAAATGATTTTTACACCCTCTCGAATCAAAAAGAAGGCGGCATCGGATAAACGGTAACCGCTTCGTAAGCATATAGAATGCAAATTACGTCCGAACCTAGCACATCTCAAACGATACCAATTGGTTAAACCTTCTAACTAAGAATAAGGGTTGAGGAAGTTTCTCGTCAGGCTCCTAAATTACATGACGTCACTCAAAAGCGCTGACGTCATTCTCAACCGATTAACTACCCACCAAGAACCTCAAAAGTCCCGCTCAACGACCAACAAAGCCGACAGGGTTAGGGACAGCTCGCATGGAAACTCGGCCGTTCCTCTGAAACATCCTTTGCCGTCTTAGGCGCAGCTGCGGGAGCTGGGGTAGGATAAAAGACAGGTTATGGCTTCGATGAGCATACTCAATAAGAACGCATCTTCTAAAACCAGACTTATAATGGAGCCGAAAGGAAATAAACAATAATAATAAAAACCAAGCGATGAAATGCTGTCATTTTTGCCGCATAAAAATGAATACACATCTTATTTTAAGTCCTCATTATCACCGTTTTCAATTTCGTTTAATACTGATTAATAGGCATTACTTTCTCTGATGGGTTGTGATTGGTCGAGTAAGATATCTAACGATTTCTCATTTGCGATTCTCTGGTAAAGGAAAAGATTTTGAAAAACTAGACGGTTACAAAACCATAAATGTGAATTGCTAGGGACATGTATGGTACACTGCACCCTCTGCCAGGCGCAATTTAGGTGACTTTGCAGGGTATAATGCAGATGTAAATGTACCTACAAAGAAACGTCTTGTGGCACTGGCTCGGTTAAAAATTTTTCGCTATGGTTTTTTTTACCAAAAAACAGATCACGGCAGCCATATTAGTTAAGGCAGTGGTGGGCAAACTTTTCTACTTGGTGGGCCGCATTGATGGCAGTGAAGCCTTAGATGGGCCGCAATGGAAATTTTCAATACTTCGGCAGACTAGATTAATGCTAAATCGACATTCCTAGGCACCGTATTAGTAAAAATCAAGTAAAAAATAAGTTTTTTAGGTTTAACATTACAATATTAAGAATCATGATTGAATTAAATCTTAGAAATACATTTGGGATATGATCGAAAACAAAATTAAAAGAAACTTATTTGAATTGAAAAATGTTTATTGAGAGATCTCAATTTAATGCTAGACATTTTAACAGTTTTTTCTAGATATAAAATAACATTTGGTGGATAAATCAAAATAAAAATGAAAAAGATTTTGAAAACTACGAAACACTGATCGTGAGCCTCATAAAATTGCTAAGAGGGCCTCAAGTTGGGCACCCCTGAGTTAATCTAACAAGCCCCTTATCATTTCTTCGCTTCCTCCGAATTGCTCGTGTTCAAACTCCAATTTTAGACGTGCTTTAACAATATGGAGTCGTTAGAAGGAAAAGTGTTTTCGGAAAATCTTAAAATTTAGTTTTATCTCCACAAAAACTGCGGGCGATCATAGATTTGCAATCCATATTCGTGTATTAGTCTTTATTATTGGATTATTCGTCCAATTTTTACGTAGCCTCCCCCAATATAGTTAAAGTAGGATCTGTTAAATATTTGGTTTCCGCGTGGAAGCATAAAATTATCACAAATGCGTGAATTGCACAATTGGAAGAAACTAATGCACAGGTATGCATCCACGGAGCAAATATTCTGACCGATTGGAATGTTCTCCCTTTAGTCTTACGAAAGGTGTTGAGATACACGTCAATGTGCTAGAAAATCGCCAGAAGCCGAATAACTTCAGCCAATATAGCCTTGGAAGACAGTATTTTCTCCTAAACTACCACAAAATAATTACGAATTAACAATCCGCAGCAATTCCTCTCGAGGCGAAACCCTTTTTGCCGAAATGGGGATCCAGAACAAGACAATCATTATCATTATTATTTCCGCAGATCGCTAGAGATTCAACAACGCAACGAGACCTCGACTTTTACGCTTTCGGTTCCGACCAACGAATTACCAAAAATTCGAGTGTGTTCTCGGACTTCAACGAAACGTTATTACACGACCCTTCCCAAAAACGAAATAACCTTTTTTTTGAGTGAGGGAGCCGATTTTTTTCTCCCCCAAAATCATTAATGCCTAAGCGCCGTCTAATTATTTTATTTGCGCTGATGGAGATTACCACCCATCGCTCATTCCCCATTATACGATCGTGTTTTCTTTATCGAAAATTATAATCTCACGAAACGCAATACCTTTTCCTTCGCCACGTCCCTCCGCCCCTCCGTACATCCATATCCTTCCAAGTTTTCATTCCTTGTCCACACCTACGACCTCTCCCCCTACGAGCGCCATCTTTCCCTGCCCCCCCCCCTCCCCCCGTCTCCGTACACCGGGCATTAGGGGGGCGGGGTGCGATCGAGGCGATAGCCGTGTTTGAGTCACGCTGTTGCCGGGAGATAAGGGCAAAAGCAGTCCCAATTACACGAAACCCCCGACGGACAGCACCGCAAGGCGGCACCGGCCCCTCCCTCCCACGCCCTCTCGCGCACCGCTCCCCTACCTCTATCCCCCTCCCACGCAAGATTCGAATTCGTCCAATTGCCTTTCCAAACCCCACAACCCCCTACCTCCCCCCCCCTCCCCCCCCCTCCCCCCCTACCCCCCCCCCTCCCCCCCCCCCGCGTGTGCCCACACATCTTTGACGCGAGACTGAGATACGGATCTGGACAACGGGACGATTTGTTTTCCGTTGTTTTCGGGAGGAAACGGCGCACGTCAGGAAATCCATTTCTCTTTCCCTTGTCCTCACGGAAACACTTCTTTCTGCTTATTACGGTCAAACATCCTCCCGACCTCGTAAAGCGACTCGCGCGGGGCGCACTGAATCATTCCCGAACACATCCGTATTTTATTACGTCGTACGCCGTACGCCCTGCGAGTCTCCTAAGCGGTGGGTGGCAAGGGACGACCTGCTTGAAAAAAATGATTAATATTTAAATTCTCAAAATGGCGCTTACTGCTGAGGCTAATTTTAATCACGTTTTATCCCGAAATCATCAGATCGATTTGAACGTCGATGTATTCGGAGAAGATAATAATAACAAGCAAGGTAGACAAGGTTAGAAATGTGTATGGAGAACAAGGGATTCGCTCCAAAAAGGACGGCGATATGCGTGAACATTTATTTCGAAACGCAGAAAACGCAGCATTCCCTCACATTTCCATCATTTCCAAATTTCAGAATCTGTCAAGAATAATTCTCGAATCGACATTGCTTCAGAAATCATTAAAATATCCCTCCACGTCCGTCTAAAAATACATTCGTGTTACTTTTACAACAGACGACAATTACTGGAGATTCCATTTACAGTTCCAACCTAAGTACTAACGCTAATCCTGAAATTTCTAACGAAAAAATTGAAGATCAGAGAACAGATAAACTTAGAGGCGTATCAAGAATCTTGGATAAGGAGAATCAACTCTAGAATTATTTTTCATAAAGATGTTTAGTTTTTATGACGTTTCGAGGTTTAATTTGTGTTAACGGGACCAAGGGTATGGGGACTCTTGCTACCTTCGGATTTGTTGGTAATCCTACCCCTCTCACTCCCCTCAACATCTTTTTCTGTTTCTTCCATCCCTCTTCCGCACCACTCTTCTCTCTCCCATCCCCCTCCTTCGATTCCTAACTCCGAATTTGCATCGTTATGCGATAAAAGTCTTATCGGATGTAAACGAAGTGGACAAGCAGTACTCCAACACGACCCCGAAGGGCATATACCTGTTCGTCGTTGCATCTCGAAATCTCAAGTCGGAAACTCATCTGAATATCTGCGATTAACTAATTTATGTACCGACATAGGGGTGTCCCCTTTAAGACATTTCCGTCGGATGCATTGTGAAACTAGGCCGAGGAATGATAAACGTCGCTGATCAAAATTGAAAAAGGAAAAGAATTATCTCCTTACGTCTACCTCCTGCATGCAGTAAATCATTTCTAATAAAGCGGCAGCAGATGTAAAAGGCAAAGTAACCGAAAGGAGTTAGACGGCTTCTTCAAAATGTCACGCGAAAGAAGTATCGCAAAACTGGATAAAAAACTTGCGCTTGCAAAAACAGAAATACGTCATCGGCGATTTAATAGCGCGAGTCGATAACTTAGCAAAAAAGCCTCAATCTCTTATGCAAATAATGAGCCCTTGCTTTTAGATACACGGGATGGGAGCGGCCAGTGAATAATGATTCGCGTAACTAGAAATTATCTTGGAAAATTCACCAACCGGCGCAAAGGTCTACGTTCGCGGATAAAAGAAAAACAGGCGATATCGTTAATATTATTTACATATCTGGCGGAAGGGATAAAACACCGCGAACCTTCTAATTAACCGCGTATTCCTTTGAGGTTTTACGGAAGGGTTCGCAACACTTCGTATTCTTTCGGTGATTTTCATCTTTGGGAAAGTGCGGATCAATTCTATTTTTAAAATAAGTAATACGCATATAGGGTAATGGGTGTTTCTGACCAACACTAGTTTGAGCCTGCATCTAAGATAATAGAAGACTCCTATTTATTTTTTATCAATACAAAACTTACTAACGTTTTCATGAAACCGAGGATATATGAAAAATCAGCATCGCTGAAGTCAAATCAAGAATTCGTTGAATTCATGGTTTGACGGACGAAAAACATTGCTACATAAGAGACTTAGTATGTACCATTTTGGATAAATTTAATTTGGTTGCACTTGGTGTGTGTGATCAAACATCGCCTATAATAACCATGTCCATAGCTCAAATTGCTTTAAAAGAAAGGAATGAGCAGGAGATATTGAATTAAAAAATGTGTACTTAAATTCAGACCGAAATGGCAACATCATGCAACCATTAAGTAGGTAACTAATTAGATCGAATACACTGAATACACGATCCTACGCATTAAAGTTGAAATATTTTTCACGCACCCTTCCTGATAATGAAAAGTCTAATTCAAATAAAAAATTATATTCTTAACGGTTTAAACAGATCTTTCTCCATGGCTATAATAATCCAAGAGGTTGATTAGCCAAATGTACACAATCAAACAAACAAAGATCTTTTTCGGAAGTCATGGCAACAACTTTAGCTTCTGGAAACGACCCGTGCAAACAGTTCATGGAGATAACTCTCATTGCAATAACCGCAACTGTAAGATAGATTTTTTCATGATAATGCGATGGAAAATGAAGTTCGGAGGATAGGATGTCGTAGAGGTCAGCACTCTTCCTCCGCTGAGGTCGCAACACGATTTTCAATATACCGACTCGGAGCAGGGCAAACTTTTCGTTTTATTTTTGCTTGGCTTACGGCAATAGTTACGATACAGTTGACGTTAAAATGTTGACAACATATCTGTTCAACTTTGATAAACGCGACACTTGGAAATTATTTTTGCAGTTCGTCGGGGTGCAATAAAAAGCGAACACTAAAAGACAAAAAGTTCCGACATTAGAGAAGTTACTCTCGAGACCTAGAGAGGTGATTTTTCATCGAATAACTCCCTTGGAATGGTCGAAGGCGAGGAGGAGGAATGGAGTCCGCGTGTCGTAAGGCCATTGTGATATTCCGGTTCGAGTTTGCCTCCGAGTAGGATACGAGCGGAGAGAAAGAGAGACAGATAGGGGGAAGGGAAGTGAGAGAGAGAGAGAGGGAGGGGGGTAGGGGGCAAAAAAGGGAGAGATGGGAACGGGTGGGAGAGAGGGACATGGGCCGGAGAACGGAGGGGGGAGGGAAGCAGTATCGGGTGAATAAGGAATAGGGTTGGGATTGAAGTGGACCAGGGCCGCCTCTTCGAATCTGAATAGGGCGATGGGTTTGACATGCGGCGATGGCGGCCATTACGGATGCAAATAGAAGGGAGGAAGGCGGAAAGGAGGAGGGGAGTGGGGACAATCGAGGAGGGAGGGGGAGGCGTGGCCCTCGGGGCGGTGGGGTGGGGGAAGAAGAGGGTAAAGGGGTTAGGCGATCTGAGATAAAGGGGGAGGAGCTTGGAAAGGGAGTGTGGAGGGGAGGGGGAGGGGGAATGGAGAGACAGAGAGAGAAAGATGAAAAGGACCGGAAAGAGATATGAAGGTTGGGTTCGGAAAGGAGAGGGGAATATAGGATAAGGATGGGGGGGAAAGAGGACGAGAGAGGGATCGGGAGATACGCGAGAGAATCGAGGAATAGGATACGGAGGCGAAAGAAGATATAGGAGAATGGGTAAGAGGGAAGGAGTGAGAGCAGAGATGGAGGGAAGAGGTAGGAATTTCGGTGAAGTAAAGGAGAGAAGATAGAACAGGAAGACGTCGCTGTAATGAGTGGTGGGCGTTGTAGAAAAGGTGGTGGTTGAATTTATAGAATGGAGTTGAGAATGAAGAATTTATTGCGAGAGTTTTGCAATGTTAGGATAGTATAAACAAGAATGGATGTAGAGAGGATGAAGGGAAGAAAGGTAATAGAAAAAGCAATGGAGAATGTTAGAAGATGACAGTGGAGGATATAGATAAACGAAAAGTGGACAGATAAAGTGAGACGGGATTTTCTGGTGATAGCAAAGTAATAATGCTCTTATGTTAATGTGATACACTGAAAAAGGGGGACTGAAATCCTGTCGATCATTAAAAAAAATAAACTTAGCAAATGGAATAAATTTTTCTTGACGAATATGATTATATTAAAACGATAAATTTTTAGAATAGAAAACACGAATTTTTTTTAGATGTATCATATTTTTCATTCAATGCAAATTATATAACTAACTTAGTAAAGCTGAAAAGAAATCATTTTTATAATGATTAAGAAAGAAGGAATCTCATGTATTTTTTCAGTATGTTACAGAATCGTACTATTCACGCGAACATAAGAATATCAGAGGAAAAGACAGTCGGCGGAATTTTTCATTTCCTAAACAAAAGCTAAAGTATTATAAAATAACTTTACAAAATTTCTCTAAAAATGATAATACTATAGCTTGAATGGCTATAAAAACTGAAATTGTGAAAAAAACAATTATTCATAAAACGGAAATTTGTTGTCAAATGAATAAAAACTTTATTTTTCATGATTTTATTCGTTTATTGTTTACGGAATATAACCAAAAGAATAAACTTGTTCATCTAAAATCATCCCACACAACCCAATGTCTGCTTTCTTTGATAAAAACGTTCTTGTACAATCGTATTAAAAATAAAAAAATTAAGTCGGAAAACAACATTTATGTTGGCGTTAAAATTATCCTTTACACACCGCCTTAAAGGCGCAATAATACGAAGACAAACAGCGACTATTACGGTCCATATAGTTGGCGCGATAATCTCTATATGACCGAGAGATTAGAACCATTTTCTCTCGCTTTTTGCCGAAATATTCCCATCCAGAAAAACGTAGTAAAATTGTTGGAACACAAGTGCTGAGATTAAATCTCTCTCCCGTTCGCCTACAGAAAAGTCAGTAGTCCTCTTCGTAACTTGTTTCTAAACACTAAAAATGATCCCACGACATCCGCCAATTTCCTCCGAGCAACTCCGCACAAGCTTAAACACCCGTCTTTCTTCTTTCGCCCCGGGTCAAACTCGGGGCATAAAACAGCGGATCCGTCCCTTGGTAACTATTCACCACTTGCGTATATGTTCTATTGTCCCCTCAATAAAAGTGCCCCCTATCTTTCTCTCTCTCTTTCACTCCCCGCCTAAACCTCTCTACTCGGGTCTGAATCCCTCACTCACATCGTCTCCACACGCCCATCCACCCCCCTTTCCCCTCCACCCAAACCTCCCCTCTCCTGCAAGCCTCCTAGCGCACCAAGATGGAGCTAGTGTTGGGCCCTAAAGGGCATTCCACGAAACGGGCACATTCTTCTCGTCCTGCACCGCCGCCCCATCTGGTGCATAATCTAAGCCCCTCTCTTTCTCTCCTTCCTTTTCTCCTCTTATTCTCTTTCTCTATCCCTCGCATACCCCGAGCCGCAAAAAAACCTGGCCAACCGCACGCGTTACGCTTTTCTCGCCTCAACCACTCCGCGCGCTCCGCCACCGCCTTTTGTCTTTTTCTCATTCTTTCAGCGGCCGCCTCTCCGGCACGGCGCCACCGGCACGTCATCAGCATATATACTGCGGGAGAAGATATAAAACGAACCCTCTAGGCCATTCCCCATGGAAATGGCGTTTCGCAGTCTTATGTAAATACACCCGACTCGCCTTCTCCACCCCACCGCCCCGCCACCTCGCCCTTCGCTTACAAACTGACCTCCCGCTCTCTAGCTCTCCCTCCCCGGTCCAAACTGACCTCTCCCCCGCCCACCGTACGACCCCAAGCCACGGAAACTCGCGGGATGGGAGGCCGACTCCCCCCCCCCCCCCGAAAAAACACCCTCCCCCCGTAATCCATTCCCACCCCGCCCTCCTTTTCTCTTTCGAACCTCCACCCCATCCTTATTCCGTCAATGATTGCTGGCGGTCGTTCACGCTACGTGGATTTCAAGCCAAACTTCCCTTTCCAATCCCTCCCCCCCCCTCGCCTCCACGCCCCGCTATCCCTCAACATCCCTAGTGAGAAGTGACAACGTACTCCTTAAATATCTAGTTTACGACCGGTTAATGCCGGCAGAGTTTGTGCTAAGATGTGCCACGTAGGAGAATTGGGGTTAAAGGATTGCATACAAATTGAAAGTAGCGGGAAACTGCACTTTACGAGCAGAAGAAAAATCATCGTTAGGACAGCGGTACACGCCTTCCTTGTATTTCGACTTAATCTTGAGGTGATTACGATTACTTAGGCAAGGCTAAAGATAAATACACAGACGCAATTGCATGTACGATTCATCGGGCAATAAATAAATCATGCTTTGAATCAATATAATTTCCCAGCAAATTTCAGGCAGAATACGATAAACGTTTATACTTGTATGAGAGTAGCTAATATGAGAATTAATAATTTCAACGCAGCCGATGCAATTACAATTATTTAAAGAAATTTATTTTCTCTCCTTTTGAATTGCAGCAAAGTTTTGATAACGGAATAATAGCAATTTACCGATTTTCTAGACATCATGATTTGAGGAATTTCAAAACTATTTTACGACAACCTCTTCCACCGTTCTCACTGCTTTTTCTCTCCATCTTCCAGTTCCCAATTTCTCGCCCTTTCCTCTCTCTCTCATTCTCAAAATCTCTAAAGTGAATGCTCAATCGCCCCCTCAAAAAGTTAAACCTCCCTCATACATTTCAACTTCTCAACATCCAATTCCGTTATTTTTCGATCCACTGTATAAATCCTCTTCTCTCCCATCTCTCCCTCTTCGTCGCCTCTTCTAACATATGTGCTTTCTTTTTTCCAGTCATCATTCGCTTTAACCCGCTCTTCCATCTGCAAGTCCAGTGGTTTCTAAACTGTGGAGCGCGACACTCTGGGGGAGGGGGGGATAGATCGGGAGGGCGTAAAATATTACACGTGTGTTTGCCGTCCATTTAGCCATCTTAACTGTAAGACCTATATTTTATTCTTTTATATATATTTTTTGCTTTATGTATAACTCTGTTTATGTGTACTTCACTTCTAAGTATTTAAGTATATGTATTTACCTTTCAAGACCCTCTAAATCTTTAGATATATATAAGTAGGTTTCGCAGGTTTTTCACACTCCCCTTCTTGTGTGGGTGTTTCCCTGCAGTGGGGTTTTTCCTAGGGAATAGTACATTATCTTCCCTAGTTTTTCCCCGCAACAACAACAATTACCCATCTGTTTTTAAATCCTATACTATCCTATACATTTCATTATATTTTATGTTGCTCTTCATTTTATGTAACCCTTTAGTTTAATTTTATTACTTGTTACTATCTAATTGTATGTAACTGACAATGGGTCAGATGGAAGAGGAGACTGTTTAGTCTCAATCTCGCCCTAATAAAGACGTATTTCTATCTATCTATCTATCTATAATATGCAGCCGTCAAATCCTAGACCTATCGGTTGCATCCTTGTTTATCTTATATTAGTTGCAATTGTTGGTCCAGTAGGTATTGTTTGTGAATTTAGAATGAACATGATATGGAAGGGGGCGCAAAGACATTTTTCCTCATGTGAGGCTTTGTAATGTTTGGAAACAGCTGAGCTAGTCCGAGATTTTCCTAGTCTCTCGATCAGGAGAAATGGAGCCTGCCTCTCCCCCTCCCTCTCACCATTTCTATCTCTGATATTTCATCCTCTTCTTTTCGACGTTCACCGCTACAAATTTCCATAACTCGGCTCTTCCTCTTTTCGCGGAGAGGCAGCGAAAGAGAGAGGTGGGGAGGGGAGGAGGGAGCGAGAGGGAAAGGGGGGAGCGAGGGAAAGGATCTAATCAGGTAAACATTTACCTTCGCAACCACCCCCGCGCTATGCCCAACCTCGCCCCGCCACCTCGCACAACCCCGGCCCCTCCTCCTCCACCACTCGCGCATCAAACGGACTCTCTCCCTTCCTCCGGAGGACGCTCCGCGAGGATCTCACCCCCTAACTTTCCCCCTTTGCATTCCTCTCCCGCTCTCTTCTTCGTTCGCAGGCCATCGGTCATTTGTTCTTATTCTCCACCTTTCCTCACGCCCCAGGAAATCCCCAGGTGCTCGGCGAATCCAAGAGTTTCTGCTCACTCTCTCTCCCTCCAACCCTCATCACAACGCACGGCCCACACAACATGCAGCAGATAGGACAAAGGAGGGAGAGAGGGGATGAGTTGAGGGAGTTGATGCGAGGGGAACGGAAGGAGGGGTCGGAATTGGGAGATGTACTGTGGAATCTCCAACTACGCAAGCTCCTAAAAGAGATGTTTAAACTAATCAAGTGTCCGGTGGGGGAAAGTAGCCACGGTCCAGACCGGTTTCTAATCTACGATGACACGACAAAAATCTGCCTCGATGTATATATGCCCTTAAAAAAAGGCCAACTTAAACGCACGTGTTTCGTTACACGGACAAACACTACTGAAGACATTTACGTCAAGCGTTCTCGCATTACTCATGACTCGCACTCGAAAGTACTTTTATTTCGCTTGCCAAGATTGATTCCTCTATTCAAACAGTGATGGAAAAACGGTGTCTCTAAATCGGGGTTTGACTGTACATCTTTAGGCAAATTATAGTTTAATATTTTTTGTTCTAATGGTACAAAGCTACCACAAATATAGCATTTAAATCATGATGAAAGTTTACAACAATATATGCTCGTGTGCTAACTAGAGTAGCTAATCGGCACGGTTAGACGCCATGGCGGCATATACAATCCATCGGATTGGCGCTGCCGCGTGGCCGCATAAACAATTACTTTTTCCGGCCAAAAGTGAAATTGCAATATTTGGATTAAATCTCGGGCGGGAGGGCCGAAGACGCCATCTCCTCATCGTCACTTCCTCCGACGGTGAGATCGCGTGATTGCTAACCATAAACAACGAAGCGGGAGAACGAACGAGAGAGAGAGAGAGAGAAAGAGGCGGCTCGCGTGACTTCCGAAAAACAGACGCGAAGATACCCAGAGACAGGCCTCGGCCAATCACTCCCTCTTCTCCTCCTCCTCCTCCCCTCCACGGCCTCTCGACCCCTCCCACAGTCACCTTCCTCCCTCTGCTCTCCACTCCTCACCGCCACTCTTCTCACACCTTTTCCCGCCGCCCACTCACTCCCCCACGCTCCCCCCTTGCCTCTCAAAACCCACTTCATTCCCAACACCCATTCACCTTACGCTTCCCTATGTTTTATTACCTTCCCGTAAATTATCGGTTTAGCCAACACGTTGGGAGATTAACTTTAATAGGTGAATTATATATATATATATATTTATATATATACATACACACACACACATAAAGAGGCGCTCACCTACATTTCACAAAAATTGCAGTTTATAAATATAAAAGCCCATGTCTGTTCGTTGGTTGGTTACATGTTATACATGTTTTGCCCCATCCTGAAAAAATGCTATATATGTGTGTTCTCATTCCCTCTCTCGATGTTGCTGCATGGCGACACGAACTTTCGTCGGATACGTTCTGATTGGACGAACGCTTTCCAAAAAATGACAGAAGGAAGCACCCGTGAGGATAATAAATTAAGCCCGGTCACCTTCCCATCGATCAGCGGCGTAGTATTATCTCTTCCCCTCATTAAGATTGCATTATTAAGCGCCATTCGGCGATGGCTTTTAATAAGCAAATGTGCCCCGTTTAGATCATTATAAGCCGTGGAGACCGACGGCTTCACCAAAGAGTACAGGTGTACTGCAGTGTGTGTGTGAGAGAGAGAGAGTGTGTGTGTCTTATCTAATTTGTGCGACTACCATCCGTATTTTCCACGCGATCAATTAAGAGATTTCAACGCCTGCCCGCAGCAAACAATGGGTAATAGGGTCGCACCGACTTGCACCCTTTTACTCGCCTCACGACGAGAGCAAAATGGAGGGTTGGGTTGGCATGAAGGGGGTAAATGGAGATAGGAGGCGGAGGAAGAGGGAAAATGGGACACAGGGAAGAGGAGAAAGGAGGAAGAAAGGAAAAGGGAACGGGAGACATGATAATAGTGGAGACGAATCACTATTTGAAGAAATAAGATAATAATAGGAGAAAGAGAGGTAAAGAGGGGAAGAGAGCGGTAGAGAAAGAGGAAGATGTAGTATGGGGGAAAGAGGAGAGGGAGGGAGAGAGAGAAGGGTGGAGATAGAGCGGGAGAAGGGGAGAAAAGTGAGAGATAAAGGGAGAGGAAGAGGAGGAAGATGGAGAGAAAGGGAGAGAGAGGAAGATAAGAGGGAGGTAGAGAGAGAGGGATAATGAGAGAGAGAGAGGGAAGGAGGAAGGAAGAGAAAGAGGGAGGGAGAGAGAGGAAAGGAGGAAGGGAGAGACAGAGAGAGAGAGGGAAGGAGGAAGGTAGAGAGAGAGAATGAGGAAGGTAGAGAGAGGGGGAGTGGTAGAGAGAGAGGGAAGGAGGGAAGTAGAGGGAGGGAGAGAGAAGGGGAAGAGGCAGAGAATAGGAGGAGAGAGGAAAGGAGAGAGTAGAAGATAGTGAGGATGGAAGGGGAAAAGAGGAAAATGGAGAGAGTGAGAAAGAGGAAGATAATGAGCAGAAAGATAGGAATAAGGAATAAAAAGACGGAAGGATAGAATGCAGATGGAGAAAGAAAGGTGACAGGAGAGGGGAAAGGAAGGTGGGGAAAGGATAGATCGTCGAATGGTAGTCAGATAAGGGTGGCGAAGGGGAGAGAGAGGGAGGATAGGCGGGTAAGAACATAATCGAAGGGGTGAGCGCTAAGGGGTGGGTGGGGGAGAAAGGGTGGGAAAAAGAAGGAATAGGGGAGGGGTGGGGAGAGAAATATAACTGGTATGACTACCGGAGGCAGGCCGTCCCACGTCTCAAAGCGAACACACGGAAAGGATTGCTGCGTCGTGTTCGCTCTTCTCCGCTCTCGGTACACGTTTGTTTGTGTCGGCATTTTCGGGCGGGTTGAAAAATTACGCGTTCAAGTCGATTTCTCGAGCCGAAAAAAACGTGCGAATCAACGGATGTGCTCGAGTACAAGTCGATGCTAATTACAACTACGTATGATGCGAAATTTGAAGGAAAATGAAGGCGAGTTAAAAAAATAAAGAAATAATAGATAAAAGTGAAGTACTACTTACTCGTCTGCTTCACATATCCTAATAAAGACAATAAACAGGCAGGTAAAACGGTAGACAAATATTTGGTCGTTAGGTATCGGCGATGAGCAGGCGTCATCATGCGTAAACTCGCTTAAGAATGTCAAATAAAAAAGCATTCATTTCAAAATTAAGGGTGTAAAATGAAGTAATTTTATTCCTTTTTGATGTTATACGTAGTCATAAAAACCAAATGATTCGTCAAAACCACAAAAAAATATAAAATATCCAAAAATATATGGGGATTGAAAACAACCAGCAGGATGCTTCGGAGAAAAGATCATTTTTTTGAAACACCGCTTTCACTTAGTAAGTGGAAATTTTTTGCCTCGACAACATAGATTAAAATTCCTTTCAAGCAAAATAAAATAATCAAGCCAAGTTCGCGGACCAAGAAAGTCTTTCCTTTCATCCTCTCATGGATTGTTTACGCTTTTGTCCTCTCAAACATTCTCATTTTAAAACGTTTCCTATTTTCCCAAGAATCCCTAAATGCCTTCGCTGTTAAACGACGCGATCGTAATTACAGTTACGGCTTTGCGATCCCGAACCGCGATGACGGCCGGCGCAATTACAAACAGCCGCTCACAATCAAAACCCGCTCCTTTAAGCAATTAGTCGCCATCATATCCACCTCGGCTCTTCGGACCATAATTTTTCGGCTCGGTACATGAGCCGAGTTTCTCCTCTCCGCTTGAGTTACAACGAATCAAATCAAACATTACGAACGGCACTTTGAAACGGAACTCTCTCTCTCTCACTCTCTCACTCTTTGTCCTAGCACATTTCACTCCTTTCTTTATTCCCTCTTCCTCTCACCTGCCACCCTCCATAAACCTCTTTCTTCCTTTATAATTCCACCCTTTCTACTCTCTCCATCGCTCTCTCCCTCTCCCCACCAACTTCTTCCCTCTCCCCTCTCTATCAACACTTCTCCTCCCTCCCTCTAAATCTCTCTCTTGTCCTTCTTTCAAAAGAGTGACCATAGCACGCACTCCAATGGACATATGCACGTTGTGTTGCTCGGAGAGCGCATCATCCTTTGTTGCGAGGCGCGTGATATACAGCCGTGCGTCACGGAAAGGAATGGTTTTTTGGGACTCCCCGAGAGTGATTGGGGCACGCATGCAGTACACGTGCTGAAATAGGCACGAGCGTTCGTGTGTGTGTGCGCGCGCGCAGAATGGTAGATTCCATCCACGAACGTTGTCCCTCTCTCTTCCTCCATCTCTTCCACTCTTCAATCCTCCTTTCCTCTTTTCTCCTCGGCTAACTCACTTTCCTCCCATTCAATCCATCCTACTACGCTTCCTTTATTTTCGGACTTTTTTGTCATTAACCAGTACTCCATTTTCCCGTCTAGTGAACAAGGGAAACGGTAGAGAATTTGAGGGTAAGAACGCCATCGAAAAAAATCATCTTCGTTTCCAAACCTCGTACGCAATTATTAGCATTTGGAAACATTACTTTCACTTTTAACTAAAGAGAAGTGAAAAAAAGGTCCTCTGCACAATAGAATTCCAGGAATCTAGTAAGTGTTGCCTAAATGTCGATAATTGACGAGAAAAATTATTTAACTGTGCGCTCCGTTTTGAAACTTTTTTTTGTTTTTGAGATTTTTTAATAAATTACCTCATATAATGTAATTAAATGCTCTAGGCTCATTGATGTTTTCTTATTAAAAAAAAGTATAGCTTAATACACGTGTACTAATTTTGAAACCAAGAATAACTTGATCCGCTATCATCAAAGTGGTGAAATAAATAAATAAAAGTTCTCTAAACAAATAATCTTATCTGTAATCCATTTCATAACATTAACATCGATGAAGTAATACCCTCAGCGTTAAGTAGTAGTTTCTTCTTTCTGTTGAGATAGCTCGACATCCGAATACTATTTCAAACATTACGACAGCGTTGCGGTTTTGGGTATAAAAAATCTATAGACCCACGAATCTTAATTAGAGATAGTTATTCGCCGATGAACCCTAGAATTAATCTCGGAAATACTACGACTTTTCATTTTAAAGTAAACCTGAATACACATCAACATATCAACTTACTTTGGTAAATAAACACCTCCCATTTTCATGAACTTACTTTGGGGCCACAACTCAAGTCGTCAGAACATATTTTGAATACCATACAGATGGATGAAGGCAAACTCACCTGGAAAGATAAATAAAAAAAAATGCATTAAAATGCATGTAAAGCAACAGGATTATTAATATAACTAGGTACTTAATTTACTAGCAAAGTTTTTTCAAGAATATTTTATTGCTATAATATAAGGAGGATATTATGCAGATTGATGCTTTACGAACTAATAAATAAGTTTTTATTTTAGTTTTCTGCCATACGAATATGCGGCAAATGAAAGTTGAAATGGGGAAATTCTGCAATGGACAAATAGTTTATTACCTTCTCGAAACTGGGTATACACACAGTCTAACCTCTCACAACGGCCACCCTAGTAAGATGATCATTCATTTATGGAACCAAATTAACGCCTGTTAACGTCAAAACTATCACCCTAGCCAATAGCCGTCTTAAGGGGGACGCCACATGGGCCTTGGCCCAGGGCCTCAAGTCAGTGGGGAGTCTCAAAATTTAGAGAGGAGAACTAAAACAGAGACTCAAAAGTCAGAAACACTTATAAACTATTAGACATGAGGAAAGAAAGTTTTTATTCCAGTTCTGAGAAAGATCGTGTTAAACTTTCCGTCACTAAATAGCATAATGCTGTATATTGTCATTCTCTATGAAATCAGATAGGTAGTAACTGTCGCAAAATTTTACAAACAATGCAAAAATTTGATAAATAAGACGTGCTCTGCAAATGGGGAGGGGCCTCAAAAAAGTTAGGGCCCATGGCCCTCAAATGCCTTAAGACGGCCCTGCCCTAGCTCCTCTTAGACCGTAGCATCTCCAAGCGGACATTTTCACGGAAACTGAGATGGCCGCTTTAGGAAGGTATGTATTGTACGGAGGTGGCGAGATATATTTTGGCGCCTAGAGCGAGAAACCGCTTCCGTAAATGTTTGTTAAGATATTTTTAAAAGAACTTGTTAATTTATTCATTGCTCAGTGAAATAACTAATAATTCCCGCCTGTTCCGCGATATAAATCGGTATCCAACATTTATTCGATCGCAAGTAATTTATAGATAGGCGACCGCGATAGCGCCCCCAATACGCCTCGGGCAGCCACCCGTCTAGTCGGTACCTCGAACCGGCCCTGCATGTGTGCCTGTACATGCATACGACATATCTATCTTTACGACTGCAAGCTACTCACTACTTAGCTCACTTTTTACTTCCATAACCTTTTGGAAACTAAATTAACGCAACATGGGACCCGCACGTAGCGCTAAAATGTCGTAAAAGGCTCTGGAAACAAGTAAAGGAAGAATGCCTGGTATAAAAGCGTCTGTGCGGTTAAGGGGACGGTCGGGTATAGTTCCGAAACTCTTTTTCGGTTAGCTCCTCTCTCCCTCTCAATCTTCCCCTCTCTCTTTCTCTCCATCTCTCTCTCTCTCTCCATTTCTCTCTCCTCGTGCGGTATAGCCGAGGGCAGCGGGAGCGGACATCTAATGGCCACGGATGAGTTGAAGCCATGGTATGGCAGCGGTGGGAGGGGTGGAGATGGAGGGAGAAGGGGGAGGAGGAGGAGAGAGAAGAGCAGAAATAGCCACGATATTAGGGCGGAGAGAAGGAGTAGTCCAAGGCATACTCTAGAGAGGAAGAAAATCTCTGCAACCTCTCGAGAGGGTGAGAGTGGAGGGGGGAGGAGAGGGTGGGGGAGGGGAGGAGGAGTTAGGGGGGAGTCGGGAGGAGGGCGGAGGAAACTAAAGTGTTTGCCCGAGAGGGGGGCGGGCGGGAAAAGTGTTGGAGAGTGACGGAGAGAAGGGCCTGCAGCAGGCGGTGGAGTAGGGCGTTGTCCCCGTCGTGTAAGGATGTGGAGGACCGCGGGGTTGGAGGAGGGACTGGAAGGGAGGAGGCTGGATGAAGGAGGGAGAGAGAGATGGAAGAGAGGTTTATGTCAGGTGGAAAGGGGGATGCGAAAGGGTTTCGGAGAATGAGAGGGAGGGAAGGGAAATGGAGTTATGTATAACGTCGACAGCGAGAAGTGTAACCTGCTCCATTCGTGAACATATGAAATTGAGCGATACTTATATGTCACCATGGCAGAATAAATAAACAATTTTTTAAGCTGGTTTTTCGCTTATACCATCTCCGTTAGATCTTTTAAAAGGCGGATTAATCAAATAACAACTAAACTAAAATAATCGTTGGTAGCTTTCGTGGTATATTCCCGGATAATTGAAAACTGTGAGATAAAAATGATCGCATGACTTTCGACTATTTTTCGCAGTAAGAATATTTTGGTTTGGCGATAACCCGAAAATAGCCAGTATATCGTACAAGAGCACGAAGAATACGAAAGCTGAAATTCGCCCGCAAAGGCCTCCCGCTCGTTAAGAATCAAGCGCGTCAGCGTCATGATGGCGATGGGATATTCATCTCGCCATAGTTCTTAGATCGGGGAGGAGGCGGGCTAAAGATGAAGAGTGGGGTCTTAGGAATATGAGGGGAAAACAGAGAGAATGGAAAGAGTGAGTGTACTGAAGTGGGACGGCTAGGGGAGGGAGGTAAGGCGAAGGAAGAAGGGAAAGAGGCGGGGGGAGGAAGAACTTCCGCAAAAGGAAGGAGTCGAGCCCCAATTAGTTGGCAGCGTCCTTTGATCCACGGAGGAGCTAAGAGCAAGTTACCATAGAGACAAAGTGGAGTGGCCTCAAGAGAGCTGCATTCGATGGAGGCGAGGAGTTGTTCGTTGCCAAGGGAGTCGGAGGGAAGAAGTGGCATCGACAATGCTCTCGCGACTTGTACGACGCTCGTAAATAAATCCACATCAAATTATACGTCGCGATACCCTTAAAAAAAACCACTCGAGACGAGAAAAAACGTACGCAGATTAGTTGCTATGTAATTTGCGCGCGGTTTTCCAGTACACGAATCTAGCCGCAACAACAGCCATTAAAAATTATTTTGTACGTCCACGAAACATCGTTTCATAGGAATTACATGAATAACGTAAGGAATGATTCGCTCCGTAAGTGGATGATAAATCGGGTCTGCCTCAAGTTCTTAAGTTTATGACTCTTAATATCCTCAAGACGAACCGCGACATAATGTTACATGAATGGCTAACCAACATCATTTCACTATCTCCTCGCCAATAGGCTCGCGCTGTTGAAAGATTCATGCGGATAGTGCCGCGGAAACGAATTCGTCTGGTTGCTGGGTGACCTGGCGGCCATTTCATCGGGTGATTTATTTTTAGCTCCTTTGTTCGAGAAATCGCACGCCATGCTAAACGGGTCGCATATTTCCGTCCCATAGTCGAACTCTATTCTTTCCCAAGAGACGCGCATACATACTTTTGCTTAATTTTCGCTGAATCACTCGCGTGCAAATCTGAACGTGAATAAAAAACTGCATGGTTCCAACTGTGGTCAGACAGAATCGGAACGCTTGTTTCATTTTACAAAAGCGTCCGCAACTTTCTTTTGCGCAAAGTGGAACAAGTCATCGAAACATAATTCTAAAATAGTTGAAAGAATTTCCGTATTTACTACGAGAATCCAAACTTTCTTCTAAAAAATCTGTCGCAACAATTTTTTCTCACGAAAAAAAATGTTTCATTCAAATACTTGGTGCGTACATGGAAAAAATGTTTTTCGTGAAGATCTTCGAGCCCTCTTTTCGAGTTTCCAGAAATCACGCAATCGATAAAGTTGCGAAACAATAACGGTTTTCTCAGAATGTCCTCCATACAGGGCCGGCCCCAGCTACGGGCGAGCCGGGCGGCTGCCCGGGGCGCCAAAGTCTTGGGGGCGCTATCCCGATCATTTATCTATGGATTAATTGCAAGTGACTAAATACTGGATACCAATTTATATCGACGAACAGGCTAAAATCGTGATGGCATTCCTTTTAAGTTTTCATTATTATTAACTTTTACTGAGCGATGAATAAATTATCATGTATTTTGTTAATATCTCAACAAACATAAACGGAGGGGGGCGCTGGAGTGCTTTCTTGCCCGGGGTGCCAAAATTCCTTGTGCCGCCCCTGCCTCCATATTCATGTTACATGTTGTATTCTGTATAAAACTAAAGCACTGCGCTTAAGTCAGAACCAATAAACCGAATATTAAAAATATAAAATATATTATGACTTAAGCTTTGTAAATCGTCACAATCTAAATTGACAGATCGACAGCCATTTCGGCTAATGTATGAAGTTTCCGATACGCCATTAACGTAATTTCAAATTCCCTTCTTTTACCGCTTCACTCATTTAATTAAAGCTCTTCCATATACAAATGCAAATTAATACGATTATATTATTACAGTAATCCCAAAACATTTTCCACGTGCCTATTGTTACCTACTTTCGCTCTCCATAAAATTCCCTCCTTACGCTCACTCCTTCCACACTATCTCTCCCTTTCCCACCCATATCTCTTTTTCTCCCCTTATCCGCTCTATCTCCTTTCCCCATTGGTTTGATTGGCGCATTTTTTTGACCAAAGGATTCCTTCCCTAAAGGGCTCCATTGTTACTTCGATTTCCTCCGCGTTTACTTTCCACTTCCGTCCACAAGCAGCAGCGCCACTCCTCGCTCACTGCCAATGCGAGCACTTTCGCAAGAAGTTCGGCGACTCGCCGCGAGATGACTCTGGGGTAAGAGTGCTCTTCCTCTCGCTCTCTCTCTCCCTCGGCGTGCAAACCCTTTCACTTCGCATTCTTTTATACCATTAACTCCTGCCATACCTCTGATGTCTCTGATATATTTCATCGTATCTGTCAACCATTCTGCTCTTCAAAGGTGAAGCACGAGATTGTGGTAGCCATCTAGCTGAAACTACCCATCAATTTATCTAAGCTTCCCTGCGGCATTGGGTTCATATTAGGGAATAATGTAGCATAAATTTTAAAAGATCAATGAAAAACGTCAATTTTATTATAGGGGTGAGAATATATCGCCGAAGGATGAAACACGATAGGATGTTTGTGACGGCTTTGCAACCACACCTTAAAAGCCTTCATCGTTGGATATTGGTTTATTAAGTTCGCTCAATCCTCAAATTTTACATCGTGGAATATATGGGCCAAACTTCTCACGCATAACAGTATGGCATGGATTTGATTTTCGAAATCAATCTACAAGATATGTAAAGACGCGTAATGAAGCATACGAAACGGGAAGCAACACTGAAAAATCGTGAATTCATAGTCAATTTTAATTGAGTTCAATTTGTAACTCGGTCGATACGGTAAAATATAATCACGTATTGCTCAATCCTACAGCAAGGTTAAATAAATAATTGGAATTGCAATGTTTCTAAAAGTTAGTTGTTCAAGTTTTTAAAAATAGATTTAAATGCGTCTCTTCGTTGTGTAGAGAGTTTTGGAGTAAGGATAATTTCCGTCCCTCGCAAATGCCTAACTTCTTTTTAAAGCTTTGCGTGGCGAATCCTCGTTGTACTTCAGCAACTAAAACACTGGGCTGCCTCCTCTCTCCACTCTAATTTCTTGAGCTTTATTTCATTCTCAACTCTTGTGTGAGTGTATTCCTGCAGTGGAGTTTTTCATAGAGATTTGTTTTGTTTGTATGTATTTTTGGTTAATCAACCGCTTTTATTATTATTATAGCCAGGGTTTTTCATAGGGAATAGTACTTTAATTATCCCTAGTTTTTTTTCACAAACAAATCTCCAACTCTTTTCATTTCCAAAAATGTTAACTTGGCATTGTATTTATGTAGTAGTTACTTTATTTTATGTAATCTTATATTTTATTTTTATTCTTTATCATTTTCTTCTTGTTGGTAATTGACAATGGGTTAGATGGAAAAAGAGACAGCTTAGTCTCAATCTCGCCCAAATAAAGATGGATATTTATCTATCTGACTCAATACTGTTCTCACCACATCCTTCTCTCAATTCTCTTAACATCTCAATGACTCTCTATTCCTCTCTCCCTACGCAAAACCCTCACATTTTCTCTGTCTCCCAATATTCCCACTCTACTTCTCTGCTGAACCCACTATATTCTCTCCTTTACCCTCTCAATGGCACGTGGCCAATCAAATGATGGAGGGTGGACCATCTTCCCAATTGAAGAAGCCGTACCCTGCCTCGATTATTGCGTCGACGACGGAGGCATCTGGTGGCGAGCCGGAGAGACTCCCAAATGCATCTAGAGAGGCTGTCACGTGACTAGTAAAACGCGAAGGGAATCGGTTAATCGAGGATCCTAGTCTCGGCGAGGGATAGCGAGGAGCCGGGTTTTATTGATTAAAAAAACTCTCAATTGATTGCGAAGGATGTCTGTCATTCGTCGAATCGGAGAGCTTCAACGCGGATGGATTTTATGGATATGCCACGAGGACGAAAACATCTCCTCCTAAAAAAACGAATAAATAAAACATTGCCCCTCTCGACAACGGCGTGAGTTTCAAATCTCGCTGCCATAGAAACCACGGTGATCCTCGTGACTCTTTATTTCGTTTGACCCATCGTTAGGCGAAATTCGCTTTGTCGATGGAACGGCAGTTGCGGAGAAGGCGAGGCTGTGGGACGCTTCAATTGCCGAATTAGTACCCCCTGAATGCATGGGCTAGTGGCGCCATCTCCGGGACAGATAAATGGAAAACGGCGAGAATACGGGAGGAGGGAGATGGAGTCCAACAATGGCACGTGCGACGCGAACAATTGCCGCTAGGGCTCTTTGAGCGTGGAAGACGCGGTCATCGCCGGCTGCGGAGGGATCGGATCGGAGAGAAAGGGAGGGAGCATGCCGGGAGGGGGGGGGGGAAAGAGGGAGAGAAAGAAGATGGGGAGTTTGGAAGAGAGGGAGGGGAAGTGAGGTCACGCATTTCGCTATAGCGGTCGCCTAAAGATTGCCCCGTGACCCGGGCTTAAATCACCACTTGTCTTCTGAGGGAGCAACGTTTGCCCCGAAAACAATCCGGTCTCGGTTTCACTGCGCCTTTATCGCGACTTATGCGGGTTGATTCAAATGTGCGTCTCTCAATGGAGCCGAGAATTGGCAAATCGGACAATGAAAAAAAAAATGAATGGATGGCTGGAAGATACGGCAGGGGCTGAAATTCCGAGAAATGGCTTTTGGTTATGGCGGTCGAATTACTCCAATATACAAGGTCAAATCGTTGGGATAGCTGAACGTGGGCTTCTAGGGTTTAAGTCATACGTTATATCAAACGGATTAAATGTTCAGTTTGCCACTGACCAGAAAAACTAATGAAGTGGTCCTTCGACCACAAACAAGAAGAAGAGATGACGATGTTAAGGATAGAGTTGTCATCTTCGGAGGTTGGAGTAGTATGGGGAAGTGAGTAGCACCCTTTTCTCTCTCTTCCGGTGGGGAGGATTGCAGGCGAAGGTGGCGCCACGTAACGCGCAAGTCACGTAGCGATTTCGCGAAACGCTGGCGCATCGAGTGATACAGAATGCATACGAGGAAATTCCATTCGTTACGTATTTCCGCGAAAAACGAACGTAATTCGAACGGTGGAATCGCGGAGACCACGAAAAAGACGATTAAAAATGTTTAAATCTGATGTATTTCGATTAATTGCTAAGCGCGATTAACTTTTAATTATCTTTATACTCGGAAAGACAGATTCTTTACCTAAGGAACTACATTTATTAGATCTACATACCTTTCGACATGAATCGACCTTAAATGAAACGCTTTCGAATTTTCGTTCCAGGAATAAAACCAAACAAAATATTTACGAATTTTATTTGACATTTTACGATCCAATCACACAGTAATAACCCCCAGAACATGGCGACAGGAAAAATTTCCCGTCATTAAAAAGTATAATGGCGTGTATAATTACTGGGAACGGTTCGACCTTGATGGAAGCCAGGATGTCGTGAAATTATTAAAACGACGATCCGATAATCATGCTTAATGTCCAGAACAGGTGCGTGGCAACTTGGGCATAGAATTCCCGAGAAATGCCATAGCGCAGTCCTGTTCTATTGTGTTCTATGGAATAGAGAGGGAAAATCTGCCACAATGGAAAAACGGCAAAGTGATTAATCACGCTATCAGCAACCGAGTGCTTAACAAACGAATGAAATAAAGATGTATTACGTCACAGACTTACTTTGTGAGTGACGTGAACGGCATTATCATGTAAGTGAGTAACCAAGGTTTCGTTCCAAGTGCAATTTAGAGGTAAACAACAAATAGCGATCATTTCACCGTATGAATGGTACAAATTTGATCGACAGGGTAGTTGGTGGAATCATAGACCCATTATGCTCCTGCTCATAAACATATTTAGTATTCAATCCGCAGAAACATTTAAGCGTGTTATCGTATTTATGCCCCCAAAACCTTCCTCGTTTCTTGATAACTCCTTTTCCTTCCAGGTAACCTAGCAATTTATGCCTTTTCCTCCCTGTCACCTGAAAAAATTCCTTCGATCACGTCTTTTCTTGAGAAATAGACGATCCACTTTCTCATTAGTTGCCCCTCGATTCTTTTCCTTATTATTGTTTCAGTGCTTGCTCACTTCTTACTTCATCTGTTCATTTTACTGCAGTCTTGCTCACTTATAGAGCAGCTAGATTCGAATATATGACTATAAGCAAAGCGTTATCTCATTATTGAAGTATTTCAATTGCGTATCGCTAGAAACCGCTGACTGTATTGGAGCTTCTGAAGAAGTAAAGATCAGAAGTGTAGCTGAGGATTATGTAGGAATAGACGAAATATCCCTGTAGATTGGGAGAAAAAATCACGACGATAAAATGCGCAAGATCGACTATAGGACAGAGGTATATGGAGGATCGTTTAGACTAGAACAATCAGGGATCGTAACAGACGAGTCAAACCTGCAAACAAAATATGCTAGGAACGTCTCGGCTCGACCTCCACCAGTTTATTGAATTTCAGAGTAACATGAAGATATTTTTGTAGGGAGTAGAAAAGAGAGAGGGCGGAAAGAAGGAAAAGAAGATGGTATGATAAAGGTTGAAGACGTAGATATATATATATATATATATATATATATATATATATATATATATATATATATATATATATATATATATAAATAATAGAATATAATAAAAGAATAGAAAGGACCAAAAAGGTATAAAAAGGAAATATGAAGGAGTAAGACATGAAGAACGGGCAGAGATAGAAGAGGAGTGAGAGGGAGTGGTACTAGGAGAGAGGCGATGTAAGGGAAGAGTGAGCTGATGGGTGAGGAGAAAGAGAAATAGGGAGGAGAGGGTAGTGGGAGGGAGGATTGAGAGGGAGGAGAGAGGGAGGAGAGAGAGAGGGAGGAGAGAGAGAGGGAGGAGAGAGAGAGGAGAGAGAGGGAGGAGAGAGTGATAGAGAGAGAAGAGAGAGGGAGGGAGGAGAGAGAGGGGGAGAGAGAGAGGGAGGAGAGAGTGATAGATAGAGAAGAGAGAGACAGAGGGAAGAGAGATACGGAGGAGAGAGTGATAGAGAGAAGAGAGAGGGAAAGGGAGGAGAGATATGGAGGAGAGAAAGGGAGGAGAGAGAGGGAGGAGAGAGACAGGAGAGAGAGAGGGAGGAGAGAGAGAGAGGGAGGGAGGAGAGAGAGAGAGGGAGGAGAGAGAGAGGGAGGAGAGAGAGAGAGGGAGTAGAGAGAGAGGGAGGAGAGAGAGAGAGAGAGGGAGGAGAGAGAGGGAAGAGAGAGGAAGGAGAGAGAGGGAGGAGAGTGAGAGAGGGAGGAGAGAGAGAGGAAAGAGAGAGAATCTTTCCGACTGAGGGATATTGAAATTGAACGCAGGGGTTTAATACTCATGTGACTCATTTTCGAGCAGGATTTTAATCCGCGCGCCGGGCAGGGTGGTCATCTGGGCGCCTCTCCATAATCCGCGCCCTTTTCCGATTGACCCTAGCCCTCACTCCCTCCTCCTCCACGCCCCTTTACTTCCCTGCCACCCCTCCCTACCGCTCGCTCCAATCAAACCCTCACTCTCCACGTCCACCCAGACGAAGGGGACCAGACGGGAGAGAATACCCTGTAAGACCCCTCTCCTCCCTCTTTCCCTCCACCGCCATCGCCTCCTCATTACGATTTTCTCCTTCTACCGCCATTTTAATATTAGCATCCCATTGGGATGAAACGGACTCTGCAGGGTTGCGGGTGGGAGAGGGGGGTAGAGGAGCAGATTGTGTACGGGAGCGGGTGGGGGGGGGGGAGGGGTGGTGGACCATGGGCCCATTTTATCCCGCCCTCGCCCTCTTCGGTCCCTCGCCCACGCTTCCCGCCCTTCCTCCGCTCAACTGGTCGACAGCGATGAGATCGGCCGCGACCGCAAAAATTTTTCCGTCCGACCAATGGAGAAGAGGCGGAGATTGGAAGGGAATGAGAGAGCGATAGGATTGAAGGGAAGGGAGGAAGAGGATGGGGGATGGAGAAGGAATTGGATTGGGAATCCCGTCTCATCAGGAATAGTAGGGAAGGGGTAGGTAGGTGGTGTATCTATCAGGTGTAGAGAAAAAGGAAATGCGAGAAGAACGCCGAGACCGACGCAGCGAATGTGCGATTCTTACCGCGAATGAGGAAAACATTACATCTGAGATGGCCTTCCCGATTTTTTCAATTAATCTATGGTAGCCGAAGCGAGAAAAAAGGGGTGGAGACGGTTTCAGCGCCGCGATTCAACGTGGACGTGTCAGCGTGTTGGGATGTAATATCGATGAAACCACGCACTGCGAAGGCTGGTGACTGAAATCATAAGCTATCGCAGACTAAAGCTTCCGTTAACGACAGACTAAGTATGAGAACAACTTTTCGTATTACCACGACGGAAATATATATCAAAGCTTCACCGTATTGGCCTTTACTTCGAGGTATTCAATTTTCAAAAAGATACGAGATACGAGTACTATAGGCACCACAAAAAATTTTTAAATAAAAACACGACCCAGGTCAAGTCATGATGATGCCATGCATCGAAACCAGAGCGGTGTTTTTTATTAAAAACATTTTTGTGGTATAGTACTATTTGTCATTTGTTATATACCAAAGCTTAAGAAATTAATTTGAAACCCACGATTTAATTGTTAAAAAAATAATAACTTTATCAGTTGAATTTTTTTTAACAAAATTAATTTCACTAGTAATGTTTAGTTATGCTCCAAATGGTTCATCCGAGATCCATAAAACAGAATGACTGCATCCACTACGAGATTATTCGAAAAGATATTGGAAAGAATAGCCAATAGAGAGTTTTCCCAACTTCTAAAAATCGCTAAAATTGAAAAAAAGACGTTTAGCCAAAATATATCAAAGCTTCTTTCCGAACTATCTCTTCCGATGTCAAACGACGCCAAAGAGGCCGTCGGGTAAAAGCTTTCAAACCAGGAAGTTCCAAAAAATTCATAAAATATACGAGGGAAAGAAGCGATCGATGGCCGCTGACGTCAACCGGATCCGGTCACTCGCAAAACGACATCAACTTCTGACGGTTTCTAGCGACGGCATTCGCGATGGCGATAAAAAAAGTCTCGCGCAGTCGTGAAATCACTTGATTGCGAGAAAGGAGTGTGGTCTAGTAGGATAGACTGCGAGTAAACAGGGACAGAGAAGGAGAGGGGGCGTTTTATAGGAGTGGGAAATAGAGGGAGGAGAGGGCGATGATGCCAGAAGAGGAGTGCGGGGAGGGGAAGAGGAGGGGGAGGGAGCCGATTACCACACGCCGGATTGGAAACTCCATATAAGCTCCGTCATTTTCCGACCAACAATTCCCTAACCACGAGGGCAAGAGGATGGAGTGGGGGGGCGGCAGTAGGGAGGCGAGGGGAGGGGATGAAACGTGTGGAGTTTTGCGGAAGGGTTGGGAGGAGGGAGTGTGGGGAGATAAGGGAGAGGTGGAAGGGAAGGAGTAGCCATGTGGGAAACTGAAACTTTCGTCTTCTAAACCTCAGGGAGCTGACCAAAGGAACTCTCCGTATGATGCAGCAGGAGATAGGGAAAAAGGGGCACAAGAGGTGGAGAGAGAAAGACAGGGAGAGAGAGATGAGGCACGAAATAGAGAGGGAAGAAGCTGAGGGAAGCGACGATAACAGCTTTCGGGGAAAATATTTAAAAACCGAAAACAGGTTTTTAAAATTACGACGCGATCGACTTTAAAACAGTTCCAGAGACGATGTAGTAAAATAAAGGTGAAGGGAAATCATTTTATAAATTTCTGAAACGGTCATAAAAAAACATTTTCGAGCGAAGAAATTTAGAACAGCCGTAAGATACAGCAGTAACAGAGGTTATCAATTATATTACTGAGGATGAATCCCAAAAGCATTTAGAAAATTCGTTGCATTCTCCTCTTCGTTATATCGCGCCCACCGCGCCCTCTCCAACTTCCCTCCCCTACAATCCCCGCCCCCTTCATTATGATCATCCATGCCCAAAGTCCCTCTCGTCCAACTATGGCGCTGAAGGGGCCCTAATGGCAAGGAAGCCCTTTCAATGGACCATGCGGGACATGGTACTCCTGGCTCTGCTGCGTCGAAAACTTTGAACGGCAAACTTCGATGGACAAACCTCGATCCCAAAACCCATTCCAGCATTCCCTCTCTCTCTCCCTCCTCTTTCTCCCACCCTCTCCATTCTCCTTCCCTACTTAAAACCCTCCCTCTGGCCGCTGACTCCTACTCTACTCCAATTTTATCCCACCCCCGTTACCATGGCCACCTTCCAATCGAACCCTAACACTAACGGTGTCTAAGATCCCATTTTCCATACCTCCATTTCCTTGTGCCCTATCTCTTTTCCTCTTTCTCTTCTCACTCTCTCAGACCCAACGATTCCTATTCCATCATCCCACTTCCTCTTCAAATTCACCTAACCTCCTCCCTCCTCTCCCTCTTCTAGAGCAGCCACCTTTGCACTTGCTCTAACCGGGAGGTTCCAGGTCAAACCTGGTGAGGTGGCAGCACTATATATTGCGTATGGAGAAAGTAAAAATTCAAAGAGTAATTTCTCTTATACTCACCCAGTAATTGCTAAAGTTTTTAATGTGATATACGCAAAATATTTCAAACCCGGAGAGTTGGCAGCACTATGTATTGAATATGATATGTACAAAACGGCATCGAAAGATTCATGAATTTTGTACCCTAAATTAAAGTCGTACTTATGTGGTCTCGCGGACTGTTTTACGGCAAATGTTGTCCTCTATCCGAATAATTTTTAATATATAACTTATAGATCACATAAGAGATAGGAAGAGAAAAACATAGCCTTTATTATTTATTTATTATTATTATTTATTTATTATTATTTATTATATATTATATATTTTCTATTTTTATTTATTATTATTGCTTACCGAGAGAACCGTCTTAGCGATCGATGTAAACAAAATATACGATATTTGGCTCGGGATTTTCTCTCCGAAACTATAACTCGTAATAATGCGGTCTCACAGACATCTTTGTGGTAAACTATGTCCTCTATCCAAATAAATTTTGTAATCTATACCTTACTGATCATATAAGAGCTAGAGAGAGAAATTTATGGTTTTTAATTGGTGCTTGACGGATGCCATTTAACAATTTATTAGTATAGTTTATTGAAGTATTTATGTAAGTGGAAATTCTAATTGACGGATGCAGTTCAAAATCACAATTGGGCGATAAATTTTCATAAGGATCAGTCCTATTTAATTTAATTAAAATCCGTCCAGCGGTTTAGGATATGAAATTATGACGGACGGACGAGATGTGCCCATAAGGCGTTCTGCTACTACCGCTTCGCTGGTAAAGAACGCCTAAGAATAAATTTTTATAACCACTTCCATATAGTATATATTTTTATTTGCATGAAAATTATAATACTACAATTTTGCGTTATGAACCACCCAACTTATACGACAAAAATCTAACTTCCTTATATCACATCAAGTCTACAAGTCTAAAGTAAAACTCAAAAGGTTAAGCTTTTAAGCTAATTTTCAATCAATTATTGTCCTTCATGCGTGTTTTTAGACTGGTTTCCAAAGAAAACAGCCTTATAAAATGGTCGTGTCTATGTGTGCGTGTGACCCCACTAACAGTTTTTTCATCAATGGACCGATTTTCATTAAACTTGATATGATGCTCGTGCTGCCAGGGACCACCTCCGGGCTACATTTTATTTGGCGAAGATTGAAATCCCGAGTTCGATTCCAGGAACGTTTTTCTCTATTTATTTTACATAGGATGTCTCAAATCTATCGTGCAGATTTGTCATCTTTAATACTTTCAAATATCTTAAAACTGTGATATCGGAGCGAGGTTTGTACTGTTCTAAGGGGAAAAAATATAGATTCTAATTCTTATCACAGAACTTAGATAATTGATCGTATTTTCTTGAATTTTTACTAAAACCTAGAGTTTTTGCGTTTTAATTCGCATTTTATCGAATTGCTGCCATGGAGACGATTATTACCGAACTCGGCATTAGCATAGACGAGTGAAAAAATTGGTTATTTTCTTTTCTATTCGACTACTCTTCAGCAATGGACAGTTGATCCATACATATTAGCGTATAAACAGTAGCATTTATTAAATTCGTTTATTTAAAATAACACAAATACAGAAAGAGACTTTGACATTGTTTTTAGTATTTTAATGATCTATTAATTTGTTTTCCAAGCTTTGTCTATCATTGATAAACTGTGAATTACAAATGGTATTTATAGTATGAGAATTCCTTGGAATGACTATCACATACTGAAACATTTCCTGTCAATATAAGTAATCAATTCGGGGCGTAAACTTGAGAAACCAGCCTGCATCAGTCCTGGTTTGGACATCTTGCTGAGTTTAAGCTATGTGTAAATGCACTGACAACACCGATGGCAACAATGCCAGCAACCTGGGTAATTTCCTTTTGAAGTGTGAAAAAACCTGAGAAATTCAACTTCATTTTACAATTCTAGCACATTCGAATTAGGTAAGTTAATATACGATAAGAATAAGAATCTAATTTTTTTTCTGCGTAAAATATTTCAAAATTCTGCGACGATATCTCAATTCTGAGATATATTTAAATATGTTTATGACTATAGGTCTACATGTTACATGTTAATCAAATGGAAAAATGGAACGCGTCTGGAATCGAAGCAGCGAACTTGAGAAAAAATGAACACCCGTTGCATCCTCGTGGAAGTTCGTGTTTTCCAACCATATCACATTTGAAGGGAGTTTTCTTCTGTTTTCACGAAACTACGTGCATTTGAAAATATTACTTTTCCTTAGTTACCGCTAACAGTTAGCGTCGACTAATAAATAACCAGAATCAATCAAACAGTGGGCGGCAAACACATTACCTCTCTGGAGGTCCTAGGGGTCCCGCCGCCCTTTCACGCTAGGCAAGCCTCGCACTCGCCTCGCGCGGGCCCCCTTAAAGCGTGGGCCCTAGGCCATGGCCTACTTGGCCTGCCTTAATCCGGCCCTGGGTGCACCTGTTTTGTGAGACGGTACGCGAACCGGCGAAAAAAAGCTCTGCCTACATATTACTATTATATGACCACCCGAAACTCAGCAAACTCCAAGATCCGGCAATGCTCAGGTTCCAAAGTTGCCGGATTTGGAAGTTACGACTGTATAGCTCAGTGCTAGCTTGATAGAGGTACCTGAATACGACCTGGTGCTCGCCACATGGAAGAGATTGGGAACCCCTGCCCCACACCCTACCCCACCTCTACCCTCCCAAGTCAGGAGTGTGCCGGTGGTGTAGTGGTTAGGACGCTGACTGCTACTCGCCTGCTGCTCGAAAGGACAGCGGACACGAATCGTGCGAAAGTAGGATTTTTCCAAGGTCGACCGGACCCCTGTTTGTGTGATTTGAGGAGACCGCGGGAAGTCAGCGTTCCGTCCTTTTGGAGGGACATTAAACCCTTGGCCCCTTTGATGCTCTTCGTTAAGAGTAGGCTAATGCCGGCACCGGGTTTCTCTCCCCCCCTTGTGAGTGTTCTCGGTGTGGAAGGAGTAATGGCTATAATAATCAAAGAGGTTGATTAACCAAAAATACACACCTCCCAAGTCCTCCACGTCCTCGGAGTCAACCTCCTTTGCCGATTCACCTTTCCAAACCATACCCACTGCCATCATGGTTTCCCGACGGAATATCCGTCCACACACTCGCGACGGCGGAATATCCCAAACGCGGTTGTCCAAAGACTTATTTTCCTCACGGTCACAGCGGCGGAGGAGTCGAGGGAGAAGGAGGAGGTGGAGTTTGGTGGGGGGAGGAGGATGCGAGTCTCTCGATCCCACATCGGTGCCACTCTCATTTCCCAGACCAGCGAAGGTGCGCATCATCTGTCATTATGTCCGCTATTACGGGATGACGGCCACGCAGCCGGGACAGATGGGAATGTGGGGACAAGGACGCCGGGCAGGCTGGGAGCGGGAGGGAAAAGAGGGATTTGGAAGGGAAAGGACGTAGGAGGCGGCCGGTGGATATGATTGGGGAATTTAATGACGGTGTATTGTCACGACGGAGGCGAATAGAATCGCTTCGGCTGCAATTTGGGTCTCGGCGGAAGAGAGGATTCTTGGTCCGTCTCGGAAGGGAGATGGGAGAATGGAAGGGGGAATTCCTTCTCCGATGCGTAAAAAATGATATCCAATGGAAAATCACAATATCTACTACACTAATCGATTTAATTCCCCCCCCCCTCCAAGGAGACATGACTACACGTCTCTGCCGCATTTCGTGGATTCGATTATGAATATTTGCAGCCAAGTTCGCGGTAAAATAAATCCGCGACGGTGATTCCACATCCAAATAGGCAAAGAACATGTTCCATCGCTTGCGATCCGTGTAGTAATCTTGGATGATTGTTTTTGGATGTGATTTGGACGCTTGTGGGCGGGCGTATTGCCTAGTCCGGTGGGAAGGGTCTCCTCGACGAGGAGAAAGAGACATCCTTGACCCGACGACCTTCGCGCCAGTCATCCCTCTCACCGACACAACACTCCCCACCCCTCCTCCCACCCCACTTCCCCCACCGACACCCACTAGTCACATTCAGAAACACACACAAACACACACGTGGCCTTTCATTGTCTAGTGGATTCCTGCGCGTCGCATGGGATGGCGATCATCAGTGAGGAGGGAGAATAAGCGGGAGGGAAGAGGAGGATGAAAGGGAGTAGGGGAGGATAAAGAAGGAGGAAAAGACGAAAGAAGAAGGATCGGATCGAAATGGGAAATCCCTCCTTCCGCAACACTTTGTCACCCACAAAATAAAACACGGGAAGAAAAATCGGGTAAAACAAACATTCGCGTAATTGTTTGAAGTTGAAATTGAAAAGGATACAACCTGCGATACGTTCACATTCACTCAAACAAGTGCGAGTAAATATTCGTACATAAACACATGTTTACTTAAGAAGTGAAGGAAGGAGTTTGAAAAGTATATGATGAACTAGTGCTTGCGGACGGAAGAGGAAAGGAGTTGAGGGATTAGAAGGAGAAAGGTTAGAGAGAAGGGGGGAAATGGAGAAGAGGGGAGAGGGGGAGAGTGGAGGGAGAGGGAGGAGTGGGGGAGAGAGGAGGGAAAGGGAAGAGTGGGGGAGAAAGGGGGAGGAAACGGGAGAGAGGGAGAAGAGAGGGTGATGGAGGAGGGAAAGGGAGGATTGGAGGAGAGAGGGGAGAGAGGGAGAGGAGAGGGAGATGGAGGAGGGAGAGGAAGGATTGGAGGAGAGATGGGAGAGAGGGAGGAGAGGGGAAGGAGAGAGGGAGGAGAGAGGAAGGAGAGAGGGAGGAGAGAGGTAGGAGAGAGGGAGGAGAGAGGTAGGAGGGAGGGAGAAGAGAGGGAGAAAAGAGAGAGAAGAGAGGGAGAAGAGAGGGAGAAGAGAGGGAGAAGAGAGGGGGAAGAGAGGGAGAAAAGAGAGAGAAGAGCGGGAGATGAGAGGGAGAAGAGAGGGAGAAGAGAGGGAGAAGAGAGGGAGAAAAGAGAGAGAGAAGAGAGGGAGAAGAGAGGGAGAAGAGAGGGGGAAGAGAGGGAGAAGAGAGGGAGAAAAGAGAGAGAGAAGAGCGGGAGAAGAGAGGGAGAAGAGAGGGAGAATAGAGGGAGAAGAGAGGGAGAAGAGAGGGAGAAGAGAGGGAGAAGAGAGGGGGAAGAGAGGGGGAAGAGAGGGAGAAGAGAGGGAGAAGAGAGGGAGAAGAGAGGGAGAAGAGAGGGGGAAGAGAGGGGGAAGAGAGGGAGAAGAGAGGGGGAAGAGAGGGAGTGGGAGGATAGGGGTGAGGATAGGGAGTGTATCATAACGGAGGGAGAATGGTCAGAGAGGTATAGAGCAGTGCTCTCCAACCGATGTGCCACGGCACACTGGTGTGCCGTGACGAAGTACTTAGTGTGCCGCGGGACGTTCGGAGTTTATGCAAGGGAAAATCAGAAATTGTAATTCTCAAGCTACAAACGAGTTTATTCATCTGCGGAGTTATCAATTAATAATTCCTTCCTAAAAACTCGAGAGGAATTCATTGAACTCAGGAGCGATCACTTGAAAACCCAAGTCAGTTGACGTTCGTTTTTCCATTAAATGTAAAACTTAAAGAAATTATTATAGATTGTAAAATGAAAACTAGTTATACTCCCATGCATCTTCAGATATTGAATCATTCATTAAAGGAAAAATATTTTTATACTGTCTTCGATGTCGTTATAATCCTGTTGTAAAGCATCTGAACAGTGTGATACTGGTAAAACATTTGAAAAATTAATTTTGGTTTTATTTCACAAATCCATTGAAATATAAAAATGATTTTCAATGAATCTTACTAACAATTTATTCCCTTCTTAAGAAAATATTTTATTTTTATTTTTTTTTGTTGTCGCTAAATAGTTGTAATAAAAATCTTCAACAAAGTTTCGTGTGAAATTAATTTCGGTGTGCCGCGATGAATGGAAAAATCTATAGGTGTGCCGTGAAATGAAAAAGGGTGGAGTGCGCCGGTATAGGGAGCTATGGGAACAATACGTGAGTAAGAATGCCAAGAGCTTAGGTAAAAGATAATTAGAAGGAACTAGGTAGCAAATATTACGCCTTATAGAGTTATTTTGCCCAATACCCTTTATTTTAACATACTGTCTCCAATTAGAATACAAATGGGGATGCATGACAAACAGTGAGAGAAGAGATTAGTTAGAGTAATTATGCAGATGCAGGTGAGTGACATTTTGAATAAGTAACGCGTAATTGAATGAGGTCATGGAAGAAAAGATGCCAATAAGGAGAATTAGAAAATAAGGACAGTGAACAGATTGAAAGAAATTTATTGTCAGGATAAAATTAAAAGAATTGATTTGAGTAGGGAAACATCTTAAGAATGAACCTACCGGTAGAAACAAGAGAACTAGAACGGATGCCATCTTCGATTAAAAAGACGATTAAAACAAGAAAGAAACTTTTACCTTCAACCTACAAGTTCGGAAATTAACGGCGTTTATGTTTATTTTCTCTTCAAACGACACTTAAGAGGTTTCCCAATGCCTTTAAATGTTCCTTAATCGAATGAAAAAAATTGAAAACTAATTAATTCCGAGAAATATCTCAGCGAAACTTGTTTATTCTTCATTAACGACGACCTCGCTTAATTTCCCATTTGCGTGATAATTTTGCCCGATTATTTTGACCGGCGAATAGGAAAGAGAAAAATCATCAAATGCGCGCAATTATACTCGCGGAAGCGTGTATGTCATTATCGTTACACAGCTGGGATACGGGGATAGGCGCTGATGGAGACATTACCGTTAATTTCTCCATTGCGGATGTCCTCGCATTCAAACATTGGAAGCCTCCAAACCGACGCCAAGGAAAACTCCGGGTTTTGATTCTGGATGAAATTGTCTTCGGGAATGTCTCCATTAAGTTTTCACTCAACCCTCATTCCTACCTCCTTCTCCCCTTCCCTACCTCCATCTCACACCCCTTCTCTCTTCTCCACCTCTGTATGTAATAGCCACTCGTGCATCTGCATGTTAGATAGGGAAGAGGGAGGCGCGAGTGAAAATTAGAGCGCTTTATGGGGTCGTTTTAGAGTCCATATTGAGCCTCAGGGGACCGGAGGGTGCGAGGCAGTCTCCAACTCCCCCACTCTTTCACCCCTCCCTTTGTCACATGAATCATACAGACGGTCACATGGAAATTGTGTTGCGGAAGAAGGAAAATGAGGGAATATTGGGATGAGGTGGAGTGTAAACTGCGGGTTTGGGAGAAAGGGGAGGGAGATGTAGAGGAGGGGATGAGAAAAAGGAAGGTTGGAAGGGTCAGGGAAGGGAACGTGTTAAGGGTCTCTGGCTTAAAAAGAGCAGACAACGACCCTGGTGATCCGGAGACGGAAATTAGCTTCGCCTGCTATGTCGCTGCGTAACAAGTTCAAAGGAGTCTCCCCGCCCCTTCTGGCGCACGAGGGGGGGGAGGGGCGAGAGGGAGAGAGTGCTTCTAGTCGGCCCCCGTCGTCGACGACGCTCCATCCGCCCCAGAGGGGTAGTTTTAAAGGGGGGAGAATTTCTAACCGCCCTCCTCCCCCATCCAAATTCGCCCCATCACATCCCCAATTGCCAGCGTGTCACCCTTGCTATTGTCGGGTCTGATACTTGGTTCCGGTGGCGGGGGAAGGAGGTGAGATTAAGGGATGAAGTGGTATCTGTTAAGAGAGGCTGCGAGCCATCTTGCGGAAAAACTCGAGAGGCAGACAAAATTAAAGAAGTTGCGGGGAAAACCCCTCGGACTGCAAAATGTGTCAAAATCAAACCAAGGTTTTTTTCAATGCTGGATTCTCTAACCGCATGGGGCCCATATCAACAAAGTTGAAACACAAAGCGGGCTGAATTTCACCATAATGAGCTTGACAACTTTGCTGAAACTTAAACACAACATAGATAATGGTATAGATTTTAATAAAAACAAACTCCTACGATTTATGATTATTAAATATTTTTTAATTTTTCCTATTCAAATTTCAACCTTATTTCAAAAGATAGTGACGATCGATAGCATGTACTCGTCACATCAGATGTTCCTCAGTGTAGTGTATTGGACCCTCTGCTATTCTTAATTTATGTAAATGATATTATTTCGATAGTAGATAATAAAATTAAACTTTTCACAGATGTCACAGTCATATATAAGGAGATACTCAGTCGCTGCAGGAAGATTTAAAAGCCATTTCCCCGAAGTGTAAGGAATGGAAAATTGAAATTAATTACAGTAAATGTGTGGCAGTATCGTTCTGGATGAGTAAGAATAGAGAAATAGGTTTCGAGTACGAAATCGATACAAGGAATATTCAAGCAGCTGGACATGTAAAATATTTAGTAGTTACAGTTTTTTGTGACCTTTTGTGGGACATGCACATCCGTCGTGTCATAGGCGCAGCTAACAAGAAACTGGCGTTCATAGGCAGAATAATGTGGAATGGTACCGAGAAAGTACGTGAAACGTGTTATTTTTCACTAGTTACACCACAGGTTGAATATGCTTCCAGTGTATTAGATCCGTATGAGAAGGTCAATATAATTTAGTTTGAAAGAGTACAGCGGAGAGCAGCCAGATTCGCTAAACAGAAGTACGAACATATGGAAAGCGTCACATCATTATGGAAGGACTTACAATGGAGATCTCTGGAAGACCGTAGACTGTGCTCAAGGTTAAGGCTCCTATAGAAATACAGATCAGAATGTCTAGCAGACGAAGTATTGGGAATTATTGAGGCTCCAACGTACATGGGTAGAAACGAACATGGCGATAAGATATGTGAGATCGATTGTAGGACGGAGCGGTATAGTGGCTCATTCTTCCCGAGTACAGTACGAGGCCATAACAGGAAAGTCAAATCTGCGAGTAAGAAGTGTTTGGTAGGTCTCGGAGCATTTCACCCTCTGCAACCCATCAGATTGGTCAATTGCAGGGTCACATGTAGATGCATATTTGAGCGCCTTCTTTAGAGCAATATGACGTACGCGAGAAGAATATCTTCACATACGGGACTGGTTGTTGCGCTGTATTATCTAAATTGCTCTATTAAAGAATAAGGATCATGTGGCCAATAAAAGTGTCTTAATTTATGAAACTATGATATTTTAAATCGACATACAAGAACAATATTATTAACTGATAACGCGAATTTATCTCCACTAATAGCGTAAAGCTAGGAATATATCGATGATATAAAATATCTTCCTCCCACACTACAGAAGCATATATCTCATTCAATCAAATTATTAAAATAACATTATATTTTTTTTGTACTATATTTTTAAAGTGTAAGCAAGTTTTTACTTGTGTGACGTCTTGGAATTCACCAAGATTTATCGGTGGCATGAAGAGAAAAACAGTAGCTCTGAAGATTTTTTCATCGTGTCCTTATATAGCTAAGAAAATTCTTAATAATGATCGATTTTTTAAAGATAATTTTCCATGCTTACATCATAAAATCGCATAATACTTGACAACGGAATAACCGCCTATCCGTTTCTTTTCGGGCCGTCCCGTCATGCCGACGCCTTTCCCTCAAAACGGCCACCAATCAAAGTTGGTCTAAAAGTGCCGATCTCTATAAATCACTCCGTTTTACAGATCAAAGCCTGCGAAACTGTTGAGTTGGTGCTAGCGCAGCAGTAAATTTCGACACGGTATTTAGGCGGAGGGAAGGGATTTTGAGGTTTTAGTGGATTGGGAATTGGGAAACGAGCGGCCAGAGGCAGCGGAGAGATCCACCGTTTTTACTGTCAGATAGAAGATGTTGCGAGTTATAATTCCAGGAAATAATGGAGCATTTGATCGATTTTCTCACTGTTAATATTTTTTTTCCCAGTTTGATTTTTATATATTTATTCTGAAAAATATATGTAAATTTCTCTGAAATACTAATACAAAATAAATCTGCCGATTTCATACATTTAAAAGAATATTTTATAAAATACCTCTTAAAAGAAGTAAAACCAGTAAGCGATTGCTGCGATAACGCGGTTCTAAAACTAAGAATCAATAGTTTGACTTTGAGGGTAAAATTATTTATTTTTCTTTTTCGGCAAACCTGCATGAAGTTCTAACCTATGCCGGGGAAAAAATGCGTGCGGATTTTTTCCTCCTCAAAATGAACTTCTAAATGTTTGTGTCAAGTTTTTAATCCGAGCGGAATACGCGTTGGTATGAAGTTCTAAAGGAACGAATGGGGAAGTGGGAAAGCGCAAGGAAGAGAGCGAGAGGCAGGGAAGAGCGATGAAAAGAAAGAGAGAGGGGAAGAGAGGAAAATAGAATTTGAGGAATGAAGAGGATATGAAGAAGAAAGCTAAAGTAGATAGGTAGATAGTAGAGGAAGAATGAGGGAGAATGGTATCGAAAGAAAAGGAGGGAAGTAGAGAAAGGAGGGAGAGAGCCGATGTGTGAAACAGAAGATATAGATAGATATTCGTCATTATTTGGGCGAGATTGAGACTAAGCAGTCTCTTCTACCATCTAACCCATTGTCAGTTACAAAAAGGCAGAAAGTAACAAAGAATAAAAATAAAATGAAAGATTAGATAAAATAAAATACTACATAAATACAATGCCAAGTTAGCATTTTTGGAAATGAATAGAGATGGAGATGTATTTGCGGGAAAAAACTAGGAATAATTCAAGTACTATTCCCTAGGAATAACCCCACTGCAGGAAAACACCCACACAAGAAGGGAGGGAGAGAAAAAGAGAGAAAGGGAGTGAGAGGCAAACAAGGAGGGAATGGGAGAGATAGAGGGAGACGAAGAAACAAGGATAAAAACAGTAGAGGTAAGAGAGACGAAGGCGGAAGAGGAGCGGAGGGAAAGAGAGAGAGAGAGAGGAAGAGGGTTCCAGATGAATTTCACACGGCCACCTAATTCGATTGCAATGGCCACCGCTCGCCCCCCTCTCCCCTTTCCCGCTTTTTAAATTCGCCTACAATGCGGGGCTCAACATTTACTCCGTAATTTTATTTTTATCCGCGCCCCCAAAACTCACTCGTTCACTCGGGGGAGCGGCGTCTGTCAATTGTCCCTTTACCCGCCAATTCCCTCAAGGAGAGGGTGCGTTGGTTTCCATGACACTGACACTGTGTCCGGAGGGGGTGCACGATCCATAAAACGTATAACGCATACATTCTTCCTCCGCCGTCGTTCCCCACCCTCCCCCTATTCTATATTCGAATAAATCCCCACCCCACTCTCCTCTCGTGGCGCCCCATTTCCCCCACTCTCCACATTTCTCCCACCATCTCCTCTCCACGCACTTCCATCTCCTCCACACCACACCACTCCATCCAACTTCTTCATCCTGCACGCCATCCTCTCCTCTTACGGATGCTTCGACTCAGGATATATAACCTATAAAACGGAACTACGCGTACGCAAAGTCCTACCCATATATATATAGTTAATATAATAAGAATATTTGAAAATGTCTTTTCATGTCTACCTTACTAGATTTGTGTCTATTCCAATTATTCGGTTCCATAGAAACGTTTATGTGAAAACAATGGGTCTAGGAAAATTCACCGCCAGCAATTCATTACCATCAATTCATCGCCAGCAATTCAACGCCGCGGAAAATTCACCGACAGCAATTCATCGCCACGGAAAATTCACCGCCAGCAATTCATCGCCAAGGATAATTCACCGCCATGGAAAATTCATCGCCATGGGAAATTTATCGCCTTATATGGTTCATGTTGTTAACAAAGGCTGTATTAAAAATGCGTGTGCGGACGCTACGTCTATAGAAGAATATAAGGGCAAATAATCCAACTATAGCGGTTTTAATAAATACGATAGTTTCATTTTTTGACCCGGGACGAAATGGAAGTAATCCACATTTGCAAGTAATATGCCAATTGTTTATGACAACCTAATGAGAATTTTTTAAATAATGATATGCAGAAATAGTTAACAAAGAGTAAGAGAGTGGGGAACGGGAGGAGTATATAATGAAAAAATGGAGGTGTGTAGAGGGAGGGAGGAGGAGGGACGTGTAAAAAATTATAATGAAACAGGTAATATTGATATCAATCAACTAGGAATCAAATATGGGAAATATTGATATCTATCAACTATCAACAATTAAGAGTATGAAGAGAAAAAAGGAAAAATATGGTGAGGGGGTAAGAGGAGGGAGGCGGGTGGGGGAGAATGGTTCATGGATAGCATAATTTAGATTTCCTAATGTTGTTTATTTAGAACTGAGTATACAAAAATAACGTCCTTCATTACATTCCCCTGCCTTTCCTCTCTATCCCCTACACCACTTTTATTTCCTTCTTCTCCTGTACTCTTAATTGTTGTTAAATTCCTAGTTATTAGATATCAATATTGCCTATATTTGATTCCTAGTGGTTTGATATCAATATTACCTGTTTCATTATAATTTATTACACTTTTCCCCTCCCCCTTCCTCCCCCTCTACACACTTCTGCATTTCTTCATTACATCCTCCTCCCGTTACCCCCTCCCTTACTCTTTGTTAACTATTTCTGCATATCATTATTTAAAAAATTCTCATTCGGTTGTCATAAACAATTGGCATATTACTTGTAAATGTGGATTATTTTGTCCCCGGTCAAAAAATTAAACCTTATCGTATTTATTAAAACTGTTATAGTTGGATTATTTGCCCTTATATACTTCTGTCGGCGTATTTTTAATACATGATCCATATAAGGCGATAAATTTCCCATGGCAACGAATTTTCCGTGGCGGTGAATTTTCCGCGGCGTTGAATTGCTGGCGACGAATTGATGGCGATGAATTGCTGGCGGTAAACTTTCCGGATACCGAAAACAATGTTTCCGGAATGGGTGTTCGCGCCTACGTCTGTGTTACCAACGTCTTGAACTCTCAATTAAAATCTTTTCAGGAAGATTGCTTCTTTACTAGGAGAAATAACAGTGAGATTTGCTACAGCGATACCATTCGCTAAAGTTACGATATCATGAAAAGCTAAATAACTTTTATGCAAAACGTCGTAATCATATAAAAAATTAGATCGTACTACATGATACTTGCATGTAGATTTTTTTATAAATACAAAGCGCGAACCGAACATCATTTGTCGTGGTTTCACTGTCATTAATATTTGAAAGTCGAATTCTTTCACTTTATTGGAAAGGGAGGTAAGGCGAAAAATCCTCTGTCATAACAATCGCTGAACAGTTTTCTGATCCAAATTTTTGTGTATGATAATTAGAGACGCATTTCAAAACGGTTAAGGATAGAAAATAGTCGGAAAAGCGCATATTTTTACGGTTGATAGGAGAAGAAAGAAAAAAGGGGATGCGGCGGAGAAAAGGGGGTGAATATAAGGGGGAGGGGGGTGGAAGGAAGAAACTGACTTAGGAGGGTTGCGGCAGGGACTGCCCCCGAGGCTCAGAGGGGCGAGGAGAGAAAGAGTAAGGGGGCGTCCGGTTTTACGACGGGGGAACAGGAGAGGGATGCGGAAGGGCTATTCTAGGGAGGCGGAGGAAGGGTTGAGAGGGAGGCAGAGGGAGGTTGCGTGGAGGAGGAGGGGAAGGGAGATGGCTAGAGAGGGCGGCAGAATATTGGGGGGAGGGTTTTTATATGATTCGATTAGATTCTCTTTTCTCTCCCGTCGCATCTCCTCCCCCTCTCCCTCCCTCCCTTTCCCACCCCACATCTCTTCCTCCCTTAACTCATGACGTGACGTTCGGGACTTCGGTGTCACGGAGACGAGAGAAAAATGAAATTATCGAATCCCTCTTTTCACCGCTGTCTCCCCGTGGTGGTGGTGACGGACGTTTTGAGAGTGGGAGAAGGAGGGGGAAAAGAAGGGGGAAAAAGGGGGGAAAGAAGGGGGAAAGAAGTGGGGGAGGAGGGGGAAAGGAGGGGGGAGAGGAATCGAAGGCATGGGTGGCTCTTGGGGTTGTTTGCGGGCGGAGGAGGGGGGGATGAGATGGAGAGGGGCTCCGTGGATGGAGCGAGAAGAGGGGTATATTGTGCGAAGGGTTTGGAGTGGGGGTGGAGTCTGGGATAGAAAGAGGACGCCAAAGGTTTGAATTATAAGTGGACGTTTCCGTACTCCGCGATGAAGGACGACGCAAAGCCATTTATTTCTTCTTTTTATTTGACGAGATGTCGAGGATAAGGATGAAAAGGGGAGGGTAATAGAAGAGAGTGAAAGGGAGGCACGGAAAGGATGGGTAACGAAGGATTATTATACTTTTATAAAAGGAAAAAAGCGGTGGCGAAATGTCGCATGTTACGTCCATGAAAGGAACAACGTAAATATGAGACTCACTTCCGGTTGATATTCAAATTCAACGTTTAGAAGATTTAAAATTAATTCATTTACGCAAAACAAATGCAGAAATCAATTATATAGGTCAGTCGTATTACATAAGCAGGGCAGGAAACTCGTGTAAGCATGAAATGGCTGGGTGAACAATTTGAAGATTTCGACTATAAAGAAGATGCTCTCGGCGGAAAATTTATAAACCTCGGTTCCAATGAAAGCCTCCTTATGCATACCACTCATGATGACAACCTTGCAGTCGAAACACGCTTATACAGGGATGCTCAGGTGTGGACATCGATATTTCAATTGAACCACCATTAACTTCTCATTTCGAAAAATAACGCAAAATACCGACAAGTTTCCATGGCAGCAAGAACGTAGCACGAAAAACTTGTCTATTCAGCATCATTATTGCTGTAGGTGTTTTTCCTATTTCTGCATCAGAAAAATGAACGGTCGTCTTATATTCGCGTGGTCCAAGTGGTCAACAGTTTGCGACCAATTATTTCGAATAGTATGGAGGGATCTAAAGATGAAATTCTATGGTACCAGAGTGATGAAGGAAGTGGTAGCGATGAGGAAAGTGAGGACTAACCTCACTGGATGTGTGATGGATTTCTTTGGATAGCACCTTTTGTTTATTTTTGTCATGTTTAGCCTTGTGGTGTGTGTGCATTATATGATGTAGCATAAATAATATATCTTAAAAATTGTTCGTCTGTACCTACGTAATTGAAAATTCTGCGAATGGGTCGTCGTTATATATTCAGGTAATCAGTTTTTTCCTTATACTACTACCATATTTTGGGGGGGGGTCGTCCTACATATATTCGAGTCGTCCTATATTCGAGTCGTCTTATATTCGAGTCATCTTATGTTCGAGTCGTCTTATATTCGGATAAATACGGTATACGCTGTCGTCGAGTATTGCGTAAGGGAGTCAGCAGATGAAGACAAGAGGGTAAGACGAATGTTTTCAGAATAGATCGAGAAGGAAATGAAAAGAGGAAAAGAAAGGGTGAATAGAGGACATATGCTGCGCCATAAAAAGAGTCGAGGGAGGGAATGACGAGGTGAGCGCCTGTGTAAGAGGCGAAGGAGGAGAGTTTGAGAGAGGGAGAGAGAGACGCGGCGATTAGAGGGTGAGACTTCCTCTTCCGAGTGGTATTTCTGTTCCCTTGTCCTTTCGGCGTCACCTTCTCAGAACACCGACCCAATCGCGAGAGTGGGTTTTGGGCTGTGAGAGGGAGTGGCCTTTGAGAGCGGCCCGTGAGGCCTCTTCTGTCCCATAATACAACGAACTTGAATAAGAGTCCTTTTCACCCGAAGCTTGATCACCGTCTATTGAATCGTCACCGTGTTAAGGCGGCTGGCGACGAGGGAGCCAAAGTCTTGTGCTTAGTCACGGGGGCGGGATGGGGGCGAAAAAGGGTGGCACAAAGAGCCCGGTTGACGAGGGGTGGGGGAGAAAGGAGGTGAGGCGGGGGAGGGGGAGAGGTAATAGGGGGAGTGGAGGGGGGAGAAAATGAGGCGTAGAGAAGGGGTTCTAGTGACAGTGACGTGCACATCACCGATTGGGACGACTCTGATGAGGGAATTCACTGCAGATGCGGTGGGTTTGGATTTAAGAATGACGTAAGTCCGTCTCGCATAATGACTTTTTAGAGGGGAGCGACCCGAAGAGATGGATCACTTCATGCTGCGAAAACATTCGTTTGAAATACGTATCTGAGAAATAAACACACGCAGGGATTACACGATAATAAATTATTTTAAATTTTGATACTTGACTGACGTTTAAGAAAACCCCATTGCCAGCATTAATGATAAAACAATGTTTTAACTCCAATATTGCTCATCAATAGTAAATTTTACTGCAATTAATGGCGTCATAATACAGGAAAAAGCAAGTAAAGAGGTGCTTAACTTAGTGGGTTTCTAGGGTCTAGGCATTTGTTCTTTTGATGCATTCCAAGTACAATAAATACCCTCCTCATTTATTTTGCTACAAAAATTGATTTTCAAATGCGCAGAGAAAAAACATTCGCATTACATGGCATATTTCATCTGTAATAAAGGAAAATTTCAAGTTTCAAGCAATTTCATTGTCATATTAAGTGAGGTTCGACTAAATATCAATTATGGGATTATATCAAAATAGTGGATGAAATGAATTAATCCACATATCTTACCATTTTATACTGTCGGAGCGTTCAAATAATTCAAGTTGACATTGAAAATTTCTAAAATAGCGTGTATGTAGGGACCACTGTGATCAAATCAGCACGCTCACTGCCATCCGCTACAAAATGTTGTTAACTATTTAATTAAATCCGAGCGGCCACACCCCTGCGGTCTACAACACACCATCGAAGATTAACAATGGTCCTGCACGACCTCAGACTTAGGCCTTTTTTCTCCGCACGCTCCGAGCGAGTGTGACTTTCAAATCACGGAGAGACGCGACCAATCTCACGCCGACGATCAAAAGAGCGGACCGTCTTACCTTCCAGTCGCTCTTCAGGATAATTCCAGGAAACTCGAGATCAACACAATCCGTCCCTGCATCCCTACCCCCTCTTTGCTACCGCCCCACTCGATAAAAGCACGTCCTGCTCTTATGGTTTTACGCCTCCCCCCTTTTTTATCCCAAGTGGGTAGGTAGGAAGGTGGGGGAGAGGAAGGAGGAGGACGGGGGGCGGGAGGGAGAGGGGAGGTTTGTGTGTTAGCGACGGCATGAGTCTTCTGTCGTGTCCGGAGAAGAAAGTGATTTCCTTAGAATCGGCAGGGGGGTAAAAAAATACTGGTCTCGATTGACAGAAAGTGCGCCGCCTGGTGTGTCGAATCCATGGTTACACAAGATTAACTTGTTCCTTGGAAAGAGGGGAGGGGGATGGGTAGGGTGAGGGGAGGGGCAGTGGCCGTGGACCGCCACCCACGCGAGAGGGATAAAAAGGGTTTTAAAGCGATTAACGGACGCAAACATTGGGAGAGCACGATCGCCTACGCTTCAATTAATTTTCTATATACTGCATTCCACCCTTTCTGCTCCACCTCTCTCTCTCTCCTCGTACTCTTTCTCTCTCATTTAGCGCGCATTTAGCTCCGCAACAATTCAGAAATTTTCAGCGTTTTCAAATTCATTCGTTTCTCGAGGGCATGCATATGTCAATGATAAAACAACGGCCAATAGTACTTCCACACTGATTATGTCCTACAACTCTGTAGAGCTACTTCATAGGTATGCAGGCCATCTCAGAGATTCAGAAAGGCCTGGGCCAATTCAAGATTTTGAGGCCCCTGACCATAATTAAATATTAAAACATTTGAAGACAAAATAAGACAATCATTAGCTAAAGAACAGTGAAATGAAATTTGCATATTTTTTAATAATAAAGTGATATTCAAGCCTTTTTTCACACGAATGTACCGATTATTGAGGAAAAATCTAATATTTGGACAATTTTAACAGTTGATATTAAGCATGACGAGTCCATTCAAACTCAAATCTGGGCCCTCTTGAGCTTTAGGCCCAGGTCAAATGGACCCTCTAACTCCTCCTCTCAGAGGCCCTGTAGATATTTATGACTTTTTGTGCAACTGTTGTTTAACTGTTGATGAATAATATTGCATTTTTATCGATTAATTAACTATTACTGTATTTTTATTGTATTTTGTAGTGTAGTGTAGCAGTCGTCGTCACCTGGCTTGAGCCAACTTGCGACATTTTAACTAATAAATAAATAAATAGTTGTAAAGCCTTGAGTAAATAATGCAATATTAAAGTGTGTGCAGAATGATACACCTGCTGGTGTAGGCATTTCAAGTTTTTTCCTCTTTATCCTCGAACTTCATTTTAAACTGAAAGGAAATATTTTGAAAGTATTTTCCGCACACAAAAAAATATGAAACCCTTTATTCGTATTTATGAAATTGCTAACCGATAGTAAACGTTATTTTTAAATGCCTCAATTAAAGAAGAGCTTCCAAAAATTATTTTAATCTTTATAATTACGCAATAAGACCAATACATCATTACTTATCTTTTCGTTTACGAGAAATATATTGTTTTTGCTTTCAATCCGTATCTTCTTTGCAAGAAGTAAAAGCGATTAATTCTTAAGAAATTTTTGGATCCAAGATACATTATCAGTTATTATACTTTATAAAGGTATGATTATAGAATTTATATAACGGAATAAAGCGCATAATTACTCCGCTGCGAATTTATTATTAACCTATACCAAAAAAATTCCTTAATTTTCCCGCATAAATAGCCTTCTCTTTTTATTCCACCTGCGCTAATTTTGCTATATCTTTTGTATCACGTCGTGTTGTACACGGCAATGGGTTAGATGGGAGAAGAGATAGTTTAGTCTCAATCTCGCCCAAATGAAGACGCATATCTATCCATATATCTCCACCTCGCCACCCTTTAATCTACCTCCCCTTCCTTCCCCACTCCGCCAACTTCTCCTACTCTCCGTCCCTCATTTTGGAACAATGGAACATTTTTTATTCTAAACGCCGTTTCTCCTTTTTGCTCCACCGCATTTTCCTTCCCGCGCACACTGTGCTCATTGGACCCGCGACCACACTTTCTTTCTCTTTTATTGCTATATAAGTATATATATATATATATATATATATATATATATATATATATATATATATATATATATACGCCGTCCAGCGACGCGGGATCTCCGATCGGACGCGGGGCATACCGAATTTTAGGCGGGAGGATGGAAAGGGAGGGACGGGAGGCTGGGTGCGCGCCGGTGGAAATTAGGATGGGTCCCTGGGTCGTAGAAGGAGGGGAAGGGGAGGAAGGGAGGAGAAAAACGATGAGAGGGAAAATGGAAAAAGGAGGTAGGAGGTAGAGCGTACTTAGAGAAAAAGGATACACAAAATATATCAACGGTGAACTTGGAATCCATACGGGCGCCTGTGAATTAGTATCGTTAAGAGAATGCGAAGAATAAAAATATCAAATCGACTTTTGAATTACTATTTGGGTCCTAATTCTTGTTCAATTATGACAAAATTTTGATTTAGATTTGTAAAACGATCACGACGCGAAATGATTTTAAAACGGTACGGAATGAATTTTAAAGAATCGCGAGTCCGAAATTTTACTTTTAAAAATCACGAAGAGGGGCCGCGGAACCTAGCCTCCGAATCATATCGAGTTGCATATCATCGCTCCCCTCTAGATAACACCACAAAACCACTAGAATACTGAGAGGCGAAAAGAGAAAGAAAACGGTTTGAAAATATTCGATTTCGTTTTCAGACTAAATCTCCCCGATATCCGCGTGAGAGATTTGGCTATCGTAATTTCACAATAAACAAAGTTCAGAGGCGAAGAGTATTTCAGGGGGGAAAAAGTTAAACTGTACGGGATCGCTCACGACGGCCTCGGTGGAAGTCAGACGGCGGGGAAAGGAGAGGAGAGAAAGAGGGAGGGAAGAAAGGAGGAGCAGGAGGGTAGGTAGCGCCTCCAGTAGCGTGTGCGTGCGTGCGTTTGTGAGCCTGCACCGGATCCCGAGTGCTCCGTCACGCGGCTCGATGATTACGGAAAAATAAAAATATTTATTCGGACGGAGGGCAAAAACTGCGTGCAGAGTGAAGAGGGAGGAGGAGGTGGGTTTTCGAGGAGGAAGTTTTGGAGTACGGGATGCCGTAAGTGGACAAGGAGAGAAAGAGAGAGAGAGAAGCAAAAGCCACAGTAAAGGCACGGGAAGGATGAAGGGAGGGATAGAAAAATAAAATTGCAAAACTTATCGTCCGAGGATTCCCTTTCTCCCTCTAGTGTTTCCCGCGGACGCGGCGTTCATTTTTTTCCCCGACTGCGCTAGAGAGAGAATTTCCCAGAAAACAAAAAAAGGCATTTCCCCACCCGCATCGCACGGCCATCCGACTCGAAATTAATAAGCGATCCCTGTGAAGTGCTCGTGTTGCTTTGGAAGGGAGAGAGAGAGAGAGAGAGGGGGGACAGAGAAAGGGAGAGAGAAAGGTGGACACAGGTGCGGGGTAGGGGAGGAGGCAAAACTGGAGTTGGTGGAGCGAGGTAGGGAAGAGAGAAAGGAAAACATGGAAGGAAGGAAGAGGCAGTAGAGGAAGTGCAGGAGACGAAACGGAGGCAGAGACCGGAGAAAGTCAGGAGGAAGGAAGAAGGGAGAGAGGGGAGAAAGGAGGGAGAGAGGAGAGAAAGGAGGGAGAGAGGGGAGAAAGGAGAAAGAAAGTTGAGGGAGGTAAGGTCAGGACGGGAGGAGAGAGAAAACTGGAGGGAGATTTTAAGGTGGAGGTGGGAGTAGGAGTTGGCGGAGGAAGGAGGAGGCGCGTCTGCTGCGCCCAAGTAATAAAAAAATGGCGTCTCCCTCAGTCTCTTTTTCGAATGCATGAATCACGTCACGTGACCATCGGGTCTGCTCGAGGGCCTCGCAGTGAACGAATCGCTGATCGTCGAAAAATCGTTCGCCGCTGGAAATGAATACGCGAAATTCTCTTTTGGAAAAGCGATTTAAGGATCTTTGTCCACGCTCCGTGCTCCGGGTATTCCGTTTTTTTGGAACCGATTTCCAAAACGCACAGGCACCCTAGCGAGTCTTTGAGTAGCGAGTTTTTTTGCGAACATTTTGAGGACTATTTTATTTGCGAGAATGGCCGTCTTGCGCTTAAAAATAAAGTTTCTCGATTTCTACCTCCTCCGATCAAACGGTATTGTGTATTTATGTATTCGACGAGTGCAACTTGAAAACTGGTTGAAAATCAATCGGGTTAAGGTATTTATTTATTTAATTATCCTTAATACGGCGAGGTTGAGGCTATATGGACCCTTCTTCCACCTAACCGTTTTAATATACAATATATCTAATTAATTTGTATGTACATAATTCAGTGCAAATCAAAACAGTGAAATGAAAATTACTTCAAGGTGTACACAAATAAGAATAAAATTAAGAAAAGTGCAGCACAAATATACAGGAAAGTAAAATAATATCAAATCATCATAAAGAAAAGACTCCAGTCTGCTGATTGTTATAGTGATTGCGCTGGTATTTTAATGAAGGAGAGAAGGAGATACACAGAGGAAATTTTACATTTTTATGAGGATCTAACCCTAGCTAAGTATTTAGCGCAATATTTCTTATGAGGTATGAGTGTAAAGAAAATGTAGAATGCATATAGAAAATTAACAAATGGACGGTGATGCTGGAAATGCTTGGGATAATCATGATTAATGCATAAATTAAGGAATAGAATGATTAGAGTAGGAATTGTGGAATTGCTTACGATTTTTAATTTAGACAGAAATTGTGCCACAACCTTGATAGGTATGGCTCAGAGCGTACGAGAAGAGATGGGCGGAAACTGTAATAAAAAAACACATTATGTGTAAGGAGTTGCGTGGAAGCTAAAGGAAAATAAACAAAAAAATCTTAGCAATCGGGATACCGAGAATAAAGAATGGAGGAAGTGTTTGGGCACGGTCAGGAAAATACTTAAGTACATACGAATTTCGAGACGCTTAGGAAGGACCGAGAAGGTATGCGGCGTGACGGGACACGAGGAGAAGATGGGGCGAGGATGGAAAGGGCGAGGCGGGATTAGGCGAGCGAGATGAGGTTAGCAAAGGAGGCGAGAGATAGGAGAGGGAGGAGACGAAATTGGACGAGGGATAAAAACACACACTGTTCGATTGGACACTTTTTCTCCTCTCCTAGCTTCTCCTTCGTCGTCCCGTGTTTCCGCGAATCCGGAAGGTGTTCCGGGAACCGAAGCGGCGGCGGTCACTGAACAGATCGAACGGGGAAAAAAACGCAGTCGGTGGGGAGAAGAGGATTAGAGAGAGAGGGAAAGAGAGGGAGAGAGAGAGCGTAAAGAGAGCGGCGGAGAGGGAGGGAGAGGAAGAGAGCGAATGGACGAGGTAAAAAATTGAAGGTGAAAAAGCGCCCATATCTATCTATTGGATCCGGTGATAGCGTAGGAGGGAAAGGTCGTCGGAAGAGATGGGCGGGGGACGGGATACTTGGGCGTGTGGTGGTGGAATGGGGGGAGGGAGGGGAGGAGGAAGATACCCTAAAAAAACCAACATTCCCTCTCCTCCCCCTTCCGTAAAAGCCATTCTTTAGTTCCCTAGGGGAAGGCGAGTGGCCAGCACGCCGAACCACACGGAGCGGTTTCCTCTTAAAGAGAATGAGGGTGGGAGGGAGGAGATATGGAGCGAGAGAGAGTGGGAGGGGGGAGGTGATGGGAGGGGGGAGGTGGTGGGAGGGAGGGGGAGGGTGATCGAGGAGGGACGGATGGGAGTGATTCACAAATGGGGAGGTGGGGTGGAAGTGGACTTTTGGAGCCCTGAGTATTTATGGGAGGAAAGGGGGGGGGTGCATTTTAACAGACAGTCGCGGGAGTTGTTGGATGGGAATGTGAGGGGGGGAGGAGGGAGAAAGGGTGGGCGAGTCGGGGAGGGGGAGTTCGGGAGAGGGTGGAGGGATGATAAGGGGGGAGGAGGGTGGCTTTAGCTGCGAGATTGACGGAAAGAGCGACGTATAGGGCGAATTATTCATGGGACCGTCGAGGGATGCGTTGTCGGGTGACGTAGACGACGTCTTTTGGTTTTGCGAGCGAAAGAGTGCGGCCGTCGGTTGAGCGCACAGAAGATGGGAGTCTGAGAGCGCTTTAAAATTCAGCGATTGCATATGCGGACGAACCGTGAGGATCACCTCTAAAAGGGAGGGTGTGAAACGGGGAGAGGAAGGAAGTGAGAGCGAAACTGGAAGGGGGATAGTAGTGTAAAGAGATAGGGAAGACGAAGAAGACGAAGAGAGCGAGAGTATGATAGGAGAGAAAATACAAGCGGGAAAAAACGCGGCAAGGAACAGTCAGAAAGGAGTAAAAGATGGAAAAGAAGAGATGAGACAACCAGAGCGAAAGTGGTACAGGTAAAACTGACTGGCAAATAAATGAAGGAAATTACAAACAAAGCCCAATTCATATTCATATGAACTAAAAATTTGGTGTTTTCTGACTACACTTTTGTATATTGCAGATGTGGCCAAATTATTAGGATAAAAGTGAAAATTACATATTATTATACGTATATTTTATGAGGAAAAATATTATATGTTATTGAAAACAAATCTAGTATTTTTTATGCATTCCTTTAGCCTTGATTAGCATGGTGATTCTGCTTGGCATGCTTTCTACAGGTGTTTTCCAATTGTTTTTTATTTGTTCATCCTGATACCAAATTTTGATGAGTGTCTCCATCAAGCCAACCCTTCTCTTTATATCTTTTTACTTTCTCATATACGTAGCATATTAAGAAAGTATTGTTATCGTGAAAAAAATCCGACTTCGAGATTTTGATGGAAATACACGTTTTAGGTGTCCCTGAGTCCATAAAAGTGGTTTTCGCCATGCCGTCTGTCTGTCTGTCGGTCTTTTCGCTGTTCTAGGGCTCAAACGCGTACATAAAATCGAATGATATCATTTTTTGCAGACACTTTTTTCGTAAAAATGATATTGCGCATAAATTAAGGGTAGTTTATTCTTGGCGATTTTTAGAAAAATTTTATTTATTCAAAAATGGCTCCAGAGAATTTGATTAAAATCAATCCAATTGTAGAGCCTGATGTCACAAATAATACTACGTAAGCCATATATCTCTTGAAATCACTATATGGCGTCCAGTGGCATTACAATGTACGCTAAGCTACCTTATCCAAGCCCTATGACGTTACGCCTCCGCCGCGATCCACTAAAAATCTTATTACAGCCTAAACGGTTAAACTAAATCGAATGATGTAGACAAAATAATCGGGAAGTTATCTTTCTTCCTAAAATTTTTAAACTGACCAGCTATTCATTGCACTACCTCTCATACCCATTGCGCGTAGGCCAGAGGGGATCAGCAGGTCGTAAAAAATAATCGAATGATATCTTATATTTATTGATAATATCATTCATAATAGGCACTCTGAGGAGATGAACGATATTGAGCAACAATTAAGGATACTTTATTCTAGGATATTTTGAAATTCGTTTTACTCAAAAATGGCTACAAGGATTTTGATTAAAATCCATCCAATCGTACAGCCTGATGTCACCAATAATACTTACGAAGCCATATGTTCCAAAAAATGACTAAATATCGACCAGTAGCATTAAAATATACAGTAAACTACGGTAAACTTTGATTTATAAGCGTTTTTCTTTTATAAACGTACACAGTCAACCAAACGTATATACGTAGGTATATGAAAAAGTTTGTGCAATGTATATTGCGCCGTTTATTTCTTGATCTTTTTCTTGCCTATAATCCATAAGTTTCAATGGGAATCATGTCAGGCCTATTTCCTGACCATGGGAGTACTTCTAGTTGTTTTTCTTCTAATAATTTTATGACTTTCCCTGCTTTGTGGCATGTCACCCCATCTTGCATAAGGATGCACTCATTGTTACCAAACCATTCTCTTATTTGTGGGAGAAGCCTTTTTCCTGTACTTTTATGTACTGATCTTGTCTCATGGTACCCTCCACAATGCATAGTCTTCCTAGACCATGCCAAGAAAATACACTCCAGACCATTACGGAAGTTGTATGCTTCACTGCTTGTATCACACAATCATGGTGGAATTCCTCTTCTGGTACCCTTCTCACACACTGACTCGATTCATCAGCAACGGTGAAGATGTATTCATCACTAAAGCAAACCTGAATCCAAAAAGGAAGCCCTAAAATAGCAAATGTCACACTGTGTCAAAAAGGGCATGCATTTTAAACAATATTTCAAGTTAACTTATCCTGTACTACACAGAATAATCTGTGTAGTACAGGATAAAGTTTCAAAAAATGGACTCTAGTAGTCTAAAAATGGAACATAAAAACAAACAGCTTATTCTAAAACAATTTTGCTGTATAATGTGCCTTTTTCCAGTCATAAAACGTCCAGTTTTCCAGGCCTTTTGCCCACTGGAGTCACTTTGCAGCCATGGCAGGTGTAACCCTCGCTTTATTCCGAGGTTGCCTTGCTTTCAGCCCTTCATTATACAGCTGTCTTCTTACAGTTCTGGCAGGTATATGTATCCACATGCCTTCAATTTCTTGCATTGTATTGCTACGATAGTAGCCTTGCTATTCTCTAGTGCCAAGTTTTTCAGTTTTCATTATCCCTCTGGGCTCAGTTTTGGCTTTCTCTCACATTTGCAAACATGTTGGTGCTCATAAACCATCTTCTTATCTTCACGTTTTTTGAGTATACTGACATATTGTTGTGAAATGTTTAATTTAGCAGGTATTTCTTTCTGTGAGTATCTCCCTTCAGCCAAGAGAGCCCTTGTTATGCCATTTTTTCTGAGACAAATCACTTTTTCTCCCCATAACGTCAATAGGTTATGGTGAACAGTAGTCAAGAAATATTAATCGAAACACATGTTAAAAAAACAAAAACATATCAATAAACTTCAACTAATATTTGAGAGAGATTATGTAATTTTTTCACAACAACTGAAAAACACACAGGCTTCATGATAAAATGAAACCAGATAAACAGTTGTGATGGTTACCGTGCGATGATAGGTAGGCATTTGTTTCAGGGATACCAGCATTTCAGATATAAACTACTCCACTGAGTCCTAAAAATGTCCTAAGATAAAGTCATAACATAAAATAAACATTTTGTAAATAAATCATAGGATTTTTGGTTAGTTTTTAGCATTAATTGTAATATTATCATTGTACTCTAATAATTTGGCCACCTCTGTACATTGCTGTACGTAGTAAACTGACTTTTCTATTGTACTCAACGCAAAACCTTCCGTATTTCAAAAATTAAAGAAATTCACTTATACCCACTTTGATTTATTGAAAATTTGCTCAAGAAGAGCCCAAAATCTTCGGCAATAACATCCGTCATATTGCAGACTCATAAAATTAGAAATGTATATGAATCATTTTTGCATCGATGAATTATGATCCGAATTATTAGCTTCTCCTGGTGAACTAAAACTTGAATGACCTACAAGGCACTTGATCAGACACTAAACGGTTTAGCATTACAACATAAGGTGCAGAAGCGAATTAAAACCTTCTATTTCTTATTTGTAGGTTTTTACTGGATAATGGAGAAATTGTTTTGGGAGTCTTCGCGATACTAAATTGTATACGATATCTGAGAATCAAACATGTCGGTTGTTTTTTATCCTGGAAAAGTTAAATGGCATGGTGGGGGTGCGAGTATTTTTTGGGCAGGGTGAAGACGAGGAGGGGGAGGAGATGTGGCAGTCCTGGCAGGGAAGGGGTGGGTGAGGGAGAAAAAGCGGTCGGGGAGATATCAGGAAGTGAGGCTTCTGTGGCTTAGACGCGGGAGGCCATTCGATGGGGCGGACGCGGCTTTCTTCTCGAGGGACCAGCATTCGAATTGTGATGCAAATGGATTTGCGCTCTTTTGGATGTCTCCGGTTCCCGGAAATGCCACTTTCTCCCACTCCAAACCTCCCCTGCTCTCTATTTCTCCCCACAACTCACTCTCTCTCGTACTGTATCTCCTTTCCCTCCCTCTCCGATATCGCTTCTAAACTGTTTGTGAATTTTCATCAAAAGAAATATTTTTATAGGAATAAATCTTTAGCTTTACTATTTGTGGACGATTCTCAAATTATTTTTTTTTTCGCTTGTTTAAACTCATCAAATATTTTTTCTCATGTGTTAAAATTTGTGTTGATCTCGTCACTTGGATTAAACCAAGTTTTTCTAGAAAACAGGACATAATCCTCTGCGTTTGTTATATCTCTTAACATCGTTCTCTCCTTCCCTCAACGTATGTTTCCCTCCCCTCTCTCCTTCCATCTCCTCTGAGTCGCTTCCTCTTCGTGTGACATTTCACCGGGCACTGAAATGTCGACGGTGATCGACTGGCACGAGTGACCTCACTGCATTCAGTTGGGTCAGGGCAACCGAGGGAGGAGAGGAGATAGAGGGCTGGGGAAGAGGATAAAGAGGAAGGAAAAGAGGAGGCAAACGTAAGACGAAGGAGTGGGATAGATAAATAGATAGACTCTTCATAAGGCTACACTTAAACCTTACTTTTTCAATCTTCTTATTTGTATTTTCCATAAATGTGGGAAATAATGCGAAAACAATGAAGGATAAAAATCGAAGATAAAATGCCGAGAGAAAATCTAAACTCTCGTTAAAACGACTCGGATTAAAGAGATTTACTGAATAGGCCGAGACTTCGTGGGATTCCATTATATTAGGAGAGGACGGTGTTGTTGAAATAAACTAAATATTTAATAACATCACAAATTTAATTTAACTCTGAGCTATTTCCACATAAAAAACATTACACCACGACCGGTTTCGGTGAATAATCACTATCACCAGGTGACAAGCATTCAACAAGCAGGGTTAATATACCAACAGAAGGAAAAGGGAGATTTGGGAGAGAGGAGGAGAAAGGAATAGGTTCGTTAAAGAAAAATGGGCGAAAACTACGAGTCATAGTTGATTAACAAGGGGAGTGAAATTGGAAGGGATTGGAAAAACCAGGAACAAATATGGCAAAAGGAGCACTGTGGGATGATGATCGTGATTATTCATCGAAACCAGTCGTGAGTGTAATGTATTTTATGTGAAAATTGCTATAAGTTATATTACATTAATATAGTTATTGAATATTTAGTTTATTTTAACAACGCCGCCCACTCCTAATTTCGGATTTATTTTGGAAGATTTTAATAAAGGATAGCAAAATATCTAAGGAAAGTTTAAATGAAAAATATACAAAAATCGATAAATGCACAGTAATATTAAATTCGTGTAGGGATAAAGAAATAATTAAATAATATAAAAAATAGTTAGTCAATTACAGGAACCCAGAGTTGCGGGACCTCTAATAGTATTTGCTGATCAAGTGGTTGCGTAAGGTGCTTCAGTGACTCCCATTGCGACACAAAGGCAATTTAATCTTACAACTACTACATGAGATGACGAGCGGAAAATAAAAAATTGAAGGGTAAAGACAGAATATATACATTTTCGACTGCCTCCTCTGCTAATTACGTATTCCTATTCCATGGGAGTCGCATCACCAATGTTATAATTCCAACAAAAGAGAATATGATTCTGAAACCAAAGTATCATTTTGCCGAAGATATACAACCAGAGATATTGGAAATGGAAGACCCAATTGGAAAAAAATTATTTTTATTGCTTTGAATCTTTAAAATGAAAATATAGTGAGAGAGCAATACTCAACTAAACTCAGATGATCATTAGAACTAGCACATTAATTCCCTTTGATTGATGACCGGACAATCTAATAACCGGATTCCCCGTCCGTACGAGGACTGGCATTAAGATTTAGAAAAAGGATCGCTAGGAAAACTCCATCGTAAGATATCACCGCGGCTATTCTCATCCGAATATCTATTTCCGAAACATCCAAACATCCATCGCGTTATCGCACAGACCTTTATCGCACACTTTCCATTCCCTTCTCCATGCGGGCGAGCAGAAGAAAATAACACGTAATGGGCGGAGGGAAGTGGGATGGGTGGATTTTCTTTACGAGGTCGTAATTCTTATTGAGTACAAATATTATTTTAAGTATTGGGGCACACGAAGACCAGACGCGGACGGGAGGAAGTGGAGGGGAAGGGGGAGAAGAATGAGAGGAAGCGAGATGAGAAGGGGAAGGAGAGCGAAGATTGGAAATGAGTGTCGGGATACGTCTTAAGGTACGGTCGGGAGATTGGTCCGGATTTTAAATACTCCATTAAAAGCGGCGTCCACTCTTCAGTAGTTGATGGGAGCCACTTTTTGGCCACCGAAAGATTATCCGCAAGCCGCCGTGGAGACACGGTTTCCGTTGGTAAGCGAAACGGCGAAGGACGTCCGAAGCTGTCGCGTGGAAGAGGAAATGCTACTTTCACATTGTGTATAATTTTATTCGCACGTAACGTAACGCCGTACGAAAAAAAGAACGAGGTGTAAACGTCCTTGAATTATATGGTAACCGCTGTTGAGAGTTTATAAGCATTTTTAGCAGGTGGTATATAAGAACTGCTCCTTTTTAAAGATCGTGAATCACGCACGCGAAACCGGAACGAGAAAACGTTTCTGCTCGGCAAAAATGGATGGCGCGATGGAGTACTCGGATTATTCGCGCTTTGTGGGACGACGCCCCACCACTGCGCTGAAGTTAATATGGCCATTTAAGTTCTCGCGGGATGCAGCGGTGGTAATAGGAAAATGTCCAACCTCGAGGCGTGAATACCAAAGGAAAATGGCACTCAGACATACATGTACTTGCTAATTCAATCATTCTTCAGCAATAACGAGAGATAAGTCTTGGAGATATTGTTTTAGATAATTTATTACACTTACGTTTTTATTTTACCTCCGTTAGTTAGACGAGAAACCATATATTAAGAGTGAATAAGAAGGACAAGAGAAACATAAAGAGACAAAAGTGATACAAAACTTGGTGACTATTAAATTAAGAACACTATAAATACCGGGAAGACCCCAGTTATAGAAGACACCTTGAGCTTAACGCGACAGGTAACCGCATGACGCCTAAATAGAGATTTCAAAAACAGAAAGTTATGTACTTTAAATGAATGGAATTTTGTCTGCGATTCGGGTTATACCGAATAAATGTCGCTCATATTTAGAACTTTGCGAGATGTGGTCGGAAGTCAGAATATAAAAATTCATTCATTCATTCGTGTTCTGTCTTGCGACAGGTCCTACCAATTAATTAATTGGTTTTGACTAGGGAATATACATACACGGTGTGGTGGTTTCCCGTTGCCTTCCACACCGGACTCACACACAGAAGGGAGGAGAGAAACCCGGTGCCGGCATTTGCCTGCTCTTACGAAGAACACCAGGGGGGCCAACGGCTTAACGTCCCTTCCAAAGGACGGAACAGCTGAATTTGCGCGGTCTCCTCAAACCACGCAAACAGGGGGCCGGGTGACCTTGAGAAAAAATCCTACTCGCGCAGGATTCGTACCCGATGACTTTTTCAAGCATCGGGCGAGTAGCAGCCAGCGTCCTAACCACTACACCAAAAATATACATCTGATAATAAGAAAAACAGTGAAATGAATACATTTAAAGAAGAACGAAATTTAATAAAGGCGATTTAGAGAAGGCAATAATCACTATTTAATATGAAAGGGCAGAGTATATTTAGAGATTCTACGAGAAAAATCTGCAAACAAGGAAAGAAACGGGCTACAGTTTATAGATATTTTTGAATGAAGGAGATGCATATGTAGAAGAGATTTCAATGGAGGAAATTGGGAGTGTCATTACAGAACAGAACCGAAGCGGACATTGTATGATGATGTATGATGACACGGAAGATGGAAAAGAAGGAAAGCAAGAGATTTGATGAGAGAGATTAAAGGGAGGTATAGAAAGGGAAAGTACGAGGATAAGAAAGTGAAGAAGATCGCCCAGAGGAAATGAGAAAGAAACGACAATTAAGGAAAGACCTGATGAATCAGATATTAAAGGGGGATTCTTTTAACTTCACCCCTTAGGCTTCACCCAGAGTCTCCAGATTTCAACCGCGGGAAGAGCTTATTGCCATTAACAATCCCTCAAATTTTGGTTGCTCTAACTTAAAACGGCGTAGAAGTAGTTCACCGGAGAGGGAAGTGTGACTGACAGACGGACTAAACGATTGCATTAGCGGATTAAAAAGAATATATAAACAGGGAACAGAAAAGCATAAAACTAATGAGGGAGGGAGGGAGAACGAGCGAGAAAAAAAAGGAGAGGAAGAAAGAGGAAGGGGGAGAAAGAGGGAGAAAGGAGAGAGAGCGAGGGAGGGAGAAAGAGGGATGGAGATAGGGCGAGGGAGAAAGAGGGAGTGAGAATGGGGGAGGGATAAAGAGGGAGGGAGAAAGAGGGAGGAAGAGGGAGTGAGAATGGGGGAGGGATAAAGAGGGAGGGAGAAAGAGGGAGAGAGATGGCGAAAGATAGAGGGGGAGGCATGGAAGAGACGGGATTGTCCTCCTTGCTGGCAGAAAAGAGAGAGGTTGCTTCTCCTTGGGCGCTATGTCGAGTCACGGACGCCGCAAGGAGTGACGCATGACAAGTGAAGGTGAGGAGGCGGAAAAGGAGACCGGGAGGAGACTGCGTTCTATCATTACGGCGAGGTGCGCAACCGATGATCACGCGTGACTAAGGCCGTGCATTACGTGACAGACTCGACCGTCGTCCCTCGAGTTGTAGAGGGCTCTGTCTGTCTCCGCCTCTCTCTTTCTCCTGTCAGCCGTGGAACGTCAACCCGCCGCTCCCTACAAACCTCTCTCTATCTCGCTTACGAAAGGCAGACATAAAAACAAGATCGTAATGAATAAAGTAACAGAGACAACATTCGTGATTGCCTTGTTTCGGACGTGGAGTAATTTTATAACGGTACATTCTAATGGCGCTATAACGTCGTTAGAGCATAATAGAAGAACATGAAACGAGAGATATAAGCGATAAATAAGTATGTCTGGTGACAAAGCCTTGACCATAAATCCCTGCGAATGTATATCTGAGAGGAAATCTGGAATTAAATGCGGTGTTCCCGCTCGAAGATTCCAGTACACATCGGAAAGCGTTCCTTTTAGAGACGTAAAGGTGTTTGAATTTTGGATTAAGCCACGGGCTATTAATGGAATTCTCGATAGCAGCGATACAAACTGCTGGGTTATTCGATGGGAGGATTATTTTCCCTTAATTGTTCAGACTATAGGCGAACAACCTTAGAAGGGTCGACGAAGAGTGGAGAAAGAAAGGGTAGGGTGCCGTTGAGGGAATGGGAAGGGAAGGGAGAGGGAAAGGAGGTGCAAGTCAATGCATGCAGAAGACGGAGTAGCACGGAGGAGTCACATCCCGGAGATTAATTGATAATAACCATCAACAAAGCAATTCAAAAAAGAATCCATCATCCAATGCATTCCTGCTATGAGGCGAAGTCGATGGTTCTTTTACGGAAGCTGTTCAGCAACAGAATCTACTATGAATTAACAATCAGTGCAGACGCTGCGGCGTAGTTTATAATAAACAATCGATTAACCGGAGGTCGAATACGCGGAGGTTTAATTAACCGGATTTATTGAAACATATACATTTCAAGTTTTTAGACTGCATTACGTGCGTACATGTGAACGATATTTCCTTGTTTATTGCTATCTTAATATTCGCTATTTTTTCATTCGAGTGTACTTCGCGTATAGACATATCGATCAATCGTAATATCCGACAAGCCGGAATAGGCTAAGTCCCGAGTCGTCCGTTAAATCGGGTGTGTACCGTATAATGGAAAGAATTACCCTTGAGCCGTAATTTGTGGCACAAAGGAGGAATTCTTTCCATTAGAATCTACCGTCGGTGAATCACCACTGATGACGGCTGCTTTGTGTCTCTGGTTCTCCAAACATTTTTACGGCTATTGGGACTACATAAGTTATCAATCAGCGAAGCAATAAAAACCGGCTTTATAGAGACAGAAGAAATATAATCACTCAGCCGCGTCGTGGTTACGAAATTTACAAGAGAAATATTAATGACATTCCTCTCTTAAAACGCTTGGAGTAAAAGATAGGATCCAAGTACCGGAAAGTTTTATTAATGCCACAATATAACAGTGAAATTGAAGAATTTTAACAGCCGTCGCTTTTCGGAAAGCGAAAAAAAAACTCGAAAGAAAGGTCTACACTCCAGGGCATTATGTTAATTGTATGACGGCATCTGTTCACTTCGAAAATGATGAAAGAAAGCGAGGAAAATAGCACCGAAAGGATGTGTCGCCCGCGGAAGAAAAAGGTCGTCGCGGCCGCTTAATAAGGCGAGGAAAGGGGAAAAGGAATAAATAATTAAATTCAAGAGTTGGATACTCGAAGGTCACCCAGTGGAGGAGGAAATGAAGAAAGAGGACGGAAGAGAGAGGAGAAGAAAATAATGGAAAAGAGTAAGAGGGAAAGAAAGAGAAAGTTAGAGTGAGTGCGAGGAAAGAGATAGCGGGGATAAAAGGTGGACTAGAAAAAGGAAAGGTGGAAAATTAAGGAGAGAAGAAACGAAATAGGAAAAAGAGGAAAGAAACAGGAAATAGCCTTCGTTTGCGACAAAGCGAGGGAAAGAGATAGAGAGATATATGGACGTCTTTATTAGGCAGAGAATGGGAAGTTCCCTCACTCATGAGATATAGGAGTAGGAAGAAATTACGGAGGAGGAGAAAGGATAAGATAAAAAGAGAGAGAGAGGGAAATGGTAAACCAAGGTGGGAGAGAGAAAAGGGAGGGTGCGAAGAGGGAAGGGGATGAAAGGGTTGGCTGAAAAGCGACACGAAAGGAGGCGGACACGTCCGAGCAATCACGTCACCCATCCCGGTAGAGAGAGAGAGAAATCCAGACCACAAATGGGATTGCGGGGGAAGGGGGTTAGTTGAAGCGGGAAGGTGGGGAAGGATAGAGAGAGGATAGGTGTAGGGGAGTGGGGAGGGAGTAGGGGAGATACACAAGGTCAAGGAACGCTCCCATCCGCCTCCTCTCCCTTCCTCCTACACCGGCTTCCTCCTCTCTTTACCAAATTGCCGGTGTGCGTGCGACCGCCTGCACATGGCGGAGTGGTTTCGGATGGGAATGGGGACGGGAGAGGAATTGGGAGGGAGAGAGAAGGGGTGAGGGAGGATTTGGGAGGGAGAGATAGAGAGGTAGGGAGGTAGGAAGGAGTTGGGGGGAGTAGGAAGGTGTGAGAAGGGAGAGAGAGAGGGGAGGAAGAGAGGGGGTGAAGGAGTTGGGAGAGGTGAGGAGGGAGTGAGTTGGGAGGGAGAGAGAGAGAGGGGGGAGAGAGAGAGAGGGGGGAAGAGAAAGGGAGGGAGGGAGAGAAAGAGGGGAGGGAGGGAGGAAGAAGAAGTTAGGAGGGAGAGAGGGAAAGATAAAGGGAGGGAGGGAGAGAAAAACGAGAGAGGGGGAGAAAGGGAGGGGGTGAAGATGGAGTTGGGAGAGAGTGGGAAAAGGAGAGGAGGGAGTGAAGGAAGAGTTGGAAGCGAGTAGTAAGGGGTGAGGAGAGTATGTGTGTGCGTGTATTTTTGGCTAATCAACCTCTTGGATTATGATTGCCATAACTCCACACCGAACACAATCACAAGGGAGGAGGGAAACCCCTACTCTTAACGAAGAGCACCAAGGTGGGCAACGGCTTAACGTTCCTTCCGAAGGACGGAACGCTGACTTTGCGCGGTCTGGTGAGGAGAGAGTGATTTGGGAGGAAGGGAGGGAGGGGGAGGGGGAAGGAGATGGGAGGGAGTAGGAAGGGATGAGGAGGAATGGGGATGAAGGTGACGGTGGGAGTAGCGAAGGAGAATGAGGGGGTTCAAGAGGGAGGGTAAGGGGAAAATCCGCGACGGAGAGATGGTTTGGGGATCGGGGAGTGACAAAGAAGCACGGGTGGGCGTGGCAGGTGTCACGGTGACAGATGGTGATATCCCCATTCGATGCATTCCCATAAAAAGACAGACGACAACGCTGAGACCATGCGTAGGGGGGAAGAAAAAAGCCTGCGCGAATGGCGATATAAAACTTCCTTCAAACAAAACTACATAACGTACTATATTTTCGACTTAGCGAGGCCGTTTTCGAAAGTTTTTTTTTTAATCCCGAAACAAAACAACGCCATCGGTGCTCATCTCGAATAAAACACTTGACTTTCTCCCGACGCCGGATTAAAAATTCTGATTTTGCCCCTCTGATTGTTAGAGGAGGTCGTCCAAGGACATCCGAAAGAGCAATCAAGAAATTAATTTGTCCCGTTATAATTGGAACAAGCTATTCGGAAAGCCTCGTACGTAGTAAAAATTCATTTGGCGGATGATTCGAGGGAAGATTCTTTATTTATCGCTCCGATATGGATTGAAGGCGCTGGGCGAGCGAATGAACGACAGCGGAAGACGGGGAGAAATTCAGAGGGGAAGGTCTGGAGGGAGGGGAAGGAAGGGAGAGTGAGGTGGGAGGGAGGGAAATGGGGGAGTGGGATGGGAGGGAGGGCGGCAAGAAGAGGAAGGAAGAGGAAAAGAGATCCCAATCACTCAGAATTAGGAATGTAAATTAGGTGCTGTGTCTCTCCCATGCCTTGTCTTCCCTGCGCCGTCGCTCTTCACTTTTTCCCTTTTCCCATCCCCCCTTCCCCTCCTCCATATCCTCCCCTCCATTCCCCCACCCCCTGTCGTTTTTTCCCTTGACCTTACCACTCCTTACCTCCCTATCATCCCTATATTTTTCTACTTTTTTATTCGTACACTTTTCTCCCTCTATTTTCCCTACTTTTACCTCTATCCCTTTCCTTTCACCTCACCCTGTCATTCTCTTCAATCCGCTTTCTCTTCTCTCTCCCATTCACCCTCTCTTCTCTCACTTCCTCTCCACCTTAACCCCTTCCCCTCTCCTACAGCTCCTCTCACTCTCCCCCTTCCCCTCCTCCCTCTCTCTCTCTCTCCCTCCCCTCCCACTCTCTCCCATCGGCGACCAATTTGGAGTGAAGATGACCGTCCCCTGACGAAACCTGTTCCCGAACCAAATCTCGAGAGGCTTTTCGTTCCTCTTTTTTTTATGTGCGCCCACGATGTTTTTCCGTTGTTTTCTCCCGGGATGTTTTGTAGTAGTTATCTTTTTTCGGATTTGGGCATCCGAGAAAATTGTCGTGCTCACATCTCCGCAGACGATGGGTGGCAGAGAGGTGGGAGGGGATGGGAACGGGAGAGGGGAGGTGGTGTGGGGGAGGGCGAACAGGAGATGATTACGGGAGTAGGAAGTGATCTTTAGGAGAGGTTCGAGGGATGGTGGAATGTTTGGAGCAAAGCGGGAGGGGCGCGAGGGGGGAGGGGGGGAAGAAGTGTGTGTCCGGGTTCGTGGGGTGGAGTAGCTTCGGAGCGTCGGAGGCGTGGTGGGGGATGCTCGATAGCGAGGATGCCGGGGCGAAAGGGGTGGCGGGGTGTTTCGGCGGAGAGATGGCGAGGCGGTTGTGGCGGCGAAGGGGGTGGGGGGAGGGCGGCGACCGTGGTTGCGGTAACGAGGCCGATTAGGTGGAAAAATCGTTTTGCGAGAGATGGAAAGTTCAACCGACCGTCTCGGGCTTTCGCGTTTGAAAAGAAATTGCCGCGCTCGTTCTTTGCGTTGACACCGAGGCGGTCTCCCCCAGAGGGTCGGAATGACGGAGGAATTCTACGGCATTCTTGCGTTTTAATGCCTCATTCAAAGTCTTGCCGCGAGTTTTCACCAGGAACCAGACGCGGAATCGGATTGGTAGTAAAGATAGGGACTAAAAATTCTTTACCTAGTTTCGGGCAAACGTTTGTTACTTCAAAGATCCCGTTCGATGCGACAAAAAATCGTATTATTATTTTTCCTAATCGACGTTAATTACAGTGTGATTCAACTGCGGACTTGTAAGATACATTTTACAATATATGGCTTAACATTTCCTCGGGCAGTTAAATCTACGTAAGTTGAAGTTAACCTTCTATCACTTCTATTTACTCCGAAATGACGATAGATTTCCTCGCTCATAAAGTTGACAAATTAGCGAACAACGGAGAGAGAAATTCCTGATCGTTCGGACGCGAAGAGAATCGATATTTCGGCAAACACGTCTGATTGCAAACATTCGATAAACGCTTTCGCGATATGGAATGGCTGCGGATACGTAAAAATAGCTACTCATCAAATATGACATGGTTTGGGTTTGTTTAAAATTTCTTCTGAAGCCTAAGCATACTTAAAATTACTATTTTAAATATTTTGTTAAATAATAATTTGAAAACGAAGTGTATACAATGCGTATTTAGACCGAGAATCATAATAATTTTGTTGGCATTTTGTTTTCACGCCTGCAACGAAAGTATTTAGAGGATTATATCGAAATATTCTGCAAATTTAGTTCAGATATTGCGAGGATAACACGAAAAACAGGTTAAGGGGAAGTAGAAATTACAAGGACCAGAACAGTTGAGCGCGTAATGACAACAAATAAACTATCCTCTATGGTTTAATGGCATGGTGAATCTCTACAAGATTTTTATTCCGTATACTGGTATTCCTCGCATACCGACGCTTCGCCTAGCGACATTTTGCGGTTACGACGCATTGATAGTGTGACCATTTTCGCTTTTTCGTAGAACGAATTAACGTCTTGTATACAAGAAATCTTCAGAATCTGCAGAATCGTTTCCCCTCCGGATTCGTGCAGACAACTGAATACAGACAGACGTAGTTGTAAAAGTGACCTCTGGGCTTAAAATGTTTACTTTCATTTGGTCGATTTTTTTCAGTCACCATGCATACGTGAAAGTAACAAGATGGAGAAGTATACTCCATAAATGGAGTACACAGAGATTTCAAAGGCGTTCTTAATGGAAAATACGTATGGAACGGTATCGAAAGATTAGGTGATTCTCGAATTTTTATCCCCGAAACTATAGTCTCGGGGGCTATCTTCTAGTAAATGTTGTTCTCTATCCGAATAATTTTTATATCTATCTCTCGCGGATCACATAAGAGAATGGGAGCGAAATATATAGACTTTTAATTGTTGTTTGCTGAGAGAACCGTCTTCGCGATCGATGTAAACAAAATATGAGATGTTTTGCTCGGGATTTTCTCCAATTTTTATCTCCGAAACCATAACTCGTAATTACGTGGCCTCGCGGACTTTCTTGTAGTAAATTTTGTTGTCTATCCGAATAAATTTTTTAATCTATACCTTACATACCATATAAAAGCTAGGGAGTTAAAAGTTTGATAATTCATTGTTGCTTGACGGATGCCATTTAACGAGATACGAGTATAAGTTTATTAAAGCAATTATGTAAAGTGGAAGTTCTAATTGACGGATGCAGTTGAAAATCACAACTGGGCGATATTTTTTATAAAAATCACTCATACTTAATTAAATTAAAATCCGTCCAGCGGTTTAGGAGATGAAAGTTACGACGGACGGGCGGACCAGACGTGCCAATAAGGCGTTCCGCTATTACCCCTTCGCTGGTAAAGAACGCCTAAAAATGGTGCTTACGCTATTACTTGACCAAGACGTTGGAGTCCAATTCCAGGTCTTAAGACTTAAAGAGAGACAACCATGGCTGACCGAATATGCCCGTCGTGACGTGTTTAAAAAAAGCGTCGAGAGCATCTGTCGCACGCACTTATGCCTCCCCTTCACGCCCCATCGCCGGCCTTCCCGGAGTCATAATAACGCATTTTCGCGATCGAGTGAGGCTCTTACAGAGGCGACGGAGAAGATCGGAGGTCGGTATCGGAAGGAGGCGATCCTTCCCCAACCCAACCCTCTTTCCCTTCACTCTCCCTCGCCCTCTCTCTCTCTCTCTCTTTACTCTCCCTCGCCCTCTCTTTCTTCACTCTCCATCATCCTCTTTCTCTTCACTCTCTCTCTCACCCTCTCTCTCTTCACTCTCTCTCGCCCTCTCTCTCTCTTCACTCTCCCTCACCCTCTCTCTCTTCACTCTCCCTCACTCTCTCTCTCTTCACTCTCCCTCGCCCTCTATCTCTTCACTCTCCCTCACCCTCTTAATACTCCCCGCGCGGAGAGAGTGAAGCTGCCGCCTGGATGCCACGTCACCCTCGCGCGCTCTGCCCCCGTGAAAGGGGCGGGACGGGTTGGCTGGATGGATGGAAGAGGACTGGATCGGATTCGCAGGGAACGAACGCATGCAAATGTCGGGAATAAGGCCGAGGGCCGCCGTGGAGATTCCTCCGAGGCCGAGCAATGTCGCACGGATAGGAGGGTGGAAAGGCAGATTTCTAAATGTTATGGGTGAACGTCTCCCGGAGGAGCGTTTCGTGCATTCCGCGCATTTCCAAGGAGAGAGCGCGACCGTCTGAGACATGGAAATGGCAATGAATGGACGAATAAACACGAGCTGTCGACATTAATCCACATCGTCGTCCAATTCCTGGATGTTCCGAGTGCCAATAAAAATGTTGCAATAACTCCGATCTTCTTTTCATTTCTTCGTAAGAGTTTGCCTTTTACAAATTCCTGTTGCCTCTATTTCATTCCAAAAGAGCTCGAGCTGACCGCATACTGGAAAGTGTAATTCCATTTCATTGACAACTGCGACGACTCCTCTTTAACCTCTTTCTCAAACCCTTCCTTTCACATTTCTCAGTATCTCTGTTTCCCACGGTATTACTTTCTGCAGTATTTATAACAAATTGTTTACTACTAAAAGCATTACTACTAATAACAACTACTATGATAAGGTTATAACAAACGAACTCAAGCATGACTTCTGACGAACGCAGTTATATTAAGGTTATATATGGAAATCCGCGTGTAATTTCCTCAAAAATCAGCCAAATCTTAAAACCTTCGCGCATTAAGGTGAAAAGGCATCAGGATAGATTGGGAAAGCAGATAAAGGGCATCCTTTATTTCCACAGAGGGAAAAATTCGCAACGATGAAATCATAATTTATTCAGTATATAAGAGAAGCTGAGAAATTCGCGAGTCGAAATTTTCTCAAAAGGCTTCAATTCCTCTTGAAAACTCAACCACTCGAATAATTCTTCAGCTTAAGTTTGAAACGGGCGAAGCTGTTAAAATCAAACCATACGGCAAGAACGTGCAAAAATAATCCGGTTAACTAATACGCGTAGCGGAGAATCATTTAGTAGATTGTAGTTTTTCGTTGGGGCACGCAATTATGCTGGTATAAAATAGGTAAAAAATGAATAGGCGATAAATTGAATTGGCAATAAAGTTACGTAGTATGTAGAGGGAAAAATAATGTTCTGCGTCGGAAGAAACACATGGCCTATAAATATGAATGGTAGAGAGAGGAAGATGGTGAGGAAATGAAGGAGAGAGAGAGAGAGGCAGAGGGGTAAAAAGAGAGGGTGAGATGAGGGTGGAGAGAGGGAGAGGAGAGAGTAATAGATAGTGGGGGAAAGAGAGAAGGGGGAAGAGAGATGGAAAGAGAGAAGTGGAAGAGAGAGGGGAAGAGAGGGTAAATGAGAGGGTAAAAGAGAGAGGGGGAAAGAGAGAAGGGGGAAGAGAGATGGAAAGAGAGAAGTGGAAGAGAGAGGGGTGAAGAGAGGGTAAATGAGAGGGTAAAAGAGAGAGGGGGAAAGAGAGAGGGGGAAAGATAGAGGGGGAAAGAGAGAGGGGGAAGAGAGAGGGGGAAAGAGAGAGGGGGGAAGAGAGAGGGGGAAAGTAGAGGAGGAAAGACGGGGAAAGAGAGAATGATGAGAGGAAGGGAGAAAGAGACCCAGGGGCATGAATGGCTATGGAGAAATCAAGAAAGAAGAAGATAACGAGGGTGAGACGAAGGTATCGCATGCATAAGCGCGCCACCGTGGGGCGAATTTCGCGACCATCAAACCCCCTCAGCGAGAATAAAAACGACATAAATCAAGAGCTTGAATAGCGTCGTTATAGTTAAATGATTTAAGGATAACGATCAGTCCGGGATTGCACGGGAGTATTAACTGGGAGAACGATGATCGTAAGAAAAAAAAAGTAGGTTTCCCTGTGCGTCATTTGGGGAAAAAAGATAGCGGATCTCTCTATAACCTTCTCTCTCTCTGCCGGGTATATAAAAATTGTGCTTTTATTCCGAAGCGAGGTTTAGAAACGACAAAATTCCCTCGGGTCGTGATGTTCACGATTGTGAGAAGATTTCAAAACGGGAGCGGAACGGAAAGGGTTCGATGCCACGTGATCTCTCGCATCGAATAATAACCCGCGTTCTGATTAGTCTCAAGTAGGGGATGAGGATGATCGGGAGAAGATGACGACAGTTGATGGGATGGCGAGAGAGGTTGAAAAAGGGAGAGAAGAAAATATTGAGAGGGAAGGCGAAATAGAGGGAAGTGCAGAGAGAATGGAGGTAATGAAGGAAGAGGAGTGGGAGAGAGATATGGAGAGGAACTGTGCGGAAGAAGATGTATAAATGGGTGATAGAGATAGAGTGATAGAAGGAGAGAATGTGAGGAAAAGAGAAAGGAGAGAAATAGATTGGGAACAAGATGAGTATTTGTTGGAGGAGTTGTGCAAGAGAAGACATAATTAACATCTCAAACCGGCAATTAGTTTAGGGCACTGTTTCTCAAACTAGGGGCCGCGGCTCCCCAGAGGACCGAAAAATTATTTCGGATGTAAGATCAAATGCCAAAAAAGAAAAATTTTCACGAATGCTAAATTTTTATCTGAGAATTTCAAGAAATACGATAATATAAAGATTATTAATATAATATAATATGATATGATATATGATATGATATGATGTGATGTGATGTGATGTAATTTGATGTAATGTAATGTAATATAATGTAATATAATATAATATAATATAATATAATATAATATAATATAATATAATATAATATAATATAATATAATATAATATAATATAATATAATATAATATAATATAATATAATATAATATAATATAATATAATATAATATAATATAATATAATATAATATAATATAATATAATATAATATAATATAATATAATATAATATAATATAATATAATATAATATAATATAATATAATATAATATAATATAATATAATATAATATAATATAATATAATATAATATAATATAATATAATATGATATGATATAATATAATATAATATAATATAATATAATATAATATAATATAGAGACATTTGTATTGAAATTTCTCATTTTTACTCATTTCAATTCAAAAGGAGCCGCAACAATTTAAAGTTTAAGAAATTGGTTTTGGGTAACAAAAATAAAGGAATGTGTAGATAATTTTGGCTGACGAAAAGATTACTAGATGTCTTTGAAATTTAGGTTCGAGTAAAGAGAAATCAGGATCCTGACACCCGTACGGACAACCGCTGCTGATATAAGACGGTAAGGTACGCGTACGGTGAACCAGCCTAAGGAATGAAAGAGATAACACGGCTGCGATTAATATCCGCTTATTGCATTTACCCTCGTAATGTGACATTCCGTGGCAAAGGGGAGAATTTCTGTGGCATCACACAAGGAAAACTGAGAATTTGCATGCTCCTCACGTAAGATACGGATTACCCCTCCGTTGATAAGCGCTCCTTATTTCATTTAGCTCATACCTCCCTATATCTCCGCCCAGCTCCGACCCTCTATCACTCCTCTCCAGCTTCCCCTTCCTTCCTCCTTCCCTTTCCTTCCTCCATCCCTTTCCTTCCTCCTTCCCCTCTCTCATTTCCCAGTGCCATTCCCCTCCTCCTCGCACCATCTATCTCCCTCTCAATTCCCCTCCTTTTATTTCCAGCATTCCCTCCCTCGCACCGCCTCCCAGCCTCCGGGTAACCCTTCCGGATTCTCCGGCAAAAGACTGGAGAGAGAGAGAGGGAGGGATAGGAAGGGAGGGAGTGAGGGAAAGGATGAGACCCCCCGAAGCCCGCCTCTGATCAGTCGTCCGGAAAATGATCAAGTATGCAGATGATTAAATTTCCACATAATTGTAGCAGCAGGTCGCCATCAGCCATTCTGCCACAATTCTCCTCAGAAAACCCTTATATTCTGCTTCTGCTACTGCCGCCCCTAGTCTCGCAGAGGGCGAAAAAGGGGAAGGGAGAGAGAGAGAGAGACAGATATGAGAGGAAGGGAAAGGCAGAAGGAGAGAGAGTGAAAGAGGAGACGGACGCTCGTTGAAGGGAATAAATTGTGAGGAGAAAATATAAAAAACCAGGGAATACGAAGGAAAGAGAGGAAGAAGAATTGAAAAGGCGTAAAATCTCGAAAGATAAACGGTCACTAAGTGGCAGAGATGAGGAAGAAGAAAAGTTACAATGGATTAACAGAGAGAATAGAGGCGAATTAAAAATTCATAATAGGAAAGGAGACAGAGGAGGAAAGAGAGAGCTATAAGCAACGAACTAAAAATTTCATTTTCATCGAGCTAATATAAATGTTATAATCCAATAGATAATCCTGGTAATTAATGTGATATGAAATAATCGAAGAAAAATATCCCAAATTTCAACCCCAATCCTTAAGCAAATTCAACAGTATGTTCTACGAACGGGTCTTGTAACCTCTTCGGGAAAATGCCGAACAAAACAAGTCCTTCGCCGCCGTTCTCCGAATATGAAACTGTAACGTCATCGAGTAACCACGTCGAATTAAACCGAATTAAATCTTGAAGCGAACCCGAGGGGTGGGGAAGGAGGAATTTCTGCGTGATTAGGACGACGAAATAATTCCATCCAATGCAAAACCGACTGCTGTATCGAACAAGAGGGGCTCCGTCGGAGTACAAAAAAAGAACAAATTCATGCAAAAGAGCAAAAAGACGAATTTGGAGGAGGAAAAAACAGTTTCCAATAGCGGAGCGTTGGGGGAAAAACGGAACTCGAATTAACGTTACGAGTCTTCCTCCATCTCCCACTCCTTTCTCTCTCTCTCTCTCTCACACGCACACCCCTTCGCCATCTCCCTCCTTCCTCCATCCTCTCCATATCTCCCCTTTCCTCCCGTTCGAAAAAGGAAAAACGCGAGGACGACTCAGGTTGTTCGGTCAAGTAGATAATGAATATACATAAAGGGGGGAAATGGAAGTAAGGACGGCTTGGGTTAGGAGGTGGGGGTGTAATTAGGCTGGAAAGGGAACGGGGGATGGGAGGAGAGGGGAAGGGGTCGTGATAAAGGGATGTGGGGAAGGAGGGGGAGAGAGAGGGAGAGGAAGCTAAAGAGGGAGGCAGGGCGGCTATACCGGCGTGGACATGACTGTTCTGGTTGATGGGATCGCTCGAGGGTAGAAGTTGGAACATAGGGAGGGAACAGAGGGAGGGAACTTAGGGAGAGAGAATGAGAGAGGGCGGCGGACTGATTACGTCTTTATCAATTAGGGAGTGGACCAGCAAACCAACAGAGTTTCTTCACATTACCAACCCACCGATGTTACCTTGATGCCTGGTTCTTAACTAATAGCGTAGCCGGCGCGAATGGAGGCCATCAATGTTTCCTTCCTAATGTGTGGAATTTCCAGCCATAATAGCAAATTAGAGCGAGTTAAACTATGCGTCGATGTATGACCGCGTGATATTATACCTGTTTTATCTTCTCACTCAACTAGCGGGCATGCGCTTGTACATCTCAAGATATTTGGAAACGTGAACCGTCCTACGTCTTGCCTTGTAGTATTTCAGCCAATGCTTTTTGGTGACGCAGGAATCTTTCTAGCTCTTTTTTCTGTTTAACGGAGATATGAAAATCTCTTATATATTTTTCTGTATCCTAACCTTAATTCTTCTACTACTGTAAAAACTTTGTTCGCTACCTTTCCTTTCAACGTTAAATTTGTCTTATCAGAAGCACTTTTCGAATATGTGAACGTAAAGGATAATAAATTTAACTGATTTTAATATGGTTGAAAATTTTACCCAAATCAGTTTATGGAAGCCACACTAAACATTAGATCGATATCCTTCCCTAATATTATTTGAATAAATTTTATTTCCCTAGTTCGTTTCATATAATATATTTCGTTCCGAATTATCTCCAGTTTCCTCAGCGGAAACAATTACATTCCAACTGCTATCCGGTTCAAGAGAAGGTAAGTTGACTTATTAAGACTTAATTTTCTTGTACCAGTTCTAATCATCACCCCTTTTTGTATATTGTAAAAATGAAGCCTCCGAGTAGATCGCTGCACTTATACAGACTCGCAATAACAACTACTTAAAATATCGCCTTCTTCCACTTTATTTATTTGCAAATGATTGTAAGTATTGAAATAATTAAGCTCAGATTTTGAGCTTTGCCACACGCACGGTCGATAAATTATATATCCGTGGAAGAAGAAAAGAAGATTAACAGTTCGATCTAACGGAAAGTATTTTATATCAACACGATACCCTTCAAGTCACCTTTTGGGTGGTTGGCAGAGGGTGCAGTGCACTAAAAGTCCCTAGTTTTCCTACGTCACCTTTTCCTATTATGTTCTCTTATCGTCCTGAAAAACGATCCTCTATATTGCTCCGTCCCACAATCGATCTCGTGAATCTTATCCTCGCTGTTCTGCCTTCCGAGATACGTCGAGTTTCTGATAAGATCAACAATCTCATTTGCTAGTCCCTTCGGCATATATTTTTCCAGCAGTTTAAATCTAGCCTGAAGTCTACATTCCTCTAACGAAGTCCATTTCAGATTTTCTATTAATGATATTACGCTTTTTTACTATTGTAATTTGTCTTTACGACTCTAACTGCCCTGCGCTGAACCTTTTTTGTCCGCTTAGTAAGTCCCTTTTCGTAAGGATCCCACACAGCTGACGCATATTCAACCTGCGGTCGAAACAAGGATAAAAAACATAACTCCTTCACTTTTACGGAGCTACTTCGAACTATTCTACCTAAAAAGGCCAACTTTTTGATAGCGGCACCTATCACTCTGCGAATGTAGGCGTCCCGCGAGAGATCACAATGGATCGTGACTCCTAGATTTTTAGGTCCACAATGGAACTCGGCTCTGGAGATTTTTTTATCTGGAAAACTGTCGTCTGGCCTTAATTATGTAGGTACTGATGTTATATTGACGCGAATTGATACTCAGAATCAAGTTTCAAAAAATATCAAAAAATTCTTCAAGAAATAATGTCGCTCAATAAATATGCCATCAACCTTCTACTCAACCCTTTTTCATTACTAACTGGTCTGGCAAGAGAGGTGCGCCCGAGGAAGGAGGAAGCGATTGGATAGGATTGGTCACATTCGATATTGATTCCACTATGCAAAATGGTCGCAGATTACCTAAATTAGACATACTTTCGGGGCAGAGAAACAGAACTTTTAAAAGCTCCACACCCACACCCACAGGCCGGTGAAGTCACCTTAAAGGTATTCCGAATGAACTACACAGAACCTAAATATGGCTTACATGTCTTTTCAATGAGTACGTGCGCTCTTTGATGTGGTTTGATTATAGGGTTCCCTGAAACCGAAATTAATCACGCGAAACGATTTCACACGTCCCGCTACCTGTCTTTGGCAGAACGGTTCAACATTATCAAAAACTCCAGCGTTCACTTCCCGAAATATTCTTCTATTTTACTAACATCACTTTATAAAATTTATGGGCGAAAACACGCTAGTTTCGAAAAGATGCCAAATTATGTTATTAGTGAATAACTCGTTTAATTTTTACTCAGAAAACAATCGTTCTTAGTTTGTATTCCCGACTTCGATTCAAGTTCTACATCCAGAGGTAGGTTTTGGTTTAAACCTCCTAATATACCTCATCATAAGCTCATCCTCTCATAAAAAAATAATCCCCTTTAACTAACAAAAATACCCTATATCTATCTTCATATCTTTTTCCTCTCATCCTCCCTTCTATGACTTCCTTCAACATTCCATTGCATCTAAAACTCAGACACACTCCTTTCTCCGCATAAATTACTCTTATTAAGATTCCCTCTCCTCGTATTTAACATTCTATAACTAGCTTTTCTCCAAAGAACAAAAAAGTCCTTAATCTATGCCATATCCTTCAAATTCTGTCATATATTTCCTTCAATATTTACATTTACATAATTACCATTCAAGACGCCACAGGCGTATTGCGTCATGGGACTGTTCAGCCGGATCTACCAATGTTAACATACTTAGAGTACGTCCTTACTGAGGAAAGCTAGCTAAGTAAACACATTTGACCTTCCGAAAATGGAGGAACCATTGCAAATATTTAAAACACAAGCTTGTTCGGAATAAGTTTTGAATAATATAAAATGTAAGTTACGATAATATTTAAAATGTTTAACAAGAGCCCTTTTGCCATTTGCTTCATACTTTTACGGCTCTGTAGTGTCATCGAACTCTTCATCCTAGGCATAGGAATTAAAAAGCCGTTAACGGATATAATTGGGGAGGAGAGGATGTGGGGGAGAGGGTGGGGTGACATGGGATGAGGTGAGGAATGGCTTGCGGAGGAGTTTCAATAGGAGGCTATCGACGAATAATGGCCCCTTTCGAAGTGACGAAATGAATTAGCTTTTTCCTGGCGAGGGAACGCGATATGCAGAGCTATGGTGGAGAGAGGGAGGTGGAAGGGAAGGGACGGAAGGTTCGCAGAAGGACCGAAAAAGACGGAGTAAAAGGGTTTGAGAGGCTGGAGATGGGAGAGGAGAGAAAGAGGAGTGCGGTTCCGCCTTTGGAATAGGAAGAAAGGGGGAACGGGAGGGAAGAATGGGGAGAGAGAATGGCATTTCAATGCGAGGAGACCGGACGATGGACAATAGAAGACCGAAAATCAGGCGAGTGGTACGATGGATAGCGCAGGATTGGACGGAGGTAAGCAGAGATATGAGCAAGAAAGGAGTGGCGGGTTTTGACCGTAACCGCAAGATACAAATTCCTTCCATATATTCCGCACACAAGGCAATGCAAAGATCATTCTCGTCACGAAGACTGTCTTCCGCCATAGCTCTTCACTTCATATCTTTAATATCGAGTAAATAATTAACGTTTTAGTCTTTAAGGCAACCTGGGTGCCGCGGCAAACTGGGGCGCCGCAGCTGATTTTCAGGAGTGCCGCGATGATATTAGTTTTGTAAATAAATCAACGATTTGAATGAGTCTTACAGGTAACTAGGGCATTAATTTTGTCTCTAATAAATTGATTTGATCGGTGTGATACCAACAAATGGATATGTCCAAATGTTTTAATACTCGTCTGTGAAAATATAAAAACATTGCTTGGAGGCTGGGGTGCCGCGAAATTCTGTTTATCTTTGAAAGGGTGCCGAGCCTACAAAAAGGTTGGAAAACACTGCTTTAAGGCCTACGGAGAATTTTTCCAATAAGTACGAACTTCACAAACAAGCTTCGGTATGTTTATCATACAACATTAGCACAAAATATATTTTGAGCAATTCTACGAATTTTGGTTGATTACGTTAGAATTTATTAAATAAAAGTGTTTCTACAATGTGCCATTCGGTAATTTAATTCTTGTTTCCAAAACGTGTTGAAAGGAACGATCCCACTACCAATGAATTTAAATTCCAACTTTTTGGATTAATTTGGATGCAAGTCATAATGAGAACCACAGTGTTTTGAAGTTTTTTTATACCATAATAGAGCTTCTTTTCGCATTATGATATACGAAAATGGATACAATGACCGCTAAGAAACACACTTTGGTCTAATGCTGAAATTCTGAGTTGAAGCCTTAATGATTAAACTAAAAAAAGTTAATAACAGAGCTTCCGTTGCTAGGGATCGATTTTACGCCGCCGTCGTTCATTCATTTTAACGAAAAATTATATTTCCGCGAGATTATCCGCATATCACTATAAATAATTCGACGTAAAATACGAGCGCAAGAACTCTCAGGGGAAAATATGGCGATGCATTTGCCATAGCTCACAAAACGGCATCGCACATATAATGTGGACTCGACAGAAAACGATCGCCAAGTACGTAAATTTCCGTCCCGGTTGGATGGCGAGCGGAGAGCCGAATAAGCTTAATTTGGCGTAAAAAAAATAGGGATCGTAAAAACTTGATTTCATAAACGCTGCAACGCATCGATTGGGACAACAATGGTCGTTGCGGCGATGGTTCGGAAAAGCCCCTCGCGCACTTCGAACCGCTGGCCATTTTTATTTTAGCGAGAGACAAAGGGAAAATAGAGAAAGAGATGGAGCAACAGTGCGGACCGATGGAAGGCTCTCCATGCCGGTGAGCGGGGGTTCGAATCGGAGAAGTGTGGACGACAATGGGAAATCATTCGGTGATGCGAAGGTATGGGTTATGAGGGAGGGAAGTTTGTGGAAGAGTGGGACGGAAAGGAGCTGAGAAAATTCAAAAATAAAGGGAAGGTGAAAGGAAAAGGTCAAGGAGATATTACATGTTAATTAAATTAAATCAAATCATAAATATTTTAAAACTAAAAGGGAATAAAAAAGGAAAATTAACTGAAGACATAATTGGATTTTATAGACAAACTTCTCAATGTCGGAATTTTCCTTACTTATTGTTCTCCCACTGGGATATTTCAGTGTTATCATAAATTTTAATAATTTTAACTGGCAGTATAATTTTGCAAAAATATTATTTTAACAGTTTCCTATCTCATTTATCTAGCTATTTTCATCAAACGAGTCGAAGCTTTCCTATTCGAATAATTTTCTAATGAATCCCTGCATTTCACCAAAATATACGTTTGCATGTATGCATTTACGTAAGTAGATATTTTTCTTTTTATTTTATCTGAGAAATAAAACATCCAAGTGACCAGACAACAAAGAAAATGAATGAAATAAATAAATAGAGTTAACAATTACTGCGAGTTGATGCGTGTTTCCTAACTGAAAATATAACCGATGATGAGAAAACAAATATTTTGAAAATTAAAAAAAAAATATTTTTACGCGACGAGCATTGTAAGACCGTAAGGGTGGGTTGGGTAGTTTAGTATAGGGATTAAATGTAATGCAGGCATTTTTGTAGGGGAGACTACCGAAGAGGAAGAAAGGGGAGGAAGAGAGAGGAGGGGAGGGTGGACGAGTTGAATGAGGTGATTGAGTGTTCGCGGAAAACGAGGGAAAAAGGGATAGTGGGCCGTGTTTTGAAGGGCAACAATGAGAACTGAAGACCATGCCAAACTATTAACCTCCCTCTCACCCCCTCCCCGCTCTATTTACTCTTAACCTGCATTCCCACTCTTCCCACCTCCTCTCTATCTCTCTCTCTCCCCCTGTCTCCACCCCATTCCATCACTCTCCCCCACCCCCTCTCCTCATTGGTGTCACATTCCCGCCCCCTCCCCTTTTGAAACTGCACGCCTCATCGCTAATACGCGGAACCTGGTGCACGTCCGCGAGTTACTCTTGGCAACCGTCGGTCGAGGGAGGTTGTTGAGCTAGGGAAAGGTTTTGGAGGAGGGGGAGGGGGGTAGGCGAGGGAAACGATAATGGCTGCGGAAGTGAAGTCGCGGAGACCCCTAATGTTGGCATTTCCACCGAAATTTCCATTCCAAATAATCCTCTCGCTTCAGTTATGCCGGGTGTTGGCATGGACGCTCATTAAGCTCGGCATGGCGACGGGCGGAGTAAAAAGAGTCCGTCCCTTTAACTGGCTGCATGGATAGGGATGGGATAGGGGTAGAGATAGGGAGAGAGAAAGAGAGATAGGGAGAGAGAGAGAGAGTGAAAGAGAGGAGATATTCATATCGCGACGGGAGACATCACAACTGAAGAAGGGAGGGAATGGAACTAGATGAGTGAGAGAGACGGGGCTGAAAACAGATAGGAATAAATAGAGGAATGAGAAAGAATATGGAAAAAAGGAGATGAAGAGAGAGAGAAAAGGAGATAATGAAGAGGCGGGGAGGGATTATAGGGGGAGGGCGGAGGGGGTATATGAGGACAGGGGAGGAGACTTTTGTATGAGGGACTGTGAAACAATGGATTGTTCGTGCGAATGAACAAGAGAGGGGGGAGGCGTGGTTTGGGTTGGATCTGTGGGTGGGAGGGAGGGTGGAGGAGGTGAGAGAGTATTCGGCTCGCGTTCCGCTGGTAATCCTGCAAGGGGAAGAGAGAGGAGGACGGGAGAGAGAGAGGAGAGAGGGGTAGTGGGAGTGGTTTTACGGGAATTAGCGCCCATTTGTTCCACGGGACTCCCATTATGATGCGGCTGCCTATGCTGCTCAACCTGTAATTGGTGATGTGCGGCGAGGAAGAGTTGTAGAGGCATTCAGATTAAAATGCGTTTTAACAACAAATACCCAGCCTCACCTTTGCCTACCTCGTTAGAATTAGCGCCAAAGACTTTAAATGTAACGTGAAACAATCGATAACTTAACCCCAATAGTAGGGTTTAAAATTTCAATAGATTCTTGCACTTTGATGAAGTGACATTTTGCAATAGTTGGTTATTTATTTTTTGTATTGACGATAGTTACGTGCTTAGACTGAAAGATGTAAAAGTCGACGAAACGATATAATTGGAGCAGGAAAGTAACTTAATAGAAAGAAATACGATAGTTTTCATTAGCTCAACGTTAGATTGAGTCATATCATATTACAATGGATTCATCGTTGTACGTGTACTCTAAATTCGCACGCATAACGTGCGCGTTATACAAGATTTTTTTGTAAAATTTTCAGAATTTCTTAGTGCGTAAAAGTGTATAAGGAATGCCACTTTTTAAGAAAAAATAAGGTACGAGATAACCTTAAAGCCAGCAGACTATTCCTCCATCTTCTATTCACTAAATAGCTGCCATCTATCGAAACCTACGTAGAGTTTCTCCGAAGGTCCGTTAACTCTGCACATTTCACGGAAAATTCGAAGTTTTAATGCACAAAGCACACTTTAAGTTCGAAAAGACTTTTTCGGCTTAAACACGCCTTGTATGTCGCATTACCTACAACTTTAATACGTAATAATCAAGCAACATTAACAAGGTTGGTTGGATAAACATATCCAATTCCTCTCAATATGACAACAAATCTCCATACCAAATGCGTACACTTCCCTTAATAAGAAAATAGCAAATTTTTTCCAAATTTTTATTGTCATTAATTCGTTATGAACCAAAACTATAAAATCTTCCAATGCGATCTCACATTTCAAATGAAAATCACTGATTTAATTTACAAATGAATCAGTTAAATTTTAAATTGACAAATTTTCGCTTTTACCTGATGAAGAATCACTGTTCCCCCCACCAACACTTTGAGAATGAATTCCGGCACTAGAAAGATGACTTATTTTCTTAACGATCTATAGAAAGAACAACTCGCTTTGGTTACGAAAAAAATAAAACAGGAAAACGAATCAGTAGAATGATTTTCGTCATCAACTAGCAGATGTACCTTAAATATCTTTTTCGGGGGAAACTTGCGAAATATAGTAGTATGACTAAGCAAAATTTTGAACGATTAACTATTCAATCAGTGTTGCGCGTTATAGTAGTTACTTCGGAGACCTGTGGAAAACGGGATAAGATCGACCTGTGTGTTATGCGTTGGAATTTATGGTACTAATAACAAGTGGTATCAGTTGAGCGTGAAGGTGAAAACGTACTTGTAGGGACGATATAAACAAGTGTAAAAAGAGAGAAGATAAAAGCGAGACATGAAGAGGCAAAGTAAATGAGATGAATGTGGAACACTCAAGAAAAACTAAGGAAGCAAAGTCTCAGATGAAAAAATGGGGAATATAGGATCAGAGTGGTTGACTCAAGGAAAGAAACAGGGACGTAACTAAGGGGGGGGTCCTGGCCCCCCCTGAAAACTTCTTGCCCCCCCTTGGCCCACCCAGCTTCCACTGAATTTGATCAGCAGATTGCAATTACCATCCCCACCCATTTTTATCGGAATTTTTTTACTGTAATTTTGACATTACGTTTGCAAGAAGATAGGTTTCTACAATATAGTAGTTTCAAATGCGCGAGAAGCTAGGTTCTACAATGTAGTTCTTTTTAATCTCTTGAGTAGAGGATGCATTCAAAACGATGTAAGTAAAACACTCCAAGGAGGCACTCGTGTGCGTGTGTGTGTTTTCTTCACAAGAATTAGGTCCCGCCGATTCCTCCGGAGACCTACAGCGCGTACGTGAGTTTTCTCTTTCCTTTTTTACGGTGAAGGATCTATTACCTCTTACTTACATTCTATTGTATCACCGTGTCTCGCAATACCCTTTTATCATTCAAAACGATGTCTCCAGTCTCCAGATGCCAACCAGTCTCATAGGCACTATCCCCGGGCTGATTGTGAGTGGTCACAAAATATTTTCCATGGGGCCATTGTTGTTGTTGTTTTGGTGTTATCCAATTAAACAGATTAAAAAAATTGCCGATTGGTGAATCAGTTCTGTGCTTCGTGGGTGCTATGCTCAGATCTACCTTCGGATGGCGACGCTCTCGACGTTGTTTATTTCTCGAGTGGATACTCACTCGCTTTGTCCACTATAAACATCCTGTGGATCGCCACTCTGCCTTATGAATGTGAAGCCGAGATACATCTGGCCTTTTCGGAAGACAATAAATCGGATTGTATCCGTGAGAAACTGCCCAAGCTCAGGCTGAATTTCCCACCGAAGATGAGAATACGAATGCCCTAGTCCAGTCGAAGTCTAACATTTGAAGAGTTAAGAACAGCGGGATTTAAGGTCTGTTCAATTCAGTGATGCAAAATATTGTTATCGCTAGAAAGTTCGTATACTTCATCGTAATGGAATTTTATAGTGGTTCAGCAGATTCAGAAATATTTATATTTTAATTCTAATTCCTAATTAAGGTTGATTGTCTGAAGACTACTTGTGACATTGAGCCCGGGGAGGTATTCCAAGCACAACGTCTATTAAGTTTGAAAAAGTTCAGGTAAGTGAAAATTTTAATTATAATTAGTCTAACGATGGAAAGTCGCGAAAATTGGTAATCGGAAGTTAACGATATTTGTACAAAATGAATATTTATCCAAAAGAAGCAGACACGTGTTTTCCCGTTTTTTCCCATCCCTCATTTTGAAGAAATTAATTTTTACAAACATGAATTTCCACCAATCGCCCCAATATAGAAAGCATAATCCCCCTCTGTGCGTGTGACGCTCTTATGAAAGTTTACACTGGATTAAAATGTTTTAAAGTGCAAGAACTCTTTCCATCCATTCATAAAAATACGTAAATATGGACCAATTTTCTTCTAGTTTGATTTATCCTACAGCTAAAACTGTAAACTATTCCGTACTTGCAATGCTTAGATGCTAGGCGTTCGAAATCTTTAGAAGTACGCATTCCTTTACGAAATTTTATGGATTTTTCGTATTCTTTCCGAGCATTGCCAAGGTGTCCCGCATTGTTGTCTCCGATTCAATTATCCCCAATTTATATAAAATATATATAAATATTTCACTCAGCAGTGTGGGCCGAGGTCTGAAGGTTTTTCCGGGCCGATTTTTGCTGCCGATCCGCCCCTGATCTAGTTTATAAGCTTTTTCCTGTAACTTAACTTTACAGTAAATCGATTAAATTAGTTATATACTTGACAATACATAATTTTGGATGTATTTAATAATTTATTTTAAATGCTATGATTAATAGATTATTTTCACTGATTTCGATTTTGAAAAAAATATCGTTTAAAATTTCCGTTTTTAAGGGACCCAGAGCAGCAGTTGAATAAAATGAGTAGCAAAAGGATTAATATATCGGAATATTTTGGGAAAGCTGCGAATAAGAAGATCAAAGTAGAAAATCCTAAAGAAATGGCTATTATCGAAGGGGATGACTTTGAAACAATTATTAGTGAAAGTGAGGAAACGAGTTCAAATTCTGAAAGTGAATTCCAAGATTGTGAACTCGATAAAATGAATTTAATGCTTAATTCCGATTGTGAAGATGGAGATAGTGTGTACACTAGTGTCGACACAGAGCCAAAACTTAAAGAAATTCCTGGACTTCAAGATTTGTCTCAAATTGTGACCGACGGCTCTAAACAGCCGAAGTTGAGTTTTCCGAGTCGGAAATTTGCAACACGTTGGAGAAGTTTCAACCCTATTTGGTATGAAAAATTTCCATGGTTAGAATACAGTGTGTTAGATGATGCTGCATATTGCTTCCATGCCGTTTTTTTCAAATTCTATTGATTCGAACATGCCGTTCGTATCGGTTGGATTCAGAAATTGGAAGAAAGCCATGGAAAAAGACTCAGGACTTCCGCAACATGGCAATAGTGATTCTCATAAAAAGTGTGAAACATCATGGGATATGCAAAAGGTAATTTAAAAAAATAATGCATCTGTAACTTTCTTGTTGAATCATGCTCATTCTAGCCAAGTAAGTGAAAATCGGCAATATTTAAGAATTATTTGTCAGGTATTAAGATTTACAGCAATGCAAAATATAGCTCAGCGGGGAAATGATGAATTTGACCAAAGTTTAAATAGAGGAAATTTTCTAAAAATTTTAAACATCCTATCTGAACATTCCGATATAGTAAAAAAAATTTCTTGATGTTCCAAAAAATGCCAAATATACTAGTCCTTTAGTTCAAAATGAAATTTTGAAAATAATGTCGGATTTGATGATTCGACAAATAAAGGATCAAATTAACCAAGTAGAGCATTTTTCTATTATGGTAGGCGAATCAAAGGACATTTCTAAGAGTGAACAACTGTCGGTTGTAGTTAGATATTTTTTAGATGGTACAGTATTTGAACGATTTTTAGGCTATAAACAAGCGGAGTACCTTAATGCAAGCGCACCATTTTCTTATATTAAAGAAATATATGCTAATTGCGAGATTGATTTATCTAAATGCGTTTCACAAACATACGATGGCGCAAGCATTATGAGCGGTAGATTGAATGGAGTACAAAAATTAATTCGAGATGAAGTACCTCATTGTATATATGTACACTGTTTCAATCATAGGCTGAATCTCGTGATCGTCGATGTTTGCAAAAACGTAAAACATGTAGACGTGTTTAAAAAATAAATTCAAGAGTTGACAATGTATAAATCGCACATAATGTAATGAAAATTTCGGTCTTTATAATTCGATAAGAAAAGGTCTTATCTTTGAAAATAGAATACAAAAATGTGTTGATTTTCTTTCCCCATCTAATTCTATTATCAGACCAAATTCCAAATATACCGTAAGTTTCCTAAGCATTGATTGATCTTTATATTCATCCAAAATGCATAGCCGTAATTAATCTGTAAAGTATACCTAAGATGAAGCAAAACATATTTATTGCTTTATATATCATCTTTTCATGAACTATTCAATGAAAAAGATTCGTTATTCTAAAATTATTCAATCCTCATGAAAAATAAATATATTCCGCAATTAAAATTTAACTAGTTTCGCCATTCTCTCGTTTATTTTGGAAATACTGAAAATTACCCTGGCCCCCCCTCAATTTTCATTGGACCTCCTTTGCCCCCCAAGAATAAAAGTCTAGTTACGTCCCTGGAAAGAAATGGAAACGGAAGGATCGTAGAAAATGGACACTCAGTAAAGGAGTCGGAGGAAATAGAGAGAGAAAGGACAGACAGACAGACGACTTTATTTAGGGCGTAATTGAGACTATATAGTCCCTTCTTACATGTAACCCTTTCGTCATATAAGTAGTTACAATATTTACATATCAAAAGAAATTAATTACATAGAAATTACAATAAAATATATACAAATTACAAGTTAATTATATATTGGTTAATAGATCACAGAGAATTACCAAAGAATATTGTTAGTTTTGTGGGTCGAAAAAAACTGTGTATCAGTTATATTTAACACGGAAAAAAATTTCCCACTGCGTAAAACACCTACGAAGAGAAGAGAGGTGCAAAAAACTGCGAAAAATTCCTAAATAGTTCAGAGAAAGAGAAAAAAACAACAATAATTGTAGAAAGAGAGAAAAAAATCACTTATAAATACATACATTAATATCCATATAAGGGAGGAGGTGAGAGGGAAAGGAAGGAGAGACGAAGGGAAAAAGAGAGTACGAAGAATGATAGAGGATGAGCGATCGAGGGAGGGAAAAGGAGTGAGACTAAACGCGATGTGAGGAGAGAACAGAGGTAGGAGGGGAAGGGAGGGAACGGGAGAGGGTGAGGGAGAGCAGCGAGACGAGATGGATGACAGATGAGGCGAGCGCGGACGCGGGGACAGCCGTAGGGCGAAAGGCCATCGGCGGGAAATAATTATTCCGTGGTATCTTTTTGTAAAACATTCGTTTTCTCCTTTTTACTCGAGTGTGCCGTGCCGCCTCATCACGGAGGACGGAAACCTCATCTTTTCCGCTGCCCATCTCCTCTCTCTCTCTTCCAGACGAAGCGAAGCGAGTGCCGCGAGGATGAGAGAAGGGAATCCGGCGGGGGTGGGCACCTCTCAAAAAATATATGGCCTCCCTTATCCCCGCTCGCTGCGACTCCTCCCTCTCCATCCATCCCGACCGCCAACTCAAAACATTCCGCCTCCCTCCCCCCCTCTCTCTCTCTCCTTTCCTCCCTCCAATTTGTATCGTCTATTGCTTACCCGGCACATAATACCTAGAAGCTCCGTTTCCCTCTTGTTCCTGGCCTAAAATTTCAAAGTCAATCATCTGGCTTCTTCCAATTTCTTCCCGCCGAGATTCCAACTGCGTCCAACTTTACCCGCTGCCCATTCAAACTTACGACTTTTAATTATTTGGCGTACGATTTAAGTAGGATTACAATAATCCAATTTCCGTCCAATCCTCTAAAATAACTTTCAATTCTATTCCAAGTCTCTTCCAATTTTCTTAAAACCTTCGCCCAATTATCACAGTCATCATAACCCAACCCATTAGACGACAATCTTCAATCCCTCTTCCATGTCTAGTCCTGCCAGCTTCAATCTCTGCCCCAATTCAAAATCACCATGCATACATAAAAATTTCTTATTAATTCAGTTCCAATTCCATTTCCGTCCAATTAAACTCCCTTCTCTCTCTCTCTAAATTCCATCTCTTTTGAAAACCCGCTCGCACTTCCAATCCCTTTCAATCCGCATTGATGCCCGAACCGGCAATTGCCAACAACGTACCAGTGATTCACGCATTCGTTTCCTATACGTGCAATTAACGTGTTCAGTCCGAGGGCGCTTTATTGCTCGACCATAAAAAATAGAGAAAAGGAGGTGAGGAAGAGGGGGAGAGAGAGAGAGATGGAGGGTAGGAGGAAAGCAGTGAAGGTTGGATGAGAGAGAGAAAAGGCGTTGATGAGGGTTGGAGACCAGTGGGGATCTTCCGGAGACCTTGGATTAGCTATTGCCTTTTTATGGTGAGAGAAAGTCGAGATTTAGTGGCCTTTGAGGTTTGGGATTTATTCTGCTTGTGTTTCGAGACGCCAAATATTTTTTATCAATAAAAAACACGTTAATTACCATTATATTTTTTCCCAGTTTCATTAGTTTGAAGACCGCTTCATCAGTCAGTGTTTTATGTTAGCATATAATAAGTCACGTGTAGAAATTAAGTACATATTAATGTAAAGAGATAACAATGAGAATAAATTGTCGATATCGCTATTTCGTGTTTATATGTGCCCCGGGGGAGCTTAAAAATCCAATCTACGCCGCTTGCAATTTCAGTAACGTTAAAGTGAGCGGATATCTTGGGAATTAAAACTTTTGTCGCGTAATAACCCAAAAGCACCTCCGTCGATTCAGCCTGCATAATTAGACCCTGTTACAAATACTTAAAAAGGACTACGACCGGCTTTGTCAACGGAATGAGATGGATAAGGAAGCATCAAGCAATCTCCCGTCCCACTCCGAATCGTTCACAACTATTTGTGGTGTGGGTAATTTGAGGCAGGGAAGAGCTGAGACGGAGGAATGAGGGAGAGGTACAGAGAGGAGGAATGGGTGGGAAGGAGAGTGACGAGAGGGATGATGGTAGGGTAGGTAGGGATGGAGGAGGGGGAGAAGGGAGAGAGCGGGAGGGGGAAAGCGGGAGAGCGGGGGAGGAATGAAAAAGGGAGAGCGGGGGAGGGGGAAAAGAAGGAGAGAGCGGGAGGGGGAAAGAGGGAGAGCGGGGGAGGGGTTGTAAGAGAGGCAGAAGACGGGAGGTAGTGGGGTCGCCTGAGAAAACACGCGGCCGCATAACTTATGTCTCTTCGCGCGATCACACGGAATAAACACGGCTGCGAAAACAAGCGAGTGCTTGGGCGGAGATTGAGGGTAAAGGGTTGAGAGAGAGAGAGGAGATAGTCAAACGGGGGAGGAGAAAAGGAGAGAGAATATGAGGAAGGAAGAAAGGGAATGTGATGGAGAGATGGAGGAAAGAGTGGAGAAGCAAATGAGATAGGAAGTGAGAATATGAGAGAGGTAGGTAGGGGCAACGAGGAGAGGATAAAGAGAGGAAGAAAGGAAAGTTAAAGGGGAAAAAGATTGGAGAAGCAAAGGAGATAGGAAGAGTGAGATTGTGAGAAAGGAAAGCAGGGAGGGGCAATAAGGAAGGGACAAAGGGGAGAGAACGAGAGGAAGGGAAGAACGGAGTTATAGGGAGAGGAAGAAAGGAGATATAGATAGGGAAATAAGGAAAATGGGAAGAGAGAAAAGGAAGGAAGATGGAGGTGAGAAGGAAGAAAGGGAAGGAGATGCAAAGAGAAGAAAGGGACAAAGGGGAAAGAAAGAGAGCAAGGGAAGAAAGAAGTTATAGAGGAAGAAAGGAGGGAAATAAGGGCAATAGGGAAATAAGGAAGATAGAGAAAAGGGAAGAAGGTTGGAGGAAGAAAGGGAGGGAGAGGCAACGAGAAAGGGATAAAGGAGAGAGAAAAAGAGGAAGGAAAGAGGGGAATAATGAAGTTAGGAAGAGAGAAAAAGGATGGAGGCTGAGAGGAAGAAAGGGAGGGAGAGGCAGGGAGGGCACGGGAGCTGGTCGAATAAAAAAGAGAGAAAGAGAGGCAAAGTGAGTAGCGCACGGAGTGGAATGGCGGAGGAAGAGCCGTACGAATGCACGCGCATAAAGTCACTCGAGAGAAAATCCGTGTCTGGGATAAGTGCGGTTTTGGGAAAGGGACGGGCGGCGTGTAAATAGCGCGAGAACCCTTTTTAGTCCGAAATGGAATGGATCGCGCAGGCGGAGACGCGATATCCACGCCTCGATGGCTCTGTTACGCATTTTAAACGAGTCTTATATTTCAAAATTAGAAGTGAACGCCAATGCATTAAAATGGTGTCGAATGAATAAACGGCTCATGGGTAATAAAAATAACTCGTTAATGTAAGGGGAAATCGACCGTGCTTAATATCTGGTAGTAGCATATTCGGATCATTGCAAACTATTTTAAGTGGAAGATTGATTCAAAGTTCCCGATTTAAAGGTAGGAGGAGTGAAATAATAATAAAATATGCATATATTTTTTAAAGGATTGCAACAGCATGGGAAGTTTAACACTCACCACTTAGATGAATCAAATCTCTTATAATAGCCTTATGAAACTCACCTGAAAATGAAGAAGGAGGCAATAATTAATTTTCATTTATAAAAGTACAAACACATAAGCATTCACGCAAACAATAAAAAAGTTCAATGGTAACACGAAAAAATAAAATAAATTACAATAATTCAGATTGATAACATTTTTATAGGTTTAAATTTTATAAAAAATTACAAAATTTAAATATTACGCTAAAAATTAGCCACGCTCCATTAAAACAAAACAAATCAATGGAGCAACAACTCAACTTTAACCCGCAAAACAACTTCAAGAATACTCCCTGCAAGGAACGAGAATGTTCTAGATCATATGCAGAGGTAAGTTTTGGTCCCACATTCCAAGATTTTAACACCGCAACTCTTATATAATGATTTATAAAAATAGATTGGACACCTGCATGCTTAGCATATCCATTTAGTGTTGGATATAACAGAAACTGAAGATTTCATTATTACACGCGTTTAAACTAGAATGCTGGTGAATCTACGGTGATCATTAATCAGAACGAAACGTTGGATAGCCATCTTCTTTCACCTTATTCGACGCCTCATAACATACAGCATACGCATTGCTTGTGTGAAGCAATCCATCTCTCTCGACCCTCTTTCCTTCCCTACCGCATTCATCCCATATTACACTCTCATCTCCCTCTTCTTTAATTCCCTTCCTCATATCCAATTCCTTCTCCATATTTCTTCCTCGTCCTCTCTTTCTCCTTTTCCTCTATATCTACTCTTCTCTTCCTCCTTTCTCTCTCTCCATCCATCCTCTCTCTCCCCTCTCTCCATCCCTCTTGTCACTTTTCACTTTTTCTTTCACTCCCTATCCAACTACCTATCTCCTCCTTTCAATTTCTTTTCTCTTTCACCCCAACTCTCTCCAACTCTTTTTTATCTTTTCACCACTAATTTCCACCTATTTTCACTCTATTTCTCTCTCAATCTCTTTCCTAATCTTTTCCCTTACATCGTATGTCTCTTTTCTCTATATCAATCCCGCTTCACATTTTCTCTCCCCTTTCTCCCCCTTTCCCTCCCTTCCCTACCTACTCTTCTCCCCCACTCCATTTTTTCCCATTCCCTCCCCAGTCCTCACCCCACCCATCCCCTTCCATACCTCTCTTCGTCTTCTAGCCGTCCGCCTTTTCCCAATCCCCAGGCAGTGACCGGACGGCGCATTAAAATTTAAATTGAACTCTGCCTCGCAGGGGAAGTGGCGGTGTAGAGACCATGGAGGAGGAGGGGCGGAGGGAGGGGGAGAGGTAGGGGAGGGAGGGAGGAGTGGCAGAGATGGTCCTGGAAGAAGTAGTTTGGTGGGTGAGTGGGAGGCGAGGGATGAAGGCGTGAGTGGGGAGGGGGGGAAGGAGGACGTTGCGTGGGAGGGGGAGGGAGGGAAAGAGAGTCGGGGAGCGTGGGAGGACGGAGAGAGAGAGAGGATGAATGTTTCATGCGCCCAGTGGTAGAGGTCGCTAGTGACCGGCGACGTTGGCATTTGGGATGTCTGTGAAAGAAGAATGCGAGTGTGTGGAAGAGCGCGGCGGAGGAGACGGGCGAACGGTAAACTACGAAAAAAACGACGATCGCCGAGGGGGCAAATAGGGGTGTCCGTTTGCGTTTTACGAGTAATTATTCAGAGAATAAGGGTTGATGACTAACTTCTCATCGACGTACGGTACTTTATCGGACGTTGCGACGCTTGTTCGCTAAGACATTCACATTTAGAGTGCATCCTCGAACGCGGAAAGACTGAAATCGATAAAGAAACCGTTGTATTTTTTATTATTCACAACACAAAGGTTGTCTCTTTCCTATCTGCTATCCTTCTCTTTCTACTAATACGTTGCTCATATCTCTTTGTAATTTCTGTTTCCCACAATCCCATTCCCTTCACAGTTGCTCCTATCAATCCCTTCTGTATATTCATATATTATAACGCTAAAGGGGAAAAAAAATAATTGGAGCCATAGGGCAATATCAATGCATAGGAATAAAAACGGGAGGAACTTCATATACAATCCATACCCCTCACTGCATTCCGCTTTCTTTATACAACGTTTTACTGATACTTTTCATTGGTTTACAGCAGGGATCGGCAACATACAGCCCGAGAGTCACATGTGGCCCAAGAGAGCACTTCATGTGGCCCACGAATCTATAATGAGAATTTCATATTTTTCAATATTTCTCAAAACCTTTTCCGGTAAAACGCTATAAAATTATTTAGACATGATTTTCAACAATGTGAGAACACAGAATCTCTAGGTGACACATTATGTAAACGCTCATTCGGCCCGACGAGGCTCTTGTGACTTCCAATGCGGCTCTCCGAACTACGTATGTGGTCTGCCATGCAAAAAAAGGTTGCCTGGTTTACAGGACATGTGGAAGAGGAGATTTTGTCACAATGAAAGCTGTTTTTTCTAGATGATATCGTGAGAGAGTGACAGAAGAACATTTAGAGGGAGAAGGGGGGAAACAAGAGGGTGGAGGAAGGGGAGAGCGGTTAGGCAAAGGTGGGCGAATTCAAACGTGGAGGCGTAATCGCATCACCAGGGATGGGGAGAGAAAGAGGAGGGAGGGGGTCGAAGGTGAGGCGCGCGAAAGTCGAATTATTCGGACGAGGGAGAAATTGGGGAAATATTTAGACGACTTGATAAAATGGCTGTAGCTTTTCGTCAACGAAGAGTTAATTCGCGGTTGGATTATGAACGAATTCCGAATTAGGGTCGTGATAATACATCCGAAGCCGTATTTAAAGAAGATGTGAAATGTTCTCGATCGCGAGATAAGGAAAAATGGTGAGAGTGAAGGAGGAGGGTGCTAAGAAAGAAAATTAAGGGAAAAAAAAGGAGAGAGAGAGAAGAAAAGTTATAATAAAGTAGAGAGAGGTAGAAATTCGAAAAGAAGGGAGAGTGCTGTGTTAGAAGAGAGAGGTCGGAGAGATAATAGCCGCATAAGGGATAGTAGGAGGAGGGTGAGGGAGAGAGAGAGGAGAAATAGCTGATCCTCTAGGGCAGTACTCGGTGTCTCATCATCATAACGGGTTTGGGAGGGCAATCACAGTGTGAAGAGCTGGGACGATAAAAAAGAGGGAGAGAGAGGAGGGAGATGAGGGATGGTTCGGAGGGACAATGACGGAGAGGACAAAGTGAAAATGTTAGAAAAAGAGGGAGGGAAGGGGAAGGGAATGCGAGTTGAATTATGAAGAAGGTATGCGAAGTGATAAAAAGTCGAAGTGATACTTCGGGATCTCACCCTCGTGGGATACACACAACGCTTCAAGTGAACAAAGAGGCGACACAATACGAATACATTGCGCTACGTTAACACTCTTTACTTCGAAAACGTCTCTCTCTCTCTCTCTGGATAGATAGATGGGGAAATCACGACGGTGGATTCTCCTCTCAAAATTACGGATCCCTGCGTCGCCTCTGCTTTTTACCTCCCCTTCTCTCGTCAGCACCCCGTTCTCTCTCTCTCTTCATCCTCTCGTCTTCCCTCATTCGTCTCCCTCCGTTCCCTCCTCCCGCCCCTTCTTCCTCTCATACCGCAGTCTTCTTTATTTTTTAATGGAGAGTTGGGGTCCCTTGGGGTACCATGTCCACACGGTCCGCTCAAAAGGGCAACCCGGAGGAAGGACCGCTTATTTCCAGGAAGTTTTCGCCCCACCCACCACCTACAAAATCCTCTCCCTCCCTCTCATCCCCAAACCCCGAATCCCCGCTTCGATTCCACCCCCATCGGCATATCCCTCCCGCTTCTCCGTTTCATCCCCCTCCTCCTCTTCCGCTCGCTTTCAATTTTCCCTCCCTCTTCGCGCGTCTCTCGCCCCCGCAAGTTTTCTCTCTCCCCCCTCTCCGCCAGACGGACATCCCCTCTCCGCCTCCTCCTCTCCTACCCCCGCCCCCTCTTTCTTGTTCCACCTCCGCGTTCACGCCGCAATTATCCACGCTTCTCTCACCCTTTCCACTATCCTCAGCTTATCCTTCCACCGAGTCTTTGGCTTCGTCGCAATTGGCAACAATCGCCGCCATGATAGCACTCAAATGCCATAAGTACGTGCGACTGTTTCATCAAATATTCCTTTCTTTCGCTTATAAATATTCTCAAAGGCGATGTCCGTTCATGGACATGTACGAGATAGAGTCTCGTTTAGGAGGTCATTGATTCTGAATTTTGGACTTGGATCGAAGATTTTCCAAGGAAACTCAAAACTCGTTATGAAATTCATGGAAGGCCAGCCGAAATACGAATTTGTAATTATATTTCCTTGCCTTGAGCTCATATTTCTTAAAATCATGTCAATTAAACCGCCATAGAACGACATGGCGTGGAAATTCCGGTTTTATGTGTATGTTACCTAACAGGTCTATCTTCAGACATATTACTAATGATGATGAAGATGAATTAAACCACAGGAGAATAGTTCAACGATTGCGATTTCAATGATTGAAAAATCGACTCTAAGAATTCTTATACCATCGAGAAATATGTATGTATTAACGATATTAAAAAATATTTTAAAAGAATTCTTTCGGTGAAATATTTCATATTCTGAGAGTGTAGATATGGGTATGATTGGGATGAATGGCAGTACTTAAAAATTGTTTAAAATTAAATCATTTATTAGTTCTGTGCTCCTATCCACAGTCCTAAGAAAAATCGATGTTATAGTTAACGCACTTGCAGAAATTTGCAATGAACAGAAAAAGACCGGAGGAAGTAGAACTTTTTAAATGACCTATTTGTTTAACATTGGATCGGAGGTATAATGCAGTTTGAAGGCGGATTTATGAATGCGAAGGACAATTAACTCACGTGCAATAACTAAAGAACTGCACTTTTTTCGCAACAGCAGAACTGACATAATACCCAGAGATCTTATCTTAAAAGTTACGATATTCTTACATCTCTGAACTCGAATCCGGAAAATAAAAGCGCGTAAAACAATTTTCCATAACTCACATTCGCCGTCCCACAAAACGAAAACACAAGAAGTTGCAAATAATTCCATTGACACTCGTTTCCAACGTGACAAATAACTATAACTAATAAAAAACAATCGATCGATTTCTCATTCCTCCGAAGATTTTTTATTACCCTACCTGTGTCTACTTCGCATCCCACGCCCGAATGACCGCCCACAAACCCATTCTTCTTTCTCCTCTCCTCCCCCTAGACTCCATTCGTCCCATTCCTCTCTCTTCCCCCTCCTCCGAAACCTCTTCGCAAGTTCCTTGTGGGATCACTCCACCTCCCCTCTCTCCACCCTCCCCTCCCTCCTACCCTCCCTCACCTCCCTCCACCCTCACCTCCCTCCACCCTCACCTCCCTCCACCCTTCCCTCCCTCCGCCCTTCCCTCCCTCCGCCCTTCCCTCCCTCCGCCCTTCCCTCCCTCCACCCTCCCCTCCCTCCACCCTCCCCTCCCTCCACCCTCCCTCCCTCCTCTCCTCCCTCGTCATAAACCCGCTCCGAGGGCCGGCCTATGTGAACAGAGAGCGCAAAGAGTTTCCAGCAGACTTCTCGAAGAGTAATTGACGATGAGCCTCGTCTGAGAGGGACGGAGGAAAGGGAGGAGAGAGGGAGAGAGAGAGGGCGGGAAAAGATTGCAATCCAAGGGGTCTCTCTCCCTCCCTGCGGAGAAGAGAGGGAAGGTGAAGTGGGAGGGGCGGCGGGAGGGCGGAGAATAGGGCCTTATGGTGTGCGGCGAGTTTTCGATTGGCTCCTTTTCCTCTACCTCTCATCCCATAAAGGCCATCTCCCTCCTTCCCTCCGTCTTAGAGGCGATCACCCGCTCTCTAATGACATCTCTCGTTATTGGGGGCGAGCTAATTAAAAAGTTTGACCGTCTCCAGAACGAGTGGAGAGATCGGGAGGGGGGAGGGCATATTTTGAAGGGGGTGGAGAGAGAGAGAGAGGACCGTGGAAGAGAAGAGGATGAGGATGGTTTTAGACTCGGAGGGGAGGAGAGAGGTTGAGAGGGGGTGGGGGAGGCGTGGAGGAGGAAGGCTCTTCTTCCTCCCGGGGCACTCATCAGCTTCATACATGCCTTGCTACCCCCTTCCCTTCCACTCGCTGGACCATACCACCCTCCGCCCGCACACACACTCCGCCTCGCACTACCTTCCCAACCCTTGCCATCATCACCCCTTTTCTCCCCCTCGTTCTCCTCCTATCTCCACCCCTCCCATCCCCCGCGGTGCTTCTTCCCTGCCAAAAGGGCCAATCACGGCCCTCGCCGGACCCTAAGAAGCGGGAGGAAGAGAGAGGAAAAAAGCGTTATTCGAGGGAGAACCCATAGAGGCAGGGAAAAAGAGAGAGAGGGGGAGGCAGGATGGGAATGGAAAATTAGAGCGATGGATTTTTTTCCTTCCCCGCCCACCAAACCCTCCAAGGATTTGATTTGCGAGTTCCATTTATGACTCAAACGAGGTTCACCTTTTCGAGTTCGGATCGGACGCCATATCCCTCTTCCTTTTTTTCTGCACGGATCGTCTTTCCCTCGAAAATCCTGGAAAGGACTGAAAACGCGCGCGGACGTGCACCCGACTCCGGGGCATTTATTTCTCGCGGAACGGCTATAGAGTGTGATAAAGCAACGCTGGCGGATTTTTTTTTTACTTTTCACATGATCCCAATCAAGGAATAGGAAACCACGCCACTCAGGTTCTTCCGAGTTATCCGATGACTAGTTGGTTTGGTGCAATCGTTACGACAGAAGGCCAGTGGGTTTTGAAGACACAACATTATATCAATATATCTGGTAATTATAAAACCGCTACTAGTGATTTCACACAAAATTCCCCGGGATTAGTAAATTTCCCTATTTTCATACATTAATACGTTAAAGGACATGGAGCACTGAAAGCGAAAATCTCTAACTATTTTCAAAATGCGAGAGAAAGTCGTTTGGACCGGATCAGTTATGTCAGTGGTTTCCAAACTGTGGGGCGCCGCAAAGGAGTTTTCATATATTTACTGTTCGTTTAACCATCCTAATCTTGAGACCTACAATATACAGCAGCCAAATTCTAGCCCTCAATTGGCTCTGATGTTTCTTTTGCGAAATTTTTTTCCCTTAAGATGGTTTAGAAATGGTAATTGTATGTCCAGTAGGTATTGTTGATGAAATGTAATTAAACATGGTATAGAGGGGGGGCGCGAAGATAGTTTTCTTAGGTGAAGGGGGGGGCGGCTATGTAATGGTTGGAAACCGCTGGGTTATGAGGAGTTTTAAATTCAATGGGAATAGTGAAAGATGAGCGGGTATAGAGAGGGAGGATAGGAGAGGGGGAGAGGGAGAGAGATAGAGAGAGAGAGAATGGGAAGGAGAAGGGCGATAAAGTTAGAGAAAATCATCATCATCATAGGTAGTCTGTCCGTAGACAGGCTCGTGATTATTCATGGTTAAACCTGGTTCTCCATATACTCCTATTTTCCGCTGTCCTCTTCATATCTTGATAACTCTTTCCCTGTCAAATCGTCTATCAGCTGAAACCTTTTCCAACCTCTTTCCCTTTTTCCATTTAGCCTCTCTTCTAACACATCTTTAATCATACACTCTCTCCTCATGTAATGTCCAACCCAGTTTGCCTTCCTCTTTCTAATATTCTGTATAATCATTCGCTTCTCTCCTACTCCTCGTAGCACTTCGTCGTTTATCATCGTATATGTCCATTTTATCTTCAGCATTCTCCTCCAAGTACACATTTCAAAGCTTTCCAAGTATTTGATGTCATTATTCCTTAGCGTCCATGTTTCTGCCCCGTACAAACCTATACTCCATACATAGCATTTTATCAACTTCTTGCGGAGATCTTCCCTTATATTCCCCGTAGGTAGGTGTTTCTTTCTTCTGAAAGCCGCATTTGCTTTTCCTATTCTAGTCCTGATCTCATTCGTACATTTTGCTTCTCTTGTTATGATGCTTCCGAGGTATTTATAGTCTGAAACTTGTTCTACAGGATTTCCTCCAGTACTTATGTTCAGATACTCTTCTTTGCCCGATATTCGAATGAGCTTGGATTTTTCTGTATTTATTTCCATACCGTAATTTCTACCTGTTATTACTACTATATTTATCATTTTCCGGAGTTCCTCTTCCTTTCTTGCTAGAAGTACTTGATCATCTGCGTATTTTACTGTTCTTATAATCCTTCCTCCAATTTTGAAATCTCCTTTGCCTCCAAACGCTTCTTGCATTTTACTTTCTCCATAAATATTGAATAGGGTCGGAGATAAGACGGCAGCCCTGTCTTACTCCTCTACCGATATTTACTCCGCAAATGTCCTTATTCTCCAACCTGACCTTTACAACTTGATTCACATATAGATTCCTGATCACTCTCCTGTCTTTTCAGTCCACACCTATATCCTTTAATATCTTCATCAACATTACCCAATTTACTCTATCAAAGGCCTTCTGCCAGTCTACGAAACATACGCAGATAACTTGACTGTACTCTATTTCTCTTTCTGATATGATTCTAACTACCTCTATAGCATCTCTAGTTCCTCGTCCTTTTCTGAAACCGAATTGATCTTTCCCTAGCATTTCTTCTGCCTTTTTCTCCAGCCTTTTATTAAGAATATCCTGATGGTGATCTTCGAAGTGTGTGACAGAAGGCTTATCGTTCTGTATTCTTTACACTGCATTGCCTGTGGCTTCTTCTTTAGAGGGATCATTGTTACTTCTAGGAAATCCTGAGGCCGCTCTCCCGTGTCGTAAATCTTATTAATTAATTTCGTGATCGCTTTTAGTCCTTCTGCTCCCATGACTTTAAGTACCTCAGCCGGTATTCCATCGCTGCCTATGCCTTTCCCTTTCTTTAGTTCCACTATCGATTTTTCTACTTCGTTCTCCATAATACTTGGTGCTACGTTGTCTTCTTCAATGTTTTCCTCACCTTCTAGTTCTATTTTTGCGGATACTGCCTGCCTCCTTAATGTATTCTTTCCATACCTCTGCTACATCCTTTTTTCTGAGACTATCTTCCCATCCTTATTCATAATTCCTTTACCACGAATTCCATTAGACTTCTTATCTACTAATTCCACTGCCCTAGCGTACATCATATCGTACCGTCCTAACTTCACCATTTGTTGTATTTCATCACATTTTACTTTTATCCAATTTTCTCTAGCTTTATCTGCTACCCTTCTTAACTCATTGTTTATACGTCTATAGTTGGCTCTACGTTCTTCAGTGTTACCGTTTTTCTATTTTCGTCTCATCCATTTTCTTCAGCATTTCCTTAGTGATCCATGGTTTTCTGATTTTCTTCTCGCTTTCCAATCTTTTTATCCAAGGTATCCTTGATGCTGGTTTTAATTTCTTCCCATTCTACATTCATGGTCTTTGGTTTGTTTTCCAAATTTCTTAGGCGAACTTCCAAATTCATGTTGACTACATTCTGCCATTCTTTCAGTTTTTCCAGGTCCCAAGTCTGTCTTTCTCTTCTCGTTTTTCTTATTTGTTTGATCTTTGTACTTAGGCCAACTATTAGAAGGCTGTGATCTGAATCAATGTATGCTCCTGGTATGTCTTGGCGGTCTTTATGATGTTCCTGAATCTTCGTTATACTAGGATGTAATCTATTTGGCATCTCATTCTATCTCCTGGGCTTTTCCATGTGTATAACCTTCGTTTATGATTTTTAAACCTTGTATTACTTACTACAAGGTCATTATTATACAGAATTCTACCAGTTTTGCCCCTCCTCGGTTTCTCTTCCCAAGTCCGTATTGCCCGACAACATTTTCTTCTTGTCCTTCTCCGACTATGCTGTTCCAATCTCCCATTATTATGCAGTTTACCTTTCCTCTTCCGTCTTCTTCGTAAATTTGTTCATAAATCTCCTCGATTTCTTCATATTCATGAGCTGACGTTGGCATATATACCTGGATTATCAGCATGTCCACAGGACTGCTTTTAGCTTTATTGCAATCAGTCTATCGTTATTTTTTATTATCTTTGTCACGCTTTTCATCATAGCTTTCCTTAGTACCAGAGCTACTCCCCTTTCCCCACTATTTCCTCCAGAATAAACTACCGTAAACTCTTCCGAGTCGAACTGTCCTCCTTCCCATCTAGTTTCGCTCAGTCCTATAATGTCAACTCTATTTTTTTCTCATTTCTTCTTTCAAGTTCTCTAGCTTTCCTGCCTTTCTCATATTTCTTACGTTCCAAGTGCCTATTTTAAAATTACTTTCGACAAATGTATTCCTCAGGGCAGTCCCCGCTCGGAGATCCGATTGGGGGACTATTTTACCTCCGGATTGTTTTACCTCGAGAGACTTCATATTGCCCAACCATATAATCATTACTAGGGATTGTAATGCGGTAGTTTCCCTTTTGCTTTCCACACTGCAATAGGTACTGTAGCCGTTCAAATCTTCCCGATCACGCCTACAGCTGTATTGGATATAGAACCAGCCAACATAATTTGTTTTCGGCTCTATAACATACTGACAGTACTGCTGCCTGCCAGGCACCGATGATATTTTTTTAAATAAAATATAGAGAAAATATAAGAACTATAATCCTTAGACTGAAAATAAAAAAATACAGCCAATTACTATTTTACATCTATCCCACAGTACAAAATATCATTCGATTCATACTTATGCGAATTGTAAGATATCCGTAAATTGACAAACTTTAGCTTTCAATGTGCCATTAAAGGATGCAATGGTTTCGAAAAAATTACAAATTCGTCTTAGAATGAACCTGCTATAGTAAGAGTCGATAGAATTAAAGTGATATAGAAGAGGGACGGTTTAAATGAATATTCCACTCTGTTTCACTGGACCGCATTTTAGGTCTGAATCATACGCACAGTTTGACTGCACCCTCTTACTCTCCCGCATTCCCCTTAGGGGACTGGAAATATATAATGAGCGTATTATTATCGTTTTTCAGACCGTAATCGAAGGTAAAAACGGGAAGTTAGCTTAAACTCCTCTTGAAACAAACAACAGGCTCGTAAATGGTGCATTTCAAACGTTAAACCCCTCAGTTTTACAAACAAATCGCACTCTATGAATGAATACAACCTTAGAAATCAATTGTGGGCACGCTTAAAGCATTTTTGACAAAATTGAGTAAAAATTAAAAACATTGATTAGTTCCTCCCACAACGATTCGTTTGGCATTTAAAAAAAAAACATTTCAGCATTTTAGTCTGTTCGTTATATCGGGAATCTGTGAGCGAAACTGATGAGTTTTTATCTCTATAACATGTGTAGGTACTGTTAGAGTTATTAACCACATAGCAAGTCCTCTTTACGGTCTTAAATAATTCTCCCTTTATAAGAAATGGCTACTTTGAAAGATGAAATTTAAATAACGTCAAAGACGATTGTAAATCAAGTTTTATCGCCACTATAAATGTTCCTTTCCCGCATAGCATCCAACGAATAATAATTAAGGCGACGGGAAGACGATTCGGCGAACAACGCATGCCAAAGGAAATCTCTTCTCACGAAGGAGACGAAAAACTATCATTTCCATATTTATTCCGTGTCCATCGGAATGCGCGAGAGGGTTACCTCTCCCCTTCTTCTCCCCTACTCCTAACCTCCTCCTCCTTCCCTTCTCTTCTCTCTCCCTCCCTCCCTCCCTCTCCCATTCCTTTCCTCTCCCTCCTCCCTTAAACCCTGTCCGTCGCCAATCCAGACCTAAGGCTCGAGGGAAAAAATCGAGGAAAACACAACCGCGCATATTTAAAGTCTAAAAACCGAGCGGAGATACGATGTGGGAGAAGCACAGAAAGGCCTTAGGGGGAGAGGGAATTACTCGGTCGTGGGAGGAGGAAGGTTGGGAGAGGGTGATGTCGGGTAAGGGTAGGAAAAACGAACTGGGAGGAGGAGGGTAAATTGGAGCGAATTAGAATGTTACCTGGTCGCAAGAAAAACCAGTTGAGGAGATAGATCCTTGGAAAATAGCCCCGACATGTCTCCGGGCAGTGTCTTTTCGATGGGCCCGCGTCTCAACGCATTCCCTCCCCACCCATCCTGCACCAGCCGCCAATTATCCACCTCCCCGCTCGTGTCTTCCCCCTCTTCAAGACCCCTCCGACTCCGACCACCCTTCCCGACACACCCATCCCCCTTTCCGCCTTCCTTATCTCACCCTGGTCCACGGCAGCCGAGTTTCAGGACTCCGCGATCGTCCGACATATCCTATTTCTCTCTCTCCCTCACTCTTCTACGCTCTACTCTCCTTAGCCACTCCTTCCACCCCCACCTCCCGCGATCTAACCCTTTTCCCTCTCCCTTCCTCCCTTTCCCTCTCCTCTCAGTCCCCCTCCCCTCGCCCTCTCCTGGTCCCTCTCTGAATGACAGACTGGTGCTTCTCGCCGCCATGAATAAACATCGGCCAAAATTAGCCACGGCGAAGCTCTCGTGGGATAGGGGTCGGCCGAGAGTAAGAAGAGATGGAGAAGAGGAGATGGGGAGAGAGAGAGAAAAGGAGGCAAATTGGGAGGAGCGGTGTGTGAGATGAGGAATGGGAGAGAGGAAGAGAATACTTGAGGAATTGAAACCGTGGGACATTCGATCGACTTAAGTAAATTCGAAATATCGCGGTAAAAATTATTTGAGGCTATTTACGAGCTACAAAAGCTGAATTAAACTCACGGTACAATGACTAAAGATTTGCAACAGGATTACTACAAAAATCCTCAAACTAACACACAAACAAACAAACATACGAAAAAGCAGCCGCATATGACAGAAAAGTATTTATGGGTGGAGCTAGCGAACGAGTTAGAGATATTATCAGGAATCCTACATATTTCGGAAGGCACGATGATGAGGATATGATTCGCGAGATGAATGTAGAAGGTAGCGTTACAAAGAATCGTTCTTTCCCAGGATGATTAGGATCACAATTGGAAAACGAAATGGGAATGAATAGGAGACATGTTTGGTACATTGCAACCTCTGCCATCCACCATTAAGGTGACTTAGAGGGGGTATGATGTAGACGTACGAAGCTTGAATGGCCTTGCAGAAATCGATTCTCGTGACAGAACACATTATTCTAAAAGAATTTGGGAAATTCTCAATGTGAGAGAACTAAAAATACGTCCAATTTTTATCTATGAAATCTTGTTTCACCATTGACTTCCACTAAATAATTTGGGTTACATTCGACTTCAACACGAAATGCAGTCATATACAAGATTACTGATTAGGTATTTTAGCGCACATTTCATGAAGTATAGATAATTATAAAATGGGACAATCACAATTTTAAAAATTAATCAGGAAAGAAATTTTAAATTAAAAGTTTATATAATTTAAGCTATACTTTCGTTTTGCGTTTACACCATCTACACCAGCGGTTATCAAACTGTGTGGAGCGGGACGATGCGGAACCGCAGCTGATAAGGACGCCGCAAAAAAACAATATTTATTTAATAAATCGATTAGAAATGTTTGATAGGTAATTAGGGCCGTAGTCTTTGTTTTAAAATGCTTATGATGACGATGTAGTACCAACAAATGAATGCCTCAAAACGTTGTGATACCCGTGTATATAAATATATACATCCTTGTTTCTAGGTGGGATGCCGCGTCTACAAAAACGCTGGGAAACACTAATCCACGCTGTAGAATATTCAAGGCCTTATGCTTTTACGTGACTAGTATTTTTGCTGGCTAAAACTCTCCCTAATACTATTAATTTTGCCTCTTTCTGAGTGCTGTCTCGTTATGATGTCATTACATTGCTTTTACTGAGGAGACAGATTTTGAGAAACTTCTCTAATCCGGCTGGATAAGAGACGTCATCCACGCAAAGACAAGCTTGGGTTTATAAAAATGTAATAATGCAACTACCAAGCTCATATTATGCAAAGTACCAAAGAAATGATTTATAAATACCTACAGCCACAAAACTGATAACCGGCTGATTTGAATATAAAATATCCGCCCTAATAGCGATCCATCTATCCTTGATGTTTATAAGCTTAACTAACTACGCTGGCGCTATTATTCGTTTTAATCCATATGGAACTCTGTGAGATTCACGGCTTCTAATTCTACCATGACGTATCATATTCCCTCGCGTTTGTCCCTCCTTGCATCGATACGAAATTTTTATTTAAGCTAAGATTGCATTCCGAGATTCCTTATTTGACACCGACAAATGGATCGAAGCGGCCGTAGTACATTTTAATGTTCCACTCGCGTCGCTGAAATACTTTATTCGACGAGTTGAGGAAACCAGTTGTGGATTGGTTGCGGCCAATAAAAAATAAATTCGAAATTCAAAAACCATAATCCGACGTCACGGGAAATTAATCGTGCGAAAACGGCCAAAGTTTCACCCCCCCCCCCCCCAAATCAAATAGTGTCAAACGAAGGATCTTCTAAGAGACACATTCTGTCCATATTTTCAGCTGCGCGAGATGACCCCAAGGATCGCCGAAGCAAAGACGATTCGTAGTTTTTTCCGACCGAATTCGACGAAAAAAAAACTCCGAAGAAAAAGTCGCTCGGCGCACATTTCGTACGTATGGGGACGCTTACAAATCGACCCCACGTTTACGCCGAATCGACGTGTAGTCCCATAAATTGCTCCCACCCCGCTCTTTCATTCTAGAATCGGCTGGTCGGTCGCATGGCTCTCGTAACCGATGTGCCAATAGAGATGCCGAAGAAAAGCCTCTTTGGGAGAGCGGAGAGGTCCGACTTCCCACACACACATATAAAGTGGGGGAGGGGAGAGGCACTCTCCCTCCCTCTTTCCCCCGCCCCTCTCTCTTTCCCCCAACATCTCTCTTTTTCCCCCAACCTCTCTCTCTCTCTCTTTCCCCCAACCTCTCTCTCTCTCTCTTTCCCCCGTCCCTCTCTCTCTCTCTATCCCTATTAATGCGAACGTGCCGACACATTCGTTTTCCGCAACGATCTTAGCGCGAGACGAACACGAGCGAATGCCCCAACGCAGATCCCTCGTAACGCGACCATTCCTATGATAATAACCAATGACCAGATGCCGACCTATCAATTCGGAAAGACGAAATAATAACACGTTATGGATCCTTAAACATTTTTAAAGTGTTTGTCTTCCCGTTTCACACGGAAAGAACCACACGCGTATTTTTTTAGATGAGAATAATGCTAAAGAGTCGGCATTGGCACGATGGGAAGTAGACGAAGAAGAAGAATGAGGCGAAGTCGTTGAGATTGCGACGTGCCTCGGACGAAGGAGTTTCGGAGGAGAGAGGGAGAAAGAGGAGAGATGAAGGGGGAGAGTGAGAGAGATATAAAGAGGGAGGGAGAAGAGGTAGGACGAGGGGGCGTGGGTGTCGGAGATGGAGGCCCGGTGCCCCGTGTTTTCCCCTCGGGACAAGTTGGGCAAGAGCGAGAGAGTAGGAGAGAGGGAGGGAGATGAGGGAGGAGGAGGAGAGAGGATGTGAGGAGGCGGAGGAGGAGAGCGGAGGAGTGGGTGGGTGATGCCGCAGGGGGCCATAACGAGACCGGAGAACGAAGGACCCCGTGACCAATGGGCATTGTTCCATATTGATGAAGTGGGAGGAGCTTCGTCGGGAAGGAGATGCGGAGGGAGGGGAGGTGAAGGAGGAGAGGGGAAGAGGGAGAGAGAGGGAGGGGAAGGAGGAGGAGAGAGTGAGGGGAAGGAGGAGGAGAGAGTGAGGGGAAGGAGGAGGAGAGACTGGCTGGGAGGAGGAGTTGGGGAAATTCTGTAGCCATACCAATAAAACGATATAGAGGTCCAGGTATGGAAAAGAAAGCGACCCTCCCCCTCTCTACTTCTCTGTCTCACACACACGCGTTGCCCGCTCCCCATCCTTAAAAGAGTACCGACGGATACCCTTGGAGAAATTGTTTTTCCCCCCTCTCCTTTATTCCTAGAGCCGAGTTGTTCTCGAAATGGAAACCAGAAGCGATCCTTCCTCTTCGCGGAGAATCCGAAATGGACGAAGAATGCGTCCTATTGTTTTCTATCGTAGGATCGAGGTCGCCGTCCGAAACGTCCCTCTTTCCCCCATGGGCTTGGCGTTATTTCGGTTCGAGAAACATCGGACGGACGTGACGTCATTGCGCCTGTCGATGGCAAGGGGGCACTTGTATCAAACCGACCGACCTGAGATCAAAATGGAGTTCTCGGCGACGTCGTCGTACGTAGAGCATACCTGATGCTGAAAATGATTCCTACGGCGGTAAAAATATCTTTGCGTACGTAGCAGAGAAGTAAACAATCTCTCCCAATTTTTACGTCCGATTTTTTACCGTTGGAATTTTTGTATCGACATTAAAACGGAATTTAAAAAAAAAACGAAAAATAGGCAAAAACTGATTTTTAATTGAATTTGACCTGAAGTAATTTTTAATTCGTTAATTGCATTGAAACCGTTAAGAACTGGAGTCAGAATCGGATGAATTGCTCACCAGTTAAAATTTCCTAGAATTCTCGATTTAATTATAAAAGTGCCTGGCGTAAAACGCAACGAAATCAATTACTATGTTCCGTAAAAAATGAAGCCACCCACCTTCAAAGACACGAAAAATATCTTTTTCCCCAAACCGGTCCTCAAGTTACCGTTGAATTTTTTACGACAAAAACTGAGTATTATAGAGGAAAATTGGCTCCCGTAATGGCTCTCCGGACCGGAATGTAAATTTCCCAATGGCAGATAATTTATACGATGTTTGTCAAAACACGGGGAGGGGGAGAATTGGGAACGAAATCTCCGCGACGGGCTGAGTGAAATGGAATTGATAATTTTTTGGAGGAGATCGGATAACATGGACAGTTAGCCGGATGAGGACCTCGAAGGAGATGTACCAACCCGAACTATCAATTCATGGTCTATTAAAATTTCTTACATTGTTAGAGTTATAAAAATTCCCGATACATCTATAAAAGGTAATACAATTTGTATGGAGATTGTCCTAAAGGAGTAAAGACGAGATTTTATTTTGCCAATAAATGTAGCGTCAAAGGATCCTCCGGCTTTTGAGTGTTGATCACGTTAAGAGAAGTCCTGGAGTAGGAGCGTCACGCAATAGACATTACCTCTTTGTTTATTTTGAAGACCCATCAACTAAAGAAAAGTCAACGACTCAACAGTTAGCACGTTTCGAAATTGCGTCAATTACGCTCAAATATGTAGTGACTCAAGGAATCAATGGCTAGTTGGATTTTAAGAGAGAACCTTACGGAAAGAATAGAGGCAAACCGAATACGGAAGTGAATATTCAAAATCAGGATCACGCTCCAAAAGATAAATATGTCCATATGAGTAAGCATTTATTTCGACCTTCAAGAACTATGCTTGCGGATACCCTGAATACCACACAGTACCATCCCTGAGCCAAACGATCAGGCACAAGCATCAAAAGCGACAGATATGGCACTCCATTACAACACGACTGAATGTGTCTGACGAGCTTCGTAAAAATAAATTTCCTCGACTTCGTCTTTTGCGTCATCCCGGAACCAATAGAAAATGGACCTCTCCATCCTTCGAAATGTCGCTGAGTCGCATCAGAGCTGCGGAGAGACCGGATAAAAGCCGCTATTAAACCAACGACTCAAGTGAACGCGTCAGATGATTAAACCCTTTCCACATAGCCTTTGACGTAATCCAGGAATCAGTCGCAGTCGACAGCCTCAATCCTTCGAATTCGTCAAGGTTTCGCGATAGAGAATCTGAATTTTAAAAAATCGCATCAAAACCGGAGACTCGACCACATAATCTTAAAAAAAAACACGAGGGAGGACCGGAGACGACCCACTTCACACGGGTGTTACGTTTCCTTATCATAATTAATGCCTCCTTATAAAAAGCCTTTAAAAACATAATGCCGTCCTCGAGAAAGAAAGGGAGAAATGAGTGAAGGGACTGCCGGCGGGGCGCCACCTATGCTGAATCGAAGAAATGGAACCGTGGGAAAGCTGGTCCGCGGAGTGAGATGTGGCGAGTGTGAGGGAAAGAGAAAGGGAAGGAGAGGGAGAGTGACATAGTGAGTGAGAGAGAAACGGGGCCACCAATTCAGAATGCCGCTCTCCACTCCCTCCCTATCTCCTTATCCTCCTCCATCTCCTCTCGGTCTCCATATCTCCATTTCTCCGACCTATCGCCATCCCCTCCTAAGATCGTATTAAAATACGTCGTCGTCTACGGCCTGGATGATGCATTGCTTAATTTTCGTTGAGGATTCGACTTTAGAGACGAGCAAAGTTAGGAGGAAGGCATAGTGATTTATCAAAGCGAGAGCTTTGGTTACAAGATGCACGCATATTAAATAAAATTATGCATACAATTTTCTGTTACATTATTAATTCACAGTAAATGGAATAGATAGTCACACACCCCATTTAGCTGCAACGGTTCTTAATAAACTCAGAAAGGATTTTAATTGCGCCATAATTTATCTAATTAATTTAAGTTGGAATAGTGCATAATAAAATGAAACTGTGATTAATTATCTTGGCAGATTTTAAAGTGGAGCAAATTTGCTGTGGGTCAAAACGAAAGAAGAAACATTTTACATTGAGTGTAAGGGCAATTTCAATTGTGAATTACGAGAAAACCTCGCACGCGTAATCACATCGAATTTCGCAAATCAATTAGGTGCCCTTCATAAGTAATTAACTAATCGGTTTCCTTCTTTTTTTTCACTTATCACGGCGTTTCTCTGCGCAAATGATCAGGCGTTCAGAAACACGGTCGATTTAGCAAGCCAATCAGCAAATGCTTCACCGTTCATAATAGCTCTTTATCCTATGTGCCATAGAAACCACCTCTCTCTCATCTGCAGTCCTACGACCCGCGGTAATCGCGTAGTCTTCGCATTTTCCCTCTCGGATGCGGCGAGGAAAGAGAGGGCGGGGAACGACGCTACGGAAGAAGGAGGGAGAAACGAACAAACAGGGAGGGGGGAGAACGGCGGGGGGATGAAGTGGAAGGAAGGGTTGCTGGCGCTGCTTGGTGCCTCCGAGGAGGACAGAGGGTCTCCTTGTAGGCCGCGAGATGAAGCGCCCTCGAGGGAGTCAAATGGAAAAGAAAAAAAGAGGGAACAAGCGGCTTAGTCTAATGGCGCCCTCGTAGTCACCACTCTGGAGGAGAAGAGGGAAAAGAGAGAGGGAGAGAAAAAGAGAAAGGTAGGAAAGAAAGATGTACAGGCAGGGGAAGAAAGAATAAGATAAAGGGATAGAAGAAAACGGAAAAACATAAGATGCCGGCGTAAGATGGTAGAGTAATTGACTCGGAGATGAGGATAAATGAAGAGATACAGAGAGGTATGGGTAAAGAGGAATAAAGAGGAAGAATAAAGAGGAAGAATAGAAAGAAAACTATGGATAAAAATACAAGAACAGCTAGAGGAAGTGAAATAAGTAAGTAAAAAATGAGAAAATAGAGCAAGAAAATGGATATATAAAGACAACATAGGAAACAGACGGGAGTTTTAGAAAATGTAATTAGAGGGAGAGACAAAGAAGAGGCGGAAAGAGCGAAAAATAAAGAAAGAGGGAGAGTGGGAAAGAGAGCATTCGGTGAAAGGAGTGAGAAAGAAGAGACTCCCGCAGATGCTGCTCCGGTAGATCCCCAGGAATAGTGCTGGTGTTTACAGTGGTTGGCGTCGGAGGAGCAGGAGGGAGGAATGGAGGGAGGAGGAGGAAGAGTAGTGGAGGGAGGCGGGAGGCAAAGGATGGAAGGAAGAGAGAAAGGACGAGGAGGTTGCGTTACCCGTGGCGTGGTCGAGGGATGGCTGCGTGGAGTGGATGGAAAACGGAGTGGTGGAAGGGGAGGACGAGGCGAAGGGACTATAGGAAGGGTTCGGAAGAGGCTGAGGAGGCGGGCGGGGGAATATGGAGATATGGAGGTGTTATTCCTACCACAGATGGAAGTTGGAGAAAAAATGTTTCGAAAAACAATATTTTTTCGTATGGCTCCCAAGCACGGGGTGCGACTGTATTCCCAAGCGCCGACAAGTAGTCATAGTATAGATAAAAGAAGCCGCGAAGAAATATTTTCACGCCGCCTATATGTACGTCGAGAATGGGTAAAAATGAAAAGTATTCAATCAAGTCTTTATTTTTTTAGTTCTTGAATAATAGCAGGGCATCTTCTAGCATGCGTTACTATTGAGCTTGAGACCATTCCCTTTTGTACACAATCATAGTTAACATTAAAGTAGAAGATTATACAGCAATAAGAACTGCAACATCTCTACACGCACGCATACTAGAAATTTTAACTTATAGGAGACAGCATAAAAATCAAGCAAATACATAATTTGGGTTAGAACCGACGACAGTGTTTGCCAAAGACTATGTGCATAAGTGTAACAATAATTATCATACTTCAATTACGACCCCCTCAAATACGCTTATATATAAATATATATATATATATATATATATATATATATATATATATATATATATGGTCTTCAACTTGGTAAGTGTCCGCTGGGCTTCGTTCAACACATTGTTGCTACCATCATCACTACCTTTCCTTTTCCTTAAGTTTATATATATATATATATATATATATATATATATATATATATATATATATATATATATATATATATATAGGTACGAGTTGTCGGTGCTTGTATAATGCAAGAACTTAAAAAATCACCATACACCAAGATCTAAACTCGTAAATAAACCAACGCGACATCATTTGAACTACACAGAGCACATTTAAATAAGACAATAGTTTTCATTTTCCCAGATATTAAGGCATCCATCCGGAATTTCTAAATTCTCTGGCGATCGGCTCGCGTCCAAGTTTTCGAATTTCAAGCTCAGACCACCCTTTTAAAATCATAACTACAATATGTTACACTAAAACTTATGTAAAATTAGGATACTTGGTGTGTTATGATGATGGTGTATCCTTGACTTTTAGTACGTATCCAGATAAAAAAATAATTTAAAATTATCACGTCGTCATAAGTATACGTCATTGACTGAAATAAAATGGATTATAATGCAGTCTAAGCATTAAATCAATGCTCTTGAAGTATGGAAAATCAATTCCCATTAAAAGACATTGGAGTCGTTGCTATGGTAATTCATATTTTTCATTGTTGAAATTTACATAATTTTATGATTAAAATGAACTTTATACGCAAATTCAGCATGGATTCGAATTTTGTCTTCAAGAAAAATAAACTTCATTCTTCCTTCCACAGCATGGTGCCTGTCCCGACTCTGTATCTTAATTTTAAATACTTAAATAAGCAATTTTGTATAGCCCTGCACAGTTTTCAATGCTTTTCTTATGGGTGTTTAAAATTGAACATTGGGGTCAAAAACATTATAACAATTTTCCGAATTTCGGATTTTTTCCTGAGGTTGTAACCAATGGCCTACATTCATGCTAAATTTCAGCTCTGTAGCACTTCTAGAAGTACCTTAGGTTTTACATGATATATCCCATCTTAAAAATATTTTAGTGTGTGTGTGTGTATGTATGTATGTTCTTGATACGTTTTTACACCGTTGAAGTTATCGAATTCAAAAGTTTTATGGGCCATCCTATGGACCAAAGGAAGAACTTGGTCTAGATATGCAGACCGTGGGGTCTCTTATAACCCATGGGGTCAACAAAGTACTATTTCCATAATAATGCATGGGAAATGGTGTGGAGAAGTCCCAAAATGTCATGCAGTCACTGATGTGGATATAAACATAACAAAATATTAACTTACGATCACGGGAAATGGCTTATTTTACCCAAGAAAGACTGAATATTTTAATTCTGTTCATGTTTTGTCGTATTACATGTTAAATCGCTCGAAATTATCCAGTAAGCGCAAAATTTATTAACATTTTCCAGGCGGCAACAAAGCTAAATTTCTTAACTGTTATCCTCTTCAAAGGAAGATAGCCACGTAAAGATTAATGCAAGAAAAATCCACGCCGTGGCGCGCCGTAGAGGAAGAATAGCCTACGCCAAGATAAAGGGTACAAATGGATTCATGCCTAAATCCTAAACATAGTATATGAATGCTTTTAGAGTGAGTCAAATGATTTTTAAGGAATATTAGAACATTGTTATCTTTTACCATTAACATAGAAAGATTTATCACAACATAAATCGATACATCTACTTACATTTGTTCGGTAACCAAGATGTTGTTTATTGTTTACGTTTTGACTAATAGTATTGACATATTCCACATAATTTTATTGCTGCTTTAAAGGCTTCGGTGCATCTATCCATGTGAATATTAAGTAAGACGTTAATGCGTAATTATATTAATGGTAAAACTTTAAAATACAATACATTCAAAACTTGGGGCAACCAACAGCAAAATAAGTAAATTTCAAAATTTATTGTATTATTTTTATTGTAATACGGCATCAAAAGTGATATATCAATAAAAATAATAAATAATAAAAATAGTTTGCTACTCAAAACAAAACTCTTTCCCGAGCGAAGCCGGGCGTTTCTGCTAGTGTCCTATATATGTATATGTATGTATATGTATGTATATGTATGTATATATGTATATATATATATATATATATATATATATATATATATATATATATATATATATATATATATATATTCACAGTATATACTGCTCAGAAAAAAGCTGACATTTGTGGGAGATTGTGAATATCGAAACAAAGAAAGTTCTTAAGATGCCATTTTTTACGTCATTCGAGAGAACACTGACTCCCTTTGCTCGGAGCGCTATCTGACGAACTGATCAATTCCAAGCAACTGGAATGGAAACTTGAGTTCCAGCAAGTAGGACGTGGCATGGATATCCTCTGTGAAAAAGTCATGCAAAAAGCGACGCCAGTGGTCATTTGAGTCGTTAGCGAACGAGAGTGGTCTCTCTTAGGTCTGGGAGAGAGATACAGGCGGAGGCGATGAGGGAGGAAAGGGAAGAATCGCGGATGTTTGGCCCGTCTAAGAGATGTAGGGCATCATTGCGGAAAGTCACGTGACGGCTGAGACGCAGTGATCGCTGGAAACTTACGCATGTACACGCGTTTCTCGGTATTCACGCGATTGGTCACTGAAAGCCCAGATACTTAAACACATCTGAGGATTTAAGGAAGAATTCATACAGACATAAGTCACGGAAATAAATCGCTTCGTGGAATTGGCACAAGTGTTCGAAACATTTTCCTGCTGACGTACAAGCACTGTTGACGCGATTAAGCGGTTCGCTCTCATGAAAAATAATTCAAATTAATTTACAAATTACGCGTTAATGCCCTAAATCATGGGTCGGCAACCTATAGAGCCCGAGAGCGCTTCATTCTGACCGCGAAACTATGATGAAAAAGTGGTTGGTAACATTTAACATAGACAATTCAATATGTTGACAGTAAAATGATGGTCTCAAAACTATTTCTGATGAATTTTTAACACTAGTAATTTGGATTTGATTTTCACTAGTACTATGTGACTACAGAATCTCTCGGTTACTTTTGATGTAAACACCCAACCGGTCAGCCGAAGCTCTCGTAACTTACAATGTGGCCCTCCAAAGCATTCAAAGCTACGAATATGGCCCGCCATGCAGAAAAGGTTGCCGACCCCTGGTCTATATCGTATTTTGTGATAATCCGAAACAAACCTGAAACATATATTTACCACACAGTTGGCATCGAAAAATTCGATTATTAAAACCAAAATATTTACACCTCAACTTTCACCTCAACCTATGCACTGCATAGAATTTTGCTGGTCAAAGAACGATTTCTACCGATTGTTACATATTTCAGATCTCTCTCTCCCTCTCATAATGTTCGCAAAACGTTAAGCAATCCACAAAAAGCAAGCACAGTGCCTTGGCGTATGTTAATAATTATTTTTTAATTAAATGTAAAATTGCAAATTACCCGATTTTCTAAAATCCTAATATTCTATCATACGAGTACATATTATAAATAGTATATATATATATATATATATATATATATATATATATATATATATATATATATATATATATATATAAAGCCGATTCCATCCACCATAGCCGCCACCCTCTTGTCTCTTAAATGTAATATAAATGTAATATAAAACAGGCTGAATATGTTTTTGATGCATCCTTCATAAATATAGAGCAGACCATTTAGGCAAAAAAATTAAAGGACGATTCTATCTTGAACGTTTCTCATGAACAGGAATGAAACTTCCGTAATTCCCACTGAGAAATCAAGAAACGCATCACACGACTCAAACCCTCTTTTTTCCTTCACTTCACCTGCACAAAATTACCCCCATTTTAAAGATCATAGGCGATAGGGCGTCGCTATGCATGCACATTTATACCTGTGCGTATATTCGCAAAGATGGCGCCCGAATTCCCGCTGCCCTGAGGGTTGGTGGGAGAGGGGAGAGGGAAGAAGGAGGGTGAGTGAACGAAGGATTCCTCGATGATGAAAATAAATGCGCCCGAATAAAAGTTGCGAGCGAGCAAATATGAAAAATTTTTAATGGCTTGGAACAATTGACGTAAGCGTGTTGATGGTGTGGGGGGAGGAGGACCTCCCGGGTAAAACAAAGCACAAACGAAAATGAGCCGAGGGAAGAGAGAGGGATGGAGAGAAGAAAGGAGTCAAGGAGAGAGAGAGAAGAGGAAGGAAGGAGGGGAGAGGAGGGGAAAGAGGGATTGTGTAGGAGCGAGGGAGGTGATAAAGGTATTTCGCAGAGAAAAAGAAAGGGGGGAAGTGGGGATAAGTTGGGTGCGATGTCTTCTTCTTCTCCTTCCCCTTTTAGGTTTCCATTACAAGTGGAGGCGTGGGGGCAGGAGGAAGGAGTTACGAGAAGTGAGGGGGCGGAAGAAGGGTCGTGGGGGAGGGGGTAAGACTTTTTCGTCCCCAAAGGCCTCATACTTCCAATCCTAATTCCGCAGCCTCCTCCAACCCTTTCTTCTTCGCGCCCCTTTTACTCTCCCTAAAGCCCCCAAGGGGGGAGGGCCCTCTCACCCCCTTCCGGAAAAATCCCGAAACAGTTCTCCTCCGCATCTTCCCTCCTCCAACTCTTTAACCCTGCCCCCTACCTTCCGCTTCCTTCGCGACCGTTGGGGGCCATTCGACGCCTTCCCCTTCTCCATATCCCTTTAGGAAGCTCTCGTCCTCCCTCTCCATACACCTCTCACCTCTTCTTACCCCTCTCTTCCCCTCCTCCTACGAAGGAACGCCCCCCCCCCCCCCAACCGTTTCTTCGCAAATGGCGGAGGTCCCGACTGAAGGCAATTACTTCTTTCCGCCTCTCAGACAAAGAGAATCCTCCCCCGGGGCCACAGCTCTCATCCGCCTTACGCAGATCTCTCTCTTCCCCTCCCCCACCACCGAACCTCCCCTCTTCCTTCCACCCCCCTGACCTCCACCTCTCTCTCTCACACACACACACGCCAAAACTCCCAATCCCCAACTTTACTTTCGGGCGTGTACAAGCCGTAATAAATTTCATAATTAGTCTTCGAGGAGCACATTATCTCCACTCCTGAATGGGATCAAACAGAAAAATTAACAAAGTCCCTAAAATTTCCCCAAAGGCTTTATTACTAAGGTCGTGTGCCGAAATGAAGACGGAGGAGGAGGGGGAGGTGGGAGGGGGAAAAGGGGGAGGTGGGAGGGGGGAGAAGGGGGAGGGGACGTGATAGGGGTGAAAAGGAGAGATCGCAATTAAGGAGGGGGTTAAGAGGGAGATAAAAGAGAGAGAGAGAGAGGAAGGAAAGAAAGGAAGGGAAGAGGGAAAGGAGGCATAAGGATAATACGGGAATCTTGGCAACGAACGAAGGAGAATACGCAGTATGTAATGAATCGAACTGAATCTGTCGCAGGAAGCGGGTTCGGCCGAATCCAATCAAAAAATGAAGGTGTCAGTTATGGTAAATCTGTTTTCTTGTATTCGTCCAAAACTCAATACCTTCGTTATAAAACGCTTATTCTCTCACTCTGTGGGTAATGCATTTTTAACAAATTTCCCGACTATGTGGAACAGGGGTGGGTAAACCTTTTACACGACGGGCCGCATTTACAGTTGCAGCTTCTTAGTTAGGGTTCACATTGGAAATTAACCGAGATAATGCAAGGGATCTTGTCAGCAAAAATCAATAATATATAATACGCCATCCCAATAACATCACTGGAAAAGATTTTCGAGCCGTAACTGTAAGTTACAAATAAGAAATTATTTGCATTTTATGTTACGGCTCGCTTTCGTAATGGCATCGCGGGCCACATAAAACTCCTTCGCGGGGCACATGTGGTCCGTGGTTTGCCCACCCCTGATGTAGAAGATTAAAGATTAACAGGAATGCTTCAATCACGCATTATAATTCAATGACGAAAGAAAAACTTCGGAAAAAAACCCAGGTCTGGCTCCAGGGCATAATTTTTGTTTCTCGTAAGATAACACGTAAAAAGTGATTTTTCGTCGTGCAGGCTTTCATTCTTTCGCAAAGGAAAATTATTTAAAAAATGACCATCGATTTTTGGTGCAGAACATTTAAATTCATGTCCCGTCTTTTTTGACGGGCGCTTTCTCTAATAACTTAATACAGTCGAACTCGTTTATAAAGAGCACCGGTATAACGTGGTCACGGCTATAGTGAGCAAATGGTAACTCCAAGATTGGTCCACGAACATTTACGTACAAAGATTTCACCATATAACGAGCACGCTTCACGAATATATCGAGCAAAATCGGCGTGTCCAAAGGAAAAAAAAACAAGAAATTTTGTCAGTACTTGGCTCAAACTTTTAAAATGTATGACATGTCTTATCTGTTCGTAGTTGTCCCTTTTAGTCCTTTCTTGAAACTCTTCGAGATATCAAAGTGGAATCTATGAAACAGGCCACGATTCTTAAATATCTATGTAAAAAAGGGAACGATTAATGATATATCTGTAAGTTACTTTTTGATTTGTTTGTTTACTTTTAAACGTTTTTTATTTTTGTATATTTGCGTTTTGTTTGTTCATAAACGTGTTCAATATACTCTTTATGAATACTTTATCATTGTAAAATAACCGAAATATTGTTATAGTGTCCCTAAAGTTCATGTGCAGTTCAAAATATTAATAACATTAATTCTATAGGAGATATAAACAATCTATAAAATGAAATAGAAGTAATTTATTCAAGTTTTAGTATATTTAATCTTATTATCGTTAATTTTAAACATGCCCACCATCATTACGTATACAAACCGTAGTACGATTTTCTAGTTCCAAGAACACATTCTGAAGTTGTCTATCAGTTATGGCTCTGATTACATCAGTTATCTTAGCACGAAGTTCATCCAAAGAGCCAGGTTTTGATAAGTAGACTTTAGTTTTAACATGTCCCCACAGAAAAAAGTCTTAAGGGGACAAATCTGGTGAGCGAGCTGGCCAAGTAATTGGGCCGCCTCTCCCGATCCATCTATCCGGGGAAACTTCATTTAGAAACTGTCGAACACTACGGGCGGAATGGCAAGGTGCGCCATCTTGCTGAAAAACTGTAGTGGCCATAAGTTTTGATTGCCTCAGTTCAGGAATGAAGTAATTCTGCAGCATTTCCAAATAACGCTCACCATTAACAACCGTTCCTTCAAAAAAGAACGGCCCAATTATGCACTTCTTTCCTAACTTATTGCGGTTTCTCTGCCCCCCAAATACGGCAATTATGTCGGTTAACCTTACCACTAATGTGAAACATTGCTTCATCACTAAACATTAGATTGTCAAGAAATGTGACCTCATTTTCAACTGCATCTTTAAAATGGTGACAGAAATCTAATCTTGCTTGGTAATCCTATTCCAACAACATTTGATGAACTTGAATCTTGTAGGCTCGCATATGTAACTTCACTTTCAGAATTCTGTGCACAATTGTTTTATTAATGCCTAATTCTAGAGAAGCCCGTCTTACTGATTTTCGTGGACTGTTACAAAACACTTGTTCTACAGCCACCACAGTCTCCTCACTTACTCCCGGTCGTCCAGTTCGTGGCTTGTCATTAACGGAGCCAGTATCTTTGAACTTCTTCATCCACTTTGTTATTGAATTTCTGTGTAGCGCTTGCTTTTTGTAATGATTTGTAAATTTTATTCTAACCGCTGTTACAGCCTTAAATTCAGCTAACCAGAGAACATAATTCACTTTTTCTTCTATTGAAGCCATTTAGCCTACTAGGGTATATATCTGAAAAAATTAAAAAATCAATTGAATAAATTCATTTCTTCATTCATACAACTGAAGTTAAAAATATTTTAAACTGCACACGGACTTTAGGGACACCCGTATATGCATGTTTACGTTCACGTGTATAACGGATAACGGCTATACCGAGCAAAACTACCCGGTCCCGTGGCGCTCGTTACAAATGAGTTCTACTATATTATTAAAGGAGAAGCACACACGTACCTAAATGGGATTTCGTCCTTATATACTTAATTTTAAGGCGTATTAAATAAATAAATATTAAATAATATGTAAATAATTTAATAACCTATTCAATTGCGCGACTGAAGTTTTTGCTTTCGAAACGATGACCCATCATTTATTGGATTTTATTCACCCGATATTAATGGGACGGCGGCTGACGCACAACTATTAGTCTAGCTCTTAAACAGCATTTCATTTTAATTCTGATATAAGTTATCGTCTCCTGTAACAGCATTCTCGCGCACATGTCATTCAATTGGAATAAACTTCAATATAAATTCTTCGGAATTCCCTTTGTCATAATCCCTGTTATCTTGTAAATCATGAAAACAATGTTCTTTTTAAACTATTACATCGTTCTTACTCAATTTATGTTTTTAATGAGGACGCTATTTTATATGTACTAGATGTGAAGGCAATGTAATGTGTTGTCAAGGAAATCTTTGCAGTCAATTGGTCCAGAAAATGCCTTCGATTAATGTGTAATAATCGCAAGAATTCAATTCTAAAAGTGGCAATACTAACGATAAATGATCACACGTTGATTACGGCAGAGTTCCGTTTACATTTTCCTAGGGATTTTAATGTTTTGGAGTATGGACGGAAAACCCTTCAAACCTATCTCCTAATTTCCAACTATATTTATATGTGGTATGACTTTTGTTATAATGATTATGCATAATCAGTATTTTGATTTTTTCCCCGAAGACTTGGAGGTTTTCACGTAGGCATTTAATATAGTAACAAATTTTATTGCCTATGTCGGAAATATGCATCAGCAGATTGCCGGTTTTCGCTTTCACCACCGCTTAAAATTAACTGTGCCCCATAAATCTGGAATACTTCTTACGTAATCCTTCGATGCAACTGTAATTTAAGCTCTGGAATTATTTTTTCTTCGAAAATTCTCGCATCCGTGACAGCTGTGCTGCGCCAGCCACAATTCCGGTCCTATCAAAAATGTATTTTTTTCATTGCGCTGTTGTTCGACATTCTCAGTCTCACGACTAGAGAATTTCGGTGGCTATTCTTAAGTTTATTTCAACCGTCGTAAGATCGTTTGCATTCACCGCCTAAATAAATTAGATGGAAGTTCTATCGCTCTCACTTCTCCCACTTTTGCAACGTAAAGGCTGCGACAAGGAGGCGAAACTAGGCCGGGGCCGTGCCCCAGGGTCCGGACACTCCGAGGACAAAGAAATAGTTTGCAAAAACGAGTTATGAGGGCAAACTCTTCATTAACTCTGCTAATACCAAGATATTTTACCTGCACTCCCGACCAAGTGGGGTACAAATGTACCCCTTATATTTTTTAGCATGACTTATTGTTTATTTCATATATTTACATTGTTTACGCATGTAATAGATGCTGTTAAATTTGTAAATATAATAAAATGAAATTAAAATGTATATGGATAAACTATTTATGAATATTTATTCGTAATCATATAAAGACTTTCAAAGTCACTGTGTCAAAAATTTTCAATGTATTCTATCAACATTTGCAACCCATAGTATTCTAAGTTATAACTCGTATTGCACAAAAATTCACGCGAGATGCTTAGTACATGCATAGAAATAGTACAAACATGAGTTATTAATTTTTAGAAACTTGAAATCCATTACAAAAATCTCTATATGTGCCTCATTTGGATTCCCCAACACAGTGAACAGATGAAGCGCTTCTTTGAATGCTCAGTGCCTACAAATTTGCCACACATGAAGCACCTCACTCTTGATTTCCTATATTTCTTTCCTCTCACACAGACCACACCTTCCAATCTGGTGATTTTTAATATATTCTCTGTTAGCAACATCAAGTTCCGGTACAACTTCCGACATGTGCTTTATAACACCCCTCGGGATACCAAGTGTCCTTTGAGCTATTCGTACAATATTTTCCTTTACTAATGTTGGCGACATCTAGTGACTCTAAATGCATTAAGCAATATAAAAAGAAAAAATGTTGAATTTATGACTCTAAAATAAAAGGAAGAGCCTGTTTCCTCATCATGTGATAAAGGTAACATTAAGCACCAAGCGGGGTACACATGCGCCCCAGAGTAGTTTTTTATTCATAATTATGGAACTTGAGTAAGAAAACATTTGATAAGATAGCATGCCTGTTCTGAATATATGAGTGACAATAACATGTAACGTGGATATTGTCAGAATTTAAATATAAGAACAGTAGCCATAAATACCTTCATGGGGCACAGGTGTACCCCACTTGGTATTGGCAGGGTTAATCAGTATGATACCGGATAAATCGGTACGAGAAAAAATTCTGCTATGACCGGGAATAAAACTCGGGTCTTCCACTTGCCGGGCGAATATTCTACCACTGAACTATCGAAGTAGATTAAATTTTGAATGCGAGTGTTTTTTTAGTTGTCTCCTGCCTAGCTAAGCTATTATCAACCAGCGGTAATTAATGTATAGCTTTTTTTCAATAAAATCACTCCAATATTTAAGGTTTTTAAAAATGTCCATAAGGATTAATATGGTTCTGAAATGCAGTTTTCATAAAAATCCACTTCTTGGGAAAGATGGGGTTTGTTTTTATCATTGTGGGACCTAGGTTTTTTGACAGAATGGTTGGTGGGGCGCAAGATGCAAAAGGTTGAGAACCACTGTCTTGGAAGACGTCTGTTGGGGCTGGTTGGAATTAGCTTGGCTAGCCTGGACTCAACTAAAACCACTCGCGTTCAGAAGCGAGAGAAATAATCTGCTTTGATAGTTCAGTGGTAGAATACCCGCCCGGCGAGTGGAATACCCGTGTTCGATTCCCGGTCATGGCAGAATTTTTTCTAGCTTCAAAATTATTCCCATCTATTGAAAATGCTATTTTTATGGCAGGAGAGTGTATGGGTTAGTTTTTCTTCCGCTTTCGAAATTATAAGTATATCTTTATGATCGATCTACTAAACCACTTTCTTCTTGCTAGACTAAAATGCAGAGATGTTTACCATGCAGTTTAATGCGGTATTCTTTTAATTTTCTCCAAATCTCTTCGATATTCCCCTAATTCATCCCAATTCAATTTATATACCTTCAATTTAATTAACTATTAACTTTAAGCTATGTGGAATGGGAAAATCAGGCCGCGTGCGTGTTTGAAAATATATTTAGGGAACAATGACGTTTAAATTCCACTCGGCTAAAATACTCATGCCGGCGTATATGTAAAGCACGATCGGAGGGTATGACAAATAGGAGGAATAAAGGTGCAGGACAGGGGTCGGCAACCTGGGGTCCTGAGCCGCACGCGGATCTTTAAGGACCTGCGTGCGGCTCCCGACAGCAATTCTCCCGGACAAAACACCTAAAACCTCCCAGAACGTAAATTATGTTACTAGAAATTGTAGAAAAATTAAAAGTATGAACGTAGAAGAAACTTTTGTTTTACAGAGATAATTGCAAAAAGTAAAACTACGCCCAGGTTAAGGAGAAGATCGCTGCCATCCCCTCTCGTGGATCCGCTTGAGAAACTATTAACATACGCTTAATTGATGGTCAAATTTCTCAAAATTGATGTTATGCAATCATGCAAAGATTGACATCTGAACGCTAATCAATATTTCATCAATTATTGTTGTGCCAAAATGCCGTCGTTACCAAATTATCACAATTTATCAATCATATCCCCATTATCGCGCCTTCCGAAATATGTATGTTTCCTGATAACCTCTGCACCCTCGTTTGCTAGCATCTCCGACATATACTTTTCTATCAGCTCAAGTCTAATGTTGGGTGTTATGCGTAATCTGAAAAAAATTGCCGATCCCTGGTATAGGAGATGCAAGAAGGAGAAAGGAGTTTCCATCTGAGAAAAGTAAGTCTATGCGCGAATGCTGGCTTGAAGATAATTCGCACGATCCAGAGTAAGGCCATTAATTCAGTCGACGCAATAAAATGTCGCCATGCTAGCAAGTGACATTAACATTGCCTCCTCCTCCCCCCTCTCCCCTATCCATCAAATGTACTCATCGCTCCAAGTTAGTTCGGGGAAATACTCCTCGAGGCGCTGAGTGTGCAAATGCGAAAGAAAGATGGAGAGAGAAAGGGCGAGACAAGAGAGCCACCTCGAGAATGAATTATCTGCGCAGTTAAGTTTCGGCGCAAGCAGGTAGCAACGCGAGTTATGGTGCCCGAGGGATTGGCGAAGAATGGGATAAAGGGGATGACGGGATATAAGGGTTAGGGGGAGGAAAGAAAGCCGAGTTGGTGGGGAGAGAGGGGTTTTTGAGGGAGGGGTGAGGGAGGGAAGGCGAGGACGGATAAAAAGAGAAGGCCGGATGTGCAAGATGTGATAACTTCACGCGGGGAAACGAGAAGGAGAACAGATTTTAGACCGAGTCGCAAAATATTGGGGCAGAACTTGGACGAAGCAAATCTTTGTAAATTATACGAGACGAAGTTACGGTTCGTGGTCTTTTGGTCCGGAAATTACAAAACGAGGTGTTTTGGAGCAATTTTCGTGTCAAAAATGACTTGTCCAACAATTTCTTATGCTGTTGAAGTAAGCCAAGTAAGAATTGAGGGGACTCAAATGTCGCCATTATGAAGTAGGTAATGCAAAAAATTTAATGACCAACTTGATCATTATATTACACCATATCGAAACAGATCCCAGACAAGTGAATTCGCACTTTTGTCCAGGGAACATAAAAACACGTTTCGTGACAATTCCACCAATACTTTTAACTATCACCGATGTAACTTTTAAAATTGACTAAAACAACTTTTGATTGTGTTTTGTCATTAATAAAAAGAAACAAATTCAATATTCTAAATATATATAGTATTTTAAGTTATCGAAATTTAAATTTAAAAAATTGCGCCACTTGCTTGCATTCAATCGCAATCTAAGTAAATATTCTTCACAACATTGCGTCTCGCGACCCAGTGGAAACAAAAATTGATAGCCGATAAAACACCCCAGAAAAAATATAGAACCATCTGAATGCATTTTTCGCAATGAACGAAATCAAATTCTACAAGATTAGAATCGACCAAACAACTGTTAAACTGGTAAATTTATGAAGATATCACGCCGCCTCGCCCAGATTATTGGTGCCTCGCAATTAAAAGCTGGATCGCGACACGTACTTTGGAATATGCTCAATTTAGCCTAAAAAAACTTCAATATATTTGTTCATCGCATTGACCCGATTTAAATGTTCATTGGCTGAGTCGTCCCAGAAATTCCACCTTCTCTGAACCCTGAATTTTGATCCGCAGTTTGGACGAAAGGAAGTACAGTGACTTCTCAAGACCACCGGGCATCTAGAATAAAAATCACAAAAATTTGCTAATCACGGTACATGTATTCATCCTAGTTTTAATAACACGTCTTTTTTGCGCTCTTATCAAAATTTCTTCACGGCAATGGCAAAAACCTTTGGCATTTCTCTGGTTTTTGTTTCCCGTAGAAAGTATTAATTATGGAGCCAGTGCAGAAAGGAGAGAATAAGAGAAAGATGGATGAGGAACGTGATAGTTATGGAGTGTTCGAGATAAGCAGAGAAAGAGAGGAGAAAGGAAATGCGGAGAAGGTAGGTGGAGGGAGAATGGGCGAAGACGGAGGATGGAGAAATATTTGGGGGTTGAGGGGAGGGAAAGGGAGAGCGGGGAGGGAGAAAAGGGGGAGGAAAGGGGAGAAAATGGGGAGGAAAGGGGGAGAAAGGGGGGTGGAGAGGGGGAGGGGGGAAGAGAGGGGGGAGGGGTGAAAGCAGAGGGGGGAGGAAACGGAGGGAGTGGAGGAGGAGGAAGAGCAAAGGTTTCCGAGCGAGCAAACAGTACCTAATGAAATAGTCGACCCTAATTAGACCAACAATGTCGAGAGGAGAGGCTGAGAGACATTAGAATGTTTGCGCGGAAAGAGGGACTATCGAGTGCTACCCTCTCCGTTTCCTCCTCCCTCTGGCCCCTTCCCCACTCCCTCCGGTCCCCTCCCCCTCCCCTCCCTTCCTTCCTCCTCCTCCCAGCCCCTTTCCCCAACACATCCCCACGACCTTCCCACCTCAGTTTCCGACAATGTCCCAGCCTCTTGCTCATCCCCATCCACCCTAAAACCTCCTTTTCCACCCCTTTCCCTCTCTCGAACCCTCCCCCATCCTTCTGCTTCCAACCCCTTCCCGGAGTCTAAGGGAAATTTGTTTGCCTTACTTCTCCGGAAACGAGGGAGAGGTGAGGAGGTGGGAGGATGATATATGAGAGAGGCGGGAGGGGGTGGGTGAGAGAGGGAAGGAATTAGAGGATTCTGTTGGCACTCCATAACCCACACCCAATCTCCTATCCAAATGCATTTCTCCTTTATCTCTCCCCCCTCCCTTCGCTCTCTTCCTTTCCATATTCCTCTCTTCCGTTCTCATCCTCTCGTCACATGTTAAATACAGTTCACAATCCCATGCTTTCTCATTGTTCACCCCTTCCCACCCCTGAAACACCCCGGAATCCCCTTTTAAACCTCCTCCGGAACAACCCTCCTCCTCTCCCACCTCCCCGTTTCACCTCCTCAGAGAGGGCACCACCGTACCTCCGGGAGACGCAGCGGCGGCACCAGCTCAGCCTCTTCCCATGGATCACGTGACCGCGCGCTCCCGTGTCAACATTAGAAATTGTGTAATCAGCAATATCGCTTGTGACAATATTGGCGCTGTAATTCCGCGGGGGAAAACCTTCCATTTTTAATATCCAATGGGCAAGTCTGGGTTGAGTAAACGCAGCGGGCCTCAAGGAATTAATTAATTCTATAAAACGCCCGTTGGGGGGCGCGCAATCTGATTTCACGGGCCAAGAAAAGCACAGTGGAAAGCGAGCGGATTGCGGGATAATATTTTTGTTCCGTGTATTTTCCGCGAGACGAGGGAAATCAAAACAATTGAGCGCGGCGCGCGGGTGTGTGGTTGACCGTGGAAACAAAATGTTTCCGAATTCATCGGGGTCGTTACTTAAATATGTTGCATGGAGCAACACTCGAGATAGCATGAGATCATCCCCGCCCGTAAACTAGCTTTAAGACCAATACAAACACGCATAGCGCACGCGAGAGCGTATAAATAGGAAACAAATTATCGAACCAAGGGCCTCATCTTTGTAATGGCCCTCCGCCTAACATGCCCATTCTCCTGGGAGACATTTTATTTTCGATTAACTCCCCAAACCCTTCTTCTGTAGTTTTAGCTTCCTTACTTTCTCAATCTTTATCGGCGCCTTTCCTTCTCCGCCTCACGCCTCATTCACTCCACTTCTCCTTCACTTTCCTTCCCCTCTCCCTCCTCTCCTTCATCTCTCCCCACACATCACTCACTTCCCCCCTCCCCTCTCCCTGCTTGTCCTCTTTGCATCTCCGCTCATCTCTCCTTCCATATTTCCGCGTCTCTTCTTCAATCTTTCCCCATCCATCCTCAGGCAAAACCTCCCCCTCCTGCGGCTGCGGGGAACATTTCTCTCTACTCCCCTTCTCTCTCTCTCCCCCACTCCCTTATCTCCTCTGCTCCGATTAGCGCGGAAGGCGGCGCTTGGCAGAGTGGGTTGGGCGGGGTCGAGCCACGACACACACACACGCGCGCGACAGAAGGGAGAGAACGAGGGGAGGGGGTAGGTGGGGAGCGGGGAGGGGATGCATTAAGCGAGAGAGGGAGGGAGGGGGTGGCGGAGGACAAAGGTGGGGAGGCGTGGAGGAGGGAAGGGTTTGACATGCGCAGTGTCGAGTGTGGTGACATCGAAAGAGTTATGGTGGGGCGGGAGGCGGCTGCAGGTGGAAGAGAGAGGGACATGCGCAGAGTGGGGGAGGCGGCGGTGACAAGGGGGGGATGGGAGGGGGAGAAAAGGGTTTCGGGAGAGGGGGGAGCGGAGTCGAGCTAATAGGGGAGGTAGGTCGGGGGGGGGGGGGGGAGGAGGGTGTCACGTGATGGGATGTCGCGTGCGCATCCTGCGGCTGCTTATAAGTACGCGACAGTGCGTTGTCAGTGGTAAGTGGTGGGGCTCACGCGAAGGACGGGGAGTGCCGCCGTGGGCGTACGGCGCGGTTATAATACGCGTCGAGAGCGGAGAGGTTGGAGGGCAGGGCGCGGAGGTTAGGCGGGGAGGAGGCGAGATATAGGGCGTGGGAAACTTGCGTGGATGGAAACACGATTTTCAATGATTGTGCATCTTCATTCCAAACGCTTTTCAGCAAAGAAGAGGTGTCAATCTGGCGTCAAGCGGGATGCATACCTACCTACCTATTTTTTCTGCGGCATATACGATATTTTCACAAAAAATATTTACCGGGTACTTTCCATGCATCAATTTACAATTCAACACTATTTCCTACCACATTAATAAGCAAGTGCGTAATCACTGACAAAGCTCATTGTCAGTGTTATTTTACATCGTTCGTTAATGCGGATTTGATGCATCATCTGATTTGGCATGATAAGTTCAAAAAATATTTTATGCCTGACTGAAGTTCACGCAAAGAGATTGATGGAAGTCGATATAACATCATTTCCGTCACATTTATTAAAAGAAGTTTGGAAAGAGTACGGTATAAATATGTGCGTTTCGTGTGATGTAATATTGGAAACTAAAGGAAATACTTTGAACGAACACATCATCAAACTGCGAAACACCATGACAACGACGAATTACGTTCTTTTCTTCTTCGTGCATAATTCATTTGCTACCGCTTACAAAATGCACCAACTACACGTAATGTTATTAAACGCGTTTTCGTAATTATAGCAGATAATATTTATTTCAGTTACTAATAAGATTGTTTTTGTCGGCAAGAGTTAGGTAGCTATGCATGAAGTTACCTGAATCTAATTCTAGATAAGATTTGACAAAGTTCCTCATCATTAGCTAATTAGAATGTTGAAATGGTACAGGATTGACGAGGCAGTTGTACGATGGATAGGAGCGATTCTCCGTGATCGAGAGCAGATGGTAGACATCGATGGACGTTGTTCAGATACCAAAAATGTCACCTCCGGGGTTCTCCAGGGACCTGTCTTGGGTCCACTACCGTTTCTCATATATATAAACTATCTCACAATCAGCAAAACTGCATACAGTAGGTGTAGATTATTCGCGGACAACATAGTGGTTTATAAAACAATTTGTAATGAAGATGTTCAGTTCCTTCAACGTGATTTACAATCCAATTCGGAATGCTGTAATAAATGATAGTTAAACAGTGATAAATGTTCCTTAGTTAATTTTTGGCGTAATAGACATATCAGTTGTCACTAGTGAGTAACTTTCTCGACACGGGCCCCATAAAAACCGTAAAATCTCAGAAATATCTTGGTATCCTATTAACGGACAATTAATCTTGGAAGGAGCATATTCGATGGATAGCTCTTAAAATGCTAGGATACGTCCGTAGAATATTAGGAGTACGTGATGAAAAGACACGTGAGGTTTGTTATTTTTCTCTGGTTAGACCGCTAATTGAGTATGCGTTTAGCGTATGGGACTCATGTGAGATAGGCCTTATTCATGAGTTTGAGAAAATACAATGAAAGGGAGTGCGTTTTGTGAAAGTAGGCAAATTAGTGTAACGAGTCTAACACACAAGCTTGGATGGGAGTCTTCGGAGCAACGGCGTGAAAAGTCCAGGCTTCGATTATTGCAGATATTTAGATCAGAAGAATTTCAAGATGAATCATCAGATGTAATTAAGAGCCCATCTTACATAGGACGCCACGGCCACACTGACAAGATGTGAAAAATTGATTGTAGATCGATAGATACAAGGAATCCTTTCTCCTGAAGACAATATGAGAGCATAATAAGAGAATAATATTATAGATCGGTGATATTCTCCTCCTGCCATACACCAATTGCGGTTGCTTGCAGGGGATACGGACGGACAAAAGGAATTCAATAGGTGCTTACGTCGAACCTGAAATATGCCTAATAATCCCCCAAAATACTCTACGATTTCACTTAAGTCAAACTCCTGTTTGTTGGCACGCACAGAAAATAGGCCATAGTGTTTCACATTGATTGAAGCAACTTTATTAACAAGTATTCGATACGGATTAGAGCACCTAAAAGCGAATGAAGTAACAACGAGAACAACTAATCGATGCAAAACATTTATTTAACTGTCGTAAACCTGAGAAAGGACCTAACTGCGGGAGATTTTTCAATGAAATGTCGCCGTTCTAAACCTTCCATTTGATAATGTTCGTTATATCCGTGCTCGTTTTAACCGAGTTCCTCTCATTTCAAGGAAGCTGTGACTAATAATCAGACTGTATTTGAAAGTGGGCCGATCGCCCATCAAATATGGAACTTCAACCCAGTCGTCGAGAGTTTTAAATTGGACAGAAAACAAGATCAGGCGAAAAGATTAAGATACCTTTTATAGCAAAATAATTGAGGATATAGGGAGAGTAGTACACAATTTTGAGAGTTATTCGTAAGCAAAGGAGTAAGGCAGCTACGAAGAAGAGAGAGAGAGAGATTTAGAGATTGGAAGAAGACATCAGGAACCAGAAAGAGAGAGAGATAGAAAGATCAAGATTATGGAGCGAGAGAATGGGAAAGTGATGGGGGAGGAAGTGAGAAGGAGTGGAGGAGGCGGAGAAGGGAGACGGAGGTGGATGGGAGGAGGGAGGAATGGGTGGTAGAGTTTGAAATTCGCCTTGAGGACATACATTGCATAAATGAGTGGGCCGAAGGACGCAGCGTGGTTTTCCAGATGCCTATCTAGCTGCTCGCAATTATCCGAGTACCCTCGCCTGTCTTCGCAGATCCACTCGCCCCTTTCCTCCATACCCCTTCCTCCCTCTCCCTCCCTCTCTCTTTGACGTCCTTTCCCGCAGTTGTCCGCTTTTCTTTTTTTTCTTCATTTCGCGGCGGAGCGAGATGTCAGCTGCCTCGGGGCGATTCGCTATTATCCCCATGTCGAAAGAACTGAATTGTAAATCGGATGTTAAAAAAAATGTACCGAGCCGACTCCTCGGCGGGTCACGTTGCAAAGATATCTAAATGGAAGAAGACCCATTTTGAAAAAAAAAAATCGAAATATCGGCGGGCATCTGGAGTTCAACGAGCGCCGCCTTTTTTGTCGGATTTTATTGGCTCCGTTGACCGCGTAGAATTCATTTCGCTATCGCTTCCATTAAATTTGAAGTTTTTCTTTCGTATTTGCGGAACCATTTTGTCGGCGGGAGCAAAAAGGGACTCGCGGAAAAAAATTCATTTTGAAATATTTTTCGGGATATCCATCTGGAGCGAATTTGTTGGAGTTGTACTCCATTAAATCCTCAGACAACCGCAACGCTGAGTTTAATTCCGTCGCCCTTTTCCGTCGGAAACCCAACCTCCCTCCCCACCTCTACTCTCTCCGTCTCACCTCCCTCCCTCTCTCCTCAATTTCCCCCACTCTCTCAGCTCACCTTCTTCCCATCTCTCTCTCTCTTACTTCCTTTTCACTGGTGGGCTTCAGTAAGCGAAGAAGCGTTTTCGTGACATGTTCATTAATTACGTGAAACGGCTCATTTTTTTAGTATTGAGGAAAAAACCCGATTTCCTTCTTTAGTTCTTCTTTTGCGACTCCTTTATTTCACTCGATTGTGTTCGTAAGTTGACGATAATGCCATTAATTGTTAATGAGAAATAAAGATCGATATCATTGCGTCGGTGTCAGTAATTTAGACTAAGAGACTTTTCCGCGGGAGTTCCCGATTTGGTGCTCGCAAGCACCCCCGTGCTCTTCTACCATGTTATAATGGCGTTTTCTTGTACCATTGGTTTAATTTGTTCCACTGTTTCCTTTTAAAAATGTATTGAAGAACATCAATAATACATTTGACGTTAGCTTGCAATGATATATGGCCATTCCAATTTTTACAAAATTATAGTTGTGCTCGCTTTATGTTCAAGGATTTTACTTTGTGCTCGCCACATTAAAAAATCTCTAATATTAGATACCTTACGTTTGGGCGTAAATGCTTAGATAAAACTGAGTTTCGATTTATAAACCATAACGTATACGGAAACTTTCGAAATTACGACCAAATAACCCTCTTAGAAGTACGCTCCTTGTTAATGACTTCATCCGCATAACTCGAGTCAGTCATTTATTGATGTATTTGTCCACTTGGCCGCAGATGAATTCGCTAATGTTTTTAGCAACTTGTTACAGTAATTTTTGCGAAGAAGAAGGTTTTATAACTCAGCTCTTTTTTATACGACTCACCGTTAAGAGGCTCCCATCTTGTCATAAAACGCTTTCATTTAAGTAACGAGATGAACCTTTTGGAATGAAAAAATTTCGCCGATTTTCCGGGAAAGTGACCGCAGAGTGCTTACCACAGTAGGTATATAATATGGCCGGATATTAAAGAGAGAGAGAGAGTGAGAGAAAGGGAATAGGGGAGGGAAGATCGGAAGAATGGACTTTCTCCAGCTATAAGGAATGCGATTTTTCCAAAAATGCTGTTAGTTCGCGGGCAGTTAAAATATCTTGGGCAATGATACATAGAATCCTGTTCACATAAGTTGCGATTGCAATTTATGTGAAATCTGTATCATGTATGCGTCTAAAACCACGCATGCACCTACGTTTTTGACGGTCCTTCGCACGTTTCTCCTATTTTCATTATTTCTCAGTTTCGAGCGTTTATTTTATTTACACACGTAAAGCAATGGGTGTTTTCGACTACGTTTGATTAATTTAAATTTAACTGGCATTTCGACGAGCATCTTTTTAGGCTGGTTTCCAAAGGATGCATAGCCTTATGAAATGGTCGTGTATGTGCGTCCCCACTAACAGCATCAATGAACCGATTTTCATGAAACTTCGTATAAGGCTCGTACTGCCAGGACCCACATCCAGGATATATTTTATTTGGCGAAGACTGAAGTCCCGAGTTCGATTCCAGGAACGTTTTTCCCTGTTTATTTTGCATAGGTAGTCTCAAATCCATCGTGGAGATATGTTTTCTTTAATACTTTAGAATATCTCAAATTGTGATATCGGACCGAGGTTTGTACTGTTCTAAGGGAAAAAGAATGTAAATTCAAATTTTTACCACGGAAATTCGACAATTTATAGTATTTTCTTGAAGTTCTACTAAAACAGCGTTTTTCGTTATAAATAGCATTTTATCGGATTGTTGACATGGAGACGATTATTAGCGAACTCGGATTGAGCATAGACGAGTAAACGAATGGGTTATTTTCTTTTCTACTCGACTACCCTACAGCAGTGAACAGTTGATCCATACATGTTAGCGTATAAACAGTAACATTTTTTAAATTCGTTTATTTATAAGAATGCATCCAAAATATAATGTCAGAAAGAGATTTTTACATTTCTTTTAGTATTTCTAGGCTGATAATGCTCTATTAATTTGTTTTCCAATTTTTCTCTATTATCGATAAACTATGAATTACAAATGGTATTTATGGTATGAGAATTCCTTGGAATCACTAACACATACTGAAACATTTCCTGTCAGTATGAGAAATTAATTTGGGAAGTCAACTTTGGGAAACCAGCCTGAATTAGTCCTGGTTTGTACTTCTTGTTTTAGTTTATACAACATGAAGAAAAAAGAACCTCGACACCTTGACGAATCATTTGTCTATAAATTTTAAAATAAGTGAGCAAAAATATTTTGAATAAAACGCATTATATGTGCAATTAATTAATATAATTATTTCCGCAGAATTTGCCAAATAAAAACCAAATAAATTCGTTTATGCATTCATATAACCCCTACTGATATGAAAAATGTATTTAGTATTTAGTAAAATTTTAAAAAATTTAAACGAATCAGATCTGATAGCTTAACATTTTGCTCTTCGTCGCAGAGCTGCCAATTTAAAAATGAAACGGATTTGAACTGTTTTCTTATAATTAAATTAAATACAGAAATTAAGAATCATTTGCTAAATTGCTTTAAATGTAGTACATGTGTTACATCAATTTGATAAAATTGAGGAAATAGCGTATGAAAATAATTGTAAAAATAGAGCATTTTGAATTCGTGCGCATTTTACAATGACTATAATTTTTTCTTCTAAAGCATTCCAGTGCTAATTGATGCTTTGTTTATTGAGAGCCGAAAGAATTCCGCTGTCCTTCAGCTATAAATCTGATAAAACCTCGATAAACATTTGGCCTCCGACGAATTTCTAACAAATTAATTCCCGGTTGAAGTATTATATAATTAATTATCAAACTCGTTCGCGTGATTATTAACGTGAGGACGTCATTGCAAAAATAAAGCCCGGACAGCAATTTAAAAATTTACGAGCCAGAAATAATAGACGTGAATATAAGTTGCGCGGAGACAGGTTTGGATTCGGTCGAAGTGGCAAAACTGATAAGTCGTCTCGGCGAATGTCGAGGGAAGAACGGAAGGGTGACGAGGTTTAGATGCCTTCCTGCTCTAGATATCGCATGATGGATGTCTCCCCGGCGATATGCATTATCATACAACTCATTAAATTACGAGGTTACGACAGGTGAAAATGTCCTAAATTCGAGAGAGGAGCTAGCCAGTTATATGGAACTCGCATAATGGCGGATGGATTTCTACCCTCCCATCACCGCCCCAAAATTTTTTCGCGGTCATTATGGAGTCTCGCCGCGATGGGCCACGTCCCTTCATTGTGCCACGTATAGGATCTTCGTTCCCCTTCGTTGCTCGGGCGACGGAAGTCTCCGACTGGGAGATGGGCATCTGGACGGAGGACGCGCACCGCTGCGGCCGGAGGACGAACCACGCGAGACGTCAACCGGTCAAATCGGAAAGTGGCGGCGGAGGGAGGATGAATGAGGGGGAGGAGGGGGGGGGGTTACGGTGAAGATAGAGAGGTGGAGGGAGGATGAGGGGGAGAGGTGGGGTAGGGGGAGAAATCGAGGCGTCCCCGCGCACCCCGATATTCTCCATCCGCGAAGCCCACGGGTGATGTCGCATGAGACGCGTTATGAATATTCATATCGTAGCGAAAACGGAAGCACGGACACTTGGCACTGTAAGTTTCGGAATAATTATGTTTATACCTCTCTCCGAATGCGTAAGATGGATTTCCTGGGAAAAAGTTTTCTCCTAGCCGCTGGATGATGGAAGATTTCAACTTCTTTTGACGTTCGCTAATATTTTATCAAATGTTTGTTTTATTTCTCTGAGTGTAATATAAAGCGGAAAGAATAATTCTTCTCGGCTTCAAATGTCCGCCAAAATTGGTTGTAAATATGAGAATACAGCGGTGTAACAGCGACCCAATTAAGCCAGTGAATTGGGAGGATATGAAATACGAAGCGGATGGAGATTTACTGAAATGCAGAGAGAGAAAGAGCGAAAAGAGAAGGACAGGAAAATATTTTGAAAAGGAGGAGAAAAATAGAGTGAGATGGGGAGAGAGATGATGGGAGGGGAAGAGAGAGGGAGAGAGGAGAATTATGTAGAAAGATAGCCTTAAAGACAAAAGCATGAAGCGAAAGAGGAAGTTCGTTGTGAAAAGGGAGGGAAAAGAGAAGGAGAAAGGAAGGAGAGGGAGAGAGGAAGAGTGAGAAAAAGGGGAGGGAGAAAAAAAGGATGAAGAGAAAGAGGGAAAAGGAGTGGAGGGAGAGGAAGGGAGGAGAAATACGGTGAAAGTGAGTGAGGGAGAAAGAGTGGAGGGAGAGGGGAGGAAGAGAGGAGGAAGAGAGAGAATTGGACAGACAAAAATAAGAAAAATTGAAGAGATTAGATAATGGGGAAAGAACAGAGGAATAGGATAGGGTAAAGAATGAAGAGAGAGAGAGGGCGAGAGAGAGCATTTTCCCTCTGCAAACTCGCGGGAGAGTAATCCCGGAAAGAGGGTAAATGAACTGCCAAATGAATAGTCCTCCCTCCCACACTTCCTCCCCACACCGCTTCTCCCGCTCCTAATTTCCTTCCATCCCTCCGATCGCTCGCTCCTCGCTCACTCACTCACTCTCTTCGCTCCCTGCCCTCGCTGAGTTATTGATATGTTTTTGAACTCCCGTTTTCCCGCCCATGAATAAATTTGCATGATCGATATCCCATCACACAAAGACCAGAACTGCATTTTTGCCTCGCGCACTCCTTCCACCGAGGCCCCCCCTTGCGCCCCACTTAAATTCTAGCCGGGCCTGCACCGACCCCGACTCCTCACCCCACCCCATCAGATTCCCTCCCCTCCCCTTTTTCCTTCTACTTTGGGGACCATCCTCCCTCTCTCCCTCCCTTCTCCTCTACTCTTTCCCTTACCACATCCTCTCACCGAGCGTCCTTGAGGCCGAGTATGAGAAAGTGAGAGGAACTAATTCGTTGAATATTATTAATATTGTTACGGCGTGTCCCAGATTGATTAGTGGTAAAGACCAGTGCAGTAACATACCGTAATAGTGATTGATGCCCGAGAGAACGACCTTGTATCTGATAGGGTAATTTCCCACGCACTGCTGGCTCAAATTGAATGTGATTTTCCGTCTTCTTTCCAAATAGTTTTATTCTTTTCTAAGACTACGTTTCTTGCTATTTTCACTCGTGGAACAACTATCATTTTAAAGTTTGAGTCAACCAGTTCATATTATATTCGGTTTCGCGTCACAAGACAAAGTTAAAAGAAACACATTAATTCACGGGAAATGCCACAGAGAGCTGTCGTAATATTTTTTGTCTCATTCTAAAACTAAGCTACCGTATAATCCCCAGTTTATATGCAGATCTTTCCTTGGATGTATCATGTTTAGTTATTACAGAGGCAAATAGGGTCTTGATCGTCGAGCGATTAAGCATTGCATAAAATTAATATGAATATGACAGGGATGCCGTTGCGCATGACTCAAAAGACAGGAAAAACAACTCGTTTCAATTGTTTCTAGAACGCAATAAGACGAAACGAACGATTCGTCTGAATAGAGCCCACCGTGCCTTCGTAATAACAACACACCATAGTATACCGAGAAACGTTATCTTTTCTGAATTTGTTACTTGGTCTATACGATACGACAACATTTCATCAAAACATTAAAGCTCCGAGGAAAATCGAACTCGAAACTTAATAGGATGACGTTCACACCGGTAACAGTCAAACCGCAAAGGTATATTCGCGGAACGCAGAGGATGTTCACACCCGTATGAACTAGATATTCGCAGCAACAGATGATTACTTCATGGGAAAAATGCGAAGAGTTTGTACTATAAAAGTGTGAGTAGACCTTGTGTGAAGCAACAACACACGCCAAAACCAGGGAATAAAATTAATAAATTCGTCGTGATCATCTTCAGCGCGGAATATCTCAACCGGTTTGACTGTGGGAATTCGTCACCGAGTCAATTGCGGTTTTAAGAGTCGAGAAAATTAGCGCGTGTGAGGATGCGAGAGAGAGAGAGGGAAAGAGAGATAGGGAGAGAGAGGGAAAGAGAGATAGGGAGAGGAATGCGGGGCACAAAAAAGCGCCCTCTCCCGGTGGAATCACATGTGACCGCCTCAGAGTGGGGAATAATGGCAAAAAAAAGAGACAAAGACTTGAGGGCAATAAGAGGTGCACACCGGTTCTACCTTGTGGGAGAGAGGACAGAGGAATGGAGAGGAGGGAGAGTGGACAGAGAGGTGATTGGGAGGAGGAGGGGAGAGTGGGAGGAGGAGGGGAGAGTGGGAGGAGGAGGGGAGAGTGGGAGGAGGAGAATGGGGTGAGGGAGGGGAAGGATGGGAGATGATGGGAGGGAAATGACTTAAATTTTCACCGGTGCCACGGAAAAGTAGGGAGGGGGAGATAGGGAGCGGAGATATAGAAGGGGAAGGGGGAGAGTGAGGGACGGAGGGAGCCTTCCTGAAGGAAGAGAGATAATAAGGGGGTCACACTGCTCACCAAAGCCGAACGGAATGGTAAAGAGAGTATGTGGTGGCGATGAGCTCCCACGATAATCGGAAGATCTCTTCCTCATCCCGCTCCCCCCCTCTCTCACTCCCTCCCATTCTCTACCTCTCTCTCTCTCTCACTCCTACCGGATTCTTCTTCTTCTCTCTCTATGTCCTCCCCTCACCCCCTCCGCAAACACACAAGTCGAGCTTTGTTGCGTCACTTTGAACAGCCGCCTGTCCACGTAAGCAGACGAACGCCGTATTTTACCACTTCACCTATGACCTTAAGAGCAACTAACTCAATCGCAAGTGCGCCGTTAAAGGGAATGGCAGCGGAGCGGTTGAGACAATAGGCCGACGCACAAAGAGCGATTTAAACTAGCTCCAATATTATCGGTGGTTTTATGAGTAGATTGCGAGGCGCATGTCCTTAATGCGAGTCACTGTTCAAATTAATTCCCGGATTGAACATACCGCGACGAAGAAAGTATTCCAGAACCGCGTAACGAAAGTGAAAACAAACATTTCTTTCGAACTGAAGAATCAGTTTTATCGGGTTGGGCTTCAGAGTAATATCGCGGTGTGTTGCGAAAAATTCCTTTCGTTATGGTATACGATGGACTCAGGCCGAGATGAAACGGAATTTGGAGCGTAATGAAATAGGAGCAGGACATAATTTGTTCGGGTTGAGACGAGAATGAAGTTCGTTTGGTCATAGTGGGAGGAAGTAGGATAGACTCTGGAGGTTTATCTGGTAGGAACGGAACGGGAATAGAAGGAATGGGATATGGAAAGTTTTGGGATATGTGATAGAAACAGACAGAATATGGAACGGGAATAGACGAGTTTTGGGATGGCGATTGAACGAAAATTAGATGGCAATGGATCGGCAATGAAACGGCAATGGAACGGCAATGTAACTGCAATGGAACGTCAATGGAACGCCAATGGACCGGCAACAGAACGGCAATCGAACGAAAACGGACCGGCAATGGAACGACAATGATACGGATATGGAACGGAAAAGGAACGTTAATGAAGGGGAATACGACGGGAACGAGACAGGAATGCGTCGGGAATGATACGGGAATGGGACAAGAGTGTGACGGGAATGGGAACCAAAGAAAACGGAGCCGGAGGAGGAACGAGTGGGTGGGATGGGGGAAAACCTGTTCTCTTGCACTCACCCTGACGCTCGCGGCGTCGCCAAGGAGGTGGTGTGAGGCGGCGCGGTTGCGCGGCCGTGCGGGGGTGGGAGTCGGATGTGCGAGGAGGGGCGGGTGACATGAGGGAGGACGTGGGGGGAGGAACGAGGGATGGGAAGACATTTAAAGTACCGTTCGCAATGGACACGTTGCCAATGCTCGCTTACTTACGAGCAAATCGAGCGAATGCGTTTCCTCGTTACCTGGCGTCGCAATCTCCTCTAATTAAGGCGAGGGACGCTCGTTTCCATTTTTCTGGTGTCATAATGTTGTAAGGAACTCTGAGTCCCACCGCCGGAGCGCATTTTCCTTTTATTCGAAAGACAAAAAAGAATCGCCTGAGAAAGAGAACGCGAATCGCTGTTCGAGGTAAAACGACCATTCCCACTAAGTAATGCAATGTTTTCAAGATCATAACTGTGCATTTTTTATATTTATTACTCTGCCGAGCTGTTGTTTTCGTTTTAAACTTTTACAAGTCTGGAATCTTAATCTGGAGAATGGCCGAGTGCAGATCCGTGGTTGGCATTTAAAGCAACCAGTGCTGATTTTATTTCGGTTTGATGCATCGTTAGGTTCTATTGCATCAATTTGTCAATTAAATTCCTGGAAAACATTACAAACACACATAAAAACATGCAAGAGTGGGAACAAACAAAAGACAGCTTCGATTCTTTTAGTTCTAAAATAAATGCCCCAAGCCTTTTGTAAATTTTTAACATCATGAGATTTGCTACGATCAACTCCGTGATAAAAACATCATTCACTGCGCTTCGACTATCTTGGCTCTTTCAGAAACGTATCTGTTTTCCACTCGGAAAATGTGAGGAAAAAACAGCCATACGTGTCGCCTCAGCACATATTTCAACCGGACACGTTTCCTGAATATGTATAAAAAACGCTTCTGTTACTTCAAACGTATGGCATTCTAGAACGGGATTTTCCGAGTGGCATCCTTCACACGGCCGCTCTTTCGAAGCCGGCTTGCCCTCCTGCCGCTAGAGAGAATCACGTCCGCGCTCCAGCCTTCGATACCAGCTCACCCACTCTTCAACCTCTATAATAGCGCAGATGCGTCCCCTATCTGCACCGAACGGCAATACGGACGAGATCGTCTCTTTTCCCCCGTCATTCAAGCCAGCGAGAGGAAGGGGAGAGAGGGGAGGGGAGAGTAGAGAGGGGAGGAGTCGACTTTTCTCGCATCGCTTGCGTAATCAAACCGATACGAGGTGGGGGGAGAGACACGGCAACGCTTTGACACTCACCGTGGGGTACCCATCCGTGTTTGCAGGTGTCGCAGTAGCGGACGTGCATTTTTCCGGGCATGAAGCACTCGCAGGAGCACGATGGCACGGTGCAGCGGATCGCCTGCATGGAGAAAGGGGAGAAAAAAGAAAAAATATTAATTTTTTTGCCGCTCCATTCCGTCCGGATTGCAACTCGATAAACGAGATGGGGTCAAACCTTTGGGGGAAGGATAAATACGTTTCCGCGTATTGCGATCTGTGCGGGGACTCCCTCATTGCTCCTAAACTGCGGCTAAAAGGGATCATTTCGGGCACGATGCGGCTTAATTGACGAGCGATCTTTTTTTTTCGAACGATAAAAAATACACGAGCCGATGTGCCCGTGGTGTATCGACCACGGGTTAAAGCTGCCGAAGGCAATAAAAATCCGCGATGCGTGACCGGGGAGAAATCCGTTTGCCCTTCCGACTCACGCGCCGAGGACGATGGGAATCGAAGGGCCGCGAGAAATCAAGAGGGAGGGAGGACAACTTCCCGTCATGTTTCAAAGAAGAAAAAACAAGATGGGTCTTTTTAATGGGATCAACTAACACATTTCACATAAATGGCCGGACTTAATTTATATATATTTATCTCTACTATGTTTCCATCAACAGCTGTTGTGATGTTAAATGAGAATATTTGATCGAAGAAAACTTTATAAGTAACACAATAAATAAATACCGTGAAAAAACGCATGCGTGAAATCCCGATAAGTAAAAACGAACTCTCTTCTCATTTGTAAATTAAATACTTCTTGAATTTTGAATGAGCTTTTAATCAGTGCCAAGGTAAACATTTCATTAGCAAAAATATTCATGAACTTGGAATTATGCGCACTTATGATGACGATTATCTCGTTTGAAATTGTTCTTGCAGTATTATTTTCATTACGGGAATAAGTTAAAGTCATTGTACGTACTACAGTTACATCCCGGTAATCCGACAGGTTAGGTTCGTGGCCTTCGTCGGAAAGCGAGGGTTGTCTTGTGAGACAATTTTTTCATAGGTGCAATGTTATAATGAAAGGTCCCTGACCCTTGGTCGAATGCCTTAAAATTTACAGAAATAATCTATAAATGTTATAGAAGTAATAATAAACTGTATTTATAGACATATCTAAGCATTAAAATATTAAAAGAAAGTATTTTAATGAATAAAAAGGTTTAAAGCAATTTTTTGTCAGGAAGCGGGAAATCCAACTAGTTTGCGTTACAATAGAAATTAATATAAGCGAATTAGTATGCTTAAACTAGTATGATTAATTGAGAAGTACCCATAATGATTAGTGTTTTTGTAGCTATAATCCTCAGAAAAAATTGTTATCGTTAATTTTATTCATATTTCAAATATAACATTTTTAAAAGAATACAATTAGATTTCTATACAACACTCAATTGGCTTCACTTGCTAAGATATGACCAATTTTCATTAAACCGCTCGCCGAAAAGCGACGGATGAACGAGTCAACGCCGCGGAATGCGAGTACATTAGTAATTCTATGACGCGAGCGTCGTATGAGCGGATCGTCGGAAAGCGAATATGACTACGTGCATTTTTTTATATTGAAGCATGTCTGTTATTTCTTAATGCCACTGACTGATGAAAAAACTTTTATTTCCCACAAATTCCTATCCCTCTTCACACACAAAATAATTAAAGAAAAACCTACACAAGTGTGCTTTCGGTGAATCGCAACTTTGGATGGCTGCATTTCAGCCGAAATTCGCATCTGGTTTTCATAACCTTGACATGGATATTTTAGTAGTACATAATAGTTACTTTTCCAATTTTGATGCTGAATTGAATTTGGTGCAAGTTCGATAATTTTCCAACGAAGGAAACATTTGCAATAAACGAGTTTTAAAACAACGGGCCACTCAGGCACATCATATACATAATAGGGTTAATAAGGACTTCAATGCAGAAAAAGACCATATACGGTAGTTAAAAAATCACTGATGTTCATGACCAATTATCGCTGGATTAAAGCTGAGAAAGGCTGTTTTACAGCTGAAATGCTTATTTAATTCTTTTTTGGCAACAATTTACCTAGATCATCTACGGATATAAGATGTTTTTCATTATTAAAAGTTTCGCACTTACTGAATAATTGTCAGAATGGAAACAGCTGTGTATAAAGGGAGCTGACTTCACTGATTAATTCCAATCACAAACCCAAATTCGACATTGGAAAAAATTCTGTTAACGAAAAGTTACTCGAATCGAATCGATTGAAGTTTTTTTCTTACCACTTGATAAAATTCCGGAATGCCAAATCAAACTCCAAATACCGTTCCAAATAAAGAATTCGATACATTTTTAGAGAGCGTCCTTTGCGATTCGATTCTTCGAGAGCGCTTCCGCCGAATATTCCGCAGCCACTCTTTTCCCTCCACTTTGCGCATTTATGGAACGCTCAAGGATCGCCGGGAGTTTTCGCTGCCGCAGGAAAACATCAATCCTCGTCACTCTCTCCCTTTACGCTTGTGTCTCTCCCTTCCTCCGTCTCTACCGAATCGGCGAATCTCCGACCGGCGATTAATCGCTGCATCGCTACGCGAAAGGCAGAAACGGTTTCCGATTAGGGTTTAAAAATAAACGCCCTTAATTAAAATCGGCGGCGCACGGAGCGGCGATGCAAAATTGAAGAGAGAGAAGGGAGGGGGGAGGGGGAGGCCGAAGGGGAAGTGGCCAAACAATCCGAATTAACGGCGGAAGCTTAATTACGCGAGGGCGGCCGATTTCCAGTTTTCCCCACTTCGCTCGGTCGCTCTTAATATTCCGCATTTTTTCCCCCGGAAAATCTCAATTATTTTTTCGCAGCCTCCGGCGAGGAATCCGTCACAGAGAGGACGAATCCGCAGGTTTACGGAGACATTTTATTTTTCCGGATATTCCAAGCGATGTGGAGCGATACCTCCCTCGCCCTATCTTCGACGGCGAAGAGAGAAGCCGGTCAGCGGGTGGGATGAAAAACGTCACCTGGGTGCTGACCCCCCTCTCCTCTCCCAAGAGATCACCCGACACAACCTAACCCCCTCCCCCTCCCTTACCCCCGGAGCGCGCAAGCCTCCTCCGCGGCATCCAATGAATACTCGATTCGTAGACCGACGTGTGAATGATTGAAGGGGGTGGAAACGAGAATGGAGGGAAAGGTTTGATTGGGAGAGGAGGGCGAGTCCGGGGATGAAATTGGGGGCGGGAAGGTAGTCCGGGGGAGCAGAGAACACCGGGAGGTTAGAGTGAGGGGGGGAGGGGAAGGGGTGGGGGAGGGGAGAGAGAGAAGGATAAAGAGTTTTTAACGGACGCATTGGGGTGGAAACGTGCACCGCGGGTCGTTCCTCGATTACCCGGCGGCTCTCCATCAACAGACTTCGAATTTGATTGTTTCGGTCGCGGGAGGGGAGAATTGGGAGGGGGAGGCGATGTCGAGGAGGATGGTTTGGGGAGGTGGAGGCGCGGGGGAACGGTGGGAGAGAGGGGGGAGGCGAGTGTGGGGGGATAAAGGAAAAAGAACCGAGTTGTGTTGTGGGGCGGCGGAAAAGGGGAAAAGGAGGGGTTGCGGTCTGGAAAGATATGAAATGAAACGAGTCGGAATCCCAAACGGATATCGAATAGCGTGTTCGATTGCCGTTTTGAAAATGCCAGCTCCCCATCGCTCCGTGGGGGCGCGTGAGAGGGGGGTGGTGGGTAGGGGAGGGGGAGCGGCGGGATGATGAATTTGGAGTTGAAGCGTGCGTCACAAATATTTGACTCGAGTGCACCTGCAGCGACCAATTAGTCCGTTTTAATATGCAACGGTATTGTTCGGCTCGTAGTCCAGGAGTGACATCTATGATGACTATTTTCAAGGCCCGATGATGAATTTTACGAGCCTCTGTAAACGCGGATGTTTATTTAAAAGCGAGTCAATCAGGGGCTGTCAAAGAACCGGAAATATCGTAAAACACTTTAAATCTTAAACATTTCTTTTTTTTTAAGTTAAAAAAATCAATTCCCTTAAATAAGTCGCTGAATATTACGCGGTGTGATTTAAAACTCGATTAGAAATTTTCAAAATCCAGACTGATAAAAATTTACGAAATTTATGATATAAAAAAAGAAATGAGAAAAATAAAGGCACTAGGTGCCTCCTTCGATGATTAACTATAATTATTAACCTTATGTACACACGTTATTTTATCTCATTTCTTGGTCAGTTTCTTTTCATGGGGACATCAGCGTGATTTTAAAGCGATGCTTCGGAACGGGAATTTAACCAAAGACCCCAAACGACCCATCGACCGGTAATGACTAATAAACAGAAATAAAATACCGGAGATTTCACGGTTTTTACGGCGCGGACGGCAAATTTATTAATCCCCGCCGCCGTCAATAACCGAAGAAGGACTTCGACCTTTGATGGCGATCGCAATGACTGTGGCACCCTTAAGCCTCTAGCGGCAGCCAGATGAAAAGCGGGGAAGGGAGGTAGGGGCGAGAGTGGGAATAGGACGGAAGGGGCAATGAGATAGAGGGAGACGACGGTACATTCCTGCGCGCGGAGTTAGCTGCTCTCATTAGCCGCGATGTGCCGTAGTCCGCACAGGGAGAAAGATATAAAGTAGTGGGCGAGAGATAGGGAGGGGGAGGGAGGGGGAGGGAGGGGGGAGGGAAAGGATGTGCGGGGGTAGGGGGAGGAAAGGCAGACGAAAGGAAGGAAGGAAGAGGAGGTTGCTGCTGGAGGCAATGCCCTTCTCGCGAGTGAGGCCCGTTGGCCCCGGAGTTGAGGAAGAGGATGTGGGTGGGGGGAAGGAGGGGGAGGAGAGGAAGGGAAACCAGTGTGCAATGTGGTGCGAAGATGGGGCGAAAGGATGGCGGACGTCACGGCGCGTGGTTCCTTAACTCGGGCGAGAGAAAAAGAGAGAGAGAGGCATCCATCTCATTAGGGGAAGAGGCGGCGAGAGGTAAGTAGTAGAAGGAGCAAGGTAATGGAGGAATATGGGAGGGGAAAATATATAATAAAGAGACTATAAAAATAATATTGATTCGCCAAAATCTCGCTCATTCTCAGAACTATCGCCTTAGATATTAAATTATCTAGCTGCAAGAACAATTTCATCTGTGATTCATTTCACAAACTGTGAAGTCAACTGTTCAAACGGCTCACCTCACGGCTATGATTTTAAAAAAATGTACATTATTACTTAGAGAGGATAGAGCAAGATTTTGAAAGAGTTTGGGAAAGCAATAACATGAATTTATCCAATTTCACTAATCCTATTCCACGCACATGCAAAGTACTATGTTCTTGCTTTAATTCATCCAATGTAAGTCATATCGTTTCTGCATTGCGTAAAGAACTTCTTCTAATAAACATGCCTCGCTTCTCATCTAAAACAAAATCATTCTGTCAAAATGAATTTAAAACAAAATCATTCTGTCAAAATAAATTCCTATATGGCCAAGAATGTAAATATATGTACGCATCTTTAAGTAAATTAAACGTAGAAGCACATTATTTTAAGCAATAGAGCAGCACAATAGAGTCAGATGTCAATATTAGGTGTTTCTAAGACATAAAAGAGAATGCCAGTAATTTTTTTAAACCAAGCGGATCAGTGCTAAACGTAAGAGTTCAGGAAGAGTGCCCTTAGCGAGAGGAAGGATTCGCTGTTTGATAGGGATAGCGAACGATAAAAGATTAAGAGAATGGAAGAGGTTTAGGAGGTTTGTGTTGTTTTAGGATTAGAAGGAAAAGAGGGATACAGATAATGGCGGGCAGCGTGTTTTATAGTGGATAGGAGATTTTACGCGAAACGAGAATCTGGAATATGCAGAAGAGGAGACGGCAGGGATAAAGAGATCAATAAGGACAGCAATGCGTAAAAGTGCTGTGCAAGTGGGAACTGGTACAGAGATGAAGCCAATACTAGACCGAATCTAAGACATCAAACTAGGAGGAATGAGTATCGGGAGAGTATCACCTTGAAGCAAATGATTTCGAGATTGAAGAACTGAAGAAAATGGGAGAATGTTTTATAGACCTCTAGCCATCGTATTAGCGATGATCAAATACAAAAGAAAAGGAATATTGCAAATATATAGAGCAAGGTTTTATTTGGGGCTCTATTGAAACGTATGCCTAAAAATACCCTTTGAATCAAAGATACGAGTCTGCATACAACAATATACATCTTACATCCCCCGTTTCCTACTAAAGTGGAATCTTAGGTACATAAATCTCATGGTGAAAGAAAACCACGCATTCTTCTAGGAATGAGCTAAGCTAAGACACTGGAGCAAAAAACACTACGATCTATAATTTATAAGCAGGGTGACCGAGAATTTCCACCGCGATGTTTATAGGATATTTATTTCCCACTAGGCGAACGAATGCCTCTCTCAGTTTCGCTGCACCCCGTCGCCTCTCTTCCTCCCCGTGCGCTAGGAATCGTCCACTCGCAGCACCACCACCAAAAGCCCCCGCTCCCTCTTTTCCCGTCTCCACACGGCGCGCGCAAAAGGGCCAACCCTCCTCATCCCGCCCTCTTCGACGCCAACTCCGACGCTTTTCTTTCCAGACCTTTATTACGTTATCGCGAGGAGCGCGAACGTGTTCGATATCTTTCAGCGTTTCTTCTCAAAAAGTTCCGAAAGCGCTCATGCATTTCCTCAAAATATTCCACCCGCGGCTATCCATGTGGCGTTTTGCCTTTGAAGTCGTGGCGAGAGGGGGGAGGGGAAGGGGCGGCAAGGCGGAGGGCGAGGATGAGGGCGTGGCGTCAAAATGTATGGGATACAAGAGGGAAGAAGGGAGCCCGGAGGCATAGCAGAGACAATTCCCTTTCCTCGAAGGAGCGGCAGGAGGAGGGGGGGGAAGCGCCCTCGCTTCTTTCACTCTCTCTCTCTCTCCCTCTCTCTCTCTGGTACAAAAATTAGCTTTGAAATTCATATTGACAGCAAATAGATTCCCGAAGAGGCCGTGCGGTGGCAGGATAAGGGTAGTAGAGAGGTTAGAGTTTTGGGAGGGAGGGGAGCGTGTGGGGATGATAGAGGAGAGTTTTCGCGTCTGAAGAGGAGGTGGGGGAGAGAGGAACAAAGGGAATGGTCAGGATAGAAGGGAGGAGAAGAGAGGGAGGGCTAGGATGAAGGACATAGGAGAGAGAGATGAGGGGGAGAAATTGTGCATGGGGGCAGGACGACAAGGGATGGGATGAGGATCAAGTGAGGGATAGAAGGCCTAAGGAGGAGAGATATAAAGAAAGAGATTTACGAGACAGAGAGAAAAGTAAAGGACATAATTGACATAATTCGCCTTTATTTAGAAAAGAGCTAATTAACGTAAATCCCAGGTGCCACGAGCAATGAAACGATCGACTTCTTTCTCAAGAACGCTTATGAACTTTGAATCAGACTTATAGCTGCAATCATAGCGAAAATAGTTTTCAGCAGTGTCACATTGTACACCATTAAAATATTTGCCATAAAGTTTCTCAACGCCAATAAAATCTTTATAAGAATCGAAATTAAGTTGAGGGTGAAAATATACTTGGAAAGATTTTGACTTCGATGTATCTGTTTCTTCAGGTATCAAAAACATTCTTTTTTTATATCTTCCGCCGAGTCGGATTATACGCTTTTCCACACAATTCGACTTATTAGATGCGTCGTATGGAAATAACCATGGGAGACGGAGAATGGAGCCAATTAAACGAGATATTTTTACTATAACAGAAAACTCTGTGGTTGCCACTGGAGATGAGAAGTCGAATTACTTAGCTCGGGAGAGCTTCACTCGGTTGAAACAGAAGGCACCGCATTCGCAATACCTACGGCAGTCACTGTCCTTCGGCCCTTCACCCTCCATGGCCCTGGAACCGAACCGCACTCCCTCCAACACTCTTCTTCACTCGCGTTCCCCTTCCTCCCTCCCTCCGCGGCACAAGGAATGGCTCTTTGGTCCCAACGGGACGCAGCGCATCCCTCCTCTCCCGCATTCCCCCTTTTTCCTCCCTTCCACTTCTCATTCAGTCGGTTTAAACGCCCCTTCATCCCGCAAGAGAAGCCTCCCCCTCCCGCTTCACGCATAACCAATCTCCCATGCCGCCTCCTTTGCCACCACACTCCTCCCTTTGCTCTCCTTCCATCTCCCTCCCTCTTTTATCTCTTTCTCTCCTTTTGCTTTGACTCTCCATCTCCTCGACACCGCATATCCCCGTCTCCTCTCCTTTTCTCCCGGGGAAGAAAGTCATCACCTAAAAATCCACGCATGGGAGGGGGATTTTTTTTGTCGTATAATAAAGGGAATTTTTTTCCTCTTACAAAAATTTTATTTTCTCGGAAATTGCGAGTAAATTGATAGCCATTTCGGTTAAGGAGAAGACTCGTATTGATAAATCTTCGCGCGTTCCGATTCTGATGGAATATGCGTCATAAATTGAGCCACGAGGGAAGCGATAAAGAGAGGAAGAGAGAGGAATAGAGGAGAGAGATATAGGGAAGGAGAGAGGAAGAGAGAGAGGGGGCGATAGAGGGAGGAGAGGGAAACGGAGGAAGAGAGGGAAGTAAAGAGGAATATAAAGAAGAGAGTGAGACAGGGGAGAGAGGGAGATAGAGGAGACGGGAGGAGTGAGAGGGTGAGAGAAAAAGGGAGATAGAGGAGGAGAGAGAGTGAGAAAGAGGGGGAGATATAGGAGTAGAGGGAAAGACTGTGAGAGGGGATACGGAGGAAAAGGGAGGGAGTTGAGGGTCGGCCGGAACCGAAGGAAAGAGGCCAGGGATGAGTTATTCTAGTGGAGGAGGTGCTATGGCCCATTGTTTTACGTTGGAAATTGGAGTCAACCCCAATGTTACCCTTGGGAACCCTTAAAGATCCTAATTTGAATATATTTGACATGAGTTTTAAACGTAGCGTGAATTTTTATTATAGCGTCCCCTGTAAATATTGACCCCGCGAGGCCTTTGGTCCATTCGGAGCGGAAGGTACGCTGAGGTCAGACTGAGGTTAAGAGAGAGGTGTGGGGGAGGGTGCGAAGGGGTGCTACGTAAGGGGCCAGAGCAGGAAGGATGGAAGTGGCGGGGGAGGGCGGACGCTTCTCTAGGGGGCAGCTCTTTCTCTTCTAGTCTCTCTTTGTCCGATCGATCTCGGAGGGACAGGGAGGGAGACGAAAAAGGAGAGTGAGTGAAGAACAGGCGAGGGAAGTTGGAGAGAATGGAGAAGGCGATAGGAGATGAGGGGGAAGGAGGTATGAGAGGAAGAAGAAGATAGGAGAGGAAATAGAAGGAGATAAAAGAGAGAAAGTGACAGGAGAGTAAATAGGAGGTAGGAGAGGAAACAGGAGGAGATAGGAGAGAAAACAGAAAGAGATAGGAGAGGAAACAGAAGGAGATAGGAGAGGAAATAGAAGATAGAAGAGGAAATAGGATATAGGAGAAAATATAGGAGATAGGAGAGGAAATAGAAGGAGATAGGAGAGAAGGGATGAGTAGGATAGAAATAAAATGAAGCAGGAGAGGAGGAAAGACAGGAAAATATGAAGGAAAAGACGAGGTAAGATAAAATGAGCGAAGGAAGAGCGAAAAAAAGACGAATGGCGGAAAGGATATTAAATGGGTTAGAGATTGGCCCGAGAACGGGGAAGGAAGGAAAAGAAGAGGGAGGGAAACTAAATAGGCGGCAAACAAGAGTAAGAAATGAGAGGGAACGCAAGAAAGAACGAGAATGAGAACAAAGGAACGGCGGTAGACGGATAGGAAGATGAGGTAAACCGAAAAGTGATGAAACGAAACGGAGATAGCGAAGGGGAATTGAAAGAAGCGAGGAGAGATATGAGGAGGGACGGGATTTAAGAGGGCGTGGCGCTCGGATGAGAGACAGAGAGGGAAGGAGGAGGAGGAGTGGGACAAAGGCTGGGAAAAAGGGGACGAAAAGGTGCGCGCGTTGGCACGAGGGAGTGAGGTGACGTGTGGAAGGGGATGGAGCTCTCGCGGTGGCAGTTTCCTGGGTGCTTAGGGAGGGTGCGTGCGGAGACGGAAAATGGGGTGGGTAATGGGAGTTTCGGAATGGTGACAGCGAAGCGTATGGGGCGGAAGGGAAGTTAAAAAAAAAGCGGTAGTTAGAGGTTAGAATGCTACGACGAGGGCATTTAAAGGAACCGTAGTTCCTCGATTCGCCGTATGAGGGGGTTAAGTGCCAACTCAACTCCTTCACGGGGAAAGATTCTTAAAAAAATGGGAAATGATTCTCGCTACGCTTTTTTTAACGTTTCATTAGCACGCGTGGATTTTTACGGACGCATCGTCAAGCTTAACGGGGATCAATTAAGTTCTGCTTCCATCTTGCAATAAATAAATTTGTGTGCAAATGTACAAATATTTATTAATTGCGAATATATTTATTACAATCAAAGGAAGGAAGCCTGCGCATTGTTAATTTTTAACATTAATTCTTTCCATTCCTAGAGAAATAAATACATTATGAAAGCTATTCTTCAATTAAAAAATTATAATTTTTGTTTTACGAGGCAGATCATGTTATAAATAGCATGCCGTTTAAAAAATCTTACTGTACTTTACATTTTATGGAACTCAAGAAAACAACAAAACATTTTCTTTCTATTTAACCCACGAATTATCGCGTTAGACGATTATATTGGACGCAGCATTTCTCATTTAAAATTTAGACTTTAGGGAATGTTTATGTTTACAAGTTAACAATTTTTTAGAACGCCTTTCGGCATTTTAGGATTTGTTGAACGATAAATCTCTTTCCCCAGTCCAATGAATATAGACACCATCGAACGATTATGATTAATAACAGAGTCGTTAGAGCGTTTTAAATGTTAAAGTGGCAATAAAACCAAAGCGGTCGATGCGAATGCTTACCCCGCGAACTGAATTGCTTAAGGTCGTGATTTATTATTCCTCTGCTAATGGGAACGTGAAATGAATGGATGTCATTCAAAAGTAGGTTTCAATGAAACACGCAAGCACTCCGCAATTAGTGACATTTCGAATGCAAAATCTTTTACTTTTACCAGCATAAATTATTGCTCTCTTCCCGATAAAGGCTTTAATAAAATATTACCTGAAAGACACAATTACGATCGTTCAAGAGGCAATGAAATCCAGAATTTGTATTGTGAATATTATAGCATAAGAGATGATATGCATCTTTAACGGCGAATTGGTGATTACGAATGACGATAGAACGGATTGCATTTCAGATTCCATCATTAGGTGGTGAAAAATTGCAAGTACGATGAATGAATCTGATTAAGAGTGATATTGAATCTATCGAGTTTAGTGTTTCCGGAATCCGAAACAAATACTAAATATCGAATAAAATAGTTAAATAAATCATTCGGCAATGATGAAATGAATACAGTAATTTAAAAATATAAACTTTATCTCTTAAAAATAGCTGTGCGGTTAGCGTCGACTAATAATAACAACGTGATATGAGATAGAGTTAAAAAATACTCGTAATACTTTGTCCAAATCGCAAACATTAATTTATTCGAAGGAATTACTTTAAGGCGCCGCACCACCAAGTGTTTAATTTAGCGTGAAATAAAGTGTAATTCTTGGTTATTAGGTTAGAAGTATCACTGACAAGTGACATTGGCTCGTACAGAAAACGTGTCATTGGATCTAAGTATCGCCCAACGCACTTCCAGTCTCCATCCCTTTTCACCGCGACTACTGAGTCCACGCAGGGAAAACTTAAAAAAACAAAAGGCAACAGTTCGTCCCTTGACAATCCTCCCGCACCTCCGAAATCCTTAACACCTTCCCTACCCTCCCATTTCTCCATCCCCTCCACCACCTCGGCGCGCTTGCAAAAACCCCGATGGCAGCGCCGCCGTGGCAGAGGCACCAAGCAATGAGATTACTCCGAGAGGAAATCTTGTTAGGGCGAGGGAGGACTCACGGCTCGGATGAAAAATGAAACAAAAAAAAGAGCAGCGGCGGAGTAAAACTGTGGCGTTGGGCGCGAGAGGAAAGGGGAAAAGAGAGAGAGAGAGAGAACGGGGGGATATGGTAGAAATGCAATAATAATAACATGCTCTTTGGAGTCGCGCATCCAAATTCTCTTTCCATCTCGCCTGCCTTCCCCCCAATATCGAAGAGAATGGAGTGACGAGGGCCGGGGATAATCTTATCGCGAGGCGAGACGGAACTTCACGCGTCGCCCAGCTTATCAAGCATCCACCTTAAAACACATCTATATTTCTCGACGAGGAATGAGACGGGGGCGGGTTTGGAACTCTCGCATTCCCGCCACCCCCGACTTCGCCTCCCCTCCACCTCTACCTTACCCTACCACGCACATTCCACTCCCACGCAGGACTTGCAAGGGTCTTAAAAAAAACCTTCCCCGTTCCACCCCAAACGAAGAATAACCGCCGAATAATAAAATAATAACAGCGACACGTACCGTGCGAAAACACGGCCTGCTTCTTTTCCTCCTCCCTCATTCCCTCTTATTTTCTGTCCCCCATCCTCTCCTCATCACCCTCCGACTTCCCCTCCTCCAAAACCAATCTCCCAGCATTCCTCTCTTCTCTCTCTCTTTCTCTCTCCATCTCCTCATTCAAGAGATACGGGAGCGAGACGGAGGCGCCGGGTTTGGTGGCAATTTATGCCCAGGGAATAGAGTGCCAAAGCTGCGAGATGAGCTTCGTTACTTATTTAGAAGAATTGTCTTTCTCTGGAAGCTTTTGTTTTTGGGTGGGAGACGTGGCGTGTAACTAGTATCCAATCGCTACGGCGAGCGAACGAAAGAAGCGGAATTTCAAGCTCGCGAAGAAACGTTCGCATCTTTACGAGACATACGGACAGGTTTTGATGGGATGAAACCCATTAATCGGCACTTTCATATTTCAGAAACGCCCCGATTATATTTTTAAGACGAACGGATTTGTCGCAAGATTGAAAAGAAGATAAATAAGAATTTCGCCTCGGGCGAATATGGAATGCTCGTTTGTGAAGAAAATAAACTTTTTTGTTCAAATGTACATTTATTATGCACTAATATCCACACTATCTGTTAATTCTTCGGATAAATTCAATTATTTATGCCAGCATAACACGATACCATCAAAGAGATCGGTTTGTCATGTTGTCTCAAATTTCAAATTGTCCTAAAATTTCTATAAATCTTGGCTGAATATACTTATGTAATTCCGTAGATTTCAACGTACCAATTATGAAATCAGCACCACACCCTACCACCTAAATGTCACATTTATAGCATAAACAAACTATTTACAATATTAGTTTAAAGTTGACTCATTTTCCAAACTTAGCGTCCTCTAACGATGGAAATCCAAACTAACGGAGGATTAGTAAAAATGCAAATCGTAATATTTTATTAGTACCTAGCTAATCAAAAAAGATTTTTTCATTTATCTCTTTAAACAAAATAGATGAGTGTCTACAGACAGAGGACGACAAAGCGATAGTTTTTAATATTTTTGAAAACGAGCTAATAATGAACTACTACGCCTTGCAAAACGAAACACGCTTAAATGAGTTAAGGAAATGATCATTCTCGCTCATCCTCAAAAGTATAACCCTGATCTACGTCGAATATACTTAGGGAAAATATTCAATTTAGCCTAAGATAGAAGAAAATAATGTCGATGAGCCGTTTTCTCGAAAGCCCTTTAAAATACGTTTAGGCAATAGATAAAAAGATGTGGCCTAAATAAATATTCGTTGATCGCAAATGGCAAGTAAGCCATGTGTTGCTCTCAAAATACGCTAGAAGTTCCAGCATGGGGAGAGTTCATCTCTTTCGTTACGCTACTTCCCCATCCCATCGTTTCCTCCCTGTCTCTCTCTCCCTCCTCCATTACCTCCCCACATCCACACCCCTCCCTCCCTAATATTCTACCCTCCTCCACCCGACTCAAAACCCCGACAGAATATCACAACCCCAATCCATCCCCCCATCTAGGGATCCAAGGGGTTCCCCCATCGATTTCACTCCATCCCCGTTGCTGAGAGGGTAAAATTCCACCCCACTGATAGAAGAGAATATTTTCAGCTTCCTTACAATGGCCTCCGACACACGCCCTACCTCACCCTACCCTCACTCAGCCCCCTTTCACTCTCCCATTACCGGAAAAGGAGAATTTTTACACCCAAACAGTAATCGCAGTTAGATACCGCACATGTCTTCCTGGAAAACGCCGCGTCGGGCGAAATGTCGCAGCGAAAATTGATAACTTATGGAAAAAGTTACTCTAAGAGCTTTTCCACGTCACGTAAATATGAAAAATGTGGTTTTGTATGTTGGGTAATTAATTTAACCGACTCAAATCAAATACTGCGTTGAGATACCCGTGTTCCTAACGCGTGTCATAAGGCTATAGGTTTGTCGCATTCATAAGAACATGCGCGAATTTCGGCCGCGCACGGAGGGGAAGTTCCTGTCATCTTGACTACCCCCACCCTACCGCTAGCCCATCCTTCTCCTCCTTAGGTTGTCAGTTCACACTGTTTACAGTTGACTGCCTAGACAAAGTTTTGCGAATATTTGGCAAAAGTGTAGTTAGAAAAGGACCGAGACAGCGATAGCCCGTGCGGTAAGGAAGGGCGAGAGGGGAGGGTGCTAAGTGGGGTGAGGGATTAGGCCACACCCACAGTACACCCAAAATAGTCTTTTGATCGCGGTAGACCTATAAATTAAGACGGTAAAATTTATACTGCAAGCTTCATGCAACAAATTATAAACTCCTATAATCGAAAGATGTGACTTGAAATTCACATCCTTCCCAAATAAATTCGACTTCTTTATCCGTCAAAAACTGCTTTTCATCCGCGAATATTCCTCCGCCTCCTGCAGACCAGTGTTGCCAATCTAGCGACTTTAGGTTTGATCTAGCACCTAAAAATAGCGACCATTTATAAAACTATCGAATCGGTTTAACAATCTAGCTAATTCTAGCTATTGAAAAGAAAATTTAAAAGCGACAATGTATATAGATAAACAGAATATTCTTTTCGTTTGCCTTTTACCAGCGAAGCGATAGTAGCGGAAAGCCTTACGGGCACGTCTCGTCTGTCCGCCCGTCTGTCGCGACTTTCGTCTCTTGAACCGCTTGAGGGGGTTTTGATTAGGTATGAGTGATCCTTATTAAAATGTATTATGATATGATGATATTAATTATGATTGTGAACTGCACCCGTCAATTAAAACTTTCACTTTACTAAAGCACGTAAATAAACTTATACTCGCATCTCGTTAAATGGTATCCGTCAAACAACAATTAAATACCATATTTTTCTCTCCCGTAGCCCTTACATAATCTGTAAGTTATGAATTTAAAAAAATTATTCGGATAGAGGAGATTGATTACCATAAAAAGGTTTGGAGACCACATAATTACGACGTATAGTTACGACGATAAAAATTATAGAAAATCCCAGGATTATATTTAATTTACGCTGGTCGCTATGGCGGTTCTATCGGCAAACTATAATTAAATATATTTTTTTTCTAAAGCTCTTATAAAAATAAAGAGGAAGTCTTTGTGATCTATGTGTATTATATTAATGAAGTGTACTTTTCCTTATTGCTATTTTATTGTTTTCCTTTTATAATTTGAGCAATTTATTACAAAACACCGAAAAAGTGGATACCATTTACGAGAATGGTGATATTTTTGACAATAAAAAAAGAAGAAGAGAGAGAGCGCTTGTCCAAAATAAAGTGAATATTAATCAATCAGGGAGGAAAGTTTTTGTCGGAATGCACCACTTTTATATTTCTACATCTAAAATTTTCTGGAATAACACTAACCTCGGAAAAGACTCTGTCGCAAGATAACTGCCATATTTTCAAATGTCTCCAAAACTTTACTTATGTTTCGCGAGTTAGCCAACATTACACGTAATTTAAGAAATAATCCACGGTAACGGGGTTTTCCTGCCCAGTTGCAGAGAGTTCATTCCCTAGCAAATTTATAGCGACCAACTAAACGTGATCTAGCGACTAACTGAAAAAAATGATCGGCAACAGTGCCCGCAGCCACCTCCCACCTCCTCGAATCACTTCTCCACCGCCACGCAATGTCGTTGGCATCAAGAGACATGTCCACTACGTCCCACACTCCAACCCAACCAACGCACCGTAGCCTATAGCGCGGTCATTTCTCCTCATTTTTCATACCTTTTCTCTTCTCTCTCTCTTTCGCTGTCATCCTCACTCGATATTCCGTTATTTCCAGGGCGTTCCATTTGCGACCAGTGGTGGAATGAGATAACCTTTTTTTCTGGTCGGTATTAAGAGAAGAAAAAATCGAATAATGGACCGATGAAAACCGCCGACGAATGGATTCTTTCATCTAGCGTTGATACCCATCCGTCAGTTAATGCGCATCAATCCGTCCCTCATGTTTATTAATTAAAATATTAATCGAATAAAACTTTTTCGCCCGGCTGATGACAAATGTTAATAGCGCCGTTAATTCGCTCCAGTTTTGAATATTTTACGCCGATTCGGTCGGCTCATTAAAATTAACGCAAAATGTGAATTGAGCCGAATGTTCGAAAGCTTAGAGCGATAGAGAGGCGGAGAAACAAGATAAATCGATGCATCCGGGACACGAACGCTCGAAAAAAAATATCGCTCGCACACGCGGATAGAGGCGCCCACACGCAGCCTGGAACACGCACTCACGCACGCAAATCCCGAGAGAGACCGATTGAAGATCTGTCCCGAACAATAACCACACTTCCTTCCGGTCCAAAAGAGAAATATTTTGAGCTCTCTCTCTCTCTATATATATATATATATATATATATATATATTGGAAACAAAAAAGAACAAGTGCTGAAGAGAGAAAGAAAGAGAGGTTTGGGTGGGGGTATTTGATAGAAGGGAAACCTAGAAAGGGTGAAGATTGGAAAGATAGAAAATAAGAGGCGGTAGACGAAAAAGGAGAAAGCAAAATAGGAAAATAAGGGAGGAAATGGATAAAGAATGGGGCAGAAAAACTGTCAGAATAGAGGTTAGGGGAAGGTAGTTTAAAGGGATCGAATGCGGAGGGGGGGGGACGGCAGACGAAAATAGAGAAAGCAAAATAGGGAAATAACGAAGAAAATGGATAAAGAATGGAACAGAAAAAGGGTGGCAGAAGAAAAGTGAGGGGAAAGTAGTTTACAGGAATTAAAATCGGAAAGATAAATAAAAGGGAAGCAATGAGGTAAAGGAAAAAATGGAGGGTGTTGGTGAAAAGGAGAAAATAGGGGAGGAAGGAGGCGAGAGGAGATAGTGGAACGTTAGAGCAACTGGATGGGAGGGTGGATGAAACAGAGATTAAAGGAGAGAAAAAATTCCGACAGATTTGGAGGGAAAAGGGAGGGAGAGAGAAAGAGAGAGAATGGGGACGATGATGGCACAGATGGAATCGGGAAAAGGAGGAAAATGGAGAGAGAGAGAGTAGAGAAAGAGAACGGATGGAAGGGGGTAGGCGGCATCGAAATGAAAGTGTGTTGGGATGATGGAAGGCTTCAATGGGTTAGCATTTTTTCTGGATCCGTAATCCCCGTTCAATATCCTCCGGATTTAATCCCAAACCTCAAAAGCCATCGCGCGGACCATTCCGGGGGAGAACCCGGAGTTTCCGGGGGCGCCGTGTGTGAATGTTGAGGGTCAAGTATGCCGTGATATAGGAAAAAGGGTTGGAGGGGGAGTTTGGGAGACACGCGGAGGGTTGGGTGGTGGGTGGCAGAGAAAAAGATGGAGAGGGAGGGAGAAGGAGGGAGGGAGGAAGGAGAGGGAGGGAGGAATGAGAGGGAGGGACGGGGAGGAGGAAAGGAGGTTGAGGAAAGAGCAGGGGGGTATTTTGATGGAGGTGGAATCGCTCCGGTACGCCCTCTGGGGACGACGTGGTTTTGTTTGCGAATCGCGCGTCAGTTTCCCTTCTCATCCGCTTCGATTTCCGGGGCGCTGCTGAAGGGCGTCCGTCAATTTATATCGTCCTTTCGTTTATTCCCCATCCCCCCGTAATTTTTTTTCAACTCTTCGCCCATCAATTCCACGATTTTTTGGACTAACCGCTTATATTTGATTTGCAACATCCCCATTCCAACCCACACACGAAAAAAAATTCTACGCATTCTCCTCCCCTTCTCTCTCCCTCACTCACTCACTCTCTCTCGACAAAAATGTTATTCTCTCCCGCATTCCGATAGTCGACGCTATAAAGATGAGACGGTTGCATTATTAGGAAGCGCCTATCTCTCGGCATATATACACGCTCGTAAGCTTCGAATGCGCATTTCCCAAACATAAACGCGACTGGTGATGCAAGCGGGGATTAAAACGTCGCCGAATCCCCTTCTCGGAACCCCTCTGCGATTTTTGCCCCATCCCCACTCTCTCTTTCCCTTCCCTCGCAGACATTTCCACTCGAACGAACAAATGAAACGCGTTTTCACTAAAAAGGGGAATTTTACGACATATGTTTGCGACAGTGGTAAAATCCGAGCGGATATTATTCTGTCCACACTGCCATTGGCTTCGCATTTATCAATGACATCAACATTTCTTTAAGTTCCCACATTTCAGCAGAATATTTAATAGGCTGAGCTATTAAGCTACCCTAGTCTTACAAATACAATTCTTCAATCCAGTTAAATCGATTAAAATATCGAAATGCTATTAATAAGATTACTAGTACGTACATGCAAATATGTATTACGAAAAGGATTACTTCGGTACATAAATTTAGATGTCTGCTAAAAGCAAATTAATGTGCATAAATAGATAAATAAATAGTTTAAACGACATTAAATTGGAAACTCTTCTTCTAATCCAGGGGTTGGTAACCTTTTCTGGCCGGCGGGCCACATTCACAGTTGTGAATGATTCGGAGATCCGCATTGGAATACAACATTGCCTCGGCGAGCCGGATGAGTGGATAAACCAGAGGTTATCTAGAGTTTCTGTGGTCTCATATAAGCGAAAATCAAGTCTCCATAATTTACCAGAAAAGTTTTTGAAACCGACATTTCGCCAAAAAAAAGTGAAACTGTCAACGTGAAATTTCCCCAATCACGTTTTCATTACAGCTTAGTGGGCCGCATAAAGCGTTCTCGGGGATCGCATGTGGCCTTCAGGCCGTAGGTTGCTGTCCCTTATTCTTTGCCCATGGGTAAAAGCGTGTCAAATGAGACTGCCTATAAGTGCTTACATGCCATTAATTTATCCCTTGATGCCTTTATAAATTGTAAACAAATTTCAAACGCGCAATACTTAACAAATCAGCCTAAAGCACATAAAACAACCTAATAACACGAGTTCTTAGAAATAAAAATATTCGAGGGAAATTTCAACAGGCGCAAATTTTAACGGGCAACTTCGTGATTTTCGAAGAATTCATCAACATGAATCTATTTTGAAGTAACATGAAAGAAAAAGCGGTCGAAAATGAACCGACGGAAAAAACGATTTCATAACTAGTTAAAATGAGCAATAAATATAAAAGAAAAAATAGTTGTCAATTCAATAAATTATATTTTCCCTTTACCAATATTGTACGTGAAAGGCGACCTGTCAACCTTTTTGGGTGGACAATCCACGACAGTCATCAATCAGTTCACGCGGATGGAGAATTTTGAAGTGCGAAGTGAGAATCAATGGAAGGAGAGAGGGGAGGAAGGGAAAGAAAAGAACTGGAGGATGGGGCAGGCGGTGAAGGGAGAGCATTCGCATTGAAAGAGAAATGGGCGAATGAGGACGTGGAAAGCGTGGAGCACGGAAAGATAAAGAAAGGAATAGGGAGAAGAAAGTAAGGCAGTTACAGGAATAGAGCGGAGGGAATAGGTGCAGGAGGAGAATATCGGGTGTTTGGAGGTGGCGCTCTATTGAGACCGCGGGTTGATCATTTACCTCCATTGGCAACACCACTAACATGCACCTCAATTCACCTCTCTGTCTCTTCCCCTCCTTTCCTCACCCTCTCTCCCCTCCCATCTCACCCTCGTCCCTTTCCTCTAGCACAGGCTCTCTCCCCATATTTCACGCACTGTCATTGAGATACGCGAAGACTGGAAGGTACTCCAACGGCGGAGGGCCGTTCATCTCCAGCAATTGGTAAAGGGAGAGTCGGTATGGAGCGGGGAGTTGTTGGCACCTAGGGTTGCCCCCGGGGGCAGAGTGGCGTTAATGCCCCCGACATCTCCATTACGCATTCACAATCTTTGGAGAAAGAGAGGGAGGGTGGATCATCTTCACGGGGGAGGCGCACCCTCCCTTTCATCCCACTCCCTCCATCCTCCACTCCCTCTCTCTCTCCACCTCCGTTCCCTCTGCCCCCGCAAGGGACGCATATCATCATCCGCCTATCAACATCTCCATCGGAAGCGAGGGGACGTCTCCCGACAGCTCCTATTGTTGCGTCTCCAAGGCGGTCGTCAATCGTGGAAGAGTAAACACTCTGTATGCTGCTCTCCGAAGGGAGAATGGATGATGGAGATGTGGAGGGAGGGAGGAGGAGGCGCGGGAGGAGGGAAGAGAGGGAAGGGGGGATGGAAAGGAAGGAGAGGTCGCGGCGGACATATGGATTAGATTCTTAGGAGGATTTCCGCAAGGGCACGCTTGCTTCGGAGGTGACCGCGTCCGTGACTGCTGCGAGTCACTTGGCGAGGAGAAGTCACGTGTTGAAGGCGTGGTTCAGCAAATTATACGTTATAATCAAAACCCCGTGGAATAAAGGACTTTCTATCCATATAAAATAAGAGCATCTCCTGGCTGTATTGGAAACATTCGCAGTAAAAGACAGTAGAAATTATAACAAGTGGGGTTTTATCTATGAAGATGGATAAAATTAGCATATTTTTAAAAATATTTTGTGGTTGTACCAGAGCCGGGACAAGACAATCTTGCCTCCTACGCAAGATTTGAAAATTGTTCCCCTCTCCTAATGAAAGTGTACAGTACGCAATTTTATCTCTCGTAACTAGCTTATTTACAATGTAGAGAGTAAATAAAATTTACAAAATATCTTTTATAATATGAAACGTTATACTTAAAATTTCAAACTGTCAGTTGTTGCGCGCCTAAGCGTGCTGCGCCCGAGGCGGGTGCCCCGCTCGCTTAGCCCTTGTCCCGGATCTGGGTTATGCCGTCACATATTCGGTCACTAGAACCTCGTTTGTGATTGGCGGAAATGTGCGTTCAAACTTTCAGTTTTTCATCTTTTATACCTTCGGAGATATTGATGGAATAAAGCGATCTAAAGATCTTATGCAGAGATATTTAAAAAAATGTAGTGGGCCCCTATCCGACCCTGTATATTTTTCAAAACTCAAATCTAAATTAAAACAAAAGGCAGTAGTACATAAATCTACGCTTCGTTTACGGTTTAGTCACAGTTTAAGCAAGTGTACAGACAGATTGACGCCAAAGTGAAGCTCATATTCGTTAAAAAAACGCTAAAAATTGAAAAAAACTGACAGCATTTACGTAGCAAATGTGGAAAGAGATCGGTTTGAAGAACCCAAGTTAATTACGCTCCACCATCCAGCATTACGTCACCACTTATATTTAAAAAACACGTTTTTCGCAATAGGCAACTGGAAGTATTACGTACCAGTCCGTTCTGGATACACCCGAAGGAATCTGATACTACAAAATGAATGAGATGTTATCCCTTAGTTGACATCAGTGATGTGAATAATTTTGATATGAGAGAAAAATTCTGCCATGACCGGGAATCGAACCGGAGTCTTCCCGGACGGATATTATACTATCGTGACAGGCTAGTTATCCTATTTCTGAACGCAGATATTTTTCCTATTTGCGAACTTTTCTCCTGTTTCAAAATTATTCCCAAATTTCCAGCTTATGCTTGTCTGTATAGGATATTATGACCAATCTATTCCATCTATTCAACCAGTGATGTTATAAATCAGTTTTAACTGCGAAATATTTGGAGTATGTCGGTAGACGAGAGGTTTTAACCGTGATTATGCGAGCACGTGATAATACACGAGTAAGCGACAAGAGAGGAGAGGACGCTGCGAGAGCGGTACGCGCCGCAAGGGGATGGGAAAAGAGATGCGAAAGAGTGCTCTACTGTTCGATTTCTGCCGAATCCCTTAACGATCAGAAGAATCGACGAGCAGCGCTATCAAACCAAGCATACACACAAACCACGGAGTCGTGACGGAGGGGCAAACATTTTGAAAGAACGAACGGAGAGGATGACAGCAAGAATCGAGGGTATGGAGGGAGGGAGGAATTAGAGGAAGAAGAGGAGTTAGTAGGGTAAGAGGAAGAAGGGCGGAAGAGGGAGTGGGGTTGGGGGAAGGAGAGGGTCATTTTTTATACTTGGCTAAAAGCAGAGCGGTATTATGTCAGCACTTTCGATTCATTAAAAATCCATTTTCGGGAAATGGGCAACTCATCGGCCGCCTTCCATTTCGCAATCGGACGGATTCATACGAGTCCTCTTATCCTTTCCCCTATATCCACCAATCCCTCTCCCCTTCTCCACTCCTCTCCTCGCCCTCTTCGATCTCCTCACTCTACTATCTCTCTCCTCTCTCTCTCCCTTCTCTTCCATTCATCCTCTTCCTCCTCTTCTACAAATCCTTTCTTGAATCGTTTCGGAAAGAAACCTTATATTCGAGAAAAATATCGGAGCATCAAACTGAGGGAGAGCCTTTCGGAATTTGACGAGTCGAGGCCCACGAGGCTCGCTGACAATCCAGTTAACAATTGCATACACAAAATGACTGAAATACCCAGTTGCGATAATGCTATAAAGTAGGGGTGGGCAATCTACGACCCGCGGAGTACATGAGGCCACCGAAAGTATTTTACGCAACCCGCAAACCTATGATGAAAAAGATCCCCATAAAATTTAACACACAAATTCATGTTTCCTACAAAATATTTAATATTGAAAATTCAACCATAAAAAATCAATTCGATTTCATTACCACCAAAAAAAGAAAAGACGAGAGCGTGCCACTGGGCTCTTCATTCTCTCAGTTCGCTCGCTCTAGAGTACCAGCCCTTGATGATGGTTACTTACTAACCGAAATACGTATCGGCTTCTTTATTCCAAAATGATTGGCTTCGGAGATTTTCCTTCGCCTTAAACTTCATTTCCACTTATATGATGTCTCATAATATCTAAGTATATAAGGATTTATACTCTAATCCGGTCCGCCCAAGCATTGGCAACTTCCAATGCGGCCCGTCGAAGCATCCGCTACCAACGATGCGGTCCGCCACGTAGAAGCGGTTGGCCATCCCGGTTATACATAAAGCATCTGTACTCATTAAATTACACCGATCGCCGATTCCGATCAGATATTTGTGAATTGCCACTGGCGATGACTACTGCGCAATTTAGTTGCACCACTGGCACTCGCGAAAATTTAAACGACAAGAGGAGCTAACTGTATCACCATTTGGTCCCGAGAAAGAATGACAGCTTGACAATTCATTCTAAAAATCAATCAATTTTACGAACGCACTCTAGATTCGGCTGGGGATTGTCGAAAACTGCGACGATCAGAAACAGAAGGATAGAGTGGGAGAAAGAGAGCGAGATGGAGCGAAGGAGAGAGAAAGAGAGAGATCGGAGTGGATGGATGGATGGACGGACGGAGCGGCACCGCATCCACGGCACTCTCTTCTCCGGGAGGGAGCGGGCGGGTGAAGCTGCGGCACCCGCCTACCACCCGCCAGTCACAATGGTGCTCCCTTTCCCGTGTGATTTATTGCCGTCCTCCAGAAATGCTGCTTCTCATGCAAATGAGAGGGAGGGGAGGTGGCGGGAGGGATAGTCGTAGGAGGAGGAGAGGACGGAGGTGGAGAGGACGGAGGGGCAAGAGGAGGGAGTGTAGAGGTAGGGTTGGTTCGGACGCCTCTCCTCTGCAGACAGCACCCGTCACAATCCGAACCGAGAATACGCTCCCTCATCCATTCCTCCAACCCCTCTCCCTCCCTCCAACCTCCTCACACCCACCTCCCTCGCGCCCTATGACCACTCTGCCCCCTTCCACAGCACCCCCTTTCACCTACCCACCTCCTCCCCTCCCAAACACTCGCTCGAGAAGCTTCTTTAGCCGGCCGTCTCATCTCCGCGGCGGTAACAAATGGATTTCGAGACAAATTTATGGACTGTGCTGCCGCGGGTGTGTGCGTGTGTGTAGGAAGGGGGGGGGGGAGGGAGGAGCGGGACTCTGCTTAATGACCTTTGCCCGTGCGGAGGTAGGTGCGCCCTCTCTCCCGATATATACAGAGGAGGAAAGGAGAATTGATTGATCGATCGGAAAAGGGTATGACTGCGAAACGTCCCGCGCCCCTCCCTTCTCCCCTTTCCCTTCTCCTCCTCCCCCACGCTCCCATCCCTCCCATTATTCCCTCGGGATCTATTTTAAAGTCCCCACAAGAAAGGAGGGAACTATTAGAGGGAGGCGGGAGACAGCGGAGGAGAGCGGTGGAGGGAGGGAGAGAGAGTGGAGAGAGGGAGGGAGACGCGCGGTTTGGGAGATACAGTCGCACAAACGCACCCTCCCCCACCCTCCCCTTGGCTCCATCTATCTCCACCCACTTTTCGCATAGCATCGACAGAAGCACCCCTTCTTCGTGCCGCGTAAAAGAGAGAGAGAGAGACACGAGGGGAATAAGAAGGCCCGTTGAAACTTCGGTCTGAGGTGACGCGGGTGACGGCCTTTTGAATAACCGTTCTCGCTTAGATGGGGAGGGAAAAGGTGGAGAATGGGCGTTAATTCGCCCGGGCGAGGTGCCAGAGTAATAATAAAGACCATGCCGTCGAGGAATAGAGGTCGTTAGAATTCTGGTACGTTTTATATGTCGACGTAAACATCGCTTTAGTGCTTCATCGATTTAAATTTATGGCCGCAAATTTTAAAACGGGAATAATTAGCCTCGCCTTTTTCTTTAGGTGAACGATCGAGGTGCTTGTTGAATGATTGGTAACGGATAAAGTGAAAATTATAGAAACGGCATATTTCGTGAATGTTTAATTTTTGAAATACTTAGCAAAGTATGCCCGATAATGGTACACTATTTGACATTTCTAGAAAGAATTTTAAAATAGACTCGTCATCTTTTCGTTAAATAACAATTTATAGCAGTTAAAAGCAGTAATTAAACTGATTACGAACGTTAAATTCATTGAGGAGAATGCATTCGACTTTTCCTAAAAAATCTTCGATCTCCTTATTTTTTTATTTCGCCGCACAAAGTTTATGATCGATTGGTTCAAAGTTTAGTTTTTACTTAATACTTATTATTAAGGAAGGATACACAGTCATAAAAGGGATCGCTCAATCCAATGCGCAAAAGGTGAGCACTGGCATCATAAAGTATCTAGCAATAGAAGTGAATCAGCATAGTATCCACAACCAAACTAAAGAATGAAGAATAATCCCAACCCATTCTTCTCCCCTTTCCTCCCTATCTCATCTCCCACCCTTACCCCATCCCCACCTCCTCTTTCTCTCACTCTCTTCCACTTCCCGGACGGGGATCGAACCTAGGACTCTTTCCGACTCGCTCCTTTCCTCTAATAAAAGACGAGATAATTAATGAAAGGTAATGCGTTTGCCGTGTACCCCGCCACCAAACCCCACACTCAATCACCCGCTCAAAATCCACTCCTACCTCCTCCCTCCCACTCCTTCCTACCTGCGCTGCAAAACGTGTCGCTATAATTGCTTCCGCACCGCTGGTTGGACTCGGTCGGAGTTACCTCATCCCACCTCACCCCTCCGCCCACCGAAATACAAAGACTCTCCCATCCCCCACTCTCTCCTTCTCGCCCAACGCCCACTCCTCGTGCCGCCTCTATCGCGGGGCGTCCTGTCTGTATCAACATTTTGACTTCTATGGGCAATGAAGAGTGTCACTTCCATTAATATCCAATGTTATTGCATTTAATTAAGAGAGTGCGGCGTCAATGGTCGATTAATTATTGTGCCAAATGAAAAAGTCGGCCTTTTCCTCCAGCTAGTATGACGTAACTTAGTCGTAATAAGAGTTAGCATGAACCGAAAGAGTTTCTAATATTGATTTAATTTCCGAACTTTCTATCAGTTTTGGAAAATACCAAAAGCTTTCTCTTCAATTTTCAGGTTAATAAAAAAAATATTTAGAAATTTCTAAGACCCATTCTCTTCCACAAGTTTAATTATAGTGTGTTTCCTTTCGTTATATAGTTATACAATTCCCTAAAAATGTGCTTGTTCCTGAGACCAATTACGTAAATATAAAAACTAAATTAGATAAGATCAATCGCCACGAAGTAGCAAGTAATCCTCAATAGTGTACCTACGAATTTTATATATTTTATATCATATGAAAAATTCGACTAATGCTTTAAAAGGATTTCAAGCGAATCTAATTTCGTTCTTTTATCTTTATTCTGCTAAGCGAATTTGTCCCACGCCAGTTCAGATTCTATTCCGAGTGTTATTTTCTTCCTAAAATTCCCCATTCTACTTTCTTAATACCGTAACAATACTTTCGTTCATCCCACACAACGCTACTTTTTACATTTACCTGTCGCTATTTCATCCAATAATGTTATATTCCATTATCCGAGATCAAGGGTCGGCATACGGCTCTGTCATGGCTTAAGCGCGGCTTCCAAAACCAACTTTTTCTACCGTATATGTACAGGCATACCTCTCTAACGAAGTAGAAGTGAATGAGGATAAATTCCACTATTTCGTTATACATACTGAACAAGATGTATATTACTTAAGCATATAATAATAAAAAAGAATTTACGTAGTTACACCAAATAGTTAGATTAAAAAGTCTTGAGAAAATTCACTGCGGATGTGACATTTCTACACACCTGTGCACACATGCGATGACGTAAGTCTAGTATCGAATCATTTTATCGACGCAATTTCAAACTTTGTATGTTATCTGTCACAAACAGTGGCACAATTAGCGGGTCTTCTAAAATGTGTTCAAAAATAATACACGCGAGTTACTGCGATGGAAGAGAAGCTAATTTACCGGGAATTAAATAAAGCCGAAATAATAATAAGAAGAGGACGGACTTCGTAAAGGAGTTTCGTTGTCAGATGCTTCGTTAATCGAGGTATGCTTGTAAAGCGCCTGAAAAGTAAAATTCACTCGTGAGTTCAATTGCCAAAAGTTCACGTTTACTTATACGAATGTTTATATTAATCGAACTTTAAAAAATAGGAACCGTCTTATTAATCTATATTGCGGTTCCACTCACGTCGGATTATATACTGAACTGGAAAAATATGACTCTTCTCGTTCATTCGGTTACCGACCCCTGACCTAGACCCAAACAATCTTATTATATAATAATTCCTTATTCTATCTGACGCTCTTAGATATATTCGTATAAATGTTTGGATCCTTAGACACCAACGTACTTTCGGAATTCCAAAGTAGAGCGGTTGGCCGGATTCGGATAAAATAAAACATATGTGTATGGTAGTCATTACGCGAGTAAAAGAATACCCCACCAACATATGGAGGGTGAAATGAGTCATGGCCGGATGGTGGTCTAAACAGTTACGCCAAAGGGCAGTGGGTGAGAGGGAGGGAGCATCAGAGATGGAGGGTCGGGGAATGGGAGGAGAAAAGGGGAAGGAAAGGGGTTGGAGATTGAGATGGAAGAGAAACGGGGAAGGAGGAAGACGAAGAAAGGAAGAGAGGGAGGGACAGAGGGGGAGAAAGGTGAAAGAGAGAGGAAGAGGGAGAGAAAGAGTAGAAAGAGAGGAATGAAGATGAAGGGAGAGAGGTAGAGATAGAAAAGAGGGGAAGAGAGATGGGAAAGGATGGGGAAATGCAAACTTTGGCGTCAGCGGATGGGCTGTTGGCGGGCGAAGGAGAGGGGGCGAGAGAGAGGAAGATTCGCGTGGGCGAGGGGGGGGAGGGAGATCTGGGCTCAAGGGGTTAGCAGGAGGGAATTTGGGGCTTAAAAGGGGGCCGGGCGAAAGGGGGGCGGTGTTGATCGGAGGGGATTCAGGGGCAGTGAGAGAGCGTCGAGGATTGAGCACGGAACCTGGAAATCCGCCTCCGGTGCCACTCAGCACACATCCCCCTTTCCCCCCTCCCACCGGGAATCGAATCAAACGGTCCATTTGCAAAGCCAGAGGGCAGCGGCGGGCGCGGTTGCAACGGTCGCTGAATTCTGGCCACAAGAACCTTCTCCGAAAATCTACTCTTTCCCATCCGACCTCTCCCCTCTACTCCTGTATTTCCCACTCCACATTCGGTCACTCATCTCGCGATCACAGATCTGTGATGGATGTCACGGCCCAACATATGTATATCTCTTCATCAACGATACCATGAACACATCCATTTTGGCTCCCTCCGTTATCATTCGAACAATTGTGGGAGAGGATTTTGACACTGAGAGAGAGAGAGAGAATGTAGTAAGGGAGGAGTAAGGAATGAGGTGAAGAGTGGAAGATTAATCAAACAGCTGTATTCATTTAAGTAACACATAATTCAAATCATAAAACTCCAATTCGGCGTAATTGAAAATTACTACACAAATTGCAGTAGATGCAGTATGTTAGTAAAAAAAACTTCCAAGGCACTTAAATCGTGATTTGTAACGACGAAGTAGGCAGTGACGAGAGGGTTGTAACAAGCAATGAATACCTATTTTTTACAGGGTCTTGAAATGCATTACCTTTGAGCATTTTTTGCATTACGTAAGATTCATTGTACCTTCTTTGAGTAACCGAAAATCCGCATTATAGGCCTTCTGATTCGACTGCATTTTGCAATTACTCATATGCCCGCAAAATCATCATAAGAAAATACCTTAGAGAAATAGGCCATCGACTGGATATTACCTTCATGAATTCGAAGTTTTTGTGGTTAAGTTTCCAAGAAAATGATTTTTTAGATTATTATTAGGCGAGCAATGTGTATGAGCTCCACAATAAAACCGACGATTCCGTCATGGATGATAGAATATTATTTTTGAATCGCCTAGCATCCTCAGCACCGCGACTCGAGTTGACGCGAAAGAAACCTAAACTCGAAAAGACGCCACTTAACCAGAACGCACCGAATGCGAAGTAAGGGAAAAATGGAGAGAAACTCAAGGGTCTCATCCAAGCGAAACGTTCGTCGCCATGAGGGAATCTACTCGTGGGCATGCACGTGAGTGTGAGCGTGAGCGTGCGTGTGAGCGGCTGGGCGGAGGTCAGGGGGAGGGCGATGGTTTTTGGGAAAGCTGTAACCCTTTTGCGTCGGTCTGCGTAAACATCGGAGGATAGAAAGAGAAAGGGGTAGCCGAAAAAGGATCAGGATACGGGAGGAACAGAGGGGAAGAAGAGAGAGAAGCGATATGAGAGGGATGAAACGAAACCAGAAGCGGGAAGAAGAGAAAAGAAAAAGGTGGATAAAGAAGAAAACCTTGAGACAAGAGCGGCTCGAGAATCCTTAATAATTTATGGGACAGCATTCGCGAGTTAACTATTAACTTTTTAAAAGTTTCTTCCTTTTTTCGTCGGTTTATTAATGCGTGTTTAGCCACGGAGTATAAATGGGTTTTCATCACAGACCGTTGCATTGCATCGCACTGGACGACTTGTTCAAGTGCGCGTAAAGGCGGCAGATAAATCGATAGGAATCCGACGGAGAGAGAGGGGGGGGGGAGATAGCGAGATAAGGTGCGGAGGGAATGGAAAGGATGCGGCCAAGGAGGAGTAAATTAAGAGGTGTCCGCAGAAAGGAGAAGAAGAGGAATACACGGCGGAGTGAGAGGAGGTGGAGTGGGAAGATGCAAGCGCGAAGGGGAGGGAGGTGCGCTTGGAGGGGGGAGTGGCTGGGGGCGGGGGGTGAGGAAGTCGTACCGAAGGAGAGGATGCGTGAAGATATGGTTGGCAATGGAGATAATGAACGCAGTCCGATCGAGAGGAAAATAAAGGTGGAGAGAGACAGAGAATAATGCATGAGAAATAAAAGGAAAACGTACAAAAGATGGGTGCGATAAATTCCCGGTTAACCGAGCCTCGATTGACCGAAAATCCGATTAACCGGATTAAAAAATTACGACGACTTTTTATGCCACATTACGTGAGTGCATATGTACGTTATTTACTTTTTCCATAACTAATAATCGTGTTAATAAGTAGCTGGGTAATGCTTAAGTTCATTATATGTTAACTTAAGTGTCATTACGCAATTTCATAGCTAAAATAAAATTTCATCGGTGTGAAATGAGCATTTTCTTTACAAACTTAATACTCAAGTAATTGTTTATCATGCGTGAGTGCAATGCCTAAATAAGCATATCCGAACAACCGGAATAGTCTCGGTCACGAGGCATCCGGTGGATCGGGAGTTTACCAAATATAAATACCCCTACGCGGGCGAAGTTGAGGCTTGTATGCCACCCACTTATACCATAGAAATGCCATAACAGAAAAAATTAGGAAGAGGAGGCGAAAACAAAGAGAAAATATTGCTAAGAAAGAAAAACGAAAAAGAAACAGAATCGGATGAAGAGAATAGATAAATAGGAGGTACAAACCAACAGAGAGAGGAGAAAATAGAGACAAAAAGAGTGGGAAATAGAGAGAGATCGGGGGAAAGATAAGAGGCGATGGGTGGGAGGATGGCCACTCACTCTCTCCATCCCACAATCCCTCCCCCACAATCCCTCCCCCACAATACCTCCCCCACATTCCCTCCCCCTCCATAACCATGCACTGGGCGGCAACTCGCATATAGGAGGGCGCGGATAGAGATTGTACCGCGAGATGGCATCCCTGTACCGCTGGCCGTCCGAATGGAATGAGAACAAACAAAAGCGAATCGGTATCTTCGAGGACAGGAACGCCGGCGGACAATCGGAGAGAGAGCAGCTGCGTGCAAGAGGAGAGGAGAATTCCTCAGCGGTCGGAGTAAAAGGTGTTTCTCCGAGGGAGAGAATCATGGAGTGAGAGAGAGGGCAAGAGGGTGGGAGAGGGGCAATTGGCGGAGGAGGAGGAGGAGAGAGAGGAGCGGAACTAACGGCTCTGGGAGGGAGGAGGGACGAAGGAGGACGGGGAAACGGGCAATTAAGGAAAAGGATTGAAACGCCGCTTACAAAGCGAGTAGGTTTCGTCGGAAAAAAGGCATTCTCGATCGTTCTTTGCGGTTACCTCGGGTGTGAAAGTGTTTGGGAGAATTTATAAGGGAAGAAGTCGTCCTATTCGCTGTCGCGATCGCCGGAGTAAGACGCAAGGTGGAAAAATCGGAAGCGGAGATGTCTTAACGAACGATTATTAACGGGCGCGTTTCCATAGCGACGGTGGGCAAACCTTTTTTTATTCCGCCTCGACCTCAAAAGGGTCGTTCCCTCTTTACGAATACCAACTCGCTCGTCTTCTGACACGCTCGTCGCCTTCATTACGGTGCGCGCGCCCACGCCTCACGTCCACACTCACTCAATCTTTCCCGTTCGCCTTTAGATTCTTGGATTCTCTCTCCCTCGCTTCTACCTGCCGATTCTCTCTCTCCACCCCTTCTCCCCTATTCCTGCCATCCTCCCCCTTTTTCGCTTTCTTTTCTGATCTCCATCTACGCTTGAGCCTCGGAGGTAACGCCAAGACCGACGTGAACATCGATAAGTTCGATGTCCGCCGATTCATTTTCTACCTGCTCTAGATTTCGAGTATTTTTTCCTGCAAAAGACACCACTGCCAGGGAATATTTTCCCTATCGCACGAGAAAGATATAAAATTGCTTCGAATAAGTAAACAATATTTTTCAATAACTTCACTGGCGATTAAATAGAGGTAGATGGAAACAGTCACGACCGCAGTTCACTTATCATTACAAAAGAGCCAACCAAATAACCACCAATATGCATGCCGAATCTTTTTGATCCTGATTAGTTATTTCAAAAAGCAATTAGTCACGGGAAACGTGGTACAAGTCACGCACGCACGTCCACATTTAGAGCACCAAGTGGGATCCAGAGATAATTACAGCAAAAATTGCAAAATACCTCATAAACATACACGCACACACTTCCGCCCCCGCCATATTTATGCAAACGACATGCGCATACAATCACCTTGCAAAAAATGACATATCTCTGCCTACTTTCATACGGCGTGCTTCTTCTCATTCGACATAACGGACCATTTTCCGAAACCCGAAATATAAAGAGATGGAGTTAGAAGGATAGAGAGAGAGAGAGAGAGGGAGAATAAGAGAGGGAGAGAGAGAAAAAGAAAAGAGAGATGTTTGGCTCGCTGGACAAACGGGCATTTCTTAATGTCTTCCCTCTCCTTATCTCTCTCTCCCGGAACAGAGAAAGAGAGACAGAAAGAGCGAGCCTTAAAGACCGCTCTTTGCCGCTGCACCGCAGGGCATGCCTTGGGCGGAGCAGGGTGGCAATGGTGGTCGGAGCACCCGTCACCAGTCGAGGGCACCAGAGGCACCCGGAGGGTGGGGCTCTTGTCCACCTCGTCCAGAGGTGTTGTGCGATGAAAGCGGGAGGAGGGAGGGAGGGATGGGGAAGAAGGGGGAGGGAGGAATGGAGGGGAGGGAGGAATGGAGGGGAGGGAGGAATGGAGGGGAGGGAGGAACGGAGGTGGAGGCGGTGGGAGCGTGGGAGAGAGAGGGGTTGACGGCGGCGGCAAGGAGGGGAAGGAAGGGAATGTAAATTAAAGATCCACGTATCCCCACGGAGAGGGCCGCGATCAGACGGATGCAGAACCAGTTCTAGTCTCTCTTTCTCTCTTTTTCTCTCCTTCCCCTCCCCATTCCCCTCCCCATTCCCCTCTCCTTCCCCTCCGGGCAGCCGCGTTCCATCGCTCCTTACTCACAGTCTCTCTCACTCCATCTCCTCCCCCGCCCATCCTTTCTCCCCCTCCTTCCACTCCGATCGGATCAAGACGAATTTCCCGTCTCCCTTCTCTCTCTCTCTCGGCCCGCTCCTCCCCGCAATCACCTCTCTCACCCACCCACACCCACGCACAATTCACCATTGGAGGCGGCAATCGCACAATGCCCCCGCCGCGGTGATTCACTTGTGCTATTCCTAATACGCGCGGAGATTAAGGAAGAGCGGGCATGGAGCTTTTTTCCGACAGGAAGGGAGAAAGAGGGAGGGAGGGAACGAGAGGGCGAGTTAAGGAGAGAGAGGGACAGAGGGAGGGGTAGTGAGAGGGCGACGGAGGCAGAAGTGAAGGGTGAGAGAAAGAGATATATACATAGGAATAGAGCGTGGGAATTTAAACCGCATCGTCGAGGTGAGCTTTAAAAAAACGTTTAGACGCCGAAAGAGAAATATTTGCGCAGGAAGCTTTCGCAAAAAGTTTATGCAAGGATAAAGTCTTCGTAGCTCTCTATAAGAAATTACATCTCCCTTTTTCTTTGCTTTAGGTTGTTTATGAAAGTGGAAATTTAATTGATACATAGGCTACAACTTAGGAAATTAATTAATAACCATTTCCATCAGTTTAACTCGACGAAAGACGATGAGATAAGCAAAAGAGGAGATATGTAGAAACGTGAGATGAGGAGACCTCAGCAAAAACATGGCCTTTCACTATTCTTACTGAAATACACATACATATCCTTTTGATTTGTTGGCGAAAGTTGTAATTTAATCAATAAATTGGCTATAACTAAAGATAACATGCAGATTAATATTGGCATCAATGTAAGTTTGCGAAAAACATTACGATTAACATGAGGAGGGCCATAGAAAGAGGCATGAGATAGAGACAGGAAGAGAGCTGGAGGCAAAAGAAAAGAGAGGAAAAGAGAGGACGGCATAGCTGGTCCAAAACCAGCCGACCGCCGCAGACACATACACGCTCGCGCGCGCTCACACACACCCTCTGTGCCGTGACATCTTCAATCATTCACACGGCCATACGCCAAAAGACAAACCATCCAACGGGGAAAAGGAGACGCACATCCCCTTTTACTAAAAGAGTTCCACAACCTCATTGGCAGACAACGCCCTCTCCTGACCGCTCCCTCTCCCTCCCTCCCATCTCCCCACCACCCATCGCCATTTCCCCCTTCACGACCATTCTTCCCGAGCATCCCTTATCGCCGCGGTGAAAGGCGCTCTCTCTCACACACACATACAAACTCTTTCTCTCTTTCGCTGTCTGCGAAGGGGTGTGGCATTGGTGGAGCGGCACGCCGGGGCGAGGAGAGTGGACTGTGGCCAGAGGGAGAGGCGGGGAGAGAAAAAGAGAGGGAGGGAGGGAAAGAGAGAGGGAGGTCGCGGGGTCAAACGCTAAGCAATAGGCTTCGCAGGATGAGGGCGGTGGTCATGCGATGGCTGCGATGAGGGGAGGGGGAGTATGAGGGGAGGGGGAGTACGAGAAGGGGGGGAGAAGTGAGACGGGCGAGGGAGTATGGGAATGAGAGAGAAAGAGAGAGGAAATAAGGAACTGACTGAGGTAGAGGAAAGACGCAAAAAGGAGAAGGGGAACTGGTTACAGGAAGATAAACTAAGTAGTAAAATATATAATTCAGCGTTAGGGATGGATTGAAAATTTAACCTTCAATTAGGACTCCACACTTCAAGGGAAGAGAAAGTAAGAAGAAATATATGTGGTAAAAGAGCAAAAAGAGGGAGTCGATATCGACACCAGAAATTCGTACGTAAAGGTTAGGAGAAGAAATACGTGAATCAGGTGGATGAGGGATACGCTAAAGGAGAATCATTGCATAGTAAACTAGGTGGAGATGAAAGCGAAGGCAGAATGAGAGAAGATGAAGATGTCGGGGCATAGAGGCGGCAATGGATACCGGAATGGTTATATTGTTGGTGATGAGGCGACAGCGCATATAAAATGTCGCTACAAACGCAAGATAAACGTCAAGGTTGGATATTGTACATCAAAATCTCGAGTGAACTGAGTGAAAAAAGTCTACAGATACGAAGATATACGATCCGCGAAATGCGCGGCGTTGGCAAAATCCCACGCATACCTTAGTGGAAGCATTGACGCAAATATACAAGAGAAACGGAATTAAATCGAAGAGCAAAAAATCGCCTTCCAAAGGAAAGTAGATAAAGGAAGAAAAATTATAATATTTTTCAACATCAACTTGAAACGGTCAATTTATAAGTTTTTTTCGGCGAATAAAATAGTTTTTAGCAAAGTGTGCCTCATGAAAAGCGGAAGAATGAATATTTTTCGTTTATAAGTTTGTTAAGTTAGAGATAATAATGTTATTTTTCGTTGACATTTATTCAAATTGAACTCAGAAAATCATATCACTATATGGTAGACACTCTCAAATATGCCTTTTTATGAAATACATACAAAATCCAACAAATGTATTAAATTTATAATAATTTTAATGACACACGATAATAAATAACATATTTACGCCGTTATATAGCCTTTTATATTCTCATAATTCAAATAACTAAATAAATCGATAAATCGGAGTCATAGCGTAACGTACATATTATGTAGATATCAACGAAATTTTGAATAAGGATTGTCCTTGGCCAAAATATTGCATCGCATCGACAAAAAAGAGCAAAGAAAAACGCCAAGTTTGGTTGCAATAACTGCCTAAGCCTGACAATGATATACTATTGAAAGTCACGAAGATTTATTATCCAGAGATATTTTCCCCGTCCTTTTCAACGACCGTCCAGCGATTAAATACGTCAATCTTTACTCATTCCATCAGAAAAACAAACGATTTTGAAAGTGATGGAAGGAAATGGTAGAGAACTAACGGATTTCAAAAATTAACCCCTTGCTGCTCCCATTGACTCATTACCGCAAAAAAAATTACCCGGCTCCTCCCTTTCCAAAAAAACTCAAAAAATAACCAGCGAGGTAATCGAGGGGAAATTCCCTCCCAATTACCATCACCGACCAAAATTGTCGTTGTCCCTTTCGTCGTATATTTCGACGAATCGAGAATTGCGTCGGAGGGGCGTATGCAGCACGCCGAACATTTTTGCCTCCCGGGCGTGTTGCTCGTAAGGATACGAGGGAACATGCGAAAAGAGAGAGAGAGAGAGAAAGAGAATATAACTGCACACGATAAGATGGAGAGAGAGAGAGGGGGAGTGGAGGGGGAGAATGGAGACCATTGGCCTTGTGTGCGATGCGGGATTCCTAGTTGCGAGGTGGCGGGAGGAGGATGGAAAGAGGCCGCTGCACGGGAGGCACAAAAAGAGGGATAAATCACGTTTTTTTTCAACCGTGCGGGTAGAGCCGCTATTACGTGTTGCCATATGCATGGAAGCGGAGGGATTTCATGTGAAGTCAGAGTTAAAAAGGAGTGGATCAAGGGACACGCAACGTAGGGCGTACGACTAGGGGAAGCGGTGGAGTCGGTGTTTAGGGTTAGAGGGGGTAGTAGGTTTTGGGGAGGGAGAAGTGAATGGAAGGGTTAGGGCGAGAGAAAGGGGATGAGGAGGGGAATGCAATGGGCGCAGAGGGGAGGGAGTAAAAGCAGTCCTCGTTTAGCGCGGTCGCAGCGTTCCATGAAAAAGTATCCACTCTAAAACACAAAGCGATTTCCTATAGGAATTCATGTCTCAAGAAAAGGCCAAAAAGTTTCAGTGTAAGCTTTTAGAACCTGTTTTATAGCACCCATTACAATCCGAAAACATTTTTTAAGAAGTGTTACGAGTCAAATGCTTAAACTGGCATGAAAATAAAATAACGAGCACACATAAAAGAATTGTTAAAAAATTATAGTAATGCGCAATTTATAGAAACCCTCATGGCAGCAGAGAGAGTGGTAACAGATTGTAGATTAAAGGACGTGATTAAGATTAACTTCTCAAACTATCTTAACAGCTAGAGGTCGAAGAACGTAAAGCATCGGCACATTACGTTGTAAGGAGTAAATATACTCAGGCGAGCCCTATCTTCGCCAAAAATCGCGATAAATCGGAAATTGCAGGCGTGGCATCCTTCTTGATCGAAAAAATCAAATGACATGGCGAAGCGCATGACTCAAAACCGCGCAGATCGAAGGATGCCAACATTTTGCCGAAAGCAGTTTGGGAGACAAAGGATCGCAGAGGATTTAAGCAGGAAAAGATAGGTTGGTGATGGTGAGAGGGAGTAGAAAGAAAAGCAGAAATGCCATTCGAGACTACAGCGGATTTGGGCGGGAAGGTTTGGAATCAGAGAGATCGTCTATTAGATAGATCTCGGCAGAGATTAAGCAAGGAGATTACCTTCTAATATTCTAAAAATAAAGCGTAGGAAACTTTTCTTTTTGCATTCACCTGGAACAACTTTTACTCTTATACTAGAGCGTAAAATATTCTGTCTTCAGATGTATTATCGCCTACAAAATGTATGGGTTTCCGAGCGCGGCTTTATCCTTTTCATTTTATTATTTATTAGGTCATTAATGACACACCAATTGGCTCAACGAGACCATTCATTATTAACAACAATGATGAAAAGCGCCTCTCGCGCCCACTCTATGATACGCGGTTCCCCGGCAACGTTAGATGATTAGGTACTCTGCCTATTCTCAAATCAAGGACGGCAGTAAGGATTCTTTCGATGATGAACTCAATTAAGAGCTGCATTCGTCCTTCGTATTTTGCTCTTCTGAGGTTCGCGTTGCGAACGAGCGAAAGGAAGGGCTTTCCCTCACTCGGCGGCGCCTTGGAGTGGGTGGGGCGGGGAGGGGCGGCCACGCGGCGGTAGGAGAAAGGGCGGGGGCGTGGGAAAGAGCGCCGCGGAAGCGCGGAGAGAGGCGAAATCGAGGGCAAGATAGGGCGGCGCTCTACTTGACCTTTGACCTCTTCGCCTCGGAAGATAGGCAGTGACAGTAGCAGGAGAGCGAGAGGGCAGGAGGGGGATGAGAGGGAGAAGGCGGTCCGTTCCCTAACTGCGAAGCCTCCGCCCTCAATCCGTGAAAGGTTTCGTCGGCGGAGAAGAAACGCCCCGGAAACAATTGAAACGCGACGGACGCGATACGCAACGTTCTTCGAGCGATCAAATTTTCTCGTTTTCGGTTTCTAAGGATCATCTCGATATCTCACGACGAAATCTTTTAGCCTGAAGCGATTTCATTGTGCTATAGCAGTGCTATTAGATATTTTTGGACGCCTTTCTGTTGGTTTAAGTTAACAAAATGAGTAGGAAGAAAGGTATTTCTGCAGAAAATCTCCCGGCATAAGTATATTTCATCATCAATTTTGTCATATTTTCTATATCCATTGTGGGCTTGGCCAAGAATCATCCTCGTTCAGGGGTGGGCAACATACATCCCGCGGTTCGCTTTCGGCCCTCGAGAGCATGTCATATGGCCCACGAAGCTATGATGAAAGTCGATCCGTAAAATTTAGCGCGCAAATTCATATTCTTTGGTAAAATTATGATGATAAAACCATTTATTTTGAAAAGTCAACCTTAAAAACCTTATTCGGACTTGATTTTCACTTATATGATACCTAAGAATCTCTAGGTGAATTTCGATTAAAAACAATAATCAGGCCCATCCCCAGGGCAGGCCATATTGTTAGGGCCGCCTGTTTTACATCGTGATATATATATATACATATATATATATATATATATAATTTATTATATGATAATACATAAAAATGTAAATTAAATTTATTGTTACAATAAGAATCTAAATATGAAATTTGCTGTGAATTTTATGTGTTTTGTATTTCGAAGGGCGGCATTTAGACCTCTTACTCAGGACGCCAGCATATATTGAGCCGGACCTGCTCACCCTTGTCTATTGTTTTTGTCGTTATCGCACCCGAGTTGTATCGACATTTCTTTCAAATCTACGTACAGTTGTCCTGTTATTCATGTAACTCGTTTTCCTTCGTTCTTTAACTCCTATCTCCCCCTCTCTTCTCTCCCTCCCTCCCTCCACCCCTTCCTCAACCCCACCCCTTCACCTCATTCCGACGCCTTCTCTTCCCAAGATTAAATCCCTCGACTTCCATCGGTCTCTCCGCTCTTAAACCATTCACACTCGCTAAGGCGATAACTGCGCAGCAAACACATCTCTCCGAGGGTAGGACCCTATTTATACACGCCTCCAATCCCTTGCGTCGCCTCCTTTCTTCGGCTCCTTTCCGCGGGGGGCGGGGAGGGGAGGGTGGAGATCGGAAAGGAGAGAGAGAGGGTCGGCGGTAAGTCGGGAGTGAGGAGGAGGAAGGAAGGGAGGGAGAGAGAGAAAGGGTTGGGTTGGGGGTGTGCAGCATTCCTACCGCTATTGCCACGAATGGATTGGTAGAATGAAGAGAGGGGTGGTGTGCTGTTTGAAAAAAGGGGGGCATGAGAGAAGGAAGGAGGTAAAGAGGGAGAGAAAGAGAAAGGGAGAGAGAGAAAGAGAGAGGGAGAAAGAGAGAGAGGGAGAGGGAGAGAGAGAAAGATAGAGAGAGACAGAAAGAGAGAGAGAGAAAGAGAGAGAGAAAGAGAGAGAGAAAGAGAGAGAGAAAGAGAGAGAGGAAGAGAGAGATGGAGAGAAAGAGTGGAATGGATATTGGAGGTTTTGTCGTGGGTGGGGGATGCAGAGGGAGAAAATGCGATGAGCACCCAATGTTTAACCGAGGCGGTTCGAGACTGTGTTCGTGGCTCCAAAGAGGATGACACACTTGTCTGTCTTTAACTCTTTCCTTTTCTTCCACGGATGAACCCTTTCGAACGACTAGCCACACGATTTAAAACACTTCTAAATCGTTTATCGTAGGAAAAGAATAATAATCTCTATTAAAGATCTGCCGTCATAATAATCTAATTCAGCGGTTCTCGACCTTTTTCCGTCGCGACACACATGCTGGTCGATGTTCACGAGCGCGACACACTGCACACAACTTGTTTTGTTTGCTGGGAATTTCTGGCTAATCAACCTCTTGGATTATTATAGTCATAACTCCTTCCACGCCAAACGCATACACAAGGGAGGAGGGAAACCCGGTGTCGGTATTAGCCCACTCTTTACGAAGAGCCACTGCACACTAAATTCCGCCAAACTAAAAGGAGAGAAATGAGAAAGACAAAACGGACGGAAATTCAAAGAAAGAATTAAACATCATCACTCTTTCTCCGTAAACAGTAACATAATTTCTCTCTTCACCAAACATCTAATGGAACATGGACACAACAGCGACTTAATTCCCAAAATCCTAAAAGAAAGGGACCCAGGCTTGATATTCTGGAACAATTGGAAATTATACAGTGTGTGGCCTCAAAAAACTGTGAAGCCGTAAATGAGATTTTGTATCCTTTTCATTCCCCACTTCTTGACCTCCCATTAATCTAATTATTCCTCCCAATTGTCCCCATAGTCTTTCCATATCTCATTACCCAACTTACTGGACTTAGCTCAACCGATTTCCCCCCTCCCCTTCCCACGAACATACGTTACACCTCTCACTCCTTTCCTCCAATGATCGCTCCCTTCACCATTCCATTCATTATCCTCCCCCAACTGGCCCTCCCCCACCAACCTATTACTATAAATTGCTACCGGCTATGAATTTACTTCACTTGATGATGTTGCATTGCAACAAAACCTAGGTCGAATATGAATAAAAGTTTTTTTAAATCACTTTAGTCTCTTTATTTTTTCAATATGAAGAAATTCCACAAAGTGACGTCTGAAACCATTAACAAAAACTCTCCTTAACAAAATTTACTTTTTTTACAAGCCGTTATTAAAAGTTTCGGCGAAACACTTCTCGGCTCTTCGCGGCACACCATTGTGTTGAGCAGTTGAACGGTTGAGAGATTGAGAATCGCTGCTGTAATCGTACGCAAGTTTTTCGATGCAAGACCATAAATGATATTATGCAACATTTTAAAGTCTAATGAGAGACGAAAAATCCTCCATTCGTATTCAATCAATATGAATCTCCTATAAACACACAATCTGTTAACTTAAAATTTCTTCCATCCTTAAAGATATTTAGAATAAAGGAGATTACTTTTTTAACAACAACAATGGCGGTCTCAAAAATATCCAAATGAAAAGCGATAAGATGACGTCATATCTGGCGATGAGAGTTTAGTTACGTAATTTCGGAATATTCAGAGAGAATTTCGAGGGGGTGGCGAAATGGAACAAGGATTCAGGAAGAGTTTCTGTAGGGAGGGGTTGAGGAGAGAAGAGGAAAAGGAGAAGACGCGGTGAGCGGCGTAGGGGGGGGGGGGCGGTGAGCGGCGTAGGAGAGGGGGGAGCGGTGAGCGGTGTATGAGGGGGAGGGGGGTGGCCGGGCACCGTCCTCCCAATGTTTGCTCACCGTTGGACCTCTGCATACGCGGTCACCCTCTTGCAAACATTCAGTGGCTTCCGCACACACATCCTATAGCCAGAGGGCGCCAAAGGATATATATATATATATATATATATATATATATATATATATATATATATATATATATATATATATATAAGTTTGGTAGCAGTAGGAGGACGCTTTTGCCCACCTACAAACCCTTTCCTTTCTTTCTCCCATCCTCTCTCACCCTACCTCGTGCCTTTTTCTCCTCCCCCCGTATGCCTCTCGCTCCCTTCCAACCTCTTCTCCCTCATTTCCCAATGCCGCCGTCTCCCTAACCCAACAAACAGAGATACATGGCTCAACTACCAGCTACGTCTTCTAGACTCGAAGGTAGATCTAGGAGGAGTAATGGATTATAGCATATTTAAGTTTGTGAGTCACCTGAACAAACCATAATTCGCAAGTAAATCAAATTACCGAAGGGTTTGTTTTACTAACGTCTCATTTGAAATAAGCACGATCTTGAATGAGCGAAGGGGTTCCATTCTTCGATATTCACTCTTTGATAACGTATACTGAATAAGTAAGATAATTTCACAGTGTCTGGTAGGGAATTGATATAGATTTTTGTTGTCATTTTTGGAATTAATCGATCCAGAGCAACTTTAGATGTCCATATATGTATTTTATTATGAAATTCAGCTAACTTCATTCACCTAGTATCTGAAGGTGAAATGTTTTAAACGTGTAACATGTATCCACGGGTCCGGCACTGAAAATCTAACGATGGAGAAGAGCAAACAACTTGGATTGGAAGCGCTGGGTAGGATAGAAACTCGAACGTAAAATGTAAAATCTCAACCTAGCAACCCAAAACTTAAGCGCAGACCAAGGGAAGGGCAGGGAAAACTAGAGAAACTCCCTAAGACGAGCCAATTTAACCAATTTTTAAGGTAACACAAAACTTGAACCAATTTTGTCTGTGACATATTTGTTTATATAATTCTCAATAAATTATTTAACGTAATTGAGCTTGTTTGTTTTTTATTGAGATATGTTCTAGCATTTCTAACCATTTAAATAAATATTCCGGAGGTCTAATTATTCCTTTTGAGCCTTAAGTACATTGGGTCGTTTCCACCCAGCGCGAGTACTTGTGCGATAATTTTTCAACGCCAGTTCTCAAGGGTTAACCTTGGGTAGAAATTTAGACATTACTGTACATGAGTTTGCAAAAGAGATTGAAAACAAGTCTTTCGCACGCTCAACGCTCCACAAATGTGCCAAAATGGCCCAGAATAGAGGATCGATAACATCAGTCGGACGCGAACAAGTTTTGCTGCCTTAATTGAAATACCGTCGGTGGGAAACGGTCTCGAAATGTCCTCGATGGCGTATATTCTTCGTTTCTTTGTCTCCTCCCGTGTGACCGTTTCGCTGTTTCCATCCAACCTTGCCTCCTACTCGCCTCCTCTCTCTAACTCTCCTAAGGCGAAGAGAGAGAGAGAGATATAGAGAACCGCACGGGAAAAGGGCGGGAGTTCGTATTGTGACGAGGAGGAGATGGAGGGCAGTGCTGGGAGGTGTCGAGGTGGATGGTGGAGGAGGATGGAATGGGGAGTGAAGAGGAGAGAGGGGGTGGGATGGGATTGGGGGGGGAGCTGAAGGAGGAGATGAGAGATGGAGGTGGGCGGAGGGGTGGGGCGTGGTTGCCCTGGCGGAGAGATTCCTGTCCCTTGTCAGGTGTTTCTTGAGAGAGGTCCTCAGTTTGTGTGACACCGACACAAAAGACCTGTCGCCCTTGGGGTGTGACATCATGACTCTCTGAGTGGAGCGTTATTTTTTTGAGAGGGAGGGGGCGAGGAAGATAGAGAGAGAGGTGGACGGGTGAAAGGTGAAATTGAAAGGACTGTGAAGTCCTTGAGAGAGGAAGGCGGACCACGAGTGGACTGTGACGCGTATGCTCCTCGCGGGGAGACTGTAAAAGGTCATCGGAGGAGTCGGAGGAGGAAGGGCGAGGAGGGGGAGAGGAGGGATGGGGAGATGTACCGGGAATAGGACGAGAGAGGAAGGAGAAATAGAATAGGAAGATAGGAAAACAGGATGAGAAAGGGAAGTTTGATACTGGAAGGAGGGGTGGGGAAAGGCAATGAATAGGAGGAAACGATGGCTGAAGGAGACACGATCAATATACAGTCAAGTATCCATTAACCGGAACTCCGATCATTCGGAATTTTTAAAACTTACATTATTAAATTTTTATAATTCATTTACTACATACATACATAGGTACGGTGATTACTTGTCCTACGCCTAATAAATTTGTTAATACGAGACACAGCACTACTTGAGTTGCTTTAACTATTAACTATCACCATATTTACTTATTATTTTCACTTCTTTAAATAGGCATATCGATCAACCTGAGTATCTGTTTAACCGGAATAGATTAATCTCCGATGCATCCGGTAAATCGGGAGTTTACTTATGAGGAAGGAATAAAGGGAGAGGAAAATAAAGAGCTATACGAAAACAGAGAGGATGAGAGGAATGAGGACTAAAGATTGAGAGAGGGGAGAATAGAAGGAAGAATGGCATAATGGGAGGGAAGGAGAAATAGAATAAAGCGAGGATGGATGGGAGAGTATCACGGCGTGTTCTGTGGTAGGTGAAGGCCCGAAAGGGAAGCGACACGAAAGAATTATTGAGATCCACGGGTTACAAAGCCGCAGCACCCATTGTGTTTCGGCGTTGGAAAGTGATTATGGTATGACTTCATCTCAGTCCTCGTCCGAACCGGAATTCATTTAATCGTGCGCGCACGATTAAAGGACATATCAACTCTAAACGTAACCGGGAGACAGTAAAACAAGTGTTTCTCTCGGTTTCTTATTCAGGAAAAGCTCTTCCTGTTAGGGGAACGTTTTATCGGTCGTTTTCATTATTCGGAACGTCTTTTGTCAAACTGGTTATACTCGGAGATGGTATCAAGCAATATAAATACGCAAAATAATTAAAGCTTGGACATACTTCCATCAGATATTATTACTGGAAGTGACACAATACAGAAAGAACACGAACACACAACGCAATAAAATCCGCTTAGAAAGAGTATTTGGATAATAGTCGAATTAATCCATTGAGCATAAATTTCCTATTATCGCCCTTCCGTCAGGCCGATTACGGTCACTCGCATTATGACTTGATTATACCTGTTATTCGGTTTAAATATTTAACTTTCCCGAGACGTATTCCGAGATAGAGATTTAACAAGTTGTAAGACGTGAGCCGCTGCCTACATTTAGCCACTGCGACGAGATGACGTCGCGATAAAACACGCGAGGAAATAACCATTAAAGCGAAGAAAAGAGGAAAGACGGAGAGAGTGGGTTAGAGGAAAGGGAGAGAAAAAGAGAGAGAGATAACAAATGGGAGAGGGAAACATATAGGATAGGAGAAGAGAAAGAGAGAGGCGGAGAGGCAGGGTTGGAACAGTCGGGAAAGATGTGGCTCAACTTTCGATTGCGTTCGCACGAACATTACATCCATCGGCTCATGCGCTTTGTCTTTGTCTCCGAAGGGAAACTCCTTCCGCTTCAAAAGGACGGGAATGAAGTAAATGCACGGTGTGCTGAACTGACACGAAGTTGTGTGCGAGGTGTACTCGTTTGTGCGGGGGAGGTTACGCAAGGGAGGAAATGTATCCCGATGAGGAGATAGGGAGAGATGGTTAAAGTGGAGTGAGGGGGAAGGGTAGCTGAAGGCGTATTTCGAGTAATTTTGCTTCCTTCATTATCTGGATTTTCTCGTCAGAGATTTTATCAATTCTGAGCCACGGTAAAATCACGCGCATCGCCTAAAAGTGTCAAATTCATCAAATATATGAAATATAATATATGTATATGTATATATATATATATATATATATATATATATATATATATATATATATATAGCAGGAAAGCTAGAGAACTTGAAAGAAGAAATGAGAAGAAATAGAGTTGACATTATAGGGCTAAGCGAAACTAGATGGGAGGGAGAAGGACAGTTCGACTCGGAAGAATTCACGGTAGTTTATTCTGGAGGAAATAGTGGGGAAAGGGGAGTAGCTCTGGTACTTAGGAAAGATATGATGAAAAGCGTGACAAAGATAATAGCAACGAACGATAGACTGATGGCAATAAAGCTAAAAGCAGTCCCAGTGGACATGCTGATAATCCAGGTATATATGCCAACGTCAACTCATGACGATGAAGAAATAGATGAGATCTATGAGCAAATTAATGAAATTTACGAAGAAGACGGAAGAGGAAAGGTAAACTGCATAATAATGGGAGATTGGAACAGCATAGTCGGAGAAGGACAGGAAGAAAATGTTGTCGGGCAATACGGACTTGGGAAAAGAAATCGAGGAGGGGAGAAACTTGTAGAATTCTGCATCAATAATGACCTTGTAGTGACTAATACATGGTTCAAAAACCATAAACGAAGGTTATACACATGGAAAAGCCCAGGAGATAGAATGAGATGCCAAATAGATTACATCCTTGTAAAACAAAGATTTAGGAACAGCATAAAGAACGCCAAGGTATTGCAAGGAGCAGACATTGATTCAGATCACAGCCTTCTAATACTTGACGTGAGTACAAAGCTCAAACAAATAAGAAAAACGAGAAGAGAAAGACAGACCTGGGACCTAGAAAAACTGAAAGAAAGGCAGGATATAGTCAGCATGAAGTTGGAAGATAACCTAAGAAAGTTGGAAAACAAACCGAAGACCGTCGATATAGAATGGGATGAAATTAAAACCAGTATCAAGGAAACCTTGGATAAAGAGATTGGAAAACAAGAGAAGAAAATCAGAAAACCATGGATCACGAAGGAAATGCTGGAGAAAATGGATGAGAGACGAAAATGGAAAAACGTTAACAGTGAAGAAGGTAGAGCCAACTATAGGCGTATAAACAATGAGTTGAGAAGGGTAACAGATAAAGCTAGAGAAAATTGGCTAAAAGGAAAATGTGATGAAATAGAACAAATGGAGAAATTAGGACGGTACGATATGATGTACGCTAGGGCACTGGAATTAGAAGATAAGAAGTCTAATGGAATTTGTGGTAAAGGAATTATGAATACGGATGGGAAGATAGTCTCAGAAACAAAGGATGTAGCACAGGTATGGGAAGAATACATTAAGGAATTATACAGCAAACAGACAGGAGCGGCAAAAATAGAACTGGAAAATGAGGAAAACATTGAAGAAGACAACTTAGGACCAAGTATTATGGAGAGCGAAGTAGAAAAGGCGATAGTGGAACTAAAGAAGGGGAAAGCCACGGGCAGCGATGGAATACCGGCTGAGATACTTAAAGTCATAGGATCAGAAGGACTAAAAGCGATCACGAAATTAATTAATAAGATTTACGACACGGGAGAATGGCCTCAGGATTTCCTAGAAGTAACAATGATCCCTCTAAAGAAGAAGCCAAAGGCAATGCAGTGTAAAGATTACAGAACTATAAGCCTTCTGTCACACACATCGAAGATCATCACGAGGATTCTTAATAAAAGGCTGGAGAAAAAGGCAGAAGAAATAATAGGGGAAGATCAATTCGGTTTCAGAAAAGGACGAGGAACTAGAGATGCTATAGGAGTAGTTAGAATCATATCAGAAAGGGCAATAGAATACAGTCAAGATATCTGCGCATGTTTCGTAGACTGGCAGAAGGCCTTTGATAGAGTAAATTGGGTAAAGTTGATGAAGATATTAAAGGATATAGGTGTAGACTGGAAAGACAGGAGACTGATTAGGAATCTATATGAGAATCAAGTTGTAAAGGTCAGGTTTGAGAATGTGGACACCTGCGGAATAAATATCGGTAGAGGAGTAAGGCAAGGCTGCTGCCTATCGCCAACCCTATTCAATATATATGGAGAAAGTCTAATGCAAGAAGCTTTAGAAGGCACAGGGGATTTCAAAATTGGAGGAAGGATTATAAGAACAGTAAAATACGCAGATGATCAAGTACTTCTAGCAAGAAAGGAAGAGGAGCTACAAAAAATGATAAATAGACTAATGATAACAGGTAGAAAATACGGTATGGAAATAAATACAGAAAAATCCAAGGTCATTCGAATATCGGGTAAAGAAGAGAATCTGAACATAACTATTGGGGGAAAGCCATTAGAACAAGTTTCAGAATATAAATACCTTGGAAGTATCATAACACGAGAGGCAAAATGTACGGATGAGATCAAAACTAGAATAGGAAAAGCAAAAGCGGCTTTCAGGAGAAAGAAACAACTACTTACAGGGAATATAAGGGAAGATATCCGCAAGAAGTTGATAAAATGCTACGTATGGAGTATAGCATTGTATGGGGCAGAAACATGGACGCTAAGGAAAAATGACATCAAATACTTGGAAAGCTTTGAAATGTGGACTTGGAGGAGAATGCTGAAGATAAAATGGACAGATAGGATGAAAAACGATGAAGTGCTACGAAGAATAGGAGAGAAGCGAATGATTATACAGACTATCAGAAAGAGGAAGGCTAACTGGGTTGGACATTACCTGAGGAGAGAGAGTATGATTAAAGACGTGTTAGAAGGAAAACTAGATGGGAAAAGGGAAAGAGGTAGGAAAAGGTTTCAGCTGATAGACGATTTGAAAGGGAAAGAGAGTTATCAAGATATAAAGAGGACAGCGGAAAATAGGAGTATATGGAGAACCAGGTTTAACCATGAATAATCACGGACCTGTCTACGGACAGACTACCTATGATGATGATGATATATATATATATTTACTATACTGCTGAAGAAGGGCATAGGCCCGATAAGCTTGCGTGTTTTTTGTTTTTGTGTTCGTGTTCAACGTGTCTCTTCGACGCCCCCAGAAGCCTGCCAACTTGGTCTCCGACTTGGTAAGTGTCCGCTGGGCTTCCTTCAACACCTTGTTGCCACCCTCATCACTACCTTTTCATTTCCTTAAATCTATATATATATATATATATAATTTAATGTATATGTAGACTGAAGCGAATATAGGGCCGGTCGACCTAGGTGACCGTCTACGGCAGGTATTGGCAACCTGCGGCCCCGCAGCCGCATATGGCTACTTGAGTACATACTTGTGGCTCTTTAGGAGTTAACTAAGTTCCCTAACCTTTATCAGTCATGAAACATGCTTACTGCAATCACTCGAATTTCTTTTAAGAAAAAGTCGCACAGGTTATCACTGTGCGACTCTCAAGTATTCTGGAATGAGACAAAAAAAAACAAAAAAATGACTCTTTTACTTTGAAAGGTTGCCGATCTATTGCCTAGAGTAGCGAGGGGTTTAGTATATAGTGTGAGGAGCTTAGTGCGGGAAGAAATGTATTGGTTGAATGTGAAATGTTCCAACATAAAGAAGCGTTCATATACCTATATCCTAAGTGATGACGACAATCAATGTAAGCTATATTTGGCAAAGAGAAGTCTCAACTGATGGATAACTGAAAAAAAGGGTTCCGCTCGAAGACTTTGTGTTGAGATTGACATCGAACTCAGATGTCCTCCTACTATGTTTTATTATTAATACATACGAAATAAATTATTAAGAATTCGACAGCTTGTTTTACTCCATAAAATGTTACCACGTTTCTAGAAACTGCGAGTCGTTGGCCCAGCAAATCACTATCACCTAGAGCAAGGGCCTGCAACCTTTTCAGCCTTGAGGGCGCATTTGCGAATTCAGAGAATGATTGCGAGCGCCAATTGGGTGTACACAGAAAAATAAAGCTAAAAGAAATGGGTTAGATTCTTTTTTATTTTCAAAAAGAAAAATATTTTGATTTGAATAAAAAATGTATTAATTATAAAGATGGCGAATCTTGAAATTTTTACTGAGAAAATTTAAATTGTACTTCTTCTGTACTATCTTATTGCACCTCCCCTGCAAATGACTTGCCATAGCCCTAGTAGCTGTCGCCAAGGAATTTTATGAAGGGCACCGGGTTGAGGGGCTCTGCGAAGCCTCTAGGTCCTCGAGCAGTGGTTCTCAACCGGAGTGACATCACACCCCAGGGTGACGCAAATATTTGATAAATTCACAGTGTACCATATTCTGGCTTCTAATAATAAATAAAACCAGACGAATACCTTCCTCTGCTTCTTTAAATGCATAAGTTTTTATCTTTATATGTTAGATAAAGCCCAATTTACCTTCAAAGTTGACTTGAAGGAAATGGAACTGTAAACAGGGTGACGCAAAACTGAAATGGAGTGACGCAAACAAGAAAAGGTTGAGAGCCACTGTCCTAGAGGCTTCGCATCCCCTAAATCCGCGCCGGTATGTAGATATGTCAGTGATTTCTATCTGCATTAAATGCCTGAGTAAACTATAAGCGCATTTCGAAAAGGAACTCAAATACAAACGTTTGAGTAAGCCATATGCACATTACAACAAAATATCTCGAATATATACAGGTAACTCATATGAGCATTAAACTTTTGACTGAGCCACAAGCATATTTAACAATAAATACTCAAATATACACTAGTAAACCATATGGTAATGAAACATTTGATTAATTTATAAGATTATTTCGATAAATACAGGTGTCCTCTGAGACAACTCGCCATTGACTCATTTTAATAAGAATGTCTCAATTCAAAGACGATCGATCGTGTTCCGCTACATTAGAAATCTCCGAGACCGAATCGAATTCTCACATCTTTCACTGTTGCGTAACGTAGCAGCCGAGAGAAATAATTTTTTTTTGGCGCCGCATTTAGATTTTTTACGATCCGAGCTCATAAAGAATCAAGAACAAAACTTTTTGGATTTCTAAAACCCGCAGACGTTCAATTAATTCCGAGTCGTTTCCAGCGCTCCGTCCTTTTTATCGCATTGACCGTCATGAACCGAACGACCACATCAAACCCGCATCACAGGGAATCGTGAGGAGTCGTCGTCTATAAAGTAGTAGCGGGTGGATTAAACAGGTGAAGGATACGCGGCGAACGACGGATGCCAACATCTACATACTTCCTATAGAAAGTCATTTTTTACGGGATACTATCCTAAGAGTGTTGGGAGAGGTTGGGATTGGGGGAGGGAAGGATCTTAGAGGTGGGGAGGCAGCGGCACACAGAGAGGGGAAGGAAAACAGCCCCCGGGAAAGTATTGCAAAGAATATCTCTCTCATAGGCCGTCGGTGACAATGTTAAAGCTTTAAGTCGCCGTGGCGGCTTTGAAGGGTCTTTCTTTCGGGAATGTGTGAGGAGAAGGAGAGGTTGGGGAGGCGGAGGGAGGGAGGGGAAAGCGGCAGAGATAAAAGGAGGAGGCAGAAGGAGGGTGGGGAGGAAAGGGGAGATAATGGGGTGTGGAGAAAGGGAGTTTGGAGGCTGAACGGGCGTGGAGTTAGGAAGGGGAGGGATGAAGAGGCGAAAACGGTTGGGAGAGTGCGCAAGAGAGGTCGAGAAAAAGAGAGAAAGACATCAGCAGAGGGAAGCAATGGGAAAAGGGGGAATGGCAAGGGAGGAGATAGCAGGTGAGAAGAGGAGGAAATGTAAAGGAGCGAACGAATTAAGCGAAACGAAGACGTGCGTACAAACATACGCGTGCTGAAAGAATATCATCGGTTCATGCTTCGATTCGATAACTGACGTAATTCAGGCAATTTATTTCTTAACAAAGTGGCTTTTTATTTGAGGCATTCCGAGATTTAATTTCAAGGCCACTTACTCCAAAAGCACGGCATTCAAGTCGGGTGGCTCATGACGCAAAAATTAATTAAAAACCAGTTCGCGAAAGTTGAAAGGCAACTTAATGTTTAACTAAAAACGACACAGAGGATTGGAAGTTTCAAGTTCCAAACGCCGTTAAACTGAAGCAACCGCTTAAAAAAGAACCATTCGTTTTACCGAATGTCGCATTAAGTTCGTAATTGCGTAAAAAACAAGACTCGATACGTTTTTATTACGGCGGTCGGAAACTTTTCCGGAGAACGAGAAAGATCACGGGTGAAACTTGTTAAAAAAAAGGGGGGAGAGATGGGAATGTTTTACAATTCAGTCTTCTCTCGTTCGCTGCGACATACTTCCCCAATTATCCTCCCTAATTCGGGCTTATTTCTCCATCCCCAACCCTCGCTCGGTCTTTCCTCCCCACCCACGCATTCGGCACTAGCCAGCATCCTCTCCCTGCTTCCCTCCTCTATTCTCTCTCTTTTTCCTCCTTCCCTCTACCACGCCACGCCCAAAGAAAAACGTCCTCAAAACCTTAATTGCTTTGGCGAAAGACAATATCCGACCCTACTCTAATTGGGCAGTCACTCCCACGCCATCTACCACCACCTTGCGCATTCCTCCCTTACGCCTCTCTTGACTCCTCCTCTCCCTTTATCCTCCCTCCTCCATTAAGTCCCTTGCTCCTCCCAATTCCTACCCTCCTCTGTTTTCCAATCTCGTCCTCCGCAGTGCAACGATTCCCTCATTAATGAACTCAGAAATTCGTTCGCCCCTCCGCTTCACCTTGCGGAGGAGGTTGAAACCTCCGAAACCAGAATGTTTCCTGAACCCTCGGAACTGTTTACACATATAATGTCAGGTCTTAAACAAAGCCAGATTACTTGAACGTAGTCTTGTGCTGAATGAACAATATTCTCAAACACAATTCTCAAACACTTGGACGCTATAGTTCTTAACAGGTTCGAATCACGCTCAAAGTATTAGATGAATATCTGAGCTTGTTCTAATTTGATTTTTTTGGCCACTCATCCCCCTCCCTCCCAATAACGATCCTCCATTCACAAAATGGAATGTTGAGAAATGCAATTTTCACGCGTGACCGCACAAGGCTCCTCACAAATGTGAAGTTTGAGGAGTAGGTGCAAGGCGCTATCACCTACCCGACAAGGGGAAGACCCGGGTTCGATTCAAGGCCAAGCAAAGGATTCTTTCTCCTCACACTTCACATTCGTAATTCTCCATTCCTCCCCAAACCTGCGGTGAGGCACACTCTCTACACCACCTCCTCCGACTTTCCCAAACCCTTCCTCTCCCCCTCCCCCCGAGTACACATTCCAACCATCCTCTCCCACCCCCATCGTCCATTCTATATGCCTATCGGCTTCCTCTCGACCGGCTCTCTCTCTCTCTCTCGCAATGCTCAAAGAGGAGGTGGCGGATGAGGGGGCGGGGGGAATTTTCGGGAGGAGAAAGAGAATGCGCATGCGCCCAGCGGTGAGTAATTCCAGTAATCACGCGGATGTGGAAATTACTTTAAAGGGTTTCAGGTTTCCCATTATCATGGAAAAGAAAAAGGCATTGCCATTCACCGCCGCTCCTCCCTTTCGCTCCCTCTGCCTCCAAATTTGAAACTAATTTCGCATCGCCATGGGGACGAAAGGGTTTTGAGAGAAGAGATGATATTGCGAGGGAAAGGAGAAAGGAGGAAGAGGAGGGGAGTGAGGGAGGCGAGCAAAGTGAGAAAGGGAAAAGAAATTGTAGGGAGAAGAGGAAGGGGTGGGAGGAAGAGAAAGCCAGGAAGGTGGCGGGGGAGGGGGGAGGAAGGAGAATCCATGAGTGAAAGACCACGTACTTGAGTTATAAAATATTCGGTGCACAGCATCTACATTCGTGAAACGAATCTATGACTCAGAGCAAAGAATTACTTTATTATTGAATAACTCTGACTGGAGATCGCTGTAAGTAAGCGCACTGAACGATAAAATAAAGAACCGAGAAGTACAGTCAGGAGGCATTAGCTTAGGAGTTTGCGGGCATAATTGATTACCTCAGCTACACCGGGTGAAATGACCACCGTGTTGAATATATGTGACAATTTACGATGGAGCGAAAACGAGACAATCAGAAATCCCGATAGGAGATTTAATCCAACAAATGGTGAACTGCAGGGCAATATGTCGACGTAAAAGATGAGAAGAGAATGGGTGGAAGTGAGAATCAGAGGATAGCGGGGGGATGGGATAGTGGAAGGAGGGTGAAGAGTCAGCTTTCGATAGGCCGCAAAAAGTAATTGTAAAAATCCTGAGAATTGGGAATCATGAGCAGGGCCGTTTAAAGATCTTCGTAGGCCCTAGGCACTCTTGCACTCTAGTAGGCCCCTCCCCAAATCATATTAAAATGCAACCACGTTAAATCTAAATTATCGATGTGAAAGAAATGCAAAAGCATTTTTATAATTTGCATTCTTTATAATATTAAAGACAATAGAATCACACTTACGGCCATTTTACTGCAAAACGGAACGCTTCTAATATCTCAAAATTTAAAGACATTAAAATCAATTACCGTTCAACAGCCGTAGGAAATCGAAAAAGGCGATAGGTGCCTTTCTTGCTGCTTCAGTACATAGTATTTCCACACAAGCATAACGGAAGTCAAATTCCAATGATCACAGGACTATTCACACAGTACACTAACGCGGATATCACCAAACTGCCATATATCCCGTCCAGCGGCCATCTAAATTCCCGAAATTCGTAACGCTGTCGCTTACTCCCTATCCCTGTTGCATGGGGCTCGTCCGACTGTCTCTAGTCACAAAAACCACTCCAGCTACAAGTGCTGGTCCTGTTGGTCCCTCCTTGGCCTATCTTACACCAGTCAAGAACCGTTATTATCGCTAGACTGTCAGCAGGTGATCTGGCGACCTTTGCGAAGCACATGATTAATGCGTCGCAACAGATAATACGACATACAGTGCAAATTTATACAAGTATTATTCTAACCACTGATTTCATTGAGTACAAATTGTTAAATTGTAAATAGATTATAATTCGAATATACATTCATAACTGACCTACGCACAAAAATCATATACCTGCCATTTAGAGTTTCGTTTTAATATAGTTTACATAATTTTTGTACTTCAAACAAACTTTATTTCTGTATTATTTTATCCGGCATATCTATCTATCAACCATATTTATATCCGAACGTAACATGCATAAATATCTCTTTTCAAAATCCGATTCTTAAATTTACTGATGTCCACAAAGTATAACGTCAATAACTCGACATTGTTTGTTTCATTTATTTATTCTAAATTAAATTAAATTTAAAGATACCTTTTATCTTTAGAAGGAAAAATGCCTGATAGATATAAAAGAAAACATGAATCTGGATTGGAAAAATGGAAGAAAAAAGAAAAAAAAGGAAAAAGTTAAAAAAAGACGAAGGGCTCTTTACTCAAATGCATAGCTGCAGATACGAAAGGAAACAATGGCAGTTCTTCTGCCAATCTATCTGTACCAGAAATAACGCAAACCAACGGTGCTAAACAAAGTGAAACATGTTATTAGTGCTAAACAGGAAACAAATGAAAAACAAAAGGAAATATGTCAGACTGATCCAGAAGTAATAGTTCCTATAGAAGATGTGATAATAGCAATACCAAAGACACCGAATAAAATCTCAGATTTAGTTTTAAAAATAAACTATAGCAGTGATCCAGCTGATTGAGAGATCACTACAGATCTCATAAATTATTATGCAGAAAATATTCCTTCGCAAAATTTGGAATCCGATTTTCTCTTAAAGGGTAAACAATTTGGTGAAAATAAAAGATATGCACGCAAAGGATATTTTATCAAGCAATTGACAAATTGAAAAATGTTCAGAGAGACTGGCTTATTTATTCTCCTTCAACTGGCAAAGTGTATTGTAATGTGTGCAAGCTATTTAGAGCCAATGAATTCTGCAATTAGTTTCAAACTGGTTTTGATGACTGGAAAAATGTAATTGCAAGGATTAACTCACATGAGAAATCAAAGGATCATCTTGGCGCTCTGTCAGTGATGCTACAATGTCAGAAGTCCACTAGTATTGATGCAGAACTGCATAAGGCGAAGGAAAAATTGTGCAAATACTGGACTGAAGTCCTGAAGAGAATAGTTGCTGTAATAAAATTTCTTGCTGAACGAGGATTAGCTTTCCGTGGCGACGCGCAGTTACATAACTGTCCTAACAATGGAAATTACGAAATTGATGGAATGATATGATCCGAAGATCCTATGCAGACAGGCATAAGCTGTGAAAGTTGGAACAATTTTTGAAACGAGAAAAAAGTCTGCTATGACCGTTGTTGACCGTTGTTGGGGCAGTTTGATACTAGCTTGGCTAGTTCCCGTCCCACCAAGGAAAACATCCGTGTTCAGAAACGAGAGAAAATGTTCTGCTACGATAGTTCAGATGTAGAATATCCGCCCGGCAAGTGGAAGACCCGGGTTCAATTCCCGGTCATAGCAGACTTTTTTCTCGTTTCAAAAATTGTTCCAATGGAAATTACCTTGGTTGACCTTGACCTTCTAGCTGAATTTGATCCGTTTCTTAAGGATTTCATTCGAAGACATGGAAATCCAGAAAAAGATAATGTTTCTTATCTTTCTGCAAGTATATGTGATGAATTCATTGACATATTAGGATCTAAAGTTATGACGCAGATAATACCTGAAATCAAGAATGCTAAATATTATGGAATCAGTATTGATTCATCTCCTGATATTAGTCATGCGGATCAACTTGCAGTGGTCATTCTACATGTACTCAAAAATGGAAATGTGGTTGAGCTATTTCTTCAGTTTATTCTTATTGAACAACATGATGGAAAATACTTATTCCATCTTTCACTAAGTACTCTCAAACTTCATGGTATAGATATTGCAAACTGCGGGTCACAGTCGTATGATAACGCCAGCAATATGAGTGGCATATACATATTCTGGTGTGCAAGCTAGATTTCGAGAAATTAACGATCTCACCGAATGGGTTCCATGTGCTGCCCACAGCCTAAATTTGGTTGGATCAGCTGCTGTGGAGTGTTGTTCAGCAGCAGTGAACTTTTTTGGAATTTTACAGTCAGTCTATACATTTTTCTCATCTTCACCGCAGAGATGGTCTAAATTGATAAAAAAATATGAAATAAAATACCTATGTTATACAAAGTTTATCAGAAACAAGATGGTCTGCACGAAGCGATGCTACCAGAGCTCTTTATGTGAACTATTTTGAAATTCGCCAAGCATTGTTTGATATAGCTGAAAGCGAACGACGACCACCTGCAGCTGTTCATGAAGCACGATCATTAATTAAAAACCTTGATCATTTTGAGACAGCGTTGATGTGTGTCATTTGGAAAGATTTGCTGCAAAATATTGATATTGTCAATAAAGCCCTATAGGAGACTGGCGTTGTGTACCATTATGAATTTATATGATAGTCTCTTATCACATTTTCATGATACCCGCAACAAATTAGATGTGTTCGAGGCCACGGCAAAAAAACTTACACCATCCGACTATAAGAAATGAGCACAACGCAAACGAATGACGATTTTTCAATGAAGTGATGGATAATACTGATCCGAGTTTAAGCCTGAGTGCCAGCGACAAATTCCGCACACAGTCTTTCTATCCAATTATAGACAAACTAATAATTGAGATGAGTAAACGGCGAGCAGCATACGTAACACTGTATGAAAGGTTTAATTTTCTTTTCGACAGATCTATGCCCAGTGATGAAGCAGATTCTAAAGCAAGGGCATTGATTTGATTAAAATATATTCTTCAGATCTCGAAGATGCATTTATTGATGAGCTTCTACAAGAAATCTATGGCCGAAATGGTCAGTGCACAAATACAGGATAAGCTGATTACAAGTATGCCAAATGTAAATATTGCTTTTAGAATATATCATTCCATCTTTGGAACAAATTCGGAAGGAGAGCGTACTTTTTCAAAACTCAAACTTGTAAAGAATAGTCTTCGGTCAACCATAGGCCAGAAGCGACTATCTTCCCTGGCACTACTTTCAATTGAAAATGATATAATGCGGGAAATGACATTTGAAGACATTATATGTGATTTTGCTAACAAAAAGAGTCGCAAAGTTAACACAATTTTAGTTTCGTAATATTTCCTAATTTTTTTAGGATATAAACATTTCATTGAAACGTTATTATTTTTTATTTAGAAGTTTATTAAGAGTTGACATATGTAAGTTTTTGTAAATATATTTAATTAAAAATTTATTAATTTTGATTTTGCAGTTTCCTTTTCTTATTTTCGAGTCAGTAAATTTTTTTTTCAGGTCTCAAACATTTTCGTATGCCCTTGAAAAGCTCGTAGGCCCCAGGCACTGTGCCTATTGTGCCTAATGGATAAAACGGCCCTGATCATGAGAATTGTAAACGGATTTGTGTTAGTACTACAAAACAACGTCAAATTTCCCTAGCGAATAATTCTGCCGCTGAAAAGTACAAATAAAAAATATTACTTGTAATAGTTCCCGAGAAAATATGATGCTATAACAAGAGCGGAACCTTCGTCTCTAACGTATGCCGGCCTTGGTAGAGGGGTGGTTAGCGTGTCTGTCTGACTCCCAATGACAGGGTCACGGGTTCGAATCCTGCCGAGGGCATGGTTGTATGTGTTCGTCTTTGTTAACGTTATTACGCTCATTGTAAAAGGCCGTTAACGGCTGTTTATGAGCTAATATAAAATAAATAAAATAAAAATAAATAAAAAATAACAATTGTTATAATTTGTGTTTCGCAAGAGATCTACAATTCCACTATATTAATCAATAACAAGATCAGATTCCGACGTAACTACGTCATCGTCGTCGTCAGGTAGAAACCTGGTTGAGTTATTTATTTAATATAGTGGAGTTGTTACATAGTTTGTTTTGATATTTTTTCTGAATCATGGAAATCCAAAAGGCTATGGCTACTCTAGGCTATTGCATCTATTTATTTCAATCGCGTAGAAAGCGTTAATTGCCCCTTTAAAAAAAACACGGACTCCGAGACTCAATATTGGGATCTCGTTACTGAGTATCAACACGACTCTAAATTAAATAAGAGATTTTTTACGTGAAAGATTAAACAGACACGCTTTTGATACGCCCGTAAAATGCCGATAAAACTGTTCAAACAAACCGCCGTACGCATGACATCCGTAAAAAATGCCTGCAATTGCGTAATGGATGCTCAAACATTAATAGAGGCTCGTTTGTCCCGAAGACGGGGGCGGTCACGTGACCGAGAGACGAGAAACTACATAAGGAGAAGAGGTGTGGCGCGAAGTAGGTGGAGGAGTAAAGAGCGAGAGGAGAGGAGGAGGGAGAGGAGGAGAGAGAAAGAGTGAAAGGGAGAGAGAGGAGGTGAGGAAGAATAGGGTAGAGGAAGAGAGAGGGAGGGAGAGAGGAAGGGAAAGTAGGAGAGAGCGAGGGAGGAGGGTAGGTGAAGAAAGAGGGTAGGGAGAGAGGAGGGGAGAGAGGGAGGGAGAGAGAGAGAGAGGAGGAAAGAGGGAGGGAGAGGAAGAAAGAGTGGAGAATCAGTAAGAGCAGAGGTGGGAGAGTGTGAGAGAGAGAGGAGGAGTTAAGATGAGTGAGTTTGTGACTGGCAAAGCGAGAGAGGGAGTGAGAGGGAAATAGGAGTGGAGTGAGAGGGAGGCAGACAGTATCGCGCTATGGTCATGCGGATGAAACCGGAGGGAAAGGCCATTCGGAGAGATTGGCGCGTCACGAATAGCCCAGCCTGGGAGTTGGGAGGGGGAGGTGTGTTTCATAGTTGGATGGGAGTTGATAGTCGAGAGGAGGTGGGAGAAGAGGAGAACGGGATGAGGAGACGGGGAGGATGGATTTCGGCGGGGGCACAACTCACGCTCTGTCAATCACCGAGGACGGGAGTAGGATCGCAATAGGAATATTTCCATGCCGGCAAATTTTAAGGGCGCAAGACTCGGATTATGAGCACGTGGAAGTGAATGTCCCTATTTGGAGGCGAGGAGAACCGGTGTGTTGGAGAGGAGGAGGATGTGGAGGAGGGCGGTGTATTCATGGCTCCCATCCCACGCTGCAAACCATTTACAACCCTTCGACAAAGAAAGAAACCAATCGATAGAAGATTCTGCGAAACGATCACACGCGAATGCAAAGAAAAGGGAACAGAAAGGAAATGCCTGCTTTATTTGATGTGGAAATGGGTGTAGTTGATGGCATCAGCGCGGGTAAATAAGAATACGCATCTGGAGCGAAATATGTTTCATTTATTTGATTCGAAGAAATAAATATACAGTTTTATTACTGCGACAGATGCAGTTACAATGCGAAACCGATCGCGCTGCATCAAGTTGCGCGGAAAAGTAAATATTTATTTCTTTAAATAATAATGGCCTTCCACCAAGTGACACCTGAGCTCGTGATTTAAAGACTTTTAGGATGAAACAGCATATCAGTTAATGGAGAAATTACAAATCCAAAGAAAAAAAGTTAAGTTAGCACGTAGTTAGCCCCGCGTGAAGGAAAGCTTCATATCCGATTCCAGCGAAGCCACATTTGAACTAAAATCAGATCTGTAGGATGTCAACACCCTTGTGCGAATGACCAATGAATCACTCCCAAATCTGTCCACACATTCCCTTAATTATTTATTGACTTTCTCTTCTTTTCCACCACACACCGACACACACATATACATTCACACACACACACACACATATATGTATATAAAACAAGGCGGGAGATACGCTTGGGCCGTTAAGCACGTCAGCGGATCCCGCGGTAATATTATTTATTTTAACCATTCGACTCTTTATTTGCGGCTGGCAACGGCAGTTGCACCTCTCGCATCGATTTTTCTCCCCTCCACCAATTTACCGAACGCTTTACGGTTAAACCGAAAAAAGTCAAGGGTAATAATAATCCGACATTAAAGGCATTTAAATCGTGACTTACTTTCATCCGAGCGGCATGACAAATAAAAATGTGCCTTCGAGAGTGGAACTGGTTTAGAAAGGAGGGCAGACAGAGGCGAGGGGACGAGTGCTCGCTCCGCGTGTGAGAGAGCCTTGGGTGACCCGCTGGGGGGAGGGGGAGAGAGGGCGAGGGAGGAGGCATCGGGGGTGGGGGGAGGGGGCATCGCGAGTAGGGAAAGGAGGAGGGAAGATGACGGCGGGAGAAGGGAGGGGAGTGGCCCCGGGCGAAGGGAAAGACCTTTGACCCCCGTGAGGCATCAAAAGGAAAGCGGAACGCACCCGGGGGCGGTGCTCGCCCCGGGATCGGACCGGCAGTGCGGCCACACAAGTGGAAGTGATGGGTGCTCGGGATCCGGATGGGGTGGCGGCGGGTGGTGGTGGGGGAAGCTGCTCTGCCTCGATGCGAGGGGGAGGGGGCGGTGGGGGTGGAGGATGGGGAAGGGGGGGGGGGGCGGTCGGTGGCTCTCTCGTGGCCATCGACTCCGATTCTTCACGCATAAACTCTGCCCAAGCACACACGTGGACAATAAGTGGAGAGTGCCTTTCACTGCATTTGCTCTGAGAAAAAGGTCTGGAAGTCCGCTCCGTGCGATTGGGATACAATGAAAGACGGAATTTCTTTAACTGAGGTTCAACCTGTATTCCACCGAGAGTTCAATTCGCACAGGAAAATCATCGAGGATAATTGGTCATGATGGCGAAATTGCGCCTCTTAACCTAGATCTCGCTATATCATCAAATTTATGGATTTTCTCTTATCTAAGATTTACTCGACATTGTTCCGCTATCTAGTTATAGTTGATAATAATTAATTTCAAGAGACGGATTAAATGATACAGCTTTATCATTCCCCTTCATATTTGTAATCAAAGCTTTCCAAATGTCATTATCGCTGGAATTTATTTCTTGCAAGCAATTTGACTGGTCAAGATATTTTGGATTACATTATGTGGATTTAAAATATCGAGAGTCGAAGTTCCTCAAAAAATTTTTCCGAAAAGACTTGAAAAAGATGATCGTTAAATTAGTTTTATTATCCTGTAATGGCTGAGTCAGAGACATTTCGACACAAAAGGGCAAATTTCGGATTTTAAGATTCTTTTTAGTTCCAATAAAAACCATGTAAAGTTATATTTGTTTTCAATTTTGATAAATATTAATAAACAGATACAAATCAAATGACATTGATGGATTAAAGTGTTCCGAAGATCCTATGCAGATAGGCATAAGCTGTAATGTTGGGAATAATTTTGAAACGAGAAAAAAGTCTGCTATGACCGGGAATCGAACCCGGGTCTTCCACTTGCCGGGCGGATATTCTACCACTGAACTATTGTAGCAGCTCAATTATCTCGTTTCTGGACGCGGATATTTTCTTGGTTGGGACGCAACTAGCCAAGCTAGTATTCCCGGTCATAGCCGACTTTTTTTCTCGTTTCAAAATTATTCCCAAATCAAATGACGTTTATCAAAACCTTTAAAACTTCCGCATTCGATCTCACCCCACTCCTATGTTCAGTCTCACGTAACTTGTTGTATCCAAACAATGCCAGATAGAACAATTAATATTCCCTAACGTAGGTAGATTATCTACCATCCCTTCATATCCTTCTACACATTAACTAGGGATTATGAATTCGCGTCGCATCCGCAGGATTTTGTGGACCCACGTCACATCCAGAACTTTCATCTCCGCTTCTCCCTCTCCCCCCTTCACATCTCCACCACCACGTCTCACTCTTTCTCTATCTATAAAAACGGTCATTTTTAAAACACACACGCGTTTCAATCAAGCCGTTAATTGCATCAATCACAACCCTCTCCGCCGGGTATCAAAACTATTATTTAAATCCCATAACGCCGGGTCGCATATTAAACTCGGGAGCCAATTACGCGAGACAAGTTACCGTTATTCATCCACAGAGATGAGAGATTGAACGAGACATAACAGGAACGATATTTTTTGACCTAAATTAATACCATTTCTCTCTCTCTCTCTATGCCGAGCGAATATGACCGTCGCCGTCAGATATCCTCAATTATTCAGGGTAAGGCACGAAATAATCACCCGCCGATTGAAATTACGGCGATATTCCGGTTCTTGTATCTCGCTCATCCTCCCACAGACATCCTACCCATCCCCCAACCCCACGGCCCCAGGAGAGGTTTACTTCCGCGACTGGCCACTCACCGACCGTGGCGCCCTTCTCTCGCCGCCGTTCCATTGGAGGAGTTGACCCGAGAAGCGTCACAGGGCGCCCCCGGCCACCGGAGCGTAATGAGTCTCTTCGCGCAGGAAGTCTTCCGAGTTTTATCGCCCATCGCCCTCCCTCCTTCCCCAACCCACCTCTTCCCACCCCTCTCCCCCTCACCCATCCCAACCAAACCCTTAATTCCTCCCGTGCCTCACCTCATCCCAACCGCCCTCCCCCCGATACGCCCTCCTCCCACCCTTTCTCTCTCTCTCTCGCTCCAAGAACAAAAGGAAGAATAGCCGCGGAAATTTATTTTTCGGGGGGAGTTTGGATGGGGGAGGGAGCAAGGTGAAGGGGGGACGAGGGTTCGTCGTACGCCTCATATCGGCCGGAATCTTTATTGCGCGCAAGCGAGTATGTGGATCCGGCACGCCACGGGAATTTCCACGGGAAAGCAGAGCGTTAAAAAAAAGCAAGTGAAAGAAGGAAAAAGAAAGAGGAAGAGAGAGGGGAGGGGAGGGGGGCCTTGTCACTCCACGGCTGCCGTCCCCTTCCGAATAGATGATTATCTAATATGAGACACTTTGAACGGCATGCTCTTCTTACCTTGAATGCCAAGGATTTGGTCGAAACGTAGTTCTTTTGTTCCTCTTCTAGCGTGAGTTAAAAAATTTTATATGATAACGTGCGTAGAATAAAAAAAAATCGCTTAGCGATTTGATGCGGTGCAACCCGTTCCCAACGATATATGTACTTGGGAAATGCTGCGATTACGATCCCGTTAGATGCTTTTATAGACAGCGCTAGGAAGTAAAAAATGGTCAATTATAAAAAAATTGGAATTAAATATAAAAAGTGTCGTTAAAACGTTTCAGGGATCTTAATGTTCGTATTTTTTTAAATTTTACCGCTCCCTCGGAATAAAAAACGTTGAATAACAAATTTTAAGTTAATCCAGACCAAGGAAATCGGGTTATATGTCATGTAACGTCTAATCTTATCCTTTCTCTGTCATCAATTACGTCATTTTTTCTTGTGAAACTACAATAAAAGCGTCGTTCTGATAAAATCGTGATTTATTAGAATTTTTGGCACTTGATTTAAACCTGCGTTCCATGTAGCCAAGTATCAAATGAATAATTAACTTGAACATATATCCCATCAACAATTAAAGTTACCGCAGATGTTGTCAAAGGAACAGTTAACTAAGCATTAAAATAAGTCTCTTTTAGACGTATCTTTCCAGCCGATGGCTGCCTACATATAGGGGGGTTAATTTATAGGTCATGCCGTCGTTTAACTTATAAATAACGATTCTCGTTTCTAATGTGTTTATGCTAAAGAAGAAAGTAATTGCCATGCCATTTCCTTAATCACAGAGAAGAATTATCACTATGCAGGTGAAACTAATTTCGTTGGAATATAAATGAAATAACGTGGCTCTTTCCCTCCTTTCCACGCACCTTGATTCGACTAATCCCTTTATCTAAATCTAAAGGAACTCTCAGATTGGAATGGTGAAGAATCGAAGGTAATTTCGTTAAAAAATGGAAAAATCGAGATTTTATGCCGAAAAAGCAGATCCGGCGATGAGTGTGTGCTTGTTTTTGGTGTTAAGACAGGGTGAAATTTGCCGATGTGAAAGGATGATATTCGGTGATGGACAAGTAGGTATTTGGTTGGATGGCGAGAGAGAGAGCGATATGAACGGTAAATAATTTTGGATTGGCTGAGAAAAGAAAGCTTTGCAAAGAACGGGAAATTGCGGGTAACCAGTGTGGCACTGCAGAGAGTTTCGGGAAAAATACAATCAATTAATGCTTTCTAGAAATTTCAACACTTGCAGCTACTTGGGATTACCATTGTTATACCTGTCTAACAGTATTTTTATTTGAAATCGATTTTTTTTAAACCGCCGAAAATTAATTTTAGGAGTGGAATTGTTTTTTTAGCAAACTTCAGGCTTGTTTCTACAAAAAAATTGGAATTGGAATTTATCATTTATTCTACGATTTTTTAAATTAGATGTTCGCTATATACACAGTACTTATTTAAAAATATTTATTCGGTTAAGTTAAACCTTAATGCTTTATATATTTTCCAATTATACAATAATAGCTGCAACAGAGAGTGAAATAGTAACAAAATCCATTATGAACATCGTATGTATATATATATATATATATATATATATATATATATATATATATATATATATATATATATAGGAGAATTTCCTGGGAAAAAGAATATTTCGTGGACGTCAGCTTTCTTTTCCGTCGCCAGAAGCCTCACTTTATAAGGAAAGAATGCGGAATAAATTGCGGACGGGCGAAAATTAACGAATCCCATCTTGATAAACCGGAAACGGGTCCGCGTAAATTAAGAGTACTACCTACTTGCGTAGTTTGACTCGATTGATAGAAGTCGCACGGAGAGAAAGAGAGAGAGATTGAAAGAGAAGGGGGAGGGAGGAAGCGTCCAAGGGGAGGAGAGAGCAGTGTCCCTCCAAAGAGTGCGAGGGGAAGGAGGCGGAGAGAGAGGGAGAGAGGGGGTGGCAGCCATTCACCTTTCTTAGTCTTCCGAAGCTCATCCCTTATTCATGGACGGGGGAGGGAGGAGTGAGGAAGGGGACGTGGAGGGAGAGATGGCAGAAACAAAGGCACCCATCGCATTGACAAATCCTAGGGGGCGGAGGAGAAGGAAGATGGTCGTTAAAGGAGACAGGAAGCGTGACGAATTCATTACGTTTTGCCGCGGACGGTGGACTTCGGACGAAGGATAAGAGAGAGAGCGATGGAGGGGAGGGGGGAAGAGTGGTGGGGGGAGGAGATGGAAGGTGTTCGAAGGGTAGAAAGAAGGAAGGAGGCGGAGACGGACGGGGAGATAGGACCGGATGTGGTTCGAATGATTGGATTGGCCATAAGGTCTTTTCCTAAAGACGCCTTTCGGAGGTACCTTCCCCCCCCCCCCCTCCGATATTGGAAAGGCGGAGTATTTTCGTGCGAACCGGCTTTCCGTTTCCCTCGCGGGGGATATTGCAGTTTTCGATTGAGACGACGACGTCGCCGGAAGGTCGCACGAGAAGAGAAAAGGAGGGATTTCCGCGATCTCTCGAAAGGAAGTGCGATTACGGCCAACACGTTGATATGGACGCGTAGCGCCGACACGGATTATTAACGGGTTATAATGAAGCTCCAAATTGCAGGCGGGACCCGGATGTGCGGGGTAAAAGTATGCGACTGCGCGTCGAGCGGAGTGCTCGCGAAGAGGTACGTTTTGGAACGATTTTCGCGGATGGAGTGGTAAGGTGGGTCGAGGAAGGAGGCGGAGGGAGAAAGGAGAGGAGGGAAAGAGAAAGATGGAGCACTAAAGTTGAGAAAATGGGAGAAAAAACGGAGAGAGTAAATGAGGAAGGGATGAAGTTAGGGAGTGAGATATAAGATATTCGTCTTTATTTGCGTAAGACTGGGACTAGACATCACCTTCCCCTATCCAATCCAGGGTAGGGGGGAGGGACCTTTTATGCATGGTGGGTCGCATTAGCGGTTCAGAATTCTTCGGCGGGCCGCATTAGAAGCTACTCAGAGATTCTTGAGATACCATTTAAGTGAAAATCGATTCAAAATAAGGTTTTTAGGGTTGATATTTCAACATGAAAGGCTTTATTACGTATCAAATTTGATAAAAAGATATGAATTCCTGCGTTAAATTTCACGGACTGCTCTTTCGTCCTAGCTTCGCGGGCCGCATAACACGCGCTCGGGGGAGGCAGGTTCCCCACGCCTGATCTAACCCATGATATATAGACGCAGTAGAGGAAGTTATAAAGAGAGTGAGGAATGAGTTAAGAATGGGATGAGTAAGAGAACAGTAGACAGAATAAGAGATAAGTAGATGTGGGAAGCGATGGAGAGCGGAAAGCGACAAAGGAAATCGGGTTGGAGAAGGGAGCGGAGGATGGAAGATGCCCAAGAAGAAGAGATGAAGAAAGGGCGACGGATGAAGAGGAGGGGAGGGTGTGGAGTGAGGAGAAATGGAGTGAGGGAGACGGGCGGCAAGACGCTGAGGGATTAGAAGGGAGAGGTGGAGGAGAGGAAATGTTTAAGGCTTCGAATGCAAACACATTTGTGAGGAAAGACTCCCTTTGGGGACTGTGTAAAGAATTGCGCGGACCGGGCTGCGACTCGGTATCCAGTAAAGTGATGGCGTCTGTGGAAAGGGATCACTAACAAGAGAGCAAACATTCGCCGCTGCTTCTGGTTTTTTCCCTCCTCCGGAACATCCAGCCCAAAATCTTTTCTCAAACATATCCCACGTAACAGCCTTCTCCTTCCACTCTCTCCGCTTCCTACGATTCGAGCCTTAATTACAAAAACCCCTTTCCCACCTCGTGCACTCCACGCAACAAACCTTTAACTCTCCTCTCCGAGCTCTACACACTTTACAATTTCGTCTCATCAACACTTACATTAGAAAAAAATCCGTTCGGATAAAAGACGAGCGAGTCAATTAACTTGTAAACATCGCTGGAAAACTGTAATTACTACGGCTCGTAGTTGCGTTTCACGCTCTCATCGATAAGGCAGTTTTAATGAAGGAGTATATACCTGACAATTTCGTCCGCATTTTAGTTAATTATTACGTTCAGATAATCTCGTGTCAAAATTTTCTCTTCCGTATCGGTTTAACTTCAAACGGAAATGGATAGATTGATCGATACTCAAAACGGCGTGTGCTAATGGAAATCCTAACATGTATTACAAAAACAAAGTCCGCCTACCTACACCACGACGCGGGTCTCGAAGCCACCCCACCCTGTCACTTGTCTCCTGCACATCCCCCTGCCCCACGGAGGCGACACGACCTGGTACCGTCCAATCGCCTCCCTTTACCACATACACACACAAATCTCCTTCTTTCCCCTTCCCCTTTACGCACCCTCCATTGCACCTCCCCCTCCCTCTCGATATCCCAATGGCCCGAAGACCGAATGCTCACCAAAGTCTCACTTCCTCATCGCTCCCCTTCCCCCCCCCCCCCCCCCCCGCTGAATCTCGAAAAGGAGGAATTGGGTACTTCTGGATTAATACTACCTCACTCAATCAACCGGACTACTTCTCTACTCCTCAAAAGCTCAACCACTCCTCCCCTCCCCTTAACCCGTTTCCTCTTCAAACCCCTCCCCTTCCCCTCCCTCCGCCACTCCCCACTCCTCCACCCCCCCCACTTACTGCCACCATGGTCTCCGGTGCGATAGCCCTGGAAGACAGCCGGGAGACACAAATGATCGGTTCCACAGATTGATCGCTCCCTCTGTGTCCGGGCTGTGAAATAACAGGGTAGCGCTGTCTGACACGCACACAAGTCTCCTCCGAGGGTCCCTTTCGCCGGGCCCACCCTCCTCCCCGCCCGTTCTTCTAACCCGCCCACTCCCATTTCAGACTCCCAATTCCATCGCCCACCTGACAGCGTCACGTCCCAAGACCTCGTTCCAATACGTATGGCGCACATTCGTAAACCCCCTCCATCCCCTCCTCCCTCCGCCATTTTCTCTCTCCGAGGAGATAGAGAGGAGGAAAGAGGGAGGGAGCATGTGGTTAGGATTCCCATGGAACAGGACGGAAAGGAATAAAAGGGCGTCGTCCAAGGAAAAAAACATTTTCACGGGGAGCACCAAGACGCTACTCAGCAGTCGCTTGAAGAGCAATTCCCGCTTGTTGCGAAACATCGAATGTCGTTCGAGAGCTACGCGAGAGATCGATAGGGACGTGGCTCGATGGGATAGGTTAAGGATTGGATATCAACCTGCACGTTTCAAAAACAAGAATAGACTAATTTGGAGAAAACGATTTTTGCAGTTTGCGATATTGCGATCGATCCGCTCACCTACATCAAATATATTCCTATTAAAAGGTAAATAACGCGAATAAACAGCCATCTACACCGAATCTGCATCTCTCCGATTTAAAACACGCTGGTATTTATTCCACAAATTAGAAGAATTAGAACTTTTGCCTGAAAAAAACAAATGAAGACCGATAACTCGAACGTCGATAATACGATGTTTCGATATCTCGAAATTCTTTCTTCGATAAGTGGAAATTCTTCTATCTATATCTCTACCATCTTTTGTTTTCATTGTAGGTCAGGCCTTCGGTTACATTTCCAAAGAGATTTACGAGTAAGGATAAAAGAATGGACGGAATGTGCGGTTTATGGGAAACGTGAGTGCCGTCCGGATTCACCAAAAAAGCTAAAATGCCAACGTTCCGACAATGCAAGTTCCCATCAATATGCTTCCCGTAATTTCGACCAAATTGTCGCAAACTCTCTTTTTCTCGAAAACCTGGCATTAGCCCTATTCAACGTACCGAACAACAACCCAAATTGCTTGCGGAGCCATCGCCGAAACACACAGAAATAAACAAAAACAGCCCTCAGTCGTTATTCGTGTGAAAATTAACGCCTCCTCCTCACTCGCTTTTCAAAATAATAGTGACGCTAATTTGAGTTATATTCATGCAAAAAAGATAGTGGGGTCCGACTACTTTACTATCAATACAGCGGAGGCCTACTTCTTACGACATTAAAAAAAAAGCAATAAAACCACAAAGTAGCCTCCCTACCTAGTTAACTTTGTGAGAGATTGCTAAAAAGTGGCGAGTTTTAAAGAAGTATCGCTCATCTTTGTGTTTGTCTTCCGCGTTAGAGCGGCTACCGAGGGAACAGCGACGCTAAAGTACTGCGCAGATTCAAATTATCATAGTTACACTGCTTAAACTTTAAAATGTAATAATTGCAATTAACACATCTTATTTCACGGAGATCACGGTGTTTCTCAGTTGTTTCAAAATATTGTTTTGGAGTAAAAAGATATCATGAGGATCGTGGTCTGTTAAAGCATTCATCTCCCGCCAGTTTCCATTGTTAGGGTGACGCACTTCTTGAAGGGACAATTCGAGTAACTCCCTTACCCCTTCTCAGGGTCGAAGTCCTTCCCTACCTCTAATTTCCATCCATAAAATGCCAGCGGTGCAAAGAAACGCTTTCGTTCCAATTTAAGAATTATTGGGCTAAATGCAAAATAGGAATCGTGGATCGAGGGATTCCTTATCACACATTACGACTCCGTATTTACATATAACCCTGTCATTACACCTCACCGGGTGTATAAACCTCGTCCACCCCCTTTGCACACTAGGGACCGCCGTCGCAACCCACAAAATAACACGGGGGCGGAATTGACGAGAGGGAGAGAGAATGGCGGGGGGGGGGGGGCGGTGAGAGGGACAGGACAGTGAGGCAGAAAGGTAAGGTCGGATGGAGATTGGGGGAAAAGGAGGGAAGGTTGGCTGTTTGGTTGGAGGTAAGAGGTAGGGAAGGTAGGGAGAGGTTTGGAAGGAGGGAGGGAGGCAAGAGGACGGCTCGAAATAAAAAGATCGCCGCCAAAACAAAAAAGGAGACATTTAATTCCGTCCCCTCCCCCGTTACCACCTCCCCCCAACAATCACGCTTTGCCCCGCCCACCATCTCTGCACCCCCAAGGTCTAACTCTGACGGGTGACCTCCCAACCACCCCTCCCCCTCCTCCTCCCACCCACACCGACCACGCCTCCCCCAACTCCTCTTAGCCTCCCTTTTCGTTCGTTTTCCAGCTCCATCAGCCGACCCCGCCATCACACACACACACAACCGTGAGAAATAATAAGAGTCGGTGTAGGGAGGATTTTGTGGAGGGGATTGCGGGGGGAGAAAAACACTCCTTCCCTTCTCCTTGACCCCTCTGACACGTAGCGAGGAGGAAAGAGAGAGAGGGAGAGGACAGTGAGGGCAGCACCTGCTCTCCCACACGCCGCCCCCCTCCCCGACCCAACCCACCCACTTACACACCGCCACCTACCAAACACTCCTCTCGTTAGCTCAACGACAATTTACCACGCTCACTCTCGTTCATCCCTCTCCCCGTCAAATAATTCCCCTTTCCTTCGTCAAGCTCTCTATGTAACAGGGGTGGCCAAACCGCGGCTCGCGAGCCGCATGCGGCTATTTTAACTAAGTATTTTAAATTTTCATTCAGAGACGTGTCATCGTTCTTCACTACAGAACACAGTTACGTAGTGTGACTTGAGAAGTGTTTGGGACGCCACATATCTGAATTGCTTCGGATAAAGGCTATGTTTTACTGCTCGTAAATTTATGAGCACAGATGTGTCATGCGGCTCTCGAAGTTCTGAAGATTGTCTTATGCGACTCTGAACGTAAGTTTGGCCACCTCTGCTATATACGTCACCCTTTCATTAATTTTGATAGCCTGCTGGTGGGCGGAGGGAAAGAAACAACATTCTTAACAAATAGGCAAAATTTATTCCGTGACCTTTATGGCGTAATTTTTCACCTGAATTTTCTCTCGCAGGTTGTGCAACTTCGTAAAAAAAATCTGTGAAGACGGATGATTTTCAACGTTTGAACCCCCGAAAAATCGCAATTTCTCGACTTTTTGCAGAATAGTTGATCGCTTCGGCTGCAGCGCCACTCTCGCCATGCGCCTTCGAAAGGTATCTTCTTCTGAAAAGATTTTGGGAACTTGTGGTGAGGGATAATGGAGAGGAAGAGGATGGAGGAGGGAGAGAGGAGGCAGTCTAGAGGAGGTGGTTGGTGGAATTGGAGGTTAAGGGTTTATGGATGGTGTGATGAGGGTAGAAAGGAAACCCATAATTTGAGAAAAAAAGGGCACCCAGGAGGTTTGGAGCGAAAATTGGATAGGAAATTAAACGCATCCTATGCAACCTGTAAATGCCGTACGCTTGACATAGAGAGAGGGAGGGGGAATAAGGATACGGAGGGTAGGATACATCCTGTCCCCTTCCCGGTAAACGAGTGGTTGTGTACCTCGGATTTGGAGTTCAGAGATGCGAATAGGTCCAGGATGAAGGGATTAAACCTAGGTAAAATGGGTAAAAATAGAGTAACATAGAATAAAATGCGGGAGAATGAAGAGAGAAATAAGGAAGACTCCGGGAGAATTTCAAGGAAGAATAAAGGGAAAGGGAGTTTAAAAGAATTCTATACGGTTGCGGAGAGTAAGAGAATGTGGAGGGGTCGGTTTAACTTAAAATCATAGACCAATCTCCCGACAGATTTATAATGATTATGGTGATATGGAATAGTTTGTGGTTATTGATAGATGAAGGGAAACCTGCATCCATGGGGACCTACCAGGTAACACAGAATCCTTATGCCTTTTGATTTTTCTCTATCGTACTGAAAGCAAATGCTCTCTCCAATCGATTCTTTAGGAGGGAATGAGCCAAGTTGGATTAAAAAAACTGAATTTTGTTACTCGCTACATATTTTTCCATGCAAGCGCTGACATTTCAGCCAAGCAAAGTTATCGTGCGTGCACTTTTCCAAGTCTTTCTAGCCGTCAACGTTTCGCTTATCGACGAGTAAATTATGGATTAAAATAGTAATTACTTCAGTAACGAGTAGGTCGAAAGGTTGGACAAAAAATAGCCTTCTCAATGAGCTCGAAGTACCAAAAATTGTTTTAGTCGCGGAACCAGTAGGTTCTTTTCAAGGTCGAGCTATTTTCGATATAATTGCAGGCACCGCTCAAAAATGCATCGGCATGCCGTAATGAGGGAACTGGAAAAGTTTCTTTCTCTCCATGCCGCACGCGGCTCCAAAGACGGGAAGTGCGTCGCGATGGAAGAATCAACGGAATCTGCAGCGCGTGATTCGCCTCATTACAGCAGGCGGCGACCTTTTTGGTGTACGGAAGAGGGTAGGGGGTACGTCTACGACAACTTATGAGGGTACATTAGGCTTCAAACAAATTCATTTTTTTCCATTACCGTGCAAATCTGCGGAAGTGTGAACCGCTCGCCAAGGGGATTGGTGGCCGAGGAGGCACCGCCTCCAGCGCCTCTGTTGATTGGTGGCGACGGGCGAAAGAACCACGAGGCAACGGAGGCCCACTGCAAGTAGAAGAATAAGGGAGTGGGTGGGTGCAATGAAAGAGGGTGGGGAGCGGAGGGGGGAGATGGATGGGAATGTGGGAGATGATGGAGAGGGAGGAGAAGATGCAGGAGGCGGGCGAAGGAGGAGAGAAAGAGAGAGAGGGATTGACGGGAGAGGGTGGAGGGGGAAGAGGGAAGGGGCGTTACACGATTTTTTTCGAGGGGGAGTTAAGCGGTTTTGGAGAAAATTAGCAATTTGGGGAATAGGCAGCAGGTACGGGGAAAGACAGCCTTTTGCCTTTGAGTTGGGTCGGACCACCATGCCGCGAATGTCCCGTATATTCTTATGGTTTTTAAACTCTGCGGACATCATTTACTGCTCATCGTGAAACAGTGCGGTGGCTCCGTGGGACTGCACTCTTTTTTTATTTAATACAAAGGTGGGAGAAAGCATTTGTGGTTGAGAACATTGGATGGAGGCGCTGGTGTGTAAGCTGAGGGCAAATATTCATGCACGATTTGATATATTTCGGTGGTGAGATACATAAGATAGAAAAAAGGAAATTTTGGACATAGCAGGATCTAAGAAGTTCACGACGATTTTAGAGGTGGCAATAGTCTATAAAAATTCACATTTCAAGACAAAAACATAACTACCACAATTTTAAGTGTCGCATGCAACTAACTACTGAGTAGAACGCTTTGGATATGTGCAATACATGAGAAACGTAGGAAAACAAAGCTCTCATTACTGAAAAAAGAATAATGAAGCAAATACGACAGGTTGAAACGAAACATATGCATTTCATAATTCTAAAAACTCTCCTCGGAAGCCGAGTTGCGTGCCACAAAAGGGGGGAAAGCGTAAGTTACAGACATAGTTATCCCTAGGTCAAATGTTCACCTATTTCTCAACGTCAACTTCTGAACCCAAAGCTCACGAGCTATAAAAGGAAATCATTTCTACTTTGCCTAAGAAAATCATTTCTAGGACGTCAAAGGTATTAAACACACACTATGAACTTCACGGCACGTTTTTTTTTCCGGATGAGATAGCAAGCACGGAGTCAACCAAAGGATACACCATGCCCAAATCGAGGGTTTGGACGAAAAAAACGCTAATAGAAACTTTATCGCAGGCAGCTCCGAACACATAACCCATGAAAACAAGAAAACGGAAATTAAACTCGACGAGCGAGACAGGTCTTAGCGGTGGAGAAATAATAATAAAAGAAGAACGCGAAGATCGCATCCTCGCTTCGTATAATCTTCGCGGTCATGTGCGAACATCAAAAAACGTAAAAAATCTCGAAAGAATGAAAACGGCAATCCTCGACTCCTTGGGTGCCAAATTTAGCCGCCCCCTCCTAACGCTAGCTTAACAAGAATCGCAAACCAAGCGCGCATTAAAGTTAATCTGCATAAAAATAGAACCTTTGAAAAAACGAAAATATTCGGAGAAGTAGGTAAAGGTGCACGTGAAATAAGCGAGAGAGTGAAAAGGAAGTCGGCGAGAAAAAGAGGGAAAATGGAAGGAGAAAAAGAGAAAGAAATACGAACGGTGTAGGAAGGAGAGAGATAGATAGAGGGGCTTGGGTGAAGGACAGAATGGTGTGAGGCAAGTGGAGGTGCGAATAAGGTGGTAGGGAGCAGGCAAGGACGGAGAATCGGAAGGGATGTGAAAGGGTTGAGAAAAGAAAGATTGCCAGGAAAAGGAAAGATATCGGGAAAAAGAGAAGCAAAGATCGGGACAAAGTAAATGTTCGGAAGAAAGGAGAAGAAAGCGGGAAAGGAAATAGCACGATTGAAATATGTAAATGACAAGAGGAGAGTAAGGATAGAGAAAATCAGATATGAAGAGCAGATTAAGATAAAACATTAATGATTGTAGAACGTCTGCACCGAATGAATTAAAATACAGCGTAACCTCGAGAGAACGAGTACGGCATATAACGAGAATTTCGTTATAGCGAGCGAAAACCCCGTCAATTTATTAACGTCACATATAGTGCAGATAATTTTCGGACATTACGAGTACTCGTTAGAACGAGTATTTTTACGAATTTTTATAAATTCTCGCTATATCGAGGTTTCACTGCAACACGGAAAGAGAAAGGCAAAGGTTGAGACGAGAACGATTCATGAGAATAGTTAGGAGTTAATTCGAGTAAGGATTTGAGGAGGGAATTGTACGTGTGCGCGCGGGAGGTAGGAAAGGTGGAGTGCCTATTTGGAGAGAAGGGAGAGAGGGCAATTGTTGGCGAGAGGGCAAGGGAAGGAACGAGAGGAGATGCTCGAGGGAGGATATGAGGAAGAGAAGAGAGATTACGAGCGACAATAAAATGGTCGCCAACGGTGAGAAGAAAAAGTGTGTGCGAGAGAGAGAGGAACTACAGCGCTTTTTTATGATTCCAGGACACCCAATAAAAGAGCGGCCCGCCCCGAGATTAGACGACGGCGACGGCAGCGGAGGAGGAAAGGGACGCCTCCCTCCCTCCCTCCCCTCTCGCCCCCGACGGAATTCGGTACCTTTTCCACGCAACCCTTTGGCTTCACTTCACACCCCCACCGCGCCCATACTACCAACACACCCGCTCCCTTACCTCTACCCCCTCCCTACCTCCAACTTTCTCCCTCCCTCCTCCTCCCTCCTTTCTCCCTCCCTCCCCGACTCCCCTTTTGTTCCCTCCTGTGCGCCCCTCCCTTCTTCGGCGAGCTCCGCCATAAAACGTTCCTATTCACGGAATAATAAACGCTTAATATTCCAAATGCTTATTCCGCTCCAATTCTTTTTGCCGTCTCCGCGCGGTGGATATATTTTTTTTAATCTTCGCATCTCATTCGCTCCTTTCTATATTACCGCGGAACAAAGAAACCCGTCGAAAACTTTTCGAACGTAACATTTTGGCATGTCCCTTAGAAATTCATAAGCAAAGAGTAGAAGGATAATTGATATATATATATATATATATATATATATATATATATATATATATATATATATATATATATATATATGGCCTACGCGTCTCATGCGCCTTTGTCCCTTTGGGGATTTTCCCTTTCGATAAAAATCTGTGGAATTGCGTCGTAAACGGAGACGGCAAAATAAAACAGAAACACTCGCGCAATTCCAAACAAAAAAGAGGTCCCAAGTCCAAAGTGCGAGGAAAAAAAGAGCTACTCTTGGAAACAAGCGAAGTTTTTGTCGGGTTCGAACAGGTGTTTCCCTTCCCGGCTTCGCGATAAAAATTATTTATAGAAAATTCGAGAATTTAACTCGGAAATTCTCCCGAGAAGTAACGCTATACGAGGGCCTCTCTCCTGCCAGGTAATCCTTCCATTTTAGCCGTTCGAGTTTTCCTGCTTTGTTAGTTACATTCGCCCATTTCACTCGCGCTGATGTTGCACATGCACCGACACTTAAACGTTCCGGAAAAAATTACCTTCCCGCAATGGCGGAGGGGGAGGGGCGATGGGGCCGATCGTCTCCCTCCTCCCCCCACGGAATACCCCATTGCCCTCCAATGGGTGCATCCCTAAATTCATTCAGCGCAAAATTCGTTAATCTTTCGCCGCAGATTAGGTATGTATGGTATGGGAAAGGTTCCGATGGTCGTAGGGATTTTTAAAATATAGGGTAGTCGGCAGAAGCGGATTCAAAAGGGGGAAGGGGTGACCGTTTCCCCTTAAGAAGCTTTCTTCCTGCCTTCCTACATTTATAGTTCGCGTGGAATTTTCATATTCTCCATCACTCTTTCGCGTCATAACTGGTTCGTTTTAAACGGAAATCCTTTCAGCGGAAACAAAATAATTACGGAGTAGTTGATGGTATCACATAACGGAAAATTGTCTCAGAATTTATAATTACGTGACGCAAAATCCACGTTATTGGATCTAAAATCAAACCCCTTTCTTCCTTTTTTCTAGAATATATTTAGAAAAATTCATGATTCCTCCTTCAATGTCTGCGCGGACATTTATAGCATCCTCTCGCTGTTAAGCAAAAATAATAACCAGCAAACATGGTATTGAAACGTAAAATCCACTTTGAGTGAAAATTACGGTAATTGCCAAATTCAGCTTATCTTTCAAAAATAAAAATATCCTCATTTTAATTTTAAATGTTATTTTATTTTTAAACTCCGTCGATTTGGATTTTCCAGCGAAACAAAACAGCGAGTTTATCAAGCGCACACTGAAAAATCAGACTTCGTGTTAGGTAGGTCAAATTTAGCCGATTCTCTTGCTCTACAATGGCATAATTGCCTCTCTACCATCCTTTCCCTCCCTTTTTCTCTCTCTCTCTTTGCCTTTCTCCTGCAATTATCTCTCCTTCGGGAGCCTTCAAATCCGGTGGATCATCTCGAATGCGATAGGAGACACGCCAAGACACATCTCGCCAATCCGGTAATTTCCTCGCGGACTTCCACCCTACTACGCACCAATGAGAGAAAGCCGTACTTATGAACGCCAATTCTCTCCGCTCGCGGTTGCGCTCCGGTAATTTCTTTTGTTTTTTCTCCCTCCCTCTCTCTTTCTTCCGTCGGGTTTCAGACAGCCACTCTCTCTCCGTGACTCCTCTAGGCATTCCTGAGAGCGACGCGGAAATTGCTAGGGTGTGAGGTTTTTGGAGAATGACACCCTTCATTATTCTCGCGGCAAAGCATATAATAGAATACTTACAGAATAAATGGATTTTATTTTTCATTCCGGTTCGAGTTTGCCAGCATGACCAACGGTAACAAATTTCTGTAATGTGGTCTTCCAGTCGTAAGCTATTTCGGTCAAAACGAGTAAAAAATTATAAAAATATTAATTTATCGAGAATTGACAAAATAAGCGGTGGATAAGTTGCAATCAAAGAAATGGCGTAATTCCATTGTAACAACACGAATGGAATATAAGCAAATTAGATGTACATACGTATTTGGAGTAGCTTTCAGATGAATTTATATAAAAGGCCTAACGTGCGGTGGTAGGGGAAGAGCTTTAACAATTATCCATAACAATAAAGTACAATGTGACCCAAAGGTCAGGACACAAAGGATTAACTCTTATTTTAACAAACGTTCAAACTGCTACAAATCATATTCATCAAAAACTGATCGATACGTGCTGTCCTCTTTTACATGCATAAGAACAAATTGAATTCACTCGTATTTGGACACTTTTCTTTCCGTTATCTCTTTTCAATTGATAAAGAAAATATTAAATGATTAAAACAATCATATAGATGAGCAACTAAAAGTTTTAATCCACTAATAAGCAATTGAAGTACAGAGATAGCGCCCCCCCTATATAGTGCCATCCCCGCATACCGCCCATGAATCGTTGTGAACATAAAATTCCAACTTATGATTAAACAGAGCAACCATATACAACCTCGATTTACCGAAACCACCGCTTTAACGCCAATGTCAGTGATCGAGATTTGACTGTCATTAACACGACAAAAAACAATAATTAAAATTATTAAATGTTTCAATGATTTTGTTAAAATAAATGTTATCCCTATGTTTCTTGACTTTTGTGTCACTCTGTATATTTCTGCGACTAAAATTTTACTCGTGAAGAGATACTTGTAAGATAAATATGACGTGAAATTTATAATTTGAAAAATAATAAATGGAGAAACGCTTGTCCCAAAAAAAACTGAGGATCATCAATTAACAGATGAGGATTTTCGCGACGAAGTAAAACTGATTGAGCGGGTAATTTTCTCTGTCGTGTCAAAACGTAAGTTAGGAATTCTGCTAAATATGTTACTGGGGAGAGAAATGCGACGTTATTTTGTTGCATCTGAGTAAGGATGTAATCCGACTGTTGGACGAAAATGTCGGCATGCTAGCGTGCATGCTGAACAATATTTTCGGCGTCTTCCTGCTTCGGGGAACACGTAAGTGACATATTTTTTTTCTAATAATGACCTGCGCCGACCTGTTTCCCATTTCAGTTTCTCCAGTCATTGTAGTACATCACAGATCTCTTACACTTTTGTTCAAATCTTCATTGCTCCAGGGAAATTACATTTTCCGGAAATGCACTGAAATCAATCTCCACGTTACTGCCGCCTAAGTGAGGGTAATCGCATCTTAGCTTGGGAAAATTAAAATTATGTTACGGCGTTTCATTATTTCTTTCAAATTTCATCATACCAAATTTAGTCTGCTTCTTCTCCAATCATGTTCCCCTTCATCAACAGAGACTGAGTTAGTGACATGTTTCTTTTTATTTCTACGTCATCTTTAATTTCGTTCGCCAAGCTCGAATATATGTATGTACCCGTTTGTGTTTATATTTACCCGGAGTAAATTTTCTTTAGTCCAAACAGAGTTTGAAATATTTCTAAAGATCGAAGTGGATTTAACAACGAAAGTAAAACACGTAAAAAGCGTTTAGAGCAAAGAATAAATTAGAATAACGCGCACTCATCAGCATAAATGCAAAGAATAAAAAATGCAAAGGTTGACGGAGTTTTCATTTTTTCGAAGAAACAGACCGGACCCTCATTCGGCCATTCGGGGAAATTGGCCGAAAAGGGTTAAATTACTCTCTCTCCCTCGCGGTCTCCCTCTTCTACACCCTTCTCATTGCCCCACAGCCAACCCAACCCCTCTCTCTCCCAACCGCCACCCCCTCTCTTCGCCCCGACGCTCAAATAACACTGGAGCCTGTCCAGACGTAAAACACAAATCTCTGCCCGACTCATTTTTTCCTCCTCTACCTCCCCTCCTCCTCCCTTCACTCCCATTATCCCCGTTCTTCCATACCTCCCTCCCTTCCTCCTCACTTCTTCACTCTTCTCTTACCTCTCTCTCTCTCTCGACTCCGATACCTCCTACTTTACTCCTCCTCTCCCTCTCTTTACTTTCCTCTCTCCCTCCCTCCCTTCCCCTCCCTCTCTCTCACTCCCTCCCTCTCCTCCCCCTCTCTTTCCTCGCACTCATTTCTTCCGCCTCTTACACGTCTCTGTTCCCGGTTTTTGCCAAACCTCGCACATTCCTAAAAGCGTTTGTTTTGTGTGTCAGTTCAGAGAGACGTGTTTGGAAGGGATACGAAAAAGAGGCAGGGAGGGAGAGAGGGGGGTAAAGGGGGAGGGAGAGGGGGAGAAAAAGCAGGAGGGAAAGGGGGAGGGAGGGTGTGTGGCTGAAAAGAAGGCGGGGGTGTGATGGGAGGGAGAGAGAAATGTGGAATAGGATTCGTGGGGGTAAGTGGGAGTATAAAAGTCAGGGAAGTAGTAGTGCGTGATTTAGGAGGTATAGTTGGCGGTGGTGGGCGGATGTTCTATTTAAGCTTGGAAAGTTTTCATAAAATGCGTTATTTGGTTTTTGTACGGAGCGAGCAGATTTAGGGTGCACAAAAGTGGAGGGAAGAGAAAGACTTCCTCTTTGAGTCGTAATTGATTGGATTATTCATGTTCCAGAAGGAAGTTACGCAGCCGAAGAACGAGTCCTAATCATACATGAAACCTTGAAATTCACAGGGCGTTTAATTAAAACGAAATTCGGACGCAGTGCATGCATCTGGACTCGTTCAATTTTTAAAAAATATTTCCAAATTGAGGATTATCGAAGAAAGCCACGCTTTTTTTAGTTGCGCGAAAGGTTTAAAAAAATATATTTTTGCCTGAATGTCATAACGTGAAAATGCTCGCTAGTGTCCTACTGAGCTGATATAACATTATAAAAACAAAAAAAATAATTAGATACGTTTTTGAAAAATAATACGAAACTACGATCGCTATGAATTCGAATTATAAGGAGATATTTAGTTATCACGTCTCACGATAAATGCCTACTCATGCAATTCCCAAGTCTGTTACTTCAAATGCAGAGCGACTCCGAAATTTAAATTTAACATAGCTCCACGCTCAACCCTGCCATAGTCTTCTACAACCACATTACCCTAAGTATCTACCTTTGCACTACCGTGCTGATTGTAATATAAAGATTTTGAGGAATATCTATCTTTTAGGCGATTGCGTTGGGTACTTACGCTTCGTCCAGAAGGGCGCTAACAATGGATTCAAGGACTCGGACTTACCTGAAGAAAAGAAAAGAGAAAGAGATCATAAATAAGACGTGAAATTTTTCGTTCCAAAAAACGGTCGGCGTGCATTAATACGCCTTCCGAAAGCACAATAAATCGTCCATCATCTTTCAAATGTATTTTTACCACAGACCAAATTATTACTCATAAAACTTTAAAAGTTACGCATGGATCAGGAGGTCAAATAATTTTCAAAGAACTTATCTGCAAAAAAACTTCACTGTGCTTTTAAAGAAACATATTGATTGATGAGGTGATGGCAAAATGGGAAGATGGTGGAAAGCGTGTGGGAGAAAATGGGAAGGAGTGCCGGACAGGAGAGGCTGTGGAAGAGAAAGAGAGATGAAGGGGGAGATGAAGGGAGAGATGGAGGGAGGGAGAGATATAGGTGGAGAGAAATAGAGAGAGAGGCAGACAAAAGGAGAGAGAGAAAATGGAATCACATTAAGAGAAGATTGAAGCGAGTAGGACTGTTGGCTAAAGAAGAAAAGACGCGATGGAGGTAGGAAAGAGATAAAGGCTGGGAGCGTAGGAAGTGTGGAAAGTGGGATGCGGTGGGGGCTTGGGGGCGGAGGTGGTGGCGGAGGAGGATTGCCGAGGTGACATGTGGCCGGCGGAAGGAAAGGGTTCATTTTGGGAAGGCTGTCGGTCGGGGAGGGCGTCAATGGAAGGGGACGAGGGGGCGGATAGACTGGCGTTTTCTTAAGAGGCGTGATAATGGAAGGTAGGATGTTCCGGGAGAGAGAGAGGAATGGAGGGAGAGAGAGGTCTGTGGAGTGCGGGAAAATGGAAGGGGAGGAAGTTTGTGGGGAGAGGAATGCGTGAGAAAGGAAGACCGAAATGGAGTGTAATAGCTGGAAAGGAAAGAAGAGGTAAAGAGGAGAAAGTGAACAGATGAGAGACAAAGAGGAAGATATAGAAAGCGTGGCATGGAAAGGGTGAGCTAGAAGTATGCTTAGAAAATAATGCGGGCAAAGAAAAAGACCAAACGAGGCTGAAAACAAACGGGAAAGAGAGAGAGAGAGAGAAAGAAGCGGGAATAAAGGTGGGGAAGGAAAGGAAAGGGATATGGCGGATAACCCTTGGATCCTAAAATCGGAAAATACCTAAATCTAGGAGTATTTCTGCAAGAGCATTTACTCACCTCATTCCGAATTACCTTCTAATGGTAAATTCTACTATAGAATAAGAACCTCCAAAAACGTCCAAGAGTTAATTTCTACATTACTGCGCTGACATTGGCTCGAGATTTTCGATTTATGCAAGTAATACAAGGATGTATCCATTCACATATCATAGATCATCATTATGCGACAGGTTCGTCACCAGCCAAACCTGCCAAAACGGCCAGACCTGACGGATTAATGCTCTTAATCAGTTGTATCTACGCTTTCCGGTGATTACAATATTTCGTTCAAAATTCACAATTTTTCAGATATGTTTCCCAGAAAACCTACGGGACGTGCAGTCTTGACAAAGCTGTGAAGTTATCCGATATGGTATGTATTTTAATAGAGAAAAATACCTGCTGCAAACATTGCGTATTATACGACGAATTTGATTCGACGTATGGGGCAGATGCAGTGACCAGGTCGCCACATGTCTGGCAAATATCTAAATCTTTTCTGTTCCTTTCAAGTTTCTAGATACGATAAAATTTCTTCAGAGATGAGTGCAATGTGTCCCGCGAAACGAAATTAAATTAGGGATCACGGTTTCATAAAAAAGAAGGAAGGAGGAATATTGGAGGAGAGGTGCAAAAATGAAAACGAATGAATTGCTTTGAAAAGGAAAAAGGAGAGATAGAGGATGGGGAAAGATGGGTCGAGGTAGTGAAAAGTGAAATAAAGGAAACTTTATTTATTTAACACTGAAATAGAATATCCTCTATTACCTAACCCGGCCATCAAATCTTACAATATGGAACAAAATTAACAAGCATTTTCACGATGAATGTATAAATAGTTATTGTACAACTAAACATTTTTCAAGAGGCAGTAAGATAAAGGGCATATAATCTTTACAGAGCGGAGTGAGAGAGATATTTTCTCGCTCCAATTGCCGCATGTAACATTCTTGAGTCTCCTATTCATAACATTTACCATTATTATTCGAAATTGGTGAGCAGGTGTGATAGACGAACCATAGCATTTGGCCCTAAGTGTTAGGAGCAGGGCCGGCCAAGTGGAAGGTGCAGCGGATGCAAGGCATCCGGGTCCCCGATTTTTAGGGGCCCCCAAATGTTGAGTATAAGTAATATATTTAAATCTTTAAACAAATTATTGCTTTTTATTAAATTAAATATCATTACAGTTACTTTATAATTGTTTATAAGCAGTGTCGGATTAAGAGATTTGAGCTTATTGATGAAATAGTCATACTAAAAGATTTAATATCAAAAGAAGATAATGTAAATTCTGCACAAGAGATTTTAGAATTTATATTAACTAATAATTTAAGTGAAATATTACCCAATGTTATGACCGTACTTAGATTATTTTTGACCTTGCCCATAACGGTGGCAAGTACAGAGCGATCTTTTAGTAAATTAAAAATTATTAAAAACTATCTTCGCTCAACGAGGTGTAATGAGAGTTTAAACGCTTTTAGTTTATTAAGCATTGAAAAGATATCGTTAAAGAATGTGATTTTTCTGATATTATTGAGAATATGCCATTGCAGAAATCCTATATGTAATAATTATTGTAATTAAAGTGTAATTTGTTTTATTAATATATTTATATTTTTTGTTCCAAGCAATATTTTTAATCGCCTCTAAAAGTACATGTTCTCTCTAAGCTGTAACATTGATGTGTAAAAATGGCAGGTTTTTTTGACATAAGGGGCCCCAAAAACTTGCTTCCATCCTGGCCTCCGAAAGTACTTGGCCGGCCCTGGTTAGGAGTGTTGTATTCCTGTCACGTTCAGTAAGTACACATAAAATAGGAATGGATTAAAACATAATCCTTCCCGCTGGCTGAAAAATTTGTCGCGTTTCAGTTTTTACTTCGAATTAATTTGTGTAATAAGCTTAAACGTTTGTTCGCTTAAAAAAACTTAATTATGAACTCTGTTACCCTTAGTATAGCAACTGTATAGGTGCATATCATAATTAAAAATTTAAACAAAATGTATCATACATGACGTTGATTGTAAAATAAGTGTATACACAATCGTGTTTCGGACAATTATAATTGGCATTTATTGCTTGGAGAGAAAATTTATTTGTACCAACCGTTTGCTTGGCAGCAGTCCAGAATGTATTCCAATTTGAATTGCTAATCAGAAGCAAAATATTCCCTCACTTATAAGTATTTAGTCTGCGTCAATCTTCCTCGACTTCCTAATTTACAGCCGATACAAGGCTCGAATTTTGGCATTCATATCACTTTAACGACTGTCATCAGCAGAAGATTACTTTCGGTGTGAAACAGAATGGAAATGTTCATGCTGCATACACTAGACTGCTGTCCGTTGTCCAGACGTTGCGCCCGCTAATAAACATTTTAAAAAATACGACCATTGTCGATTAAATTTCAAACAAGAAGCAAATCTGAAAATGACAGACGAATCCACTTTTCTCGGCGTCGAGTGAGTTTTAAGACAGCTCCCATTACTAAAAACGAGACTCATTTTCTCTGCAATACCCGAGAGCCACATAACCATCCCGTATTTCTTCCTTTTTTGTTTTCTTAAGAAGTCAACTGAGTAAGGGAGTTTGGAGTCCAAAGGGAGAGGTGGATGTTTGAGGAGGGTGAGGGGAAGAGAGAATAGGAGATGAGGAGAGAGAGGAGAGAAGGGAAATGAGCGAAGTAAGGCGCAGCATGGGGCCACGAGAGGATGGGAGAGAGAGAGGAGGGAGGGAGAAATAGAGGACAAAGGAGCTCATTCACGTTTGTGAGGTGGAGAGGATGGAGGAAGAAGCGGGGGCAGAGAAGGGAGAGGAGGAGGAAAAGGAGCGAGACAGAGGGGGGAGGAAGAAAAGGACAGGGATTGGGAAGAGGGAAAGTAGAAAGGGAGAAAGTGAAGGTAGGAGGGCAGAGAAGGGGAAAGAGAGGGGGGAAAAGAGAGAAAAAGGAGAAAAGAAGAGATGAAAGTTGTGTAAAAGAGAGAAAGATATGAGAATGGTAATAGGATTGACGAAGGACGTAGGCCGACGAGATCGAAGGGAAGGATGTTTTAAAAAAGACCGTTTAGAGAGGGCGGGACCCGGGGCAAGACGTCAAGGAGTCCTTTAGACGTGCGTGTGTGCGCAAACGAGGCGAGAATTTTCGACCGGCCCGGAATTACTTCACGATTCATGATAAACTTTACGATGACGTCCTTAATTCAACGGTTTTTCATATCAAGAAAACCAGAGAAAATTGAAATTTTGCTTACAAAAGCTTATACAAAATAAATACCGGCTAGAGCTGACGAAGCCAAGCATCGCAACCCGTGTTGTATGTTTATAAAAGTCAATTTTCTTTGGTTTTTTCCGAAAGAACCTCGCGAATCCTACAATAAGTTAATTCTCGTAAATCAAGCGGCTCGCGGCGAAACTATCATTTCAGGATAACGGGAACGGTCTCAAAGATTATTCGTGGCGATCTCTTGTCATAACAGGCTAGCATCTCCGCGTTAGTTGATTTTTCACTGAAAATATTTCTTTCGCCTGTAAAAACAAATTTGTGGCACTATTTCGAGACATTTAAATCTCATTTTCTGTCCAACTCGACTGAAGATGGTCACATTATAAGAAAAATATTTCCGGCGTATTATGTCTTTTTCCCGCATTTCCTTTCTTTTAATCTTTACCGAGGGACCGATGAAAAAAATGCCGCAAACGTTGGAAGTGCTATAAAGGACTCGAGAAATCCTTTGAAATGAGCCGCCGAACAGAATCATCACGATCATAAAACATAGCGGATTTTTTTCTTCAAATTTTCCACTTTTGACTGGAAGGAGGATAATATTCTAGCTTCGAGGCACAGTGGCCACTGCACTTTTGGAAGGGACATATTATCGGAAAAAAATTATGAGAGACAGAGAGGTTGAGGACCGGAGGAGATCACGCCGATGCTGAATGCAGCACATCTAATTTACCCTGAAATTCACCAAAATGGCGGGTGACTTGACGTGACGACGCAAATGTCCCTAACAATTTTCACCTGTATGTTTGACTCTCCTATCTCCGACTATTCTAGGAGAAAAAAAGCCACGATATCGCTCTGCACTACAATCGGATCTAAGGCATTTTTCCGTCGCTAGTATATCTCCCGACATGTGTGATTATTACTGCAACAACATAAGCCAGGGGTGGGCAAACATTTTATGAGGCGGATATATATATATATATATATATATATATATATATATATATATATATATATATATGCGGGCCGCATTATCAGATTCTAGTTCATCGGTGGGCCGCATTAGGATTCGCATCGGAAGTAAGTTTGGAGAATGCGAAGGAACCCATTAGCCAGAATCAATAACTAATAATATTTTAGAGTCATATATATGAGAGAAGGTTTTCCGGTCACAATTTTCACCCACAAATATGAAATGATCAGTATCACATCCCACACTTCGTTTTCATAACGGCATCACGGGCTGCTTAAAATGCCATCGCGGGCCTGATGTGGCCCGCAAACCGTAGTTTTCCAACCCTGATCTTAACTAAACCTTCCGGCCTATACTTCTCCGTAATTTTCATCTCACATCAGCGCCTTCATTATTTTAGGCACCATTCCCAAGATAAATCAAGACCTGTCACGTGATTGAGTTCCATCAACTTCCTGACCCATAATTTCATGATCTTGCGGGAAATTCAACCATCCAAATTAATCATTAACGTCCTTCAACGGATGTCATAACAGCGCGGCGTATTCCAAATGCCAACACAACGCGCCGTTAGTCAGATTCTATGAACCATTTTTAGGCTCGTAAGGAGCAGTTCGTGCAATTCATAATCGGCACCTATTCCGCTGAGGTAGTGTTGATGTACCGCGCGGGGATTGGGGTTGTGGGGTCGGGAGAGAGCGGGTGGGTGATGGAAAGGGGGTGGAGTGGGAGTGAGAAATGGTTAAAGGGAGAGGGAGGTGGGTGGTAGGAAGGCGCGTGCACAGCCTCGGACGCAAATAGCAGTCGGTCACCGAAAAGCAACACTTGAAAAGCTTATACTCTTTGGGATACCAGTCACGTGATTCGACCTCGAAATTCCTTAACGAATATCCAACACTAAAGAATCCCACTTACACTTAAACGCAACGTCTTGCTGGCCTAAGTCCTCCACCCCTTTCTCCCTCTCCTTGCCCATCTATCTCCTCCCTCCAACCCGCGATCTCTTTAGGGTAAACCTGAGTGTGAAGTGGACGGCGCCGTTCTTCATCGCCGGCATAAGTGACCCTAAGTCAACGAGCAGTGTTTGTCGCGGCGGCTGGACTGGGGGGGGAGGGGGTAATGGGAAATGGTGGGGGGTAATGGGAAAGGGAAGGGGGTAATGGGAAAGGGAGGGTGGAGAACGGGAGGCACAGGATGCATGAGGGCCGCCTAGAGACGCATTTTTCAGAGGATATATGTAGCGGAAAGTAATATTGGCCTCTTCGCTCGAGAATTAATTGTGTTTAGTCGTCGGTTTCGGAGCGAGCCATGGGCGAGGGAGGGACGGGGGGAACAAACAGGAAGAGGAGAAGTCAGTCACATGGCGACGAAAAGACTGCCGTCTCTCGGGCGATGCTTATGTTATTATAGAGATGTGGAACAGGCCCTTAAGGAAAACATTTTATGAATGGAACTTTGACCCGGAAAGATTTTAGAGTGGCAAAACCAAATTTAGTTCAAGGATATGAAAGCACTCTTATAAATAAAAAAGAATGCGGCATGTACGTAGACGGATTTTAAAATTATGCTTAACAGAGTATAACATTGCTTGCGGTAGTTCGTTTATTCTCTTTCCCAATCTTAAACCCAACCAAACACAAATAGCCGTGGGTTTACGTCATAATACAAGTTTAAAGATCCCATCCCATGATGTATATCATCTTCCTCCTGTTTCGCGATTCAATCTAATATTTTTACGGGTCTGGATACCGCCAGCCTATATTTCCGTTCGTTTTCTGGATCTTATCAAGTTTCCCGGTGGACGTCATCTGCCTTCCTTCCTTGCCAACCATTAAAACAATACCGGTATTTCCAGTTGAAATTATTAACAATTTCGCCCAAAGCGAGGGGGCGACAGACGAAATTCAGAACGGAAGTCGAGGAAGAATAGAGGTAAAAAATGACAGCGAAGAAAAATTCAGTCGGCGAGAGAAATCAGACAAAAAAGAGATGAGATGAAAGAGGAGGAGAGGTGGGTTTGGAAATAGAGAGAGAGAGAGAGAAAAGTGCTCATTAGGTCAAAGGAAAAGAAAGCATGGGAACTATTAACGTTGCAACAAAATCACACGAAATATTTTAATCGTTAAGAATTGGCAGCAAGGAGAATCCCTCCAGCGAAGCAAGACTCGTGAATCTAGGGTGGCTGCCTTTCCGGGTTTGACCCGGAGTCTCCAGTTTCGGCAAGATATCTCCGGCCTATGGGTAGTGTCATAATATCTCCGGGTCAGCGAGATTAGTAAAGTTTATTTAAAAATCCGCATTCAAAAACTATATTAGAGACATCTCATGACGAGTTGCATAAGTACCTATGATTTGACGAATAACAAATTCGACACAATTGAAAGTTGGCAACTCCATCTCTGGGTGTTTTGTTAGGTTAGCTGGGAATTCTCACGTATGAGCTGTAAAGTAATAGTTACAGACTTACCGTGTTTTGAAAGGCCTTTAGCGTGCATTACATTAAAAACTAAACTACTGGGTGAGTATAAGATAAATGGCCGTTTGAATTTTTACTTTCTCCATAAGCAGTATATAGCATTACCGTCTCTACGGGTTAGAGCAAGTGCAAAAGTGGCAACTCGAGCCATGACTGGTACGAAAGAGGAGGGATGCAGGCGAGGCAATGGGATGGGGAGGGCAAAGCGTGGTGGAGAGTTTTAGTAGGGGAAGGAGGTTGAGGAGCGACAGAGGAAGTCCGTCAGTCCCTCTTGGCTTCGAGGATGAAATCCTAAAGTTTCCAGAGACAGGAATGTCCCGTGCTTCGACCCCTAGGATTAGAATTTCACAAAAGCGAGAAAGCAAACACCGCGCTACTTCCATCAAACTTCCTCATTGTTTACGCCGAAACAATCGCCGCGCGAAGACCGTTTATCCCAGAGAGGATCGGGAGTAGGGGGAGGGGAAGAGTGGAAGGAGTGCGCGACACTTGATTTAAAAGTGCGCTGGAGGGGGATGGAGATTTGTTGATATTGGGAGGGATGGTGTCGGAGGGTGGAGTGGGCTGCCGGGAGGGGAGAGAACGGGGCCAGTGGAGGGATCGGTGGCCCCAGAGGGAGGCTGCGTAGCGTCATCCGGCGACAGCCCAGAGCGGACGGCGCGTATAAATAGACGGACAATCTCAGGCGCGCGTTTTGGATCCGATCTACCCCTCTGCGACCACTCTCCACGCCCACCCCCACGCCCTCCTCCTCTCGGACCCTCCCTCGCCGCACCTCCTCCCCCCAACATCTCTACCGGCGTTCCTCCCCCGCCTCCAGGCATGGAGACTCCTCTCTCTCCCTCTCAAAAGGAGTGGGGAAGGGAGGGAGGGCAGGCCCCAACAATAACAGCGCTCCCTCTGCAGAGCTTCCTTCTCCAGAAATAGTGAACGCAATAACGAGAGGGACGGAGGAATGGTGACGAAATGCCACCCACGGTGTGCAGCATGGGAGGGGGAGGGAGAGAGAGGGTGGGAAAGAGGGAGAGGAGAGGAAGAGAGATGGAGAGGAGAGGAAGAGAGATGGAGAGAGATAAAGAGATGGAGAGAAGAGAACGGAGAAAAGGAGATGCATGAAAAGGGGAGAGAATTTGAGAGCTACCAAGAGAGATGGAGAGAGAGAGAATGCGTAAGAGAAGTAGGAGGAACGGTGGCAGAAAAGGAACTGAGACGATCAGCGAATTTAAAAAAATCGGTGTAGGATACATTGCACGAATTTTCTCATATCTGTCGGCTTCTACACACAGGAATGCCACTGGTTATTACTCGTATATATGGACGGCTTGGCGGTAGTTGGGCGTAAATCTCGATTGTTTCACAGAGCGAAACATCCTTATTTTTTTAGATATATTACGGCTAACGCAGTATTTTTCTGGATAGATGGATCTATAACTGGATGAATTTTAATTTAAATCCCTCATGCCATATTTGAGAAAATCGACATTGTGTGTAATTCGCCGAGAATAGACTACCCTACGTCTTTTGCGATGCGGTTTATTTCAATGAGACTTCTATTATTCTTGGTGATATATTACACAAATAAGAGATTTCATCCGGTATTGTTAAACCGTTCAGGTCCTAGAACTGTCCACAGAGGACAGACTACAACGGAGATTGTACATTCGTCGAAATATCAAAGTTGAATTGTTTCACCATCCAAATAATTTCCATATATAGTTCGACTGTAACAAAGTAAATAGAAAAAATGAGTGAGGTGACCGAGGACAGGATCGTGAGAGAAAAATCGAATACTGGAAAGAGGAGTTATGAGAAAAAGAGATGAATACAAGTTGGGAAAAGACAAATTTTAATAGGAAAAGACGAATTGGTAAAGACAAGGACAAAAGGGGCAGAGAAGCTAGAAGCAGGCTGAGAGGTGAGGGAACATATGAATATGGAAAGAGGTTTAAAGAAAAATGAGATACAAAATAGAGAGCGAGTGGACAAAAAGTCGGAGAGGTACGCGCATAACTAAAACGGACAGAGATAGAAGCTTGGGAAACATCTATTTCGCTTTGAAGGCGTCCATTGTTGCAGAAACTACCGCAGTCTTGTTTGGTTTGGCTAATGCTCCCTTCTCCTACACGCGGTTGCAAGAATTCTAAGTGGCAATCAACTTTAATTCCATTGTATGTATAAGCTAAAAACAAAAGCTGGAGACGGCCGAGTTCTGGGAAATATACTCAGATTCGGTGTGTACCCGACAATGCCTAATTAGAATCACTCGTCTACGATTAGAAAGAGAAAAATGGTCTATTTTGGCGTCTCGCTTCGCGCGCCGGAACAACGACGGATGGACGGGAAAACGAGCAGGTACGGACCTCGAATTTGCGCCGCGGCCAGATTCAAACCGCGCGTGTCGCTACGGGTCTTTCCGCGTGATGAGAGATTCAGAATGGAAAATCCAACACGCTTCCGATGACATATATGTGAGACCGTGGGCATGCGTTTCGGGGAGAATTTTTGCTGCCGTGGCATGTACTCAAGAGTTAATGGGTCTGTCGCTGAGGCGCCACGGGTTATTGGGCGGCAAGAGTGAGTGAGAGAAAGAGGGAGACGGACGCGAGGCGCACGCCACCTCCGCCCACGTCCCGCCCCAAACGCCCTCGCTGTTAAAAAAAGCGGGTCGACTTTGGGGGTGGGCCATTAAGGAAGCGAAAAGGATTTCAGAAGAAAAGGGTTGTGTAGGAGGTTGGAGACGGAGTTGGGGGGTTGAGATGGGGAGACGCAGAACGATGGGGCCAGTCTTTTAAACCAAGAGAGTACAGGGGACGTAATGCGATGGTTTGATTGAGCCAATTAGAGCAGTTTAAGGGCTCGTTTTAGAATAAAATGTGTTGTCAGGGTTACTGAAGGCAAACTCGATTTATTTTACAACGAGAGTTTTCGAAATCGGGCCAACGTAGCGTATAAGAACCGAAGCGACTTAATGGCATAAAATTATTTCAGACAAGTACTCCTCTCCTCCGAAGAAGCAGTTAGATCCGATTATTCTTTCGTTGCCCTTTTCTAAAGGAATTCTGAACTTAGGCAAAGAATGCATACGATAGAAATATAAAAAGTGTGTTAAGTGCAAATTATTGGGTCTCTTCTCTGCCGTGCTCGAACAGTTTTCATTGAGAATATAAAGACTTGACTCATTGGAGAGAATAAGTGAAGGTATTCCAGGTAAATTGATACCAAATTCATCATAAAAACTTCGCTCGATGCTCAACCAAAATAAATTAACGATTCACAGAAACGAATTCATAGCAGATATTTCAGTGAAATAACGAAAGTATCTTAGTCCCATTTTCAACAACAGGAAAGAGGTAGTATTTTTTGTTCAGACAAAATCATACAATGGTCCAAAATAACTTTGAATTTACAGGATATACGAAACACACGAATGGAATCCAAATAAAATTGGTAAAAATGAGAGGGATTATTTTTGAGTGAACGAGATTGGGAGTAAAAATTATGTTGAGTGGCAAGAAGGGAATGGAAAAGAGAGAGAACGCATAATATAATTGGGGCAAACGAGGCGAAAAATCGCACTGTCGTGAATCCATCGCCTTTCCACTCCTCTATAATCGTTCTTTAAGTATCCCCCAATCCTCTAACTGCTCCTTGATATACGTCTTTAATAGCTCGATTAAAATTGTGAGAGATTTATTATATCAAACTTTCATCGATCTCATCATAATTGAACGTATAATAACGGAAGTGAGCAATCTTTAAGAGCATCTATCTGCAGTGTTTCCTTGAATAAAAGGATTTGAAACTGCTCATGAATGTCACACGATATTAGTACACACCTGAAATTTTTAAAGTAAATCTAACAATTAAGTAATAGGCAGTGCCGGAAATAGACATACGCCAAATAAGCCATGTCTTGGTGCCTCGCTGCCTCCAAAATTATTGTTAAAATTTTTGCAATATACGGAAAAAATCTATAATTACATATTTGGAGGCCTCATCATGTCTAAATCCGGCCCAGGTAATAGGACTCGGTTCTTTTTTACAATAAACTTAATTATTAAAATGAAATAAAAACCTAGCCAGTTTATGACAGCATTGAAAACACGCTCGATATATGATTTACTTTTCTAAACAGATATCCTCGTTAGAGCAGTCCAATTCCCCGCCCTCCGTCCGCACCAGACCAGACAGCAGCACGTCCCCCGATCACTCCATCATCTGAACACACGTAGTCCCGTGCCCGAGCGCATTTCCACGCACGGGTAACAAGGACGTGTGGATAGGATGGGAGTGATACGAGCAGTGGAAGGGGTTGTAAGGGATAAGCGTGCGGGAGACGAGGCGCGTGGCCCCGAGGCGAGAGGTCCCGCGGTGGGCCCTCTTACCCGCCCGCAGTCACCCGCAGACCCACGCATCCCGCTCGATCTGCTGCGGAAACGTCACAGTGTCTGATATCCCATCATGCACCTCGGCTGCGTCTGTCAGCCCTTAATCGCTGCACCTGCTCTCCCTCCCTCAAACCTCGATCCCCACTCCCTCTCTACCTCTCTCCCTTTCTCCCTCTCTTTCACTAACTCCGTTTTAGTGGAAGAGGTAGCTTTCCAGCTTCGACCTGGCCCAATAAAGACGTTTTTCTTTCTCTTTTCCTATTTGCGTCCTCTTTCCGAACTATGGCTTATCCCTCTCTTATCTCATCTAATCCCATTCCTCATTCCATCTCTAATTCCTTTCAAATCCTCCCACCTAATCCTTCAACCACTTCCATATTTGCAACTCAAATATTAACATCTGCTAGTGTTTCTACGCTTAATATTGGTGCATAATGCCGCATAATGTCCTGCCCTACGTTTTTACATCTAATTACAGTTTTAATCCTATCTGCAATTATTTCATTGTCCGGGTTAACTGATTTAGTTAAAAAGATTCGTGACAGGTTATGGATGATATTTTTATTCTATCTCGAGCGTCCATTACTTATATTTATAAATCTGTTTCAAGAAACAAAGTAGATGCCCGTCAGATCATTAATTAATTAAACCATTCATCCTACCGAATATTTTCTAGCTTCCTTGTTCAAAATCGCTCCTTTCGCACGTATAAAATACGTACCAATAGATAATATACAGTCATCGACTGTTGGAGATTGTGTTTAGCATGATGTACATGTGCGAAGCCAATAGAAAAAACTTTTGAGGAAACAGGAATATTTAATCCAATTCATCGAATGCCGAATGAATGTGTACATAGTTCGAGGGAGGTGTAAATTGGATAATTTCAGATGGTTGCCACTTCGAGGGAGAAACCGAAAGAAAAACAATAGAAGGCGGCCCAAGAAAACAATCAACGATCGAGCTGAACCGAATTTAGAGCGGTTAGCGACGCCAAAAAGAAAGAAGAAAAACTATAACGAGGCGACGTGGCACGGATATACTAAAAATATCACAAAAAAGTGTCTCCCATAAGAGAGTTTCGCGTCCCTTTCCCACCTCTCTTAAGTGCCTTCAAATGGTTCTTAACGACCACTCCAACTACGAGAGCGCTCGATTTTTTTCGAACCGGAGGAGAAAAAAAAGAAGATAAAATCAGGTGCGTTTTGAAAGCATCCCTGTATCGGCGGCGCAAAGCGCGGAAATATCCATTTGTTTTAATATCCCTTCCGATCGATGCATGCTGTTGAAATGGTCATGAGGCGACGATATCGCGAACGCACGCCGCGGAAAGGGACGGAGTGTGAGGAGGTGGGGGACGGGAGGGGGGGGGAGACAAAGTGTGTGTGTGTGTTTGCGGGGGTGGGGAGGGAGACGGTGCTCATCAATTTAAATCGGATCGAATGTCGTCATTTCCGGCTGCCCCTCGCATTCCGCTCCGATCCCTGTCCGGACCGAGTTTATATTTTCGTTTTTTTTCCCCCGGCATATTTCGCGATTTTTTTTCTGAAAGACTTAATCGAATCACAGGTTTTGTCGGCGATTTTATTTCCTTAACTTGAATTGTTAAAAACATTTTTATCATTTCGGGATCGTTCGTTTCGGCTCGCTGTCCCTTTCCCTCCCAACCCGTATTTGCGGTTAACTGATAACGAATTTCGCGCTCCGAAAATGGTCCGCCGGCATGAAAAGGAATTCTCGATTGCCCATTAGCGGTTTCTTTTTTTTTATTCCGCCGCCGCTGGCCGAGGCTCGCGTGAGAAGAGTAATTGGACGGCCGATGAATTCCCCGCGATAAAAAAAATGAACCGAATGGAATATTTTTTTTTCCCTCCGGAGCGCTGAAGAGTGATGATTTTTTAATGCCGATGTAACCGGCTGTTTACCGCTCCAAAATCAAACGCTCTGCGCGAACCTCCCGAAGAGACCCTCATTTGAGTTAAGCGGCTCAACACTTCATTTCGACAAACGGCGAAATCTCTCTCTCTCGCTCTCTCTTCTCCTCCCCACCCTCGCATTCATATATTCTTTGTAGATTTTTTCCATTCGTACCTAGGCCAGAGGAAATTGAAATGGCGAACTGATGTGACGAATCGCGCGTCACGAGTCGTATATTTCCAAATCGCAAAACGGGAAATTTGATCGCTATGAAAAATCGAATGGATATAGATGATAATAGAAGACGGAAGATAATGGTCGAGAAATTTGCCGAAGAGAAGAAAATATAAAATATTTCCACGTTAATATATATATATATATATATATATATATATATATATATATATATATATATATATATATTATTTAATTAATGAAAGGCGTTTATCTGTATTACTTGCTTTGTGATTACCACTTTATGAGCTCTGTTATGACTATGTACTTTCACTATTCTGTTTCTTATGTATTAGCGAGGGTTTCCAAACACTCATTTAATACGGCCTTCTCATCGACACGATTCTATGGTTTGTAAGAGGAAGAGATGTTGAACGCTATACGATAGTGGGTCGAAGAAGAGATACAGAACAAAATAAAAAAGTTTTATTTCCCTTCCACTATTGTGTAGCATTTTAAGTGAGTAATTGGGCGTTTAAGCTTCGAGTAAAAACATACGCAAAGCATATGTATTTTTAATATTGAAGGACTGATGATTTATGCATATGCACAATCAAGCTATAACCAGCACAAAATGTTTTTTTCTTTCTAAAGTAACCCGCTGAGAAAAAATAAGGAAATATCGTAAATACGGCAGCGTTATAACGGTTATGGAAGTTTTGAAATGGTTTTCAGGATTAACCCACTAAACTTCGAGAAAAAAAAATATAAAGTATCCAGAGACTGAGATATAATTTCATCGGTTGAGTTGTTTCGATATTTTCAGAATATGAAAACTTCATATATCGATATATATTAATAAAAAGGCCATCAAAAGAGAGAAGAGAGTCAGCCGATGGCGTCGAAGCGAGTCAATAAACTGGCAAGGACCTCCTCCACGTCACTCGAGGCGGCGTATACTCCACAGCAACGAACTGCCAAAGACACACGCTTCCACATCAGGAGCCGTAAACTCCGCCTCCATCAACCGAGACCCCTTTGTGCCCTCTCCCGATCCTCCCTCCCCTTTTCTCTTCCCCCGCCATCAGTTACTCTTTCAAAAAGTCCATCCCGAGGCGGTTGAAGGAGAGGGAAGGCCATCTTTGATCAATAATTGCCACAAGAATTGAAAAGAGGATGTCCCCCACACCACCTCGTGCACCCTTCCCACTCCCCCTCCCTCACCGTTCCCGGCATTCTACTCCCCGCCCATTCCCGTCTAATGAAGCTTGACAGGACCCCGTCTAACCCTTCTGAATAATTATGCACCCCGCCAATGCCTAGCGCGCTCCCCGCTTAATTCTTGCCAAGAGAACCTCTCCCTTTCTCCCACTCTCTCTCTTCTTACTCTCCTTCCATCTCTCTCCCTCCCTCCTTGCTCGCCGCATACCTATCCCCTTGGGGGAGAGGGGGAGGAGTAAAATACCCCACCCTTTCCCCCCGATCTCATATTAACCTCCTTATTCCACCCCCCCTTTTCTTCTCCTCATCCCTCGTTGTCTCCCGCCCGCAAAAGGGTCTTCTAAACTCACTTCCGGAAGCCTCCGTCTCCAAACACACGCCACTCCGCATCCCCCTTCCCTCCCCCATCCCCACTCCCCTTCCCAATCCCATTTTCAACCCCCAGCTCCGTAAACTCATCCATTCCCCCTCTCGCACCCTAAGCCGCTCCTCATCCCTCTTTCCCGTCCCCTCCGCCTACGTTCCACTGCTCCATCCCCCACCCCCTCCCTCTTACGACGCCCTCGTTGACAAGCAGACAAGTAGTTGAGAGTAACTGCTCCGGACGGATTGCATTTGGTGATGGAACGGTTCACAAGGAGGTTAAGCGATTTTAGCTTCTTGAGTTTCATGGATCAAATTCCTTGAAGGAATTGATACTTTAATGACAGATGGGTGTCAACGCGATTCAGACCGCGTTATGACAATTTTTATGCTGGGTTCGCGGCAGGAGTCGATACGATTTTAAGTTTCGTAAAAGAAACGATCCGCTTATAGTATAATATATATAGAGAGAGAGAGAGCCGATCTAAAATGAGGGGTAATCGAAAAGTAAGAATCGTACTATACCAAACACATGAATTACATATTAGTACAGCAAAAACCGTATTCTGAACATTTTATTTTTGAAACAACACAAACCTAAAGGGATGTGAAATGGTCAGACTGATAAAAAAGTATGACGTAAATGAATCGCATTCATCTTAAGTAAAAATAAAAATTTCTGCTTTGAATTTGTCTGAAATAGAATACGCAGGCACGTTATAGAGAGAAAAATCGTGCTCGTCGTATGGCTGAAAGCATACTTAAAAACGGTTGTCATCCGCGGAGAGAGAAAATATCACCAATCTGGCCGACAGTTTCTCCTGCGGGAATATCGAGGAAAATACGAACGCAATGGAAATGCAACTACTCCCACTAACAAGTTCGGAAAGATTGTCACATAAAAAGAGTAATTCAGATGAGAATTTAAAAAATCGCCCCATGGCTGGTATCATATAGACAAATAACGTCTCTCCAACAGCCTTAAAAAGGTTGAAAAAAAGTTTTTATACGCTACCACCGGCTAATCACCGATGATGACGGCTGCTTTGTAAGCGTTATGCGCACCCGGTTTTCCCAAACTTTTGACGGCTTTAGATAAGACAGTTTGCCAACAGAGAGCTACGTGTTTAGATTTTAAGCTTCACGCTCATCATTTCAAACATCAGATGGAAAGGTGTGTGGGTGGAATGGATTGACCTGCGGAAGCGCGGGAATGAAGAAGGGAGGTCGTGAAAGGGCAGTTTAGGGCGTTAAGGGTTAGGAATGACGGGAGGGGAGACGGAGCGAAAGGGCGAGGACCGGGGGAAGTGGAGGGAGAGCACGGCGCATTAAGGCCACCCCCGCATGCTCCCTTCGCATCCGTCCATTGCTTAAAACAAAACACTCGACGGCGCCTGTGACAACCAAGGGTAAACTGTTATGGTGACGGACCGTTTTGGTTGGGGAAGAGAGGAAAGCTGATGAAGGGAAAGGGGGAAGGAAAGGTCTTTATGGGACGAGATTGAGAATATAAATGAAGTGAAGGGGGAGGCGGAGGGGCTGAGGGGGAGGGGGAGAGGGAAAGGTGGCCGAATTGATTGGCGTTCTCCATTTGCCGTGCCACGCCCCCTACTTGGCCGCCCTGCTCAATTTGGCCCTATCCTAATTGCTTCGGAACGGGCCGCGAGACTTCTTTGTTCGGAATCGTCCTTTTCTTCCGATGCGCGATTGTTTTCGTACCGGCCCAAACGTTTCGCCCCTCGTTTTTCATTTCCGTCTTGAACCCGGGATAGCTTAAAGGCAGGGAGGCGAGCGTCATAACACGAGGCGACTCGCTTTCATTGACGCGAATGTATTATTTCTCCGCGTCCGTCCTCTCGCCGCACCTGCCTCTTCTCCTTCTCTCGAAAGCGTGGCTATAATAATCCCTCGGCCGTTATTAAGAAAACGCCTTTAGACGGGCCTCTTGGCGAGTCTTCGGAAAGGTGGGAAACGCTCGCGGAATGTGATTCGGATCTACGTTATTTGGGAATCCTCATTTTCCTAACTTTAACCCGATCCCTTCTGAGATTCGCACATGACAGTTTCCATACTTTCTTTACAGCAGCGGTCTCCAAACATTACAAAGCACGCCCCCCTCAAATAATAAAAATGTCCTTGCCCCCCCCCCCCCGCTATGGACCTTATGGTCTAAATTTCGCCCGAATAAAGACGATTATCTATCTATCTATCTATCTATATCATGTTCATTCAAAATGCATAATCAATACTTACTGGACCTACAATTGCAATTAATTGGCCGAGCGAAGCGAGGTCTCCTGTTGAATCCCTGTGCACTTTGTCTGTTTGTTCTACTGCTGTCTAGTGTGTCTGGTTTTCACCAAACTTCGTGTTTATGTTCAAATAACTTAGAGCTGATTGCCAATAGTTTTTATAGAACACCACCCTTATAGTTTCTGCGCAATTTGCGTTAGCGCATTGCGCTAATTTCCAAATTTTATCCAATCAAAACGAAATTCGGCGAACATACAGAAAACATCAAACGACGAAGAAAATGATGAATAAAAATTTCTCTAAAATGTACAGGGAGCCTCCCAGAGGCACGAAATTTGCGTTCGCACGGTCTCTCCTGTTGAGTCCCTGTGCACTTTGTCTATGTGTTTGTCTGTTCTACTATAACTGCTGTCTCAACGAGGAGACAAGGCTCAGGTTCATTAGTTCCGTATTTGGTGCGTTTCTTAGATTTACATTTCTTTCATACATATTTTACTGATGAGGACGGCGCTTTCAATTCTATTCAAATTTTACATCTCCACTGTATGAAGTGCAGGAGAACTATGGACGGTAATAATATTAAACATGTGATTCCTAAGTGGGCTGAGCGAGGCCAAAGATCCCGCGGATCCCCTAGTATAACCTCCTTAAGAAAAACATGGGGGTAAATGATACGTCCTAGCCAATTGAGGGCTAGAATTTGACGGCTGCATATTGTAGGTCTCACAAGTAGAATGACTAAACAGAGAGCAGATACGTGTAATATTTTTCGGTCCCCAGGGGGTCGCGTCCCACAGTTTGGAAACCGCTCCTCTGCTGCGTCCTAATCGCCTCAAACTTGGATTTAAAAAGTCAGGATCAGCTGGAAAGTCTCCAGCTTTCAAAGTTCCCTCCATCAAGCTCATTCGATTGACTCGAAAATGCCTCCATAACTTTATCATAATGAAAATTGTCATAAATTGTCTTCAAACTGTTGCAAATTGTTTCGAATCACGAACAAGAATTGCCAGATTTAACTCGACAAGGAATCCATTTTATGCTCCAAACGCCATCCAAAAAATATAAATTGCAATCGCCTACAACATGATTAATGGACAACAGACGTTATCCAACCGATAATCTTGAAAGCGTTTTAATAATTGGAGGAGGAGGAGAAAAGAGCGACCTCAAACGATGGAGAGACGGAGATTCAAGAAACGCCCCCGTTTGGCCATTCATCGACCAGCATCAAGGCGAACGATTTCCCTAATGAACCGTCAGAGAATTCAATTTTCCCGTCGAGGGAAACGATATTGGCGAGGACGATCCGGTGTCAACGCGCGCACTTTTGAGGACAGTGTGTCCCTTAAGCAGAGCGAACCCCTTGACCTTTCACGCGGCTTTGGGAACATGAAAGGGAGGAGGTATGGAGGGAAAAGAATGAGGAAGGAATGAGATAGCGGAAGGGAGGGAGGGAGGAGGTGGGAGAGAGGATGAAGAGCAGGGGCGATAGGGATCTTAGTGCGGCTTCCGTGGCCGGAGGAGGAAAATAGGCGAATCGGGGGAGCAATGGGGCGCGGAGACGAAGGAGGGGAAGGAGGTGGGAGGTAGGAAGGGGATAAACGGAAAGGGGGTGGGGGTGATAAGGAGGGTCGGAGGGAGATGGAGTTGGGGAATGAGCAAAAGAAGAGATAGAAAGAGAGAGCGATTAAATTGATTGATGTGCGCATGCGTGTGGCAAAGACGAGCGAGAACAGTAAATCATCTCCGAATAGGATGCCTATTGAAGAGGGCGCTGTTTAGGCGGTGTGTGGCGGAGAAATACGAGAGCGGGAGAAAATGAGAGAGAAAAAAAGGGGGAGACGTTTGTGTGCGTGTGTGTGTGTGTGTGCGTCGTCTCTGTCTCCCACGAAACGTTCAGACGTTCTCTAAATCATAAGCGTTTATCCTCTTTCGCTGGCTGATGAACCGCGCCCGTTCATTGATATGGAAAAAACCGCAGTTCGCCACAAGTTGTTCGAATTACTTTGGCAAATTAGGCGCGTTTCAGAGCGCCTATCGTCCGAAGTTTGCGCTGCGGTCGCCTGGAGAGCGCAGTTAGTTTTCAATGACGACTGATGCGACCCATTTCTCAGGGTGCCGTCAATGGGTTTACTTGTGCGTCTCTAAATGATCTCTCATTCCAAGAAATCAGCCTATTTGCGCCGTATCCCTCTCAGGGTTCTGTCAAACCATTCATTTTAACTCGGATATATTCACATAGACTCATCGGGAAAGGCTGAGAGCATGATGTTATTGCTGATTTACTAAAATCTTAGATTGAAATTCAAAACAATGGCTTATCATAGGGATGGGCCAACTTTTAAAGAGGTGGGCCGCATTATCGATTATGAGTTCTTACGTCGGAGGTTGAGAGAATGTGACAGATTCCATGAGTGAAAATCAAGAATGAATATTTCCACCAGAAAATATATAGCAGTGATTTTAAGTAAAAAGTACGCAATTATCCGTATTAAGTTTTACAGTTTGCTTTCATAGTGGCTTCGCGGGCCGCGTGAAATGCTTTTGTGGGACTCATAGGGCCTGCGGGCTGTAGTTTACTCTCCCCTAACATAGCACAAAGATGATTAGACATAAAACTACCGAGAAAAACCATTTACAGTTGTCCGTTAATACGAATGTAGAGTCTCGATTACACATGTACGTTAACATAAATTTTCCATAAAAATATTTTAATGAAAAAATCACAATTTCAGGGGAGAAAAAAGATTACAAACAGAGGCTGCAAAATTGCGAAAAATATCGTTTTTGCATTAAAGGAAGCAAAATAATAATTTTCACGATGAAAAAGTCGTTTGCGACAGCATCAGTTGTTATAAAACGTGACTCCTGGGAATTTCTTAATCCCCTCCTTAACACCCATCCCATCAAAGAAGCTCAACCATATTAGACGGGGATGCTTTTCCGAACTTCTCGCGTAGGAAACACACCGAGCTCCGTTCCGCCCGACGACCGCCGGATTTTTTTAATAGGATTTACTCCGTCCGCCTTTTCGGTTCACGCACGAGATGCCACCCACAGAGTGGTGTTGCGCCGAGGATCCGGCGGACTGGAGACGGCGGATTAATGCCACCGAGATGGCGACGGAATCCTCGAGACACATTTGCAGTCGAGAGGAGGAAGGGTGAGAGGGAAGTAGGAGAACTGGGGGTGGGAAATGCAGGTAAAGGAGGAGGATGGAGGTGGTATTGCAGGGCGTGCGGGAGTCGGATCTGATGGTGAGGAGAAGAGGATGGGGAAGGAGTTAGGAGAAAGGTGTTCGGAGGTTGACGGCAGGGAGGGAGGAGAGAGAGAGAGGAAGGAGTGAGGAAGGAAAGGTAGGATTAGGAATCCCTTGAGCGACGTAACAATCGCTAATCAGAGTGCGCTGCTCCGCGAACCGAACTACAAGCTCCGGTTGGCTGCTTAATTACTCTCCATTCCGATTGGGGGTGCTAATGGCACTCCCTTGTTAGGAGGAGGAGGCGGGGGTGGGTGGGGAGGGAGGAAAAGAGTGCGGCGAGTAAGCATCCGAAGGCAAGAGGACAAGGACAAGGGAGAAGCGAAGGAGTAGACGCACTCTCGCCGTGTACCCTTTCCCTGCGCGCTATGTGGTAGGAATTTCAAATGGATCTTTTAATTGGGAGGACTTTAAATTAACAAGTGACGAATGTGTTTGCGCTGCGGGGATCTCTCCCGAGCGACACGAGGAAGCGACGGGGAAAAAATGAACCTCGGGCTGCATGCAACGCCTGACTTGATGCAAGCGCATTCGTTACGGAAGAATATTTTCGGAATTCGGTGCTCGCGACCAGAAGATCGCAGGCTTTATTCGGTCGTGTTTCGCTTAATCAGATGAGATGCCGCCGATTCTAAAACGCTAAGTGAATGGAAAAATTAAGAGCCAGGAAATGTTAAGAAAATTGAATATTAGTTAATGACTAGTAAATTTCAAAAAAATTGAAATATGCTCGAAAAATTATTTGCTAATTTGGGGGATGGGGGAAATTGATGTGCCAGAAATACTGATATTAGGGGAGAATTTGGAAAAATTATGCAATTTCCCGCATTATCAAGGCGAGACAATTTCAGCTGAAATTTCAAATTCCAAAATAAGAAAGGTAAGTGGTTAGAGAGATGCTTTGGGTTTGAAGTGAGAAGATGAAATGCTAGGAGAGAAGAGAAGATCGCATTCTGAATGGAATTGAAACAGAAGATTGGAGGTTCGCAGAAACAGGGCGAGGGGGGATAGAAGGAAGGGGGGGGGGGGTAAGGACGAGAGACGAAGACAGAGAGAGAACAGTGGTCGGTGCAAGGATTGTGCGAATGGATCGGAGGAATGCTGCCGGGAGGTGTTGGAAGAATAAGAGAGAGTTGAGAGAGAGAGAGAGAGAGAGGAGGGAGGAGGAGGAGGGTAAAGAAGAGGAAAAATGAGCAAGAGCGGTGGGAAGGTGGCAAAGGGAGGAGGAGAGGAGTGGCTGGAGAAAGAACGCGAAGGGCGTGGCGACAGGAAGGAAGAGATAGAGAGAGAGAGAGAGGGGGGGGGGGAGAGCTTGAGAGGAGGGAACCTTATTAAAATGTGTGTATAGCGAGATACAAAAATAAGAGTATTAGAGAGAAAGAGAGACAGTCGCCTTTGAAAAAGAAGAATCGAACTTGCATTTCTAGAAGCATTCAGATTGATTGCCTGTTTACAGAGAATCGCCACTACGAAAACGCCACTGCACGTGGAGTCGCTACATTTATTCACCTGTCAAACAACCCGTTTCCGAGAAAAAAAAAGAAATCAAACAATGATTGGTTATATATTGAAAATCTTAGAGTTCAGACCTGTTATAATTACATATATCAATTTTCAACGCGTTGGAATTTTTAATGTTTTTTCCATCGGGGAAATCCTTCAAAATTTCTAAAAATATCCGTCTATGAATCAGCGAAATCTCTTTAAATTTCAATATTCGAACCGACTTTTATTCCAAATCCACGCTTCAAAAGCAGGTGTCACGCCTCAAAATCTGGAGCTTAAAGTCTAGCATTTTTTCCATTTCATTGTTTCTTTGTTACTTCACCGAGTTTAAAACTAAAAACTGAGACGGCAAAAAAGAACGCACGAGTAGAGAGAGTGGGTGAAGACGAGGGGATAGAGCGAGGCGTGGCAACTCCGGCGGTGCGGGAAGAAGAGGTAATTACGGATGTTACAGCCGAGAAACAGTTTCCAGCTCAGCCGAGGGAAAGATAAAGTAATCGGGGACGTGGTATTTGGAGAGAAAACTCATTATAAATTGGAAAGCGGTAATTGGGGATATTTTTTGTTTGGTCGGATTGGTGGACACTGGATCCCAGGTGTTGAATTAGGAGGGCGGAATGGGGGATCCGTTATATAAACTGCTATCGTAAGGCACGATGGGAACATTTCCAATACTGACGTTTTCATTTCGCGAGCTGAAATTGGCGGTTATTTTTCCCATCTCGAAAAAAATAACATTCACAGATATCACGGAGATGGATCAGGTAATTATGATGAAGACGCACTTAAAAAGCTTAAATGTTTATGGCAATTTTTCGATAGACTTCCGTTACGTATATACGTGATAAACGGACGCCAGTTCCCTTACCAATAAAAATATTAATCTGAAAATATTTCAGTGGGGAAATATTTCGCTTTATTTTGCGCGACAGAAAATGTAAACTTTACCACAAACCATTGGTTTTCAACCGGGATTAGGCGTACCCTTAGGGGCATATGATGAGTTTTGAAGGGGTACCCGAAAGTATTAAACATTATAATTTTCCTTCTTACTTCTTTCACGCATGATTTAGGAATCAAAAGTTGCGATGTTACGACTAGCATTACCGTTATAAAACAAAAATACCCCAACAAATGTCAATTTTAGCGTTGTCAACCTGAGTCATCTACCTTAATGCAAGTGTTAGTCATTTCATTATCACTTTAAAATGTACTAAGAGGTACGCAATGATTAAAAAATGCTCCAAGGGGTAGTACGTCAGTAAAAAAAGAGACTAATTTAGAAGGTTTTATGCTTAATAAAAGTGCGCGCATTTGTGTCCCGACAGCTTTACAACGGAGAACTTCTCTTCGTTGTTTCGCGAATAGGGAGTTTGGTATTAGTTTTAGATGGACCATGCAATCGGAGGTTCAGGGAGAGACGGTTGAGGCGGGAGGGGGCAAAGAAATAGTTATAGCGAGCTAAGGAGTTTTTTTTAAAGAGGGATTTTGTCGAGTCGAAATTGGAGAGTGGAGTGCGGTGTAAGTTGGATGCGCCTCCTCGGGCATGAATAAGTCATAAGGGAGGCTCTCTCCTGGTCTCGAATGCGAGCAAGAAAGAGAGAGAGAGAGGATGGCATGGGAAGAAGAGGCGCGGGATGATTTTTGCGCGAGCAGCTATAAGCGCCCAATTTTTCAGTCGTTTTTATCCAAACACTGTAGAACAAAACCTAACTCCCTTCGCATGCGTGCGTTCGCGAATAACGTTTTTTAGTCTGACGCAGGCATGCGTGTGTGCTCGTGCAGTATTGATGTTTTAGCGGGAGAAGGAAACAGAATGAACGAGTAAGGAAAAAGAGAATGGGCGGAATAATTCAAAATATGGAAGTACAGAAGAATAAAAACAAAACGGACAAATGAAAGATATAATTTTTATGCTTAGTGGTCAAAACATAAAGACAAGCCGTTTAGGAAATTTATATATAGTTTCGTTGACTTCTTGATAAATTAATAGCGAACGATATATATGTTTGTGAGCTTAATTATATATCATTTATATTTTGACCCGGCGCATTTGAATGAGGCTGAAAACAGCACTGGTAGCTGATAAATTGGGGTGCCCTCAAGCACAAATCCATACATTTTGATGACGTACGTGTGAATTAATGTTGAGAAGATTGCATAACTTGCTGGATGAATTATGGAATCTTAAATTGACTTCCTTTCAAATGTAACCGGTTGGCTATAGGGTTTTTAAAACTTTTCCTGGTGTGATTTTTGGTAGATCCACCATCTTAAATGGAATTAAACAACCTTTCTTTAAATATAAGTATTAAATAGAAAATATACTTTATCTACCTTTGGAAAATATTGATGAACTATGTATCAATAATCATTTCCTCTTCTTTATCACAAATATTAACCTTCTGTCATAATATTTCTCTTTTCTATCGGGCATATTCTGACTTTTATTAATGAATACGCAGTAGGCGCCTTAACAGCAGCTACGTTAGTAATGAAATATTACCATCCAAATGTATGTAATGTGTATTTTTTTACATTCACCAATTTAGCATTTGCAAATCAATTTTCCAACGCAATAGATCCTATGAGAATATGAAATAGCAATTTGATGGTTGATTTCGCTTTGGATCACGAATATTTTGACTGTTTCCCTTCTCTTGCACTATGTACTTAAGAAATTTCAATGAAAAAGTTTGGTCAAATCTTAATAAATTGTTTTTGATACCTTTCTATATTCAATTCTGGTATTATTCATAGTTAATGAAAGCTCCCGTTAACAGTAATTTACATAGATTTCATTAAGAATTCAGTCGTACATGCAAAATTAATTAATTTGTTGAATGTCTCTGCTGTAAATCATGAGAAATGGATAATTTGGATCACAGTGACACAAAATTTATCAGGCCTGATCACCGCAAAAGATATGGGAAACAGGATCGTGAATTAAGTGTGAATACAGAGATATTATTTTGTCAACTGCTTGTGCTTTCATCAGATGGAAGTATTAGATCATTAAAAAAAAACCTAAAACTTCTTAGTCGTCCCTCTTCGCTTTATCCTACGAATCAAACCAACTTCTTAAGGCTGACTTTCTAATTGGAGAGAAAATTCACGTAGTATTTGCTAAACTAAGCTTTTAGCATCCACTTGGACGTCCACACACTAACTGTACAACATTAACGAAGAAATAATTTTCAATTTTGTGTTAATGGCTATCTCTTTTAAGCATTTGAGACAGTTAAAATGGACAACAAAACAGACACGTCCAAGCCCATCGAGAAATTGAAGTTCTTAGCGATCGATCGCGACTCCATTGTCGCGAGCAATTTCCACCGGCGCGTGGACAAAGCAAGACAATTGCGGCGGCGAGCAGGAAGGATAACAATGCAGGACACTACGTCGTCTAAAACGACAACTAGCACACGACGCTCGTTCAAAAAATAAAACCCGTTACTATGGCCCCATCCTCTTACCGGTTTTATTTCCCTCGAGAAGTACGTCTAACCCTTATATTAAGACAAAAACAGGCTAATGCATTAACAATTACACCGCCTGCCGGAAAGACCACCGAGTCGAATGCACGTTTCGAATTCGAGAAGAGGGAAAAACAATCCATAATATTATAAATAGGTCTCTCTTTACCATTCACGTTTATTTATTTAATGTTTTTCCACGACCGGATGTGCATGTTTCACAGAGTAGAGGTTGCGAAGCAGTGCTGAATCACAGAACATAATGAGGATCACAAGGCTCGTGACAACACTCGTCAATTAAAAAAATGTGAAAGATATTAAAACGGATAGGGAACGAACGAACATAAAGTATATCCGAGTTTAACCCTAAATGAGGATTGCGAATTTTTGAAAATTTTAGTGAGGAGGTTCTTTTCTTTCTCCGAGGAGCTGCATGAGTGCCGTAGTTCCTCTTTCGCTGCGCTACGAACGCCGCCTGCGCCATTTGTTTCGCCTCCCTGTGCAAATCCTAGCTATTCCGCCCCCTTTTCCTGGATTTTACGATATCATAAAAAGAATTGGGTCTTTATAAATGCCATCATTAATGACTGATTCAGATGTGGGACACGGTATAGAAAAAATATATAAATTTCCTTGTTGAAGAATAAGAAATAATTGGTCTAAATTGCTCGCAAATTAAACGACTCTGCTGCTACTCCGAGAACAGTCAAATTACGACCGACAACGATAGCATCTAAATGTTGAGGCAATTCATGTTCTATAGTAATAATTAGCAGACAAATCAGGCGCTATCTAATGTCTTAACGAACTACATTTTAAAAAAATCTATCTTCGACCATTTTTTGGAAAAGCTATAACATCCTCAATGCAATCCAACTGTTCGGCGACAAGTCATATTCCACGACCTGTTTCAAAATTTCCATGTGGTAAAACTCATTCTTATTTATGTTTGACCACACACTCGCCCCAGCAGCTACATTGGTACCAAAAATAGCCTTCGATTTAGCACTCTCATGCCTTTTTCGAAGTATAATTACACATCAACATAGTAAAATCAGACAGGAGAAACAACGCATGCTCTGACACAATACAGGAAAGGATTAAAAGTAGATTACGCGCAGGACAAACACCGGTCATCTTCACTAACGCCTTCTTTGTAAATAATTAATTAAATATACTTCCCTTTCCCACGAAAATTAATTTAAATGCACTGGAGGCTTGATTGATAGATATCGTAATATTACAAAATTCTACATCATTAAGGAAAAACTAATTCAGAAAAATATTAAAATGATAAATAAAATTTTAAATTCTTTGGCAATGTTGTAGAAATACCTGCCACACTTTACCGCTTGCTACAAATAACGCTGTTCACTCAACAACTGCTCCATCAACACCCGCGACCCAGTCCTAAACAACTGCGTTAAGTAACGAAGATATCCTGCCAGTTCGGAAAATCGCTAATTTATACTTTCTCCATATACGAAGTATAGAGAAAGTATTGTTTCCATGAAAAAGTCGAATTCGAGATTTCAACGGAAATACAGGCTTTAAGGTCCCCTGAACACGTTTTGACTATTTTCTCGATGATGTCTGTGGGTGTGTCTGTGACCGGGATTTTGTGGGTGCTCTAACTCAAGAAATATTATTTATATCAGCGTGAAATGTTAAATTTGACATTTTTGTTAAAGGAGGACGTGCTGGTTAGTTTTTGGTAAAAATTGGTCAACCGAAAGTGGGTGTTTACTCTTGACACAGCCGTTTTTTTTTTAATATTTGATAAATGTAAAATGCACTGGAATAAAAGGTGTAAGAAATATAATTTTCTACAACCTTTGCTTGAAACAGTTTCCCATTGTTGAAAAGATATTGTAAAAACTAAATTTTGTAGCTGTCACCACCACACCACCTACCGGCGACTATTGTAAACACTTTACGCTTCTTTTTATTTTCTTAATTGTTGGAGCTTCGGGGCTATATCCAATATCAGAAGTTTACAGTTTGAGTTTATTTGTAAAGTCTTTAATTTTTTCTCGCAGTTCCTCCAAATATTTATTATCATTTAACCTATTTGGAATTTATAGAAATATTACAGATATGGAGAAAGTCATGCGGTGGCCACATCAGATTTTTTCGTATATGTAATCAGAAATGGGTGGGTAGAACTTTGGCAAGAGAAGGGCAAATACTTGTCTCGCCATCTCTTTTGTAGTGCTATGTAAATGTGATCAAATTATTGCATCGAGGTATATACCTATGTATATGTTCTTAATGTGATTTATACTGATAAATTATAATCGCTTTTCTTTATTAAGGGAGACGGCGTAGGATTACAGAAAGAGGAAAGAAATTGCAAAGCTACTACGGATATGGTAAGGAGCAAGTTGAAGGCATATTTGTCTAAGTGGTTGCCAACGTGGGCGGTATCGTCCCCACGGGGCCGTTGAGGATATTTGGGGGCGCTGGATACCTAGGGGAATTTATCGCGATAGCATTGCGTAACATAATATTGGAATATAGATGGACGACGGAAGCTCAAAATTGTGAATACGATAATTAATGCCATATTGTAGCAGTGTACCTACATTAAATAAGCAACCGCTTTTAGGCGTGGGCAAACTGCCCTTAGAGGTTTGGAATACAGAGAATCCACGAGGGCAGCGCTGTAAAACACAGTCGCCTCCATTCCCCTTGTTTGAGTCTCTGTCACATTCACGTAGGTCTTTCTCGGAGACTGACTTGCTTTCGTATTGCAGGGAGCGAAAATGAAACGTTGATGCCTCTTATTCGAACCACCCTCATCATAAATTTGACTTTCTTAAAAAAAAATCCTTGGCGGTCGATAGCTTCACCAATTTCCATCGTTGCAGTGCTGAGCAGAGAAAAGGTTTTGGATAGTGAGTAGGAAATTTATTTATGCCCATCTTGATTCAGTTAAGGAAGACATGTTGATTAGATTAAGGATTTGGATGAGCTTATAGCACCTGATTGGGATATTAATCTATTTACGGGCGACGTAGAGAGCTTTCGCCAAGATTTGCAGGAGGAATTTACAAATTTTTAGAATGAGTTCGAGGCCAGGACACTATTCAACCAAACTGGTTACAAAAACATTTGGATCAAGCAACAAACTACATATCCTCATGTTTGGCAAGAAGTAAAGTAATTGCTATTAGAATTTCCAACATCATATTTCGCGGAAAAGTGTTTCAGGGCTGTATTTCAGCTGCTAAGCAGATACAAAAATTATAAATAAGTGAAAGAGTAGATTTTAAGATTAAATTTATCCAATAGAAAGCCTAATATCATCATAGAACCTGGATCACGTCCATCTCAGGATTATTATTGAAATTACAACATTTTCGCTTTATTGAACATGTTTGAAATACCTAAATCGGTCACCAATGTAATTTGTTCGAAAAGAACACTTTTATTTTTCCCACCTACTTCTATCGGACCTTTTTATTACGTTTTCTTTTTGAATTTTTAAGGGAATAACAGTGGGTAAATCAGAAAGGAAAGATAAACGGTGTATTTTCTGCTTTTTTCTACGAAGTAAGTGGCTTTCGAGTCGCATCATCCTATTTCTCCTGTCTAATTTAACGAATTTATAATTGATTATACCACTTTACGGAGGGTTTAGAGCGAAGCGCAGTGACCAGCATTATAATAAATACTGCGTGCATAACAGATTACACGCCACCATTTTACCCATTAGAGTCTGCTCACAAAACTTAGGTTATTTTAATCTTACTTTATTTCTACAAACAATAAAATAAACAAAAAATGCTGACATCGATATTTACTCTATGAAATGGGATTTATTCAAGTTCAATATAGAATTTTGAAGGTACAAGGAAAACGTGCATTATATCCGAATCGAAGGCTATCGAAGCAATTGAGCTGTAAAGGCGAGAGTGAGGTCACACAAAAAAGAATGAGAGTTATCCTTTGAAAATTTTGAAATGCATCATGGAATATGATTTGTCGTCGAACAATTTGGTTGCATTTAGAACATTAACGCGTAGTCAAAAGAGTGGCGAAGATAGATTTCCAAAAATGTCGTTTATTAAGACAAATGATGACGTGTTTGGCCTGTTAATAATTCTTATACAACATTTGGATGCTATAATACATAATTGAAATGATAAGGCTAGAGTAGGGGTATGCAAACCATGGCCCGCGATACCATTATGAAAGCGAACCGTAATATAAAATACAGATAATTTCATATTTGTATCTTAAAATTATGGCCGGAAAACCTTTTCCAGTGATGTTATGAGGATGACATATTATTCATTATTGATTTTTACTAACAGGATTCCTCGCATTATCTCAAATGACTTACGATGTGAACCCTAACGTGGCCGCCGAAGCACTGCCATCTGTTTATGCGGCCCGCCTAAGAAGCTGCAACTGTTGATGCGGCCCGCCACGTGAAAAGTTTGCCCGCTCCTGGGCTAGATCGTGGCCAAACATTTTTTTTGCGCTGATAAATGTTTTATATCGTGCAGCGCAGCATGCTTATGAATGAATACGTCTGTTTTACTTTGACTGCCTGCGCTCAGGACGCTTTTCAACCGAAATACAAATTTTTCGCCCTCGAGAAAACTGCCACCCTGTGCCAATGCACGTTCTACTTACTCCCCCTCCCCCCTGTTTACGAATCAAAAATGTTGTCTAATAGTGGAATAGCTTATTGGGACAATTTTGCCTGTTTCTTCATTTAGATTTTTTGCCCCATTCATTGTTCTTTCTGATAAGGATATTCCCATTTGCTGTTAACAGGAATCCGAGAAAGATAACGAACGAGATTGCGCGAAGGGGAATGGCCGACAAGATGACCAGTCGAGAGGAATTGAAAATAAACAAGCGTGAGATGCATGAGAAAATAAGCGAATACTAAAATAAATGTGCAAAGAAATGAAAGAAAAGCTGCGAGATATGAGTTCGGGTAAAGCGACAGGCTTTATCAGAAGCAAAGCGATTCGTAGTGGAGCAGCAATTGAGGGGCGAGCGGGTCAGCTGACCCGGGCGCTGTCCGAAAGAGAGCGTAGAAGAGTGCAGCTACAGTCCTCTCACCCCGTCCTAATTACGCCACTATGGGGGGCAGTTGACGCCCTGGTTGTAAAAAAAACAGGTTTCTATAGATGGGAGATGAATGTGAGGCGATTTTGGGATGGAGGTGATGTGGATTATGAGATGAGAAAGGGCTCTTGAAGAAGGATTACCGCGCAAGAGATGCAGTAGATCCACAGAAAGGAGGGAAGAATGGAGGATAGGCGCCTACTTAAGGATATGGCGTCAAGGGAGTCAATGAGAGAATGGATTGATGGGGTTATTTTAGCGTGCGTATACGAGCCGAAGGCGAACTAGGAAGGATGAGTGTATGGAGCGATTGTGCCTAACGCAGCGGCCTCGGATAAAAATCTCTGAGGCATTTCAACGAAAAGAGGACCCCGTCCTACTAAAAGAGACGTGAAGGAGTGTCCCTCAATTGGCAAGTTTGCTAAACATGCAACTACCGCATGATGTTAGCTACACCCATCACACAAGTACGTAAATTAGGCTCTTCCGTGGCCAAGAAAACTATAACTGTTGAATGGCCACGGCAATCTCAATGGCTACTAATTTAATCAGGATATAATTGCCAGAGAGAAAGATTTAAACGTAGGATTGAGAGGGAAGAAGATCGATGTTTTTTTATCGCTACGTTTCCCTAGTTATAAGAGTTACGTTCTCCCATTCCACGGGATTAATATTCGCGCGTATTTTTATATGAAATTTCATTTTCTTCCGATGTTCCGCAATTGTTCATTGATGGAAATTTCGGAAGTTGACATAATTTTTAAATATAGTCAAGAAATATGATATTGTGAACATGAAAAAATCGAGAAACAGAGAGAGTTCAAGTGACAGTTACGTGGAGACTGAGTGAGTGTGCCATAAATCGTTTGGTTCGTGCGCCCAAAGGATTTTAAATATTAATTTACCAATTATATATCTTCTGGGTTGGGTTGCGAGTCACGGCAATTAATCATATTTGAATTAAATGGAAAAACATTTACCAGCATTAGTTCGACTTCTTAAAGTTCAATCTGCCATCAATTACCACATTTTCAATTAAGTTATTAATCCATTATCCTGTTTGATGTCTCTGCTTTTTGACGAAATGCGTCCAACCTTTTGCAAATTAAAAAAAAAATGCAGCAATATCGATTAGAATTATGCAAGTGATTCTTTCACGACATAAACCTCATAGGATTTCAAAACAGCTCAGAAATTCGAGCTTATATTCAAGAACAAAATCAACACAGATTTTAAACTTAGATTTAACGCGCTAGTATATCCTCCTATGTTTTCTACGCTCGAAGGAAAAAGGATCCCAGCAACGCGACGGTGGCGCCGCCCCATTCTAATTCTCCTCCCGCTTGCGTCCCGGCGTCTAAGCCATCTTTTACCTCTCTGGCATTCCCGCGTAAAGCGCCTCCCCCGCTAGATTGTCACTCGTGAATTCCGCTGCAAACGACGTGGCGGAGTTTAGTGGGAGAAAAATTACGGGAGGGGCGAGAAATAAGGAAAGCACGAGAGATACAATTAAGTTCGGAGAAGGAAGGCTGCGGAAGAGGGGTACCCAGTTCCCCTGGTCGCACACTGCAGCCAATTAAGACGGCAAACAAGAGGAATGCAGGGCGAGCGCCCCTTCTGCGGAGATGCGATGCTGGCGAGAGAGGAGGACAGAGAGTTAAGAGGTGTATGGAAGGAAAGAAGAGCATAGCAGGAGGAGGAGAACAGAGAAAAAGCAGAAGCACGGCGATAAGTACTGAACTGAATAAGGATCATAAGTGATTGGTTTGGAGTAACAAGAGGTCACGAACGGAACATATCAGTTTCACTCGATGTTTAAAGAATTCAATTGGGCAAGCAACCATATATTGCATTTGGACATGCTCCTCTGGTACTTCATAAGTAGTGCTTATTTTGGCATAGATTAATTTTTTATTTTAGACAATCGAAATTCTAAGCAGATTTTATTGACAAAAATGTGCATTTAGAAGCAAATTTAAAAAATCGAAAATACAAAATCGGTAGCGAAAGGTATAAAGGGAAGGAAGAGAACGTAGGAGAGAGATGAAGAAAAACTAGTTTAAAGGAGATAAAGTGGAAATGGAGGACATGAGAGAATCAATAGGAAGATGGAGAACAAGTAGAACTAAGGATTAGATGAATAAAAGATGTGAAAGGATGCGAGGAGGAAAAATGAATACAGAAAACTTATAAGAGAAAAGGGAAATGGAGAATGAAAGGTTTGAGAATTGAGACAGAAGGAGGAAGGAAAATTAAAGAAGAGCGGAGAGAAATGGAGGAGGGAAGGGTAGAAAGAAAAAGGTGATATTAAAAAGGAAAATTTCGCAAACGTGGAAAGGATAAGAAGATGATTGGGGATCAAAGAGAGAGGAATTTGGATCAGAGGAATTAAGAAAGGCAGAAGCGTAACATTGAGATTGGTAAGAAGAGGACGCATTGGAAAAAGGACGAATAGAAAGGCGGTCTCTATGCTATCACCAGTCCCCTCTCTATGTTCTTTCGGCTCCCCCTATGCCTGCTCCTGTGCCCTACATATATTTATCCTATTCCCCCTCTCTCCATTATCTACTCCCGTCCACGTTGCTGTACCCGCTCTTCACCGGGGCCATCCATCGGCCCTAACTTAACTACCGCTCAAGTGCCATCGCTTTGGTAACTATATCGCCTTACTATCTAAGGGATACTCAGTCCAAGTTTAGACATTTGGCCGTTTCTGCAATTCTAAATCTCTTCATTAACTCTTACGCTTCACAGAACATCATTAGGTCGGTAATCATTCAACGTATACACGCGATTCAGAGTCTCTTACTGATTTGTTTTTTTTAATACGATTGGTCTTGATTCAAATGATTTAATCAATGCGATTATTTTGTATCTCGTTTGTTTATTATATTGTTTAAAATTCGTGCGAGAGTGGTCTTCAAACACAGTGAGTCCGCAGGAAGATGAAGTACATTGGGGGAGATAGATAGGCGCCCGAGGCCCCATAAAAGAGAGGTGGTCGGAGGGGAAAGGGTAATAGGGGCCAGTGGGATGGGGAGGGAATGCGCGAGAGGATGACGAGGGTATAGGACCAGCTCGAAGAGAGAGGGAGGCGAGAAAAATCGATATCTTATGCAGAATATCCCCCTTTGACCAACTGAAGCGTTTATGCATTTATTTACAGAAGGATTACTCTGTATCCTACGGATTTACTGACAAAACATACCAGTGTTGTCGGTAAATGTATGATAAAATGGAACTTTACAATAGCCGATAATAAACAAAAGAACGAACGAAAACTGACGAACTACAACACCAAAAGGCCATATTTGTTCCATTATTATCGCTAGTTAATTCAAACTTACGTAGAGAAAAAAATTAACAACACAATCCTGACAAAAATATATACTCTTCTTAAAAAGCCTATTTTGGGCTTAAATATAACAGCACTTAAAATCGACATGGTAATTAAATATCTCAGTTAAAAAATTAACGTTTTTTTTGCTTTCCAGAACAATTTTGAGATAAATCAAAATTGATTCAAGCTCTGTTAGGAAAAAGTTAACTTCTCGTAAACCTCCGAGTTTCGATTCTAAGCCTTTTGAAAGTGCAAATAAAAAATAACCTGAATTTATTCTCTTTTATAGGGAATGGTATCATAGCCAAGAAGTTAAGATAAAAGAGGTAAACATAGAAGTGGAATCTCAAAAACGGGAGAAGAAAGGGGATCATGCTGAGTTAATAAAAGTTTGATTGAAATGGGAACGGCCGTTCTTGACTCATTCGCAACATTCATTCATGGACGCGAAAAGGTTTATCGAACTATATTACATAAACCTTAACCATTTTAGTAGTTCCGAACTTAAATGCGGAAAAAAAACAAACACGGAAATCCTGCGAGAAAGTAAAGATGCGGTTCGGGGTGCTTCTCGCTGCAGAATTTCCTCATTTCCTCCAGAATTTAATATTGCAATAAACACGCGATTCATGAATCCTACATTTCCTTACCTTCGTGACGTCCATAACAATAAACCTCCAATTACGACCATCATAAGCAGCCATAAACTTAAACTGATATATTTATCCAACATTTCATCCGCGGCGAGTACGATGACGATGAAAAAAACGACGTAAAAAGCATTTCAGAGACAAATGGCGATGATTCAAATCTTCATAGCCTAGACTTTTTACCATATACATTTTAAAGAGAAACGGCTGTCCGCGTTTAATGCTTAAACCGTTAAAGTTCAACTCCAGCGATGAATGTAATTTTCTGACACTGTTTACGTTAAAAGGGGACGAATGAGAATGCAATGCGTGTAAAGGCGTCGTCACTCGATCCATTGAACATTTAATACCCCGGGCGTCGCGTGCATAATTACCGGCGATTACAATTTTCAGGTATTCATTATCATTTTGATGAGGATAAATGCGAATATATCCGCCGAACGGTATCGCCGCTGGAACTTCTTTTTTTTCCGCAAACGTATCGCCTGTCAAATAAAAGACGACTGCGAATCGTGTAATTAGCGTCCCGACTCGGGCGGAATGGGATTTTTTCATATAAAAAGCGGACACCGCACCGAGAAAACGTTCAATCTCTCTCTCTCTCTCCCGCGAAACACGCACGACACGACACGACAAAATTATCGCGTCTCGACGTTTCAGATATATTGATCACGGTACGAGAGCTGCGGGGACATCGGAGAGGTTACATCTCGGCGAGCGGTGTCTCCGCGCGGTTAATTAATGCGTTCCGTCGCCGGCGGAGGCGTTGTTTATGCACCTCCCGGGAAAAAAGAGCTCCTCTTCCCCTCTCCAGACGACACCGGAAAGCAATTAACAGAGTCCGTCGCGCAACAAAAAAAACTGAAGGTAATTTTCCTCGCGAGAGGCGGCGCTGAGGGATTATATAGGGGAGGTGCGGGGGCTAAGGGAATTGTGGGCGGAGGGGGAAAGCGGGAGGGATTGTGAAGGGCGCGGTGCGAAGAGGGAAGTACAAGATTCCGAATTTATTATTCCTCCACTCTCGGATTCCCTTAAAACCTCTTAATGGCTCATTTTTTTAGTGGGAGGCGCGCATACGGGGGTGCTATTATCACGGGCGTATTCGGGGTTTGACACGAGGCGGAGAACGAGTTCTGGTTCCGAAGAGATATCGATTAGTCCGTCACTCCCTCTGAACCCTCTGTTGGCTTCGCTGCACTCCTCCTCCTTCGACCCTCCTCCCCGACTCCTGCGGGCCATTTGCCCCACCCCCGCCACAAACGCGATCCCCTTATTAAACACTACAAAAAAACCTCACCCTCGCGGTAAGCATCGCGACGGATATTTTTAATTCTTTGCGATTGCGTTCGATGTCCGAAAATCCTGTCGGCGTCACGATTTTGCTATTCCGTAAACAGGGAGTGGTTTGCGAAAATCACGCGTGCCGCGGTTTGAGGAAGCGTTTCTTTTTTTTTGTTTAGCCTAGCATTAACAAAAGCTCGCAAAAAAGAAACTTGAATCACGAAATTTGTCGAATCTTAAAACATATCCGAAATGTTTTGTATCCGAGGTCGGTAACAAAATAAATGGTTTGCCAAACAAAATCTTTCAACGATAGGAGGGTGGTAAATTAATCAATAGATCCGATTCCTTCGTGATTGGGTATCAAAACTTGACTGACTGTTGAATGACTAGTTTCAATCTAACTTTTAGTTTGCACAGTATATCCCTATAATATTACAACAAATAGGAGGAGGTAAGGAAAAATTGATCAGCATTTTGGCTACAAAGCAACCATCATCAGTGGCCATTCACCAGTGGTAGATAATAAATCTTTCCTTATCGGTAAATCACCGATGATTACGCGTGGTTCGTAGCTGAAATATGCACCTGTTTTACCATCTTTTTCAAGGCTACTGGTGAGACATTATTTGCCTATGTGATATCAGTCATGAAGCGAATTCGATTATTGTCCTCTTAAATTGCTCATATTTAGCGGCAACCATACAAAGTAGTAGTGATAGCTGCATTACCATTGCGTCCGCATTTTCCTCGCCATTATCGCAGAAGGAAACGTTAGCCTGACGAATGATATATTCTCCCTCCGCGGGTGACAACACTTTTCACCGGATATAAGTCGAACGGGTGGCGGTATTTACGGAACGAATCCGGAGAGAGATAAACGCGACTCCCTCGCTGGCCGAAGCACTCGAAAAGGGTAATCTGGCTCGGGACGAGCCTCCCTCGACGCACGGCGAATCCAAATTGCGAGAGGGCCTTGGCACGCTCGTGCGTCGGCAGACGAGAGATGTAGAGGGGGAGACGAGGGTTTGGCTGAAAGAGAGGTCTTTCCCCCGTTCTACGCCACCGCCGACCCAATAATGAGGTGCACGGGCTGCGAGAAAATGTCCCTCGCTGAAGGCAATCGAGAGGGACACGAGCGATATTAAACGCTCCTCACGAGTGCACGCCATCGCACGCTAATATTTCACCTCTTCCCCTTTCATCTCTCTCTTTCACACCCTTTCTCCCTTTCTTCTCTCTCTCATGCCCTTTCTCCCTCTTTCTTCTCTCTCTCATACCCTTTCTCCTTCTTTCTTCTCTCTCTCTTACCCTCTCTCCTTCTCTTTCTAATCTATACCTCTTATTTTTTCGTCTCCCCCTATTTAAAAAAAAACTCCGGAAATTTTAAAATGAACCATCGATCTCACCTCATGATTCAGATTCTACAGATGCATTAGTTAATTCTTGATGCTATAAAGAGTTTAATGGCAATGGAAGTTAACTATTTTGTCCATTCTCTCAATTTTTCATCCCTTTTCCTTTTTGCCATCTTATTCTCACCCTCGACGTTTTCCTTTCTTTCCCTCTTGGTTTTTCATTTTTTAAGTTCGTTTTAAAAATTACTGTTTTCGTTCCGACAGTCAATCCGCGTGTACTGTCTTCTGAACTAACGAGGCTAGAGAATTCGATTTTTCGATATAAGAACCCACCTTCGAAAGAAAGGCGAAGTAACATTATTAGACTTGCGAAGTAATTTTTAGACAGTTTCATGAAAGTTTAAATACGACCCTTTTCCTTCTTATTTTCTTGTTCACTTTTTGCTTTCTTGTTTATATCTAATTCCGTTTTTCTTTCCTCTGAATTTTCACCAAATCCCACCTTTTGACTTTCATCATTTTATTTTTCTTTTTCTATGTTTTGAATATCTTACCATTTTGTCTGTTTTACTTTCCTCCTTTCTTTCCTTCCCTTCTACTCTCCACTTTCCTTTTTTGCTTTTCCACATCTCCTCCCTTCATCTCCCCCACCCACTCCTCCCTCTCAACCCAACCTCCACAGTGCGCCTTAATGGGTTTTCATGCGCGGCATTTGTCAACTTCCACCGCCGCGCGAGCGCCCTCTCCCCGCTGGTGACCGTCGTTGGGTGACCGGAAGGTGTTCCCGTGGTGGTCACCGGCAGGGAAATAGCCGCCGTCGCCCAGTCACTGCTGATCGATCAGCGAGCGGGCAGCGCCGTTTGGAGGGAGGCGCAAAAGAGTTTTGAAAGGCGAAAAAAGGGTTCTCCGTAAGATAGGCATCGATGGGAGGGTGGGGGAGAGAGGAGAGGGAGGTGGAGAGTGGGGAGGGGAGGTAGAGGAAAGAGGGGAAGAGGAAGAGAGTGGGGAGGGGGATAGAGAGAACGAGTGAGCTTTAGATTGGCCCTCGTGTTGCTCGGAATGAGAGGGAGTGGATGGGTATAGGGAGTGGAATGAGAGGAAAATGAAGAGAATGAACGAGAGAGAGAGAGAGAGGAGGCGCGACGCAGGGCAAAGCGAGAGAGAGAGAACGAGAGGTCGATAGCAACATCTAGGCCAGAGCAACATTGATCGGAGTGTCCGCACTCATAACAACTGAGCAACAGGCCTCGAGGCTTTCGCTTCTCCTCAAGGAAACGGACAATATGAGAAGCTCCTTATATGGTTTCTCGGAAAAGTATTGTTTCGGTCGACGATCCCGCATTAGGATAATAAAAGATGGATTTTTATGTGGCTATAAAAATTCCAAGAAGTTGATTAGCCAGAAATACACACATTTTTATGCTCTCGAAATATTTCGATTAGTCGTTCTCTAGTTGATTCGCTAACTTAAATATCAGACGTGGCCAACCCGCGGCTCTTTTATCTTAGTATGCGGCACTTTTAATTTCCATGCAGAGGCGCGTCAACGTTTTTTCTCTACAGGACACAATGACGTAGTGTGACTCGAGACGTGTTTGGGATGCCTAATGGACATACATGAATTATATCCGATTTGCTTCGAATACAGTTTATGTTTTACTGTTCGTAAACTTATGAGCGCAGAATATGTCGTGCGGCTCTCGAACTTCTGAAAATCATCGTATGCAGCTCCGAGGGCAAGTAGGTTAGGCCACCCCCGTTATATATTACCTTTCTGCTAAAATCGAGTGAGGAGGTAAAATTCAAATCTGAAAAATCTAATGGATGATTAATGAAAGCAGAATCTTTTCGTATTATTTTACCAAGCCCTTACTGAAACTGAATTCCTGTTATTAGACTACTCGGTGAACGAAAGCTAGGTTCACCACTACTCCTAATGTTTTATGTTCAGTGAGAATAGGATTAAATGAAACCCCGGCCTCCTTGACGAACCCTGTCATTAAGATACTTAAACTATAGCTGCAGATTCTCACAATTTATTCAGAAGAATTATTTCTTTTTTATTTTATTACTTTCTACCTCCTTAAATTAAACTTTTAGGCACCTGTCAAATGCTTCATTTACTGAAGCAAATACAAGCAGAGATGTTCATGCACAGTAGGATTCGAATCGTGACCTTAATATTTGGAAGCAGACTGACTACTGCGGCTAATTTGTATTTATTTTGTCGCGTAGTTTTTTCCTGAGAACAAAACAAAAGCTAACACTGGGACGTTCTACACAACAGACAAATAGGCCACAATTTTCCACGCATAAATATTTCCTTCTTATCACATTTTCTTTACAAAGGCGCTGTGATCACACGGGTAAGAGTTTATTAATCAATCAAATAGAAATTACTCACAAATATTTAAATAACTCCCTATTTATTGTTTATAAAATGAGATCATCAAATATAATATAGTTTTGGGTATAGTAAATTATTACAAAATTGAAGCGGTGGATGTAAATAATTACCATGGCAAATTATTCGGGTGCTTAATCTAAAAAAGTATGAAAATTAAACAATTTATATGAATCAAGTTCATTTTACGCTTAAACATAGAAAGTAACGTGAGAGGGGCAGCAGTTACAAAATTAATGTTCACCGAATTAGCAGGATTTAAAAAAAACCTTTGAGATTTATTTCAAGAGCTGGGAAAATCATTTCTCTGAAAATTTCCGCAAGGCAAAAATCAGTAAGTGGAGCCACGTGGTAAAATGTTAATTTGATAGAGTTTTAACCGGATAAATGTTTTAACTTTTATGGTCTGGCGGATGAAAAGAATTTATGGTTATTCCTTGGGGACGATTTGTGTCTGTATTTTCTCAGACCCTCGTTTCGCGCCAGGAGTCCCCAATCTACGGCCCTCGGGCCACATCCAGCCCGCGCAGTGATTTGATCCGGCCCGCCTTATCAGCAAGAGTATTCATAAAATATCGTTTATGATGTCTAAATTACACTTTCCGAGTACTTGGGTGAAATCAACTTTTAATATCAGCGAATTACATATTACTGAATCGAAAAAATTCTCAAAACTTGCCCTTTGAAATTTTCACACGGCCCGATTAGTCGTTTGAAATGCCGCATGTGGCCCGCACAGTGGATCATGAAGCCTCATGTGGCCCTTTCAGTAAAAGTTTGGTAACCCCTGCTCTAAGCAAGCGGGATTTAAGCGGAAATATGCCTACTCATGGAAATACGCCTTTTTTTTAAGATTCGCGAAAATATGAGAGGTATTTTTCCTCCTCAATATTTCGTACATTGAATCAAATATTGTGAACTTAAAGGTACGAAAAGTTCATCAAGACACCGCAGCAATATATTTACTTATCAAAAAGTATGAAACTTATGAAATTATTTTCTATAGAGTCTTCTCCCACCCCAATAAACAGCGTGTTTAGTAGTGTGTGTGTGTATTTTGACTAATAAACCTCTTGGATTATTTTAATAGCGTATTTAGTAATAATTTAATCCAACTCCTGAGAGATGGCGTCGAATTTTCCCACCCAATAGTTAACACGATTAATTCGACTGCGCTTGAAAAATCGACTAAAACTATAGCTTTGTAATAACTTGAAACCAGGAGAAGAATCATAAGGCACTGTTATCACTTTTGATTATTCAAGTTCATAAACATGAGTTTTTATATTGGTAGGTGTATTGTTCATTTTAATACTTCACACCTATGCAATTTTAAAGCATGCGGTAGGTGGGGTAGGATAGATAATAAACGTTCAAGGAGTTACGTCAACAACAAACGTTGAAGATGGCTACTCTGTGCAGGCTCGCTGCCGCCTCCTTGCAGCCTCGCCCCCCATAGAGACTGAGCGTACCCATTTTTTTCGGACAACCTCCGCCTCTCCTTTCATCCCTCACTCTCTCCTCGCGTTCATTTGCAAAACCGAAACACAAATCTCTGATACCACAATTGACACTCAAATCATCCACAGGTTGCGTAAATTAACAGATTTAAAACGATATACTATGAATTTCTCTTAAGAATTTATCCTCTTTATCGCAAACATTAATCGTTGATCGGGTACAATGAGCTAATTTTCAAACCAACCGACTTATACGTAATAACCCGCAATGGCAAGTTATGACAATGTTTCTACTTCAGCGCTTTTACATATGTTCAGTTTTTTTCTGTTCGCTCGACAATCCGTGTCCTAAAGCGATCTCCGATGAAAAGTGAAGTCTACATTTGATGAGAATGCTTTTTTCTCATTTATTATTTTAATAGAAGAATCGCCAAACTTAATAGAACTTGCAAAAAATTTCCAAAATGAAACGTTATAAGATATTTTTGTCTTCGCGGTTAATTCTGATTGTATATCGTTCTTAGAGCTATAACTTCGAGGTAAGCATGGATTATTTTTATTTTTTAATTCTTCTCATATATGCGTTCGAACGACTTGTCCTTGAGGCACAAGGTACAGAGACTGCGCTACCTAACAGAATGACACTGGAAAATGTGAACGACAAAAAATGCATTCAAACATGGGCTGCAGCAAAACTTTTTCCATCACAAATAAATAAATGTTTGAAATCAACAATCGGCCTGGTGGAATATTTTAGAAGGTGACCAGGTTCGTCAGCCGCCTTACCGCAAATAATGCTCGGTTGGAAAAACAGTAAAGATCCATTAATATTTTCCAATTCGAAAAACTCCAACACATCAACATAAAGACAGGAAAGTTTTGATCAAAGCGACCGATGAAGGTACATATCATTCAATTTGCTCATGCCAAATAATTACGGCTAAATCCCTTGCAATATTTATTGGAACCTACTCTTCAGAAACTCTCAATATTTGTTTCATAAGAAGTCAGAAAAAGCTAATCGGATCATAACAGCCCACTAAATCTAGAATTCCTTTATACTTTTTACACGTTTTTTTATAAACAAGATAAAATAAATTTTAATTTTTTTCTTACTCGCACAAAAAATTAACGACTGAATTCCCAGTTGCAGAACCAATAACCGCACTCCATTCTGAGGAACTTTTGTTACAAACACAAACCCCTTTTAATTACGAACGAGTAGGCTATGTCAACAGGCATTATATGCAATCTTTAACAGTCAGATGCTTTCAAACACCGCAAGCGATTAAATACTAAAAATCGTCTTTCAGGCCATTCTTTCTCTCTTTGTAATATCTTACTTTACCTTAAATTAGCTAATCCCCGCAAGAATTTCGTATTTCTCTAACAGTAGCCCTAATATGAACAGACGACCTGATGCAACAAAAGCAAAGCATCATAAATTGAATTTTCAATCCTAGTGTTTTCATTTAAACAAACTCGGCGGATGCTGAGCTCATCCGATTGATTTAATTTCTATTTATCCATACGTTAGGTAGTTTTTATCATTAATACATTGATACTTCGTTTGAGTTTGATTTGGGGTGATTTTGGAAAGCCTTATTCTCCTAAACAAACTGGACGGCCGATCTGCCACTGGACCGCATCTTCGAATTCGAAACAGAACTGGCGCAGTAGGCAGACACGAGCATTAAACCTCAGCGAAAAAGGCCTCCGAGGCAAAGAAAGGGCGGAATGGAGCGATGAACGGCGTTTGGCGAGCAATCGGCGTATGCGGGGCCCACGGGCGCGACGCTCTGCCGGGCGGCGGAGTGGCCGACGCGGCGAAGGCGTCGGCCGGGGCGCGGGACGATACTGACGGCTTAAAAGATGAGGGCAGCTGAGAGAGAGAGAGAGGGAAGATGGGAGAGAGAGAGAGAGAGAGCGGTGCGACACGGAGCAGGTTAACGCGCCTCTTATATGCTATTGAAAGGACCAATTATCACGCAAAGGACGTGGGAGCAAAATGCTTTCGACGGTCGTCTAGAGAGGAAGGTTTCAACAAAAAAAAAAGAAAATCCCCAAGTTCTCACGACGTTCCGAGGCTGGAGGTACTGCCTTTTACGGTTTATAGATTTTCGCCTCGACCGCTGGTCGCACTATTATCCTAAACGCCAAATGCGCTTTGCCTTTTTTTCGCATTACTCATACCTTTTTCCAGACGAGGACGGAGAGGATCTGGAGACGGTTTTCGAAAAGGAAGAATTTTTCTCAAATCGATCCCACTATTTATTTTTTTTTACACAGTCTAGACTTATACTTATTTGTTTGCGTCCTGCTTAGATCGACCACCCATCCAGAATAATGCACATCCGACCACTAAGAAATGACGGTTTGATAGAAACGGATCCGCTCCGAACCGTTTTTCGATTAGCAACTGAAACGTGCCGGAAATTTGCTAGACAAATTCTTTTCTCTTTTACGTCAAACACGCAACTGCATACCACGACGTCATAGAACGTGGCACCCGCTGCAGTTATAATGATGATTCCTTCCCCTCTCGACCGTCGAGGAGTTAGTATCATCCGAAGCGACGAGACTGTGATGCGAGGCGAGCGAAAACATGGCCGGGATGGCAGGAGGAGGCAGACGCGGATAGGGATTCCGCGGGGTTTCATCAAAGTAAACATTCTCTCCTCATACCGAGAATTTTCGACCAGACATCCTTAAAGTGAAGTGGGGGTAACAATCGCCTCTTTGTTTTTCCCGCCATATTTATCCAGGCCGTGTATATATCCTCCGCTAAACGGAGCGATTTTTAATTACGTTCTCCAAATGCCATCGACGAAAAACGTTAGACAATGCCGGCGGGTTTTTACTCATCCTGAGAGATAGATAGAGAGAGAGAGAGAGAGTTTTTACAGGGAAGCTTACTTTTTTATTTTTAAACCGCCGTGACGTCGCTTGTTGAAGTAGCCGCCGAGTGATAACTGGATGACCAAATAAACATGTCACATCGATTGATACCTGACGCCTCTTTGAAAATAAAGCGGAGGATACATCTATATTTATATACATTAGTATAAAAACTTGTGACGTTAATTCTTTAAGAGCAAAGCAGAAAAAAAACATCAAATTGCATTTATCGGAACGCAGCACTAGATGAAAATAGAAGCGGGGAAGGTACAGTCCAGAATAGTCGCGTTATCGCGCTCAACGATTTCTCTAGTTGGCGAGCACTTGAAGGCAATACGACGTTCTCCAACGGGCCATTCTTTCACCGCCTCTGGTCCGGTCCAATTAGTCCCGCGTTCCTAGTTTAAGGCGGCGGCGGGATGGTGCTGCGTTCGCGTGCGATGCGAAAGGCGGCGTCGCTGAGCCGTCGATGGGAACGGACCGCGGGGGCGATGGAGCGCCACCCATAGAAAGACCGCCATCAGTTTCGCCAAACAAACGGCGTGTGTCGGTATTAGGAAAGGTCTGAATCATCTCCGTGATTATTACATTCGTCCTAAATAAATAACAAGACTCGTCGGTTATTTAGCAGAGCGATTAAATATTAATTAACAGGAATCGACAATTTTTATGCGAGAGAGCTCCATCCCGGATATTCGACGGAATTAAATGAAAGATTTAACGTTGAAACAGGTCCCGAATACGCACCTCGTTTAACGAACCAATAAACGCACACGACCTGGCGTCTCAATTAGAGAAGTCCCGTCCTTAGTTTTTGATCCAAGAACACGGCTTCTGATTTCTAGATCCTGTAACACTAAAGTGTCGACAATGGGCGATTTATCGCAATAGCAAAATTATCTCGCTCGGTAATCTTTTGACGTCCGCGCAGAACGCACGCTACTGGCCCCAAATAATAAATTCTGTTCACTCAACGTAAACCTAACACGATTTCGTAAACTACAGTGTTCGCGGTTATACCGTTGCCGTGTACCGATTGAAACATTTACTTCGAAACGTGGCATTATTAGCGTGGAACTAGAATCTTGATACTTATCCTATGCCATTACTCTCTTCGGGAAGCGCCGCGGAGGCGACGGCGAAAACCACATGCATGTGAAGCGAAGCCACGAATCGGGTAGTAAAACGCCGTCGGGATCATTTTTTTATGTCCATGCGACCGCAATCGGTAAAGACGAACCTGCGCGAAACTGGAAACTCCAAGGTGACGAACACCACGGGGTGCCATCGATAAAACACTGGGCTATTTTAAATTTCGCTGGGACTCGACCTCCTAAAAATGCTGGGGCAGGTCCGCCTCGTTGGAGGGAGAGAGAATATATACGCTCCCCAGGATGCGGCCTATGCCAGGTTTTTTACTGAGTACATAACATACCACGACTCGGAACTGGGCTTGGGCACAGTAAGCCGGGCCTCTCAACCTGATATGCTTGCATATTTGCTATGGAATAGTTTCAGATACGTACATAAGGAAGAGACGATCGTGACGATAAGTGAGGTCGATCTTAGGACGGAGCATTATCGAACCTCGCTCTTTCCGAGGACAATACGAGATCATAACAGGAAAGTCAAACCTACGAGAGATAACCGTTAGGCAGACTTTGGTGCATCGCATCCCCCTGCCTGCCACCAATATGCTGAATTTCAGGTAGATATCGAAGTAACGTCGATATTTATTTAACGCAGTATGGAACATGATTTTCGCCTAACATTAACTGCATTTAATAGCCTATGAAAACTGATGAGATTTTTCAATCCGATTATATATCCTGGGATTGCATGAATCGGAGTTTCTTTCAACTACGGTCAGACCCCGATTTAGCGCCACCGTTTGTCCATCACTGTCATCGGCGCTAAAACGGGGGTGGCGGTAAATCGAGGTGCATGCTTGCTCTATGTAATCATAATCACTACGATTAATGGGCGGTATACGGGGGCGGCGCTATATAAAAGGGGCGCAAAATCAGGGTTTGACCGTAGCTCGAGAGAGAGAAGAAATATTATAAAAAAACTTTGGCCTACTACCTAGACGACCATTTGGGCGCGACGAAGACGTGTCGATAACAAGCGGGACAAGATGGGATCGCGTCGCCCGCGGTGGCCACCACCCTACCGACCCATAGGCACGCGGTTCGACACCACGCGACGCGACACGAAAGCTACGTTCAAGGTGGGGGAAAAAATCGAGAGGGAAAAAAATCGTTTCCGGGAGGCGGGGTCATTCGTGCGCTATCGCCGTCTCGTATCGAAGCGCAGGGCACGGGTGATGCGTGCGCTTTTATTTTTTTATTTAAACGACGCGCCCCGCGCGATTAGAATCTACATTATTCACTTGTCCCGGAGATCCGTGACGGAGATAGCGAAACTTTAAAACGTATCAAGAGAGCGGAGTCGTTCCGAAGGCGTTCGGACAACGGGAGATAAACGCCGTCCCGTCGAGAGGATAATTTGGAACGGAACGGAGGAGGAGGTGGAGGAGGCCGCGGGGCGTTCCTTACGAAATCGCGTTCGAACGCGACGAGACCCGGAATAAAAAAGTCGCCGGAATCGCGTTCTCGGACATTCAGGTCGGATTTATGCATATTTTCGCGTGCGAAGTTCCGAGCGTTGCCGATTTTTATGACACCTCGTTTTCGGCGGGGGGAATTAATAATGATGGCAGTCTCCGCAGCCGTGAACCGCAATCGGACCGCTTCAGGTCGAACGCCGCGCAGCTCGGGTTCTATAAAGCGAGACAAAAATATATTCTCGCGTCAATTTGTCATTATTTTCGACTTCTTTGGTTCGAAGTTTCTATTATCGATCGATTTTTACTTCCCCCGAGATTAGTATGACAACGTCTACTTTTCTACGTGGCTGCGCATATTTTAAATGCATTGATTTTAATCGTCTTTACTCCGGAAAATAAGTACAGTTTGAGAAAAACATTTTTCTAGCATTTTGCGGCTCTATTGTATTTCAGAAGAAGAAGAGAATTCCTAGTTCAATTTAATTTCCTCTAAATATTAAGCAGAATGTATATATTAAAGCCTCATTAATTGCGGGAGCGATATTAGCCACTCTGGTACGCGGTGCAATGTGTTTAAGCACCGCATTAAATAAAATAACACATCCACACGAATCGGTACTTCACTGCAGTGTCATGTTTTTTCTTCTTGATTAATTTAATTTTAATTAGAGAGGGTGAGAAAATTCCTACAGTTTTCTCAAGCATCAATGAAACGGCATTAACCACGTCCGGAATGACTTCACAAATTGAAACTGCTGTAGGTATAAACTCACATTTTCCCTTAACTTTGAATTGTGAAATCTACCAGTTATACGTTTTCTACCATACCTCATTGCACATATATTTACAGGCAAATATATCTAATGTAAAAATCAACAAATTCCTTTTTCTAAATTCCTTAATAAAATTTACACGCTTGCGTCGCTAATTTAACGTGACAATACTGGATTAAGAAACGAATTGGTAGCTTCGAATAAAAATTTAGAGCTTTATTCAAATCGGATTTTGTTCGGGTGGATATTTTAATCTTCCCTAATTCTTCGAACTGTAAGAGGTTCGATTTCAATTGAAATAACCTGGATATTTCCTCATCATGACCTGAGCAAACTTAAGAGAAATTTTGCGAGGAGAGTTTATTAAAAGCAAAACCAAAGATTCACAAAATTTTTGCAGCCATAAATGGCCCAGGACATTATGTGCTTTTAATATATTATTGTTTTCTTCCTATATGAGCCACTTAGCAATGGGAAAAAACAATTGTGGCGAAAACGATGGCGCAAGGCCGTCCGAAACAAGTATACTTGGAAATTATGCTATCACTTCCGAGGTAAGATGACACAATATATCGCTTCGGTGCCATCAAATGACAACCAAACCCAAGAAAATGTAAACTTAGCAGTCTTAGAGAAACGAGGCACGCAAGGGCCATTGAGGCGCAAGATCAAACATCGGAGGACGGAGAGGATTTGACTCCGTTGTACCGCGGAGGCGACGCTAGCACAGGGCAAACACGCACCGCTGACGTGCGAACAGCCCCTTTTTTTTAAGAACAAAGTGGGAGGGAACGAGTGAGGAGTGTCTCCGAAGAATGGAACCTCACAAAAAGTTTACTTTTGACAGACCGCCCCCGACAGATGGCTATGCGACGCTAGAATATGAGGACGAGGGGGGCCGATGGGGGGGGGGGAGGTCGAAGAAAAAGGGACCCTCCTCGGAGCGACACGCCAAGGTAACGGCAATGCCTCGGTGCGATCATCTGGGTGGCGAGGGAAGGGTAGATGGGGAGCGGAATATTCGTGGAAAAAGCTGAATAAGAGCGCCGTGTTATTGTTCACGCCGCCTCCCCCAACCATCTCCCCACATAATTCGACCGCAATGCTCGCAGGGTTCGAGCGAGGGCGCTCCTGTCGCCCAAGCGGAGGACACTTATCGACCGCCAACTGGTCGCTGCGGTCGCCGAAGGCCTTGCCCTGGGGGGGCCGCACTGGGCACCTGCGACGCCGGGCACGCGATGGGGTGCGCGGCTTTTTGCCCGTGTGTGCGGGTTTCAGTCTCGAGGTAACTATTTGCCAAAAAGAATAAGAGCTGAAAACGAGGCTAGCTTGGCTGGAAGCAGAACACTCTCGATCCACGCAATTCTCGACAAATTAGCGACGACGACTTTCTAGTCTGCGTAAAAAAATGGAGGACAGCAGGTTTGTTTTTTTTTCGTCTCTCTTTTACCGATAGATATGTCAATTCAAAGGTCAACGGAAAAGTGAAATTAAAGTATGTACATGAAGTAATAAAGGAAAAGTTTTCAACGCGAAAATATGCAATTCCCTCCCTGCAATTATCGAACGTCCTTCTTCGCGCAGTGATTTTCCAAAATTAAATTCTCCCTCCTGCGCGGTATAAATGATTTAGGAAATGATATTTTTTCTAAAATTGGCACGAAATTATGAGAAGTTGGATTAACGGAGAAATTACGAAGTTGTGACGAAGCATACGAGAAATTCGATAAATCAATATGCAATAGTTTTGGAGTCACCCGCACGGTAATGATAAACAAACCGTTGACCGAACTATACTATTCTGTCATATTTATATTGACGCTGTGATAAAATATGACAGATACACTGTTTTAAACTTCGACTCCGAAAAATTTAATAAGGCGCGCTATCCGCCCCGCAGAATTCGCGAAACCACCCTAAAAGGAAATGCACTTTCTTTAGAAGAGATGTGAGAGAATTAACAACACTCCATCAGAGAAATAAAGAGATGGATAACCAACCTAAAGACACTTAAAAAACAACGAGAACTCGACTGAAACGGCACAACGGCGAGAAAAAACTGAGGGACTACAGAAGGAAAACAGCCTCAGCGGATAGAATAAGATTAATAGGACAGAAATTCAATAGACTGGAATGCAGGTGACGGATAATAGCCTTTTCACCTCGAAGATCTCATTTTTCCGTCTCCCTTCGCGGAATTTCATCAGTCATCACTATTCCCGACACAAGCAAGGGGTTCACTTTTCCAGTCCTCGTTCGATCAAAGCCTGCCCTAGGTACACTTCCTCGAGAAAGTTCTAATAACCCCTTAGGACAACTAAGGGGTGCAAAAAGCCGCTATTCTTCCGAGAAATGGAAGAATCAAGGATCCGAGGGTCGAAAGCGGCTTGTGACTTTCCCGGGACCTTCTCCCGCAGTCTAGTCCCACCGACCGCGGATTCCGCATGAGAAGCATTCGAATACCATTCAAGCCTCGAACCTAACTACAAACATTCGACGGGATCCGGATTAAAACTGCACGCATCTCACACGGACCTCTAAGTAAGAGTGAACGAAACTCCAGCCTATTCACGTACCACACAATCACCAACTCCTGGACTTGCGTTGACAGACCACATAGTTCTACAGGGGAGGGGCAATAAACCGAGATTTTTGCGGGTGAATCGAAAAGGGTAAAGCGTCGGGCGGAGACAGCATTACCGCACGTACTCGACTCACGTATTCTTTTTAGAGTGAGGGGGAGGGGGATAAAGGGGACTGTTCGCGGGCTGTGTAGGGTTCGACCCCCCAGGGTCGGTGCACTCACGTTGAGCGGTGCGAGGCGGCGGGACGGGAAACAGCGGGCCTCCGACATAATCATCCGCGTCGCGCTGGCCGGGGGCGGACCTGGGGGCGGTGGTCTCGCCGGGGGCGTCGGCTGCTGTTGGTGGTGTAGCATGAGTATCATGGGGGCGACCGTGGGCGGTGTCTCCTGCGGTCCTCAGGGCTAAAGCTCCCAGCCTCTCCGCCTCCTCCTCGCCCTCTCCACCCCCTCCTCCACGCCCCACATCCAGATCACACACCTCCGACACACTATCACCGCTTTTTTCTCTCTCTTATTTATCGAGCGGTGTCTCAGGGCCTCCGAAAAGGGGACCCACCTTCTCTCTCTCTCTCTTCTCCTCCTCTCTTCTCTCTTATTTTTCTTTCAGGCCGCGGCCCTCATCTCCCCGAGGGCCTCAACAATCACTCACACTCACTCGGAACACACGTGCTACCTCTCGCAGTTGACGAGAAGCAGTGTGGACCCTCTCTTTTTCTCTCTCTCTCTCTCCCTACCCCCTCCCCATAATTGCTCCCTCCCTCTCTCTTTCTCTCTCTCCCTCCCGCAATCCGTCCCTCTCTCGCTCTCTTTCTCTCTCTCTGTTTCTCTTTCGGCGAAGCGGGCCGAGAGCCCCCGATGCACAGTCGCAATTTGTCGGGAGAAAACTAAGTACGGAGGCGAAGGAAGGGGTCCGGGCTTATGCGGAGGCTATCTCGGCGGAGTTGACCCGAGGAGGAGGAGGGGAGGAGGGGGAGGGAGGGCGGGCTCACGGTGCCCGTGAGGGGAGTGAGTTGGGGCGGGAGGGTAGCCTAGGAGGGAGTAGAGGGGGGTTTAGAGTCGCCACTTACCACTTCCATCATGAGTCCGGCTCCGTTTGTTGTGGCGAGTTTCAGCTTGGCTGCCGATTGGTCGTCCATCCTGCTCATGCGCGCTGCCGCCGGCATCTTGGAGTTGTTCTCCCGCGCCGACGGGCTCCCTCTGCCCTCACCTGAGGAGAAGAGGACCGGGAGAGAGAAAGAGGTGAGAGAGAGAGAGAGAGACGGAAGAAGAGGGGGCGGGGAGATGTGGATCGAGCGACGCACTATGGCGGCGTCACCGCGTCACACACACACCGTCCCCTTCCCCTCTCTCATCTCCCACCCACTGGTCACCATTCCCAATAACACACACACACCCCAACCCAACCCATACCAACACACACGCACGCATTTACAATACACAAATCAGATATAGACCGCCCCAATTAAAAGAACGACAGCGGTGATGGAAAGGGCGAGGAACCATTAATCGAGACATTTTTAAGAGAAATTTTTCTTATATTTCGAGGTACGGGACCGATTTCGAAGGAATGTCGAGAGTGACCGGAGGCGAGGCGATTGCGGCGGGGGATGGAGGAGGCGGACGAGAAGAGGAGGAGGAGGAGGCCTTCCTGGGCGGACGCCAACAACAGCAACGCACAGACACCCGTTTTAAAAATAATCTCCGCTCATAGTATAAGACCGAATTCCCGAAAGGGTCTGCACCCGAAGCGGCCGAAGACGATTCCAGGGTGTCAAAACCCCACCCGCACCCCGAACCGCGTCGCACCTACCGTTCATCTCGAGAAAGCACCTTCGCGGAGGAGGAACGACGGCGTCTTCCGCGAGAAGAGGAGGAGGACGTCGCCTCCCATCCTCCGCCTCTCTTTCTTCCTCCTTTCTCTCCTCTTCCGAGAACGCCGGAGGAAAAGGAAGGATCTCCTCAAGGGCGCTCTCCCGCCGTGTGTCGCCGTCCCGTCCGTCTCCCTCTTTCTACGCCCCGCGGGTCGGAAGAAGGGTTGGACGCGAGAGGAGGGAAGGCGAAGGGGGGGACGGCTGCGAACGGGAGGAAAGGGGGGAGGGACGGGAGGAAACAGCTCGCCCGTCGCAGAAGGTGGGAGCCTGGGCGATCTGCGACGCCGCCGGAGCGAGACCGGGGGCGACAGGACAACGGGGACGGGATAGCATTGGCGGCCGAGGATCATGCGTAGAGCGGAGGAGAGAGTGAGAGAGAGGGAGAGGAGGAGAGGGATGGAGGAGAGAGAGAGAGAGGAGAAAGAGAGGAGAGGGAGGGAACTAAAACGGAGACGACTGCGACAGATATCTCCCCGGCGCAGGGACACTGGGGTCGGGTGTCCACGCCCCCTATCGAGTGCGACACGGAGGGGATACGCCCACTCGAGATAGGATTCCACGCCCATACGACAACTAATGTGTGGGAGAGAGAGAGGAGGGGGATGGTGTGAGGGGGAGAGAGGGAGGGGGGTGATAAGGGATCTGGGGATAAATTTCGGAGATGAAGGAAAAATGTGGAGGTAAAAAGGATGATATTGTGCAGGGATTAGTTTTTTGCACCGTCAACGGTTGAAGAATAGGTATCGAGGACAGGGTAAGAGGTCAGTCGTCCTGGAGGTAATATTTTTTCGTAGGAGAAAGGATAAATGTTTTGCGTGGGTTATATTTTGGGAGTGATTTTTCGAGGGGTTGTGATGAGATATTTTATTGCGAGATATTTTTGGGGAGATAAAATTAATCCTTGCAGATCTTGTGCAGGGATGTTAGTTTTTTGTAAGAGAACAGGATTACGGAATAGGTACTGAGAAGAAATTAAGAGGAAAATTGTCACGGAGATTGTAGTTTTTTGTTGGATAAAGTATGATTATTTTGTGTCGGTTATATTTGGGGGGAAGTATTTCGAGAGGTGATATTTTATTGGGAGATATATTTTTGGGGAGATAAAATCAATCCTTACAGATGAGATAGGACGGGAGAGAAAGGAGGAATAGATGTAGAAGGTGAGGTAAGAGGAAGACGGGATGTGTGAGGAAATATGGATTGAGGAATTGAGAGCAGAGGAGAGATGGCAATTGTGCGATGGATTGTTTGGGATGAGGGTCAGCGAGGATGAGCGGAGGAGGGAATGAGGGAGTGTCAGAGGTAAACACAGGGGAGAGGAGTTAAAAGGGAGCGGGGTAGGATTTTGGAAATAGGAGGGAGGAATTGGAGGGAGGACGTGGGCGAGCTCGACGAAGCGAAGAATTTGAATTATGTAATTGGAATTCATTCCTGATTTTAATAATGGAGGGATGCTATGGTTCCTACTCGCAAGCAAAGCGATGGGAAAATTATTTCACCTAAAAAAATTAAGGAATGTATCCGTATATATTTAATTGCTGCCGCGGTAAAAAGAGGAGTAAATTGCGTCGCGAATAATGCTTGTCTTTTTCTCTCGAGGATGGGACGACTGGTGATGTCGAGAGACACCGTAGCCTGTAAATGAAATGCGCGGGTGAGGAAAAATCAATTTGTTTCGCTAGAGTAGCTATAAACTCCAAAAATAGCCGGTTCTCGGAAAATTCCACCGAAACATTTTCCTCGCCGCTACGTTTGTCACCACGTATTCATATCATTAATCAGATCGCTTACGCACTCTCGGCATTCCTCTCCCCCTCCCCTCACTCCCTCTCCCTCCTCTCACTCCCCCGCCCCCTCCCCTTCCGGTTCTCACTTCCCCAAACACATCACCCAACCGCCTGTTTCTCCCACGCACCGATAGATGGTAGCACTCGCCCGCCCGTGTTTCTATACACCCCGCGCGCCGACCGTACAACTCGGCCGGAGCGGTTGGCGGGCGCGGCAAAGCACTCGGACACACCAAAAGGTAACTCAACGGGTGACACCGTCACGGGATAAGGAAGCAGGAAAGGTGACAAGGCACGGGTCGAGCGAACACATGCCAGCACTACGACAACTGACACTGACAAAGAAGACACGCACCAACGGCGACAGAAAACACCCACCTATGCCCATGGCGTCGTTGGTATCTGTCTCCTTGGAAACCATTCACGAGCCTTCCTTCTTCCCGATCGCACAAACAAAACACGACACACGATTTCCGAAGTCCGTCCCGGGGCAGAGCAGCGCTCCGTCCGCCCGATTCACGCGGCCACTCGGTAAGAAGAGACCGGCTATCCCTCCGTCCCTGGCCGCCGAACCGGATCCCGAGCCCCGCTCAAACGGAGGATGAAGAGGGTCGCCACCGCCCCCATGCCACCCCCGAACCAAAGTGCCTCGCTCGCTTCTCTCTCCCCCTGCGTGTCTCGCAGAGCGTGGGCGGCGGGGGGAAGGGAAGGGGGGGGAGGGCTGGTATCGTCAAAGGAAGCGGACCTGCGCGCACGCACAACGGAGACACGCGTCTCTTTAGCCACGCCGCAGTAGGAACGCGCGTGTCTCCCCGGCCGAGTCAAAGCGGGCTCCGAGGAAAGATCCCAACTTCCCGTGTCAACGTCACGACCTCACGGCAGTCACTGAGAGGGATAGAGAGGGGCCGGGTAGTCAGCCCTCCCTCACTTCCCCTCCACTCTCCTCGACCAAAGACTGCCTGGGTGTCACCATATGTGCCGGCGAACCAGAGGCTGGGAAAGCGGCAGAGGGCGGTGTCTAAAGGCAGGGCGGGCGATTCCCAGGTGAGGAGAGGGGAGGTGGGGAGGGAATGTGAGGGGGAGGAGGGGAGGGAGGAAGAGGAGACCAGGTATGATGGCCGTTCCCTCGGGACTGCCTCGGGCGGCCTCTCACGCCCCCCCCCCCCTTACCTCCCTCCCCCCCTGCGTCTCATCCTTTGGGTTCCGAAGCTGCGTGTCGCCTATCCGAAGAAAGGTCGCACGGCGCGGGAGGTGCAGAAAGAAACTCGAGCGCTCGTGTCGCGTTTGACCGGACGCGTGACGTGCGTCGAGTTGGTTCTCTCGCGTCAACGATCTCTATTGAATGGTCCCGCGACATTGTCGGAAAATGAGTTTTTCATTCCCCGTGACAAAGCTGAAACAATCGCCTGGAAAGATTTAACCCTACGGTAATTACTCTTTCGATCAATTTAGGAGCGTTTTAAATTGTAAATGTCAAATCGACTTTGTTGGTAAACATTTTCAGAGACTCTTACTACAATAACGTTACACCTTAATTACCCACTAGTATACTTTGTTTGCGTAACAACTTCAATTTACTCCATTACTTTTACATCGCCTCGAAAACGGCTTTCCAATTCAACGGATATGGAAATAAAATGTAAGAAAATGAACACTCGGTTGCATAGAAATATTTCTCTCGCAAATATTATATCTTTAAATGATTATTATTTCTTTTTATATCACTTTAAACTTCAGATTAATTAACATGGATTAGCAATTTTGTTTTTATTTACGCTTCTGGCTGGTACTGCTTTTAACTCGATGTAAACTTTTACATTTCGTACAAAATTAAAACACGTACGATTCAGATCGTCTGTTGAAAGTGACAGTGAACTTTCCAGCTACTAAAAATGGTAGTTACATTTTCAAACCTCGGTTCGGTTCGATAACTCTTCCATCGTCTCCTTAAAATGACACGCGCCACGAAGACGCCATCTATGTTTTTGCTGCGGAAACACTCCGACCCTACTCCCCCACCCTCCTGCCCTTTTTCCACGGATTCCCCTCCTCCTCTTTCGTTCCGGCCCCTTGTTTTCCCTTCCCCCTTTCCCCTTCCGTCCCACACCCCTTTCCGCTCATCAACCTCTCTCTCTCTCTCCCCCCTTCCCTCATCCCACCTCCGCTTCTCGTCCCGCCCACACCCCACCCCCGCTGCCAGATACGCATTCCAAACACAAACCTGCCCACGATCCTGCGGGCTGCAATTCCTCAATAGGCCACGCGTTGCATTTCGGCGCCACGTTCGCCCTCTGTACGTAATTAATCCCCGCCGGAATGTCCGATAATGATAGGCGGCGGCCTCCCGTCTGCATCCGAGTTTCGTAGGCCGGCTTTTGTTTGGTGGCTGTGGTCACGCGTCAGTGTAGTTATTGACGTGGGGGAGCATTGCGGTTGGCCTTACCTTAAGCTAGTATTTGCGCGCAAATCTTTGCTAAATGTCATAACTGAATGTCTTAACCACGTGCTGAAGAAACTGGAATCTCGAAAAAAATATCCATCTTTTTTAAGCGTGTGAAAAATCCGGGGATTTTTGTTGATGAAATAGTGATATCCCGATTAGAGAGCGTGTGAATGCTGACAGTACTTTACCTAAAAGGTTTGCTGGGAGTACGACGGTACAAATAATGACATAATTAGTTAGCTTGAGTAATGGTATAGGTAAATCCCATGTATTTAGTCAATAACTTCAAAGAATTGAAAACATAGAATATGGCATGAAATAAGGCAGACAAAAGGTATTGGGTTCTAATCCTGCCGCGGGAGTGGTTGTAATTGCACCCCTCATTTATTCCTGATATGCGCCACGTAAAAAGTCCTGAAGCCTGTTTATGGAATGGTTAATAGATAATAACATGAATAATATACTATAGCAGTTTATGTAACCTGAACAGAGTGGGAAAATTATAAATTTTTCCAACCCAACGGATCAAACTATAACATAAGCAATGTGTAATATAACAGTATATAAGAAATATAAATTCAATATTTCATTATTTATTCATTAGTTTACTAAAAGTGGTATTTTTAGAGCAGTAATATGCACATGACATTGAAATGTAGCATAAATTGAAAAGGCAATTGGCAGGTTAAATCGATAATATAAATATAATTCACTGAAGAAGTCGAATCACATACAAAACTAAAACTTATATTAATGAGCAAAGATTTAGAAGTTGAGGACTAATATTTCGCAAATTATATCAACTTTTGACCTCAAAATTTTGTTGCTTTATCTACAAATATATACTTGATCCTCAAAAAAGTTTTACTTGCGGCGTGTCATATTGAAGTTGGTTAAAAAATAAAATTCCATGACTTAGGAAACTTGCTCTAAACGCATTATAACTTTTTTAGGATTAGAGAAATAGGTAAACAAATTTTAATGGATCTTAAGTTTCAATGCAATACTACAAGTAAATCTTTCTTTCATGGATGTATAATGAGAATATTTCCTAAATAGGTCACTATTTTAAGGGTCTAGTATAAATTGAAATGGTAATAGCAAAAACTTATGTTTCCTACATGATTGACTGACTCTGTTCTTACAAATCTACCATCAAAAACAAGGAAAGCTGAGACAATCTATTGCAGTTGTCACAATGATTTGATGTTTTTTTGTACCTACATCTCATCATAGAAGTGTTTCTATCTCCTACTGAATCAATTTATTGTATTGTATTGTATCGTGTTGTATTGTATTGTGTTGTATTGTATTGTATTGTATTTATTATATTCTAGCAAATGTGAAGCTTTCTGAATTGAAACAGTAACTTTATAAAAAAACTCAGAACATTAATCAAATGCATTTAACGCAAAAAACGTTAATATGAGCGAATACTTTTCGATAAAATGTAATAGGTAGGTTTTTCGAAATTGGTATTTAAATTTTATCAGTTTTCTTTTTCGAAAACCTATGGTTACATGTTCGAAATTTGACCCTAAATAGTTTTATATTGCAAAACAGTGTAAATGTGCAAATGTAGTCTGAGCATACTAGCCATCATACATTGTCATAAACACATATATCATGCCTATAGCATTATTTATATCCCTGTTGTATAATCTCTACCATAAATATTTTGAAGAATTTGTTTGTTTGTTTGTTTGTTTGTTTGTTTGTACATTTATAACGCAACAACTACAGAACGTAGAAGCAAGATGAAGGTGCCATTTTAACCGCAATAAAAAGTTAAGCAAAATGGGAGAGTTTTTAAAGCGACTTGAATTACACTTTTGGTTTTTTAAATGTTTTTCTCTTTTAATTTTACCCATTTAAATAACACGGGAATGACCGTATTGTTGGATTAACAATCTGCTTGACAACCATTATAAACAATACCTAATATTAACTAAAATAAATAATATCTAACTAATATAAACTAAAGTAGAGAAGAAAGAAACACAACGTTTATTCAAAGGTCAATCACCAAAAAACTATCAATCTGACTAATTATTTCAAAAGGTAAGTGGAAGACAGTATAAATGTGCAATTTTAAGTGCTTTCGTTCACTAAAAACTTTATGTATTTTGCATATTCTCTATACTTAGTAGACAGCGAAATATGTTTTTCATTATCGTTGAAAATTAATTAAGTGAAAGTTATCTTTGAAGGTAAAATAATAAAAATTCTATAACTATTATTTAATTTAGATCAACATTTATAATCGTTAACTCTTCCTCCCTTGAACATCTATATGTATATTTTGCTTTCCTTTCAACTGAACATTTGTATTAATCAATTAAGCCAATTATACTTATTAAATTATAATAACACATGTAATACACTTTTTATCGCCAAATTCAGTTTCAAAGTCCGGGAACTCATTCTGTTTGACTTTAAAATATGCACGTGATAAATTAGACCCACAAAATCAGCCTTTGCATAGGATAACATATGGGCAAGCTAAATTTGAAAATATCTTCAAATGTGTTTCCACCGGTTGAATCCCTCGAGCTTGCAATTCCTGCCCAAGTTTTTAATGTTTTTGAGATTCATGACCACATAATATCATGCAGTTTCTTCCACTGGAACTTAATTTGAGTGAAATAACTATATATTAAAAGTGATTCCATCGATTGTTTATTGTGATTTATTTGATAAAAAATACAGTAGCCAAATTTATCGAAAAAAGATGCAGGAAAAATTTATTTATTTGGGCAAAATATGGGAAGACAAAAAATATTGTATACCATTAAGCAGTACGATAGACATTAACCTGGTTTCATTTTTTGGTTTTATTCTCAAATCGTCCTCAATATTTTTTGTTTTGACTTAAAAACCCGAGCAACGCCGGGTAATTTCAGCTTGTGAGGGTATCTAACAGGGGTGGCCACCCCTGGTCTATAATATTAACCCTAGAATGGTACGTGAGTCACTCTGACTCACACATTTCCCAAAGATGCGTCTAACGCTGTTCGTGTTCAAACACGCTCCCCCCTCTCTTAGCAGTGCATCCTCTAGTTAGTTCTCCGGTCACCGTTACAGGTAAATATTAAGGTAAGCCACTGCGTCAATTTGACATAGCCAATGGCAAAAAAGGAGGCTCAGTTTGACAAATTTAAGTAATGATCTGAAAGCTATGATTTGCAAAGGCTTAGGAGTGGAAAGAAAGGTTCCTAAAACCAGTGGCGTAACTAGGGTATGGCGAAGGTGGCATTTGCCATAGGCGCCACTAGCAAAAGGCGCTAAACGTTTCCGAAAAAAGGTTAAAATTTTATTTTTCCGTAAATAAGTATTAATTTAACACTCAAATGCCAAAGTTATTTTAATAAAAACGCTGTTATTCCTTATCAAAACGCAGAAAAAATTATATTCTATATAATACAAGGTGTTTTCTAAAAAGTTTTGCCATAGGCGCCATAACTCTCAGTTACGCCTCTGCCTATAACACATTAAGCGACAGAGCGGCAAATATCAAGAAAGTAATGTCATTCGTGCCATTATGCGAAGAGAAAAAAACCCCACTTTCTGCATACTTTGCAAGAAGCCTATCTGTGGCGAGCACCAAAAGAATGGCGCCTTAATTGTTAATTTACAGATTTATAACATATACATTTTGACGTTAATAAAAATAATTTTAATGCAGTTTTTAATGATTCCAAGATTAAGTGAGTCAAATCGGCGTAGCGTTACCATTCTAGGATTAAATAATCGTATGAATCGGTTAAGAGAGGATGTGTGTGGCCTTCAATGCAAGGTTCGCGGGTTCAAATCATACCATTAGCGCGCTCATATGTGATCGACTTTGTGAAACTGCTGTTTATCATCAAGTTAAAAACAGATAAAATAAGTAAAAATTTCTTAAAATTTTCAAACGTTTATCATTATTTTTAAAACTACCAATGGATTTGACAAATTAAAATTTGATGACAATCGTACGGAATTTAAACCCAATTTGTAGGCACTGATGGACGGCAGTTTTTCAAGGACATTTAAATAAAACTCTACAGCCTTTTCGATATTTTTAATTATCTCCTATACTATCAGAGATAAAAATTTGAAATAAAAAGCATCTTAAAAACACAAAATTATGGTTTAAATATTATGTACAATTGTCATTTAACTTTTCCATCAAAAGAACATCAATAAATTGATTTTAGTTCTAAAAAAATGAAATAAGGATAGTGATTTATACTTGTTTACATGCCGATTTGGTAGTCGTCCGTCCCCTCAAATTAACTGAACTTGTGTTTCAGTTGAAACATAATGAATGATTTTGACAGAGATAAGAAATCCAGTTGGGTGAGAAAAAAAGAGCGAGAGAATTCCCACGATGTTAAATTTGCATCAAAACTTTGTCTCATTCCACGCAGAGAACTCGAGCGAAGTTGGAAGTACCGATGGACTTGAAACCTGAGCCCGACAACTTTTTGAATATATGAGAGGACAAAACTCATGGAAGCTTAAGTTCACTATCGTCCCTTCGATCCTAGTTTTTAACGGGGCCTCAAGTTCCCTTTTGTACAGTGAGACCAACGAAAAAAAAAACGTTTCGTTACGGCCGAAAAATTATATCGTTTTTCGTCACACTAAAATTTTAATTTTTTTCGTTACGTTTAACGTAATAACGAAAAAGTTTAGTAAACGTAAATTTTTTTACGACCTGCTGATTCCCTCTGGCCTACGCGCAATGGGTATTTGAGAGGTAGTGCGATGAATAGCTGGTCAGTTAAAAATTTTAGGAAGAAAGGTGACCTCCCAAACGAAAATGTTAGTATGTATGTATGTATGCCCAGTCAATTCGCCTCTCTTACAGCACAAATGTTAGTACAAATTAATGAAATTGAGTTAAATACTCTTTCATATATATGTAAATATGTTTTTATATTCATTACGTTTTCAACCTACATCAGAATTCATACAAATTGTAACCGAATTAAATCGCTGATCAGTTGTTTAAAAAAATAAGATATTTCTGATTGAAGAAACGTATTTCCTCTGCAAAATTGATGACAATAGAACACGGTACTTACGTATTTTCCACAGGACTCTTACGTGGCGCTGTCAGTGACGGGAAATGGAACTACGTGGAGTTTGCTCTGCCTCGGTAACCCATAGAAGTAGTTTTTCTTTCCAATCGGGTTGAGTAACGTTGGATTATTTGGTTCGTTATATTTCCATTATAGAACCTTAGCTTTTTCTCCAAGCGGGTTGGATAACGTTTATTGGTGGGTTCGTTCTATTTCCATTTGCCTTAAATGAATGTCACCTTATCCATGCCAGCGGAGATCCACGTACTTCCATTTCCCGTCATTCACTGCGACACGTAAGGATCCTGCGGAAAATACATACAAGTACCGAAATTTTTACGTTTATTAGTTTGGATCGTCTCTCACAGAATTAGCTGCGGACTGTTAAAAAGGGTTTTATGCTCATAATTACGCAAGTAGGTACGTATATTACAAGAATAAGATATACTAATCTGCCCGTTGCAGCGCTGCTTGCAAAGTTTTAAGTCGGTTTGCAGACATTTCGTTTAATTCATTAACTTCCAAAAATATCCTATAATCAATGATGTATTCGTGAAACCTACGCGTCTCAACACATAGATCAGGGATGGGCAAACATTTTACGTGGCGGGTAGCATTAACAGATGAAAATACTATTAAGGTTTACATCGGCAGTTACTTGAGATAATACGAAGGATCCTATTAGTGAAAATCGATAATAATATGATTAGGCTCATAATATCACTGGCAAAGATTTTCCGGCCATCATTTTAACCAACAAATATGAAATTATTTATACAACATGGCACGTTTCGCTTTCATAATGTACTCAAATATAAAATGATCCCGCGAGCTTGACCAGGCCCTTAGGTTATATGAAGGTCGGACATTTCAGATTCAAATTTAACTTTGCACCAAACATGAAGCTGACATGAAAGTATGTGAAATACGACTTCTGTTTGCTGTAAAAAAATTTCGCCCATAATTTTATTTTATAAATTCTTTGGGCCCCGGGCGGTCGTCCCATTTGCCCAAGCTCTAAGGCCAACACTGATTTAAAGTTTATGGTATAAAATGAGTTTTAACTGAATAACAAGTAAACGCAAGCCAATGTAGAAAATATTAAGCAACCTCAAATAAAATGTACATCTAATATCTTACACCGGTATAATGTAGCACTTAATTTTGCATAACGTAAAAATATTTTAGATAAATTTCACGTACATTTATGACAATGAAAATTTAAGAACTAGAAGTACATAACTTTCCTGTATCTTATAAGACAAATGACATTAAACTTAAAAAATTAAACGCAATTATATTTAAAAATTAACAAAGAAAGATTGAACTTACATTTTACGAATTGCAGGATCCGAAGGACTAAAAGCAATTAACCTCATCAAAAAGTAATAATTCTGAGTTTAAGAAAGAAATACACGAATGTTTATTAAACATTTAATAACAAAATTACGAACATTAACTAATTAGCCAAACAACGTAAACAGTAATATCAATTTCAATATTCAATTTCACATTGTATTTACGGCGACTGTTCGTTGATGGAAACCACATACTTACACGAAGATTTTTTTGGCGGACAACGATTAAAAGATCATATTTTCCCGTCCTTTGCTCTCACATAATATGTAAGGCGCCAATTAAAACATTTATTCGGGTAGAGAGCATTATTTACAGTGAAAAAGTCCGCGAGAACACATAATTACGACGCATTTGTATCGGAGATAAAAGATCGAGAAATTCCCGAGATTGTTTTGTTCACAAATTTCGCGAGCAAAATTAAAATTTTGGAGAAAAATAACGCTTTTATGCCTTTCATCACGGAAAAGTCCCCATCAGCTAGGGTTACCATACGTCCGGTTTTTTCCGGACATGTCCTCTTTTTTAGGGTGTCCGGGGACGTCCGGACGGGATTTTAACACCTGTCCGGAATTTATTTCCTTCTATTGTACATACATTTTTTATATTGTTTACGTTAATTTTTGGGAAATATTTTTAGAATTAGTAATGCCATTCAAGACTTCGTCTACACTATTTGGGTCAGTATTACAATTAGTGATTTTAAAGTTTTATCCCTAATTATATCGTAAGATGTTAAATAGGTTTTTGACGCTTTATTCTATCATTTTGCTTTTAATTTGTAATTATGTCGTCCCGAAAACCACGGTAATAATATAATTTGTCATATTATTTTTTAATATTCAATTTTAATTTTATTTCCAAGTTAATTAATTAGTGAAATTTGGTTTAAAGAGAATATTTTTGTATACCTATATTATTCAAGATATGCATAAAAATTGTATATTTCTTATGTTATATAGCTATTTAGTCTGCATCGTCAGAATTGTTTCGGATAACGAGTCATAATAACACATTTTAAAGTATTATGTATAGCCCACCTTGTGGGCGAAATGCATTGGGTTTGCAGCCCTCTAGTTGTTTTGGCTAAAGGAGTATTTTACTTTTATTATGTATAGCGTTTTATGACATTTTTATGCGTAAATGTTTAAGTAATAAAAATATTTACATTCAACCGTTTACTTTAATATTGCTCAATTATATTTCCTTTATTTATATAACACCACAATACAATCTTTTGTGCTTAAAAAGTTAAATTTTAAAAGCCCGGGTTTTGTCCAGATTTTTGTGTGCTGTCGTCCGGGGAGTAAGATTGAAAATATGGTAACCCTACCATCAGCTGATCGCTTAAGAGGCCGGTAATGTCCACTGCATTCCTTTTTGCAATACAAAATGTTTTTGTTTATTCAACATGGAAACCTATTGTTACCGTGACTGCGATCACACAACCTATTTTATTACCTATAGTTATATTCACCGTTTACTACGAGAATTTACATTTAAACCTTTTTGGGCGTTCTTTACAAAAAGTAAAGAAAAGGACGCATTATGATCAAATCGTGTCCGTCCGTCCGTCCGCATGTTTCATCTTCGAAACTACTGAGCGGATGTTCATAAAATGTGGTATTTAGGACAAAAGGGCGAAGAAAATGATATAAATGGTTAACGTAGGCTAATCGGGAGTGCCACTTCACTGGTGACAAAAAATGATCCATTCTTTATAACTCGTAAATTATTACTTATAATAAAAATGTCTTTGACCCAAAATTGTAGGTAATTAGTCAAACAGCATATGTTTTGTTTGGCACATCCTTATCAAAGGAGTAACCGATTTCAAGAAAATCAAATGGGAATGACGTAATTCACTTTGAATTTGGAAAATATTTCCGTGTTTTTTCAACGAAAACAACCTTCGTGACAACTGAAGGAAACATCTGCTGTAAAATCCTGATTACGTTTAACTTTATTTCGTGCGCACGCAACATTTGGTTAATGAATGGAAATGGATTATCTACGACTGATAAACGAACGCAAATACGTCAATTTTCTTGACGTACACACAGCGTTTGTAAGTGAAAAGAAATGTGTAATTTATGACGAAGGAAAGACCGTGAACGTCAAGATTATATTATAAATATTAGAGTGAGGTAAGTTTTAAGTAATTGTTGATTTTTTATTAATTACAACCGATTAGGAAATAAGTCGATGAATCAAAAATTCGATATTTTCTTCGCATCACTACTGGTGTATCGTTTTTCAGTTCTTAGACATTGTACTACGCCATCAATATGTATCTTTTTTGACATGTTTGCATAATCAGTAAAGAACGTCTCTGCCTTGCATGTATGCACGCACGATGTGTGCATCTTTCATCTTTGTTAATATAAGTATAAGATGCACATTTTTCAGCGTTACACTTTTAAGACAGTTTTTGCTCAAATTAAGATTATTTGATACTGATAATCAAGTTAAATGATTAAATCATCTGGGAACTCAAATACGACGATCCTAGTAGTTTCAGAGAGTTTTTCCTAATACTTTAGGATGAGAAAACGTGAATATTCTGTAATATACACGTATACAATCTTTTGAACTAATTTGGTGGGTATATATTGAAAAGAAGAACAACTTCGTCCTTTAGTCGTACCTTGGTCAAAGTGTCGAGATTTGTACTCGATACGACCCAGGGCCGATCCGAGGAACGGGCGAGCCAGGCAGCTTCCCGGCTCGCCAAAGTATTGGGGGCGTTAACCCGATTTATACATTACTTGCAAGTGAATAAGCAATGAATACCAATTTATATCACGGAACAGGAGGGAAATCTAGATAAAATTCCTTTAACTTTTCATTACCGATTATTTTTCGGAGCAATGAATGAACGAAAAAGTTCTTTTAAAAATATCCTAACAAAAGTTTACGTCAGGGACGCTGGAGCAGTTTTTCGCCCGGGGCGCCAAACTATCTCCCACCACCCCTGATTCCACCCTACTTAACGATACAAGTTTATAATGCCGCCCATCGTAATGCACCCGTAAGGTTAATGTGTCACGCATACTCGACCATATATAGGCGGTAAATTTACTATAAAATGAACGTTAACTTTTCCATCACTATTCAATCAGTACTTTTGGTTAACGACCGTAGAATAAATGTCTGTCTCCAGACTTCTTAATCCCTCACTCAAATCTTTCTCCTTTAGTTTTTCACTATACAAGCCACGGCAAACCGTGGTCTCTCATATCTTTCCACCCCCTCTTCCCACCCCCCTTACCTCCCCATCTTCCCTCTCTCTCCCCCTCTCTCTCCCCCCTCTCTCTCCCCCTCTCTCTCCCACCACTCTCTTTCCTCTCTCTCCCCCTCTCTCTCCCACCACTCTCTTTCCTCTCTCCCCCCCTCTCTCTCGCCCTCTCTCTCCCTCTCTCTCCCCCATCTCTCTCCCCCCTTTCTCTCCCCCTCTCTCTTACCCTCTCTCTCTCTTCCCCTCTCCCCCCTCTCTCCCCCTCTCTCCCCCCTCTCTCCCCCTCTCCCCCCCCTCTTCCCCCTCTCTCTCCCTCTCTCTCTCCCTCTCTCTCTCTACCCCTCTCTCTCCCCTCTCTTTCTCCCTCTCTCCCCTTTCCACCATCTCATCACTCACTCCCTCCTTTATCAACCAGGCATCAAAACCTCACTTGGTTCCTCTCCCGCAAAAATGTTTCCTCTCGTATGTATGGATTGACTCCGTCTTAATCAATATGCGACTGATATGCTATCCTTTTTCAGGCATTAAACTCTATTTTATGTTTTATGGCGCCTGAATTTTAATTGCCACACGGGAAAAACTCTGCAGCTATAAATTAACTTTCGAATGGAAGTCGAGATAAAGTCTCCAATATCGATGGCAGCAGATAAAGCTATTGCCGGAAGAAACCTGCTCTTAGCAATTGGATCACGCCCTTGGAGTCTCTCGGGGCACATGATCAGCCTCCTTCACTACACAAAAACGTGTTTGTCCGCGTTTTAAAGATATGCGCTTCGTATTAGATATTCCGCGCGGTAGTTAATTCATCGATTCTAGCTCGCGACAACAACTTCCCGCAGTTTAAACCCAAATGCAGTCACTAATGAAAGCTGCGGCCAGCAGTTCCCACCGTTTTTAATTGCGCGCGAATGTGAATAATCAATCAGGATAATCAGCGCATCGAGGGAAAAATGTATTTCATTGAGCAACGGTGTAATGTCCCGGTTCCGGTGAGAAATGGCAGAAAGACAGAGAAAGAGATACAGAGTATGTCCAGTGGTGAGGATCGATACTCTCTCCCTCTCAGCCCCACTCTACAACTCCCTCTTAACTCGCGCTACCTCCTCCGCCTCCCTCTTCACCTCGCCTTTCTTCCTCTTTCTATTATTTTGAATAAATTTAAAAAAGGGAGGGCTCCACATCATCCCTCCTTAACAAAATTATCCACTCGTTTTTTTTTATAACCTTCGTACTGTCGTGCTCTATAATGTTTAACGGAGTGGTTTTCAACCGGTGTGTCGCGAAGAGCTGGGAGGTGTGTCGCCGAAAATGTTAATAACGGCTATATTAAACATAAAGTTAATTTTGTTAAGGAGAGTTATCGTCTTTCTTATGCATAATAAAGCATTTTGTTATATTTTTTGCTATATTTATGATGTTTTATTGTTAAATAAGGATATTTTTTGTTTTAACAAGGAAAATTGACTTTTTAGGCTGGTTTCCAAAGGAAACATAGCCTTATGAAATGTTCCTGTCTGTCTGTGTGTGTGTGTCCCCTACTAACAACTTTTGCACCAATGGACCGATTTTCATGAAACTTGGTATGAGGCTCGTGCTGCCAGGGCACACCTCCGGGGTATATTTTATTTGGCGAAGATTGTAGTCCCGGGTTCGATTCCAGGAATGTTTTTTCACTATTTGTTTTACATAGGAAGTCTCAAACCCATCGTGCAGAGATATTTTCTGCAATAATGTAAAATATCTTAAAATTTTGTGATATCAGAGCGAGGTTTGTATTTTTCTAAGGGGAGAAATGTAGATTCTAATTCTTATCACCGAATTTTGACAATTAATCGTATTTTCTTGAATTTATACTAAAACATAGCGTTTTTGAGTTTTAAATCGCATTTTATCGGATTGTTACCATGGAGACTATTATTACCGAACTCGGCTTGAGCATAGGTGTAGACGAGTGAACAAATGGGTTATTTTCTTTTCCGCTCGACTACTCTTCAGCAATGGAAAGTTGATCGAGACATATTAGCGTATAAACAGTAACATATAACGTTTGTATCGTTCACGGCAGAAAGAACTAAAAGATATCAATAAAGAACAAGCTGTAGCTGTTCGGTAATTTTTTTATAAAAAACATTTGCTGCAATTTCATTCAAATACCATTCAAAGATTTTTTTCGGAGTAGAATAAAGAGTTTATAATTCTGAGGTACAAATTTTAAAAATTTTTAAAACGGAGCGCATTCAGATTTTTACATATAAAATTTAGGAGAAATGGGAAAATTGTATTGGTTTTTTGAGTTTTATTTTCGTTTTCATTCTCCGCTAGAATTCTCCGCTTTGCCTCGAAATAATTCGTAATCCCGATGGTGTAATCAAAAGTCGGAACAAAGCATCCTGGCGCATCAATATAACACCAAAACTGTATAACTGCTGATGCACTCGCAATTCAATTTCCTCTAATGCGATTGTTTTAAGCGCGTCTAATTGAACGAGTACCCTGATAGCTCCGATTGAATGCTAAAGTGCAATTTACAGGATGAGGCGGAATTAATTGGACATTTTTTTAGTTCCACGTGTAATTCAATCACCGGCAAAACTCCTGCGGAAAGCACTGATTTACTGCATCGGTTAGCGAAATTCGGAAATCCATCTCGTAATCCTTATCAATCATAAACTGGTATGGCTGCCTCGCGCATTAACGCCTAGTACGAATTCACCTTCACTAAGCGCTCTCTCTGCCATCTAGCGAGGATTGACAAAGTACATTTTCTTAAACGCTTCAGCCGCTCAAAATATGTTCCCACTTTTCAAATTGCATTCAATATGCCGCATGCCCCAAAACCGTCCGTTCCAACGATCCCTATACTTTTACGAGGGCATCCTACGCAAGCTACTCTTTAAAAGGTCGAATTACCGCTTGGGACAGCTTCTTTGTTGCTGAAACGCGCATCTGTTTTTCCCTCCCGTATCATGACTACAGTAGTAAATTAGATCAGTGATCGGTAACCTTTATTGCATAGAGGGCCACATTCGTAGGTGCTAGTGCTTCAGCGGGCCGCATCGGAATTCGCGAATGCATCTCAGGATAAGGAATAAAATCGGAAGATACCCAAATATTCTAGGAAAAATAAAGCCCAAACAATTTTTGCCGCTAAAATTTTAACCCCAATGAGCGTAATTTTAATCAACAAATATGAAATATCTCGTGGTGTGTTTTCGGGATTGTTTTCAATCTTAGTGCCGCAGGGCCACTGGAACTGTTATCGGGAGCTGCATGCACCCAGCACGCCCACGGTCGCCAACCCATGACCTACGTCAATTATCTAAATTTCCGTATTTTTTTTTAAGTACAGGACTTGCAGACAATTTTTTATGCGTTTCTTACCAGCGAAGCGGTAGTAACGGAACGCCTCATAGGCACGTCGCCTCTGTCCGTCCGCAGCTCTAATCTCCGACACTACAGGGAGGATTTTAATTAAATTACGTATTAGTAGGTAATCCTTATTAAAATTTATCGGCAAATTCTGATTTTCAACTGCATCCGTCAATTAGAACTCGCAGTTTATATAAGTAATTAAATAAAAGTATACCTGCTCGTATCTCGTTAAACGACTTCTGTCGAGCAACAAATAAATACCATATATAAATTCCATATACCCTCCTGGAATTCACCGAAAAATGTTACATTTCGTTCGTTTCCAGGCTGAAGAACGAGATAGTTACTTTCCTCAAAATGATCTAGGATTGGCTCCAGGAACAATTTTCTTCGCTTATGCGTATACATGGTTTGTAAATTTTTATATCAAATCGATCATGTTATAATAATACCTAATAATAACAATTCCTACCTCTTACATGATATGTAAGGTATAGATAACGCATTTATTCGGATATAGGAGTTCCTTTACCACAAAAAGGTCGCTAGACCATATAATTACGACCTACAGTTTCGGAGATAAAAATTCATGAACGGTCCAGTCTTTCACAACAGTTTTATACGCATTTCTCATAAAGAACGCCTTTGAAATCTTTGTGTACTCCATGAATGGAGTAAAATTTTCCTTCTTGTTAATGCCATTACGCATGAAATATTGTACGAAAACTATGCTGTCCAGGAAATGGTCATTGTTTTTATCTTCATCTTGACTTGCGATAAGACCATTGCGCCATAAAATTCCCCGTTCCGAAGAATAAGCGTTGAACTTTTTGCGTAAAACTCTTGAGTTTAAATAAAGCAAAAGGATTCTCGCCGTTAATTTCGTAATTTTTTGCAGTTTAATTACTCCATTGTACAACAAACAGCTCCAGAAACGTAATACATTTAAATATCAATTTCTAGGAAAGATTGCATGAGGGAGAGAGGAGGAACAAAACTAAAATCAGTGAAAGTCAATACAATTAGCCTACTATCAAAACGTTTTATTATGATGGTTACCAGGCCCGGTCCGAGAGTTTTCTCGTGTGTGGGCAAGAATGATTTTGGCCGCTCCTAATACAAGTCACTTGCGAATGGCCAAAATCGCGAATAAGTTGTTGGACTCTAATGAAGTTAATGAGTCACACAGTACCATAAATGAAAACTTAATTAAGCTATGGAACACAATGCGTGACAATAATCATAAAAATATGGAAAATTATACTCCATAAATGGAATACATACCCAGAGATTTCAAAGGCATTTTTAGGGAAAATACGTATAAAACGGTATCGAAAGATTGGGCGATACTTTTTATCTCCGAAACTATACTTAAGTCGTAATTATGTGGCCTCGAGAACTGTTTTTGTGGTGAATGACTTCCTCTATCGGAATAATTTTTCATATCTACACCTCACAGGTCATATAAGAGCATAGGAAAAAATATAAATTTTTAATTGTTGTTTGCCGAGAGAATCGTCTTAGCGATCTATGTAAACAAAACATGCAATGTTTTGCTCGGGATTTTCTCCAATTTTTATCTCCGCAACTATAACTCGTAATTACGTGGTCTCGCGGACTTTCTTGTAGTAAATGTTGTCCTCTATCCGAATAATTTTTTTGAAATATATAGCTTATAGTTCACATAATAGCTAGGGAGAGAAAAATATGGTATTTAATTGTTGCTTGACGGATGCCATTTAACGGGATACAAGTATAAGTTTATTAAAGTAATTATCTAAAGTGGAAGTTTTAATTGACTGATGCAGTTCAAAATCACAATTGGCGATAAATTTTAATAGCGATCACTCGTACTTAGTTTAATTAAAATCCGTTAAGCGGTTTCGGAGATGAAAGTTACTACAGACGGACGGACGGACGAGATGTGTCCGTAAGGCGCTCTACTACTCCCGCTTCGCTGGTAAAGAACGCCTAACAGTAATATAAGAAAGAAAAAAAACAGGAGGGGCCGTCTGACGTGACGTTAGATATCTGAAAGAAGACGCTCGATCAAGAATAAGCGAAACCGAGAAGAGATGATGACTGAATACGTGCTTCCGTGAAAACCTTCACACGCCTAGGCCAGCAGAAGAAAACCAAAAGTACCTTCCTGGAATCCACCGAAAAATGTTACATTTCGTTCATTTCCAGGCTGAAGAGCGAGATAGTTACTTTCCTCAAAATGATCTAGGATTGGCTCCAGGAACAATTTTCTTTGCTTATGCGTATACATAGTTTGTACATTTTTACATCAAATCGATCATGTTATAATAATACATAATAATAATAAACAATAATATTAACTTGTTTGGAAAAAATACGCGAGCATTAACACGCTTGTAACACCGTTTTAAATGTTGAACGAACTCCATGAAGATCTAGTTTTTATGATAAAATACTCCGTTAAAAATACTTGCTTGCCCTTATTATGCAAAATATCTAAAATGCCACTCCCAGTTCGAAGACAGTACTACTTGACTCACTCGAGTTAATGAAAGAACTGAATGATCGTCACGACAAAAGAGAAGTGAGCGAGAAGAAAAGAACAATGGGTTTCACACAAAGCATTTGTTTATTCCTTCGATAAGGTTATGCTCTGAGTATGACGCATACACGCAAAGAACCCGACTTAATCTAGAAGTGGCGAGACACTTGAAATCATAGCGAAGCAAGGTTTAGAAATAAATGTACGAGAGTCCGAAACTCATGGGAACTTATGTTCCCTTTTGACCCCAACACTCCCCATTTTAATAGAATCTTAAGTTCCAATTTGTTCGCAGCAAAGGCGGCCGCCCTCACAACCGGTCGCCCGTGTCTTTTGCTCACGTTGCCCACGCCTTGGGCCGGCCCTGATTATTACTCACACTTTCCAACATAAACTTCAATATCCTTATTCGGCCATTTCTCCTTATGGATTAAAGTATATATAACAGCATTTTAATTTAAAATTAGCGAAAATGTTTTATCGACGCAGAGGCAAATACCTACTTCATTAAATGTTTTGTTTTGGTCCGTCGTCGGTTTACTAAATATCAATTATTTATGGCAGCATTACACAACGCCACCGAAGAAAAGACATCTCAGTTTATAATGTTCTGTCTCAAATTTCTAACTATATCAGCTGATATAGTCAGCGAGGCCTCAAACTCAAGTCATGCCGATTTTCAATTAAACGAATGTAGCTTTAATTTCAAACAATAGCAAAGAAACGTCTACTCAGCTAATCACGTAATAACTCTCTCGTTCTTTCCATACCCCGTACAAGCGGCTGATAATCATCCGTAATATTTCTCACATCGCCAAAGCATTTTTTTTAATCAACATGGAGACGTTATATTGTTACCGCGATTAAGATTTAAAATGTACTGATATTTTATTATTATGTATTATTTCCTCGTTTGAGGATGCAAGATCGTTTATTACTTGGATTTACTTTAAGACCTTTTCACCTAATACGGAAAAGTCCCCGTATTTATAAACGCCCAAAAGTACAAATACTTGCACTCTCTTGTTACGTCTCCGTCTTACGGAAGCTCCATAAGCAGCTACATAACGTTTTCAATAAATTAGACTGATATGATAAATAAATGGGGAGAGACAGAACAAATGTGAAATATTTCCGTCCACTGCCTAGGAAGAAAGCGCTTTTGGAATTCGATAACTGTTTCACTTTCTCGATGTCTCGCGACTTTAAAAAGGCCAAGTAGAAAACGGCACGAAGCGACGCACCAAGGTATACCCGTTCTCTCCCAAAACAATGGCCTCACCCCGGGCGGCGACCGCCAAGCGGTCTTTGGACACGGGTCGGACCTTGTCCCCTCGCTGTCCCCCAATGAGCCCCACTTCCCCCGCCAACTCTGCGACTCTCCTAGCATGACGGCGTCCGACGGAGAATGTCACCGTGGACGCGATAATTCACAGTCATTCTATATATAGCGTCCACTCGAGTCAAAATGCCGACAAGGAGTGGAATCGGGGGAGGATGCGAGGCAGTGTGCGGTGCTTGTGCTCTGCTCTCTCGCTGGTGCTCACGTTATCTCCCAGCGCCTCACTCCCTCCCTCCATCCCTCTCCATCTCTCTCTCTCTCTACGGACTTCAAAGGCGTATGTCAAATGGATCCATGCAGAGCCATATCCCCACCCCATCCTCAACGCTCTCCTGTCTCTTTCTCCTCCACCCTTTCCATTTCTCCCTCCTGCCTATCTCTCTCCTTTTCTCTATATACACTTTACTCTCGTCTCTCACTATCTCCTACACCCATCCCTTTTCTCCAGCTTTCTCTCTCCTCCCACTCTTCCATATCTCCCCATTACTCCCCCACAACTCTCCGTCTCTTTTCTATCTACTCTTCAACCCTTTCCCTCCCTCCCTTTGCACGTCCCTTCTCTCCAACCTCCGCTCTTTCCTCTTCTATTTCTTCCCTTCTTCTCCCTCTCTCTCTCTCTCTCCAGATTATACTCGCAGTCCTATCTCCGAGCAGAAGGACCATCCAGCATCGCTTTAGACACTGGCGTTGACCCTTTTCGTCTTCCTTTCCCTCCCTCCCACATGTGAAACATCTCACTCCCTCGCTCTTCCTCCCTCTTCCTTCCTCTCTCTCTCCCACCACCTCGTGCGTCCCTCCCTCAATCCGTCCTCTTTCCTTTCCCAAGAAGGAGGGACATCTGAGAGACGCCTTTGACCGATTATTAGTACGCGTCACAAACACGTGTAAACATTACCCCTTGGAGTGACCTCGTGATAACCTCGGAATCTTCTTTCGTTCTGTCCTCATCATCCACTTCCCCGTTCTCGCCGTCCTCCACTCCTCTTCCACCGATTCCATCCAACGATCCTCTTCTCCTTCTTTTTCTCCATATTCCACTTGATCTCTTTATGACTTCTTCTTTCCTTCCCTTCTCCTCTCTACTTCCTTAACTCTTTCCTTATTCTCCGCATCTGTTCTAGCTAATTTCGCGGAGAGCAGCATAAAATGTTTAAGATGAAATTTTTTGGCACATTCACATAATTTAATAGAGAATTATAGAGCTCGTCTTAAATCAAGAGTAAAATTGACAAAATAAATAACTCCAATAGGCATTAAAAGAGGGATGGGCAAACATTTTAAGAGGCGGGCAACATTAGCGGTAGTTGAGGGTGAATCGGGCCGCATTAACAGATGAATGTGATTCGGCGGGCCGTATTAGAGTTCACATGGGATGTTACTTCAGAGAGTACGGAGGATTCAATTTGTGAAAATCGATAATTTTACAAATTTTATCGTTATAACTTCATTATAGAAGGTTTTCCCGAAGTAATTTGACAACTATTTATGACATTACTCGCGTTACATTTAACGGTCTGCTTTCGTTATGGCATCACGGGCCGCATAAAATGTTTCCGCGAGCCTGATGTGGCCCGTGCGCCATAGTTTGCCCATTAAAGAGGTTGTGAAACCAGATACACATTTCGGCTACAGAGCAGCCGTCGTAAGTGGTGATTCATCGATAATAGATTCATATATAGAAACGATGCTTAAGTTATTTTTTCTAGTTTTTTCGCTGGAGATACTTTGTCATAAAAATAACATTTATAATATTTTTTTGTTGAGACGAATTCATTCCTAGCGTTTTACAATGACGGCATTTACTATTACGATCCTTTAATGCAATTTAGTTTCAACAAACGAGTCGAATTCTCTTGATATATAAGAAAAGAAAACATTACCAAACTTGGCGATACATAAAGCGTGTTGGAAAGAATACGCGCAGTTGCGATCACAATAAATCTCCGAAATTGGTGAATGAAAAAGTTATCCATGACACGAAATATGCAGAAAACACACAACGACTCCAAATTAAATTAAGAGCATAAAAATTCATGAGGTTTCCCTGAGGACCGTTCTCGGGGATCATCAAAATCGAGCAATCAACTGGAGAACTTAAAATGCCAGGTGAGTTCGCCGTCAGCAGATGGCGGAGAGGATGATGAAAGACGAAAGGCAGGTGAGGTGGGGCGAAGGAGGCGGCGTGAGGGACGGAGCGGATTAAGAAACGAGCAGCCGAGAAAGAATCTCCGCTGAAAAAATAACAATCGAGTCTAATCTAATTAATACTAATATCGATACGTCCGAGCGAGAAAAAAAGTCGATCATTTTTCTTTCGAATCAAAGCTTAAAAGCCTTCACGCCCTCCATTCATTTGCTCTCTCCGCTCATCTCCTTCCCCTTATCTCCCCTCCCCTCTCTCTCTCTCTCTTCCTCTCCTCGCGTTCCCATTCTCCCTTCTCTTTCCATTCCTCGATCATTTTCGTTCTAACCACGCGCTATTCTTTCTTCTCACTCTCTCCTCTAATTGAGAAATTACTTGTCTCCAATAGTTACTAAATGTTTGGGAAACCCAGAGGTTCGTTTCGGCTTCAAAACAGCCGTCGTTACTGGTTATTTACTGATAGTATATTCTTTTAGATCAATGTTTTTCTAATAATTTCTCACGACCAAAGACAATATACAATATACAAAGAAAATATAATCAATCAACGCAAAACCAGTAGAAATACATAACAAATGACGGAGGACGAATTGCTCTTTGGTTTAGTTTATCATGTTTTTGTTTTGTATTAAGAGTTTAGGAATATTCTTAGCTCAATATTATTTTCTTTCACTAGATTGCGAGACAAAAACACTGAACTCCTTCTAGAGTCACCACTGACGATGGCTGCTTTGTAGCCGAATCTGGTGTACCCATTTCATGGCACTGGAGAAACTTTTTCAAATTGATTTCAGCCATGGGGCGAACTCGATAACTCCTTCTTGAAATCTCTCATCTATTCTTTGCTTGCCTTCCTATTCTCATTCTTCTCATCCCTTTTTCGCGGCCTTTCTTTTCTTGTCCTCACTCCTCTCTCTCTCTTTCAAACCTCCCTCTATCTTTTCTCTGCCCGTCTCATTTTCCCCTCCTGCCTTTCTTACGACTCCATCATCCTCAATCTCTTTCCCCTCCCCTCTTTCCCTCCCTCCCTTTCTCTTTTCTCTCCCTCTTCTTCTCTCCTGCATCCCCTCCCATCTCCAGCCCCAGTTCTCCTCCCTCCCCTTACCATCCTGCCATTCCGGTCGTCGCTTGCATTGACGCAATCCTTGCGACATTGTCCCGCTGCATTGTCTCGTGCTCGCAATTACCCAGGCGTGATTTTCTTCTCTCCTCGCATTCCCCGCTCACGATTCTCGAGGGGACTCCGCTCGTCGTCACCGGCGGCGGGGGCAGGTCACGAGCGTATCCGAGGCGTCAACAATGCGAAGTCACTTAGGCGAGCGGAGATAATTAGTCTGCGAGGCGCCAATAACCAGAGAGAAGGAGGTCGAGAGAGCTGTGAGGAGGGGAGAGTGGGACGAAAAGAGGGAGGGAGGAGTTGCGAAAAATAGGAAGCGATGTATTTTTCAGACAACAGCGGAACGCTATGAGATATAGGGTGAGTTTTTGTTTACTCATTAACGCGAGACTCATTCGCGAATTGAATTGTCAAATTGTCGAATTCTTTCTTTTGTTGTTGATTACATTATATGAGTTTTGCGCGTTAAAACTTTCCGTCGACTTTTAACCCCTGAAATGTCATAACCGATACTTTTTCCTTACCAAAGCATTCTCGTAATTTTATACTATATGAGTCTTAATACGCCGCATACACAGCCTTTTAAATAGTAACCAAGACAATAACTGCATTCCATTCCAAAGCAAGATTCGAAGAGAGGGAGGCAGACACACCAGTCACCCCTCTACAATTTACATAATGTTTGAACAAGATACACAGAGATGGAATACACAGAGATTTCAAATGCGTTCTTCATGGGAAATACGTATCGGTTTTCGATTTTTTATCTCCAAAACTATAAGTCGTTAATATGTGATCTAGCGGACTATTTTGTGGTAAATGTTGTCTTCTATCCGAATAAATTTTTTATTCTATACCTTACAGATCTTATAAGAGCTAAGGAGAGAATAATATGGTATTTAATTGTTGCTTTACGGACGCCATTTAACGAGATACGAGTATCAGTGATTATTTGATTGTATATATAAAGTGAAAATTCTAATTGGCGGATGCAATTCAAAATCACACTTGGTCGACAATTTTTTATAAGGATCAGTCGTACGTAATTTTATTAAAATATATCCAGCGGCTCAGGAAATGAAAGTTTCGGCAGACGGACGGACGAGACGTTCCCATAAGGCGTCCCGCTACTACCTCTTCGCTGGTAAAGAGCGCCTAATAAACAACGAAGTCGACTTCAGTAGCTTTGTTATACCTAAAAAGAACTCATCTTACTTTGATTGCTCTTCAATATTGCATCATATATTTTTTCTTAGCTTCGTAATAGATTCAAATTTGCCAAGACCTATAAACTGAAGTTTTATATGAAAATACTAATAATTTAGGACCACGCGAATTAAAATAATTTTTCCAAGAGTGTATAACTATCCCAATTACTAAACGTAGCATCTTTTGCTCCATTCTGTGAAAAAATCCGTCATAATGAAATGTAGAGCAAATTATACGTAAATATGATTAGCTGATGAACGATTGTCTGAGATTTGAATTTTTTATAGACCGTTTCCCACAAAGACAATAAGAGGCGAGGGTTCTCAACCTACTTCTTTTAGTTGGTAGCATCGCAGAGCGCAGAGTAAGAACTCTATCGCATGTCAAGGAGAATGCGAAACCGTCTTTAGAGGCGGAGAAGGCGTAAACGTGTAGGGAGGCCTGAGGGGTTCGGGGAATGAGGTTAGGAAGGGGAGTGAGACGCTAGGTGCAGTAAAAGTCATAGGGTGTGATGGAAAGGAGGTGGGGAGGGGAGAGGAGGGAGGAGGAGGAGGCGTCGTGAACGATTCTAAGTCCCATCCCGAGTCCCACCAAAAATACAACACATCTAAACAAACCCGGGGCCGTCGCCACCTCTGGCCATTTGGTCCCCTCAACATTCTGCCCTTCTTACTCATCCTTTTCATTTCTCTCTTTCTATCCTCTCTCTACCCTCTCCATCTCTCCTTCCTCTTCTCTCTCTCTCCTCCCTCTCTCTTCCTCTCTCCCTATTCCTCCCCCTCTTTTTCTTCCTCTCTTTCTTCCTCTCTCCCCCTTCCTCTCTCTCTCTTCTTCCCCCCCCTCCCTCTCTCCCTTCCTCTCTCTTCCTCTCTCCCATCCCCTCTCTCTTCCTTTCTTTCCTTCCTCTCCCTCTTCCTCTCTCTCTCTTCCTCTTCCCCTCTATCCTTCCTCTCTCCCTCTTTCTCTCTCTCCCCCTTCCTCCCTCCCTCCCTCTCCTCTTCCACTTTCTCTCTTTCTCTCCCTCTCTCTGTTCCTTCCTCCCTATTACTCTCTCCCTATTCCTCTCTCCCTATTTCTCTCCCTATTCCTCTCTTCTACTTCTCTTCCTTCTCTCTCCCTCTTTCTTCTATCTTCCTTCTCTCTTCCTCCTTCCTCCTTTCCCTCTTACTCATCTCGCGATTCCCTCTTACATCTCCCTCTTCATACATCAGTGTTCTCCTTTTACTCTCTTCCTCTCTGCCTGCCTCTATCTCTCTATCTCGATTTTCCTCACTCCTTTTTATTCGTCTATTCCTCCATCTTTATCTATCTCTGTTCATCATAAGATTAGATATATCACAATGGTTTTCTCTCTTCATTTTTCTGTTCTAATATTTTCTTTTCCTCTTTTCTTCATCCCACTCCCTATATCTCCTCTCTTCCACTTCTCTCTCCGCAATTCTCTTTTTATTCTCCGTTTCTTCTATCTTTTTCTATTCATTTCATCCCTCGTCTCATTCTTCGATTATTGTCCTTTAACCTCATTTCTTTTCCCCTTTCCTTTCCTTCTCCCTCTCACACCCTTTCTCAACTCTTTTATCTTCCTTTTTGCTTCTATCTCTCCCGCTGTGCCTCTCCTCCTCTCCCACTTCGTCTCTTTCCTGTTTTCCTTCTCTTTTTATTTCCCTCCCCTTAAAACTCGTGACCGTAAAAAAAAGGAATGTTACTGCGCCCACACGCGCGTCTCCAGTTCACGCGTCATGTAAACAGATGAGCGTCGCACGTGCTTTCCAAACGAAAAAAAATAGGCGCTTCCACGGATCAGAGACCGGGTTTGGATTTCTTTGACGTCCGTTCATTCGTCCTTTCTCCCGCGGAGATACATACTAGGAGCCGGCGACAAATCATCTCGAACCCTTTCATAAGAGTTGGAGCTATGTGCCCATGCGGAGTTACCACCTCTATTAATTTGTTATTTTTCTTCGCGTTTCTCGGCGCCGTGAGGAGGAGGGAGGTCGCGGAGGAGGAGGAGAGGCACTCGACTCCGCTAACGGACGCGATGCAGCGCCGGCGCGATTCCATTCGCGGAAACTTTGGACTCGTTCCAGACGTCGAAGAGCTCCCCCGCCCCCTCATCACGCGACCCTATCGCACAACACCGACTTGTTAACTCCTGTATCGCAGCGTATCATTTCATCTGTTTTCGACCCGCGGGAGGTTATTAAGTCCGTTATGTAATGCGCGAATTCCCGCGGCGACGATGGGAGCGTTGCCATTTAATTATAGGTTTCGCGAAGGAATCATATCGGGGAGTTTCATCGCTTTTCGTCATTCTACTAGTCGCGAATTAAAGTTGCTCAAATAATATCCCCTCTCTCCCCTCCTGTAGATCGGGTTTTTTTATTGGGCGCTTTCGGTGGTTTTTTTGCTAGGTAAATAACCTGTATGTAAATGAAAAATTTAAATGTAAGGTTTAATTATCACGGAGTTGAATAGGCGACTCTTAAGGGCGATTACGAGACGTGGTCATTGTTCACAAATGGATGTTCCGCTGTTTGTTAAGTTTTTACCAGGGGATCTGCCACTGGCGCCTTCGGCGTCCAACACAGTGCCTAGGTTCGCGTGGCGAATTTGCCACGCGGGCTCTCTCAGTGTCTTCGCCACCAGACATTTACTTATCGAATTCAGTTATAACAAGTGCCACAAATAGTTATCGGCGTGTGTGCTCATTCACCACCCCTCCTAACTGGTGCAATTCTCCTCCCTCCATCCCCTTCTCTCTCCCTACCAGGATGCGCGCGCATTTAAAATACGTTATAACGTTAAGAAAGGTTTATAGACGTTTATTAAAGAACGTAGATTAATTTTAGCATACACATGTTTCAACAATGACAAACGAAATAAAAAACAACCAGCGGCGGATGAAAACGGCAGAAGAAATTTTAATACTTGATCGTTCAAAGTAGCGATAAACATTCAAGATTCTTTGCTGGGACCGTTTATCTTGTGGAAACCAACAACACTTTATTATTCTTTTTTCGTCATTTGTAAGACATAGCAAATGACAACATTTTGCCAATAAATCTGAGTTATTTTTGTCATACGCCAGCAAAATTAAATCGGGAGCATAAATTGTTTATTATTTCATTTTTTCCTACGGTTATCTGCTTTCTTCACTTTAAAATTAGTTAGGAGAGATGGGCGAGGATAATGACGTCATGAAAGAGATGAGGGATCGGGATAATATTTTTTTGTCATTTGGTGCTGTTTAATGCTCCAATAGCACTTTCTAAAAACTCCAGAAATATCAACAAAATAACTTTGAATGATTCATTGACATTTAAAAAGGAATGAATCAATTTTATCGAGGCTCAGAAAAACAGCTGAATAATATGTCATCTCGCGGATAGCGGCGGGAAAAGATCACACGGTTTCCCTGTCTCCGCTTTCCTCGAGCCGAATTGACTGACAAAAGCGTGAGATTGGCGTTTCCATACACTACTCGAGGAGTCAAAGGATTCACGGATATCTTTAGTTTTTCATCGAGGCGTATTGGCTTCCGAGAGTCATCGTTTATTCCGCTGTATAAATGACTTCTGCTTTGTCGCTCACTCGTGTTTTAAGAATAGAACGCTCGCCAGTGTCGCGGGGTAGTAGTTATCCACGGTGGCGTCCTTTTAACGTGGCTCTTGTACGCCGCATTACAGCGTAGATATCGATTTTACAAAGAGTTTTGGGAAAATCTTCAGGAAGCATGAAGTGTTGTTTATAAGACACAGTTGCAATAAACGGATTTTTGTCCTCTAAGATTGAAAAACAAAATGCAGCGCGGCCAGAATACGAACTGGAGTCCATCCATCACCACAAGCATTTTAAGAAATAAATAAAAACTCCTGAACCGTAAAATAATTATTTTACGGATCAGGAGTTTTTATTTATTTCCATTCTGTACACCGTAGTCTCCAAATTTCACACAAACATTTTAAACCTCAATTTTTTCAATTAATCTTGAAATTAATTAGATATTTCGAATCCTGTTTTAAAAGTCATATGTTACTGATAAGGCCGATAAGAGAAGGACATTTTAACATGTGGTCTATGTATAGTTATTAAGATAAAGAGAAACACCAAACGAAAAAATAAAACAAATACATTTCAAATCAATTCAGATTACAAACTTATGAGTCATAAAAAAATAAATACTTTATTAATTCCGCCTGTGAGTTTACTGCCATGAACATTAACCATGTAACTAAGTCATCGCTTGAAACCACACTCCAGAGGTTAGTAACATCAAGAGAAAACCAACTACAAGCTACTTATTGACTTAATATACTGTTCATTATTTCTTGCAATTGAATTATAATGAGGAACTCTTTGGATCTAAGGTTAGACCTTTTATTTATGAAGAATAAGTAATTAGTAGTTAAATGCATTCAATTCGAAATTTATAAAATATTTAAGATAGAGTTGTTTTTTGATATTTATTCTATCATAAGCACATTTTTCCATTTAATATATTAAAGTTAGACTTTTAAATTTTTATTTGTATAGGCTCAATATTCATGGACGGAGTATTAGAGACTCCGAAGGAATTTAACAAAATCTATAGAAATTTATCTCTACAAAAAACGCGAATAAAATTTAAAAAACATCCGGGCTAGTATTCTATGCTTAAAACAATGTTTCTCAACATATTTTTAGTCGCGGGCCCTCTACGAAATCGCAAAATTTCAGCGGACCCCCTCCTCAAGTTCATTCATTGTCTCTTTTTTATCTTTGAAATATTAATCAGAGCTGTGCTGAGATCAAACAGGTTATAGAAAAAATAAACACGTCCTACTCAACTCTCCTGCCCCCTGCTGAGAAACTCAAAAGAAAATTAAGAGACACTTCTGAAATCGGTTAATGTTATACGTAGTAATTAAGCGATTAATTATTCGATATTTGCCTCTGTCGTCAGCGTTAAAGAGTGATACTTATTTCCTAGGGAAGAAGAAAATCCACCTTTATAACTCATCCATATCAAAATGTTATGCGAATGAAATGCTAATTACACAATAACCATATTTTTAACGCACATCTATCGATCCAGTAAGTGAATGTTCCGATTAAGTTTTCACTATCAATTGTCATAACGAAATCAACACGGGTGCATTTTAATTCGCCTGGCGACAAGTATCGGAGATCGAATCAAAGGGACGGTAATTAAACGCCATTTGGAGTTATTTTTGAGAGCCGACGCCGACATAAAATAGCCGATCGGGAATGATTAAAAAAAAACAACCTTCTCTCCGGACCGTGAGCGCGACACGCAATAAAGGCATCAAAGTGAGCTTCGAAATTCCTCTTAGAGACGTTCCTGCCAAGTTCAAGTCTCGCCCGAAAAAGACACATTGAAGAGTATCCGGAATGGTGACCGTTACCACTTAGGAAAGAGCAAAAGGAGGAGATGGGGCGCAAAAAAATCATCCTCCCCATCCCACTCCCCCCTTCTATTCCCCTCTCTCCCCCGCCCCTCCCACGACCCGAATGATAATGAGTTGGGACTTTAACGGCCCATTAAAAAAAAGGGCCCCGCTGTCTGCGTGTATCGCATCGGAACTCAACTCGCATGGGTCCTTCGGCTCAAGCGACAGAAGACTGCCGCGCGGCGCATTAAAAATTATCTCTTCTCCGGGAAATCTTTCCGAAGCTATTCGACCTTGACTCACCTCCGACCCTCGGGAGCGGGGAGATGCTATCCGAAAGGGCGTCGGCCCAACCCTTTCTTCTAAAAGGGTATTTTTTTGCCCCTTCTAGGTGCGAAGAGCGACCACTCTAGCCATCGCAGTGGAAGGGAAGGAGGACGGAAGGCTTTAAAGCAAGGCGGCGTCTTATGAGATGAGAGAAAAAGAGAAGTGGGAGGGGAGATATGGGGGAGGGGGGGAGAGAAAGAGGACGGTTCGCCAACACACTGCTCCTCCACCCAAACTACTCAACCATTCCTCCACTTTTTTACTCAAGCTACTCCTCTCCGCCCTTCTATTTGTCCCGTACCATCATCCTCACTCTTTTTCTCCCATCTTTTACTCTAATACTACACCTTCCACTTCTTACCACCCCTTTTCCCATCTCCTACTTGTTTCCACTCCTTCTTTTCTACTTCTATTTCCTACCCCTTTTTTCTCTTTTCCCATCACCATTTCTCTTTTTCCGTCATTTCCAGCACTTTATTTTCCTCTCTGCCACTTTCTCCTCTTTTCTCTGTGAGAGTTGTTGAGTAAAACCTCGCTAATACGAACTGAAAATTCCACGGTTTGTAATAATGGGCATTATAGTAACGACGTAGTTATAATAATAAACAAAATATACGTATTCAAAATTCTGATGTGGCCACCACATGACTTTCTCAATATCTGTAATTTTTCTAAAAATTCCAAATAGGTTACATAATTATAAATATTTTAAGAATCTGCGAGAAAATTTTAGACTTGACAAAGAACAGAAATAAACTCAAACCATAGCCTTCTGATATTGGGTATAGCCAGGAAGCTCCACCAATTAAGAAAATAAAAAGGAGCGTTACTAAGACGTAACTAAGCGTCAATTGTTAACAATAGTCGTCGGTAGGTGGCGTGGTGGTGGCAGCTAAAAATATTAGATACCTCTTAAACAATACATTAAATGTAAAATATTTCAAACAAAAGTTGTAGAAAATTAAATTTTCTACAACGTTTATTCCAATATATTTTTACATGTATCAAATATTAATGCAAATATCTCAAAATAACGGATAAGTGACAAGAGTAAACACCCACTTCCGGTTGACCGATGTTTACCAAAAACTAAACAGTTCTTGCGACTTTCATAATAGTGTTAAATACATAATTTTGCGTTGACCTGATTAATAGTTTTTGATTTAGAGCACCCATAATAAAGCTATCACATACAGACATCATCGAGAAAATAGTCAAAACGTGTTCAGGGGACTCCTAAACGTGTATTTCCGTTGAAATCTCGAAGTCGATTTTTTTCATGAAAACATTACTTTCCCCTATACTACGTATGAAGAAAGTAAAAATGAACTATCGAGCTTGACTTATGGCTGAAAAAATTCGAGAACAAACAATTTAAAAAATGTACTTGCCTCAGGTATCCCCAATGGTATCACGTCAATTGGGCGAAAACCAAAATGCGAATGGTAAAAGGGCGAGTGTCAAAAAGGTGAAAACAAAATGAGCGAAAGTAGAAAACGAAATTAGTCAAGGAAGAAAATTAAGTGGTTTTATATGCTTTTGTATTTTCGACTAATGATGAGAATGGGTTAAGCGGTTGGGGGTTAGATTTGTTCTAGTTCTTCTCCCCGGGTTGTGTTAAGTGGTTGGGGGTTTGATTGGTGCTATTTTCTCCCCCGAGTTGGGTTGTGGTTTGGAGTTGGATTCTTACCATTTTCTAAATAAATGTGATGGTCACATATGGATTTTTTAAATTTAATAATATTTATTTTAATAATATCTTATAATGAGAAATATATTGAAAAATTCAGTGACTGGTATCCATAATCACGATTGTTCGCAAAGAATCAATTCCTTGATAGAAGATATGTTGTGAATATCATTTGAAAGCAATTCCAGCCACACACCAGTTTATACTACCTTTTATTCCTTCACTAATTTCGTTTTCTACTTTCGCCCTTTTTGTTTTCGCCCTTTTGACGCTCGCCTTTATTGTTTCGCCCACAAAAAGGCTCTTTTATAATCTATTTTCGATGAATTACCACTGAAGACGGCTGTTTTGTAGCCGAAATGTGTTTTTTAACCTTGTGGTGGTTATTGGAGATACCTGAAGCAAGTACATTAGTCAAATTTCTTGTTCCTGATAATATACATACATTTTCTCAGGAAACTGAAGTATACTTCGTATGGATGAGAATTTTGTGTGAAAGAAATCTGTATTATCAAGGATTTACTGTATTATTATTTAAAGATTATCTAATAAATGACGAGTATGCGTGATTTAAGTATTAAGTTAAAACAAAATTTAAATAAAAATTAATGAATACAACTTTTATATGCACTAAAAAGTAAACAATACAGAAGATTCACATAAATGCATGTTCCCTAAAGTAAAAAGCTGCGTGCCAAGGAACTTTTAATGAAGATTTCTTCGTAAAACTTTATGCTACACAACTATTATATGCCAAAAAATTATATTTAATTTCTTGAACATTCGATTATTTTAAATTTAGATTTGTTTTTAAATTTCTCTATACATAAAACGTTATTTCAATAAAATAATTTTACATAGATTTTATTTTTCTGTCTTTAGTCAAGGATTAAGAACTTATTCAACTTTCGCAGAAAGTTTCCTTAACAAAACCTTTAAAAATTCAGCAATTTTAATTTCTCTATCCCACTTCATTAATACAATATCGATGAGTAATTGCTAGTTTGCATTACCGTCGTATTATTTATCGTGCCTAAGGTATTGTCTAAATTTCAAAGCACCGTGAGAACCTCTATTATGTGGGAAGATGCAACGCGAATTTGTAATCCCAGTCAACCGTAAGAAATCACAGGAAACCGGCAACAAAGCAAATGACCTTGACGACGAAAGATTTTCATTTAAATAATATTGACGTTAAAACCAAATTCGTGAATCGATTCGACGGAATTCAAAAACTGATGGCACGAAAAGAAATTTTTGTCCTTTTGGGCGTTCGTCGTTTCAAATCTCGAACTTTTACGGCGATTCCAAGCAATTTAAATGGTCAAATGATTAACGTGCTACACTAATCACCGCGTTAATCAAATGGAGAAAATAGAAGCTCCGGTAATCGAACCCATGACTTCGATGTAGACGGCGAGAAGATAAAATTTTTAAAGTGGCGTTGCCAAGTAATGTCTGAAAGTTTGACCGAAAAATAATGGAAAACCTTTTCCTTTATAAGCGTATTTGTTATTCTCGCAGTCGGTCGACGGGCCATCTGACAGGATGACCTAGCTTATTATGTGATAAGATATGGTGGAATGTATTCTCCACAGTTTAATTCCTCGCAACGGTCAGGTGAAAGAGTGGGGCTTTTAAATATTCAACCTCGCCAAATTAAGGCTTTTTCCTCCTCTCCTGATTGATATCTCTCTCTCCTTTCTTCTAGCTATCTCCTTTTTCCATCTTGACTCTTTCAGACCTTTTATGTTATTCCTCAATCTCCTCTCATCAAGTCTTTTATCCTCCTCCCCTACTCTCTAAAGATTTCCCCTTTCCATTCCTTCTCTTTCCATTCTTTTAACGTTTTACCATACCATTTTCTCCTCCTCACAATGCAAAAACTGCATCCTTTCCTTTGCCTTCACTTGCGTAACCTCATTAACATTATGCTATAAAAATTTATAAATTTATCATAGATATTCTGAAGTTAAATCTGTTTCTTATGTTAAGGTAACCATAAAAAATCTCTTTAGCAAGTGCATATATTTCTTTTCGCCGAACTTTTATCCTCTAGATCAGTGGTTATCAACGGGTGTGCCGCGGTAAAGTGGTGTGCCGTCAGACATGAACTGATAAGCCGCGGAGTTTTGGGAGAAACGAGAGAGGTAAACTGGAAAATAGGGACGATGCGCCGCCGTTACTTGTTTTATTTGTTTAAATGCGCCGTGAAATGAAAATGGTTGAGAAACACTGCTCTATATATGTATCCTGTCCTGGGGAGAAACGTAGCATTCTTACTAGAGGGCGTTTATGAATCAATTTGGTCCAAATTGAACGATGTCCATTTCAATATGTCCACGAGCTGATATTTAATATCGCCGTCATTTAGCGGGTAATCACTGGATTGAATGATAAAGGTAAATCACCAAAGCCCTTAAAAAAACAATAGTTGAACAAGATGATCCAAACGGAACTTATGATGCGTACTTTCCGTATAATTATTTTGAATTAAATGTGGCGCTTTAATAGTTTTAAAATCACCGCGGACGTGTTGCTCTTTGTATTCCCAAATTTCATAATTTCTCCTCATAAAATATTACAAATACATTCGAACGGAAAACTAAATTGATCACGAGTATTTTGCATGGAAAAAATAATGCGTGTATGTTACTAGACCAGAAGTGCAAAACTCAAAAGTTGACACGGGCCAAAATCGACCTTAATTGGAACTAGGCGGGTCACGTTATGAAAGTTTTGTACATAAAAAAAATAAGTTCACTATTGTAGTTTCAGTAATTACCTTAACAACTTTTACATGCAATTTTTATGCCACAAAAATGAGGCGACAAACAAATATAAGTTTCTTATTCAGTGGGAGATGTTGCACCGTTTTTCTCTCGCCATTCCACTTATATCCGGAGTAATGCTGGTAGTTGCTGTTCTTAGAATGTCTCTTAAACTCGGATCTGTCAATACTGAACGTAATGGAGCTCTGTTTAATTTCATAAGAAAGAATGTTTGTTTACACATGCGATAAATGTCCATAACAAATTTTACTTGTATTTTTTTCGGAAAAGGAAATCACCAGCTGAGTTAAATCCTGGCGAGCCACACAAACTATGTCGGCGGGCCAAATTTGGGTCTACTAAACTATACCGAATCTGCACGGCGGATTTCGAATTTCCCACGTAAATCAAATGGGAAGGATAGTTACTGGAATCGAACCCGGAACTTTAAATCTTCGCAGCAAAAATATCCTCGGGAGTTCGGCCACAGTAGCAAGAGATTTCCACCAAGTTTCATGAAAATCGATCTCTTGATTCAAAAGTTAATAGGGGTGGTCAGACAGACAGACGGACAGACAGACACAACTAAGAAACTATAAGACTATTTTCTTTCTGGAAAGTTGGCTAAAAATCGGTACAGTTTATACTGCACAAACTTTCTCATACCCGTATGCGTCTGACCTTAAACTCTTTCCTGACTGGAAGGAACTCTTGAATCTGAATAGGTACCCTGCAAGCCACCGTAATTGGTACGGCAGAGGGAGAATATCATCCATCCATCATGCTATTCTCCTGTTATGCTTCTCGGCCCAGCCACTATTACTCATCTATCAAGTGTATTAACACGATCTCTAGAAAAAAGGTTAAAATAAACACGCAGAATGAACACTAGCTCAGTAAAATTAAGAATTAATAAAGTAATATATGTCTTCCTATGCAAACAAAATAAAAATATACAACTTGAATAGATGACAAGGGAGAAGGCTGACATAGATTAGAAAAAATGAACCATGAAACCAATATTACTTGGGCTCTTGAGGCGAAAATATGAAGTGTAGTCCTAAAAAAGGTTGATTCTTTTACCCATCAAGCTAGAAGAAAAGCTGCAGCAAAACCATTTGTAATATAGAGCGCCATGCATACGGTACGTGGGAGTGCTGTGCGGCGAATGCTTAGTATTCCAATTCAACTCTAATCCGTACTGTATTCAGGATGTTTTATTATGTAAGAAACACTTTTCGCAAGGGTTTCGAATAAAATGAATTTAGGGTGTGGAGTGTAGCAGATTATGAATATTGATAAAGAGTGGCACGCGACAGAAAGAACGTTGCCGGCTTCTGTTCTAAAGGAACACCTGTGTTGGTAATTTTGTGGTTGATTATTGAGAGAAAATCTTCGTGGTTTTAATCTTCTGTCAATAAACCTTCCGTTCCCTTATGTTCAAATACATTCCCTTTCGAAATCGCATGTCCCTAACCCCCTTCGCCACGTGCACCCTCTCACCATCCTCCACACACAAAAATAACGAATATGCCAGCACATGTGTTCTTATTAGAATCTACTTTCGGTGAATTACCACTGAAGGTGGCTGCATATGCATCTGGTTTTTCATATCCTTGTGGTTATTGATGATACCTGAGACCTGATATCTTTCAATTTTTTCATTTTGAAGTGATCAATCTTAAACTGCTAGCGTAATTGCCTGTCAAAAATAACGGCTATGCATTAATTAAGTACTAAGTTTAAATAAAATTTTAATTAAAAAATAATGAAACCGATTTTTATATGTACTAAAAAGTAAACGAAAAATATAAAATTCACATAATTTAATTTTACAGAAATTAAAAATAATTGGGTGCCTATAATAGCTACGTGACAAAGAAATATTAATGAAGATTTATTCGTTATGCTACGCAACGTTTATATATGTAGCTAAAACTATTTCTACTTTCTGGAACATTAAATTATTTGAATTTCAGGTATATTTTTTACTTTTCTGGGCATATAAAACGATATTTCATTAAAATAAATATATATGAATTTTATTTTCCTCTTTTTACTCAAAGATTAAATAAATAGCTTTCGTAGAAAATGTCCTAAAAGACTTTAAAAATTCAGCAATTTTAATCTCTATGTCTGAACTAGTTAACAGAGTAATATCAATGAATAAATACATATTTATTTATTTTCATTACCGTAGTATTAGTTATCGTAATTAAGGTGTTGTTTAAACAACGTCTAAATAGATAGTCATCTTTATCTATAAAGATTAACGGAAATTTCTGGCATTACTAAAGTGAGTAGAAACGGAAGAGCATTGCATATTTTACATATGAAATTGCTAAATTTAGAAAATTCCGAGAAACTTCTTAATAGTTTCAGAACTAATTTCACAATATTCAACGATGAGTTTATTTGTATCTAATTAAAATGATAATGATCCAATCACGAAGCATTATAGGCACACGAGTGGCTTTTTAATGTAATAGATAATACGTAGAAATTATCGTCAGGGAAGACAGTTATCACTGTTTCGTAATCCCAATTGCTACAAAACTGACCGACAGATATTTTACAAGTAATGTTACAAGGTCGCCCCCTGCCATGCGCCATCGTGGGCTTGCAAAGCGACTTTTATCCCCCTCCCATGTTCCGTTGGCTACGTATAAACCCCCATCCCCTCTACCTCTCCCCCTTTCCCTACCCTCTTCCAACCAGCACCTGCTGCGTAGCCCAAAGAATACCGTCTAAATTTCCCAATTCTTAAAAGTAATATTTGGCCTTTAACGCAGGTAACTATAATCTCCAAATAACCATAGATTGCTCCAGTATTACTGGTAATTACGAAGGTTGCCGTAATCTATAACACGCGTAAACGCTTAGCCGGTTGCCATGGTAACGCCGTCGCTATGATACAAGCCCAACATGGTTGAAAAAAATATCATCACCAACCATATATCGCAGCAAATTAAGAGGCTTGGCGTACCAACAACAGCGAAGAAAATGATAAAAACAGTCATGGGCCACCTTAACAACTGGTATGTTGCCCAAGATGGCGTCGCCTAATCACGTCACACTTTATCGTAAAAATAATTTACTCATTATAAGAAAACGCAGAACACTTCACCAACAGTCGCAAATCGCTGTCAGATGCCGTTTAATTTCGAAACATCGACAAATATTATCTATAGTTTTCTTAGCGCTATGTATTACAAAACCCATTTATAAAACAAGCAATCTATTCATAAATCATGTTTTCATAAATCAAAACGGCCTGTATTTACAAATCATCAGGAACAGACGGACAAGACCTGGCAATAAGACGTTCTTTTTTACTTTCTGTAAATAACGTCTTAAAAAATGCAAAAAAGACTGTCTGGAGTAACTGGAAAATATGAATTTAGAGTAAAAACAATGAGATGATTCATGAAAAATTTCTGTCGAATGAGTTTTTTTTTCAAAATCATGTGATGGGAGTAATTATTCTTTCAGACAATTTTAATCGTTCTGAACGTACGATAGAATTACATAAATACGGCAAAAGAAAAAAGAGAAAAAAATATAATCTTAATTGGTTCAAGGAAAAAGTTATGAATGTAATGCTTTCTTTCAAAAATTCCTCGACGGATTAAAGAGAAATTCATTTCACAACTCAGGAAGTTGAAAAAATATATAACAAAAACAGTAATTGAAAAGTGAAGAAATAAAAGCCTCGTGGAAGGATTATCTTAATTACGCCGATCATAAGATTAGTCGGATGAAGGGCATTTGAAAAAGGGGTGACAGAGACAGAGCTTGACGAGTTTGCACGTGCAAATGCTAAAAAAATAAGAAATGGTGATTCAACCGGAAATTACGTAATAAAATGCTAAAACATTAGTATGAGGATGAGTAAAACGACATCCTTCGTATGGAAGCATAATGAACAAAACAACAACAAAATCAAATACACCTATCAATATCCATATCTGTGGCCCGTAATGTATTTAACGCGTAATAGACAATCCACGTCAATTACACAATCCGTCGACAACATCAGCATTACGAGTTGTCGTGGAGATAACATTGCCACAGTTTAAACGATTACATAATAACTATTTCTGATTCGAGCAGTTTTTAATAACTTTTATATTAAGTTCGCTCTCAAATTTGAAAAAAAAATCCATAGAATGTCGATTAACTCGAGAGAAGCTGAATTTATTTCACTCATTCTTTCAGTTTTAAATAGAACGACACCTAAAGAGGCTTATCACCATGTAATATAACGACCCGAGTCCGGATCTAGGATCATTTAATTCCTCCATTTGAGTAAAATGGGAATCGGTGCAGCATATATTATATTTGATTTGCACTTTATAATTTCTGAAAATAATAGTAAAATCTTGGGACATGAATCGAAGAACACATAAAAGAATGAAAATTCATTTTCCTGAAGTCTATTTTTAAGTAAGCGTCGATTTGATGCAGAGATTTCTTTAGAACACGGAAACGACGTTTTTAGGCGTTCTTCACCAGCGAAGCAGTAGTAGGTACTGCAACGCCTTATGGACACGTCTCGTCCGTCCATCGTAACTTATATCTCCTAAACCGCTGGACGGATTTTAATGAAATTTCGTACGAGTGATCCTTATGAACATTTATCAGCAAAATGTGATTTTGAACTGCATCCGCTACTTAAATGGCATCCTTCAAGCAACAATTAAATAACACATTTTTATCTCCCATGGTCTTAAAAATTTTATTCGATTAGAGGACAACATTTGTCTCAAAGAAGTCCGCGAGACTATATAATTACGACTTATAATTTCGGAGATAATTCTTCGAGATAATTCCAAGCGTAGTATCGCATATTTTGTTTACATCGATCGCTAAGACGCTTCTATCGGCAAACAGCAATTAAAAATCCATATTTTTCTCTTCCAAGCTTGTATATGATCTGTAAGGTATAGATTAAAACATTTATTCGAAGGTAGGGCAACATTTACCACAAACAAATCCGCGGGATTACATTAATATGACTTATAGTTACGGAGATAAGAATTCAAGAACCGCCCAATCATTTGATACCGTTTTATACGTATTTCCCATAAAGAACGCCTTTGAAATCTCTGTGTATTCCATTTATAAAGTACACTTTTCCTTCTCGTTTGATTAGAAAATTATTAGTCTTCTGAGGATCCCCATTGTTGCTAAGTTACGTACATTAAGGGTTGGCCCGAGGTACGGGCGAGCCGGGGCGCCAAGGTGATGGCGGCGCTATCCCGACCATCAGTCTATACATTACTAGCAAGAGAATAAATGTTGGAAACCAATTTATATTGCCGTTCACGCAGAAATCTAAATTAAATTCCTTTTAAATTTTCCTTACCGATTATTTCACGGAGCAATGACTAAATTAAAAACATTTTTTTAAATCTCTTAATCTCTTTGCAGAGATTTCTCGCCCGGGGCACCAAAATATCTCGGGCCGCCCCTGCTTACATCGAATTGGATTATATGGAAAACAGGAAGTATTTCGTTAATTTACAACAGTTTGACTGAACAAAATATGAATATATAAATACGGAATTAAGATGCTGCATTTATAATGTGATTGTAAGTTTCACATTAAATTCACCCTGGTCAAGTATATATCACGCTTTCTCGGGTGAGATCTCTTGACGGGACTAGAGATTAACAAAGTCATGTGGGATAACCAGGGCCGGCCAAGTACTTTCGGGGGCCCGGATGCAAGCAAGTTTTTGGGGCCCCCCTATGTAAAAAAACCTGCCATTTTTTACACATAAATGTTACAGCTTAAAGAGAACATGTACTTTTAGAGGTGATTAAAAATATTGCTTGGAACAAAAAATATAAATATATTAATAAAAACAAATTACACTTTCATTACAATAATTATTACATATGGGATTTCTGTAATGCCATATTCTCAATAATATCAGAAAATCACATTCTTGAGCGATATCTTTTTCAATGCTTAATAAACTAAAAGCGTTTAAACGCTCATTACACATAGTTGAGTGAAGATAGTTTTTAATAATTTTTAATTTACTAAAAGATCGCTCTGCACTTGCCACCGTTATGGGCAAGGTCAAAAATAACCTAAGTACGGCCATAACATTGGGTAATATTTCACTAAAATTATTAGTTAATATAGATTCTAAAATCTCCTGTGCAGAATTTACATTATCTTCTTTTGATATTAAATCTTTTAGTATGACTATTTCATCAATAAGCTCGAATCTCTTAATCCGACACTGCTTATAAACAATTATAAAGTAACTGTAATGATATTTTATTTAATAAAAAGCAATAATTTGTTTAAAGATGTAAATATATTACTTATACTCAACATTTGGGGGCCCATAAAAATCGGGGGCCCGGATTCCTTGCATCCGATGCACCCCGGTCCTGGGGTAAGGTCTGTAACCAAAGTCTCTTATCTTTAACTTTGTACTAATAAAAAGAGAAAGCGGATAATGAGGCATGTAAATGAGAAAATAAAAATTAAATTGGGGACAGGGAGACAAGACTCGGCGTTTTAGAAGTCGGAGAAAAGGTCTAAGACTCCTACGTGTAGTTTTTGTGTCACTTCTCTCCACTCCATTCCATACATACCTACTATCCATCCTTCCACTCTCCTTTTCCCTCTCATCGTTCCTCACTCTCCCTTCCGTCTTTTTTCTTCCTCCTATTCCCTTATCCAGCTCTATCTTTTTCCTATTCTCTACCCTTCTTTTATTTCTCTTCCTCTCTCTTCAAGCCTTATTCTATTCCTTTCACATTCCCTCTTATTTTTTTCTTACTTACGACCTTTCTCCATTTATACTTCTTTTGTCCAAAACACAGAAGTTATACAGTTTCACATGATGCCTTGAATTTCAAGTATTTTTTACGATTCTTTTTATTCGGCATTTTAGTCAGTGTCTTACAACACCAACTTCATATTTATGTTGATTAAAAGCTGTTTTTTCCCAAAACCTTAAACTCTACATCCTGAAAGTAACTCTAGCCAGCATCTTTCTGTCAATATATTAAGAAAAGTGTTCATGTACGAAAAAATGCGGATTGATAGTACACTCTTCCCGCGTTATAAAATGAGTTTGGTTTGCTTTGCTTATTTCACTTTTAATTCTAGTTTCTTTGGAATTTTTATCTAATTTGGTAACTTATCTCAAACCCATTTCAAATCATTACTAATTTCACGCCATAAACAGCTCTTTATGCTTTTCGTAGGAACGATATTTTCCCCTTCACATCACGCTATACTCATGTTATAATTGTATAAAAATAAAAACCTAAACGCGCCATTTAATTGTCTCTTAATCCTTCATTTGTCAGCGTTGTCCTCAAAGAAGATGATTCTCCTTTTAGTTTTCTCGGGTTGCATTTATTTTTCCGAAATACATCTCCCCACTCTAAATATAGTTAATGTTTTAGCTATGCTTGAGAACTAGATAAAAAATAGATTATGACGCTATACCGTCAGGATAATTATGTTATTTGAGAGAAATCTTTTCAAGTAAAGGGTTAACTATTTTTTTCATAAGTACCTAACCAATAAGAAAATCGAACGAGATATCTCATTACTTATAAGATTTGTTTAATCTATATTCGATAGAGAAACATTGCGAAGCACGTGCATTCGGAAGAAGCATCTCGCTTCTGGAATGTTTCCCCATTGTCTGAGTGCCTCTGTTGCCTCAACACCTGCCTCCCAACCTGAAGCGAAGTGAGGGCGGACGGAGGGAAGTGTGAGGAAGGGAAGAGAAAGGGGAGGGGAAATGCCTAGATGAGAGAGTCGGAGGGGATGGGGGGGGGGGAGAGAGAGTTGGACGACTGGGATCTTTTTAGTGGTGGCGTGCGTCTACCTAAATGGTTACCCAAATTCTCAGAGGGTATAAAACACCTCGCAACATGGCCGGCTAGCGTATTAAAAATGGATTAGGAAAATACAGGCATCATAAGCATCGATATAGAACCGTTCAAGTTTCGCAACTAGACCGCTTCTGTTGTCGTCAATTAAGATCATCTCGATCCTTATGATCAAATGGATTGAGAAATAAAAGATTTATACTGATATCTGCGAAAATGTAGGAAAAATCGAATTTTCTGTGTTGTAACCCACCTATTTCAAAATCGACTTTTATTCAAAACCCAACCCAACTGAAGCCTAGATAAAGGTGAAAAAATAGGAACAAACGATGCTGCTTGATGGCGCAAAGAAACGGAATGCCAAAATTGTATTTGAGACAAAATATAGGAGGAAACTAAAATAAAATTTTTGAAAAATGGACCAAAAGAAGAATAGAGGTCTCTCCTTTGTCGAAATTGATGTTTCTGTTGTTCAAAGATGTTGCTTTACTGAATAAAAGTCGATTTTGAAAATTTCGAAGAATGAGATTTGTAACCCATAAAATTCCAAAGTTAACACGGTTATACTGAATCAAAAATAAAATGTAAAGTAAAATTATACATACAGTTTAAGTACAGTTTTTTTATAATTATGTATATCTTTTTTTAAGCGCGAATCTTCATCATACTCTTCACAAAGTTTGTAGGATATGGCAGATTTTTATCATATTTTAAATAAAGGAAGAGCCCTATGGGCTTTTTTGGCGCAGATTTTAATGCTGTTAAAATGTTTCAGCGACATAGTGAAAGTGATTACGGCATAATCGCGGACAAATGTTCAACCAGTCATCTTGTCCGAGGACGCCGTAAGGAGGTGGCGAATTCCACCATGTTCCTGAAGAGGAATTCGCGCTGAAACATTAATAATCAAATAGAAGGCATCCGTTTTAATTTTTCCGCATTTCACCTCTGCTCAGAAATGCCCTCTCACGCAGAATGATAAAAGGCGCCCTCACTCGGGTGCAAACGGAAGGAGTAAAAGACGGCCTGGAGGCGCACCCAAACATCTTCCAACCCTCCCTCCCGCCCTCCGAACCTCCCCCACCGCCGCCGCTTCATCGCGCTTGATGGCTGCCGACGCCGCGGCTTCCAAGGCGTGATCCGCTCACCGTGGGAAAGCGAGCGAGACGGACCCCTCCCGCGGGAGGTGTGTATGTCTGTGTGTGTGTCACGCCTCCACTCCCTCCCCCACACCCTCCTTCAACCTCCTCATTTCTCTCCCCGCCCTTTCTCTTCCCACCCTCCGCCCGTTACCATCTCACCCACCTCTCCCGTTTTCTCTCTCTCTCTTCCTCATAATTGCCCACTCCTCTTCGACTCATGCAGGAGGGCCAACATGCGAGCTTTCACCGCGCAAAAGCAGACTCTCCTCGATCCAATTGCGCCGCTTCGTGAGGGATTGACGATCTCAGGTGCGCATAGTGGCATTAAAAGAGGCAGATGGAGGCTCGGGAGAAATTCATTTTAGCCGGGAAGTCGAGGAAAATTTCGAACATTATAAATCTCGTACTCATTTTGAAAACCGAGGAGCGAAAAACTGGAGCGGAGCCATTTGAAAGCGACGTGCGATTCATTTATCTAAGTACTTAATGCACAAAGCGGTATGTTTTGTCGACGCGTGTTTCGCCAAGGGTTGTTTATATCACGAAACTCCAGCGTAATACGCGTTATCTAGGTACCGTTCCATTTCATATAACTACGAGCGTTCCAAAGAAAGCAGTACATTAGTTGGAGAATATTTTAACAAAACAAGTAATGAATTAGGTACTCGTAATAATAATTGCTATATAATACGAGAAAAGTAAAAAAATGACGAATATTTCCCTAACAGATGAAAATCAAAGTAAGAAAATATATCGCTAACACTGTGATAACAATATAGGCGATCGATAAATGAACAATAAACTTAAGGTTTGTCCGATCTGTATTTAAAAAAGCAGTAGCTAATAGTAGGCATTGAATACATCCAGTGACACTAAATTCAGAGATCCTAGGCTGATATTACGGAAATTAGCAAATTATCGCCCTCCTTGTCAAACAACACGCGAAATTTAGCGTTCAGTCCAGCGGTGAGAAAATAGGAACGACAGACAGTGAATACTAATACATATGGTTTCATAAGAATTAACATACTAACGACGTCGGAGATTCAGAGATGGATCGAGAATTCGCTGAATTTCGGCTTGAGATAAAAAGAAGTTTTAAAACGATTACTTCTCAGGAGAGAAATTCCTCGGGGGCGGAACACCCTCCCGCGGCCTCCAGTCGTGTCTTGGGGCCACGGCCCCTCGAGGCGACTCCTGCCCCGAGGGGGCAACCAAACCTGATCTCTGCCCATCCCTCCCAACCACCCCACGCCCCCCGGAGAGAGAAAGCGATGGGGGGAAAGAGAGATGCCCCCCCCGGTCTCTCCCGCCACACCCCCTCGGGGGCGTAACCCGGCGATCACGCGGATCATCACGACCGCGGGCCGCAGCCCCCGTTCACTGCCCCCGGGAGCAGCAAACAGCCCCCTTCGGGAAGCCGAAAGGAATAATCCAGGAGGCATTAGCATTCGACATGCGGGGTGATTTCGCGCACGAAACGAGATGTATAAACGCGGTAGGAGTGGTAGGGACCACTCTTCCTCTCATCCAGCATGCAAAGTCTTTTTAGAGGACTCAAAAGGAGCGAGAATTGCGCCTTCTGGGAAAAAACGCCCATCTGAGATCGATATGAGATCCCACGGTCCTCGAGAGGATGGCCTTGCCAGATGGCCTGCCGCGTTATGCCAAAACCAGCGTACGGCGTACAACAAACATTCAAGGTTGGCGAACGTCAAATGTCGGTGGAAACGAGCGATAAGAATTAGCGAGCCTTTGCATTCGAAATTGTTTACGGGAAGTGAATGTGTGATACTTAAACGCGAAATAATATACCGTATTTATCCGAATATACTTAAGACGGCTCAAATATAAGACGGCCTCCCAAAAATTGGTAGCTGTAGAATGAAAAAAGTAGTTACCTGAATATCATTAATAACTTCAGACTTTATAAGACGACGACCAATTAGCAGAATTTTCAATTAGGTGCAGAAGAACGATTTTTAAGATATATTATTTAAGCTACAACATGTAACACACACACACAAACACACACGCACGCACGCGCACTAACACACTCACACACTACAAGGATATGCATGAGAAAAATAAACAAAAAGTTTTAACCTAAGAAATCCCTCATCAAATCCAATGAGGTTAGTTTTCATTTTCCTCATTACAATCAGTTCCTTCTTCCCTCTTGTTCCATAGAATGCCATCCTCTGACCCATTCATACTATTCGAAATCCTTGACCACAAACTTTTGACGTCTTTGACCACACGAATATAAGACGACCCTTCATTTTTCAGATACAAAAACAGGAAAAATATCTCGTCTTATATGCGGACAAATACCTAGGTACAGTAGATACAAGTAAGGAAGGAGCTGACGATCCAAAGAGTAAATGGCGGTTTTTAAAAGAATTAGACAGACAGAGAAACCCATAAAACGACCAAAACGAGACAGAATACTAAATAGAAGTCTCTATCTGCTTTCGTTTAGGAATAGTTAGCGCGTCATACATACAGACGGACAAACCGAACGCATAAGCGGATTTTTTTGATAAAACCGTTAACAATGCATCAGAGAATAGGAATAGCATAAAAAGGCATTTAGGAGAAGAAGAGAATTGATGAGGGGGAGTTTGGACACAGATGTTAAAAAGAGATTAGCGAAAACGTTTATAAAGAGCAGTGTTTTTCAACCTTTTTAAGTGGCAGATTGCTTTTGAATAGAGAAAAAATTGGCGGAACAGCTATATACATACACATATATATTTATGCGCATGAGCACTGCAGCAAGTTAGAAGTTGTAACCTGCTACTTTCTGCTTCTCCGATAGATGGACTTACGGTGCGAGAGCAAAATAAAAATACTTTATATTTTTAAATTCATTAAGAAATCTAAATTTATAGAAAAGCTATTTACGGTGGAATATTTCGCGGAGCACTTAGGCAATGCCAGCGGTACACCAGTGTTCCGCGGATCACCTGTTGAAAAACACTGATATAGAGTGGCATTACATGGGTGCAAAATACTGACTTTGAGAAAAGATGACGCGAGTAGATGGAATCCTTTGGAGAAGTGGATAGGGCGTATACTAGAGAAGTTAACAGGACTGAGATGAAAACATATCATGAAGTGTTAAATGAGAGGAGAAGGGAGAAGATTAATTAGAATAAATGGTCAGAGACAGTAGAAGCGGATGAGACATATAATGAGGGACTACATTCTCTTGAATGAAGCCGTGAAACGGAAAGAACATGGAAAATTGCAAAGAGGAAGGGAGAGAATAGGGATTTTTTAGATTAAAAATGTAACAGGTATGAGAATATGAGAAGGACTTTAGATAACAAGATAGAAAAGTGATATCCAAAAACTCACCGAGAGGTAGTTGAACTTCAAATCACCATTGCCCCTTGAGTACATACTTGTAGCTCTTTGGAAGCTAGCTAATCTCCCTAGCCTTTATAAGTCAGGAAACATGTTTATTGTAATCACTCAAATCTCTTTTTAAAAAAAGAACGCACAGGCTGCTACTGCGCGTCTCCCAAGTATTTTGGAATGAGACAAAATAATGGCTCTTTGTCTTTGTAAGTTTGCCGACCCTTTCTATAACCAAATTATCTGCTATTCCAACCTACGATTTGTCCATTTCAGGGCGATGGTAGGTCTTGTTTTTATAGAATTAGTCTATCTCTCCTGAATGGATTTCAAAATTCTTTGTGTTAATCCACGGACCTCTTGAAAATACGATTAACATTTCGCATAATTACCGGTGCGATGGACAGCAATAAAAAGAAATTTTTTTCTTGGAAGTGGTGGGACACTTTCATTTTTAGGTTTCTTCCATATTAAGTATTCGTTGTCAGTTTGTTATAAATAAATCACGATGGAGAATGAATGTTTACATAATAAATGGTATAAGTTTTCATCCCAGTCGTTTAATGGCTGAGAAAATAATTTAATTATTCTTGAGAAAAGCTTCTGGTGCGTTTCCTACAAATTTTGGTCTGCTATAACATTTCCACGGGGAGAATAACACGATGATGTATTTAAAAAAAGTGCAGATAATAATCACGATGTTCCTTTAATCGGTTGAGTTTGACCATGGAGTGAAGGCAGTCTAGGTCAGGGATTGGAAGTCTGCGTCTCGTGAGCTTCATGTAGTTCTTAAAGAACTTGAGGGCAGCTTCCTAAACCAGTTCCCTTTCTCATATAAAACGTCTAGAACTGTGGCGAGCAACATTTACACATGGCTTGCTGCATTCGTAGATGTGAATGATTTGACCGTAGTTGAAGTCGCGGGCCTCTCTGGGGATCGGATGAGAGTTTACATCAGAAGTTACACAAGAGATCATATGTGACGATGCAAATGAAAACCAAGTCGAAACCATTTTTACAGCGTTAAAACTTCAACAGGCAGGTTTTTATTGCAACAAGTGCAATTTAAATATAGAAATTATTACAGTGAATAACACAGACCGGGTCTTCATCTAAGCTTCTCGTACCGGATGCGGCCAGCGAACCGTAAGTGCCGCTGTCCTAGAAGGTAAACCTCACTCATGACTTCAATTACCGAAAGCTCGCGCACATTTATTCTGAAATATGAATTGAATTTTTTAATGAGAACTGTTTTATTCACCTATATTGGGCTCTTTTCCTGTTTGGTAATATAATAAATAGGAAAAAGTGACTCTTCTTGTTAATTCGTTTGCCGTCCCCTAGATTTGGTCAAACATTAAAACTCCGATGTTCAGATGATGCCCGTAACGGCAGAACTGAAAGGATTTTGGTGTTTCAGTGTTAATATTTGTCTTGGAGATGAAAGACTTTAGCAGACGATGAGCAAGAACAGTGTCAAGTGCAGCCACGGCGCAATTTTATGAGAGCCTGTTGAAAAACAGGAGCAGGGGCGAGGAGAGGTGAAAGATGTTTTTAAAATGGGGTGAATTTTAAGGAAACAGCATGCCTCTCGCGAATTTGATATTCCATCGATGACCGAAATTAATTTCTAATTTTGATCGTAATATGCGTTGCATTCGACGACTCCGGTAAAAGCAGACCGTAAAGAAGGAAACTGTTATTCTCATTAACGAAGAGGAAATAGGTTCAGTTAGTTCTCTTCAGGTGAAAAATTATGTCCGCCTCGAATATAATTGTTTACAAAAGAACCAAGCAGAAAGCCAATGTTCCCATCCCTTCAAGTTATTTGCAAGGCTTATGTTAAGTGATAGGCCTTACGAATAACTTGAAGGGATGGGAGAAGAGAACCACATGACGTTCTCTGGGAGTTCGGCATATAGAGGGCGAGAAGATTATATAGGAGAATATCAATGGCAGTCTTTTGTTTAGCATTTTGAAACTTGTAGGTCAAGTTTAAAAAATTCCTCTGGTGATCCAACACGTGGCGTGCCAAATCAAGTCTAGCGCGTCACTTAGGCCACACGTATCACGTGCTCGTCATCCGTTTCGCATAGAACACGAACATGCAGAGGCAATAGTACATATAATGTATTTCCACGAGCATTTTGTGGTATAAGTAAGGCGAAGGTAAAATTACAGCTATGCAGCGTATATATTTCAAACGTTGAATCCACCATAAGGTTCATGTCACTTCAAAAACGTCATTGCAGTGTCCGAGTATAAAGAAATCCTCTTCCTCTCTTGTAATTTTCATCATCATTCATATTATCACCTTTTTTATTTTTATAGCAATTATTTGTGTGATGGTTACATTAATTACTCTCTATTGCAGATTTCGCATCAAGCTTCCAGGAAAGAATTCAAGGTTAACAGGAAAAAACAACAAACCACGAATATATTGTGACAAAGAAAGAATTTAATTTCCAAATTCCATTAGGGTAATTGGAAATTTGGAAATCGGTGTTCACATAATCAGTCCTCTGCTGCACTAAGAAAAGTGAAACAAGGGCTTCAAAAAAAGAAAACCATTTAATTAAATATGGAGTATATTACATATTAAAATAGTAATGGGCGCGATGGGTAAATCGGGGGAGGGCGCAAAGGATGGCAAACGTCAACGTAGGGGAATACTGTATATACTGTATACGACAAGATAAACAGAATCGCTAGAAACTAACACGTACTATTGCTTCTTTAGCACAAAATCACTAAGATAGCCTGACAGAAGTTGATGTAATGTAAGTATGGTGCAATGGCATCTCCCATATAACGGGGTAATCACGTGTATTTAAAGTGAGGAATGGAATATGCCGTTTCATGCAAAGGTTTAAAAACTGCGCGAGATTCCGATTTTGACAAAGTTAGATAAAGGCACATGGAATTTGAATGCAGAAGTAATATCGTGAGACGTCGGAAGGTTTTCACGTCAAGCTAATCCCAAAAGAAATTTAAAAAATAAAAAGAATAATTAAGTCAGAATCAATACAGATGTCAAAACTTGTTCGAATTACTAAATTAATTCGCATTGGTTAAAATTTCTGTTTATTCAATTCCAAGGAAAACTATCGACTCTCATCTTAATGGGGATCACTCTAACGCCCAGGATTCAAACCCCCACCCTCATTACCCGGAGGCAGTAGTCACTCAGCCCCACCAATCTTCCAAAACGGGGCCTCGTTCAAATAAAAATATGCCCCCGCCTACCTCAACGCTAATATATTTACTGCCCTTTTACCCATCCTTATCTTGAGATCAACAACATGCAGGAGCCAAATTCTAGCCCTCAATTGGCTAGGACGTATCGTTTGCGTCCATGTTTTTCTTTAAGTTGGCTTTATTAATGGTAATTGTATGCCCAGTAGGTATTATATATGAACTGTAATTGAACATGGTATAAAGGGGGACGCGAAGATAATTTTATTAGGTGAGGTGGGGGCGCGACTTTGTAATATTTGGAAACCGCTGTATTACAACAAGATATTATGAAATGTACTCCATGTACCGTAAAAATATTATAAACTTTTATATTTTTGTGTTTTCATGGAAAGCCTTAAATAATTGATACGCCATAATAAACCGAAATTATATGAATTTAATGCCAAAAATTAAAACATTGTATGTTTCAATAGGAGATGACTAATGTCGGAAAATTCCTTACGGAATGACGCCATCGTATTATTTATATCTTATTTCTAGGAGAGGCGCACGTAAACGAACTAAAAATAATGACTTCTAATTGACGACTCAGTGGGGTGCCAGTGCGTTTGTCACGACAATATCCTTACGCTCATTCCGCTTGCCCTTGCTTTCTTCCTGCTCCCATATTACGCTGTGCACCTCATGGGCAAACACACACGCATGCCCGTTCCACTTCCACCTTACAGCCACTTTATTATTGTCCCTTCGACTTCCCTTCGACCTTCTCACACTCACGCAGTCATTCCACCACCTTCTTTTCAACTATAGCCATAATTCGCTAATTGTTCTTCGCTAATGAATTAGCCAATCACCCGATTGCGAACCGCCTCCTCCATCTCACACTCTCCAAACCGCGTCGAAAAGACCTTAAAAGTCTAGTGAGAATTAATCTCTCGGTGTATCTTAATTTGCATTCGCTGTGCCAACGGTCAATACTTATTAAGGTGATGAAGCGAAGAGACCTATTAGCTAAGGACGACTCGAAAAACAGGTCATTGGGACATCACCGACGATAACCACTAAACTTAAGGGAACAATCGCATCCTTATTAACAGTAATGATAATGAAATTTTTTCCTATTAGTTGTTAAGTGATGGTGATATGCTCGTCTTCTTTGCAAGAAAATAAAGTATTTATAAAATCTATATTAGTTTCATAGATGCGGCGTGTAAGATGAGTGCCGCATGTGGCCCGCGGATCGCCAGTTTGACAGGCCTGCTCTGTAGCCTGGGCATAGTATTCAACCACAATACAACGAAAAACTGAAACATCAATAGCTCTTTTAGAAATTGAACCGGCGCCGCACTTTGTGTTACCTATAAAACTAAAATTTTGTGTATGTTTTTTAACTCACAGCCGCCTTTTCTTTTTTCTAGTTATACGAATTTTAGATTATCCGAAACACCTTTGGTCCCAATTAGTTCGGGGTTTCGAAGTTTACTGTACGCAGAAAATTGTGAGCCATGACTTTAAAAAAAGTATTTTCTCCTATTTTTTAAAACTCAAAATAAGACAATTACAAAACCGTTGTAATTGAAATTCTCCGAAATGTAAATTTCTCATAAAAGATGAAATAATTCATTCGATATATATTTGTGGTTGGAATTTGACATAATGAATAAGAGATCAAACTTTAATCAACACCTAATTTTCCACGTTTAATTTATTGCTTTCCCCGTTTAGTCGTTTGTAACCTGCAAAGAGACCGCAAATAGACAATTCGGCATTTTGAGTCGTTAGATTGATTTAACTGTCAAGAGAAATTCACTAAGGTAAACTTCTATCTGACTGAGGACTGCGCTGTTACCTCCTACAATAAAGATTCAGAGCAACCTTTTACATTACCACCATCAATGTATATTTGAAACCACCAACAAAACTGTTCCGCTTCCCTGCAAGTTATGGGCATGCACAACCCAATCTGTCTCGCCCAAGGCCTTTATCCTCATCTTCTCATAATCTTTCCCTTCTTTTAATAAATCCAATTTTCATTTTCTCCTCCTAATTTTTTTCCAATTGAAGCATAAGCGGTGAATAACAATCCCAATGAAACTATATTTGGTAGATGCAGCTTCTAGTCCAATCCCAATTATTACCCGTGAAACACCAGCGAAATATTCATAATTCGGTTTAATTATATGCCAAAAAGTGAAAGTGTCCGCCTTGCGTTGCTGAATAGACTTAAAGCGCATTTTCATGTGTGCATTTCTCGTGCTTTCCCCTTACTTAAGAAACGAGCGAAGATCTTTTTTCTTCTTCTAACGGCTAATTACGTCGTGAGTTTGCTGCATACGGAACGTTGCGGTAATGCGATTAGTCGACAACTCTAATAAGTGGCTCGGGGACAGAGTGGCAGTGATAATGGACCTGACCTCACACTCTTTTACTTCGCCCAGGGTGATATATTCTCTGCCATAAGCTAGTTGTCGCTGTTGTCACCTTTAGCGCACTGAGTGCACTCACCTACGGCTTTTCCGCCCGCTGAATACACAGAAAAAAACAAAAAAAATACGGCAATTATTGGATCATTAATAAGACCAAATCATTCCGATCTATGATTCGCTAAACGTTAACCTGTTTGTAAAACTGAACTTAAAACTGTAATGTTTCTTCATCACTCCTAAATTTCTTTACTTTCTTTTACTGCGCAACAAAATCAACGCGATATATCAAAGTTATGCATTCAATGTTAGGTAAAAAAGAATTTAGTAGGCGATCTCAACTGTAGTGACAATGTGTGGAGTGATAATATCTATTCAGTTTTTGTACGTTGGAAATCTCGGAAGTGTTCCGTGGACGACTTCTAAAGACTGATATTTTCATATCGGCTGAAGTAAACTTCATGTTTTCTAGTGCGAGCCTAATCTAGAGCATTTCCGAAGGCAAGATAACGAGATTATAGTTCGCGAGATCTATTGTAGAACGGAGTGATATAAAGGATCGGATTTTCCCAGGATGGTTAGAGATTACAATAGATAAACGATACATGGGAATTGCTAAGGACATATTTAGTGCATTGAAAACCCTACCATCCACCATTAACGTCACTTGCAGGGTATGATGTAGGTGTAGATTTAGCTCCGAGTACGAATCTCTATTCGAACGACTCTATAATTTTTTAGGACATTTAATTCGGCTCAATGATATTCTCAATGAAAAATATTCAAATATACAACACGACTAAGTACAAAAACTTTTCGAATTTTTCGATATTCTCTGAATAATTGTGCTTTAAATTACACTGACGAGTTTCATTCCGAAATTCCTTCAGAAAATCAATGACTTGTCAATCGTGAAATCAAAAAGTAAGGAAATATATTCGAAAATAAAACTGAACAATATTGAGATATTTCTTCAATTAACCTTCAATTACATTCTTTCAGGGCAAAATATTCTATTTATAGTGAAATCTTATCTTGAATTTTAGAATATAGCTCGACGATCTTTGTTTGAAGGTTCAGATTCCAGAACTCCATTACTGCTTATTAGCAAAAATAGTTATCCGTCTGAAATAAACAAATTAAATGTATTGCACTACACATTCTATGGTAGTGTATCACTTACATGGTCTCAGGATATATGGAAAACCCGATAGTTATTTGTCTTAAAAATTGACCTCTAAGATAAACTTGGCTTCCTTCTTCCATTTCTGATCCTCCCTTTCTTCCATTAGTCATGGCCTTGCCGTTGGCAAGGTATCTTAGAAGCGCAGCTATAAAAAAATTCAAGGGTTTGATGTATTCATAAATGCCGCCTGAAGCAACGTCTAAAATTCTCATGGGATAATACTTTCAAACTTAATCTAAAGCTACTCGTATTTTCTTCTTAATGCTCGCCGATGGTGTATTTAATATATCAAAATTTTACCGAGTTGCGTAATTAAAAGATGGATTTAAATAGGTAGAAGGCTGAGTGATGTAATTTAATCATATGTTCATTCGGTTCCTTTCATTTCGTCCGTCCGTCTGTCCGTCCCTATTGCACTTGCTAAAATTATAACACTGCCTGAAATAAAAGGTCTAGAGTAGTAAAGGCCATCGATTATCGAATAAATCCTACATTTTGAAGTTAAATAGAAATTATCTCCTTAACCGTAAAATTCAAAATTAGAGACACACAATGAAAAAGGGGGAAGAAAGGAAGGAAAAGGCAAAGGACGATAAAAATTATAAACTTACAGGTTTAGGAGTTGTTACTCCACACCAGGGAGCTGATGTCACTCACACATTCACTCACTCAATCGCACAATCACTAATCCTAAAGGTGGAAAGGAAACGGGACCGGGTTTGCGAGAAATTACTCTGCGCCAGGGACCCCAAAAAATCACACCGTTGCTAGAAGGTCAGTACGACCGCAACAGGGACCTACTAAGCAACCACAAACACACGCACACGTACACGCCAAGAGGTAAAGGGAAAAAATTAAAGCGGGAAGGAAAGGGGAAATAATACTAGGTTTACGGGAGATTAAACCACGCCAGGGACCTAGTATCGCACACAGCGGTCTTCCTGCAACGACAGGGACCAAACAGACGAAACAATCACGCACGCAAGCACTCGAATACACGCCCACAAGATCTCTAAAGTTCAGGAAAACGTACTAAATACGTATTTCGAGAGCAATGCTCTGGCGCAGAGTAATTTCTCGCAAACCTGGTCCCATTTCCTTTCCACCTTTAGGATTAGTGCTTGTGCGATTGAGTGAGTGAATGTGTGAGTGACATCAGGTCCCTGGCGAGGAGTAACAATCCCTAAACCTGTAAGTTTATAATTTCTATTGTCTTTTGCCTTTTCTTGCCTTTCCTCCCCCTTTTTCATTGTGTGTCTCTAATTTTGAATTTTACGATTAAGGAGTTAATTTCTATTTAACATCAGTTTCGCCGTAGTCTCCACCTTTACTTATTTACTACATTTTGAAGGTAAATGTTACAAGTGTGACTCAAACAATTTGCTGCATAAAAAATTTCATGGTTAAATGAAATGCCTAAATAAAAAGTAATAAAAATAAAAATTACGGAGCATTATAAAATTGCGCTTGCATTTAAGAGCGGAAGTTATTTTAATCCAGCCCCCCTAAAGATAGTTCTGCCAACAGTAGAAGCGTGTATGCTTTTATAAGGAAGAATTATTACAAATTGGAATTCTTATTTCTAAATGACTTCTAATCTTATTCAAAGAAACCAACACCATTCTTTGATTTAAGCACGAAATCCTAAACGCCATTTCATTTCTCAAAGTTTTGCTTGCAATTTTGATGGATGAATGATACTGACAAGTCAATAGTTTATATATCTCCCGCTAGAAGGAGCTTCGTGCCTAGTCTATAACGACAAAAATGTCAGAATACCTGCTAAAGTTATTTTATTCACAATATTTTACGTAAAAATCGCTTAATATATTTGTTTTCGCGATGGATTCAACTCGCTTTTAATATTTTATTGCCAGCATTATTTTCGATGTAGTATTAAGTTATATTTTACACAAATATTTACAGTAAGCCTAACAGTTTTACTAATCAAAAATTAAAAAACATTGGAAAAGAAATTTTCACGTGGAGTTAAAGCGATGTTTTGAAAAATTGCAACAAAAAACCCTCTATCACGACATACACTTAGTGATCCACTGGCCGTCACTTTTTTGGCTAGGAATCTCTCTTACTTTATAGGTCACATCTGCTGCCTAATAATTATTTAGGAGACGTATTTTCTATGAGGATACATTTGATTAAGCCGAATCGAAATATCACCCTGCAAGTCACCAGAAAGGTGAGTGGCAGGGGGGGGGGGGCAATGCTCCACAATGTATCTAGCACTCCCGTTTGTAAGATCGAGTCTTTTATTATGATCCCAGATTGTCCTAGGAAAAGCGAACCTGAATATCCCTCTATCATGCAATCGATCTGTAGTGAATTCATTTCGTGATCATGTCTTCAGATAGGAGCTTATTTTTTCTGAAACTGAATTCTCCAATTTGTACCTCTATAAGACCTACAATCTGGCGTTTGGACGATTTAACGATTTCCAATGAAAATTCTCAATTAATAAAGTAACACTCTGCTATGAGTTAAGCATTTTTTTACGATTCTAATCATCCTACGCTGAATTTTTTCTAACTCTAGTATTTCCAATCCCATATGGATTCCACATAAGTATTCGACCTGTGGTACATACTCCGATCAAACATTCATCCTTTTGTGAGGAAGGTATAGTTTAGCTGGCGATAGCGCGACCGAGCTCCTCAGCCTGTTGCATCCCAAATGGAAAATTAACTTCCAACTACAAGAAAAGATGTCATGCGCAGCCGTTTGGAATATGACCGATACCCTATGATATGCGATTTCGAAGGAGTTAATCCGACCGACGTGAAGGAGTAACCGAGTGGAAAGGGAGAGAGGTAGAGATAGATAGAGAGAGAGAGATAGAGAAAGAGAAGAGTCTGGCCGTCCGGTTGGCTCGTGATGGCGATTACACGGGCGGGAGTGGGGTCAGATTGAAATTGCCTCCTCCGAATGGCGGTCCCCTCCTCCTCCCCCTTCTCCCCTCCCCATCCCGCCTCTCCCCCTCTTCCCCCTCCCCCCGCACTCCCTCCCTATCCCTCCCGCCTCGATGCACCTCCCTCCGCCCCTCAAACCCTCCTTCGCGTTCTCCCCCGCCCCTTCTTCGCCCCACAGGCATTCCATCTTGTCCCTGCGAAGATGGAAAATCACGGAGCGAAAAGAGGGACTTGGAGAAGCGGATATAATTTTCGGAGGCTCTGCTCGCATCTCGTTTTTCGATTGTTTTTCTTTCGCATTCCTCGAGGAAGCGCTGCGAAGAAAGGTGAGGAGGTGGGTAGTTTCTCGGGGAAAGCCACCTTTGGAAACGCTGGCGAGGAGATACACGGCATGCATGATTAAATGATTAGGAAAAACCTAGGTTCTCTGGGAAGATGCGGAGGGAGAGATGGATACCAATTTTCGTGCGATTAAAAACTTTTTCAGAAATAATATTTGAGACGAATAATATTATAATCTTGAACTTTTTAGGTATAGCATTCCAGTGAAATAAATGTTAAATGTCACAAAAATAAACCCGATGTAATAAAAATTTTATAAATTGTTATAGTATTTCATTTAGTATGCACAAATATTAAATTTATGACCATTTGCTATCTGAAAAGTTTTCATAATCATCACTATCTATTTATTTGGAAATTTAATTATTATACTGTACACCCTTATCTATATATAAACGATTCAGTTTCAGAAATAACAAACAGAATTAATAATAATATTCGATGTGATTGAAGTTAGAGCCATTTGATTATTTTTGATTTAAAATTAATTTTGAATCCCATATATTAATTTTGTAGTGTAGCTGCGTGCGTTCATCACACCGGTGTGGCAGTTGTAGATTCAGAAAAAATGAAATCTGAAAATTAGCAGATATGTAGATATAGACACGAACGCATCATGAAAGATCTTAAAACTTTGAAATATGGAATATCTATGAATTAGGTAATTATTTTTTAAAATAAAAATTTTCCCATTGGAAACATATTGTTCCATCACTAATAACCATAAAATTTCGTTTTTAAATTAGTTAGAATTAAGATGCAAACCTGAAACTTCAACAGTTGTACGGCCAAAAAAGAACTAAGTATATTTTTCTCGAAGAAAAAATCCAATTTCGCGCAGAATTAGTGTAAACATTGGTTTATTTTCAGGAAAACACGGGAATTTTTCAATACATATTTTAGCAATGAGAAATTCTAATACCACGGAAACGAGGTAAATGCTTTTAAATGATGTAATAATTTTCAATGAAATTGATTGGGGAAAAGACAAAACAAGAGGGGAAAAATGCACACTTAATGCGTACATACATGCTCTTCACGAATTGCGTAAACATGTTAAAACAGAACAATATTAATGGTTTAGTATAATGTCTAAACACTACAAAATGGAAATCTGAAGAGATATATGCTGGCCACGGAGACATTCAGAAAAGCAGGGTAAACAGTGGTAGACAAGGAAAAGATCTGGGTTCGATTCCCGGTCAAGGCGAAATTTTTCTCCTGCTTTTTCGGAGCACCATAAGTTTGTTCCCAAGAAGAATTGAATTTTTGATCATGATGGCGACTTCTAAATGAGTATCAATGCTATTGATTGCACAGGGATTCTTTACGTTTCTATAGACATTGCAAAACAGGACTTCACATAATAAAATTATAGGGTATGTCGTTCAGTAAATCGCATGGCCTTTTATTCAGAGTCAAGTTCAGTTTAAGCTCAAAACCACTATTAATTGGGAATAATTTTTAAACGAGAAAAAAGTGTGCTATGACCGGGAATCGAACCCGGGTCTTCCACTTGCCGGGCGGATATTCTACCATTGAACTATCGTAGCAGATCGTTTTTCTCGTTTCTGAACGCGGATGTCATAGCAGACTTTTTTCTCGTTTCAAAATTATTCCCAACTTTACAGCTTATGCCTGTCTGCATAGGATCTTCGGATCACTTTATTCCACCAATTACCAATATTAATGTTTTAGAGGGTAACTCGATTATTCCTTTTTTACTGATAATCGTTAAAATTTTTATTTAATCTTATCACCTGATCTCCGAAAAGAAGGAAGACTGGTGCTCAAACACGAATATTTGCTGTAATGAACATATTCAAGTCCAAAAAGTTCATGGTGCTTAAGACAGTTGTCTTACCATTCCTATCTTCGCATCTATCCCTCCTTACCCTCTTACTCCCCGTTTGTCCTTTCGTCTTTACCAATTCGCTTCTTCACTTTTTCAAACTGTTAATTTCCCTCTTTATTCCAATTTTCTCGAATTCTCCTCTCTTCCTCTCGCTTACAGATTTCTCTCGTTCCGACTATTTCTATTTCTAACTTCCTCAGTATCCCCTCGCTTCTCCTATTTCTCCATCTCTCTCTCCTCTGTCCTCCTACCTCCTTTTCTTTTTTCATCTCTCTCCGTCCAAATAATTTTTCATCTCCTCAACACCCCGTTCTCACACTCATGATTTTCACCGGATGCATTATTTAGGAACGATTTTATACAATAAATGTGACGATATACTTTCCTTAAAATACTTATTATTGCTATTAAAGGTTAAAAGTAGATAGATGGGGACCTCGTGACGGTCAATCCCTTGGACCATCATTAGCCCGCGAGATACCTTGACTGTGAGAACCCTTCTTCGACGCCCAAGCTAACCCTTTCCAGCGGGGTATCCCCTAACCGCAGGGATGATTAAAAACGAATTAATCAAAACTTTTAAAATGTATTTCTGGTGAGAATGCATTTCTGTTTAACAGTGTAGGCAGTGTCTCGGCTAGGCACGTCTTTTTGACGGCTTTCTACGGCAAATATTAAGGAATTTGAACCCAGAGGGTTCGTTTCCTGCGGTTTCTGCCAGATTTAAACGCTCTTATATATCACGAGGCGAAATAACCCCTTTATGTTCTCATTCAAACTGCAATGTGTTCTAATTTCGTCCCGCTTGATTTTTGCGCTTGAAATATAAAAAATGTGGCACTAAATTTTTGCAGGACCCTTAAATGCTATAAAAATAATAGATTTTAAAGATCAATAGTCAGGTTCAACCCACCTATTACCGTATTTATCGTAACCCTCAGTATGTTTCAGTTTATGTTCTGATGGGAGACCGCGGGTGATTGTCACAACCGAGACAAAATGAGTTTTAAAGAGAAAATTCGAGACATTTTGAAAAAAGAAAAAAAACGGGCAATGGGAATTTTGCTATTTTGAGATGTTCTATGCTCTATATTTGAAATAAAAATGTTTAGAAAAGAGGAGGTTCATTATAATTTATTTTAATAGTAATTTATATAATGTATTTCATGAGTAATTTAATAGTATTACAATAAAGTAGCCAAAGGTTTTTTCAGTCATATTTTAGAGTTCTTCTATCTGCTTTAATCAAATTTTGATCCTTTTTTATCATATAAAAATTTTAACATGTTTTATTCGAAATTTGAATTTCAAGAGTAGACCTAGGAAATTGAAAAATTATCTAGCTTTTTCAAAAATTCCCCTAAACTCGGAATGTGTGAGACTGCGTGTTCGGTCCCTGGTGTGGAGTAATTTCCCCTAAACCGGTGAGTATTTGTGTACTTTTTTATAATTTTTATGGTTATAAGGAAGTTTCTCCTTTTCCATTTTTTAATGTAGCCTTTTGTTTGCCATTCCGGCGCATAATGGAAATGTGGAAAGAATATTTTCACAAATAAATGTTCAGTGGTCTGATGAACGAAATCGTCTGTATATAAACCAATTGATTGCATTTTATTATGTAAATTTAATTTAAATTTGACCTGTCAAGATTTAAATGAGATGATAAACAAGGATTTATAGCATTTAGGAGGGACCTGCAAAATTTTTGTGATATATAGAGCGTTAAAATCTGGCAGAAACCGCGGGAAACGAACCCTCTGGGTTCAACTACCTTAATATTTGCCGTAGAACGCCGTCAAAAAGACGTGCATAGCCGAGACACTACGTACACTGTTAAACAGAAATGCATTCTTATCAGAAATACATTTAAAATGTTTTGATTAATTCGTTTTTAATCACCCCTGCTGTCAGGGGATACCCCGCTGGAAAGGGTGAGTTTGGGCGTCGAGGAAGGGCTCTCACAGCCGAGGACTTAAGGTATCTCGCGGGCTAATGACGGTCCAAGGAATTACCGCCGCGAGGTCCCAGTCTATCTACTTTTAACCCAATTAAATATTTAAATGTAAGGGATAAAGGCAAAGTATGTATTATTGAAATTTATTTTTAAAAATCAATTCTGTAATTTAAATAAAACCCAAGAAATAAGAAAACGAGTGATAAAAATTTATGAAAAAAACAGCAGTAACTGAACAAAGAATGTGAAACTATATTTCGTAAATATAATGCGACGCATTCGTAGACTTTTATTATTTATTTTCGGAAATAACAAAAAAATTCCAGTTACTCCTTCTACTGCATTTAGCAAAGTTACCGCCCAATCGATAATCAATCGCTCGAGTCATTTGCGATTTGGGAAAGGAAGACGAAAAAAGTTTGAACTCTGAGATTACTTCTTTGTTCGATGATGAATGCCTCCTCCATTTGTCACTTGTTCTACTCCGAGAGACAAAGATCATAAGTGATATATGAAGGTCCGTTTATTTGGCGTTGCGCGGCGAATACGAGGTGAACGGTGGGGGAGGGGAGGGTCTCGGGATGATGGGGAAGATACGTAGGGGAAGAGAGAGAGAGAAAGGAAGTCGGGATCTTGGCATCCCCTTTCGGACCACACTGAATTTTCCAGACCATTAGAGGAGTGGATGGAGAAGGGGAGGGGGAGAAAGAGGGGAAGAGGCGGGAAGGGGACAAGGAAGGTACGGGCGAAAAAGAAGGAAGGGGCGATAGGGAATGACTGGAAGAGTGGGGGAGAGGAGGTGAGGAAGAGCAAGCAGCGGAAGGGAAGGAAAAGAGCGGCGAGGGTCATTTTGGGGGTGGAAGCGATCTTGTGGGAGGTGTTGTGTGAGAGACTCAGTGATCTCTCTCTCTCTCTCCTTCTCTCCCTCTCTCTCTCCACCAAAGGGACATCGTTTTCTCGGGAGATAAGGCGGAATAAGAGGAAGGGGGAAAGGAAATTGCTTTATCGTGTGGCTAACTTCCCAGGCCACACCCACATGCGGACAATCAGTGAACGACACCAGAAAACTACACCATGGATGGCAAATTATCTGAGGTTTCGGTATTTTCTCTCGGAATTGCTGCTTTCACAACATATTTATTCAGGAGCACGGAAATAGTGAGTATCATACTATAAGAATAACTTATTTATATCGAACAAAAACCAGAGTTATTGAAATTTAGAACTTTAACTCTCCCTCTATATGTGTATGTATATATATATATATATATATATATATATATATATATATATATATATATATATGTATGTATGTATATATTGAACAGCGTTGCTTTAATATAATTGCATTTTCTTATCTATTCTCTTCTTATGTGACATGCAACCTTATTAAAAGATCTACCTAATTACAAGACAACGAATACTTGTTTAAAGTGATGCATATTAAATCGTTAAATGGAGTAAGACGAATCGATAATATTGTAAAAATCTACTAAGTTTCAAACAAAATAACATCCCGTTGTTATTTTTACAATAAAATAATTAAAAATAACGATGTTATAACCGAAAAGAAGAAGCGAAATTTCCGCAGAAAAAATATAGCAATGGCAATCATTTTCGCATCATAGGCGACCCTGTGTCAGAGCTGAGGAAAAGAAAGCAATGGTCACGAATCGATCCCACTCTCAGAGTGGACAGATTGTCGAGAGACCGGCTCGAACTAACGACCCCACGCCTAAACACTGCCATTGTGAGGGCGTGATGGATGGGCAGAGGCGTTCAATGGGAAGGAAGAAACGAACAGAAAATACCCTCTAACTCTCTCTCTCTCTCTCTACCTCTCTCGCTATCCAACGCCAAATGGGGAGAAATGAGAGGATGGATGAGAAGGCAGAGAAAAAGGTCGTAAGTCCGAGGAAGAAGATGAAAGAAATGGGAAAGATAGTTCCGTTTCTGACAGACTTAGAGCTGTATAGGACTCGAGATTTAAATACGTATCAGTTGTGTAAAACAGTATGCAAATAAAAACAATTGGTAACTATTGTAAATTTCTTGCTACATGATTATAGTTACGAAATTTTGGCAGGAGTTAGTCATTTTTTTACCTGATAAAGCGACAGCACGGGACTTTCCTTCCGTTGTTCATTCCATTACGTAACTGTTACTCCATGCCCCCTTAACTCTCTCTAATTGTTACCGTCAGCTGTTATGTTTATAAAATTAACTAGATCAGTATGCGAAGTGCCATCTTTCTTGAAACGAGAAAGTGAAGTTCCTCGTGGTGGGCTACAGAGTACTCTTTCTTTTTCAAATAAAATTCAATATTATCGGTTTTCAAGTAGTTCATAAATACAGGTAATTCTCGTTCAACGAACGTCCGGTGAACGAATGCTCGCTTTAACGAATGAATTGAATTTTATAGCTTTACTTTTCGCCGAAAATTCTGTTCACTTTAACGAACTAAATAACATGCATCCAACTCAGATCAAAGTAACTCGGATGTTTACGAAAGTTCTTCGAGTCACAAAGAACGTCTTGTTTATCCGTGGATTCTCCGTGTCTCCATTTTACCACGAATTTTTCCTATCGCCTGCATTTCTTGAGAGGCTTAATATGTTGTCACCGAACGCGCTGTTTGTCACTCAAAATATATTTACAAATAACCACTTAGACGTAAAGGACCTCTTGTGTACCGATGAGGAGGAAGTGCACTACGCAGTGTTGCCCACAGCCATTTTATGCTTCAGTCTGTGACTTGGATTGACTACGTTCGGTCGCATTCGTTTTCTCGCGGTTCATACATAACCGTTACGTTGCCGTGGCCACATTTAACGTAATTGATCTCGATGTGAATCTTTTATAAACATACTTCTCATTTTTACCCTTCAATCGGCAATGCGTTTAAACGAAAAAATCACGATCGTTCAACGAATTTCCTTTTTACGAACGATTTTCAGGAACGCATGTCGTTCGTTGAACGAGAGTAGCCTGCATAACATCAATTATATGACGCGAGGTTTTCTCAGCAATCACATCTCAATTTAAAAATGTATTGCACTGTAAAATCTTCATTCAATTAAAGAGGTATATTTATTATAAGTTTAGCTGAATGACGCCCATCTCGATTTATTCCCTTTGGCAACTGGGTGAAAGCATATGGCGGATGAGGAAATAGTATTCTGTTTCCTAGATGATCCCTTTCTCGCGAGCATTCACAACATTACTCCAGGTGATGACCAATCGGAAGATATTTTATCTTTCATTTTGTTTTTATTCATAGAAAAGATGCCTAATAGTTCTTCATTTTAGTTCATATCATATTTGGCTCAAATATTTAGTAGTTTATCGCTTTCCTTAGACTATATAATTTTCTCGCAATTTTTAGAATGCAGTACGTAATTAAAACATTAACGAAAACGAGAAATTTTAATCGATACCATTAGCCGTACGTGCACTTAAATCCGACGCTATAGGTAAAATCGTTTTACCTTTTACCGGGTTATTCCGATATCCTCCAACCTCAAGACGAAGAAACTACCCAAGCCCTCTAATCCCATCCGCTACCCTCTTTACTCCTCAGACTAAATCTCTCCCCTCCCTCCCTCTCTCCCTCTTCTCCACCCCAGATCTCCCTCCCCCACATTCGCCCTTCCCCTCCTGAAAAAAACCTCCTTCCTCAGGGTTTAATGGCTAATTTCACTCTGAATCCCTATCCGCCGCCCCCTGCGACACACCCATCCTTTTAAATCTCTCCTTCAGCTGAGGGGGAACGGCGAGTGCCTTCTATCCCCTTCGCTCACCACCCCATCTCCCGCACCGCAGTCTGCCTCCCCCTCCCCTCCTTTCTCCCGCCCTCCCTCTCCCCTCGCATCCTCTGCACCCCTCCTTACTTCCCCGTTCGCATCTGAGCGCCGGGATAAGATTTTTGCAAGCGTACCTTCAGGGGCGGATTTACGCCTCCTTGGAGCCCCTGGCGCTAAACATTTGAAGGCCCCTGACGCTAAGCAGTCGGAGGCTCCTAATTATGTAGTGAAACCGCTCCTAATGGCTGCCCTTTTTTGTGACACCTCTTAATGATCGTTTTTCTACGGAATCATGGAGAAGTTCCACTGATATTTAAATTGATATTTCTGAGATTATATACACGAACATTTTTTCGAGGTCCCATATTTTAAAGGGCCCCTGTCGCGCGCCAAGTGCGACCCCCCTTAAATCCGCCACTGAATGCGAGGAAGAAATCCAAGATTTAGGATAATTGAGCGATAGGAAAATCTTGCCTTTTTCTCCCATTTTCGCGGAAACACACGGAAACCCAATCTTTCGCGGAACAGTTTTGCGTAACCCAAGTTAAGAAACACTGCCATAATTCACGGGGCCCCTGGCGCGCGCCATTTGCGACCCCTCCCCCTTAAATCTGCCACTGCATACCATCAGATTTAGTCTTTTAGCCATCTGCGGTATTTTACTTATTCCGGTAGGGTATTTTATAACAGCTCTGATTGCGATTAAAACTTTAGGGAGAATACATATCCGGTCCTTGTTATATACTGAGTCCAAGCACGCTAACTTTTCCTCCTTGTTTACATGTAAGGAAATCCGAAGTACATTGGATCATGTTATATCATTAAACACGATCAGCAAACCCGTAGGCAGCTAAATTAAGAAGTTAAAATGGTTATCTCACGAGGAAAATTTTATTATGCTAAAATTTCCTTCATTATTTTCACCTTTCCGCACGCAAAGCTCGTTGGGTGGGATATCCCGATTAGTTTAAAATTTTGTCAAACGAGAAAACTTTGATATATTGTGTAACTTTGGGTGATTCGTTAGCACTCTTAGACTCACTTAGGATCTGATTTTTTTTTCCATCACGTATTCTTTGATTTCTTTGCGTAGTGAACTATCTTTATACATTCTGTGTCGCATTATTAACGATCGTAACTCTTGATTACCCTTACGTCACCATTTGGTCGCCAAACAAATAAGGTCATTTTTAAAAATTCTACATAAAACTCAACAAGAGTACAGGTGAATAAATTGGTACAACAATTCATTCATTAAACTAAAAGTAAGTCCATATTCAATGCTAAATTTTTGCTCGCAAAAATGCAACGCACACGCATAAAATTCAAATGCACGTTTATTTAAAGGTATTGGCATATATGTCATGCAGCCAATTTCGTTCCAGTTGCTTTATCCGGGGAAATAAATTAATTTATGGATCCGCTAAAAAGTCCTAAAAGAGTCCTAGTTTGCAGACCACCGAAATAAATTTTATTTCAATATTGATTTACAGAATTGGGCGAAAACACTCCAACGTATCGACTAATGCTTTTTAATTTGTTTCTTAACAGACTAATTTACTTTTCTTGCTTGATAAAATTAACCCAAAGTGATGGATATCAGGATATGATGAGGTATGAATGAATGGAGGTTAGTACTTAATTCAACTCGAAAACAGGAGAGAAATGGAGTATGGCGAATTACAAATTGGAGGTAGTGGAAAAAAGTGGCAGAGAAGTTTTGAGATATGCGGAAAGGAGATTTGAGATTAGGGGAGGTAGGTAGAAGTGGTGGAAGGACTCACATGGTCTATGACAGGGGTTCCCAAACTGTGGTCCGCGGACTCTGTTGATCTGCGAGGCTATAACAGCGAATCCGCGGAATAATAACATCCTCAATTCTATGTTCCATAACGGTATTTCTTGAAGTAATGAATAAGAATTTTACAAAGTTTAAGGTGCAAACATTACAAAAGATTGCTGATCGTATATAACTCTTTTGTCATTACGTTAGATTTCGATATATGTACAACGGAGTGCAAAAAACAACTAGTGGCATGATGGGATCCGTGAGATGGTTGAAGGTTGAAAAGGGGTTCGCATCCTAGAAAAAATTGGAACCCATTGGTCTACGGTAATGAAGGAAAGACTTGAAGTGATTCAGAGGAATTGAAAAAGAGAGGAGACAATGGGAATAGGAATAGGAAAGAGAGGGATTGAGTGGAAGATATTAGGGCGTAGTGGGAATGTGGGTTTGTTGGGGTGGAAGGAACTAGTAGAAAGGAGCTGGTGGGAGTTGGAAAATATAGGGAGGGATTGGGTGGGAATGAAAAAAAGGGGAAGTGAAGGGAGACGAAAGAGCGAGACGAGGAAGAGGAGAAGGAGTAACCATTTTCCAAGGTATGGCCGAGTTCAATCTCATCCCTTTTGATGTTGGCCAGTGAAAGAAAACATCCGAGAATTGGAAATGATTTCGAAAGGGGAAGTCGGAGATTGGATATCCACTCCTCTCTCTCTCTCTCTATCTATCTCTCCGCTCAGGGTGCGTTTATGGTCACGTAGCGCTTTCCCCGACGGGCATTACATATAGTAGAAGGGCATGAAAGTTGAGCCCACGGTCACAATGGGCGCGGGTCGCGAAAGACCCTCAAAGGCCCGATTTAAAGGGTGGGAGAGGAGAAGGAAACGTGGGTGGGGTGGCTACCGGCGAAACTAAAATTCGTCTGAATGGAAGAGGGAACGGAAAGAGCGTCAAAGAAGAGGAAAAAACACGCGTTCCGCCGCCGGCGGAGGCGCGCGTGCGCAGTAGTCGGCGATTTTCAAAAGGCGAACGGGCAAACGGTTTTCAGTGAGCGAGAGAGAGAGAAGAGTCCCGTTCGTATGGGATGAGACTCGCGGATGAGTGTGGAACGCATTTTTGGGATTGAAGCACGCAGAAAGGGATGAATGGGAGAGATACTGGAGGGAAGGGAAGGCGTAGGAGGAGGAATCTTCGGTGGGGTGGGACGGAGAGCAGATACCATTTGGTATGATTAAAAGAGAGAGGGGCTGGGGGAGGGCTTATTACGTCAATGATGCTCCTTTTCAGTGTCATCGCTTTTGAGGCCGTTCAGTGTCCTAAATCCTACCCCACTCTCCCTCTCTCTCTCTCTCTCTTCATCCCACTCCAATTCCCCCCTCCCCCTACCGACCTTTGCCTCCTGATCCAACTCCTACTTGATTCGAAATCATCTCCCCCGCCCCCCATATACGCTCCCCCTTCCACCGTCTCCCATCCCTATCCCACTATTTCGCTACCAATCTCCCTGGTCATCAAAAACTCGGCCCGCTACCGCCACCAACACCACCACCTAGAAAAAGCTACCCCCTTTCTTCTCCTCTCTCTCTCTCTCTCTCTCGCTTTTGCTACCATTGAACTCTCGCTGAAAGGATTTCGGTGCTTTCATGTGCGATTCGTTCCATTCGGAGCTGAGAATGCGTTTAAAATGCGATATTTCGGTGCAATGGAAACAAGTGAATGACATTTCCAGTTGCCGAGGATGAAATGGACCACTATCATGATTAGAAAGTGCGCGATAGATTATTAAGGTTGCCTCAGGATCTCGCTGTGCGAAGTGGCGCGATGCAAATTCTTCCGGGGTTTCGTCCTGTTTCTTTTTGAACATCACCTAGTTTTGCTATGTTGCTTCATTTTTATCGATAAAGATTTCTAATTTTTTTACTCACCCAAGAGGTATGATTTACTTATTGTGTTTCACGCCGGAACAAAACGATAATGGATATCAGACGCGAAATAATTTTTTTTTTTCCGATATAAATTTGAAAAAAAATGCGGCATTAAAATTCTGATTTTTAATACATATACTTGCTTTACAATCTACTGTCACTGAATCATCACTGATGACGGTTATTTTGTAGACGAGATGCGCATCTTCATTATCCAACCTTTTTACGGCTATGGGACAAAGAGAGTTTTTCAATTTGACTTCAGCCATAAAGTTAACTAGTTAATTCTATCTTGAAAGTATTTGCATAATAAAAATTGTAATGAAAAGCCTTCCATGATGACTAGTTTTTTAATCGTCGATTATTTTATCAACTACGAAAAGAATAAAATTTGAAAAGAAATTTGAATAAATGTAAAATAGCAAAAAACTACATTTCCTCCATACAAGACGGTAAAACATAATTATAGCCATGGACTGCAGGAAACTCTTGGTTTTATAGTGGAAAACGATTCCTTTTATTCGCGTTTACGTAATATTATCTTATAGGCAGCAAAGCGCTTAACATGAAGAGGAACTTTCGGTCACAGAATTTGCGAAAAGGTCGACGCCCAGCCTATTTTGAGGAGATAAATTTGACACATTCCGACAAGGAAAGGGCGATGAGAGGGACAAGGATGAGTGAAAAGGGGCAGATGAAGGGATGAGAGGAGGCCGGATGCGGGAGGGAGAGGTGGGGAGGAGAGAGAGAGAGGGCGAGGGAGGAAAGGGAAGCGAAATAAGGCCTCGGATTGAAAAAAAAATAACCCGATTCATCGTCGCAAATACGATCAGCGTAATTGAAAAAAACAAACAAATCGCGCAACCCTTCGACATTATAGACCGCCCAACTCCCCCTCCCAGCGTCAACCTCCACCCATCCGTCCCTTTCTCTCGCTCACTCACCCCTTAACCTCCCGCGCTCCTCCTTGACCCGCTCGCCCCCAAACCGCCCCAACCCACCCCCAATCGATTGCCCATTTCAATAATGACTCACGAGGGGCGTGGTGCAGGGATACGGGTGGCGGGGAGGCGACGGGAAACCGGACCTGATGTACTTTTGATGGCGCGATACTGCTCTCGGGGCATTAAATGATTATTCCACGGGGCGGTGGCGGCCATCAGGAGGTGGGGCGGGATGGTGGCGGTCGCAGGAATGAGGGAGGGTGGATTTTTTTCGGGAGAGGGAAGCCAGAGAACATCTTTTTTTTTTGCTTTCATCCTGCCGAGTAATCGCAAGTAAATTATCGGAAAAGGGTGATAATCATTAATAATTTGTTTTCGTTTGACCTTTGCATTCCGAGGGAACGCTTACGGTATTCTTTTGTATAGCTTTGGAAACAGGCAAAGTAAGTGAGATTTTTCGAATCACGTTCCATTTAAATTGTGTAGTATTGGCGCATGAACCAAACCATTGCACACTAAATCATGCTGGAATAGGAAAAGAGAAAAGAAACAAATATTCCCTTCTTTTGGTATTACTAATCAGAGGAGGGTGTGTTGCACATGTATGTGTCTGTCTTAAGTCTGAAAAATTCGAGTCGAAGTAAAAACATATATTGCGAGAAACCAAATTAAAAATCTTTAAATGTTCCCCTTTTCGAACAAAATGTGATAAAAAATTTTAAAGTTAAAAATGACGAAACAAAGAGGAATATTTTATAAACAAGCCTCTACCGCTTATCATTTCAATTGGAAGTGTTTCTGTCTCTCAGTATAATTTTAAAATGACGTTGCAATCGCCAATAAGGTTTAGTTACTAAATTCATAAAAAAGTTCTTATACGTCGGCATAATAGAAAAAAATTGTTAATGTCTTTTTTATACGGTGCAAATGCCCATAAGCCAAATACTCTTAGCAGAGAGTGCTGTATTTTGGCACTCCAATCATTCGTTTGACTCGCCATTATCTTATCTTGTAGCTGTGTCCAAAAGTGTAAAACGTCAAAAAATATCAGGTTACCTCGACCGTTTCATAAGTATAGAAATAGCGCAAAGCCTTAGTATCCAATAGGGTTTTGACGCTCGAGTTAATCGTGGGGGTTAAATGACAAAATTCGTAAATAATACTATACATGCAATATTAGCTTCAAAAACACACCATCAACAGGAACAGACACATACATCCATGGTAAAGCTATTATTAGGCGCCACATCGTTTCTATTGAATCAATTTCCACATAATCTCAATAATGCAAATTTATGATATAATTCTGAAATTCCAAAAAACACTACTTCTGAGGTGCATCGATTCGCTACGGTTGGCTGTGAGTTAACGCCTTGGACGTAGATCTAAGGACCTAAACATCGAATGTCAACGGCCATTGAGCCCAGAGCCATGGAATTTTCAGGAGTGGAAGGGAGGGGGAGTGTCGTCGCATTCCGAGGAGGAATTTGGGGCAGTGGGTATCGCTTCGGGGGTCCAGAAAACGAGACACAAGGGCGGCGAGGGAAAGAAGGGAGCGACAGGGGAGAGGGGGAGAAATGAAGGAAGAAGAATACGCAATGCATTGTGGGGCGGAGAGGAGTATCTGGAAACGAGACGATGTTGTGGGCGTGAGGGGAGATGTGCAAGAGAAAGAGGGGAGAGAAACGGGGGAATTGGAGGAATTGCTATGAGGGCAGGGAATAAAGGTTAGCCTGATGGGGTGGAAGAGAAGGGAGGGAGGCATAAAGGGAGCGAGAGAGGGAGGAAGAGATGCTGGTGATCTGAAGAAACGCGAACGCGTAAGGAACCTCGTTGGAGGGAACAGAACGATATATTTAAAACTAGCAAGGAAAGAACAGATGGATCAGATATTAAGGACGTTTCTTTTAAAATGAAAACTACATCCCTCAAACTGTCCCTGTAATCTCCAAATTTAAACCGCGGGAAGCACATATAGCCATTAACAACTCCTTAAAATTTGATTGCTCTAACTTGAACGGTTTAGAAGTAGTTCACCGGGTACGGACTGACGGAGAAAACGATTACATTAGCGGAGTTGAAAGAAAAGCTAAAAATCGTATGAAATGGTTTTTCAACAATCACATGCAGTTTGTCGTGTAGAGTCTTTTTCTCAATATTTCTTTTCTGAAATCATTGCTACCATCGTTTATTTTTGTTGGACCAAATTGACGTTTCCGCTCCAAATCTGAGATTTTTCAAACGGAGCGTAAAATTCCGAATTTTTTCTCACATATCCATCCGAATGATGAAATTTGGTGGAGCTCAAGTTCAACCATTATGATGCAATAATAATGTTACCATAGAAAATGATATTTATGATTAATGCAAACAGCAAAGTTATGACGGAATCAGGGGTATGAACATTAATTGGTCTTCACAGATAAATAGTGCGTTGGACGGAGAAATTTCGTTTTGATCGCGATCTTCAATGATAACTTCGATGCATCAGAGTTATGAAAATATGGTATCTTTTGTGAAAAATAGGTATGAGAAAGATCAGGAAAATACACAAGAACAAAGATAGCTCTAATACAAGTGATTAGATTATTTATCAGGAGTAAGTCTTATGTAAATCTATTTACTACAGAAGATTGTTTGTATACTTTAGTATGTTACAGTGAAATTGGTGTGAAAAAGAGGCAACAGTAAAAATTCAATTCACGACTCCACTGTGAAAAATGCAAAATTTAACTCTTAGGTATCTAATTTGAAAAGAGTAGCATATTTTCAAGAAAAAATTGCTCACCTATGATCCCATATTAAATTAATAATATTAATTTTTTATTAAAAATGTACTTAAATTTCTTATAATCGACTGAAACTATTTACTGATGTTATGATAGAAATGTAAAAGATTTTTAAAATTACTGAATATGCTACTTATGACCGTAACTCTTGTTTCATCATAAGAGTTTCTTTTGGAGTCTTTCCTAATTTATAGTGTAATGCAATGCCCGTTTGACATCTTTATTGGAAGTTGGCATTACAACACCGTAAAACTCTCACCTAAAGAACGAAAAATCTACGCGACATAAGAAATCACGCAAAATCCAATAAGAAAAGCAAGAAATAGAGGCTTGTCACTCGATAGACACTTCTGGGTAACCAGAAGCGGTGACATCCCGTTTCCGCCGGTTTTTTTATTGTTTTCTTTTTTCTACTTGACAGACATGTGTTAGAGAAACTTTTTTTGGTCAATGAAGTCCTCCAGTCGGGTTTTAACGCCGAAACGAAGAGGCTTGGGAGGAAAGAGAGGTAGCGAGAGGCGGAAATCAGTGGAGGGAGGGAGAGATAAAGGGGTTGGGGGAGACGAAGAAGAGCGAAGTGGAATGGCAGTGGTGCGGCGATGGTGCATGGAGGGCCAAAGAGAGCAGCGGTGCGAGGGAGTCGGTGGAGGGGAACGGCCAAGTGGCTCCCCCCATAGGCATTTGTCACTCGGATGGGGAGGGAGGGGGCAGAGCGGGGACCACCGCCACCTCCGCCCCCTTTGACCCCACTCGAGGAAGGGGGAGAAGAGATCTCCCCTCTCCCCCCACCACGCCCTGCCCGGGTCCATTACTCCGCTGTCTCCGGCTCCCTCTGGAGAGAGAACCGAGAGAGGGGATAAATTAGAGGAGAGGAACGTAGGGCGGGAGGAGGAGGGAGAAAAGAAAAGAAGAGGAGAGAGAGAGAGAGAGAGAGAAAAGGAGGTAGCTGAGCAATTACAGCAGGAGAGGAAGGTGGAGTTGGGGATTGCTTAAAAGAGGAAAGAGTGCGAGGAGGAGAGGAATGCGAGGGTAAATTAGAAAAAGTGGAACAGCGAAGCGCGTGTAAGCACACAGAGAGCGGAATGTATGACATGAAAGGCGACGCAGTGCGGATGACGAGAAGATGGCAAATATGAGAGTGACAAACTAAGGTAATGGGAAGAAAGAGAGAAGCAAAAGAAGCAATACCTATAGCAACAGATGCAATTCGTTTTTCTCTATAGCTTTTACGTGACTTTGTAATGAAGCGTTCTGTACTGGTGGGGTATAGCATAATTTAGGAATTTTACGAATTTTCTTTACAGTTTACAGTTTTCAGACATTCATCTTCGCTTTTATGTTCTGGTTCCGAGGCATCAGCATTTTATCTTGCTTCCTGATTTTTGTCAGAAAATATCCTTAACAGCTAAATGCATAGCATGATTATAACGCAGCTGTTGGTAAGCATGGGACAATTTTCCAAATTTTATCATTTTCATCGCTTGTGGTGTAAACATTGTCTTTGGCATACTTAAGCCCAAAAGATTTGTTTTGTATCGACCAATTTGATTGCCTTTTCGACTGGACATGAACGGTGAACTGGCATTCAACCAAGTTTTCTGAATAATATGTATGAACATTCTATTAGGGCTCTACGAAGTTTCGAGATTGGGTTTATTTTAGAATCGGGAATAAGGATTCTATTCTGTACCTCGGAATCCGATATTTTCGAATCTACATTAATTCCGGTAGACAAGTTTTACAATATCCTGTTGCAAAATGTCGCATGAAGCGAATATGAAACTATGATCGCAAAAAATTGTAATCTTAAGCTCTTGCCAATTATTTAATGGACGAAGTCGCGACATATTTGCTTTGCAAAACAAGCATTCTTGTGAAGCTAGAATATGACGATGACCAAAGATCAAATTACGTTGAAATTAGTCGAGAAATCCAAAAGATGAAGTTGAAACCAGAAGGGAACATCTGACGATTGAAACTATTAAGAAAGAAACATGATTGGTCTGCTTGAAATTATAGTAGGGTATTCCAATTTCACGCAAAGAATCATTTATAATTATTTTTCCACACGGTTTCGGTGCAAATTTTAGTGATTTGACTTACCGGTATTGTTCGTGGTTCTATTCTTTAGGAGGTATTCCGATGAATTCACACACCGCTGAAGAGAGCGTTATTTTTGTTGCGTTGTCGCGTTTTTGTGCTCTGTAAAATATGTCGCTCACCTTCAGATTCTTCAACTACTTTCTGATGAAGAAAAATCCGCCGTCTGTTCCTTCAGATAAGTTCATTAAAATCCTTTTAGGTAAAGTCTTCTAAGTATTATAGTTTTAATAATTGAAACTTTAAAAGTTCAATACATGTATAGTACTTCCATATTGAAGGAAAAATACAGCACTCATTAATAATAAATTTTTAAAAGCGTCAACAAAAAACTGTTGAACTATTTTTGAGTTTGACAATTCGAAATGGCATTTCACATCTTATGCGAAAAGTGCGGTCTTTTCCCATCCACTCATCGATTTCAGTTAACTATCAGTCTTCAGTTATGAATTGAAGAAACGATGCGTGAAAGTGAAAAATTGTTGCCAAAAGAACGCGGCTAACAGTCCCGGTTTTTTTCATACAATGACAGAATCTAAAAAAGGAGTCTCGAAATTTTAAAAAAATTAATTCCATCGAGAAACGAGAGTCTGGAATAAAAAAATGTCTCGGGAAGGGATTTCTCCGGCACAACCTCTAAATGTACCGAACGGGGGCAGAGGAGTAGTAAGAGGGAAGGATGGCATTAAGCGGGATCGAATTAGGCGAACGGATTGTGGAGTGGGTGGAATATGCGGAGGTGGGTTAAGAGGGTGCGGTAATAAGGAGGTTATTCCGGAGGAGAGGTTTCTACGGAAAGTAACAGCGACGGAGACGGAAAGAGATCCTCTAAAAAAGGAAAAAAGGCATGAAAGGAGATATTGAGGAAATGGATCGGGTTGAGGAAAAAAGACGAAAGGAAGAAATGTTTTTAAAATCTATCAAATACCTTTGACGTAATTGACTCGTATTAAGATGCATTTGGTCGAGTCTATGCAGACAAAATCTTCCGTATTCCTTTAATCTTAAAATTTTTAGGATTATTCAACGGGGTCATAATTACTATACACTCAAAAACTATTTTTATTATTTTTTCAGAACTACTATAAGTTCAATTGTTATTATAATTTAATATAATAATTAATAAATAAAATAAAATATTTTATTCCAATTTAGTTCTAATATTGAAAAGATATTTATTTAATGATGAAAATATGCATAGTTTACTTGAGTTTTGAAAACTACATGGATGATTTTGATTACTAAAATTCCTGCATTTTATTTAAGAGCCTGACGTACTTAATCAGAGACAGTCATCGGAAAAAGTAGATAGCATAACACAATGTAAATAAAACAATTAATATACATAAATTCCACTGAACAAGAATTTTATAGACCGGTTTCGCCTATTACAGCATCGTCAGGTTGAATTTAGATTGTTTTATTTCTATTATGGAATATTTCCATAAAATCGAGCCTTCCTAAGTGAAGGTAGCGTTACATAAATGAAGTAAACTTGAATCAAAGAGCTTTACCATAATTTCTCGAAGAGATCTGATATACTTCCGGGTATTTGGCTTTCAATATGAAGTCATGTTTCTACGTGGATAGATCCCGCCCAACAGTAATCGAGAATAAAGAGATGGAAATGAATATTAATGAAGCAACTCTTATTACGCTCTCACCTCTCAGATTACGCTTTCATTGAAATAGTTTTGAATGATAAAATAAATTTCACTACTACAACAGGAGAGGATGTAGAAATAGGCTTAAGTGAACACGAGATGTAAAGAACGAGATGTGGAGATAATTTCAATTATTCTGTCCGTCGCAAATCCCATTGTTCGAATGAATCAAATCGTGAAACGGAAGGAGGGTAAGGTCTGGAGGCGGGAGAAGAGGAGGTGGAGAAGTTCGTGACACAATGCTGACCTCGAAGAAGGAGAACAGAGACTCACGGAGAAGACGTGTTTTGTTTGAAAGGAAAATGAAGCGGTAATTTGCTCATAATTTGTTTGGGAAAGTGACTGCATCTCCAAGAAGGTAAAGCGTTAAGGGATGTGTGCGAGCAATGCCATCCCATTCTTCTTTCTCTCCCCCCCCCCCTCTCTGTATCTCTCTCAATGGAAGTCATGTGAGAGCGGAGTGATGGGAATAGGACGGGTCGAATGTGCAGCGGCTGTGCGACGCTAAGCATTTGTTGCGATGGGGAGGGTTGGGGGATGGGGGGAGGCATAGAAGGGGGAGAACGAGGCGAGACAGGGATGGAGGGGGCTAAGAAGTACGTTGGCAACATCTCTTCCGTAAGTAAGGAGTCTCTCACATTCGCTGCCGCCCGCTGAGAGGTTCGAAATGGCCTTCCCTCCTGAACTGCGAGATGAGAGCCACTGGCTCAATGGACGGGGTAATAAAATGCTTGTAAAAACTCCACCTCTATTAGTAGGGAGTGAGGGGAAGGATGAGAACGGAGAGCGAGAGAGGATGTGTGTGTGCGCGCAAAGAGGGTGGCAAGTGCGGTGGGGGTTAGTGGGAAACGTTAGGGGGGGGTTGGAGTAGCGGACGGCTTAAGGGTGGTGCCGAATTACTGGTCGCAAAGCAGAGAGGGGAGACCAAGGAATGGGCCGCCGAAATCTTGACCTCATTCCCCTTGCCCTCTACAAACTAGCAGCAAAATTTTGCGAGTTTTCAGTTTAAAACGATAAGGCCGCATTACCTGTTCGCAGCTCTGTTTACCTCGTCAATCAGTGATTATATGCATTAATCTCATTTAAGTAAAGAGTAATTTTTACATTTATGCGAGACCATTGAGATATTTTTCCGAACTCAAAATATACGCATTCAACGTCTTGGAGTGATGGTTTACCGCCGTAATCACGTAATGAAAGATATGTGAGAATTTTGCTGCGAATTATCTGTCATCACAGTAATCGGGGAAATTCTGTATTGATCCGTCAGTTTTATTTTGTATCTTCTATATAGATAGAATATAAAGCACTAGATTAGTGTAGTACGTGGACGCACAGCTTTTACGGCCAATATCACTGGTCTCAATTTAACTCTTCAAGAGTTTGTGGACATTTCCTTTCATTCCGATTAAATTCAGATTATTATAATTATTATATATTCGTCTCGAACTTCGCCCAGTGTAAAAATATATATTTGACCTCTGAGAAACAGAGGCGTATTAATTACATACTTATTTTAATGAAAAATACTAATAGGTAAAAAATAACTAATATAAAATAGATGCTGGGGCGACATGGTTTACCAAATAAGGGTAACTACATCTGGAAATGCACTCTGACCAAAATTTCTTGTGATGTTTGAAAAAGTTTTTATTAAATGAAGGGAAAGCGATTATTTAAACAGTTAAACTCTACTACTTCGTAGCTATGTTCTCAAATTTGAGTAGAGAAATTTTAACATAAGAAGGAATATCAAATTATAAAGATAAAAAATAAAATCCCTTTCCGAAGGTTATTTATTCTATGTAGAATATGAAATGGTAAGAGCACAATGGAAAAGAACTATATTGAAATTCAGAAATTCCTTAATGCCTTTACAGCATTAAGGAATTCCTAAATTTCAATATGTAGATTGTGGATTTATAAGACCAAGAAGAAAGAAAACGTCTTATGAAGATAAATTTCAAAATTTCTGGAACAATATCAATTTGAGCACAGATGAGTGATAAAGGTCGTCACTCAATAAGTTTCTCTCCATGTTTTCATAGAGCCCTTATTAGTTAAGTATTTGAATTTAAATAGGCATCCGATTTAAAAAAAAATAATTATTTTAATACACTTGATTTTTTAATTAAATATCGATTTCATACTGTGATTGCAGCTGCGAATCAGTGTGGAATTTAAGTTATAAAAGAATATCAAGCTCACCGTTAAGTGACCAAATGTAGTGATGTACCTCTGTCGGGACTTTGCCTTCCTTCCGCAATTAGCACCAAGTCCTTCATTCTATGTAAATGGAGAAGATAAGATTTAATTTGGAATATCTCTCTTATTCTGAATAAAAATCGTACTACATATTACATTTAATTGGAAAAGTCGAAAAAATTATAGGGTTTGAAGTGAATTGAATTTTTAATTTTGTTCCCAAGAAAGTTTGGAACCACAAATAAAAACGATATTAACAATTAAAGAGCAAAAGTTCGAAATAAGAAGGTACAGAAAATATTATCAATTCAAGAGGTAACAAGTTAGGAAAGTGTACATTGTATCACAATTAGGCGCGTTTCGTTAGATGAAGTATTTGGAACTAAACTAGTGGTTTCCAAACATTACAAAGCCGCGCTCCACCTCGCCTAAGAAAACTATCTTCGCGCCTCCCTCCATACCAGAGGTGCGCAACATAAGGCCAAATTTGACCCGCCGACATATTTTTTCTGGCCCGGCAGGATTCAACTCAGCTGGGGCTTTCCTTTTCCGTAAAAATAAAAGTAAAATTTGTTATGGATATTTATCGCATGTGTGAACAAACATTCTCTCTTATGAAATTTATCAATGCTCCATTACGTTCAGCACTGACAGTTCAGAGTTTAAGAGACATTCTAAGAACAACAACTACCAGCATTACTCCGGATATAATAATAATAATCCGTCTTTATTGAGGGCGATATTTAGACAATAATGTCCATTCTTACATATAACCCTAATATTATAAGCACAAACATCCATGTCCTAGGCGGGATTCGAACCCGCGACCCTAGTATCCGTTGGAAGAAACTCTAACCACCCGTCTACCAAGGCCGACTATATAAGTTGAATCGCGAGAGAAGAACGTTGCAAATATCCCATTGAATAAGTAAACTATATTTGTTCGTCGCCTCATTTTTGTCTCATAAAAATTTCATGCAAAAGTTGTTACGGTAATTACTGAATCTACAATAGTGTACTTAAATTTTTTATATACAAAATTTTCATAACGTGGCCCGGCTAGGTCCAATCAAGATCGATTCTAGCCCATGTGACTTTTGAGTTGTGCACCTCTGCTCTATACCATGTTCAATTACAGTTCATATATAATACCTACTGGACATACAATTAACATTAATAAAGCCATCTTAAGTAAAAACATGGGCGCAAACGATACGTCCTAGCCAATTGAGGGCTATCATTTGGCTGCAGCATACTGTAGGCCACAGGATTAGGATGGTTAAATGGAGAGTAAATATATGAGAAATCCTTTGAATCCCCCCGGCCTACCCGTCGCGCCTCCCAAGGGGAGCGCGCCCCAAAGTTTGGAAACCACTGAACTAAACGATATGCTTGGAACAAACGCACGCCATAAAACAGCGAAACATCATGACCCGATTATGTTCTCTCTGTCTACTAAAAATTTATGCATTAAGTTTGTGCATTAATAAACGTATTTACGTAATTTCAGTAAGATTTCAGTACTAAAAAATGACATCAGAAATGATGCCAGAGAAGTATCAAATTTTTATTTGCCGATTTATTTTCTAATCAGGTGTAATTAATTAAACAATCGAAAATTATTGAAAACACCTCTATTGGATTGAGTACATAGTAATATTTATTACGTTTATGTTATATTCTTCGTCGTAGATAATACATTTTCTTCCGCTTAAAAAATCTTGCATGCACACGTAATGACATTAAACGTATTTTCGTAATCATAGCACAGTGGTGCCCAAACTTTTCTAATGGCGGGCCACATCAGTGGTTGCGAATACCTCGGCGGGCCGCATTGGAAGTTCACAATTCTTCGGCGGGTCGGATTAGAGTTTAAATCGGAAGTTTTCTGCATTCTGAGGAGCCATATACTAATGTAAGTGAAAATCAAATCTAAATCAAGTTTTCACGGCTAACATTTCAATACTTCAAGTTTAATTATAAAAATTTTCAAAAAATGTATGAATTTGTGTGTCAAATTTTTCGAATTGCTTTTCCGCCATAGCTTCGCGGGCCGCACAAAAACCCTTCGCGGGCCGCATTTGGCCCGCAGGCCGTAGTTTGGGCACCACTGTCATAGCAGATCATACTTACCTCAGTTACAATGATGATCGCTTTCGTTGACGACATTTAAGTCACCATGCATGAATGTTTTCTAAGTTCAAAGTGAATTATGATTTTCTTATTTGAATTTCTTGAAAATGGCTACTCCTACGACAAAACTGTATTTGGAAAGAAATATTTGATTTGGCTAGTTCTACAAATTTTTTATAAAGTCGTTTTCTTTACGGCTAACATTTTACGAGATATGAGGAAAAGTTCGTTTTTTATTTTCAGTAAAGTGGCTCTCTTGATTGGGTTATGTGAACTATTTATGTTATTTTCTCATTGTCTTTGGCCATAAGTCCTAAACATCCAATTTCATGAAAATCCGTTCGGTAGAAGACAAGAACGACGGACGGGCAGAACGAAGCTAATAGGCGCTTACGTTCAAAACGAAAGGTCCCTAAAAATCAATATCGAGATAAAAGCGCCGATCGTCTCAAATAGTTTAATATTCATTACTTTAGAGCAATAGGCAGTGATATCCTTCATGAAGCCATAATTGGGCAAAACGATTAAACAAACAGGGATTTATAACCATGGAGAAATGCAGAATTAATAATTATAATTGTGTAACGTTTAGTGTTTCAAAAGGAACATTAAACTTGATTCTTATACATACGTATTTTCAAAAATGATGAGCAATCAGGAGTAACACACATCAGGAAAGTTATAGGGCACTTTCACCTTTTACGCTCTCGGGACATGCCATCCCCCAATGGAACCATAAGGGCAGAATGATGTCTTCCTTTAACCACACCCTGCCTCTCTCTCTCTCCCTCTCGCACCTTTGCCACCGCTGTCTCATTCGACCCTCAACTTTCACCCCATTTGGTAACCCCTGAAGCCTCCCCCTCCAGCAATTTCTCTCCCGCTCTCCATTACATCAGCTCATCTCTCGCACAATGACTAACCTCCATAAACTGTCGCTCTTCGCTCATAAAGGTGAACCAACTGAAGTATCTGGCAAATGGAAACCATTTCCTTTTACTAAAACAATGTTGTTGTAAGTTACTGCGTAATTGTGAGGAGTGAAAGAGACAATTTGCACACGCCTAAAGATGGTCTCATACTTGATTCAGGAAGAAATACAACGTGGAAATCTATAATTAGGTTCTCTACGCTCATTTAATTTGTATCAGTATTCGATGCATTAATTAAAGCGAACCTTGTAGATGAAAAATACTTATTATGAAGCGACGATGATTAATTGTTACTTTTTTGTGTGGAGGACATTTATTTCTTCATCATACTCTATTAAATGAATATAGATGTTTCGTAATCTATATCACGTATAATTTAAGAGCCATTTATCAGACAAGAAAATTTTCTCACAAAATGAGAACCTTATTGTGTAGAACCGCTTTCGAATACATTGAGGAATACAATTTATCACCAACTCGCAAAATAAGTTTACAAACAACTGAATAATTAAAGAAATTACATTGTCGATAATTTTAAGCACCAAGACAATCAAAGCAACTACAGTCAAATAATCAAAGCAAACGTTATAAATATTGTACGTTGCATTTCTGCAAGCTATCTCATGGTAGTAGTGACAATGTAACTGCAGTCGATACAAACAATTTGTTATTTGTTGTGGTAATGAAGGATTGTTTTGGTTTATTGACGAAAAATTTGTGAAAATGTGTGGTGTGTGCCAATAACTTCGAGAATGCGGATCTATTCTGTTAGCGAGAGGTTATCGAGCAAATGCATTGAAAAACTGCGGTTGGGAGAGGACAAAGAATCATTGGTGCAACAAATTTGACAAAGGAAGATAGGTAAGTCTAATCAGTTTATTATTATTTATCATTTCCTTATACTGGTTTAACAAATCATATTATTATTCACATATTATTATTCACATAAACGCTACAATTGGGAGCAGGTCCCGGTGGCAGCGGGCCCCCATCACAACTCAATGCATAATACCCAAATTACATGATAAAAATTGGGTTTACTTAATACAAAAATATAAGCTTTTTGATACCATTTCCTATACATTATATACTACTTCTTAACTTCAAGTCACAGGAACTCCCGTCACAACAGCTTAGGTATCACTCAATACATAATGCCCAAATTACATAATAACAATTGAATGTACTTAATACAAAAATATGACCTTTTTTGATAGTAGTTCCTATACACTATATACAACTTCTTGACTTCAAGTCATAGGAACTCTCGTCACAACAGCTTAGCTACAAACTACAACATGTTTCATTTGTTATTTGTCCATACAACTACAAAAATTTAGAATAAGTAAATAATCTTCTTCATTAAAAAAAAATCGACCATAATTTGACATTAGATAGTTATTTGGAGTATTGTGATTAAATTATAACCCAACAATGTTTATTTACAATAATTAACGCCGCTTGGTGGCGCAAGTCCTATAAAAAACTAAATAAAATACTAACCTACAAAAACTCATATTAAATATTAAATACTAAAGTTTTTAACAATTTTACTTTTAAATGCTTTCTCGGTTTGAGGAAAGGGCATAAGAAGTTCTTCAGGTAATTCATTCCAGTCCAATGCTGTTCTATTGAAGAATGAATATTTACCAACATCTTTTCTTCGAACGTTTGTACGAACTTGACACGAGTGATCATTTTTACCTTTAAATGTCGGGGTTTTAATCTTAAGTTTTAGTTCTTTCCAGGCCGGTTTACCGGTATACATTCGATAGAAACAAACCAACCTTTTCACTCTCCTCCTCTTTTCTAAAGTTTCCCACCCAAGCTCCTTTAACATATCTGTTACACTATCCTCTCTTCCAAAACGACCCATAACAAACCTGGCTGCCTTTCGCTGAACCTTTTCCAATTTATTAATATGCATTCTGTCATGAGGATCCCAGACTCCTGAAGAATATTCCAATATAGGCCTTACTATTGTTTTGTATGCTAATTCTTAATAAGAAAGCGTTCATCGTAGTTTGCTATGTTTGTAACATAATTCACGAATCGATCACCGTATGCAGTGCTAAAACATTATATCGACTGCAATAATAAGTAAAGTACAGAAAATATTGATATTTAATGAGAAAGGAAACGAAATATTGGCGTTTTATCGAACTATATCATGCTGTAAATTAATGAGGATTTATATTTCGCGTTTAAAGTCTTGAAAATTCAAACGGAATAAATTGTTTCGGTGACAACTGTCTTGACTACCAAATAGCTTATGTTAGAATCAAATACATTCCAACTCATACAGAAACAAATGTAATTGCTTTCGACAATGTTTACGGGTGATCATAAATCAAAGTCAGTCGTAGTTCAACGAATTTTCGTTAACTAATGTTCCTCTGACTAATGTCCAAAACTGTTTCACGGGCCGTTTAATCAAACAGACGAATGGCGCTCTAATGGTGTTATTTCGTTCGAATGAAGAAGCAAAGGGGTTGTAGAGTGGGAAGGGGAGGGGGAGGGAGGCGGACGCTGCAGAGAGGATAAGTGAGGGAGAAGAATATTTGGGGGGAGAAGAAGGTTTCGTCACTGAGATGTTTTTTGCGGTCACCGTGCGATGCACGTGTTATTTTATCATGATTTGTTATTTGCAAGAAATTACGCATTGCAATAGAAAAAACAACGGAATTTGTGCCACTTAAGTGACAAATCGATGCGACGCGAAACTATCGTTTTAAAAATGAGATATGAATTAACCTATAATTATTAACCACTAAAAATAAAATAAACTATTGAAAAACAATTTTACTTGATGTTTTTAACACATTTTGGCATTAAAAATGTCTAAGTTGATTTCAAAACTAACAAAAAGCATTAAATACATACGAAAATAAATGTAATAGCGTTCCTTAATATATAATTTGGCTAAATGGATACTGTCGAATCTTACATAATGATACAGAACAGGAGGCAGAATGAATAACTAATTAATTAATTGTCAGATGAATATAATGCAGCAATTCTAAGAACTTACTGAAAATTTAAGCGTATTTCATTAAAATTATAACAAGAAATATTTTTTGCATTCTTCGGTTATAAGGTAGATTTTTAAACTCATATAATTATGGATAAGTCCACTGATGTAGCGTTTTACATTATCATCACTTAAAAGGAGCAAATTAAGGTTTATATCGGTATTTTGATCTGTACCTATATGATAAACAAAAGATTAACTAAATACCTAAGTTATTCTTGTTCTTATTAATATTAATGTTTTCCCAACAAAACCTATAGGTAATATTAAGTCACAATTATCGTAGAATTACGATCAAAATAACTCCTGCAACCATAAGCGATTTCAAAGCTTTTATGGTAAAACGAAAAACCGTGACCACCAATTGTACTCAAGTCAAATAATTTATTTTTTATTTAATAACTTTTAAACTAATCTTACATTAAATTCGAACCCGAATTTCTCCGGCTCCGATTGTTTGGATTTTATTCTAAGAAACGAGCTTTGGGGTAATATTTTGATATCTCTATCGTTCATTATATTATGTATTTTCTTACTCATTGTCAGTAAAAAAATTCTCTACACAATAAATTGAAACTGCGCACTTACATAGTAAATACATTATTGCTATACTTGGATACTTTTCTGTTCAAAGTAGTTAATCTTCAAATGAAGAATCTAATAAAGGTTTTATTTACTTTTTCTTTATTATTTTGCAGTAAAATGCTTACTTGGTTCCCACTCCATTTACAAGTGTGAATTAAAGGAAATTCAAAATTTTGATATTCCCATCATCCTCATATTTTTTGGACTCAATTAGAATAAATATTTTCTGTTTCTATTGTATATAGATAAAAGAATGTACACAATCGATAATAAAGAGTGACCTAAAACGCATTATCACTGCATTTTAGATTTTAAAAGTTAGTGTTGCCATTCAAAATGACAAAAACGTTTCTGCGGTGAAAGTTTTTTTGCGTGTAATATTTTTGACAGTTAAGATCGCCACTTAAACAATGGTCTCTAGCCTTCCACTTCACTCAAAAACCTCAAAACACACACCAGAAGAGAGAATATTCCTTTTATTGACTAATAGTCCAATCTACGCCTTCATACTCCATGCCACAGCTGGTTTGTTATTTATTGAGATCCTCCGCTACCTGCGTATCTTTACGCCATGATCCGGGAGCGAACTCACTCTCCAAAAGGTTTTAACCTCACAGCATAATGCACCGCTAAATCCTTCGCTCTTACCTCAATGCACGTCCATTTACAAGACAATCCTTTCTCTCCATCTGTCTCGATAGAGCCTCCAAATCCTTCTATCTAAACCTCCATCAAGCTCCTCCCCCTCTCCTCCCCATTCCTTTCAGTTAACCCCTCATAATCTCCTCCCCCATCTCCCTTTTCCATCCCACTTCTCACCTTTCCCCTCCCCCGCTTTCCCCTTCACCCTTTCGTTGATAAAAGCCCTGCGCTCCCCGTATATGCCCTCTCTTCATCACTCTTCCTCCTCTTCCATTTCCCTCTTCCGCCAAACGCAGTTTCTTTCCCTCTCCATCCTTATTTCCTTCATTCCACTCCCCTCTCTTCCTCCTTTTCTCCATCCCTCCCTCTCAGCACAAACGCATATCCATCCATACGACTCCCTCCTCAGGAGCCCTATTCGTGGGCATGGTGACAGAATGCAGGGCGTAGTGATTGATGTGGCCGTGATATTGTTTTCTTATAACTTCTCTCCACCTGTCATGAAATGGTTGCCCCAAGCGATGGGTATCTCACTTGGCATTCGAAGTGCAGATTTGCTGGTTATTTTAGGCAATCGATGGGGTAACAGCAGTTCATCGGGACGCTTACACTTGTATTGCGTTCGTATATTAATGAAATATCCATTACATTTGATGTTTTATTTTAATGAAATACTAACTGTTCCAGGAATGAGTCCTCGAAATTCAATGATACTATTTATAAATTTAGTTCATCAAGTGCGGACTTGGCATTTTCACAAAGTCATACAACAGCACAGTTCTGGTTACTGGTAATCTAAAGATACAACCGTATAGATATTATAACAGTAAGTTATTTATTTAAATAAAATTATATTTCCATCATTCTTAGAAGAATCTGTACACGAACATTTCGCTAATTTTTGCTCGATATGTACTTATAACAGGGAATATAGTTGAAATCAAAAATGTCAAGAAATACAAAAAGTAGCAAATATATGAGAGCTAACTCCAATACAATACGGTACATCAAAACCATGAAGTCCACACGGACATTGAACCAATTGTAAATCTTAAATGCCTTCACTTCCAAATGAAGGCAGTTAATTGTTCAAAAAGTAGTTCTCGTTTAGATGGTATGTATTACATAAACGAGTGTAGGCGTGGTAGCATTCCTATGTTTGGATTTGTAGGAACGCCATTTTTTCATTATTTGTCATTGTGTTTCGTTCCTCACAAGAGGGAATCTTGATGCTTCTTTCGCGTGTACCGTTCCGGTCTTAATCCTGATCGAATTCGAACTGCCAAATGTTTCTACTTTTCGAATGAATAGGTAACTAAATTTGGTTTATTGACATAAATGCGCGAGTTGCGTTTTTTGAGTTACACTGGGAAACTTCACCAACGTATAAAAAATATTGAAATAAACGTTTGTATCTATCTGTCTACATGCATACATATAACTGTAAATACATAAAATTATTTCTCATGAAAATTACAGAACAATCTATAAATGTCAGTACATTTTGTATTAAAGAAAAATCTTTTAATGGATGCTTATTGGATATTTTACATGTGCAACAATATATGATTCCATACAATATCTTAAACGATCATAATTATTGAATCACTGGCCCTCAAGTATGCAAGTAACATATTTTTTTTCAATGTCGGACGTATCTTCGAAGCTAAGATTCATGTTCGCAATTTACCGCGAAAAATATTATGAGTTGCATTTCCAGTTTGTTTTTATGAACGACTCCTGCAGCACTTGAGATGGACAGTTAAATAGCCACGCCTCACTCTACATTAATACCAAAAATTCGACACTATGGCTCCGTCTAGTTCCATGACACTGACAACGTGGAAGTACGTCGACTCTAATAGGAATCCCTCGTCCCATATCAGACGCCGATCCACGATTGCGTCTGCCACTTGCCTCCCTTCACCACACGATCAACTCCGCTCCTCTCTCCTCCATCGCCCTCTCCACGTCATCCACTAAGAAAGGGTTGGCTAAGATTCGAGGAAAAGGCACGGTTGATCGCGAAGGACGACTGCTGCATCGGAAGCTTATATTGCAGTGCCAATCAATTCGTTTTCTACTCTCACCCCTCCTTTTTCTCCTTACAAAGTTTTCAATTCCTCTGAGGCGTGTGTGTGTGTGCGTGTGTGTATGAAGGTGGATCGCTAGGCAACCAGAATTTAGACATATGTATTTCCACTATTTCTAACTTGAATATAATATAACAAACATAGCACATAGTGAGATAGGTATATTATTTTTCAACATAGCCGCCGAGTTTGTTCAGAAAATTGTCCCAGCACAATAGGAGACTGTCTATACCTTTGTGATAGAAGGTTGCATGCTGCGATATTAGCCAGTGTACGACGTCTGCAATTACGTCGTCGTCACATGTGAAGCGTTGTCCTCAGAGATGATATCTTACGGATCCGAATATAGCAGAATACACATAACAGAAGCATTTCACGATTCGTTGTTTCGGCTAGCGTCTAATTTGAAGCGACAGACAAAACTTTGGTTACTCAATCCCCCCCTGTATACACACATACATAAATATACGTAATGACAAATATATGTTTTCCCCATTCTCTTCCCATTTCAATCCATACACTCTAAATCAACGCGCTACTGGCCAATTTACACATCCACGGCCAATTCAACATTTTTAAAGATCTTCCATTTCCTTTTTTCCTCTCCTCATTTCTCTCTTTCGCTATCTCTTCCTATTCTCACACCAATGTACATCTGCTCCCACCCTCCTCCCTCTTTCATCACGTGACATGGATCCGTTAGTCTCTCCCCCTCTTTCCACCTACTTAGACTCTTTCCCACCCTCACATCTGCCATCCCGTCGTGGAATCATGTTGGAAAACACATCCCACCAACCCAATCCAAACCCCTTACACTTCGTCTGACCCCATGCCATTCTTGTTGCTCCTTCCTCCCTCTCTTACTGTCTTTCCTTTCCTCTCTCCTCAATTCTTGGTTCAACCCGGTAATGTTTCTCCACGGTGATTTTTCCCTGTCTTATCTTGGTTTTGTCTTAGTTTTCATTATATTGATTCAGTGCACGTGAAATGGATTTTAAGATTTCGCTGCCATCTCTATCTTTTTAGGCGGTATGCAGGAAAGTGATTCACTCAAAGGAATTTCATCGCTGTTTCAAAATGTTAACGATTTAAAAACTAATAGCGCATGTTGCATAGATTACTGTTTTCATGAATAAAAAGTTCTATAAATAAAAATGCAAAAGCTAACCTATAATAATATAATATATATTATAATGGAAAAAATATTTACATCTACATCTCTATGTTACCCTGCAATTCACCAATCTGGTGGGTGGCAGGGGGTGCACTGCACCGAGGCCTACCTAACAGTTATTACTCAGAGATTTGTCTTTCCTGTCTCGTACTGTTCTCGAAAAGAATGATCCTTTGTAACGTTCCGTCCTACAATCGATATCACGTATCTTATCGCCATGATCGTTTCTACCTAGCCTCAATTATTTCCTCTACACCCTCTGCTAGACATTCTGATCTGTACTTCTCTAGGTGTCTTAACCTTGAGCACTTTCTATGGTCTTCCAGAGATCTCCATTTTAAGTCCTTCAATAATGATTTGACGCTTAATAATATAAGAATGTAATACCTCACGCATGAGTGTGAGTATATACTGGAATTGTACGCCAATTGGACTCAATTCCAGAATGTACGAATAATGCTGTAAGAATAAGATACACTTAGAAATTGCGTCGATATGTAAGAGGGAGGACATGTTGGTTTAGGTGATGGAGGAACTGTGGGAAGGAGGCGATGGGGAAGTTCTGGGAGGAAGTGGAGGAGTTGGGAAGGGAGATGAAGAGGAAGTGGCGAAGGGTGGAGAGGAAGAGGACGGAAGGGAAGTGGAGGTGAGCGAGTGCTCTGATGGGAAAGTCATTAGCGGCGGAGAAGAGCACGTACGGTGGCTCTGATGTCTTTGTACGAATCGATTGGATTTAGAGTGTGAGGAGTGGGAGCAGAGGAGGTGGAAGGGAGGGAGAGGGGAAGACGGAGGAGAAAAAGAGAAAAGCAGAGGGAAAAGATGAACAAGGGAGAGGCGCAAGAAAAGAATTAGGAAGAGCATGGAGATAAGGATGAGTAAAGAGAGAAAATGAAAATATTGAAATTGAGAGGGCTTAAATGAGCCGGCGTTGAAAACAATGGAGAATGAAGTAAGATTGAAGATTACGGACACGAAGAAAATCAATCGATACGGTTATAAGTTCAAAATGAAAACGAATATGAACGCCGAAAAATGTCGAAAGAATAGAAAAGTTTTCATGAAAAGTTGTGGCCACTAATTTTTACAATTTTTTGTTCTATGTAGAAACAAATAGCTTAGTAGAAAATTAATTAAAGGTTTATGGGATTAAAAATGAATGCATAGCAATTTCTGTACTTAATATTGGACGTGGGCTAGTGAAGTCCGAGCGTATGCGGAGCCTCGCACAATACGAGTAAATCACACGGAGTAGGAGGTCATCGGGATGGGGAGGCGGAGAGTTGGGGAGGCGGAGGGATGGGGGAGCGGCGCGCTGTCAGGCGGTGACAGAGGGAGGCGGCGAAAGGAACAGAAAGGAATGGAACAGAGCGAAAGGAAGAAAGGGGATAGGGGAAGTTGGTTTGCGGCAGAATCGTGAGAGGGCGGAAGGGGCGATAGCTTTTGTTTTTGCCCCGGGGTGCGCGTTGGAGTGTGGGTATGGGAATGGTGTGGGGAGTTGCGGGCGGGTCGTGGATGGAGGTGGCAGGGGTTGAGGGTGCCCTGGGTCTCGGGTGCCATAGGTCCCAGATCAAATAGGACCGGGGTCATGGGCCTCCTTCCTCTGCTGAGAAAGAAAGCATTTGTCTTTGAGAAGGAAGCGTAGGTTCGCAGCGACGATACTTGCATGCCATATTTTGTAATTGTTCCCTCTACTATGAAAATCCAGTAAATGTAACATCCGTACGTAAAAATCCACAAAGAACAGAACATATTTATAATAGAGCCACTACTACCTATAATGAATTGAAAATTATTTTTCTTTTATGCTTCAGGTCGGGTGTATTTAGTGTATAGCCCGAGGAAATCTTTTTATCATGAACTTGCAGTTCAAAAATACAAACTTGAATTCTATTTAGAGTATTAATTTTCGTATGCAATTGAATTCACTGTTAGAGACCTTTCTGTATCAATGTCGCAAAAGAGAACGACTTCTCTACAAATGGTCTTTATCTTTACCGATTGTTTAAACAAAAATAAACAAGGGTTTCAAATATTCAAGATGAAATATTGATCATTACTATATCAGATGACATAATTTGACTAAATAAACTTCAATATTTTGCAAATCCATAACTGCATAGCTATTGAAGCACAGATACGTAGATAAACACTTTTTGTTTCCTGCCATTTTACGGTTTTATTATAGCAGTTCAAAAATACTCCATAAAAGTATTAAACTAAATATCTTCAGTAAAAACAATTCCTACACGTAAGGATGGGTGATTGTAGTCGTAAATTTAAATTATTGTGCGATATTCTACAACCATAATTGCACCGTCAATTTTATTCCACGATGGATTTTTTTAAACGATACAAGTCTTAACACGTTTCTTATATCCAGTGTTTTGAGGTAAATATTGATTTGGAGTAGAATACTCCTCGAACAGTTTGCGCTGACATCTTCTGGTCTTGGAGATTTGGCACATCAATCAGAGAATGGCTTCGCTTCAGTGGGAGGGCTTGGATTTTGTGCGGTGTCACTCTCTGTCCGGGGCGTGATGAAGTGTTGGAGGAGGGGAAGGGAGAAGGGGAGGACTGGGTGTGTGTATGTGTAGGGATATCTGGAAGGGGGTCGTTCAGGCGGCAGAAGGGGTTCGAGAAGAAGGGGACGAGTTAGTCCGCTCCTTTTGCCCCCTCCCCTCTCATGCAATCGGCGAAATGAAACGATAAGGCCGCGTTGACAGGCGAAAGGATTACGCAGATCAGTCAGTGTCAATGAGAGAACCTCCTACCACTCAAAACTACACCCTCTCCCCTAGAAACAACGCAAACTCCTCGCCCCGCGCACACCACGCGCCCCCTCCTACAGAACCTTCTCGCTCCTCCTTATTACATTCCTTTCCTAACCTCACACCACGCCGTTTCTTTCTTCACGCGCTCCGCAGCACCTCCTCAGACGTAGTTCACTATCCTATACACACAACCTAAGCCAAGACTTCATCTTCTATCCTTTCTCTCTTAATTTCCACGCAAAATACACATAACTTCCTCACTATTGCTTCTTAAACCGTCTACTCCATATTCCCTACGGATTCTTCCATCCTTTCGCAGCTTCCATTCCTCCATTACACTCTCCTTAAACCCTTAACTCCGAATATTTTTACGGTGTCATATCCATCGTTGCATTCCCTTCTCTCCATTTAAGCTATTTTTTATCTGAATCTCTCGCATTTTGTAAATCGCAAAGTCGTGTCTCGTTTCGAAAAGCGTGTTACATCAAAGCAAAACATTTACCGGAACGCATTTACGGTTTGATGCAATTGTAGGTATCCAATAAGTTCTCATTTCATTTTATGGCATTGATACAACCAATATATTACATGAATGAACAATTTTTACCTCGATATCAAATCACTTATGGAAGTTTTAAAAAAATGTTATGTATCAATGCAATGTGTCTTGTGATAATATATAAGTACTCACTATGGCAATTATATAGTTATAATATCATTTTTAGCTTTTCGACGCTATTATATACTATCTGTCTATTACAAGCGAAAAATATCGCAGAAAATCCTCTACAGTTGGAATTATTATATGTTGCAAGTTTTCAACTTGTATGTGAACGCATTTTTATCTAATTAACAACAATTTTATTTTCCATTTTGTGTAGAATTAATCTAAAACAAGTTCAAAGTATAACAACAGGCACGTTTTGTTCAAATAATTGTTGAAATAGTCTATTTGAGGTTTTCTTATAAATCATGAATTTTATGAAATGATGCTAACGATCTATTCTAGCAAGAATAAGACATTATTTTTTGTATTCCACCGTATAACTATTTAGAAGGTAAAAATTGAACACGAAAGTTTTGTGGAGCAGTTCCACTTTTCTTCTCCCTCCACCTAACTGCTTGAAACACCACACCCCACCCCATCTCATACCAAAACCCTAAACCACTCACCCATTGACCTCAGGTGGTCACTGTGAAACATGGAGGGGTTGCATCCATAGGACGAACGCTGAATAGAAATCGTCACATCTTCCCCCTCCAAAAAACTCCCTTCCTTCCGCTTCTCTTTCTCCAACCAACAACTCCCCTCCCACCTCATGCTTTTTCCTTTCCTATTTTCCCTACCTCTACAAACTTTCCAATCCTCTCTCATTCCTCTATCCGTGCAATATCCCATGGCATTCCTCTTATTTTCCTCTCCCCATTCTACCTTCAATGTTCTCTTATTTTCTAACATTATCATTCTCTCTCTTTACCTCTCATTCCCCTTCTTTGATGCAACCTCTTATTTCATTTTACTGTTTATAGTGTTCCTGCTCTCGGTAAACCGTAAATTGACTCAATTTCCATAATTTTTTCTTCTATACTTATACCGATCTCTTTATGAACGTGATGATGTTAAGACTAGAGATCTTACACTTTCTGCGACTTATTTACTCAGTTTAATACTATCTTTTCACGGAAATTATTTGATGTGACTGTCAATACAAAGTCCATCTGGATTTGATAAGGCTAATGTTTTAGAAGTTGCAGAAATGATATTTAGTATTTTTTCTGAAATCGTGACCAGTTATATTTAACTTGAGATCGAACAATATTAAAAAATTTTTGTTTCTCAATAAGAGTATACATATAGAAAAATTCAATTTTTTTCTTATGGCTAAAATCAAATTGAGACAGTTTCCCCCTCTAAAAATATTAGGACAGTTATAATCACCGCTGATGACAGCTGCTTTGTAGCATATGGTTTACCTGACCTCTTTATGGATATTGAAAAGGTCAGTCCTAGAACAATCACCATAAATTTCTCATCCAATTCGAAATATTGAATTCACTGCACCGAAAATAATTAACTATCGTTTTACTGAAGTATTAATCATGCTTTTAAATGATCCAGACGAAAAACTAAGGCAAATTTAGCTATTTAAAATCTGTCCACCTGCCGATTTATTCGAAAATTGATAATAATTCACAGAGTCATGTTTATCGCGTAAAATGTCATATATTCGATACCAAGAAAATTAATAAAACCTGTTTTATTAGGTTGCCCTAAAATAACGGCTCCGTCGAGTTTTCATTAGCTATTTGTCCCTTAATAGTTTTTGACAGAATAAATTCTTCCATGAAATGCGATCATACATTTCAAGCGGACTGTTAGTGTGAGGATTATTTTGAGTGACGCAAAATATCTACGCGACGTATTTCTATTGAGCGACGATCGACGACTCAAACGATTAAACGTATCGGAAAAAATGCGTGGTGAGGCTTAAAAAAATCAATGGATGGGAAAGGAATCGGAAGCTATGGTGGCCAATTTCCGGTCGTGGGGGTCGCACGTTTCCCGTCGCGTGGGAGGGAAAGGGGACGAGTCACGCGGTGAGACAATGGCACGCGGAGAGATTAAGTTCCCACGGAGCGATTTTACAGAGTCACGCAGATGCACCTGCCCAGTGGGAAAAATCAGGAGAGGAGGAGAGCCAATCGAAGACACTGGAAGGACAGAGAGACAGGAGAAGAAAGGATGGTGGTAGGATGCTCAGCACCTAGGAAGGATTTTGAGGAATAGTTGCAGACCTGAACCGATGGGAAGATACAACCATTGGGCAATGAAAACTTAGAATTTGACTATGTATTTCGCGGGAAAAATTACGTATATGAAGTGAGTGGTGTTACTGAATAACTTTTTTGGCTGACTTAAACAAAATAGAGACCAGAAAAAGGCTTTTTTTAAATTTATGCACAGCGTTCAATTTATAGTTCGTCCAATAAAAGTGTCTTCCAATGGTATTTGACATGGTTTGGCGACTTTTCGAAACAAAAAATTCGTCACTACGATAATTGATCACAAATATTTGGGCATTGGGAGAATTGGTATCTGCGATATTTCGTCACATACGACTTTTGGTAACTACGACATTTCGTCACTCATGGCATTTGGTGCCTGCAACATATATTAAACATCATTGCAGCTTATGCAACAATGTTTCTGATATCCCGAAAGTATAAGGAGACGTTATTTCATTGGAAATTGAATTCGTCCATTTTTATCGCTTCTGTAAAATATTTTCTAATATATCATGGATTTGCCTGCAATGGCCGTCTCCTCACCTTATTTCGTAAGGAGTATTATATTTTGTGTAAAATTCCATCTACTAAAGTCTATCTACAAGCTAAGAGCTAGCAAAAATGTCGATAAATCGAGGGGGTATTCGAATTGGCGATGGGGTGGGTAGGGGTTTCTATCCTGGAACATAGTCTTCATCGGTATCAAAGTACTCGGGACGATACGAATGTTGGAAATTTATGTAGTATATCTAACAAGTTTAATTGGAATCGGCGGGGGTGGGGTGGGAGGATAGGGATTTCTTTCTGGGAACATTATCCATCACTAATAAACCGTTTTCAATTCCTTTTTCGTCCATAATTTGCAATACGTTTTCAAGAAAAGGCAGAAATAGTCTCCAGAATAAGGAACAGTTTGTGATGAGTAATGAAATAACTTCTCTCGGTTCATTGCCCCCTGCACCCATTTCCACCGCCGATTCTGATTAAACTTGTTAAATATACATAAATTTCAAACATACGTATCGCCCCGAGTATATTGGTACCCGAAAAGCCTATGTTTTTCTAAAGAATCCACAAACGTAACGTGTGACGAAAAGTAATGTGTGACGAAAATAATTTTGTGACGTAAAGTCGCAGTTACCCATTATTTTCCATAACAAAAAGTCGCTGATACTAATATTAATGTGTGACCAAATGTTGCTGGTACCAAATATTTTGTGTGACGAAATGTCGCTGGTAATAATTTAAATCTGTGACGAGTTGTCGCAGTTACCATTTTTAAAGTGTGACGAAATTTCGCAGGTACCAATTATCATCTGTGACGGGATGTCACAGTGACAAATTTTCTGTGACGAGAAGTCGCGACACCAATTCGAATTTAGTATGCCCAACGCCTGACGTCTTATGCGTAGGATAGAGTGAACAAACGCCCCGGTTATATCTACCTATACATCATAAATACACCACTGTAATATGCCCCTCCTTTGAGTCGGTAAATATTTGAAAATGTTTCTCCTTAACTTCCTGAAATGTTGGTCACATTAGTGTATAACAACAATCATTTTAATTTTCAAGGAATATTTAATTACATCATATTTTGTTATATTTATGTTTTTATTGCGCCTAAATATAGGGCAGGATAACACCTTTCAATTGATTATCACTTTGGGCACAAATGGCTTAAGAAGTATTATTTGCATAACACTTTAGGTAAGCTATGAGCTTACGCAGTTTATCTACATATATCTAATATTTCTGAACGAACCAATATTTTAAATTGTGATCATACAGTAACGAGATTGGTAAGGTGTACTCCATGTCGGAGTACACAGAGTTTCCAAATGCATTCTTTGAGATTTCACAATGTTCTCAATATTTTTCGCTCAGATTAGAATTTAACGAGAAGCAAGCGAGGTACATTGTAAAATACATGTAGGTCTTCATGTAAAGTGGTCGTCATTGTTGTCCGATTTTAACCAAAATTGGAATCAGTCAACCAATTTTAGCAAAATTCTCCAATATCAAATTTTATCAAAATACATCAAGCGGTTCCCGAGTTGAAACAAAGGAACATTGTCAACTATTTGTAGGTCATGTAAAGTGGTCGTAATTGTTGTCCGATTTTAACCAAAATTGAAATCGGTCGACCGATTTTAGCAAAACTCCCAAATACCAAATTTCATCAAAATATGTGCAGCGGTGTCCGAGTTGAAACAAATGAACATTGTAGGTCTTCATGTAAAATGGTCATAATTTTCTTCGATTTTCACCAAAATTGAAATCTGTCGACCAATTTTAGGAAATCTCTCCAATACCAAATTTCATCAAAATACGTCCAGCGGTTTCCGAGTTTTAACATGCGGACGGACGGATGGAATCGACCTCCCCTATATACGTTCACTTCGTGCACTTCTTGCAAAGAACGCATAATAAATTGGTAAATGATTAAGTCGTTAGACCTAAGAAGTGGTATTAAAACGTAGCTCATATTAAAGAAATCAAAGAAAAACTTTTTTAATTTTTGCTATTGAGCAATTTCGTCTTCATAATTTAAAGAATTTCAGCCCAAATGTAAAAAAATATTGTAATATTGAAAGTTTTCCGTAAATAACGATACAGAAACGCATTCCTGCCAAGGAAGGAAGAGCAACAATTAAAGATATTTATTTGTTATATATTTATAAATAAACAATGGGCTCCGCCCGTGCCTCGCTCCACGAAACAAATTCGTCCGCCACCCGTGTGCAACCCTGAACCTCCTCCTTTCGGTTTACGTATATTTAACGTAGAAAATTATATCTAACGCTATTTTCGGGCTTCTCTCCCTTTCTCCGAAACCCTTCCTCTCTTACTCCCTCTCTCACTCCCTCTCTCACTCCCTCTCACTCCCTCTCACTCCCTCTCTCACTCCTTCTCTCACACCCTCTCTCACTCTCTCTCACTCCCTCTCTCACTCCCTCTCTCTCTCCTTCTCTCACTCCCTCTCTCTACCTCTCTATTTCCGCTTTCCCTAATTCTCTTCTTCCCTCTCTCCCTCACCCTCCCTTCCCTCCCTCTCTCACTCCCTCTCTCACTCCCTCTCTCACTCCCTCTCACTCCCTCTCACTCTCTCTCTCTCACTCCCTCCCTCACTCCCTCTCTCACTCCCTCTCTCACTCCTTCTCTCACTCCCTCTCTCATTCCCTCTCTCTCTCCCTCTCTCACTCCCTCTCTCACTCCCTCTCACTCCCTCTCACTCTCTTTCTCTCACTCCCTCCCTCACTCCCTCTCTCACTCCCTCTCTCACTCCTTCTCTCACTCCCTCTCTCATTCCCTCTCTCTCTCCCTCTCTCACTCCCTCTCTCTACCTCCCAATTTCTCTCCCTCACTATCATCAAACTTCCCACTATCCCAACTTCCGCTTTCCCTCATTCTCGCCTTCCCTCACTCCCTCACCCTGTCCTCTTTCTCTTCTCTCTCCCCTTCCTTCTCTCATTCACTCTCCCCTTACCACCAGACACCCATCTTCCTCCGTTATCCCAGTACGGTGCAAACGAAGAAAGAACAGAAAAGAGGAGCCCAAAAGTCGAGAGTGTGAAAAAATGAGAAGCATCGACAAAATCAAACCCAATGGTAAGGAGAGCGTTTAGTCTGCATCAAAATATTTGTTGATTATATCACAATCAATAATTCATTAAGACGTCCTTAATTATCATTGAAAGTGTTGAGCCAATTCAATCTTTAACTAGATTTATTTCCCTTTTAAAAGCATTGAGCTCGTTGCTATGGTAATTAGAATTTTTCCTTGTTGTGCCTCAGAAAAATATGCTTTCGTTGCGATTAAAAAGGAATGTTTTTTGCTAATTTGTCATAGATTTTGAATTTTGTCTTCAAAAATTAAATTCTTCATTCTTTCTTCTGCAATACTGTTTTATCCCGAGTTCGTATCTCAATTTTAAGTAATTTTAAAAAGCGTATTTAGAATGCCCTGCATTTAATTCCATGCTTTTCCTATGGGGTATTGAAATGAAAAAATGGGGTCGAATAGGACCCCCTCAAAATGCAAATTCTTAGGATTTTCGCATTTCCCGTTGGTTGTAACCTATGACCAACCAGCATGGCAAATTTCAGATCTCTACCTTTTCTAGAAGTGCCTTAGAATGAGGTTCGTACACAAGTTTTATATTACAGAGAGAAATGCAGTAAGTGCAGAGGAAAAGCCTGCGGATTTAGGGTGTGAGAAACATACAGCATAAGTGAGATGAAGGAGCGGAGAGGAAGAAGCTGAGAACAAAAGAGAAGAAAGAATGGAGGCTGAGTGAAGAATAGAAGCATTGGTAGATAAAGGAAAAGGTGGAGAAAGAGAAGGGGAAAAGAGCAGAGGCGCAGTGGACAGGTCAAAGTGACGTGCTTAAGTGTTGGGAAGGGGACGAGGGGAGCAATGAATTGGCGTGGGTGGTGGACGAAGAGGTCGGAGGGCTAGAGGAAGGGAGGGAAGAGGGAGAAGAAACGTTTGCGGCGGGAGGAGGTGAGGAAGGAGAGGCATGGCGAGAGGAGTAAAGGGAGAGAGAGGTATGGGGTGTCCTGGGAATCGGGATCGTGGGGGTGGAAGTGACGATGGAATAAGCCACCCCCCTCCTCCCTTTATTCTTCCATTCTCCGTCCCTTCCCTTTCTTCCCCATATCCTTTATTCTACGCTCGCCTCTATTCACGGTAAAAAGCCTTATCCGATTGCCGTGCCGTTCGCCTATCGCCAAACTAATAACTTTTCAACTCTTCGTCCGATGTCAACCAAATATAGTGAGGGGCTGATTTGAACGCTTTACGACAATGACCGATTGGATGGTGGGAACGCTGAATTTTGATAAAACTCTGCCCATCAATCTCATATTGTTATTCACATATGACTCGTATCTTTCCATGAATACAGAAATTGCCGAAGCCTACGACTGTTATGTGTACAGTATTTTATCCGATCGATAGTTATCTAAAAGGGGTGTTATTGTACAGAATAAAGACTTTTGTAATAGTTAGACATCTTGAATTTTGTGAAATAATTTACATTCTACCAATGACTAAATGTTGTATCATTAATCTCCGCCTGTAGTGCCAATACTTACTTATATTTGGTTTTAACATATTCAAAATGACAATGACGTAATGGGTGCGAAATTTATTTAAAACTTGACAGATTGCTTAAATAGAGCTTCAGAACAACTACTGCTGTTAGCCTTTACAGCTTTAATCGTTTTCTGATTCTCTTTGTTTAATTAAGTGATATATCAAAAGGAAACAGGAAAACACCTATATGGTACATGAAGCATTTGATATGTTTCTCAAACCTAAGTGAAACTTATTGGAAAGCTTACGTAATATATTTTTTTTTTCAGAGATTCATCCCTAAGATACTGTTATTTTAGATTAAATATCTAAAAAATAATTCTTAGGTCGCCAACCTACCACTCTAGCTATTTTGCAGGAATATGTGGATTAGAGCAGTACTGGGATAGGAGATCGGTAATGGTTCCCCTGCTCACTTGTGACCACACCCTATTCTGTCATTTCAAATCTCCGAAAATCGTTATCCTTAGGAAACTTTGATATGTGTGTCGGCGCAATTAACGCCCGAAGAATTTTCAAGTGATCCAGGCGAGTGCGAGAGAGAGAGACAGAACGAAAGGGATACGGAAAGGGATGAATAACGCACTCCGTGGGAACCGAAATCTTTGTTTCTTTCGTTTCCCCATAGGCGTCGATCTCTTCCATTCCAATTATCCCAAACCATCCCCTCACACGTCGTTACCCCTTTGTGGTGTCCCTTCCTCACCTCCCATCCCCTCATCCTCCTCTACCTCCCTCCTTCGTCTCTCCCCACTCCTCCGTTTCCCTCTTGTCACCTCCCTTCTCTCTCCCTTCCCTTCCCACCTCCTCCCTTCCGCCTCCCCGCTTCTCTTCGCCCGACAAAGCCATCAACAAGCGATAATTGACTATCGACCACCGAGAACCCCATGCGCCATTTATCAATCGATACGCCGCCTTTTTTCTCTTCCTCTCCTGCGCACTCTTTATCGCTCCTCCTACACCTCTCTTTCTTTCATCCATTCTCTTCCTTTCTTCCCTTTGACCCCTTGATCATTCGGGCCACCTTCTCCCTGACCTGAAGCGATCACAATACTCGACGTGCGACTCAACCTCCTTCGACAGGCTTACTGGAATCTGGTACACAACTCGGGCCAAGCGTTACAAATTTAGATGCTTTCTTGAAAAACTCATTGCAAATTGGTCGCGAACATAAGATGGAATTGTATATTAAAAGTAATTTGGCTTAAAATTCACAATGAGCTTATGTCAATTATCTCCAGAGCATAACAAAGGGCACTTTTCCTATAAAAAGCGTAGTTACTCTAACTTTAACCTTCTTTTGTTTTTATAAATCTTTTTATTATCTTATGAAAATTTAATATGTAAAAATAAACAGGAAACTGTTACAGTGATAAAGGTATTTATGTATCAACTTGCTACTTGTTTTTTTTTTATCTAATCATTTCCCCCCCATCATTTCCATACATTTTGATAGAACAAAAATGTTTCTTCTGTATCTCGTACAATATTTTCTGCCTTTATCTGATAGCCAACAGTTTGATGAAAATGCTCGAAAGGCGTCATATTCTGCTAGTTTAAAGAAGAATGGTTGGGGTTGTGAAAGTAAAGGATGCAAACCTTCAACCTCGCTACCGAGAAATGAAAGCAAGTCCGTCATACAATTTCCGAAATGATACAAGCCTAAACTGCCGAGAATAACAACGCAATCAGGTAAATTCTCCATTCCAACCCGACAATAAGCCTCGGGATTTATGCTCCTTCAAAAGCTTAGGCGGTTATTTCGAGAAGAGATATCTCAAGCGATTTTCGAAGACTGGACAGAAACAAAACAGACGCTAAATTCTGGATTGGACGAGGGTTGCGTCCACTTCCGAGACAGTCGCCTGACGTCAACCGCCCATGGTCAAGGGAGCAAAAGGAGGCCCCTCAATGTGCATAATTTAGTGCTCCTTTTCCCTATACGTCCTCCCCTCCCCCTCTTCCACCAGAGGGATATCCTCCCCAAGCTGCCACCCTCATCTCTCTCCCCCTTCCGTACCTTTCCACTCTCTCTCTCATCTATTTCTCTTCTCCCTCCCCGTCTTCTCTTCCCTTCTCTCTTCCTCTTATACATTTCCCTTTCTCAGATATACACACAGATCTGTAATAAATAGAAATATCACCAACCAGATGATTTTGAATGTAACTCAAAATTCGCATAGTACTATATATTATATTATATGATGAATATAAAATTCTCATTTAAATTTTATCCTAGACCATGTAGAATTAATTTTTAGGCTTTTAAAATTATCACTTTGGTTTAATAATGTAATCATTTGCTAAACAACTTGTGTTAATATATAACCAAAGCAAAAATAGCACGCCAAACAGCTTAAAACCTCGGACACGTAAACGCGGAGATAATGTCATTATATTTACAATTTCTCGTCGTTAAGGAACCTGAAAAGTCTGCCTCTGAGTCTGGACGAATTTCACGCTAATTTTTCACGGATTCGATTTATCTGTCCGACAAAAATAAATCTTGTTTATTTACGCGTCAAAATGTGTCTCAATTTTGTTGTTAGATTTTACCAAACCTTAAAATGGAAATTGAGTATATTCTACACTAAATCCTGTGTTAATCAAACGCATAAAAGAAATACACCTTGAATTTTCCCCGTGCTGTTATTGCAGACGATTAACCGTACAATGAGATGCGCTGGGAAGGCGCTTAAAAGATTCGTTGAAATCGAAATAACAGTTTTTCACTTAGGTATTCTTATTAATAAACACCTGAGTTCTAAACCGTCAATACCACCTTGAGAAAATCCTGACTTCGACGTTGGTGTTCAGTATTACCTGATTAGTTTCAGATCTATTCATCTATTATAAAAATTAAGGGGCAAAGACAAAATATATTGTTCTCATAATTTTATATTTTGATTTTGTTAAATTGTGTCTTTTATATCTTAAACTCATTGCAGGTTGTCGTTTGGACGCCACTGCTCTACATTATCGAAAGTTCTGTATCTTATTATGGAAGTCTAAAATACATTCAGTCTTAAATTGATTAATAAGCTTTCGATTAATATTAAAACTACTAATGTAGGGAATTTCTCGACAAAATGACGGACATGCATGGATAAAGGATTAAATTAAAACACTTCCCATTCTTCCACCTCTCTCTCTCTTTCCCTCTCTCTCTCTCTATTAAATAAAGTCGTTTGTCTGTCTGTCTCTCATCCTCCCTACCTCTCACTCTCTTTCTCTGAAGAAACCACCTGCCTCTTTCTGAGAAAGAAGAAGTAGTTGAGGATTAGATGTAGGAGAGAGTGGGAGGAAATGGGGAGAGGAGAAATAGGGGACGCGAGAGGAGGGAAGAAGAGGGAGAGAGTTTGGTGAGGAGGAGACAGGTTTGTTTGAACAAAAAGGAGATGAAAGAGTGAGAAAATAGGAAGATAGGATTGAGAAATGTAAATAAGAAGGAATGGGAAAGGGAGGAGAGAGGGTGGTAAATCATGTGGAAATAAAGATGGGAAGAGAAGATAAAGAGATAAAAGGGGCAAGTGAAAGTGGTAGTGATAAGGAAGGTATGAGAGAATGGGGCGGCAGAGAGTGAGGACAGAGAGAGAGAAAGGAGAGAGGGAGGCAAGAGGAAAGATAGGAGATGAGATTGTGGATTAGGGAGCAAGGAGTGAGGATTAGAGAAAATGGAGAGAGAGGGAAGAGGATAATTGTGAGGAGCGGGGCACAAAGAATAAATAGGAACAATCTTTATATAATGTATAATATTTCACAAGAGATTTGTACGTCCGTCACACCTTATAGGTATTTCCGTTGGAGTTAACTTCAGAATTCTTTTTGCGCACATAGGCGACCGTAGGTTATGACCGAAAAATCTAAAATCCCATCAACCCTGGGTTATATTCCAGGTACTTTTCCCATCTGATAATCATTGGAGCAGCGTAGGATATTTTCAGTTTGCACTACAGTAAGATTAACAATTCGTAAAATATTAAATAACTAATTTGCACCTGTATTTTTTATCGCCAATGGCAGCAAATGCGATAAAAATTTAATTTAGCCATTCCTGTGAACCTGAAGTATAATTTACTAATATTATTATAGAATGATCTAATGCTTTCCCTGCGAATTGATGCGGTGAAATGTTTTAGTTTTTCCCCTGTCTGGAAACCCGAGGATATTTCAATAGTATTATCACAGGTTTGGATTTTGAAATCAACCAAAGTACCCAAAAAGTATCCTCCATAGAACGTCAAATATTAACAAAATCGTTGCATAAATAACAGTTAAATGTCTTGCCTTATCGCAAATCAACTGCATTTATTGGTCAAGCGGAATTTTATTTGGGTTGGAAAAGTAAATCAATAATAAATGAATGGGACCAAATGCAGAGGGTAGGAAAATTTTCCAGATATGCCACTCGATAAAGGATGTTGAAATTTCGGACCTTTGGTCGCTTTAATCCTTATATACATAATTGTTTGAAGGATAAAATAAACATAATTCTCTCGGTTAAAGGTAATAGAGATTTATTCTCAAAGTTGCTCCCAGTTTTTTCAATACCCAAGATACCTGAATTTCTGCTGCGTACCGGAAAAAGATCGAAAGAGTTTTTTAGTTTGTATGTATGGAATTTGTGGCTAATAAAGCTCTTGGATTATTACCACACCGAACACACAAACAAGGGAGGAGGGAAACCCGGTGCCGGAATTAGCCTACTCTTAACGAAGAGCACCAAGGGAACAAACTGCTTAACGTCCCTTCTGAAGGACAGAACGCTGACTTGCGCGATCTCCTCAAATCACACAAGCAGGGGACGGGACGATCCCAGGTTGAAAAATCCAACCTCCGCCATATTCGAACCTGAGACCGCTGCGCGTAAGGCCAAGGTTATAACCACTCCGCCACCCCCGGAAAGACAGTTGATAGCCATTACTTCAAAATATGACGAAACAATATTTACTTGGAGAGTGAATATTCAGAAGAATCTTCGAATATTACAGCAGAGTCATTCGCAATGGTCTAGCAGTTTGCGTTTTTTTATCATCGGAGGTGAAATTATCTTAAAAGTAGCTAGGAAAACATACGATATTCAAAGGAATAAATAACCAAGGGAATTTTAGACCTAAAGTTAATAAACAAGCATAAAATTATGAACCCCCGACACGAGATAATTTTGATATATTTCTTTCTCGGAGATTATAGTGCTTGCGGAAATAAATACATCATAAGTAGACGATAAAATGCATAGTGATAATTAAAGCATAACGTAAAAGCAAATCTATAATATAAGGTTAAACTTTGGCTTAACGACCTTCAATGCTCTTTTACTTGCCAAGATGATGTTAATACGCATGCGTTTGTCACTTTTGGTATTTTGTTTTGCTACTTATCGCCTTATAATTTTTTAATTGCTTAATGCAATATATAGTGGAATTATAGTTTTAAAAAATTACATTGCATTGTAATGAAAGAGGAAAGTAAATGAATAATCACATGGACTCTTCGCTTTCGTATCCTATTGCAAATTTTGTGCAGCTATAAATTCTCCACCAAGCAAATAGCAAGCTTGTCCCCAACTGACAACTTTGAGCGAAAAATCTATAGAATAGAATGTCGATTTTGTATCTCCCTCCGTATATCCGTATTTTATATGCGAGTTACGCTTACGAGAAGCAATGCAGAATAATTTTCATTCGCATTTTAAAATTACCTGGATTCGTCGTAGGAATATGGTACTTGAACCAAACAACGCCTTAAAGTTTGAAAATTCATTTTCGTGCCGTCGATTTTGAAATACGCGTTGAATCAGACCATGTACTCGTTTTGAACAAAAAAATTTCGCATTTTTGGGTAAAAAATCTTCCGCTGTCAAGGACAGTTGCATTGTTGCAACTTGAAAAAATTTAGCTCATCGCTTCGAGGTTTGCCATCTCTCCACCCCCCCCCTGGCGCTTTCAGTCTCCCTAACGTCGAATTTTTGAACTACAAGCATGCAAAGATGACTGTTATTACTTCGTAATAAATATTGTAATTATTTTAATAAACAGTTTGTCTTTCACTACTTAAATGCTAAATTCATGTAAAAACAATTTAAATTCTAAACGTAGGATTATTTTTATGCTTTAAATTACTTTGTGGAACAATAAATAACCTTTACAATCTTTACAATCTTTTTTTATATAACAACGAATAAGCTGTTGGCATATTGATTATTCTAATTTGCCTTACACTGCTTAGAGGAAAAACACTCGGTTGTAATTTTGTTTTGACTTATTTGCATAACAAAGAGTTGTCATAATATCAGTTTTTATTATTAAAAATATAAACTTCGTCAAATATAAATACATTAAAATTAATTTTGTCACTTTGGTAAGCTCGATTGTTTCGCCGTGTCTATTGGGCATGTGAATTGTTTCAAATGTTTATATGACGAAATCTTTGGACTAAATTTGTAACAAGATGGAAAGAATGACATTTTATGAACTTTAATTGCCATTCAATTCCGAAAAGTAACGAAAGCAATGAAGATGTGAAATAAGCATGAATATGTTCGATATGTTGACAGCACAAAGATGGCATGTGTACTTTTCATTTGCATTTAAGGATCATAGCACGCATTAGGGACGTGAACGGAAGAACAAATGAAAGAATGAAATCTTATATTTAATGATAAAATTGGTTCTGATACGTTATTGACTATTGTTTTCTCTGAAAAACGTTTAAGGATTTAGTTACTTTATGTTTATATTTGGAATAAAATTTCTACATTTTAAATATACGAACAAATGATTTCAAATAATTATAAGTGCGAAAATTTAACTTAAATGACAATTAATATATTCCTTTTGGTCATATTGACGGCCTTTTGCACTTGTATCACAGAATGAAAAACCGAACTTAGCAATTGGTCGTCAATGGCTGTAGATTATAACAGACAAACGAAGAGCGATATTATTTCTTCCGCCCGCTTGGCATCAGCTACTTCTCTCTTTTCCCGTTCCGCTACGTTCAGTACGCCATCTGTCGCATCTCTGACATTTCCCCTTCTCCATCGTCTGTCGCCTTACAATTCGACCCTTTGCAACCACTCAACGGCGCCTTCTCACTCATTTTATTTCCGAAGAGTTTTACGTGCTATCTTTATCGCTTCGGTTGACTACGTCTTGTTTTCGAATGTTACTTAATCCTCTGTATATCTCATGACCTTTCCCGTTTCCCTGCCGTTTTCAGTAAAGACGCTATTTTCGCAGATGACATTCCTTTGTTTTCACGAGTAAAGCTGATCCTGCATTCACATATACCTGCTTATGCCACGGCGTCTATAAGTTGTCTGTTTTGATGAATTTGTAATTACGTTCATAGATGAAACTGTTAACAATGATAATATTTTGGTTTGAATGAAATATTCCTAATTCAAATATCTGAAATCATAGCAAATCACTTTCAAACCAACTTTTTTTTCTCGGCTACATTTAAAACAATTACTTGTCAACACATACTATATCATGGGAGGCCAAACGGTGACCCTCGACAGCGTTTTATGCGGCCCGCGAAACTATGATGAAAAGTTTCATTTATGTTAATTTAAATTATCGTCATGGAATTTTAATTGCTGAGATTTATACGCTAAAAATTTCACTTAATGCGATACAAAACTATCTTTAAGTTTCTTCCGATGTAAGCCCTTGAGCATTCGCAACTTTTTATGCGGCCTGCAATGTAGGAAAGATTCCCGATGGTTTACATATATTTGCCATATAACAAACATCAAGAATTTTCTCTGAATTTATGTAAATTTTATTATTATAATGCCAATCTAAATAATGACTTCAACAAATCATGAAATATATATTTATTGCGGATTTTTAATATTCGAGACAAATATAACCCTTAAAAATGTTTTTTGATGATGTTAATATATGCAGCGTATTTTTTTGCTTCTATCAAAAATTCGGAAAACCGACTCATTTTAGCAGTACAGTAAAGTTGGATTCAAATAACTTTCATGAATCTCAGAAGTTAAAAATTGAAATAAGATAATTTTATTGGCACCGTTTTGAATAAAGGGTCTTTTATTTTCGTGCTGACCGGACATCTAAAACTTACACTTAAAACAAATTAACTATAGAATGGTCTCGTATCACATCAAAAATCTCACACAAACGTTGATTTAACTATTGCAAACAAATTCACATCCCGTGCATATTATTTGAAATATACTTACAGACACGAATACCAAGCGAAATGAATATTAACGTTTGCAATTAAGCATTGAGAGAATAAATAGAGACGACATATTAAGTACCTTGATCTTCGACCCGAAGAATTCTTCTACATATTCGCTCTTATATTACTAACTGTAAGTATAAGAACTTCATTTTTGCGTCTTCTAATGATGGTACGAATATTTCTCAAGTTTAAGATTTTTCTGCACTTCTCCATTGGAAGTGTGACGAGTTGTGTGCAGATGCGAAGTCGAGATGGAAAAGAGTCGGTTAGGAGATGGTGAGCGGATAGGGGAAAAGAGGCCGTGGAGTACGGAGAGAGCAGGCGGGGGGAGGATGGGGGGCTTGCGGGGGGGGGAGGGGGGGCTTGCGGGGGGGAGGGGGGGGCACTACCCCCGAGGCAGGAACTGAGAGAAACGACATAAAGGCAGTTCTCCTCTGGGAATCGAATGAAATACATGGGCCGTGTTGAATTACTATCCTCTCCTTCCCACTCCTGGCTATCCAAAGAGTACAATCTCTGCAATGAGTTATTCCGGAGACGAATTATGTGATTGGAACGAAAATGTCTCCTCGAACTCACAAACACTGCATTAGAAGTTTTTTTCCCCATCTCTTCATGCGCAGCTCGGGAAAAGATATAATTCGCTTAACGGTTGCAGGGCATATCTGAGGGGAGGGTTTTTTTTACGTATAGCGGTTAAAACATGAAGGGGTACTAGAGAAAGTAGATAAAAAGAGGTAGAAGACAAGAGAGAAAGAAGTTGACGATTACAAACTGATGATTTCATGGGTTACGGTGACTTATTAAAAGAAAACAAATAATCTCTTCGAAAGAATAACGGTGAACACTCGCGCAGACGTGAGAGGCACTGAAATAGGAATGGAATAATGACATGACATTATAACAAATTAAGCGTAAATGGGAGATATTTCACAGCGATAACATTTATCGCGTTTTCGCAACTTGAAGCAGAAAGACTGTGTAGGCATCCTTTTACTTTCAACTGTAGTAAAATATAATCTAATTGAAAAAATAGCAACGCGCAAATTTAATGCAATTTTGAACGAAGACTGTGCTTTCAAATGTTTTAACCTGCATGTTTAAGTTTCAAAATATCAAAGAGAGTTATTTGTTTAACTTGGACTGAAATTCGCTTCACAACAGACAACGCGATTCCACGCAATTTGTTGGAAGTGTAAAAATATCCCGCGGAGCCGACGTAAGGGAGTTAACGAATGTGCAAGCTAGGAGAAATGCAGCAACAAGGCAATCGATCCTGGGTCCTCAGCATTCAGTGCAAATGTTCAAACTCGCCACTATTTGAAGATTTGAAGATTGCTCTTGAGGAGACGGGAGGGGAGGGGAGAGGGTGGGAGGGAAAGAGGTGGTGAGGGGAGGAAGGAGGGGCATGGAGGGAGGAAGGAAAGAGAGACTTGAAGGAGAGAGAGATAGGTGAGAGGAGGAGTGTACGTGTGGCGGGATGGAAGTGGGCGTGGTAACCAAACCCCTGATGGATGCTCTCCCGTCCGATGGACCCAGCAGCTGACCCTTTCCCACCGATCCTACTTTGACCCCTTCCCTCCCTCTCCTTTTTCTTCCCTCTCTCTTTCTCTCTCCCTCTCCTTTAACACTCCCTCCTCACTTCCACCTTTTCCCTCCTTTGCTAGCGACAGAGTAAGCTCTTACTCCTCCTGGCGCAGATAACTCCTTCTCCGTCTACGTTCTTGCAATTTTTCTTAAGCGTTTAAGATTACTTTTGTTCGACGTCCTACCAAGCATCAACTAAGTGAACATGAAATATGTTCTCACCTGTATAATTAATCTACTCGTCCACGATTAATTTCAGCAACCTACGTTTTTTCTACCATTCACCATAACATTCACCCAAGTTGTTATTTATTTTTGTTACAATTTATTTGCCAGCCTTTCATTTTTCTATTTTATATCTAGCGATTGTCAAAATATAGAAATTGCGTAAGTATTAACCCCTGTGAGAATGCAATGATGACAATGTCTCTCATCAGTGGAGTTGTTAAAAAATGTATCGAAATAAACCATAGGCAAAGGTACGGCTAGAGCTTTGCAAAACTATGATTTTGAGTAAGGGAAGCACTTTAAGCACTCTGCTAGTAATTCGCCTATCTCTCGCCGGTTAGGGAAGAAGACATCCTTCAAACCCATCCAGTGCAACCCTCATGTACCAACCTCTTAGCCATTACTCCTTCTCTTCTCCCTTTACTTCCTCCCCTCAATTTACTTCCCACGATTCACTCCTCCCCATCCGCGCCCTCTCCTCCGTCCCTCTCAAAAGCACCCTCTCTCACCCGCTCTTCTTCCCCAGTAATTGGGTTTTCACCTTCGGGCTGTGTGTCTTTCGGCCTTTAGACCCTCCCGCCCCATCGACCAGCAAGACGCGGGACTCCTTTGTGTATGTCTGCGCAATTAATCCAATAATTGAAGCTGTCCCTTGCGCCCTCGGGCTGGTCACCATCTGGGTCCTGGAGGAGCGGAGGAATGGGAGGAGGGGAAGGGTGGGGAGGGGGATGCGGGAGGGAACGGGGTTGTTGGGGGAAGCGGAGGTGGCAAGATGGAGAGGTGGGTTCTTAGGATGCCAATGAAATGGATGAGGCAGAAGGTTCGTATGACGTCTCACACTGCCGTTGCTTCGCTTTTGTAGGGAGGATATAAACCTAACCATCAGAGCGATCGTGAGGGAAATTCTGAAGACCGGTAGCCTGTAAGAATATAATTCACGTCTTTCGGTGTATGTTTATATATGTCTATACACATGTGGAATGTATGAGTGTGTGAGAGTTTTCGCGGACAGACTAAATCACTACAACGATTAAGTTGTAATATTCTCACAAGAATGACAGCTGAGTCAAGTTGGATGCTTCGATGATATTACAACTTTCGCAAAATACTCAGAAACACTTTTTATTGGATACTTAAAAGTATATTTTTCTTCATTAAGGGAAAATGAAATTTTTTTGATCGTTTGCTCGCGACAAAAAAGTACGGCAAATTATTGAAACCAGATGTTTGGGAGGCAAAAAAATGGCTACTAATAGAACTGAATCATAGAAATTATGATCGTTTATTTTTACCACGGCCATAAAATTTCATCGGGCGGAAATATGGAAGAAAAAATTATAAAAATTAACGATGCGTGATATAAATTTACGCTAAATAGTTACGTACTTTTTGCCATAGAAGAAAGTATTTCGGCCAGAAGCAAACACTCAATTCTTACACAAGCAGAAATATCGTCGACGACAACAAAAATCACCAATAAGTTTCTTATGTTACAAAGAATTATAAAATGGTTTAAGTTAGGAGTCACAAAATGAGACAGACGAGAAACATAATGGGTTAGTCGGTTAGTGTTACGATAAATCTGAGCGAAATATATTAAAAATCAGAAAAGCTAGAATACTGTAACCGCTAATACTGTTTAAATTAATGGGAATCGTTCGACATGAGAAATTCTAGTTTTGAATTAAACAGAGTGGACAGAACTGAAAAAAAAACAAGAAAAAGAAGATGTTTGGGTGAAAGACAAAACTCCTCGAGTTATACGGAAACTCTTGTCAGAGAGAGGGACGACAATGTGTCGGAGAGAGATCCATGAAAGTGTATATAATAACTATACGTATTCAATTACCTAAACGTTAGTAGATATTTTGAACACAAGGTAATAATCACCGTTTAATCTTAAAATATGTATACGAGAAGGTTCGATTGCGTCATACTCTACAAGTATTGTTAAGCGTATGGTTATTCAATTATCTTTATTTAGAATAAGTTATGATTAGTTGCCGTTTCTATAAATCGTTGAATATGCTGGCTTTGTATGGAATTCACTTTATTTGATTTGCACTTTCGAGGTTCTCAGGTCAACTTCCGTTAGGTTTATAAACTCTGAAATATGAGGGTACTTTGCGCTGTACTTGTAAAACGGGCTCTACTGACTCGGCACAGTTTAAAAAGCCACAGAACTTTCCAGCATTGAATTTCCTAATGCGATCAATATTAAGAATATTTTGTTCTTTTTGCGGATAAACTTTTAATGCTAGCTTTGGAAAATAACCGCGCCTCGAACGTTTGAAAAAACCCAAAAACTCCATTAAAAGGACAAAGAAAAAACGCCCATGTCCAAAACTATGATTCATATAAAAAGAATTTTTTTTACCCTTTTAATTTATTTCGATGCTAGGATATTCACAAATATATACCATTTAATTTTTTATTTTACTAAATTATCCAATGAAAAGACAACTATAACCAATGGCAGAAAACGAGCAAAGTGAATAAAATCGCGATAACTCGAAAAGTCAGCGAACCGAGTTTTTGATAGCTTGAAGGAAATATTTTTCCCTTCCTATTCATGCTCTTTAAAATGAAGTTTGTCAACTCGAATTCTTTATGCCATACCTTTAGGTCGAGTTATCTGGATTCTACTATATAAACAAAACAGAAATAAAAAAATATCAAGAACACGCTATCGTCCCTTTTGTGGAAGAAGTTCGTCAAATTCAATCGGTAAGCGTTAGGGAAGAAATGTCAAGAAGTTAAGACGAGTTTAGAATGGGAATATGAGTCGTTTTGCAATTATTTGGGTGCGAGGGACGGGAACAAAACGAGACTAGGACGGGAATGGTACGGGACTAGGAGGGGCAGGATTGGGACGGGACTGGGACGGAACTGGGACGGGAATTAGTCGGGATTTTGACGGGAATGGGACGGAAACGGGGCGGGACTGGAACGGGACGGGAACGGGACGGAAACGAGACGGGAACGGGACGGGAACGGGGCGAGAATAGGGAAGAAGCGGGACTCGACGGAAGAGAGATGATGAGGAAAGCGAGGGATGTAGGTGGGGGTGGCGTAGAAGGGAAAAATGGTGAAATGGGATTGGGATGAAATAGTCTGGACGAGGGGATTGGGAGGGGAGAGAGAGCACTGCGGTCGGGAGACGGGAAGATGAAATGGGGTGGAGAGGAGAGAAAGATAGAGGTGGTGTGGCGTATGGTGTGGGCGCAGGGAGTATGTCCAGCGATAGACTCGTTCGAGAGTTCCTCTATAAATAAAGGACCTCTAATGTGACGGTGGTAGGAGGAGGGAAGGCTCTCTCTCTTTCCCTCGGAGGGGCGTGTAGGTTGGTGCCTGAGCTTGCCTTTGCGTGCTCTCGTGCAATGGGAGGACAGAGTGCGCGTAGGGGGAAGAAGGGAGAGAGAGAGAGAGAGTGAGATGGGTGCCCAAGACTGATTTATTTGACGCATCACTCTGTTCATGTTATGAGGCCGGTTGTAAAACATTTGTTGGTCCCCTTTCAAAATAAAGTCTTGTTTAAAATGAACACAGTGATTGTGATATTCCAGTTGCCATCCACATCAGAAAAAGGTGCGTATTTATTGATGCGCTTATGATAATTTCGAAAGGTATTCTTTCCAGTATCTGTGTTCCGAGAAGTAGATCTTAAAATTTACATTCAGATTATAATAAAGTGTGGGAAAATACTTCAAAAATACATTTTTTCCTAGTGATAGCGAAATAAATCGGTCTTGCCGAGCGCAAGCTTAGAGGAATTTCCAAAAATAATAAGAGTATAATTTCCCATTTGAAGCAATAAGCTTCACCAAAGAATCACGTTAAAAATGGCTACATTCGTTTTGAAGGTATTAACAAATGACTCACTATTTTACATACGACAGGATGTATGTCGTAATTTTATATCACATGCAAAACATCATTCATAACAGCAGCACAACGGGAAATAAGACCGTATCTAAAAATTTTCTGTGCATTTCACAATGTAACATCGAAAAATCTATTAGTTTCTGCAATTTATATTTTAACTGTTGTTGGTTTACCCATTAAAGCACAATTTTAATAAATAAAACACGCATTAAAATGCTATGAAGCAAGTTCATCTACAGATTTACTCGCAGGCTTAAAAAAATTTACATTGGTAGGTTTGACGGATTGGGGAAAGTACGCAGAGGGTGAGATTGCAAGGGAGGCAGAAGGGATTCGGTTTGGTAATCGTACAAGGGTGGCAAGATGGAACGGGTAGAGTGCGAAAGGAGGGTACAAAGCAAAGGAGAGGAGTGATAAGGATTGGCTTGCAAGAGTAGAGAGAGGATCGGAGAGGCAGGAGAAGGAAAAAGTTTGAAGTGCAGAGAGAGAGAGAGAGGCACAGTCTGGATAGAAAGGACATTCGCTGGAATAGACAGAGTTAAGATGGAGCAAAAAGGTATTTAGTTCGGAATGATGTTTTAGAGTAGTGGTTTCCAAACTTTTTTGAGTCGCGGCACACTTACAAAGATAAAGAGTATTTCGCTGCACCCCAGCAATAAGCTTTATATATTTTTAGATACTAGTAATAAAACTCTTGGAAACATCCATTTGTTGATGTAACTAAATAATCCATTTATTAGAAGCGAAAATTAATGCCTTAATTACCTACCAACACATGCAAATCGTTGATTTATTTACTAAACAAAGTTTTTCGCTGCATCTCTAAAAATCTACTGCGGCATACCAGTGTGCCGCGGCTCATAGTTTGTTTTAGATGGTGGGAAGTAAGTTAGAGAAGATGAAGGTTGGATGAAAGCAGGGAAAGTATGGCGGGTAGAGTGAGATTTAGATAGGGTACAGGTGTCGAAAGGAGGATTTAAGGAATTGAAAGACAGCAGTATTCACTAGTAAATGAGTAAAATGTATATATATATATATAGGTAAAGTGGAGAATAAGATGGAGGTAAAAATGAAGGAGAAGGGAAGAAAACGTGAGAAGAGAAAGGGATGAAAGGGCGGCGTGGAAATACGGTCAGCGCACCCTGCAGTCCAGGAGACACGTTATCTCCGTACGAACGGAAGCAGAAGAGGGTAGTGTATCCATGTGGAAGTTGATGGGAGGGTGAGTAAGGAAGGGAGGGGGATGTAGAGAGGTAGGAAAAGAGAGAGGGAGCGGGTGGAAATAACTTTAACCGTAATTTATCTTCTTCATACTACTTCCAACATCCCAATCCTCTTTCGAACTTTAAGCTTCTGAAACCCTATCGAAACCCAAACTTATCTTAAGATGTAAGTTTTCCGCAAATGTGAAAAAAGTCATTTCAAATCATTGGTCAAACAAGTTATGTTCAAATTTAAGCTTGATTACTAACAATTTCGAATTGCATATCCCGAGGGAACCTTTTGTAAGTTAGTGAACCATACCAAAAGGAAGGTTTCAAATTACCAAAATAGCAATAATATTAAAATTTTACTTATTGTTAGACTTGAACAACTCCATCTTTTTTTATAGAGTTAATCGCTTTTTTTGGTTGATCAATTTCTCATGATTTCTCTGCGCTCTCTTGAAACATTCCGCGGGTTTTCACAGCATCCTGTTTCTCGCATTACCTATCCTTCCCTAATTTCCCCATCCACCCCTTCGCAATTCCTCTTACCTCCATCCCGATCCAACCGCTCCTCCGCTTCCTCCCACCTCCCTCCACATTCTCCCCCTCCTCTTCCCCTCACACTCTCCCACCTCCTCTCCCCATCCACTCCCTCTTTGAACCATCCACCCTCTTACCTCACCCCTCCCTTTCCCCCTTCAATATTCCCCACCCCTATCCATCCGTTTAATTCCCTTCTCCATCTCCTGCGATCCCCCGCCCACTCCCCCACCTCACCCCACACGCTCCCCCTCCTCCTCTTCGCTCTGCTCTCCGCGGACAGATTTACGGCTGGATGTCGTGACTACGCCGCTATCCACTGCGGCGAGGGTCCTCTCTCCGGAACCTTCTTCCTCTTGCCACCTCCTTCCTCCCTCCGCTCCTCCTTTCCCTCCTCTCCCTCCCGCTCCCTCCCTCCCCCGCGTTCCCTTCAAAGCCCTGCCTCCCCGAAGTGAGTTATTGACATGCCGCCCTCGTCCCCTCGACCCATCCTCTCCATTCCCCCTCACCCTCCCTTCTCTTTCCACCTCCCTTCTCCTCACCCTCCTTATTTCCCATCGTTCTCTTTCCTCCCCTTCTCCTTTCCCCTCCCTCAAACCCTTCTCTCTTCGCTCCTGTCCACTTCTCCGCACCCCTCTCACTCCACATTTCTTCTGTCTTTCCCACCCCAAACTCCCAATCTCCTCTTTCCCATCCCCTTCTTTATATCTCCACTCCATCCCCTTCTCTATACCTCCTCCTCCCCATCCCTTCCTATATTTCTCCTCCATCGCTTTCCCTCTGCCTACTAGGTTTCTCTAACACACACGACAGTCGTCATTACGCTGCGAACTCGATAGTTCATTACGATCCTTTTTTACCATTTCTAAAACCCTTAATTGTAAAAGTGATGCGCAAAACAGGGCATAACTACATTTTAAGAAGAATGTTTTGCTAAACTATAAAACACAATGATAATATAGCCATGTACCATCATGATTACAGGGCAAGGGTAGTTGCAACAATAAGAGTAGCATACAAAATTAAATCCACAGGAAAAAATTACAAGTTTGCCCAAAAACTTGTCGTAGAATTATCTTTCATGCTAAAGCGACCATTTTATGTCTATATAACTTTTTATATAAGCTACTCTCATAATAATATAACCTCATCATCATTATATATATGAATTCCATATTGAATGAAAATATAGAATGCCAGAAACATAATTCAATTTTGAAGACATTTTGAATTTTTATTCGGGAGCTATGGTCTCCTTGTATCATACAGGAAGACGTAGATAAACTATTTCCGCAAAGCATACTAAATTCCACATAATTTAACAATTACTAGCAAGTTAATTAACATTAAACCATTGCTACTTATTTGATTTTTAAAATTAGTAATAAAATTGAAATTTATAAAAATCGAAAAGAACTGGATTGTGAGAAAAATATATTTCATAAAATCAATATAGGTCGTATAAATCCTATGTAAGTTACTTTAATATTAGAACATTTGTAGTAAAAGATGAAACGTTTTTGGGGTTTATGGAATCGCTATAGGCCAGTGATGGCGAACCTATGGCACGCGTGCCAAGGGTGGCACGCGGAACTATTTTCGTTGGCACGCCACAAAATGGAACACGAAATAAAATGTGCCACTCGCTAACACAGCGACATACAAAAATGGCCTCAGAAATCTAATAAATGTAGATATTAAGACGATGCGAAAAAGTGACTTCGTATACGGTTATATTATGATTATTCGCCGGCGGCCCAATCTGCCCCTGGCATCAGCACTAAATTTACTATTTGAAATTTTTATTAGTATATCGTTAACATCTGATAAGTTTTTAATCGGAATTTGTCAAACGGAAGTTGATGCCTTGGATCACTCCGTTCATGTCATTCATCTTCTTCATTACTTAATTTACGTCATTTATTAAATCGTTTTTACGTATAACGATTTTTCATGAGATACCTAATTTGTTTCTTCTAAGAGAGTGCCACCTCCACCAAAGATAACACCGTTAACGTTATCCACTAATGCAACCTATTTTCGTTAGCGTTTAATATTATTTGTCAAGTCTTGAATATGCGGGATTCGTACAAAGAATTCGATAAACATGAAAAAACTATATTTCTTACTTTGTTGTCGATATGTCATTTGAATCATTTAGTATATATGTCTTCCTGTGTGTAAAAAGACATACTATGCACTATATTATACGAATATACACAATTTTTTTGTGATAGTTACTGGCACGCCAACAGGCAAATTTTCTCTTATTAAGGTTATTTTGGCACGCATGCTAGAAAAGGTTCGCCACCACTGCCATATAAATTATTTAGCATTATATATATATACCTCCCGTATGTTTTTCTATCACTAGAATATTAATTATTAATGAAATTTTTGATTTCTGGAACTCTGCGTTAAAATTTTGCTGACATGAAAATATTCGGATAAATTAGGCATTCAATTAGAAGGAAAAAATAGTATATGTTAGGGGATTGTATAACGCGAGATTAAATAAAATAGCCTAAATACTTATCTCGAAAATAAAACAAACAGCTATTTAAGAGGGAAAGTGCCGGGGGAGAAAGGGAGAAGGGAAGCGATCAAGGCGGAGGTGGGAGGGGGACTCCGAGGGGTGGGGAGGAGGGATGGGGGGAAGAGAGTAGGACGGGAGGAATTCAAAGGAATAAGGAGAAGAGACTTTAATGGGAGATGGGGAGCGATATCTCAAAGAAGGGGCGAGGGAAGACGGCAGGCGAAAAAATGAGGGATGGAAAACAATTACAGTCGCACACGATTTAATTAAAAATCCCTATCCAACTCTCTCCGCCCCCTCAACCTCCCCTCCCTTCCCCCACCCCATTTTCCTCAACTCTTCTTCTGACAAAGCGCTCCTAAAGCCCTCCAGTCCCCTTCGACGAAAACCTCACCCCTTCTCGCCACCCTAAGGCAAGCATTTCCCCCACCCCACCACTTTCCTCCCGCCCACCCCTCCATCTCCCCTTTCTTGCACTTTTTAGCAGTTCTCATGAATCAAATGGCAGACCCTGCGTCACTCCCACGCCTCAAATTGCGACTAAAAACAGCTTTTACTTTTCCGGAAAATTCCATCCCCATTTAAAACATGTCGCCCGAAAAAAACTGGGAAGGGCGCAGATGGATGGCTTCGGGGCGACATAAGGAATACGACGCGGGAGATTGGAGCCGTGCAATTAGTGCTCCTTGAGAAATGCTGGTTATCCGTGCTATTAGAAGACAATGCATCAAGGGTACCTTAATTACGGCGGAGGATTAGAATGGAAACGACTGCATTAGAGCGAAATGGCTTTTTTGCGGCTAATCTCATGCAATTGATTTTTTAAGCAGAGAATAAAAGCCTGTCCTTTCCTGTTCGTTAGCATAAATTTTTCCTATCACAAATTTTATTTCCTGTTAAAATTAAGTGAGCCGATGCTATTTTAAGTTAATATTTTTAAAATAAAAAAATTGAATTAAATGCAATGCTACTAGCGCATATGACCTATACAAGAGTTTCAAAATACCATCATAAATGAGACTAACGTTTATCTGTGAATTAAGTCTTTGCTATCAATTGTAATAGAACGTTGTTTCGAGTACTAATTCACTGTGACCGACACCGAGTATCTATAGCAAGCACCTGAACTAGATTGTCAACTGCAAAATGTCCAATATGCAAACATTTCCACTGCTAAATTGTCAATCGAATAATGTCCTTACGTTTAAATGTCCACCGAATAAATTTCATTGCATAATGTACACTGACAATAATACTGTGCCGTCCTTCTCTGTATTTTTGCTAAGCAACGGTTAGAAATATTTTTCTCATAATAAATTTTTTAACGAACATTTGACCATGGCCTAAATTATACTATCGCAAAAAGGGAAGAAAATTTTAGAATTTTAATGGATACCTGAATCATTATCAGTCAAAGAGCAAGAACGGAGAACGAATTTATTGGCGTTGCATTGAAAGAAGTTGCTGTTCAGCTTGATATACGGCAGAGAAGAATACATTAGGATTTTCAGTGACGGCAGAAGATTACATATGAGGAAAATCCAGTAGATATTGAAGAAAAGCAAGTAGTGACGGCCATAAAAACAAGGTCTACAGTGCATCCTTGCGAGCCACCGATAAAAGTCTTAAAAGCCATAGTGGGTGAAGTAACTAATGAAGAAATACTGACTAGATCACCAGATAGAAACAACTTGAGGAGGACCGTTAACAAAAAACAGAATCGAAGCAGACCCGCAAACGTTCACTCCTTGTAATACCTTCAAATAATGCCTCCATATAATTTAACCCGTCTAAATGAACAGTTTTAAATATATAATCCCGGCATGAATCATCCAGAAAAGATGCTCATATTTTCAACAACTAGAAATACAACATGCAGAGAAATCCCGATGTAAAGTTCCGGCATTTAGTGAAAAGTCGTATTTAATGAATGTTTTTGCTGGTTCCGCCCTAACTTGATGTAATTTAGTATAACCCACATTTAATGAAAAGCTTAATTTATAGTAAGAAGCACTCCCCCAGAGATTCGTTAAATAGGGGTTTTACTGTGTACTAGTATATTGCCCGTCATATGAATGGTGTCATTTACTATATGGTTGAAAAACCCGTCGTAACCTGCTACTTTAAAAGGCAGCGGGCACGAATCCTGCGCAAGTAGGATTTTTTTCCAAGGTCGCCTGGCCCCCAGTTTGTGTGGCTTGAGGAGACCTTCGGAAAGGACGTTAAGCCGTTGGCCCCCTTGGTGTCCTACGTTAAGAGTAGACTAATCCCGGCGCCGGGTTTCCCTTTTCCCTGTGATTGTGTTCGGTGTGGGCGGAGTAATGGCTATAATAATCCAAGAGGTTGATTAGTCAAAAATACACACACAAAACCCGTCCTAAGACTGGTAATCCTACTGAAACCATGCATCTTATTATGGATAATCACAAAATTAGTTTATTTTTCTAGTATAATTTCTTGTTGAAATTCAACGGGGAACTTAGAAATGAATAATAACAGCTGTAATTATCGAGTAAGAGCCGGTATAAAATTTGCCAAAATAGAGATTCAGGAGAATTTATTTCTCTTTCTTGTTTTCTCCAATGATGAGCCCCTTGTCAAAAATGAAGTAATAATAATAAATCTATAATAATAAAAGTTTCTGTCTGTGTGTCTGTGGCAGTCATAACTCTTTAGAAAATAAACATAGGAGCTTCAAAATTTGGCAGCAGCTTTAAGTTGATTCTGAGAGTTGCAGTGCCAAAAATAATTTCAATCGGCCTACGTGAGCCCGATGGTCCCCCATTGTTGGTCCAAATGTCGGTTTAAAAAAAAGATATCTCAGCAACCAATTGACCGATTTTGATGAATTCTCCATCAATATCAATGTTTTGATGAGACACATTTTCGAGCCTAAAATGGATAAAATCGGTCTACGGGGTCAAAGATCGTAATGTAAAGGCCGATCCAAATTTCAAGATTTCGAGGGGTCTCCATGGAAAGGTCGGTCCAAATTTCAGCGATGTCCGTCCACCCGTACGCATATATCAGGGAAGAACTGACTGAACCTGTTTAAACCAAATTTGGTAGGTACATAGAATCTTCACATAAATAGATGACCAAAGTGACATATTTTGACCGGATCGGCCAAGCAGGGATGACACAGTTGCAAGATAAATCTTTTCGGTAATTATGCTTTTGGAAGGAATTGGCCAAATCGATTTAAACCAAATTTTCTACATAGAATAGTAACATACATCCATGGCAAAGGAAGAAATTTCGACCAGATGAATTAAGTAGGGGTGCCACAATTGCAAAGTTAAACTTTTCGGTAATAATAAATTTGGAGGGAATCGGCACAACCGGTTACAGCAAAATTTTGTATGAAGTAGGCGTCAAACATAAAATAACAAAATGAAGATGTTTAGTATTGATATAGAAAGCAGGGCTGCCAAAATGCAAGGAATAAAAAAATTCTTTTTACACGTATTTGTGTTGAATTGTTCACATAAATTGTAACCAAATTGAATACTTATAATATACACTTATATACAAAATCATTTCAACCTATTTAAACAGAATCAGCAAAACAGGGGTGCCACAATTAAAAATTAAACTCTTTCAGTAATTTAGGATTTGGAAGGAATTAACGGATTTAAATTAAACTGTGTTTATAAGATTTTTACAATAACAATGAAATCAAGATGTTTAAAGCGGTGCTAAAGAGCAGGGCTACCACAGTAAAAAGTTAAATAATATTTCTTTTACACTAATTTCTAGAGAACTGACCTAATGGATTTTAACCAAATATAGTATATTCAATCTTCATAAAAATAAATAACCAAAATATTTCAACCGGGTCGACTAAACAGGGCCACCTCAATATCAAGGTTAGAATTTTTCTGTAACTATGAATTTGAAAGGTATTGGCTGAACAGATATAAAAGAAATTTCGTTTGTAGGGCCGGTATAGAATGGCAAAACGAAATGAACATGTTTAGAACGGATCTAAAAAGCAGAGCTACCACAATATATAGGAAAAGCAATTTTCTGATTTCAAAGCAAATACATTAATATTTGATTATACTACGGCGAATTTGACGAAAAGCACTCTGTTTGAAGATATCTCAGAAACCAATTGACCGATTTTGTTGAATCCTTCACCAATATCAATGTTGAACCAAGAAACGTAGATACTTAAACCTTGGTATCATTATATATAGGCGTTTCTTACAGAGGAGGAGGATATAGCAGATAACATATATATAGGAGAATACTAATGTTTAGGCACTTCCAGATGAGCTGGAGATTCGAAAATTTTTTCTTAGGTAGGATTTTGTGCAAAACCGACTAAAAAAAACGAAAATTTTGAAAAAGTGCAACAATGCGGCCGCTAAAATTTCGCAATTGTTTAAACAAATTTTCAAGGTTTATGTATTTCCAAATGTGCTACGGAGTTGAAATTTTTTTAATAAATAGAATTCTTAAAAAAAGAAACAGGGATTATACAAATTTTGATATTTTAATTTGTTTGGCAGTTAAAAATTCTTTAAGTTTAAACAAATAGATAACTGTTTAGGTACTACGGGATAAGCTAGGAAGCTGAAATTTTCAAATTATTTACAGAGTAGTAAATTTGCACAAATAAACATTTCAATTTCACCATATATGAATTGCGGCGGCCGTAAAATATTATTTAAATTTAAACAATTAGAAAAATATTATTTTACTTATAGAAGTGCTACAACTTTAAAATTTGGCTAAAATGTGTATCCCATAATGAAGATAAGTGTAACATTTTAAAATTGCAACATTGGGGGATTGTTTTTAACTATTATTTTTACATGTGGGAAAAACGAAAATCGCTGCGGAGGTGAAATCTTTAAAATTGAATTTAGAATTTTTAATGATGAAATGTCTCTCTGAAAAATGAATGTTCTTTCAAGGTGAGATGAAATGCTTGCAGTATGCAAGCACCTTCTACTAGTATATACTAAAGAGACGTTGAGGATATGCACCTCTATGTCAGAAGTGATTTCCTCTGGGGAGGGAAGGTACCAAATTTGCGTATATTTATTTTTTTCATACTAATTAAAGGGAAATATTGGTCACTTACATTGAGAGTACCTTGAGTTTGGATGAAAATATTACCGAGTGATATGTGCATGAAAAATTCTAAATTCTAAACCCAGAGCAAAGCCCGGGCAATTGCGCTACTAAATAATAATATTCCCTCCCTTCATCTCGCCGTCTCTCTCTCTCACTCCCAGTCTCCCTCCCTTCCCCCCTCTGTTCTTACCTCTCTCTCTCTCCCTCCCTTCCCTTCTAACAATCCACATTATCTTGCAGCGGAATTCAGGAGTATAAACACCGTACATAACCGTAATACCAGAGGGTGCCATAAACTCCTTATTCCTCAACACAGAACGGTAATATTCAACAAGTCCTTCATTGCAACTGCTTGCAGACTATGGAACGAACTTCCCCAAACAATAAAAAACTTGCACTCGCTCTCATCATTCAAACGACACTGCTATCTATCTCTCTTATCCTTTCAAAGGAACAGTTAAACACGCTTAACGCTTCAATTGTTTTCCAATCTTGATTTTGACAAAACAATACTCAATGTACATGATTTATACTTTTTTACATTTTTTTATTAATTTAATTATTTTTTATCCTCTATTTTTTGTTTAGTCATAACAGTGTTATTATCTATTCAATTTGTCATTTTCATATGTTCATTCCATCAATGATGTATTCGTATTGTGCCAAATTTTTCCTGATGCATAGCTTTAAGTTTTTCATGTATTCATCTTTTGTTCTAAATATTCAGTTATTAATGTCTTGAGTGAATCTCAGTAGATTTCGCAGGTTTTTCACACCCCCCTTCTTGTGTGGGTGTTTTCCTGCTGCGGGTTTTTTGCATGGATTTCATTATTTCAGCAGTCATTATTTTTCCCCACAAAATTACATCTGTTCTTTTCCAATTCTTGTATTTTTATTGTTACTTGTATTTACATAAAGTGCTATGTATTATTATATATGTTTCATGAAGAGGGGTTAGATGGAAGATGGGACTTCTTAGTCTCAATCTCGCCCCAAATAAAGACCATATCAATCAATCAATCAATCCCTCGCTCTGCCTCTCTTTTCTCCCACCTCTCCCTTCTCTCATTCCCTCCTGTCCCAATGCATAGCTCACCCTCTTTCCCTCCGTCTCCCTCATTTCCCTTTCTTCCCGTCCTGTTCTAATTCTATACTTACCTTACTCTCTATGTACTACCTTCCATTCTATATCCCTTCATTTCTATCTCCCACCCCACATCCTCTCTCTTACTCTACATCTATATAGTCGTTTAGATAAGCAAATGAATCCAAACAAAATCCCAGTCCCATTACGATTACGTAATTTCGCGAAAAATCCTACGATAAGTTAAGGCAATCTATTCTCTCGTATATATTACACGTATGCGGGTTAAGACTACAATTGATTCTCGAAGTTCAACAATGAAATGTTTGGCAGGGCAACACCCCGTTTAAAAGCCTATATTTACCAAAATATGTGATTTAAATGATTAATATGATAGATTTCGAACGGTAAGCGGAAAAAGATGAATAGAATTAAAAACAACATTAATTTTCCTAAAACACAGTTCAAATTCGAAGATCGTATGTCAATTATTTCTAATTTAAATTTCCAAAATAATAAAAGCCTGAACTTTACAAAGTAGCATTTTACGTGTTATCTTACGGGAAATGGAAATTTCCACCCTGGAGTCGAACCTGGGTCATTTTTCGTATTTGTTTTCGTCATTTAATTTTTTTATCTGAATCAAACATTCCTGCAAAATTTTAACCTTCCACCTAATCGGGAGGTTTGATAAAAACGCGTTAAAAAGTGCCATTGATGACGTCAGCCTTATACACAAACATACACATCTAGATTTTTATTATTTAAAATGTTAAAGTGAAATTTTTCTCAGCGATGGAACATTAAAAGCAGTTCCTCAACTGTTAACGCTACTTTTCACAATTCATAGTAAAATGCAGACGTATGTGTTTCCTTAAATTTTTTGTCTGATGTTTCGAAAGGATGAAAATTCGTGAAATAGAATACATATATCATTATTTAACTATGTACGCTTTCGGCCGTGGTCTTCAGAGGATGCCTGCAGCTGTAATGAATTTTGAAGTTACCAATCTTAATCCAGCAAAAAATGATTTTCCAGAGGTTAATACGAAAGGTTGTGCATTTAATTTCTCTCAATCACTTTATTGCAAGATTGTAAGTTTGGGACTAAGACGTAAAAGATACGTAGAACATCCACAAACTAATCGTGAGATTCTGGAGCTTACGTACTTTAGATCTATTTCACACCACCTAAAAATACATCACAGTGCAACAGACGAAGAAGAAGAAGACGGCATCGGAAGGACCAAAATAAAACTGATGTTGAAATTAATAATAGAAATAAAATTTTACTGAGCATTTCATTCTTTTATTTATTCTTCTTCCTTAATGTCTTGGACATCATAGGGCATATCTATTCATTTGGCATTTTTATTTGTTGGACATTATCGTGCTGAAGATATTTTTATATTTCTTCCGGAAAATGGGTTTATATCAATAGGAACATAACGCTATAGTGTTGCTGTTAAAAGAAATACGCTATGCATAAAATTGAAAAGTAAAAATGGGATTGCGGTGGCGGAGTGGATGGAGCGTTAGCCTTCCACGCAGCGGTCCCGGGTTCAAATCCGGCGGAGGTAAGGTTTTTCAACCTGGGATCGCCCCATACGCCACTGCTCTCCAACCGGTGTGCCGTAACGATGTTCTTAGTGTGCCGCGGGACGTGCACGGAGTTTATGCAAGGGAAAATCCGAATTTGTAATTCTCAAGCTACAGACGAGCGTAAGAAGTTTCTTCATTTGCGGACTTGTCAATTAATGATTTCTCCCTAAAAATTAGAACTCAGAAACGATCGCAGTCTTAACCTGAAGTTAGATGATATGACTCTGGATGAGTTTTGGCTGCATGAATACCCAACCATTGCTGAATGTGCAATTGATGCGTTGTTACTGTTTCCTACAACATATTTATGTGAATTTAGTTTTCCAACATTGTCACTGATTAAGAATAATAAGAGATCGTGTCTGAAATACCTCGACCATAAACTTCGAGTGGCTCTTTCCACCATACAGCCGAACATCAAAAGACTGTTCTCCAAGACAGGGACAGGTTTCTCACTAATAAAATTATTTAATAAAGTTCCCATACGTCTTTAGATATTAAGACATTCATTATCGGGAAAATATTTTCACCGTTTCTTCGATGTCATTATAAACGTGTTGTACTGCATCTGAACATAGTGATACAGGAAAAATTTGAAAAATTAATTTTGTTTTTATTTCACAAATTCACTGAATTGTAAAAATGATTTTCAATGAATTTTAGCCACAATTTTTTCTCTTCTTAAGTAAATATTTTATTTTTCATTTATTTCTGATGTCGATTATTTTAATTATTTTCTGATGTTGTAATAGAATTCTTCAACAAAGTTTCGTGTGAAATTAATTTCGATGTGCCGTGAAATAAAAAAGGTTGGGGAGCACTGCCATATGCTACTTGTGTGATTTGAGGAGAACGCGCATGACAGCGCTCCGTTCTTCGGAAGGAAAGTTAAGTAGTTGGCCCCCTTGGTGCTCTTCGAAAGAGTTGGCTAATACCGGCACCGGGTTTCCCTCCTCCATTCGGTCTAATGTCGTGTAAGTTAAGTTACGACGATAACAGTCCAAGAGAGTGATTCGCCAGAAACAGAAAATTTAAACAGCTAAGATATTTTTGTTTATATAGCAAAGGACTCATGAAGCTGCATAACTTAAAACCGGCAAAATTCCTTAAATATATTTGAGAAGAGAAGCATTCTAATTTTCAAACAGTTTTTTCACCGACCAACCGTTTAGGAAATACAGAATGCGAAAGCAAACATTCAGCTGTTATATAGCTGTGTGGCAATTTAAATTCAATGGAAATTTTCGGATAGAGTTAAATCGGATGATAAATGCATTACTCTTTCGAAAAGTTGCATTTTTCTGTTGCGTATCTCAAACTTACGATAGCTACTTCGAAAATCGATCGTTTTCGATATAGCGCTCCCAGGCCAGCACAGTGTTGTTGCCTGTCGTCTCGTCTATTCAATATATGTATATGGAGAAAGGTTACACTCCCTAAACCCATATATCTCAAAAACTAAACATCGGAAAAAATATGATCCATGCGTCAAAAAATTTCAAGCTATTACGCAATCGGTGATACCGGTTTACACTTTTCTCCGAATGCTTATCTTAAGGGCGGTAAGTTGTTCCGATAGTAAGGAACGAAACGAATGCGAATGTAAACCAGTTGAGGTGTGAATTAGTTGGGCGGGATTTTGGGAAGTCCATGTCAAAGGACGAGTAAGAGAAACGAGATACGGAGAGAGAGAGATCCCAAGGAAAGGAGGTGGAAGGAGAGGGAGTGAGTTAAGGTTGCTGCGATGGTGATTTTCTACGTTCGGGGTTAGCGTGCGACTGAGCGGAGGAGTGGGTAGGATTTTTTTGGTGAGAGGATATGTGTTTGGCTTGGGAATGAGGTGGAGTTGGTGGTAGGGGAGGAAGGGAGGGATATAGAGAGGGAGGAAGGGGGAAGGAGAGGAGGAGGAGGGGGAGGCTGTGTTCCCCTTCCGAGGTGATTAATCTCTCGGGAAGAGTGTCTGGGCGACACACAGAAGGGCGAGAAGGCTGAAGATTGCGACGGAAGCAAACCATAGCACTTCTCGGCCATCGACCGCTGTCCCTGCCACACACACACACGCACACAGGAGCGCGCACACACTCACACAGGCTCAGCTGAGTAATGGGCGACCCCTCCGTCAAGGGACTTCGTTTAGGGTTCATCCGGGTGAAATGCAGACCGCCAATTGCCCCGTTTCTGCTTAGTTACACTTCGCAATTTGTCTCCGGGCAAAGTAATGGCTCAAATGGCCCTGAATGAGTTCCCGAAGACGAGTTGGCAACTTAAGAGGTGATGATGCAGTTTTTGGTTATTTATCAAAGCTTATAATTACGTAAGCAGCAGTTGTCCTTTGCAGGGATGGTGATTGATAGATGATCTCAAAGAGGCATTTCTTCCAATGTTACTTAAACCAGAGTTTAACGCTCATCTGAAAAGATTAAGATTTGCGTTCTTAATAGAAGAGAAATTTTTGCCAGAGGAAACTAAAAATGGCAAAACTAATTGGAGTGTTAATTATTGGAAATTTAGCGATAACGCAATGGTAAATCGCGCAGAAATATTTTATTTTTACAAGTATGCATTAAGGAACCAAGAAAATCCAGACAATGCCAGTGAACGCAAATATAAACAAACCTTGCTCCAAAATTATTTATTTTTTAGTTATATGACTTTGCATAAAAATTAGATAAAATTCCTGTAAATACGCCATTGATAGTAGTTTCAAACTGCCTCGACACTTTGTATCGCCCTCTTGATTATTCTCATCAAAATAAAAATCTTCCAAACCTCCCCCCCGCCCCCACACGACAGCGCCTCGGTGACAGCCCGGGGTAATTAAATCTACCAGTCCCTCCCAAAACATTTCCCTCGTTCCGGCAAATGCCTCTCGACTGAAGTTATGAAACGTAATAATGTAGCAGTGGTTAATTGTCGTTTGAAACGAGAAGAGAGAGGGGAAGAAGAAGAAGAGGGAAGGGGTTGGGGAGAGGGATGGGGGTGGGTTAGGGAAAGGGGGAGCGGTGGGGATGGGGAAGGATCGAGGAAGGAGGGCTGGAGACGAGAGAGGCAGAGAGAAGGATACATGTGATTAGATGGGGGAAGACGAAGAGATTGAGGTTTGGGGGATGAGACGGTCAGAGAGAAGGTGACGGTGGAGGGGAAGGAAAGAGAGGCTGAAGGAGATGAACAGAAATGACCAATAAAACAGAATAGTTGGCGCTATCGTCTAGGATTGGCAAAGAATAGTTCCAGGAATTGCTTCTTCTTAAATTTTTAATAACATGTCATTGCCATTAGGCTCTGACAATGAGAGGTTATAAATAATTTGTAAGCAGGAGAAAAGCTCTGCCATGACCGGGAATCGAACCGGGATCGTCTACTTGCCGGGCGGGTATTCTACTGCCCAACTATAGTAAAAGATTAATTCTCCCGTTTCAGAACGGATATTATTTTAGTTGAGCCTGGGATAGCCAAGCTAGTATCAAACAGCCACAATAGATGTCCTCCAAGAAAAACAACGAAGAAATACTCCTCCCTCTCAAATGGTGGGACTGCCGCAATTATAAATCGATGGAAAGAATTGATCCAAACATCATTAAACTGCTATGATAGTTCAGTGGTGAAACATCCGCCCGGCAAGTGGAAGACTCGGGTTCGACTCCCGGTCATGGCAGAATTTTTTCTCCTGTTCCCAAATTATTTCCAACCTTACATCTTATGCCTTTCAGGTTATGATACGATATTTGTATCGTAAAAATCAGTTCAATTAATGCACAATAGACTACTATGGGATAGTATAAGGAGATCCTACTGCAATTCTGCAAAAATTATCTGGATATTGGAAGAATTATTATAAAAAATATGAGTACTTCCACCAAATTCAATTAAAATTACAATGGCTATTGGAGAAATATATTGTTAATAATGATACATTCTTAGCTCAAATGATTAAAGGAGACAAATAATATACACTGGTTGATGAAATGACCAAGTAAAATTTTATTTTTTCGTAAGATATGCTTTCATTCTGATCGATTTTTCTAATACATAAAAGGATAGCGAAAACAAAATAATGCCTGAAATGTACCAAAAGGATACAAAATTGTATTCTACGCAACCATGGAAGGTGTCATCAAAGAATCTGTCAGGATAAAGATGGTATGAAAGAAAAATCACAATTTGAACCAGCCTTGCTTATAATATAATGACTTTTGAAACGGCAGATTTTTCTGTAGCAACAATATGTACTCTTTTATGATGAGAAAAATGAAAATAATTTTAAATACGTGGTTTTATTTTCTCAATTTAGGAGGATGACCCCAGCAACCCATCTCCAAAACATATCCATGACTGCGCGTTCTAGGAGGGATTTCTTAAAATATTGATTGTGACACATTTTATTTTTAATGACCGCGAGAAGAAATTGTTTTTGCGTCGTTTTTCCTTCAATTTGTTTGCTGTTGCCCTCAGAAATTGTCAGTCAGACGCGTTAATTTTTGTGGACGATGACAGAAATAAAACACATTTTGTGTTTTATCTCTGTTATGGAATCTTTCCACAAAGTGAAGCGTTCCCAAATGGATTTTGCATGTAGATGATGTTGAAGAATTCAAAATTACTTTTTTATTTTAATAGATATATGAAGATCATTAGACAGCATCCCATCATCGAGGCATTACATAAGGTATTTAGCAAATAGCGTACCTAAAATCAACTCTCTCAGATCGTGCTCCATATATCGTCAATTGGCAAGCTGGGATTACGATTATCCAGTAATGGATACTGTTCTTACTCTTCGAACACCTAGCATTAGACGTTTTTGGAACGCTCTTGAAAGAAGAGCGAACAACTCTTTCCTATGGAATCTTCCTTTTTCCAGCTATCCCACCCTCTAGTTGACCTCCGACCTCCTCCTCCCTAGACGGGAGCCGCCACTCCTTCTCTTCTTCTCTCCCTCTCCACTCCTCCTGTTCTCTTTCTATCTCCGCTTCCTCCTTTCTTCCTTTCTTTCCCCTCTTTCCCTCCAGCTTCAGCAAGCACTTATCTCCCTGACACCACCTAAGTGCCTCCGCCTAGCGCATCTCTCCTCCCGAAGAATGTTATTGGAAGAGCACGACGAGAAAGTTAATTTCTTTGGTTTCTTCGCCCCCTCTTGCCGTCCAACCTTCCCTTCTCTCTCTCTCTCTCTCACCCGCAGACACCATCTCTCCCCCTTTTGCCTCGGGAGGCACGTCGGGCCTCCTCCGTTCCCTCCCCCCCCTTCATCGCGCCTTTCAGCCCACGGATTCCTTCGCCCCCGCCCCGCCGCCGATGAGACACCTCCCGCCCCGCCAACCTCCGACCTCCGGCTCCCGCCCTCGCAATGGCCTCGCAACACAAATGAGTCATTACCTAGCAGGGGCGAAGCTTTAGAGGAAAAAAAACTGATTTCGCTTAATGACTATAAGCTTAAACTAATTGCGGCCTCGTCATCGATATGACGTTTTCGTCTAAGAATGTCTCATCGATGAGGAGGAAAATTATTTATATTAATTTTCCCTTAGTCAAACGTCTGTAATTACCGATCGCATCGCAACTGTTGTTGGAAATGCAAAATTCAGCATACAGATCCGAGTTAAGATCGTACAATATTGATTGGAGAATTATGTACTTGTCACGATAAACACGCTTTTTTCTGAGTTGATCTGGCAGACGGTCGAGTACAAGGTTCTCGGAAGAGGTTTCATGTAAAAGATATAACGAAACAATTCATAGAAAAGATTTTAAACATTATCAGGGGTGCTAACACACACACACACACACGATTCCGAATAAAATAGACGTAAATTTGGGCATATTCTTATTATTTTAAAGTACACTACTTTCGCGATGTCTTTTTTCATGACTTGCAACGGTGCTCCAAATATCCGGCTATCCATTAATTTAGAGAGACAAAGTAAATAAAATACACTAAAAGAACTTAAATCCGTTATCACTTTATGGAATTAATACTAGGCGCGTAGTTGTAATAACTCTAATTTGGAAGACTTTTGGATCTTTATGTTAAAAACAGAGCATTTATTGATTATTTTTGACCTTCAGGTACTCCATTGATCACACCGACCGATGGGATACGTGAAGGTAAAATATTAACAGAAAAAACAAAAGAATTCGACTGATATACAGTCAGATCTCGATTTAGCGCCACCGTTTTTCCATAACTGACATTTTCGCTAAAGCGAGGGTGGCGGAAAATCGAGGCATATGCTTGCTCTATGCATTCAGAAGATGGAACTTCTGTTCACAACGATTCACGGACGATATGCGGGGATGGATCTATATAGGGGGGCGCTAAAACGAGGTATGATTGTGCGACACAAAAAGGAAGGGTAATTGTCAAGAATTGTAGTATGCTTCAGAAGTCAGGGCGATGTGGATAGCCCAGCTTAATTCATTATCACCGACCTGTCTGGAGATATTAAAACTTAACGTGATTAAAGATTAAAATGTGAAAAAATTAATTCAACTGAAAAATAATATTTTTGTATCTATTTTTGAGTGAATTTCTGTCGGCTATATATCAAATTTTAATTGATACTTTAAGGTAACGATAATTATAACGAAAGTACGCTTAGATATTTGATGAGAATAAAATTTACAACTCTACCGAACTAGTGAGTGTTGAAAAATTGAAAAAATTTTCCCCGTTTTAATCTTTGGAAGTCGTTTAATCGCGAATTTAAAACCTCAACGGCGACACAAATCCCTTTTCCCTTCTCGACCTCATTTTATTTCGGACGCCCTTTAAAAAGACACCGGAAATTGATGAGGACACTTCCCACGTTGCTTTATTTTCAGTAAATGTCACCTCGAATAACGAGTAGGGAAATTTGTGGACCCTATGGCGTCGGCAATTAAAGTCACGGCCCTAAAGACCTCTTCCAAAGTGTTTATGGGAAGGATAGGATTGAGAGCGGGGCAGAGAGAGAGAGAGATGAGGGGAAGGGAAATGAAGGAGGAAGGGTTTGGTGTTGGAGTGGAAGAGAGGGAGAGAGAGAGAGGGAGATGGAGAGAGAAAGAGGCTTAATAGCGTCGTTTGCCGTGGTTTCTCTGAACATCTAGTTGCGGGAAGGTGGTCCGCCTCGGCTTTTGGGGTTTCGTTATTTACGCCCTTGGGACTGCCCCGGGGCTTCTCTTGGGGCAAGATTGGTCCAGTTTTTCTCCGGTATCTCACCCCGTATCCTGGAAGGGTTCGTTCTCCACCCACGTCCCAGTTCTTCCCCGAGGGGTGTGGGGGTAATGCCGTAATCCGTAATGGCAATAGGGCGCAATGCGTCTTTAAGTGAAATGGTTCCGGGGGAACGGCTCCTGGGATACCGCGGAGAGAAGTTAATCTCAAGCGGTCGTCCCGAAAACGCAATTTCATCCCTCTGGATGGCGATGCTTAAAGCCGTGGAACTTAAATAGGTACCGTGAGGTGCGAGACTCAATTAGTCGATTGCGGGATTAAATCCTTCGAGTCGTCCTAGCATACGCGATAACATGGGCGTGAACTGACTTATTAATCGTACGCACGCTTGTCAGGTTGAAAACAAGCGTTCATCTGTCAGAATATGGTATAACCGATTAATGTTTTAATTTGGCCGATAAATTTAAGTAACGCTAGATAAACGGGATATGTACAGTTTTTCTTTTTATGTTTAAAATATAGGTATCATCTTCTTAATCTTCTTCATGAATAATCCTAACAGCAGTTTCTAAAATTATGTTGTAGGCTAATGGTCTTTAAATTTATCGACATGTTTGTTGATCGTTCCACATTTTAGACACATTTTGTCATATTTTGTGATTTACGAAAAGTACTTGTGTTTTGTTAATTTAAATAGCATTTTAAATTATTTTATTGCCTTATACAGATTCGTCGCAACTATATTATTCACATTACAAGGCTTGTGTTAATTTCTGGTCCTTTCACTAGCATGAAAATATTTGCTATTGAATACTCGCATCCTTAATCTCGTCTAGGTTTTCTTTAACACGTTGATCGCCCAAGGGCAGTTAACTGGCCACTGGCGTCAGTCCCTTTCCCTGATCTCTCAATGCTTGGAATTTGCTTGTTTCGTTTCGTACTTTTAGAGTCCCTCTGGCAAGCTCCAATATTTCCTACGGTATATGGGAGAAAGGAGACTACGACGAAATTTTTAAATTTACAATAAAAATAAAAAACAACTCCTAAACCGTACGAACTCCACCTTAGCAGAAATAAAACAGAATCTTTCTACTCCTTCTAATAAAAAACCTTCTAACCACCAAAAATACAAAACCATAAAAACGCTAAACAAATAATGTTTTTATTTGAAGGCAGACAAGGGTAACTCAATAGCTATCATAGAAAAACAACAAGGCGAAAAAATGTTGAAACGAGGACCTTACACAAAAATTTAAATTTACAATTAAAAAATTCCGATTCGTACGGCTTAGGATTTGTTTTTTATTAAAAAAAATTTCTAATTGTAAATTTCATTTCCTCCGGTGGTCATGGTTTCTATTTATTCCGCAAGATAGCAACGTTTTTTACGTATGCTTTCATGACAAAAGAAAGTAATTTTACACGGCCCCTGGGAAGAGCGCAGCAAATTTGATGGGCAATCAATCTGTTAAAGAGAGATAGATGAAGTTAGCAATATTTTCCTCGTTCTTCACTAAATAGGATATAGCTGTACGATCTGATGCAAAAAATGCAATTAAAGGTGGCAATAATTTTAAATCAACCTCAATAATTACCTTTTGTCATTAGAGGATGAACAGCATTGCATAATTGGAACAATTTTTGAAACGAGTTCCCGTCCTACCAAGGAAAACATCCGTGTTCAGAAACGAGAGAAAATGTTCTGCTACGATAGTTCAGGGGTAGAATATCCGCCCGGCAAGTGGAAGACCCGGATTCAATTCCCGGTCATAGCAGACTTTTTTCTCGTTTCAAAAATTGTTCCAACTTTCACAGCTTATGCCTGTCTGCATAGGATCTTCGGATCATATCATTCCATCAATTTCAGCATTGCATAAGTTTACAGATCCTTTTTTAGGCATATAAGAAATTATTTTTCCTAAAAGTTGGTTTACGAGAATAACATGGAATAAGCTCAAATTATCTTAAGGCTATCAACAATTGAAAATATGTACGTCTTTTTATCCATTCACCAGTCTAAAGCCCCATAGCCTTCGAGTAGTAAAAAAATCAGGATGAATGCGAGCGAGCCATTGTGGAGTAAATTATATTAATATATTTTGGTAGTATATGAGCCATCCGTGAAAATGGATTAATATATTTTTATCTGCCAGAGGTAACCAAGGCTTCGTCTGAATTACAACTAAGTAAACCTAAAAAACAGAAGTGAAAATAGTTGAATAACGTTAAATCACTCGATGGAGTTACTAAGAGCGCTGATTATTTCTGTATTCCACCATTTTAATTGCAAATCGTCATTTTAGCTTGACTTAATACCTTCAAAATAATGCTCTTTATGCACGCGGTTAATTCGAATATTAATTATTGACGGCACAAAGTACAGAGTTATAATTAGCCATTAATTATGTGATTAAAATAGTTCCCAAGTTATTTAGCGCCATGAAATGCCAAATTAATCAAACAGCGTATTTTTTATTCTCATTTTTTTTTGATCGAGTAGCTCACATCTAAAATGTTTGTTCGTCCGTAACCCAAGGTCTCGCTTGGCGCTTGGGGCCAGGAGATGGGACGACGAAGAGTCTACCCTCTTGATTGGGGAATTGATAGCGTGAGTCGAGGTCCGCTTTTCGGAAATTGGCTCCGCCTTTTGGATTTGGTTTAAGAACGCCGCTTCTCCATCCTCTTTCTATGCGCTCCTCAGGTTGTTTATTGTCGCGCATAAATTAGCTCCCTCTGGTGACAGTGTAATTAAAATAAACGCCCCCCTCTGAGAAGGCCGAGGACCTTAGACCCCTCGCCCGCCATCCGGCGTCCAATCCCTACCACACCCCCACCACTCTCTCTTTCTACCTCGGTCTATTTTCCCGCGTGACTAGTTTGGCGTCATCGTTTTTAACCCGCAGGATACTAAGATGTCAACTTCATAGAAGATTTAAAGTCGGTTGAAAATTCATAACTCAATTCACGTTTGTTATCACGCATAAACACTTGTACTGGAGCACCACGTTTATACATCTCCAACAGAATTTTTACTTCCCGAGCAAATAATAATTTGTTCGCGTTATTTCTATTCGACGCGAAAACTGGTATGTGACACGTTAATCCCGCCAAAGGCATAATTCTGTTGAAATTTGCGTTTAGCGTTGCGCGAAATTTTGTAAGAATGCTCCCTCTAATAGAATTAATGACTGGTATGGGTAATTGATGGGCCCTTAAACTATCGTGATTTTTCTTTCCTTCCAATGGTTCAAATTGAAATTAATTTTTTTCATATTTGATTCGCAAAGGTTCTAAAATCTTTCCCTTCATTTAACTTTCAACCCCAAGATTTAACACATTTCTAAACACTTACCAAACGAAATATTTTTACTGTTTTAAAATAAAAGTATTTAAATATAATTTCGATCAAAAATCCCAGAAAAATGAATACCTACTGCGTGAAAATTTACTAATATTCGCCGTTAAAATATATCCGTATGACGAGAGATATAAATAAATCCAAAATTGTTATTAGCTCTCCTGTTAAAATAAAAGTGGGTCGTTGTTTGGGAACTCAAATTAAATGGCAGGTTGGCAGTGTGTTGGCCCCTGACGGCACACTCTCACCGCCAGCTGGACGTAAGCGATTTTAGGCTGAGAGCAAGCAAACCAAGCAGAACCTCGCTTCACGACATTCTCTTGCCGTGATGGGGTCACGTGCCAGCAAGAACTATCATAGTTGTTTTGTGTTTCGCCAAACGATGCGTGCCGGCTGGCTCTTTAGAGAATTAGCCGAGAGCTTGGCAGGGAATGCTTCATAGAGCCTCTGCTCAGTGCGAGGGAAAATGCTCTCTGCAAATGACTGCAGAAGTTAGGCTATGCTAATGCATGAGTTGCAAAAAAGGGAGACGGAGAAAAGACAGAACATAAAGGAAGTGAAGAGAAATTATTTTAACGGATAATGCCAAGTTAAATCAATTCATACCCATAAATGGAATAATTAGCAGGTCCAAGTAGCAAAATAGCTGACACAGAGTTGATATGATAAAACAACTTTTTCGAGCAAACTTAAATTATCGGAACAATTGTCTTTTACTTATTCATTATAAAGTTGTGATAGTAAAATAGCAATACTTTATTGTATATTCTACAGACCTCTTTATACAGTCATGGTTAAATGAAAATAATGTTGAAAATTTTAACTCTTAAAAAATAGCAGCATTTTAACATCATGTTTTTATCAAGTACAACATAATAATAAAATTCATGCAAACTGAAATTTTAAAAAATTTACTTAATTTTATTAGAACTATGTAGGAAACATTTCGGATACAGTCCACGAAGGCCACCTTTCGTGGACGTCAGGTTGGATCATAAGAGCAAAGAAGTTTATTGGATAAGTTATATTCAAAATGCAAATGTTTCGGACAATATAAAATGTAGCCATCTCGGAAGCAGGCACGCCATTAGCATGTTAAGTCACAATCTAAAACGACAAGTCTAAATCACGACAACTGTAATACCCTGAAAATATTTTACCGCTCAATTTTCTGAAGGTGAAAAAGCGAGAATTTTTCAATGGAAAAAATTATCCGATTGCGAAAAAACGCGAATAGTCTTCTTGCGTGTCTCCGCACGCCAGCGCGTTTATATTGGACGCTAATCCTGCTGCTCGGAGGGGTTTAATAGGGCCGCCGGACGACGTTGGTTTGATGGTGGGGAGGAGAGTGTAAAATCGAGGGAGGAGGAATGGGAAATCGGGGTTGCGGGGGAGGAAGAGGGGAGAATGGAGAGGGGGAGGGAGGGAGAGAAGGGGAGGAAGGCAGAAAGGGAGATACGGCCAGGAGAGGGAGGAAGGGAGTGTGGAGCAGAGAATTGTTTATGGAGTAAAGTTGTGTGGGTGAGGAGGGACTCCGGGGGTTTGGAACGACTGACGCCATAAAGGAAACTGTCGACCGAGTGGCATCTGTCGGACGTTATTAATAGCTCGTTGGCTACGTGTGTTCGCTTCCAGGAGAAAGAGTGCGAGAGAGAGCGAGAGAGAGAGAGAGAGAGAGATGGAGAGAAGGAGAGGGGTAAGTGTAATAGCGAGGAATAGAATGGACGCTGGTGATGGAGGAAGAGAAGGGAGAAAAGCGTGTTTATTAAGGCGAGATTTGGACTGTGAAGTTCTTGCTTTTTTATCTAATCGAAACACGTGATCTCACAACCGCTTAAGTACCATAACCAACAACATTCCCTTCGCTGGTATTTTCATTATTTCCTGTGGTCATAGACCGTCTTTTTAATATATAAAGAAAGGCCAATCGCCCGGTAAAAATAGTATCAAACTCTATCCGAGCTGCTCTATAATTAGTTGTTTTAGCGGAGTTATAACGGAATAAAAGAAAAAATATATATAGTAAGTTTACTCCCAAACCCTTTCCTGTTGAGAGAGGTGCATGGCTTGTCTCAAAATAATCTGCTCACGTGGCTTTAATGCACATCTCTTGATTTTGAACTGTGTTGGCAGGTAGCTATTCGTAACGGTGAAGTAGGACACTTAAGGACGACATTAAATTGAGACAATCTGCTTTTCCAAACTCACATAATATTTTTGTGCACATTAAGTCGCATAAATTCGTTTTTTTTCATCCAAAGTAGCATATTTTATCTGCGTCTTATATTCAGTTTATGGTAACAGTTATTTAGTATTTGAAGTAGGGATGATACTGATAAAGGAGAAATGAAAAAGATAAAGATCAACGATGTATGTGACTGAAGATGAAGTAGCGGTGTGAAGTATTTCAAAAATAATTCCTTAAGAATCTTTCCTTCGATTTATTGTAATGTATTTATATCTGTTTTTGTGAATTTTTCAATTATTCTTTCCAAATGTTCCAATTTTTATACTCATTGGAAGGACCTGGCTCTGATTTATTAAGATTTTCTCTCCTGCATTATTATTATCAGAAGGGGTAAGAGAGAATGACCAAAGTGCTGAAATCGAACTTATAAATTGTTGCGATATAATTGTCTTAAACTTTCTACAGAAGAAGCCATCATCTACGCACCAGTCTTCGTTAAAGCTCGCGGGCAAAAATATCAGAAGAATCTTCTCCGCAGAGTGGGGTAGGTGGGCAATTGGAAGCCTCTTACAACTCCCAATGACCATTATACGATGATTCGAAAGCATGAAAAAAGAGGAAGGAAGAATGTTGGGTAGAAGTGAAAGTTCATTCTATCCGATGGAAAAGTTTCCGCTTGTAATAGTTCTAGGAAAAGGTGGGAGATGCGATCGATCGTCGAGGAGCCGTAAATGAACATGTCGGTTCTTTTGAGCGCAGTAGTTTTTATGAGGTGGTTACAGCTAATTACGTCGATAGACATAACTGTAAGGTATATCAATGAGTGCGGCAGTTTTTTTTACCCATACGGTCACAGCAAATTTTGCCTTAAGATTCTAACTCGTAATTTCGAAGCAGCCATTTTTATAATGAGTCAGTTAAACACTACAGGAGAAAATTTCATATTTGTGAAAGTAATCTCATAGTTTATAAAGGAATTACTTACTTACTTTTAACTCATTTTGATAATGAGATAATTAAATACAAGAGGAGATAATATGCGTGAAAATAATCTCATAGTTAGTAAACGGATTACTTAACTGAATAACTCGTAATTAATTCTCAGTAAATGTTTTCTAATTTTTCCTCTATAGCAAAAGTTTAGCTCGTGAATTTTAAGATACTTAGCCATTATCAATTCAAGGCGCTCTAACATCTAACAACAAACAAATATTTCTGTGAATGCTGCACTCGCCACCTTGGCGTTTGGAGGTCTATTTATTTCAAAACATTTGTTAAACCGGAGAGAGGTATTTATGTAAGAGAATCATTAGAAAATCAAGTATATAATACTCAAGAGCAGTACGCTTCTCCTAAGGGTATATTTATATTCCTCAACCACCTCGCAAGCGACCTAATCTATCATATTTAGGAAATATTTGTATAGTAAAAAACTGTTTGCATTTTCATATATTTAAATTTTAGAAATGCAAAAAAGTATAATTATATAGTCAGGTATTTACTTATTAAAGATTTCGAGGCATGAACATTAATTCAACAATTTGTTATGGATAAATGGCTGTCGAAGCGCAATAATAACTACACGAAAATTAAAATAACCAGAATTTATTAATTTTGGATAAAATTATTAAAAATAGTTAGAAGGGAAACGGCTGCACTAGAAAAAAATCCATTAAAAAGATTTCTCGAAATTGTGATAAAACAAAAGAGGAAGTATAAACCATAGAAGGAAATATAGGGCGTTTTAGGAATACTGTCTCTATTTGATATCTAAGAACCATTCAGTTATAAAGCTAATATATTCATGAGCTATGCATTAAAGAAACGATTTTAATTCGGAGTAATTTTCACCAAATTATGAATAATCGTTTTATTTAGCATTAAAATCTTCGCCATATTCTAATTTCTCTCATCTATCATAGAGGCACAGTTGGCGTAGTGGTTAGTGAGTGGGCTTAACATGATATTGTTACGAATTTCGATCCCCGTGAATGGAGTTTTTATTTTAACTATCAACATTGCCAGGCAGTGGGCAGGAATACTGTCAGTATGGTACAGAGCAGAAAACAAATGATGAAGGCAATATAACTGCAGGCGTGATCGAAACGATTTTAACGGTTACAGTGCTTCGATGTGAAAACTACCCCATTACAATTCCCTAATAATGGTTATATGATTGGACAATATGAGTTCACCCGAGGTAAAGCATTACGGAGGTAAAATATACCCCTATTCTGATCTCCGAGCGTGGATCAGGGACGTAACCAGAGGAGGGCCTGGCGGAGCCATGGCTCCCTTTATAAGTCCTCGTCCCCCCCTTCGTCCACCTGCTGAATACAATACTTATAAAACTAATTAATAAAGTATTTAATGTTTTTATTCTTAATAAATAATTAAATTCCATTTTTGTGAAAAGTTCAGAAAAATAGTTAAACTATTTATTTTCATATTTTTATTGTATTATTTTAAATTTTGATGTGGCTCTACAAATATTTCTAAAATCATACTAATCCCCCTATAGTTCAGGCTGCTCCCCCCTAAAGTCGGAAGGCTTGTTACGTCCCTGGCGTGGTCTGCCTTGAGGAAAACATTTGTCGAAGGTAACTTAGGTATAGGCTCTTGGAATGTAAAAACCATGAGGAAGGAAGGCAAGTTAGAAGACCTGAAAGAAAATATATGAAGAAATAGCATTGATACCATTAGGTTGAGCGAAGTCATAAGGCAAGGTGACCAACTTTTCAGGAAGCCTAGGAGGAACATTTTCAAATATTTGCCGGCTCTAAGGAGAGACAGATTACAGTGGCTTGCTTGTGGTGCATTTATTGATGAGTCAACCTTAGATAGATAGATGCAATAGATATAAGATAGCTTGGTGTTACCAGTTCCGGACAATTTAAATGACAATTTAGGATATTAATCAAGACTTTTCAAAAAGCGAGACACAAGTTGTGACATTTAACAAGACGGGACGAGTGATGAAAAGGATAGACTGCCCGTCCAAATTTGGGACGGTTGCTCACCCAATCATATGGGCAGTTCGACTCCGAATAATTCACTTTGGCTTAATTTGGAGGAATTATTAGGGCAAGACGATTAGCTCTGGTACTTAAGGAAAGATACGATGAAAAGCGTGACAAAGTTAATAGTAACGAACGATAAATTGACGGCAATAAAGCTCAAAGCAGTTCCAGTAGACATGCAGATAATCCATGTGTATCTGCCAAAGTCCACTCATGATGAAAAAGAAATCGAGAAGATGTATGAAGAAATTAACGACATTTACGAAGAGGGAATTAATTGCATGATAATGAGAGATCGGAAGAGCATAGTTGGAAAGGATAAGAAGAAAAGGTCGTCGGTTAATATGGATTAGGGATAAAAACCGAGGAAGGGGATTGGTAAAATTCTGCATTAATAACAATCTAGTAGTGACTTAATACATAGAATACAGAAGCAAAATCCGCTTTCAGAAGAAAGAAACTCATACTAACGGGAAATATAACGGAGGATATCCGCAAGAACTTGAAAAAATGCTCTGTATGGGGTATAGTTTTGTATGGGGCAGAAACATGGACGGTAAGGAAAAATGACGTCAAATACTTGGAAAGCTTCAAAATGTGGTCGTGGAGAAAAATCTTGAAGATAAAACGGAGAGATAGGATGAAAGACGAGGAAGTACTGAGAACAATAGCGGGGAAGCGAATGATTATACAGACTATAAGAAAGAGGAAGGCGAACTGGATAGGACATTACATGAGGAGAGAAAGCATGATTAAAGATGTGTTAGAAGGAAAACTGGAAGGAAAAAGAGTAAAGTTAGGAAGAGGTTTCAGCTGATAGACGACTTGTAAGGGAAGCTATCAAGACATTAAGAAGATTACAGAAACCAGAAGTATTTGGAGAACAAAGTTAACCAAGAATAATCACGGACCTCTCTACGGACAGACCACCTATGATGATGATGTTCATCGAAGATTACATTTTAAATTTAAATTTCACCTTATTTAAACATAGTGTTGATTACATATCTGCACAAAATAAAATTCTATACATTGGTCTCTCAGTAATGAATTAGAAAACAAAACACTTGAGAAGTTATTCTATTTCTTTTATAATCACGCCTGCCTCATTCCAAATTCATTTGCCATTTATTTAGCATATTTTTCATTCTTCCTTCTCCTCTGTCCGGTTTTCCTTTAAATATTCTCATTCTCCTTTACTTATATATTTTCATCTCGTTACTTTGATTTCCTACCTCTCTCTATCTTGATTTGTGCATCCGAGTTATTTCACTTATTACTCGAGCTATTTATATTCGGATAATTCCTTTCCATTTTATGCTTATTATCAACTTTCGTACCCAAAAACTTAAGCCTTATCACGATATCCCATCAATGAGGTGATGAGATTTAATTATTAAGGAATCAGTGATCTTATAAAAATTTGCCCCAAATCAACAATCATATAACTACGCCAATCATTCACACCTAGCACAATCTCACGGAGGGAACACTTGAAAACGGTTTTCATCGAACCGTGAAAGAAACCGTGGTCACAGCTGGTTTTAGAAATTATTGTCTTATTTCTTAAGAAACTAACAATCAGTATAACAGCTTCAGAAAGTCCAAACTAAATAAAGTCATTTCGTTGCTGAAATCTGAGATATGATATGTTTCATACGTACTCGAGAGTGTAAAGCTCTTGACACTGGTTTAGTGAAATTTGATTACCATTTTTGTTAGTATAAAAATCGCATATAATAAAGGCAAGAAATTTATTTTTATAGTACCAACTGTGACATTATTTTTGGTAGGATGATATTCACCCTTTGGTTTTTAGTTATTTATAATCATAATTTTCCACTTTATATTAGAAACTGCTTTGCGTTTTCTCTAAAACTTAGATAAATAGATTTGCAGCTTTCAAAAGCATTCACGCAAAATTCATTTCGAAAGACCACTATTTCTAGCGTTGTTATTTATTATTTAATTATTATATATAGTTCGCTTGAATCGTGGTGTAATGATATCTTAACTTTATAGTAATCTTTATTTGGTTCGAGTATGGCATCGTCTTTCAACCGAAGCCTTATCGAAACAGCAGTCTTGAAAAATAACCTCACTTCAGAATGATCGCGGGGGCGTCATGAAATGGTTTATTTTTCACAGTTAACTCGTTACACATTTTTATTTCAACGGAACGTCAAGACTGTGCCGAGTAAGAAGCAGGCTAACAGGCACACAATTAGCTTCAGGAATCGCCTCTTTTTATTTCTCTCCTCGATGCGCACCGCTTACAACAACCTCGAATACCTCGAGCCAAGAATCTCTCATGTAGAGCGCGATAGTTACCGATGTGCTATAGAGGTGTCGCTGCACTCGTGTTCCTCGACTTCTATACCTTCTTATTGAGTAGAATGTCCGAATGGCTTATGAGGTCCGGATTCCAGCAGTGCTGAAGCATGAAGACCGAGTGGGAGAGGGGAAGAAAAAGGAGGGAGAGCCGATGAAAAGGAGATAGAGAGGAGGGTGGGAGGGGGAGGAGCGGCGGCGGCGGCAGGGAAATAGTTTCCTATCTCCGATTGAAAGGGTTGGGGTGGACGTGAGTCGGTGGAATCGAGTGTATTATTCCGGCCCCTCCTCCCTCGTCCTCTACCAAAGTGTAGCTCGGTCGGTGGACAATGACGCACTCTTGCGCCTCCCGGAGGCAAGAGCCGACGCGGTAAGGGATGAGAAATACAAAGAAAGGCTCCTCTAGCGGCGTAGCAGGAACCGGGCCTCGCTTTCACAGGAAAAAGAGGTGGATATCTGAGGAAGATGACCTGCGGAGAGGTACCATTAGGAAGGGTGGGTGGGTGGGTAAGTGGGCGAGGGAGGGAGGGAGAGAGGGATTGGGAAGGAAAATGAAGAATAAAAAGACGACGGAGAGGAGTTGTGAGCTTGAGAATGGCCTTGCTGGGGAACGACCTCGCCTTTAGGGAATGAGCAACTAATGAGTTTTGTGAGTTGTTGATGGTATTAAATATGATCCGATAACGATCGTACTAACTATTTCTTAATTTCTTCAAAATTGATCCTTGTAAATTTTCTTAATTTCTTAGATAAAAATATATCTCGCACGGGCTATTAGAAGCTTCCCAACTCGATTCGTGCTCCAAACGTAATTCTATTTACTTATTTCGATCCTCATTAACCAATAGATACTTTGAGCATATATACTTGTTTATAAAAATAAAGCGAACGAATTTTATCCTTTAAAAAATATATATTTTTTTTAATTTGACAGAATATAGATATAATCCGAAAGACTTTCATAAATGCCCTGACACACTCCTATATATTTAAGCTTCACATAATCATTTCTAAAGAATGGAGTATTTTCCACGTATTCTTAAGTTTCATGGAGTTATTTCAAACGCCAATGACATTATTCCAGCAACATAGATAAAAGAGTGAAATGAGAGAATGAAAAGACACGAAGGAAAAAGACAAAAGGAGAGGTTGGTCGTTAATTAGTTTCCGAAAAATAAAACGCGAAGGACGAAGAGGAAAGGAGTAGTCTATGCGGATGGCGGATGAGAAGTTGTACACAGTACGCGGCGCTATAACGCGATAATACTACGGAACGCTTAGAACTGTCCATCGCTTCCCAATGGCCGAGAATGGACAGACATGTACACAGGGTCATCCTTGAGGGTGGACCGTGGAGAAAGGGAATGGAGAGAGGGAGAGAGAGGGGATAGAGGGGAGGAAAGGAGACTATGGGAGGAGGTTGAGAAAGGAGTGGAGCGTAATGAGGACCAGAGAATTGGGAGACAGGGCGTGGAGCGGTACAGAATGTGGACGGACGGACAACAAATTAAATGGGGGAGGGAAGGAATGGCGAGGGGGGAGGGAGGAGAGAGAGAGGGGAGGGGGGGGTGGCGGGGGATGGGATCGGATGATGGATAGTGGGGAGGGTGGGGGAGAAGAAGGAGGGTCGGGAGGTGGTATCGCCGACCGACGGTCTGTCCTGGACCTCACGACGGCTTGAGTGGCAGATTCATTTGCTGCAGGCGCCCTCTCTTTCTCCTCCTCCTCCTGCCCTCATCCCTTCTCCCCTCCTCCTTTTTCTTGCTCCCTTCCTCCCGTCCACTTCTCTCGACCCTGTATCCCCCTCCCCCCATCTCTCTCTCCTGCCCGACTCATTCCCTCAACCTCCTCGTGTGCTTCGTTCCGTCCAACTTTCTCTGTTTCATTCTTTCCTCCATTTTCTTTACCCCATCTCCGCTCCACCTCCGCTCATTTCATTCTCGCGCTTTCCTTTTCTTTCTCTCTCTCCCGCACTTGCCATTTCTCCCTCCCCATTCCTCCTCTCCCTCGCTCTTCTTTCTCTTTCTATCCCAACTCCCATCTCTATTTTCCGTCTCACCCCTTTCTTCCACCACCTACCTTTCCCTCCTTATTTTCATTTCCTCCGCTCTTTTCCTTATTCTCTCCCACATCCTCTTTCTCTTGTTTTTTTCCGTCATTTCGACTATTTTCCTTCCACTCTCTCTCTCTCTCTCTCACACTCCATCTCCTCCCCCCCCCCTTCCATCCCTCCTCCATTTCTCCCTCCTTTTCTCTCTCCGCACCCGTCCTTCGCCATCCTCTCCACACATCGTGAGGTCCCTCGCCGCAGGAGATCGCATTGCCTTTGAGAAGCGTGAGACTTTGGGAACTGATCTCGCTGACGGCAGAAAATATAAAAATATATATATAAAAGGTATCCCATGATAGGACTCGTGAAACATGAAATGAGATTTGAGAGTTTTTTTTTCACAATTTTTCTAAATAAATCCTTTTTATGATCGGATTTCACGCGATGAAATGTATCTCTCTTCGCCGCAGTTTTACTTTGCGGACCATTTTTCAAAACAGATCGCGTAACTAAGATGGATGTACTTTCTGTGTCGTATTTTTCGAGAAAAATGCTCGCAAAACATAAATCCTCGCTCATTATTTTACAACGAGAAAAATGGGGCAATTTTTACAAATATAAGGGAGACATTTATTTTTATTGTATACGTACTGTGTTCTGCTTATTGATTATTTCATCTCTAACAATTTATTATTTGTGTTATTCCTTTATATTTTTTATCATTAATCATAGCGTAAGATAAATATTCTGGATATTTATGATTCGGAATAAAATAGATTTTTATGTTCCAGGCGATGAAAAACTTATTATTAATCAAATTATAATGCGAGGCAGAAGAGCACCTAAAAAATATTAGTGTATTTTGAGCTATAATAATAGCTCATTTTTTCAAAGTAAGAACGGTATATTTTAAATGAAGAGGAAATCATTTATCATAAAATAAAAAATTTTGATATGAAATTGTTTCTTCGAGACATATATATATGCATAATGGCTCAATTTAAAGTCTGCCATCAACCATTGAATTCTACTTACAAAGAATCTTCATATTAAATTAATTCACTTGTGGACCTGAACTTTGTATACGGTCTTTTGTAGTGATCTACAGTTTACCATCGACTAAAATCGCCAAAAAACTTATAAATTGAATTTTATCACGCCATGATACAAATATGTCATTTTTACGCATTATTTGTTAATTTAATGATGGCTCTGAAGATGAAAAATATGTCGGAATAAAAATAAAAACAAAATAAAGTGTTACTATGTTGACAACAATCTTAAAAATAGATATTTATTAAGTCCTTAACATGTATACCAGAGGTCGGCAACGTTTTCTGTTAGGTGCCATGCTTATCGATCATTGGCCTCCCGCGCTGGCCACCCTCAAGTTCATTTTGTCCACAACGCTTAAGCAAAGTAACTATTGTACTGGATGTCATCCTGAATATAATGCTTTATCAATACAGTACGAAATACAATTGAAATAAAAGTAAAATTCATTTAAAATACATACTTTTACTAAACACAGGTCTCTACTCTCTCACAATGAATTGAATATTACTATTGATAATGGTTTTTGGACCTATAATATGCATACCGAGTGACAAGCAAATTGACTGAAATGCAGTGAATGCGAATGAAATGATATTGTACCAAGACAGTTTATGTGTTGCTGATCGATTTCCGAATTCTGCACTTTTAGTTTTGCAATGTTTAGACTTTAGTAGCGAAGCATTATCAATGTAGGTCGAATGAGAAGGTACTCGAAGTCCAGCTGGAATGGATTATCTTCTGACTCCGTTATATTCTGGCGCTGGCATAGGGATAGGTGTTAAGAATTCAGAAGGCTTTGACGAATGAGTAATGGACTGTGTCGATAAAGATTTTGTGATCCTGATAAGATCCTACCATAATGGACTACATATGCGTCGTTGCTATTAAGCAAAGCAAAGTAAAAATAATAAATATCTTGGATGATTGCTAAAAAAATTTCCTTTTGCTGCATTTAAAAATTAGGAACGTGTCGCGAACAGATAAAGCACTTTTCTGTTCAAAGAAAAAGTTTATTCTAGTGGCATCGATTTAAACGGATCAGAATGTCATGAAAAGTTTTGTTTTATCTATGGTTTTCCCCAGACTCACTACAACCTCTGTGAAGGGCATTTTAAGCATGGAGATTTATTTAAGAAGATACTTTGTGGTATAATAATAACGTAATAAAATAAAATTTTAAAGGGATGACAAGATTCTTTGGAAATATCCCGCTAGAAACGGCTGATATTTCTGGGTGACTGATAATGTTATACTCCGACTTTAGATAATAAAGTTCTGGAAACCGTGAAATAAAATAGTCATAATTAGATATTCCTGATATGGAATATATTTTATTTGAAATTTTAAAGCGTATCTTTTTATTTTCAAACATTTATGTAATTTTACGCAAAAAGCATTTATTTTAAACAGTATCAGAAAGGCTACTCTAAGGCGCTAAAAAAATTTACCGCAACATTTCTGAAATATTTTCCCTCATAATATGCAGTGGATGTTTCACCATTATCATTATATTCTACACTAATGACCATTCATTTTTCAGAGAGTCGGATGCATTCTGACAGATAAATTTCTACTTGGAAAAAGAAAGGAATACGCGATAAAATCAGCCAAATACGGTTATCTTCGTAACCAGTAACCAGAAGCAAATGAATATTCCTGCTATTTTCTCCCTCCGAAGTAGGTCCTTCCTTCTGTGAGCGCTCTCCATTACACACAAAAATGCAATCCTAACAAATGCCCCTCCGTTACCACGTATGATTTTGTAACTGCACGAATCGACCCTAAAGAGACCCCCGTTTCGATCTTTCCTCCCACTCTCATCCACTTTTGCCCTCTACCCCCTTCTACCCATCTCCCTCCATACTCCCCTTCTTTCCGTCCTTCCCTTCTCGCCCTCCCTCCTTCCCTCTCTTCCTTTCCCTTCGTCCTTAACACCTCTTGAACCCTGGGAGAGGGTGACTCCTCTACGACACGCACCCCTTTGCAGTCCCCTCTTGGGCCGACGTACGAGACTTAGTGTTCCCTTGGGTGTGGCTATAGAGGTGGGAGAGCCCCCTTCTTCCCCCCGCAATCTCTTTGGCAGCCGACGGGGGTCGTATCAATAACCGTGGATGGAGGCCTCTTTGGATGTGGGGCCACAAGATGGCTCGCTCTGAATACTGATCGCACCTCTCCTTGGACACTCCTCCGCTCCGCACTCTTTCGCAGTTACCGAATGCGTTCTAGGGCTGTCGATGGCCTTTTTGTGACCACGTGACCCGCTCCTAATGCACGAGACTTTACTCTCTCGCACCTTTCCTCTTTTTCTTGTGCTTTCTTCCTCTCTCTCTCTCTACTCGCAATGGTCAAACCATTGATATGAAACTGATATCGTTGGCATAAAATGTGTTTAGGAATATAATTTCTTGCATTATTTGTTTTTGGCTGCAGGTTATATAATAGCGAGTATTTTTGCTACAAGTTGGAAATGAACTTCCTTGAATGCAAATTACCAAAAAACTCGCTCTCGGAAATAACAATTTTCTAGTGATTATACTGAGTGGACAAATAAAGTTGTACGAAATGTCATTTTATCGATTTGCACTGATATCGAGAAATTTTCGGGAAATGGAAGAATGCCCCACTAGATCATATCAGAGAGTAATAAGAAACAAAGGCGTTGAGAGGACTTGTTATGCATGCTCGGATAAATCTGAAATTAAATTTAGAACTTTGAGAAGTAGAAAAAATCCTGTACTCCCCGTTTGCCAGATAGGTGCTTTAACCAACTAAGCCAGCACGATTCTCCATTCTCGGATTGGGGTATTTACGGTGAAGAAGGGCTAACAGAGTAGAATCATGCTGGCTTGATAGCTTAGTTGGTTAACAGCACCTATCTGGCAAACGGGGAGACCCGGGTTCGATTCCCGGTAAAGTACAGGATTTTTTTCTCCTTCTCAAAGTTCTACATTTAATATCAGAGAGTTCTTACGCGGGAGTTTACGTTTACGAATGTCTAGAAAAGGAAGTAAATAGCTCTCTAATGGAAGATTAGTTAAACCTGCGTAATTTTCCATTCCTAATAGATTATTTGGAAGTACGTTAATTATTATTTTTCATGAAAGAGACTATTTTTCACTGATAAGAAACTTGAAAATTTTACACTTATAGTATAACATCATTACCATATTACGACGAAGAATTGCGAGTAAAATTTTTATCGTAAGATCCAATATTATTATTTTGGTTATCTTAGCTTAGATGTTAATATGCAACTATCGACTTAACAATTAATTTGTATACCAAATTACCATAGGATTTATAATTTTTTCGATTGATCACTGGAGGAAAACTTTCTAAGACGGATGCTAAATTTTGTCTCGTCGTTGGATTTTGTATTTAAAAAAAGATCGTTTTAACCTATTGGATCAACATACGTTTCTGCAAGATTTTCAGATGGTACTCTATATCAAATAGCTGTTTATAAATAATGCCAAATGCAATCATATGACTACGTCATAAATTTATTTTAACGCAACATTATAAGGAACTAACAATATAATTCCGTAAACGACTGACAGACTGAGAAACGTTTTACGCTTGTAAAAAGTTTCTTTGGCGGTAATTTTGCAGCAAAGTATATAATCTTGCACATTCAAAAAGGCAAAAACTTCGCTTTAAATGCTAAATGCGGAACATGCTAGCCGTTCGTTTTGCTCGCGATAAAATCTGTCTGTTTAAATATAAGACGACCCCAAAAAGCAGCCATGTCGCAAAAATGGCCATCCTTTGGTTGAATATTTTATGAGAATCGAATGGGTTAGATTATAGCAATAATTCGGAGTAAGAAACCCACATAAACAAACGCGGTTGCCGCGGCCCTAACGGATGATTTTCCATTGCCATCTCATGAAATTCTCGTGCGCCAAAATGACGATAGCCGACTTCCATTTACTTGATTGTAGAGAACACTTGTTCCTCTTCAGCACGACTCTCACGCGTGCCATTTGGAAACGACAAGACGCCCTCCGCGTGACCTGCGATCTCACATTGTTCCCCGCGTGCCTTCCCCGCCCCTCTTCCCAAAGGGCCACCGGGTCGCAAGGGGGCCCTTTGGGGGGAAAGGGCGGCTGAAAGATATCGGACCCAGAGGGCACGCGGGAGGAAAGTGAGGTGGGAGGGGGTTGCTCGGAGGCGAAGGAATTGAGGGGGGGAGGGGGGGAGGAGGGGGGGGGGAGCGATGGAAAGGAGGGCGAAGGCGGGGCACTAACTTGAGACGACTATCTTCCCTAAATATCCCACTTCACCTTATGCAGTATGATTTCCAACGGTTATAGCTTTTTACAAGTGTATGCCTCCGCATACAGAGTAACTTCCTACCACTATGAAATCCCGTTGGAATTTTATGATAATTGTCAATAGCGTCAATAACCTGTACCGGTTATCATCTATCATAATGTCAAGAGATGTTATTACTTTCTTCATATGTAGTATAGGGGAAAGTATTGTTTTCATAAAAAAATCGATTTAGAGATTTCAACGGAAATACACGTTTTGAGGTCCCCTGAACACGTTTTGACCCTTTTCTCGGTGATGTCTGTGTGTGTGTGTAAATAGTTTTTTTGTGGGTGCTCTAACTTAAAAACTATTAGTTAGGTCAACGCGAAATTGTATATTTAACACTTTTATGAAAGTCACAAGAACTGATTAGTTTTTAATAAAAACCAGTCAACCGAAAGTGGGTGTTTACTCTTGTCACTTATCTGCTATTTTGAAATATTTGCATTAATATTTAATAAATGAAAAAAATTATTGGAATTACAGTTGTAGGAAATTTAATTTTCTACAACCTTTGTTTGAAATATTTTCCCATATAATGCAATGCATGTTTAAGAGATCTTATATTTTTAGCTGCCACCACCACGCCACCAAGCGACTATTAACAATTGACGCTTAGTTACGTTTTATTGTTAGTAATGCTCCTTTTTCTTTTTTTAATTGTTGGAGCTTTGTGGCTATATCCAATATCGGAAGGCTCATGGTTTAAGTTTATTTCTGTTCTTTGCATAGTCTAAAATTTTCTCGCAGTTTCTTAAAATATTTATTATTATGTAACCTATTTGTAATTTTTAGAAATATTACAGATATGGAGAAAGTCATGTAGTGGCCACCAGTGGCGTAACTGTAGCTTTTGGGCCCCTAGCAAAAAATCACTCAGGGCCCCACTTAATAATGGAATATTTGTTAGTGTGTTCCGAGTATAATGGATATTAATAGAAATAACATAATTATAGTATCTTGATAAACAAAGTATTTATATTTATTATGAATAATTAAATTTATAAATTATTATAAATAATGGATGCAAGGGTGAGGGCCCCCTTGGTCTTGGGCCCTTACGCGATCGCGTAACTTGCGTACCCATATTTACGCCACTGGTGGCCACATCAGATTTTAAAAAATGGAATAGTGCGATGTAATGGCCATTATCTCTTCCAAAAAACAGTCCAACTTCTAATTTAAACTTTTATTTAAACATTTTATTATTTGGAATTTATACTTTATATAAATTAAACAGAAAAAATAATTCATATATTTTTGGAAAATAATTTATTTTATAAAATTGGCTGGACGTTTTATTTTCCAAGCATTCATTCGCGCGATTCCGTTTCCTCCCAAACGATTCATTTCTCCTCGCCCCATCTCTCCGACCTCCCTTCTCCCCTCTTCCCCCCACCCTTTCCACCTACCTCCTCAACATCTCCTCCGCCCCCTCCTGTCGCGCCATGCGTCTCGTCCCCGCGATCCATCACGGGCAGGGGCGAGGGCGGCAACCCGCAATACGTGCGCGTCGTACAAGTGGCGCGATCTTTGTGACCCAAAATGAAACCGAGGGGATGGGTGCGATTTGGAAGAGAAATGGCGAGGAGTCGAGGGGTTGGGAGGGGGAAGAGGAGGAAGGGAAGGAGGGTTGTCGCGGGAAATTGACGACTGCGGAGAGGGAGGGTAAGGGAGTCTCCCTCTCGGCCCACACATCACCCTCCATTCGCTATTCCACCCTCCCTCTTCTCCCTCCCATGCCACCCTCCTCTCTCTCTCTCTCCCACACACACACCTTTCCATTCCCCTGCGACACGCCATCTACCGAGCGACCTCTGGTGCACACCTCACGCACCTACCTTTGAGGCGGCACCGAAGACATTCAGTATGCCCTTTAATGCTTAGGACACGAAAGGAGTTGCCGGAGAGAAGTGTTCCAACAGAGCTCATTCATTTTATAACCCACGGTAAAGAAGTTGCGTTTTATCCATATTAAACTATAAAGCGGGAAACGTTTGATGTAAGTTATTATGTTGTTACAATATGCAGAACAATTTTATCGCTTTTTTGGCCTAGATTTGTCCTTACGGCCGTGCAGATGATATCTCCCCAAATGAAAAAGTTACTATACTAGCTGACAACTAACATGCTCTTACTACTATAGCAACTAAATTGTTCGGGTAATCTTAATCCACGAGTAGACAGTTAAAAACGTTTTTGTCGTCATCCATGGAATGTGACGATGCGTGAAATACAATTCTTTATCTACGTACTTACACCTAAAGTAACTTGCAACTGATATCGCTCATCAGTCGCTTATTTTTATTTATTATCTAATAAAGCATATTTTTAATAATGAAATTCGGAATTCACAATTTTTTTTTCTGCCGTCCAGGACGTAGTTTGGCTTCCTTTTTTTGAGACTGCCGAAGCGCTGTTCAATCTGCAGATTCTTTAGCTATGTCGTGACCAGTTCTTACCGGAATGAGCTAACAGTGCGTCTGGGCTGCCGTTCCCAGTTAAGTATTTCGTCTCCTCTTCAGCGGAAGATGGTTTTCTTCTCCTGTAGCAGCCCAAGGTATTGGGCGTTGTCCCAGTCGATCACAAAATTATATCTTTAGTCCAGAAACTAGTCTGGTATAAACGCAACGATTATTATAATTAACGTGTTCAAATTCTACTATGCATCTAATAGTAAAATTAGAATTTAAAAGATAGAAAATCTGTAAATCGTTAATAATGTGTGCCTGTCGATTTCTCAAACAACCGTTATGAACCTATCGTACCGACGCTTTCGTAAAACTAAATCCTTCCAGAGAAATCTTAAATTAATTTTTCAAAATTTTTAACCGTCGTCACGCATTTTTTTTCTTCTTTTCACCTTGGTACTTCCAAAATCAAACGCAAGAGACACCAGAACTAAAAAATAATCTATCTAAAAGGTCAATGCGGTAATGATATTAAACTTCCGATAACGCATTAAAGAATGTAAGAGCTGATAAATAATAATTAATAAATGTCTTCGCTTACATGGGAATAATATATGAAAGGCTTTCCGGATTCGCTCATGACATGTAACGCCAGGATTATCTTTACGTCCCGATTATATATCACTGATATAGAGAGGACATTACGCACGCCGTGGCAACTCGAAGCGATCAAACACCCCTTCTTCTCTCTCCTTCCCATCTTCCCCCAATTGCGCCTCTCCCCCTCCCTTTCTCCCTCCCCTCTGCCTCTTCCCTCCTTCACACTTCGTTTGGTCGCTTGTTTGGGTGCCACCGGGTGTACCTCCCCGCGTGGGTTGGCGATACAGCGCCCTCACCATTAGTCACCACGACTGAATGTCTGTGTGTGCGTGTGTCATGAGGTCCGCTCTTGAGACGTGGGTGGCCTTTATTTAATATGCTCTCCAACCCCCTCCCTCCCCTCTCCTCCCTCATCTCCCCTCCCCTCCCCCAACGCCGACACCTGCGTCTACTTTTGCCGATTTCGCGACGGGATCGCATAGGGACGTCTCTAATCTTATCTCATTCATGCAGAGCACAATTAATGAGATAGCGACTACGAAACACTACTTGTAAAGCGGTAAGAAATATTGCCATACATGTTATTTCAGCGATTTGCTAATTTTTGCAGCGCACGGAAAACATGCTGAAATCTTTGTAAACTATGGATACAGGGAAATTTCATTTTTAAGAGAAAATATCGATGAATTTTCTTGAATGAAGTTTAAAAAATATCAGTCAGTTGAGTTTTATTCTTTCTTTAAAAGGAAATTTTTGGCTTTTGCTGCATAAATATCCTTCATGAACAACTTTTCGAACCCTTTACGGAGAATTACTAAATATAACAAGTATGATCGTTTTGCTACAAGCATGGGCACCAAAAATGTAATCTCTATAATTTGTTCTTAAATGAAAAATTTTAAGTTCTCTTCCAGAGTACATTTCTTCTCTCATATCCCCCTAGCTATCCGTTTCCATTGGGGCTCACATAGTCTTTCTTCCTTCCTCTCTACCCCTCCCACGCCATCATTTCCCTTTCCTCCCATCCCTGAGCCTAACGCGATTCAAATATTCTTCGTCATCCTTCTCTTCAAAAATTTCCCTTCTCTATTTTTCTCTCTTAACCCATATTGCTTTTTACAGCCAGTGTAGTATTATTACTATCAACCAAGATGGCACACTGCTGTCGACATTCATCCTTAAGGCTAAATTGACGAACTATGTCTCTCGAGTACCCGTAAAAAAGTTGAGAAAATAAGACGAGCATTTTAACTGCAAGGTAGCCTTCATCAGAGGTTATTCACGATGTTCTGCTATAAGCGAATCACTTCTGATGGTGGTTGCTTCGGTCTAGGATCTGGGTCGGCAACTTGTGACTCGTGGGCCGTACGCGGCTCTTTAAAGACTTAGATGCGGTTTCATAAGCCAACACCATCTCTCACATAAAGCACCTAAGCGTCAGAGTTGCCCGTAACTTCAAATGCCGAAAGTACACGTTTACTTATAAGAATGTCCTGAAATGTGAATAGAAATTTTTGTACTAAGAATCCTTATTCACGTCTACTGCGGCTTTTCTAATGTAGGGTTTTAAATGCGGCCCTCCCTGTGAATTTGGTTTCCCGCCACGTTCTAGGACGATTCGCCACCGCCAGTTCGCCGTCATAATATTTTCTCTTATTCTCAACATGACAATACAATGGAAAACATGATTTAACAAGACATTGCAACGCAAACCAACGAAGAAGAACGTATTTTAAGAATTGTTGGAGAAAATACCAACATGAACATCAACTTCGCAGTCTAATACACAATTAGGAGTTAGCTAAATAATGTGCGTCACCATAATTTTTTTGTACCAAACAATGCCTTCATTAGTTTTTTTATGTATTTATGGCTTTAAAAAATTGTTGAGATTTTACGCATAATGAATAAAATAAAAATATATTTCTTTGTCTACTACATTTCCCTTATTTATTCTTACAATTACTTGAAAGTAAAGTTTGCTCAGCCGTATGTATTCAATAATATAGCAAGGAACTGGCCCGTGGCGAAATGTACCGCGGTGTAACGTCTGGCAGCCAACTGTCAGCGACGAACTGTCCCATTCCTTGCCTGCTTTTTAGCCGAAATGCAATTCTAGTTTTCGTAGTCATTTCGTCTATTGGAGAGACATGTTTAGCAGTTTGATTTCATCCAAAATGCGAACTCTGTAATCCTCTTATTAACTAATCCTAAAGGCCATTCATTCCTTGCAAATATTTTATCATTATACTACCCTATGTTGAGATGGCAAGCTTTATAAGCCACTTATACCTGAATAACTCTCCCATTGGGTCTTAAAAGGAAATTTAACAGCGAAACAGGAAGGAATTTGGAGATTCTTTCAGCATAATCACTATATTGCCGAGATATTTAGGTGCTTTTTCTTGATCTGGTGTCCAGTCGTCGTGTTCACGTGTGCATGCTGCGTGACTGTGATCACCGACGCGGTTATTCTCTGGGAAAACCGTAAACCAGGATTTTTAAAGCGTGCTTGTTTGGTCAGTGGCGTGAAGGGTGACTATAAACCACGTGGCTTTGATGAACTCGCGAACCTCGCTCGTCTTTTACTTATAAATTTTATTGCAATCAGAAGTAAATTATCTGATCTCTTCGTGATGATCCCTTCCTTGCGTAATTCATTCCCATTCTCTCCATTCCCAAAGATGATATTTTTTTAGAAAATTCTTAGCTTAAAAAAATCGCCTTAAATGACGTTCATGAAAGTATAATATTGAATCTCTCTCTCTCTCTCTCCCCATCTATTTCGCGTGAGATATTCCTCCGTAAAATTCTGGTCACGAATTGTCGCTTTCCACTTGTCTTTTTGAAACGTTCTGCACACGTGCTGCCTCTAAGATGGGAACTCGTAGTGCACTAGTGAAATTTCTTCCCAGAAAGGTTCTTTATAAGGATAACTTTAGCCAAGACACGTTCTGAAAGTTCCTTAAAACTCCAAAACTAAGAATTTTATATTATAGTTTACTTTTCGTGTCTGGGAAAACATGCCAGTTAAATGTCTAGATTTTCTACCAACAACGTTTACGATACCTAGGTGTTAATATTTATATCGTTAAATATAATCGAGTCGTAACTTACCACGGAATTTATGATGAATTATTTGTAAATGTTATATGTTTCGTATTTACCTTTCAAATAAAACCTTTAAATTTCGCATTTTGTCAAAACGACGATTTGACAAGGCTGTATTTTAACTTTAAAATTTTACCATATTCCATAATTTTCAGCCCAAAGAATTCCATTGCTTCAGGCGAAGTATACGAAAATCTTTGCACAAAAATTCAGATTAAAATTTTACATATTCTGTGAACATTGGGCTTTAAAAATTAAACGGAAATTTATTCGTAAACGCTTCTAATATTTAATTAACCCTAAAATGAAAAAAATACATTTGAACCCACATAGAAAATTAACGCATTGGCGCTAGCAGTTGTAATAAGAATGATATATTTCAATTCATCAGATTAAAATTATTTGCACAAAAACCAATTTAATGAATCTTATATATGTTTTGAATAATATCTTAGAAATATATTACTTGAACTTTTTCTCGAGTAGATGAATGTAAAAAAAAAGAACCGTCTAGGGTTTTGAATGCTTAATAAGTTGATAATGATGAACATGATCAATCGTCCAAATCGATATTATTTTTCTCTCTGCGGAAATAGTACCAAGTTATCTATTAATACTGTTTTATTTTATTTTACATACGACTCTGCCTACTAAGTTTCTCTTAAAATGAAAGTTATCCTTAACTAGAGAGCCTGTTACATGATTCGCATGTATAACAGTTTTCATTTGCTCACTTTTAACAAAAAATATTGTTATTCATCATTTTATTTTAAATTTTAAAACTGCATGGTCACCAAAACTATTTTAAAACATTTATTTTACAATAAATCATCAGTTTACTATATTTCAATATGAAATTTAAAGAAAAGGTACAATTAATTCACAAAGATAAGGAATATAAGCGTAAATTAATTAATTAGATTTTAAAAAATCGTATCGATTAACACAAAATAATTTCAGGTAGAATTAATGAATGAAAATGTAATGTATTTTCACATCCCTTTAAATCGCAAATTACGAAAAATCTCCTCGCTAAACCGTATATCTATCATTACCTTATTATTAAATGGTTCATCCTGTTGAAAAGTACCTCGATTTGAATTTTTAAAGACTTCAATTTAATTTACACACTGCATAAATTGTGTATTTAAAAATCCTCAAACTAATTTATAATGTTTTAAATAAACGTTTAGGGGTAAAAATCTATCGAAATGAATCTTGCAGGAATACATATATAATGGTTTTAAGGAAAATAATAACTAATTACCATTTTTTAAATTAAAAAGTAACTCGTCTTAACTTGGTCAGAATTTCTCTTCAACAAATATAGACTTTTAGCGTTTAAAACATATTTTTGAACGAACGGAGGCGCTGTAATGTGATGTCCGAGTTCGTTCTACTCTATTCAATCTATCTCTATTCTAATGAATAATAAATAGCAAATATAAAAAGTCTTATTATACCCATTAGTTGGTATTTACTCTAAAAAGATACTATTTATGTTTGCCGATTTGATGAGCTCTAAGTTCTATCGGGAAATGCCAGAACAGATAAATTAGCAACGGACGGATATTACGATAATTAAGCATTACGAAAGAGAAAAAGAAAAATTAAAAGAAAATATATAGAGGTTCTCATAAATACGAATGTGGATAATCGTTCATACCTTCATACTAAATAAATCGTACTTTGTTTATACTCGTTGCTACGAATGACAATATTTGTTTAAATACAATATTTGTTTATAGTTGCTGCTACAATAAAAGTTTTGGCAGATTAAGAATATATTGTTTTATTAATCTTTCAAATTAATCGCTCTTTTTAGGTCTTCTTCTTCATCTAAAGGCTAAGCCTTGTCGCTGCAACCATGAACTCCTGTCCTCTGCCATTCTCTTCAACATCTCGTATTTCTCAACTCCCATCACTGACTCCACGTCATCTAGGTATTTCTTTCTTGGTCTGCCTCTTCCTTTCTTCCCTAAAAGTTTCCCCTCCAAGATGTTCACAATTAATCCATTATGTCTAATCATATGGCCTAAAAATTTTGCCTTCCTTTCTTCCATTCCTCTGATCAGTTTCCTTTCTTCTTTTACTTCTTCCAAAACTTCAAGGTTTGTCTTTCTCTCTGTCCAACTTGTCTTTAACATTCTTCTCCATATCCACATTTCTGTCGCTTCCAGACGGGACCTCTCCCTCTTTCCTAACGTCCAACTTTCACTACCATAAAGTAAGGTACTCCAGACAAAAGCTTTTGCAAAGGATTTCCTTACTTCCAAATTCATATGACTGCTTGTCAGTAGGTTCCTTTTGCATTGAAAAGCTTGCTTTGCAAGTGCTATTCTTCTTTTCACTTCCTGTACGCATCTATTATCTTCAGTAATTGTACTACCTAGGTAGCAAAACTGCTTCACCTGCTCAATTTCCTGATTGTCTATAATATAACCAAGATATATAAACAATAACGTCCCGATCTCTGATTGGCTGGCCAGTCAACCAATAAAAACCTACTTAAAAGTTTGCCGACGATTACGGCAATATAATATAAGAAACTCTCCACCAGAGAGCTTTTTAACTTTGTTTAATCATACTATACTCGATTACTATTTTAAAGATTTTATGAATGACATAGACTGTAGTAATTTAAGCCGAAACGGTGCGATTTATCACAATCGCAAGAGTCATAATCCAGTGCCGCAATATTAGAACAATTTTTTTCTCACTCTCCTTCATAAGTTCGTCTTTTCTCCTACCCCTCTCCCAAAAATATTTCTTCTCACATCCTCGATTTCTACCTCTCTCCATCTTTCATCGTATCCCCCTACTCTTCTTATCTCCGTTCTTCATTCTCTCCTCGTCCCGACCACTATATCTACACATCACTCCTCTCACTTCACTCCTTACAATCCCTCCCTTCTCCCCCTCCTACAATCAATTTTCCTTAGCTAAAAACCTTAACGACTCCGTTCCTGAATTGTACACTCCCCATTTATGTGCCTCTATAAGAATCTATACCATAGCTGCCACTATTCTTACTCCATCCCAGATACTGCTCCTATTTTACTATTCCTCCTGCACCACCTCCCTCCACGTCTCCTCCACTCTATCCTCTATCCTCTCCTCCACCCTCCTCCCCCCCCACCTCCCTCTCCCTTATTCCGCGGCAGGGCACCATAATGAGTCCGTTTGTGTTGTCGGGGGCCCTCTGCCCCGTGTGAGGTCCTGCTAATTAATCGCCTCCCCTCCCTCCTTCTCTTTCTCTCCCTCCCCATCTCTCTCCCTGCCACCCATTGGTGGACAGAGGCACTGGAGCGCTTCTCATCATCTTCCTTCCAGGCGAAGCCTTTCTCCGCTCGCCTCCGCATTCTGATTGTCATTTTTTTCTCTACCACGGCGGCGGTCGAGCCACTCGCTCGTTTGAGGCCGCCCGACAAATGACTTCTACGCTCCGCGGACGCGTCCTGACGATTGCTTCGCCATCTGTCATGTCGGATACGGTGGGAGCTATCGTGGTCTGCTGGGGCTTTGGAAGGTGGAATGAGGTCGTTATTAATCACGGTTTCTCAATATTTTCCAGTACGATTTCAGTGTTTCCAAAACTTTGTGCATTGTATTTGATTATTTAATTTATCTTGTTATTAATAATCCGAAGATTGATAAGAAGTTCTTCTATTTTATTCACTATAAATTACATTAGTCAACTAATTATCATTGAGTAAGGGGATTGATCGATTAACATTATTTCATAAGTATCCACGTTAAATACATAACGCTATGGTAGATAGTCTACGTGCATAAACGTAAATTCTGATGATTTTCCCTAGGCTTATCCTTATTGTGCACGAATTTCTATATAACGTTATTATTCTCTCCATAAAATTTGACAATAATATCGCTTCATCATTTTTGCTTAAAAGCAGTGCTCGAATTAGAAAATTTTAACAACAGGAAAGCTAGGAACCGGAACATTCTTAACTGATTTTTTACAACAGGATCGCTATGGGCTTCATTTTGTATCAAGTGGAACGGCGTTTCCATGCGTTCCCGCATAATTCGAGCACTGCTTAGAAAGATAAGAATCATTGCTCACTGAAATGTTTTCATTGATTTTTCTCTCATACCTTGTATTGATATCACAAGCAGAAATTGATTGCTCAAAATTCTTCATTAAAGACAATAGAACAGAACAATTAAAAACCACACCTTACGAATATGAATACTTTTCAAAATACCTATTGTATTCAATATTTAACCCGTTTAATCTATAGTTGAAAAGATATACATTAAGACATTTTATTCAAATAGAAAAGTTACAAAAATCATTATATATATAGAAAAACCTTTCCTCTAAACTACACGCCGATAAGAGAATATTTATTTTTTCGCACGAAAGAAAATAGGAATAAAAGTATAATTGAGTAGTTTTTATCATATATAAATGCTCAAGAAAAAAGTTTCTAGAGGCCGAAGCATAGTAGCATATAAATGCCCCAGCCTCCATGCTTTGGCATAACTAGAAATGGCGATCAAGGAAATTTTCCAATGAAGAGAAGTCAACAGGAGTTGTACATCAGAGAAAAACAAATCCAAGCAGATGCGCGTTAAAAGTTCATTTAATTGTGCATGAAAAAGAAGAGTTTTGTCATCGTTTCCGAGCATTTATAATGCATGATAGAAAATATAATTTAACTAAATGAATTTCTTTGAATTCGGGAGTTTTGTATTCAAATTATTTTTAAACATAAAACTGAATCAACCACACGTATGCCATGTTACTTTTTCTGGCATCTTCTGTTATTCTTCGGATAATGTCTGTCATTTTCTCTTAACCTCTCAGCCGATCAGTCGCACCTCTCGACTACTCTCCCATGCGACTCCTAAATTCTTGAATAACGTCACATCTCTTCTATAGATCCTTAAAAACGCGCACCAACTTCTTATCCCGACAACGCAAATACTACACTTTATCCGACACCCTTAATGTATGCCTCCCCCTTTCGTTCTAAGGCCCTCCCTCTCGCACCCTATCTCCTTCCATTTCTCCCTCGATTCGTCCCCCTTTTCTTTCCTTCCCCTCGTGCTTAACCTACAATGGGGTACTAAAAGATCGATATTATGTAGGTTATTCCCTTTCGCTATTCGATTCGTGTTGGAGACGCTGCATGCATTAATAATTTGTCCGATGATCACCTACTCTTAAAAACTCGAAATTTGCTATTTACCCCAAATAATTTGATATACAGGTGGCCCTAGAACTAACGCGGAATCACCGTGCGCGGACTCGCACTAACGCGGTTGAAGTACGTGGGGCATGGATCGCGCCGTACGCAGCCCAAGGTTCGCAGTAGCACGGTATATCTGACTCAGTAGTGTTATCTTAGCAGGTTGATGAAATTTTTTCTTCAAAAGAAGTTTCTTCGGTCCTTTTAGCAAGATCTCATTTCCCTTCGACGAGTTTATTGGATTCCTTTTGGTTAGGTCAGTCCAGCTTATTTATGAAAATAACCCATCCTAGCAAAAATTAACAGAGAAACAAAAATTACTTCTATGTATTTTATGCAGTTATTTGGTTTGAATACGTTTAAGAAATATAACATGAATTTTTTGTAAAAATAAACACTACAATTTATATTAGGGATTTTGGTTTTAATGTCTACCAGAAAAGGTTTCGGAACCTAAACTCATTTTTACCACAACAACAGTACCCCGCCGAACGCAGAATCGCCGTGCGCGTTCATTGGCTGGAACGTAACCCCCGCGCTTGGCGGGGGTCACCTGTAATTTATTTAAATGCAACATATTTCTGATTCGATTAGTTAAATTGATGCAACAATGGATCTCACATAGTTTTAGGTTCTAGTGCAGGGATGGCAAATAGGTTTTCATTAGTCTGCCAAAAAGATTTTTTTATCGATGAATTTACCTCCGTACTTATTATTATATTAATATGGATTTATTCGATATACATTTAAGTGTTCAAAGGGTACTAGTTTTCATATTGATAATTTTCAACTTGATCTACGGCCAAAAGAGAAACAATTACACACACTTATCATTGGAAAATTAAAAACTAAAATTAAAATGTTATATTTATTTATTCATTTGAACTTTTTGGTGCAATTTTTGAAGAAAGCTATTCGAAGTTTGGCGCGTAATTTATAGATTGAAAAGCTACACAAACAGCTGAAACTTCGTCCGTTAGTCTGTTTCTGCGCATGTATTCAGATTTTAGTTAATATGGCTAATGCCTGGAATTCAGTACCCGAAAAATAATACATTAAAAAATAAACTTAATGATCGTTAGGTTTTAGCGTGCCAAGTTTTTGCACGCGTGCCATCTATTTGCAATCCCTGTTTTAGTGCATTAGAAACGTTTGACACATCGCTACGGATTAAAATAACGATTAGGATTAGCAGGCATGCCGAGTTGGAATAAAAGTTTGAATTAATTCCTTACTCTCCCAAAGTACCTCCCTAACCCCGATTCCGCCCATTCTCTCCTTCCTCTCAATCCTTCTCTCCTACCCTGAGCATCCCTCAATCCTTATTTCTCTCCTTCGATCCACACCTCATTCACTTCCCCTCCCCCCTTTCTCTCCCCCCTTTCCATCCCCCTTTCCTATCCCCCTCTCCCTCATTCAGGCTCTTCTCCAGCATACCTCTCCTCTTACCTCCGCGTCACTCGAGGGACCTCACCGTCCCTCCGCGTCTCCTCTCCCCCCTCACCCCTCCTCCTCTCTCCTCTCTCATCGCCATCTCCTTCTTTTCCCTCGTTCTCTCCGTTCCCCACCATTCGTTACCCCTCGTTGTTAAGACCGCATTAAAATGTTAGTTATGGGGCAATTACCCTGAAATTATGAGATTAGGTATCGCCGCCCCGAGATTAGCACTTGAGGCTGTGGGAAGAGCGGCTTCCCGGAGTATAAATTCATGGGAGGTTGAGGATTAAGAGGGAGGAATGGTGAAGGGAAGGATAAAGGGGGGAGGTATCGGAGGGGCGGAGGAGAAGGTGAGAAGGGTGGAGGAAGGTGGGATTAGGGGCTGGTGAGGAGGGGACGGAAAGTAACCGGGCGACGGAGATCCCTAATTGTTTTCCTTTGCTTTGCGGTAAATCAGTTGCCGAGTGCATCCTAGCGTGCTTAAGCACTAGGTACAGTCCACCGGGCTATCGAGATGGGAAATAGATGGAAGTTTTTTCCTTTCCTAAAATTGGAGTCGCGGGCAGAAAGCTAGGTGATTGCCTTAAAAAAATCAAACGGTTGCTCAAATGCTTTCGGATGCGCAATGACTGCTGCGTAGGATTCATCTCAGGATACATTCGGTAATTAACGGAGAGAGGTGGTGGGAAGTAAGAGCGTGGCAACGGCTTAAGCGACGCATCTATAGTTTTCGCGATTTTGTTTTATTTATATTGGATTTTTTTTTCAAGGAGACCTATTGTATGTATCCTCTTGATCTAATTTACCAGATCTCAAATAATTTCAACAACTCTTAGTTAAATTAAGCCATTCGGAATTCTGGCAAAGCCGGCGATTTTCTTTGTAAGCATCTTTTCTGCCATATCCGATTAACTATAATGCTAAGGATACAAGCAAGGATACTCTAGTTAAGTGAATCTATCTTAATTACAAGTGGCATTATATTAAATGTATGCAACACTTAAGGACAGTTCATTCTGTTCATAATCATTTAATTAATATATTTTCATTTTCAGATTCAATATTAAAGTGTAAGCACGCTCCATCAAAATATATCTCAAAGAGTAATAAATCAAAAGCACTAGAAAACTATATTAATGATGTGCAAAATTATACTCCAGTAATTATTTCATAAAGAAATTCATAAATTAGGTGTAGTGATATTAATTGGGCAATCAATTAATTATTTACAGAGAAATCTACGGCGCGGATCTTCATGATTTGAAAAACAATATATGATGAGAAAATCAGTAAAAATATTTTGTGTGACTCAAAATACGAAACCATTTCGAAATTCAAAAGACTATATCAAGAACATCACATTAAAAACCATACTAAAAGTTTAATACTGAGCGTCCAAGATCTATAAATGCAGCAGCAACCCTGATTCCGCCTAGGGTTCCAAAAGTTTGCAGTAAAGTAACTTAACATGAAAGAGAATACTTCGAGAATTTTTCAAGTACTTGAACATTAACGCCTTCATGTGGCACGTTTCAAAGCATTTATTCTTAACTCTAAGAATGATATTCTCTAAGCGTTTAGCTCGGTATTATGGCTTTAAATTTGAAGACTTTTAATTAAATGAATTATTTCAAAAAGTGAATAGAATTTTTTTTAAATGCAGCTTTGTAAATAACGCAGTTATTTACACTTTGATTATGTCCCAATGAATTAAAGAGAATTTTAGTACCAACAGGCGTTGTTTGTACTGGATAACGCGGTTAATTTTACTGCTTTATCCTTTTCATATGCGTTATTTAAAAATCAATTTTACTTTGGTTTACTGAAAACAATTTGATCGCCGTGATAAAGTTACAACAACCAATCAAAGGAATACTAACAGGAGTCAGAATAGAAAATAATGTTCATCGTTATAGGGTTGAAATTTAAAAAATTAGATTCTATTAACCTAAATAAATGTTTTCCTTAAAGCGTTCCCATGAATAATTACAACCCCTTTAGAGGAGGAATGTCTAAGTCATATGGGAGCCAACCCCCAATTTATTATTTCAAAATGGCTGTCTCTGAAACTTCAATGCGTTGACGTCAAAGCTAAATGAGCTCCCTCTCGGAAGATCAATGCGAATCACCTTCCGTTTGTTGTGACATCTGAGCAGTTGGCCCCGGAGGCAAAAGCTGCGTCTCCAAGAGCAGAAGTAGGAGGAGAGGGGGAGAGAGAGGAGGGGAGGCGCGAAAGGGAGAGGCGAGTGGGAGAAGAGGGGGAGAGAAGGAGGAGAGAGGGAGGAGGAGGGTGTAGAAACGAGGTCCTGTCGCCTTTCAAACACCAATGTTCCTACAAGAAGCCCGTAAAGCGTTTTTCTTTCACTTGGTTTGAGGGTTGAAAGGCAGAGCGTGTGGGAGGGGAACATGTGAGCTGCTGCGGCACCAGGGGAGGAAACCTAACCCCTCGATTCCGTCCTTCTCATCCCTTCTAACTTCTAACAAAAAAAACTCCCCCTTTTCATGCCTTGCTTCTTTCTCTATCTCTCTCTCTCTTTTTCTCTCTCTCTCTCTCTCCTCCTCCTTCTACCGGCATTTGGGAATGGGAAGGGAGATAGCTTAGCGGCAGGGCGCCTCGGCTCCCTCCCTCCCGTGGTTTTTTCTCTCTCTCTCTCTTTCTCTCCCTACGAATGAAAAATGATTCGTCGAAAAGGGAAGTGGTGCGGTCTGATGAAAGGGAAAAGAGTTCACCACCGATGCCCAAGGACTCCGCCATTAATTCCCAAACAATCACTTACTTTCTCCCCCCACTCCCGACCTTCTCCTCCTTCCCCCTCCCTCACCCAACCCACCCTTTCTTCCAGACAACGATCGCAGAGTGACACTCGCGAGATCTCTCCCTGAATAATTACCGGTGCCTAAAATTTTCGTGTATGACTAGGAAATAATAAATGGATAACACGGAGTCATAACCGGATAAAAATTCGACGCGTGATGCGAAGGGATCGCGAGCGAAAAATGATGTCGAGGGTATTTAAGGTTCCCTAATGGTGCCGGAGGGGGCGGGTATCGATTTGTGATGGGGCGAGCGTCGGTGGCAGCTGTGGGAGAATGCGGCTTTGGGGAGGCGGAGTGCGTGCCTGCGTGGGTGACTCGCGTGAATAGGATGGGTAGGCGGAATGGATTTGACGGGAGCGAGAAGAACTACTAGGATGTCGGGTATGGTGATTCTGTTAGAGATCCGCTGTTAGGATAGACGGATTGCGTTAGAAGATAACCTCCGTGCATTCCGGGGATGATAAACTTGCTTTAGCACGTTTTATTAAAAAGAAGAAAAACGTGCTTATCTGATCACTCTTATCTGTCCGTCCGTCCATCCGTCTGTGTACATTTAACTTTATTTTAGAGATATTTGGAAACGTTTTTTGAATTATACAGCTCTTATCAATCCATCAAATTTCCACCGATTGAATTTTTCGAGGTAGTTCAAAGATTTTCCGCTAGATGGCTTCAAATTCGGAAAAATAAAAAATTTCCAAATGATACTGTAGGCAAACTACTGGGAACATTAGAAAGTTTCTTTCTGAATTATATAGCTCTTATCAATTTATGAATTTATACTGATTGAGTTTTGCATTAATTCGTGAGGTTTCACGCGTGGGAATATTTACATTCTAATGGTGGGGGTTCTCCATTCCTCATAGGAGGAGGAAAACCAGAACCCTGAAAATTTTTAAGATAAAGTTCTTTCACCTCTTACTGTAGCAAGTATATATTACTTGTTTTTTTATACTGCTGATTTTGAAGAAACACCTCTCTAATCTCCTGTATCTTTAACTGAACTGCAGTACTTAAATTCAGAAGTAATTTTGCCAAACTACAGATTTCTCTCTATTTATGTGGGTTAGCTTTATGCGAATTCGCTATTATGCGGAAAAATTATTGCTACCGGAATTTCTTTTTATGCGTCTTTGATTCGCTCTTATGCGGTTACGCGGCCAGGGCAATACGAATGCAAGAAATTTCTCCACTACACCACAAGGCGACCATTCACCCTTATGCTGTGCGTATTAATACTACAGTAAAAGAGATGAGAGTGGAGAGGATATTGTAGAGTGGAGATGATACGGAGGTTTCGTGTGATACTGTTTGAGCACACTTGAGAAGTTTTTTCTCCTTGCCCGCGGAACTTGCGTTGGGTTAAGACAACTCTCCAGCACTTTAACCTCCACTATTATGTCACTCACAACAGCCACCACTTGTGCTCGTCTGATTCCTTTCATTGGCGAGTATAATTTAGTGATAATTGTTTTAAGTTTGCATTTGGCGCATAAGAAGTCGTTATGGAGTGAAAGAAGAGCGTCTTGGGGGGGAGTTAGGATTGCTTGTGGAACGTATCCCTATCTTTTACATGTAAATATGGGTTCTGTTTATGCAAATTCGCTTTATGCGTCACTTTTCTGAAACTTAACCCCCGCATAAAGAGAGGGAAATCTGTATATCGCAAATTGTCGAGAATACTACAAAATTGAATATTGCTTTTGAAAATTTTAAGGTTATGATTTACCTTAGAAAATGTTAAGGAAGGACAATTAATAAGACTCAATCTAAATAGAATATAAAATGAATGGAACGCAAAAAATATTTTCAGCGGTAAAATGGAATTATTCGCGAATTCAACAGCACCTGGATTCATATAGAAAATCATAGATATTCAAATGGTTTGTTGAAAAAATAAGAAATGAGATGAAGAAGATTGCCATTGCTGTTTCAGCACAACATGTTTTGTGATCACATTTTAATTTCTGGTAAAATACCCAGTACTTTGTAAAGATGATTTAAATTTCTTTCTTACACTAAATATCCGTATCCGAAAATAAATGTTGCATTTATTTTAATAATTTGAGGAATGTACTTAAAATGCTATGAACTCAAGGTTTTACCGCGTACGTTCATGCAAGCGTTGCGTGACCATGATCAAATCACGGCTTCGTGGATTTAAGCTTTACTATTAAGAGAACGTGGTGAATTGCTGCAATAGGATGGACGAAACGCTCTGTTAGCTCCGTTAGCCATATATATCTTAAAGATCTTTCCGAGTCAGCTATTTATCCAGGACGACTCTCAGAACTTGTCCGATGCTTTTCAAAGATACGTTAGAGAACCAAAAAGGAAGTCACCTATCCTATCACGATAAAGCAATTTATAACGAATTTCAGAAACTAATTTAAATTCTAAGGTCTATTTAGTATGAAATGAAATAATTACGTAGAAATCCATATCTCATAGAAATTTAACCATCAAAACTGTAGCAACGTGTTTATAAATAATCGTAAGAATGTATTACGAGTAAAGAAAATTTGTGAGCGATAGTTGTGATGTCTTCGGCGCAGGAGTTACATATTGGCGATGAAAATAATGAAATGCGATAAGAGAACAATTTCAAATTTCTCGTATGGGATCGGTGAGTGAAATTTGAGCTATTTGTGGGATTCGATATTCATCGCGGAAGGAACATAGACGACCAAAAAACAAATTCCTTTAGAGATAATCCCTTTTACCGATATTTATTTGAGATCTTTTTGTTTCATATAAAGGCATTCTTGCTCATATATTGGGAGAAAACGAAATAAGCGTAAATTCATCTTTTATTCGAGATTAAAATGCTAGGATGGTAAAAATTATCGCGAAAATGTGCTTTGGCATGTACGAAATTATTTATACGACCGTGTTACGACTGCGGTAGTCACACGAATTCAAGATTCTATAATAACAGTTGAACAAGGGCAGATGGAATGAGAAAACACGACGTACGTAACATACGATGCGTGATAACGAAAGATATGAACTCGCAGTGGCATGCGTGCTAGTGCCTGGAGATCAGTGAATAGCGAGAAGGAATGTAATGGACAAAATATAAAGATTGAATGGAAATAAATTAGATTTAGCAAATATGGTGGGTTAGGGGAGAAATAAGAGGGGGGGCGTAAACAAGGTAGGGGAAAATGCGACGGGGCGGGTGGGAATTGGGGGAGTTTTTCGGGGGATTTCAGGAGCTAGGAGGAGTGGATGGAAGGGGGGAGAAGGTGAGGGGGCGTTTGATGGAGTGGATAAGGGGGAGAGAAGTGGCATGAACTGAGTGGGACGTAGTGATGGGGAAATTGATAAAATAAAAAAGTAAGGAAGGCAACGTGTCGCACTGTGTCTGCCGGTAACAAATCACGTGACATAACCAAGACGTGACCATAACCGAAGCCGGGAGAGGGAATGGGAGGGGTAGGAGAGGGAGGTGATATGAAGGAAGAGAGAATATGACGAGGGGCAAAGGTTATAAGGAAAAAGACGCATCAAGAGAAGATGTGACATGGGAACGTGAAAGGTCGAGTAAAATAATCATAGGTTCGTAAGAGAGGGAATATGAGATATAAAATGATAGTTTGGCCATAGATCGGGGCATTTTAGAGAGAGTGACGAAGTGAGTTAAACTGAAATAATTTGTTTGACTTTGGAGAGAGTTGGAAAGAAATTATAAAAAAGTGGAGTCGTTTTCTTCTTAATTTCATTATGGTCACTATCTCAATTGTACAGGAAAAATACTATTTCTTTGTAAATGGGATATGTAATTAAATTTAATTAGCTAAAGCTAAATATCGAGAAATTATGGAAAACATTCCTAATCAAGTTCCGTCTCAGCTGAAATTTAACTCAGTTTATATGGTCTCTTTGTCACATAATATTAACTGCTTTCTATCTCAAATTGTCTTGGCATTGACTTTCATAAGTATAACTTCTGCAAAATTTAAAAATCAAATAGAAAATAATGTTACTTATGATATATACTGGCACAATTTTGAAAGACAACAAATTTGCCATAACCTTTGCTGATATCGTTGGATTTTGTATGCATTTATTTACAAAAGAGGTGTTATCCTTTCAAAAATCATTAATATCTCTTTACAATTGTTACTATTACTTTGTAGACGTAAGAAAAATTACCTTGAAATTAAAAATGTTAATTACATGAAAGTTAACAACTGGAAGGATAAAATACTGGGAATATGGAAACTGCTACAGTTATTCGATAGATTAATCTGAATTTTTTATCAAAATCTTGTTATGCTAAAAAAAATTCCAAAAAAGAGATATCGAGCTTACCTTATATCTGGTAGGTGTCCAATTTACGGAGAAGATAACATCCTGTAGCCAAAAAACTGTTGGAAAATTCGAATGCGCATTTCGGCTGCAAAGTAGTCAACTTCATGATTGGATCAACGGTTCTCTTTGCTCTTTTCTCCAACCAATATCACCCCAGAGCTAACCTCCATCTTATACTTATACTTATACACCCGAATGGTGGTCTATTTCGCACCCAGCGTATTTCATTCTGATGGAGTCCTTCATGTCAAAACTTGAATCTTTAACAAGGGATTAATGATGTGGTGGTTCCCCTTTGCTCTCCATATCGCAGTACTGTCGCGGATGTGATGGTTTTCATCTTCAACCACATTCATCTGTTACGCAGCTGTTCCAGTTGTTTCGACTTCCACCTGCATACGGAACTGAAAAATCTGCTGGCCTCCTCCAGGGGGTTGATACTTATTTAGCGGCGGGATCTATTCGCCACAACACACAATCGTCCTTGGATTTATGTAGCATAACCAAAGGTTTGTCCACTATATCCTAATTGTTCATGGCTGCTTAATCGTCGAGTTGGCTCAATTATTTCGCAGCTAACCTCTGTATCTAGAAGCTGTTCTACCATCCGCAACTCGGTGGACATCTGGTAGATTAGAGCCCAGTTTCAGGAGTTGGTTCTAGAAATATCAATATAAAATTATATGAAATGATTTTTACAAATAGGTGTTTTTACCAAAAACTTTACTATTGAAACCAATAACGATTTCTTGAAACAGGTCACATATAAATAAAGATAATACTTTGAAAAATCGATTAATGTTTCATTTTACGCATGAATTATCGAAAATTACTTTTGAGGCAGTAAATTTTATTTCCCGGTGTTATTAGAGACATATTTAGATTGCGCCATAGGTATACACATTATGACTTAATTTTATTTAAATCGATTTATGCTAATCGCTCGTTTTAAAATCGAGCGCATTATAATAATATTAAAAACACATTAAAGTGATCAACTATATATTTAATTATTGAAAATGCTCGTTATTTATGCTCGTTGCTACATTACATAGCTTATCTATTCCACAAAAATGTGTTGCCGTTTGGTTAGAAACTTGGCAGTAATTTACATTGGACCCATTTAAGGTCAATATTACCTCTTTCATACCATTTATGTATCAAAATATCCATTACGAATTCATACTACAGCCAGTTATTGTTTATTATAACTTCTTTAATAACTAATTTGTGCAGCATGTTATCTCAGAAAGAGAGAGGGAGCCGGGGAAGAAACGAATGATCGTAGTAAAGCATCTGTTAACATTAATATTTAAATACCTTAATGTTTTAATTTTATTTTTAACGCCAAAATTTGGCAGTTTATAGATATATTTTTTATTATAGGTTATAGGTTTCCGTATTGTATATATGCATACATAAGCAGCATATATAAGAAATGGATAGAAAAATAATTTAGGTCGAACTATCGGATTTTGTAGAGTATTTTTTTAAAACTATAATGAATATTGAGGAACCGAATGATGTCGCTGACCCCTTTGGGAAAATGTCGATCCCTCTCAGCACTGGTTCTCCAGTTCAAGTACCGCCAATATGCCCCACACTCCAACAGTGTCTGATCTCACAGAATCCCCTAAAAGTCGAGAAAAGACGCTAAATCCAAATAATCAATCAATCACTCCCTTTCCACCGCAATTCCCTTACGTTGCTCCCTCTCTCTCCATCCGCTCCCTCCCACTCCTTCCTTCCTTTCTCTCTCTCTCCCTCCCTCATTCCCCTCCCAACTCCGTTCCCCGCTCCCTTGATGAGTGCCCTCTCCCGCAGCTGATTAGTGCTCCAAACTGGCAAAAGGGGGATCTCAGCCCCGGAAATGACGCCTCTTGTGATGACGCACACGTCTCCGGAGATACGCAGTCTCTCTCTCTCGAGTAAGAAGAAATGATCATCTTCTCTGCCCCTCCCATCTCATTCGCCCTCACTCTTTCACCTCCCCGTCCCTCATTATCACGCCCACTCTCTCCCATACTCACACTTCCCTCCCTTTCCTGCACCCACCTCCCCCTCCTCCTCTCTTCCCTGGCTCTCCCACTTCCCGTTTCCTTTCTCCATCCACCTCACTAGCTCGCTACACATTCCCTATATCCCGATTTCACGACTTCCGTCTCGCACGAAAAATGTCCATCTCGTAGAATATCGAGACGGCTAAAGGGAGTTTGATCCAACTCCGAGCGAAAATGATACCGTGGCTAATAGTTGTATCGTGTGTTTAGGGAAACGGGATCCGCCCCTGGCAAGTGCTAAATTAAATTGGTGTCCCGTGACGAGGAGTTTTGGCAGATATAAACCGCTGAGTACGAAATGTACAATTTTGCCTTCGGCGGCAATCGGAAAGCAATTTTTAATTTAATTTAAATGAACGCCTTATGTCGTGTTCATCCGTCCGCCTGTTTCCTCTCCGAAACTTCTGGGCGGATTTTCATGAAAATTGATATTAAGGACTTTAGGGCAAAGAAAATGATATATAAGTGGTTTACATAACCTAATCAGGAGTGCCAATTTACTGAAAGCAAAAGATGTACTGTCTGTCATATCTCGTAAAATATTTTTTCTGTAACTAGCCAAGCAGAACATTCTTTCCCTATACATTTTTATCGAAGGATAGCTGTTTTCAAGAAAATCAAACAAGAATGCTGTAATTCACTTTGAACTTGGAGAGTTTCTTGCATGGTTTATTAACTGTTGTCAACGAAAACAATCTTCTCGGCAACTGAAGTGAGCAAGATCTGCTTTAAATAGGTAAATGCGTTTCATTTTCTTTCGGGAAAATACAGCATATAGTAAATGAAAGGAAATGGATTATCTACGACGAAGAAATAAACTTAAATACGTTTAGGTATTTGTAAGAGAAAAGAAATTCATAATTTACCACAAAGGAATGAAAGCGAGCGTATAGATTACATTAATACTTCTCAAGTGAGGGGTTTTAATTAACTTTTAATTGTTTTGTAAATTAAAATTCATTAGAAAATAAATCGGTAAATCAAAAATTCATTATTTCCTTGGCATCACTTCTAATACATCGTTTGGCAGTGTTTAGATATTATACAAACCCATTAATATTTACTTTATGTGTCATGAGTGCATAATTCAGAATGAAGGCCTCTGCCTTGTATATATGTACCTATGCACACAAGATGCGTTCATCTTTCCTCTCTTGTTATACCAATCTCTTCGCTTTTATTTATTGCAATCAATACAAGATACAGTTTAATGTTTTTTTAACAAGAAATAAGGACCTCTTAGATTAGAAACATTTCACTATTCCAACGACACTTTCTTTGGAACTTCTCTTGGAAGACACTTGGACTTCATCCCTCCTCTTCTCCCATTCTCCATCTTCCCTTTCTCCTCCAATTTCTCCTCCCACTCACAACTTCTTCCGTCTATATATTCGTGTCCTATCCTTTCCTGTTACTTCTCTCACTCTTCTACTTCTCATTTCCCCTCTTGCGTCTCCTCCCTCCATTCTCTCCCTTTCCCACTCCTTCCCGTTTTCGCCTCCTACATGTCCCATCCATTCTCCTCTCACCCTCCACTTCTCTCTCCCTCCCCCTTATCTAGCTCATCCAACTTCCTATCGCGTTCTCCCGACAAGAAAGAAAGAGATCCCTGATGCCGCTGACCACTAAATATCCCATCTCTCTCTCTCTATCTCTCTGCCCCCTTCTCCCCATCCCCTTCCCGCCTTTAGCTCCATTATTTACTCCGGCCACCTTCCAAACCTCCAAGGACCCCTTCATCGATCTCGTCCACTGTACTTCGCGGGAAATCCCGGACTGGCCCTAAGTTGGGGGATTTGTGCGTGCTCTCAATTAAGAGTGCTCCTGAGAGAGAGAGAGAGAGAGAGAGAGAGAGGGGGGGGGGGGAAGAGAGGAGGTTGACGCAAAGTCTCGCCCCCCAAAAGACTCTTTTGAAGTCTTCGAGTCTCTTTCGGAAGGAGAATGGACTCACAGCTTTGATATCGTAAATGACATGTTATTGATGGAGTGAAAATGTGAGCTATGGGGTAAATTTTGCAGGGGAAAAGTGCAAGAAATCGGGATCGAATAGCATTCACATTGATTCCTTACGAGATGAGGGAATATAGGCTCAACGGCAGAAACTTTGCTATTGCGCCTAATCACAGCTTGAGTCACCAAAATTAGTTTTGTGATAAAAAGGATATTGCAGAGAAGCTTGTCTTCCTCAGAGGCCTGTTACTTATTTCTTAGAGATTTATTCCGAACACACAAAACACTCACTTGAATTTAACAATTTACCCCGTGTATTGATAATATGGAGTAATATTCTGTTTGACTATGTCTTAAACACGAATTTTTTGTTTATTTTTAATTGCCTTATAGACAACACGTCTTTCATGGTGATTTTATTAGCCAAATAACTAAATTTGAAAAACATACTCTGCCATTTCTGAGTAGGTATGCCAGAATTATTATGAACTCTTCTCATATTTGATTTACACATCTTAAACACGTGGCGGAGCAAATTTATTTCATCGAGCCGTTGTTTTTAAATAATTTTTACTCTGCTTTGTGAAAAAACTGAAGCACCTCAGACATGCGATTACGGACTGCTGTGTATCCTTATGCAAACATTAACTACCAGTCTATTAAGTGACATTGTCTAAAATCCACTGCAATTACCAAAGCATGAAGTACAGAAATACTAGTGTTTTTAATCCTTCTCTAAAAAGTATTCAAAATGTTTCATGTAACTTGGTGAACACTAAAAACATTCGTTTTAATCTCAAAAATATGCCTTCGCCAGTTAAAATGTGAGCCTTCCCTTCGAATTGAGAATAAAATACTTTAACGAATTTCTCGCTTGGTTAAACCCCTCCGTGAAAATTTCGTGCAATGAGATGCATCGCCTGGCAAAAATAATATTTAGTATCCTAGATTGGACCTTTGGGTTACGCATCGCATAAAAATGCTCCCGCAATTGATGAGCGTTTAAAATATATCCATGGAAATTTAGATTCTAACGAACATTCTAAGCCTGTGCTTCCTCTTTTTCTTATGCTATTGGTATTTTTATCTTTAAATTTAGGCTAATTATGTTATCTTCTGAAAATATGCAAGAAATTTTAAAAGCTAATGATTGATTAGCAACTGAATGACTCTCTGGTTTAGCTGACTTCGTATATTTTAAAGTATTTTAATTGGTTATATTTTCCTCAGTAACAAGACATGTGACTATATCTTACATAATATTTGTCGACTGCCGAGGACATTTTGGGATAAAAAAGTTCTATTGGTTGTAAGATTAAGCTCTAAATTAGCAAGTATTGATAAACACTCCCTAAACGAGTACGCACAAACCTATTTTCACAGTCAAATATAACTTTAAGTATCAATTACTGTCACCTTTAATTCCCTTTGTAGAGCAGCTTAAAACGCGAGACCGGTTGTGTTTATATTTTCCATCCATCAGCACCATGTTTTGCATTATTTAATTCTACTCCAGAGTTGTACAGGCAGATAAATGTTAGGTAGTCTATCATATGCGGTCAGGGAGGTGATCAGAGTGATTTAGAGGACATAATGATGGATCAATCATACCATCTACTTCCATTTCCACTCGGCTGCTGTCCACTCACTCCAAGCATCCCTTTAAATCTTCACTCCGTTACATCTTATGCGATGTCTTGTCTTATGCTTCTTTCTTTTTCATCATCGCCCATACATTTTGTTTTTCTAAAAATCGCTTTTCAATTTCGCACCTTCTCATTTGTTAAGAAAATATTTTATTTAGCGATAAATCTTCATTATCATTACTGGAATCGTATTTTATAAGTCTGTTAAAATATTTTACTTCGTAAAATATTTACTTTTGCTTATTTCATTTTATTCTTCGTTTTTTTAAATTCATTACCATCCTCTTATCGCCATGTCTTACCCTAAGGCTATGCAGTTTTGCACCCCATAATTTTTGTTCATTTTCATGTCTGATTTCTCCTGTAACGGTCTTATAAATGCAAAATTCCACAAACATTTTCCCCTCTAATGAGTGGTTAATAATTTCATTGCTTTTTGTAATGAATATGCGTTAAAACGATGTACCTCATATAATAATGATAAATTTTCCATCGAACAATCTGAGTCAAAACACTCGCTCCTAGTGATAATAAAACCTGTTTAATTTGCATATATTTTGAAAAATGTTATCATCGATTTTGATGATTAGTTGCCTCAAGTTAAGGCTAAAAATACAAAGTTTGCTTTCAAATCGTTGTATTGTTTTTGGTTATATTTAGCTTTTCCTCCTGAAATTGTTACTTCTTGTAAATAAGAACTCAAGTAAACTTATTTGTTTTCAAAATCCGCCATAAGGTTCAGAGAAACATAACACCAATTTAATTTTAGTGTCTCGTCAGCATAACAAATCCTACATTTTCAATATTTCGTTAAACTAGGAAAAGAATTTCAAAAGAGTATTATATAGCTGACCTCTTGTCTGAAACCGAATTGGCACACTATGTCTCTATAAATCCGTAAAAATGTTGGGAAAACAACACGAGCATTTAGTTTGCAAAGGAGTCCTAATCACTTATGATTCGCCAATAGCCTATTCTAAATCACCACTAATCAATGTTGCTTTGCAGGCGAATCCGCATCTGATTTCCCCAACCATTTCATGACTGATGGAGAGGCATAGTTTGTCAAGGGACAGAAAGTAAGATCTATTCGTTTGTCCTTTATTATCCATCTTACTTTTCTATACCTTAAACCCAAACTACGGCCCTCGCAGTCATTTCATTACCTCATCAATTTCTTTAAGAAATACATATTCGTATGTTTGCCATCATGAGGTGTCACAAGATATCATTTATAAAACTTAAATGATATTCTTCCAGTACGTAGATGCTGTATACTTTTAATATAGACGTATGAAAAGTTTCACAAAGAAATTCTTAAAATTAGCTCTTTGAAATTTACACAATCAGCCATTTGAAAAGTGTATGTGGCTTGCACGGAGTTGTATAAAGTCACCTTTAGCCCTTTTAGTAAAACGTTTGATGACTACTGCTTTAAACCAACGATTTTATTTTAAATGCTTGATTAAAATATATAATGACAAAAGTCGCAACCAAAGAACGACTGTTTCAATGTAAAATGCAACGATTTACAACAGGATCAATCTGAGTTCGGCTGAGAGTGTAGTTCAGGGTTTGTAGCAGAGTGGGAGAAAGGAGAGGGTTGGAAATTGGAAGAAGCGAGATAAGATGGAGGGTAGGTATGTTAGGAGTGAGAGAGAGAGTGAAGAGGAAGGAAAGATGAGACCTAGAGGAAAGGATGGCAGAGAGAAGACGAAGGGATAGGATTGAGCGGCAGGGGTGAAAAGGACTGAGAGAAGCGTGGGAGGGGGGAGTTAGGCAAGAAGGAGATGGTGAGGAGAGAGATAGGAGTGGCATAGTGTTTTTCCGATGGAGAGACCTTGATCGCCGGTGGAATGAGAGAAACAGCGAAACAAACGTCCAAGTAGGGTTTGGCCTGTGCGAAGTGTAATTTGGCGGTGGGGAGAAGACGTGGCTGACATACTGAGGATGGGGGCAGTCTGAGAGAGAGAAAGAGGAGTCCCGGGGTCAAGTGGAGGGCAGTCTCGAAGCGGAGGGGAGGGGCAGCGGCGGTCGGTTTGGGGTCGAGAGAGAAAGATTCGGAAAAGGGGCCGAGGGGGGAGAGGCGGGTTTTCTGCCGTCTCCTGGAGGGGGCGTGGCGGATGGCGTCTGGCGTGACCGCTGCCGAGAGTGGAGAAGTGGAGGCTCTGGGGCGGACACCATCGCCCCATCCCCAAGGATATCGCCCGGCCACGGACACCCTCCACGTAGCCCCGAGTGTTTCTACTCGGAGACAAGGGAGGAATGGGATGGAGAGCAGGTAGAGAAGAGGAGGGGAGGGAGGGAGGGGAGGGGGGAGGGAAAGGAGGGAGGAGATATGAGGCGATCCGGTGTGGATCGCTTCGAGGAGGAGGGCGAGGTGTGGGGAGGAGACGTTGAGTTATAGGGGGATGGGAGGAGGAAGAGGAGAGGAAGAGGGCAGCTGGAAGAAATGGGAATCAGGCAGGAGAGAGAGAAAGGGAAGCGGAATGGGAGGGAAGTTGTGCGTACTTAAACGAGTGAGCACGGATGAGCAAAAAGAGAGCAATGAGCGTGTTCGGCGGTGAAGAATTGGGCAGACATAAGGGAGGATACTGTGTAGGAGAGTGGAAAGGAGAATGGGAATTGAATGAGGAATGAGACAAAGAGGGGATGGGGAAGAGGATGACGTAGCGAATAGGAGAAAGAGAGATGGAGTGAGGGAAGAGGACAGATGAGAAGGGAGTGGGGGATCGGGAGACGAAGAGGACATGACGAGCGGGGAAATGAGCGATGAGTGGAGAGGAGGGAAGGAAAAGAAAGGAGGAGCGTATTGGTGGAGGAGGGAGCGGGTGGAGGAGAGAGGAGTTGGGAAGGAGATAGAGAGGGCGTGAAGGAGAGAGAGGATTCGTCTCTTCGCCTATCACGTAATGGGAACACAACGCCCGCTGGGGATACGTAAAGAGGTTTTGTTGCTCTCGGTGTGGATGTGATGTGATGGAAGAGGAGGATTGCGGAGATGGGAATTGGAAGGATGGGGATTGGGAGGGTAGGTATTGGGAAGGTGGGGATTGAGAGAGGTGGAGAGTGGGGATTTGGGGGGAGAGGGGATAGGAAATAGAAAGGATTCAAGATAATGCATCGGAGGAAGGGGTTTCGATACCAATATGATTGAGATTTAGGGTAGAAGATTGTTTTAATAAATGGGATTGAAGTGTGAGGATTGAAAAATAAAGTTGATAAGAGGAGAGGTATGTTAGTAATTAGTCAAAGAGACTAAAAGATTGGGAATTCAAGAAATAAGTGATCGAATAGAAGCGATTAGGTTTTATGGATTGCTATATTGAGGACTGGCAATAAAAGTGTACAGAAAAGCTTGAAGTTTTCGGCGTACCATTGAAAAGGGTTGAAACTGAAAAATTTAAGTTGGATTTACTATACTATTGGGAATGAATTTGAAGAAAGGGAGAGATTAGTATTTTAATTGAAGGATAAGGTCTAGAATATACACAAATTCGGATAGTTATTAATGTCAATATTACCACATATTGAAACAGGAAAGAGAAAAAGGGACGCAGAATAAAGGCTGAAAGCTAACGATAAGACATGGGTTTTGGAAAGATGATTAGATAGATAGCTTCCCTTGGAGAGGATCAGTGCTAAAATGAAGAGGAGTTTCAAGGTGAAGAATATACGAAAGAGTTGGTGAGTGTCCATAGGAGGTTAGTTTAAGAGGACATTAAAGAGTAGGATTTTGGCAGATGTACACCGAGAGGGTGGAGTCATGGAAGAGCTATAATGGGATTGGGGTGGGAGAAGACGTGAGCGAAGGGGTGGGGACGTAAAGTAGCAGATGATGGGACCGAGAAAAGAGAAGAGCATATAAGGATTCAGCGGAGGTGGTTGATGGCGAGCGGAGGAATATGAAGGGAAAGGGGTGCGATAGGAGGAGGTTTAGGGGTGGAAGGAGTGAAATTCGGAGAGGGGGAGAGGAGGTAAGTGGGCGGGAGGGAGAGAGAGGGGCGGGGTGGGTCGTGGAAGCGGGGGGAGGGGAGGTAGGGATCGTAGAGAAGAGATGTGGGCATCGGGGCTGGACTGCCCATCCGGGCGAGGTGACCTGTGCGCCCAACCTCCAAAAAATCTCCTCGATCTCCTGCAAGGTCGTTGTTAGAGTGGATGAGGAGGAAAGTGAGGCACCCCCTCCTCCTCTTGCACTCTATAATTTGTGAGGCCGAGATGACAAAGAAAAATTACTTCGTGCCCTTTTTTTCCTCGTCCGCAAAATGGAAATAAAACGAAGTGGAGGAGAAGGAAGGAGACTTTCCGAAGGATGGGATAAAAAACGGGGCGTTTGGGAGTCGGGGGCAGAGAAGGGAGGGGTGGGGCTAGGGTGGGAGTGGGAGTAGGGATCGGAAACGAGGTCTGGAGAGGAGGGGGAGAAAGAGCGGAGTATCCGTGGCAAAGAAGCATATAAACAACACAGATCCTGCGAATCAGGCGTATCATTAACCTTTTGCTTCCCAGCTCTCCGATTCCACGCCGCTTATCCTCCAACCCTCTCCTTCCCCCTCTCTCTTTCACCCCTCCTTCGGATCCGTCCCACCCACTCTCTCACCCCACCCCACCCCTTATCTCCACCCTCCCCCTCCCAACCTATTGCCTCTCCATCAAAAGGTCCAAACACGCCCTCCTCGGAGCACCTCCGGAGGCTCCATCTGCCGGCGTCGACCACGGTGGGAAGTATTTCGGTCTGCGATGAGGAGAAAATGAGGAATTTTTTAAGTCCGCAAACAATTCATTCTGATTGTAGATCGCAAGAGTTTTCTGCTGGCAACATGGTTAATCGATTTAAAGGCTTCGACACGCGTTTTCAGATGTTGTTTTGGCTTGACGTTTATTTGCCAAAAAGGACATAATCATCGAGTAACGTAATGAATAAGATTCTTGACGAAAGAAGCTAGTAAATCATGGTTGTATCAATATCTATTGTTTACATTTTAATTCGTCTAAGCCGTCAATGGAAATCATGGAACAATATCCACTACTCTGACAATATTTCAGTATGCTTATTATAAACAAATTATTATTTTGGATAAATGGTTAATAATGACAATACATAGAATTGATTCGGATTTTGTGTTTTTATCATAATTATTTCTACATGGCTGGTGGAAATAAAGTAAGTAATGGGCGGAATGAAAAACTCGCAGGTTATTTTCTATGGCAGTTGTGTTCAATGGGTTCACTATTTGTCACATTTGGCTTACTGGCAATATACATGTATCAACTCGGATATCAGGTACCCATATTATTCCTCTATTTTTGAAAATACTTGAAATTTTAATTTATCCCTCGTACATTGATAATGTTATCAATAATAAAAAATTGGATTCTAACATTAACTATACTTTGAATGCCCCTTATGTTGGAGGCCTGGGGAATGGAAAAATGTTTCATTTTATCAACATTTAAAAACTCATAAGTTACGGTGGTTTACTATGTACAGAATCAAAATTTATTGATGTCGGTTTACAATCTTAAATATAATTTCAAAAGATTGGACATCCTATTATTACCATAGCATATATTTTGTATTATGTGTATACGATCGACACAAGCTTGGCGTGAATCGTAATCATATTGGACACTTGTTCTATGGATGACTTCCTTTTTCTCTATGTCTCTTATCCATAACACAGCTTTTACGTGGATTAAATTTTAATTGAAAAGGGTCAGAAATTTCTTTCCGACCTCATGCTTAGATTTTATCGGCCAACTGACATTTTTGAATCGTAGACTTCACTAACTTCTGTTTCTGATTAATTCTGCAACTTCATTTCAGAAAAAATGTATACCTCGAATATTCTTACCATTCCTCACACATCATACCTTAGAGAAGATACTTTCGTAATATTTATGGCCATGGACTAGTGCTCCAGTTTCTTAAACTTGGTAAGATTTTTACCGAAAAGTTTTTTTAAACATTTTGCCCTTGATAACCCAAATTTGCAAAAAGAAATATTTCGGACACATGAGCTGTAACACAAAGAAATGAAATTGCACCATGTTGCTCTCCAATAATACCAAATGGTAATCCGACATCGGATTGAATTCAAACCCTTTGTTTACACTTCCAATGATCAGGATTGTTATTACATGGATGCGGGGACCGGGAAAAATGAGGATTTGCAGCCCTCCTCAACGTTAACCACCAAACTATGCTTGGGCTTCCTTCTTCCGCAATGTCAAAATATGCCCTCCACCAAATTGTGGAGCACCGGGGAAGGGTGGGGGAGGGGGAGGCGATCACTAATTACTGTTCAACATCCATTCTCGTACGCTCTTTTCCAAACTCTCCCCTCGATTGCCTTCTCATACATTCCGTCTTCTTCCTTCCCGATGCCTCTGCCTCTTCTCCTCCCTCTGTCTTCCTCTTTCCCTCTCAACAACTATCTAGCAGGCAATCATAATTTTACACTTTCCCATAAACACTCGTTCCTACTCTCTGGCAGCGTAGTCGTTCACCACGAGGGTCTTTTAAGGTCTTCTGATTGAATCTCGATCCATAACGAGTGTATGTGTACATTCCTCCTTTGGATTGATTCAATTAGAAGATAGTGCTCACCTCAACCTCTCCAAATCAAGAAAAGTGCAAGAGTGTTGGAGTTGGAAGTAAATGGTGGGAAACCAACGTATGTTACTTCCTATTCGTTATTTTTGGTGAGTTGACATTCAATAATTTGCGAAGAAAAATCGAATTCGTACAGACGCTAAGCATGTCGTTCAGGAAATTTATCGGTACATATAGTTCAAGTAAGATGGATTTATACAAGAGTCGGGACAAGGGCTAGGCGAGATAGGCACCCGCCTATTGCGCAGCATGCTCAGAGGGGCAACAACTGACAATTTGAACTTTTTAAGTTTAACGTTTTATATTATATATATTTTATCTTAAATGTAAATTGTAAATAAAATACTGTTTTGAGAGGTAAAACTGTGTAATATATAGTTTTATTAGGAGGGGGCGTGATTTTCAAACTTTGCCTAGAGCGCAAATATACCTTCTACAGGTTCTAAATTATACCAACGAGGCTATTGCTAAACATCCTTATTTTAGTCCTAAAACAGTAAAAATTGTAATATTTGGTCACTAACAACAATTCCCTAACACACCATCAACTAATAAACTCCAATTTCCATGAAAGCCTAATAAAGCCACGTTGAGAACCACCGCCCTAGAATTCTCAATACGAGAAGAAACTAAAAGAGGACTGAGTAGATTCGTATCGATTATCGATTAACCGTGGCAGAGGGATTATCGGACAGTGGGAACGGGGTTTGAGGAGATGGACGTGTGAGAGAGGCAGGGCACAGAGGGATGAGAGAGGGCGCTTGGGATATGGTGCGGGGACGCAAGGGGGACGGGGAGGGGGCGGGAGAGGGGGAAGGGAGGAAAAGAGGACGCGTGAGAGAAGGAGTGAGGGGGAAGGAGGATTCCTGCATGATACAGTCTCCCCCGGGATCGCGGGGTACGCACAACCATGATGATGATGATGATGATGGGGAGGAGTGGGAGGCGCGGGCGTGGGGGTGGAGGGAAGGGCGGCATCTTCCATCGGTTCCGCGTTTAGCGCTTTTTATCACCACCCCCAATCTCAGCGTTCGTTTCATTAAAGAACCAAAGGCTGTGTAATTGACAACTGCGGAGGGTTAAGATGGTCGGTGGCCGTGTTGCGTGCCTTCGGGTGGACTCGCTCGCACTCCCTTTAGCCCTTCTGGATAAGAGGAAGGCGAGGCCGCCCCGGGGGATGTCCCGGGGGCGGATACCCGGAGGCGGGATCCCAACGTCTCTCGCCCCGAGAGAAACCGGTCCTCGGAGCAATTATCGGCGGGCACTGCGTGATCGCGGAGACGTGCGTGAGAGGAGAGAGAAGGGAGATAGGAGGGACGAGGTGGGAAGGGTAGATAGCTCTCCCAAGAGGTCACGGATGCCCTTTCTCTCTCTCTTTCTCTCTCAGAAAGGCACATTCCCTCGCGGCCCTTGTCGCCGTAGAGGGCACCTCCCCTTGGAGCTCTCACCCCACATAAAGGGGGAAAGTGGAGATGGAGCAAAGAGAGGAAGAAGAAAGGAGGGAAGAATGAGGAACTAGGGAGGTTAAGGGAGAGAAGATGGAAAGGATGAGGGAAGGGTATAGGAAAGTGGAAGGAAGTGAGGGCGTGAAGTTGGAAGGAGGGTGAGACAGAGATGGGGTTGGGAGGGAGAGAGAGAGAATAAGGAGATTACACACCTGTGAAAAATTTGTGCTATTAAAAAAGGAGTCGATACTTTGTCTTACGTGCTATGTCTTCAGATGGAAAAGGAAACGAGGTGGTGAGAGTGAGAACGTCAAGAGACTCCCAATGACTGAGAGAAGCGTGTAGATATCAGAGGAGGCGAGAAGAGGGGATCATCATGGCATACATGAAAGAGTGAAGGAAGAGGAATGGAGCATGATGTATCGCCTGAGCGAAAGATTGACCGAAGAATGAAAACACGGAGCAGAAATCTTATGAAATACTACGTTACTTTGAAGACACGGACCACGATGTTTTATGAGAGAAATATCCACATGTTCATGTATATCTTTGTTAACTTAAGACAGATACATGAGCATGCAAGATGAAATCCTTCTACGAAGTCAATTACAGTTTTCTAAGGAAGAATAATATTTGGAAATTTATTTTTAACTAACGCAGTACGAGCTTGGATTTCCATAGGCGAGTATTTAGATTTAGCTGAGTTAGTCCAGTTTCTATAGATCATAAATCATATCATAGTCTCGAGTTAATATTTGTCGTCGATCCAAAAAATAATAGAAGATATGTTTTCAAAGGCCAAAATATTACTGAGTAAATACGGTGAATGTATTTTCTTTATTTAAACTTAAAAATTATTTTTAAATTCTACCTAAAATAAAAATTTCTCATTGATTTTTTATTTTACTTTTGACGCAGTAATATCATGACTTCGCCGCTGAAATATATTTCCATTTCTGTCTTTTTACTATAAATAATAATGTTATTAACTAATTCAAAGTTTTAATTAGTGGTTATTTGCTAGTAACCTAAGTTTTGATTCAGAACATAACAGTTATTCTTGTACTTAAAATGTATATTATTATTCGTTCTACACTAAAACAAATAATGTCAATCGATATTGGATACAGATTTTGTGATTCTTAGGTTTTCGATATGTTTACTAATGCGCTTCTTGTTCTTAAGCAATCAAGGGATTATTAAACTGCCAATAGCACCAATACCGCCACAAAAACGGTCTCGCACCCGTGAGAAAAGTAACCTTCCTTTCGAGGTCTTCAAAGATTTGCATTCGTTTGCACGCTTTTCCGTTCTCGTTGTCCACCGAGGATGCGACTGGCCGTCGGCAAAGATCCCTCCCTCAATCTCCTGCCTTCCTCCCCTTTTCCCCACCCCTTCCGCCACACAACGATCGCTGTTCCCCCTCCCCTCCCCGTGGCTCTGCGCATTCTGCGCTGCGGTCGTCGACTAACGAAGTCTCGCCTCGTCCCATTAATGGGATCCCGGTCGAGAGACACCGCCACCCAGCGGACGAGATAAATCCTAATCTGCGGAAAGACTGCACCACAGCCACCAGCACCACCGCTGTTGCCACCTACCCTTCGTCCTCCTTCCCTCTTTCTCTTCTCTGCGATCTCCGGTCTCGAGTCAGACCGCACACCTTAACTTCCCGCTCAACCTCTCCTCCGACCACTACAAGGACAGAGGGCACAAAAACACTACCTCTTAATGAGAAACGCTTGAAATTCAGACATGATGGCGCGAGCATGTCTTCGGATCCGCGTGCGTGCAGACTGAAAAAGCCGCGTTTCGAAGAAGAACGAACACTTTTTCCTTCCCACGAATATTGAGTGCTCGGCGTGCGTTCGAATTTTTGGGGATTAATTTCTCCGGCCGCTTTAGAACAAACGCCGGAGAATGACAGCCCTTGAGATGGATCCGGAAAAAGCGTGACTCCGAGTAATACAATTTAAAAAAATGGGAAATGATTTATATCGACTAATTTCAACCTAACTGCTTACTCGTTCACGCGAAATTATTTCTCTAAACTGTTTTAATAGAAATATCAGTCTAAAATGCTGCTCTGAGGCATCAAGATAGCAAAGTTTCTTTGCTGATTTGACAGTGCTAGGAAAATGATATCTCTGCATCAAAAATGTATTTATTTGGATTTAAGTATTTATACACACAGAAGACTATTCTTATGCATACAGAGAAAAATCGGTTTCTATGAAAATCGGTCGGAGCCAAGTCCATTCAGCAAAAATGTACATTTGAGAGATTAGAAATTTACCCTAAGAATTTAATTTCAAATTTTTGCAAAATTCTCAAGGAATGCTTCTAGATAAGAAAATAATATTATCGATGGATTTGAAGACGCTCAGGTCGTTTTGAAGCTTCAAAAATCAGTTCCTGGGGAACAACTGACACTTATCTTCATGAATTTTGCTTTCTAATCCATAACAAGATATATGCATTTTTCTGCCAATCATTGAGATGCAATTCCTGGAATTGTGTTCTTGTGGCATCTAGGACATTACTGAAAGTTTTTAGGCACTTCATAAGCAGCCACTTTCATTTCATAAAAAACGTCATTTCCGGTAAAACGGTATTTTACAGTAAATATATAATTGCATAGTATTAATTACAGATTGAAATTATCTTTGGTTGAAAGGTTTTCAAAACAAGGGAAAAATAGCATAAAATGGTTTCAAAAAACAGTTTTAATTTAAATCGAAATGTTGTGTGGTATGAACACCAAAAGTAGTTACAGATTTTAAACTTACGCTAAACTAAGGAACTCTACCGCCTTCAGTTCATTTCGACTTGAAATATATCTATATCGTGAAACTTTTTCATGCTAGCCTTCTCTTATTTTAAAGACATTTACGGTTATGGCTGTATGAGTAATGTTTATTACATACGTATATAACAGGGATGGTCAAATCGTGGCTCGCCAGCCGCATGCGGCTCTAAACTTAGTATGCGGCTCTTTTAAATTTCCATTCAGAGGCGCGTCAACGTTTTTCACTGCAAAGCATCATGGCGTAGTGTGACTTGAGACGTGTTGGGGATACCTAAGAGACATGTATTATATCTGAATTGCTTCGGATACAAGTTATGTTTTACTATTCATAAATTTATGAGCACAGAATGTGTCATGCAACTCTCGAACTCCTGAAGATGATCGTATGCGGCTCCGAGTAAAAATAAATTTGCAAACCCCTGGTATATAATAAAGACGAGTTGTTATAATTGTGTTTCCGTAACCATATATAAGTGGGGGAATGAGAAAACCGCTTAAAACTCAAACACCTTTCATTCTTTTTCAACAAAACTTTCAGAAATTACTTGGCAACGCCACCTTTAAATTTTAAGTTTCTCTTCGTGTACGCTGAAGTCACCAGTTTGAGTCCAGGAGCGTTTATTCTCTCCATTTGAATAACATAGAAAAAGCTGAAACTTAGCGTGCAGGCCTTTTTCCGTTGCCATTTTAAAATTACTTTTAATCATCGTAAAACCTCGGGACTTGAATCAAATACGCCTAAAGAACGACAATTTATTTTCTTATAGTCGATTTTTGAATGCACGTTGAATCGTCCCACAAATTTCAAATTTCACAAAAGTTCACTTTTTTGAAGGACAAATCGTTCGCTGTTATGACAATTCTCATTGCTGGAATTTCGCGTCATTGCGTAATCCTACTGGGACTGGCATTAAGTATGGATTCTTTCGCTTATCTGAACGACTATGTAGATGTAGAGAAAGAGGAAGGAGATGTGGGGAGGGAGACAGGGACTAAGGAAAGGATAGAATTATAAAAGGACGAGAGAAAAGAGTGAAAGAGGGAGACGGAGAGCAGAGGGAGAGCGATGGATTGGGAGAGGAGGGAAGGGGAGAAAAGGAGATGGAAGGAGAGGGAAGGAGAAAGAGGAAGGGAGAGAGAGAGAAGTGGAGATAGAGAGGAAGGAAGAGAGAGAGACAGGAAAGGAGAGATTAAAGGAGAGAGAGGGGAGAGAAATGGGGAGATAGAGAGGGGGAGAGAGGGGGGAAGAGAGCGGGGGGAGAAAGAGAGGGCTAACAGAGAGAGGGAGGATAGAGAGAGAGGGGATAGAGAGAGAGGGGGTGAAAGAGAGGGGGGGAGGGATAGGGGGGAGAGAGAGGTAGCGTTACACTAAAAGTCACTGCTTAAAAAAGTAACAAAATGGCTTTCATTATTTTTAGATAAGATATGAGCTTGGAACAAAAGCCATTGTGAGTTAAAACTGATTCACCTAATTTTTTACGATAAAAATCTCCTCATTATTTTGGCGTGCAATTATGCTAGAATATATATATTCACCTGTTTCGAGGGACGAATAAATAGCGAATTATTCCCCGCTTTGAGTATCCTTCCGCTCAAGCTTCCTTTCACCAGCTATAGATGCAAAGGAAAAAAGAATACTTATCGGTAAAGGAGCCAGTGACGTCACCGTTTAAAAAGTGAGCGGTGCGTAGCGAGAGTGTTGGCGCGAGATTGATTCCCACGGAAGGTAAAGTTCTCAGGCGAGCGTCGTGCCGCTCCCATTCCTTATGATTGGTCCGGGCAAAATGGTTGCGGGTCTCCATCCTCACGGGGGACTCCTCGCGCCCTTGAGTGGACCCATGGGAAAGAGCGTGAGGAGGAGAGGAATGGGAGGAGTTGGAGGGAGGGAGAGGGAGGACTAGGGAGGGAGGGGAAACGATGCGAGGGGTGTGAGAGCGTGCGGCATAAAAGACGAAAGGGTAGGAGAAGACGGTAGGAGTGAAGGCGTTTTGGGGAGGAGCGTAGACGAGAAGGATTGAAGTTGGGTGGAGTGACTGACGGGGGTGGTCCTGGGGAGTGGAGGGGTCGCTAGGGAGGGGAAGAGAAGAGAGGGGAGGGAGGGAGAGAGGAGGGAGGGAGAGAGGAGGGAGGGAGAGAGGAGGGAAGGAGAGGGGAGGGAGGGAGAGGGGAGGGAGGGAGAGGGGAGAGGAGGGAGGGGCGAGGGAGAGGGGAGAGGAGGGAGATGAGAGAGGAGGGAGAGAGGAGGGAGGGAGAGAGGATGGAGGGAAAGAGGAGGGAGGGAAAGAGGAGGGAGGGAAAGAGGAGGGAGGGAGAGAGGAATGACGGAGAGAGGAGTGACGGAGAGAGGAGGGAGGGAGAGAGGAGGGAGGGAGAGAGGAGGGAAGGAGAGAGGAGGGAGGGAGAGAGGAGGGAGGGAGAGAGGAGGGAGGGAGAGAGGAGGGAGGGAAAGAGGAGGGAGGGAAAGAGGAGGGAGGGAGAGAGGAGCGAGGGAGAGGGGAGAGGAGGGAGGAAGAGGGGAGAGGAGAGAGGAGGGAGGGAGAGAGCAGAGAGGGAGAGAGGAGGGAGGGAGAGAGGACGGAGGGATAGAGGAGGGAGGGGAGCGGACTGTAACGGTCGAATGTTTAAGGGTGGAATTAAACTGAGGGCGTGGGCCGGAGTAATCGGAGACTTCAACGTGGGAATAGAAACGGGGAATTGCTCGAAGACACGACACCACCGATGTAAGGGAATTACGCACGCCCTCTCTCTACCCCTTTCTGTCCAATTTTCTCCCCCTTTCCTCCTCCTTTCTGCCCCCTCCAACCCATCTCCTCCGACTCAACTCCCAGTCTCTCACCTCCATCCCCTAAATTTTCTCTGAATTAGGAAATTTACTTAAATGCTTCTACGTAATCGTGGAATGAAAGGTTGGCCCAGAAATGTACAATAGATGAATATTTATAGGGATAATTTTTTTAAATTATTAAAATTATTAGTCCTCGTTTATAATGCATCAAATCTTTGAAAAAACAAGAAAATACGATTAAAAAACATAGCACCGAACGTAAATCTCTCTCCATTTTCTAAGAATTCAAACAAAAAAGTAAACGTTTCCAAAAAGGTAATCGCTTAATGAGAGATAAAAACAGTTATAGGTCTAAAATGACACTAGGCTATTATCACCGTTAGTCGTAAAACGCTTTCATTTAAAAAGTTAGCCGCGCTATATTTTAAGATATTAAATTTAATCGAATACCAAATGTACTTTTTTTGCAAATCCAGTATACGTCTTTCAAAAGTATCTGTTCATCAGCGAAACGAGAATTTATTTTTTGCTGATGTAATTAGGAATCAGAAATGGCGGATAGGCATGAATGAAGCATTACATTAAAATTAATACACTTCAAGACGTATGCCTTAGCTAAGAACTAATTCAGAAGAGCAACGAAAGCAAACAAATCCATGGTTCGTTGTCAACAATAATCGAATCTCACAAAGTAAATGTCATTTATATCGTTATTATTATACTTTGAAGATTTGAAGTTACTTAAATAATCTGCTAGACTTTTTTCATGGAAAATAAAAGCAGCTGAAAAATGCGCCTGAAAATAAAATCATTAACTTAATTGTCCTTATCTATAAAAACTAAATTTTATTCAGGAATTGAAAAGCGTATTAGAATGAATATTTCCCCTATAAAGGCTCACAAATGAGACGACGAAACGAGTCGTCATGTTAGTGAACATTTTTCGATGTTAAAAACGCAAAAAACTACTTTAAAAAAACTAATTCCGAATTAGCCCCAACTAATTTTTGGACTAATTAGAAACGTATTTAAGTCCTGTTAATTACAAAAATAAACTTTATTTTATCTTGCGTACTAACAAAACTCGAGTTTGTATCTTGTTTCTAATTTATTTAAAATTCCGAATTATAAATATTCTACACCCGATGTAATAAAACGGAAAAAAGATAGGTTCCTAGAAACGATTCCAGGAGTATTTTCTGTGGTTTTCGATTTTTATACGGGTCTTATGGGTCTTACTCCAAAATCACCTATGCGTTAACAAAATTTCAGCCTTTTATTTCAGCAAGAAAAGAAAAGCGTGACGGGCGGACGGTTATTATAAATTATAATGAGAACGTTAAAATAATTTATGATTTGTATCTCATACGAATGATCACTTAGTACTAATAAACGCGATTATGGGTACAATTGTTTAATAACCTCCGATTCATTTTTAAAAATTCCTTTAAAAAGCGAAAGACGAGTATTATTTACGATGGGATAGTGCTCTAATAAATGTTAAATTCACACATTTACCTCTGTTCAATGATAATTGATTTAAACTTATTGTAGAGGTTTTCGTGTGATGAATGAGCGAGGCAGATTTTTCCTAAGATTCAGTATAATTATTGACAAAACGCTGAGATGATTTTAATGTAAACGACACTAGATAACATAAAAAGTTGAATATACAGGTAACTCATTGTCATAAAGCGGTTATGTTAACCCGATTAGCATTTAGGCATTTCGTATAGTATCCGTCTTTGTTGAAATTTCATAAGAATAAAATATCATTGGAACTCAAAAGGTTAATTCGGTAACTAATTTTGAAGCAACTTACAAGCTTTCATTAGTTAATTAGTAAACGTTAAAGATATTGACAGTGTGGAGCAATTCAGACGTTTCGTTTAAATTTGCCTCTTACGATTCATTGTTATTCATAATTCCCATTGCATAAACGCAAATAGGTTTTAGAAATTGGATAGATATGGAGGGTTCATTTAAAAACCTATCACCAAAGCAAATATATACTTATATTTATATTAACAGGCTTTAAAATTATTAACTAATTTCTATCGTCATAATTTTGAGCCTATACGATTCGTATATTCCATCAAGTCGCTTAAAAATCAATTCACTAAGCATAATTTTTTAAATTTAAAACATTAACAAAATATACTGAATGTGTGAAAATAATATTTGAACAGATTTGAGATATTGGAAATGTGGGTATGGCGGAGACCAGAGTCAAGTGGACTATGACGATTACAAATAAAGATGTATTAAATACAGTACAAGAGAGGAGGTTAATGAGAGTAATGAGACTGAGACAAAAGAAAATCTGAGAGGCAACCGGTAGTTAAAGAAAGTCAAGGAATGGATTTTGTTATGGGAGAATCAAAGAGGTAGACAGAGAAAAAATAATCAGGCAGTTTGAAACTGTGTTATCAGAAGATGAAGGATCTTAGATAATTTAAACTGGAAATGTTGATGGGAATAACTTTGAAACAGAAAAAAATTCTGCTATGACCGGGAATCGAACTCGGGTCTTCCACTTGCCGGGCGGATATTCTACCACTGAACTACCTTAGCAGATAATCTTTCCTGTTTCTGAACGCGGGGTTTTTCTTAGTTGGGCCCGGGCTAGCGAAGCTAGTATCAACCAGCCCCAACGGACGTCCTCCAAGAGAACGTAAAAGAAAACCCCTCCCTCTCAATTGGTGAGATTGCCAAAGCCAGAAATTGATGGAATAATAGAAACTATGCAGAAAGGCATAAGCTGTAATTTTTGGGAATAACTTTGAAGCAGAAAAAATTCTGCTATGACCGGGAATCGAACCCGGGTCTTCCACTTGCCGGGCGGATATTCTACCACTGAACTACCTTAGCAGATAAAATATCCGCCCGGCAAGTGGAAGACCCGGGTTCGATTCCCGGTCATAGCAGAATTTTTTCTGTTTCAAAGTTATTCCCAAAAATTACAGCTTATGCCTTTCTGCATAGTTTCTATTATTCCATCAATTTCTGGAAATGTTGAACCAAAAACCTAATGAAGAAATTTGATTTTTATATAAATATATTTTCCATGCGTTCTTCATACTTTCTAACTACTCATATCGTATTTTGGACAGCAACTTCTACGTATGTCACCGCTTCATCATTATGTTAGCTGGTAAGGCACAAATAAAACGACAAATTTTGCTTGTGTTGACCTGATCGTTTTGAGTCAACGTTTTGCTAGTTCTTTTATAAATCTTAGTAGAATAAATTCTCTCAGGAGTCTTTAGTCTTGTTCATTAAATACATTTACTAATGGTACATTCAAATCTCGTTGCTCATCATAAATTTCTAATTTTTTAAATTATTTTAAAAATTTAATGTTCATAAATGGTATTAGTAGCTTCTAACGCCGTAATTGCTTAGTATTATTAAATTATCAAAGAGTTAAATAAATTACGTATTTTTTACAAGTCATGATTTTGACTTACCGATTAACGTTTTATCAATATTTCTATTGAATTTATATGTTAGAAAGGTTGTATCTCTCATAAGAAAGATTCAATATAAAACTACAACAAACAACAAGAAAATTTTTGTACACAATTTAAAATTACCGTACTCTATGACGTCAAGCAATCTTTCGTGATCCTTTTACGTCACTTAGCTCAATTAAATGACTGCGAGATAAAAACTTGGCAAATTAAATTTTTAAAATCAAAATTAACCGGACTAAATTCACATCATAATGACGCGGAAGAAAATATCCAATTAAGGAAATATATGGGGAGAAAACGAGGACTTGGACTTCAATTGCGTATTACCTCCTTAATCAGAACGAAAGAACCATGTTCAGTAGGTACCTATATGATGATGCGTCGTGCATCGTTTATAAAAATTGCGAGGGAACCGAAGAGAATCTGAAGCGTGGATAAAAAGTACCGCAACTCACGTCTTCGGTTCGAGTCGAACGCTGAAAGCCCTCTCCACAGTGACCACAGCGGCGAGGACATCACCTCGCGATAAATCTCTTCCCACTTACGTCACGTGAATCCGTATCGCGCGTTGCCCTAAAAATCGAAACTTAATCAGATCCTCGCATGTGCGGAGTTTCCCAGCTCGAGTAATTTATCGGGTTATGGTTTCCATGGCAACGGAAGCAAGAGTCCTAGACCGGGCGCCCTTTGTGGGCCCGAGATAAGGGCTAATTGTGGAAGCGGGGAGGGGTGGTAGGAGGGGAAGGGAAGGAGGATGAAACTTCGCCCGGAATAATTGACCCTTTCCATCAATCGTCGGCACTGTCACTAGCACGCGTTGTCGCCGCTCCATCTCTCTCTCTCTACTTCTCTCTCTGCACTCTCTTTTTCTATCTCTCGCATCCTCGAATCGCAGCGGCGACGGTGCGGCCTTCTTCCAGCGTGCCAATCACTGTTCCCCTCAATTAGGTCCACTATATCGGTGGATAAGCAATCGTTCCACTGTCCCCGATGATATTAGATACCCGCTGGGTAAACCGGCGAACGGTGCCAGATTAAGTCCGCGCTCCTGTTTGCGGAGCAGTTGAATTATTAGCTCTACCGTTGAGCACACGTGTCCTAATTAACATTTTCAAACACGTTATTCTCGAGGAAAAAACGACTATTTATTTTAGAGAAGGTTTAGATCTTTTACAAAAAGAATATGCTAAAGTTTTTGGTATATTTTGAAACGAATTTGATGAGAGAACAACAAGAATAGTTCAAATTATGTAGGGTTAAGTTGAATAAAGGAATTCCCCCTAAAAACAATGTGAGATATCAGATATACGTTTCCAGTTTCTTGTTTCAACGAATAGAAATTATTTCAAAACAGAAAAATATTTATGAAATCCCGTGAAATTTTTAAATTATTAAATTTACACATAAAGAAAAAAGGCTGGACAAATTGACTAACGTTCCGATAATATCATGCATATCTAATAAAGATTGGCTTGATTAACTTATGGCTAGATTTACATGGTGGGAAAACTCCTTAAGCCATAAAAGTTTATGACAAACCCGATGCATTTCGCCCACTAAGTGGGCATCTTCAAGGACGTACTTCACTCGACAGTGACTGACTTTCTCTAAATGCTTCTAAAATCACTTTAACTTAAAATTCTCTTAATACATCTTTCACACTAGCAGGGCTTCATCTATAAAAATTAAACATAACTTATATGAAGTCGATAATTTATTTTAGGATAAAATATTTCAATTAGGTCTATTGATTTATGCAAAACATAACAATTTTTTTAAACCGAAAGCAGCGCAAGCGTCATTTTCTTCCGGTAAAATAAAAATATCGAGAACTATGCATGAATAAATGAAGAAAATCTGTACAAACGTTGTTTTTAATAGATGGAATATCCACTTTAAATTTAAAATAAAAAAATCTCTATTAGTTTTTACGAATATTCCATGACTGCAATAAATCCAATCGTCGAACTTGGTGGGAAAGGAATGTTCAAAATTAGAGAGGCAGAATGCGAGGAGTCAAAATTGCGAGAAGTCAGCCAAGTGGCCGAAATTTGACAAACTAAGAAATGGAAAATTATACTTGCAGACCGATATAAAATTCAGTTTAGAAATTACAGGTGCGTTTGGTGAATTCGGCTATACCCAGCGTATACATAGCGAAGTTTCGATGACCCAACGTTTTCTCAATCAAGTTGCAAGCAACGATTAGCCTCACGTCCAAAATTCCCAGAGATGCTTTCGAAGAATTTGAATTTAGGATCTTTTCGCACGCGCACCACGTATCGCGCGCTTTCATTAGACCGAACGAATATACTCGCGCCTCACTCCGGGAGTCCATCGGCGGCGGCTGAATAATCGTCCGGGGTAGCCCCGTTCCCATCGATTCCTCGGAGGGCCATCAATCTCCCTCCCCTCCCCCGCTTCCACCCCGCGAGTGTTCCCTCTCGCCGCCCCCGGAGACCGAATACCCTTCCGTGGGACTGACCATCGGATGCGGCGGCGGAGCATCCATCAAACGATAGCAGCGGACGCCGTGTCAATGTCGAGAGGGCGAAGGGAGATAATGAAATGCTCATGGTTAGGACGGCGATCGGAGTCATAAATATGGCTCAGCTATCCTCCTACGAAAATATTTGCCTTACCCGCACCGCGTTATATATCCGGAGGCAAGGCGACCATAAAAGAGTCCGGTAGCCGAAGATAAAAGCGAAATTTGTTGTCCACTCGTGAGCGGCATTTATTGCAAAAACTAAAACCAACAGCACCGGAAATTCCCATATCTAGGCAACGCGCGACTTATTGCGCTAGTAGATCTTTGAACGATAGGTTATTTGATGAGTAACAACGAGCCTATCCTTGCGACGCGATCAGGAGACTATAGAAGTAAATTCGTCATTATACCGTTTGTAGATTGTGGCATAGACAATTAACGTTCGTCAATTTCAATTTTTATGCGTTGATTCTTTCGCAATATATAACAAGTAAGATACACTTCCTAAAGGTATAGGTAGAAGCACGTTTTCTTAACATTTTCAGGATATTGGTTTACCTCCCCATTTGGGGAGTTGGAAACCCGCATCATTGGAATATAGATCCTCACTAGACCATCCTATGCGTAAAAACTTCACTTATTTAGCTTCAGTAGATAGTCTAAAATACCATTTCAAAGTTTTTAATTTTTCGAATTTGAAGCCATTTAGCGATAAAACTATGAACTGTTTGGAAAATTCAATCATTTTAAAAATGATTTAGGGATTGATAAGAGCAATCCAGTTCAAAAAGAATTTTCCAATTATCTCTAGTAGTTTGGCTACAATGCTATTAGAAAAATTTGATTTTTTTCCTATTTTGAAATCACCTAGCAGAATGAAGTACTTGGAAAATGCAATCAATGAAAAATTTCTAGATAGATATGAGTTATCAAATTAAAAAAGAATTTTTCAAATATCTCTTTTAAAAAGTTGATTTTCCACAGAAGAACCGACAGCCAGACGGACAGGCATACAGAGTGATCACATAAGCACGTTTTTACTTTCTCCATATACAAAGTACTGTTTTCATGAAAAAAATCGAATTCAATATTTCAACGGAAATACTTGTTTTAAGGTCCCCTGAACTCGTTTTGACTATTTTCTCGATGATGTCTGTGACCGGAATTTTGCGGGTGCTCGAACTCAAAAACTGTTAATCAGATCACTGCAAAATTTTATATTTCACATTTTTATTAAAGTAAAAAGAACTGATTAGTTTTTGGTAAAAATCAGTCAACCGGAAGTGGCTGTTAACTCATGTCATTTTTACGTTTTTTGAGATATTAGATTTAATATTTGATAAATGTAAAAAAGTACTGGAATAAAAGTTGTAGGAAATTATATTTTCTAGAATCTTTTTTTAAAACTAAATTTTTTAGCTGGCACAACCACCACCTACCGCCGACTATTGTAAAAACTTTATGCTCCTTTTTATTTTCTTAGTTGTTAGAACTTTGGGGCTATATCCAAATCATAAGGCTACGGTTTGAGTTTATTTCTTTGTCAAGTCTAAATCTTTCTTACTGTTCCTTAAAATATTTATTATCATTTAACGTATTTGGAATTCTTAGAAATATTACAGGTATTGAGAAAGTCATGTGGTGGCCACATCAGATTTTTTCTTTTTAGAAAACGTGCTAATAAAAATCCGGACTCTTTGTATACTAATACTAATTTCTATTAATTTAAGATATAATGTCAGCCTTAGTAAATAATTGATAGTAGGGGGTTTTTATCACAGTTTACATCGTTATACGATACGTAGTTTGACCCAGGGCATTGAATCGGAACCGAACCGAAACAGAAAAAACCGTTATTTTAGCTGGAATAAAACCGAACCCGAACCGAAAAAAAATATTTTCTGAACAGGAACCGAAATCGAAAACCGTTATTTATTTCCTTCCATTTTCTCGGTTCGTGTAAACTGAGGGAGCAAAAGAAGGATTTTTTCTTTTGCTTTAATTTGTCTATTTTGAAAGCCTCCTGCCTTTTCAACACCGAATAAAGCAAAGGCTAATGCAAATGGTTTTCTTGAGAATAAATGCTCCCGAGCCTTTGGAGAAATGCATCTTTGTAATAATATCTGTCGGTTCAATGGTGGAATTTTCCATGGGGATCTCAATGCATAGAGAGGGAGTCAAGGATACGTTCTTCTGAGGTGTTCCAGAACCCTGTTAAACGAGGCTAGTGGAAAGGAACTTAGTGGTACTTTGAAGACAGTCGGTAATCGTCTGAGTACCCTACTCTATGGAGCGATCCGGGTAAAAATGTTTCACGATTCTTAACTTGGATTTTGCTTAAAGTTAGGAGGTTATAGTGTCCATAAGCTGTCATCTCTTCTCCATATGCATGGAACCCTTATATTTTGGTAGTCTTCCTCTAAAACTTATCCAGGAAGGATTGCTCCACAGTCGTGCTTTTGAGGTATTCTTATTTCTGTTATCCTTTGTTACAGGTTAGTCAATTTCTATTTATATAATGCATCTTAAACAAAATGTGTACACATATTAGCATTCGTTGCGTAAAACTGAAGAGAGATTAAGGATTAATGCGAATTTGTTATATTTAATGAAGTATTTTCCCGAATGCAAAAACGACTCCGCTTGAAGAAATTTCATGACGCGCTGAATATGAAAATCAAATTTTCTTTGTGTGTGTGTTTTATTTCAAGAGGATATTTAGTACGGCGATGTAAATTTGGTTTCGTCCACATTTCCCATGGAAAAACGTAAAAGTCTGTCCTGACATGCAGACTTTTTTATTCTTATTTTAAAACTAGCGTAATTGCCCGTCAAATATGACGGGTTTATGATAAAAGTATTCCAAATAAATTTGATTTCGATATGAAAAATCAGTATGATATGCTAAATTATGAGCCTCTTGTCAAAAATGAAGTAGTAATAATAATAAATAATAATATTCTCTCCCTCCCTCTCGCCCCCCCCCTCCCTTTCTTTCCTTCCCTCTCTCTCTCCCCCTCCCTCTCTACCTATCTTTTGTCTCACCTCCCCCCTCTCTCATTCCCTCCTGTCACAATTCATAGCTCTCCCTCTTTTTCTCCGTCTCCCACTTTATCCCTTTCCTACCGTCCTTTTCTAATTCTATACCTCCCTTACTCTCTATGTACCTCCCATTCTATATCCCTTCCCTCCGATTTCCCTCCGCACATCCCCTCTCTCTTACTCTACATCTTCTATAATATAAGCAAAAGAATCCAAGCTAAACCCCAGTCCCATTAGGATTACGTAATTTCGCGAAAAATCCTGCGGTAAGTTAAGACAATCTATGCACTCGTATATATTACACGTATGCGGGTTGGGAAAACAATTGATACTCGAGGTTTAACAAAGATGTGGTCGGCAAGGAAACATCCCCTTTAAAAGCCGATATTTTCCCAAAATATGTGATTTAAATGTTTAATATGAGAGATTTCGAATGGTAGGCGAAATAAGATGAATATAATAAGTAACTTCATTAATTTTCCTAAAACATAGTTTAAATTTGAAGATCGTACGTTAATTCTTTTTGATTTTAATTTCTAAAGGAATAAAAGCACACACTTGAAAAAGTCGCTTTTTACGTGTTATCTTACGGAAAATGAAAATCGCCCCCCAGGAGTCGAACCCGGGTCTTATTTCGTATTTTTTTCGTCATTTAATTTTTGTATCCGAATCAAACATTCCTGCGAAATTTCAACCTTCCACCTAATCGGGAAGTTAGTTAAAAACGCGTTAAAATGTGCTGTTGATGACGTCAGCGTCTCACACAGACCGGCCAGACAGAACCGGAAAACTATATGTAAGATATACAAGATATTGACGCGATATTTGCATGACCATAAAGAAAAGATTTTATACTAATTTCCCTATCGTCAAATTTTATCTTACGGAAATCTATTTTTGCCTTTTTGACTTGCCCATAGTGAAGACATATTTGGTTTAAATAAAAAATAACATTATTAATTAATAAAGATTATTTTGGAATTCTCTTGAAATTTTCCTAAAAAACTTCGAAGTCGGAGCGAAAAAAACAAAATATGCAATCAATATTTAGGATTTAGTAGTATTAAAAAATCTATATACATACTTTTAACCCTCCAAATATACAATTAAGATATGTGTATTTTAGGGACTCTTCGTGGGGACAGGAAGTATATGTAATTAATTCATTGCGATAAAGAAAGCCTTCGTGAAGATGATAGGTTTTTTCGTTGCACGTGACCTATTTTTAATACCTTTCTGTATATTGTTTTAAAGCATACATTCTAATAATTGTGCCTAAATGTGTCATGCTTATGCGTAATTATTATACTAAGAAAAAAGTGTTCTTATGGGCAGTGGCGGATAGAGAGCCAAGGATTCTAGGCGACCGCCTAGGTTAGACATGTCAAACTCGAAGAGGCATCAGAGCCGCATTAAAGAATAGATGTTATGGCAGGGCCGCATTAGAATTACAGTTGTTTAACGACGCCCAGAGTTGGAAAAAATAGGCTTTTTCTGAAAGGTCGACGTCTGTTTTTTTAAATACAATTTTAAAACCGCGTTCTATTGTGCCTTAGAGAAATCTTGCCTCATTTTCACAGAAATAAAGTAATTATGCAAAATATCGAACGATTCATTTTAGAACAATAATCGCATTAAGGCCGCAGTAAGGAACAGAAAGCGTCGCATGCGAGGCGGGGGGCCACCAGTTTCACCTAGGGCCTAGGGGCAGGGGAGGGCCAAACCACGGCCTGCGGGCCACATGTAGCCCGCGATGCCATTTCATGTGGCTTGCGATGCTATTATGAAAGCGAACCGTAATATAAAATACAGATAATTTCATATTTATAGCTTAAAATTATTCTCGGAAAACCTTTTCCAGTGATGTTATGGGTATAACGTATTATTTATCGTTGATATTCACTTACAGGACCCCTTGCATTATCGCAATTAACTTCCGATATGAACCCTAACGTGGCCCGCCAAAGCACTTTTATCTGTTTATGCGGCCCGCCTAAAGAGCTGCAATTGTTAATGCGTCCTCCATGTAAAACATTTGCGCACCCCTGGCCTAGGGTCTCTCACCTCTGGAGGCTTTGCTTCTAGACCCGCGGGAGAGTTACTGTTAACAGAGTCAGGAGCTTAGTGTGAGAGGGGAAGTAATGTGTGAAAAGATCCAGCATAAAGATGCCGTCAACTATCCTAATCGACGACGAAGATCGCTGTAAATGCTCATGGACGAAGATCAGTCCCAGCTGACGTATATCGTCGAAAAATAATAGTTATTTGGATCTTTCATCCTTTAAATCCGCTCCTGCTCACGGGTGAGAGGGTTAAATCAAAGGACGCAAGCTCTTGACCTGAGGCGGCGCGAGTGTGGTCAAACATGATCAAGATGATAGTTTTTATTTTGAAATATTTTGCGGGAAATTAATTGTAGACGAAAAATTGGAGTTCGATTAGGCAATTATTGTTTTTTTTAGGTGACGAAGCTATAACTTTACAAATATTGAAGTTCATTAAGTTCATGTCTACTTGACCTGATAATGCCTATACTTAGAACATGTATTGACTCAATAGTTGGATTTTATAAACGTCTGCCGCGATTTTATTGTGCGTATATTAGAACAATAATGACTGAATCTTCATCATAGAAGGCAGCTTGTTACGCTCATTTTTCGGTTACTTATGATCCAGTGATTAATTATGGTATTTATAAAGTCAAAATTATTTGAAATGCCTACGATTCCCGTTGTCCAACGCGGTCGTCACTTGCCAAATATGTCGAATCGGATACAGACTTGTGGAAAATTGACGCTCTTCATAAGTTATATTTTTATTATTTTAGGACTGAATGTATTATCAGGGCAGTGCCAAAAGGCGAAGCGGTATGGCTGCCGGTTGAGTGAGGCAATATAAACGAAATAGTAACTCTGTAACTCTCCACTGATTTGTTAAACGAACGACTTGGGTTTCAGTGTATTACAATTTAGTAACTACGTCATCATCAGTTTCTACTCAATTTAAGAATGCGTATGGAATGGTGTACTCTATGTTGGAGTACACAGAGTTTATAAATTCGTTCTTTGAGATCGACAAATTTTAGTAAAACACCCCAATACCAAACTTCATCGAAATACGTCCAGCGGTTCCCGAGTTTAAACATCCGGACGGACGGAAACGACCTCCCCTATATGCATTCACTTCGTGCAAAGAGCGCATAAAAAGCACTTGAGCATGAAAAATCAAGTACATACATACTTATCTTAGGTATCTCAAATGGCCGTAGCAAGGTTATGATTTTTATGGCTATTGGAGGAGAGAAGTAGGTACTTGATTTTTCAATTTTTGATACTCAAGTCCTAATTCTTGTTTTCAGCAAGAAGACGAGCTCGGCAATATTCTAGTGAGTTTTGAACTGTCATTAAATAATTGGAAAGCTAAGAGTTGGTAAAAGAAATGGATTGCCAAGCGACACACTAAAGGTTTGAATTTGTAATAATAAATAAATTATGTCTATTATTATCACAAGACAGATCGGTGATATTCTCCCCCTGCCACACACCATTTGCTGTGGATTGCAGGGTATTTATTCAGATTCAGACAAACGACTATCCTTTCAATCACGAAATGGCTGAGAGGGAGAGAAGTTCAACTGCAAAGGTCTCTTGATCCGAAATGAAAGAACGGGGCTTGTGATAGCGAGAGAAAGATGGGGGAGAAAGAAAGAGGTAGGGAGAAGAGGGAGAGAGTTCAGTCCCAGAAGTGAATGTTGAGGCATGACGACGTCTCAGCGACAGTAAACTGTCTGGACGTATTCCAGGACTCGTACGATCATCCCCCACCCATCCTCCCTAACCGTTACCTCCACCCAATCCTTTCCACGGGGACCTACCATCGGTCCAACGACGTTGCCGGCGCCGCCCGAATCCATCTGATATCCGCCGGTTGATGGACGACGGAGACACTTTGGGCGTCGTTAATGGGAACGCTTACTGCGTAACAGTTTTCTGGAGCTGGCAGACGGAGATGTCGCACGTCCAATGGACGATTAAGCGGACAGAGAGAAAACGATCCGGGAGGATTAAAGGGAAGTTACTGCGAGTCGTATTCGCTAGTGGATGGCAAAGAGAACGTTTGTCAAAAGGTCTTTTTATTATCTCCGGTGATCAGTGGCGGATTCAAGGGGGGAGGGCGATGGGGTCGATCCCCCTCCCCTTGGACGACCCCATTGCCCTCCACTGGGTGTATTCTTAAATTCATTCCGCGCAACATTCCTTGTTTCTACACCGAAGATTAAGTCTGTATGACAAGGAAAAGAAAGATTTTTATGGGGTAGAGGTTTTCAAAATGTATGGTCGTCGGCAGAAGCGGAATCAAAAGGGGGAGGGACCATTGGGGCGATCGCCCTCCCCCCCCCCCCCTCCCAACCATTGGAAAGTTAATGGATCCGCCACTACTGGTGATATCTTTCATTCATTAGGTCAGTGGATGAGTTTTCTGATTTCAAAGGATCGGAGGCTGAAGAGACTGAGCAATCTAAAATAAAAAATAAGTCACTTAGCAAAACTGGCAATGTAGAGATCATATAAGTGTTCTAAATTAATATACAGAGATCGCTATCGTTTTTTGTCATTTAATGGAAAATGCGCTACAATATAGAATAAGCTTTTAAAAAAATAATATTTACGTGTCAAATTTGTCGCAAAATCACGTGCAAATCGGTCAACCCTAAATATAATTGCAATTTTCCTCCGAGTAATCGGCCTTCATAAAAAATAACGACAATATGTAAAATATAAAGTAGGATATACGATGCATAAAAATATTCTATTCATAATATCACACCTCACTGTTCCTCTACAATACAAGAGCTAAGGATGACTTGGGGTGGATAAATTAGGCCCATTGTGTTGGTATCTTGACTTTCGCGTAGGCGCTTTGGAAAATCTTTCTCTTCTTCTCCTCTCGGTGAACGTTGTGTTGTTTATACATTGTAGCACGCTCGTGATGCATCCATTGGCTCCAGCCCTTGGTAAAGATACACAAAATATTCTCAGCGCGCTGAACACTATCGTTCTAGGAAATGTTCTCTGTGACTAGAACAAAAATAGAGCTTTTCAGCGTCTGCAATTCAAATCTCAGAAATTAATGGACGCTTGAATACACTCGGGAACTTCTGTTTCGTACAGTCTTTATCTAAAACGCTTCTTCAAAGAGTGACAATCCGATTTCAAGAAAGGTATGGTCACCGCTTAACATGCTGCCAATTATACTAACATATTAAACTAGCCAAATGCGGCCTTCTGTATCATTTATTTATCTTACGTAGCTAACAACATTCTCTTTTGGTTATACGCAATTCAGCAATCTTACGATGAGAAATTAATTGAAGTTAAGAGTAGGCGGTTATACATAAGTATATTCCCAAATTTAACAATAAAACGCTTCAATTTTATTTTCTATCAGAAGAGCCAAAAATTCTTCTTCTGGTTTCAGATCATTTTCGATAACCCTTCATTTCGGCTATTACGAATTTTGATGTGTACAGTAAATAAGAACCGAAGAAATGGGCGATAGTTTGGTTCACCGTACAACCCACAAATCCGGTGAATTATAGTTTTAAATGCATATGTAGATGTATCTATTCATTCCGCAACCTTCGTAGGCAAAGCCGCCCAATATTAATTGACCTATTCATTCGCCGGTCGCCTAATTGGAGCAGAGGATCGCCCGCGGCATCCCAGACCACGGACATCTCTCTCCAACTCAATCTCCCTCCCCCGCTTTCCCCTTCCCCTCTCTAGCGCTTCCCACCCGGGGCGCCAATTCTGCATTAAACTGCCCCCTTCTCCCTCCCCTTTGTCTCCATCCTTCTCCCCCCCCCCCCCCCCCGAGGAGACTAGGCGCCGCTTCTCCTCCACTTCCTCCCTCTCGGACACTCCCCGCGCCGGGAAGTAAAAATACATCTCCCCACCCTCACGGCCCCACACACACACACAAACACATACGCACACACGCGCGCACACACTCCACAAGGCCTCCAGCTGCCTCCGACACGGCTGCACCAAGTTTATTGTTTCTGTCTCCTGCGGAGGACGAGGGTGGGGGAGTTGGGTGAGGGAGGGACGTGAGGTTGGGAGGAGAAGAGGGAGGGAGAGAGGAGGAAGGGAGGAGAAGTCGAGAATAGGAGAGACTGCGAAGGGACCAAAAGGAAACGGGAGATCGTGGGGGAAGGGCCCACTGTTCGACCCCGGCTGTTTGGTTCACCAACACCTAAGTATATATCTTTCGGTCATTTTCTTGCCTTTTTATGTTCTCTGCTGAATAAATAAAAATTTAACAAAAATCAAGCTAATTATCAACATTTCAAAGGAGGTTCCGGTCACTAATAGCAACGCTTTGAATCGTTTCGAAGAAATAATCAAGCTCATTAGTGCAATATAAATTCCGTCAAAAATAAAATGCCCAAAGATATAGATATTTTTCATGAGGCGGTTTTATTACGAAGCGATCTGATGCAAGATGCGAGATAATGTCGGAATAAGAAATTAAAAAAGTAAAAAACTGGTATATTACAGGGCTGGCAATAAATAAAGGGTTCCATGGCGATTCTCCAGTAAATGCCTTTATTTATTTTATTTGCGAAACAGTGAAAATCAATGTTATTGCACTCAAGCGAAAGAAATTTAAATCACACTATGAATAAACGAAAAATCCCAAAACTGATGCAGCAAGAAACGGAATTGACCAAAGAAACAAAGCTAAACCGTTGTTGGCATATGAATGAACGAAGAGAGAACGCCAAGAAAGGCATATGAGCAGATGGCAAAAAGTGAGTTGGCAAGTGAAGGCATTGCCGGTAAGATAAAAGATACTTGGAAGAGATGGAGATGTAGATACGAAGACTCGGAGGAACGGATGAACAGATTGTAAGATGATGATGAACGCATATGTGTACTTTACTTACAAACGTAACTTAAACGGACCAGCAGGATACATTTTGAGGCGATATTTCCTCGAATAATTTCTGTAGGATTCGCTTTTTCCCGATTGTTCACTTACTTACTTTATGCTTTACAACTTGTGATTATACTTATTAAGGCTAGAAGAAGGCCAGTCTGTAGCTGGGACTTAATTGATTTGAGTAATAGATACTCGTATCTACGATTCTGTTGTATATCAAATAGCCAAATTGTCTCTCTCAAATACCCATGGAAAGGTTAAAGGTTGAGAAAGCATTTCAGCTACAAAGCAGCCGTTCTCAGTGATGATGCAGTCAGTTTTATTTTAGCCTTATTATGAGTTCGATAATTCTGTCTTATCTTGTATGTGATGAAAAAATACTAGGAGTCAAATAAGAATTTCACCTCTGGAATTGCCTTCCTTTTAAATGAGAAATTCCCCGTTGGAGATTCATTGGTGAGTAGATACGTGGACGGAAATTCTCTAAGAGGTCGTTCATTATAAAATACGAGAAAAAACTAAATTGTTCTCTTCGTACAACTCGAAATATACAATTCTGATTATGTCGCATTAAATGATTTGAACAAACTTGAGTAGTTTTTATACAAGAAAGAATAATTTTAAATTTCTTATAATTGGAGCTGGTCTAATTAACTTCAGAAAATGTCATTTTTAAATAATGATCGACTGGTTTTCCCAATAAAAAAATCATCGTTTTATTACTTAGATCCTGTAAAAAAACGGATGTCACCTTTTCTAGTGTTTCACATCCAGGCACGAACTTATCAATCTTAGATGAAATGGATTACAGCTACACGCTAAGAACGTTTCTTGCGGGGGGAAGGCATAGTTACGAGGAGGAGGAGAATACAAGCATGTTTATAATCGACCGAGGGTCACATCACTCCTGAAGAGTTTAGGAATCCCTAGTCCGATCCGTTGGAAAGGAATAAGAGGAAGAAGCGAAAGCGTCTCTCGAGTGATCGAACAGTGAGTTGTGTTCGGCAGATGATTGAGAGCTTGTTTCTCCCTCAATTTTTCATGCAATACGATGCTGGGGAATCCTTCCAAACGCTTCTTCCCTCGCTCATAATTCATTGAAAAAGGCCCGGCAGCGAGAGACCTTGCCTCTCAAAAACCCTAGTATTCCTGTTCATCATGAGATATGTGCGGATGCAAACATTGATTTTTATCGGCTCCCGATCGACTCCGCACCCGACTTCGATAGGTGTGCTTCCCCCTACGAAGGCGGAGAGTCCCTTTGACCAGCGTCTCCGCATCACCCTCCACGGGCGAGAGGGTCAGCGCCGCGGGGTGGGAGCGGTGGGTAGCGGGGAGGAAAGGGGGGAGAGGGGTGGGGGAAGTCGCGGTGGAAGGGAAGAGGCGCACGAATAATGGTACGATGGGGATGCAAGGACGAGGACCAAAGTCAGAAGACTGTGATGGATGGATTGGATGTGGAACGTTGAGTAGTGGACGAATTAAAGTATATAATCAAGGCCGCGAGGAGAGGATCGGAGATTAATGTTATGGGCGGCAGGGGTTCCTCCTTGGAGACATGCTGGGAGGGGAAGTTTGGGAGAGGGAGGGGACGGCTTTGGCCGAGTAACATGGACGTGGTCTCCGCGGGGGAGGATGGGAGTGGGGCGGGAGGGGAGAGGGGAGGGGAGAGCAGTGTATCGGCGTAAAAGGGTGGGTGGGGGTGAAAGACGGGTGGTCGGAGAGAAAGAAGGCTCCGGGGGCTTGGTTGGGGACGAAATAGAAACGCGCTTGTGGCGAATGTTTCTTTGCCGTATTGCTACCTCGTGTAAAGCACATTATTAAGGGGAAGGCAGAGAATGGTGAAAAATATGATGTTGAGCGCTGAAGATATGCTTCTGTAATTAAGGAAAGGACTAGAAGGGGTGTTATGGTTTTTGCTGGCGATTTATAAACGCGTTTTCAGCGGTTTGTGGGAAGCGGAGGGATGAAGTGTAAAATTCGAGAAGAGATCATCAAAAAGTGTGGTTATATGCTTTAGGCATGAATTTGAGCACTGCGGTGGTGAAAATTTCTTGAGTTACCAGATGAAAATTTCACACTACTTAAAATGTAAAGAAAATAGTTGTAAACTAAAAATAACACCTAAAAATTAGTCACTCAGCATTGAAAAATTCAGAAACATATCTCACCCTAGATGTCTTGAATCTAAAAGGTGATCTTCAGTCGTAAAATTATCAAGTTAACTAGATGCGCATTTCAGTTACAGGGTTTTTTTAATCAGCGATCAGCGTATCGTCACAGAAGATTGTTACTTTGCAGTTAATATGCAAACGACATGACTAAATGTTTTAATTACTCCATGAGATAGATTTCTAAATTAGAATAGAATTGTCCGAATTATAGCAATCTTCTCGGAGAAATTGATATATCAACCTTTATCGGATCTCTTTGCAACTGTGGATTTTATAAAGAAAGTGCATGATTTTAGAGTGATATAGGAATATTAGAGTTTCATTTTTGTCTAGCTCATAAATATCAAACCTTAACGAGAGAAAGAAAAAACCGAGTCTTAAAATTGCTTTTTAAACTGTGCGAATATGAACTATAAAACTGTCTTCTTCGATTTCTCGAAGATCCTAGTTGCCGGGTGTTTCGAACACATTACTGTCAAATGTCTGGGAGCCGTATTTGGGCGAAATTATCAGTGGATGACGCGCGGGCGGAGGGCGTCGGCCTTATCGGCGGTCGGATGGCACTGGTCGCATTCTGCGACGGTGTTGGCGCATAATTGGTTGGAAATAAATGGATACGGGCGCCAGGGACCATTCGTCACGTGCAACACACACTCACACGGCACGCCATCGGATTGGAAAGAGTTCCATCAAAGAGTGGTCACGGATGGTTGTCCAAAAGACCACCCGAGTCGCTTTGTCCTCTCCACTCCACAGCGGGTAGTTACTCTCTTGTATGCCCTTTCCACATGCCCTGTTATTATACACTCTTCCTCTAACCCCTCCTCCACGCCCTCCAACCACCACTCCCATCCCGCCACTTCTCTCCCTCCACAACCCAATGAAAATTCATCCCAACTCCCACAGCTTGCACATTTCTCTCCTTTCCATCCATTTTCTGATTATATCGACTTATAATGTTTTGAGCATATTTCATATGCACACATACCACATATCTATCAAAAGAGCGTACATTTTCTGGAAAATATTTTACAAATGAGGCTTACATTTCCAAATACATAGTCGAATTTAGTTAAACGAAATCGAAATCATAGAGGTGTTACCTGATTAAATCTTCATGAAAAGTAAACGAAAAAATTTCCAAACAGATATCAACTAATGAGCGATTATTAAAATCCCTAACTTTGCATGATTGTCGAATTCGATTCGAGTTCCTTTTGTGCCTGCATAGAACCATATGAATCTATCGCCAACAAATAATGAAATCGATAACAGATTGGTGGAAATGCGCGTAAAAACAATTATTTTTAATTTACGGGGAGGACCAGACATCGATGTCACACATTGTGACCAACTGTCGCTGGTGGATAGAAGCATAAAAATAAGCAGATACGTGTCTCGGCTTTTGGCTCCTTAGACCCTAGTTCACAAGAAATTGGGGTAAAAGTTTATATAAAATGACCGCGCTCCTTATAAGGTATTCACAGGCCGTTGATTAATGCATAGGTAGGTTAACCGAGTTGTAAAGGCGCGAAACCACTAATCTGGCGATTCTTGTTTTTGTGGTTCAAACCCCAACACTGGCAGTTTTTTGTTTTTTTTTTAATCTATTACAATGAAGTACTATTTGATATAAGTTTTATTCTGTTTTGAAATAATGCCTTGGATTATTATTTTAAGAAAAGCAAATTACGCAATTCATTCTAGACAAGTGTATGCACGAGAAAAAATTATTTGTATAGATCTCCCTTTAATGGGCCAGACAACAGTGCGTGTTCGTGTGCAAAAGTATGTGTGCGTGAATACAACTTGTATTCTTCCATTTTGAATTATTAGTTCTCTCTCCATTAGCATATAACACATTTTTATTTATGCTTCATTATAAATTTTCACCGATCAGTTTAATTTCTAACATTTAATCACGATATTATTTAGTTTTGGCAAAATAAATAATAATAAATCTCAACAAGCATTTAAAGTCTGATTTATAACGAAAACAAGGTTTTAGTTATAGCACCGTACGACTAGCGAAACGACCTGTCGTTTTACTGCGGAGGGAGTTCTATTCTTGCCTCAAAAGCAGTAGCGGGTCGCGCGAATTGCGTAGCAAGGTGGACAGAGGACGAGGCGCATGTACGACTTTCTCCCGTCAGAAGGCGATAAAACCGCCGACCGTGAACCCAAAATCGCCTCTCTGTCGCTGAGAGAGGAAAAGGGAGACGCAAGTCGGCGGCTCAGTCCCAAAGAGGAGTTGCGACCGACAGGATCCCTTTGATCCGAGTCAGCCAGCCGCCACCGCCCCCCGGGCACTTACTAATGCGGATCCGAAAGGGACCGTAGGAATGAGGGAAGTGGGAAAAAGGAGGCGGGGGGGGGGGCAGGGAGGGAAGACAGCCATCTATAGGGACATCTGCAATCTCGAAACTCACTCGGTTGAGAGTCAACAAAATCCACAAGCAATTCCTCTCTTGACAGAGGACGCGCGGCGCGATGAATTGGACCAGTAGTTCCCAACCTAGTGCTCGCGAGCAACGCTGTGCTCTTTGGCAGCCGGATGTAATCTTCTGCGAAGCTTAAAATCGCGTTTCTAAGGACCGATAATTTAATTTGTTCAGTTCATTTCTTTCTAAACGTATATAGAGCATTAACAATAACCATGACGTGGCATTGATTTTACTTATGATCATTCCTATTTTTCCAAAAGTATAGTTATGCTGATATTGGATACAACGTGATTTTCGCCAGATATAAAATGATGGGAAGTTCCGCATTTCACGAACGCTTTTCCATCAAATTCCCCTATTTCCTCTGTACGTTTTTTAGATTTCGTAAGTCAGTTTGTAAAATTACCTTCGATGCAGTTTAGTTAGCATCTATTGAATTTATTTGAAAACTCTAGATTTACTGGGTGCCTCAGGACCGAGAATATTTCGATTAATAGAATATTCCGGTAATTGATCTGGCTATTTGTGCTTACAATCGTGGGCACAAATGAAAAATGTAATTTTATATTGAGAGAGTAAAGAAAATGGTTAAAGAAAAGTCTAATTTTGTGTTATGGTAGAAAGTTAGCTTGCTGGTCAAGTAAATATTATACATTTGTACGTACGTTATGCAGGATAAAAAAAATCAGGTTCAAACCTATTGAAAATTCCTGCTGGTCAAAATTCGGGTTATTCGGTCAATCGGGAATTTAGTGTAACTTCGTTTAAATATCGTTGTTCAACGCGTAACCCAACGTTGAACAAAAATTCGCTTTCCATTTTTTAACATATGCTATTTAGTTTTTCTGATTACACCAGTCCTATGCGTGAGTTACATTCTTGGAAAAGGCTGCGTTAGATGAAAAAGCGCTGCGCAAATTTAATACCTTATTGAAGATATGACGTGTTCGCATAGGTTATGAACTTTTTCATGTCGCTTAATGGGTAAAACGCTGTGCTAGCACAATTCAGGTGCTCACATGACTAAATTTATACGTGTCGTTTGAATAACGGTCGCATATATTTTGAATACGGTGCAAGCACAATTCAGATGCGCGCATAATTAAATTTATACGTGACGGGTGAATAATTATCACATTTACATAATCATGTATAATTAAATCTGCGTTGAGGAGCACTGTCTTCTACGAGTTTAATTTACCATTAGCTAAATTAAAGCGTTCGCCAAATAATTACGTAAGAAAATATTCTCCTGTCATTCACTCATAATCACAAACATCTTCTCGATAATATTTATATCTTTCATATGCCGTGACGAACAGGATGTACTTTGAAGGGCATCTATCTATTTTCCTAGTTCCAAACTGCGTAGATTGCCAAGAAATTGGCCATTAAGAAGTGTGTCACTAAATGTCAGGAACCGGAGCTAATGTCACGTGAGTGTAGCACGTCACAGGGGACCTCAAAAAGCGACCGTAAAAGTGTTATGGGGGATTCTAAAAACGTCTAAAATAAAAATAATAATCCCTACCCCTTAAGCTGATCCTATCGTCACAAATGCCGCGCTTCTGTCCTCCAATTTTCTACTCCGCATATTTCTCTCTCTCCCCTCCCACTCTTTTCCTAGCACATATGATTCCGTCCTCACCCCAACCAATTCCAACCGTTTCTCCCCCCACCCTCGCTCATTGCAGATACCAACGCCCCCCTCCCCCGTTTCCTCTAACTCCTCCACTCACCTCAATACAGCGCAGATCTCTTTCTGGTGAGGGTCCAAGCAAATTTCATCGAATCGCTAACACTCTGCGTAGGTTTTGCAGTTTATTGACTCTTTCTCGACACTTGAAGTTTAGCGGGAGACCATCTCCCCCCTGACGACCTAACTACCGCCCTCAATCCCCCCCCCCTACCACAGACAACCAGCGACGCCCCACTTCCCCTCGCTTTTTCCTATCCGCCTAGTTTCCTTCTCTAATAAACTACGAACCGAACCGTTAGAAACGTCCTTACAGCTAATTTTTCAAAATTCAAATGCCAATTCGTTAAAAACCAAACGAAACTTAATACTCGTTATAATTTGAATGTTGACAGATCAGGCAATATATAAATAATGTCGCCACATTGACATTAATTATATAATGTCTAACGAAGAGAAAATATGCCTATATTCATTTAAGTATCTCTAATGGATTTAGAATACATACATCTTAGTTTAATGTTTCCATGATTTTTAAAAAAATAAGGTTTAGGGAATTATTTTTACAGTTTCATTTTTAAATGATTTCAATAGAAGCGAGAAAGGATTATTTACGAGAGTTTGTACATACACTGCCACTAACTTCGAATTGTTAGTAATTTAATGTAATGCCAACTGAGTTATCATCAGAGCACGTTACAATTACTGCGGGAGTCGTTTTCAAAATTTGAATTCCTTTCCCGTAGGATAAGTTACGACGGCGTTGCTAAAGCAACGGTATTTGGTTTTGGACTTAAGAAGCACCTACACGGCAGGCGACGGGTTCATTGCGTGGGTTGGCAGGAGAAAGGATGAGGAGGAGGGGGAGGGGACACGGAGAGTGGGAGGAGATCATCCTCCTCCCTCTCTCTCTCTCTGCATTTGACGTCACCTTCTCTCGGAAAACGCGTCGCTTTAAAATCGCCGGTTAAAATTGATGACACAGTAGGAATAGACGCGCCATCCGTCCAAAGTAAACCTCCGCCCAATGAAAACCCTTTTAATGACGCAAGCCATAATTGATATTAAACGCGCGCGCATTCATTCCGATCTCAAAATATTGTCCGAGAGACAAAAAAAAAATAAAGTTAGGAAAATATCCACCAGCCATAAAACTGAAAGAGTTACGATACTGCTGGGCGCGCGTAAGAGCTCGACAAAATTGTCGCGTTAAACGTTAAAAATATCAACACCCGGGAAATTTATGGCGTTTTATTTTCATCTGTCTCGAAAATATAATTATAGAGAGTAGAGACAATATTTGACTCGACAAAGAAACAATAGTTGCCAAAGAATATAAACCTCGAAGGGTTGAAATAAATACGGGGCAAGATATCTCAACGAGTTCAAATGATTGCACTCAAGAGATGCTAGTGTTGGCTATCGACCACGACCTCTGCCTCCCGTTTACCCAACCTCTCTCAAAATTCCTCGATCCTCCGTTCCTTCTCTTACTATTTCTTCTTCCTAAAGCAGGGGCGCGGAAGCTACGGCCCGCAAGAGCGTTTTGTGCAGCCCGCTAAGCCGTGTTGAAAAAGATCCTTAAAATTTTACACACTAATTCATATTTTTTAAAATTATATGAATTTAATACTGAAATGTTACTAACCATAAATATAAATGTAGAATCAATTTTTATTTATATGATACCTCATAATAACTTCTGATTTCAAAGAAAGTGATCGTCTTAAGCGTAACTATGTAGAACGAGTCCATAATTGTAAATCTGGGAAACGGAAGAACAACGTATTGATCCACATACCTATAAAAAGTTTTAATTTCGACCGGTTTCATTACAGGGTAACGTCCTGAGGTGACCAAAAAACAGAGACCATCCAAATATATGGGAAGGATAGAGGGAGAGAAAGGAATTAAGGGGTTGATTGCTCATTGGTTAAATAAGGGAGGGAAGATAGGAGGAGTATGGGTTTGTGAGGAGGGACGGTGGTGGTGGATGAGGGATATCCTGCAGGGGCGAATGGGAAGGGTATAGACATGCGTTAACCTCATGACAATCACTATCAGAAAAACACTGTAAAATTTCGATTTGCTCCAGTACATCCATTTTCGGGACCCCCTCTCCCTTCCTTAACCAATGAGTAATCAACCCCGTAATTCCTTTCCCCCTCTAGCCTTCCTATATATTTGAATGGTCTCTGTTTTTGGTCACCTGAGGATGCTACCTTGTAACGAAACCGGCCGAAATTAAACTTTTTATGTGTGGATCAATACGTAGTTCCCCCGTTTATCTGATTTATAATTCTGATTTAAAATTTAATCTTGCCCGCCAAAGTATTGGAAACCTCTAAGGATTTGCTATCACCAACGCTGCCCGCTGTGCAGAAAAGTTTCCTCATCCCTGCTCTGCAGCAACATTTCTCCTACTTCTCCCTCTTTCTAATCCATCTGAATCTGAATAAATAACCTGCGAGACACTGCAATTGGTGTGTAATAGGTGGAGAATATCATGTTATTCTCCTATTATGCTCTCTTATTATCTTAGGAAAAAAGGATTCCTTGTATAACCAACTTCTCGTATCTTGTCAGTATGGTCGTGGCGTCCTATGTAAGATGGACTCTTAATTACGCCTGTTAATTCATCTTTAAATTCTTCTGATCTAAATTTCTGCAATAGATTATGTCTGGACATTTAACGCCATTTCTCCAGAGACTCACGTCCAAGCTCATCTATTAGACATGTGACACTTACTTGTCTATCATGCTGACGTTTCATTAAACATGCTCCCTTTCGTTGCATTTTCTCTAACTCATGAATAAGGCCTATCTTTCACGAGTACCATACGCTAAACCCATACTCAACTAGCGGTCTAACCGGAGAAAAATTAAAATATCCATTTTGTCATACTTGCCTCCTTCCTTTCGCACTTCCTTCGTCCATTCTTTTGATTTGCCCTTTTTCTACTCTCCCCTTTACTCTCCTTTCAGAATCACCTCCGCTTTGTCCCCTTTCTGCTCTGCCTCCGCAGAGACCAGTGAAGGGAAGCAGACCACTTGCTGTATAGTCCTTCGCATTAGGGCACACGTCACTCAAGAGGCCGCGCGACACCAGCTCCTGACACACGCCTACGCTCGGCGAGATACGACGACAGGGCACCCCACCCTCCCTTTTAAAAAACCTTCTCCCTCCGGCATTCCTCCTAAACGCAGCAACCGCCCCTCCCCATACCCCCCTCCCACGCACTCCCACTCAACACCGCCCCCACTCTATTTGGAGGCGCGCGGGTAGGGGTCCATCCCGTCCACGACACTGGGGATAAATTTAAGCGACTCGCGCTATCGTCGTAAAGGGAAAGAATGACACATGTAAACAAATCACGCCTTGTTGCAAGGAGAGAAAGAGGGGACGGAGCGGGGAGAGGATGAAGGAGAGTAGGAAGGGAAAGGATATAGGGAGGGAAAGTTGAGGGAAGAGGGAGAACAGAGACGAAAAGCAGGGGAGGGAAGAGGCGAAAGGAGGGAAAAGAAGAAGAGGATTAAGTCGGAGGGGGTAAAAGGGTGAAAGGAGTCGAGGAAATGAGAATAAAAGGGAGAATGGGAGGAGAGGAAAGTAAGAGTGTAGGATTGTGAAGGAAGGAGGGAGGGAGCGGAGCGGAGGGAAATGCTAAAGAAAGTGAATGGAGAAAAACAAAATGGGAAGGAGAGGCAATCAGGAAGTGGGGAGAATAAGACAAAATCAGAGAGGCGTAAGACGAAAGTGGAAATATGGAGAAGGATGCAAGAAGAGAGAGAGAGAGAGAGAGAGAGAGAGAGAGAGAGCGAGGGAAGAAAAATGATTAATAGATAATGGGAGGAGTGAGTGGAGATTGTGGATGAAATGTGATACAGATATGAGAACTGGTTTGGCGTAAGGGAAGGAGTTGGAGGATGAATGATCAGGACAGCTGTGTAATTGGAAACTATTCTATGTTCAAACATTGTTTACGCGGATTGAGCAACTATTTCCGCCAGATATATGACTCCTAATCACGAAATCCCAATAGCCATTTTCTTCACAAGAAACCTTTATCTCCTCGATTTGGAATATAAGTCAATTATACCTATAACTAGCAAAAATTAAATGTCTAACGGAAATTTCTTAAATAAGTTTTCGCTGCCACGTCATTTCCTAGATCTACCACTATTTAGCAATTCCTGTAAGTGTAACGACAATCACTATGGATATTTTATTCCACAATTGAATACGTTAAAATAATAATAATTTTACAACGAAGCTGATTAAATTATGGATTAATTAATAATCCAGGCATAATATTTTACAAATATTTCGCTCATCAACTGCATTACCGGTTATTTTTTCCAACAGCATCGTAACCGATATTGGCTATGAGTCATTGTTCGTTAATCGCTTCGTTTGTTTCGACAACGCTTATCGAGTTATGGAAGCGGCATGACTAGAGCCAATTTAAATCTCTTCAACTCAAAGTATTTTAAGGATTGTTTCGTCCTTTTACGAATATCTCCTAACGCTTCAAAATTGTTGAGTGGGTGCAAATAGATGCTCGCATCGGTGATATTCTCACGTTTGAAACTGAACTAATTTATGAAACCAATATATAAACATGCAGACTCGTCCTGGGAAGGACTATAAGGAATTTCAACCAATCATTTGGGACTGATTCAGAGTGAATGTCCTATATATCTCCGCCAACTATTTGTACGGAAATTTAACTTTCCCGCACATTCTAATAACATTTTTTCTATTCCTTTCACAAAGTGGGGAGCTAGGGCGTGGTTTACAAGCGGAAGGCGCCGAATAGCCAAGGGATGCGGGTGTCTCCAGCAAAGAGTTCTTTTGTGTGCCTCACTAGCCTCCAGAGGCGCTGTTCACCCACTCCCCCTCCTCCCACTCTTTACATCGCTATCCCTCTTCCGCGCCTCCTCCTCCACTTCCCTTTCCTCCCGATATACGAACCTTTTGGCATGATTTACGGCGACACGGAGACTGAGCCAAAAATGACACGCGGGACGCACACCGCGATCGCTTTTATCTTTCCGATTCTGACGCCCTTCGGGAAGTACGACTCGCTGCTCTCGTGGGCATATATCTCTGGAATGCGTCTACAAAACTTGAACGTTGTTCGTGTGCCTCCTTTTTTTAAGTACCTAGAGATGTTCAGGTTTCAAATTACCTAGCACTGCACGCGGCGAGGAAATTGTGAACAAATTGCGCATACCTTCTCATGAAGTACAAATTGTGAGAAGTGTGTCTTCGCGTGACAAATTACTTCGCTTGTACCTACATAGAACGCATACTATCCTCGAAATACGATATAAATGTACAGTTTAGGCAATTTTCATTATTATTGTATTCGATGATTCTTTTAGGATAGGTGTGAGGCTTAAAACAAGAGCTTAGAAATTAAAAAGTTGCAATCAAGCGATTTTTGTCCAAAATAATCCAAACGTCACAAGATGAATACTGGACATGACAGTCTTCGGGTTACTTCCCTTTGAGACACAACTTGATAAACTCGCTACTTTGAAAGGAAGTCGGAGGGGACTGTGTTTTGATAGGGGACCCGTGTTCGTGGTGTTTCAGCTTAGAGAAGGGTTGGGACAGGAGCGAATACGACGTATCCTGGGGGAGAAGGGTAACAGGCGAGGGTGGTGTCGGATCCATGAAAGGTCAAATGATAGGAAAAGTTAAACTTTATGAATATAGGGGAGAGAAAATAAATGCGGATGGGAGGGGAGAGGGGTTGCATTAATGGGGTAGGAAATTAATAGTTAAGTGGTCGAACGTGAAACATTAAAATATTAAGTAATTCTCCATACGTGTACATTTGAAACATATTTTTTAGTGAATATGAAGCAAATGAATTATTGCAGGGACACCAGGTGCTAAATCAATTTATTTATTCTATAGATATAGGATAGTATGACTATAATTTTATTAACACGAAGGAATTAAGGCATTGCTTTCCAGCGAAAAAATTCCCCGTTGAAAAAGGAATGGCTAAATTAATACTGTGTGCTTACAATGCCTTCTTGGATATACAACGCTGTCAGTAAGGGGGCCGGGGGAGAGGGACGGGGATTGCTCAGGTAATCTGCCAAAATGAAAAGACGGTGCGCAGCGCCCCAAGCCGGAGGGGGAGGGTATTTCACATGAAAGAGAACTCCGGGAAGAGGTATAAACAAATGGGAGGGAATGAAAGGTTTCAGGAAGCGAGCGGGGAACGGGAGGGAGGAAGGGGCAGGGAGGCGGAGGAGGGTGGCGGTTGGCTGGATTGTCGCCAGGACGACAGGGGGAAGGCCCCAAAGGCCTCTCTGCCTCTTGGTCCATGGCGGCAGAGCTTTCTTGTGTACACGAGGTGCGGCTATTTTAGTTCTCATGCCGGCGCTAAGCTCCCCTGGACGCCAGCGTTGTATATGCGATAGGATTCCTGCACTCACTCCCCCGCCCCCCCCGCAACCCTCTCCCCACTATAATGCCCCACTAGCGACGCCCCTCCTCCCTTCCTTCCTCCCCTTCCGAAACCCTAACCGTTTTCCCCTCCTTCCTCGCCGAGGACTCCGCTATCCTAACAAACCCTGTCCTGCCTTTGGATCCATTCGCCTCCAAACTCTGACGACATCGCTCCAATTCTCGGTCCAAGAATGGAGGACCAAGCAAGGCCAACGCATCCCAAGATGGACGCCTCGCGGTGAGCAACGAGGGCGTAACCGCGGTTCGGGGTATGTCCGACGTCGCGCTCGCATGTCGCCAGAATCAAGAGACTTTGGTGGGTATTTATAATGATAAAACCGAAAGCGAAAAAAAATATTTTTATTTTTTATATTTTCGTGAGCGATGGATTAGAACAGCGGTTCTCAACCTTGTGCACCTTAAGTTTCAACAAATATTTTGCCAAAAAGCCCGTGTCCCACCATGGCAAATGCAAAACCCCACCTTTTCCAAGAAGTGAATTTGTACGTTAAATTCATTTTAGAATTATATTGATCATAAATGGAAAATTTTAAGACATTAAATATTGCGATAATTGTGTTGGGAAAAAGTTTTATAATAATTACTTTCAAAACTTCGAGACCCACCTAGACGACCTTCGTGTCCGACCGGTGGGTCGCTTGCCGTTGGTTGAGAAATCGAATCTCAACTGAAAAAAAATATTGGCATTCGAAATTTGTTAAGATTGATAGTTTTTTTCCTGTTGAATTTGAAAAAAATCCGATTCCCACGTTACCACTCTTCTTAAAGTCTATCATAAAAAACATGTGAAAGAAACATGAAACCTAAAGTTATTGCTGTTTCTTGTTTTCTCCATTTCCAAAGTGCTCTCCATTCTTATGCTCGGTAGTGAGTAGCACGCTATTTTTACTAAAATAACTCACCCGGCCACTTTTTATTCTGACCGAATTTTAAACCACTTTTGTTAAAACCCCAAATTAACATTCATGACTTTAAATTTATCCAAAATGCCACAATCCTCTCAATATAATGCACGTATATAATATCATCCTGTAGTAGTCTCCATATTTGCCTGTTTTTTGCAAAAACAATTAAAGGAAATTCCGTGAGGAGAGCAGAGAATCTTGGAGCAATTTTCACATTGGGAGTAGAAAGTAGAAAATCTGTATAAAAAATCAGGTTAGTTAAAGACAAATTTTTACTTGCAAAATCTCTACATACTGATAGTTGACAGAGTACGCAATAGCACACGCAAAGAACCGGCGTTACTGAGAAACAGTGCGCCAAAGAAGAAATATAATTATTTAAAATGGTGTCTGTTAAAATGAAGAATATACTAAATAAAACCTAATTTATGCCTTACTTCATATACTTTATAGATAAAATTAGTTGTTCTCACAGTAAGACAAATAGGAATGTTTGTGTATCACTCAGAGAGATTCGTTTGTTATTCACTTACCAAATTAAATGTAATGAGTATTATTACATACAGATTCAATCGTACGCAGTAAACTCTTCGTAAGACGTTGCAGTAACTTGGCACATTTCTGCTTATTACGGAGAAAGGCGGGCAGCAGATCGTATGAATTAAATTAGCGTAATTTAATGAAAACCTTCCCAAATTTTAATGGCCGCAATTTTGGATTTTGAGCGCGTGGGCGCTTATGTCCAGAACTACTAATACGGCTGGGAACAGGTCACAATAATCCAATAGAGACGGCTTTGTTTTGGATCAAACTATTACAGCAAACGTTCCTTTATTAAAGTGTGAGATATTTGTCCCGAAAGCCGCCACCTCGACAATCCTTCCCACCCCCTCCCCTCTCTTTCTCTCTCCCTCCCCCTCACCTCCTTCCCTTCTCCCCCTCCTTTTTCCCATGAAGAATCATCTCTTCGCCTTGCAACTGTTACGCCGTAATACGAAGGCCGCTTCGGTCACAGAACTTTAAAGCGGCTCCAGGGAGCGTGGTTCCTGCTCTCCTTCTGGAATATTTCGGCGCCGAGTGACTTTCTTGAATCCCGAATTAGGTGCTGGGCGATCTCCTTCCGGATAGAGTCGACTTGCGAAGAGATTAAATTCCGGTGTATTGTTCTTTCTGTGCCAGGTGAATGGGGAAGGGAAGGGAGGGGAAAAGGGAGGTGGAGGTGGGAGGGTCGAGGGGAAAGGGTTTGAGTTGGACGCGAGGTGGAGGTGACGACAGAATTGACGGGAGAGGAAGGAAGTAGGTGAGGGATGGAGGGCAGGAGGTTAGGGATGAAGAGATTCGGAATGGTACGAAAAGAAGTGGGGGGGAGATGGAGATAAATCTGGATATGCCAGCATTAAAAAATATTTGATCGGCGATTTTGTGGCTTGTACGCATGAGAACTTGGTATTTGCCTTTAGGTTGTCGCTAAAGCGTTAAAAGGTCTCCGATCGTTTTCCGAAATGGCTTTCCAATGGTTTGCTGAATATTTGTGCTTAGCATAAGTTACGAACTGAGAAGAATGTGAACACCTTACTTATGTTAGTGGTTTAGGTTTGTAATTGAACGGAATGGTTAAAAGGAAGTTTTATGAAAGAAAAATGTGAATTTTTATGCCCCGAATCACTCGCATTTTTGTCCTCGTCCACTTTTCGAAATAAATATAACCGTGCCAAGGTAATGAGCCTGAACGAACATTTTCCGAAAAAAAATTTTCATAGAGCGATCGGTAAATATTGGATTTTTGATTGCACTGCATTACCAGACCAAAGTAGGCAAAGTAGGTCCCTTCATTTAAGGTCCATTCATTTAAAGCCCGATACATACCGGCAACTCATCTCGTTTCATCAAATTTTTCTAACACCTAATCATTAGAGTTATTACAACTTGAGCGTCCGCCATGAATGGATTGTTCTAGGCTAAATATGAAGAGGTAATATAAATAAAATTATTCTTAATTACACATGTAACTTCTAAATTTATACAACGGTTGAGTGAACCATGTGAGCAATTCATCCGTTAAGTAAATCACCGGTTCTTTTTAAAATAAGTGCCTTAGTATCGGCGAAGATTGAATTATCAACAAATGCGGCTATTTATGGTTGAAATTCAGATAAAATAGACACGACCGCTGCAATTCAGTAGTGATTGCTCACATAATTTAGGGATTGGAAACATTAGCGATAGAAGTTGCAAGTGATTTGGCAGTTAAGATATACTTACATGTCTTAGGATTTGCGATGATATATAAGCGAAAATCTAGTCTAAAATAGCCAGAAAATATTTTATGATCGCAGTTTTAATTAACAAGCAAGAAATTGCCTCTGATGACCTTCACGTATCTCCAGCTTCGTGGGCCACATGGGTCGCATGTGGCTCACTGGGCGTATGTTATCAAAATATGATAAACGTAATTGATAAAAGACATTAACAGTACTTTCTAATTCTTTTCATACACATCTTAAGTCTTAAAATGATCAGAATGATATTAACAAATAATTAAGATGATTAATCATATTATTATGATGTGACTTCGTTATCTAAATCTTTCACTTTATGATATTTTAATCTACCCCGCAACTTCATTTAAAGCCTGTGATAAAAAAGTGTACCTTTTTATCGTTAAAGGTGTACTTTTAATATCGCAATTACTTAAGAATTCGTAAGAAAGAATTATATTCATATCCTCGAGGCTCAAGCACTTTTTAAAACGCCTCGAAAAGAGGAATGCGCATTTGTCAAAACAATCCCCTTTTCCATTTTTTCGGTGAAACGTGGCCAGAGGACAAAAAAGGAAATCCGAAAAACCTTGAGCCGAAGAAGGGGAGCCGGGATGAATTCCTCCCCTCGCTTTTTTTCGCCGTAGGGGACGAGAGTGGAGGGGGTGATGTGGGGGAGGAGGGGGGATATTGGGCAGAGCGTGTGAGAGCGGTTTGTGGGCTGGAAAGGACAAAGAGACACCCTCGCCACCAGCCATCCAACCTGTTGAGTCGTCCCATCGCATCCCCACACGCACACACACACACATCCTCCCTACCTCCCCCAAGATAAATCAGACTGCGGTTTAAGTGGTTGTCGCCTGTCATGTCGCGCCGTGTCGCCCAGTCGATAAATGCGGAGGCGGACGGGAGGTGGGGGGGGGGTTTGTGGATGGAGGAGAGGGAAGGGGCGGATGGAGGAGAGGGAAGGAGCGAAAGGAGGGGGAGAGGGAAGGGGAAGAGCCGTAAAATAAGGATTTCGGTAAGAGGACGAAATCCCTACCCTTCCAAAAACTTTTCCTACTCTTATCTTATATTTTTAGGAAGGGTCGGCGAAGTGAGATAGTGGAAACCTAGGATTCTTTTTTTCCCTCCCCATATCCTCGTCGGACGTCTCTCCTTTTATCTCCTTCGCTCTCTATTTCCCGAGTCGAATATCGTTCGAGGTGGGGAGGTCAATAGGCGACAATCTAAGGAGCATGGAAAAGTAGCCGTCTTTATAGAGTGAAAGAGCGTTACCATCTATTTCTTGCGTCCGTCCTCTAACAAAAAATAGTTAGATAGGAAAGAAATGGTAATGGCTGGGGAGAAACTCATCCACACAGCAAATGGGGCCCACTCTACCGTTATTGCATTATGTTAAAGCAAAGAAAGATCCAAAGCCTTAGAGTTAGGGGCAGATGAACTCGAGGATACGATCCGAGCATCGCAACGGATGTCGTCAATAGAAACTCTTATTAGATCCCAGGTGAGATTTATGAGGTCCGAGTGACACAGGTCTGTCCGAAAGGAATAAACGCGAGGCTCTAAAACGCGGAGGTTCGTGAAATGCCGGCACGACCGGATTAATACCGTTAGTGACCTTGCAGATGAAATGGTGTGGGAATAATTGGTGAAAAAAGTCCACCGGCTTCATAAAAAATCCAAGATCCGACGCATTCGACGTGCCGTTTCAGACGCCATTATCAACCGCGTCCATGTGGATCGGCATTATGCGGTAGCGCATGATTAAGGTGATTTTAAGTCTAGGAATGGATCGCAAGAAATTGTTCGCACGAACCAGCGTTATCGATTGTTATAAACAAGACGAGGAAAAATGGATCGATGTCAATCAGGGCAATAAAACCACGTCTTGCCGATTAATTGCGCTATTTTTAATGCGTGGAAATATTTGCCCCATTTTGCATCGTTTAGCCTTTGAAGTTGAAAATAAACATAAGACAAATTTAAATAAATTTAACAAGCATTTTGGCATGGCATAGATTTTTGTAGAAATAAGACAATAGCAATCTTATTATAATCGATTATATACATTATCAAATTCGACGTTCATTATCCCTAATATTCGTTTGTTTAATCTTTCAGAAACACTTCCCAAATCTCTTGTTTTTCCACTGACAATGTTATTTGTTCAAAAGCTTTACTTTGAATACATTTTCTTTCATATATTAATGATGAATCGCCAATTTCATTTGACGGAATTTCTTGCTTGCGTAAAACGGGCCACTTTGATTAAAATTTACCCAAGTTTTTTAAAATCTGCTTACAGTCATAATTACGAACGGCGCACTACGTCGGAATTTTATTCCTTCTCACGGAAAATTAACCTCTCCGCATCGTACTCTGCGATCGCAACGCCACCTAATCGCCACTCACGGCCGCGCATGGTGCACTCATTAGTTTCTTAGTCCGCTGTGCGGTTACGAGTCTCTCGTGGAACACACCTCCGTTGGACTTTCCCCTCGGTCCCAACCGGACATGATTCTTCTCGGGTCACTGAATCGCCGACCGAGGCGCTACAATCAGTGCGACTATTCCTCAGAGGCTTAAGGAAGCGTCTACTTCGACTCCCGCCGCACATTCACTCTGTTTTTCCACCGAGATTGACGCGGGTTCGATTCTCTGGGGCGGTCCATGTTCTCCGCTCCCATCTCCCATTGTGTCTCGAAACGGAGGAGACCGAAGACCGTGCGACTCCGCGGCGTCTGTCGTTAAGTGCGGGCTTTGTGGGAATAAATGAGTGATGGCCGCTAATAACTATTCCTTTGACGTTCCCCGAGACAATGCAATACAAATACTTCCCCATCCTACGGACAGCGTTCCCATCCGCCGCCTCCTCACATCCCTCCTCCCTTCTCTCCCTCCCTCCCTTCCCCTTTCCTTCTCCCAGCCGATGTTTTGGTGGGAAAGGACCAGAGCGATAATGACGCATTTCAATGGGTCTTTCTTTATGTCCTTTTTGGCAACTTTCTTCGCGGGTTCATGTAAACCATTTGATGGTTCAGTCCCAATCAGTCGTCAGCTTGTGCTAAACGTGCGGGTAGAATTTTTGTCGCTGTGAAAAATGCTCGTGAATTTCAATATCGGAGCGATACTGATTCCCACAGTGATTAACCGACGCAGAGATGCTTTTTTAGGCGATTTCAAATCGCCGGCATTATGCATATTACTCTTCCTCTCATTCCTGTGTTGTCCTGCTCCTCGTGACTCTTAACGTTCCACCCTCACCTCTCCACCCTCCCCTCTCCACCCTCCCCTCTCCACCATCCCTCTTACACTCTTCTCTTTTCTCTTCCCTATCTCCTACTCCATCCTATCTCCCCTCTCCTCCTTCCGCTTCCCTCCTACTCCCTTCTACCCCTCTCCTTCTTTCGCTTCCCTCCTTCCTACTCACTCCCCTATCCTCCTCTCTCCTTTCCTCCATCCTCCAGCCACCACCCTCTCCCTCCTCGTATACTCCTTCCCATATCTCTCCGCTATTCCTCTCTTTTCCTTTCCCACTTCTTCCTGCAACTCCTTCCTCCCCGTACCAAATCTTTCCCGAGCGTCTCTCTTTTTTCTTTCTTTTCTCTCACCTTTACGTTCTTCTTCCTCTCCGCCTTCTCTATTTCTTTCCTCTTGGTTCCCCTCTCTTTCATCCTCCTGTCCTGTCATCATCTCCTTCCCTACTCATCCTACCATCTAGACCTCCTCTTTTTCTCCTCCCATTCCGCTCACGCCCTTGATCAACCCCTTCCTTCTGCCCCGCCTTCTCATACTCCCTAACCTCCTCCTCTCCCGGCATTCCTCTCTCTCTCTCTCCACCCCCTTCCCCTCCTCTCTCTCTCTCTTCTTCCCTAACGAGGGAATTATTGCCTTTTGACTTGGGCGCCATCTTCAGAGGCTAAAGGAGGAAGGAGGGGACGCGGTTCCGCTTTCGTTTCGGAGAATCCAGTTCCCCCCTTCCCCCCTCCTCCCCACCTTTCCCACCCTCTTCTCTTCCTCTCTCTCTCTTCCTTCTCTTCGTCCGCCGCGACTCTAATTAACTCTTGAAAGAAATATGGGCTCCGCTGTTTTTCTCTGCATTCGGTGCGAAATTGCTTCGTGTATGGAGACCGATAATGGCCTCTGAATAGCCTTAATCATTTCTCTTTTTGGTTTCAAAACTCAGATTAACTCAACAAAACATTTTAATGGGTAGGGAACAGAATTTTACGCAGCACTAAAAGAAGTTAGTTTCAGCACTGCAATTATTTCATTGCCGTTATCTTAAATAATGGTTCTTATTCCTACTGTTTTATGCATCAAATATAGGTAATTAGTTTTAGTAGTGATTTTTTGAAATCATATTTTAAATTGATTGAGTTGGTAAAAATAATGTGTCCACCAAATGCATTAGTGATGTATTTTTTCATTCCAAAATTTTAGGGCTATCTATTCATAAAACGTGCTAACTTAGTCAATACTGTAATGTAAAAATATAGATGTTTCATTCAAAAATTTCTGATTCATAACCTTTGAGATGTTACAGCAAAAAATATTGTAATAACTTCACTCGATAAAATGATATGAACCTAAACCAGAAATTCATAATTAGAAATAACTACGCGGAAGATGGTCTCTAAAGGCATAGATATGAACGCTATTCTAGGAATTGATTTTCCGGAATGCAATTTATAAAATAATCATAAAAACGGCCGTAAAGATCTTGAGGTAGTTTTGGATAATTTTGAATCGTAATGAACCAAATGTAAATACCATTTTCTTAAATATCCCGAATGAAGGCTTCGTCATTTAATTTATGTTGATAGGATGAACGAATTGTTATAATGGTTTCTTGAGAATAAAAGCGAAATATAGGCGATTCATGAAAGTATCGACTTCTTCTAATCTATCTATCTAGGATAGCACTAGAGGTGTCTCTTAGTAAGAAATTTATATCCCCCTGATACCTCTATGGAATGAGGTAGACTTTCTAACATTTGCAATCAGCCACTTCTTTTAACTTCCCTCTAGGATCAAGTAAAGAAGATTTACCTGCCCACATTACCTCTCTCACTCTCCCATCTTACCTCCGGCATTAGCACCCCTTCGACCACCCTGTCCATGCCTCTTCCCCTCCATATCTTCATCCCTCCATCCCTTACCCTTTCCCCTCCCTCTTCCCAACTTCATCTTCCCCTGTCCCCTCCCTGTCCTGTCCTTCGCCCTCCCTCTTCCCCCCCCCCCCGCACCGCACCCCCTTCATCCTCATCCCCACATCCCTTCCCTCGAGTCTCCCCAACCCATCTCCCAGCGTCCATTCCCGCAGGCCGCCAAACCGCCCATTATCCCGTATTAATCATCGGTGTCAACGGCGCTCCGACTGCCCCCCCCCCCCCTCCCCAATTCCCCTCCACGTCCTCGACCCAACATGTGGGACGAAGGAATTAAACTCTTCCTGGTCGTGATGCGAAGAGAAAAATGAAATCATTACCTGGGATAGGGAGGGGGAGGCGGAGGTCTGGTGGGGGTGGAGACCCGGGCGGTGGGGCGGGGGGGAGTGAGGGGACCGTTTCGACTCCTCCCTCAAACAAAGGATGCGCCTCCTCGACCTCGTCTCCTCCTCGTAGAGATTGGGAAAGGGTCTTCCCGCTGTGCCACCAACTCCGGGCGGTCCCCTTGCCTCCAGGCTATCAATTACCTCCCGCAACCGCATCTACAGCCGCCGCCATCTTTCCCTTTCCCCTTGCGCCCTCCCCCCATCACCTCCTCCCCCCGGCTCTCCCTCCTTTGCATTTCTCCTCGTTTACTCCATTCCGGCGCGCTTTTTATTTCAACCCCCGTCACCCGTTTCTCATTGCCCGAGCGGAGTGATCGGGGCCGCATAAAGCCCCCAAAGCGAGCCATTAAAGGCGGTTATTAGTGCACTTTCAAAGCGGGGTGTGAGAGGGTGTAGGGACGATGTGCGGGAGCGGGGGGAGTGGGAGGAGGGAGGTTGCGGGATTGGTGTCGGAGAGGAGAAAGTGATGGGGGATCAAAGGGGAAAAAGGGATGCTGGGTGGCGTATCTTATGTATCTCGAGTGGAAAATTCCAACTTTGACCCGCGAGCAACCACTTCCCATTTACCGTAATATGTGGGTCGGTAAACATTGCAGACGCTTGGAGAGGTGCACGGAATAAATAAGACTCCATTCCGATGGGATCTGAAAAAGGAAAGTTTTGGTCTCGATCCGTCACACTAAGAACGCGTGTGTAAGCTAATCTATTTCGCTGATCACGAGTCGTGTTACCAGATGGGGATGGGCTGATGCAATGCGAAATTCTCTCACCTCCGCCAAAAGGCTCGGAATCGAATGCAAATTACTGGAAAAAGTGTCCGCTTCATCCTATCGCAATCTTGAAACCAGCCTACGTCTGACGGACTATTCCAAAGGTTTTGAAAACTTGATGCGGGTTTCGGCTACAAATTAACTATCATCAGTGGTAATTCATTGATAGTAGTTTCTATGTAAACATTATCGGCTAATTGCCTCTGATGGCAGTTTTCATGTTGACGCAATGGGCATCTGGCTTTTCCAACCTTTTTAATACCAATGAAGAAAAAATCTCTCAACTTCGGACATTAGGCGTTCGTCATTATTCTTACTTGAATAAACTCAATTTTTTCGTAAATTTCCTTCATATCCTCCCAATTTTCTCTTGCAATCATCTACTACTCTTTCGATAATTTACACCAGTTATTGCTACAAACTGCATGCATCTGCGATATCTCTCCAAGTCAGGGCAACATACTGCGTCTTCTAACCCATCTAAGTATGTACCCTTAACGCCTGTCCGTGCATGTGTATAATTTTTAATTACGTCAGTTTTTATTTTTATAAACTTTTAAAAAATATATGTATCCCTCACAGTTAAAATAAACAAATCTGATATGGCCACCGCATGACTTTCTCCATGCCTGTGATATTTCTAAAAATTCCAAATAGGTTAAATGATAATAAATATTTTTAAGAACTGCAAGACAAATTTAAAGACTTTACAAAGGACAGAAATAAACACAAATCGTAGCCTTATGATATTGGATATACCCCCGAATCTCCAACAATTAAGAAAATAAAAAGGAGCGTAAAATGTTTACAATAGTCGGCGGTAGGTGGTGCGGTTGTGGCAGCTAAAACGTTTTGTTTTTGAAATATCTCTTCAAAAATGCATTATATGGGGAAATGTTTCAAACAAAGATTGTAGAAAATTAAATTTTCTACAACTATTATTCCGGTACTTTTTTATATTTATCAAATTTTAAAGCAAATATATAAAAAAATCTGATGTGGCCACCACATGACTTTCTCCATATCTGCACTTTTTCTAAAAATTCCAAATTGACATTATAATATAATAATAAATATTTTAAGAAAATACGAGAAGCCGGACGTACGGACACAGAAACTGACACATGGGCGTTTTTTTTTTCTAAAAAATCTGATGTGGCCACCACATGTCTTGCTCCATATCTGTAACATTTCTAAAAATTCCAAATAGGTTGCATAATAATAAATATTTTAAGAAACTGCGAGAAAATTGTAGACTTTACAAAGAACAGAAATAAACTCAAACCATAGCCTTCGGATATTGGATATAGCCACAAAGCTCCAACAATCAAGAAAATAAAAAGGAGCCTTACTAAGACGTAACTAAGCGTCAATTGTTAAAAATAGTCGTGGGTGGTGCGGTGGTGGCAGCTAAAAATATAAGATATCTCTTAAACAATGCATTATATGAGAAAATGTTTCAAACAAAGGTTTTAGAAATTAAATTACCTACAACTTTTATTGGAGTACATTTTCACTTATATAAAATATTAATGCAAATATTTCAAAATAACGGATAAGAGACAAGAGTAAACATTCGTTTAACCAATTTTTACCAAAGACAAATTAATTCTTGTGACTTTCATCAAAATGTTAAATATAAAATTTTGCATTAATCTGATTAATAGTTATTGAGTTAGAGCATTCACAAAAAAGCTGTCACATACACAAACTAACACACAGACATCATCGAGAAAATGGTCAAAACGTATTCAGGGGACCTCAAAACGTGTATTTCCGTTGAAATCTCAAAATCGATTTTTTTTCCATGAAAACAATACTTGCCCCTATATTACATATGGAGAAAGTAAAAACGGATAAGTGAAAAGTGTAAACACCCACTTTCAGCTTATCGAGTTTCACCAAATACCAATCAGTTCTTTTTCCTTTAAGAAAAATGTCAAATATAAAATTTCGTGTTGAACTGATTAATAGTTTTTGAGTTACAGCACCCACGAAATTCCGCTCACAGACATCATCGAGAAAGTAGTCAAAACGTGTTCAGGGGACCTTAAAACAAGTATTTTTGTTGAAATCTCGAATTCGATTTTTTCACGAAGACAATACTTCGTATATGGAGAAAGTGAACATTGAAATGACTGTGTTATCCGCTGTCTTTGCGAAAACCCAAAGGGTCGCGATCAACAGTTTTGGAACAGGCCATCTGTGCAATTTCTTCAGTCATCAAGTGGAGATACTTCGATAATTTGTTACGTTTATGGTTAAGTTAGATAGTTCGTTGCTTTAGTTATTTGTTTTTATTCTTCTTTATTTAATTCGTCATTTTATAATTTTTACTCCCTCATTTACTTGTGGTCGTTCTCATCGTCTACCTTTGTCTCGTCAATCTATTTATCTCTTTCTATTCTCCACCATCTATCGACTTTCTCTACACCCTCTCTTCTACACCTCTCTCCTCGATCTTTCTTTCTGTTTCCAATATCGTGTTCTATCGTTGTTTTCTCATTTCCCATACTCTGAGAAGAAACGCACATTCCAAATACACCCCGAGCCCAAATCCTTTCTCCATCCCTCACTTCTCTTCGCTGGAGGTCTCCCACTCCTCCCGTTCCACCTCCGCATCCAAACCAAGGTCCCAATCCCATTTCAGCCCCTTGGCAAACGAGGGTGAGTGTGCAGACACTTCTATGCTTGATAATGTACCGAAACTCGTTTGAATCTAACACTCTTTGTGTTTTGTTACACAGTATAAAGACTCCCAAAGGAATAGATATGAATTTTTCCAATAAAGATATTCAATTTTCTGCAAATCGAACGTCTATAATTCGAACTTTGTATAATTTGAATTCTTTAGTATGCATCAAAAGTTCGAGTTATTTAGGATTTTGTGACATCTAATCTTTCAAAACTGCAGTTTTATTTTTAAATAAGGTATATTTTTGCTTTTTATAAAATTCATTTAAAAAAGAAACACCATAAATTTAGTTGGTACTCTTTCTTAACGAAAGGAATTGGGCAATATGCGAGATTTGGGAACTTAATAAAAATAATCTCTTCTATGTTTCACAGAATCATATATCTCTATCAATGAATACATTAGATTTTATATAGCGAAGCTCGTTTAATATTTGTGGATAAAATAGTCAGTAGACTTTAGCAGCAACAGAACGAGGCTATCTCTATGCAGCGTGAAGAAATCTGCAATCTCATTCTTAAATTCTCATGCTCCATTCTCACCTCTTATACCTTCTCTATATTGCTGAGTACTCCAGTCCTCATCGGATAAAAAATACTCGATCACGCCATCTCTTTCCATTTCCTTTAGCCTGTCTTTCATTCTAACTTTCTTTGACTGCCTTCCTTTCCCGCTCCTGATCCCGACTTCCGTTCCCATCTCTAATTCCCCTTTACCACCATCGCATATTCCCGACTACACCTTCCCGTAAAAATACACCTTCGCATTATTTCTTTCCTTTACCAATGACAGCTTCTGATTCCCGTCTTTCATTCCCGTCTCACACCATCGCCTCTCATTCCCTTACGCCATTCCCGCATTCTGCTCCCGTATCCCATTCCCGCTTCTCTCGTTTCCAGCCCTTGATGTATCAATCCGGAGACAATCACGGGGGCGGGTGGAGAGGAAGGGAGGAGAGGGAGAAGAGGGAGGGAGGAGGGGGAGAAGAGGGAGGGGAGATGGTAGCGTCGGCGGCGGCGGAGGTCCTCCCGCATGCATGCCGCTTGGTCGAAAGGATCGGTCTCGTCATCAGGAATTCCATTAAGTCTCTCTCTCACACCTTCTCACTCTCTCTCTCTCTCTCTCCTTCCCAGAAGAAAAGCTCCATTTCTCGGGAAACACGGCTCCTCATCCGAGAAGGCAACTCCTTTTTTTCCTCACGGTCTCCTCCTCTCTCCACGCTCCCCCTCGCCCTCCCTCCCACCCCCGCCTCCCGTCCTTCGCGGCCTCCCTCCGAGCGACGAAAGGCGAATCGCTCGAGACGACTCGCCGACGCCTTTGAAAGGACAAGGAGGCGAGTCCTTCGCGCTTCTCTCCCTCCCTCCTTTCCCTGCACCTATTCAGAGCCCAACACACTCTCTCGCTTCCGATTGTTCCACATTTTTTTACACCAACAACCGACTCCTATCTCGTGACTCGAGGCGTGATGGAGGGAGGAGGGGATAGGGGTAGGCGGAGCGGCGCGGGGAATGCCTGAGGGTGTAACACGGGAGGGTGAGGGGTTGAGGCTTTGGGGTACCACGAGGGCCAAGGAGGATATGACAGTGGTGGATCCGCGGCATGAGAAAAAGGTTTCCCCGAGAACGGCCGGTGTCACCGTGACTCGCAACTTGCACCCGGGAGACTTCCCAGCCGCCTTCCTCCCCCGCCGGGTCTCTTCTCCTCCCCCAATCCCCAACCGCCACCACCCCGCCCACGCCCGTCCCTGCCTCCCTCCCGATCCCAATCCTCGTTTCCCATCTCATGCAGATCAAAACTCACTTCTGCCCCCACCCCCAACTTCCCGCCACCTGATCCACCCTCTCACCCCATAAACCCCAGACTTCCGACCACCTCCTTCCAGAAAGGCATTATCGGAGTAACAAAGATGAGAGGAGAAAGAGAGTTGGCTGAAAAATAGACGAGGAGAAGAGTAGACTCTACAAGGATGCGATGGCAGCCACTGATGACGGAGCCACAGAGGAGGGAAAGGGAGGAGTAAGGAGGGAGATGGGGAGGAAGGAGTGGGAGAGTGGGATAAGGAGGAGAAAAGGAAGGAGTACATGAAAGAGGGGAGGATGGAAAGACAGAAAAATTGTGTGAGGAAGGGAAAGGGAGGATGAGAGGGAAAAGTAAAGAAGAGAAAGGAAGAAATAGAAAGTTAGAGAAACGAATATTGTGAGTTCGAAAGTAACGAAGGTGGAATAGAAAGATGGAGAAACAAGGAGGAAAAGGAAAGGAGAAGAAGAAAGAGGAAAAAGGAGGAGAAAGGTGGTATGAAAGAAAAAAATAAAGGCGAGACGAGGAGGAAGGGCGTAGGACGGAAAGAAAGACAATGAAGAAATATGTGGAACATGAAAATTTACTGAAGAGGTTGAGACTTCGTGAATTTCCATTATATTAGAAGGAGTAATTAAAACTTTTTGGTTAAATGTTTATTTTATTGTAACAACATCGTCCACTCCTAATATGTGAAAAATTGTATTGCAGTTGAGAAAACCCGTTCATCGTATGGCAACATACTTACATGCAAGCTAACTTAATAGATTATGTGATGAAAAGAAAGTCTAACGGATTATGATAGCGATAGAAAGAGGAAAAGGGGTTCCATGTATCAAAACACAACAGAAGCAAGGGCGAATCAACACTGACCACAACTCTCCGGCTGAAAACATTTCACCCCTAAACACAAATATTTCCTCCCTTAGATCTCAGATAAATATCCGCTTCATTCACTATTCGAAGCATTTCCTGAAAATTCGAATTCACCAGCTCGGCATATCACCCGTTACGCCCTTTCCCCCTTCCAGTTTTAGCATCCGACCCGGCAAAATTATATCGCATTTTTCAAATTAAAAATCGGGCTCGTTTAGGAATAGTTGCGGTCGCGTCACGACGGGATTTATTCGAAATAAGTGGACGGGGCAGGTAGAAAGGGGATGGGAGGAGGTGTATACTCCCCTCTCTCCCTCTCCACCAACGCCCCTCCCTCCCACCTCCCTTTCCCCCTTTTGCTGTCCGCTCGAGAGACTCGTTAAACACCGCTGGATCGCAATGCCTCCCTCCCATCCGAGGGAAAATTACTTCTGTCCCTCCTTCCACCCCCAGAGGTGAGAGAGAGAGAGAGGAGGAAAAAGTGTGCGAAGTGGGAGTGGTGAGGGAAAGGGACATGAAAAGATAAGTAGAGATATATATGTAGAGAGAGAGAGACTGAGGGGGGAATAGAGGAAGGGAGAAGTTGTAAGAGGATGATACACAAAGTGAGGAAGAGACAAGTGAGGAATGAAAGGCAAAAGGTGTAGGAAGCAAAAGAATGGAAACCGTAGAGAATGAGAGTACAGTGGAATTTCTATAACTCGAACGTCTATAACTCGAATTTTCCGTAACTCGAAGTAAATTAATTTTACCGAGCAAAATCTCTCTAAGAAAAACGTAATTCCATAACTCGAATTTTCTATAACTCGAATATTTTTTGTTAGGTAACTTCCACTGTAGATACGAAGAATAGGAACAAAGGATGAAAGGGTAAAGGGGAAATTGATGCGAATGGCGGGAAAGAGGAATGCCCGAGAGCAGAACAATGGAGAAGGGAGATCAGAAGGAATTTGCCGATAGACAGAAAGAAGAAAAACGTATTTCGTAAAGAGGAAATAAAGAGCTTAATAAATAAAGGACATAACAGAGAAAAACGTCCCAAAAAATAAAGTGCCGTCGAATTTCGATAACCTCAAGGGAAGGCATAAAATTCGAGTTACCAGAACTTCGAATTACAGAAATACATTTTATCGTATCTGCTTCGGCTAATTCAAAATTCGAGTTATCGAAGTTTGGCTGTACTTGTACAAGATAAGACAGAGAGAGAGAGATTGAGGAGGGAAAGAGAGATAGGTGGAAATGACTCTCTTTGTCGCTCTCTTCTCTTTTCTCTCCTCTCCTGCTCCTCCCCCTCTTCAGGACCCTCGATCCACGCACAAAACCTTTGGCAGGAGTCGTTATCTGCGCCTCTTTCTTTCTCTCTCTCTCCACACGCCTCCCCTCATCTCATTCTCCCGCTCTGCCCCCGGGGGACCCCGGCTAAGAAAGAGGTGGGCGGGACGGGAGGAGAACTCGGGCGATGTGCAATTTATCGCCGTCCTCGGCGCGTTGCTGCCCTTAGTTCAATAAGTTCCAGCGCCGCCCGAACGCCTCCCTACGCCTCACTCCCTCCCACGCCCCCGTCCGCTCTCCCTCCCCTCTCCCCCCCGCCCCCCTCTACCTCCCTTGTCCACTCCCCGACCGCCGTCGACGTTCTCGACCACGTAGCACCCTCACTCGCCCTTGCTTCTCCCTCTTCCCACCGGACCCAACCCAATAACGACGCCCCCCCCCTGCCTCCTCCGCAATCCTCAATCCGATATCGCCACACTTCCTTTGCCGACTCAACCCGCTAATACCAACCATCTACCCCTACGCAAAGAAAAAATATACGACGTGCTATTCCGACCAAATAACTATACTAGGTAATCCTCCCCGAATTCGATTAAAACCGCTCCTTGTCATCACAAACCCGACCATCCTCCCACTTCACCCTCGACCCTTGACCATCACTCCGTTGCCCTCAACCCGGCAACACCTACCCATTTTCGCAGGAAACCCGATCGCTTCATCCACCATCCACATCCATATGATCATCTAACTCCGCCGTCATTAAAACCATAAAATCATGTTCTCTCCTTTCACAGTAACATCTTCGGTCGCTTTCATATCTTTGCAGTTGTGATACCGCGTGAGCGTAAGATTGATCGGGACGCAGGAGAGATCGAAGAGGAGAGTTAACATGAGATAGATTAAGGGAAAAGAGCGACTCGTTTGACGAAGTTGGTGCAAAGGATATGGGTAAAAAAGAGACCGAATGATCATTATGAAACTGAAAAGCTAGGTTACTTAAGTAGGTTCTACAGAGCAACGTATTTACATCCAATCCCATGCTGGCTCGAGGTATAAATCGTATTTTTATGCTGCATTTCTCCGATTTTCTCCTTTTCAGACCGAGAATAATGGATTATAATCGAATGTTTTATCATGCAAATAAACTGAGATATTTATAATTATTCGGTACTGTAATGTAAGCATCGAATTCAGTCCATTAAGCTCAAAGTCTTTCCAAACTTTTAAGAGAGATAATGAAACTAAATTAACATTGGGTAAGGCAAGTAAAGCACATTATACAATATATTTACTCTAAAAATGTGGAGTAGTAGGCGGAGTTTAAATTTCAGCGAATTATGAACCGTTAGCTTCCGCAATTATCTGCGTCTCACAATCAGAGAATAATTCTCACTTATATCTAGGCAGAGCTCGTTGCACTAAATAAATTTTATGCCTAAATTTCCTCGGGGAGTGTCTGTCTACGTAAAATAATTATGGTAGAGACAAATATCAACTACCTATTTTTAACAAGAAAATATATATATACATACGTATATATGAACAAAGCACTCATTAAAATTACGTAAATATTATTTAGAATTCATTCTCATCGAAGTATCTTGTGTTTTGTTCGGCAGCTTGCTTCCTTATAAACTGTCAAACATAAATGCTTATAATGGTGTATTATTGCGAAAAGAGTACAACTAATGTAATTGTCAGAGGGAGCAGAGTTTATATCGATTTATACGCAGCGACGAGTTACAATAAAGGGTTTCTCCTCCTCGGTGCATTGTTTATCAAAAACGAGCGTGCCTACATTATTGTCCCGGGGTTCCGTCCTGGGGCCTTCTATCTCCGTAGGAATGCAATCGATCAACCAGCGAGAGATTCGACAGACACACGTTGCCGTAGACGACGGCCCCCATCTCGCCAGCTGAGACAATGGTGGCCATGAGGGCAGAAGCAGGAGGGTTGAGCGGAGGAGGGAAGGGAGTGAGAAGGGGGGAAAGGGAGGGAGGAAGACCGGAGGGGCGAAGGGTCGCCGGGGGGAGAGAAAGAGAGAGACTGCAGGGAAGCAGGGTGGAGAATCGTGGCTTGGAGGTGCGGGCGGGGCGGACGCGAGAGAGGCAAGCGTGGGAGGAGGTGGAGGAGGAGGCCACCTGTCCGGGCGGGCTCATTACGAGGCACCGGCAACGGCTGGGCGGGTGCTCCCGCTCCTCCGCGCATAGCAGGCGGTTCAGTTCCCGGCGTGTCCTCTTTCAGCGATCACGATCGTGGTCCGAGGAATGCCGCGGGGGCATTTTCTATCTAGCGCGGCCGACCTCGCCTCCGCGCCTCTCTCTCAGCCTCCCTTCCCTTTCCCACCTCCTTTATTTCTCCCACTCTTTCTTCCTTTGTCCTTTCTCGTCTCCTTTCTTCCGACGACATTCCCTCGCCGTGCCCTATTACCTGCACTCTCTCCTTAACCTCTCACCTCATTCCCTATAAGTCAAGGGGGTGCGTGACGAGTTGCTTGGCATAATATTGAGACTAGAGTCCTTTTGAATGTATTGTCGACGAGTGCCATCAAATATGATTGATGAGTATCCCGTACCGTGCAGAAAATTACTTCAAGGTTTAGTACATTAGAATTAGCGGAAATAAAATAAAAATTTACGATAATCGAAATTGATATCTAACAGGCTGTGAGATTATTTTCCGCAAAAATGATGAAATTCAGACGGAAATGATTAGAACAGGTTTCTAAAAATTTAAATAAAAAACATTTGGCGGATTGTCTGTGGTGCCTTATCATAATCTCATCTCTCGTGCAAGGACTGTACACAAAAATATGAATTATTTGTCTGTTGTTAAATAATCGCAAGAAACGGGTAAATAAAAATAAGAAGAATATCCAATTTCCCAACTGAATTTTTGTTGGCATTTAAAACGGTATGTAATTAATATCTCCTATAAGTTAAAATCTTTATATATGGAGGTGGAACAAGATAACTTTCCACATTCATATAAAGACCTAGAACAAGTAATAGACGTTCTACATTAGTACTATTACGCAAGAAAACGAATCGAAAATAATAAAGGGTTTTATTTAAAGAAAATTTTCATTGCAGCGTACTTTTTGTGCATACCTACTATAGAGAATAACTTAAAATATGTTTTCACTCAATGTTTGACATTATTGTCAGATTACGATCATTCTATTCTATTTATAGGATTTGTATAATTTTATATCGAAATTCCCATTAAAACCATTTCATATTTTGTTTAATATACAAATTCTCGGTGCTTGCTAGAGTTCTCACAGAGTATTTCTCATTCACCGCAAACCTATCCGGAATTTCAAAATTCTCTGATAATCGGCTCTAGTCCACGAATACGAAAGTATTTCAAGTTTAATGACTGAAATAGCCCTGTGTTAACAATAACAATAGTCATCATTAAGACAATAGCCTATGTGTTACACTAAAATTTATGGAAAATTCGTATATTATGTGTATTATGATTATGCCGTCACCACCCGTGTCTTTTAGTAGGTACGTCTCCGGATAAAAAATTTCGAAATACGTATGACGTCATTATATATTTTTATCGAAATTTATGGAATTGCTGTTTCCACAATTTCGTTAAACCCTATTTCCATTCTCTCGTGCATTTCGTACAATAATTGAAAAACTTCGTGTTTTAATTTTATGACGTCATTGAAAGTTTACGTCGTAATTTAAAATCAATGGAATTATAATATATTCTACTGATTCTCATTAAAAGCTCTAAATCGATACTATTATAATATATACATCAGGCATGTCAAATTCGAAAAGGCATCAGGGCTGCATTAAGCGATGGATATTATAGAAGGGCCGCATTAGGATTGCGGTTGTTCAATGATGGCCAAAGTAGTAAAAATAAACTATATCTGGAAGACTGGACGTACGTTTTTCCATTAAAAACGATAATTTAAAAAAGATGTACTATTATACCTCGACAACTATTTAAAAAAATTTGTCACCTTTAAAAAATTAAATGCTTAAATTTGGAACTATTTAGTTGAGACAGAAATTTGCATCTGTACCGCCAGTTTGACTTGCCTGATATAGATTATTAATTCTCATAATTAAAAGGATTTTTTTTAATTTTATGCTTTATACCGTGTATTAAAGTTATGACGTTATCATACGTGTGCGTCGTTGGTTGAAACCAACGGAATTTTAAAAAGTATTAGATCGATGCGATTACAATATAGATGACCATTCCTCATTTAAAAGCATTGGATTCCTTGCCATGGTATATGATATTTCTCTCTGTTGAAAATATCCCGTTTTTCGATTAAAAACAAATTTTTACGTCAATTCTTCACGGATTTGAAAATTTTCTCCCAAAATAATAAACCTGATTCTTTCAGCTATAGAACTGTTTTTACCTCGAGTTTCTATCTAAATTTTAACTAATTTAAAATGCAATTTTATAATTCCCTGCACCGATGTCCATGCTTTTCTTATTGGGATAGAAAGAAAAGAATTGGGATTGAAAAAAATTCCATAAAAATTATTAGGATTTCAGATTTTTTCCGTCTCTTGTATCCAACAACCTTTTATCTTGACAAATTTCAAGCTCTTCTAGAAGTACCTAGACATTTATATGCTCCTATATCCTATGTAAGAAGCAGTTATTTATGATGGATGCATTCTAATTAAAATAATATTCCATTCCCTCGTTTTTTTGGTTCGTTAAGTTTAATTTGGAAAGTATTGTTTATTTTCATGTTACTTAATATACAAAATCCTCGAATTCTACCTGCCATTGTGTAGCAATTTTCATCAGCTATGACCTGGGTAAATAGGTGTTTGAAAACAAAGTGATTCCAAACACAATATCCTACTCGTGTTTCCACACTTTCACCCAGCTACAAAATTTCCCAAGATTGCATATCGGGACGCACATGCTATTGCCCAACTTCCTCGTTTCGAGCCACCCAGCAGGCGTGCACCACGCGCTCACGCCTTAATCATCCAACGCCAGTACATCATAGCCGTTTGCGAGAGGCACCAACCGGCAGGATAACAGGAACAGGGCAGAGGCAACCAACCTTATTCTTTGGCCGGAGTATCGATTGCGTCCCCGTGTTCCCAGTGCCCTTTCTCCCACTCATCAAGATCCTTCACCCCCTCCCTCCCCGCCCCCTCTCCCCCTTCGCATCCCTGCCCACGTCACCCCGTCCCGCGCCCCCGCCACCCTCCATGACGGGCCAACGAGGATCTGCCCCCGCCAGGACCCCTTCCTCTCTCGCGTTACAGATTCCCCCGATGCCTCCTCTCACCCCTCTTGCCATCAGCCTCCGCATGAAGCCTACTCGTCCACGGAACCCTCCAGTCCTTCCAACCAACTTCAGACCACCGAATCTCTTTCTTTGCCCCTGAGGGACAAAAATATCGGGTTGGGAGAAATTCCATAACCAAAACATTCGCGAGCGAGGCGAATTTAGAGAATGGTAAGAACATTGGATGCAAAGGCTCAGTCGAGTTCTATGCTTTAAAGGACAAAGGATAATAAAATGTTTTTGTCAAATAGTTATCCTTCATGTAAAAACAGCCAACATTTGACACAATTTACACTCATGCTTTTCCAAAGCAGGAAAACGAAGTTCAAAATTGCTGTAAAAATGAAAATTAAATATAAATAAATAAATATATATAAATATATACATATTCTAATATTATTCCCAAGGAAATAATTTTATAAAAATGAGCACATGTAAGGAAGCCTTTTGATTCCTTTTAGCTATTTATAATTAGTGCCCATTCCTTTCTTTTTTTGAGGAAATCGAGCGAAATTAAGCTTCGTAAACAATGAAAATGCTGATGAAAAGGCGATTTATATTTGAAGCCTAAATTTAATATATATATATATATATATATATATATATATATATATATATATATATATGTCTAAAGATGAGCTATGGTAATACCTTCGCATGGAAGCCATCTTAGTCATCATAATCTTATCAGATATGATAGAAAACATCGGTAGCTTTATTGAAAACTGCATAGCACTAGCACTATACAAAAATAAGATTCTCAGAATTTATCGCCAATATTATATATATTAATGAATTAACCCTTTCAGTTTTCTTTCAGATAAATACATATCATTATATTTTAAATTTAAATTTTAAATGAACGACCCTCAGAACAAAATTTGTATATTCATTTAGAGGATCCTATAAACTTTTACCTATATGGTTCAAAATAAAAACTGATGTCAGCCTTTAAAGGTATTTAGTCATGAAAATCCTTAAGAATGACATGAGAGATAGGACTAAATAATTGGATTATGTTAAAATCAAAACTAGTCTTTGTTGGGTTTCATTCACATCAAAACTTGTACCCAACTAGAAATATTTCATGTAGTTAGTATATGCTCAGCGTGAGTATATGAATAGAAGGTTTGAAAAGTGCAATAGTATACCGTTAAATTCTTGTGTACATATTTTCAAAGCTTTTTACATTTTATAAATGTCTATTCACTCCAAATTTTGGACTCGCTTTCATTCTAAGTATTATTGAAGAAACGAAAACATCCAAAAAGTAGCGCTTTTTCCCAAAATATTTGATAGATATTTTGAAAAACACTAATCGATATTATAATGCTCATTCAAAAGTTTTTTTAGATTCAGATTCAAGTTTATAAAAGTTTTTCAATCTTAAACCTAGATAGGACTTGAGGATATTATCTCGTAGCATGTGTAGTTCATCATGTACGAAATGGAAGATTCTTCTTTAACTTGGATGAAGTTGCGTTACATTTTCAAATCTGCATCTATCACAATTTGTAATTTAGAAGTATCAGAAATCACCATGTGATGAGTAATAATTAAAAGACTTATTCTTAACATGAAGTACAATTCGGATATATAAATTATTTTAGGAAATTTCTTTTTCGTACCTGCATGCCAATCTAAATGTCACGGGGAGGAAAAGGTGTATTTGTAGTACTCGAATCGTAAAATTAAGCGTAATTTAAAAAAAATAGTTTTCCCTTCTACCGATTACCTCTTAGTTATCCCCGAGTAATTTACAACCGCGCCCACCTTCCAGTCACAGTCTCCCCATCCTAAACGCAATAACTTCCTCTCCATCTCCCAACCATTTTTCTAACACCACTTCCTAATAACTCCGCCTGAAATACTCCGGCTCCGCTTTGCGTGAGTACCTGCAGTGAAGGGACTCGCCGCTAGCACTCGTGACCCGCGGGGGCGTCATTTTGCGTCGCTCGCATTTTCCCTCGCGGACGGTGGAGGTGGAAGGGGCGGAGATGAACAGAGAAGGGGAAGGGGGAGGAATAGAGGGCCACCGCAGGCATCACCGCCCTCTGGTGGTGGTGCTTCCAACTCGTGCCTCGGATCCCACCCCCCGCGGGGGCAGCGAGAGCGGCAAAAAGAGGGCCCCGCGGCTAACGAGCCCCTTTCCCCGCCGCCTCGCCCCCGATGGTAGGCTCTCCCTCTCCTCGTTAGCGGCCAGAGATGATGCGTCTGCGCGCTTCACACATCACTTTCCCGTTACAAACGACGGCCACCTAGCGACCGGCGACTGGTTTTCCAGATGATGGAACAAGTTTGACGATGTTTTGCGGTTACTCTGATGTTGGTGAAAAGGTTTTTTACCGTCCCCATCCCCCTCTGCTATCCCGCCCGTCTTCCACCCACAACGTATAGCCGACGGTCGTGGCTCGGCCGGCCGTGCGTCGTCGTTCCTGCCTCTTTTACCTCACGACCGTGCGGCGATGGGATCCTTTCTCATCCCATCGTCCCGCCCCACCCCCGAACGACCCCGCGAGCCAACGGACTCGCCTCTACGGAGCACGCTCTCTCTCTCTCTCTTTCGCTCTCATCCCATTTCCCTTCTGCCTCTTCCATACGCGTTCTTCCGAATCGTCTTAAAAATTTCACTCCCTCACTCGCGCGGTGAATAAGTCATGATCGAGACTGTCGTTTGTTTACAATAAAGAGAAGGTATCGTCTGAGGACCTCTACGAAAACATTTTTAAAAGTGGGATGATTTTTCGGTCCAACTTCTGCCATCTATCGATACATAGAGCAAACAAGCTAGGTATATTATTCATGCATAATACATATTTAACCTAGTAATAATGCCAACCTCAAGGAAAACCGAAACAGTTCAATCCAGCGAAACTTCGAAGTAGTGAGTTTTCCACCATATATGTATACGATGTCTCGGTTTGGAATCGGGTATACCAAAGAAAGAGCAACTAAACGATATATTTTATTTTAATATGCGCTGTCCAAACCATGAAGAGAATCGTTTAAAAGTTATGTGATTCTATTTTTACTAATGGTCCTGCGATATAAAATATGTATCACAAACTTGGATTTAGAAAAATCAAAATAAAATTTAAATTAAAAACAAACTGTACCTATATGTCCACCTGTTCACAAATTAATAATCTTGGGTTAGATTTAAATGTTTTTATTCACTGGTGCAGAACAGTACAGAAGATTTGTCATATCTATCTTCTTTGAGCATGAATGTTAAAGCAAAGAAACGAATTTAGTGTACATTTTTCATATTTTAAGTAAAGGTTCATCTAACTAAGTGAGAAAGAGATTTAATATGAAAATTATTCACACGAACTTAGCTATTGTATATCCAGGTGGCAACATGCTAATGAATGAGTCATATGACAGTAATTTCTCAATATAAAGTAAAATAAGGCAGGGCCTATTTTAACGTGCAGCTCTAACAATTTTGTGTAGTTCTATAAGTCAAATGTGCAGCTCTATAATCAATTTTGTGCAGTTGCTAGTTCTTTTTTTCAAGTAATACATGAATCATGAATGCCATGAATAAATTATTCTTTTTGTTGCGAGTTGCGGGTTAGGTATCTCAGTATCTGAACCTGAATCACGCAAATGGCCTATTTAATTACATCGTTTCTCAGCTGAAAACATCCTTAAGGTCCTCTATGAATTTAAGCGCGGAAACTAAATAATTATATGTGCATTTTAATATGCCAAATGTCATGGATTGAGATACAAAGAAAACTGTTTTATTGTGGCTCGATAAGCTAAAACGAAGGCATCATGAAAATTTATAAATCAAAGAGAGTTAGTGCCAAGAGTACTTCAAAGTGATATTTACTGATTGTGAGTCAGAGACACCAGAAAACAAGGATTATGTGCCACAGAAAAAATTAAAAAGTTTTGATTGACTTTTTCACAAATATTATTAATATAATATAATATTTACCTTGTTTTTTTTATTACAACTAACTTGTCATTTAGTTTGGTTTATTATGCGGTGATTTACATTTAAGATTGTTAATTTTGTAAGAATATTTGTTTAATTACTTTTTTAAGGTAACAGTAATTTAAAGTTTTTTGTTAGACAGTGAAGTGTAAATTTTTTATATTACTTTCTTTGCGTTCCGAATAAAATTACTGAGATTTAAAATGTGGTTTTTCTTATATGGGCCATCTTAACGGGGAACGTGTCGCAGGCCTCGCATAAACAAGGACCTCACACATACAAGGCCCTTTTAATGATGTTTCGCTATGACGGCGTAGCGTTTTTAATATTACAGTTTTTCTGAACTTTAATAAAAAAATGGGCCTCTCCAATTATCCAATGAGCCCAGAGATTGATTTGTGCAGCTCTAAATTTCCCTTAAAATAGGCTCTGAAATAAGGTACCTATATTTTATTTCTTCTCGTAAGTGAACCCTGGATTTCCTAGTCTCGTACATTTTAAAACATAAAAAGGATGATTACATTTTATCTATATAAATTTATATTTCAGGAAATCGAATTGTTCTTGGAATTAAAAATAAATACTTTTCATTCCGTTATAGACTGCCAGAAAGGGTATCGACAAAAATGAGATTAACATAGTAGGGATCAGGATAACATCAGAACTACTTTCTAATTAAATCAAAATGGGAAAGGAATTTGTCATGAAAATTTAAACTCCACATTTGCCTAGTAAGATTAGGCCAGCGAAAATGGGCGTGATTTGTTAATATGTAAATTCCCATATATTTTCGAAGTTTGATAGTTTTTACGATTTATTAATTCAGTATAATATAAACATTTTTACAGTAAGATGAGGGTTAGAATAATAACATGCTGGCGAGTTCATTAACGAAAAAATAGTAATAGCAAGCTACCTCATGTTACTAGTGCATGATATTTTCAAGATCATGTTACTTTTACAATCAAAGCATCCGGTTAAAATCAGGTGTACTTTTATTTATTTTGGTGCATGGCCGATCAAAATTTTAAAACTATTAAAAACAAATATCTAACCGGGATTGTTTTCGCAACTTATTTCTTGGCTCCGGCGAAGTTTGCTTTTTCAACCCGTCGTAAAGGCAAATATTATTTCTCGGTCACTTGAGTGATTAAATTACCGAGGAGTAAATAAATGGAGCGTTTACCTTTCCTTCACCTGTGCGTTTGAAGAGAAAGTGTTCCAGACGAGAGGTTTTCGCGACCGTAAATTTTAAGGCCTTGAGATTTGTGTGGCAGTTATTAGGACCGTTGTGCTGCATTAGTTCCGACTGTCTGCTAAATATGAAACCACCTGATTGCAGTTAATCAATAAGGGTTCTCGATATTTCTCACCCTTATACGCCAACACAAATACTACAGAAACTCCTTCCTAAATTGTATTTTATTGCACTCTTCAGCTATTCTTTTCATATCACTCAACTTCAGCATAGTTTTCAGTCATTTAATTTTAAAAAGCATATTTCGATTATTTGTGTTACTTGTGACTGAGGTTAGCAGAGATAGGAGGAAAATGAGGATAATCTAAAGGAGGAGATTCCTTAACATACTTGTTAAATACCGTAAAAAGTTATTTATGTAAAATGACAAAGTCATTTGCCGTATTCCACCGAATGAGGACAATTTCTACAGAGAAAAAGCTACAAATGTTTAAAATGTTGTGATTCGTGTACAACTTTATAAACCTGCAAACAAAATAATCGAGATAATTTTATTTGCAGTTTAAAATAAATAAATAAATAAACCTATATAATACAACAGAGGGAGCTATGAACAGATGTTATTCTAATGTATTAGGTTAGTGGTTCTCAAACTTTTTTGGTTCATGCTTTCCTTGACAAATTGAAAAATTGTTGCGCCTCTCCTCTCTGACTGTTTAAGATTGTAAGGTAGGATGTATCATTAGACATAAGATAAAAGGAAGCACATAGTAGATCACACAATATGACCAATGACATTTATTAAATTAAAGCAATTATGATTAGATATCATCATCGTCATCGCAGGTAGTCTGTCCGTAGACAGGTCCGTGATTATTCATGGTTAAACCTGGTTCTCCATATATTCCTATTTTCTGCTGTCCTCTTCATATCCTGATAGCTCTCTTTCCCTCTCAAATTGTCTATCAGCTGAAATCTTTTACTACCTATTTCCCTTTTTCCATCTAGCTTTCCTTCTAACACGTCTTTAATCATACTTTCTCTCTCCTCAGGTAATGTCCAACCCAGTTTGCCTTCTTCTTTCTAATAGTCTGTGTAATTATTCGCTTCTCTCCTACTCTTCATAGCACTTCATCGTTTTTCATCCTATCTGTCCGTTTTATCTTCAGCATTCTCTTCCAAGTCCACATTTCAAAGCTTTCCAAGTATTTGATGTCATTTTTCCTTATCGTCCATGTTTCTGCTCCGTACAAAGCTATACTCCATACATAGCATTTTATGAACTTCTTGCGGATATATTCCCTTATATTCCCCGTAAGTAGGTGTTTCTTTCTTCTTAAAGCCGCTTTTGCTTTTCCTATCCTAGTCCTGATCTCATTCGTACATTTCGCTTCTCTTGTTATGATGCTTCCAAGGTATTTATAGTCTGTAACTTGTTCTAAAGGAATTTTTTGTTTCTCACCTTTGTTTCTCTTGTTCTAAAGGCTTTCCTCCAATACTTATGTTCAGATTCTCTTCTTTGTCCGATATTCGAATGGCCTTGGATTTTTCTGTATTTATTTTCATACCGTATTTTCTACCTTTTATTAGTAGTCTATTTATCATTTTCTGGAGTTCCGCTTCTTTTCTTGCTAGAAATACCTGATCATCTGCTTATTTTACTGTTCTTCCTCCAATTTTGAAAATTTTCTAATGCTTCTTGTATTTGACTTTCTCCATATATATTGATCGGCGTTACTCCTCTACCGACATTTACTCATCAGGTGTCCGCATTCTCCAACCTGACCTTTACAATTTGATTCACATATAGATTGCTGATCAGTCTCCTGTATTTCCAGTCTACACCTATATACTTTAATATCTTTATCAACATTACCCAATTGACTCTATAAAAGGCCTTCTGCCAGCTCACGAAATATACGCAGATATATTGACTGTACTCTAATGTTCTTTCTGATATGATTCAAACTACCCCTATAGCATCTTTAGTTCCTCGTCCTTTTCTGAAACCAAATTGATCTTCTCCTAGCATTTATTCTGCCCTTTTCTCCAACCTTTTATTAAGAATCCGCGTGATAATCTTCGAAATGTGTGAAAGAAGGCTTATCGTTCTGTAGTCTTTACATTGCATTGTCTTTGGCTTCTTCATTAGAGGGATCATTGTCGATTCTAGGAAATTCCAAATTTCGTAGGCGATCTTCCATCTTCATGCTGACTACATCCTGCCTTTCTTTCAGTTTTTCTAGGTCCCAAGTCTGTTTTTCTTTTGTCGTATTTATTATTTGTTTTAAATTTATACTTAGGTCAACTATTAGAAGGCTGTGATCTGAATCAATGTCTGCTCCTGGTAATGACTTGGCGGTCTTTATGCTGTTCCTGAATCTTTGTTTTACTGGGATGTAATGTATTTGTCATCTCATTCTATCCCCTGGGCTTTTCCAAGTGTATAACCTTCGTTTATGGTTTTTAAACTAGGTATTAGTCACTACAAATTCATTATTGATGATGAATTCTACCAGTATTTCCCCTCCTCGGTTTCTCTTCCCAAGTCCGTATTTCCCGACAGCATTTTCTTCCGGTCATTCTCCGACTATGTTGTTCCAATCTCCCATTATTATGCAGTTTACCTTTCCTCTTCCGTATTATTCGTAAATGTCATTAATTTGCTCATAAATCTCCTCGATTTATTCATCTTCATGATCTGACGTTGGCATATATACTTGGATTATCAGCATGTCCACTGGAACTGCTTTTAGTTTTATTGCAATCAGTCTATCGTTCGTTGCTATTATCTTTGTCACGCATTTCTTCATATCTTTCCTAAGTACCAGAGATACTCCCCTTTTCCCACTATTTCCTCCAGAGTAAACTACCGTGAACTCTTCCGAGTCGAACTGTCCTTCTCATCTATTTTCGCTCAGTCCTATATTGTCAAATCTATTTCTTCTCATTTCTTCTTTCAAGTTCTCTAGTTTTCCAGCCTTTCTCATAGTTCTTACTTTCCAAGTGCCTATTCGTAAATTACTTTCGACAAATGTTTTCCCCAAGGCAGTCCCCGCCCGGAGATCCGATTGGGGACTTTTTTACCTCCGGATTGTTTTACCTTGCGATAACTCATATTGTCCAACCATATAATCATTACTAAGGATTTTATTGTGGTAGTTTACCTCTTGCGCTCTACAACGCAGTATTGTAACCGTTCAAATCGCCCTGATCACGCCTACAGCTGTATTGGATATAGACCCAGCCAACATAATTTGTTTTAGGCTCTATACCACACTGACAGTACTGCTGTCTACTGACCCCGAAACTTTGTAATGGGAAGCTGACACGCTAACCACTACACCACCAGTGCATATAGATCACACACACACACATATATATTAATATTTCAGAATAAAGGTGTTCTTTGGTTAATAGTATTTTATTTCTCAGATATAGTTTAAAATATGTATTCATAAACTTAAATATTAATTTTAATGCCTGGAACGTTCTTGTTGAGCTGAACAAAGCCTATCAAACCTGAGTGTCAGAGATGATGCAACTCGAAGATCATGTTCAATTCGTAATTTAGAACGGTATTTGTATTTTATTACTGCCACCACAGAAAATCCAAATTTAAACAAGTAAGATGTGTCAAATGGAAGCAGTATATTCATCGCCTTCTCCGTCAGTATTGAATATTCATTATTCCTTTCCAACCAAAACGCAACAATTCTATCCGTCTGAAAAATCGGACTCAATGTGTTATCAAAAGTGGAATATTCCTTTAGCCAAAACAACTAGAGGGCTGCAAAACCCAATGCATTTCGCCCACAAGGTGGGCATCGTCAGGGGTAGAACCTGTTTCACCAGTGACTGGAAGCCAACTGCCAGGTTGAAACGGAAAGTATTAAGAAGACGACCGAGAAACAAGCGAAACGCGGAAAGATTTTTCGGCGTGTGTGTCGTTTAAATCTGTCAATTTGTATAGGGTCTTGTTGAAATCTGTGTCTGTGTTCATAAGTGTATCGCGGTTTTTGTAAATATGAAGGTTTTCTAACGAGTTGTCTTCCAGTCACTGGTGAAACAGGTTCTACCCCTGACGATGCCCACCTTGTGGGCGAAATGCATTGGGTTTTGCAGCCCTCTAGTTGTTTTGGCTAAAGGAGTATTCCACTTTTGTTAGTTTTGGCCAAAGTTATTGAGCTACTATCAATTTTCAATGTGTTATAACAGGACAACTCTATTAGCTGTTCTTCTTCTATAGGTTATAAATCAGTCTTTGAATAATTATAAAATAGATTGTAAACCATTCAAACTTAGGTAGTCAATATCTTGAAAGTAATGGTTGAAATGATTTTCTAATCTTTCCAAATGTTTTATGAACACATAACTTTCAATTGAGCTTGGGTATTCGTCAGTTGCACTTTTCATGGTTGGGAATGCAGAAAGGGTTTTATTTTTTAAATTTTCTTTCCATAACTCGCATTTCTTAAAAAAAAATAATTTTATCGCTGCAGTATAAAATGTTTATTTTTACTCATTGTATAGACGTATTTAACACATTTAATTTTTCAAAAATATCAACCAAATATCCAAATTTTTGCACGAAGCTTTTGTCATTTAGAAAGTGAGCATCTTCATTTTTGCTTTCGGCAAGAAATGTAGCAATTTCATTTATTAACTCAAATACTCGCTTTAAATACTTTCCATGGGATAGCCATCGTTCTCAACAATAAAAGAGCAAAGCTGTATGCTTAGAGTCTATATCTTCTCATAATTCAGCAAACATTCTAGTTTTTAGCTGACGTGTTTTTATATAATTTACAAAACGTAAAATACTATGAAAATTTTCATGAAATTCCGAGCGCAAATTTTTTTATGCTAATACTTCCCTATGTAACATGCAATGTGTCCAGATTGCATTTTTTGCTTTTTGTTTAATTAACACTCGAAGTCCACCTGCGATGCTTGGAGCTCTATCTGTACACAAGTCAATAGAATTTTCCCAATTTAAGTAATTTTCTATGAAAAATTTGTCAATTATTTTGAATAGTTCTTCAGAAGTAGACTTATTATTAATAGACTTAGGAAATAATAAATCTTCTCTTATTTCTTTTCCAATTGAATATCTCACCTATGTAATCAAATGTGTATCTTTTCCAACATCAGTTGCTTCATCAACTTGCAAAGCAAATCGTGTTGTTTTTAAGTTTTCCATTAATTGAATACACAAATCCTCGGATAGTGAAGAAATTCTTCTTTTTGCTGTACTATTAGAGAGAGGAATTTTTAAAAATTCTTTAGCAATTGATTTACTAAAAAATTCTTCTGTCATATAAATTGCAGCCGGTAATAATAAATTATCGCCAATTGTGTGCGGTTTCTTACATTTTCTATTCTGTAAAGTGCTTTATATGATGCCAACACTAATCTTGGTTGCACAACAGCTAACTTGATGAGTGCTTTTGATTGAGATTCGTTTGGTTTAAGCTTTCTTTCGAAAAACTCTCTTGGCTTATTAAAATATTTTTGATGGCATTATTCTAAATGCCGTTTCAGCTTGCAAGTTCTCATACTTTCAGAAGCCAGAACCTCGTTACATACTATACACATACATCACCGATATTTTGAAATGTAAAACCATATGTCAAATATTCCTTTTTATATTTTCTTATTTTGAGGTGTCCTGATTTTCGTAAGTCGTTACTTTTACTGGTGCTTGGACAGTCATTACTTTTTCGTTTACAACCAATTATAAACTTTTACATTTATGTGCTCCTAAAAAAGGGTAGTTACTTTTAATTACAATTCTAAAATATCAAAATAAATAGTTAAATTATATTGTAAAAGATCCACCGATTATTCGCGTAAGAGCAAAACATGTATGTATCGTTTACAACAAACTGCGTTATGAACAAAGCAGCCGGGGCAAGCAGCCCTGCGCAGAGCATATTTGCCGCCCGGGTGCAAGCAGTTTATATCGCTTCTTAAGATCTTATAAAAGCACCCTGGTCCAGATTTTTATTAACTTTTAGATTACAAGTTCTACTTAATTTAAGAAAAAATATAGTAAACTAGGAGCTTCGACCCTGATGCCTACTGCGCCCATCCTCGATTTTTTATTAATTATTGTTAGTAATAAGTTCAAAGTATGTATGGCGTATCAAATGTCAATCGTCATTACGTTTTTATTATTTATATTTTTATCAGATAGTATTCAAATTATTTTTATTTGCATAACTTGAATGTGAAAGAAGTCATTCGAATATTTTTATGGCTTAAGTAACAAACTTCTACTAAGAATGACGCTATGTAAACAATAAACAGATGTTTACCTCGGCTTTTAATCACTTTACCCGCACTTTAAATGCATGCAAAATAACAGGTATTAATTGTTCATATTTGATACTGATAAACTTCAAGTTCTGAATTTGACATAGCGATAGAAAGAAAATAACACGACTATCTGAAAGCCACGAAACTAGGTCGTCTATTTCTCGACCTTTTTTAATTTCTCAGCTACACGAAAAAACTCAGGTTAGAAATTACATAACAAACATTATAAATTATTTTTAAAAACATTTAGTAAAACTTAATAAAACATTTATTTAAGCTGTGAAAATCCGGAATGAAATATTTATAGATTTTTGCTGCATTTGAATAACATGCAAATAGGATCTTCCGTAGAAACAAGATATTTTATCAGAGTTGTATAATGTATTGATCTGAAAATATATTGTAGAACATCTGCTTAGAAAGTTATTGAGTGGAGAGAGGAGGCGGAATAGTGAAGTAGAGTTAAGCTCTTATAACCTTCAGAATTCGCTCTAGTAACCAATTAAACATATCATTTGTGTAAATAGGATGTTTATGTTTATTGTTGTCCCAGACAACCTCTCATATTCTTGGCTAAACATGACCGCCGACGAGACACACATTCGGCATATAATGCTGTATAAATTCAAAAAAGGAAATAGCGCTACTGTAGCCACGAGGAATATCTGAGAAGTTTATGGAAAAGTTTTGGATTTCCGCAAATGTCAGCGATGGTTCAATAAATTCCGTTCTGGAGACCTCAGCCTCGAAAATTGCCCCAGTAGAGGCCGCCAAATTGAAATCGCCATCGAAGTTTTGAAGGCGCTCGTGGAGTCTGACCCTCGTCAAAACACCAAAAAGATGGCGACAAAACAATGTCTCTCATGAGACAGCGCGAACACACCTCAGAAATCTAGGCAAAGTCCTTAAATAGGGTGTTTGGGTGTCTCACAAACTCTCCAACGAAAATCTCTCCAACATGTCAGTTTTGCTTCTTTCCTCGCGCGCTAAGCACGCGAACCGTTTCTGCAACTTGTTGTGAACGGGGATGAGAAATGGATTTTTTACTTCAATATCAAACGTAAAAAACAATGGCTGCGTCGCGGGCCATAACCAGTTCTCACCCCAAAACCTGGACTTTATCCAAGGAAGATAATGCTCTGCATTTGATGGGACATGAGAGGAGTGATTCAATTTGAACTCCTGAATCCACATCAGACACTGACTTATTACCTGTACTGTCAACAATTGGATTGATTTAACCAGTCTCACCGTCAGAAACGTCCGTCACTGGTCAACAGAAAAAGTGTTCTTCTTCTACACGACAACTCTCGTCCCCATGTGGCACGTTTGACCCAACAAAAAATCAGGGACTTAGGATGGGAAGTCCTCCCGCACCCACCATATTCTCCAGATATGGCGCCCACAGCTTACTATCTGTTCTGTTCGCTTCAACATAATTTAAATGGAAAAGAATTTGAAAATGAAGACACAATCAGAGAGGACATCAATTTATTCCATCGATCAAAACCACCCGAGTTCTTCAAACGGGGAATTGAAAATCTGGTCGTAAGATGGGAGGCTATTATAGATAATAATGGAAATTACATCATTGATTAAAATTCATTGCTTTTCAGTGAAATTGTTTTCTTTAACCATGCGCCGTAGTTCACCATCCTTTCACATCCGTATAAGTTTAACATTGTTTCTTTCTTCCAGCTGCCTGTACGATAATTTTCTTTTATTATAAACGAATCTTGCCTCTTCAACCTTTCATTTTTCTAAATATTTTACCCCCTAATATATTCCTCCATATTTTTATTTATTACGCCGTTCTGAAACTCTCGGCCATTTTTCAAATTGCATCCCCTTTTTGCCTCAATCCATTTTATACCTCCATATATCAAATCATCTGTCCATTCCAGTTTCATTTTTAAATGCCTTAAAATCCCGTTCGTGGCTATGACTTCACTATCCCTCCAAGCACCCTTCCCCATTAATTACGTCATCCTATTCAAATCCTATCACACTACGCCAAACTCCTTCCTCCCACGCACTTGCTCTCCCTCCTCCTCTCCCCTCTTATCCACTCCTACACTCCCTTTCCATCAACATCAATACCCTCTCCACTTCGCCCTCCCCTCTCCCACTTTCCCTCCTCCATCAAACTCCCTCCCCTCTCTGATATGCAATTTGTATCTACGCTGCAAATAAGACAAATGGGAATAATTGAGAAGGGCAGGTTTTCGCGAGACGCGGCGCTGACGTGCAGGTGCCAACTCATTCTCAATGAAACGCTTTCCGCTCGCCTTTCGCGAGAGCCCATTACCCTAATTGTACTCGTCGTTCATCTCCCCCGCGCGCGGCTCGGTGGGAAGGTTGAGCGGTACTTCCGCGTGTGGCACCGCTTTAACACCTCTGGCGTGGGAGAGAGAGAGAGAGAGAGCTTGTCGCCCCATTCGACTCTCTCACTCACCGCGGGTTGCTTAGGGAGCCATTTTGTCACCCTCCATTGTTTATTGTCGATGTGACGAATGAATGTGACAGGGGAAACTCAATTCTCACGCATAATCGTAGATAGAATGGGTTTTTAAAACTCCGAAACCTTACAAAATACAACGGGCAGATGGGGAATACATTCATTTAGAATTAATTAAAACAAGACTACATGCATAAAAAGGTGGGAAAAATGTTACGTTGGAAGCTACTGCAGCGGCGGAACTGTGATTAATTTTCTTGTTTCATCGGCCCAACGCAACGAAACCCAAAATAAAACTAATATCAAATAAATAGCTCCTTACGTCTACTTACAGAAAAATAATATAAGGTTTCATTCAGTGCATGAAACATTCAGGAGTAAACGCCACATTAAAATGCTGGATAAGTCGAAAAAAATAATTTCCTCAAAACGATGGGATAACTATAATTCAGGGTTGGCAAACAGTTTTAAAATAGGTTTTCGCCGATGTGTTAAAAAAATCTGTGAAATGATTAAAGGTGTGCTGTGCTAACATTGTAAAATTTGTTTATAATCGGTCTAAAAATTGTTTTTAAAAATATTACCTCCCCTACATTTTCCATGTCTACATGCATAGTACTATATGGGTGTCAAATTCATTTCACATGCGGACCAAATTGGTCGTCAGTATGCTGTATGCGGTATATGCGTACCAAAGAAATAATTACAATCAAAGTTTACAAAATATAAACAGTAATACTGTATAATTATTTAGGTAACAACAAATTGCAATACCAAAAATAGCGACATTAACATCATTAATACAAGTAATAACTATGACAAGAATTCATTCTTATAAAATTTATCTGCAACTACTAGCTTTATTAACTGCTACTGCTGCTTCCTGATCCCACAAAAACTCACACGGCGATAATAGCTCATGAGGCTGATTCGCTAGAAAACACACACCAAAAATTACCTTCCTATTCTCACAAAGTTCTTGACTGATTGCCTGCATACTGAGTCAGTCCAAAAGAATCACAGGGGTAAAGCGTTGGACGGCCAACCTTCGTCACTTATTGATGTTATATTACTGATTATTTTGACTAACTTGGAGGCAGAAAGGTTGACCACCCCGTCATAGAGATGTTTCTCCTGCTTCCAGTACTCCATTTGTCCCCCTTTATAAACTCTCTTACGTAAGCATTTACGTAAGTTTGTAGAATACGTGTACAGAAACTTAAGAGTATCCTCAACTCCAGGGGCGGATCCAGAAATGTCCCAAGTGAGAGACGATTGGTGGTATTTAATTAGGGTGATCGTCAGATATGTAACTTCCGATGACCAATGACTCTTTTATCAGCGTATCTCTCACTACGCAAGAGTTTCTGTTTGCCTTTCTTAGAAGGGAATAATCTGCGGCAAAAATTCGAGACATTTTGTGCCGAATGGAACTGATAGCGCGTCTTGGAGTAGAATACAGGGACTTACAAACGACGGCGCAATCGCCACTATCCCTCTCCCTTTGGATCCGCCACTGCTCTCCATCCTTACGTTAAGTTGTACAATGAAATCTTTCGAGCAAATGAGAGGTAAGCGGGCCAGTAAACTTGTCAAGATTGCAAATTTGTCGTCGACTGAGGTGATTCTCGTCAAAATTTAGTTATATTTACTCTTTATGTAAGAGGTTTTTATTTACGTCTTTATGAAATGCATTACGATGACAATCTAAATTTATGATTTTGTTTAACAACAATGCTTTTGGCATTGAAATATAAAGTAATGATTACGTTTACAGTAATCGTGTATTGGCTATTGTTTTTTGTACGCTTATCTTATAATATTTTAAAATATATATTTCCGAGAATTTATTATTCTAGTGTCCTTGGACAGGAACGGAACCCCTATGGAAAATAGTGATCCACTTTTCGTCGCGGTTTCCAGGAACGTAGCCTGACGTAAAAGCGGGGACTGCCTGTATAGATTAAAGAAGAATTCGAGGTTGTAAGTAAAAATTATAGCTCGCTTTTAATGAACGATTAAAAATTGAGAAAAAGATAAAACATTTGCAATGGTAATGAATGCCTATGTATGTCACAGAGCTGATTTGTTTAAGTCACGTCGTTAATTTAGTTCCCTCACTCTTTAATTATACCAGACTTTTTTGTAGGCCTTACTTGATTCCGGTTTCTTCCTAAAATTCCCGACACCCATCGCTCTACAACCCTTTGAGTTGCATGGATGGTTCTTGAATTTTTAAACTTTTGCAACTTGAGCGAATACCAGTACAATACTCGTGGAAGTATTTTCCCTTTAGGCAATAGTTTGGCTCAATTTGGTAATCGCATTATATTATCAAATATTTTATGTTTTTCAATCGTACAGATTCTAGCAAAATTATGCCATTGACGAAACGGAGTATTTTGGATATTGCTATAACGGCTACATTGAAAGCTACTGTAGGTAGTAGTAGTAGGTAGTACAAGAAGTCAACATGAAAGAGTGTTTCGTACCAGTTATAACGCTTGTTGATCTTGCCGAATATTTATCGCAATTAATAACCCCGTTACCGCCCGTTTACTTGACTCTTGGAATTGTTTCAGCGATAAATCGACGCTTAATCTCTCAATTTTTCTAAGATCGCTAGGAATTAATCCATTATTTATTATTTTTGCATTGACTTATCCTTCATCACGTCGTACGTTGATCTTTCTTCGTATTAAACCAGTTGATTACTGCGCAGTCTTCCATTATATGCCTCTCGTTAATCATGATGTATTCGATTTCCCTTCCGCCTCGGTATGACTTCTTCAGTAACACTTCCGGTTGTTATGCCTCAAAAAGAAAGAGTTAAACGATTCCTGCTTATACCAGTTGATGACCTTGATTATCATCTCTCGTGCTGTGTCCAAACTTACTAACCGCGTCAGGCGTTATTCGCGTGTTCCGATTAGGGTTACAACCCGTTCTGTTTTCGCCCGAATAATTCGGTAATCAAATTCTTTGTTCGTATTGAATACAGAAATGTTCGGTAAATTTATCAAACAAGTTTTTATAAAATTTTAGCTTAATATAATTCGAAAGTTTATTTTTCTGATTGCTGTAATGGAATTGAAATCTATATTTTGCATTTTGATTATTAACAGTATCGACTTCTGATCGATTAATAGTATCAAATCTTTTAAATGCGCGCACACAGCACGCACGTTACTACCCTTATTAGGTTCACAGCAAGAATGAATGAACATATCCATTATCCACAAAGAAATGAATATTTGGATATATGTCATTTCCTTCCAGCCGACTGTTCTGCTGGTAATCCCACGCAGTCCGAAGAGGAGGTGCACTCATTTTCCTATCCTTACGAAAAACTACTTATTTATAGTGTAACTGTCATATTTCATGTGAAGTTTATTAATACTTTTAAGTCATAAATTTATAAAAATATAACCAACACAATTAAAATAAATATAAATATTATATTAATTTTAATTGTTCACAGGTAAATTATTTATAAAATTAATTCTACCCTTTTCTAAAAAATGAGCGAATACGACAGAAAATTCAGCAAAAGAAGAAGATTTTTCTGCTATAATAAGAAATGGGAAAAAACATTATGAGTGGCTCAGACAAGTGCACACTCAACCTGACCATGCAAGATGCTCTATTTGTTCAAACACTTTCACAATATAGTGGGATGGCTTGAAATCAGTAAGAAAACATTCAGATTCTACAATTCATAAGCACAACAAAACACATTATTAAAGGCATTTTTTATCTCGGAAACTTCTGACCGAAAAAATGCTGTGTTGGCGGAAATAACAAATGTTTACGACGGAATTCAACATCATCATTCTTATTTAGCAATGGATTCTGGAATAAAAGTAGCTCGAAAAATGTATTCTGATTCGGAAATCGCAAAAAAATGTCATGCGGAAGAACTAAAGCTGTTGCTATTTGCCAAAATGTACTTGCTCCTTTTTCTGTAGAACTTTTTCTTGAAGAACTTGGATCAGGTTACTTTTCAATCGCAAGTGATGCTTCAAATAAAGGTAACAGAAAATTATTTCTACTCTGTATTCGTTATTTTAATACTAGTTTAGGAGTACAAGATCGCGTGTTAGATTTTTACGAAGACTCAAATGAAACGTCACTTGCAATTTATGTAAGTTTCCACAATTTTAGAAAAAATCAACTTAAAACTATCAAATATGTTCTCATATTCTGCTGACAATGCCTCTGTAAATTATGGCAAACACCATTCTATATTTGTACACCTGAAAAAATCCATTCCAAACTTAGTTGCTGCAAATTGTAACTGTCATGTAATTAACAATGCTACTAGATTCGCATCAAAATGTTTAGATATGAATGTTGAAACTTTAACAATTAAAATTTATAATGAATTTTCATAATCTGCAAACAATGTAGAACCACTTAAAATTTTTTGTGAATTTGTAGAAATAGAATGGACGCAAATTCTTCGTCATGTGCCAACTAGATGGTTGTCTTTGTATCCAGCTATTTGCAGACTTGTAGAAAAATGGCCTGCTCTAAAAGCATATTTCTTAAGCCAAGGTAAAAGAAACTGTGATAAATTAGTATGGAAATTTGTTGACTATGACGGCGATGCAGAAATTGGAAATAATGATGAGGCATCTGTAGCGGTAGGTTTATTTACATTTTGTTCACCATGCAGCCGGTATTTTTCATGAAAAAGTTTTGTCATTAGAAAGCAAGTCCTGTACTTCTCCAATGCTATACGGCATTATGAAGAATATAATTGATCAATTAAATCATAGAAAAAATGATGAATTTTACAGCTTCAGTGCTAATGCAGGATTAAGACGTCTATCACATTCATGTGCTAGAAAACTAAAACAAGAGTTCAACGAGTTTTATGAAAGGGCAATGTAATAATGCAATGTAATAATGTAATAATTGCAATGTACTTTGATTTAGATAAATCCCCATTAAATAATTTGGGCATTTTTGAATTGAAAGATGTTCAATGCTCGCAACTGGAGTTGTGTGTTGATGGTCTCAAATTAACTGACAAGATTCATATTGATGCTTTATATTCAGAATATTCATCAATGAAAGCATTATTACCAGATATTATAAAAAGAGACGTGTTTGGCATTGAGAAGTGGAAAACTTTGTTTAAAAAGTCTGGAATCAATATGTTTCCAAATTTACAAAAATTAGTTAAGTTTGTGTATTCAATTCCTGTAAGTAACGCATATACTGAAAGAGCATTTTCGATTATGGGGAACATTTGGACGGATAAAATAAATCAATTGGACTTAGATGTAGTCAAATCTGAATTACAAGTTAAACTAAATTTTGACATGTCATGCTCAGAATTTTATGAGTCAATAAAAACACAACCAAAGGTCCTAGGGACTGCTAAAAGCAATAAGAAATATACATGGAAAGATATCAAATAAGTTTTATTTTTGTTTGAATTGTTATTTCAATATTTTATTTTTAGTCAATTTTAATTTATTGTATGTATATTTTTGTTATTTTGCTATTACTTGATTAAAATTTAATTATCTTACATGTTTTTGTCAGAGGATAATTTTGAGTTTCTTTTTATTATAATTGACTAGTTAATAGTCACTGAAGATGCATTTTTATTTGTGATTTTTAATTGAAGTTGTCTCAGTTTTAAAAAATGCTATTGCGACAGATATTAAAACTTGTTTGAAAATGATTAATGTACATTTTTTACTGTAAGTTGGTGCGAAGGCTTTCGCGGCGTTCGGCTGTAGGCTGCATGTTTTTCGGTAGTTCACCGCGTTGATCGACTGTTTCACAAGACGACGTTTCGCCGGCGTTGCAGTCGGCTTCCTCAGGTCAATTATGAGAAAAAAACAAGATTTTTTATTGTATCTTGTTTTTTTCTCATAATTAATGTGCAATTTAAAAATATTCTATTGCTAATTCATTAATGTATACAATTCTTTTTAATGCTATCTACTGTGATTTTTATAAAATTATTAATGTATTATTTTTTTATTGTATCTCTTGATGGTTAAGTAACGATTGTTTTTTTTCTTTTTACTATGTTAAGTATCTAATGATATGGTACTATTTACTATGCTGTATTTTCCAAAGACGTACTTTTATTTCCAATTGTGTAATTAGGCCTGTAAACTAACTAATAGTAATTAATAATGCTATTTAAACCATTAAAAGTTTTCATTATAAATAATTATTAAAAATTTCAATTAATTTTACAATTCATTGCAATTGTTACTCTTGTCAATGAAGACTATACTGTATATTTTAATAATTAGTCACTTTTTCTTTTCATTTCATAAAAAATGTATCTCCGGGGATGGGAGGGCAATTACTGGTTTCTCCCCCCTCGCCCGGGGAGGGTATGCGTTCGGTAATGACACCAGAAAAAGGTGGTAACCCTAGTTCTAATTCTAGCGTTGAAGTCACTCGTAATGATATTGTTTAGAACCATCTGCAGGTATGACCTATTTTTATCGCTATGACATTTTCACGCAGCATCTACTACTGAAAAAGATAACTTTTTATGTTTTTTTTGTGCTCTCTCATCAAACATTTGTGTTTTTGTGTCAATGCTAATGCGTATTTGATTACAAATGTAAACATCAGAATCTGAGAAGGCAAAACATACTTCAGCTCAGGAGATAGTGGAGGCTTTATAAAAACATAATGAGGTTGATATAACAAAAAAAATCAACAATTCGTATAATTAATGTCTTAATAAAATAAATCGTATTACATTAGAAAGAAATATATGTTGGCTTCAAAAGCCTCCCTGAAAAGCGAAACGTCTAAATGGGACATGCATATGACTACGTTAGAATATTTGTTAATGTCCTCTGAAAGAAAAATTCATATAGTAGTATAGGAAGCATGTTACCGTAGGTGTATTTTATTTTAAACTAGCTGATTACCCTGGCTATGCCCCGGGTTTACAGTTTCGAATTTTTCATGCTCATTTCACTCATTCAAAGTCAAGGTACTCTTAAGATAAGAGACTAATATTCTCCCTTAATTGATATGGCGACTCGCTGCCGCTCTTCTATGCTAATAATATCGTTGTCTAAAATCTAGCACAGAATATAATAAGTTAAGCTATGAATGAATATAAGTTTATCAGAAATGATATATTCTATCATTTTCAGATCTACGACAATACATAGGTATGTTACAAAATTAAACAATTCTTTAAATACCCCCAGGACGCTAAAATCCTTAATCCGGCACTGTATGATGATTGACAAAAAGACGAACGTTTACGTCTGAAAACTTTTTAAATAAATGGCTTCAAGCATTTGTTCAATAATGAACAAATTAAATAGATTCAAATTTGATATTTTGCTAAGAAAATTAAAAATAAATTGTGTAATTTTACAAAAAAAATAACACGGGCCTCTAGTCAGGGTATGATTTGTATGTCATTCCCACTCCCTCCCTAAGAAATCAAAATTATGGCCCAGAGGCGCATATCCTCAAGGTCTCCTTTGTAAGTGTACCAAGTTTTAAGTCTCTAAGTTTCTTGATTTTCGAAAAATGCTGTCCAAACACATACAGACCGACGCACACCACCTTGTATTATTATAGATTAATCGCTATAGTGGGATAAGGATAGTGATAATATTCAATACCACAAGCTCCTTAAATGCTGAGGGAAATTAAAAAAAATATTTTTGCGATTATCTCTTAAGTAACTACCTAGCTACGACTTGAACCGAGGGATACAACTACTCTAGTACGCAGAATTCACTTCTTCCGCTATTTGACTTAGACAGAAAACAAATGTCACTCTAAACATTCCAATAAAAAACCTTTTGTGCAGTGAAATATTCCGATATATCAATGAAAGTACCTGTTTCTTAAGTATGTAGGAGGAGGATATAGAATATAAAATGTAATATATTTCTAGAAGGATTACAGATCTGAAATTTGGCATGATGATGGGTCACAGCCGACGGGAAAGTTCCCAAAATGTTCACTTTTAAGGGAGTTTTCCTGATTCCATTGTATCATTCCCACCACCACAGGGAAAAGCATGGAAATCAGTGCAAAGCTTAAGAGAATTGCATTTTTAAATTAGCTAAACATTGAGGTGTGAACTTGATATGTAAACAGTTCCACAGGTGACAGAATAAAGTTCATTTTTTAATGACAAAATTAAACTCCATGCCGAATTTGCATAAAAATTTGTATTTAATCGGAAATAATGGCAATCTTTTTCGTGTTTAAAAATGAAAAATATTAACTGTCTTAAGCGTGACTTTTTTGTTATTATTGTTATTATTCACAATGAAAAATATTAACTCTCATGGAAACGAGTCAGCTGTACAGTGGTGTAAATTAGTTAGGAAAATGTATTTCATATTTTAAATATTTATTAAATTCATGTTAAATTAATTTGAAAATATTAGGCGAGCGAAGCGAGCCATCAGACGAGATTGGATCCCGTCAGGGTGCCCTCCTTCACATAAGAAAACTGTCTTTTAATCAATTTTCAATCACAGTTTATAAACAATATCTATTTGACCTACTATTGCCATTAACACAACCATCTTAAGAAAATCATGGACCCAAGTGATAGGTCCTAGCCACTTGACGGCTGCGTATTTTAGGTCTCACGATTAGGTAGGTTAAACAGAGAGTAAATTTATGTACAAACTTTTGCACACACCTGACCGTTTTCGCAAATTCTTTGTTTTTGTGTGCCCTAATTCCTTATCATCTTCCGTACCCCATTTCTTTTCGTCCCATCTCTCTCTCTCTCTCTCTATTCCATACTCTTGTCCTTGCCCCCTCATTATTACTCTCCACTTTTCATCCCTTTCCCCTCCCCGCTCTCCAATTCCCCTTAACACGTCCCACACGTCCCCCCGCCTCTCATCTTCTTCCGAGAAACCTCTCCTTTCTTCGGGATTGAATTAGCCCTCTCTTTTCCGTAATTATCTCCGCTATTATTATTTTCCTCGTTATTGATAGGGCTCTGATGAACCGTAGGCGGTCCGTCTACTACTCATGAGACGCATTCTCAAAGACACTAAAGAGCGAGTTCTCTCTGGCGCTTTGATTGGCCGATATGTTGTACACTTCTTTCAGAACTTTGCTCCTAGCATCGCCATAGTGTGAAGAAATTGTGGATTGAATTGGTGATTCATATTGATGGAATTCCTCTTTCAGTGCTGAAAAAACTACGTTCGTTCGAGAGATGTACCATCGGGTTTAATTTACCGAAAAGATACTTTCTCTTTTACTGCGATGTAGTGATGCAATTAATAAATATCTTTCATTTCACTGTATTCATTTGAACAATGAATAATATAAGAAGTCGTGACTTTGTGCAATGTATTAGAAAGCAGATATTATATATTTAGGAATTCGTTTTGCTCGTAGATATGTCTGGGTAGAATGTTATAAATATTAATACATATATGTATATTTGTTTAGTAAGATTCTTTATTAGAAACTAGAGTAAATGCCCGTCAAAAATGACGGGACATGAATTTAAATGTTCTCGAGTTAAATCATGATATCATTTTTTGTACGTATATTAGTATAGAGACAACAAAAGAAGTTTGAATTTAACAACAACATGTGTGCCAATGCAGCAGACGGTTAAAAGGCAAATTCTTTCCAAAATATGTGGTTTAAACGATACATTTTAGCGATTTCGAAATGATGACAAAATTCACGACAAGTATAAGAAACTAATCATTGTTCTTTAAAACAGTCCAGGTCCGAAGAAGGATGGCCCAATTCTTCTAATTTTAATATGCATAAGAATGAAATCCTGCAGGTCGGAAAATCACTTTTTACGTGTTAACTTATGGTATTTATATCCTGGAGTCGAACCCGGATCTTTTTTCACGGTATTATTCGTCATTGACTTTAAATGCGTGGTTGAAGCATTCCTACCAAATTTCAACCTTCTTCCTATTCGGGATGTTTGTTAAAAGCGTTACGCAGAGTAACAGAAGAAGCTTTATATCGTATATTGAGAGATAACAATCACTACTATAACTCCGATTATTCGGAATAATTGGAACTGGTAACCGATAATTCGGATAATTAGATAACAAAAAAATTACACGTACAGTGAAGAAGTGAATATACTGTTAACACTCATTTTAAATTCATGAAATAAGCTTCAATCGAGCTTCTCCAAAACATAAATTAAGAATTGATTAGCCTTTTTTACGTATGATATACTTCTAAGTTCCAACACCATATTTATCTGCTAACTTTTTACCATATTCATCTTTCTTTAATTTGTTCACAATTTCCGCTTTGTCATTCAACGGAAGAAACATTATTTTGTTTAGTAGACATTTTAAACCTAACAAAAAGAGTTAAAAAATAAACACGATTTTAGTTTTTAAGTTGACAAAAAACAAAGTTGGCTGTGAAAAAGTTAAAGCTGTGTTTAAGGGAGCAATTTTGTCAACGCGACTTCTCGGCCTTCTTTCAGTCGCGAAGATAGGCAATATTGTTTTCCTTAATAAAAGTAATCACTTTTGGCTTCTAAATGAAATTTCTCCATTTTAGAAGTGCAAACGAGACAAATAACTTTGTAAAAAATTTCACTATATGAAAGAATACACTTAAATACGACCTAGGTATCATTGCACTACAAAATATTCAGGTGCAGAATTTCACAACCGATGGGTTACCTTCAGGTAAGCGTAGGAGGGGAGGAAGAGGAGATTGGAGAAGTCTTGCCACTGGTTTCTATGTGGGAGGAAGTTAAAAAAGGGAATAAACAGAAAACGGTTGGAAGTTCGAGGAGTAATGGATGGGAAAAATATATCATAAATTGTAATCTGTATATATAAATGGAATTGCGAAAAAATTCTAAAATATCTCGAAGTGCGTGAAAAGGGAGTTCATTTATTCATTTCCATCTCCCATAAGAAAAGTATGGAAATCGGTGCAAGGCATTTTATAAATGCTTTTTTAAATTACTCAAAATTAAGATATGAAAAATAATCGTACCCAGCTATAAAGATATAAGAATGGTGTTTCTTATTTTCGAAGACAGAATTTGAATCATGCCGAATTAAAGGAAATTTAACTATTTAACCTAGAAAAAAGAAAAATTTTTCCAGCTTTCAACAATCTAAAAATCTAACTACCATGGAAACGATATTTTGTAATTTCTGTGAATTGACTTGCATTCACTAACAGCATTCCTCGGCGTATTTGAAACCAACATATGCCTCCCGTGGCAACGGTTAATCAAGTTGTTGATTTAATTTTACCAGGAATGAAATCATTAGCGCTGACGCTACGCTGAAGCTTCTGTGCATAACTGTTGTTCTCGCCGTCCATGTCATACCAACAAACTTTTTATCGCCAAATTCGATTTCCAACTCCGGGAAATCATTTTGTTTCCTTTAAAATATTCACGTAACAAATTAGATCCACAAAATCAGCCTTTGCATGGGATAATGTATTGTTAAGCTAAATTTGAATGTTTATCTTCAAACGTGTTTCGACCGGTTGCATCCCTAGAGCTTGCAATTCCTACCCTAGGTTTTAATGTTTTTGAGAATGATGACCACATAATATGATGCAGTTTATTCAACTGAAAATCAATTGTAGTGAAATAACTATATTTTAAAAATGATTCAATCGATTGTTTATGATTATTTGATAAAAAATACAATCACCAAATTTGTCAATAAAGGATGCAGGAAATTTTTATTTATTTGAGCATAAGATGGGAAGACAAGAAGAATTGCATACCATTAAGCACTACAATAAAAATTAACCTGGTTTCGTTATTTGGTTTTATTCTAAAATCTAACTCAATATTTTTTGTCTTGACTTAAAAACTCGAACAATGACAGGTAATTTCAGCTAGTCTATTATATATTTTGAAGAGCTTGGATGTTCGGATGTTTGTTCATGGATCTCCTTCTAAATGATAAAAGCTTGAACAACCAAACTTGGTGCGATTCTTCCTTACATCCTAACTTATTTAATGGTCAAGGTTTGGTCGACCTAACGTTTTTATGAGGTTATTTTGACCCCATTGTTCAATTTCAATAGGCCATAGAGTAGCTTGGGTTTATGAGAAAACCAGTACAAAAATGCTTTTTTAAATTATTTAAAATTAGGATACGAACTCGGGACAAAATCTGTTACATATAAGTATAGAAAAAATAATGTAGGTGCTTATTTTTGAAAGTAGAATTGAAATCCGTTCCTAATTAGCTCAAACAACTGATTTTAATCACGTAAAAAGGCTTTTTATTACTCTTTTCAACAATGTCTACTGCTAACAACCATGGTGACAAGCTCAATGCTTTTAAATGGGAACTGATATTGTATATGTTACGATAGCATTGATTTAATGCTTTTAGTGAGAATTGATGGCCTCATATTTGAATCTACATTTTCAAATTGTATTTTTAAGTATAGTCTACACTCGAATAATTAACTCGGAGTAAAAGCGCCAATTAGTGTTACCAATATATCTTATTAATTAAATATGATCTCGGCTAATATACAACGGATTCCCATGAAATCGGTGATTTCCATCGCCTGCAATATTTTTATTTGATAGGAATGTATGTATTCGTTCTCTATAATTGATAGCGAGATTTGTTTTTTCTTTAATATTGGAAATTTATAAAGTGCAAAATATCACAAAACGTACAATAAGAAAACTTCTATAGCGTTCTTTAATTTCGACTAAAATATAATCGTTAACTTCTTCCTCCCTTAAATACCTATATGTACATTTTAATTTCTCTTCAACTGAACATTTGTATGCATCAACTGAGCCAATATCCAATATCAATGTATGATCACTGGATAATAACATTATTATTAATTATGCTTATTCGATTATAACAACACTTTCCATGTCATACTAGCACACTTTGTATCGCCAAAATCGATTTCCAAGTCCGGGAACTAATTTTGTTTTATAGGTTGTACTCCTTTCCAAACTCGCAATATATTGTCTCGCAATGTTTACTCCACGTAGGGGTGTGCCGATATCGCTTACTTTAAAAATAATGTTTAAAAGAGCCGTGTATTTAATTTTTATGCTGACAGCATTATAGAAAATTAAAGCCAATATTCTGTTCAAATTTTTCTATAGAAGCCCCTATCTTCAAATTACTCTACACTCTCTTATAAAAACAAAATATTCTGTTGGGAGGGGAGAGAGGGGGAAGTGGGGGGGGGGGGGAGCAGAATTCAACACTCCTGCCCTATGTACTCCTTTCAATTTTTTAAAATCTGGTCACCTTATATTAAAGATAATAAATCAACTCAATTACAATGACCGAGTGATTCCACCAAACACAATAGTAAATATCATTCCCCTGGTCCTGGTGGTATAAATTGCATTAATGGCATATGTCTCGTGTTTTTAAACAAACAAATTCGCCCACTTGTCGGTCTCTGTACATGTTTGCGTGTATTGTTTGGACATGTCTTCGAATGCGTAATATAAAATTTTACAATGTATAATTATCGTTACGTATCATAGCTAGGAATAGGAATTCAAGAATGGATTCTAGGTTTGAAGGAATAAGGAATGCACTGAAGGATAGCCTTTGGGAGGGGTAAATAAGGGCCAGAAAGGGAAAAAAGGGGTACGCTGTAGTATCCACTCTTTCCCCTTTGCAGACCGGTTTCTATAATGGAAGAGCAGAGATTTTTAAGGGTGGACAAGTGATAATTGCCATATGTCCCCGCATTGCCGTTAATAACTCCCATTCGAGTTGTATTCGAGGCAATTGTAATCACCTTCCATTTGCCAATTACGGTTTAGGATACCATTGAGGCTTCATCAAAGACGGATAAGAGAGCGAAACGTCCTAAAACGTATACTATCTTGTGGCAAGCGGTCTGAGAAGAAATCGCGTCGATTGGCAGAATGAGACGGAATTGAAGAAGAGTCCCGTTCCGCAGATGAATTAACGATACTCTCTACCCATGCTTGTCTTTCTTAACCTAAGGTTCGCCTTTAGCGACGCGCGGCAGCGCAAACATGCGGAGAAAAACCGCGAAGCTCGCTCCCATCTAATACCACGCGCGTAATGACTCGGGTCGGCGTCGTTTATTCCAACTACGGCCACATCCCGTCGCCGCTTAGCGGGTAGCATCCGCCATCGGCTTCCCAACATGCAAAGAGACGGCGGCACAGGTCACAGGGGCGATTAAACCCATCTCGCCACCTTCGTGATCAGAGGCCGTGTAGGTGGTGTTTATCGCCGACGCTGGAGGAGAGAGATAGGATGGGAGAGGAGGAGGAAGAGAGGGAGGGACACAGAGGGAGGAAAGGCGGAAAGTAAAAGGGGGAGTGGAGAGGGAGATAAGGAGGGAGAGGGAGGGAGGGAGGATTCGTGAGAACCAGATAGCTGTCCGATGGGTGATATTAGGATCTCTTTCTCTCTACACTCCAGATTTTGACGCTGGCGTGAAAAATATAACGACGCCTAAAAGTCGTGAGTCAGCTGCTACTCGCCCTAACCTCCTTCCCTCCCTCTCCTCCTCCGCGATCTCTCTTTTCCCATCCTCCACCTCCCACCCCGCCCCCTCTATCTCCACGCCCTCCCCCCCCCCCCCTACTTCCTCCCATGCTAGAGAGAGGAGGGAGATGAACGCATCTTGGCGACGTACGAGTACATATCATCGCAACATCGGTATCCCAGCATGGAGTAACCGCCTCCGGCAAAACCGACCGGGTTCCTCTCCCCTTCCGCCCTCGCTTCCTCCGACCATCTACCTACTCCCGCCTAGATCCCTGCTTCTTCTCCACTATTCCTCTTCTTCCAACCCCTCTTCCAATTCCTGCCATTCCCGATCATTTGATCCAACTCCTCCCGCGCTCTCCCGCTCCGGCGAACTCGGCAATGGTTCGTGCAAATGCCTAGCGTCGAGTCTCGCGTCATACGTGTCACATAAGATGATCAATTTCTGAGGAGTCAAAGCGGGGTTGCGAGGATGGAAACCCAGGAAACAATATAATATGATTGTTAGTCTTTTTTGTGGTTTATATGCTATATCAAGCAATTTATCGTAGCTTGGCTATAATTACATTCAAAAGGTAGCAAATAATTTTACTACTTCTAAAATAAGTGCACAACAGAACTGGTAAGGAAATTAATTGGAACAAATGCTTTTAGTCATATTTAATACAAATTGCACAGATAATACTTACTGTCTCGCGATTAAGCCAAATCAAATAGCGCGAATATTTGAAACAAAAGAGGTCCTCATAAAGGACTTCGGAATACCGAGATAAATCCTAGAAAACTGGGACGTCTGGCTACCCTAGTATCACGCCCTATCATTCTATCCTATTACTCTCCATAATATCTCAATCATTCGCTCCATATCAAAACATATTACTCCCAACGCACCACTCCTTCTCCATCGCACTCCTATTACACTCATATTTCAATCCTTAATCTTTCTTGTCACTTTCTCCATATCACAACCTATCACTCCCCCAGTACTACACCTTCCCTATCACTCTCTCCAGAGGCGGTTATAGGGTCAGAAGATCTACGAATGTGACCACCTAGGGCTTAAGGTCTCGCGCCTCTGGGGGCCTCTCGCCTAGAACAGCGAGAGAGTTGGTGTTAATAGTTAGTGCGAGAGGAGAAAGAAATGCATAGATTCAGTGTGAAAAGTCCAAACACAAAGAAGCGGTCGTATATACCCTAAAGAATGAGGAAGATCGTCATAAACTATAATCGGCGAAGGCCAGTATTATCTGACGGGTATCATTGAAAAAAAATAAATATTTCCAAATGCTCCATTCGAAGATTTTGGACTGATTGTGAGATGGGCATCCATTTCCACACCCCACTATAGTAATTATATTTGCAAATAAATTATTAGGAATTTCAAAGACTTTTATCCATAAGATTTAACCACACGTTTACAGAAATAGCGAGTCGAGGATCCTTAATCCGCGCCTGACTCTCTCTCTTTTACTATTTTCCTCTTCTCATTACCTGCTTAAGACAAAATTCCGTGAATACCTCACTATCGTGCTCCTATTTCAATTCTCTCTAACGCTCTCCTCTACCAATCTCTCCTATCACTCCCACCCTTCCGTACCTCCCGTCACTCCGTCCCACATCCTTCTCCTTATTAAATCTTACTATTTTTTTCCCTCTCTCTCTCTATACCTCTCCAATCTCGTACACTCCGTTCCATCTTTGCCAATTAAAGTCACTCACTTATCCTCTAAAATTTCTCTCATTCCCTCCCACACTCTTCACCAACTCACTCCATTTTCTTCTATTCCCTTCTAACAACCGTTATTCTCATCCGCATACTCAAGTGCATCTTCCAAATCTCAACACTTTCAATCCACTTTCTCTCGCTCTCTCCTACTAGTCCCTTCTGCTATATTCTCCTCTCACTCACTCCCTCTCTCCTCTTTTCTCTTCTTCAAAAAATCCATCCCCAATATTTGGTTCCTTCTCTTACACTTCTCTGCTCTCCTCTCTCTCTCACTCTCTCTCTCTCACACACTCTCTCTCTCGCTCTCTCCCTCTCTCTATTTTCATTTAATCCTTTATGTCCTGTGGGGGCTTTTAAGTTCCACTGCTTCAAAAACATATATCGATAGCTAAGAAAGTAACAGGACTTAGATAGTCTAACGTTTAGAAGTGTGTTTTAGTACCACCAAGGGAATAAATACTCGTCTCCTTTTACTTACAGAAAAGAGCGTGTTTTTAGCACCCACATATCAAGGATATTAGTTCAAGGACAAGCACTTAAAAATGTACTTATCTAAATTATCTCCAATAGCCACAAAAAGGTTATAAGTTCTTTTTTTAAGTGCTTGTTCTTGAAATGTTTCAGATCGATAATTAATTCTCTGTTGAATTAAGGATACTAGTGCCAATAATAAATGTTGCACTCGCATGGTCTTTTACCGTATTTATGAGAAACATCTGCATTATATATTTTGTGACATTTAAAATTCAATTTGAAAAACGTGTTCGTCGAATAGAGTTTATAAAATATTTTCAACAATTCATTTAACCATTCAGTTCTGCCAGAGGCCTCGATGTTCCTGTGTTAATAAATACCATTACACCGCAACAATAGAAAAAATGGCTTGGAACTACGTGGAGCAGTACAACATTGGAACCATTGGGACTCGGTTGGAGCAGGGAAGGGAAATTTGAACATGAACGAAAATTTTACTCTACATCACCGGGTTGGGTAAGTTGGTGGAAGTGTTTTTCATTTCTCCTCAAGTTCATTGTGTTCAGAGGCGTCTTCATTTACTGAAAAAAGAACGGATAAAAATTTCATTTATGACGGTATCTCTTTTTTTTAATGTAGACGCATCTGATCACAGCGAATGTGAGGAGGAACGAAAAACACTTCCACCAACTTACACAACCCGTTGGGGCCGAGTAAAATTTTCGTTCATGTTTAACTTTCCAATGGAGTACTGCTCCACGTAATTCCAAATCTCGCCCCATTCAGCGCCTTGTAGTTCCATATCTCGCCACTAGATGGGCGCTGCGGAGGTGGTGCCGCGTTAACCGAAAAGTAGCAAATTTTCAATTTAGGAAGTAAAAGGTTAACCGTAAATAGTACATTTATAGATATTGTTGTTTTTGTGGGGACAGAAAATTATAGAAACAAGTAAGATACCCTTGCTAAAGTAAGAGGTGTAAGGACGTCTTCTTAAAATATTTTCAGGGTCCCGGTTTGCCATCCCCTTTGGGGAGGGGGCAACCCGCACCGTTGGAATGTAGATCCTTACTTTATCTCCAATCGGTAAGACCTTCACTCCTCTATCTTCAGTAGTTAGGCTACAATACCATTCCAAAATTTTGAATTGTCCGACTTAGGAGCCACATATCGGAAAATAAATGAACTACTTGGGAAAGTCATAAATTGATAAGATCTATCTAATTCAAAAACAATTTTCCAAACATGTTTTGAAACAAAAAAGTAGATTGTCCACAGACAGACGGACAGTCAGGGCGATCGCATTGTCACCTCTTTTAGGCGTTCTTTACCAGTGGAGCTGTAATAGCGGAACGCCTTGTGGGCACGTCTGGTCCGTCCGTCGTAACTTTCATCTCCTAAACTGCTGGACGGATTTTAATTAAGTTAAATATGAGAAATCATTATTAAAATTTATCGCCCAATTGTGATTTTTAACTGAATCCGTCTATTAGAACTTCCACTTTACACAATTATTTTAATGAACTTATACTAGTATCTAAATGGCATCCGTCAAGCAACAATGAAATACCAAACTATTCTCTCCCTAGCTCTTATATGATCTGTAAGGTATAGAATACAAAATTTATTCGGATAGAGAACAATATACTACAAGAAAGTCCATGAGACCACATAATTACGATTTATAGTTTTGGAAAAAATTCGAGAAAATCCCGAGAAAAACATCGCATATTTCGTTTACATCGATTGCTAAGGCGGATCTCTGAGCAAATACCAATTAAAAATCCATATATTACTTTCCCATGCTCTTATATGATCTGTGAGGTACAGATTAAAAAATTTATTTGGATAGAGAACTACATTTACTACAAGATAGTCCCCGAGACTATAGTTTCGGGGATAAAAATTAGAGAATCACCTAATCTTCCGATACCGTTTCATGCGTATTATTTCCCATTAAGAATGCCTTTGAAATCTCAGTGTATTCCATTTATAGAGTATATTTTTTCAACTTGTTTAAAAAGAAAACTTGTTAAAAATAATGCAAAAACCTGTTTAACTTATAGGATCCTATTATATAAATTGTTACTTTTGCCTGACGAACATATAGCTATACATGTTGTTTGCATTTAAGGTGCGAGAGAGAGAGAGTGAGATTTATACCTCCAACCTTACCAAATAAAAACGTTTTCATTCTTTCTTCTCACCCTCCTAATTTCCCTCCCACTCATTAATCCCCTTGAACCTGCCATCTCCTAAGTATTTCCAGCAATCCCTTCATCCCGCTCCCAGAAACTGCTTTTTCCTACCTCCTGCTCACTCTACTTACTCCTCCATCCATTCTGCTCTCCCTCTTTCCTCCCAGTCAACTTTTTCCTTAATTTCCCAACCCACTCAATACTCCCATTACAAATACTTCTCTCGCAAGAAATGCGGCCACTTTTGCGAGTGTTTGAGTAGAGTAGCTTTTTAAAAGGACTCCTTTATAAGGGGGTTTTCGAATCAATATTTCTACGTCAACCTAAACCGACTTTAATTTCCCACCACCGTCGAAATTTGAAAGGCGGTTCTCCTGCCACAACGCATATAGACCTGAAAATCTCCACTTTCACTCTCTCAATGAAGAGCATTTTCGAAGCGTTTTTGTTTTTCTCATTTCGCCTCTTCCCCGTAATACTTAACCTCCACTGACCTTTAGCCGCTAATATATTTTTCCTCGCCGAGCCAAAATCCACGGAAAAAAATAACTGGTGAATTTATTCGAGAATAAGCATCTAAAAAAAGATTGAAAAAACATTTCTCAGGTATCTTCAATAGCCACAACAAAATTATGGTGTTGTTGTTATGTAGTTATGGCGACTTGAGATGTCTGAGATAAGTACTTTTTTCAATCTTATGAATTTTAACTGCTTAATCTTGAATTTTGTTTTCAGTCCGGGGAGCTATCGTGATCATCTATCCATGCATTACCTGAAAGTGAATAAATGTTTGATACCAATTTATATCGCGGAACAAACGAGACTCTAGATGAAATTCCTTTTACTTTTTCCTAATTACTATACGGAGCAATGAATAAATTAACAACTTCGTTTTAAATTGTCTTAACAAAAAATTACGCAAGGGGATGCTGGAGCGGTTTCTCGCCCAGGGCGCCAAAAATCACGGACCGCCCCTGTTTTAGTCATAACACGAACTCGATAATTTCTCTCTTTCGAAAGAATTTTTTGTCAACAGATGCATACTTCCACTTTCATAACTTGAATTTACGTTAAATTTAATTTCAATATACGGGAAAATAAACACCATTTTGGACCTTAGATAGCACATCATTCATGGCCAATAAAAATATTCATTTTGATACTCATTCATTTAAATGTATAATAAAAGTGAGTAGAAAAATTGTTATGAAAGGACTCAAGAGTAAGAACGGTAAGATTTCCTAAAAAATAGCTTACATTAACAACGTGTAAGTAGATTTGGTGTCTTTTCCCTCAGAAGTTTAGAGAGACAGATTATTCAGCATTGAATTAACGGAGTGGCTGACAATATAATAAAAAGTGGCACGTTTATTGCAGGTCGAATAAATTAGCGGCGTGAAAAAAACTATAACGTTATTTATTGCGAAGGAAATGCATGGGAAAAATTTTATGCTAATAATTCGCCCATCAAGTCGTCCGCTGATCGCATCAAAACTATTAGGTTAATGGGTGCGTGTGTAACAGTCCTCGCACGAATGTGTGTCACGTTCCCCGCCCACGCGTCCTGGTCACAACGGGAGCGTCGCTTTACAAGCCTGGCTCAGCGAGAGGGCGCTCATACGTTACTCGTGCAAATCAACTAAAACCAATTTCCATCTCCCTGCATGCCTCTCCCCTCCCCCTCCTCCCTCCCCCTCTTCCCCACCCCAACCTTAGGACCTCCTCCGCCCTCTACCGAAACGATATTCACGCCGCATCTCACCACCTCTAGCAAATGATTCCCACTCGCCCACGCCTCCCACCCCTTCCCCAGAGTTCATACCCGCTCCTCCCTCGCCGTCCCTTCAAACACCTAAGCCGCCCCGCCCCCAGCTTTCCTCCACTCCTTCCCCCCCACGCCTCCCCCGCCGACCCAACACCGTTATTAACGCCGCTGTATGTGCTCTGCCGCGGACCGACGCTTTAATATTCCCTCGTTCGCGGAGAAAGCGTGTAGAATCCGAAGAGAGAAGTGCTCCACTTGGGAGATAGTCGCTGCGGCAGCCTTCCGGCAGTTGGCTCTGCGGGAGAAGTGCCCCGTGACCTTTAAGTCGTGGGCGAACTTGCGAGGGGAGACAAATAGCATTCCCGGGAGTCACGATTCGAGCATACGGGGCCAGTGGCCCCCTCCCAACTTCCCTCTCTCTCTCTCTCTCCCTATACCCCACCCCCATGGTCTGACCGAACGTTCGAGGCGGGCGGCCTCACCTCTACGCACGGATGCGCTCAACGGAGGACTCGCCTTCATCTATTCCCAACCTCATATGTAGAAAATAAAACTGGGTTCTTAGGGCGATTTCCGCGTGGTGAGCTCGTTTACTTTCTCAGGACGATAGTGTGGCGCATGTGTGTGTATATACATATATTTATTTATACATATATATATATATTATTTTTTATTTATTTTGTCTATTTTATTTGTTTTAGTTTATTTATTTATTTATTTATACACTACACACACACTTGTATATTCAATAAAATTAATATCTTCATCCGCTTTTCGAAACCTCAAAAGATTCGACGGCTCACACACGTTAATGTCGTTTCATTTCGAATGTATCTGCGTAACCCATCTTTCTACGAATGAAAGGGAAATCGGCAATTATTAAATTCGCAATCAGAGCTGAAAGACGCTCGGAGCGGAAGGAGAAAAGTTACACGAATTTTTTCGACCATAATGGATATTTAACTCTTAGTGACTCCAAATGTTTTAAACCAAGGATCACAAACTCGCGGCCCTCGTGGTACATTTCCGCTAGTTTACACTAGACGGCCAAAACTCAAAAGTATTTCTTTAAAATATTTCACGTAAATCTAAGAAATTTAAGAAGTATATTAAATTGGCACTTTTAAAATATACGCAGTTTAATGCTCATTACCCTTTATATAAATTCCGCCCAGGTGGGTACTAACAGATGCGTAGCTCCTATGCAGCCAGGTCCGCCACCGTGAGGAGGGTCGAAAGGTCTGTGGACCCCAAAGAGTCTGGGAGCCCGCGACGCCAGCCTCAGCATTGTTTATAGCCATTATTAAAATTCTTATTTTTTCCATCCATTGTAAACAGAGCCTAGCAGGCCGCTAGCTCTTCTGAAGTTAAACTGCGAAGTTTACCAAAAAACCTTCGATTATTTTGTGTCTTTGAGAAGAGAAACATTTAAGTAATTTGGTTAAGTACAATAAACAATTTAGGTAGTCATTATCTTATTGTATATTCTATATTCCAATTTGCTACGTATACAGACCCAGATTTATAAATCACGGGCCCCTATTCAAAGCATCTCGACTTCCGTGTTTTCCGTAAGAAATGAAGTAGTAAGCCATAGTACTTAAATATATGCCATTTAGTTGGCGAAAGTTATGATTTCTCATAGGTGATTAATAGAAACTTTATATAAATTCTTTTTACAACGTGAACATACCCTGCCATCCACCAATAAGGTGACATGCATGGCATCATATACATGTAGATAAACAATAATCATCGCATTACTAGAACGCGAACGTCCATAGGCATGTTCCTTCCTAATGGGATATCCGTCCCTGTATACATCTGCATTTTAGAAGTAAATGCTTTTATAAAAACAGGAAAATTCAGACTCGGACCACATTTTGTTTATCAATTACGTATCAAGGCACTCGGCAACCACAGTTATTATTTTTTCGTATTAATTTAGAATGGAAAAGGGTAATTTAAGTACAACTAGCGTTGCTGCGAAAAAGACAAGGAAAAGAAAATCAGAAGAACTCAGAAAGAGCAAAAAGAAAATCACCCCATTGAAAATGCCTAGTGACATGTAAATAAATAAAAGTATATATTAAATATTGCATTTTTAATTTATATCAACATTTTCGTAGCGAATGTAGAATCATTGTTAGTATGGTTAATTACGGGGGACCCGTCCAAAATTTTCGCGGGAGGGAGATTGAATTTGTAGTTAAGCCACTGGATATTTAGTCATATTTTTAGCCTACCTTCCAAAAAATGGAAAGTAGTCTTATGAGATCGCCAGGGTGTCCGTGTGTGTGCGTGTGTATCCCTAACATCTTCTTCATGAATCACCATTTTCAATTAAATTTGGAACATAGAATATACACATAAGTTAATGGCCAAATTAACATATTTGGATCGAATCGACAAAGCAGGGGTGCCACAATTTCAAAGTTAAACTTTTCGGTAATTATAAATTTGGAAGGAATTGGCACAAACGATTTCAGCATAATTTTCTATGAAGTAGGCATGCAACATAAAATAACAAAATCAGGATGTTTAGTATAGATATAGAAAGCAGGGCTACCACAATACAAGGAATTAAAAAAAATATTTTTACACCTATTTGTGTTGAACTGTCCACATTAATTTTAACCAAATTTAATATTTATAACAGACTTATATAAAACACCATATTAGCATATTTTAACCAAATCAGCCAAACAGGGGTGCCACAATTACAAATTAAACTCTTTCAGTAATTAAGGATTTGGAAGGATTTGGCTGAACGGATTTCAAGTAAATTGTGTATGTATAATTTGTACAACATATCATTCTGAAATCAAGATATTTAAAGCTGAGCTAAGGAGCAGAGCTACCACAGTAAAAAGATAAATAATATTTCTTTTACACGAATTTCTAGAGAACTGACATCATGGATTTGAACCAAATATAGTATATTTAATATTCATGTAAATAAATAACCAAAATTTCACATTTAAACCGGGTTGACTAAACAGTAGAATATCAAGGTTAGAATTTTTCTGTAACTATGAATTTGGAAGGTATTGTCTGAAGAGATTTCAAAGAAATTTCATTTTTAGGGCGAGTATAGAATGGGAAAACAAGGTGAATATGTTTAGAACGGATTAAAAAAATCAGAGCTACCACAGTATAAGGTAAAATAATTTTCTGATTTCAAAGCAAATGCATCAGTATACGATTATGCTACGGTGAATTTGACGAAAAACACTTCTGTACCACGGGAAATCTGTGTACACCCCTACTTTTTATATATTAAAATTGTATTGAAAGGAAAGTAGGCGGATTAGATCTTTCCAGAACTACTTGTTAAGTCTCCGTTCCCTCTCATGATAGATGTATTGAGGTGCTCTCGGAGTTTAATCCTAAGCTCCACCTCTTACCTAAATTTCCCTCCCTTCCTCATATTCTTTAGAGGTCCCTTTATTATTTCAGCCAGTTCTACCGCCATACTTATTCTTCTCACACTTACTAAAATTTCTTCCTTTCCAAACGTGTCACTGACTAATTATTTCTATCCCATTAAACTTTCTTTCTCGGCAAACATAAATTAGAATTTCTTTGCTACCCTCCACTCCTTCATATTTTAATGTTCGAAATATATAACGACATAGGCTCTTAATTAATAACACGTGGTGTATGCATACGTTTTCGGGAAAAACAACAAAAAGAATTATTGTAGTACGTAGCCTGAATTCCTTTTAATAACGCATTTTTTTGCCATGGTAGCAAAATAATCTAATTTGAGTATCGGTCAATAGACAATATTCTTTTTGTTAAAATGCATTGACATTAATAGATTTAAACATTGAATATTGGAAAATAATCGAGGCCATAAATTAAAACTATGCACTTGTGTTTACAAAATATAGCAATCAATTAGAGACAAATGTTACGGAATATACAGTGCAAATATCATCATCATAGGTAGTCTGTCCGTAGACAGGTCCGTGATTATTCATGGTTAAACTTGGTTCTCCATATACTCCTATTTTCCGCTGTCCTCTTGATATCTTGGTAACTCTCTTTCCCTTTCAAATTGTCTATCAGCTGAAACCTTTTCCTACCTCTTTCCCTTTTTCCATCTAGTTTTCCTTCTAACACGTCTGTAATAATACTCTCTCTCCTCAGGGAATGTCCAACCCAGTTTGCCTTCCTCTTTCTAATAGTCTGTATAATCATTCGCTTCTCTCCTACTCTTCGTAGCACATAATCGTTTTTCATCCTATCTCTCCATTTTATCTTCAGAATTCTCCTCCAAGTTCACATTTCAAAGCAAATATATGGACTATAAAACAAATATAACTTGTTTTCCTCCTATAATAGTAATATGAACTTTATTTGGTAAAATAACTGCCAAACCTTTTAATAAAAATAAAGAAGACGTGAGCATTTGAAGTGGACATCAAAATGAAAATAGTAAACTTCAAATAGGAAATAACCGATAGTTACACGCATTTTATCATTAAACCCATGAATATGCTTCCTTTGATATTGGCTATGGTAATGAATAACAGTTTTCTTTTTGAACTAAAATGTTGCCGTTCTTTACCGTCAATTTTTGAAAAAATGTATTCCTCGAGAGAAAAATTAATAATTCTTTAATTTCTTTTTCCTCTTGAATTGGTTTTCCCAAATTTTTATTTATTATTTTGAATTGTTCATGGTAAAGTATCGAGTTCAAACTTCGATTTTATGATATATATGATGCAACAAAGTCCTACGGACAACAAAACACTCGACCATTTCATGTCTACAAAACCTAAATAAATGATTTGTCTTTGGAAGTGGAGATAAAATTACTTTTTTATAAAGGTTATAGTTAAGATAGAATATTGATCATACTATTTCTTTAGCGTTTCCCAGAAAATAATTCTGATGTTACTGTTTGAATGCGACCACTATATATGTGAAACTGATCAAAGAGATGAAATAATAGTTTGCTATAGCTATGCAAAACTCTTTAAAAAGTGTCGCTAAGGCCGTTCATAAAAGGAGAAATAACGGTACGACAAAAAGATTGGCGAAGTTCAACTACTAATGTAGTGAAGGGAATATGTGAACCAGGAGATGATAAGGTAAGGAAAAGTAGGCGATATATTAAGGAAGAGAATGAAGATTCACCTGACTGAAGGAGAAATTGGAGGATTGGACGGCACGTGATAGCTAAAAAGGAAATGTGAGTGAGTGATTTCATAAATGAAGAGAAAAGTGGAGGACTAATGAAGAAAGAGAATAGATGTGTTTGACGAAGGAAAAATCTGAATGAAAGGCAAAGGGAAAAGGATGGGAATTTTGTTTTAAATGGCAACATTATACCACTAAAGTCCCAGGAATTGCTTTGTGCAACGAGATGTTAATCGGCAACCTCGCTCGCGGTTCCTTAATTTGTTCTTTTGGACGAGATATCCTTTAAAACGAACGGTTCTTTGCTTAATTTCTTTAATCTTATCCTCTTGATCCCATCGGTATGTACAGTCTTGGGTCCTAATTAAATCTGACATCTCGTAACTGAGTTCGCCATTCCTTAATTTACATAATAGCCGGTGCATAACCTTTCGGGAGTCCTTTTTTATTATCTCTCTCTCTCCATCCAACTCATCTACTACGGCCGTGACGGTAATTTTTTTAACATGCCAATTTTACACGAATCGCGCCATCAATTTAGATTTTTTCCCCGCGGTTTCGCGATTCGGTCCCGTTGCAGCGGAGAGAGCGATATTTAATTAGCAACATGACCAACGAAAAGCAACATGCTTCACGTGCATTCTCATTGAAATTGCAAAAGGACGCAATCTCGCTCACGGGCTCGCTTGGTTTACCGGGATAAAGGCATGCAAGTTTCGCCACCTATCGTGACATAACGCGTTCCACGCATAGTTTGGCGGCGGAAGTCTTCTCTATCCTCGAAGCGGTAATTGCCAACTGGCAGGTCTTCCTGAGAAGAGCAGCAAGAAAAAGTTTTCGCGACTAAAAGCTAAATGGAAAAAATCTAAAACATTTAGTACAATTTTAAAGGCTAGACTGCCTTCGGCGTAACTTATAATCCTGCATACATGTTTATCCTTCGAATATGTACCTTTAGTAAAGATTTAATCGTGTAACACGGAGTGTGGCGAAAAATAAAAAAAGAATTCTTACGAAGTTACCGAAGAAAGAGAGTGGAAGGGGGATACAGTGGATCAATTTTTAGGATAACACGAAGAAGGGAAAGAATTTAGGAAGAAGACGAGTAATGGATGAAGAACGCAAACATGGAAGAGGGCTTCAACGAAAAAAGAAAATAAAGAAGAAAGCGCGATGAAGGAGCGAGAGAATTAGACGGAGGAAGAAGTGGCGAATTGAGACGAGCGTAGAGAACTTAATGGCTCGGCTTTTCGTAAGGGGAGGGTGAAAAAAAAAGATTGAGGGGGATATCCCAAGGACCCATACTGAGCATAACTTTAACACATTTAATTAAAGCCATTTCATTACCAAGCGAAATTGAATTTTAATGGCGGCAGAGAGAGAGAGAGAGAGAGGATACCAGCAGTATGGAGACGAAAGAGGAAGTGAGAGAGAGAGAGAAATCTCGTTTAACAGCTGTCCTAATTGTCGCTGTGGGAGGATTTGAAATTAGGGGAAAGAGGGGGAGTGAGAGATGAAGGAAAGGAAAGGGGAGGAGGGAGGGGGAGTGAAGAAAAGAAGCACTCGAGGAGAGAGCAATACTTTTTTGGCGTATTTCCTCTGCTCGAGTGCTAGTGCGTTCTTTTTGTGCACTCAGATATTAAATACGGTTTATTAGCCTAATTACGGACTTTTTATGGGTCATATAATTTAAACAATTCCGTTTCTGAAATGTCGTCTTAGCTGTCCAAAAAAAACTGAACTTTTAATGATGTATACTACTGTTTAAAAACTGATAAATGCAGTTTTCCAGGTAATATTCGCATACCTATGATGAATGCTACTTTTGCTTAAACAATAGTATATATTCATTTCGTAAGGGATGTATCTTACAGCAAGTATACTAAAAGTGACATGTCTCCATTAATTCTCGGTGTATTGTGGGAGAAATCAGACTTAAACAGTTTACATTTGCACGCTCCACTATAAACTTAGACTTGAAATCATCTATGCCTGGCGAGGTGTTTAATTGATGTTACATTATTATTCCTGTCCATTATAACACATGTTACCTGGGGGATTCCTGTATGTGTTAAATAAATTATCTATCTATCTATAAATCATTCAAATCGCCTTTAAAATCAATTTAAATCGGTTCCAAAGTTATACAGTAGGAACAGTAGGAAATTATTTTGCCTCGATATGGCGGTAATATATATTTATGAGTAACGAATAAGATTTTCGCATTTTTTTATTCTCATGTTACGTAGGACTGATACAAGACGTCTACTTCTGCTTTTCAACTCAATGAGCATAAAGCAGACCGTACTTCTCAAGCATGCGATATATAAAACGAAATAGCTAATAATTGAACCGTTTAGAACATTGGGTATGTCTCTTAAAGTTCGACCTGGTGCCCGAGGGCAAATTATGGTTTTCTTCGAAGTTGTGAGGACAGGGAGGAGTGATGTGGGTGGGGGTAAGTAGGGAGGAATCCTAATTTGGCAGACACTCTTTCCTGGAAGGGGAGCTACGAGGAACGAAGAAGTGGGGAATAAATATTATGGTAGCAGTCTAGATGGGAACATTCTGGAAAGCTGCGATTACTCATTTATGGCGCTTGTAATTACGTAAAAAAAGATAAATAGTCTGCTCGGTAATATAATTCTTAGGGACAGCGAAATGGGTCCCATATTCTTTTACGCATTTTTTTGTTGTATGCTTATTCCCAAGAGCAAAGTAAGCCGCGTGATTGGATTATCCGCGAAACAATTAATCGCCCTCCCTCTCCTCTTTAAGCAGAGTATCGGGTGTGTATTTTAAATGAATTAACATGATCGACGTGTATCCTTGCAAGCATCCACCGAAGTTTTTGGAAGAGGAAGCGAAGACAACATAAATGAATTAATTGGAAGCAGCAGGTTTTACATAGATTTATTTTTATTTGGTTAGTTAAATTTCGTAATTCAACAATACTTAAAAGATTTTATTAACTTTAAAAATTAAAATATTCACTTATGTTTGAAGTATGTGTGCTAAATATTCCTGTTATTGGTTCTAAGGTTTGGAGATAGGTCAAATATTAAACAAATAAGGAAAGAGCTGCTAAAGCAGCCAGTAAATGAATGTTTTAAAAAAAATATTTACACAGTAACAAACGGACAAACCAAGTAAACGTGTATAACGAAGCAGAATACTGAATCTAATGGCGAAAAAACGAAGTCTCTATCTGTTTACGTTTAGGAGTTATGGCGCCAAACAGACCGACGGACAAACCTAACGCATAAACGGATTTTTTTTAATCGCTAAAAATACAGAAGAGGAATAGATGTATGAAACGTAAAAAAAAACGAAATCCAAATCAGGACTAATGTAGACTGGTTTACCTAAGTTGGCGTCCCGAATTGATTACTTATATTGGCAGGAAATGTTCCAGTATGTGTTAGTTATTCCAAGGAATTCTAATACCATAAATACCATTTGTAATTCCTAAGTTTATCAATGATAGATAAAATTGGAAAACAAATTAATAGGTTTAAAATACTAAAAAAATGTCAAAATCTCTTTCTGACTTATTTTGCATTTATTTTTTTAAATAAACGAATTTAATGAATGTTACTGTTTATACCATAATATGCATGCATAATTGCTGAAGGGTAGTCGAATGGAAAAGAGAATAATCCATTTGTTCACCCGTGTATGCTCAAGCCGAGTTGTGTAATAATCGTCTCCATGGCAACAATCCGATAAAATGCAATTTAAAACGGAAAACGCTGTTTTAGTAGAACTTCAAGAAAATACGATCAATTATCAAAATTCGTTTATTAGAATTAAAATCAAAATTCATTTCTTCCCCTTAGAACACCTCGCTTTGATATCACAAAATTTTAAGATATTTTAAAGTATTACAGAAAACATCTCTGCACGGTTGATTTGGGACTTCCTATGTAAAAAATAGGGAAAACATGTTCCTGGAATCGAACCCGGGACTTAAATCTTCGCCAAATAAAATATAGCTCGTAGGTGGGCCCTGGCAGAACGAGTCTTATGAGTCTCACGGGTTTCATAAAAATCAGGACCATTTCATAAGGCCAAAAAACAGAAAAGTCTTTTTGTTAGCATATAGTCGATTCATACGGCTCGAACATTGAGGGAAGAGAGCAAACATCCGAATTTTAGAAAATTACGTTCACAGGACTTCAATTTCCTGAAGAGGGCATCCTTTTCGAGAGATAAAAAAATCCGATTTAAAGGAATTCGACTAAAGTTTCCTAAAACTTAAACAGTGAGGGATTGTCATAACCTTACATCAATTTCTATCATAACAAAGATTTTAAATTAAAGACAAACAAAAATATAGGCATCTTGTTTTCTTCGCATCTACATTTCCAGAGAGCGTTTCTTAAGTCGATTCCGGTTAACCATTTCTTCGGCGAAATATCATGCGTACGACTAAAAGCTACACCTTTTCCGTCTCTCCGATCCGCAACGATCCTCACAACGCAACGGAATCTCGAACTAATTCCGAAATTCGCATTATCGCATACCCAAATACAGAAATAACACCGGCAAGCGGCTATAAATCTGCCAAACTTCCGGTACGTACAACTTGAAATTCTATAACTCGGATTTCATATAGTTCTAGGCTAGAAATGTGCGTATTATTTTTGCGCCACATATTATTAAAATAGCAAGAAGACAACTCAACGCCCGCAAAAAAATATGTGACCGGCGCTGCACATTGTAAACCATTATACTTCCGCCAAGAAGCTCAATGAGAGATGGAAAACTGAATTCAGGAAATCCACCTAAGCAGCTTGGAGGAGAAAACTAGAAGAATCTGGGGTAAAAACTCACCCAGAATTGTATTGGGAGTTACTGTCGAGGATGATGGCGGTGATGATGATATATATGAGGCTAGTTATGAATAAACCAATTCACCGCTCACCTAAAAAAAAAAAACTCAATCGCGTTTCGTTTTAGCTAGCCGATCCCTTTAAACCGAGGTAGATCGTGAATAGGTCGTAAATCTGAAAACGAGAACAATTTACCTTACTTACGGACGTACATTCTAAATGGAGAAATTCACGTAGCCGATGGATAAGCTCCTGAATTGCAAAAAGTACACATAAAGCAAATGGGAAAACCGCAACTTTTTCTTAAACCGGTACTTGAAACTCATACAACAAATTTAACATTATAAAACTTGTGGTATGTTACGAGCAAAATAAATAAATTCTATGCTTAGAAGTACTGGATGCTGGTTCTCTCATAACATTGCTGCTGCATGTGAGGAAGGTTAATAAATTGTTTCTAAAGTCAGAATTAGTGTCTTTCGCGCATTAAATATTTAAATGCTAAGAAAGCCAATGAGGCAGTTGTAACTATATTTTGATAGAAACTTTTCAAGCGGAGACTTTCTCGAACAAGAGCTGTGTCAGGAAAATTATTTTCTTCCGCGTAAGCAATGTTAGAAATTTGGTGCTACATAAGGCAGCATTTGCGTTTCTTGTAGTGATATTGTAATTGATTTAAAAATTTCATTAAATTGGTAATGAACGGCACTTTAGAAGCAAGGCAATGTTATGCGGGGTGAATTCTTTTAACAATTCATATTATCTAATACTAGCAGATGTACCCGGCTTCGCTCGGGATATTAAAGCGGCACAGTATTTATTTTGTTGAAGGTTAAAATAACATAACTGAAAAAGAAGTCCGAGAACGAAATAAAACACATACCGGAGGCTGTCTGAAAATAATCTAAAATAGTAATATATCATCATACTTTACCTTTCGTTTATAATACTTCCTTGTAAACAATATTTGTTGTTTTTCCTCCGGGTGCTAGGATGGTTACGTTACGTTGGCTAAAATCTCAAATAAAAATCTAACCTGGATTTATTCCTCATCTTTGGCGCAAATGTAACACTCAAAAAGACTGGTGCACTCTGGAGGTTACCACTAAAAAAAAACAAAATTTTCTGCCTGCAATACACACGGGTGAACCATACAATCAAACTTATCTGCAATTAATTAAGTTGCGATCTATTACGTTTGACGTTTCTACAACAATAATTTCGATGCTTCATAAAAAGCGCAAAGCGAATAACGTAATTCTTTCGTCGATTTGAAGGTTTAATATACGCTAATTCAACCGGAGGCAACGATGCGGGACGCCTTGGCAACACCCGGGAACATTACGAAAAAGCGATAAAATTTCGAAAAGAAATGCGTATTTCTGACTAATTCCTCAGTATAACATCTAAACATCGAAATAATAAGATATTTTATAGTTTTAGCCGTCGAATAAAGCAAAAATGGAGAAAATTGGTCGATATTTACGTATTTTGATGAATGAAAAATAAATATTGCACCTTGAAAAATAGAAAATCTCGTGTAAACTTATGAGAAAATATAATTGTCTCCCGGAGTCGAATCTCGGATGTTTGATTTTTTTAGGGACCATCTCATGGGGGTTTAACGATTGTGAAAATTTCAGCTCGTTAGGCTTACATTAGTAGATCCGTATATATTAAGCGAGAAATATTTGAAGGAAACGGCAGACTCCCAGCCAGCCAACCAGACAGGTTGAGTTTTATATAGATAGAGATTGTGTAATGCTTATACATTTTACAACCAATCATGATCGATCTCTTTCATTGTGACGAATTTCTTTTGCGCCAGCGCAGAGAAAGAGATATTGCTCCGGTTCCCATTACAGTCGCTGTATCATTGATGTAGAATTTAAAAGATCTTTCTTAATTTCGTGTTTTGTTATTGTTATTATCTCAAGCTTGATGTACTTTATCGTATCTTCATCATGTTAACTAAAACATTATTTTATAAAAGGTGTTATATTTTCGCTGACATTTAAGAATACATTTTTTAATTGGGCTAATTTTGTTTATCCTATTCTTTCAGTAAGTGTTTCGAGATGTTTGGTGGATCAGAAATCGATGACGATTTTCGAGAAATAGTTACAGGAAGGAAATTTCATCCCATCGTCCGCGAAAAACCTTTCTCTCCCTTCGACGAGTATGAACCCGGATACCCTCGCTCAGAGAGTTCGGAATCCACGTGTCAAGACTTATCTTCCCCGAACTCCTTAGCTGCCTCGTTCCGAGTTGAGAGGGGCTTCACACGGGTTCTCCTGCCGGACAAATCCTGCCATCTATCCACCGTTCGACGCAACTCCTGCGCATCGCCCGATTCTTCGCTTCAACCGATCCACTGCCTCCGGCAAAATGGCACGCAGGGCATGATGGGAAGGTAGGATACGGAAAGACAGATAACCCTAATTCATTTCCCTGAGAGTTTTATATATTACAGAAATTCCGTGATGTTTTGGAAGTTTATTGCGATAATCGATATTTTTTCCGTCGAGGTCGGCATCATATCGCCCTGTTTTCGTTTTCGCCGAGATTAACTTTCAACTTGTTTAGAAAAGCAAGCATCATCACCTTCCCTGAAGCCATATTCTCACCTTTCACCAAATTATCTTTCCTAACTTTCATATATTATCTACGCTGTAAACATAATTTTTCCACCTAATTCACTACTTATTCTGTTTCCGCAGCGCAAATGACGGTAGTTTTTGGCTATTACTGAGCTAAAAACAGCAGTCAAATTACGTATATTTTCATTCATAGCTCTGATCACAAGTAATCAAGCTAAGCAATGATGATGGACAATGAAAAACTTTACAAATGCGCTACAGGAAAATACCATTCACAATAAAGTTAAGCAAGTATAAGTTAAAGTATAAATTATTAATTGTCATAAATTGCTTGATTTCACTGTTAAAGATCACAATGGTTTATTTAAAATTTATATTGGAAGCTACAGATTAATAATCTAATTCAAAGTACACAACACTATGACGTGTGCTGTTAGAGTAAAATATATAGTAGCATAATGCAATTTAAGACAAAATCTAAAATCACCTACAGAAATCAACGGTACAAAATCTGCTCAACGGTGTATGCAACTTTTTCAAATTGTTGTATAATTGTTGTATAAAATAAAGATAATTTAGGAAAAAACGTGATCGTATAAGTATCCAACACCATAAAAGAAATGATAATTATACCATAAATTGTTTTGGTCACAAAGTATATTTGTACGAATAAGCAAAATTATAGAGTAAAATTTGAGATTTTGGATTGAAAGACGATTATATTTAGAAATGGACGCGTATTCATGCTAATTTAAAGAAGGAAAAACATAATGAAACTTGGAATACCTAGTATTTATTTCTATTTTAAAGCATTTATTTTAAAGTTTCCAATTTTCCCAAAAGTTAATCGAAATTCTTTTTGATGACACATTGTCATGCACATAAATTATACTGCAAGTATATTTTATCACAAAATACGAAAAATAGACTAGTGTTTACACGAGAAAAGAAATTTCCGTAAATCAACTTGATAGATACTATTTTAACTTTGCATTCCGCTTGGTTACGATCAATATATTAGTGAGGCATTAGCCATCTCTCAAACTAAAACTTGAAAGAAACCGAGTCTACCGCGTTTCCATGCCTCCCATAGGATGACAGCCGTTCCACCTCTTGGCTCTAATCGCTGCGCCTCGCTCGCGGCGTTGACACAAAAGGGCAGATACCGAGGGAAATGGTTTGTTAAGGATACCTTTATTTTTCACTCGGATGGGGCAGCCCCAGGGGCCACACCGTCATTCTCACTGGATCTCTCTCTGGAGCTTCTCTCATTCCCTCTTCCCCTCTTATTCCTCTTCCTTCCCTCACTTCCTATCTCATTCCATCCCTTCGTTAACGGTCGGCTGGCTCTTATTTGCATCTCGAATCGCCTCGGGCATAGTGCCTAAGCGGAAAGAGAGAGAAAGATGATAGGATAAAGAGAGGAAGAGAGAAAAATAGAGGAAGTGAGAGGAGGAAGTGGGGGAGATATGATCGAGAGTATGAGGGAGTGAGAAGGAATGAGAGAGAGAGGAAGAGGAGGAAGTTAGAGTGAGAGGGAGTAAGAGTGTGAAAGAGTGATAGAGGGAGTGATAAAGAGGGGGTGAGGGAGAGTGTATGAGAGTAAGAGAAAGGACTGAAAGAGGGAGTGAGTGAGAGAGAGGGAGCGAGTGAGAGAGAGGGACTGAGTGAGAGATAGGGAGTGAGAGAGAGGAAGTGAGAAAGGTAGGGAGCGAGAGGAGTGAGTGAGATAGAGGGAGTGAGGGGAATTGAGAAAAAGAAACAGTGAGAAAGAGGGAGTGAGAGTGAGGGACAGGAAGGAAGAGAGAGAGAGAGTAAGAGGGAGTGAGAAAGAAAGATGGAGTGAGAGAAAGTAAGAGGGAGTGAGAGATAAGAAGTGAGAGAGAGTGAGAGAGAGAGGGAGCGAGAGATTCGAGTGAGAGAGTGACAGAGGAAGTGAGAGAGAGGGAGTAAGAAAAAGGGAGTGAGAGAGGGAGATGGAGAGAGTGAAAGAGGGGAATTGAGTGAGAGAATGTGAGAGAGGGATTGAGAGAAAGGGTGTGAGAGAGAGAGGGAGAAGAGAAAGCGAGACTAAGAGGGAACGGCGAAACGAGGATAATGTAAGATTGAGGATGAACGAAGGAACTGATGACGGAGGGAGGAGAGGAGAATGAAAGGAGGGGGATCGATGGAGGAGAGGGTTGTGGGGATTGGAAGGGAATAAGGGTGGTTTGGAATAGAACGGGGTGGCGTCAGTGCAACCAACACCTAATCCCGTGATATAATGAAGCTGCCGTGTTGTGTTTGGTCTGCGCAATGGCCGGGGTCGTGGCTTTCAGCGAGGGGAAGAGCGGGGGCCATTTGCCACCGCGGATGCCAGCTCGGAAGGACCGCAAATAATGACTGTGGGAATGAAAGTAGTCCCACGGCGTTTTCCCGCCCCCTCAATCCCCATTTCTCCGCGGGCAACAATCCCATGATGCTCCACCGGGAGGAACGAAGGAGGAGAGGACGGTTGACAGTAGGCCTAGAGAATAACGCGAACCGAGCGCGGACATCAATTGCGCATTCCGTTCGTCGGTTGAGGAGAAGGCGAGAGAGATGGCGCGTCGGGCGGAATGAGATATAGGCAGCGCAGGACTAATTGACGGGCGAGAGCGCCTTTTGTGGCCGGTGTGCACGGCGAGAGAGGGAAGAAGGGATCGCCCATCAGTTGCGCCCTTGTTACCACGCCGAGGGAACGGTGCAGCGGCGAGGAGAGATAGAGTGGAGGGAAAGGGGATTAAGGAGGTAAGGATTAGCGGAGAAGGACATTAAGAGGAGAAGAGGATTAGGTGAAGGTCATGGGAGGGTGAGGATCAGAGTAAAAAGGAGCAGAGGGGGAGATTGGAGTAGGAAATGGAGGAGAGTCGGAAGAGCAAGGAGAGGGGGAACACGATGAGGGGGGTGGATTGGTGGAGTGGGCGGTGGAGGAAATTGGATCAGACGGTGGAGAAAGACGTTAGAAGAGTAAGGAGTGTATTAGTGGATTCCGAATAAAAGAAAATTCGGAGAAGGATAATCAGACAAAGGATAATGGAGTGGAAGATAAAGAGATAGAGGAGGATTATACGAGGGATAAGGCAAACTGAAATCAATACAGAAGAGAAGGAGCAAAGGAGATAAAGACAAAGAAGAAAGAAAAAGCATTTTTAATTTCAATTATATCATCACGTCGAAGCCTAAGTTCTAAGCCAATTTATACATTATAACATGACAAATATATAATCAGTATAATTGCCGAATAAATAATCCGACGAATTTAAAAAGGTAACAAAGTAACGAAATCAGAAACGAAAACTTCGGTCTTGCGAAAAACGCGCGCAAACACGAATCAGGTAAATAAAAAGTGAGAAAAAAGCGGTGGGAGAGAGAAGCGAGAGGAAAGAACGGGGAGAAGAAAGGAAACGAGAGAACTGGGGAGAGGAAAGGAAGACGGGTGGGAAGGAGAGGGAGGGAGAAATTCCTGAGGCGTTGCAAGGAAAACGAAAGGGAGAGTATTTTAGCGTGGAAAAAGGTCCCCTTTGAAACGAATGCCCTTTGCGGACAACGGGGATGCACTCGGAGAGAGGAATTAATGCTCAGCGGAGTGGAAGTAAATCAGCATTTTGTCAGTTCAGAATACAGGCATAAAGCTTTTGTTAAGGATGGAAAGTAAAGTTGAATAATCGCCATTTTGCAATCTGCGGTGACGCAAGCAAGCCATAAAAAATATTCGCGTTGAATTTCGAGTTTCTGTGAGAATTACAGCGCATACAATTAGAACTTCAAGTTAATTTTCCGAAATTTCGAAGAAGGGTTTATTTCAATGGCTCACAAGGATTTATTGTTCGATTTACCATTGTAAACACGGTGTATTGACGGGTTAAACTATTAACTGTAGCACGTCGGTTCGGTTTGCAGTCTTAAAACGGCTTTAGTGTAGATAGATGAGTTATTAATGAGCAAGGGTTAAAACAGCATTCAAAGCTCTTCTGCTAATAACCAACATACTTGAATTTTCGTAATTGATAACTATGCATTCATGTTTATAAAGCCTCATAGATAAACCACAAAGCAGGAATTATTGGATTACCAAAATGGATCCGCAAAGAACCTACTTGATAGCTGTATTTTACTTTCTCCATATACGCAGTATAGGGGAAAGTATTATATTCATGAAAAAAATAGACTTCGAGATTTCAACGGAAATACACCTTTTGACCATTATCTAGACGATGTCGGTGTGTGTGATAGCTTTTTGTGGGTGCTCTAACTCAAAAACTATTAATCAGGTCAACACGAAATTTTATATTTAACATTTTTATAAAAGTCACAAGAACTTATTAGTTTTCGGTAAAAATCGGTCAACCGAAAGTGGGTGTTTACTCTTGTCACTTATCCGTTATTTTGAAATATTAGCTTTGATATTTGGTAAATGTAAAAATATACTAGAATAAAAGTTATAGGAAATTTTATTTTCTACAACCTATGTTTGACACACTTTTCCATATAATGCATTGTTTAAGAGATATCTAATATTTTTTGGCTGCCACCACCACGCCACCTACCGACGACTAAGGTTAACAATTGACGCTTAGTTACGTCTTAGTAACGGTCCTTTTTCTTTCTTTAATTGTTGGAGCTTTGTGGCTATATCCAATATCAGAAGGCTATGGTTTGAGTTTATTTCTGTTCTTTGTTAAGTAAAATTTTCTCGGTTTCTTAAAATATTTGTTATTATGTAACCTATTTGGAATTTTTAGAAATATTACAGATATGGAGAAAGTCATGTGGTGGCCACATCAGATTTTTCCTCACGTTTTCATGGCCGCACGCAACGCATAATTACAGAATATTCGAGGCTAAAATATTATTTAGATCTTGTTGCTAACTGCAATATCTCTCTGAATTTCCAAAACGCTCGTTTTGTAAATTACTTTTGGAGAAAAGAGTATTTAAAATTAAATGTTTTAAAAAATAATAATAGAAGCATCTTACAAATTTCATAATAAGTATTAGTTGCTGCTGTTGGCAAGGAAACATCTTTATATATAATTACTCAATGTCTGTTCGTCTGCCCGTCTGCCTGTCCGTCTGTCTGTCCGTCTGTCCGTCCGTCCGTCCGTCCGTCCCCCCTTTTATCTCTTGAACAGTTTGTCATAGAGCTATGCTGTAAACGCCATTTTGTTTCTGCCAACTAGGATACCCTGGGAAAACTATTTCCGTTTACGGAAGTGTCCCGGATTTGACTCCGGGAGACGATTATATTTTTCCATATGTTTACACAGTAGTTTCGATTTTTTAAGGTGCAAGGTTTATTTCTTTCATTCATTAAAATACGTAAATATGAACCGAATTTCTCCGTTTTTGGTTTAATCGACGACTAAAACTATAAAATACCTTATTCTTATGTTACACGAAATAATGTCTCAGAAACACGCATTTCTTTTCGAAATTTTATGACTTTTTCGTACCCTTTCCGGGTGTTCCCAAGGCGACCCACATTGTTGCCTCCGATTGAGTTAGCGTCTATTAAGCCTTCAAATAGTCAAAATTATTACGTTATCCACTTCACAATGTTTATGAAGCATCGAAATTATAGCTGTAGTAATGTCAAACTTAATATATTGCAAAGTTAATAATTAAAAATTATTATTATTCAGCAAACTGCGTGTGGGCTGTGGGCATTTTTTACGATTGACGAAAAGAAAAAAATCTTTCTTTATTTCAATACTGGAATGTGAACTTTTTCGTATTAGAGAGACAATTAAAATTGCACATATAAATTATAAAAACAAACATGACATTCAAAATATCATATAAGGAGAAATTGGCTATTATTACTTTTAAACATGCAAATTTCTGACTGACTTCGACCACTAGTTTATATTAATTCCGATTGAGTTTTTTAGCGTGTACTTCTATACATTTATGCTTAATAAAATTGCAAAAACACAGTCTAAGCGTTAAACATATTACATATTGATTGAACGTGTCATTTATATTTTAAATTTAAAATCCTCATTTGTATGGTATATGAAAATTTTTTCTCATTAATTTTTGTCATATAAACTTTGCTGTAAAGTTTGTGCTTAAAACCTATATGCGCTTCTGGTGCCTTAATTTTTGTATTGCATCCGGAGGCTTTTTCTTTACCGTCCTCTCTTTACATCCTTAGTCTGTATCATTGGTTTTTTCGAACTTTCAAAAAGACCTTTTTGTCAAAATACATATATGTATAGCAAAAGCCAGAATATTTTCTTTCGGTCGAAAGTGAAGTATAAAGGCGAATTTAATTTAACATATATCTAGGCGAAATAAATTCCCGCGTATCGCGGAGGATCTCAGAGATTTAAGACGAAGAAGCTCCGTGTGTGTTTGTGTGTGTGTGTCGCCCGCATGGCCAGCAGTTGTCACCGGCAGGTGTTTGATCCCACCCCAAAAAAGGATCCGCATTCCTTAGAGGGAGAAGAATCCCAGACAAGGCGGCAGGAAGAAATTTCCAGTGCAAAGGACGAAAAGCTCTCTTGCATAAAAGAACCAGCAGCTAAGGGGCGAGTAATTGGTCTAAGAAAGGATTTGATTCTAAATCCGAGAGACACCCGGACGGACGCTCGGGAAGCGACAAACGACATGCCAATCACGCCATTAAGTAACTGATGATCGTACGCGTCTTCTGACAAAGAGAACCTCATTATATTCGCTCCCGATGATAAACATTCCATCTCTCAATTTAATCGATGATCAAGTCAATTCCAGTTGCCATAAACCGTTTGAGAAAACCAGATAAATATTCTAGCTACAAAGTAGACGTTCTCGGTGGTAATTTCACGATATTTGATTGTTTTAGAACCAATGATCAGTGAATTTACCTTTTTATAACATATGGGATCGTCTTAACTGTCAATTTGATTTCGGCTATAAAGTGTGCGTGCAACACTTTATTGTGCAAGAATTATTTAATTTATATATTTATTCATGAGTAGCTCACGATAAGCAATCAAAGTTACGGTGATCCTATTAACAGCAACGTGAGAAAATGTGTGGGAACCTATCAATCGAGAATCAGACGTTAACTATCATCTCTTCCGAAGCATGTAGCTTCTCCGCTATCTTACATTACAGTCATAGAGTTAATGGATGCCCACTTTTTGATAATGAAAATAAAATCTTGTCTAAAAGGCATAAATTCTTCTCATTTAAACGTTGATTTGAGCAATCCACAAACTTCAAATAGCTAATTGCTACCGTAAAGATAAACATTTTCCTATTATCAACGCAAAATACGTTTTTTAATTTCGCATTTATTCTAGTGAAAAAGTTCATTCATTGTAATTAGTGTAAAATAAATCTAAATATTCTAACGCCAGAAAATCATACTATGTTCCAAATAAAATTACATGAGCAGGCATCGATGAGCTTCACTTGTAAGCCTGTCTTTCAGTCAACAATAAGAATTTATCGATCGTACTATGATATACATATAATTTGCTGACAACTACAGGAGTATATATGCTGCATTTGAGATACATAATGATGCACTGATTTCCAAACATTACAAAGTCGCCCCCCTCCCCCCCCCTCACCTAAGAAAACTCTCCCCCTTCCCCATCCACCATGCTATTTTCAATCACAGTTCATAAACAACACCTATTGGACCGAAGATTATCATTAATATAACCACCTAAAGAAAAAACACGGAGCAAAAGATACGTCTTAGCCACTTGAGGGCTGTATGTTGTAGGTCTCACGATAAGTAGACAGTAAATATTTGACAAACAATTTGAGTTTGCGTCCCACGAACTACTCACCGGTCCCTCCCCGTCTCACAGTTTGGAAACCATTGTATTAATTTAAATTAACGCATACATTTTATAAAACTAGTAGGACACCTTGAAAGTTATCATATGGGAAGTAATCGGTAAAGACATTAGCGTTACTTGACCTTTAAATAATATTATAAAACACTCAGCAAGGATTTACAATGGCATATTTTGAGTCCAAGTTCCTCCATTAATGCTCGCAATTTAGTATTGCATCGACGTATCCATAGCACCCCTTGACTTATTAAACCTTTCCTTCCTCTCCTCCTCCTCTTCTCCCGCCTCCTCTTCCCCCTCCTCCCGCCCCCACCACAGCCCCTCGACCTTCATCTCCTCCGCGCTACTTCCCCCACTCTCTTATTACTCATTCATCATGTCTTCTTCTATTACCTTTTAATCCTTACCAAACTATGAAACTTTCATAGGAATCGTAAAACTTTTTATCTTCGCTCTGTTTTTATTTGGTGGAATTTCTCTCGCCTGAGTTTCCATCCCTCGCCATCGCGATCGCACTCATTTAGCCGGTATCTCAGCTCCACCACCGAGGCTAATTACATCGAGTTCATTAACGATAACGACGAGCGCCGACGTCCTTGCCGGCGGCAGGTTTCGAACCCGCTATCTCTGTACTAAAAGGATCTGTAATTCACATTCCTAAGGTCATCCTGTATACACTTCCTTTCCCAACGGCAATGTATATTTTTATCGTTGCAAGGATCTGTTACAGCGATGAAATTGTTTATTTTCTTATCGAGTCGGACTTAATATCTCAATCATCCTTCGGGAAACTATTTTTACTCTCTCCACATTTCCTCAGATCTATTCATGTTCCAGCCAATGCAGATTGATTGGAATGGCAATCAATTAGGGTAGGTGAGATTTATTATTTATTATTTATTATTATTATTATTATTATTATTAATTTATTATTTTGTAACCTGCTTGGATAAGCGCCTCGCGTGTATTTTTTCAACGACACTTTAGTTTCCCAAAGGCAAGTAATAAAAATTATCCCATGTCTGGTGAAGTTGGGTAAAAAGTTGTTTAACTTTTCATCAAAAAGGTAGTCTAAGAATATCCGGCTTTATATTCTATGATATTTTTATATACAAAAAGAGAATTTACTACTTTTACTTCGATTACGTGTATGTACAGGTTTGCCCCGAAAAAGATAAGCTAATGATTTTCAGCTATCATATTTGTTTTTGTTACAGCTTAACTGTTTTTATGGTGAACAACATAAATTATTTTCTTTTATATATAGCAGTTATAGGTAGGTATGTATTTATAACATTTCTCTCTAATATATTACATTTCTCTGTGTTGGAGATCATTAAAAAGAACAGCAAAAGCCCATTGCAATAGCTTACGTTTTCGTTGCAACCAATGTTTCCTCTAATGTGGCTGAATATCTGAGCGGAAATGAAGGAGTCTGCGCGGCCTTTGTAAATTCACAGCATGAACTGAGCTGCCTTTTATGCAAGAACTTTTTACATTTTTATATGAAAATAAGGTAGAAATGAGAAATCTAAGATTTAATTTCATTTATAAAATTTACTATATGATTATTCTAAGATACATTTTTTACTTTGTATTAGCCATTTTATTAAAATTGTAATAAAATAGTGCAAAGGGGTTGTCGCTTTTAGCGGTCTCACTGGTTATCTTGTGTCAACGGAGACTGTATAAGGCAGTCGTGATAAGGGAATATGTATTTAAAATAGAACAAAATAGGAACTTTAATTTATTAATTATATAAAACTCGTACTCATACTATCGTGCCATACAGTCATATATACACAAAAATAATAATGTTAAATACAATGTTTTTATTTTTGAATTTAAGTTAACAAACAGGATAGCCAGGTTTCCATTTTACTGTGTAGTAATCACAGAGTGAAGTTTGCAACTAGTTTACAGAGTAACATATAAGTACTTTTTATTCAAATTAATATTAATTCATTTAAATTAAGTTTTGAGAGTAACATAGTAAGTTATGATTCATAAAGAAATATAAAAGCTTGGTGGACCATTCATCCCTGCCCACCCCCGCCGCGCGGGGCTTCGGGCGTGACCCCTATGTCACTGTTTTTAGTCTGTGGTGCGCGGAGTATAATAATCTGTGCGCGGGTATTTAGAAATTTGTGCGCGGACGCGCAGCTTAGAGGGAGCATTGGTTGCAACCCGGTGTAAAGAGTTCATTCGTAGGAATCTACTTTAAAATCACAGTCCTTATTTGACAAAGCCACCTTGAATTTGCTTTTATGTCCATTTGTAATAAGTTATCGGGTGCAAGATTCGATATTAAGTTCACACCATAAAACTGGTCATAGAGATACGATACTGTCTTTAGCACTTGCTGGATTCGACGAATTACCTCGAAATATTAAGTAAATGGTTTTTAGCTGTCTTCTAATCATTAGTAAATTCCCTAATAAATGCCCGCTAAAAATAAAAATTTCAATTCATAAGTTTATCCAGTTAAATTACTTTTAATATTAGCATGATGGTTCCCTGATATTCATTGGTAAGTTTTGCATATAACTTCAGTCACTGCTTTGTAAATTTCAACTCATCTGAACTAGAACTAGCGAAGCCACTCTACGAACTTCCTCATTCCAGTCTTCTGCTCCGAATAATTTCTGCGCCGACACAAGTCTCACGCCTCGATAATGCACTCCTCACTCAAAGGTAAGAGGGTATCAAACATTATGCAACAGCATTCACTTGCATACACTAAACTGATAAATGTTTAATTATCGTCAGGATTAAGATTATACGTCCATCTTCTAGGTAATATAATGAATTGGCAATTGTAATGAAGTTTGCCTGAATTAATAACTCCCTTTTAATCATCCTAAGATTACGTATCTTCCATGAAAAGTGTTATTTTAGACAGCCTTCAGAAACTCAGTCTTCAAATGAAGGCATGTTGTTCAAGTTATTGAACTTCCTTTTAAGGTGCGTGGATACGAAATATATAGCCGAAAATTCGAGTATAGGCACTCCAGTAATGAGTTCGTTTGTGTATACTTAAGTATAACATTCAAAACCATTAAATAAAATATTTAACTAGTTATGTAAAAGGACCTTAATTGTGATAAACAAAGACCAATAGGAATTACTAATAATTGGAGTACATAACTATCTCTTGAAATATAAGTTATACGAAGATGAAGAGTTAATAATACCTTTTGTTTTTAGAGTAAACTAATGCAAACGTATACGTTAGGATGTGCACGTAAATTTATCCTGCGACGAGATAAATCAAAGAAAAAAAAACATGAAAATAAGTTCCGTGTCATGGCAGAGAGAATTTTCGCCGAGAATAACAAAGGCGGTAGAACATAGATGGAAATCCAATAGCGCGTGGATGTGTGTTTGAACGTGGTGGACTAAGGCGGATGCTGGGGTAGTGGCCGCGCGTGGTCAGTGAACCTGAGACCGTCCCACTTACACGGGTTGTGGCGGTGATGTCATTTCTAGCGGTATAAAACGCCCCTTGTGTGATTTCCAACCTCCCGCTGTTATTGTCCAAGGAGAAATTGGCCCATTGCGAGGAGATAGGGGCTCACGCGGCGTGTTGTGGTCGCCGAGTCCTCCCTCATCCCCCACTGCCCCCGGAGGGGATGGCGGGGAAGTGTTGGGGGTGGAGGAGGCCGAGGGTGGAGGCCGGCGAGGAGGAGGAGGAGGCGAGGAGGAGGTCACGGGTGTCCGGGAGAGCGGCGCTTCAGGCCATTAGGAGAGGAGTTCCCGCAGGTGGCAGCACGTTCGCCGCGTTGGCGACCGCGACGCCCGAACCGGGAAACCTGACTGCCAAACCGGAACTGATTGCCGTTTTCCTCCTCGCGAATGGGTACCGAAAATTATATCTCATTCGTTTTTTTTTAACCTTTCGGCGAAATTATTTAGCACGAAGAAACTATCTCGGAGAGCATTCCGCAATTTATGTCACGACTTCAAACTTAATGTCGGAATTTTTTACTATCGCACTCCTGTTCTCGATTTCGTAAAGATATCCCGCTTTTTATTACTATATGGTACCATATGTTATCCGATTTTTATGTTATTTTTCCAGTGTTTTCACCGGTGTTTGACCTGTGAGGGAGAAACGCGCGTGGTTTCGGAAAATAAAGATGGGTTTTTAAGGGAAAATCGGGCGTCCGCAGAGTAGGGGGTCTCCACCCTCAAACTACCGGGAGCGTAAGAGGGTGTGTTGGGTAAAGGGGTTGGGTTTGGGGCTGAAGAGAACGCATGTTTTGAACTGAAGGGATATTGGAGGGGTGGTGCGTAGGCGTGTATGCGCGGCGGAGATTGACCGGGTCGGATGGCGCGGTTGATTATCTGAGGAGGTTACGTCGAGGAGTTGCACGGATGGTGCGGGTAGGGAGATAGGGGATCGTGTGCCCGTAAACGCCGATTTGAATCCGCCCACAACTTTGAGTAGAACAGGAGAGGTCGAGGGGAAGAGGGGATAAGTGCGTGGGCGGGGCGGGGTGGGAATGCTGGGTAAAATGAGTAGAGAAAGGAAGGGTCAAGGAGTGAGAGGGTAGCAGGGGAGGAGAGAGGAAGCAACGAATATAAGGAGAGACTGGAAGTAGGATGAAAAAGAGAGGAAGAGAATGGTGAACAAGGGAGATGAGAAAATAGAAAACAAAGGAGTGTAAAAGAGAGGGGGGAAGGGAGAGAGGGGGGAAAAGGGAGAGAGGGCGGAGGGAGGAAGGATAGAAAAAGGGAGGGAAGAGGGTGGGATGAGGAGGGAGGGAGAGAGGGAGGAGAGAGGGAGGGGATAGGGAGGAGAGAGGGAGGAGAGAGGGAGGAGAGAGGGAGGAGAGAGGGAGGAGAGAGAGGAGAGAGGGAGGAGAGAGGGGGGAGAGAGGGAGGAGAGGGTGAATAGGGAGGAAGGAGGGAAAAATTAATAGAGTTGGAGAGAGCGGGACTGGAAATGAGAAGAAAAGAAGAGAAAGAGTGACGAGAGTAGGCAAAAGGAGAGAGGAGAGAGAGTTGGAATGGGACGGGAAGAAGGAAATTCCTCGCGAGAACGGACGTGCATGTTGATATAAAAGCTAGAACGAGAAATGTTATGTGATTTATGAGAGGTAGCTTCCGTGATGGTAAAGTGCATCAAAGATAACAGAAAATGTCATGTTGTCACGCCATCTAAGGAATGTTAGTTGGAAAAATCAAAATTCGAAGCGAATGCCCGGAAATGCGATGTTTGACAGTATTGAAGACTGGCTTGACCGGAGGCAAAGACGAAATTAATATTGATAAATAATTTTGAAAATGTTTTCATGGATGTAACGCGAACGATGGGGTAAGAAATGTAAAAGCATTTCGATGATGAATTCGGAAATTAGTGACAGAAAATAAGAACATCCTGGCTTTGTTCTTTACGTAAAACTCCTTTCTAAAATTAAAACCTTATTTTCGTCATTTTTGCTCATAATCTGTTAAAATAACGCTGATGGTCATTTTCAGACACAAATAATTTGTTTTGTTAATAAGTATGAGAAATGAATTTCTGATTCATGTAATCTTCTTCGTGAACTAAAGTATGTTATACTTATCATTCTGGAAATAATGAGATGACATTAGCAACGGCGATTTTCTTATCACTGCCAATTTCTTAGTATTCTGACGTTTATCATCAAATATAAAAGTTCACAGAGCCCTAAATATATATCGTCGTGTATAAACATCATTCTGCAATAGACTGGTAATTTCTTAATCATCTTATATTATAGTATGATTCTCGTGCAAATGTTGTCCACTTTTACCCCTAATGCACATTTAACATCTCCAAGTTTAAACATTCGAATGAGGATGATGTGAGCAGATATTTCGTGAAAGGTTCGAAAGTGATTGCTGTACGCCTTAACCCCTCGCTTATATCCAATACCATTTTAATTAATAAGGCGACGGAGAGACACATTGCATAACTCCATCCTACATCGAAACGAGTACGAGGAGAATTTTTCCTTTGTTCCTCATGAACTATAGCGTCTGGCACGCCTCCTCTTCCTTCCCCAATCACGAAGAGACGTATTCATGCAATGCCAATCTCAAGATACGCACGCTAAAATTTCTCTCCAAAGTGAGTTTCGAAATCGGCGCTACGTAAGTACTATGTCACGACCACGCAGATAATGTTGGACGTCATTTCGAATTGATCAATGCGATTTTAGAATATGAGTCGAGTTTCGACACACTCTTCCTGCGGCAATCGTCGACAACTGTTTTACGAAGACAGCGATGCACTATGCAACGGTCATGCTTCTATTCGACCTTTTTATTTTTATATAGGGTCGGTGATCCCCGCGGAGGAAAGAGCATATTAATTCGTTTCTCTTTCATTACTTCTTTTCGATAATATGTATGAAGAAGTAAGGTAGAAAATCTGTATGAAGCGAGCTAAACAGGACGGATGTGGCTTCTTATATTGTATAATTCGGATTTTACTGTCAAAATCAGAAAAAACAAACCATTGAGCTAAGTAAAAGATTTTTACTTCAACATTCGTACATATTATGAACCAATATTGACAATTAACCGTTGTTGACTTATGTGCATGATGTGAATGTATGCCTTGTACTCAAAATACCAGCTGTAGTTTCTCCCAGGAAATATTTCACTATTAAAAAACTAAAGAAGCATAAAAAGCAAGGTTATAAAATTCTACAGGTTTCACTGTTTTGACTATTTACACGAAACGGTGATAGCGAGGAAAGGAAGAATTGCTGCATGAAAGGATCGATCTTCCCCAACTACGTTTATGCTCTACAACAGGGCCTTCGAAATTTAAAAAAATTAATCAAAAATTTGATTTTAATACTTCTAAATTGTCCTTCCACATGCGTAGATCTTTCTATTAGTGGCATGCAACATGGACATCTGAAAAAAATGAAACTCGTATCGCCAAAAACCGGATAATCGAGACCCTACCGAATGTTCTAAACGACGTGTTTGTCCACCTGGCCGCCTGCTCTTTGATATGCCACCGTTCTCTCCTCGTTTCAACTTCTGCCGCATCGGAATACTACACGGTGAACTTGAAAGCTGATCTTGCGGGCATCACCAAGCAGTCCCTCGGGCTCTCCCCCAACCCGCTTCCCCACCGTCCCCACTCCAAGCGAGACAACCCCTCTCACTCTTCCCCTCACCTTCTCCCACACCATTTCTTCCACTTCTCCCTCTCTCTCTCTCTCTCTCTCTGTGTCCTACCGCTTACACCCCCCCTCCCACTCCAATCGCCCACCCCACCCAATCCACCTTCCCCTTTACACTTCCTCTCGTGTACCACATTCCCTCCGTCATCCTTTCTCTCTCCCAACCCCTTTTCTCCCTTTTAAACTCACTCCTCCTTCACCACCCACCCTTCGCCCCGCATAAATCTCCCCGGAGCAACCTCGTTACTCATAATTTGGCCTCTTCCGGCACTCTCCGACGCTCGCTCCCGCCTCCAGCTATTGCTCACCCGAGGCGACATTTGCGAAACGCGAGTCTCTTTCTCCTTTCATCCTGAGACACATACCTCGCCAACTAAGCCGTTAAACTCGAGGTCCCCTCAGCGAAACGACGGAGGATGAGGCCTCCCACCAACTGCGAAAGAGTTGCGGCTGGTAGAGCAAGATCTCCCTATCACTCCTCTGCAGACCTCTCCCGACCCAATCTCCCTCCCCTCTCCCCCTTCCCTATCTCCCTCCCCTATCTTCCTCCCCTATTCTCCTCCCCTCTCTTCTCCCCTCTCTTCCTTCCCTTTCTCCATCCCCTATCTCCCGTCTCTCTCTCCAACTCCTAGCTCCCTCCTCTATCTCCTTCCCCTATTTCCCTTCCTATCTCCCTCCCCTTTCTCCCTCTCCTATCTATCTCTCCTATCACTCTCGTATTTCTCTCTCCTATCTCCCACCCCCTCTCCCTCCTCTCTCTCTCCTATCTCCCTCTCCAATCTCCCTCCCCTCTCTCCCTCCCCTCTCTCCCACCCCTCTCTCCCACCCCTCTCTCCCACCCCTCTCTCCCTCCCCTCTCTCCCACCCCTCTCTCCCACCCCTCTCTCCCTCCACTCTCTCCCTCCCCTCCTTCCCTCCACTCTCCCCCCCTCTTTCCCGCCCCTCTCTCCCACCCCTCTCTAGCTCCCCTCTCTCCCTCCCCTCCCCTCCCCCCTCTTCCTCCTCCCTCTCCCCCATCTTTCTCCCTCCCTCTCTCTCCCCCCTTCTCCTTCCCCCCTCTCTCTTCCCTCTCCCTCCCCCTCTCCCTCCCCCTCTCCCTCCTCTCTCCCTCCCATCTCTCCCTCCCCTACCTCCCTCCCCTATCTCCCTCCCCTTTTTCCCTCCCCTATCTCCCTCCACTATCTCCCACCCCTAGCTCCCTCCCCTATTTCCCTCCCATATCTCCTTCCCCTATCTCCTTCCCCTATCTCCTTCCCCTATCTCTCTCCCCTATCTCCCACCCCCTATCTCTCTCCCCTATTTCCCTCCCCTATCTCCTTCCCCTATCTCCCTCCCCCTATCTCCTTCCCCTATCTCGCACCCCTAGCTCCCTCCCCTATTTCCCTCCCCTATCTCCTTCTCCTATCTGCCTCCCCTATCTCCCTCCCCTCTCTCCCTTCCCTATCTCCCTCCCCTCTCTCCCTTCCCTATCTCCCTTATCTATCTCCCTCTTTCCCTCCCATCCTTCGCTCCCTTTCGAGCAGATCCTCGCCTCGCTATAGCGCATCTCTTGATTTATGCGTGGATGATATTCTTCCCTGGCCGTTGCCGTGTGATTATCCCAGACTTGTCATCACGCGGAACCTTTTCTCGAATCTCCGTGCCGCGGGAAATCCTCCGAAGCGAATGGGGAGACGCATAAGCTATTCCCACGAAGAATTTTCTACTGTTGGATTCAGAAATAATATGTTTGATATTGATAAAAGGAATTCGCTGTTGGACGCAAAATGCAATGGCGTTACTTATGACGTGGTTTAGAATTTTTTCTTCTTTAGATGAAATTGAATAAATCACTATAACGTGTTATCACCTTGTGTGGATAGTGCTATTCTTTACGAGTTTAAATGTAATGAACAAACAATATTCATTAAAAATGCATGTATGTACGATTCTATTACTATGCGTACACTTATTTGTATGTAGGTAGAAAAAATGCAGGAAAATATCGCGCATTTAATATAATGCAGTATAGGGAAAACAAGATGATCCAATTGGAACTTATAATGCCTGCTTTCCATTTTATCATTTATTTAATACTTACATATATTGGCTTTAATTACTTTAAAATCACCGCGGACATGCTGCTCGTTGTGTTCCCAAATTTTATAATTTTGCGTTATAAAATATTACAAATACATTCGAACGGAATATTACAATGATCACGCGTATTTGCGCGGCAAAAATATCGCGCGTTTGTATTAGTATATACCAAATCCGAGTCCAACAATAGTTGCTGCTATGGCGACGCTCACGTAATGAGTGATAGTAACTGCAAAAGCGCTAGTATTTACGCTAAATTCGAAGAAATACGATCGATAAGCAACATTCTACGATAAAAATTAGAACCTCCATTCCTTTCCTCAGAGATTAGTACAAATAGTACAATTGCAATTCTAAGACATTTTAATGTGTAAGAGAAAATTACCCTGCATGATGGTTTTCAGATTTTCAACCTTTGAAATAAAAACTATCCTCGGGAGATCGGCCCAAGTAGCAGGAGATTTTCACCAAGCGTCATGAAAATCGGTCTTTTGGTGCAAAACTTAATAGGGGGACGGACAGACAGACAGACAAAACAACAAAACTATAAGCCTATTTCCATTCTGGAAAATAGGCTGAAAATTGTAATGGAATTTTTCCTGTGTTTATTTTACAACTCTTACGATCGAATTCGTTATTCACCCCGTTTTGATCCGCGATTATTCTTTATTTACCATTAGTTTCTTACTCGGAAGAATTTAACCTCTCAAAATCCAGCTGAGAAACCTGGCGCAGCAGCTAGTAAGTTACTCGTACCAAATGCACTAAGGCAGGTGTGGGCAAACTATTTTATGCATGGTGGGCCATAATGGAAGTTGCTAATACTTCGGCCAACCGGATTAGAGTTTAAACCGGCAGCTATCTAGAGATACTGAGGTATCCATCGCTTAAAATGCTCACAGAGGCCAGATTCGGCCCGAAGGCAACAGGTTTCTCATAGCACTACTAAGGGTTCACAGCGCGTAATGTCCCTGCCAAAAGAAGCAGAATCTGGGGCAAACCATGGTTGAAAATTCGCCTCCACCCAGATAACAATCACAATCACTACGTGGAAGGCCAGCCTACTAATAACACACTATTTTTTGCCTGATTACCTTAAATATGTCGGCAGAAATATTCAAGCATGTTTTGGTTGCTTTTGTTGCAAGGTTCCTGAAAATTTCCAAAGGAGTTTGACTCAGAGAATAGAAAAATGGAATGGGACATTTCGGGAAAAAGGTAGGTTCAGCTCAGCCGTGTTACATTATCTACGGGTTTAATAGGGACTTCTTTCTAAAGTAAACTGGAAAACCTGAGTAGACCTAATGCACAATGAGATGTGCTTTTTTAAGCGAAACAATGGCTAGTGGTTCTCGCACATGTGTGCAACAAATTTCTTGTGACTTTCAGCCTTATTCTGTAGAATGGGCAGAAAATTTGTGCATGCTAAATATTACCTTCGTGGCATATAAAACCACACGCTCCTCTGTAAAGCATTGAATAGGACTTTTGCGCGTTTCAAAAGATCTAATTTCATTATGTGTAAAGGAGTAGTTTACTACGCTTCTACTGTCGGATATGAGGCATATCGGCTAATGACTGGATTTTGAAAAAAATGAGAATATATTTTTGAGTTATTCAAAATAAATTTTCGCTAGCTCGCCAAAATGTTCTGTTGCAAATTCAACAGCAATCGTAGAAGAATCTTTGTTTTCGAATAAAAATGGCTTATATTATAATTTTTGCATATCATCGGAAAAAACATGGTACGGCATGCTACGGGTTTGCATGGGATTTGAGAAATCGCTATTCTTAGTTGACATTGATTGATGAATCACAACTCAAAAGTTGACGCAGGCCAAATTCGAACTTCGAATTTTTATGTGACAAAAATTAGGTGATAAACAAATATAATTTACTTACTCAATGGGAGATGTTGCACCGTTTTTCTCTCGCTATTCCACTTACTATATCCGGAGCAATGCTGTTAGTTGCTGCTCTTAGAATGTCTATTAAACTCTGATCTGTCAGTGCTGTACGTAATGGAGCATAGTTTCATTTCATAAGAGAGAATGTTTGTTCACACATTCGATAAATATCCATAACAAATTTTACTTGTATTTTTTACGGATAAGGAAAGCGCCAGCTGAGTTAATTCCTGCCGGGCCACACGAAATCTATCGGTGGGCCGTATGTTGTGCGCCCCTGATCTATTACATACCTTTTTTCAGGTGGACCTTTGGAAGTACGAATCTCGCGACTTCTAGCGCCCTTCGAGTTCTTTATTCCATTTTCGGGTTGGACGTATGCGCCGTCTCGAAAACGGGATTTGCCACGGTTGCTGAATGTCGTAATACGCTGTCATGGTGATATCTTCACCTCTAAGCTTCGATTCGGACAACGGTTGGATTTGACTCAGGCGGTTTTCCAAGCGATGGTGTTTGATGATTTGACTTGCTACGAGATGAGGAATGGTATAGATTTATGATATTTGGCTTTCACTGATCTTTGCGTCGATTTGGAGTTCACACAGAATTAATCACCAGTAATTAGTGCAACGACGCCGATGGAAAGATGGCTCAACATCTCGAAGTCACATTCACGCTCGACTTTACATTTCCGCTCGTTAGCGTTCTGGTTCAAAAAGTATTTTTAAATGAATCACATCACAAGGCGTTTTAAAATTGTAAACACACACGCAATGTCAAATGCAGCAATATCTTGTGATGTGTATTGTTCTCTCGTTGACCACTATGCACGTGGAACCAAATTTGAGACGGCTGATCCGTACCACTCTTCTCAGAAGACCTCCATTGAAATTCGAGTATTTTGCGCTTATCCTGTGGGCCTCCAAGTTAACTTCGCGCGTCGTTGCCACGTGTATACAAAAAACTGATGCCCTTCCCTGCCATCTAGCGGCACAAGGACAACAAAAGTGTATTTGTGTACAGGAGTGGTTTTCAAACTGTGGGGCGCGACCCACTGAGAGATCGGCGGGGACGGGGGGGAGGGGGGGGAGCGAAAAATATTACACGTGTATTTGCCATTCGTTTATCCATCCTAACTGTGAGACTTATAATATGCAGCCCTTAATTGGCTAGGACTTATCGTTTACCTCCATTTTTACTTTCTCCATATACGAAGTATAGAGAAAGTATTGATTTCATGAAAAAAATCGAATTCGAGATTTCAACGGAAATACATGTTTTAAGGTCCCCTGAACACGTTTTGACTATTTTTTCGATGATATCTGTGTGTCTGTCTGTCTGTATGTGATAGATTTTTTGTGGGTGCTGTAACTCAAAAATTATTAATCAGGTCAACGCAAAATACTATATTTAACATTTTATAAAAGTTAGATCTGCTTAGTTTTTGGTAAAAATAGGTCAACAGAAAGTGGTTGTTTACTCTTCTCACTTAACCGTTATTTTGAAATATTTGCTTTAATATTTGATAAATACAAAAATGTACTAGAATAAAAGTTGTAGAAAATTTAATTTTCTACAACCTTTGTTTGGTATATTTTTCCATATAATGCATTGTTTAAGAGATATCTTATAATTTTAGCTGCCACCATCACGCCACCTACCGAAGACTATTGTTAACAATTGACGCTTAGTTACGATTTAGTAACGCTCCTTTTTCTTTTCTTAATTGTCAACCGGAAGTAAATATTGACAACTATCCCAGAGCTAACAACATGTAATTTGCCATATAAATATGGAGAAAGTCATGTGTTGCCCACATCAGTTTATTTCTTAAGGTGGTTATACTAATTGCAATTGTTGTTCCAGTAGGTATTGTTTATGAATTTTGACTGAACATAATATAGAGGAGGGCGCAAAGGCATTTTTCGTGGGTGAGGGGGGTGCGGCTTTCTAAAGTTGGAAACCGCTGGTTTACACTGTTAAATAATTCGATTTAATTCAACATTAAGCAATTAATATTATGAACACTTTAACATATTTAACTAGCTGTTCACATATTTTAAAATTTCATAAAAATTCAACCTGTAAGATAATTTAGGCAAAGAAAGAAATTTAGATTGATTTTGACTTTACGATAAATTTGTTTTTACGGAAAATTTATCTAATTTGACTTGTTTGAAGATTATTGACGACTGATGATTGTTGCTTAGATAAACACAGAATTGCATACAGAGCAGTGATTATAAAATAAATCGATATCTTCCAAAATATAAATAATAATTGAAGCAGTAGAATTTGGAACCATTGGAGCAAGGAAAAGTGCGCAAATTATGGTATTGTTCGCATTTTTTGTTTGTATTTAAATTGAAATTTAGATATTTGGGCACAGAATGAAATCAGAGGAGAGAAATCTCTGATTGATGGGAAAATGTTTTACGATAAAAGTTTTGCAAGAAAATTATTATAACCAAAATATCTGAATTTTTATCGAAGTAATATTGCGTCATCATATTTACCAGAAATCTATTTATACATTTATGAATTAATCAATTTTGAACATTGTGCTTAGCGGACTTTGAGCTAGTGTACTACATGAGATCCTGTAATACGATAAAGAGATTTTCCTCTCTTGACATTACTATCGCACTCTGATAAAATAAAGAAAATAGATACTTTGGAAAGAGATTTATCAAACGGTTGCGTCACATAACCGGTGGAACGTGTTCCGGTATAAATTATCTTTCACTAGTTGCTGAAAATTGGATGATCCTCTGATTTATGAGAAGATTATATAAAAGTATGTAGGTATACCGAATTTATTCATGGGAATTATTATGTTATATATACTTAACATTTCCGACATTCTTTACCATAAACAATACAAAGATGAGGAATTTTTATTTTATAACAATAATGGCAAATGACGAGCACGTGGACGTAAAACGTTGTGTATGGTTTCACGATTCAAGACGATCAATTTTTTTATTAAATGCATATTTTTATCCTATTAATAATTGCGCAATGTCGAATTTGGCCGACATATGATAATGTTTCAAAAACTTTTAATAACTTTAGAATGGCTATATCAATTTTAAAGATTCTTTCGGTGTTGATTAGAACGGTATCACATGAAGTTTTTGACCATACGCCATAAAGGGCCGAGTTCGATTCCGCATACTTTTCTTTTTTCAATTTCATTGGTACGTTATCAACAGGAGTCTGATGAGCATAACTATTCTTTTTTTAACATTTATAAATCTAATCTATGCATTTGTACACCGCATGAGTCAGAGTAACAAAATTTCAGAGGAATGTCGGTTTTTTTGCATCCCATTCCAAGGTTCCGAGTTCGATTCCAGGAGTTTCAATTTTTCTCCCTAGAATAGCATTTTTTCGGACACCGGCGCGACAAAATTTTGTATGGAGCCCACTTTCATCCAAGGGAAGGTCATGAGAATTTACTTCCAATCCCTAAGTCCCAAATTTTATTCCAGGAGCTTTTATTTTTTCCCATTAAGATAGTATGCAAAAGAGTACAGCGAATTTTTTCTTTGCATCTTAAAATGAGTTTTTATCATCGAAAAAAATTCAAGAACAAGCCTTTATCGTCATTTAAATATTGTCGATCTTTGAAGAGGCATAGAATCAATACACATATTAGTTTTAATCACGAAAATTCGACGTTTTTTGTGAGCCACTCATTTTGGAACTCTGGCGCTCGTGTCGGCAAACTAACAACACAGTTTTGTTAGTCCTTTCGAACTGAAGGGAAACTAGTAATTCCTTTTTCTCCGAAGTACCTGAACTCTAACAGGTGCAATTTTTTCATCGTTCACGGGGTATGTGCGTGAAGCAGTCTTGAGACATTGTCGAATTTTTATCTTCAAATAATTTTAAAAAATAGTACCTCACAGACCACAAAAGACCAAGGGAGAGAAAAATATGTTTTTTAAATTGTTTCATCGAAACATCTTCATGTCGACCGATACAAGCACAATAAGTACTGGCATGTTTCGCATTTCTCCGAATTTCTATCTCCGAAATTATTAGTTGCAGTTATGAGCTCTCGCTGGCATTTTGTAGCAAATGTTGTACTTTCTCCGAATAAGTTTTCTAATCGGTGCTCCACAGTTCATGTATGACCTAGAGGATTATGTAATAGACACCCTGAGATGCGTGCAGAGCTATTGAAACGATGACGAAAATTCTAAGGAAAACGTACTTACTGCTTATCGAGAGCAATATTGCAGTTCCTTAGCGTCGATAGAATTTCACTTAAGAAAACGAAACATTTTCTTGTTCGAAACAAATACGTGGAAATTCTCTATTCCGGGCGAGAAGGAGGGGATGGGTCTGAAATATTTAGATAAGTGGTCTGAGATCATTTTGCTACACTCAAGATAGGTGACTAATAGGATATCATAAGAATAAGTACTCCAGTTTCATTGACATGAGTTTTTTATTTACTTAATTGGCCTTAAAATTCTCCTTAACTGCGTTTAAGATAAAATTCACCGAATGCGGAATTTAACATACCTAACTAGACTAATACCACGGAATTGTTACTCGTGCGTGACCTTTGCTACTTAACGCTTGGTCGAATTCCTGGTGACATCCAAGCGGTTTACGTACGTCTCGAGTAAAACGGCCTCTCATCCAAGGTTAAACGTGATGGGTGACATTGCTTGTTGGAGGCCATACCTAGGAGACACGCTCGCTCACATTCCTTCATCGAGTTGTCTGATAATGGTAATTTATGCGAACCGCAGCTCATACCATTCTTTGTGGAAATAAAGCAGCAATATCATCACGCACGAATCTACTGCTGGAGTATATAAGGGCGGAAAAACAGGAAATCGAATAGAAAATGATCCTACGCAGATTATCTCCTAGACCCATCATCTCTCTAGTTTCAGTATGCAGTCAAAATCAATGCAAAGGTACGACAGAGATAGACAGGACATAATTGTTATTTTAAAATCGCACAGCATTTGGTATCAGTTTGCTAAATAAGGTATATATTTTCGTCATTTGTTTAGTACTGCTCCTAACAGCTACAATATCTTTTTTATTGTCTTTAATAAAATTTTGTCATTTTAAATGTAACATAAAATAAAGTATGGGATGAAAATAAATTTAGAAATTTTTTAATTTATCAATATATTGAGATAAGAAGGCTTGATTACAGAGATAAAGTGCATAGAGCAGGTTGAGCTGTACAAATAGCTTGGATGCATCATAACAACGTTGCCAAAAGCAAAAACAAAATTTAATTCCGAAAATGAAAGCTTCCTTCTGAAGAAATAAATTTATGATAGCAAGCAAAATAAAGGAAGAGTTAAATAATGAAGAGAAATGGTAGGTATGATGTATCGCCTTTATGTAGCAAAAACAGACGCAAAGAAAAATATTCGAAATGTTGACATAGAGTAGGACGCTGAATAGGCGAATAGAGTAAAAATGAGGAAATATTAAGATGAATATGAGAGAAGAAATCCATATTATAAATTAATAGAAATAGGAAGGCATTTCCAGGGGAGATTCCATATCTAAATATGTGAGAGAGGGGAAATTTGAAGGCAAAAGAGGATGCAAAAGAAAAAGATGTCACTTGATAGACGACTTGAAATGGAAATAGACTTATTAAGAAATGAATAAAAGTTTAGGAGGACAGAATAAGGTGGAGATTCCATATTTTTCAGTCGACGGATTGCTTCTGATAATGATGATGACAACATAAGAGTATATCATTAACAGGTCTAATATCAAGGCGGCTACGATCGTGGACTTTTATTCAGGGCAGTATTCCTTTTAAAGTGAGAATTATTATGCATCCTATCGTATTTTCCCAAAAGCTCTCCAGGTACACTGACAGACAGTATAAACCCGGGACAGAACCCAAAAAACCGAGACGTCTGGTCGTTCTCAGTGCTGCTGCGCAATTTGGTACTCCGATATGCATCGCGCATAATTCTCGTCTCAATTTAAAAATTTTCAACTCCTCCCGACCCAAGGGGAGCCTCAAAGAGCCTCGGAAGGCGTGCTTCTCGTCTCCCGCACCACGAGAGAGTGCAGCATCATCCCTCCTTTTGTTTACTGCCTCTCTTTAGCGGGAGCTCGGGGGATACTTCTTATGTGTATGTGCCGGTGCGTGAGTGCGATAGCCAGCGCTTCTCCCATCGCCGTCGAATGCATCTTAAAGGCTCTCCTTCGGAAGGTTTTAAACGACGACCCCCCTCCACCTCCTCCTCACCGGACCGCCCCTTTGCGTACACTTCCTTATAAACCCTTCCTTTGCCTTCATCCGAGCGATAGGCTGGTCGTGAAATCTGCGAAGTCGCGGAAAGCCTTGGATGTTCTCCGCGAGCAACGCGATTGGGGCGTGAGATGAATGCGTCGTAAAGATGCTCTCTTTTGCGGCTTCCGCCGAAGAAAACTCTCTCTGCCTTCTCCCTCGGCTACACCAACCCTTCCACACCACTCCACTCCTCTCCTCCCCTCCATTGTTAGGCAGCCGCCTCTCTCTCTCTCCATCTGTATCGAAACGACGATCGGGACGACACGCATAAAAACACGCATCGCGCTTGTCCTTTGCCCCTCAGTGGCCGGGGAGGGCACTCGCTTAACCCCACCCCTCTCTCTCTCTCTAACTCTCTTGCCTTATTCAACCACCGCCTTCTCTTTCTACCTTTCCCCCACAGAAGTAAATGGGCACGATCTATTGCTAGACCGGGGCAAAGGTGCGAAGAGTGGAATTTCGTTGCAGGCGGCGGTGCAACTGGGCCACCGGTTGCAAATTTTCAGGTGCTTGTATACATATGCAGCGGATAAATTATTCTCGTCTCTTTTCGAAATAAAAATAAAGCTAGTGTTTTCTGCCTTCCTGCCGGTTCGTCTTCTCGCCAGTCACCCCTTTTCGGGGAAAACATTTCGCGTTGAGGACTTAAAAAATAATCTTTAAGAGGGACATGAAATTCGCGTAACATTTCCTCCGCTGAAAATGTTAAAACTTGTGTACATCTGGAATTCCAAGTCCTTGTAGTAAGGAAAGGGTAGCGGGGAAGTTTTTCATACTTTTATGCCGTCAAACTTCCACATATGTTTCAAACAAAGATGATGGAGTAAACGAATCGATGGAAAAACCGATTAATTGCATTTTGAAAAACAGCATTTAAAATAATTTCTCGAGCAAAACTTTTCAATTTTAAATTTATTTGAAGAATATTCCAGAAAACAGCGCGTGTCAGTGCATGAGTCGTTGCGCGGGAAATAACCTACATATTTCAATCCTTGCCTATTTTTTGTTTTCACATAAAAATACAGAATGTATTAAAGGTTACGGTAACGACGAAATAAGCAAATGCATATATGAAATTTTGCACTCGTGAATGAAATAATTACCTCCGTTTGTTTAATGGTTTGCATCACGTTTACTTAAAATGATAAATGAATCATAATGAAGATCTTTAATCACACCTATTAATTGCACGGCTAGTAGCCTTGCTCTTTAAAATTTTCATGACTGGGAAGTTGATTTAAAGCAGACGCTTTCTCCTTAAGTGAGCTAGTTAATTTGATTACAACTGGATGGGTCTGGAGAAGCCTCTCCTTGTTGCACTATCGCTTTTCCAACGATCTTAAATTCCACCTTCCTTGAAACATTTCCTCAGTTCTTTGTAGCAGGTCGCATTTGAAGGATAAAACGGAGTACCAATTTTCCGTGAATTTCCTCCCTCGCAACATTTACTCGCATATCAAAAACTGGAGTGATACGATCTGGTCTCTGTATTCCTACCACCTACAATATCCTGAAACCGAATTCTTTGCTTTGATTCGACGACAGATATCGCCTTCATATGTATTGCCATTTTATTAAGTAGCCGTAATGCTACGTCTTGGAAATCACATCATTCTCTCTCTCACCATCCGCCCTCCATTCTTGTCCTCCTCTCCTCATCTGTCCCCCGAGAATGGCGCGCCACTCACCCTCGTCTTTTTATTTAAACTCTTTCTGACTCCTTCCCTCCCATTCCACTCTCATACCTCAGGTTTCCCCCTCCCCCTTACCATTCCGTCCGACCGCTCTCCCCCATCCACTTATTCCCGCCTCAAAAGATGAGACCGCGCGAGGGCAGGACAGCGAGATATGCGACACACACACAAACACACGGCCACCTTCGAAAGACGTAGCCACCCATCCCACTCCGAAATCCCCATCTGGAATGACCTCTAGGACGACCAGAGCGAGAGAGAGAGAGAGGAAAGGGGACAACTCGCCCTCTTCAAGTCTCTCTCTTTCTCCCGTCCTCCCTTTCCACCCATTCCGCCCACCCGTTCGACCGAGGGGGATGCGAGGGTGTCACCGGAGAGGGGGAGGGAACTGGTTTGCGTCTCCTCTTCCTCCCGCGGTGGGAGGGAGAGGGCAGAGAGATCCCATGGACTCCCGGGCAAGCGCCTCGGGGCCGTCGGCACACTTAAGGGACGCGGCTTTTATCGCGGCCGGTGATCGCCGCAAGTAACAGAGCGTGACGGGGAAAGTGGTCGAGATGCGGTTCCACCGTTTCGCAACACGCTCCATACGTGCCGGAGCTTAGCAAGGCATGATGGGAGTTAAAGGGGCTGGGATGGGACGAGCGGCTAGGGGGTGGTGGCGGAATGGCGGGGAGGGGGAGAGGGGGGAGGGAGGGAGAGGAGGAGACGAAGGGGTAGAGATGAAAAGAGAAAGAGGGAAAGAAGAGTAAGGTGGAGAGAGCGGGAGGGGAGGGAGGAATGTAGGAAAGGGCGAAGGGTGGGTGAAATGAAGAGTGGGCAGAAAGTGGAGAAGAGGAATAGGAGGACAGGTGGAGAGGTGTAGATTCAGAAGAGGAGGCGGAGAAAAGTTGGTAGATAAGAGAGAGTGAAGAAAAGGAATATAAAAGGTGATAGGGAAGAAGAGAAGAAAAAATTGGAGCTGACGCAATGTGAAAAAGTGCGTTTTATTTGTTGAGGTTTATTTAAAATTGTAAAATTAAAATTCTTTATATGACATAGCATATTTATATGACATAAGGTAGTTTATTCAACACTTAAATTTAAAATGTTAATTATCTATAGCATTTTCTCAGAATCTGACTGAAAATTAAGGCACCCCCTGCCGCCCACCAATTTTTCAAAAAAACATTTCTTCTTCAGTGTTACAGTGTTGAAGGTCGCATAAAAATAATGAAAAATTTAACTTGCCCTCTATAACAATTTTTTCAGAATCTTAATTTTAAAATGTTGAAGGCACCCCCTGCCGTCCAACGATTTCTCCAACAAAGCTATTTGTCAGCGTAATAAATGCCATCATAGAACAGATACAACCTGCAAATTTTAGTCTTCTATCTCTTATTCTTTACTTGCTATTTTAATTTAACCAGTGGTACAGACGGATAGGCAGAACGAAAACATAAGCGCGACCATTAAATGAAACGCGCCAAAAAATACAGGGTAAACAAGAGAGTGGGAAAAGAAAGTGGGAAATGGAGGAGAAGCAGGTGAAAGAGAGACGAGAAGCGATAGAAGAAAGGAGTCGAAGAGGAAGGATGGAGGCAAGAGAAAGAAACGGATTGATGAGGGAAAGAGGGCCGAAGGTGTGTATGTGTGAGAGAGAGAGAGAGAGAGAGGGAGAGTGGGAGCGTAGGGGGAGTAAAAACGAAGTATCGAGAAGTATAGGAGATGAGTATGAGAGGTAAGGAAGGAGGGGATTGGAGTTAGGGAATAGCGGAGGGAGATCTAGATCAAGCCTCAGGTTGTGTTGGGAAGTGAATAAGGGATGGGGATGAAGACGGAGCTAGGATAGGAAGATATTGGCGGGGATGGGAGAAGTCGGGAGGCGTGCACGCACGCTGTGGTCGTGGTGGGGTGAGGAGGGATCGTTGTGCGGCGAGGATGGCTTGGAGGGGTGGGGGTGAGGGGAGGAGCGGTGGATGGAGAGGCGGCTTGTGTGTGGATTGGATCGGGTTTTGGTCCGAGTGTGTTGGAAAGGTTCTCGCGAAAGTGATTGGAAAGCAAGAAGGAATGGGGTGGGTGGGGAAACGAGTTCATCGCGATCCATCTTTCGAGTGAGAAGGAGTTATTGATACACTAATCATTAGAATATGAGCTTTGCGGTCGTGCATAACTGAATGCGTAATGAATGTGATTAATGTGTATCGAGTAATGAGGGTTTGGGGCCCGGAGAATATGCATTCGGACCGTTAAAATAAATCATATGGTATCCACCTACTTAGCTTCATTGTCGCTCAACAAGATATTTCTGAGAGATTTGATATCTTCCGCTTTTCTAAAATCGAAAAAGAAACCAATGAGTATAGCAGGGAAATTCATTTCGTCATCATTCGGTTACCGTGATATAAAAATTCTATCTCGCTCTGAGTGTTTACTTTCACTTTTTCTCATGCTCCTAATGGAATTTATGTATTTAACCGTTTTCGCGTCATATTTTCCGAACATTAAAACTCATGCAGCGAGGGAACGTTTTGTCTGAAACAGGATATTAATATTTCATCTCTGTTATGAATTCCGCTGGCGTGATTCCTCAACCTTTCTGGTGTATTAAACTCCGGTTTTTGTCGTCCTTCAAGTTGCTTCTAATTAATTTTTGGATTAAAATATATTTCCGTATCGGAATCTTAATAATTTTAAAGTAGCAAGTAATATAACATATAAAATTGTTAGTTCGAGTTTTTATAACAGGTGAAACGTGTTTTATTACATGGCGATATAAAGAAGAGGTATAGTTCACTTAATAGCCATAATATTTTTAAGGAATAATGAGGTGACAGCTTACAGTGTAAAGTCATATCATTCATATTCATAAAAAGTGGACATCTCTTGCGTCAGACTACTTCAACCTTAAGGAAAACAAAACAAAACTTCCTCATTACAATTGATTATTCTCGATTTCTGCGCGTCGTGTAAGCTAAATTACAATCTTGCTGCACCTTCCTACAAATAAATCATAGTTAAATAATTAACACGAGAAGCGGAAATTTACCACTGGTCGTTTATTCTCGCAAATTTCATTCCAAGCGGGTCAAATTTTCTCAAAGAAAAAGATAACATTTCGACATAAAAATTTATTAAGCTCATATCGACACTCATGTCTCTCTAATATTTAAATTGATGAATTCCACCAATTCGCTAAATATATGACTGTAGGAGTGCATTATTTGCAATTTCATCGCTGATATATAAAACAATCATAAAAAATAAGAAATTATTTTCGTCAATTTTAAATGGTACTCAATTTTCTAGGATAATTTAAAACAAAAAAGACAAATGCTAGTTATACATATGTTGGTATTTACGGTAATATCTAAAAAAACAAAAATTGCCATCTTTTATAAAGTGCATTGACACGCGTGTGACAGTTAAATAACCCGTCAGTGCAGATGACTACCTGTCAGATTGGTTCAAATAATCTTTATAATGTAATATAACGTTATATATCTTATTAGAATGAACTTAAGCTAAATGTTTCACCGTGTCAAACATTAAAACGAGAAATAATCCCATTTTCGCCTAAATATCGGCTTACATTACTTACCACGACATATAAAGATCATAACAGGAGAATGAAAAGTTATGTCAGTGATATTCTCTCCCTGCCACACACCAATTACGATTGCTTGAAGAGTATGTATTCAGATTCAAATTTTTATCTATTATTTCTTCAAGAAATTTATTTTTAGATTTTTAAGGAACTGTTTTCTCTAAGATTGCTCCAAGGACATGAAAATTCATTTTGCCACACGGAGGCACAGCTTAAAGTTAAACCTATGCAACATGGTTGATTTATATGAGAACAATTCTGACTAATACCGTCCTCCGTTGCTTCTGTAAAGGGTAAAAAAATAAACTTTTGAAACAATCTAAAAAGTGTCCTGAATCAGAAATGCGTCACCGCCGTCTTTACGTATGGCAGTATCCTTACCGCTGGAGGCAAAAGAGTGAGACGATCATTCCTTCTCCTGTTAATCTTACGGAAACCGTTCTAATTACCTTGAACATGTCTTATCCCACGGTTCATCACGTTCTAGCGCCTAGGTAATTACGAACGCCAACTCATATACGCTCCCGTTGATATAAATTATCCACCCCGTTATTCCCAGCAATACGCTCCCAACCAATTCAACGCCCCTTTCTCATCTTCTCCTCTCCCAATCCCCTCTTTTTCTATCTCCTTCCCTCCCTCTTCCCTGTCTTTATCCTTCCTTCTCTCTTCTTCTCCATACATCCTCTCCCCGCTCTCATTCACCCCTACACTTGTTTGTTATCCTTGTAATTGTCTCTCTTTTTCTTCTTATCATTTTGTACGCTATTAATACGCGCCGCAAGTTTTCGCACGTTCCCCTTCTCCTTTGGGCGTTTTCCTACAATGGGGGGTTTCCCAAGGCGAAGTAGCGTGCATAGCTAAACTTCTCTTTTCACTTCCAAACATGTACTATAATGTGTTTGTTTATTTATTTCTTTCACTTTTCTTGTCTTTTTGTATAATGTACGTAAAAAGAATTATACCGAAGAATTGATAATCTCAATCTTTCCCCAATGGAGAAGATTATCAGTTTTTCTAACTAGCTTCCAAAATTCTTCACCCAAATCCCACTCCTCCTCTTCCCTAACGTCAACAATTCTATCGCACATGAACCGTTCGCCCAACAAATCTCTCTTAACCAATCCTATTATTATAGTATTTAGCTTCTTCTAGCAGTTAACAGGTCCTCTTTCCCTGCCTCATTCCTCCTCCGCTCTCTCTCTCTCTCTCTTCCCTCTCCTCTTCGCCTCTCTTCTTTCTCTCCCACATGCTCCCATCAGCTGACACGAGGGATGTGAAGCAACGCCAGGGAGAGGGCAGTCATTAATTCGCCAATGAGCGACCGGTTCCCTCCTGAGGAATCCAGCGTCTCCCAGACAATGCGTAATGTTCGGGCCATAAAGCGTGGAATGGGACGGTGAGAATGGAAAGGGAGGGGTGGATTCTTCTACGTCTCCATCTGAGGGGGAGGCGGGGTGGAATGGGGAGGGGCATTCGTGGAATGGGGTGGGATGGGATGGGGGACGAAGGGTGGGTGCGGGTTAGAGGGCGGGGAACAGGAGGGGAGAGGGGTTTTTCTGATCCTCCGGGCTAACGTAAATCATGCGATGCCTGTTCTCGAACATCCGGGCGACGTTTACTGCATCCGCTGCACCTGCCTCCGATATGATCCATGGCGCAACGAAGATTCGCAACGACTATAAAGTACAAGGCACAAGTTAAGATCGTCTTAGGGAGATGAGAGGAGGGATTATCTTTAGGGTTGATGCATTTCCCGCTCCAAATCTGAGTAAAGCAACGCAAAATGCCCGTAATTTGCGCGTGGCGAATTTTTACGCAAAATCCTTTAATTTGGCGTAATATTTTCTTTCCTCTTAAAGTCGTGTTTTAATTCACGCTCATATCGCGAATAATTACGTGTGTTATATGATGATGATCTACATAAACCATTCATTAAACTGACGGAATTTTTCTTTCTTTTCTTTCCTCATTCATATTTTTCCATCCCCTAAATTCTCAAAAACTTTTCATACATGCATTAAACCATTCTCAAATCGACGCATGAGTCAAGCCATGGAATTTTTTTCCCATTTCTTTCGTTTTGAAATCCATTTACTGGCTATTTCCATCTATCCTCGATATTGAGTAAATTCTTAAATATGAGAATCCAGACTTTCCTACAATCGTACGATGTCATTAATTCGTTCGTTCCTTTTTACTCCACTTGCCGAGACAGAGGAGACTGATCGGAATCTTGGAGATAAGGGATAAGGTTGGGTCAGGCTGTGAGCTGGGTAAGGCATAAGTAAGGCAGAGAAGAGGGAGGATGTGGAAGGGAGAGAGAGAGAGGAGGAATCGGAGGCTGTAGCAGGTGTAGGTCGGAGAGAAGTGGTCTTAGGTGTAGTGGTACGGGGAGCCAGAAGGGATGGGTGCGTACGGTGAGCAAGGTTATATCACGGATGTGAAAATGATCCAATTGTCGTCGTTAAAAAGAAGTTCGAAACAACTTCCCATAGGAAGTCCTTTCACATAGTTTACCGCGATATTAAAAAAATACTTTATTGAAACAAAAATATTCCAAGTGAGCTTATTTTGCCAACAAAATGAGTGTTCTCATCCAGATTGTTGTAGTTTATAAATATTTTTCTATCTTATTTATTAAAAGCACCTTAAAATTTGAAGTCTCTACAATATAAAAATCAATTTATTTCGAAGAATGCAATTTAGTAGGCTGAACTTAAACATCGCTATTTTAAATGGATTGTTCTATTCCCAGCTCGGGAAAAGGAAATTCTAGAGCGCATCCCGTCGATGGTTAAATCCATATAGGATGTTTACCAGACACTACGTTTCGGTTAAAAAATGCCGCGCGGGACATATTAAGTGTGTTCGTCGTCGATATGCGACAGAAATTGCCGAAGCGTATCTTCGAATCCCAAACGCTCTGACTCTCTCTATATCCGCCTATTCATTCCCAAAGACGTCGCCCAGGTCGAGTTACCCGCATCCATCAACCGTCCCACCATCCGACAGGCACTCATATCTTCCGCCGCGCGCCAAACAGGGCATACCGAGGCGCTCGATCCGGTCCCATCAACTAATGGATTGCTTTAGCCCACTCCATTAGGAGGCGTCGAAAGTAAGAACCGACGCGATTTAATCCGCCGGAAAGGAGGTCTTACACATCGACGCCACGACAAATAAACATCTTCTCGAGAGACAAATTCTCCGATGGGCGCCTCCTTCCCATTCCTCTCACTCATCTCTCCCCCGCCCCTGCCTCCCAATAGCGCCATTCTTCTCATTCCCTTTTTTTCACCCCCTCCCTTCACGATCTCATACAACGCTAACCCTTCGTAGTGCGATGTCATCGACCTCTCCAACAATGTGATGCAGATGACCCAGACCGCTTCCTCCCCTACCCAAACCGCCTCTCCCCCTCCTAGCTCCTGGAATGAGTGGGACTATTCCCTCACCCTCTCAATCCCCATCCCTCTCGGACTTTGACGTCCTCCCCCTCCCATCTGTCGCTCGCTCTGCAGACTATACCCCACCCTCTCCGCTCTGTCACCCCTCAATCTAGCTTTCGTCCCACGGACGCCGAAATATTTATCACTTCCCGACCCTTCTCTCTCTCTTTCCTCCATCCGCACTCTTGAGTCTCATCCCCTCTCCTTCTTTGCTCCGCCAAATGTTCCCTTTTAATATTTGGACGCACGATCAAACTCGGGTTTCAGGCAAGGAAATTACATGTGCTCGGTGGTATGAAAAGTCATCGGGAATTCATCACAACTATTTTTCTCATTTAAGCCGAGAATCATCACTAAATGACCTATCATATTATGTATTTTAAGATGATATTTTTATCTTGGAAAATAATATGAGTTTCAAGATGAGGATGAAGGAAGAATAATCATTAAATGTGCCCATTCCTAGATAGAGAGGTATATGATGGACAACGCAATATTACTTAAGGAGCTATCTGCAAGTCTTTTCTAGATCCCGCTATCATGTATATCACCACCGATGACGGCTCCCTTGAAACCGAAATACGAATCTAGTTTTCCATCATTTTTATTGCTATGCGAAAGACACAATTTTTCTATTCTTAACAGGAAAGATGAGGAAGCTAAAAGTAGATCACAGTAGTTCAGCTTTTTCCATCTCTCGCACTTTTTATGAAGCGATTTTTTTCGCAGAGCGCTGAAAACGAACAGAGACAGCAAAACCTCGAGTTAATTCAATCAGAGCAAGAGAGGAAAGATACACGCATCATGAAAGGCAGACGAGTTCTTTACAATTTACGTAACCACGTCATAAATATTTATGGCTTGGAATAATTTATAAGCGCTTCAGAATAATATATCAGAAGCGATGTCAAGGAAATATTGAATAATTATTGATTTGCCGATTTATTTCATAATCAGTACCGATTAATAAAGCGATCAAAAGTGATTTAAAACGTACTTCGCTTGGATTGAGTGGTAGAAATATATTATTTACGTTCCCGTTCGTTCCTTCGCCGTAAATTATCAATTTCTTTTCGTTTACGCACGCTGCGTGTATACGAAAGGACAACAAGATAATCCAAACAGAACTTATGATACCTACTTTCCATTTAATCAGTTATTTAATACTTATATTGGCTTTAATAGCATTAAAGTCATCGCGGATATGTAGCTCTTTGTGTTCCCAAATTTCATAATTGAGCTTTAAAAAAAACTACAAATACATTCAAACGGAATATTAAATTGATCACGCGTATTTGTGCGGCAAAAATGACACGTATACGTATTAGAATATACCGAATCTGAGTCCAACAATAGTTGTTGCTATGGCAACACTCTCGTAATGGGTGATAAAAACTGCAAAATCGTCAGTATTTAAGCGAAATTCTAGGAAATTAAAACTATATGCTAAATAATCTGATAAAAATAAAAATTTTCATTCCTTTCCTCAGTGAATAGTACAAAACTCGCTCGAACATTACAATTCTAAGATATTTTAATATGCAAGAGAAAATTACCCTGCACGATGGATTTGAGTTTTCCCATGTAAATGAAATGGGAAGGATAGTTCCTGGAATCGAATCCGAGACTTCAATCTTCGCAACAAAAACTATCCTCGGGAGCTCGATCCATGTAGCAAGAGATGTCCACCAAGTTTCATGAAAATCGGTCTATGGGTTCAAAAGTTAATAGGGGGCAGACAGACAGACAGACAAAACGACAAAACTATAAGCCTATTTCCATTCTGGAAAGTAGGCTAAAAATTGTAATGGAATTCTTTCTGTGTTTATTTTACAACACTAACCATCGAATTCGTTATTCACCCCGTTTTTAAAGATTTATTAGCCATTGAAAATATATTTTATGAGATATGACGGAAAGTTGATTTTTTTCACCAGTATAGTGGAATTCCTGATTAGATTATGTGCGCTATTCATACCATTTTCTTTGTCCCAAAGTTCTTAATGCCAACCATCATGAAAATCCACCGAGTAGTCTCGGAGATGATACAAGCGGACGGACACGACCTGACCATAAGGCGTTCATTTATTATTTTTTTCAAAGGACGCCTAATAAAATAGAAACGACATATTATTTTTCTTCGTGACGACAACTGGACGTTATCAACCGTTAAATATTCCTCGCTGGGGCGCTTTCATTTCGGAATTATTTTTTCCAGCGCGCGAGGCACATGAATTCGCCGATGACTCTTCCATAACTCCGTGGACAGCAGCCGTGCCCTCGAATTTCGAGATCCAGGACGACCTCTCACGTCAGGGGAGAATTCTCACCCCGTCGCCAGCCCCCGCACTCGCTCCTCGGCTCATTTCGCCCACGTACCCCTCCCCCATAAACAGAGGACAATCTGCGGTCGCATACAGCGCAATTTCTCGACATCGTTAGAGAGGCTTAGTCAGCAGAAAGCGAGAAGGACTTAGGAGAGCAGGAAGGCACACGAGGATTAGGGAAGTCGGAGAAGGAGCCGGGAATAAGAGAGGGATGGTGCGGAGGAAAAGATTGAAAGGAGAGGGTGGTAGTGGAAGGCGGAAGAGGGAGTCGGAGAGGCAGAGGGAGAAAGGCAGACTGGAGGAGGAGTTGGGGAGAAGTGGACAAGGAGGGAGGTGGGGCAGGAAGGAGGGGGATTAAGGAAAGGGAACAAAAGTTGAGAAAGGAGAGGACTTGCGCAGAAAATCCGCCCAAGAAGATAAAGTAAATCCAGTTTATTTTTGCCGTACACATGACTTAAACACCCGGTGAGCAATATCGACAAATTGCATTTAGGAAATTCTTCGGGCACAATGTTTGCGTATGTGGTTGGTTCATGATGCACGAAGGAATAAAATCCACTTGGGAAGGGTCCACGTTGTGGAGAGATTCCATAAAACTGATAAAAGACTTACCTGATGATGCTGTAAAAGGCGAAACCGGTCGATTAAGTCTTTGTTTAGCGAAAATTACAATAGGTCTTTCATTACTATAATGAAGTAATAATTCGATTATAATTCTCATAAAATGTTTTAGAAGTTTTGAAAAAGTAATATCAAGAAGAAGAAATAATAAAAATATCAGCTACGGTTAATAAACGATTCAAAAAGAGAATTAGGAGAAGCAATATGCGACAAGACATTTTTGAATTATTTTTTTTACAGTATAGGAAAATGCATGTTTGTCTCTTGTGAAACACCCGAAGTACGTAGTTACTCCAATCTCTCAGCCTGCTAAAGACGGTCATTCTTTTATGTTTTGTTTCTTCTTTTCTCTCTTTCCCTCCATCTTCGCCAATTTTAGTCGCACAATTAATCAATTTTCACATTTCTCGTATTCTCTTTCATTCATCATCTCTCTCCAGCAAACTATCTTTATCTCTTCATCAATCTTACACTTTCTTTCTTCCTCTCTCAATTTGCCTCTGTATTTTCTCCATTATTGCTCTTTTTATATCTTTTATTTCAAGAATCAATTATTCTTTCCGTCTATCCCTTGCTCCAACTTTCATTTAACTCTATCGGTCTCACCCTATATCGTAATCGTCTTTTTATTTTACACCTTTATTTAGGTCTCTTCATCTATCTTTTCATTCTATACGACAATCATCATTCCCCCACTTCGGTAGCGGAACTACAAATTTTCGCCCTCTTCTCCCTCTCTACGAAAATAATTTTTGGACCCCTTCACAATTCGTGCTTTAATACAATATACAATCATGCCTCGATTTAGCGCAACCGTTTGTCCATCACTGACTTTGGCGCTGAAGCGGAGGTGGTGGTAGATCGTGGTACATATATGCTTTCTCTATGTAATCGTAAGGTGGAAGTTCTGTTCATAACGATTCATGGGGTTGTATGCGGGTGGAGCCGCTAAATCGGGGTCTGACAGTATAGGATTAGATGTACCTGCAGGGTCCTCTAAATCTATCGGCACCCAACGGTCGCAGACTCTGCGGTATTATAGTTCCGCTACTGCAATACTCATATCTTTACTTTCACGTTTATGCACTTCCAATTCACTTCCTACATCATGGGAAGAAAGGGTCTATTATATACAATCTCACCCAAAAATTAAGACGTTTCATTCCATCCCTCACTTTTTCTATTTTCCTCTTTCTTCATCCATACCCACTTTCTTCATCCATTCCCTCTTTCTCTCCCTCTCTCTCTCCATCCATAGTCTGGGATTTGCGACCCTCACGGCAGCGAAGGCACAGCACGACGCTCACTTGCTCTTCCAATGCCATCTGGCGGGTGACGTACGCTGCGCGCATTCGCCGGGCCAATCCAACGCCCCAGATAGGTCTGGTGTGCACGAACTCGCTCACGAAGAAATAAATGAACGCGCCTTCTTCAGAGGATTGGCCATCATTCTCGCCTGGGTTCCCCGCTGACTGCACGAGCGAAGCTCTAGTTACGACAACATCCCGGCGGTGGGTCACAAGCCTCCTTCGCCACCGCCCCCGCCGCCCTTTCTTCTTCCCCTCCTCCCCCTCGCCCCGACCCCCTTCGGTAAAGCCTCTCTTTTTACGCCCCCCCGCTCGCGGTACACCGCGCACCGTGAGAATCAAACGCACATTTCATCGGGATTGCTATTTCACTTTTCCCGCAGTTCCCTAAGAAATATTATTAGATGCCGCATGCGAGAAGTGCGAGCGGAATGTTTGGTTGGAGTGCAAAGTGGAAGAGATGCAGCCGGAGAGAAGAAATTTATAAATTCACTCCGAATTAATTGCGTATTCCTTTTCAAAACTATTGCTCCGATAAATTAGTCGGTATCCTATTTGCAAACTGGACACGTAATCTAAATTGGAGTTATTATTTTACATGCTGTGTCGCGCCAATAATCCAAAAGATGTCTTTTCATATTCATCCTCCAGTGCGTCTTAGTGAAAAGGTATTCTTTCTCGCTTAAAACGATTGTTTACTATCTATTTTAAATCTGTATAGATGCAAAGGGCCACAGAATTCGTTAATATTTTTGTTAAATGATTATTTTACGTTGAAGTGTTCATCACTCGTCAAGTTAGCTTTGACACTAGTGTAATTGTCGATCAAGAATTGGTCATGAATAAGGTATTAAATTTTAAAATAAAAATATTTCAAGATGCAGACTTATATGCTCATTTAGACTTTAACTATTTTAAAGTATCAGTATAAATAAACACATCCATGACAGATCACCAATATTTAATGAAAGCTTTAAAAGTTCATGTTAGTTTTATCGTTATTATTATACATTAAAATGAATTTAAAAGTCGATTAATGTTGCTTACATAATTTCCCATACCTTTTGCTTTGAACAACGTAACACAAATTATGGCTGAATACAATCAACAGCGTGATAGAATCATATAAAAAGACTATTATTTTATTAAATTATTTTAACATAAGGGTTTTATGAATTGAGAAAACTTCAAATATTCAACATTAAAAATGTTCTTGTCAGATATAACCTCTTTTATCCATCATATATTTTTATTTATAGCGACTTTTAAAAGCTCGCATAAGATTTTAGCGCTTTCTCCAAGCTGTCTCGAGGAGGTCATGAGTATTAAGAAGACTGATCTCTTCCATTGGTTTGGTCTCGTCCTTCAACATTAAACACGTTCGATACAATCGACTTATGTCTCCCCTGCGCTAAAGTGATTTTTGACAAATCGTTTTCAAGGCTCAAGTTGAATTTTACGAAATTAAAAACTGAACTCGAAAACCATTCTGGTTATCTCAAAATGGATTCTCTCCCAATTATACTTAATTAACTTAATCCAAAGCGCAATTATTTCTTATAAATCATAAATTTTCAAAGTTATTCAAAAAGTACTTTGCAACTAACATTTAAATCAACCTCTGATCCGAGAATGAGTAATGCTTTTAACATTGAGTCAAACCAATAATTAGGCAACGGATAAGTTGTAAGGGAATATTCAATATTTGCACGCGAAGGGAAACGCGTTCAATTCGCAGCAATAAATATGCGACATCTTAAAATTCCGCAACATTGTGGAACATGTTGTTGATGCTCTTGCTCGGCAAAAAGAGACTTTTTATCATAACCACCGCGGCAGTTGCGGATTTATCTACTGGAACTGAGGCCGCAGACGTCCTCGTAGGGTCAGTAACTGTTCTCCCTCTCTATCTCCCACCTCTTTCCTCTCTCTCCGTTCTCTCCTCCCCACTCGTCCCATCCCTCAGGGTGACAGGATGTAAATCGCCAGGGAGGAAGAGGGAGAAGGGATGAAGAGAAGGGCTGGAGAGGGTGAAGGGAGGGAGGGGGTGCAAGAAGAACGAGGAGAAAGTCAGTGCGACATCTCAGCGTGTCACCCGCTTAACCCCTCAATTCCTCCCCTTCCCCTATCTCCCTCTCCCCCCCCCCCTTCCCTCCTCGCTGGCGCAAGACACTTTTCCCAGACCTATGCACCTTGGTGCCCAGCGCGTTCCTGAATGCACGTGGCTTGTCCCTTGTCACCATAGATCTACGATATAGCTCCTCCACCTCGCCCGCCACCCGCCCCCATCGAGAGCACGCCGCACCCACCCCCTACATCCCTCCGCTTCGCATATCAGCCGCCTTTTTCCTCCCTCTCCCTCCCTCCATTCCTCCGAGGGGAGATTTACTCAACGTCGCCCCACGAGGAAACTCCCATCCACCCCCACGGCAAAACCCCCGGAGGCTCCCCCCCCCCTTGCCTCCCGACCTCGCCCATCTCCTCCCCAGCATCTTTCTTCCCTTCTTGCCCTCTACCGCTTTCCACGCCTCTTCCTTCCTCTATTCCATCTATACTATTTGACACATCGAGATGCCTCTTAATTTGCCTCGCTAACCGTTATTTTATATCGCCGTGCTGGAAACCCATCGTGCTGAGGCGCGAAGTGAGAGACGAGCATACGATTAGGACCGCTCACGCTAAATCGGAACGCCGTTTGGCAGCAAACCAACGGGACGGAGGAAATGCCCCGCGGAATAGTTGTTTTCGAGGTCGATTGGATGGTCAACTTCGTCCCTTTTTTATGATTAATAATCTTTATATTAGCTTGACCGCTATTTTTATATGTATATATGAATGTCTCCATCATTCCAATGACTTGGCATTAAAAAACGGCCATATTTTACCCAGAAAAACTTTTGTCACCTTTGGGACTTGATTTCAGGTCCCTTGCTTCTTGACTCCACCTGCACCAACTTTCCTCGTAACAGAACAACTATTTATTTTAGCAAAACGGAAATTTAGCTTGAAAATATTATTCAATATGTTTTCAAAGGATGATTGAGTTGAGCTGCCAAGTCGAGTCTTGTACTATTCTGCGGATAAAGGAGAATATTTTTCATGTAATATAAAAGATATTCATATAAATTTGTTTTTTTAAAACCATTCCTTGTTATACCTTATCTTGATGAACTCATCAGCTTCGTAAATGATTATCAATTTAATGATTTCTGCTCGCAAAGCGGCTTAGTTCTCCCAACGAATGCGGAATTACCGCCGCGAAAACAGTTATGATGTAGACTGTCGAAGGAGGAAATTATCCGCATGGCGACGAATAGGATATTCACTCACTCTTACGCGGAGAATTCTGCGGAATTCTTCAAATAGCTAAACGATCGAATTATTCTGATGGCTTTTTCGTGTTCGTTTTCAAGGACATGAGTTGCTCCTTCCTCTTGAGAGATATGAAGCAAGGAGAAAGGAACGAGTTGGATAGCCATCGGAGAGTGATGCCAATGATAAATATAAAACATTTGTCTGTTACTCTTTCTCTGTTGCACGATGGCCCAATTTACGCAACTCGTTTGGACAGCCGATGCGAATAACTCGAAATATTTTCCAGCAAAAATATCGTCGCATATCCGTAATTCCGTAATCTCGGTCGCACGAAGCCGAGCTGTAGTTCCCTAGCTCATCCACAAGGTTTCGCACCACTGTTTGGAATGGAGCTCTCGTAAAGACATCACGCACCTCGGTTATCGACGCAGCAAACTATGAAAGGTAGTTATGAGCTGGAGAATCACACCGTACAACTGCTTCCGCAACCGCATCTGACAAATGACGAGCGATATTGCGACCGTGGTTGAGAAGGAGCGCGATACGGTGTTAAATGAGATGAAAAAACCATTTGCATAAAAAGCCCTCGCGCCACGCCGAAGTAATTAGCATTTATCTTGATTCCTCTCAAATGTTTTAGTAATAAAATAAAGGATTAGGGAATAAACAAAGCATTATAGGAGTATTATATAATTTTTATGTGGGAAATTAAAATTCTAACAGAAAACGGATTTAAACTTTTCGAAACAGGCATTGATAGGAAGCCTAATTATGCGATTTGTTAAGGTAATTATAACGCGATAAAGATTTTGGCTATTTTCTGAATAGCCTGTCTACTGATGGTTTTGCCTAATATAAGCGCGCGATTCTTCCAATTGTTGGATTTACTTAGAGATACCCAGTTTAGAATCTTTGCAAATTGCGGACTAACTAGGGAATACATTCCGACTCACTGTCAGTTTTGCGCCAAGCCCTGTTTTCTAACAGCCATTTGGCGTACATCCAGAAGGGATCCACCCTCCTTCTGGAGACCAGGGATTCTCTGCTAACGGCTTCAATATTTCTCTCTCTCTCCAAGCAACGCTACTTGCAATCGATTTTTTCGTTTGCTGAAAGTATTACCTATGTACATATGAAACCTTCAATTACTCTAGTACACTGACAGGCGTCGAAAACCCGTGTCATGAACTGCCCACTCAGTCCTTGTTACCGTTACATTCTTTAATGCTCTACATTTATTTTATTAACACTCCGACGCCGAGCATAATCATCATAACACGAACACCGGAGATGGGTCCCAAAGGACCCAACATATTTTTAGCAATCACATGTTCACATTTTAAATTTTAACTAAAGCAAATTTCTTATTTATCATAAATATTTTAAAATTAAACCAAAGGGGCACCACTAACGGTAAAAATAAATTATCCAGATTTCAAAAAGAAGTTTCATTGGATTTAAAATAAGTAAAATATTTTAAAATATAATTAATAGGATTCGGGTTCTTCAATTGAAAAACAGTACCCGAGGCCAACGCCGTACCGCTCTTGCGCACAAGTATTTTCGAACTAATTTATCGAGGATGCCTAACACTATTTTAGTTTTATTATAAAAAAGATTTATCTAGGGTTTAAATTTATTTTCTTCATCTGAAATATCGTGGTCATGGTGCATGCTAGAAAGTAAAATGATACACCACGCAGTGCATAGAACGCAAACAACGGAGATGGGTATATCGGGACACAGGAAGGAATTTGCGTTGGATACAAAGTACACTTTTATGCTTGTCATTGAAAATATCTTCAATTTGACACATGTTAACTCACAAAAGAATAGCAGAAAGTCAAAATTGTAGATACAAGCTATACTCATAAAAAAATAAAAATTACTAGAATGGGGTCCTTTGTAAGGTCCTGCGTCCGAGTGTGAATTCTATATAAAATACTTGTATATTCCCTTTAACTCTCCAACGGTTCGAAGAACTCGAGCATTATTATGCACATACAATAACGACAATTTTTGTTATGTAGCTTCTTATTTTTATTTATGTATGACAAAAACTGGATCAATTTTCATTAATTTATGTTATTACGCATGTGATTACCTCTAAATAACCTCAATGAAGAAGATGCAAGGGTAGTATAAATATCACACAAGTTGCTTATTTTGTGTATCATAAAATAAAGTTTTTTGATATCCATAGCATTCCGAAAACCTCATAGGATCCTAACTTGAAGTATCCGGTTTTCAGGTTTTCAGCTAATTTATGAAGAGCAATTTTTCCATAGTTCTTGTATACAGTTTACTATTTTCGCTCGGTAAAATCAGCAAATTGTTAACGCATTGAGAAAATGATTTGACATTACCCAAATAGGTTTCAGTGAGTAAATTTAGCACTATAATTAAACTTTCTCACTGATAAATATCTAAACAGTTGGGGTATATCGTATTATCAAGTATTTTTTTGTTTAATTCCAAACTAATACGAGTTCTTGCAGCAGTAAGTGTATTTTCCACTTAGAAGTTCAAGAATCTTACTCTTATTTCCGTTTTAAATTTACTTACATAAAATGTAAATAAATAATATCCTGGATTCACCTCCGTTAAAATCAAAGAAAAATAGCACCTCTAATATTGAACCCAAGCCGCTAAATTTAATAAAACTTTAATTTAATTTAATTTCGATTTTTTTAATTAGATACGTTTAAAACACGTAACTGGCACGGCTAAGATGTGTGCAATTGAATTATTATGAGGCTTAAGGACAATGCGTGAAATACATAGAGATATGACGCGCGATTCAAAGGCTAAAATGAAAGAGATGCGGAAATCTGGGCATTTTCTGCTTCAATGTGAGTGGCAGGAATAGAATAGAGGATTGAGAGTAAGAGAGAGAGAGAGAGAGAGAGGGGGGAGAGAGGAGAGGCGAATGGAACGCATAATGGGGAGAGAGAGATCAAGCGGAGAGATAGAAGGGGAATAGTGAGAGTTATTTTTAGACAAGGACAATGATAGTGCAGGAATGGCAGATGGGGGAAGAGTCGGATAGCCGTGATTGATGAGTAACTGGATCGAATATAGGTCTATCACTAGGGAATATTTGATTTCCGATGGCGACTAGCTAACAGATATTCCCCCATCCAACAGTAGTGAAAATCTTGAAAATATTAAGTGAAACAATTGGTTTCACATGCTTTGCACAAACTTTCTCATTCCGGTATTTGTCTACTCCGTAAAATGAATTCACTGGTTACATCAACATGTATATAAGCGTTGGAAATGTTTTCTCGCGATTTGATTTATAGCCACAGTGCATTAGTGGCTCGAGTGGGGATATGGCTGTATGAAAAATCCAAAGTAATGCATGTAAATACTCAATTCTGACTGCTTCATCGCAAATTAATGCACAAATGAAATCGATAAGAATTCACAGTATCATTTCTGTGGATTAATTTTAGTATAGGGTAACTTTAATATTGGATTCCTACCTAGACACACAAGGCCCAAAATACCTTAATATTTTATGAACTCCTCGAAAAAAGTCTAAATTCACATTAAATAATAGCTTCTTGGTAGAGGGACAGATTAATGTTCCAATGCCACTGCATTGCTAAAAATGTCAAATAAAATATTATAGTGGCCATATGGAGTTAGCTCAGATGAGCTTCCCTTTCTTTATATTTGCTCGCGGTCAACGTGACACCTATATATTATGCTGCTAAGTTTATCGAGGACGCCTCTTCACCCAGTTCCTTCGTCCAAGTTGCCGCTTGCCGCATGTGTTTGTTTGCGCGCGTTTATGTTTTTGCAAACACTCATTACCGAGTGATGCCAGGAGACCTATTAAATCATAAAGTCAATTCATACATTTCGGATTAGCAAGTTTACACTATCCAAATCGACAAAGAGACGCAGAAGTAGCGTATGCAAATGAATACGCAAGTAGCGTTAGCGCTAAGTCTGAAATGACTAATATTAACTCGTCGTACTAGCGTGCTGAAGAAGGTATCCTGCGTGCTTTCCTCTTTCTCTCCCTATCTAACCGCCGGATGTCTGTCAGCTCCGTGGTAATGTATTCCATCTGTCATATCGATCAACAGTTTAACATTGCTTAGGTATGACTTTTGTATCCAGACGGGGAAAAAGTTATAACAGCGACGTCAAAAGACTCTCCGTGGCTCTATCGCAGGCCTTAATAGGTTATCCTCTTTTCTATTAATTTTCCTTCTTGTCATCACTGTGCATTCCATCCCTCACCCTCCCTCACATCATCCTCGTATCACCAAGCCCTTTCTCCATCTATACGTCAACCGCCACCCCTCTTCTCATCCCCCGTTACCACTCCCGTCAACCCCCACCCCTCACTCCCTCCCTCCTTATTCCTCTCATCCCATCATTCCTTCCGCTACACCCAGCGCAGCAACTCTCTCGACCCTCTCTTCCTCTCACTCCCCTATCTAACCTCTTCCCCCTTACTCTCTCTCTCTTTCTCTTTGATTTTGATCAGAATGCGATGCTCGCATCGATAAATTCGCGAGAATTCGAACATACCCGCTCCTCGGAGAGATGAGGTCCCTTTCCTCCACCCCTTCCCTCCCTCTCTCTTCGGCCGCCCTCTGTGCCGCCATGAGGACATTCACGCCCGTTTCTGCCGTTTTGAGAAGTCACCGCCGCTGAAAAAAGCACACGTTCTACAAATATGCACGAAACGAAACGCCTTTTATCTGAAATTTTCTTCGCCGTGTGGTTCTTGTGTTTGAGAATAAAAGTAGAGCGTTTGACGGTGGTGTCTACATACTTGGAAAACATTTAACAAGTAGGGAAAGAGATGCTGAAGCAAGGAGTAAACGGCGGTTTTTTCAAAAGAAATTTTAGACAGACAGACGGACAAATCGAGAAACGTACTCAACGAGACAGAATAATGAATCGATTGGCAAAAAAACGAAGTCTCTATCTGCTTTAGTTCAGGAGAAATTAGCGCGTCAGACGGACGGACAAACCGAACGCACAAGCGAATTTTTTTTGTAAAAACGAGTTCTGTTTAACTACCTCACTAAAGGGTATAACTCATGGTTTTCATATTAAGCAGCATAGGACGTCATTGATTTATTAAACTTAACATTCACAATGTCTGCTTTATAATTTATGTAGCAAATTGTTTAAATAATTTCAAGGGAGCCATGTCTATGCGGGAAAGTTATGGCCAGCTTTGTTTCTTCTTCATTAGCTAAACATGGTATGCCTGTTAATAGCTATGCAAGTTAAACTGTTAGGTTCAGCTCACAAAACATTTAGCCCTCAAATTCTTAAAATGTTTAGTTTGTGCATCAGTTTGAAAACGTGAAATAAAATTGGCTCACATATTCCACGCAATAAATTTCTAGAATAATGTATCTTTATGTTATATAGTAAAGGAACCTGTTTAGTACACATAGGATCCTGATATTTACACTGTGTACATAAAAAGGGAAAAGTATCGGATAAAATACGTTTCTATTGAACCGAATTCGATGGTAAACATTTCATGTTAAAAAAAAGACAAAAGTAGGATCGAAGATATTCAGAAGCGAATAGACGACCTCTATAAAATCATATGAATAGAATGTTTATTGGAGTTGAACCGCGCTATAAAAATTTCCCGTTCGGCTCATTCGCATAAAAAATAACAATTTGGAAAATGTGTTTTCGAGATATATATAAATTCACGCGCGAGTCATATAGACTGTTTTACTATGAACGGAAAAAATAAGAATGTGGATTTGAAAGTTCTATAACAAGGATCCACGTCTACTTCGGTATCTTCGTGTGCGAAACAGCTTTGGTTGGATGAGAGAGAGAAAGGCCGAGGCCGTCGGCTACACAGCGAATTCGACCGACGGATAGATTTGCGTACTACTCAAAGGCATATTTTCAAGGGGCCGACATTTTCCAATTCTTCTCCTCGCGTGGGATGGGGGCGAAGGAAGGGGGTAAAATGGAGATTGACGTTGTAAGGGCGAGATAGAGGGTCAGCGGAGAGAGAGAGAGGGAGAGAGTAGCGGGCCGGAGGGAAGAGAGAGAGAGAGAAAGAAGGAAAAGACTATGTCACAAGGTTTCGATTTCGTAAGAGGCGGTCCGAAGGACGAGGGAAGGCGGCGTTGCGTCGCACTGAATTAAGATGCGGGCGTGATGTCCCGGGGCCATCGGAAGGGGGCGCGCATGCCCCCTCCCCTGCCCCCCACTCCTTCTCTCCCTTCTGAAAACCCTTCTATCTTCCCTCTCTTCTGCACCTCTAACACGATTCGCTTCGCGATGCATTTGGTACGCGAATCCGCATTGCTCCAAGACTTGTCCATATCGACCGATGACATGATGCGGGTGACGCACTGGACGCGTCATCGTGACACTTTTCCTCCTTAGTTAATTCTCTTCTTTCGCGCTCTCTTTAGCGTTTTTTTACGTCCTCTTTTCTACATCTACATCCTCCATTCCGGGGAGGCGGTGGCGGAGTGGTTAGAGCGTTGGCCTACCACGCAGCGGTTCGAATCCGGCGGAGGCCAGGATTTTTCAACCTGGGATTGTCCCGTCCCCTACTTGTGTGATTTGAGGAGACCGCGCAAGTCAGCGCTCCGTCCTTCGGAAGGGATGTTAAGCAGTTGGCCCCCTCGGTGCTCTTCGAAAAGAGTGGGCTAATACCGGCGCAGGGTCTCCCTCCTCCCTTGTGTGTGTGTTCGGTGTGAAAGGAGTAATAGCTATAATAATCAAAGAGGATTAGCCAGAAATTTCATAAAAACAAACGAACAAACATCCTCCATTCATCTTTGTTCCGACAGTTTCTCTGCCTATCCCTAATAATCTCACTTTCCGTTCCAGATTTATCCCTTCGCTCCTTCACACTCCCTTTTCTCATAATTCTCTTCCCGTTCCCTCTTTCACTACCATCTCCATCCGACTCCTAACCCAATCCTTCATCAATTTTCCGCTAGCAATTCCTACCTCCTCGACATCTCCCTCTCCCGATTCTTCTTCGTTTTTTCTCAGTTTTCTTCCTCCTTCTTCCCCTTCTTCCAATTACTGCCCCTCCCTTCTCTCTCTCTCTCCTTCTCCATCCTTCTGTAACCCTTCTCTTCGCAAGATTCAGTCGTCACCGCTCTCTCTTTTCCTCTCTCCTCGTTCTCCTCTCAATCTCTCTTTCTCTCTCGGAGATGGAGATAAAAGGAGAAGTCACTCCAACTCCGGCGTGCCTCACTCGTCGGTTTCTTTGAGCTCCCTCTAGATGGCGTCCCAATCGGAGCGCCTCGAGTAAGGTGCGGACTAATTGCTTAGTGAAGAGAGAAAGAGGAGAGAGAGAGAAAGGGAGAGAAGCGAGTGCGGTGACACTCTTCGTTCTCCTGCAAGGAGGGAGGAGAGAGAGAAAGACAGGCGTTTGGAAGGACAAAATGGCCCGTGAGCGGCTCCCCACCTGTTATTACTTCCACGGCATAAACATCTCCATAGAAGACGCGACGCGGTGTGAAATATTATAATTAAAGAGCGTGGGTTAAAGCTGGAAGTGCGATAAAAGAGACGCCGCGAGGCTCACTATGCGGAACCACATGTCAAAATCCGATGGAATAAACAGCGTTAACGTTTTCACTACCTCGCGGACACAGAAAAGTTTTGTTTCGATCTGCGTCACCATATCCACGATCTGTTGTCCATAAGATAACCTGGTGAGCACCACTGCCGTACAAAAGAGAGAAAAGTAAATATTGGTTTTATTTATGTTAATCAATCGGAGTTATAAAATTCATTATTCTATCGTTTATGACACCTAGGATGAGAATGAAGTCATAATAAAATAAATCATTCGAATGCGAGCAAAAAGAAGGTTTATAATGAGTGAAATGTTATTCTAATGAATAATTTATACGAAATTGGATTGCTGGATTCATTTACACTGGTGTGAAGTATTAAAGATGGCCATAGTAATTACTGAGATTTTATAAGATTGATCTATTGTCTGATTCGAGTGATGAAAACTGATTCCCTACGACAAAAGAGATACGTCAAGCGTATTGTAAATTCACTTTAAAAATGCAAATAAACAATCATCAGTTTTATTCCTTAATGTACGTCATCGGCATCTTTTATTTATGTATCTGGCGCCTTCTTTAATTTCCTTGTTTGCTTCCTCACTCTTCATCCCTTTTTAATATAAGGCAGCCCAAAAATTAATGGAACTAACCAACAATGCGTAAATTGAAATTATAACACGTAACTTAAAATCATCCAACGAATTCTTATTCCAATTTTTGTTAACCTTTGACAATGAAGATTTAGGTTATTCGTTTCAAACTAATATTAAACAATTACTACCATTATCATTTATATATTCCATATTGGAGGAAAGAATTCGTAATAATAAAACGTCTGAAGAGCACCCAAAGACCTAGAGTTAATGTTAAATGCTTTTCAGAATGTAAATTGTTTTGTTCTCCAACAATATGTGCCATATTTACAAAATAAACTTATCTTTGAGCCATTATCTTATTTTAAATATTTGTGAACTCTATCAAAGTTTATGTCAAAATTTATTGTTAAAAACTGATTAAAACAAGCGTCCGCTCGATGATTTTTTTATAGGTTATTCGATATTGCACTCCATATCAATAGATCAATTGGGCTTAGATTCATATACTGAAACCTCGTAAGAGGGCTTCTAGATGAAATTAGGATTAAATGAGTACGTTACAAATGTTCTTGCAAACTGTGACTAAGCTGTTGTGTCTATTTGGTAAGTATATATAAATTCAACTTCTCACAAAAACGTATCATCATCATTTAATTAGAATTGAAGCGCTTTACTCTTAAAGAAATAAATTACATTTTTATGATATAATATGTCATTTGTATGGATTATGAAGAGAGACAGCAATCACACTTGTTAATTTATTTTTTCCGACATTGCAGCCTTGACTAAAGAGTCTGTAATGTTTCTGCGAGCAAGATTTCTCTGCTAAATTAATCAACGATTTGAATAAATGAGAAATTATTCTGCCTTTCATTTCCGTGACTAGGACGTTTCAAAACGTAGAAAACGGACTTAAATGTAATTGCTCCGCGAGCAAACGCCGAGATTTGATGCACTCATCATCCCGTGACTAGATTTTGCGAGCGCAATGCGGCATTCACTTGTCACCAGCGCAATCCTCAAAGAGATTTTTCTCCCTCTCTCTCCGCTTCCCTCTCCGGAGTGAAAGGGGTATAGGAATTCCAAGACGACCCGTGAAACTGCGCACTTCAGGGCAGGCGTCTGCTCAAGCGTTTGGTATGACGAGAGAGGAAGGGGAGAAGTAAGGAAAGACGGAGAGAGAGAGGGGGAGAAAATGAGAGGGAGATAGAGGTGGGAATGGACGGGAAAAAGAGGGATGGGGGTAGGTAGATAGGAGAAGTGAGGAGGAATGAGTAACGAAAGAGAGGTAGATAGAAGGAGATGAGCACGGCAGTAAGTGTGAAGGGAGGGAGGGAGAGAGAGAGAAGGCGATGAGAGGGGAGGAGAGAGAGAGAGAGGGAGAGGATGCGGTGGAGATGAAAAAGATCGTGTGCGGGAGATAGGGACGGGAGGGTGAGGGGAGAGGTTGGTTGTGTGGCTGTATCTCTCTTGCCAGTCTTCCTCTCTCTCTCCCTTTCTCTCTCTCTTCTTTTTTTCGACGTCCGAGTCACAAAGTCATCGCGACTCGGACAGCGAGGGAAAGGGCAGAGGAAGGGGGGCGGGCGAGTTGGAAGGAGGGTGGCATGTGGAGTAGCCCCCGGCAATGCATGTCTTCACCCCTTTCCCGCCCGCGCGCTCTCTCTCTCCCTTCCCCCGTCCACTCGCCCTTCGAGCGATTCCCATCCCCCTACTCCTCCTCTCTCCCTCACTCTCCCTCTCTCTCCCTCCATCGCCTCCTCAAAAGGCCTTTCCAGCAATCCAACCTCTACATTTTTTGCCCCGGCAACTCTTCTGCGCCGCTGTCACCCGACAGAGAACGTGTCCGGTTGGTCCACGAAGCTTAACAGTTGACATCACCACTGCCTCCGGGCAAGAACACCGGTCCGCCTCCCCTTCAGCCTCCCTCGACCCTCTCCCCTTCGCCTCCCGCTGTCTCTGCACCGTCCTCCTTTCTCGAGATGCTTCTATTCTCCTTTCTCTATTCATCTCTCTCTTTCTCTTATCGTCCTCTTCGCTCACGACCCGTTGTCTATCGATCCGAAAACCACTTTCATAGAGAGGTCGCCAATCCCTGAATGTGTTCATTCCTTTTGAATGTCATGATTCCTTTGTTCGATTCAAATGCGAGCGAAAACATTCCCTTCTACGCGCTGTATTTGAATTCATTGCTGCGGTTACTGCCTTCGACTTTGAAAGCGCGCATCGCTAAGAATGTGTTTGCTTTTTATGGCGCATTTTTACAGTCTAGACCGCAGCGATGAACTGATTATTATAATAAATTATTAATAATAAAATTATTAATAATAAAAAAGAATGTTTTTGCAAACTTTCTGTTGAAAATTATCTCAATGACTCTGCATTTCATGACACAGTACAGTTATGTATTACTTTGTTTTCATTTTTTGGTGGTTTCATTCTCATGGAGTTTTGTTATTTTCAAACGTATAACTCAAATAGGACGAGTCACTTATCGTTGTAGCGTATCGTTTCATGACCCCCATATCATCTTATTTTACATATAAATTAATGCATCTCTGGCTGACGTATTTCTGCCCATATCTAGAGGAAATGCCATGCGGAAATTCAAAATATACTGAAGTGTTATTGCAGATTCATCAACTTCAACAAAATTTCTTTTTTGAGTTGGATAATATTGATTAAGTATTACAACTCATTTAAGGTTATTATTAAGAAATTATTTATTCTTGATTGAAGAGTTTGCATAACTGCAATTTGTATCGACTCTCTTATAAAAGCATTCAGTCTTTGAAATACTTCTGTTTCACCTCCGCAAAAAAGGTTATTTTTCGCATTAAAATACTAATAGGCCGAAAATGTTTATGTAACGTAGATATGCAATATTATGATACTGAAGTCATAGACATAGTCAAAGTTCTATTCTTAGAGAGATGGATAAATCGAAAAAAATGAGATAGGAATCATCTTGTCGAAAAGAAACGCAACGATAGATAAAGTACTAAACATGAAACAGTAAATTTATGAATTGCCTAATAAGAGCCGTAGAGTTCAATTCTTTTAATATGTCTGAGAGAATCCCATTGGATTTGCAGAACTGTGTAAATATTTTTCGATCGTAGTATGAAATCCAGTTTTATAATTTAATAACCGCCAATTTACCTACAATTTTCAAATATATTTCACAATGAAAAATGGAGTAAATTTTAAATAACACAAATCTAGTTTATTGCAGCAATAATGCGGCCATCGCGCATATGTTTGTTTATTGAAGCGAGTTTTATTTCCTAGAGGTAAGATGGTAGATATAAGGGAACACACACTATTAGATATGTCATTTTATACCAGGGGTCCACAGCCTGGTGCTCGCGAGCACCTCGGGCACGATAGAATGTAGCTTGGTGCTCGCGAAATTGATAAGTTTGCTGACCCCTGTTCTATACCATCATAACTGCATCAATTTTTTCAACGTTACATATTCCAATATTTTCTTTTTTATTTCTATCCCAATACCTTATTTCCCATACCAGGTAACTGCTCCATATAAGCATAACCTCTCGGTTATTCCCCTGGAAGTCACCAACTTCCAACCCAACCCCTTTACTCCCCGTGCAGCCTATAATGTCTCTTCCCCACGCTCTTCCTACGGCCCCTTCAGACAACCAACCCGCCGCCGTAAGCTCCGCTATCCTTCAGAATCTTTAAGTGCCTCTAAACTCAACTATGCCAATACACTACTCTCCTCCCTTCCATATTCTTCTCTCTCTCTCTCTTCCTTTCCCTCTCAGACTATCCCTTCATCCCCTTCTTTTCCTCGACTGGTCAGCACAACGCTTCCCACTCGACGCTCTTCACCCTCTTTCGATCCCGCACAATTCTTTGCATCCCTTCCCAACTCCATCTCTCCCAACTCCAATCTCAACACAACCCCGCCCACTCTCACATCTCTCTTTTAGTATCTCTCCTCTACCTCTCTCATCCTTTTCGAAATCCAGTCACTTCTCAACTCATCCCTCCAGTTAAAAATATCTTTTTGCGTCCCTCGTCTACATTCTCACTGGTTCAAAATGGAAATATTCTAAAGCGAATATTCTATATAGTGGACGGCATTCACAGCTGTGAATGCTTAAGCAGGCTTCATTGGATTTTTCGATTGCTTTAGCGAGTAGGAGAAGTGTTTACACCGCATGTTACCTTTTGTGGTACTGTATTATTGATAGTCGAGTCAATAATATATTAGCTTTTAAAATTCACCAGGGAAGGTTTTAGGGCAATAATTTTAACAAAAATACGAAAATATGAACCCCTTCAGTTTCACGTTAGCATTTATCTTTATTTCTTTGCGGATTGGATACAATCTTTTTGCGGAACGCATGTGGCCCCCAGGACGTATGTTACCGACCTCTTTTCTAAATCACCGGTCCAAAACTGTGGTTCACGCACTGCAAGTAGTACGCGGAGCTTTTCAAATAGTACGCGAGAAATATAACACTGTTCCAGGTAAGCCTATTTATTATTCTTATTTTGTGAAATGCTTTTACTTTATGCTTTATATATCATAATTTTATTTCGTCCATTTGTAATGTGGCCACGACATTTATACCTCAATAAAAAAAAGATACTTAATAAATTTCTGTGACCCTCTCGCGGTGGGAGGTACAGAAAGTCATATAAATTTTTTAAAGTGGTATCCGAAAATAAAAAGTTTGGGAAGCGAATGGCTAGATATCTCCAGTAGCCGAAAAAAGATTGGATAGAACAAGAGTTTAGTCCAGTAACATAGCAGCCGCACTCAGTGGTAATCTGCCGGTCCTTTTTATCTTTATTTTTTAGAATCAATTAACCTTTGTGGCTGAAATACGCGTCTGATTCACCGGACCGCTTCGCGGCTACAGTAGTAAAGATCGTTCACCTACCACTTTCCAACTCCAATCTTTCCCCTCCAAACTTTCCCCACTCGCGCACATTCCTCCCCTTCGCAATTTATGCTACTCCCTCACCCATATCACCCAGTTTTTTCTCATCCTTTCTCCTAACGCCATTTTCACCCTCAAACATTCCATTTTTCCGTTCAAATCTTCTACTTCGCAACGCCCTCTCCCCTTAAACCCTTTCGTCGCACCCTCTAAACCCTTTTTTTCCCGTTCCCTCACGCCATCACTTCGTCTCCCCCCCCCCCCCTCTATTCCTCTCCTCCCTCTCCGACACCCAGTGACCTCATCCACCTCGGAGCAGACTACGCTCCAGCAACAGGTGCGTGTTCTCGGAAAGTCTTTTCCTTCTCCGCCACACTCCGATCCTTCGCCTGTGTTTTAATCGCTTCTTATAGCCATTAAATCCGCAACTTATTTCCATGGCAACCTGATGTTTTTTTCTCTCTCTAAACGATGCTCCATCATATTTCGTGACTTGTATCACAGAAAGCTCTCACTCATCCTGTCACTCCATCTCTCTCTCCCACCTCCCTCGTTCCTCGACTGCTCCATTCTCTCCCCCGACGTCTCTCACTCTTTCTTCTCCTTCCCCCTCCTTTCCCTATCCCATGACGATTTTACCTCCTTCCATCACCCTCTGTGTTCCCTGTCCTCGTGTTATTATTCCGTCCGATTTATTTTTGGAGATTACTAAGGGCAATACACGACCGGATTCATCAGGAGTGTGCGTTAAGTGTTAAATGGCGGAACTTTTTATATAGGTTTTCCAAGTAATCTCCCTTCACTCCACTTAACCTCCTCCGACCGCCCCTCCCTCCGCACCGTGCATCGCATTCCCTTCCTCCGCCCTCCTCAAAACTCCTCGAACAACTCTTCCTACCCCGGTTTAACGTTCCAAACCCACCCACGCCACCCACCACTCCACCTCCTCCACGCCCACCCTCTTCTTCATCTTCTTCGAGATCCGTATCCCTCCCCTCTCGCCCCCCTCCTCCTCCTCCCTCCCTCCATCCCCACTCCTCTCCATCCACTTCCCCTCCTGCGACGCCACGTGAACAGCCTTACGATGGCCCAAGAACGCCCGCGTACGTTTGTCGAGATAATAGATAGCCAATTGGAGTGGAGGCGGGAGGGGGAAGAAAAAAGGGGTCGCAGAGGTGTAAATACCTTCTCTCCCTCCTTGCTTCTCCGCTCTACCCGCCCTGCGCTCCCTCCTCTTTTTCTCTTCCTCTCGTTCTCCCTGCGGAACTAATTGCCGGCCTCTACCAAACGTGGTTTTCGTGCAGACTTGACTGCCAGAGGGCCCTACCTGCCATCTAATTCTTCCTCTCCCATCCTCCCGTCTTCTCTCCGTCCTTACCTCCTCCTCCCTCGCATGCTTCCCTCTCCCCAAATTCTCACCCTCTTCTCTACCCCTATCACTCCATCTCCCCGTCCCTCGCGCCTCGACTCACCCCACCCTCCGCCATACGCCTCTCCCCCTCGGACTTAATAACCCTCTGTGCCTCCTCCTCGAGGGTCTCCGACCCTTTCGGACCTCCCCGGGTCACGCGCTCGCTGCAGAGAGGGCGGTCTCTTATAATGGGAGCTTTCGTGATGAAGAATCTGAGAGCGGGACCACCAAAACTTATAGCATCACGAGGATGGAATTCGCCACCTCCGTGGTTCCCGAAAGCAGTCCAATAGAGCAGCGGTGCGCGATCTTTTCTTTTTTTGCGTGGCGACCTCCAATTTTTCTGACACCTTTAGAGGGAAAACCATTTGCTTACCTTTATTTTCTGAGTCGGATAGCATTTTTATTTACATTTGCTTATATTTAAATTTGAGCTCAGTTACAGAAACAAGAAGTATACAAAATGTGTCAGCTAGTAATACATATCATAAATATAACACAGAAAGCATTTTTATCGACACCTGTTAGAAGCAGGAGTTCCCAGCCTTTTCAATGTAGCGAGCACCAAATTTTATCCTAGAATATCTAGCGAGCACCACGTTGTATAGTAGAATATCAAGCGAGCACCACCGCATTAAAAAAAAGGAATGGTCGTAAATACAACGAAACCATCGTCAAAGTTATTCTTTATTTTTCTGAATGCGTTCAGAAAGAAAGCGACCGAGCAAATTAACTTACTGGTGCGAGAAAACGCCATTTTATCCTTCGCAGAGGAGTAAATTTAGGCTGCCAAGGAGCACCGCGGTGTTTGCGAACATCAGGTTGGAAATCTCGGCGTTAAGAGGATAGCGATCCACACAATGCACTCCACTACAATAGAGTACTTTCTCTAACAATCTCTTCCTTCCTCATGGCACAAGACAATAAAAAGATAGGAATAACAGGAGAAAAATAAAGAGGAAGGTTGGGACAAGGAAGAAAGAGATGGCGGAGATAAGAGAGCTGAGGGCGAAGAAGAAGGTGGAAAAAGTATCAATCTAGGGATTTCGGACCACGATGAAATACTGCTGTTTTAAGCGCGCATCAGCCTCATATCTCCTGAAGTGAACATTTTAAACTATTAGTATTAAAACCTGGCCAATGTATTTTGATATCGGTGATGTTAATTTCATTTTTTGTTTTTGTTTCGGTGTATATTTTACCGAAATTGTCAAAAAAATGCCATTAAAATATTCTTATGAGGCGCTCATACTTAGCTCTTTGAATAAATAGTTTGTTGATTACCGAATTTGGTGTAAAAGATGAAGAGAAGAAAGGAAGAGATGATCAGGTGGAAGAGACAAGACAGGCAATAGAAAATAGGATGATAAACGAAGACAACGAACGAGAGGAGAGGAGAATATAGCGAGGGATTCAGAGAGAGAGAGAGGGTACAAAGCAAGAAGAAGAGTTGGAAGGAGAAAGGGCGATAAAGGTGGAATAAGAAAGGAGGGGAAAATGAGAGTTAGATGAAGAAGTCAGGGTGTGGGAAGCAGGTGGGAGAGATAGGTGCGAAGATGGGAGATACAGAAGGAGAGATAGAAGAGAGGGAGTGTGGCGACAGGGTGTGAGAGAGAGAGGGAGGTAGTAAGAGAAAAAGTGGATGAGATGGAGAGAGGGGGAGAGGGAGTGTAACGGACGGACACTCTTGATGGAGGGATGACGGGATGGAAGCGTGTAAGAGGAAGGAGAGGAGGTCGCGAGGGAGGGAGAGTCGGAGGAGAGAGCGATTCGAGGGTGAATAAATGGCCCTCAATCTCCTGTCTTAAGAGATCGCACGAGAGGTTCCCCGCGGTGCGGTTTTGGGAACAATCGTTTCGAGGCAAGGGTAGGGTGGAAGAGAGGAGACGGGCGAGCATTGCGCCACCGGCGGCAGCCGCAGACACTTCGCTCGCTCTTCCGCAATCCGGGATCGCCCTTCCTACTCCTGATTCTACCATCACTCATTAGTGATCGCGCCCACTCGCTCCTAAACAAGATTTATCTATCGATTGCTTTCGGAATAAAAAATTGCCCATTTTTGACGTACAAAAATATTCTAAATATGTTATACAAGGTAATTACCAATGTTAAGGCATCGAAAAGGTTGTTGTTATTGATCTCGCCCCAGATAAAAACGGTTGTTTTCTTTGTACCACGTGCATATGGGGTTGATGGTAAATGCCTAAACAAAAGGTTTTTCACGGATACTAGATAATTTAATTAATAATTAATTATTTTAGTTTGATTCATCGTTTATCACAGTATTTAATGTATATTTATTTTGTTTAAGCAAGATTTCTTAGTTCATGAAGTCACTAAAATACTTGCCTCAGTTATCTCCAATAGCCGCAACAAGGCTATAAAACATGCGTATTTCGGATACAAAGCACCCGTCTTCAGTGGTAATTCACGGAAAATAAATGTTCTTTTAGAATCTATTTTCGATGAATTACCTCTGATGATGGCTGCTTTGTAGCTGAAATGCGCATCTGGTTTTTTATAACCTTGTTGCGTCTATTGGAGGTAACTGAGACAAATATTTTTGAAGTGCTTGTTCTTGTATTTTATCAGTCATAAGAGGAACTCGATTATTCCACGTTGAAGATTTCTTAGCCGTCTGTGGAATCGTAAAAGGCATTTATCAGCGTAAAATAAAGCTTCCAGTCCAATTTATGATAAATCTGAATATTTACTTTATAGCTCACAATCTATGAATTATCAGTAAGTATTATCTGAAGGCAATAAATACGTGTTATAAATTCCAAAGCGTAATTTATCTTATTCCCATTTTTATAAGTTCATAATTTAAAGTGTTTTTGCTATTTATGGAATATAGCATATTCTACCTGTACATTTTAAAAATAAGCTTTAAATGTCGATGAGCTAAAAACGACGAAGTAATTTACGTTTGTTTTTTAATCGTCATCCCGCATCTGTCTATTCACATTTTATCCTGTATGTATATTAGTTTTGTAGTGAAGCTGTGTGGGTGCAATAGTATGATATGCTCTTTAGGCAGGCAAATGCCTCGCCATACAGCGGGATACGATATTAAGGTTGTCAAACTTTTTGATAAATGTGAGTTTTTTCGTTTTCGTATTTATCACTAAATTGTATTCATTCAGGATGAAATTTCGTAATCGTAAGATTCGTGAATGAATTAATTTGGTTCTTCAAGGAACGCCAAATTATGAATTATAATAGTGTAATTTCCCGTCAAAAATAACGGGTGCGCATCGCTTAAATATGAAATAAATCTCCATACTCGATCTCTGGTTGGGTGTCTTATTTTTTCTTCTGGCGTTTCATCAGAAATTTCCTTAATTAGGGCTCTAGAATCAAGTATTTAATTCGATTATTTTGTATACTATCATGACAATGTAAACCTACGTGTCTCGTTAACAACTTGCAACAACAATTGCAATAAATAACAACGTAATATTTATAGATTTGTAGATAATCCAACGCAATGGGTACAATTTTGCTAAGTTTCGCATTTTATCCCTTTAACGCTTAGTGGCTAAATATTTAGCCACCACATTTTTCTCTGACAATGAGTGCTCATATTTTTTTCCCCAGCTAAATTGAATAAGTTTCTTATAGGAGTCGTTTATAATGTTTAAATTGTTGCAATGAAGTAGTTTTTGATAAATCCTTTATATAGATTTTTAACAAATATATATATTATATTATATATATATATATATATATATATATATATATATATATATATATATATATATATATATATATATATATATCATCATAGGTAGTCTGTCCGTAGACAGGTCCGTGATTATTCTTGGTTAAACCTGGTTCTCCATATACTCCTATTTTCCGCTGTCCTCTTTATATCTTGATAACTCTCTTTCCCTTTCAAATCGTCTATCAGCTGAAACCTTTTCCTACCTCTTTCCCCTTTCCCATCTAGTTTTCCTTCTAACACGTCTTTAATCATACTCTCTCTCCTCAGGTAATGTCCAACCCAGTTAGCCTTCCTCTTTCTGATAGTCTGTATAATCATTCGCTTCTCTCCTACTCTTCGTAGCACATAATCGTTTTTCATCCTATCTCTCCATTTTATCTTCAGCATTCTCCTCCAAGTCCACATTTCAAAGCTTTCCAAGTATTTTATGTCATTTTTCCTTAGCGTCCATGTTTCTGCCCCATACAATGCTATACTCCATACGTAGCATTTTATCAACTTCTTGCGGATATCTTCCCTTATATTCCCTGTAAGTAGTTGTTTCTTTCTCCTGAAAGCCGCTTTTGCTTTTCCTATTCTAGTTTTGATCTCATCAGTACATTTTGCCTCTCGTATTATGATACTTCCAAGGTATTTATAATTTGAAACTTGTTCTAATGGCTTTCCCCCAATAGTTATGTTCAGTTTCTCTTCTTTACCCGATATTCGAATTACCTTGGATTTTTCTGTATTTATTTCCATACCGTATTTTCTACCTGTTATCACTAGTCTATTTATCATTTTTTGTAGCTCCTCTTCCTTTCTTGCTAGAAGTACTTGATCATCTGCGTATTTTACTGTTCTTATAATCCTTCCTCCAATTTTGAAATCCCCTGTGCCTTCTAAAGCTTCTTGCATTAGACTTTCTCCATATATATTGAATAGGGTTGGCGATAGGCAGCAGCCTTGTCTTACTCCTCTACCGATATTTATTCCGTAGGTGTCCACATTCTCAAACCTGACCTTTACAACTTGATTCTCATATAGATTCCTAATCAGTCTCCTGTCTTTCCAGTCTACACCTATATCCTTTAATATCTTCATCAACTTGACCCAATTTACTCTATCAAAGGCCTTCTGCCAGTCTACGAAACATGCGCAGATATCTTGACTGTATTCTATTGCCCTTTCTGATATGATTCTAACTACTCCTATAGCATCTCTAGTTCCTCGTCCTTTTCTGAAACCGAATTGATCTTCCCCTATTATTTCTTCTGCCTTTTTCTCCAGCCTTTTATTAAGAATCCTCGTGATGATCTTCGATGTGTGTGACAGAAAGCTTATAGTTCTGTAATCTTTACACTGCATTGCCTTTGGCTTCTTCTTTAGAGGGATCATTGTTACTTCTAGGAAATCCTGAGGCCACTCTCCCGTGTCGTAAATCTTATTAATTAATTTCGTTATCGCTTTTAGTCCTTCTGATCCTATGACTTTAAGTATCTCAGCCGGTATTCCATCGCTGCCCGTGGCTTTCCCCTTCTTTAGTTCTACTATCGCCTTTTCTACTTCGCTCTCCATAATACTTGGTCCTAAGTTGTCTTCTTCAATGTTTTCCTCATTTTCCAGTTCTATTTTTGCCGCTCCTGCCTGTTTGCTGTATAATTCCTTAATGTATTCTTCCCATACCTGTGCTACATCCTTTGTTTCTGAGACTATCTTATATATATATAAATATATTAACTAAAGGAAAAGAAAAGGTAGTGATGAGGGTGGCAACAAGGTGTTGAGGGAAGCCCAGCGGACACTTACCAAGTTGAGGACCAAGCTGGTAGGCTGCTGGGGGCGTCGAAGAGACACGTAAAACACACGAACACAAAAACACACGCAAGCTTATCGGGCCTATGCCCTTCTTCAGCGAAAGAGTAACGTAAAGTGACACACTGGGCGGGGAATGACAGGGTGATGTGGGAAGGTTGATGATTGGAGGAGGTGGGGAGTAGGAGGGTTGGATAGCCAATAAAGAGGAAGTGTGGTAAGGGAAAGTGCGAATAACTACAAAGTAACAAGGAGACATTGTAAGGGGGCTAATAGGGTTAGCGGAGGTTGAGGCCAGGCGGAGAGAAAGAGTCGAGGAGATGGATATGTGCTAGTTCCCAGTGTCGGAGAAGGGGGGCAGGAGTGTCATAGGGTAAAGCGCGAATAATCCTAACATTGTAGCAACTATTGAAGGGGACATTGTGGGTATAAGCATGTAATGCAACTGGGAGGGGGCGTCTGAGAGAAACGCTATTCCGGTGACAGTTCATTCGGATGTTTAACGGATTGCTGGTGAGGCCTACGTAAAACGCGGGACAAAGGGTGCAGGTAAGGAGGTAAATGACGTTACGGGTGGTGCAGTTGCTTCTGGAGGTGATGGGGTAGGTGATGTTGGTGGAGGGACTCGAGAAAGAAGATGATGGTAGGTGGATAGGGCAAGTGATGCAGCGAGGTTTTCCGCAGGGGTGGGAGCCTATTGCAAGAAGCGTGGTAGAAGTGGGAAGTTCCTTCCTCCACAAGATATTTCCCAAATTTGGGGGCCGGCGGAAGGAGAGGAGCGGAGGATTGGCAAAAAGGTTGATAAAGAGGGACTGATGGGAGGAAGAGGTAAGAATTGGGTGGGCAGCATGAAGGATTGTTTTAAGAGCTTCGTGGATACCAGGAAGGAAAAGTGTCGTAAGAGTGAGTGGAGGGGTAGATGCAGGAATAGTGGGTGTGTGAGGATGAGATCCATTGTGGGTAGGCGTCATCGCCCTATGGATCTGTTCGCGGACCAAGACTGGAGGGTAACCACGTTTGAGAAGAGCATCCTCGAGGACAGAGTAATACTCTAGAAGGGATGCTCTATCGGAACAAAGCCTCCATCCTCGACGAGCAAGGGCATAGGGGATAGAGGTTTTGGTATGAAGGGGATGGAAGCTATCAAAGTGGAGGTATTGGAGGCTGTTGGTGGGTTTGATGTGAACACAGGTGCGGATTTGGCTGTCTTGAAGGTAAAGATCGACATCCAGGAATTTGATGTGGGAGGTAGAGGATTGGTGGGTGAAGGACAGTGAAGGATGGGAGGAGAGACGCGAGAGAAAGGAAAGGAGAGAGTCAGGTCCATGCGTCCAAATGAGGAAGACATCGTCGATGTATCTCAGCCACAAAAGTGGTCTGAGTGGAACGTTGAGGAAGAGTCTTTCCCATTCTCCAAGGTAGCAATTGGCGTATGAAGGCGCCATTCGGGTGCCCATCGCAGTGCCTCTAATTTGAAGGTAGTGACGACCATCGAAAGAGAAGTTGTTCAATTTGAGCACCATTGCTGCCAAGTCTAATAAGAAATGGGAGGAAGGTCTTGCGTCGGGTGGTCTTGAGTCCAGGAGTTTACTAAGGGCAGAGAGTCCATCATCGTGGGGGATGTTTGTGTAGAGGGAACAGACATCGATAGTGGCCAAAATGGTATTGGGTGGGAGAGGAAAGGGGAGGTGTTTGAGACGTGTGTATATATATATATATATATATACGTATATATATATATATAAGGGGCTAAATATTTAGCTACTAATTGTTCAGTATTCAATAAATATTCAATATTCTTCCTAATATAATTTTGGCTAAATATTTATCCACCATGCATCTACGAAAAAGTATCCTCAGGATATGTGAGCGTTAAAGGGTTATACTACTTACATCCACGCATATTTTTTTGTCGAAAAATAATACCATTTCCGATTTAAATTTCGATGATCAATCAACTATTTCATAAAATGAATTTTTAGAAGAACGTAATTTCTCTTCTCTAAAATTGTCAATTTGTTAGAGACATTGGCTAGAGATTCTATGATCACATTTATTATATAAAACAAATGTTCAACAGCAATAGCAGTGAATACCAACGCAACATTCACCATTTTGTAAGTACTCCAATACAATGTACACAATCTCGCTAAATCTCACAAATGAAATGTTCAGAATAGTTTAAATTTATCTTTGAAGAAGATTGAATGCAGAGAACTGCTATAGTTTTCACGGTATTGATTATTATATGAAACCGCTGGCACGCGCTGGATAGGTAACGGATCGTTTTGCAAATCGCTTCTCTCCAGCAAAGAGTCTCTACACATTTCAAGCCAGCGTAAAATTTATAGTTTTAAAATATAATGTTTTGAGTAAATCCATGAAACATTTTATTAAAACCCAATAAAAAGGCGAAAAGTTATGAGTTTTTATATTTTTTCAACCTTCGTGCTTGCATTGCAAAAACAATCTCTTTCGGCATTTGGGGTTGGATTTATATAAACGTTCTCCGGGCTTGAGGGGTTAATAATAAGGAATACTCATGTAAATTAAGTCCTAAAGGAGGCATTTGGAAAAAAACGTAAAAATGACATGACTATCGGTTGACCGGTTTCAGCAAAAGCCTTTTCAAATCTTGAATTGCTAATAAAATATAATAATATCAGTATATAAAATAATGTAATATTATATTCTGAGTTAGAGCACTCACAAAATTTGTATCATACACGCGGACACATATAATCGAAAACATAATGAAAACGTAACCTGGGGACCGAGAAACGTGTATTTCCGTTGAAATCTCGAATTCGATTTTTTTCACGAAAACAATACTTTCTCCTATACTGCTTAGGAAAAAAGTAAAACAAAGAAGTTTATAAATGCCGGTGATTGCAGTATATAAGTTGATTTATTTTTTTATTCACTAAAATAAAAGGCGATTAATATATTAAAAATTCAAAAAATTTACTATAAATTATTTACTGGAATTTCAAAAGAAAACAATCATTAATTTTCTCTAGTTAAAAATGGCTTCTCTGTGCCCAATCAAATTCGTCATTTTGCGTTACAAAAACTCGTCGTAATATAGATTAATTGCACTATTTGTAAATACGTGAAAAGAGTTTGAGGCGTATCTTAATCGTAGTCATTTATTTGGAGGATTATAAAGACCAATTCAGTGATAACACGGAAATAAAATTGAGCGTTTACAGTTTTTTAACCACAGGAATAATTTCTCTTATTGAATAGTTCGATGGAAGTTATGTCATAAAACTGATATAATAGAGAAAATGAAAAGATGACGATTTGAGCTACAATGGCTAAATTAAGTTATAGATTGGAAGATCACTTAAAGAGTTGCAATACTTTATTTCAATGACTAGAAGCTAAGTAAGGTTTTTTCAGTAGCCTCACCCAACCTTCGTGATTAAGAAAAATGCTTTCAAAGAATAACCAATAGCCTTGGCGTTAGCATACCTTGAATCCCTAGTATTTGGTTGAGGAAAGTGAATTTTTAAAATCATTATGAACTGCGGATAAAAATAGATGAAACGGTTAAATAGGTAAATTCCTATATCAAAGGAAATATCAACATAATAATTATATATGTAGTTGAATATTCAGGTAGCAGAGAGCAGGTTTAATGAGAGAATATGGCATAAAATATATTGTGAAGGAAAATAATTTTAAGCAAGCAAAGATTACGAACCAATAAAATAAGGAGTGAGCATCAGAAACAGCGAAATTGAGATTATAAATTTCTTTTCTATCTATTAAACCTTTGTAGTGTACAAAATACGCTCAAAGGAAGAAAATCTACCAGCAACTAGTTTCAGAATTAGCAGAAAAGGAAATAAGAGTATCAGTCTATTTTCTAATAAAAAACCTTGTACGGTCATCGCCAACGGGAAAAGTGCGTCCACTCGATGATCATCGCATGCCATTCCTATAACCTTAATACGAGCATAAAAGAATGTTAGAATGCTCAAGATAAATACACTGTAGAAGATAATAAGCAAGAAAATTAATGGAATAGATAATATCTGGATATAAATCGGTAATAATGAAGGCATACATATAGGATGAAAGTCACTCGTGCGAACTGGGCAGTAAATTTATATTAGAAATAAGATAACTTACTTCAAATGAATTTAAAAGAAGTACCTAGAGTCAAAAAGTATAAATAGCTTAAATATGATTCTTTATGTGAGTCAACAATTAAAATATACATAACATTGACAATAAAGGATCATAATTTCAATATAACTAACACGATATAACCAATTGCAATAGGAGGAGGAAACAGGCAAAGAATAATATCTTTAACGACTTTAAGATATGAAATAGAGTGATTGTTTGCTTTTTAATCCAGGTAAAATTAACTATGATAAGTAGAAAAATCTGTATGTTTGAGAAAAACAATGGCGAGATATAGTTTATCAATTTTATTCCAGCCATCAGACGAGCTCGATAATTTACTTTTGAATTAGACTTGTACCAACAGCAAAACTCAATACTTTTCACCATCCAGATAGAAAATTAACAAAATAAGAGTAAACATCAAATTTCGCAAATAATGTAACCGATAAAATTTTTTCTCAAAATTCATCCATAGTTCCCCTAAAACAGACAATACCAACGTCAATAAAAGCATTAACTTCACTCTCAAGAAATGAGTCCAAATTTATATCATAATTACATATGTACAGCGCCGTAACTAGGGCGGGGTAAGCGGGGCACCTGTCCCAGGCGTGACTAAAGAACATTGTTAAAGGCAAGTTGTGCATGTCAAAAGGACAGGGGAGATTTCACTACTATACTTGTTCCAGAAATTACGCATAGCAGAAACTATAAATTTCGATGAAGCTATTGACGAGTTTGCTGCATTAAAATCACATAGAATAACTCTTTAATACTAAAATATTTATACTTTCTGTATTTAAATTATGTATGTGTGTAATTATGTATGTAATTATATTTATAATTATGCATTTAAATTATGTACATTTATAGTAAGAAATTATATCATGCATAGTTTATTTTTATTTATTAATTGTTCGCCCTGAATCCATATAGGTATTAGGGAATTTCTTTATGGAGGGGGCGCATATTTGGTAGTTTGTCCCGGGTGATAAAATAGCTAGTTACAGCGCTGCATATGTATATAAGAACTTCAACTGAAAATAACCAAAAACATAAAAATCACCTCACAATACGAGGCTTGCGTCAATTTTATAAATGACTCATACCATAAACGAATACATATTAAACAAAGCAAACAACAAAAGAACTTCATCAATTACAAGAAAAATTCTAATCCAGGAATTCCCCCATCAATGAAGTCAGCGTTATAAACTTGATCTGAAAAATATATTCCTAGCGAATTAACCTAATTCCTTAACAAAGGATTTAAATTTACTTCACGTCCTGAAATCTCCCGGTTGAAGACTTCATCCCTTATATAAAAAATCCATTAAATCAATGGACGAACGCTCCGAAAATATCATCAAACATACTAGTAACGAATAACTAAAAAAAACGCTAAACTACACAAAACAATTATCGAAACACCAACTTCTCATAAAAAGGCTAGAAAATTAGGACTGCTTCTACAAAAAGGATGGTAAGGGCAATTTAAGTGTAATATTAGACAATACCAAATACAACGAATGTGCGGGAAAATTATTCCCAAAGCGACCATATACTAAATTAAACCCCATAGGCACAATGATAAGTCAAGCAAGGGGACTTTTTAAAAAATTCCTTAGTGTATGAGTACAAAAAACATCTTTAAACTCACAATATATTTAATCCAAAAACAAAAAATGTACTTCCTACCAAACCCCATAAAGCCAACTCGAAGTAAAGTGATAGAAAGCGGAAACTAAAAGAATACGTTGGCCGAGGTCAAGTTTTACATTGCTTAAGATGATAATTTAAAAATTATGCATGGAAAGAAAGGTGATTTTGCAAAAAAATTATAGGTTACCGCTAAGTTTTCGTTATTTACCCCATTTCTATTTTTTCGAACATTGTGGTTTTAGTAGAAAGTTGAGGTCAAATAGTTCAAGGAAGAATTTTGTAGCCGCCACCTATTTCGTTTTATTACTAAGCATAATATTCGAAAAAAGCATAATTATATAAAAATGAAAAGTCACAATGCAAACGTTTATAAATATGCGAGTGCTTAGAACGCGTAACGAAATTCAGTGGCAAAATTCATAGGTATTTATTACAACTTGAAAATCATTGTTTGGATAAAATTTTGTTTTGTTTATTTATGAAGATTCGTGAAGTATTTTTCTCGTTCACTATGTTATCCGATGGTGTAAATGGACGAAAGCATTTAATCTCTCCGAGCCTCGGAGACCCGAGCCGGGCATTCGCGTGAGAAAGATCTCGCGCGTGTGTTTCGCCTGGTTTAAAATGCTCTTAAGAAAACGATTGACTGGAATACACGATGTTCGTGTGTTTGGGTGGCATTATGTCGGGACGACGTGAAACGGAGTGAAAAAGTACGCGATCTGGCGGAAAGAACGGCAACATGAAATGGGACATAATATTGTAACGTCTGGATGAGATGCGGCTGGGAGTGTTTTTTTAAAACGGATCGAGTTTACGGCGACAATAAAGGAAGTGAATATATTTATGGCAAACTCAGCGTCTTTAAGAAACGTTCTTTATTTCGGTTTCAAAATCTCAATGGGCGTAGATAAAGTAGATAGCATGAGATCCATAAATACGCCTCTTACGTCTAGTTTTCAAGTTTTGTTTACCTCATTGATACGGGGTGAGTTTTTCTGAGCAAATTCTTCATATCATCACTCGAAACAAACACGTTAGTAATATTCATAAGGTCAGCAAGTCTTGCAAAATCAGTAACATCGTTTTAATATCATGACTACCGCAAGGCGTATTTACTTTAGATACTTGTCACGCATAGTTAGGACATTATTATAATTAGCTCATAAGGAGAAAAATTGCCTATTTTCATCTCTCTGTACGCACTGTCTCTGTTTGAAATGATAAAGCACGGTAGTAGGAACTACTCCTCTATTCTGCTGGGGAAGAATACAATAGATTGTTCTACCTTGATTTTTAGATCGTTTGCACGGCTCATTATTGGTGAAACACTATATGAGAGTAGATCAAGTAACTGATATAAACATATAAAGTATGTTTCAGAAGAAAGGAACAACTATGTAACTTTCACACCAATTCAATTTCAAGATTGGTTTCACTCCATAACTAGCATCATCATCTGATGATTATCGCTTACCAAAAAGTTGAGCCGCATTATTTAGATTATATTTCAAGTACGACTTGACTGCCACATTTCAAGTACGACGCAATTATTAATTTCATACCGCGATTTAGATTATGCTACTAGACAGGAGTTGGCGTCAGGGAAACTGTGCAAGAGAGAGTTTTTTTATAAATTAAAAATAGACCTAAGCGTATTAGGTATTCAATTGTGGGACTCATCTGTAATATACCTACTGATGAAATCACCTGAATTAAAAAACAGAAAATGTGAAAAAAAACATTTCTCCCATATATGATAAAGTACTAAGACGGAAGGCTGGATTACGGTGAGGAAATTAATTTCACTATTTTAATTGTTGATTATATTCTTAATGTAGTTATGTTTAGAAATTTCATTGCCACAGGCGCCGTGCCGATTTCGATATTCTTTCATAGTATTTACTGTCTTTTAAATGTTTTCCTCCTTCATTAATTTATGCTCAGTAATTTTAATTGGCCAAATGACTTTTTAGGTGATCTTTACCAGCGAAGCGGTAATAGCGGAACGCCTTATGGGAACGTTTGGTCCGCCCGTCCGTCCGTCGTAACTTCCATCTCCTCAACCGCTTTAATTAAATTAAGTATGAGTGATCGTTATTACAATTTATCGCCCAATTGTGATTTTTAACTGAATCCGTCAATTAGAAATTCCACTTCACATAATCGGTATATAATAATTTGCATATGTCCCTCTGTCCGAAACGCTTTTGAACTTGAATAACTAGAAGACTAAACAAGCTTTTGACATGATACCTTTTGCAATAGGTTTTATTTAGCAGTAAAATTGAGAAAAATCTTCCGACCTATTTTCAAATTTTACGTTATTTTTTCCGACCTATTTTCAAAATTTCCGTTATTTGGGAAAATGTCGGCTTTTAAACGGGATGTTGTCTTGCTGACCACATCATTGTTAAACTTCGAGAGTCAATTGTTGTCACAACCCGCATACGTGTAATATATACGAGTGCATAGAGTGTCTTAAACTATCGTAAGATTTTTCGCAAAAATACGTAATCCTAATGGGACTGTGATTTCGTTTGGATTCTTTTCATAGAGAGTAAGGGAGGTATAGAATTAGAATAGGACGGGAGGAAAGAGATTAAGAAGGATACGGAGAAAAAGAGGGAGAGCTAGCTATGGATTGGGAAAGGAGGGAATGAGAGAGGGGGGAGGTGAGACAAAAGAGAGGCAGAGAGGGAGGGAGAGAGAGAGAGAGAAGGAAAGAGGGGAAGGGAGGGAGAGAGGAACAGCGGGAAGGAGGGAGGGAATATTACTATTTATTTATTATTATCATTTAACATGTCTTACTGATTTTTCATATCGAAATTAAATATATTTGGAATATTTATATCATAGAACACGAATGAATGAATGAATCCCGTCATATTTGACGGGTAATTACGCTAGTTACTTTAATAAACTTATACTTGTATCTCGTATAATGGAATCCGTCAAGCAACATCGAAATACCAAACTTTTCTCTCCCTAGCTCTTATATGATCTGTTAGGTATAGATTAAAAAATTTATTCGGATAGAGAACAACATTTACTTAAAGAAAGTCGACGAGACCTCATACTTACGAGTTATGGTTTCGGAGATAGAAATTCTAGAAAATTCCGCGAAAAACATCGCATACTTTGTTTACATTGATCTCTAAGGGTGTTCTCTCAACAACCAACAATTAAAAATCCATATATTTCCCCCATGCTCTTATATGATCTGTGAGGTATAGATGCAAAAATTTATTTGGATAGAGAACAACATATACTACAAGATAGTCCTCGAGACCATATAACTACGACTTATAGTTTCGGGAATAAAAATTCGAGAATCGCCCAATCTTTCGATAGCGTTTCATACGTATTACCCATTTAAGAACGCCTTTGAAATCTCTGTGTATTTCATTTATGGAGTCTACTTTTTCATCTTGTTTAATATGCAGACAGATTAGACAAATGTGGGGCAATTTTGGGCCTGTTTCCATTTAATCCTGTAATACTATTTTATATTCCTCAATAACAATAACATCGTTCGTATCAGTAAAATTTCAAATGAAGATTACAGTCACGTATGAACAAAACCGTAAATATTTCCGATTTAAGAATAGTCCGTAGAGAGGAAAATTTTCCCTTCGAGTTATCCCCTTTTTCTCAATAAAAACAAACATAATAAGCGCAACCTTGTCGCAAGATTGCTCAGGACGCACGAGAAATATAATAAAAAGGGGTGAATATTAGCGATAAACGTTGTATTCGTTCCTGGATAGCGTTCGGCATTCATTCCCCATTCCACACGAATTCTCGGGATCCTTGTAATGATCGCAAGACTTCAATGGAGACTTATCCAGCATGAGCGAAAATTGATGGCGGGATATTTGTGAATGCCCTGCACAAGAGGCGTTCGTTTGAGGCTGGTCAGGTAACTTCTCCTCCCCCTGCCCTGCCCCTTAAAGCACCACCGCCCAGCAACACCACCTCTTCTCCTCCCCTCTCTCTCTTTATCTCTCTTTATCCCTCCCTCCTCGCATATCCCTCCCTGTTCTGCACAAACGCACACACACACATAAAGGAGGTAGGGGAGCCGTGAAGAGAAGCAGCACTCTTTCTTCCTCCTCTCCTTTCCCTCTCATCCTGTCCGACTGCATTCCGCGACACACCACTTTATGACAACGTACCTCGGACCTTAAGAACACGGCACAGAGCGGACTCCATTAATTAAGCTTTGATTACCGAGCTTTGCTCGCCGTTAAATCTGCGCCTCGCATGAAATAGATCACGCGGACACCAGCACCCACCCAACCGCGTCTCCGCCGCCCACTCCCGCCTCTCCTACACCAAAGGCCTCGCCCCCATCCTCCCCTACCTCCCTCTCCCGCAACCCAACCCCTGGCCCCTTGTTCCTCGCAGAGAACGATGCAAGCTCCGGAGGAAGCCCCGACAGGCCTTCCTGACTTACCCGACATCGGAGAGTAGGACTTCCTGCTAAACAGCCGTCAACATCGTCCCTCGGCCGCCCTGAGCCCCCCTCACCGTGTTGGAGGGGGCGGGGGAGGTCGCCGGTGGCCATGCTTCACGGAGCGCGGGAGAGCGTCCAAGTCCCCATCGGAACGAGGGTGGCAGTAAAGCACGCCCGTTTCTTTCGGACGGGCCGGACATTTATTCCGACCACGGCGCGGACATGCGCCCGTGTCGCCCTCTGTCACGACGTCGTAAATCCGCGTCGATTCTTCGCCTACCTCCACCCCCTCCTCCCCCCATGCACGCCCTCCTCCGACCTCCCCCACGCTCCCCTGTAACCTGTCTCTCTTCCCTCCTCCTCCCTCGCACGCTCGCTCCTACCCTCACGCACTCGTTCCCCTAACCTCCCCAACCCCATCCGATTTCAAACCCCTTTCCCCCAACCTCCTTACGACTTCCTCTCCCCTTTCCCTCGGAGTCAAACCTTCGACCCTTATTTCCCGTCCCTGGTCGTACACCACGTCCCTCTCCCTCCCCCGCCTCCTCACACACTACCCCTACGCTCGCCTTTCCGCCCCCCTCGTCCAACCCCTTCGCCCCCGAGTTTCGCTTCTCTTGGATGCGAGAGCAGTTGTGTCGGGGGATTTGAAGGTCGAGATGCATCGGCCATGTAAAAAGGCACCGACCTAAAGGGTGAGCTGAAAACATTTATTACCGTATTTATGCGTGCATGCGTATATATGCAGGCAAACACAACATGCATGTAGATATATACATGCGTACATGTGATTGCATACATAAATGTACGTATATACATATGTCCATACGTATATTACATTCATATATACACACAAAATTTCATTAGTGCATTTTCTAAGCAAATTTAAAGAATTGCACACATAAATATTCATACGTACATGCATGTACATATGTTCATACGTATATTACGTTCATATATAAATACAAAATTTCATTTTTACATTTTCTAAGCAAATTTAATGAATTGCACACATACATATGCATACATACATGCATGTACATATGTTCATACGTATATTACGTTCATATATGCATAAAAAATTTCATTAGTGCATTTTATAAGCGAATTTAAAGAATTTCCCATTGATTTCTTCATTGCAAAAAGAAAGGGTTAATGAAGTGTCAATTGGAAAATTTAATAATCGCTCAACTCATCGTCTTTTCGCCGTTCTATACCTGAAAATTACTTTTGTGATTCCTTTCATTGTTCTTATTTAACTATCCGAAACCAAATAGTCCGATAGTCCGTTTTTCAGTGTGAGGGAAAATTTTCATCTTTATGCAGTATCCAACTTTAATTGGAGAATAAGCACTTTAGTATCGAAAATTGAAAAATCAAACGTTTTTTTAGGTATCTCTAATAGCCATAACAAGATTACGGAAAACCAGATGCGCATTTCAGCTGCAATGCGGCTGCTTTCAATGCCAGTACATTGAAGGTAGATTCAAAAACATTAACTTTTTAGAAGTTATTTTGGTGGCTCACCACTGAAGACGGCTGTATTGCAAGTAAAATACGCATCTGGTTTTTCATAATCATGTTATGGCTATTAGAGATACCCAAGACATAAATACTTATTTTTTCAATAATTTTATATTCTTGAATTTTTTTCAGCCAAAAAACAGGTTCGATTATTCTCTAGTGATTTAATTAATTGTTATTTTTACTGCAACGGTATAAATGTAACAAATATATTAATTACTAACGTAATTGTCCGTCAAATATGACAGGTATGCGTGAATTAATTATTAAGTTAAAATTGAAATAAAATTAATGAAACCAACCTTTATATGCACTAAAAAGTAAGCAATAAATATGAAACTCAATTGAATGTTCCAGAGAGTAAAAATAGTTTTGGGCTGATAGAAATTGTTTGACAAAGAAATAAATTACGCAATACAATTCTTATACTCCCAAAATTATTTTTAATCTATGTAACATTTAATTTTCTCTCTCTCCCTCTCTGTTTCTCTCCTTCTCTCTCTCTTTCTCTCTCGTATTAAAGCATTCAAAGCATGCATTCCTTACGTATCTCTCTATATTATAACCGCACTAATGTGAGTTACAGAAACTATTTCTTACTTTCGTATGAGGTAGAATGCTGTGAAAATTCAACCTGATTATTCGTGACTTACAAACAGAGGAAATGTTGTAAAAACGAGAAGTTTTTAAGTTCAAGAGCCCAAAAAATATGTTTTTATTCGAGAAAATCTCATAAGATTAACATTGTAGGAATGCCACCATAATGTCCGCTTTGAAAGCATAGGAGATAAATGTGTGTAAGACATTTTTCGTTTGCTTTTTACAATTACTTATAACTGTCCTAGAAATTAGAAACTCGGACCATAGTACGTGCAGAAGAACGCAAATTTATTTTCCTGCCGTAGATTTAAAATACGATTCGAATTGACTCACAATCAGAAAATAGTTTTGAAGACGAAAATTTTGTCCATCGTGAATAAAATATTTCGTTGCCAAGAGCAAACAGCATTGTAGCCTCATAAAATTATATATGACCCTATTGTAAAAACTGAGGAAGAAGGAAGTGTGGAGAAAAGAAAGAGAGAACGAGAGAAGGAAGGAAAGAGAGAGAGATAAAAGAAAGAGAGGGAAAGGGGGAGGGAGAGAGTGAGGGGAAGCGGAAGTTTGGGAAAACGGGAGGCTTGGTGGGAGGTAAGGATATAAGGAAGTAGAGAGAGAGAGAGATAAGGGGAGATGGAGGGGAATGGGAGGAAGGGAGGGAGAGAGAAGCTTGAAAATAGAGCTAAATATAATTTTCCATCTTAAATATATGCCGAAATGAGGAGGTACAGGGTTGCACGCGGGCAGCAGCAAGACCCGGGGTTGACGCGCGTAGCGCGTAGGGGCGGAGCCCCTAGTACAGTGTAATTATTAAGGCGACAATAAAATCTTGAGGTTTAACAATGACACGGTCGGCAAGGCAATATATCGTTAAAATTTTCAAATAAATATGATTTAAACGTAGAACTTGAGCGATTTTGTATCGTAGGCGAAATGCGACGATAAGAATAAGAAACGTTGTTTATTTTTCTTTTGAACGGTATAGGTTCGAAGATCATAGGTCAATTCTTTTTACTTTTAATTTGCGAATGAGTAAAAGCCTGTAAGTCCAAAAATCGATTTTTACGTGTTATCTTATAGAAAATAGAAATTATCTACTGGAGTTGAACCCTGGTCTATTTTTGGGATCTTGTTTCGTAAATTTACTATAAGAGACAAATATTCCTACCAAATTTCAATCTTCTAGCTACTCGGAAAGTTTGTTAAAAATAGCATTACATTGTCAGTGGCGCGGTCTAGTGGTGCGTGGTGGAAATTGTTGCAGACAGAGCAAGAGAAATATATATATAGATTAGTAATTACATTGATTTGTTTTTATCGATTTAAAATAAATAATAAAGTAGATGTGGCTCTAAGCTCTAAGTCTGCAACAGGAACAGAAAGTGGAGCGATCAATCGTTAGCTGTTTCCAATCATGAACATGCGATAATAATATAAACAACGGAAACTGTGCCATTTGCAATAATCGACTGTAATCTACGCTAGGACTTTGAGATGGGTTATATAGCCTTTGACAGGCATACTGTTACGGACTTTGTATTTTATACGGGGGGTAAAAATTATTTCCGCATCTGAGCACATTTAGGGGAAATTTGTCATTTCTCTATTTGTGAAAATATTACGCCAAAATCAAGTGTTCAATCATTCACGTTACTGATTTAGCCAATGATGAGTTTAGTGACGATGTCATCTCATGCGTATCCCTGATTAAAACCACTCCATAAATGAATTCATTAAAAAACTGTATTGGGATCCTTTCAACGGGTGAAGTGGCCTTAATAATTCAATAATGAAAGAAAAAATATTATAAGTATCACAGTTATTTAATCACATCATACGACCCGGATATAGATGGTTAGCATTATTATTAGGTAAATACTAAGTAAACAGCACAATATAAATATGTGTGGATGAGAGAGGAGGAAGGAAAGGTGAGAGAGGATACCAGAATATTTTATCTGGTTATTTATAATAGAACACCACCAAGGACACATTGCCTTAAATTCCGATATATCTGCCATAGGTAAGTTCACTATGTTGGAACGTAAATTTCCACGAAAGATCTATAAAATATCTCGGGAACAGCAGTTATTTCATTTTGTGTAACTTCTATTTGATTTATGAAGTGCCCAATAAACAGGATTATGAATGCCAAACGAAATATTATTTTAATTAGGTAGTATGACCTCACATATTGGTATGCGAGTTTTTATCTTTCGGATTTTCATTATATTCTTTATAAATTTCTCATATTACTTATGATCTGTTCGTACATCCAAAAAATAGCCATATCGTTGAAGTAAAGTCGATGCGTTACTTCTTGCCGCTATTAAAAAATAAATGTTATATTTTTAAATTTTAATTCATTATAAATAAAACGTGGTCAAAAGTATCCTCCAATCGGTTTATTTTAATTTTATTCCCAAATTTAGAACCATAAAGGTTGATTTATATCATTTTATTCAGGCCTATGTTTTATACATACAACTATAATTTAATTGCGCGAATTTCATTTTTAAAAACCTTGAGGAGTTAATTTTAAACCTGGAGAGGTTAGTGTAGGTCAAAGATAAACTTTTTATATACGAAAAATTAGATAGTATCGGTTTTCGTGTTGGTATGCTGAAAGAAAAAATTGCCATCGTTCCAAATTTATATCATTAAAATTAATGAATCCAGTATATAAGTTAGGTAAGCCATCTTTGTGATTTCGCTCCGCTGACTTTATAAGTAATTCTATTACCAAGGATTTTTCCTTTATGAGCAGCTCCCGTAAGTACGACATAAAAAAGCACTAACTGCATCCTCCTATTTTTATCACGACTCCTCAACGACTAAGACATCTATAATATTATGAAACCATATTACACTTTTTCAAACGACTCGTTCTACATAAATTGTTATCCTAATTGTATATAATATAATTTGTATTTATACATCAACATCAATATACCTAAATTTAAAGAAAAAATTAAAAATTCTAATAAAATCCGCTATTGAAACACATGCCCTGGCAAACAGGTGAAACGAGATGTCAAAATTTACTCCATAAATGGAATACACAGATATCAGTAATGAGATCAGGCACAACTCTGTGGAATTTACTCATATTGAAAAAAGATCTTTGTTATTTCCACAAATTTTTAATTTGAAAACGACCGGTTTCACTACGATCATCACCTTCATGCCACGATAGTAGTGAAACCGGTCGTTTTTAAATTAAAAATTTGTGGAAATAACAAAGTTCTTTTCTTTTAATGGAATACACAGAGATTCCAAAGGCGTTCTTTATGGCGGTTTTTGAATTTTTATCTCCTAAACTGTAACTCGTAATCATATGATGCCGAGGACTTTTTTGTGGTATAAACAGATCATATAGTTAAGAGCATGGGAGAGAAAATTATGTATTTTTAACCGTTGTTTGCCGATAGAACCGTCTTAGCGATAGATGTAAACAAAATGTTCGATGTTATGCTTGGGATTTTCTCGAGTTTTTATCTCCGATAATATAACTTGTAATTATATGTTCTCGCGGACTACTTTGTAGTAAATATTGTCCTCTATCCGAATACATTTTTTAATCTATACCTTACAATCATATAAGAGCGTGGGAGAGAAAATACGGATTTTTAATTGTTGATTTACAGACGGACGAGACGTGCCCATAAGACATTCCGCTTCTATAACGGACCCTTCGCAACAAAATCTTTTAATAGGTCGAAATATGGATTTCGGCCTTACTCAAATGGTTATTGAAGCATCAATTGCCATTTAAATTAGGATTTTTTTATTTGGAGTTTCTTTCTTTTCTTAAGATATAGGAAAGGGAATTACTTGTTGTTTAAAGTTTTAAAGTGAAAGCAATAATGAAGAGAGAACTTGAAATTTTTGTAAAGAATATAAAAAAATAGTCAAACGCCTGCCCTTTGCCCACAAGCAAATTCTAAATATCGATTGAATTGAAAGGTATTCGATGATGGTGCACGCATATTTGGAGCGCCACGGAAGCTTTCCGTTTCAGGAGCGCATGTACCCCTTACGCACATAAAACGAGAAATATTTAATCGACGAATCATGTATATTAACTGACAAAAGACTGGAAATTATTTTAATACATTTTTTTTGTTGAAATACATTTCATTGAAAACATTGCTTTGATTTGTCTGTAAGACAGAATGAATTCACGAGAGAAGTCGGAGATTCCACAAATGGCGCAACTTGTGCCACCGAGAGCGTAGATGCAACGTTTACGTGCAGATCAAATAAATTATCCTGTTATTCCACGGTCGAAGCATTTATCCTCTTTAAAAAAGCCCCATAAGAATAGATGGAGCCATAAGTTTCTTCGATTCGCTCGGAAGTAACGGGAAATAGGAGAAAGGCGCAACGTGGAGAAATGGAAGAAAAGGTGCGAAAAGAAGAACCAGGGAATCATAAAATAGTTATTCGTATAGTAAATGATATATCATTCGATAAAAATTATACGATGATATAAATTATGAAATAATATGCCTTAGTAAATTTATATCCGTAAACTTTGTATGAAAATATAATGGTGCCGCGTGGTAGTGTTTTTAAACGCTATGTCAAAACTCATGTCATAACTATTTTCTCGCTTAAGTTAAGAATAGATCTTTGCTTCGTCAAACGGAAAATAAATAGTAAGTAGAAAATAATTAATAAGGATTTGTGAAAGTGGTACAATCTCAAGGAGCAAGACGTTTTCTGAGTTAACTCTTTAGCTACGAGGTTTAAGAAATAGTTCTCTGGAGATGGGTGTGAATAGTTACAAATGTAGTTAAATATTTCTTTTTAAACATAGTTATACAAATAAACAACAGTTCACTATATTTTCAATTCTTCAATCGTGTGTTTCTGTACATTATATGATACGTTTCATGCCTACACCAAACATTTTTTAATTAAGACCTTCATTAGCTCTCTGCATTATATACATTTCCATAATTAATTCAAACCGGCTCTTTCTTCCTTTTAATTTCCTCCTTATCTTTTTTCTCACCGTTACTCTCTCCTTACTTCATTCAGATTTATTTTTTCTCCTCTTCTATTCATTTTCTCATGCTCATTTTATATTAATTTCGCACATTTAATATTTCGCGTTTTCTTTCTCCCTTTCTCCCTCTATCATCTTCTCTATGCCAACTCTCCCCCCCTCCTATTCTTTCACTCCTATAGCCTCTTCTATTTTCTCCCGCGTCTCTTCCTCCTATTATATCCCTTTTATTCTCCCCCTCCCTTTCCTCTATTCTCACTCCTATTCATTATTTATCTCCTTCCTCTTTTCTCCTTCTCCCTTTTCCTCTGCTCTTTTATTTCCTCCCACCTCTTCTTTCTACCTTCTCTACCTCCTATTCTTTCCTTCCTTGTCTCTCACTCTTCTCATCCCTTTCATATCTTATTTCTTCTATCCCTTCTCTCTTTCATCATCTATCTACAATGTTTCTCACTTTTCTCTCTTCCTCCTCTTCGCCACCTCATCTACTTTTCACCTTCTCCCCTCTTTTCCTCAACCCTTTCCTCTCACCCACTCTATTATCTCCTTTCACTTTTCTATCTTCTTTCTTCTGTCCCTTCTTTCTTTCATCATCTATCTACCATTTTTCTCACTTTTCTCTCTTCCTCCTCTTTGCCACCTCGTCTACTTTTCGCCTTCTCCCTCTCTTTTCCTCACCCCTTTCCTATCACTCTATTATCTCCTTTCTCTTTTCTATCTTCTTTCTTATGTCCCTTCTCTCTTCCATCATCTCTCTATTTCTCTCTTTTCTCTCTTCCTCCTCTTCGCCACCTCGTCTGCTTTTCACCTTATCCCTCTCACACCTTTCCTCTCCCTCATTCTATTATCTCCTCTCCCTCCCTTTGACGGAGTCGTTGACCGAGGTTCCACAGTGGCCACGCGGTGGGAAATCACGCTCCGGAAGGCAGCGGCGGTCGATCGTTGGGCTTTTTATCTGTCGCGACCATCGCGAACCATCGGACTCCTTGGAAAGCGGCGCACCGAGCGGGAGAGATAGAGAGAGGAAGAAGAGTGGGATGACGAGGGGGAAAATAAAAGACGCTCCATTAAGTGGCTTGTGGAGTGAGAGGTGGGAGGGGGGGGGAGGAGGAAGAGAGGGAATGAAAAGGGAGGATGAGGCGGAGGTGACGTTGAGAGGTGCACACGCTCTCTATCCCTCTCTATCTATCTACCTATCTCTTTCTCTCAAGCTACTTCTCCCGGATGACGAGAGCAGAAGGTGGCTGCGCTCCAAATGGGGAGAACGGTGTGGGAAATTGCAAAACCATTAGCAGAGGAGCGATGAAAGAGCCCTCAGGCGGCCCTAGTACAATAACATTAAACCTCAAACATACACACGGACGCATATATGTATGCATTTATTCGCGCGTATCCGTGTGAGCGCGCACGCTCGTGTGGGTGTGCGTGTATCTGTGCCAGTGACTTCCCCCAATCTTTATCCTGTCATATCCTTCGTCTACTTTCTAATGACTGCCATGAAAACATCAATCAGGGACATTACGCTAATGTCCCTCACGTAATGGTATTTTACGGATATCGCACACAAATTCATTTGTAACGGATAATAAATATTTTGAGTCTCGGTTATCCGCAGTGCATCCGCGCAATTAATCAACAGCTGATCCACACTCACTTCGCAAGCATGTAGTAATCCTCACCTTTCCGCTAGTCTTTATTACTTGGGATTTAATCCGCACGCATCAACGTGTACTTCGCGCATATTAAGCACCACGGGTAGAATTGCAATGAATTATCATAGTATAAATATTATAATAGTAATAAATAATAGTAATCTTGAGATATTTGTACAGAAGTAGTACATACGAAATTTTTACTACCTCCGAAAATTGGAGGGTTTGGCAACACGTTACTATGTAGCGAAGGAAAACAATTCTCACGCTTTTAAGTGTCCTATATGCAGAAATATTAATTGTGTTAGCCCATAAATAAGATAAGATATCAATTTAAACGAATGATAGAATGTGAGATAGGGTTTACAACTCACTGTGCAAAATATATCGATGAAATATGGTTAATGAGAATTAAAGCTAAAACGAACTTTTATGAGCAAAACTTGAAACGATTATGAAATAGTAAGTTAGCTACTAAACATTTTAGCATTAATAACGAAACAAAAATGGCACCTAAAGTATCTTGTTATTCATTGCTTTATACGGCCAAAGCCACTCTATCACATTCTATAACGATTTTAGATTTAATAACTTTAAAATATTTAATATCTAAATTAATTTCCTCTAATAGTTAAAAAATGTTAGGTAGAGGCATATAATTAATGAAATGGTTCTTAGCAATTAAAAGCGCTCGAGAATTGTTTCTTGAATCTAGGATAAACTGGATAGTTAGCGACCTTAATTGTCGTTTTTACCTATTGATCAACATTAAATAAAAACATGCAAAGAATTCTCCCAACACGGGAATTTTTGAAGCCTCACTTGTCTGAGATCTCGTTGATAGAATGAGAGCACCGCGTACGCCACGTGAAACTAAATATGCGCAGTAAGAATATGCTACCAAACGAAATGAACTAAAGTATAGTTAGTATTATTAGATTTCACAAAAAAATGTAAATTCTTGATATCATCTTCACCACAAGGAGTAGAAGAATGACCTATTCCGGTCTATTGGGTATACTCGACCTTCTTTATTGTAGTTCGCAACTATGTACTTAAAGATTCCTTGATCGAGTTACTAGCCCAATGCCAGATAGATAGGTGGTAGGTCTGCCACCTTAGAGCTTCTTTTTGGGCTCTCTTGTGTTATAAACTCCACAAGAAGTACTATCTTTTCCGCCTTCGTCGTAATTTTGCCGTTGAGGTCTTCACACTTGTTTACCCGGGCAAGGGCCATCTATATTTATATCATTTGGAGAGAGTGTGACACAGCATTAAGCCACCAGGTGTTGGTCACTCTGTTGGCCCACGGATCATTATTCACCATATTCGAACCACCCCATCCTAGTTGATTGGAACCGCCATCTGCAGGAGGCAACCTAGAGGAGTTCAGGGTCTCCCGAGGAGAATCACTGGCGTAATTTTGAAATTTAATAAAAACAAGCAATTCTTCAAGTGTCGCTGTTTCATTTACCACATGGGACGAACGATGGAGTTAATGAACAGTATAAAATTTCTTTCCAGCATTTGTCATTCGTGTCTTTTGCTTGAGGGCTTTTTTGCCTCGACTCACGTAAAGACGCACAAGTCGCAACGTCGTCAGCCTTTGGAATAAAATAACATTTAATTAGCTCAAATACCTCCAGCAATGTATCTTCTTTTATTATTACGTTTAGAAAAAGAACCGTACTAAATGAACCAATCTTTAACATCAACCAGAATACTACTCGCCCAACCTTTGATCATCTCTTCCTTAAATTACACGCAATGTGAACGTGAAACTCAAAAATCTCATCATCACTTAGCAAAAATCACTCTAGACACTGAAGAATTCCTCCTGACAAGTTAATTTCAAATAAATGATTCCAAATTCTCCTCATATAAATGGAATAGGTCGAGCATTATTCGTTAAAAAAATTACTCCCACAGGTTTATGGACGGCTTTTGTTCTAGCCAAAATGATTTTTCATCTCGGTATCCATTTTTCGCCAAGGGGAGTGAAATATCGCATATTCGTATTTCAGTAAAGCCATTGGAAAATATGCCACGATTCACGTATTTCGAAAGGCTTACGCTTATTCACATAACTTATCTTCATTCTCTCATCATTCCGTTCTTCCAATCTTTGATGATCTCTGATGATCACGTCAGGACTACTTGAGGACTCACTTTAGCGTCTGTTCAATTAATTTTCAGTTTATTCTGTTTAAAAGAAATCGCCACCGACTAAATTTTGACTTTAAAATACGACATGGGTCAGATTTACTGAGTTTATTTTGAGGCATTAGAGCTAATGAAGGGTTTTCTACACGATGATTCTTCATACCGCTATTCTTATGATCAATACTTTCGAAATTTTCCTCATTTCTAATCCGGCGCTTTCAGCATTTTAAAGTAACTTTCATTTCATGGCAAATATTGTTCAGAAGCGTAATTATTTTGACCGAGTTTCCACGGAACGCAGTTCAGATTCAAATGCCTCTGTTAATTAGGGATCTAATGTGCTTGGAACGAGCGAATCTCGCATATCCTATGTTTAAAGAATTGAATCCTGGATTACTTCGACTAATCTCGCTAATTCCATTCCATGAAATTCCATGCCATGGAGGCACGTAATCCTGTTCAAATACTCCTACGGAGCTAATAATATTATTAGATTTCCAGGAAGACTTGCCTCTCTTCTTTGCCAGATTATTGAATCTGTTGACCATACACTTTTGTTAGAAATATTTTAGTACTGATAAGTAAGAATTTAGTCCATATATATATATATATATATATATATATATATATAAAGTCATGTTATTTTATTATGTTGCAAAAATAAATGTCTTTGAAAGTATGTACAGGCAATTGTTTTTATCGTAAAAAATGTCCAAATAAATTAGGAAGATTCTTGGATTGTCTTTCTAAATTAGAAAGGAATTTCTCCTGTAAAAACTGGAGAATTTAATCTTTCCTAAGACTTCATGCACATATTCGTATTATAAGATATGTGACGGCGTCAACCCAAGAAAAATAAAATAAACAAACACGCATTAGGTAGTACTCTCCTTAGGGCGTACATTTTATTGTAATCGTGTTGGCAGAGGTCTTTTCTTCGGTGGTATTGTGTTATGCTGCCATAAATAATTGATATTTAGTAATCCGACGACGGACCAAAACAACACCATTGATCGAGCATTTTCCTCTACGGCCAGCGGTTCTTAAACTGGGGTCCGCGGATCCCCGGGGGTCCCCAGCACTAGTCCAGGGGATCCTCGCAGCAGAGAAATATGCATGAAAGGGGTCCTCAGGTTACTAAAGTTTAAGATAATGAATTTTACATCAACATTCATTTACGAGAGGACCTTTAGCTATCATAAGCCCATTGTTATATGGTTATCTTTTAGAGGAATTTAAATATTATTGAAATTATTTATCAGCAAATATAAGTATAATATAATAAAATATAGGTGATTAGTAATTATTTAAATTTAAATATTTATCGGGAAAACATTGTATATTTGTACATGTATATTTGGGCAAAAATGTTTATTTTCCAGAGGTGACTGGACTATCTTGTTAGTTTTCTTTTCACTTGCGACCTTTCTTTTGGTATGATTCGAAAAATGTTATTTCGTACATCGCCTGAATGTTCATTTAATGGGATTGTCATGGAGAGGATTTTTCTCAGCTGTGCACACTTCTGGGCACTTAGAGGCTCTTCTTTTTTTACGTATGTTAACATTTATCATTAATAAAGTCAGGTTCAACCTTGTGGAATTTGCTCATTATGAGATGTAATGAAACAACTTTGTGTGGAAGTGACAAAGTTGTGGATGTGTATCTGGGTTTTCCTTGCAAGAATCTCTCGAATCTCGCAAGTGCATCAAAGTTTATTTATCAATTATTTCTAGCGTGCAGATGCTGAACTCGACATTGACAATATCTGTCCCTTAATCGTGATAGGATACCACTCGATGTTATTGATTTGGGATATCATTCCGGAGGCTTTTAATCATTTTTTTAATTCTAAGAACTACATGATGTTTGCTATAAATTAACGATCAGATTTCAATGATCTCTGATAACTGGCAAACGTTTCTTGCAGAAAACAACTCCCATTCTTCGATACGACCATGGACAGGATATCTGAGGGCATGAAAACAACTACGTACCCGCGCTCTACCTTGGTAAGTTTTCGGCTTACATTATTATTGGGAATTTCATTCTTCCAAATTCGGAATATTCATCTATTGAGCTAAAAAATAATTTACCTAAAATAAAGCTATCTAAATATTATAGCTAATCTAAATTTCTCTCTTTCTATAAATTACGTATCCTTTTCACTTTCTGCCGCATTAATAATATTCAAATTCTCACCTTGAGATTATTTACGGTAAATCTTACAATTTAATGACACAGCAAATTAATTGAAAAGAGAATTATCGAGCTTGCCTTATGACTAGAGTCAAATTGATAAGATGTGTCTTTCCAATACCTATAAATGGTTGCGAAAACCAGTTGCGCATTTCAGCTGTCATCAGCGGTGAATCACCGATAATGGAATCTTCAGTAGAATCTAACATCCGTGATTCACCACTGATGAAGGGTGCTTTGTAGCCGAAATGCTCATGTAGTTTACCCAACCGTTCTATAGCTATTGGAGAGACGTATTCTGTCAACCGAGTGCATTTAATGAATTGGTTGAGCGAAAAATGGCGATCATATCATCGACATCGTTGCGATGCGGATATTTTCAAACGACCGTTTGGCATGCGGCCCTCTCGGTCGGGCAGCACCTCAGTTTGCTCTCCAGTCGCGATAAATACTTTCTTCATTGTAATTCCGCCTAATGCGTCCGCATCGCCTCCATTTACCGTTAGACTCGACCGTAAAAAGGTCTATTTTATACCTTCAAATAAAACCGGCCAACAGAGTTCCCTTTCGCATCCATGGAAATCCTCAATAAACGTAAGAGTAACGACGTTTTTAGCTCCCGTGGGCTTTTCCACTTTCCGCCCGTGGTGGCGGACGCGTCGATATAACTTCGTTCTCTCTCTCTTTCACTCTTTCGAGCACCGACACGGCGTGCAAAGGCCTTCCCCGCAGTCCGCTGCCCATTTTCCACGTGATAAATGCTCCTCGTAATCAGAGCGAGCTCACATGCTAAGATATCGCCAACTGCGCACCCTCTCTCTCTTCTCTGTGTATGTGCGCGGGTGTATGTATGTGTGGCCGTATGCACGAGCGTGCGTGTGTGAGCGAGCGGCGCGGAGTGAATTCTCGCCGCATTTTTTTTATTCAATAACACGCATCGCGAGAACTCCCTCTCTTCGATCCTCCTCGTTGAATCCCTCCCTCCTCTCTCTTTCTCTCTCTCTCTCTCCATCTCTCTCTCTCTCTCGATCCCTTCCACTCACATCAATCTCCCCGCTCCCGCCACTCTTCCGGGGTGGTAGCGCTGCAATCGCGCGTTCCCGCCAGAAGAAAGTGAAAAGCGCGCTTCACCCGACTCGAAAAAAAAGGCGGGCTCATTACGCCGGAGCCGTGCCATTTTTCTTGCGTCCGCTCTCCGTGGGTCTCGCGTCAATATCGACACCGATTCCGCGCGTCTGCTCGTCCCAAAAATAAACAAAAAAGTTTCATCTCGGGACGGGTTTCGATTTAGGCTCCGACGTAGATCGCCGGGTGGCGTGCGTGGTTGCGGATCGAACTGCCAAGTGGCGCGATTGGACAGTGCGAGGAAGTTTTATATTTCCCCTGGTTAATTTCGCAAGTACGGTGGGAGAATAGAGCAGCGGGTCGAAAAAGGCTGCAGTTTTGATGCAAGGAGCCTAAGACGCTGACATCGTTCATTTTAATTCGAGCCACAAACCGTCATCTCACGCTAAAATAGCGGAGAGATATTATAAGGGTTGTGTATATTAAAAAATCAAGGGTAAACACCACTCATGTGGGTAAAAAAAGCTCTGTACACTTGAATTTAATTGACTTTATTAAGGGACATAAGTAGGACCACTGTTTTTTTCAGAACTGCTTCGAAATTTTCTAGTTACTTGCGTATCGAAAATTTATTCAGAATTCCCAAAAATTCATCAGTTGTCCTAAGAATCCGGTCGCCCCAGTTGTAGGATGTTTCCAACGTGAGCGCCTTTTAGCTTCGGCGTGTCCGTCCGTCCGCTCTGTTCCTTCTCATCTTCTATAGAACAGATTTTCATGAAATTTGGCATTTAGTACTTCAGGAAAAAGGCAACAAGAGAATGACATGAATGGTTTATATAGTAATTTTCTTTGATATTAGAAAAATATATACCTACATACATACAATGAAAACAATTTCCGTTGTTACTGAAGTAAGTAAGATCTGCTATAATCACTAATATTCTTTTAATTTCATTCATGGATCATTTTGTGTAAGCAGAAGAAAATGGATTATGTGCCACGAAGAAAAGAATGTAAACGTAAATATTGCAATTTAACTCAAGTGACGCATGTTTTTAAATAATTTTCGATTGTTTGGTTAATTACTACGTACTATAAAATATATTTTTGCAGTATTAAGCCATTGTACAAAAAATGTCCTAAATGCGCAAATTTATGGAACAGCTAAGTGGAGGGAAGAAATATTTAGTAGACGTGCTATTTCGCTGTCTTACGGTGTGCGTTTGTTTAAAGTATGTCGTTTAGTTTCAAAGACTTCATCGAACAAAACTCACTTATTTGTGAATACCTACACTCAGTGCCGTAACTAGGGAATAGCGAGGGTGGCATTTCCCATAGGCGCCGCACAGTGGGGCTTTTTCATAAAAACATGGCCAAAATCCAATTAACACTTTTATTGACGACCAATAGCTACATTTTGCTTCCTCATTGGATAGGAAAGAAAATTAAACCATAATATAAAATATTAATAACATAAATCGCATATTTCCTAAGCGGAACGTTACTTTCACTCCGGCTATCTTGGGCGTAGATCCTGATAGAAAACGACACTTGTTAACATTTTTGCGTGTGCTATTTCGTGTGTCGAAAAGTTTCGTTCGAACTTGGAACATGAAGATGAATGATTAAATTTAAAGATTTGTTTTATTTTTTTTATTCTCTCAGAAATAGATTGGCCTCATGTGACTGAGTGTCATCACCGGGAATCGGGTAGTTGGGAAAAATTGGGATGATAAAAGAAAAGAAAAAGGAAGGAAATGGATGTTTTACAGAAAAAGAAGAATGAGCCAGGGGCTTATTTTTCCTTGCAGCATTCAAAATGTAAGAGTGTATCGATTAGTATGTCCAAACTAAAGTTTTATGTCCTACCTGTAATGGAAAAAAAAATAGATTTATAATATTTTTACTTGAAGTACGCCTTAAAATGAACATTAACACTCGTATATTATTCCTAACTTAAAATACCAAAACGAACTTATTCTACAGAAATGAATTTTTAAATAATTACTTAAGAGTCAGAGGAAGAGCTTTCGTCATAATCTGTGGATGTCCCCATATCTGAGTCCTCCGATTCTGCCGAAGATACCCTTGTGTCTGGAGGCTTGATCATGGCAACAACCTCAGGAGGGTAGGATTTTGGTTGTCGTTTTGGAAGCTCCCTTGTGCTTGATACAACAGGGTCTGAAGATAGGAGACTGTTGAATACGTCCTCTAAATTCCTTTCTCGGGAGCATTTTCTTGAAAAACGTTCACGATACACTTTTATATCTTTGTTTCGTGCTTCTTGTGCCTCCTCCGAAAGCATACCAATTGGTAATATTGCTGACGAAATAACTATCGAACCATGCAGCAATATATTATGTACAGTGGTTGGCATATTATACCATGGATACTTCTCCACAAATAATTTAGCAGTGTCCAAAGCATACTCTTCGCATTTTTCAACATTGATTGCATGGCCACTCGATATTGTCAAAAGAATCATCTCTCATCATCTTAAGATGTGCCCTTCATCAATCCCTGTTATGTTAGATGAATGTGTCGCATTTTCAAAAAATCTCCGAGCAGTGTTTCCATCGTTAGTACTACCATATCCGGGTTTTGGGCGATCAACCAGAAGACCCATTTCGGCTTGAAATTGCTCTTGTATTCGTTTCTTATTTTCCTTGACCATTTCCTTGTCAGTGTCACATCGTGCTTGCCACTTTTTAATTTATAGGAAACGTGTAAAAGGCATTCGAAGAAACGAATCCAGGCATGGAGTGTGGAAAGGCAAAATCTCAAGGTTGAAATGTCAATTTTATTTTGTTTCATCGCTTCTATGTTGTTAAAATCTTTTACCGTGGCGCCACAAATGTAACATTTTTGTGTCGATGAATTTGATGATACGAAATTGCATACTTTACCGTCTAACATGGTAAACTGTAAGTTATGCCTTAATAAGAGCTGCTGTTTGTTAAACATTATTGATGTTGGCGTCAGATCATTTATTTCATTTTATACACGTGTAACTTCCTCAACAGTAGCATCAGCAGTTTCGTGTAGAAATTGGAGTCGAATTGGCCTATAAAATCGAGGTGAAGAACGCTGGGGATTCTGCCAAACAATAATTTTGTTTCAAGAATCAGCATCACCAACTATTAACTGAAGCGGTACAAATGAAGTTAGAAAAATGTTTGAGTCTGAACCAATACTGCTTTCTAAAGCCTCTCTATATTTGTTAGCTCGCATTGGTGTTGAGAAGGTTACTTCCTTTACTACTTTCGCAGCGTCTACAGAACCATCTGCACGTAAACTCATTTGGGCAGCATACGTAAGTTCTGAAGGACTCACTTGTGATCGTAATAGTTCAGTCTTCCTACGTTTAGACCTTTCACTACTACAATGGAAATCTACAGGAGGACGACCACTTTTCTTAATGGGAAAAGAAATATTTACTTCCAACCAAGTCTTGTTTTTTTCTAAAAATCTCTTATTAATCCAGTGAGAAGCGGCGAGTTTTACTCTTAATTGAGAAGTGAAATGAGCCAATGTAATTTTAACATTTTCTGATGAATCACATGGAAAATAAGTCATTTCTAAAACATGGCACTTCAAATGTACACATCTATCACTAAATTTTTTTGAATCTGAAGAACACATAACTTCAAAAATTGTCTTCCTATTCAAAGAAATATGTTCCTCAAGTGAACCTGTAAGAAAACAGACGTTGTAGCCACCACAATTATCGAAAAAGATTGACCAATTTACTACGCGTTATCTAAATTCACTACTGTGTGATGAAAATAACACATAGGTATTGTTCAAGGATGTGGTAATATGTGGTAAACTTTATTACGGTTTCATATAGGTAATAGACTCTAATATGACACTCAATAAAAATTTCTGTTTGATTAAGCTTGATAGACAACTAAAACTATACTCGAATTCATCATCGTGTGGAATATTTATGAATATTTTTTTGCATAATTAACATCAAAGAAAAAATATATACATGCAGATAAATATATTTAAAGAATGGAATATTATTTGACATACCTCCGAGTATTTGGTCCATGTTTAAAAAAAATTTAAAATGATTACTGCACGCACAAAAAATTAAATTCCGAGGGGGGGAAAAATCAAGAAAGATTATCCAGCTCGACTTACACGCTCGATAGCCAACTTTAAACTGAAATAAGGAAGAGATGGTTAGCATTTGGACACGGCAATTTGAAGCATGAAATGTGTAATTTGTCCCTCCTAAGGACAAAATAGTCACAACAGTGATTTCTGCAACTTTGTATTTCACATTTTGGCCAGCTTTTAAGGAAAATACCCCACTGTGCGCCGCTTGCAAAAGGCGCCAAATGTTCCCACAAAAATGCCAAAAGATTATACTCCCATAAATAAATGTTAATTTAATACTCAAATATTTAAGTTATTGCTAATAAAAACGCTAATATTCTTTATGAAAATGTAGCAAAAATAATATTCTACGTACACAAGGTGTTTACTAAAAATTTTGCCATTGGCGCCATATCTCCCAGTTACGCCTACACTGTACACTTTCCTAACAATGAAGTTCAGATATTCTCTTTCCAAATCCGGTACTATAAACAAAACGAATGGTGAAACGCGAGTACAATTCTTCACGTCGTGTATACCACTAAAATTTTGAATATCATGAAAATGAATCCAGTCAGAAAGAAAGGATTTAAGTTTGGATTTTTTCTCCAATTATCATCCCTGATAAAGATTTCTTTTACTAGCGTTCAGTGGCGTAGCGGAAAATGTGTGGGCCCCGCCAAAATAAAATTGAAGTCCCGGAAAAAATACAAGGGCCTCGCGATAAAAATGGCCCCGCTTTGGCCATGCGGGAGTTACGGGTATGTCCGCTACGTCACTGTTAACGTTCTACCCAATTGAACATATCAAATGAATTGTGGGGGGATGTACCGCGCATAATGAGTGTAACGAGCCAGGAATTAGTTACTCGATCGGGTGATTACAGCCATCCCACCGTCCTATTCTTTCTCCCTCTTCACCCCATCCCCGTGGTCTACATCCAAAATCGTCTCCTCCTCCCCCTGTCGACTCCATGCCCTATGCGTTTAGGGGCGCCAGCCAAGCGGCCAACGATGGATGGAGCCGAAAAAGAATATCTGCCGATATCGAATCTTTATTTTTAGTTGATCGGCCAATGTACAAGGCCATTAATGTCCCAGGACCATTAAACGCGAACAAACAAATCGTAAATTTTTTTAAGCGTTCATTTGGATCGGAAGAAACTGCGGCAACGAGAAAAGAATAGGAGCCAATCGCGCGTCTCAATCTGTCCCCCCGCCTACTCGAATCGTGCCGGGAGGAAAATATACGTCCCCCCTCTCCCCCCACCTAAGGCGGGAAGCCGATTAAAACCGCGTTTATAGCACACGCGGCCAAAAATACGCGGGGGTATAACCCCCGAGAGCACGCAGCAGCTCGACACCGCAATATCAACGCGCCATTTTAAACAAATTAAATTGCTTCTCTCTGCCGCTCTATTTGGGAAGGCTTGAGGGGAGGGGTGGTAAGGGCCGAGCTGTATAGAGGCAGTGCCAAACGAAGCAGCACCCGCCGCAGTTATGTTTGATTCATAAAGTATGCTGACAATGCGACCTGGATGCGGGAGTAAGGTGAGGTAGCCGGTTGTCGACGGTGAAAACCACGCTACCCGACCCTCTCATCCCCCTCTCCGTTTCCTCCCCCCGCAGTTCCCGAGGCACGGCAAAAACCCCGCGCATTCCATCTGAGGTTCCTCGTTGTCAATGGCTTCCTCCAATAACCGTCATATTTGGGTTCCGCGCTCCGCCGCCTCCCTCACCCCCTTGAACCGCCCCTTTCCGCCCCGTCTCGTCCCACGCCGCCCTCGAAAAATGTAATTGCCACCCGAGGAATGCATGGACTCTGTTTGCGAGGCGCCCCCCTGTGTGTTTGTGCGTCAGAAATCACTGGAGCAGCAGATATTGTATACATGCGGACCCGGTGTCGGTATGCCTCTGTGCCCGGATTTAATCTTGCCCCGTCGGCTACCTTGTCTCTCTCACTCTCCCGCCCCCGCGGAGGGTGGGCTTTGTGGAGGATTGCGGAGGGGATGGGACAGGTGTCTGGGGCTGGGGGGTGGAGAGGGAGGAGAGGGAGGAGGTGGTTTAAGCGGCTCTGCCTCCTTTCATAACGTAGCTCTACGAAGAGAGATGAAAAAGCAGTTTTAGGCAGCGATGGGATTTTCGCTAATCCGCTGGTATTTCGGTTTTCCGCTTGGCTCGGGGACGGTATCATCTCGCGGGAATCTCACGGTAATGCGGGACTGTCTATTTTTTCCACTTTTCTCCTGTCCCGTTAACTGTTGCGCGCAACTAAATCGCTCACCTCCGCGGATTTTTCCGTCCAAAAAAAAAGGGGCGCATAATCTCGTCGGCGCAGTTTTCATAAACGTCGCTCGCCGTACTATAATATCCGGTTTGATATGAAACGTCAATGTCGGTTGGTTGGAAAATTTCATTCCCCGCGAATTTTAATGCCTTCTAAAGCGTTTACTTTGGATCGCCTCGGCAGAAGGGGAAGGTGCTTTTCGATACAATATGGTTTCGCGTCAGGATTCCGCCGAGGGCTTGAAGGTTTGAGTTCGTTATTTGGCTGAAGAGAGTCTTCGGTCTCTGTGAAGGCCTTTGCCGCTAAGGCAGACGCTAATAAAAATTACCCACGGAATAAAAACGAACATCAAACCATTTTAAATTAATTATTTATAAATTACCTTCTTCAAGGTAATGATAGCGCTTGGTAAAATACACATATCTGCGTTATAGAACAGGAAATGACAAGAAAAGGTCTACGATGACCGGTCATCGGAACTTTCTCCCTCCAGGTTCTATTTATTCCCATTCTCATCAAGGATCTTATAACCTATTGCATCACATACTGGCAAATATTTCTTCCAGTCCCGGTTAATCGTCTGATTACGATTAGCTCACCTTTTCTTGTTGACTTAATTTTTACACGCGTTGGACGTTTATGTAACTGAATATTGTTTGCCAATATCGGTATAAATGAGCAAATAAGAATGAAAAATACGTAACATTTTGTCCAGAATAAAAATTGCTTTTAGTCTGCAATAAACTTAATATTAATCTGGCAAGTCTTGAAGACTATAAATTAAGAAGAGCTGATCTGGAAATTATTCGGTTTTCTGTTCAAAGTACGTCATAACTTAAAAGTTGTCTTTGTTCCTTTACATGTTTTGGCTAGTTGGAAATAAAACAAACATACTCAACATATTTTAAAGACAAAATGATTTACGAATAATTCACGTTCGGATAACCAAAACTTTCGTATAATTAAAGTAGGGATCATAAAAAATCTACATTAGCTACACAATTATAAATGTCTGCACCCTTAAGAAAAGGAGACTACTAGGATTACTCTCTACCTAGGAGCCGCGTAAACTCCAGACTCGACGGGGGCACGCGGTGATAGCCCACCCCGCCGCAGCAACAGCAGCACTGGGCCCTTTGTCCAAATGCCTTCACCCCTGGCTGAGCACGATCATCTCATTTCTCTCCACCTCCTTTGAAGTACCCGAGCAATTACCCCGGGCCCCACCACGCCGCTAACGTTTTACATCCACTTTCTTCTCCCTCCGCTTCCGCACTCTCCTCGCCACCCTTTCCTCCCGCTCTCCTCCCCCCCATTCCTCCTCCCTTCCTAGGGATGCATTTAAGGGACGGCGTGCTCGGTGACGCACTTTCCAAGTATTTTATTCCTGAAACTTCCCCTCCATTTCCCTTCCCCTCTGCCCAGCCAAAACCGTCACTCGCATGTTTCCACATCAAGCACCTCCAAGCGGGGAAGAGAGAGAGGGAGAGAGAGAGAGAACAAGGATGTCAAAGAGGCGGATCAAAAAGGTAAGTCTCTTTTTCCACCTTCTAGACTTTGCATCTAACTCCTCTGATCTCAATCCCATCTTGTGGGAGACGCAGCGTACGAGAGACAGCCCTATATCCTCTCCTTCTCCCTCATCCTACCCTCTGTTATCCCTCCCACCTTCCTTACCCCCTCCGACCCACCTCTATCTTCCACAACTCTCTCGCAGATTCCCTTCTCTCATCTCCTGATCTCGAATCTCCTTCGATATCTCTCCCCCCCCCTCTCTCTCTCTCTCTTTCTTTCTCTCTCTCCCTCCCGATCTCTTAACTCCCATCTCGCAACTTTTCCTCTCCATAGATAAACGCGCGGCTACAACTTCACGTCCCTAATTTTCGTATTGCAGTAGCTTAGTCTAAAATCGCAACTTTCCAGATCAAACACGCCTGTCTCACACTCCTCTCTCATCTGTAAACACGCTACTTTTCTCTCCCTCCTTGCGGGTCCGCGCCGAGTCCACGTCTATAACCACCCACGCTTCGTCTACCCGCCATCCTTCCTTCCACCGGCCCACCTCCCTCTCCCCACCACTTTATTCAACTCCCTCCCCCACCCATTTCTCATCCTCCCACTCCCCACCCCTTTATCCAACTCCCTCCCCCAACCCTTTACCACCCACCTCCCTCCCCCTTTATCCACTTCCCTCCCTCCTTTATCCACTTCCCTCCCCCTCCCTTTCCCCACCTCCCTCTCCCCACTCCTTTATCCAACTCCCTCCCCCCGTCCCTTTGCCCACCTCTCTCTCCCCACACCTTCATCCTCTTCCACGACTCATCTGCCACATTCGCAACCGTCCCTCCTTTTCCCTCACACCTCCTCACCCTCTCCTCTCCCCACCTTCGACAAACTCTGCAATGCCTCAGTCGATGGAGGTAATGCAGGAAGCGATTGCGCGGAGTTGGTAATTAGGTTGAGTGAGTGTGGAGTGAAAGGCGAGATTGAAAAATGCGAAGGTTTGTGGGAAAAAAGTCGCGAAGCACTCCGGTATGCTTACGGTGAAGGAAGTACGAAGGATAAAAAACGCATTTCAGACATATTGCATCCTTCTAAAAATAAGGCTTGCCCAAACCTATGTGCATTCTTTAAAAATGCTTATTTTCCTATTCATCGCAGGGATCAAATATTGAAAAAGTTTCACTAAGGAAAGACATCGCCAAAATTTTGTAAATTTAGAGAAGGATAAAAACCAGAAAGGTTGTTAATTAAAAATACTAGTTAAGTTACTTGGATATAAATGCAACTTTTAAAATACGGAGATATTTTGCACATATTTTCTAATATAATACTATAAACATCCCCATAACCATATATAGTCACATTTTGGACAAGTGTTATTTTACGTTTATGGAGGTAAATTTAAAAAAATCTCATAAAAATTTATCATCGGCTAGCATTTTAGTATAAAAATTGTACTTCAAAAAATAGACGTAACTGGATCTAATTGTTTGTTCTGGACAATTAATTGTATGTTTTTTAACATAACAGAGCAACTAACGCCTGCTGCTCGTAAAGGCAGTGGGCACGAATCCTGCGATAGTAGGATTTTTTCTGAGGTCGCCCGGCCTCCTGTTTGTGCGGTTTGAGGAGACCGCGAAAATTCAGCGTTCCGTCCTTCGGAAGGGACGTTAAGCCCCTTGGTGTTTTTCGTAAAGAGTAGGCTAATGCCGGAACTGGCTTCCCTCCTCCCTTCTGTGTCCAGTTGATGACAGTGCAAAATGACCATAGCCGTCGACGAACTTAAAAAATTAATTACTACTACTACAGAGCAACTACACACTATATGAATTAAATTTAACAAGTTAAAAAGACAACTTCCTATGCTATGGATCGAATAAGTAATCGTTGGTTATCATTAAACTTTTTCAATTATTTTTCAAAAGCGTTTGTTTTAAAATTGAATGTACACAAACATTAAGAACGATTAAGTTATTACTTCGGCAATATTTCAATATTTCTCTCATTGCCGTTGAATAGTTTTATGTTATCGTTACAAAAATATAAAAGGAAAACTTCTTAGTGTGTCTAATTTGGGCCGTTTTAAGTAAGTAAACCCGACATATAAGGATGTAAAGATGATTAAACAGTGATCAACAGCACATGCGTATATAGGCATATTTCTTCTTCAGTTTAAGGCACAAAAACACTGGAGTTAATAAGGGTTCTTAGTGATTTACGGCAATTTTTTATTTTATACATCAGCTAACATTTATTCTTGCATTAGCAATTATTCAGTCGTTCTTTTTAAGTTCAAAGGTAAACGATGAAAGTGAGTCAGTGGGTCAGAAGGAACCTCATTAAGAGGTAGTAATTTTTAAACTTTGAGTACAATTTAAAAATTCTTAACTCAGTGCCTAATTTCTTTATGTCGCTTGTAGATTCGCCGCATCTCTCAGGAATACGAAAAGGAGATGATGTGTTTGCCTTAGGTGCTAGGTCTAAGGATTTTGCAGCAGTCGGGGGTTTTGCGTCTCCCTCACGCCCACCCTTCACCCGCCCAATAAGAACCGCGTGTCCGTGGGCTTCTCATTAAAGTTCGTAGCGCGGGCGGGCCGTGAGGCAGCAGAAGAGGACTGAGGTTTGCCCAGAGCCACAGGAGAGGGCGGCGGAGGGCAACGCTTCGCAAACAAGCACTAATGGCCAATTTGACCCGCGAAACCCCCGCCCCACCCCCTTCGGCCCGCGAATGGAAGGAGAGAGAGAGAGAGCAAAAGTCCGCTATTAATCATGGCCAGTTACCCTCTCGTCTTCCTTTTTTTCCCTCTCCCTCTGTATCTACATCCCAATGCGTTGAGGTCAAGATTGACCCCAGGGGCACCTTGGTTAGAGGCGGAGGTCCGACTCACCTGGTGCCTGCGTATCATTGGCGGAGGTCAGGTGGTGGAAATATTAGTTCAACAAACCTTCCTTAGCTTCGATTCCCTGACCTCCCTCCCCCTATTCTCCCCACCTCCCCCTCCTCTCTTCAGAAGCATCATCCCTAAGGCACTCTCGGGAGAATACGCACCCTTATCCCATTCCGCCGCTTCAGATTGGCTCCTTTTGCCGTTTCCCACAGTTTGGGGGGCAAGGAAACCGGATGGGATGGAGTGGGGTGGGAAAAGGGAAGAAGGGCGCCTTGGGGGCAATTGCGGAGAATAGGGACAACCGCAACATACCGGGGGCTAGTGTCGGAATTGGCCGGATCAATCCCGAGGGCGCCACTATCTGCGAGGCGAGCGCTCAGAGACGTGGAAACTCATCCGACGGAAGGAGCGAGTGCCTTCGGACCTCAACTCTTCCGCCCGCATCGTCTCCAGGGAGGTCCAGATCTTGTGGAGATGGTCTTCGCTCGCTCCCTGGACTTTGATCTCTCGCGAAAGGGTTCCTCCAAGGCTTACCTTACGGAAGAAGCGGGGTCCGGAAGGGTGAGGGGAGGGGAGGAGGAAGAAGGGGGAGGACGGCTTCCGTCCCGAGGAAAGAGTATCTCTGATTAGCTTCCCTCTGACCGCCAGCCCTTTCTAAGGAATCCTTCATCCCTTTTCGGCCAATTAACGTCGAGGGAGGGGAGAGTGGGAAGGATAAGAGAGAGAATCTGCACTTTGGCCCCCGGGGGCGGAGGGGAGGAGGGAAGGGGCGCCTCAGAAACCGCTGCCAAAGTCCGTGAAGTGGTGCTTTAATTAATCGGAGTTCCTTTCCTTTGTCGGCTTTCCCAGGATTTGGATTAACATCCTTACGCTCGATTGGGCAATAGGGGACACTTGGTAGCTTCACCCCTGAGGGGCAGTGGGGATGAAGGAGGCGAGAATGGGGGCGTGGGTGAAAGAAAGAGGGGGCGAAGGAGGAGAAATGACATCCCCGGAGGCGTGAGGATGAGGAGGTTGGGGTAGTGCTCTGGGAAGATCCAGCAACATTATAATATAACGAATTTTACACACATCTACCACCCAGCTCTCCTCACTTCTCTCAAATGTCAATAATGCTCAAATGCTTCGTCAATCTGCATAATACTTGAAATTTCTGTATGGCATAACTATTTATCAAGTTTGATTTCCACGTGAATGAGGTTATCAATATACTAATACCATTTACGTGCAGAAAACATTTTCCGCGGTTTTTAATTTTTTGTAGCAGGAGTTCCTTCCAGTCAGGAAAGAGTGTAGTGAGACCACACGGATATGCATGTGAGAAATTCTGTGCAATGTATATTGCACCTATTTTTATCTTTAGATATAGTTTACTAGTAGAAGGTGCTTGCATTCTGCAAGCATATCATCTCACCTTGAAAAACACATTAATTTTTCAGAGAGATGTTTCATTATTGGAAATATTTTTTAATTCAAAAGTTTTCACCTCGACACCGATTTTCGTTCTTTCCTTATGGAACAATTTTGGAGTAAAACAATCCCTAAAATTTGTAATTTTAAGAATATTATACTTTTTCATTGTGAGGTACTAATGGCACACATTTCTGCCAAATTTTAAAGTTGTAGCACATCTAGAAGTGAAGTAATATTTATCTATTTGTTTAAATTTTACAAATTTTTAACGGCCGCCATAACAACTTCATGGAGATTTTCAAATCTTCCTTTGTGTTTTTGCACTAAGCTCTAAATAACGTTAAAATCTCAGCTCTCTAGATCACACCGTAGCACCTAAACTTTTATATTTATATATTTGTTTAAAATTTAAGAATTTTTAACAGCCAAATATTAAAATTTCTGTAATCCTTACTTCGTTTTTTTTACAAATTCTACCTTTTAAAAAAATTCAGCTCCGTAGCACATTCGGAAATACATAAACCTTAAAAATTTGTTTGAAAATTTGCAAATTTTTAGCGGCCGCATTATTCAACTTTTTCAAGATTTTCGATTTTTCTAGTCGGTTTTGCACATAATCCTACCAACATATAAAATTTCGAGTCTCCATCTCTTCTGGAAGTGTCTAAACATTAGTATCTTCCTAATAATAATAATAATATATCATAAGTTAGAAGCGTCAATATAGTATAGATAACACCTTATAACTGTAGGCCGCAAAGTAGCTCTTAATTCTATTCATTCTTATGTGTATATTTCCTGTTAACACTCTCGATGTTTACTGCGATGGACCGAATTTCATAACTTTTTAGCGAAATGTATAAATATAGAAGATAACATGACCATTTATAATGCATTTATATCGTGATAAATTGACTTTTTCTTCAGTATCGTTGATAACTTGTTAAAATTGATGAAAAATTAATGGGCGTGCTCCGTCTTTTAGAGATGCCTAATTAGTACGACCGAAGAGGTAATCTTAAAATATAAATATTTGTTGATTCCCATAGGATGTTTATGTGTGTAATGTTAAAGTTCATGAATTGAACGAGTAAGAAAATTATATTATCCAATTATTCGCACTAAATATATTTAGCTACACATTTCTTCTCATTTCATGAATATTAAATGGGGATTTGATGAGAAACTTGTTTACTTTAGGGTGCCGCAAGAGATCAAAGGATTTTGTATGTTCAATCTCGTTTAAATTTTGGTGTCATTCTGAGATTAACATGACACGCATGAAATTTTAAGTGTAGCGGTTGCAATTCGGATAACAGACGTAACGATAAATAATAACGTAGAAAATTTGATGCCACAGTGTAATTAAACGTGAATTTGAAAATAATTCAAAAGGTAAATAGAATTTGTTGTTCCTTAGCCTGGTATATTTAACGTTTTTGAATTAAAAATTTCTATTGATGTCCCCAATGAGTTTCTTCCCAGTTACAGGTAATAAAATTTTTAAAATCCACTCCCATTTATATACATCATCTTGTTTATATATTAAACTTATGTATTAAGTCTGTTAGATGGGTATTATTGTATATTTTCGACATTTCAAAATACATTATACTATATTGAAGGAGTTTCGATTTGGACTCTTTAAGAGGGATCCAAAAAAATATTCTCCATTTTTTTCGCGTAAAAACTTCCGATATTTTATTAACTATAAATTATAAATAATTAATTTTTACGTTGATTGTATTTAAGTTCCGAAAGACTACTTTTTCCAGACTAACCACCGAATACGTTTTAAAGCCCACCGACGGTTCAATCTGAAAATTATCAATTTTTGCCTCAATTTGACGCATGGCGTAAGCCGGCGAAGTAAGACCGTGGCGGTTATCCCCGAACCCTATAAAACTCCTTTGTCTTTTTCACTCTCTCCCTCTTCCTACCCTCGCACACCCCCCTATCATCATCCCTTGCACCCCGCGCGAGCCAGAGAGAGAGTCTTTCCAAAGAGGCGCAGGGAGGCGGGGTAGAGAGAGAGGGAGAAAGTTAAACATGGCTCCTCCTCCTTATTCGCCCGCCGAGAGAGACGCGTCTTTGATATCCGTTCGTTTTAATTAAAAGTTTGTTCTGGCAAACGTCTGGGGGCTGCGTCGACGGTGGAGAGGAGGGGGTAAGGGGGGAGGAGGAGGAGGGGGGAGGACGAAAAGAAGGGGAAAGAAGGAGGGGAGGGGTAGGTGACGTGGATAGCGGAAGGGGAAGAGAGGACTATAATATGTGGGCTGAACTGTTTGTTTAGAAACAGGCCCCCTTTCCCTGCGATTGATTCAATTACATTACGCGTGTGCTTTGACGCAGAATGGAGGATGGAGTGGGGAGGAGGGGGATGGAGGAAAGGCGGGGAGGAGGAGAAAGGAAGGGGTTAGCTTGGGAAGGGGATGCGGAAAAAGGGGTCGGAGTGTGCGATAGGTATATGGCAGATGGGAATTGGCGGAGATTGGGAAAGTGTTTCCGATCCCAAAGGAGTGCCGTGTCATTCATATTTGGACCTTCGTGCCCTCGATGGTCAAAGGTCGCTTGCGTCAATTCCCATTCCGAAAATATTCAAATGCATTCTACGGTATTCATAAGTTCACCAATAGACGATTTCTGGCGGAAAAGCCATACATTCAACGACTATAGTTTACGAGTGCATGGGTGAAATATTTCTGTCGCATAAAACGAAAAATCGCTCGGAAAACTAAAATACTGGCTCACGGAAGTACCGTATTAACCCGACTATGATGTTTTTCTGCTTTTTTTGGTGAAAAATAAGAGTCCGTCTTATATTCGCGAACATATAAATAAATAATGGTGACAGTAATTACGACTTTGCGCTGCACACAGTGATGACAGTTTTTAGAGATTTAATTAAGAAATAACTCATAATTTTGTTTAATTCATTTGGTTCAAAATCCTTTATAGAACAATTTTCGTCCAAACTTGCTTCTGTAAAGGAGGGGAATTATATTCTAGGTTGTCTTATTGTAGGGTAAATACGCTACCACCCATACATTTCATTAAAAAGCTTCAAAAAATCTAGAATTAGTATAGATCAGTACTTCTCATTGTCAGAGAAAATTAGTCGTGACCGCAACTGCGACCACCTGCCATGCTGTGGTGGCCACATTTTTAAATTTATGGTCTAAGTGATATTTGGTAATCTATGTAAGGCACCTAAGAAGTTTAAAGAGGTAAAATAACAATAGCAAATATTAATTATATAAATGTGACATCACAGAATTCATCGCAGTTTACACATTAATTATTGCTGAGTTTAAAACATAATTTTGACGGTGGCCGCATTAAAATTTTCTCTCGGCCGCACTTGAGAATCACTGGTATTGATAATATCTAACGAAACCATGTGCCTTATAATTAATCAAAGATTTGGCTCTGTATCGATCGAGTAAAAATAACTCATCAGAACTTGTCATCATATCCGGACTGGATTCTAGCGACCGGTTTCAAATGCTTGCTTAAATCCGTATTTCATCCCCTCTCTGACGTATTTCTTACTTCACACAAAACAAACGTCGTTTGTACGACGTTAAGCTCACCTACCAACAAATAAACGGGGATTTTAATGGTTATCTTCGGTGGAACCGCCGCTACTAATATGAATATATACTCCGAGAGAGACGGGCGAAGGAGTCGGGTAGAGGGGGTTGTTGAGAGGGTGGAGGAAGAGATGGAGGGGGGAGAAGGGTGGAAGGGATGAATGAGGTGCTGGCGGTGGAACATTAGGGTGTTTGCTTTCCGCGGGGAGTGAGCGAGAAGGATGGAGAGTGTGGCCTCAGCATTAAGAGTATGGCGCTCGCAGCGGGAGAGCAACGTTAATAACCGCGCCTCCGGATTTTATAATGGAGAGAGAGAGAGAAATGAGAATCCCACCATTAGGGGAGGGCACCTTTGGTTACGTTCTTCTCCGCGAGGTGTCTCGCGCATAGCATCTTAGGGGAGTGCTATGCACACGCAGCACTCGGATAGAAAAGAGGCACATTCAGCCAAAGCAATGCAGGTTTCCTTTTAGTCAAAAATGAGTTTCCGCAAAAAATTGCGCGCTTCATTTGAATCCTGTTATTCTTATATGCATTAATATGAAATTATGTTATCTCCAATTTCAAATACTGATGGCTTGAGTTACATTGAAAACTATTCGGCGGGGACAAACTATGTAATATTCACGATAAAAAAATGAAATTAAATGCGTTTATTTTCCTCACATACGGACACAGCTTTTGTGAGTGAAAAGAAATGAAGGTGAACGTAAAGATCACTACTACTCATTTCAAGTGAGGTGCGTTTGAAATAGTTTTCAACTGTTTTATTAAATACTACCAAAAGATAAATCGGTAAATCAAGAATTCATTATTTCCTTGACATCGCTTCTGATATATCGTTTTGAAATTTTCGTTTTAGACATTAGACTAAGCCACTGATATTTATCTTTTTTGACATGATAACATAGATCTTAAAAAACGCCTTTGGAAACTCTGTGTACTCCGACATGGAGTACGCCATTCCATACCTGTTTTCATTTGTCGAGTGGCATTCCTGATCAGGATATGTAAGCCAATTGTATCATTTTCTTATTCTTTTATTTGCACTAAAGACCTAAATACCAAATTTCATGAACATCCGCCCAAGAGTTTCGGATATGAAACATACGGACGGACGGATGGAGGAGCCGTGCCCATAAGGTATTTCCGCTAATTTCGCTTCGGTGGGTGTAGAACACCTAGGAAATGAGATTCGGAGGAAGAAATTGGCGGAATGCTATGTGTGGGGTATCGCCTCGTATGGGGCAGAAAATTGATGCACAATTAGTTGGATAGCTCAGAAAAGTGAGCATGGCGAAGAATGCTGAAATTGAAGTGGACAGATAGAGTAAAAAAAGCGACGAAGCACGTATTTAGATGAATATGAAAGAAGAGATAAATAACACGAGGAGTTAGAGAGAGTTAAGCGGAAAGGATCGGAAATTTCCTATGGAGACTCCATGATTCAAGTTGTGATTGAAGGAAAACTCAAATGGAAAAGAAGGGAAAAGTTTCAGCTTTTAGACGAAGTGGAAGGAAAAAGATACCAAGAAATGAACAAGTTTTCGGAGAATAGGAGGGTGTGGGTAAGAATGTAATCACGGTCCTATCTACAGACAGATTACTAATGATGACGGCCACCAAAGACTCGAAATTAATACGAATTTCTTTAATAGAAAAGGCATTGTAGCATAGACAATGTTTCAACGAATCTCTATAAATTTCTAAACTAAACATTATATGAAATTAATACAACATTACTGTCTCATTAAGTTATCATACTTCATGCAGCATTCCATTTAATTGAATATATTGAGCAAAGGGAAAACAAATTTTTAAAAACTTTAAATTTTCGAATGAGATCCAGCATCATCCAATCGATCTGAAGATGAGTACTTCCATTTGAATGTTCCGGGCCATGAATACATCGCTTTCGAATCCACAGAAGAACATCACGAATCCTCTTCCCCTCCTCTCGCCCCAGGAGTACTTCCGCACGGCGTAAATGGCTCGAGTACATTTCGGCCCTCACTCACTCCTACGAAGAAGAAAGAAAAAAGTGAGTCATTACGACGCCGCAGGCCAGGCTGGATGATGGAGGGACTAATCGAACCCTCCCCCGTATCCCTCCTTACTAATAAGCGAACCCTTAATGAAGGAATAATGTCCCCGCGGTGTTTTTACGGCCATTTCGGGGTAGGACGCCAATGCCTGCATTAAGGTCTCGCCCCAAACCCTCCATCCACAAGACGCTCCCCCTCCCCCATCCCTTCAACTAACCCGCCGCCCTCCCCCTCACGTCCCTCCCGCCACCTCCTCCCCCTTCACTTTTTCTCTCCCGCACCCACTCGCATTTTGCGGAGAGGGTGACCTGCGCTTTTATACGTTGCGAGGGGCGCCGAAAAATGAACGAATATATGCTCAAAGATACTTTTTTATGGATGCCTCGTTCCTTCATATCTTCACTCACTTCTTCCCATATATCCTCCTCCGGCCATACCCGACTAAACCGTCCCCGAATCGTCTCCCCTCCGGCGGCTTCTTGTTTTTTCTCCGTCACTACCTCTTTCCACCCCCAGTCTCCCTATCCAAACCGCCCCCGCCTCCCTCGGAGCTCCCAAAATTCGTCCCGCGCATAAACTTGCATAAACGACCTACCGTTGCCTTCAGGTTTCATGGCTTTGCTAGTAGTTTTTTGCAAATCTTACGACGCCCATCACTGAATGACAAAGACGGGTTAGCACGTTACATTACAGGTAGTAGTTATAGTACAAGTAGTGCAACAGAGGTTGATCATACTGAAAAAAGAATTGACCCGAAATTGTTATTCTAAACCGACGAAAAATAATTTTTTTACTATTTAAGTTGTAAAAATGGATTTATCGTCCTTTGAGGATGTAAGCTATGAAAAATTAACCTTTGCAATTTAAATAGTTAGTAATTAAGTAGATTTTTTGAGAATTTTTGCAGCAATTTACAATTGCCTGTGACCCCCTCCAAAGGTTCAGTTGAAATGCTTAGAAAATAATCTAGTAATTGTTACGTATAAGCTAAAACTTAAAAAGGAAATTAAATAGAGAAAATCGATTTAATAAATGGAGTCCCAACGAACATCAAGGACTGTCTCTACTTTCTAATAGTGTGAAGCACGTGGAATATATCCTGTGGATAAGCCATGCCCTCTTAATTATAAAGAACATAAAATCCATTCAAAAGTTCGTATGTTATAGATAAATCGGAATGCAGAGTAAAATTACAGAGAGATTTACGCTATGTGCAGTACGTTTCAACTTTCTCTTCCCTCAGAAATTTTTTGAAATTTAAAAGTGCAGTGTTTCTTTACTAGCGTACAGAGAGAGAGAGAAAATGAGAGACTGTAGAATAAAAATAATATAAAATAATAATTGCTATCATTATAAATAGCTACTTCTTACATATATAGAATATATATATATATATATATATATATATATATATATATATATATATATATATATATATATACAGAGCTGAAACTAAAAACGAAGATAGGTCATTGGATACAACCTCTGGAAAAATTTCGAAATTTCAGAAAATGTTATATTTAAGGGGTGTTTTTGACCCCAATGTCCAATTTTACACACCCATAAGAAAAGCATTGAAAACTGTGCAGTGCTATATAAAATTTTATTTCAAATTATTTAAAATTAAGATAAAATGTCGAGACATACACCATACTATGAAAAAAGAATGAAGTTTATTTTTCTTGAAGACAGAATTCAAATATATGCTGAATTTGCGTAAAAATTTGATTTTAATTATAAAAGTATGAAATTTTTTTCGATCTTCAACAATAAAAAATACTAACTATCATAGCAACGACTCCAATGCCTTTCAATGGGAATTGGTTTTCCATACTTTAAGAGCAGTGATTTAATGCTTATACTGCATTATAATCCATTTGATTTCAGCCAAAGACGTATACATATGGTGACGTGATAATTTTTAATTATTTTTTTATCCAGATACGTGCTAAAAGACACCGATGATGAAACCATAATCCTAACACACATAATATTCTAATTTTTACATAAATTTTAGTGTAACATATAAGCTATTGTCTCAATGATGATTATAGTTATTGCATAAAAAGGGCCATCTGAGCCATGAAACTTGAAATTGGAAAACTTGGACGCAAAGCTGATTGCCAGAGAATTTAGAAATTCTGGATAGATGCCTTAATTTCACAAAAAATGAAAATTATTATCTTATGTAAATGGGCTCTGTGTATTTCAAATGCTGTCGCGTTGGTTAATTGACGAGTTTAAATGTGGGTGTATTGTGATTTTTTGAACGCTAGCATTATGCAAGCACCCACAACTCGTAAATAGAATAAAGAAAAGTAGATGTGCGAATTGAGGTAGAGAGTGGCAGCAAATGAGCTAGTTAAAAATTGTTTTCAAAAACTTTTGAGATTTTAACGATATTATATTATTCCACGATTTACAATATAACATCTACCTTCCGTTCATGCAAAATTTTTCTAGATCCCAAACTTTCATGCATTCAAATCTTTAATGCCGATAACATTTTTGTTCGTGAAATCCTTTACTGAGATCTCGAAACAACTAAATAATTACTGCCCAAATTTTCGTTATTATTTCTTCGCAACGAAATCTTACAATACCTCCGTTTTTATCACGACATCAAAGTTCAACGTTCGCTTATTTCTGTTTAAAAAGTAATCACCAACCTTAACGTTACCATCTTTTTCTTTCCTTCCCTCCCTCTCTCATTTCCTCCTTCGCCCTCTCGTACACCCTTCTCTCTATTTTCCGTACAACTTTCCCTCCTTTACCCTCTTCGCTTCTTTCGTTTCCGTCCCTCTCTTTATAATCTTCATTCCGCTCTCTCTCTCTCTCTCAATTCCCTTCCCTCTCCTCTTGCTTCACTTTTCTCGCCCCTCCCGTCCTTTCCCTATACTCGTCCTTTCCCCATCCTCGCCCTTCCCTTTCCTCTCCCCCCACTCACTCCATCACATCCACCCGCCATCTTCTCGCCCCCTTGCCCCCTTCCATCCACTTCTCGCCCTGCTATATTTCCCTCCACCTTCACTCACTCTCACACCTCTCCGCACACTATTCTCGCATTTTTCCACCTTCCCTTCCCTCTCACCCGTCGCATCCCCCCTACCCTTCCGATACTTCCTTCCCCGTCGTCCCCCACCCCGCACCCTTCGCTCGTTGCGGTCGTGTCGAGCGGGCGTGATCCCACCTACCGAGATCGCCGTCCGCGATGTGGTCCATCCGCCGTCTCTTGTGAAGGCCGCCCGACGCCGCCGCCCCTCGCGTCCCCCTTCCCCTTCTCGATGGGGTCTTGCCCCACATCCCCACCACTCTTTACCTCCCCTCCTCTCCCCACCCCGCCCCTCGCCTCTCGTTTGGATCCTCGCCACGGATCTTATCTTCCCCGCGCCGTCATCGCACTGCGAACACCCTTTTATTAAGGGGATGACTTTAAGAAGTGGGAACGTGAACAATGAAACCAAGGACGGATTAAGTTGGGAGCATTATCTTCATACGCATCGCTCGATTGGGTTTTTGCGCTTACGGAGAAATTTCGCTGGAACGATTTGAAGAAAATTAATAATTATAATGGCTGCTTTTATTTTTACTTCCCGCACTCGAGACATTAAGGAAACAGGATTAAGGACGTTGGAAGCATTGGAGAAGTGGGTGTGGAGATAGTCGAGTGAAATCAGATTGGAAGAGAAGAATGAAGGTGAGTAAGTGTAGAATGCCGGGAGGATCGGTAAGAAACAAGTAAGTCTCGAGACAATGAGACAAAAGGGGTCGTTAAGGAACATCCATCAATGGAAAGGAAATGTTTAAGACAGATGTCGAATAAGAGGCAGAGAGAAGCAAATTTGTTGAATCATATTAAAAAATATTGTAAGGAATCGAGATAACTAGCGGAAGATTCTTGGAATTAAACATTATGAGAAATCCGCGGGACTATAAGCTTAATACCTTTATGAAAGAAAGAATTCGACAGTTGCGTCGAACGGTGGTAATGAAACAGCAGACTATAATCCTCGGCAGCCACCATTTACTTTTAAATTTATTTAACTTCGTAAAATACTTTATAAAACATACATTTAACCGTTGTTAACATATAATGGATAGGTACTGGAATATGTGGAAGATCAAAGTGGAGAAAAATTTGAGCGCAGGCTTTCCAAAAAAATTCGCTCAAATCCAGCCGTAATTGAGAGATCCTCTTCATCGGCGCCCAGTTGTTTGGATGATGTATAAATGATAACGTTTTCATCATTCGCTTAGAAAACACGTTGAACGATTAAAGCAATCTTATATGTTAATCAACGGACCAAGTTCATCCGCCCCTTCTCCTCCCTCCGCGGTGGCATTCCTTTCATCGCACAGCCATTCTATAACCTTTTAAAGGTTAGGAGGAAATTCACAAAGACTTTTCTATTCTGTAATACGTTACGTACGTGGTCTTGTCCTGCGTAATCCATTCTGTGGCATACAGACTGTTACGACGGCTCTCAATTAAGGTCTCTCTGTGAATTCCCATTCTTACGGGACGGAGTGATTAACCCAACGGCGGCGACAGTATAGTGCTCATTGCGGCAATCGGCGAACAAACGACTTAATAACCTGGATCGCCCTGTACATAAGCATCGTCCAATTGGGTTAGTATCACAGGATTCGAAGGAAGTCAAACGGCCACCGAAATTTTTCAAAATACAAGAGACTATTATCCATCGCGGCCTCCCCTCTTCCCATTACAGAGACGACCTTTGCAGAGAGGCCTCTTTTAAAGAAGGACCCCATCGGGAGAGGAGACACACGGGGCCCAAGAAGAAGAGTGGGAGGCAGAGGGCGGGCCATAAGGTCAAGGCGATGGCAACAGAGCGTACTATCTTCACTCCCATGAGTCCATCTCGATTCGGGGAACCATTGCCCCCGGCAGAGAGAAAGGGGGCGGAGGGAGGGGGGAGTTGGGGTCTCCCCGCCCCCGCTCTGTTTCCACCTCTATATCTCTCTTAGTCGTCCTCTCGGCACGCATCGATCAACGCACGCAACTTTCGTGTCCTGCGAGAAAGGATTCCAAATTGGATCTTAAATCTCTATTCTTCTTGTTAAACTAAATCGCTCATCGTCGAATGAGGCGCTGTTTCGAGAAATATGTCCTCTACGCGCAAAAGGAATTTTTTAACTCTTCATTTATTCTATAAGGGAATGAGGACGAAATTCCATTGTGTTGATGAGGCGACATAGTGAAATTTAAGAAAACATCATAAGGAAATGGGTCGGCAACCTACGGAACGCGGGCCACATGCGGCCCCAGAGAGCGCTTAATGCGGCACGCGAAGCTATAATGAAAAATTGATAGAAAAAATTTCACATTGCCAATTTCATATATTTTTCAACAAATTTATGGTCTCAAAACTTTTTCTGGTGAAGTAAATTACGTGGACTTCATTTTCACTTAGTATATGAGATCAAAGAAACTCCATATAACTTCTGATTTATTCACACATTCGGCCCTCCGAGTCTTTCTCGAATTTCAGTGCGACTCTCCAAAGCGTTCACAACTGCGAATGTGGCCCGCCTTGCAGAAAAGTTTGCCGACCCCTGTATTAAGCAAAGAAAACTCAAAGAGAGGACTCGATTCGGAGAATCATTGCTCCCGGCAGAGAGAGAGAGAGAGAGTGGAGTGAGTGAGTTTATACGTTCCACAGTCGTGCTTTTGGTTGAATATCATCCTCAAATATCGTCAGCGATTCTATTATTCATCCTGCTAGTTTTAACTCAGAAAAAGGCAACTTCCCGATGTGAAATGTTATCGAGGAATATTTCACCTCAGAATCTCATGTACATAAACCCATGCTTAGCATTTCCACGCCATTCACTACAGCGAAGACATAATATTCAAAATCATCATCATTTGTTATCACCAGAAGTCTGTTTGATGAGAAGTCCCTGATTATAGGTTAAACAAGATTCTCAACATCACCCCCGTACACCCTTCACCTTCATTTTGTAACAAATTTTTTTCCCTCTTCAGTTCAACTGATAGCTGAATCCATCACCTAACATTCACCTCTTTTGTCTTGATATTTTCCTTAAACCGAATACATAATGCCGTTAAGGAAATTTCCGGTCCATTTTGCTTTTCTCTTTCTGATCAACAAACGCGACACTTGTGCGCCGCTGAGAAGAAAAAGGAGGGTGTGGCTCCCAGACAATTTGCCACACATCGTGTAAAGTTCCAAAATCTACGTTATTCCAATAATGGAGATTAAAATGAAATATACAAATGTTCATTGGTAGCATTTTATTCAACTGCGCGCCCAATCGTGCAGCAACACGCGCCATTCAAATGCCAAGGGCCTCTCTGCAAGTATGGCAACGGCCGGCCCTCCCCATGAGGCCTCATCCCCATTCATATTCGTCCCCGTCTATATCTCAAACCGGCTCCTCTTGCAATTTCTCCACTTCGACTGTTCCACCCTTACAATATCTCCAAAATTCTTCCAAGAAGAGTGGATATTTCGAAGACCGTGATGACCTTTACATCGTCAGCCTTCTAACACAAACAATGCGTGAAAAGTACTAGTAAATGCTCTAGTCCAGGGATCGGCAATCTTTTCCGAGTGGTGGGCCAACATTCATAGTTGCAAATTCTTATGAGGTCCGCATTGGAAGCCAGAAAGGCTTCGACAGGCCGGATGGGCGTTCACGTCAGAAAATACCTAGAGATTCTGTGGTCCCACGTTGTGAATTCCAATTATTCGAGTTTTTGGTACCCGGGTATTCGATTAATATTTCACCGAGCTAGCCGGGTACCCGGATAACTCGAACAATTAACGGAAGAAATAAAATTTAAGTAAATATTCATTTAACGGATATTTCATAAATTTTTATTGATATAAGAGTTATTCATCATCCAAAAATAGTATTTCAAAAAAAATAGAGCGTTTAAAGTACAGGTTATCATGCGTTTTCGCAATTTCGTGGTGAAAGTACTAGTTACAGAAAAAACACGCTCAAAAGCAGGGGAATTCCGCTTAACAGTCAGTAACGCTTGATACAATTTCTCCAGTCTGTCGGTACGTTTTCCACTATTTGCTTCAAATAGTTTTAACTCTTTATCTATACTTAACTGTTGAGATTCTTTTGTCTTTGGCGTGGTGAATAATGCTATGCATTTCCGCAATGTAATGCTTACATCTGTTGAAGTTTTCTGTAACGCGAAGGCGAAAACCGTAGTGTAGTTATTTAGCTTTAGCGCAGGGCTTTAAAGTAATTTATTTAAAATTTTAAAAGAATTTACTTTAATTATTATAATTGTACCTGTAATGCGTTGACAATATTTGTAATTTTATTTTAATTTTTCCAATAATAACCGAGCCCTCGAACAAAATTACCCGGGTACTCAGGTACTAGAAAAAACGAAGAAAACACCGAGTACCCGGGTAACCGATACTCGGTGTGGAATCACTAGTCCCATGGTAGAGAAAATCGAGTCTAAATGGTATATTAAGTTAAAACCAACATTTCACTGAGACTATGAAATTGACCGTGAAATTTTTTCCGATCACTTTTTCATCACAGCTTCGGGGCAGAATGTGAGTCGCGGGCCTATCCCTGCTATAGTCTAATAAACACCATTAACACCTTAACGTATTGGTTCCCAAAGGTTTTTTAGGCGCGGTACCTTTTCAATGATAAACAAAATGTTGCGGCACCTCATCCCTGAAACAAGGTTTTTATATTTTTTACACACGGATATTGCAACCTTTGGACGCACTCATGGCATTATAGCACAATAAATTTATCAGAGAAAAATTGACCTAATTAACTATCAACAAATACAAATTTATTTACCATACAAAGTTTTTCGCGGAACTTCTACAAATCATCTGAGGCATCCCAGTGTGCCGCGGCACACAGTTTTTGGAACTCAAACAAGTACGAATATCGACGAAAAACTAACCTTGCACTCGAAATCTCAAACTGCAAACGCACATGAGCTTACAACCAATTACGCGACTTTTAATGATCATTCCTCGCGCAGAGGTTTAAGAGATGCTCCAGCACAGAATAAGCAAAAGAGCCGCACGGAAACGCCCTAAGTCAGTGAAGACCCATGTGCTTACATTCCCGTTATAATTCGACGAAAAATATCGCTTCCTGAACTCCTTGAATTCGCAAAGCATTTTTCTGCTCAGAGATGATAGATTTGCCGCAAAAAAATTAATAACGTATGAAAAGAAGACAGTATTACTCCTACTTAAAAACAGCAGGAATGCTAATACGAATCACACGTTAACAATAGGTGGCATCTCAAAAAAGGGTTATCGTATAGAAAAATTACCATAAATATCTGGCAACTTCACAAAAAAAATTTAAAAGGACATTTTCTACGAGTAGAGCTAGACGTGCTTGAAATTTATTTAAATCCAGTTTATGGCCTATTTCTATAAAAATCATCTCTTAGTTCTACCTCCTCTTCCTCTTTGCTATCTTATCCGTCCCAACCCCTCTTACACTCACACCCTCTTTAACTTCCCGTACGACCAGAGTGATCACGGTTTTCAGTAATATACCTCGATGCCCCTAAAAAGGCATTTTATTTTATTAATCAATCGTACTATTTGAAATTAAATATCTGAGTGGCAGTATTATGTCGGTAATGTGTACTAAAAGTGATATCCCATTGATTTCCTGTCCTATAATAATTCTATCCACGCGTGACTTGAATTTGTAAAATGCTAACTTATGACCAAAGTAACAACCAAGCTACGAAAATTTTGTTTATATGGCATATAGACGACATAACCCACGTATTTTCCTGGTTATATGGTGTTATTTTCTCAGAATCTGGTAACCTCACATAAGATACCAATCGCCACATGCGTATTTCCAAGGTTATATCAATTCCTATCCCTCTCACTTTCATTCATCACTGGTACAATGCGCAGCGCTACTCTCTCTTCATTTGTCTATGCAGCAATTACTGATCGCGACCTTTCGCATTTCACTCTTTTCAATGCTCATTGTCTCAGAGCCTCTTGAATCCCTGCCAATTTTACGCACTTTAGGTACTCGACATCAAAATTAATTATACGCTTATTTGTTGAAGCTCGTATCGTTATCGTAACTATTTCGCTATTCCCTGTCAGTTTTACTGTATTGAATTATTTTTACTTAAATTTGGAAAGTAAATTTTATTCTTGCATTGTTTTAAAAATGTAAGAAAGCTCATGCTTAGCTACAAATAAAAATTAACTATGAGTCTTCCACAATTTTAATATAACACGACCAGTTTCGCTATGATCGTAGCATCATCAGGTAAAGTTGTGGAAGATTTGTGTATATATACAGAGTTAATTTTAATTTCTATCATGAGCAAATTCCACCAACTGTAGGCTGAACTTATTAACGATACTCGTGCTTACCTTTTACAATATTAAGGTACCTATGTATTTTTTAAGGAAGGCAAACTTGGTTGGACATTGCCTGAGGAGAGAGAGTATGATTAAAGACGTGTTAGAAGGAAAACTAGATGGAAAAAGGGAAAGAGGTAGGAAAAGTTTCAGCTGATAGACGATTTGAAAGGGAAAGTGAAGTATCAAGATATGAAGAGGACAGCGGAAAATAGGAGTAAATGGAGAACCAGGTTTAACCATGAATAATCACGGGCCTGTCTACGGACAGACTACCTAAGATGATGATGATGATGATATTTTTTAAGCGTTGCAAAGGTAGTTATAGTTATTGGCATAAGGATACGAAATGAGTAATCCCAAACAGTTGTTTCAGTAAACAATAATTGTTATTTTGAAATTACTAAACACCAAACTATTGAAATTATTACTTTATTAGTCTGTTGTTGGAATCAATTTGACATTTTTTTTTAGAAAATTTGATATTGCCGTCAATTTGTTATCTCACAACAAAAGATTTTTTGTCATTTCAAAATGATATATAAAATTACCAACCTCATTTCAACGTAGTATTTGCTAATACATAATGGAAATGCAATTCGTCAAGGTAGCTTACATCATAATCGGTGTCAAACATTTGAAAATCAAAATTAATTTCTGAGTTGCCGAGCGTTAACATTTTATATTAAGTACCAGGTGTAACAATTGGCAAAGCAACTCAGATCTCTAGATATTTTTGGCTCTCTCCTTGTCATGTAACAAATGTGTCGAAAGGAAAATCACACCGTTCGCGAGCTGTCAGTTAAGACGCACTATTGCATAGCCTTCGGTTGTTGCGGGAGTAATGCCTGATGATTTTCATTTCAAAAGAATAATGGGATCGAGCGGGCGGCGATTGCTTCATCCGATGTACGGCATCCCATCCGTTACAAATCACGAATGGAATCATTGACGCAATAACAGATTAGCTTACTTTCGTGTCACTTCATCAAAATTTCTCAGATAATTCATCGACGTAATTTAGTTTGATTCACATTAGCCGCCCACATTTCGCCTGAAACACTTTTATTACTTAATACGAAATGCTTTCCATAAAATTTATAAATATGGATATTCCATCATAGAGATTTTCACGCGATAAGAGAAATAAATCCATATTTATCGGAACAAAACTCGCGTCATTTCGAGGAAAGAATGTAGTCGTAATATACTCTGCCCGTCTTAACTCCGGCGAAAGACACTCCCCCTTTTCCTTTTCTCCGCCTCTTCCCTATCCTCTTTCCGGCCCCTTTTCTTAAGGTCTTTCCCATAATTCCTTTCGCGGAGTCACCCCTGGGCCAAGATATCCCTGGTCGTTCTCCTTTCCCACAAGCACATCACAATGGCCTTTGGAAGTGGGATGGGAGAAGAGGGGGGGGGGGGCGAGAAGGACAGAGTTGGACGGGGCGGGTGGTTTGGGAGCAGAACGGGAAGCGTTATCTCTTGCAGGGGTGGGGCGTGTGGAGGAGGAAGTGTTCCGGAGGAAGAAGGGGGCAGGAGGGAGGAGGTTAGGTGCGGAAAGGGAAGATAGGGGGCTGTAAGATGAGGTTGGGGTGGTTTTGGGTACGTGGGCGCGGCCGCCCCGGACCCCAGACCATAAATCATCGACCAGAAGATGTAATCACGGCGCCGTGTAATAAATTGGTTGAATTATAGTGTCCGCCAGAACGGCCATCTTGCCTGACGTCACCGGCGCGGCGCACGCAAGGTATTCTCCACACTCATTCCTTCCCTCCCGCTCTCCTTCTCTCGCTCTCTCTCCCCCTGCCTTCTCTCTTCCTCCATCATATCCATCCGTTCCTCCATTTTCCCCGTTTTCTCCATCCCCTTCCCCTCCTCTCCTTCGCAGACCCTCTCCCTTCTTCTCTCTCTCTCTCCCATTTCTCCTTAATTCTTCCATCCCCGCCCTTCCTATCTCTCCTCCCATTCCTCTCCCGACCTCTTTCCCTCTCTTCCTCTCTCTCACTCCTCCTCCTCCCATTGTCTCCTCTCACTCTCTCGCCTCCCTCGAGGTGATTACGAGAGGAATCCCAGGTATCCGGGAGTTTGGCGGATGGGTATGACATTTAACCTCCCATGGTACCAAGGTAGTTATTAGGGGCCACGCCGCCCCGATTGCACCGTCAGAGGCAGAGGGACACGGCCGTTTTGGATTGAAGACACGAAGGGGGCGGGGCGAAATGGGAGGGAAAGAGAGAGAGAGAGATTGCGGGGAAAGGCAGTGTAAATGGGAGGGACGGGGGAGGGAGGAGAGCGAAGGGGGCTGGGGAAGAGAGTGGAGAGGACGGGAGAAAGAGGGACTTGGGGGTAGGTGCAAGAGAGTGTCCGTTGGAATTGCAAGGAACGTAGGGGAGGAGATAAGGGAGGGAGGGAAAGAGGGAGGGGGAAGGGAGGGGTCGGGCGGGAGGAGGGGGAGGGTTAAATTATTATGCTACACGAAACACAAAGGGAAAGAATTGACCTTTACTCGTGCTTTCACTACTCGTAAAAACTTAAAGCTCTCTCTCTCTCTATCGTTAACTTTGACAACCGGCAACCCATAAGACCTGTAAATCCAGTTGAACAAAGAAATATTTAAGGGCGACATTGTCGGGCTTCCAATAATTGCGGCGATTTCTTCGCAGGACAAATTGTCTAGAAAACAAGCGAGGCTTTATATTGACAAACGGAATGGGATGAGCAGTTTTTATTTTGACGCATTTGTGTAGTCGACAAGCTCAAACAAGGTTTGTAAATAGATAAATAGTCTGAAAAGTGGCACTTTGTAATTCAAGACTAATTGTTGACCATATGCGAAGAAAATTTAAATATTACGAATGATGAAAAATCTTTTTACTTATCCTATTAATTCATAGGAATGTTGATCTTTGATGTTTTCTTTTTTTAGCGGACATCATGCATCGATCAAATTTTGGAAACTGATTAATTTTTCAAATTCTCGACATTAACCTTCCCATGCCTAACTTTTATTTTGCTTTTCAAATAGTCCATTACTGATTTAAGACCCTTTGTTAGTTAATGGCACTTCTATATATTGTTTTGCCCGTTGAAAGTACAAAATATGCGTCTGGCAAAGGAGCATCAGTCCTTTTCTAATTTTTTTATGTATATGTACTTTACACCGTCCATTTTTTTTATAACTCCATACATCCTTGGAGTTACTCTATCTATTAATTCCCTAAAATCATCCTCATAAATCTCTTTGCCATAATCTATCGTTTATTTTGTGATTGAATACCATAATGTTTCTTCCAAATATTTGCATCCTTATTTTTTATCGTCTCTTCCAGAGATTAAGTACTTTTTCATAGTTTTTCTTAATAAGGTTGGATATTCCTGCCTCAGTGCTATCTTTTACTCTTCGTCACTCCAAAATGAGAACTGCATGATTTTCTGACCACAAATGATCCTAAAAAGGTTTTAGAGAACATTTTTTTTAATTAATCAAAGTAACTTACTAGATAATCATCTCTACTATACAAAAAACTGTGCGAACTATTAAGTGCGTCATATGTTAACTTGTCCAGTGCCATTTAAAACATTTACTCAATTTGTATGCTATAGATGAGGGTCTCATAATAAAAAGGATTTCCAACTCTTTCAACCTCAGTGATACGGCATAAGCAACATGAATTTCATTTGTATATATTTAATGTAAAGAAGCTAAATTGATGCGATAAGAACACCATATGTATATTACAATTCAATATGTCACCATTCTGCTTAATATGGTTAAAAAATAGTGTGCGACAACAGCTGGACGAAAATAAAGGTGATTTGAACGCACTAATTCTTGTGTGGCAAACGATTTGGCGAATATGTAACAATTTAACGTATGTATATGCATATGTGTGTACTAATTTCCTGCTAAAAGTGTATATATATATATATATATATATATATATATATATATATATATATATATATATGCAAAAACAGTGTAACCTCGATAGAGCGATTATGGCATAAAACAAGAACATCATTATAGCGAACAAAAATACCGTTACCGTCAATTTCTTAACGTTAAATATACAGAATTTAATTTTCGGATATAACGAGTGCTCGTTAGAACGACTATTTTTGTGAACGTTATAAATTCTCGCTATATCTAGATTTCATTGCATAAAGTTTTCAATTTCATGTATATCTTTTCAGTGGATTTTCTTTGAGAATTAGAAATTGATTCAAAGCATGGGGCCTCTAAAGCATGCGTGGTCTTATAGCATCAGCATACTACATTGACTCGGCCCAGAATGCGGTATTTAATTTAGTATAAACGCATAAGGATACATTTTAGTGAATAACGTTAAAAACCGACGATTTATTTGTTGATCGAAAATTTCAATTGTTATCAAGAAGCAAACTCTTTAAATATTTTCTTTCAGAAAAGTATTATTACGCTCACAGTATGATTAACACAGAAAATATGGAACACATTTAAAAATTTTCCATGTAAATGTTCGTTTCGTATTGTTGTTAAAGGGCAGTTTTAATGAACCATTTTCTAAAATATTAGCGAAATATATCAACTCGCACAGTCAAATTATGTTTAGAACTAAATACAAAATATATTGTTTTTATTCATACATTTCATTTAAAACGATACTCAAGGAAATACATACGTATATTCCGGGTATGAGGCATCCTTAGTATTTCCGTCCCGTCGCATCCCATGCAATCGGACTCGTAATCCCTATACGCTGTAGAGATCAGTCAAGTTCACAATCTTCCGAGTAGGGGCTCATCGAGAAATGGGAGTGGCGTGCAAGGAAATGTGTCAAAAGGTTGACAGCTCGGGGTGGAGGGCGATGTATTCGTGGAACAGTTCCGCAACCAAATGGGAAGGAGAGGGGCTGACGTACTGCTGATCAAAATCCAACGTCTCATTTTTGTCAAGATATAACATATTTGGAAAGTGGGTGAAACCTTGCTTCTCCACTTGTGCGACTAGAAGATTTAGTTTCGAATTTAACTCTCGAACGTATTGCGCTTGATCGCAAATCAGTTTTCTTTCTCCCTGAAGTTTTGTATTCAGTTCATTCAAATGAGCCATAGTATCGCTCAAGCAATGCAAGTCGCATTGCCACGCTTCACTTTCAATTTCAGAGAATTTCTCGATTTGTCGTTTCTCCGCAAGAAAGTCTCGAATTTGTGGAAACAAGGCAGTGAATCGCTACAAAACCTTTCCGCAGCTCAGACACCGCACATTTGCAAAGTCCACGACGTTGTCGAAATTGCAGTTGTCAAGTTTTTTCAATGACTCCACAAACTGTAGATGAATCAGAGCACTGGTACTACGAATGTAATTCACGATTTTAATAACTGTGTTTATCAAATTATTCAAGGTGTATATTTTTGTCATTTGTGCACAAAGATTTTCCTGATGCAATATGCGGTGGAATGAAGGCAGAATGGTATTAATGTTGCCATTTCCTTCCAAATGCCTCTTCAAAAGAGTAACAAACCCTGATTTCTTTCCAATCATGGCTGGTGCGCCGTCTGTTGCCACTGATACAAATTTCGTCAAATCCAGTTCAACTTTTTCGCAACTTCCAGGAAATTGTCAAGCATGTCAATTCCACGAGTCCGATCTCTCCGTCCACAAACTGCAAAGAATTCTTCATAAATTTTCAAGTCGGTCGATACAAAACGAATGCAAAACACCAGCTGAGCAGTGTCCTTAATATCGGTTGATTCATCCAGCGCCAAGGAAAAACACAACGAGTTTTTCAAGTGATTACGCAATAGGTTTTCAACATTTTCAGACAATTCCAGCATTCGGAGAGCAACTGTTTTGCAACTTAGTTGTAGATTCCGCACTTTCTGCACGATATCGGATTTCAACTTCGGTTCATAATTCTGCAATAAAATTTCCATTACCGAGCTCGAAATTTCTTTCACCCACTCTGCATCTGTAAATGATTTCTTTTTTGAGCCAAAATCCATGCTGTTTTTTAGCTATCCCACGTCACCAGCTTAGATGATGATAGGAACTGTTTCATGTAACATTGCTGTTCCAGAAAATTTGATTTCAGTGGAGCGATTTCACTGACGCAGTTGTGAGCACCAACTGGAAACTTTTGGTCAAACTCACTGTGCATATTTAAAAAATGCTTTTTCACACTGCCAACTCTGTTCTTATTGGACGCGATTTCGCACAGAAAGCACACTGGCTTTTCTTTCATCTCTATTACTGCAAATTCGAGCTCCCAACCTTCTTGAAATTTACGCGTCACATTCTTCAAGTCTCTCTTCTTTTCACCACTGTTCGCAGAAGTGTTACCTGATTCATCTGCAATGGCTGCCTCAGTACTTCCCACAGGTTCTTTGCGTTTTCTGATAAAAATTTATCCATATCTAAAAACAGGGGCATTCATAAGAACAGAAATTAATGAATGAATCTCCAAAATTAAAAAAAATAAGAGTGAGTATGTATAACACCTTAGCTCTGAATGAGCGAGGAAGATTCAGAAAAGCTTGGTTTTGCACACAGACAAAAAGACGCCCGTTTTTATTCAAGATTTGAAAGAAACATCACATTACTGTAACCTGGCAATGCGAGCGTCGAGAGAACTGATATTACAAAGTTTCGCGCCGTTCGCCGAACCACGCCGTAAGCTCGCTGTCGCTGTCTTTCGCTTCAAACTTTCGGTAACGCAATGTATGAATTCCGTGACATCCCTATTCAAGAATTTATTTGTGCCTTATTTTCGCTGCAGAACGTTTCTACTGTAATACACTACAATACGGTGGCGTCAAGCAAATAAATGAATATTTCCGCTCGGTAATGTGGTGTAATTAAAAAACTATTTTAGAATTTCAATTCGCCACACTTTCTCGCTAATTTGTCACATGTGGCGATTGGCGAATATGTTTCCAATCCCTGTTTTATAGAATTTGTAATCGTCGTGTACATATAAGTACATTTTAAAGTGATAGTGAAATTAAAAATACTTGTAACAACTCATGTTTATAACGCTAAAATTCACAGTTTGGCGTATTTTTCTGTTTCATAACGTTATTCTTAGTCGTCAACACTTTTGAGTACTAATTATTTCAAAACTCTTGACGTATCCCTAGGGGTACGCGTACCTCGATTGAAAACCCCTGCTCTATACAACAGTTGTGCCGCGACACGCTGTTGCGTCGCGACCGAATACTTGGTGTGCTGCGATGCGTTTTGGAATTATAAGGAAGACAAAAATACTCTTTTTCTATTATTCTCAACCTAAGACTACAGAAACGATATGTCTCATACATATAAAGCGATACCTTATGGTAGAATTAGTTACGCTTCCTCATTTACTAATGAAATCGAAACCGAGTTGCTTCGTGACAGGAGAAATGGCAATTTTCATCTTCGAATTATTTCGCAATCCAGGCGAAGTATTTAAAGGAACAAAAAAGTGTAGATTTTTAGCAGCTATTTCTGTGTGGGAAAGGCGATCATTTTCATCGATTTACACAAGGCGATGAAAACGTTCTACGCAATCCGGTGAAATTTGGTTCGGTGTGCTGCGATGCTCGCGTGAATCGAGAAGAAGTGCCGTGAAATATAAATGTTGCGGTTTCACTGTTAGAGACAGTACGTTGCACTCCTCTGGAGCAAAGAATCGATAGGACGTCATTAATATTTCTCTCCCCAGAGAGAGCGCGAATACCGTTCGACTCACGCGAGATTCTTGACACGGGACGCACAGAATCGAAAAATTATCGAAAAACATCTTAATAAACAACTTAGGGACAGAAACGTATGGTCCCATATATGTCAGAGAAGCAAAATAACTTCTGCTCCTCTCCGTGGGTGTCCAGTTACAACGAGGCGAAACTCGTTTTTATCGCCTCTGATCGAAACATTTTTTTTAAATTTTATTCGAGCTCGATATTCCTGGCGAGAAGTCGTCCGCGGGTTTTCGGTTTAACTCTCGTGAGGGCGGTTTCGTTTTTATGGACGCTACGCCGAATCTTGACTCATCGGAGATCTTGCGTAAAAGCCATTCGTGGGCACTTTAAGTGCCTTCACGCAGTGCGGAGGGCGGAATAAAAGAGCGATCTGGGATGCACCGAAAAAGATATCGATACCAGAGGTCCTTCTCGTTGTTATCATTACGAGTTTTTAAATTTCGTGGGATAATAAAAATGAAATTGAGAAAATATATCTTTCCAATAGACCGTCGATTCTCAACATGGGTGACGTGACATCCCAATGTGACGCGGGAGTTATGCAAAGGAGACGTTCTCAGTGTATCGTATTCTGCCGTATAAAGTGAATACGACCAGGAGATTGCGCGAGAGTGTTACTTTAAATGGGTGAATTTTTATTTTACACGTGATAGGGAAACCCAATTTATCTTTAAAAGGTGATTTGAATAAAACGGAACTGAAAACGTTCTGTCACAGGCAAAAAAAGGTTGAGAACCACTGCAATAGACAACAATATTGAGAAAACTAGGTGTGCAGTTCGTATACAAAACAGCCGCCATCAGTGGTGGCTCACCGATAGTAGACTCGTGATAACTTTCTTTTCCTATTCTATAATTCTTAATTGAAACATTTTTCTTCCTCTTTACTGCAATGCAATATTGGCGAATCATCTGGTTTTCCAAAACTCTTTCTGGATGCTGGTTGGACATAACTAGCCAATTTTTCAAAATATAGTTTTTTCAAAATCTGGCCATTATTTTGGACCAACCCCGGAAAAGTATATACATCTCACAAAGCACAGGTTCCTCAACGAATTTAGAAAGATAACGGTTCTTATTCCGTCTCGTGGTAAAAAAATGTTTCCAACGGTTTTTTTAGTCCGGGTTCCTATTCGCGTCAACCGTGGAAGGGACGAGTGCCGCAAAATTGTGCGCGCTCCATTGCGAAGGACTTCCTCATTTAGTGTGCTTCTCGGACTCGGGAGGGATACAGAGAGAGAGAGATAGATAGATAGAGGAAAAGCTAGGGTGTATGGCAGAGGGTGAGAGGTGGGAAAATGGGATCTGGTGCGGGAGGGAAGAAGGGAAAGAGGGGCGGGGACGCCTCCCTGACCCCGTTCTCCTGACCCCCGTGGGAAGGAAGGGCTGGCAGACGCCTCGATAGATGGGGTCCCGAATGATATCACGGTCAGAACCTCATCCTGATTTATTTCCTACCGCCGGGATAGCTGTCTTCCTTACTCACCCCCTCCTCTCTTTCGCTCCTCCCTCAACTCTAACTCCCTATCTCATTTTCGGTTTTTTCCCCACACTCTCCGGAGAAAGAGAGTGGGAGGGAAGAGATGGCTCGAGAAGAAACCGCGGAAATATATTGCTACCCTCAAATTATAGATTTCGCGTATGGGAGGATGATTCTTTCTGCGCATCGGGTGAGTGCGTGCGTGTTTGTGTGTGTGTGCGCGCGCGATGGCTACCGAAGACGGGCATTATACGTGTTCCCATGGAGTGATCACTCAAAATGATTTCGCAGCACGTGAAATGGCGGTTTTGCTTTCTGCGCATTCCTCGGAAAGTCTTAACCGCGAATATCATACTCGGAAACTCTCGCCTCATTCTCTCCGCAATATTGCTAATATCGTCTCCCTCCTGCATCTCTTGTTTCTTCCATCTTTTCTCATTCTCTACATCCTTCCAACTTTCATTCCTTATCATTCTCTTTGTCACTGTACCGTTTTATTCCTCTCCCTTTCCCCACCCATCTTCCTCACATTTTTCTCTACTGATATTTATAAATGACGAAATTTCTTTGGCCAATCTAATGAACAACATCTAGATATTTAGCAGAGTTGACAATCTTTGCTCCTTAAATAAAGCTTTTACTCTTCTGGACGGCTCCAAGTCTGAATAAAAAGGTGTTTAGAAGAAACCCATCCGCAATAATATCTCGTACGTTGATTTGTCTTATAATCAGCTTTAGCAAATACAGATATCACTTAAGTGATGTGAAAAAGTAAATTTCGATTACTAATATGAGTTTTTATTATGTTTACAGTAGACTGCCAACCTTCTTGGAGCTTACGTTTCAAGAAATCACCGCGAATTCTGAGTTCCCGAAGGTTAATCCAAATTTGGAAAAGGAGTTTTCGTGCACCATGGTTCACAGCCGATAAGAACCAGCTCATAAAAAGTGCAATTCATTTATTAGATATGAATAAAATGATAAATTTCTCCTAAATACGATCTTTTTCACGTGAAAAAACATACCAAGAATCAAGAACATACACATGCATGAATATCGCGAGAAAATATAACAACTCCACCATTTATGCCTTGAAATCAACAACTTACCCACGACGCCGCGAATTAAGTCCGTGAATAAACAACTTTATATGTCGCAAATGCTAAATCAGTGTACACAGGGACTTTCCGCGAATAATAAATGACGAGAATGTTGTGGGTTTAAAATATTTTAAGATGATCTACAAATATTTCTTGTTTTATTAAGAATTCCCTTTAGACCTCTATGGCCCACTGTAACTTCAAGGTAACATCCACGCGTCAATCTTTTTAATTTATTTTTATTTACTATTTTTGTTGATAGTTGAGGGTTTAAAAAATCGGTATCTAAACCAAAAATAATTTAAATTTAAAGTTCTTTTTCCAAAATATTTAGCAACATCTTAGAGCAGCATATTCTAGGAAGAATAATTTGGGCCATAGAGGGCTAAAAAAAAGTGGTGGAACTACTATTACTACTATCGTCCCCGCCCCCCCTCTCCCCCGCGAAAATAATTCTTTTTTAAATCTTACTCTTCATTTGAGTCTGGCATACTTCGCCTTAGACTCGTTTCATGATGACGGTGCCACAATTGAATATCACAGACCAAACGATAAACATTCAAAGTCGTTTTATAGTTAAATTGTTTGGATTTCATTGTTACTGTTATCACTAGATGTCTAAAAATACCACACTTAAAGAAAAAAAACCTTTAAGTTTCAGCAACTAAGTCTAGAATAAGTCCAGGTTCTGCAACCTGGTTCATTTTCATGCTTTATTTTTACGAGTTGTCGGTGCTTGCATACTGCAAGCACTTAAAAAATCACCATACACCAAGATTTAAACTCGTAAGTAAACGAACGTGATCTTCAGGGTAACACCACTTCAGCCACGCGGAGCCTAATTGTATTAGACAGTAAGTTCCATGAGTTCTAGCAGAATATTTCTAATTTTCCGCGAAATTAAGGCAACTATCCGTAATTTCCAAATTCTCTGGCAAACGCCTCGCCTCCAAATTTTTGTATTTCAAGTTTCGTGACTCAGATCTCCCTGCATGAGCAACAAGAATAATCATCATTAAGACAAAACCCTAGACACTAAAATTAGAATATTTTGTGTTAAGATTACGGCATTATGCCTTTAGCACGTATTTGGATAAAATCGCGAAATAGGTATGGCACCATTATATTTAACAATTGAAAGGTTAAAATTTCTCGAAAAACAACGAAACACAACATTAAAAATACTTTTCAGTTTTTATTTAATTTCGTGTGTTAGTAGATATAATTTCGGTGCGCGGGTCGTATGAAGGCCATCCACCGAATCCGTAGGCTGCATTAAGGCACCGTGCGAAATCCGCAGGTCAAAAACGTTACTATTCCTACACCGTTTCATATTCTTTGTACATTCACTCTCCTCTTCCACGAGAAAGAAATCGCCCCAACACTATTATGCGGCCTTAAACCCATTCATTACAAAAATTATTATTTTCGCAGTCATGGATTTGGTTCTTTTGACACGCAAAACGCCACTGGCAGCAAGAAGAACATACTTTGTTCCCCACCTGTGCAGAATATTTATAAATCTGAAAGATCAATAAACTGCGTATATTTTAAAAGTGCAAATTTAACATACATCTTGAATTTCTTAGATTTACATAAAATATTTTATAAGAAATACATTGTTTTGGTCGTCTAGTGTAAACTACATTACTTCGCAGGCCGCAGAAATGTGCCACGAGGGCCGCGAGTTTGAGACCCCTAGCTTAGATCGTCCTGTTTCAGCAATAGGTATAAACATCATTAAGATAATAACCTATATGGTACACTAGAATTTATGTAAAAATTAGGATATTTTGTGTGTTATGATTATGGCGACATCATCCGTACTTTTTAGTACGTATCTGGATAAAAAAAATTAATTTATTCATCATATGTATACGTCGTTGACTGAAATCAAATAGATTATGATGCAGTCTAAACATTAAATCAATGCTCTTGTAGTATGGATAATCAATTCCCATAGAAAAACACTGGAATCGTTTCTATGTTAGTTAATATTTTTCATTGTTGAAACAGGAAAACTTTTCATTATTTTATGACTAAAATAAAATTTTACGCAAATTCAGCATGGATTTGAATTTTCTCTTCAAGAAAAATGAACTTTAATCTTTTATCCACAGTACGGTGCATGTCCCGAGTTTGTATTTAAATTATAAGTATAAATAATTTAAAAAAGCAATTTTATGTAGCCCTGCACCGTTTTCAATGCTTTCCTTTTGGGTGTTTAAAATTGGAAATTGGGGTAAAAAATTCCCCTTAAATATAGCATTTTCCGGAATTGCGGATTTTTCCCAGAGTTTCAACCCAATGACTTATCTTCATATAAATTTCAACCCTATAGAAATTCTGGAAGTAGATTAGGTTTTATATGATATATATATCTACTTTATATATATATATATATACTTTAAATATTTTGAAGAATTTGTTTGTGCCATTATAACGCAACAGCTACAGAACATAGAAGCAAGATGAAGGTGCCATTTTAACCGAAATAAAAAGTTAAGCACAACGGGAGGGCTTTTATAGCAATTTGAAGTACATTTTGCATATTAAAAATGTTTACTCTTTTAACTTTTCCCATATAAATAACACAGGAATAAGCTTATTGTTGGATTAACACTCTAAAGTAGGGAAGAAAGAAACAGTAAGGTCATTCAAAGAAGGACAATCAACAAAAAAATTACAAATCTGGCTCATTATTTCAAAAGGTAAGTGGAACACAGTTTTAATGTGCAATTTTAAGTGCTTTCGTTCCCTCATCATCATCATAGGTAGTCTGTCCGTAAACAGGTCCGTGGTTAATCGTGGTTAAATCTGATTCTTCTTATACTCCTATTTTCCGCTGTCCTCTTCATTTCTTGATAACTCTCTTTCCCTTTCAAATCGTCTATTAGCTGAAACCTATTCCTACCTCTTACCCATTTTCCATCTAGTTTTCCTTCTAACACGTCTTTAATCATACTCTCTCTCCTCAGGAAATGCCCAACCCAGTTTGCCTTCCTCTTTTTAATAGTCTCTATAATCATTCGCTTCTCTCCTACTCTTCGTAGCACTTCATCGTTTTTCATCCTATCTCTCCATTTTATCTTCAGCATTCTCCTCCAAGTCCACATTTCAAAGCTTCCCAAATATTTAATGTCATTTTTAACACAAGATATCACACTCTCAACCATACTTGAGGTATAGTAAAAACTTTTGATTGTGATAAAACTTTTAAATTTTTAAAAGAGATTTTTATTTAAAAGTAATTTTATCGGAATTACAAAATAATAAAACCCGAAAATTACCCTAGTTTGTACTTTTATTAAAACCTCGAAAAATCTCGAACTTATTTATACCCGATTTTAAACCGAATAAAAAGGAAAATAATAAAACCCGATATTTACCCTCCGAATGACATTTTTGTTTAAACCCGAATAATCCATACCCTACGTATTTTCTGCCTGTTATTACTAGTCTATTTATCATTTTCTGGAGTTCCTCTTCCTTTCTTGCTAGACGTAGCTGATCATAGGCGTATTTTACTGTTTTTATAATCCTTCCTCCAATTTTGAAATTTCCTGTGCCTTCTAATGCTTCTTGAATTAGACTTTCTCTATATATATTGAATAGGGTTGGCGAAAGGCAGCAACCCTGTCTTACTCCTCTACCGATATTTACTCCGCAGGTGTCCGCATTCTCCAACCTGACCTTTACAACTTGATTCACATATAGATTCCTGATCAGTCTCCTGTCTTTCCAGTCTACACCTATATCCTTTAATATCTTCATCAACTTTACCCAATTTACTCTAACAAAGACCTGCCAGTCTATGAAACATGCGCAGATATCTTGACTGTACACTATTGCCCTTTCTGATATGATTCAAACTACCCCTATAGAATCTTTAGTTCCTCGTCCTTTTCTGAAACCGGATTGATCTTCCCCTAGTATTTATTCTGCCCTTTTCTCCAGCCTTTTATTAAGAATCCTCGTGATGATCTTCGAAGTGTGTGAAAGAAGGCTTATCGTTCTGTAGTATTTACAATGCATTGTCTTTAGCTTCTTCTTTAGAGGGATCATTGTTATTTCTAGTAAATCCCGAGGCTACTCTCCGGTGTCGTAAATCTCATTAATTAATTTCGTGATAGCTTTTAGTCCTTCTGATCCCATGATTTTAAGTACCGCAGCCGGTATTCTATCGCTGCCTGTGGTTTGCACTTTCTTTAGTTCCACTATCGCTTTTTCTACTTCACTCTCCATAATAATTGGTCCTATGTTGTCTTCTTCATTGTTTTCCTCATCTTTCAGTTTTATTTTTGCCGATCCTGCCTGCTTGCTGTATAGTTCCTTAATGTATTCTTCCCACACCTGTACTACATCCTTCGTTTCTGAGACTATCTTCCCATCCGTATTCATAATTAATTGACCACGAATTCCCTTAGACTTCTTATCTTCTAAGTCCAGTGCACTGGCGTACATCATAACGTACCGTCCTAACTTCTCCATTTGTTATATTTCATCACATTTTTCTTTTATCCAATTTTCTCTAGCTTAATCTGTTACACTACTCAACTCATTGTTTATACGTCTATTGTTGACTCTACCTTCTTCACTGTTAACGTTTTTCCATTTTCGTCTTTCATCAATTTTCTCCAGCATTTCCTTAGTGATCCAAGGTTTTCTGATTTTCTTCTCTTGTTTTCCAATCTCTTTATCCAAGGTATCCTTGATACTGGTTTTAATTCCTTCCCATTCTATATCCACGGTCTTTGGTTTGTTTCCCAAATTTCTTAGACAATCTTCCAACTTCATGCTGACTACATCCTGCCTTTCTTCTAGTTTTTCTAGGTCTCAAGTCTGACTTTCTCTTCTCGTTTTTCTAATTTGTTTGAGATTTGTACTTACGTCAACTATTAGAAGGCTGTGATCTGAATCAATGTCTGCTCCTGGTAATGACTTGGCTGTCTTTATGCTGTTCCTGAATCTTTGTTTTACTATGATGTAATCTATTTGGCATCTCATTCTATTTCCTGGGATTTTCCATGTGTATAACTTTCGTTTATGGTTTTTGAACCATGTATTAGTCACTACAAGGTCATTCATTGTTGATGCATAATTCTACCAGTTTTTCTCCTCATCGGTTTCTTTTCCCAAGTCCGTATTGCATGGGAACATTCTCTTCCTGTCCTTCTCCGACTATATTATTTCAATCTCCCATTATTATGCAGTTTACCTTTCCTCTTCCGTATTATTCGCAAATTTTATTAATTTGCTCGTAAATCTCCTCGATTTCTTCATCTTCATGAGTTGGCGTTGACATATCTACCTGGCTTATCAGCATGTCCACTGGGACTGCTTTTAGCTTTATTGCCATCAGTCTATCGTTCGTTGCTATTATCTTTGTCACGCTTTTCATCATATCTTTCCTAATTGCCAGAGCTACTCCCCTTTCCCCACTATTTCCTCCAGAGTAAACTACCGTGAACTCTTCCGAGTCGAACTGTCCTTCTCTTTCTCATCTAGTTTCGCTCAGTCCTATAATGTCAACTCCATTTCTTCTTTCAAGTTCTCCAGCTTTCCTGCCTTTCTCATAGTTCTTACGTTCCAATTGCCTATTCGTAAAGTACTTTCGACAAATGTTTTCCTCAAGGCAGCCCCCGCCCGGAGATTTGAATGGGGAACTATTTTACCTCCGGATTGATTTACCTCGAGAGAACTCATATTGTCATCATTACTAGGGATTGTAATGTGGTAGTTTCCCTCTTACTTTCCACATCGCAGTAGTGTAGCCGTTCAAATCGTCCCGATCACACCTACAGCTGTATTAGATATAGATCCAGCCAAGATCATTTCGTTCTCTAAAATCTTTTTATGTATTCTGCATATTCTCAATAGTTAGTAGACAGCGAAATATGTTTTTCTTTAGCATAGATAATGAATAAAATGAAAGATAAGAAAGAAAATAAGAAATCTTCTATATAAATTCTTTGATTTAGACCAACATTTATAATCGTTAACTCTTCCTCCATTAATTATTTATATGTAAATTTTGCTTTCCTTTCAACTGAACATTTGTATGCATCAATTAAGCCAATTATACTAATTAGATTATAATAACACTTTTTATGTCATGCCAACACACTTTTTATCGCCAAATACGGTTTCAAAGTCTGGGAACTCAATTTGTTTCGTAGGTTTTACATTAAAATATTCACGTGAAAAATTAGACCCATAAAATCAGTCTATGCATGGGATAACGTATGGGTAAGCTAAATTTGGATATATCTTCAAACGTGTTTCCACCGGTTGCATCTCTACAGCTTGTAATTTCTGCCCAAGTTTCATGACCACATAACCACATCATGCAGTTTCTTCCCCTGGAAATTAATTTGAGTGAATTAACTATATTTTAAAAGTGATTCCATCGATTGTTTATTGTAATTATTTGATAAAATGCAGTTGCCAAATTTATCGATCAAGGAGGCAGGAAAAATGTATTTATTTGGGCAAAAGATGGGAAGACAAGAAATATTGCATACCATTAAGCACTACAATAAAAATTAACCTGGTTTCCTTACTTGGTTTTACTCGTAAATCTTCCTCAATATTTTTTGTTTGAACTTAAAAACCCGAGCAACGCCAGGTAATTTCAGCTTTTGTATGTATATATATATGTATATATATGCATATATATATATATATATATGTACGTGTTTTACGTGTCTCTTCGACGCCCCCAGCAGCCTACCAGCTTGGTCCTCAACTTGGTAAGTGTCCGCTGGGCTTCCCACAACACCTTGTTGCCACCCTCATCACTACCTTTTCTTTTCCTTTAGTTAATATATATATATATATATATATATTATATATATATATATATATATATATATATATATATATATATATACTAGGGTGGCCCTTATTTTTAAGTTTTGGAAAACTGGAGGGGACACGTTTTGAATCTGTTTCATTATGAAAAAAATAATTTTGGTAAAATTAGGTTAGTTTTGAATAATATTTAGGGGTCGCTTCCAAGATCTGAAAAATCGCAATATATCATAATGCTAAACATAGGTGCACTCATTTTTAAATTAGTTTAAATTTTAAACTTATTTGAATTGAATTGTGAATTGTAGATACTTAGTATTGAAAATTGTGATGCAGCACCCATTGGTCAATGTTACGCAATACTGAAATAGATATAACCTTTCAGATGTACCCCTCAGAAATCCTGCGTAAGTCCACTTGCAGGAGCACTCTTTGTATTATGTAATAGGCCATATCAGGTCTTTTGGAACAATCTAGAACTGTCCAGAACGTCATAGAACCTTCATAAACAATCGTAAATCGTTCCTCAATTCGTGTAAGTCGCATTCAGCAAAGGGTAGCAAGAGCTAAACAAATAATCTCTCAATTTAATCCAACAGTTCCGCTAGTTGTACATTGGGATGGCAAGCTGCTGCCAGATCTTACTGGAAAGGAAGTAGTTGATCGTCTTCCTATTTTAGTTACAGGTGATGGAGTAGAACAACTGCTCGGTGTTCCAAAAATTGCGGCTGGAACTGGATTGGAAATGGGCAAGGCTGTTGTTGAAACTTAGGAACTGTGGAATCTAGCAGAGAAAGTGAAAGGAATGTGTTTTGACACTACTGCGTCAAATACTGGAAGAAAAAGTGGAGCATGTCTTTGAATTGAACAGAAATTAGACAAGAACCTTCTCTACATTTCCTGCAGGCACCACATATTGGAGCTGGTACTGGAAGCGGTCTTCTATGTCATCGTAAGTCCACCAGCGAGCCCAGAAATACTAATCTTCAAGAGATTTCAAGCTCATTGGGTGTCACTGGATAAGTCCGAATACAGAACTGCACTTGATGATGAGTTCACTGCCGATATTAAAGACGAAATAATCACTTTTGCTACAGACCAACTGAACCAGCAGCAACCTCGCGATGATTACAGAGAACTCCTGGAAATCTCTTTCACTTTTCTTGGAAGTGAATCTTCTCGCGGAATTAGGTTTGATGCTCCTGGTGCAATGCATAAGGCTCGTTGGATGGCCAAAGCCATTTATGCTATCAAACTGTGGTTGTTCAAAGGAGAGTTTCCATTGAAGACAAAAGAGGAAGCTGGGACATAGCAATTTTTGTTGTGAGATTCTAGTTGAAGGCGTGGTTTCATGCTGCACTTCCAACTGCTGCGCCTTTAAATGACCTGATGCTGTTGAAGAACCTCCAACAGTACAAGACTACAAACTCAATAGTAGACAACGCTGCTCTGAAAAAGCTTGCTCTTCATCTGTGGTACCTCAGCGAAGAGCTGGTTGCCCTTGATTTCTTTGATAAAAAAGTATCAATAGATACAAAAGCCAAATTGATTTAAACTCTCCAAAATGATGGTATTTTTTGATATATTTAAAGTGTCTTTGACATTCACAAGCAGTGAAATACAAAATTATTTTAAAAATTTAAATATACTCAACATATATTTAATATAAAGAATATCAACTGCTGCATAATTTCGAATGGTCACCCATTCTTTTGCACACGCTACAGGCCATAATAAAATCTCGTAAGAATTGGAAAGAGATAATGGAATTTAAACTGAAAGGAGAAATAAAATTAGAAGTAGTGACAGAAAACAGTGAAACTATTTAAATTATGGCTTTCCAACATTTGGATACATGGGCGGGATGGGAAACATTCGAAATGTACCTCTCTATGCGGAGGCTCTCCGAAAAATTGAATGCATCAACCGCCTTTAAATGTTGTCTGTATTAAATTTGATTTGAAATATGTAGACAATGTAACATATTTTAGTACCAAAATTTAATTTTAAGATCAAAAAATACATCCCATACGTAATATTTTTAAAATGAAATAAATCAGATCTAAGAAGATATTTTCCCATTTTGTAAGATAAAAATATTGGACATCCTTATTTAAAGTTAAAAAATTAAGAAAAAAGAAAGGATGAGAACCAGGAAATGAATGGGAAGAATAAAATAAAAAATGGGATAGATAAAAAAAGAGGGCGGAAGATTAAGAGAAATAGGATAAAGAAGAGAGTTGAAGAGAATTTGTGTTAAAAATAAGAATATGCTGGTAAGAGGGAGGGAAAAGACCCAAGGAGCCAAAAAATAAATTCGTTAAGCGAGGATTACAAGTCACCTCTTTAAACTAAATACTTTACGTGAGATTATAAAGTGGGATGTACATGCATACAAAATTTCAACATTAAACATCAGTTTTCCATAATATCTTGATTACAAAATATTAAAGCGATCAGTTACCTTATGAGAAACATTGAGTATTGAAAAAAATTACAAGATTACTTAATAAACAGGGATGGTAGGATTGGATTTAAATCGATAAATGCCCATAAATATCGAATTAATACAAAATTTAAATTCGGCTAAAATTAATTATCATCGATAAGTATGCAATTTTCACCAATAAAATTTCCGCGAAATTATGCGACATGATTTTTAAATTTGGTTCGCCACATTAACGCAAATCCAAAGATTCAAAACGGATGTGAAAATTGGCATTTTTCATACCAGGCGGCCACACTTCATTCGGGATTCCCTACACTTTGTTTTAAGGAGTCATTCTAGGCTGCCGGGGATCAAAACTGGACGAAACAATATTTATCTATTGCCCTCTGTCTCTAACCTCAAACAAATTTGATAATCCCCACACGCCTTGGGTTATTTTCATGATGTGGTCAGCCGCCATGCTCCATATACGCAAAAGTCGGGGAACGCCGCTTGCGTCATCTTTTGATCTCCTCAAATGATTTTCCCAAACTGAAAAATCGCCTATCGCCGCCCCTATAGTAATTTCACAAACACATTGTCATAACATTAAAAATTTTTGGAGTCACACCCGTGATCTATTCTCCGACCGCACTCACACTTCACAATCTGGACTTTTTTCTACATTCGTCGTCGTTTGTTAATCAACGTCTTTTTTTCTTCAACATTTTCATTTGGTTGTACATTATATTCATGTGACATTAACTTTGCTATCGATTGGTCAAGATTTCGTGTATAAGGAGCGCGATTTAACGAGAGCAATATATTTCCTGGTTTATTCCGCAAAAATAGCTATTCCGCACTAGTGGTCGAAGTAAAAAACAACAAATTGATTAATTAAGTTTAAAGAGCAACTAATAATCCGTCATAGAAGGTCTTATTTTTATAAATACACCTTAAGTAAATTTTTATTGATAAGAATTCATTTTATAAATATTCTAAATAAATATCAATGAAATTTCTTTTTGGAGATTTATTTGCTGACGCAATATGAAAATGCGCGTTTTTTACTGAGGTTTATTTAGAATTGTAAACTTGAAATTCTTTATAAATTTAGCAATATAATTATATGACATAAAGTATTTTAATCAATAATTATTTTTTTTTAAATTAACTTTCTGGCTATAACCATTTGCTCAAAATCTTAATTTGAAAATATTGAAGGCCGTCAACCGATTTTTTCGAATAAAAATTTTTTCAGCGCAATAAATTGCATTAAAGATCACATACGCTCTGTAAATTTCAGTCATATCTCTTACCGTTTACTCGCTATTTTAATTTAATCGATTGCACAGACGGACAGACAGCGAAAACAAAGCGCGTTTATAAAATGAAACGCTCCAAAAACGTCGATATTCGTCTTTGGCTTTTAGGAAATATAAAATCGATTTAGAGGTCGCTTTTTGAGAAATTTAGACGTCGATAATTACCAAACCTAATAAAATGCATTAAAATAAACGTCGATTTTAATCGTAGATTTCAAAGAAAAATAAACGTCGAAAACTACCAAGCCTATTGATAATTGTAAATGTTCACGCGTATATATAACGCAACTAAAATGGGTATTGGAGTTGATAAGCTGTATATATGCATTGTTTCAATTACTTAGCTTAAAAATGTGTAACCGGGCCATGATTTGAAAATTACGCCCTCCTCCTAATGAATGTATACTTAATTTAACCTTTCGAAATAGTAGTCGATCTACGATGCAGGGGTAGAGTAAATTATATTTTATAATATAAAACAAATTGACATTTGTCGCGCCCCTAAGTGTGCTGTGCCCTAGACGGGCGACCCGCCCGCATAGCTCTTGCCCCGGGTACGGGTTGCATGCAAATTCGGGCTGAGAAAGAGGTAGACTTGAAATAAAAGAAGGAAGAAAGGTAGATACGAAAATCAAGGCTGAATTAAAATAACTGTGAGGGATGCACGCAAGAAGCGTCGCCAAAATTAAAAGTAGTTCTCTTAAGAGATTCAGGAATAAAAAATTTCGATTTTTAAAAATAATGTGGCAGCCCTGACCAAGCTAAATTAACCGAACGCGCTATTATGTCACTGCGTTTTGAAACTTTTTATACCTAATTTAATGAAGTTTTATACGAGGATTACGGAATTTAAATTTCAGATCTTATTTCCGAACACGCTATTATGTCACTGCTTCTTGAAATTTTTTAATATCTAATTTAATGAAGTTTTATCCGAGGATTACGGAATTTAAATTTCAAATCTTATTTCCTGTAATGCTGACACACCCATTAATTGGTATGATCAGAAACAACATTTTCAGCCTTGTTTTTAAAGAAAAGTTTGAAATAGAATACCCTATTGCAGAGATAAAGATATCTAGCAGAATTATTTAAAAACAATATTCGCTGAAACCTCGAATCTCATTCTAAAATGTATGATTTCAAGGATGTTTATTCTGTTCAAATCTAAAAGGTTTGAAAACATTACAGATTATAGTATAAAGTTCGTTTGTTTCAATTGAGAGGCAGTCCTGATTGGTTGACTTGACCTGAATGTAGCATTTTACTTTTCTATTATATATAAATATAAAGCAATTCTAAATCCTGAATATAGAATTCCTTTATAATACCTACTACTAGGAGGATAGCGCTTGTCATATGCTTACAGATGGAAAAACGAAATACTATTGGCGGATTTTATTTAAACGCAAGTCTTGCTGACAACCTATCTCAGATTTAAAATGATTATTTTTTAGTGGGTATCTCATTCAATAGCTTAAAGCACGATAATGAATTTCATTTTTGCAAAAATTAGAAGCATAAAATTTATGCCCGCTTCGGTTTTATAAAACTATGCGAATAAAAAGTAAGAGTGATTATGGAGAGCAGTAAGGGAGAAAAGTAGGAGGATTTGTGTGAGAAAGGCGATCGGAGAGAAAGATGATGCAAAGACATCAAGAGGCGAGATAGAAAGGATAATGACTGCCGAGAGAAATTGAAGGAAAGGGGAAAGAGAATATCGTAAAAAGGAAAATAAGGGAGGAGAAAGGGGAGCAGAGGGGTAAACAAGGGGAGATACCACGGAGAGAGGAAAAACACGAGGCAGATAAAGCGAGGGATGAGGAAACGAAAGAGAGAGGAGAATGTATGGAGGGAGGTAGGCGAGGTATGACGGGTCGAGAGAGGTAAAGAGAGGCGTGGAGAGGGAGTAGAGGGAGGCTGGGAGGATAAGGGTGAGGCGGGAGGAGGAGGATGGTTGGTTAGGAGCGGAATGGGTGAAGGAGCGTGAGGATTGGGATAACGCAATAATTCCTAACTCGCGCTCTGAGCAAGTGAGCCCAGGAGACCACTCCACAGTTGTTAACTTACATCAAGTTTTAAAAATTAAAAGTGAACGTCCCTTGTGCTTTAGGGCCCTCCCTCTCTCCCTTCATCTCTCACTCCCTCCTTCACCCCTTAGCCACTCACTCCTCTCCCGCCCCGCGCGAGCCAACGGCTGCGGAAATGGCGCCCGCATAAACACTCGCATTTTGCCCCTCTTTTGTTTTTAACGCGCGGAACTCATCCTTCCTATGGATCCCTCTCTTCTCGCATGCATCCGCATCCCTCCCTCTCAACTCTCTCTCTCCCCCTCCCCGATGGGAGATGAGAGAACTCTGCCGAGAACAAAAGTAATGCCCTCTTCTTTTTATATAGTATATCTCTCTCGCTCGCGTCTCTTCTTCCCTTGTACGTTATTCGAAAAGAAATAGAGCTCGCGCGCTATGCAAATAAAATTTCCGACGTGAACTATTCACGCGACTCCTGCATTTGATGTTCTAGCAGACATAGTAGAGGTTAATTTTATTAACTACAAAAAAATTGCGTGATATACAAAGATTTTCTTGGATGGAGGCGGGTAATAATTTTGACGGTTAAGCGAAAAAATACATAGACGATGAAAATGATTAATAAAATTCATTTTTACTATTTAACTTTTCTTTGGCGCATTTAATTCCATGACCTTGCTCATGGGCATGGCATTATTAATATTAATGAAAAAGATTCGATGGAATTATTTTCGACATCAACAGCACATCCTCTCCCGTGTTTTTTCTCTCCTCTCAATCGGCATTTTCTTACATCTTATCCGCTTTTTCCCTTTTCATTCTCATTCTGTCCCACTCTTTTCTTCCTTTTCCGACTACCGACTCTTTCATCCGTACCTCAATTATTTTTACTCCAAATAGTCGTCCTTTTTCTTCCCCATCCCTTCTCATGTCACTTTCTCACTCCTCTCACTTTCATCCAACCCTTTCTCCCAAAATCTCTCTCTTATACGCTCTCTCTCTCTCTCTCTTACTCCTGCCACGTCTCTCCCTCTCTTATTTCTTCCCATTCCCTCCTACCTCCCACGCCACCCGCCCTATTTCTTCCCACTCTCTCTCCCTCCTCCCGTTCCCCTCCATCTCCCCACCCCCTCCTATCTCTCCCACACATCCTCGCCCGAGAAAGGCGAGACATTCCCTAGCTCTGTTTGTGAAACATTAAAATGGCTCTTGAACACGGAACTCACAAACGCCTCAGAAATTCATCCGGATGAGAAATAAGGAGAGGGGTAGAAATGGGAGGAAGGGATAGGAGGCGTAAGAACTAGGTTTAGGGGACAAGATAGCGAGAGAGGCAAAGGGAATGAAGGATAGAATTAAAGAAAAGTTAGCTCCTTTCTAGTTGGTGAGAATATGACCTAGCAAAAAAGTCTTCATTCGATGAAGTTAAGGATGAAAACTTAAACTTTGCATAAACATTTTACAGAGTATATTTAAATTGAAAAATATCATTTATAAAATGTACGAAATATTAATGCAAAAAGTTTTACGGTAGCTGCGAAATAACTTATCAAGTACTCGTGTAATGGTCAAACACAAACTATACTATTTTAAAGCAGTAGTTATAGTGGTTTTAAAAGTCGAAAAAAATTTTAGAATGCTTTTAAATAGTTATGCAATACACCATGAATATTGGAAGCTAAACAATAACTATAAGGATTCGAGAGAAGATATAAGGTCACTGCTACAAATGTCGAGTCTTTTTTTAATTCACGAAAGAAAATGTCTGACTGAGGAAGAGATGTAATTAAATTTGAGTGCCTAGGATGTCTGAGAGAGAGAGATAGAAAAGAATACAGATAAAGATGAAATTAGAAAAAGGCTCGAGCACAAATTAAAAGATAATCATGAGTACTTTCTTAATGTATCGGGTGACTTTCATAGTCGACCTGCGTTAATGCTCTTTCATTTAAAATTACTTCTTAATAAATGAAATGAAAATACACAAGCGGTCAGTTAACAACTGATGTACTTTAAATTTAATAGATACTTGCTTTCTGTAGTAAACAAATATCTCTTGATCATGCTACAAAAGATTTATAAATATAAATATAATATGCAGTCATCGCAGGAATTATAAATGTTCAGTTCATGTTGTTCGCATAGAAATATATTATGTTACCAACACAAAATACTCATTTTTGCCCAAACAATATCGGGGCGTATTTTAAGATTACTTCTCATGGCTCTCGTGTTTATTTCTCACAAAATCTGATTTTATGCTTTGAGGATTTGTTTCTCATCTTTGAAAACGATATTTACCGAAATAGGCGAACAAAATTTGTATAAAAATAAATGAATGTCTGAAAATATCGAAACAGAGATAATGGAAGCTATTGAACTATTAAAAATTAATTAATTAATTCGGAAACAACCAAGTTCGTCCGTTACTATAAGTGGGAGAAAGTTTGGCCAAGAGTTAGTTTTAGATACGATTTGTCGGTGGTCGCGTACTGAAAGTGCTTGAAAAATCATCATACACCAAGATCTAAATTCATAAATAAACCAACGTGATCTCCAAGGCAACTGCACTTCAGCCTTGAGGAGACTAGTGGTATTAGACAATAAATTCCATGAGTTCTAGCAGAATATTTATAATTTCCGTGAAATTAAGTCAACTATTGGTAATTTTCAAATTTTCTGGCAAACGCCTCGTGTCCAAGTTTTTGTATATCAAGTTTCCTGACTCAGGTCGCTCTGCAAAAGCAATAAGAATACTCATCATTAAAGCAAAATACTATACACTAAAATTATGGAAAAATTATGATTTTTTATGTTAAGATTATGGCATCATCATCCGTGTCATTAGCAGGCATTTGAATTTAAAAATTCGTAAAATAGGCAGGACGCCATTATATTAAATAATTGAAAAGAGTTAAAATTTCTCGAAAAACTACGAAACAACACCAAAATACTTTTCACGTTTTACTAAATTTCGTGTGTTAGTGTAATGACGTCATCATAAGTTTACGTCGTAGTTTAAAATCAATGGCATAATAATATATAACTAAGACAATAATTTTCATTTTCCGCGAAATTAAGGCATCTATCCAGAATTTCTAAATTCTCTAGGAAACGGCTCGCGTTCAAGTTTTCGAATTTTCGGTTTCACGGCTTAGATCGCCCTGTTTCAGAAATAGCTATAATCATCATTAAGAAAATAGCCTTTACATCACGCTAAAATTTATGTAAATATTAGGATATTTTTTGTGTTAAGATTATGGCGGCATCATCCGTGTCTTTTAGTTTGTATCCGGATAAAAAAATTAATGTAGAATTGTTATATCATCATATGTAAACGTAATTGACTGAAGTCAAAGAGATTATAATGGGGTCTAAGCGTTAAATCAATGCTGTTGAAGTATGGATAATCAATACCCATTGAAAGGCCTTGGAGTCGTTGCTATGGCAGTTAATTTTTTTCATTGTTGAAAATGGAAAATATTTTAATAATTTTATGATTAAAATCGAATTTTTACGCAAATTCAGTGTAGATTTGAATTCTGTCTCCAAGAATAATAAACGTCCTTCTTTTTTTCCATAGTATTGTGCATATCCCGACTTTGTATCTTAAATGTAAATAATTTAAAAAAGCAATTTTATATAGCCCTGCACAGTTTTCAATGCTTTTTCTAAAATTTTGTATTTTTTCCAGAGATTGTAACCAATGAGCTAAATTCATGTCGAATTTCAGCTTTGTAGCACTTCTAAAAGTACCTTAGGTTTATATGATATATATATATATATATATATGGATGTCAACAAGGTGTTGGGATGAGGAAACCCAGTGAGCACTCACCAATCAGACGACTTCAGGTTGGCGAGGCCCCGGGGATGTCGAAGCGACACACGTAAAATAACACAAAAACACAGTTCTCTCTCTGTAGCTGAAGAAGGAGTAGTTCCGAAAGCTTTACGTTTGTGATGTTTCTGTGTTTTTGTGTTATTTTACGTGTGTCGCTTCGACATCCCCGGGGCCTCGCCAACCTGAAGTCGTCTGATTGGTGAGTGCTCACTGGGTTTCCTCATCCCAACACCTTGTTGACATCCATATATTCATTTTACCTTTCCTTTTCCGTAAGTTGTTATATATATATATATATATATATATATATATATATATATATATATATATATATATATACACACACTAGTAATCGGTGCTTCCATACTGCAAGCGTTGGTAAAATTTTGATATAGTTGCAATGGTCACATCTCTATCTTTCATAAATCTCTAATGTTTCCTGTTTTTGAATTTTGAAGTCGTTTTCATTTATGTAACACATCGGGAAGTTGTCTAAATTAATTCTTCTTACGGAAAAAGAACTCAGCTTCCGGAGCACCTGGAGTCGAACCGAGGACACCTACATAAGATGTCTCATATTATCCGAAGGTTTACTCATGACATCTACAAACCCTGAAAATTTCAGCGCAATATTCCTCTTAGTATTGTCTGCGCACCCAAATATGTTTTCTCTTTGCTTTTAAATGTCACGGTCTGAGAGTGACGTCATGACACTAAGATACTTTTCAGTTCGTGGCACTAAGCTTTCGTTCAGTTTTATTAACACGTAAAATAAATTCCCGAAAAAAAGCATTGTCTCGTAGTCATGACAGAAATATTGGGCCACTGTTATAAATGGTATAAAATCCCGTTTTTATGCAGTAAAAATCAAATAATTGGACAAATTCGGCACGGATTCGTGTTCTACTTTCAGGAAAAAATCTTCGTTCTTTTTCGCGTCTTCTAATTTAGGCCTGGAGTTTGTACCTAATTAAAAGTAATTTAAAAATGCAATTATAAGAAGGCTTGTACGGATTTAAATGGTTTTCTAATGGGACTTGAAAATGAACGTTTTGGGGTGTAAAAGACACCATTGTAAGGAGAAATTTTGGAATTTTCGATTTTTTTCTGATGGTTTTGGACCAACACCAAGGTTCTTTTTAAATTTCAGCTCTGTGGAATATCTAGAAGTACCTTAGGTTTTATATCATTATAATATATAATATATATATATATATATATATATCCTCCGTAAGAAGCAGCTATTTATAATGATAAAACCTAATTCCCAAGACTGCTTAAAAGAAAGAGCATTCATTGAAATTTTCGCAAATTCATGTTTCCAAAGCCTGAATTTTATCCAAAATATAATGAGTAATGATTAATACTAAATAGGCGACTCAGTCGTTTGTAAACCGTAAATCATACGTATTACAATGCGTCTTAAATAGAGAGCTGCTAGAATTATTCACAGTTATAAGCTGCATTAAGACAAGTATAAATCTGAATGCCTTATTATAGAAGTTGGATGACTACAATGCTTTATTCACAATATGTAAAAACTACATTTGTTGATAATTCTTACTTAGTGCATAGTACCATGTTATCTTGGCTGAATTCCCATTGTACATCTATTTAGTAAGTGGCAAAGGAATTAATTTATCTCTCTCCAGGGCAGAGGTTCCCAACCTTTTCATTGTGGCAAGCAGCAACTCATTTGCTAGATTACCAAGCGAGGACCACTATATTTTCGCAAGAATATAAATAATCGTAAATAAAATGAAATCAACTTCAAATATATTACTAGCGTTCTTTAATGAGTTTAGAAAGGAAACAACTGAACAAATGAAATTATTCGTGATAAGAAAATTGATTACCTGTATCGTAGAAGAGCACTGACTGACTGTTTAAGAGCACGGCGATGCTTGCGAGCACCAGGTTAGAAGGCTTTGCTCTAGGCTTTGACCTCTTTTCAATCTTAGCGCCGTCATTCGCAAGCAGGAGCGAAAACATTGAGAGAAAGAGATATTTCAGAAGTTTTATACCACGTTGACCTAATATTCATACTTCAATGTCATCCTTAATTTTCGAAATAGTTCTGAGTTTATCAGGCTGATATTAAACAAGAGGATTTATATTGAAAAGTTTATAGCTAATTTAATATTTTTTTAATTAAAACCGTTTTATTTCCAATTCAGTTCAAATTTATATTGTCTTTGGCTAAATGGCAAATCTCACCAGCTATCGTTTTAACTATTAAACGTGACTAAAATGATTTACCTGTTAAAATTAATGTGAGGTTTACGGTGATGGTCGGAACTGTGGTCCAATTCGCTAATTACATTAATGAAGCTCATTCATCTCAATGAACTTTTTCTTTATAATTAAAGCACGGCGGAAATTGAAATCTCGCCCTTCCTTAGGCGATCTCGCTTATATTTCTTTCTCGATCGAATGAATCAACCGACGCGCTCTTTCTCTCTCTCTTTCTCTGAGCGACCGCAGTAAAAAACAAGTAAGGAATGAACTGATGAATTAGATATTAACAGTGTTTTTTAAACTAATATATCCCTTAGGCTGCCTCTGAAGTCTCCAAAATTCCAACCAAGTCTCCAAAATCTCAAATGCGGAAAGAACTTATGGCCATGAACAATCCCTCAAAAATTTGATTGCTCTAACTTGAACGGAGCAGAAGTCGTTCAGCGGACGCGGAAGTGTGACGGACCGACGGACAAAAAGGATTATATTAGCAGACTTTAAAAAAACAACGCTGAAAACGCGGCGGTGGAGAGAACGAAGGACCTGTTCCGCGAGATGAGTTCACGAATTCGCATCTGCAGAAGCGGCGTATGCGGCATGAGCTGGTCCGGTGGAAAATAAAAAAATAAAACGGAGTTACACTTCGTAGACGGGGGGAAAATTGCGACGATAACTACAATACCCGCTCCGGGACGAGAATCGTGGAATCGTCGGAGGGAATGAAAGTGGGAAGGGGAAGGACGAAGTAGGGGGGGGAGGAAGAAGAAGGATTCCGCTGGATGCGAGGGGAGGGCGCTATTAAAAGGCGGCGGAGTGGGTGGTAGGTGTATAACCGGCGTGAAACCTACCTCCTCCCCTCCCTCACTCTCTCTCCCCTCGTGCTCCTCCTCCCTCCCCTCTCCCTCCCCGTCAACCCCATCCCCAGACGCTAATCGCCTCGGCAGTGAGACCTGATGCTGGGACGGGACGTGTGTTAATCGAGTCCCCGATTAGGCTCCATCCATAACACCATAACTTGGCGGTAGAGACACGACTCGGGCTCATGTTCGCCGGAGAGAGAGAGAGAGAGAGAGAGAGGGGAAGGAGGGAGGTAGGGAAAGGAGGAGAGGTGGGAAGAAGAAGGGGAGGAGAGAAACATATGGGAGGGATGAAAATGCAGAAGAAAAAATCCGGGCGGAGTAATAAAAGAGAACAAAAAGCGAGAGAAGTGGAGGAGTGGATCGGAGGGAGGAAAAAGGTGAGAGGGAGAGAGAGAGTGGAAAGCGGCTTTCCATAATATATGAAACTGCCAGGTGGTGCCATCTGATAAATCTTGTCGGAATCCTTTCCGCTCAGGTGGAGACTAAACATTTATTCTTTCAAATTCTTTCGATCGGATTAAAGGTCGGAGGTGTTTTTTCAATCAAGAATCGATCTATCCTTGCCTTTCCGATATTCTAACCTCTTTGAATGGCGTTTTAGTCTAAATGAATGTTAAATGTAACGCGGTGAGCGAAGAGGCAAAACTAAACACTGAAAGATTAGTGGTGATTAGAAAGGAGATCTCAAACCGTTGTATAAGAAAATTATAATTACCTCGATATATGATCTTTGGTGGTTATGCTGGGAAACACATTGAGGTATTTAATACAAAAAATTTCCATTTTAATAAAATGTAAATTTTATATACTCTTAGCTTATGTGAGAATTATACTATGATATTTATAAAATGTATGAGATTTTTTTATAACGACGATTTACTGAGTCAGAATAAGTTATATTCTTCCAAAATCTTTACTTTGCTGCGGGTTATATTTTTAAAAGCATTTTAAACGCTGTTCTTGATAGCTCAATTCATTCTTTTATTCGGTGCTAAAAGTCACAATAAAATTATTAATTAATTAGTATGAACGATTTAAATAATATACCAGTTATCGCGCTTTCCCATTTATTGTGGAATCTATTGATATTTTTTAAAAATATCAATCCAAGAATTTTCCGAAAAAATGCCAGACTGTCCGATAGATAACATTCAAGTATGAGCAAATGATAAGATCATTTCGAGCTTTTACCTTCAAAGATAAATAAAATCACGCGACCGCATTAATTCGCAGTTTTTTTGTATTTTTTATATCCTCTTCAAACGAAGCTGCCTATGGCCGCTGATTTACGATAACGCTTAATAAGATGGCCGACACTGGTCCCATTATAAGCGTCACTACGTAAATCTCCTGAGAACTCTCCGAGGCCCTCGCGTACCTTTTTAAGCCTCGCGACCATCAACTGCGGAGTCGTGCAATCACGAAAGAGGCGCCGACCGCGGCAAGGGAGTCGAAGAGCCTTTGAAAAGGGGGGTGGGAGGAAAAGGAGTAGGAAGAGAGGGAGGAGATGGATAAAAGCGAACGGACGCGTACTTTTTCTGAAGAGCAAAAAAACATTCCCTCGGGTTAGGAAAAAACGCGTACCTCCGCCGTAATAATACGTCACTCGACCTGTAACGAGCCCTCCCCCCCTTCCGACGCCCCCCTTTCTAACGCCTCTCCCCCTTTAAAATCCTCCCTCCATTCCTCCCTTCCCCTTCGGTACCTCACGCTTAACGTATCCTCGCGGAAACTGATTGCTTTTTTACCCCTCGAAAATCCCCCGATGTAAAAATGGATTATATTGTCTCTCGCACTAATCCCAGTTTCGTGGTCGTCTGCGAGAGGGAGAGAAAGAAAGAGAAAGAGAGAGAAAGGAAGAGAGAAAGAGAAAGGAGACCCCTTTTTTCCAAACGGAGGATTTATCCCCTTCATCTCGTTCGTTTGGAGGAGGGATTCTGTATTCTTTTTTCATGAAGACTTTTGAAAAAAAAGGGGTGCCCCCGAGGTCTCGCGAGCTTTGAAACGCGAAAGTGCGGACGTGAGAAGAGGCGTTATTTCCCTGGACGAATCATTCGCGTTCATCGCGCAAGAATGTGCCACCCTGAGCCCCCATTTTTACCATCCATGTTTGCAATCGATGTTTAAAGTTACAAACTAATATTCATAAAAAGGTTGGAAAAACCAGATGCGATTTCGGATACAAAGCAGTTGTCATCATTTGTGACTCACTAGTAGTTTGCTCAAAAAATTAAAAAGGTTTATAATTTAATATCGGTGAATAACCAGTGAAGACGGCTGCTTTGTTGTCGAAATGTGCTTCTATTTTTTCCCACTCTTTTTTACTATCAGTGAAGAGACAGTCTTTCAATTCGATTTTAGCCTTGAGGTCTTAGGTTATTCTCTCTTAAATTTTATATTTTTGTTTATAGTTAACTAGCTCCTAAACAACACTTTACGGCATTTACAACGAGTGTAACATGGATAGCAAAGACATATGACCATGCCCTCAGTAGTATTCGAACCTGCGATCCTAGTATTGGGAACTAGACACGCTAACCATCCCTCCTCCAAGGTTGGAAAATTGACCTTCAACGTAAGTGGCCATAAAACATTTGGAAAAATCGTATAAACATAATTGGCCACAACCACAACCATTCTCAGTTGTAGTTCACTGATCGCTGATTCAAAAATAAAACAGATTAATAATTAACTATCGGTATAAACTATTCATTTTCTTACTCAACTAGCTTTAAATTATCATCGCGAACGGCTTCGTTACTTCCAAAATGATTACCTGCTTTTTACAGCTCCTCTTTTATGGCCGCTGAAGTTATACTAAATATCATTTAGATTTACAGTTTCCAAAATGGGGTCCGCGAAATTTTGCAGGGGGTCAGCGAAACACTTGTAGAAAAAGTACTTTTGCATTCATTTAGAGAAGTGATTGTTAATTAATTAGTAATTATTTAAACGGAATCTATTGCCATGGAAACATTATTCAGTATTCAGATCTTTTAAAGCAAATAACACGTGTTCCCACTCCTCGGTGTGTTGTCGAATCTAAAAACCACGTGTTCAATGAGTCCGTGGGATTTCAGATGTTCCAGCAGAGGTCCGTAGGTTGAAAAAAGACTGAAAATCCTGATCTATTTATAGTTATGAAGTGAGCTCGATAATTTATTTTTGGTACCTCCTTTGAACACACGCAAAAAAGGTCCCCTGACCTTCTCTATTCTTTTCGCAATCCGTAGATCTACCGATATCCCTCAGAAGTTAATTTGAGTTAATATTTTCGGACCACTAAATTTTGAAGCAGGGAACATTTTCAACTTGAAAAAAATTTGTCTTAAATTTCCCTAGTATGAAATATAATTTTGAGATTAACTTTGAAACAGAAAAAAATTCTGCTATGAAATATAATGTTTATAATAGAGTTTACGGCTTTTCTTTTGGCAGCAGGGGTTAAACAACTCAAATGTACATCATGGTTTATTCAAATGACATGTGAAACAGGTAAAACCAATTGATTGATAAATTAGATAGGAATCATTCACTGAATTATCCGAAATTTCTGATGAATAATCCGGTGAAATCAGTAGTATAATGGGTCAGTTAAATAAGAAATATCGTGTTCCCCATAATTATTTCTAAATTTTTGTTATTGTTTTTATTTACAATATATATAAAACAAAATGAGCAATTATCAATTTGATTTTTTCTGTTTACGATATCATATATACATTGAAAATATATCCAGTTCAGGAGCAATAACTTGTTAGCCGTGTTTATCGTGAATTGTTTACGTCCTCCATACCACTTTATACAGCTGTAGATTTCACATAGGAAATTAATTATAAGCAGCGTTGGTATTGAAATATTACGAGAAAGTTCTTTACATTGCATCACTTTCTCTGTGAAGAAGTTCACCTTAGAGAGTGAAAATCTAAAATATATGGTATATGACGTAATAAAGCACAACACATCATCAAATACTACTTACTATTTACAAAGCATGGTAAAAACATTCACTTCAAAATAGGTTAGCAAAATAATGTCTACAAAATTTTTCACGACTCTGCAGACTTATATGACCATTAACAGTCCCAAAATTAATTATTCTTTTAAAAAGTTTCACTTGAGTAAAAAAACAAATTTAGTCAATTAAATTTTGCATTTTCTGCAAGGCGCCTATGGCCAAACTTAATGAGACTGCAAAAAACTAGCCCTCAACCCAATCGTAATAGTTAAATTTCCAAACATGTGAATATTCACATCTAATTGGGTTCAAAAAGCGACGAGTTAGGCTTATTTTTTCACTCGGTCGACGCAGGCGATGACACTTGAACGCAAAAGCGGCCAAGTCGTAAAAATAAATTATACTAAGAGCGAATAAAAACTCCTAATTTCATCTCTGGTTTATCGTCGGCGACTACACCACTTCCCCGGAATTCCCTTGTATCCCTTCTCAGCAAAACTGACATTTACGAATAATTAACATTTTCATTTGCGCCTACTTCCCCGTCGTGTCCCTTCCTCCTGCTGCCCCCTTGCGTTATTCCCTCCAAACCAATTCTCGCCCTTAAAACTCCCTCTTTCTCTCTCTCTCCATCTCTCTTCCTCTTCCCCCACTTCTTCGTCCTCCTTTTCTCCCACTCCTTCCTCCTCATTCTCTCGCAGCTTACATTGACGCCGACGCGAGGGACTAAGCCAAAAACACTCTGATAATCGCTACCCACTCCACCCTCTCCGACCCAGTTTAATCCTCTTCACTTCCTTCCCCTTTTTATTCTCTCCTCTTTATTCTTCCCCTATAGTTTTTCTCTCCTCCCCCGTTCTCCTCTTTATTCCTTTGCCTTTCTCCCTCCGTCCACAGATCAGCCATTCTCATCGCGCATTTGTTACTCACTTGTTTCTTTCGTCTCCTAAGTACACCTCGTAAGGAAAACCAAAGTACATATTCTTGATCGCGGACCAAAGCTAGACATTAGGTGCAAAGCGTGACGTTTTGGTAACATACATGCATATCATTTTAGTAATTTTGGATACATAGTTACAAATTAAATAATTACCAAGATCTACGAAATCCTATGTCACAGGGATAATTAAAGTGGATTTGTATATTTAGTGAATTATGCTGTAATTTTCATCGATATAGGTTAATATGCAATACATTTTCAAAGAAACAATGCCAAAAGTGTTAATGAGTAATCCAATAAAGTATAGGAAATGATCTATGTTGAAATTCCAAACCTCATAAATTGAATTAATGGCATAGTTTTCAGGGTTTGATATTGTATTATTTATTTATTTTTTTCGATCTCTATATCGTTAACAAAGATTGCGTAATCATTAACAGGACGGAAAGTAAGAGTTCAGTCGATAATCTTTGGTTTTCTTAAATTATATTTAACTCTTTGATCTGTATTGACAATGAATACCTAAAATCATTTCTCGCTTTTCGTCAAATAGTAAATCGGCCGACGTTCAACTCGTGTTCAACCAAGGGGAAGAAGAGTAATGCAAAAAAAATAATATACTGAATTTGAACATGATTAGAGAGCCCGTGACGCTTCGCTGTCACATTAAGTTGATTTTGATTTTTTAAATAATTAATTTGATCAGACATCTATTTGACAAAAGATGTAAACTTCTTTCTTCTTAAATAGAACAGAAGATTCTATTTATTATTAGCCTGTATTTGGATTAAGGATAAGTATAATTTAATTTTTATTTAATTTAATTTTTTAGATTTCCAAGTGATGTGATAAATAAAAATAGCTGACCTTGCTAAGTTCTTTTAAACTTCTTTCTTCGTAGATATTACAGAATAAACAGGCCCAACGTAACTGAATTTTCAGGATAACCAAAATGAACTTATTTCTTTTTCCAGCACAACCGTTTAGGCCCCGACTTCGTATCTTGATTCTAACTAATTTTAAAATGCGATTTTATAATGCCCGAAACTGATTCCAATGCCTTTCTTATGGAGTGCAGGGGTGTCGGAAAACCCCCCTCAAAAAAGAAATTATTAAATGTTTCCGGTTGAATTTAGTACCGCTAAAGAACGGAGATTACAAATTATAGATGACGAAAATAGCTCAAACAGCGGCGGAGATATAAGCTTCTCAATAGGCTATAACCAACCGACCAAAAAGTTCGCATACGACGATTACGGTAATATAAGATTGGCAGTAGGAGATTTGGTGGTCCAGTAGCAATCTACGGAATTTTTTTATCATTTCACGATTTTAAAACCGTTTCCTACGCGGTAGACTAATCCTATTCGATGACGACAATTTTTAACACATTTTACACAGAAAGATGGAAAGTATTAATCCACCATATTTTCTTATGAAATCGTCCCTGCTACGACCAACACACACAACTTTAGTTCGTGGTCCTCTCGGTTCTCTTTAATAAGGTTTTGGTGAAAATCTAGTTTTGTACCGACAATGGAAGAAACCTTTCGAAGAGAATTTTGAATTATTTGATTCCGCATAATTTTTACCGAGTCCATTGGAATACATGCCCAGAGGGAAGATAAGAGGAAACATTTTCTCTGGGGTCATCGGAATGGATGTCCGGAAGAAGTGGGGAGGGGAATGAGAAGGGACTATAGAGAGGAGGTCTGTAACAACGCCCCGTCCCTTATCGGATGGATTTGAGAGCTTGTTGTCGATGATTCTGCTGGATGATTGCCAAACGCAGTCCTCGGAAGGTTAGATGGGTTTTCAGTGTAAGGATATCGTGTAACACCCTCAAATGTACGCCACCGTTAACCCTCTGCCATTTTATGGGCCTCGGCGGATGGCGATTTCCGTCACTCCCCATGCTGAAAACCTACTGATTTTTATTCCACACGGTTTTTTCCTCGCAATTTTTTTCAAGTGGCAGCTTGAAAATATGTTCGTCCGCTTTTCGATAAAAATCCGTGTGATGGAGACATTTTTTCTTTGGATCTTTTGAATCCCAATTAATCCTTTCTGCAGCGATATTCATTTCAATCATTGGGTCGTTCTAGATGTTTATAAAGTTGAAAATAATACATTTTGACACATACACCGCTCTTTTCAATCTCTTATACTATTATTAAATCATTAGAATTGGTTTGAAGTTAGGCAGCAAATTTTGCTTTCACTTGTTGAAGCTGGATTAATTCGCTTCAAGGGAAACGATGCTTTTTAAATCTCTCGCGTCGTCTGCATCTTTTCGGCTACGTATTTCGACCATCTAAATATAAAAGCAAAGTTTAGACCATAAATTGCCATTTATATCATCTCGATTTTTTTCGCTATTGTTAGATATTTCACAGATCTGGCGCAGAAACTATTTCTTGTGACAATATTTTCCAAGTGGAAGTATAAAAAAATTATCTTACTTATAAATTTAAAAACTGCAAAAACCAGTACAGATATAACGCAATGAATAAATTATCCGATGCATCAAAGATGAATATTATACCAAGTTATAAGAGCCTTACGCAACTTTATTCTCAACGTTACTTGTTGGCCTTATAAATGCTTCTATTTTTCGGAGACGTATATTCCCGTAGTTCTTGGCACTAGTTTTGCTTTATCGACACATTTTAAAGTTATGAATTCCATAGACATATCGTAAATAGAGCGCATTCTCGACCAAATTATAAATATGATAATAAAAACCAACTAATCTGGCAGTCTTTATTGCAACAAACTGCTACAATTTTCAAAATATTCTAATAATTTTTACAAAAAATCCTGATAGGGCTGGGCTTAACTTTCATGATAAGCATTTAAACCCGGATGGCAAGGTGTGATTATATAGAGTGGCACCTGCTAGTAATTTTACCAGAGGTTAATTAACTCCATATAATAAACAGACGCGATCAGAACACTGAAATTCAGTTCTAAAATTTATGCTGTTTCGAATGGCCGTAGGCGCATCATAATTTCTTTTACGGAACTTAAAACTTTGGTGTCTGAAGGAACTAGAAGCGAAAACCAATAGTATTACCAAGCTTTCTCCTCTCAGACTTTGGAAAATAACATGACAATAAATACACCAATCACAAGTCCTTTGCCTGCTACCTAATCAGTTAATTCGAAAAGAATCTATTCCAATGCGGTCGCCCCTCTACTCCAGCCTAACTTCTTCCAGTCTCAGCTCCTCCAGGCTAACTTCCTCCAGCCCTCTGGTATAACTTCCTGCGGTGCCATCCCCTCCAGCAAAACTTCCTCCAGCTCTCCGTTCCAACTTCTTCCACGTGAACAGCATGGCCCGCCTCCGACCATGCACGCCCCCTTACCTTCAACCTATTAATTATGCACGGCCTCTCCCCGCCTCCGTTCGCACGCCCCTTTCCTCCCGCCTTCCGCCCCCGCACCTTTCTTCTCACCTAATCCCCTCATGTAATTAGTCCCACAAACTAGTCCTCGCATACTTGCGCAATATTTCACCTAAAAATATCAAGAGGGTTACGGGAGCGTTGGTGGGTGAGGGTTCGAGGGTGGAGGGGGGAGAGGGAAGCGAACGCGTGGGGCGATGTCGGGAGACAAAGGGTAGGGAGAGGGAAAATTCAATTTATTCTCGAAGGCTCCAAGAAAGCGAGGAAAAATAAGAAGATAGAAGTAAAAGCGAAGATGAAACAAATCACCTTTGCCACCATCCCCTCTCACCCGTCCTCTCTCTCTCTCACTCTCTCTATCTCTCCCTTTCTCTCGCTCTTTTACTCTTTCTCTCTGTCTCACTTCTGCTCCATCCAACGCGACTCCCTGTATTTCTCCCCTCCATCCTTTCATCTGCGGAAATCTCGTTCATCCCCGCCACGTCCCCTTACCCTTTCCCACCTAACCCTTCCATCTCTCACTTCACCCCTCCTACCCTCAGATAACCTCTCTCTCTCTCTCTCGCCCCGCTCTCCCTCCCACATCTCGTTCTCCTCCCTGTTCCTTCCGCACCCTACCTTACCTCAATTTATATACTTCTATCTATATGTATTTATATATCCTCCTTTTCCTAGCATTCCCCTTCAATATCCATATTCTCATACTTCCCATTCCTCACCCCGCTCTCATTCATTCTCCTAGTCATCTCTCTCTTCTCTTTTTCCTTCTTAATCGATCTGCTCTTTGCTTTCCCGCTCCAACCTATTCTCCTTTGTCATCAACCCCTCCCTCTCCTATTCTTTTCCCTGGAGCGTAAATGGGGAGTAGAGATGTCCAAGGAAGATCCATTATTGGCCGCGACGGGGATTCTTATGGTGGCTACGCTGTGGCCTTTTAGCAATGTGTACCACACGCATTACTCATAATGAGAGAATTTTAATTCGAATTACAGACGGCAGTCCTAATTAATCATTGAACAGTTTTTTAAACGTTGAAAGTTGGCTGTTACATTTTCACTTTGACGGAAGCATAATATAATAAAAACGCTTTAGATTTAAGCTTTTCTCTGTTGTTCTAATGACTAAAAGTAGCAGAAAATTAGTTTTTTAGGGTAGAAAAGAAAGTGTTTCAGAAGTTTTATTAATTAATCAATTACTTTTCGAGAATAATGACAAAGAAATATTTAAAGCGCCTTTTATTGGTTCAGCCATAATTTCATTTACAGTAAGAGCACGGGAAAGTATTTGCATCTGCAAATGCGATGAAAGAAACCAAAATGATAGGAGAAACAAACCGCCAATGAGATGGTTGTTGAAATATTGATCGATATTATTCTGAAATGCTCTGCTGTTTGCGTATGTTCAGCAAATTTTGATCATAAAATCAATAAATGAAGCCCCTTTTTTGCATCAATATAAAAAAACGTTACCTCTTGTTTTGCTTGAAGATAAAACCATTCAGATGATAATTAATCCAACTCGTTTTGGAAAAATCATTGAACCGATCCCCTGACTTAAATAAGACTTCAAATTATTTTTTTTTCTTTAAAGCTTTCATCAAATGTCGGCATTCCCTTCATCTTTACCTCTTTCGTAGCCTTTCCCTCCCTGTGAATTACTTCTGTAGCACGTTGACACTGAAAATGTTATCCACCTATTTCTGTCTATTTCTTGAAGTTTTAATTAATCTCCTCTTTTTTATACCACATTTGAAACTTGATAAATTATTTTTCTCTCATTTCAACTGCTTTTATCAAGTCTACGCTATCTTAAAAGTTTCTAACTACTCAATTCCTCTTCCCTTATTACCTATATTTGACACCCAGATGATTATATACTTCATACCAACATTAATTATTTTTTCATATCATTATTTGAACTTCCTGTCATAACTACCTTTGTTTATTCCATTGCTTTACTTACTCTCATTCTGATAATTTTGGTACCCCTTCCATCTGATGCAAAAGTATTACCTTTTTTACTTAAAATTTACACCTTCACTAACATTTTCTCATCCGCTTTAAGAATTAACTTTGATGTAACTCTATTAGAAAATATCCCAATTTCGTTTTCATAAATCTTATAATATTATATATAATTATAAATAATTAATATAACTATATATGATAGAATAGTATTATATAACACACCCGAGGAAACCGTGGCTCGCGAGCAACATGTGGCTCTTTGCATAATTTTTTGTGGCTCTCGTATTATTTTTACTTGGCCACATAATATGGCTTTTTTGATTTAACTTTAAACAAAATTCAGAATCAAACATTTGAGAAGCAGCCAAAGTGAAAAACAAACAACAACACCAGCAATTACAAAGAATAAATGAAAAGAGCCTAACGATCGGAGAAGAGCAGAAAGATTAAATGCATTGTATTACAGTACCTAAAAATATCTTCAAATGCTTCCACTTTTAGTCACTTAAACGTGCATAATCCTCTCCACTTTGTTTACTCATTTTCCAACGAAATGGAGAAATTTCTCTATATGATAAACTTTTCAAAATTTTCACAAGACCATTTAACATTGAGGCGAGTTCTGTTTCTGAAGAATAACAATTATAATTAATCAATGCTGGCACACGAAAAAAAAACGATTCGTTAAGTTTTTCGTTACAGGCAAAAAAGCGATTTCGTTTTTCGTTACGCTAAAATCTACATTTCGTTTTCCTTTACGTTTAACGTTATAACGAAATAATTCGGTAAAAAATAATGAAGTGTAGTTACTCTTTCGTTTTTTTGTTTAGAGGTTACGCATCCACCTTAAATACGTGCTTCTCATTTAGAATACTAATTTATAGACACTTCTAAATATATGCTGCAGATCAGGAACGTTTTTAATATTTCCAAATATTCAGCAGATTTTTCGTTTTTGATGATCATGTATGAAAATTCGGATTTTCATATTCAAAATTTTATATTCAAGTTAATAAACTTAACACATATTTAAGACTGAACTATTAGTGCTGTGACGATTATGCCCTATATTAGAATTTTTTATAGGTAGCACAAAAAGTACATACACTGAGAACCCAGGGACTCGCAATTAAAGATAATAAAAGGAACCTGTCGGTCGGTTGCACCGATTGTAACTCGGAGAACATGCTCCTGCTACAGACCTAAAATTTGGTAGAATGATCGGTCATCAGATAAAACTAAGAGAATTATCCAAATTACAATATTTGTCCTCTTTAAGGCTCATTTTTATGTCGTTCTTTCTTTTAATATCACCCATAAGAAATACATGGAAATCATGCATGGGTTTACAATATTACATTTCAAGATTAGTTAGATTTGAGATATTAACCCGGGAATTTCTCTATTTTGTATATGAAAGAATAAAGTAAATTATTTGTAAGAGGAAATTTGAAACCACTCCAAATTATCATGAATTAAGGTAATTTTTCGGATAAAATAGAAAAATTTGGAGTCTAACAATACGAGTATTCATTGCTGTCCTGACGAAAATAATACTATTAAATTTTAATTAATAGCAAAATTATTGTGAAATATTTAATTTAGTGCTTTCAGTGGGATCTGACTACGTTCATAAGAATTTTTTAGTTTGTAGTCTATTTCCAGCGCATTTGATAAAAATGAAGAACCAATTTCAAAATTCTTTAATTTCAGTTAATTAGAGGGTTTATCATTTTGATTAGATTTAGGCTCAATAGTTATGAATAAAAATTTTTAGTATCGGAAAACACAATATTTAATAAAATGATGATAAAGGATATTGTCGCGTACCGCCGCAACCTCACCCTACGCGATCTCTCTTCGCTTTCACCAGCGCACTCGTGATCTCTTGATCACTCACCGCGTATAAGCAACGGAAGTGTCCCTCCCGCTCCCGCTATAACTAAAAGACGTTCAATATTGTGTCGCGAACGCCATATCTCAACGTCACGTGTAATATACTTTACATATTAGTTTTTAATACTTCTTTTATTTTGCATTTGAATAGAAATACATGTTAAAATTGAAACATCTTCTTCTAAAATAGCTAGCTCCTATCTGCACTTGCGTACGTGGAATTTGAATAAATACGTTCTATAAGCAAAATTCTATGAAAAAAATTGAAATTTTTATTTCTTTTCGCAGAAAATAGTACAAATCCCGCGCCAATAGTATGATTCCCTTCTTTTAACACTTAAATAAAATGGTGGATGTCGCATTTTTTATGTAAACTGAATGAGAGGAAAATTTTTGAAGTCGAACTCGCGCCTTCAAATATCAGAAAAAAATTTTCCTCGACAGGTACGTGGTCAAAGATATCCACCAAATATCATGAAAATCGGTCAATCGGTTCAAAAGTTAATAGGAGGACAGAAAGACTGAACGACGAAACAATAAACCTATTTTCCATTCTGGAAAGTACGGTAAAAAGCACGATTCAATGCTTTTTCAGAGCATTATTTTGTTGCTAACTTTGAAAACTATAATGACTAAAATTGTCCTTATTTACAGCAAGAACAAGAAACATGAAAAAGTTTGAAATAAAAAACATGGGATGGAGGAATAGGAAGAAAGCTAGAGGAAATGGATAGAGGAAGAGAGAGGGGGAAGAGAGAGGGGGAAGGGAGAGCATGAGGAAGGAAGCAGACAAGTGTGATATAATCTGAGGGAGGAGTAAGACTGCAGGATGTGTGTGTTAGAGAGAAATGTAAAACGAGCAGAGGCGTAAAAGTTTGGACATTGTATAAGGTTTCGTAAAATAGAATTAAATTTAGAAATGCATTAGAATTTATGGGCACTAGTTTGCAAATAAGGGATAAGAAAATAAAATAACATTCCATTAGGCGCTGCTGAGTTTATCCTAATTCATTATAAAATCAGATACTCCCTTCCTATGCAGATGGTGAACAGAATCGAACCCAATACTCAATTGTATATAAAACGGCATTTTTAATATAATGACAAAGAAAGCCGCCACACTAAATTACTTGAATTTAATTAATACTAAACAAAATATAAACATGAAATATGTATGAAAATGGGACATTTCTTCAACGCTGAATGAACTTCGTTTCTTTTACGGCTGGCGAAAAGTCTCCCTGTGATCATCTTCGGTAATTTGAAATAAACTGAAATTGTGTTAAGCTCTGATTAGTCTTTATTTCTAGAGAACAATAACTACCCACTGTTGCTATAAACGTCTCCTAATAATAATAGATATGAGGCAGTACTGACCTCTAACGAACGATGACAACACGTTCGAATTGTAGATTCACTTCAAACTTTCTCAAATTATGTTAGACTGACGAACAGTGGATAGAATTCGAGATTGGAGTGGATGATGGGATTGGAACTTGCAGAGCATCGACCTTTAACGCTGATTTACACTGGAGGGACGATCGCATGACGGTTGTGTTGAGGGATTTATTAGGGATAGGACTATTTTGGCGGACACCGTTCACACTTGTAGGTCGCGGCACGGTCGTTTCCTGGCGTGACGTAGTTTATGGATGCCTCTAACTCGCAGAAAGATTCAAGTTCACTTCAGATATCACTGAGGATTGCCGATAGTAACCGAAAAGGCTCGTACTCAAAGGGGCTTGCCTCCTCTAGCAACCCAAGGGGTTCGTACCGAGGCCTAACCGCGTCTTCCCTTACAAGTGTGAACCCACTCGGGACTTCTCCATAGAAGCTCCATTGAAAATATGACTTTTATATTTGGTCTAAAATGTCACAACCGTGACCGTCCCCCCAGTGTGAACGACCCTTAAAAGAGGAAGAACCCACTCCGGTGTAATATCTAAAAGAATGTCTTAAAAGTACGAGGCACTGTGGGGTAGGGAATGGTAGAGATCCTTAACTACAAGCGGCACATTTATTGAAGCTTCCGATTCACACTATAGGGACAATCACGCTCCAGTCACGCTCCATTCTCGTTCCAGTCTAATATTCTCCCATGTGTTTGAGTAGAAGTGTCCATACTAGTGATCACATTCAATACCCCAAGGAACGACCGTTTCTGAGAATATTAGCTTTGACCGGGACCGTCCCTTCCCGTGACCATCACCCCAATGTGTCCACTTTTCCCGCAGTCTTGTGTAGTTCTTCTAACAGGCAATTAGTGCACTACTAAAGCGACACGGCAAGATGAAATCTCCTAATAAACATGGAAAAGTGAATGGAATTATGCAAAAGTTAGTTATATTTGCTCATAAAACCATTAATAACAGGTGTCACATTTTTTAAAATTTAATAATATAATTGCAAGTTAATTATACATTATAATTAAAAAATTTAGAGGAACTTTTAATAGAATATGCCTATGGACATTCGGAAATACTGAAGAAATTTACTTTCATCATCGACCAAGTGAGGATACAATGAAAAATCTCCTTCAAGTATTCTGTTAATCAAACTCGGATGCACCCAGATCCTTCTTCGTTTAGATCTTTGTGCCTCTTCCGCTTCTTCGTCCAAAAGCAGCGCTATCATTGCCAAATATTTATTATTTAAATGTTTAAACAGTCGCTTCTTCACCACAGACAATCCACACTATCGTTCGCTAATCTAGCTTGCACTATGGCTTCAGGATCGTGAGTGGAATGTATGTACAATCTGATCATCTGCTACTGTGACTGCACTGTGACCGGAGCGTGATTGGACCGTGACCTTTCTGTTTAGTGTGAATCAAGCTTATCTCGTGCATCCTGGAGAAGGATTAACACCATTCCTTTCACAAATGGAAGAAAACCCAAAGAACAATCGGTAGTGGTCAGGATAGCATTTCTTTCGCGACAAGGGGATAAAATGGCCCAGTGGGGGACAAGCAAGACCGAGGAAAGGGATTTTAGACCACTTTCCCTAGCTCAAGACACGCCGCCTGGGACGAATGCCGCTATAACATAACCCTTTAATGTCTGTTAACGAAATAACGAAATTTAATTTTTCGTTTTCGTTACGTCTTCCGCTAAAGTTATTTGAAAAATTTCTTTTATGTTTTTCGTTAGGTTAATCCAAAATAATTCCGTTATTTCGTTACGTTACGCGTAACGTTTTCCAGCTCTGGAATTAATAGATTTTCAATACAATTATAAGTTGCAGAACATTTCCCCAGCAATGGAAGACAAAATTTAATTTTATATCAAATTAATAACAGCAGAAAAATATTCAACTTTAAGAAAATATGCTTGAAAAATTATTAGTCTTTTCGGAAGTATATATCGATGTGAAGCTTTTTTCAATATTGAAATTTGCAAAAAATAAAAATAGAGTTTTGATAACTGATACAAATTTGGAATTAAGAATCGCGACATCAAAAATTGATGTTGGTCTGTAATATCTCAGCAGAAGTATGGAAAACCAAATTTTTATAAGCAAATCTATGTACCTTTTTTAAATATTATTTTTCTGTGGCTCCTTAAAAAATATTTTTTTTTCAAGAGGCTCTTCACTTGGCTTGGGTTGCTCGGCCCTGTTATATAATATATAATATAATATAATATAATATAATATAATATAATATAATATAATATAATATAATATAATATAATATAATATAATATAATATAATATAATATAGTATAGTATAGTATAGTATAGTATAGTATAGTATAGTATAGTATAGTATAGTATAGTATAGTATAGTATAGTATAGTATAGTATAGTATAGTATAGTATAGTATAGTATAGTATAATATAATATAATATAATATAATATAATATAATATAATATAATATAATATAATATAATATAATATAATATAATATAATATAATATAATATAATATAATATAATATAATATAATATAATATAATATAATATAATATAATATTACTTGAATAATAATGCCAAATATAGCTCTGGCGAAGCAGTGAGTGAAATCAAACAAATCGTCATTCAATCTTTTTCTATTGCTCCGCCATTCTCTCCCTCAAATCCAAAGTCTTACCTCTCTACTTGTATTTTACCATATTCCAACATAACTCGCGTATGCGTGTAAAACTCAAGAGGTCTAAAATTGAATTTCGTATTGAATTATTCTTGCTTGATCAAAGATGAACCTATTTAATTAATAGTAAATCTACCTTTCGGTAGATTTTAGGGATACCCAACTCAATCTGGGCTATCCAAAAATTTTCTTTTTCAATTCTCATACCAAATTCCTTCTTTTAATGTATCTAATATACTTTTTCTGTTCCTATCTTTTCGCCTCTTTCCTAGCATTTTTCCTTCAATGGCTTCTTTCAGTAGACCGTTTCCTTTTGAAATTTACCCATTGAAAATTACTCCGATTGCTCTCGGTAACTTTTGATCCATCGTCTTGGCTATAATTCCCGATCTAAAAATCTTTGTAAAACATTATCCAGAGATCATCTTTGGATTTCACAAAAATGGCTCAGATGACGTTAACCCTAAGTCATTTAATAAGCCTGCCAGAATTTTTTCGGTGTGATAGCTACCAATAAATATATCGATAGAGCATCCGTCCCAGGTTGCGGGATGAAAACCGAGCGGGATGGTTTTTGCCTTTTTCCTATCCTATATTTCAGTAGGTCTTTACAAAATCAACGAAATTCACTTATCAAATTCCTCGCTTGATAGGATTTCAATCTCAAGGGGGAAGTGAGAAGCGAAGTCATGTTGCTGAGACCACAAATGGCATATATCTTCTTCTGGTACAGCGACGAAGAAGCAATGCAACAAAGAATTTAGCACAGCGAACCGCAGGGGAGACTAGAGGGTCGAGAGTAACGGAGAGAGAGAGAGAGAGGGAGACGGGGTTCATTTGAAGCATAGGTCGGCAACCTACAGCCCATTAGAATATTTTATGTGACTCACGAAACTATTGTAAAAGCCAATCAGCGAAATTTAACAAAGAAAATCTCATATTTGATGATTAAAATTTCGGTCGTACAACTTGTTTTGTGAAACTAAACATTACAAAGGTGAAAATTGAAATTTAATGAGGAGAAAAAATCCTGTTCTTGACCAACCGACCTATCAAGCCAGCATGATTATCCATTCTCGAATTGAGGTATTTACGGTGAGGGATGGCAAGCTAAGTAGTAAATCTTCAACATTAAACTCTGTACAGGATTTTTTCTCCTTCTCAAGTTTCAAATTTCTGTTAAATCTTTATGCGCTCATGCATAGGAACTCAATTCCTAAACTTTCCATCTTATTATAAAGTTGCTTATACTTGATCTTCATTCATGCGATTCCTTTGATAAATTTCCATGCTAGCACATACTTGCCCCTCCCAAGCGGTTGTAACTTTCAATGCGGCTCGAAGAAGCACTCAGAAATAATAATGCGGCCCGCTGCCTAGAGAAGGTTGCCGATCCCTGACGCGAGGGAGCAGAGGGGAGAGAGGGTGATGGAATAGGGAACTGTGAAGGAAGAGGTATGAAGAGAGGGAGAGGAAGGGGTGTACAGTAGAAGGGAGGAATAAGGAGGAAGTTGGATGCGAGGTAGTGGATTCATAAGACAACCCTCCGCCACCTCGAATGCCGCAAAACGGTGGCTGCCCCCGCCCGGGGGCGACCGATCCTCACCTTCGCCCCGTCGCTATAATATTCATGGCAGGCCATTGCCGTGCTGCGGCCGGGAGAAGGCGAGAGAATTACTATGGCCGCACGCCCTCTCGCCGCTCCTCAACTCGCGGTGGAACAGACTCTCAACTCGTTTGCGGCCGCAACTTGGTTTTGTTTGAGGGTGTTGATTAGCCACCCCCTGAACGACGCATTAATCCACTTTTAATTTGAACAAATAACCAAAATTTCGTTTTGAATTACACAGCTATGAAGTAAATCAGGCTTTTAAGCAACCAGTGCATCTTGATTATGCAGCCTAAATCAAACTTTACTTCATTAATTATTACCTACGTTAAACTTACATAATTAATTAAAAAGTATAGCATCATTTATTTGAATCGTGTTGTGCCTTGGAGAAACTCAATTGGTATCATTATTCAATAAAATTCAAGACCGCATAATTTGAGGCTACAAAAAATTATTTTTGAAGAGCAATTGTTGGGTAATTTGAAAAAATGTACGCTTTCATGTTTGGAAATGATATCAGCAAGGATTCACTAAAATGCGACTGTCGCCTAAGATATCTGCTCTTCATCTACCGTAATCTCGTAATTTTTTCCTGTCTGGAAACGCGGGATTCATCTTGATTCAATCCCCGATCCCTTATCATAAAATGTGCTTGATAAAAAATACCCCTTGCCACCCAAAAAGAATTTCACGATTTTTTCCGAAAATAGTTTCTCGAATTCAATCGCTTGATGGCTCTCCCCGATCTCCGCCTTTCCTCTCCCCCCTCTCCCTCCCTCTCTCCCTCCCTCTCCCTCCCTCTCCCTCCCGTCACTCCTTTCGCCCTATCTCCTCTCTTCCTCTCCCTCGGTCTCTCTCTGTCTCCCTCGGTGGTCCAGTGGAACGAGGATAGGGATTGGCAGGGCATTCCATCCTTAGAAACTGAGTCTAAACAACCCACCATCAGAGATATTGGCTCGTGGAGGGTTTGGGTGGATTTGGAGCATGGGAGGTTGAGAGGTTGGATGCGAAATGGCTACGGGTGAATTGAATTGGGACCGCATTGGATGAGAATTCCATAATACCAGATCGGTTTGCATGAGTTTACAGGCAGATGCATTTTTGTGTCTACTGAAGGGTATCAGATGGTTGTATAGATAGCACAAGATTGGATGTAATTTGAATGTAGATTGAGTGGAAATTGTTTGGTTTCACGTCGGATGAAGATAGCATACAGATAGAAAGAGATCTAAATAAGGTTGGTCATTTCATTGCTCAGTCCATTGCTTTATTGAAATTCAAATGGATACGGAAAATTGAACGTTAAAAATATTCGTGCTACTTAATGGAAGGATAATTATTATCAACAGTATCTACTGGAGCACGTCAGTCAAATTTTCTCTGAAGACAAACAAAATTTTCAATTTCTTTCAGTTTAAACAAGGGCCGAAAAGCATAAATCTGAATGTGTTCTTAAATTTGAATTTGCCGATAACCATCCAATCCGCGTCGAGTTCATATTTCACTGAATAAAAAAGACGTGAACTGTCTTAACAATCTCGTTCTTTTTATTCTGATGGTTTCATTAAAATTCAAAGCCGACAAACGTATACCTGGCTCTGTTCAATTTTGTTGAGAACTTCCCATTGCAGACAAAAAAACGACAAATGTTTTATAAAGAAGGAGCGATATATATATATATATATATATATATATATATATATATATCAAGTTCGAAGTTTTTTAGAACAACGATATGAATAGATGTTTGCAATGTAATTTTTATTTAGGCTAAAACGAACGAATGAAAAAAGGCTGATCATTCGCGCGGATTGGAAGGGATGGAAGAGAATGCCGAAATGAGGAAGAGAAGGAGCGGAGGGAGGAAAAAGTGATGAGAGAAAGAGATGGAAAGCAGGGAGAATAAAAATGGGCGGAGTTGCACGGGGAAGATGAAAGAGATAGGAATGAGAGAATTGAGGTAATGGAAAATGGAGGGCAGGAAAGGTGAAGAGAGGAGAGGGGTAAGAGAGAGGAGAGAGAGAGAGAGAAAGAGAGGAGGGAGCTAGGAGATAGGAAAGCGAGAATATGGAAAGAGAGGGTGTATTGGGAGGGTGAGAAAGGGTGAAGAAGGGTTGCGGTTGGGGAGTGGGCAAGATCTTGAAAGGGAGAGTCGGAGAGGAGTGTTGGCGCGGCGAAGGATGGAGAAAAAGAGAAGGGGACGAAGAGAGGAGCGAAGAGGGATGGAGAAAGAGGAGGAGGGAGGAAAGGATAGTATCACGTACTCATGCGTGGCGCTTGTCATAAATCTGAGCAGCTCCGTGAGTTAGTGAGGCTTCGCAGAGTGTTGCATCCCCAAGGTATGCCACAACCGCTGCCCGTTGCCTACCCAACTCCCCTCTCCTCCGCCTCTACCTCCACTCCCTCTCTTCTCCTTCACCTACGGCACTTTATTGGACACCCCACGAGGATAAAACATAACTTGGGGGGAGGGCAGGGGGGAGGAAGGGAAAGAGGCGCACCTCGCCTTATAACCTGTCTCGCCCCTGACGTACGGCCTCCTTCCGGACACAATTTTGAGAGATAATTTGCGACGGCGCGGTTTTTTTCATCCTCTGCCCCCGTTCACGGCCCCTTCCCGCCGCCCCTCTCTCCGCCCCCGCCGCCCCCTTCGGTGGCGACTTCATCCCATCTGCATGCGCCCTCTCCCTCGGAAGGCACTTAGGAAGTCCCGAGGGTGGGGACCCTGAAGCGAGCGTGAGCCATTGCCACATTTTCAACGCAATCCGCAGTTTATGGAGTCGTTTCCAGACCCGTTTCACTCCATAGACGATCGAATTGATATTTGGCGAGGCTCTTTCCTTTAGCGGACCGAGATCGTTTCCCGAGATGCTCGTAAATGTTTCATCGATGCTCCTATGCCTTCGTGCACGGGGGAGAGAAAGAGAGGGAGTGAAGGAGGAAAGAGAGAGAAGAGAAAGAGAGAGGAATGGATGCATAAGAAGGGAGGATTAGCTAGACGAAGTTAGTCCGTGAGATGAGAGCGGAAATTGGAGACGCATACTTGGGAAAAGTATATAGAGAGCGGAGCGAAGAAAAAGGGTTGGCTATAACGATCGGGTGTCTAATGGCCTCTTAAGCATGCTAGGCCGACGGAGGATGAACGACATCGATCATGAATAAACTATTTCAGAAAAAGCCGTGCCTCGATATAGATTCGGATCCAGTGTTATATAATAAGGAGACGGGCCAAAAACTCTTTAAGTAGGAGATATTGGTAAGATAAAGGATAGGGAGAAAAGGGTGTTGAAGATACATTGTTGGGGGTTGGGGAGGGGAGGGTAGGGAGGGTTTTAGGGGTAGTTGAGCGATGGTTGAAGAGTGGCAGTGGGGTGGTGGAGGGGAGGAGGAGGGAGTGGAGGAGGAAGAAAAAAGGAGGGAGCGGCAGAGGAGTGAAAAAGGGAAATTTATGGGTTGGTGCTTTTGGTGCGGCGCAGGGAACCTGTTCCCAAGGCTCTAATTAATAAAGAGCGAGATCGCTTGTCGCAAGAGAGAGTGCACGGGATAGAGGGAGATAGGGAGAGAGAGAGACGGAGAGGGAAAGAGAGAGAAATATAATCCGATTGGAGACTATAACGTTGAAACAACGATTAGTGTTTCTTTCTATCTAAATGTAGTAAGTAAAATAGAAAAGACTATTTTTTTCAAATGTTTTAGAATTTTCCATTTTAGGCTCTCCTCAAAATCGAGAAATTTTCCCACACATCGTGTTTCTACATTCGATATAATCATGGTTCAAAAGTTCAAAGGCAAACAAGAATACCACTCGTAAAATTTAGATGTTTCATTTTACTAATACCGAGTGTCTTTGTTTCGAAGCCCATTACCTCTTTAATGGCTAAATACTTTCATTCGAAAAAATAACATAATAGAAAGAATCATCGTGAATTTAATTTATTATGCTATAATGTATTTGCAATTTTAATGTTAGCAAAGTTGAGGATTGTTTGCGGTTGCCTCTTCAGATGAGCATGGAATGGAAAGTTCCTAACAAAATTCTTATCTCAAAACAAAGTAATTATTCTGAGAATACAAAAAAATTGACATGGAGAATTGAGTATTTCTCTACTCTTCAACAAAGATTTTTCGCGCGTCACAGATGAATATTTATTCAACGATATTTTTTTATAAATGGATTAAAGCAATACATGCTCCATATCTTAAATTTAATCCAAGCTACAGCAAATTCTGCAGAGAGTGAAAAAATACTACACAATATTAAAATACAAGGGGTTGTCGCTTTATGAGATATACATTTCAGGGCAAAGTAATCTAATTTAACAAATCTTCATAATTACACATTATGTCCACAAATAATACTAGCATAAAAATATAAATTTAACAGAAAAAATCTTCGTTGTCAGTGTTTCCCGGTCTCTATTTCAGAGATATATAAGTTTTCAATCTTTGATAAGTACGTAATCGTCTTTTCTTGCGTTGTCATTTTCAATGACTGAGGCTACTACACCTGGTTCTCCAATAATACGTGCAGTTGCAGTCTGAAAAAGCTTAATGTGAATCCGTGTTATGCGAATCTAGCTTTACATAGTGAAAGAAATGTTGTGTTCCATACCTCTTCAGTCACCCTCCTCCATTCCCAAAACCCTCAAACCTCTTTTTGATGCACATACATGTACGCATAGAGTGTTGTCGCCGGTTATCTAAGCTTATAAACAAATCAATCTGACCCATTCTCGCTCAGCAATCTGGAATACCACATCCCAAGTCCGACCATACCGCGTTAATGCGAACCATAATCCGTATGGTATGAATCTTGGCTATTAAAACACGAACGGTGTTGTAGCGAATCCTTGTTATAATAAAATGTGGTATAGGAGGGCCTGATGTGCTTTGAAAATCTCCGTCCCTTTCTCTAAGTTACGAATCCCGTTTTAATTCTCCATTATGGGATATATTTCACCGCGTTATCCCAACACCTCTTTTCAGAGACAACATGATACGCCTCGTTCCCCATCTTCTCAAAACCCTCGGAATGCATTCTCCTTTTTCTACTCTTCCGACTTGCGCGTCTCGTTCCTCTCCTTGCATCGAAAAGGGCGTGGCCACTATTTCCCCTTGCAGGACATAACACTCTTCCATATCTTTACCCTTGGAGTACGATTTCGCTACCGTGAAAAATCCTCCGAGTATTTAAAAATTAATTTTCAATTACAACGGCAACCCATCGCGTCTTATTAAAATTACCGAGAATCGAAGTAAAAGTTTAGTCACCTACAATCTGTTTCACTCATTCTGCGGAGAACTTTTATTTTGTTTAATGATTTAGAAACTATTCCTCTCCCTATTCGACGTGCGCAAAACACTTCAAGGAACACTTTCATCGTCGCTGAGCATTACACGGAGATCGTTATTCGAATCGGTCATTAATTTCAGTATTCATTGTGCGGGGAATTTTCTCCGAGGAAATGCAATTTAGAAAAGGCAGTTTGGAACAAATGAACGAATCCGTTTTGCGGGAGAAAACGTGTTGTTTCGATTGTTCCTGCGAGTGTATTGCGCCCCCCAAGGCCTAGGGAAAGCAGCATTCTTTGACTGCGACGGTTATCGTATTACCGGAGACGAAATGTCAAAGTTGATGGAATTTTCATGGCTTATTGCATTCCTTCCCGCTTTTCCTAAGGACAAAGACTGTTTTAAGAATTTAAATTGACTGTGGCAATAATCGATTCGTCTCAGTCACACAGGACGAAGGCATCAACAAGCGTAGTGGCTTTATTTTGGTAACATATTACAAGAGGCGGAAAGATCGGCTCTGTTGCTCACGCGAGCTATTATTAGTCGGGTAAATTACAATGAGATTTTCCTCAGGCACATATTATATTATTACTTGAACCGGCGGAGGACAAATCAACTAATTCTATCTCTCTCTATTAAAAACCTTAATGTCAAATATTTACTGTTTCGCATAATAAGTGACGAAATTGTATAGACTAGAAGCGTACGTATGTGAGAGAATTTGTTTAATGTATATTGCGCCCCTCTTTAGGCGCGTTTTATTTCTAACGTGAGTGCCTATTGGCTTCGTTCTGACCATCCGTCCGTCCGGACGCGTGTTCGTTCTCGACTCCTACCGAACGGATTTTCATGATATTTGGTATTTAGAACCTATGGCAAAAGACGACAAGAAAATGATATAAATGATTCCCAAAACCAAATCAGGGGGGCCATTTCACCAGAAACAACGAACTTTCCCTCATATCTCGTAAAATATAAGTCGTATTAAAAAAATCTTCAAGTAATATTGTTAGAACTAGCCAAATAAATTATTTCTTGTCAAATAAATTCTTATCGTAGGAGTTACCATTTTAATGGGATTTTTTCCAAGGTCGCCCAGCCCCTGTTTGAGTGGTTTGAGGAGACCCCGCAAATTCAGCTGTTCCGTCATTCGGAAGGGACGTTAAGCCCTTGGTGTTTTTCGTTAAGAGTAGGCTAATGCCGTCACGGGTTTCTCTTCTCCCTTGCTATCCAGCTATTCATTGCACTACCTCTTAGATACCCATTGCGCGTAGACAAGAGGTGAATCAGCTGGGAACATACATTAGTACATTAGTATGAGGAATTTCATGGAAGCGTTGGTTTTACTAGCGTTCATTGAAGCGTAAGGCCAAACGGGCGGCGTCAGCAGGGACTGCTCTGCCATTATATTATTAATGTACAGTACTTCATTGTACTTAAGAAGTATTTTTTTGTATTCTTATATAATTAAATGTGTTTTCAAGTGTAGCATACTTATTTTTAAGTTAAAAACATTGAAATGTATATTATAGCAGCGTTTCTCAAACTTTGGGCCGCAAAATTATTTTGGAAACAAGGTGAAATAAAGTTTTTATAAATAATAAAATTTTATCAGAAAATTTTTGGAAAAACGATGTGATAAAAATTATTAATAGTTACATAAAATGAAGAAATTAACAATAAGTTTCTTATTTTTACTGTTTTCAATTCAAAGGGGGCCGCATAATATTCAAGGGGGCCGCGAAAATTGAAAGTTTGAGAGCCACTGCATTATAGAACTATAGGTACTGGCATTCAAGGATCACTCCCCATAATCCCAAATATCCCTTAGGCTCTGGACCTCGCCAAACGCGGAAACGTAAACAGCGCGGTTGACGAGGAACTGCTATATGTGTGTGTGTGTGTATGTGTATATGTATATGTATGTAATATATGTGTGTGTGTGTGTGTATGTGTACACACACATACACACACATATTAGGCTGTGTGAAATCAGAATAAGGAAAAATCGAAACGCTATCCACGTTATATATCCGAATATGGGGTGTTTTTTCAGGATTAATCAAAATTCTGGTAACATATATATACGCTCCTGGTACGGAATAGTACATCCCTTATTCGGAAATATGGCGTGGATAGCGTTTCGATATTTCCTTGTTCTTTGTTACCACAGCCTAAGAAAGTGTTTTACAAATTTTCAAAACGTCTGAGGGTTGTGCTTGACTTTAATAACGCCATTATAAATACTGTACTAAAAAAGTGACTTGGATAATTTAGACGAATTTCCTCGTGATTAAACGAGAATCAAATTCCCATAAATTAAATGGCGATTCCTTTTGGAAGAAATGAAAAGAATATTGCATAAATATGTGAGAATAGGACGCCAATTAGCGCGCCAACCACCGCTTTCGCTCGATCCGGTCCACTCGTCCCTTCGGGGGGTGTGTCAATTTATAATACACCTTGACTATTTGAAAATCACCTATGTAAGTGATGACTAATTACCTAATACGCATTGTTAATTCTTTTGCCACTCTGTAACCTCATTCCTCATATATTTTCGACTTGAAGGTTTTTGATCTTGGAAGAAGAATTAGTGGGCATTCTTCACAATACATCATCTTGTACAACGTTAGTTGTTGCCATATTTGAACCCTGTACCTAAATATCATTGAAGCCGGTTGATCGAGATAAGACGATATACAGCTGTTTATTTGTAATCACTGTGTGCTTAAGCAGAGATCCAAGTTGTTAAAAAATTTGTCCTTAGTGGCTGAATTTCTATTAATTACTTCCTTTTACACCGTGTTCTCGAAAAAAAGACTGTTAGCCTACTTTTCAGAATGGAAATAGGCTTACAGTTTCTTCGTTGTATCTGTCTATCCGTCTGCCCGTTTGCCAGTCCCCCTTATTGACTTTTGAAGTATTAGACTGATTTTCATGACTCTTGGTGGAAATCTCTTGCTACTGGAGCCGAACTCCCGAGGATAGTTTTGCTGCGAAGATTGAAAGCCCCTGGTTTGATTCCAGGACCTATCCTTCCTACTTTATTTACATGGGAAATCTGAAATCCGTTGTGCGGGATAATTTTCTCTTGCACATTAAAATTTCTTAGGATTGTAACATCGAAGCGGAATTTGTATTATTCTCTGAGGAAAGGAATGGAAATTGTAATTTTTATCGTAGAATTTTGCTTATCGATCGTATTTCTTCGAATTTTGAGTAAATACTAGCTTTGTTGTAGTTTTAGGCGCTCGTTACCAGCAAAGAGATAATAGCGGAACGCCTTATGGGCACGTCTGGTTCGTTCGTCCGTCGTAACTTCCATCTCTTAAACCGCTGGACGGATTTTAATTCAATTAAGTATGAGTGATCGTTATTAGAATTTATCGACCAAATGTGATTTTGAACTGAATCCTTCAATTATAACTTCCACTTCACATATTTACTTTAATTAACTTATACTCGTATCTCGTTTAATTGCATACATCAAGCAACAATGGAATACCAAATTTTTCTCTCCCTAGCTCTTTTATGATCTGTAACTTATAGATTAAAACATTTATTCCGATAGAGAACAACATTTACTACAAGAAATTCCACGAGATCACATACTTATGAGTTATAGTTTCGGAGACAGAAATTGTAGAAAATCTCGCGCAAAATATCGCATATTATGTTTACATCGACCTTTAAGGCCGTTCTCTCTGAAAACAATTAAAATCCATGTTTTTCTATTCCACGCCTTTATATGTTCAGTGAGGTATAGTTTAGAAAATTTATTCAGATAGAGGGCAAAATTTACTACAAGTTAGTCTACGAGACAACATAATTACAAGTTATGGCTTCGGAGATAAGAATACGAGAAAATTACGAGCAAAACATCGCATATTTTGTTTAAATCGATCACGAAGACGATTCTCTCAACAAACAACAATTAAAAATCCATATATTTCTCTCCCATGCTCTTATATGATCAGTGAGGTATAGATTAAAAAATTTATATGGATAGAGAACAACATTTACTACAAGATAGTTTATAAGATCATATAATTACGACTTATAGTTTCGGAGATAAAAATTCGAAAATCATCCAATATTTCGATATCGTTTCATACGTATTTCCCATAAAGAACGTCTTAGAAATCTCAGTCTATTCCATTTATGGACTATACTTTTCCATCTTTTTATCACTCATTACGAGTGTTGCCATTGCAACGACTATTGTTGGTCTCGAATTCGGTATAGTCTAGTTGTCTAGTATATACACGCGTCATTTTTGCCACACAAATACGCGTGATCAATTTAGTTTTCCGTTGAAATGTATTTGTAATATTTTATAACACTAAATTATGAAATTTGGGAACGCAAGGAGCAACTCATCCACGGTGGTTTTAAAGCTATTAAAGCCAATATAAATAAATAGTGTAATTGCCCGTCAAATATGACGGCATTATCATAAAAGTATTCCAAATATATATGATTTCGTTATGAAAAATCAGTAAGATATATTATGATCTGGTTTGGCTTTCATGCACAATCAATCAGTGTTTTTGAAAGTTATCTTTGTTTTAATTATATTGTTTAAGTAAATATTTGCAGCGAGGACAAATTATTATCCAAATATTTGCTGAAAATAACAGGAAAATCGAAATAATAAGATAAAATGCAAAAAGAAGTAGCTGAAATTTACTTGAAATATTTGAGCAAATTATAAGTTATTTAAAACGTATAGAATTTAACTTAATGAATGAATTATTTTACTCTTGTTAACTCGTAAAAAACAGGGTAAAATGTGAACGAACTGTCAATTTACCATCAAAGGAAAAATGTGTAGTAACTTACTATTAACTAAATACATGGACTGCAATGATTTTAACTATATTTTAAACTTTTATTTTAACTATATTAATTTTGAAAATTTTCCAGAAAAATCATTTTAGTTAAAGAAATTTAAATAAAAATCATACAATGTCACTTTTTTCAATCCTATTTGAAATTCGGTTCGAAATATTTGCCGTATTATCAGTTAAAGAAATCCATTGAAAATTACGTGACCTATATTTAGTTTTATGAATTCCCACCATTTGGCAATGGCGCATGATTCAATAGTATAACATTTTTTATAATTACTTCTAATTTATTATTGTTATTTTTGTACTGCAGCTCCTTTTAAACCTATACAAATGCTACGTCCTATTCTCTTTCTCAATTTCTGCTCATTCCCATTCTCTTTTCCTTCCTCCCTCTAATTACTTAATAGATTCAGTAAATAAGTTATACCCATGTATAAAAGTCTGAACCGTGTTAAAGCACTAAATTGGTGCATTTATTATGAGACCAAAAATAGAATTCAACAATTGGGACAACAGTGGTCCAATGTAAACAAAATGCGTGAAAAATCATATTAAAACGTAATTTTTGGAGATTTAAATTCTTCTCTTCGCATAACTAATGTAAGTTAAATACCTTCTGCTTAAAATATTTTAAAATTTAAACGAAAAAGGTCTGCATGTTAAGGAATGGCTTTTTGCGTGATTCATATATGCGATGCAAATTTATAACTCCGGTTAATTACAAGATGCACTGCAAAAAACTATGAAAATAACTATAAAAATAGTTAATTGATAAAAATTTCAATACGAAGTTAACTGAATACAATACTTTCTCTACACTTCTTATATGGAGGAAGTAAAAAATTAATGAAAAACACGATTTTAATTATAAATAATTGGGGCCTTCTCTCTCTCGTACTAAAGCATTCAAAACACACTTTCCTTACGCATATAGTATAAGGACGACAATACAATCTCGAGGTTTAACAATGACACGGTCGGCAAGACAACATATCTTTAAAAAGCTTAAAATTTTTAAATAAATATGATTTAAACGTATAACTTAAGCGATTTCGAACAGAAGGCAAAAGTCGACGATAAGAATAAGAATCACTTTTTATTTTTCTTTAAAATGGTCTATGTCCGAAGATCGTGCGTCAATTACTTCTAACTTAATTTTGCAAAAGAAAAAAGCCTGCAAGTGAAAAAAAGGTATTTTTAAGTGTTCTCTTATTGGGATTTCAATAGAGCGTTCCGGCGGACTAACGGACAGACAGATGGAGTAACGGACAGAATAAGGATATTATGTACTCATATAATTGCTGCACCACATTTAATTTAAAGCAACTATGTGGAAATTGGACATCATAAGTTCAGCTTGGATCATCTTGTTTGATCTATAATATCATGTAGATTTTTTAATACAGTCACATCGCAGTTTATGTTTTGTTTTAATATCTGTTTTCATATTATTATGCGTTCTCTGCACGAAGTGAATGCATACAGGGGAGGCCGTTTCAGTCCGGCCGTCCGTCCGCATGTTAAAACTCGGAAACCGCTAGACGCATTATGACGAAATTTGGTATTGGGGAGTTTTGCTAAAATTTATCGACCGATTTCAATTTTGGTAAAACTCGGACAAAAATGATGACCACTTTACATGAAGACCTAAAATGTTCCTTTGTTTCAACTCGAGACCCACTTGATGTATTTTGATGAAAATTAGTATTGGGGAGTTTTGCTAAAAATGGTCGACCGATTCCAATTTTGTTTAAAATCGGACAACAATTACGACTACTTTACATGAAGACCTATATGTAGTTGACCAATTTCAATTTTGGTTCAAATCGGACAACAATTACGACCACTTTACATGACGTACAAATAGTTTACAATGTTCCTTTGTTTCAACTCGAGAACCACTTGATGTATTTTGATGAAAATTGGTATTGGGGAGTTTTGCTAAAATTGGTCGATCGATTCCAATTTTGTTTAAAATCGGACAACAATTACGACCACTTTACATGACCTACAAATAGTTCACAATGCTCCATTGTTTCAACTCGGGGACCGCTTTATGTATTTTGATAAAATTTGGTATCGGAGAGTTTTGCTAAAATTAATTGACCGATTGAATTTTGGTTAAAATCGGACAATAATTACGACTACTTTACATGACGTACAAATAGTTTACAATGTTCCTTTGTTTCAACTCGAGAACCACTTGATGTATTTTGATGAAAATTAGTATTGGGGAGTTTTGCTAAAAATGGTCGACCGATTCCAATTTTGTTTAAAATCGGACAACAATTACGACTACTTTACATGAAGACCTAGATGTATTTTACAACGTACCTTGCTTGCTTCTCGTTAAATTCTCATCTCAGCGAAAAATATTGAGAAAATTGTGAAGTCTCAAAGAACGCATTTGGAAACTGTGTACTCCGATATGGAGTACACCTTTCCAGCTTTGTTATATGAGTCCCCATGCTTTATATACTCATATTCCTGAGTTAAAATATAAATTTGTGGCTTAGGTGGTGTATAAAGTAACAATACAATCATTATATATTTGCCATCTGTGGTTCCATAAATTCTATTATTCTGTATTCCCTCGGTCCTGTTCTTTCCGGATTAGAGAGGTTCAACCTATGTGTTTGTGGGCGCGCGCGTGTCCGTTGGCGCGGAAAAACACGTCCTTTTCGAAGAGCCGCTATTCCAACAAGACAGATATCTGAAAATGACACAAATAAGAACATATGCAGTTAAATTCAAAAAATATTTTATCAAGTTATATAGGCACAAACTGAGTTACATCTGTTAAAACTTAGGTTTTAAAAAATTGCGTTCTGCATTGAAACATTTTATTAGATATATTATTATAATTTCAAACCAAATGTAATCAAATTAAAATCAATCTGTTCAAAAGAGTTCAATTTTTTTAAACGATAATAAAATTTTGCGAGGGAACTATTTGTAATCTTAAGAGCCGTCTTCCAGTTTAAATTGCGACATACGCTGCATTGCGCGCATCGTTTTTCATTGTCTCTCACAGCCTCAGTTGACGGGTAGTGATTTTGCAGTAATTGAAACGTTTTCAATAGATGAGATGCAAAAGAAAGAGACGATATAGAATTTCCAGAGAAACACTAGGCTCTGAGCAGTGTTAATCGCGCCACTTAAACGTATTGAAACAACGAGATCTGTTCGATATTATGTTTTACGCCCTGATGATTCACCTCTTGCCTACGCGCAATGGGTATCTAAAAGCTAGTGCAGTGAATATCTGGATTGCAATGAAGCAGAGAAACCTGGAGCACCAAGGGGGCAGACGGCTTAGCGTCCCTTCCGAAGGACGGAGTGCTGATTTGAGCGCGCTCCTCATTCCTCTTTTTCTCATTGGTTCGTTCTCGGCTCCTTATTTCCAAAATGCACAAATAGGGGGCCGGGCGTCCTCAGAAAAAATCCTACAAGGATTCGAACCGGGTGTCGCTTTTGGCAGAACTCTAACCACTACATCACCGACTCCCCAGATCTATTCGACAAATTGGCGGTAATGGTCGAATGCGATCGATCATAACTGTGTCTATTGGAAGCCAAATTGAATAACTAGAGTCGTTCCAAGAAGACCAGATTGCTATATTTAAAAAACAAATTGCTTCTTTTATTTATTGGCATAAATCAGTTAGTGAAATTGTATTTATATTTAGAATATTTATTGAATTCACGTTAAATAAGCTTTAATATAATAGGCGTGTGAAGCAAGCTGTCAGTGGAGATTGGGCCCCGTAAGGTGCTTGTCCCGTTTTTGCATAGTATCGTTTTACCGGAATTGCAGCTTTTACGAAATGAAAAAATCTAGGTGGTAGAATATGAAATTGGCTTCCTATAGCTTCAAAATTGGCCCCTATGCGGCGCTGGCACTTGAACGTAAAATATTTCTATAACATTATTGTATTCTTTTATGCACTGTAGTTTTTAAAAATCTATCATCGTAATTAAACAATCTATAAGTTCCAAGATTATTCATATTTTTGTGTAATCCACGACAATTCTATGGATTCATTACCCAATACCGGTTTTACGGAAAACATTTTATATGGAATGAACTTAGTCCCTAGTAATTCCGTAAAAGCGGGATTTTGGTGTATATACAGGTATATATTTATATATATAAACAAATACTGCATCTATGGAATACCAATGAGGTAAAAATTCCTTTCCGTCACTTCTTCTGCGTTCCCAGCGAGAGGTAGGGTGTGGGAAATTTTCTTGTGATGTGGTGTGCAGGGGAACTCGCGGAATTCGTACATTTATTTCTTCTTCCTTCTGTCGGTGAGAGAGCGGTTACTAACACATTACGGCCGCACCTCCCCCTCCCCTCCCCTGCCCCTCTCTCATCCAAACCCACCCCTCTCATCCCACCTCATTCGTTTCCTTTTCTTCTTCGCCGTCCCACAGTGCTCACCCTCTCTCCCCCGCCCTCTTATTCCCCACATTCATTCCCCTTTGTCACTGTCTCCCTCCCTCCCTCCACCCCCGTTCACCCTTATCCAGCCCCCTCTCTCCGTCCTTCACTCCCTCCGTGTTTCATTCCGGAACTAGCGTTTAATTTCCTCGGGGACACGGAATACATTTTCTGCGACTGAACTCCAATGTAAGTAGGTTTCGGTCTCACTCTCGACTCTTCCCCGCAACTCCCAAGCCCTTTCTCCTCCCCCCCTCCATCTCCCGCCGCCCTCTCCCCTCCTCCTCCCCGACAATCTCCTTATTCCCCTCCCCGACCCCTCTAACGCATCGCCCCATCCCATTCCACACTCTACCGCCTCTTCCCTGCGACACCCCTCTGGGTTTCATTAGCCTCGAGACTCGGGGCCGCCCCCATGAACTGTCCGAATCTATTACGAGGGCAGGGCGTCTCGACGTGGAACGCTTCCTTTCTCTTCTTCTCGGAGTGTGAACGTAAAACTTTCGACCGCGCAATACTAATTCCGAAAAAGAAATATTCAAGTAAACTTTAATCAAGGGAACGTGTCATCCAGAGTTCTTTCTGAAGAATTTCTGGTTGGCGTCTAAACCTCATGTTGAGCTACAATTGGCTTATTATTTAAGTTATAAAATTAACTTGTTGAAACCTTTATGTTAACGCAAATTAATATGAAACTTTTTCGCATCATTTAAAGTTAAATTGTTAATTATTTTTTTAATAAAAGTCAATCTTCCGAAAACTATCAATTTAGCTACTCGAGTTATTTTAATGAGTTATATTTTCGAAGCACGTCAAGTTTTTTTTCATGAAGTGTATAGAGGATAAATGCAGAGTAAAAAGTAAAATATTTTTCCGTCATTTTCTGAATGTCTAAAACGATAATATGTTTTACTTTAAGTCCAATAGATATTGTCAGAAATTTGTATGTGATCATTTTATTTTATATATTTTTAAATTTCAATATACCTAGTATTAAAATACTTAATCGTATAAACGTAAATTCTATAGAAAAACTGAGCACTTTAATTTATGAATCATACAAAAAAATGTCAATTGCTTTTATATTAATATGGATTCCATGTCAACAATAATTCCAATCGGAAATTAAGTTAATCGTAAACAGATTAGAAATGATTTCACTTTCTTCATAATATGAAAAATTATAATCCCCATAATACATCATGAAAGGTAACCTGTGATCACACAAATAAGGACCGGAATTTCGCGAATTTAGAGATTATTTGTATCGCTTTAGCGTGCAAGAAAATTTATTGAGGTATGCAATCGAAACAGTCCCATTAGATACAGCGCTAACAATAGGGTTGACATTTTTCTTCCTCAAACACATCCGAATGTATGCCGTTTTTTGAACGTCTAAAAGTCTTCGCCTCAGCTGTCTCCCCATCCACAGGAGACTTGCCCGCCACCTGCTGAAGGGCGTTGGCTCACTATTTGGGGAACGTATCGGAAATTGCTGATGCACCCTCCCTTAAAACACCGTCCCTTTCACCTCCTTAATATCCACTCCTGTCGTCTACCCATCATCCACCAACGGCGACCCCCACCCATTGCCTCTAAAACCCTCTCCTTCCCCCCTCCTCTTTCCATAAAGCACCGCCTCTTGGCCATGCCACCGCCCCGACATGAGGCGATCACGGTATCCTGCTTCTGCCTTCCGCTAGAAAATCACCAGTGGCACTGTGGCCGAGCTATTATGAAAACCTCCCTCCGTCCTGTAAAACATTTATTTTAAAAGAGCCTTATCGAGCCCGATTTATGGCTAAAATTAAATTTAAAATCAGATGTACATTTCGGTTGCAAAGTTACCGTCATCATTGGCAACAGTATATTCTAAAAGATCCACCACCAAATTATCTCAGTATTTCTATGCCTATTGGAGATACATAAGAGTAGTTTATTAGCTTCACTTTTAATTGTGTATTTAACGCGTTTACGAATTACTTAAGTTTAGAGATGGTTCAGTAAAAGCAGTAGCGGATTTACCTTTAGGCAGGGAAAGGCAGTGCCTAATGGCGCAAACGATTAGGAGGGGCTGCTATATTTTATTTTACGTAAGATTTTATATTTATTATTTGAATGTAATCCAAAACTGTTATTAAAACTGTTAACGTGATTTTTACTTAGAAACGTAAGAATCCAAATTATCTATAAATTTGTATAAAAAACGTTTTTATTTTAACTAAAAATAGAGGAAAAGGGAGGTGTAAATCTCTAAATAAGAGCGCAATATAAGTAAATCCGCTATCGAGTAAAAAGATTTAAAAAAATCAAACAAACGTTAGATAAAATTAAAATGTAATTGGACAATAACTTGACTTAACTAATGATTGGACCTTTGAATGTCAGATTTAAAAACGAATCATTTCCATATTATCAAAATAAATTACGAAGCAATATATCCACTATGAAAACGCATGGCATCATAGAAGTTTAAGCAGTAATAAAGTTTAGATATTACTATGGGAATTTGATATCTATAAGCTTCTTGATAAATTGATGACATTTCTATTCCTAATTAATAGAATAATCACCAGAGTAAATATTTAAGTATTCGTTATTTCGACAAATGCTACATTCTGTTTCTCTTGAACATAGGTCTAAATTTACATAATATGCGGAGCTGTGGTTTAAATGCCACGTTATGCGCATGATCGATAATCCTGAAAAATCAAATAAACAAAGGCCTATTTCAAAGAAACAAAGTACGTCGTTCAAAAGCATACATTAAGAAAGAATATTGAATTTTACATGTAAATTACAAAAATGCTGGTAATCTGCCTTAATTTTCGCTTTTAAAGTATCCAATGATGACGAGGAACAAATAAAACGAAAACTTTGTATCTTATTTTCCACAGTTATAATATTTCCATACGACCCGGGTTTCGATGGGAATATAAAAAGTTTTCAATTTATTTGTTCGTCATGGAACAGTTCCACAAGGTAAGTACCGAAGATGTTGCAAGAAATAGTTTTTTAATGTAGTGATAAAATAAAAATAAAATTATGTAGATGTTTCACGGAGCTATGAGAAATATTGGCAAATGAATATTAAAATTTAGGGGTAAATACGCAACGAAACGTTTTAAAAACTCTCCAAAACCGTGACTTGCGGCACTAAAGAAATCCTTGATAACTTCGGCTCTGCTGAAGTCGAGCAGCCAAATTTTGAATGGAAAGAGAGAGAGAGAGAGAGGGTTGGTGGGTGGGAGAAAGGGGGAGAAAGAAGCGATTATGTAGGTTTCGATGATGAAGAGGAAAAATGCAGAAGACAGAGAAAAGCGTCGGGATGTTTTTTGAAGGATTGGGAGTTTTACAGGACTAGAGCGTGAGGCAGAAGCCGTCAGAAAGAGAGAGGATAGCGGGGGAGAGAAAAAGAGAGGACGCCGCCTTGCGGGACTGGGGCTGACACAGAGGAGCGGCGATAAAACGACCATAACCCCTCCGATGGCCCAAGCAAAAACTTCCGCTTTGTGACTGTCCCTTGTCGGGTCGTCCTTCCATCCCGGGTCGCCCCCTTCCTATATGCCGCCTCTTTCCTCCCTCCTCGCCGGGCACAAAGAGATCCCCTTCATCCTCCGACCCATTCCCCCATCTCGCCCCCGCCTTAATCCTTTCCTTGTCACCCCGCTTCCGCCTCCCCTCGTTCCTTCCTCCCTCCCCTTCGCCCCCACATCGCCACCGACAACACACGCAGTGGACCAACTTCCCCGGAAGGGGGAGAGGGGGGCGGAGGGGAGAGGAAGGATGGGGTTGGGGGAGAAGAGGCAACCGAGGATCCCAACCCTTACATACATCTTCCTTCATCGCCACCGCGGTCCCGGTAAATTATTTAAATTTAATCACGTTGTTTCGGTCCAAATTCAATTACGCGCCTATTAATGCGTGAAACTTGATTGTTTAAAATATTTATTGCTCTTGCGAAGGAGATGTCTTGCCTCTCTCTTATTGGGATTCACTCCCTGCCGTCGTCTCCCTCCTTCTCTCTCTCTCTCCCTCTCTTCCCCCTCTCTTCTCCCTCATTCCCACCTGCCTGCGCCCTCCGTCGCTCTTTCCTTTCGTCACCACTCCGGTGAGTAGGGTGAGATGGGAGTTCGAGGGGGAAAGGGGTTCCTTAGGCTCCCTCTCTCCCTCTTCACCTCTATCTCCCTCTGCCTCTTTATCTCTGTTTTCTTTCCAATCAGACGCCCTTGATGCACGCAGTCGCTTATTTCGGTCGCAGGATCCCTGCTGATTCATTCCCATTGTCTCTAGATGGATGAGAGCGTCTTGACAGGTGTCCCTCTTTACGCGCAGTTGTCCCATCGCGAAATTCAGAAGTTAAGAACGAAGATCCGACGTAGACATCACGTTCTCTATCACGTGCCTATTTTACTCCGAGCATAACGCAGAAATTCAAAACCGGATATCGTATGATAATACTTGATTACGAAACCCCCTTTATGTAAATATTTTAATTTATGAAGAGGAAATAAGTAACGAGTTATTTTGTTCATTATTTTAGAGCATATTGTGTAGGTTTCAGGCAAGGCTAAGTTTTACGCAATCCCGATCCATCGGTTGACATTAAGATAGCCGAGTGCAATGATTATGATCGTACGAAACAAAAATATTTGATGGGAACGAATGCTTCCTTTTGAGTAAATTTTTGTCAAGTTTTGAGGAAAAGTTGCTCCTGTGGGAACAGTGGCGAATCAGAATTTGGCTCTGATGCCAAACTTAAAATATATTTACTATTAAAAAACAAGCTCTTAAAAATATTTGTTTCTCCCATAGCAAAAAAAGTTATAAAAAACCATATGCGCAATTCAGCTACAAAGCAGCCGTCTTCAGTGGAAATTCTCCGAAAAGAGCTTATAAAATAACCTACTGAATCTATTTTTGGTGAGTACCACTGAAGATGGCTGTTTTGTAACCTAAATGCTCATCTTGTTTTTATAACCTTGTTGTTGCAATTGGAAATACCTGTGGCCAGTATTTTTAGTGCTTGTGTCTGAAAATTTTCAGCCATAAGACAAGCTCGATAATTCCCAGTAGAATAATAAGAAACAAAGGTGTTGAGATGACTTGTTATGCATGCTCGCATGAATCTGGAATTAAATTTAGAACTTTGAGAAGGAGAAAAAACCCTGTACTTGACCGGGAATCGAACCCGGGTCTCCCCATTTGCCGGATAACCAACCGGCAAATGGGGAGACCCGGGTTCGATTTCCGGTCAAGTACAGGGTTTTTTATCCTTCTCAAAGCTCTAAATTTAATCCCAGTAGAATAGTTGACTATGTTCATCTATTTTTTTTAATTTCCAGCGCATTACTTATATAATTGGTTCAGACAGTTGTCGTGTAAGCATGATGGGATATAAATTCCACAGTAAGCACTAAAAATAAAAAATTGAAATAAAATGCACTTGTCTTAGGTATCTCTAATAACCATAACAAATTCAAGATATAAAAGATTTGCATTTAATTTTTCATTTTTTTACGCTTCGAAGTTTACTCAAATTTCTTCTCAGCCATGACACGAGCTCGATAACTTTCTAGTGAATAGTGGAATACATTTATCGCAAAACCGAAAATGGATATAATACTAGATGTGCACTCTAGGCCGAGTCATGACTATCACTGAAGCAGGTCACGGATATTTTTCAAAAGTCACTGTATTCTGTGGCGATCGAGATTGTTCGGTAAATAAACAAAAAATGAACGACACGGAAAAGCAATGAAGGCTACATTGAAATGCTCTGCTTCTGACACGGATCGACTTTACGTCGTGGGGAGATGCAAAGAGACGCCCGGGCCAAACATATCCAGTGTCAGAGATGTTTTTAGTGGGGGAGTAAAGAGGAGTGGAGGGGGAGGGGATTAGACACTGAGGGGGGGAGAGGGGAATTTGGTGAGTTATGGAGGAAGGGGTGGCCCTGAAGATTCGAAAGGTACGGTAGGGAGTTGGTAGGGAGAGAGAGAGAAAAGCGGGAGGAAACTGGAGGTAGAAGATTAGACGGGAGAGGGAGCGGGAATAGATAAAGAAGGGGGAGATGTGGAGTGAGAGAGAATAAGGTGAGAGAGGGAAGGAGAGAAGAAAGAGCGAGAAGAAGGGATAGGAAGAGAGAGTGGAGAGGAGAGAGAAGGTAATGGAGGAAGGAGTGAAAAATGAGGGAGTAACGGAGGGATGGAGGTCTAATAAGAGGGGTGAGATCAGGGGAGGAGGTGAGTAGCGGAGGGTGAAGAAGGGAAGAGGTGAGGGAGGAATGGGAAGAGGATGAGAGGAGGGGAAACAGAGGATCGATCAGTCAAACCATTCTCAGGAGTAAGATATCCCAAAGAGAGAGAGAGAGAGAGAGAATGTAGAGACGATGTAAGAGTCGTGGGATTTCAAAGGGGAATTTTATGCGTAGATTATGGACGGGAAGTGGGTGGGAAAAGTATTAAAAACAGGGAAAGAGGAAAACATATTTTTTGGTCGCTACGATGTGTAATTATAATCGAACGCCATGCGACGGAAAGTATGAATAGATAAATGAGAAGCATTAATTTGCAGCCAGTCGCAGCGGTAACTATAATTTTTTAACCCCCTTTGCAAATGGGGAATAGTAACAAAAAACGCCTCCCTCCGAGGGAGTCCTTTGCTCCTGTTTCTTCTAAAGGGCGACTTAAGCGTTTGCATGACAGGAAAGCGTGGAAAATTATACAGCGCCCGTCCCCCCTCCCCCACCCACACCCACCCTCCCCTTCTCCTCGCATGAGCTAATGGAGTGTCCAACCCGACCCGTGCACCTGCCACCTCCTCATTGTCCTCGCCGCCTGTGAGAAAGCTCATGCCACCACGCCCTCCGACCTCCTCCCTCCGTCCTCTCTCTCTCACCCACGACTTCCTCTCATCCCATATTCCATCCTTCCCTATCTTCTCTCATCGCGTGCCAATAACTCCCCCACCTTTCTCTAGTTCTACTAAAACTGGCGTTTCTCTCCCAAACTACTTGCTATATTACATCTTCCTCCATCAACCCTTCCCCATAAACTCGCATCTCTATCTCTCATTCTTCCGATATACCTATCCTCTTTTCGCTCACCCCTTTCCAGTTTCACCCGATACCACTCACCAATCGCAATTTTCCACCCCAACCCCCCTTAATGCAACTCTCCCCTCTAAATCTGAACATCACTACGATCCAAACGTCCCTTCCATACGACCCTCCCTCCTCCCGTCCTCCCTTCAGTACATCTCCCCCCTCCTCCCGCTTATGTCGCGTGTTGCCCCCTCTCCCCTCCCCCTACTCTCTTTCTTCTTCGGCCGCCCTAATTTTTACGGCTCCGGAAGGCCGTTAAGCGGCACGCATTTACGACCTCAAAGGAGGTCAAAGGAAATGTCCAAATAAAACATTGCTCCGCTGAGCGTGATATCTTCCTCCCTTTCATTTTACTTCGAGGAAGTGCTTTTTCCCTCCACACTCCCCTCCCTTCGGACTCATCCCTCTCCCGCTCCCTTCTCCTCCTCCCACTCTCCCCATCTCTCCCATTCTTTCCCTCTTCCACTTTCTGGGCTGAAAGTGTGTTGGTCGTGACATTTGTAAAACTCCCGATAAAGCATCTCCACGGATCCCAATTAGCATGCAGCCACGTCCCCGGTCTGTCCCACGCCCACGTTCTCGCATACCCCAAACCTCCGCCCCCGCTCAACTCCCCCCTACCCACCCACTTCCCGAACGATACCTATCTCCTGCTCTTCCTCCTCCTCCTGCGACATACTCGGTGACTCCCTACTCCTCATCTCTCCTCCCATTTCTCTTCCTTCTCCGCTCTCTCTTCCCCTTCCTCCCAACAGCTCTTTCTCTCTTTTCCACTTCTCACGAATGATTCATGGCGACATTTATGAGCGCGGTCACGGCGCATCTAACTCGAAGCAGTTTTTGTTTGTGCAGGCTAAGCGACGGTTTAGATTTGTTCTAAAATCGTTTTCCTGCTCGATTTTTCCTTAACCGCTGAAATACACACCGAGATTATTTCTGGGAGAGGGTCGTGCACGTTTCTTTTTGTTCCTCGGGTCTAAAACATCGGGAACGAGAGTTACAAAGGAATGGTCTAATCATCGGTTTGAAGCTACTCATAAGCTACAAAAACAATTACCGGTAAAGTTTATCTTTCATCATTATTGCATTTTCATAACCCGAGGAATAAAAACATGTTGAAGGCGCCACTAAAATTTTTAAGGTTTTCCGAGTATTAGCATTGTCAATTTGTCGTATTGCGATCGATTCAGACCGTTTTACTCTCACCGCAATCGTCCACGCACTTAAATTAACATAGACCCCGATTTAGCGCCACTTATATAGCGCTACCCCCGCATACCGCCATAGAATCGTTGTGGACAGAATTTCCATATTATCATTGCATAGAGAAAGCATATATGTACCTCTATTTACCGCCACCCCCGCTTTAGCACTCATGTCAGCGATGGACAAACGCTAGCGCAAAAGCGGTGTCTCACTGCACACATCCCTCTCATAAAATTCATTCATGATCCTCCGTACGACTGATAGTATACAATTAACTTTTCTGTGCTTGCAATAAGCTGTATGAACGAAGCTAACAATTTCTACGTCGGTTTTATGTGTTTACATACCCATTCCTTCTCGGAATGTAATCGACCAACAAAACAGTAGGCCGTTTCAAACAGTCAGATGATTCAAAAGACAACTTAATAATATTTTGTGCATTATGTCTGTGATAGCGAAGAAAAAAGAGGAATGGCAGAGGTATTTGCGGGGAAAACAAAGAGACAAAAGGTAAAAGTGAGAGAAAGGAATGCTGAGGGATGGAATGCTAGGGACGCCGCACCTCCAGTTTTTGAAAACCCGAAATTAATGTTTACGGCTATGATCATATATCTCTACTACTGTCTAGATTATAGCAGAAGCGGATCCTGAAACTTCCCAAGGGGGGGGGGGGGGGAGATCGCCCCTCCCCATCTTGAATCCGCCACTGCCGTCGATCCTTTATTCTAAAAATTCCTGCCCGCCAGAATATTTGTTTCCCTTGCCCTATGGACCTAATCTGCAGCACAGGATCAAAATTTAGCCTGGAATGGGTTTAGGAATGCGACTATTTGAGATCAATCGAGATATTCAAGTGAATAGAGTGGATAGCTCCCATCTCCCTCCCCTTGGATCCGCCACTGTCTTATAGAGAAAATTTAAACAGAAACGCAAACGTACTGGTGGCAGCGATTTCAGAATCCAAAAAATAAATAAAAAATAATTTATGATTTTTTTATTATTTAATCCATGGAAATGGATAATTTACAAAAATAATTAATATGTTAAGTCAGGGCCATCGCGTGAGGTGAATTAGAGAGGCGACTGCTTCAGGCAGTACTTTTCTACGGTCGGCATCATAGTAGTGCCGCAGCCGATCTGCACCTAGGTGTAATGAATATTATGGGAATAGTTTGTCATTTTGTCTCAGGTGGCAGGCTTCCGATCAACGGCCTTGTTTAAATAATATAAAATGCAATAATATAATGCATAGGATTATTTTTGCATGTCAAGTCTTTTACCAAACCTTTGTCCGCTACTGACTTTCATAAATAGTTAGACCACATAAGTCTAAAAATCTAACTTATTTGCGGTTGATAACTACAAAATATGCTGGAAGAAAATTTGGCGATTAAGCGAGATTGCTTTTAAAGTTACATGTGTAACCTTTCATTAGGAAGTGCCCAGTGAGGTCCTACGTCTAGTAAGAATTCGCAAAAAACGACGTTAAACTTGGGGAAATGAGGATTGCTTTATTGTTACTTTTTCAGTGAGTTGCTGTCTTCTGGCTGCTAATTGTTTATAAAAGATAAGACAAGTATCAAACTGAAAGCGTCGCATATCCACTCTTATTCTCTGCGGTGGATTATGCTGGTATTCTAGCTAATATGTTTAACAAACATGATTATACACATAAGCAGAGAATCATAATCAGAGTGATTTGTCAGCTGACTGTAATATTATGCTTTAAGTTCATAACATTTCCATCTGGGTTCTGAAAGTCACCCTAATAGTGACATGCGATCAAGTGTTATACCTTTCAAAGAAAAATCGCACCTAAAAATCTTTTATGATAGTTTCGACACAATGATTAAATCTCTAGAGCAATTTATAATTAAAAATAAATTTAAATGGCCCACACTATCAATTTATTAGTTAGTAAATACTTTAAACTCGGAAACCTTTTTCGAGTAATTTATGTGATTTATAAGTAAATTTCAACGGAATTAGAGTCGATTTAAAATTATTATTTAAGCTATATACCTACTATAGATACATTTTCTTTGTGTTTTAGATATATATTGGTTTATTACAGTCGTGAACTTTCATGACTGAAACAGGAAATACTTGATCCCATTTCAAAACTATTTTTTTCAAAAATAATCTCTGAGATCATTGTTCTTGCCTAAAAATTCTGATCATCATGACAAATTCGCCGTGTGATGTTCATCTATCACCTTCAGGCTCATCTGCTCACGCACCTTCCAAGTATACTTCATGGTCATAAATCCTGCGGATAAAACAGTGGATTCAAGACGTTTTTCTTGTGTTCGCTGAGAAGACAAGTTACCATGGCCAATTTCAAACGTGTTCTTAAATGTGTTACGAGCACTTTCTTCGTAATATGGCACCACAACTCTTTCATCATTCCGAAAAACACCCTGCCATTTCAAAAATATTTCACAATAAGAATCGCTCAGATTAAAAACTTACCCGCTATAGTTGCAACAAAAGCTGCTCTTTAAAAATTCCCATTATTCCAACAATAAAAATTAATCTTACCGTAATTATCCGCATATAAGACGAGATATTTTTCCTATTTTTTCATCTGAAAAATGAAGGGTCGTCTTATATTCGCGTGGTCGTAGGCATCAACAGTTTGCGACCAATAATTTCTTGGGATAACACCTTTTGTTCATTTTGTCGTGTTTACCCTTGTAGTGGGTGTTCTATGGTGTAGCTTAAATAATATATCTCGAGAATTGTTCTTCTCTACGTAATTGAGAATTCAGCTGTAATTTTTTTCGGGGTCGTCTTATAGTCGGATAAATAATGTATTATGCATTATAAAAGCAAATTTGTAAATATTCGCAGGTTTTGCACAAATTGCAACTTTTGTTTTTTTCTCTCTCTAGATTTTTGATCTCCTTAGCTTTAAATGTCTAAAATTTATGTTTCAAAATACATGACGAAATATCGGCGGATACTAAAAGGTAAATAAGCGATTGAATTGATTGAAGATGGGAAGGAGTATTTCAAGAAGAGAGAGTTTGCAAAAGAGAACGAAAATCGCACGATTGAAGATGATAGTAAGACCGAAGGATGTCCTCTATAAGAAAAGTTACTGGAAAGGAGAATGGAAAAAAGGATAAGTTCGTAGAAAGGAGGAGCGATACGTAGAAAAAGAGGTCGGGAGAGAGGGAAAAAGTGAATAAAATGGAAAGACTGAAAGAAGAAGATGCGAAAGAATGGAGGGATATGCAAGAAAAAGAGGAAAAGGGAGACGAGGGATCGAGAAAGGAGGAAAATGAGAAAGGGAGTGAGGGAGGAGTAGCGAGGGGGGAGAGAGAGAGAGAGAGATGGAAACAAAAAGAGAGAGAGAGACCGAGAAAAAACGGAGATAGAGAGGTGAGGATGATGCATGTACATGCGGGTGAGAGTGGTAGAGAGGGAGGCGAGTCACAGGTAGAGTGGCGTTCGGGTCGAAAAAGAGGAGATAGGAGATAGCAAGAGGGAGAGAGAGAGAGAGAGGGATAGAGAGAGAGAGAGAATGGGTACTCATTTGCATACGGATGGAGACATCTCATTGTCCTCGCCCGGGCTCCGCGTTCCCACACCTCTCGAGCGACAGTCGAACACTTCCCGGAGAGGTGTCGGGCGCAAGACACGCTCCTCCTCCGCATGATATATTCCGCGCTATCTCCCTCCTCTCCCTCTCCTTCCCCCACTCTCTCTCCGTTCCACTCCCTCTCCGGCCGCAGGAAGAGCCATCAAGACAAATTACATCCTGTTGTAGCTGCTCGCTGTTCTCTCCCGGTGCCACCTTAAGAGGAAGATCCAGTCTCACTGAGGGGGAGCAGCACCCGGGGCGATTCCCACGTCCTCCCCCTTCCCCCACTCCCCTCCTCACTCTCCCCATCCTCCCTTCTCCTTGACTCCCTCCCTCCCCTCTCTTGCCCCCTTTCGCCCCTCTCCGCCACTTATTTCTTTCTTTACTCCCTTAGCCCTCTCGATCTCCTAAAGCAAATAATTAAGCTGAGGTGGATTTTGACGATATTTTTAAAGGATTAAAATACCCTTTTAACGCTTTTTTCTTTAAAAAATCGCGTATGTGTTCGGTTTGTCTGCCCGTTCGTCTGCTTGGGCAATATCTCTGGAATTCTGCAACTTGGAGAAAGATTTTCAGGATAGGGCGGTTGAGCTGAGGGAGAGGCATGGTCAGAATTTGGTGGATTTAAGATCAGCTACTTGGGAGGAAACGGTGTCCTTTTCGAAACCCTTTGTTTCATTTATGCTCACCATAAAATGCATGATATCGGTGCAGGGCATTATAAATTTGCATTTTAAATTATGTAGTTAAAATTAAGACATGAACAGTTCTATAGTTGAAAGATTGAGGTTTATATTTTTTAAAAACCAAATTCAAACCCGTTTCGAATGAGAGCAAACAATTGTTTTCAATTAAAAAAAGAGGGGAAATTTTTCTGTTTTTAACTATAGAAAATATCGTCTTCCATTGCAACGAGTCCACTTATTTTAAATGGGAAACATATTAATAAATAGCATTTATAATGCTTTTAAAGGAAATTTATACACTAATAGTTCAAAGAACGGAAAGAAAATATTTTTTTAAATTTTGAATTGATTTAAAATCATAACTAATGGCTATATTGCGGAACTGTCCGTCAAAAATGACGGGCAGACATGACTAAAGAGTTAAATTAAAACTCTTCGCATTATCCCTAACTCATTCTATCCTTCGATCCCTAACTCATTCTATCCTTCTATCCCTAACTCATTCTATCCTTCTATCCCATTCTTTTTCCTCTCCCTCCCATTGTCTCTTTCTCTCTCCCTCTCCCTCCATCCCTCACCGTGATAGAAAAATGTACCCCTGTATCTTATGCCGTCGGTGGCGCATATACCGTCACAGACAGACGGACACTTAATAAAGTATTCCTACCAAATTTCAATCTTCTACATAGTCCGTGAGTTTGTTAAATTACATTAAAAGGTAACATATTACTGAACATTAGCACAATAGGCCATTGGTTTTCGGCCCTTTGACAGGAATGCTTGATTCAGATATTAAAAGGAAATGAGCAAAAAATGTAAAACGAATAACGTCCCTGGTTCCACTCGAGGGTATAATTTATATTTCTCATAAGAAAACACGTGAAAATCAAAATTTTAATTTGATAAACTGGCCTACGATCTTCGGACCTGGACTGTTTCAATAAGTAAAATTGAAACTGCTCTACTGAAACAGTTTTTACTGCGTATTGTTACCCATGTTATCGTTAATTCTGTTATGAAAGTGAAGGTTTAAATATATTTCAAACTACAGGCAAGTGTAAGTACGGTGCATTCAAATGTAATTTAATGTGACTCTATTTCGTTTATTAAGAAGTAATTCCAACGAAGCTATTAAATTCGAAACTCGGTTATTATTAAATTAATTTATTAAATGACTGAACATGGCTTTAACTGTCGATGGGCATCAAGAAAACAATTTCTCATATGTATTTAGTTTAAATATTTTTTTAATTCTAGAAAAGAAGAGTTAATTTTCAGGTATTGCATATTTTCCTTAAAAAGACAAAGGTTTGAATGAAGTTATGCCACCCAAAGCTAGGTTTCCTTTGCAATTACAGTTATTTATAGATACTGAAATTATTCTTCTTTTAATATTATTTACTAAGTTTAAATACAGATAACCAGAAAAATCAAACATATTTCGCCAATTTGAAGAAATTTAAAATATCCTACTGGAGTTTGTCGAAAAAGAGGGACTCTTATTGCCGTAAAAAAGAATGATACTCATATCCACACTCTAGACCAAGGGTTGGCAATCTTTCAAAGTAAAAGAGCCATTTTTTGTTTTTTTTTGTATCATACCAAAATACTTGGAGCCGAACAGTGACAACTTGTACAATCTTTTTTTTTTAGAGATTCGAGTGATTGCAGTAAGCATGTTTCACGACTAATAAAAATTAAAGATCATAGGTAACTTCTAAAGAGGTACAAATATGTACTCAAGGAGCCATATACGGCTCCGGAGCCGCATGTCTCCGACCCCTGTTCTAGATACATTAGAGGACGCTCCTCCTCTCCTCCCCACCAGTCACGCACCGTGCACACTTCACGTACACAAAACCCTCGGGTTTGTGGGAAAATAATCGTCGCTGGTGATCACCATTCTTCCGTCTTGCTGGACTTTACCCCACGGCAGGGACTACACCAATCACACAACGTACACACGTGAGTTTAGTGGTGAATAAACCTCTCCGGGGATCCGATCAAAGACGCACACGCAGATACACGCACAGAGTATTTAATCGACGAATGCGTATTTAGATCACCAGGTGGTTCTCTCCAGTGTCGTCTGAAGGAAAATAATACTGAATTGACAAGAACAGAGGTATGAATGCTGGTCACTGGCGAGGATTATTTTCCCAGAAACCCGGGTGTTTTGCGTAGGTGAGATGTGCATGGTGCGTGACTACTGGGTCCCTGGAGAAGTGTAACGTCCCGTAAACCTGCGCTTGTGTCTCGAGTGTGTGTGTGAGCACTATTCTTTTTTACGGCACTTAGAGTCCCTTATTTTCAACATTATCATATAGCCGTAGTGCTAGTGACTTTTTTTATCCTTATAGAGGGTAAAAATGAAATAATGGGGTGGGAAAACACCCCGAAGAAAGGAACATTTTTGGAATTTTAAAATTTCGCCTTGGTTGTACCCAATGACCCATCATATTGTTTATATTGTAGCAATAATAATGGTGTCGCCTTCATATTCTACAGCTAAGTGGTCTAAAATTAATCACGAAATCACCAACGCAAAGTGCTCTGAACTACCGAGGGAGTAGGACCAAAATCTCAAGCGCCTGGTTATTAGGATTTTTAACAATGAACTTAACAAACATACTAAGAATTAAAGTAAAAGTAAAATGGCAGTAGATATCCTCATATCATACAATAAAATTTTATTTTTTAATAAAGGTGTATTCTACTTTAAAAATTCAGCAATTGTGTCGAAAGTTTTTAGATGCCTAAGGTAATGATGGCAATCAAGTATAAATAAAATTTAATCCGGAGCGGTTGGTAAGGTTTGTAAATTCTTTTGCATTCTAATACATCACAAAAAACTCGAAATTCTGGATTTTGATGAATATGGACTTTTGTTCAGAAAAAGTGTTTTTTATTCGTTCCCATATTTGTCTACAGCAGTGGTTTCCAAACTGTAGGGCGCGACCCTCTGTGGGAGGGGGATGGGGAGAGGTCGCGGGAAGGCGGGAGCAAAATATTGCACGTATATTCGTCATCCGTTTGGCCATCCTAAATGTAAGACCTACAAATTTAAGCCATCAAATCCCAACCCTCACTTGGCTAGGACGTATCATTTGCCTCCTTGTTTTTCTTAAGGTGGTTATATTAATTGCAATTGTTGGTCCAGTAGGAATTGTTTATTAATTTCGACCAAACGTGATATAGAGGGGGTGCAAAGACAGTTTCCTTAGGTGAGGGGGAGCGCCAAGGCATTTTCATTACGTGAGGTGGACGCGGCTTTGATGTTTGGAAACCGCCGAGCGACAGCATTTCGTCCGTATGCTGTTCCAGGGCTAAATGGTTTTTACGGGGTATAAGGATTCCTCGTATTTATACATGGTGTTTCGAAAATGTACCGACATACAAGGCTTTAATTCAGAAGGCCAAACTGAAGCAAAATGTTTCTATCAAAATGGATCGAAAAATGCTATCAAGTCGAACTACTGATACTGTCTTGTCGGTGCTACTACGGCAACATGTGCAAGACTCTTATGTGTTTATCCTTGAAATTTTCAGCGTGTAAGCTAATATTTATTCCGTCACGCAGAAGCGCGTGTAGATATTCTGGGGTGTGGTAGAGCACCCGCTCTAACACATAGATATGAATAAACGGCTCGTTCGACCGAATTCGGTAATCATTTGTAACGATAGCATCGAAAACGAAGTTACGAGAGTCCGACTGGGAAGCGTTTGTCGACCCATTTTTATAGGAACTTTTTTCTTCATTTTGAACTCTTGAATTCACACCCTGAATTATGAAAAATTCTCCAATCGTCTTCTATGAGGTAACAATAGGATTGAATTATATCGCGCAACAAGGGAGAAGAGTTTCTCCTTATCGATTTTCACAAATTTCCTAAAAATGGCTCAAGTGATTTTTTTAATAATATAATTTAGTTATGGAGCTGAATGTAGTAAATGACATCATGTAAGGCATATGACGAAAACAACTCCATGCCGGAGTACACAGAGTTTCCAAATGCGTTCTTTGAGATTTCACAATGTTCTCGATATTTTTCTCTCAGATGAGTATTTAACAAGAAGTTAGCGAGTTAGGTTGTAAAATACATGTAGGTCTTCATATAAAGTAGTCGTAATTATTGTACAATTTTAACCAAAACTGGAATGGGCCAATGAATTTTAACAAAACTCCCCAATACCAAATTTCATTACAATATGTCTAGGGCAGCAGCTTGCACAGCACCTCTGTAGGTGGTGATCATGTGGATCTAAACAGCTACAGATGGGTAATTACTCTTGTGAAACTGCGATGAGGAAAGCAAGGGGAAACTACCTCATTATATTTCCCATGATAGGCTGAAAAGCTGCAAATACCTCTATCGATCTCTCTGGGGTAAAATATTCCGGAGGTAAAATACTCCCCCAATCCGATCTCCGGGTGGGGACTACACTAGGGGATGCACAGAGGAAATGTAACATTAATAAGAAGAAAGCAAGTAGTGAGAAATTAAGAATAGACACATGGAATGTTAGGACTGTGAATTCAGGGGGTAAACTAGAGAACTTAAAAAGGGAAATGAGAAGGAATAAAAGAGATAGCTGAAAGAATTAGCAAGGTAGTGACAGATAATGATAGATTTAACACAAGAGTCGGAACCCTTTCTGCATGGCGGGCCACATTCGTAGTTGTGAATGCTTCGGAGGGCCGCATTGGAAGTCACGAGAGATTCGACGGGCCGGACCTAGAGATTTTGCGTTCGCATATTAGAGAAAATCAAGTCCAAATAATTTACTAGCGGGAAAACTTCGCAAGAAAAGCTTTTGAGACCATAATTTTACTGAAAGTACACAAAATTTTCTGTTAAAGTTTACCAACCACATTTTCATCATAGCTTCGGGAGTCGTAGAAAGCGTTCACGGAGGCCGCATCCGGCTCGTGGGGCCTAAGTTGCCGACCCCAGCTCTAATATATCCACTACTGTCAGTCATCGACAAATTTAGTGACCGCCTAGAACAGGGGTGGGCAAACTTTTTACGTGGCGGGCCGCATTAACAGTTGCAGCTTCTTAGGCGGACAGCATAAACAGATGACAATGCTTCGGCGGGCCACGTTAGGGTTCACATCGTAAGTAATGTGAGGCAATGCCAGGGATCCTGTTAGGGAAATTCAATAATAAATAATATGTTATCCCCATAACATCACTGGAAAAGGTTTTCCGGCATTAATTTTAAGCTACATATATGAAATTATCTCTATTTTATATTACGGTTCGTTTTCATAATGGCATCGCGGGCCGCAGTTTGCCCACCCCTGGCCTAGAACCATTATCAAAACTGCAAAGTCAAAGGTGCAAAAATTACCTGCGCGTAAATACATATTAAAGTAACCAGTGACATGGAATATACATAAGAAAGTTTGTGAAGTTCATATTGCACCGATTTTTTAGGGCTTTCTATGCACGCTCCTCGAAATTTACGATAAATTTGCGAAACCGCAGGCCCCTTACAATTTTACACTTGACGAATCATTTCGGAAAATCGATCGCCAGAGGAGAGAAACACGCGCGTACGTATATGTGCGGAAAAAGTATCTCGATGGAATGGTCACGCGTGAGAGGGGTCCGCGCGAAAAGCCATTCACCCGAACGAGTGACACAGTTAACAAAGCGACTCGCGCTCTTTTAATTCTTTCGACCAAGGGACAAAAAAATCGACTCGGGCCTTTCTCTTCGCTCGCGAGCACTCCATCTTCCAGGAGCGGGGAAAGGAGTTCGCCGGAGGAGAATGCGAATGCGAATGCGGAGATGTGGGATATCCACGGAGTCCTTGGTTCACTGCAGGGGTCAGAGTGACAAAAGGAACTCCAGCTGACGCTTTCTCCTTTTTCCCCCCCCGCCATTCTCCTCACTCTCCCTCGCCGCATCACTCTCTCGGCCTATCTCCTTCTGTCGCTCAACCTTCCATCCGAACATCTTTCTCTCGCTGGCAAAGCCTCTCTCCCGCCTCCCTTTCTCCTTCCCCCCTTCTGCTACCGAATAGATGATCTAAGCAACCTCTGTAGGCATTGACCAACTGACAAGCAATGTCTCTGCAATAGTCCCAAAAAGGTTGGGAAAAACCAGATGCGTGTTTCGGCTACGAAGCAGACATCATCAGTGGTGAAATGGGTGACTGGCTTACGTATCCATCTTTTTACGGCTCGTGCAGAAATATAGTTCTTCATTTTAAACAACCACTGTAGGCATTGACCAACTGACAAGCAATGTCTCTGCAATAGTCCCAAAAAAGGTTGGGAAAACCAGATGCGCGTTTCGGCTACGAAGCAGACATCATCAGTGGTGAAATGGGCGACTGGCTTACGTATCCATCTTTTTACGGCTCGTGTAGGAATATAGTTCTTCATTTTGATTTCTGCCATGAAGCTAGATCAATAATTCTCTAGAGTAGCGGTTCTAAATTCTGTGTCACGAATAACCGGCTGGTGTGTCCCCGAAAATTTTAATAACGGATGGTAGAAAATAAAATAGATTTTAATAAATCCACTATGGAAACCTTAATGTTGAGGAATTCCATACTTTGAAACAAATAAAATAACAAACTATGTAAACATACCACTATAATACTCATTGTTTTGAGTAATAAAGTTCAATTTTTACATAGCTTGTTGTTTTATTTGTTCCAGAGTAAACTATGTTATGCAGTTTTCCTTTTTTCTCTCGCATCACTTTTAACAACAATAAAACAATGTTTAGGCTTAAACTCTCCATTATTACACACTATTCTTTTTTGGCTCGGCGAATATTAGTGAGCAGCGTGTCGCGCACGTGAGCATCGACCGTCATGTGAGTCGCGACGGACAAAAGATCGAGAACTGCTGTTCTAATGGAAAAATCTGATGTGGCCACTACATAACTTTTTCCATATCTTTAATATTTCTAAAAATTCCAAATAGGTTACATAATAATATTTTAAGAAACGGCAAGAAAATTTTATTTTACAAAGAACAGAAATAAACTCAAACCACAGCCTTCTGATATTGGATATAGCCACAAAGCTCCAACAATTAAGAAAAAAAGGAGCGTTACTAAGACGTAACTAAGCGTCAAGTGTTAACAATAGTCGTCAGCAGGTAGTGTGGTGGTGGCAGCTAAAAATATAAGATATCTCTTAATCGATGCATTATATGGAAAAATGTTTCAAACAAAGGTTGTAGGAAATTAAATTTCCTACAACTTTTATTTCAATAAATTTTTACATTTATATTATATTTATTATATTATATTGAAATATTTAAGCAAATATTTCAAAATAATTGATGTGACAAGAGTAAACACCCACTTCCGTTTGACCGATTTTTACCAAAAACTAATCAGTTCTGACTTTTATAAAAATGTTAAATATAAAATTTCGCGTGGACCTAATTAATAGTGTTTGAGTTAGAGCACCCACAAAAAAGCTATCACATACGCACACGCAGACATCATCGAGAAAATGGTCAAAACGTATTCAGGGGACCTCAAAACGTGTATTTCCGTTAAAATCTCGAAGTCGATTTTTTCATGAATACAATACTTTCGACTATACTACGTATATGGAGAAAGTAAAAAACGGCTAAATAAATCAAATGAACATTTAGACATTTTCATTGGTTATTAGTCGGACGTTTTTAATTATAGGGACGTGAGTCACCACTAAGGACGGCTGCTTTATTGTTGAAATGCTCATCCGCTCTTTTCAACTGTCCGCTGGAATACCTATTGTCGAGGTTTCCAACTGATTAACATTTAGAGGCCCCATTGAAGTCTTTGCGTGGCACATAAGGCCATATCCCTTATCACATGAACCTGATAGTTTAGTACTTGTATTATTAAGTACAGGACGTTCCTTTCAAATCTCCCACATTTCCACCCATCATTGCAAAATACTATAAAAGCTAGAAGAATACAACTTTTACTATACGAAAGAAAAACTTAAAGCATCTATTTAAGTAATAACAATTGGTACAGTCTAGTACACTTCAACATGTGCCCCATTGGTGTCACGAACAATATCAAGTCCGTAATAAATTTCTTGCCATGGTCTATCCAACATGTTCGGGGTTACTGAGGCAATCACGGATGCGGGCTCGTAATGCAGAAAGATCAGGCACACGGGTAGCATACACTCGGTCCTTCACGTAGCCCCATAAAAAGAAATCCAGCGGAGTGATATCTGGTGAACCTGGTGGCCAAGAGATTGGTCCGTCGCGCCCAATCCAACGATCAGGGAAGGTTTTTGTGAGGGATTGTCGGACCTGCATACTCCAGTGTGGGGGAGCCCCAACCTGTTGAAAGATTATGATGGGCTGCAAATCAGCCACCTGGGGGTAAAGGAACTGTTCCAACATATCAAGGTAGACATTACCCCCTATTGTGTCTTCAGCGAATATAATGGCCCGATAATTCTGTCCTTCATTAGGCCACACCAGATGTTCACTTTAGAGCTATCTCGTAAACTTATCAAACCAAACCTTAATTGTTTTTGCATCAAGTGCATCTCCTCCACACACTCGTCGATAATTTCTTTCTACCAAAGTGACTGATTTTGTTTCAGCATACCACACGAAAACCTGCACCCGCTACTGGGGAGTCGCCATTTTGCTCCCTTCCTTCCTTCTTGACAATTTAATGCAACACAACGGCCGGAATAACAACTTAAATGTCAGAAGATAAAATTCTTTAAGTTTCTCTTTCTTCTACAATGTATTACATTTGTCTATTTTTTATAGTTTTTTGTAGTAATGGATTAATATGCGGGAGATTTGAAAGGAACATCCTGTATTACTGCTATGCCGGAAGTCATTATCAATATAAATAATATAACACATACGTAATCAATTTATTTTTTAATGTATAATTAAAAATAAAATTAGAAGCTTAAGAAAAGAAGTGCTCAATTTGTTACTAACAGCGCAGAGAAACTCCTGAAGCAGGTTGAAAGTGGGTACTCACTCACCAAAGAAAAAAAACCCCTTTCCACGTCCTATTCCATATGCTACCTTCGCCTCTTACAACCTAAATGGGTTTAGAATGTTTTTATATCTTTGTGGCAGCTTGGATTTGGTTTAGTAAATAGATGAACGAATCTCAGCCTAATTATTGAAAATGCTTTCTTTGGACTTAATTAGTAGCGACGCTTCGCGTGCTCTCGTTTAGGTCTGTGGCTGAGGATCACATGCGACCCGCGGGCCCCATGTTAAGGGCCCAAGATCTATTTGATTAAAGCCATAAAAAAGATCGATAGTTCGCGCTTGGTATGTTAGATTTTTTAATACCATTAGTTATTCTCTCTCGCCAATATTTCCACATCCTTTTCGCCTTTCTCATTCCCTTCTATTATCTTCTCCATATCCTTGTATTAATTCTACACCCTCTTCAGCTTTCCATCCTCTTCACAACATCTCCATCTTTGCCACTCCTCTCACTCTCATCCTCCGCTTTCCTCTCCCTCACTTATATCCACGTCCTACCTAGGTTTTTTCCCACAAATACCTTGTCCTTCTTAGATGTTTTCCTGAATATGTACCTATCTCTCTGTCTGTATTAGTATTTTATTATCATAATCGTTTTTTATGTAATATAAGGTATTTAAATATAATGTAACATAACATAGACGAAGGGTTAAATGTAAGAGTGGACCTTATGGTCGCCCGAATAAAGCCATATCTATCTATCTATCCTCCTCATATACCTCTATCCTCTCTACTTTCTCTAAATCCCTCATTTATCTTATCTTCTCTTTGCTTCTTTTATTCTTCCTCCTATTCACCCCGCTCTGCTTATTCGCCCGGTCTCTTTCCCTTCATCGAATATCTCTCGATTTTCTCAATTCTCACTCCGAGATTTCGCTATATCCTTGATAGATGAAGGAAAGCGGGTTTACCGAGAAATAAAGAGGGGGAAATGGGATCCTGGATGTAATGGAATAAGGAGGACGCCACGGGATGTTTCGGCGAGAGTTTATGTCTGCCGCCAACGCACCACTTGGTTGACATTTCCTGTCTTGTCCCAGATGGTTGAACTCATGAATTTTTATGAGACAATTAGTGGATCTCCTGAGCAGCGCTCCCGAGGGACATCAGAGGGAAACAACCTCTAGCCGCTAGCTGCTAGCATTGTTCAACAGGAATTGCTCTACCAAAACTAGACTCCATCCGACCATGCCGCAAACCTCCTTCTGCCTCTCACCGTCTTCGACTCTCTCTCTCCCTCCCTTTGTTTCCTTTCCCTAGACATCCTCACTTCTCCCGTATACTGCTCTCCCTTCCGACGCTCTCCTCTCTTCCTCCTCCCTCTTTCCCCTCCCGCTCATTCTCACGCCTCCATCTCCCGTTCCTCGCTCCGCCGGCGTCGTTACGCATATTCCTCGATACGAAGAGATAGAAGGAGAGCTAATAACATGTCGCAGTTTCACTCTTCCAAATCTGTGTGACTCATCTGTACTTAACATAGATAGAGATTTCTAAATTATTGATGAATTTTTGGTTTTCACCACATGGCGCATATATAACTGATGATCAAATTAACTCTCTCACCCATAAAACGTTTGATCAAACTAGATGGGCGTTTTGGTAAAAAAAACTGCCCTATTCTGTGACAATTCTACAAATATTTTAAAAGATTCACAACTCTAATGTAAGTCTTGTTTCTTCAGTTGTCTTAGAATGAGGTCCGTTGGTCATGTAAAGGAGAGATCACCAACCTGCGTTTCAAGGGCCGCATACGGCCCATAGGGTAATTTTTCTGCGGCCCTCATCCCATTTGGCAAAATTAGGTTACTGAGTGATTACTTGAATGAGTGCCTTTAACCACAGTAAAATAATATGCCATCTTATACCTGCGACAGGTTATTTAAAAATTAATCATATCCTTAGTTAGACCAAGAAAGTTGAATTTATCACTTAATTTATATAAATTTCATTTATTAGACGGCGGACGGGCATCATATTACCTTCGCATATAAGCCATACTAGTTTCATAATGTCCACACTTTTAAAATTTGATTTCCCACCAAAATATCGAAAAGGGCAAAGCCAATACGGAAATGGCCACTGAGAACGATGCTACAGCATTTTGATTCACTCTTTAACTATTATACTTTCTAAAGAAATTGAATGTTTAGATTCATGAAATTTATTTTCATATTCCTTTTCATGATGATTGCTTTTATTTGCTTTCATTATGATATTTTCAACGTTATTATGATTGCATTTTGTTATACTAAATCTCAATCTTCTTACTTCATGATAATAAAATGACCACTGATCTAAAGGATTATTACAATCACTACACAAATATTCTTGCATCTTGGAATTAAAGAAGGCGTTGCTAATGGTAAATAAAATTTCATTAGTGGCAAAATCATTTTGCGTCTTTGATATACTAATGTTCAAACATACCGAAAGATTTAAATGCGATCACGACATTCGAGATAATCCCGATAATAGATTTTTCATCGCTTTAAGTCTGAAAAACACGTATTTTAATTTTAATTTTAAAGTTAACTGAATATTTCAATTTACTGAACTCATTCCGTTTTACACCGTTACTTTAAAACGTTATAATTCAACCAATTTACATATTAATTAATTTTGTTTGATATTCTTCATTAATTCCTGCGCTCGTCAACTATTTACGATCCCCTCGTGAGATTATATGAGGCGGTAGCGGTACCCTCTCTGAAACGGAAACATAATATAATCATAGCTACATCTGTTTCGAGTGCAGGACATAGGATTGGACTGGCGCCAGATTGTTGTGGAAATGAGTTATAAATTTATGTATGACCTCGTGGGGTTGGGGTTTCATCGAGAGGAGCTTTTGCATTGCATTTTGCGCTCAGATGCAAGCCCGCAAAGATTTCATATGAAATCGAGAGAGAAAGTTGTTGCGCATTCTACCACGCTAACAACATAACCAATGAGTTTCATGAATGAAGAATAAACGAGTAACTTACTTCTAAACCACACTTACCATGTGAGACACGAGGCAGTCACTGCTAATGATCTATTATTCGTAAATCCATGCGTTTGTATTCTATTCATAGCGTTCCGGTAAGAGTTTCATCGCATGCATTTGTCTGCGTCATCTAACCCAAAAGTCTAATTTAAAGTTTCTTTTACTATCATCAGTTATTTACGTTTTTAGGCCTTCTTGAGGCTGAAAGTTTATTAATTAAACGAAAATTTCGACAACCGAATCAACCTTTAGCATGATTTATTATATATTTGCGGTCATAGAAATTATATTGCATTATTTAAATATAATATTTCAAAAACGGCCTTCGCTAATGTGATTATATAGCCATAAAACGACAAAATAAACCAAATGCACATTTAATTTGCAGAAAAGTTGTCCTTAGAGGTAATCGAATTTAAAAAAGAAGTAAATGAGACCATCGATCCGAAAATTACTACAGAGGATTGCATTTTTTAGCTGCATTACGTATTTTGTTAATTGATCCCCTTAATAGTTGTAGAAGCAACCAACTGTGTTCAACTCTTAAAATGAGATTCACAATTCATATTCTATTCTTTATTATGATTATATCAATAGTTGCAACTGCTAAAAATGTTATAATGAACGAGAGATCATTCATTTATATCCAATGAACCCCATATAACTCGCCCTTAAATCGCGTAAGCGTATGATTATTGCGGAAAGTTGCTATTTGGGCTCAACTGTCTCCTATATTCAAAATCCATGTGAAATTTTCAGTCGCACTGATAATTCTGTATCCAGGGTTACCGATGTTTTCATTCAAAAGGAAGGCATTTTTTGGGAGTCCTAAATGGGAACTAAGTGTGAGCTATGACATGAAATGCTCCATAATAAAACGACGAATTTCGTCTTCGAATTAAGGAAGGGAGAGTCCGTTTCGAATTGGGAGGAAATATTGGTGTAATCACGCAAATTTGCTGCTGCGTTAGGAAATGAAAGTTGTGAGATAAAGCTACGTAGAATAACATAGAAAGTGAAATGAAGAGATACAGCACGAAGTTATTAGATGGCCCATAAAATTATGTAGCCATAAAACGATCGAGTAAACCAGAAGAACATTTCAGTTGCGAAGTAGCTGTCTTCAGCGCTCAATGGTACCCGGACATGATCTTCAAAATCACGATGAGCAAGACGAAGGTGTGATTTGCAACGCAGTCCGAAATTATGAAACACACCTTGAATTACAAATGCGGGAGATAGCCGATACAGTTCTTGTATAGTTAGTTCGCTTTACTCATAAGCTTATATTTTCAAATTTAATTTAAATAATTCCTATGACTGGCGTAGACCTTGAACACGTGATTTAAGCTTTGAATGAATATACAACCGTGAATTTGATATGAATTTTCCTGAATCTTGCTCGCTTTAAAGGTTTTAACGCAAGCACACATGCATAAATATTGTGAAAATCCAGAACACAAGTTTAAGAGATTAAAAGATGTCGAAATACGAGGTGAATGTTGTAGTGAAGACTTTATTGATTTTCATATGAATAAAAACATCCTTTATCTGTGATGGCAGTCATTAAAAACGCAAACGGATGAAAGGAAATGTAATGGAAGCGTGGTCAAAGGACGGGAATCATCCCTCTCTATGGCTGGTGATTTCGGAAAAATTCGAAATGGAGGGAAATGGCTCCATTCCGTGGCGTCATTCCTTCCTCTTCCCTTCCACCCTCGCTCTCTACCCCTTCCTCCCTTATCTTTTTCTTTCTCCCTCTCAACCTCTATCTTTCTCTCACCCTCCCTCTTTTCCTCCGTCTTTCCCTTTGTCTCCCTCTTTTCCTCCCTATCTCTGCCTCCTTTTCTTCGTCTCTATCCCTCCCTCTCCCTTATGTCTCATCTTCTCCCTTCCTCTCTATCCCCTCTATCCTGTCCTCTCTCTCCCTCCCTTTCCTTTTCTCTCTTCCATCCTCTCCACTGTCTCCCTCCATCCTTCTCTCTCTCTCCTCTCTCTCTCCCACTATTCCCTCCTCTCTCTCTGTCCCTACTTTTTCTCTTCTCTCTTCCTTCCTTTCCTCCCTCCTTTTCTTTCCCCTTCTCCCTTCCTCTCTTCCCCCTCTATCTCCTTCTCTCTCTCCTTTTCTTCGTCACTCTTCTTCCCTTTCCCCTGTTTCTCCCTCCATCTCTCTTCTCTTCGCATTTCCTCTCTCTCGCTCTCCCCCCTCTATCCCCTCCACTCTCTCCATTTTCCCCCTTGTCTCTCCCTCCATCTCTCTCCCCTTCTCCGTTCCTCTCTCTCCCTTCTCCTCCATCCCCCTCTCTTCCTTTTCCTATTCTCTCTTCCCTCTCTCCCTTCCCCCCTCTTTCTCCCAGCTCTTCCTCCCTTCCTCTCACTCCCCAGCTCAACATCTCCTTCCCTCTCCCTCCACCATTCCCTCCACTCCTCTCTCTCCTCTGTCGCAGGCGCATGCCCCGTCCGGGCACCATTCCGTCGAGTCGCGATGTCCAAACCATTGGGAGAGAGGTAGAGGAGAGAGAGAGAGAGAATGGAGGCGCCATGCGCTACCCACCCTCTCCCCCTCTTCCCCTCTCACCTCCCCCTTACTGCCCCCCTCCCCCTCCCACTCGTCCTGTCCCCAACACGCTGTCATTGGAGGTCCTTAGATCAGGAGCGGGTCCAACGGCGACACTGCGCCGGAGAGAGATTTTGGGACCTGGATCACGCAACCATTCCTCTTCCCATTCGATAAACCACTCCTTCTCTCCTCCACCTCCTCCTCCTCTCTCTCCTCCATTTTCCTCTCTTCATTTTTTTCACCCTTCCTTTGCCCCCGCCTTTTTCTACCCCCCTCCTTTTTCTACCCCCCTCCTCCTCCTCTCCTCCATTCCCTTCCCTTCTTACGCCCCCGCTTTTCCCCCCGAACCGGAACGATTTGAATATGTATAACTCGAATCGCTAGAGGAGAAATACGTTGTCACTTCTCGGGGATATGTTTAATTGAAGTAAGTTCTACGGAATAATAGATGCGTTTCCATGGCTTGCGCGATGAAATGATAGCTCTTTTTGCTTTTGAGGGAAGAATTTAAAGTGATATACCATGATAAGATGGTCTCCTTCAAGCGCTCTTTTAGGAAGCCTCGAAATTCGATACTAGGTTCAGTTCCACGAGGCACAAGAGGACGCGCGGAAAGGTATTTTCCGGACAAAAATGAGCATCGCGTTTAATTTGCTCTCAATCATTTCAAAACCGACGTATTGTATGCATGGTTAACCATTAAGATGTCGTTATTACAGTAATCGAAATTGTCTCCACCTCATCCATTACAGAAATACTTAAAAAACAGATTATAGGAACCCAAAGGGTTCTTACGAGGGAAAATATGGGTAAAGATATAAAGAATATGTAATAAAAAAAATCGTTATTACGACCAAGAAAGGTATTTTTTAAATATTATTAATAGGGACTGGTTGGTGGCACAACTGTCAACTACGTATATAATATTATGAAAATTTGGCCGTAATTTTTTCGGAGTAAAAATAAATTTATCCAACAAGTTTCTACATTAAATATTCATTCTCAACTTAACATGTACTGTTAAAAATAAACGTTTTAGGTATTTTATGAGCATCTTGAAATTCTTTTACATAAAATGTCCTAAATAATATTCCCATATACATTCACAACGGATAGGACGAGACAAGTTGAGGTGCCTCCATGCAAGTGCATTACTGACAAAGCGCAAAGATCTTAGTCGCACAATCCACCACGTGCAGAAACTTGCACGTATTCGGGCAATCCGTCGCATTTTGTACCGTTTTATAACCGTCCGTATCGCATTAAAACATGGAGGCGCAGCTCCGTAGCGCCAGCCTTGACTGCGAAGAGATATCTCCCTTAAGAACTCCGCCCCCGTCTCCGCAGCGAGCATCCCCCGCCGTCCTTCCGACCTCCTCCCCCCCTCCATTAATCCCTCCACCTCCGCGCTTTCCTCCTCCTCCACGCCCCTCCTCGCCCTCATAGCCCCGCACTCGCAGCTGGGTCGATCTCTCTCCTAGCCACCTCTGATTGATCGTTGCCCCGGAAAAGTGTTCCTCGAAAGGCTGGCGCCGCCGCGCAGGGACCAGGAGAGCATGCGGGAGGATGCGGAGGGGTGCGGAGGCCGTCGAGAAAGGCGCGGCGAAGGGGGGAGCGGGAGAAAGACTCCGAGGATTAGTATTTGTGCAGGATATGATGAGGAGGAGATGGCAAAGGAAGAGTATCCGGAAGGGATGCGTCGTGGATGGTCCGTGGAGGAAATAGCGAAGGAAGAGGCGGGGAAGGAGATAGTGGATGACTAAATGAATTTGGGGGTAAAAGTGGAGTATGGGATCACGGAGGAATAGGCAAAGAGGGGGAGGATGGGAGTAAAAGGGAGGAGTGGTGAGGGTGGATATTTGGCGCTGCCTATCCCACTGAAATATTGCTATGCTCAGGTGTATCTTATTGGACGTCTCTTAACCCGGCGTGGAGCCTTCGTGCGGGTGGCCGTCGTTTAAGGGGTTAAAGATATACCGCCTGACTGTGAGGGCGCTACGCATGGACCACCAAAATCTCACGGCGACGTAATTGCTTTTATATTTTCCTGACGTGGTGCAGTATCTTTGAAAGCTACTATCCACGAGATTCAGATATGTCATCCGCACGGCAATTGCGTACTTGAACTAAAGTTGATATGTGGACATACTTTACATTAAAAATCCACCTCGCAATCCTTAACTATATGAAATTCCATTCCATTTTAGCGAAATTATGCAAATAATGTAAAAAATTTCCTTTTATCTGTATCTTAATATCATTAGTGACCTTGTGTTTTTGTTGGTTTTATAACGATTGATTCTCTTCTGTGATCTGTTAACCTCAAGCACGTGCAATCGGAAATACAACTTATTTATCGAAAGAATTTTAGTTAAGCTATGTTATCTCAACGCTACCTTGACATGATAACTCCTTGTTATTAATGATAATAAGGTAGCAACCATTGTCATGGGATCCTACGGTAAGATAGAGAGGATGGAGAGTCAACCTTCTAATAGCATTACTGGAAATGATTAGAATTTTCAGATTCAGCGAGTGGAATAAAATTCGCCTATTTAAAATTTTACGAAGAAAAATATTCATTACATTTATATAGAAAATGTTCGGATTATTTTTTATGGAAGGTTTTAATGTATCTTGGCTTTAAATAGAGAAGAAAAATAAGGTTATTGATAAATGATACATGTATAGCAAAATATGTAGCCGTCAGTAAAATAATGTTACGACTAATAAAGGTATTTTAATCTCTTAAACGTGCATTAATTTACTCTGAAAATAAATAAAAAATATCCATTTTTTCCTAACACAAGTCGCATGCCGAGTTAGTATTTTGTTTATAGAAATTTTAAAAATTAAAATTAACGCAATTCCACGCCTGTTCGCGTGTTAATCAAACGAGAAGAAGAAACGTTCCTGGAGTTATAAATCTCGCTTCTCCAAAATTTTCACGTTTTCCAGAGTATAACCAAAAATCATCTGTGAGTTAGCAGAAAGTCAAGTTTTAATTCAATCTGAAGCCGCTCTTAAAAATTTGAAGGTAAGACGTATCATGCTTATAGAAAGATTGATTCTACTAATTTAGTCAATTATTCATATAAGTACACTCACCGCTCTGCGGCAAAAGGGAAGACTATAATAATATCTTTAACATTTCGAAAAATTTTATTATTAAAGGCATAATTGCCTAACAGATTCCAGGTAGGTATTACAAAAACTAAATTTGGGAACATAATTTAGACTCGACTGTTGGTACAATACTGATGTGGTGAGTCAATTCATGCGTTAGATAAATTTTTTTCTCTTTGTATTTGTTGTTGTTAATGCTATATTTATAAAATGTTAAATATACCTAAATCGATCCACGCCTGAACAATAGATTGTATTTATATTCAAAACTGCTTGAAAAATCCGGATTATGCATTATATTTCGACACAAATAAGTCTATAAAACCTTTAAATGAATGATATAATCAATCTTTGGTAATACGCATTAAAATGGGAGAATCTTCACGAATGAATTGATAAGTTAGAGAGCTGTATTTATATTTGAGGATTGCGTAGTCGATTTTAAAATTAATTCCATTACAAAGTTATCGGCTTGCCATCGTGCACGTCAAATATCATCACAATAATCCTTATTAAGATACTGAAAAAGCCTGGGGAACAAGAAGTACCATTTGAGGGATGGGATTCATGCCAGAAAGAATTGCAGAATAAAACCAGATCACTGTGTGTATTTCGTTGTCTGGAAAAGGATTTTTGATAGAGCGAAATGGATAAAGCTGGTGTGGATTTTGGATGACGTTGGTCCTGGAAAGATAAAAGATTGATAAAAACTAAAAAAAATAACTTTAGATTATCTAAAGCATTTGTATCTAACAAGAAACAAAGGTGTTGAGATGGCTTGTTATGCATGCTCGCATAAATCCGAGAATGAAGAATCATGCTGACTTGATAGCTTAGTTGGTTAAAGCACCTAATCCTGTAAACGGGGTAGACCCGGGTTCGATTCTCGGTCAAGTACAGGATTTTTCATCTTCTCAAATGTCAAAATTTTATTTGTATCTATGTCATGCCATCAACACGAAGGAATTTATAATTGGACTAATGAAACAAGATGAAATGGAGTGAATTTTGATAAAATTCACGAGCAATTAAAATCATATCAAGCTAATCTCCTGATTTACGAACGCCATGCGTTTCTGAAAAACGATTTTCCCATATATGTATCCGGTGGAACAATGGAAGAATGCGTGTCAAAAACAAAGTTTTGTACATGTACAGCATACGCCGAATAAATATATGTTGGAAATATATGTATCATTTTTATCAATTTTATTTTTTAAGGGGCGTTTTGTGGAGTTGCTGAAGTTGACCAATAGTTCACTAGAGCGAGATTTGAGGTAGTAAATAGAAACTGTGGAGCTTTACGTCTAGCTCACAAGATCGAAAATACGAATTTCGTGAATAGGAAGAATACAAATATCAAGAATGAGGTCAGGCTCAACCTTGTGGAATTTACTCATCGAGAAAAAGAACGACTACAATATCATATAAATTCCAAAAATTGTTACTTTCTTGTATTAAAAGATCGATTTCGAATGTATCAACAGTTATTCCGCATGACGTAGAGAAAGGAGATCTGAGTGGTAATCACGACTGAAATAATTAACTGATTCATTATCTCTCTTTGAGTTGAAATAAGCATGGCAGCGCCGTTACTGAATATTTTAGCGTCCGGGGAAAACTATAAAATAGTCGCATCTCCCACTTCAAAAATTGTCTCTAGTTTATTTACTATTGGAATTTTTGCGCCCAGGGCAGATGCTCCGCTTGCCCTGCCCTAGTTACGGTATTGAAACATCGTTTGAGAACTGAGACATTGGAGTATTAGCGCAGTGTGTTATGAAAAAATACTAAGCATTGTGAAGACGACAAAACCTTACATCTGTCGCAAACCACACCTCGGTAACCTTTAACCCAGAGAGAGAATTAGGTAGGCATGTGAAAAGCATGCAGTATGACCATAATACGTTCAACGAGCAGAATAAAATAAGACATTCTCGTTGCAACACAAACCCCTCCCTCGAGCTATCTTCTCTTCCACTCCCACGAGACACCCACTTCTCCACCCAAATACTAACCTCCCTCCTTCCGAACTTTTCTCTCTCCCCCTCCCTTTATCTTTCCTTCCACATCCTCCTTTAAAACCCTCCCTCACTCAATATTCCCTCTACCGTCGCACGGGGCCGAGAAATATATCGCCATCTTAAGAGCACCCGGGAAATCTAATAAATTTATGAGTCCTCTTCTCACGTCGTGTAATTGAAATGGAGGCTTCGGGGCGGGTCAGGTGGCCGCAAACGCATCACTGCAACCCACCCCACACCTTCCCCCTTCTTCCTTTCGCTTCGTCTCATTTCCCTCCCTTCGCACTAACCTCCCTCCCCTGCCCCCCTTTCCTACCTCCCCATCTCCATTACTCCCTCACTTGGGCACTCGCCCATTCCCATCCCTCTTCCCCCTCCGAACCTCTCGGAGAGAGAGGTTTTATTTGGGTGCCCACTCTCGAGTACGCAGGAGCTCTCATCTTCGTAAGGCTAACTACTGTGAAATACTAGCGGAGCATAAACGAAAAAAAACATCATTAAGCCCAAGGAGACTATCCCGTTTAGATAGACGCCATTTGTTTGCTCATGCCGTTTAAAAGTGCACGGATTTTAATTAAGGATCGCTATACTTCGCTAAATAATCTAATGGAGTAAATAATTCAAGGCAACATTAAGCTAGAACTTAAGCAAATTCTGCGTTAAATCGACATTTATTTTTCTCACAGCAAGAACTGTAACCTAGCAAAATCGAGAAAGATCAACCGACGCTACAGCTTTGATTTTGTATTAAAAATAACACGATAGTACATGTCAACAATATTGTTTAACCGAATTTCATTGTTTGCTTCATTTCAGATTTAATCGATAAATTAAAATTAACAGAGCGGAAACGAAATTTTAAAATGAAAATAAAATTTCAAACGTATACAGCTTCCATTCAGTGCACAGTCAAACCCCAATTTAGCGCCACCGTTCGTCCATCACTGACATGGGCGCTAAAGCGGGGGTGGCGGTAAATCGAGCTATATGCTTGCTCTATGTAATCATAAGGTGGAACTTCCGTTCACTACGATTAATGAACGGTATGCGGGGGTGGCGCTAAATCGGGGTTTGACTGTATATGCACATCTTGTTCAGAGAGAGCTTATAAGTGACCGCTAATGCCATGCCTAGGTAATGAAGTGTTCCTCAAGATCGATATCCAATTCTGATAAATTATTTGATCCGAACTCAACATTGAGAATGGCCTTTAATTATTTTTTTCATTATTTAGGCACTGATAAATTCTCTGAACAGGCGGAATCCAATCGTCGGCTGAGCTTTTTAGGGCATCCCGAGCCGTTTCTCCCCCTCCCCCATTCCCCCCGCAGTAAGAGGCCGCGATAGAAGCGGCGTTGGAGCTGAAATAAAATTAAAAAATCGCCATTTCTCTTTCGAGTGTTCGGTTTTACCGGACGTGGCTCACGTTGACTCGCAGCCCAGAGCTCCGGCCATGACGAACCCTCCTTCCATTCACCCTCCCTTTTTTCTCCCTCTATCCTTTCTCCCTCCTCTCTCCTGCCTGTCCGTCTGTCGGTCCGTCAGTGGGACCCTCTTTCTTCTTCCGTGGACGAGGATCGTTTTCGGTTCCGTCCATGTAAATGGCTCAATAAAACATGCGCCACTCGAGTGACGAGGCGCATTCTGGACCCTCGGAATAGCGGAAGCAACATCGCTCTGGAGAACTCCCCCTCCCTTTCCCCCCTTCTCCCCCTTTCCGTCCTCCACCCCCCCTCTCTCTCTCCCGCCCAGCATATCTTTCGCCCTCATTTCTACCCTCTCCTCTTTCCCTCCCACTCTCCTATCCTGCGCTCTTCGCTACGTCTATCTTCACTCGACTTACACGATTTTTCTCTATCTACATCCTCTCTGTCCTCACTTGACCTCCCCTGCTACCTACCCCTCCTCCCTCTCACTCCATCTACTTCCTCCCTCTACAGCTCTTCATCTACTCGCAATCCTCCACCCCCATTCCTCCACTCTACCACCCTCCACACCCCGATCTGCATCCTCCTTCTCCTCCCTCGGCCATCAATCGCAGCCGCCACCCTCTGCCATCAATCTTCCGCTCTCCCCTTTCTCCTCCCCGCGACCACCATTTCCAACCCAAATGAAGCGGCCACGAACAACAGCGCCCAACACCCTTGCACCCTTCCCCTCTCTCTTTCTCTCTCGCTCTCTTCTTTTCCCGCGTTCACTTGAATTTCGGAATTTTAGCCCGTAACGATATTCGCCGCTGCCTCTTCAGCCTCCCCATATTCTCCCAGAAGGTGTTTTTTTTTGCGCTCGGCCTAATTGCTCGGGGCGCCTTCTGGTCCCCTCAAATTCTCCCACGTGGGACGAAGTTTTAATCTAAACGATGGCGGATGGGTATATTGGAAGGGGGTTTGAGGGTTGAGGGACCTTTAAAATTCCTTCGCCTAGTTTAATATAATATCCGACTTAGCTATCCATTCATTCCGTCGACAAATTTCGACGCATTACCATGAAAAATGGGAGTTTTCGACATTTCATGCCTCATCCGCGCCGAGATTACGAAATTATTCTCCAAGTTGTTCCGAAAGGTGTTTCAGAACAATATCGTGCGGGAAAAATTACATGCGAAATTTTGTTGAGAGAACCCATGCGTCTCATAGATCGTAGACAGTTAATTAGGGCGTTATGTGTTAGTCGTAATCTACCACAATGTACATATCGTATATTACTAATAAACATTTATTTATTTATTTAAAATCAATCGTCCTCTAAAAATAAATCGTACATTAAAAAAACAATACGGGTAGCGATGAAAGCAAAATGACAGAAAAATTTGGCGTAAACGTCATCTCCAATAAGTGTATCGAAAGCACTTTATTTGATAATTTAAACCTCTCAGAGAAAAGGTCAAGGGTCGAAATGGAGAAATCCAAACGTTTTAGAGATTTAATATGCATATTTAATACTTTGGATAAGTTATTAAGGCTTACCTCACGAGATTGGGCAAGGAGGAAAGCAATATATTATTCACCTGTCAGAGCAAACTTCCGCTTTAGTAATTTTTATTTTCTCCATACATAGTCAAGTATTGTTTTCATGAAAAAATCGACTTCGAGATTTCAACGGAAATACACGTTTTGAGGTCCCCTGAACACGTTTTGACCATTTTCTCGATGATGTTTGTGTGTATGTGATAGCTTTTTTTTCAAAAACTATTAATCAGGTCAACGTAAAATTTTATATAAAAGTCAAAAAAACTGATTAGTTATTGGTAAAAATTGGACAACCGGAAGTGGGTGTTTACTCTTGCCACATTCATTATTTTAAAATATTTGCTTTAATATTTGATAAATCTAAAAATGTATTGGAATAAAAGTTGTAGGAAATTTAATTTTCTACATTCTTTGTTTGAAATATCTTTCCATATAATACATTGCTTAAGAGATATCTTATATTATTAGCTGCCACCACCACGCCACCTACCGACGACTATTGTTAACAATTGACGCTTAGTTACGTCTTAGTAACTCTCCTTTTTCTTTTCTTAATTGTTGGAACTTTGTGGCTAAATTCAATATCAGAAGGCTATGGTTTGAATTTATTTCTGTTCTTTGTAAAGTCTAGAATTTTCTCGCAGTTTCTTAAAATATTTATTATTATGTAACCTATTTGGAATTTTTAGAAATATTACCGGTACGGAGAAAGTCACATCATATTTTTTAGATTTGACCTATCTGTAAAATGATTACTTCCATTTTGGTTAACCATCTATATAAACTCGCATTTTATACAGAAATTAAATGTTTTGGGGAGATTATCGATGTTTGTCTTATTATAATATATTCTTGCATTGAATATCCTTATAACTGCTCTAAAGGAAAATTTATTTTTTATTCTACTCTATGATCCGCAGCATAAAATCCCATAACCTAGAAAATCAATTATAAATTAAAATATTACACATCTTGTACTTCATTTTTTATCCTTAATTAATTCGTTTGTTTGTCGCTAAGAATTAAGCAAATATTTTGTTGTGAGGGTCAAAACAATTTTCGCTGTATTTCACCGAGTCTATTTCTCTATGGTGTTTTACTTGTATATCTCTAATTAATTCCCAAAATTCACGATTCATTCTTTCATTTTTCATTAATTTAAAATTGTTTCGACTGAGGACTTATTAATGAATGTACTTTATTCAATCTGGATTCATTTAAGAATAACATAATCTTTATGTCGCCCTAATGGAAACATCATATAACGCAATAGTATTTTTGTTCCTCCACGAAGTTAAGACAAATTTATCGCGCATATCTGCTCGACTCTGGAAACTTTTTCAAATTAAGAAAAGCTTACCGAGCTCATATTTTTTACAAAGACATGGAATTTTACTTCTTTCCCATAATTTGTCTTTTGGATTCCTCCGTATGAAAACATGTGGTCATCGTTTCAAATATATATATTAGCCATCTTCTGGCTTACGCTATCATATTGTCAATAAGGCGAAAGCTAACCTACCCTATGTTCATCCCAAATGCCCAGGCGGGGAAGATCCCTTGGCTGCCAGATTGCATGGGTTCAAGGCACGAGGAACTTCACCACGGGTGCCACGGGAAGCCGACTGTTGGGCCGGACAGAAGCAGCGCACAGCTGCGAGAAGGTATGAATCTGGACGCATTCATCTTAATTAATGCCATGATGCCAGCGCCGCCCCGTAGGCGTGGCCGAACCCTGAATTAGGATTCCTCCGCTGCAATTTAAGGCATCCTTTGTCTCAACTGTTATTTTTTCCTCCCATCGACCTTTCGTAGCGATATGGGAGACCGAGTCAGGGTTCGCAGGGGACGGCGGTTAAACGCCCTGAATTATCACAAAAGGCAAACTGACCACAGGACGAAGAGAAAGCGTGAGAAAGCAAAAATTATGGATTCCCAGTTGCATGGTTTCTAAAGGTTGGACTACCTTTGTTGCATTACAAGACAGCACTGTGTGTATGAATGCCTAATCTTCGTGTCATTTTGTAGATGTCTTCGTTTCGTTTTAATACGCAACCACAGTGTATGTGAATTCAACCCTGCATAAAAAGAACCAGTGTAACTCAATCCGAATATAAGACGACTCGAATGTAAGACGTTCTCCCAAAAATTGTTAGTCGTAGAAGGAAAAAGGTTGTTACCTGAATACGAGACGACACATTCGCAGAATTTTCAATTACGTACAGAGGAATATATATATATATATATATATAAGATATATTATTCAAGCTACATCTATAGGATAAATATGACGAGAAGAAACAGAAAAGGTTATCCCAAGAAATTCATCCCACATCTAGTGAGGTTAGTCCTCACTTTCCTCATCACTATCACTTCCTTCATTAGTTTGGTTCCATAGAATGTCGTCTTCTGATCCAGCCATACTATTCGAAATCATTGAACGCAAACTGTTGATCTATTGCACCGCGCAAATATTAGACGACCCTTCATTTTTCAGATGCGAAAATAGGAAAAATACCTCCTCTTATATTCGGATAAATACGGTTATAGATTGTTTTACTTCACAATAATAACTAAGGTAATTATTTAGGAAGCGTAAAGCAGTTGATTTTAGCTTTTATTTCACATTTTTTCGAAATGAAACTTTTAAAAATCTAGTCTTTCGATACATCACCTTTACCCTTATTAAATTTTCTTGCTAATTTCTAGCAGTATTAATGCATGCATTAAAATTAAAAACGTAAATAGAGTATTTATTTTTAAATTTTGCGTCATAGTCAGTAAAAAGATGTTTCTCAGCGAAGAAGCGACGAAATATTTATTCTATTTCCTCCTCTGTTAAAACAGGTTGTCTCATAAACGTATTTCAATTTATTTCATCGCAATTAAAAAAACAAGAGCTTAATTAAAAAATAAGCACTTGAAAACATAATAACTTATCTTAAGTAGCTCCAAGAGCCATAACAAGGTTATAAAAATCATATGCGAATTTCGTCTACAATGCAGCCGTCTTCAGTGGTGATTCGCCTAAAGTATATTCTTTAAAAACAGCTGAATTGTAGCTAAAATGAGTATATTAATTTTATAATTTTTTTATGGCTGTAGTACACTCCTAGGATGAGTTCTAATTTTTAAAAGTGCTTTCCCTTGAATTTGTTTTCCAACTATAAGAACGAACCAAATGGGTTTAACATTTCATTTTCGTATATTTCATTTCCTAACGTATTGAAACGTATAGTGTATCCTTTCAAGTAACATTTGGTGACCATTTTCGCTGATATCGGCATGCATATTTTTGCTCCATATAAACCAGAATATATATATATATATATATATATATATATATATATATATATATATATATATATATATATACTAGTAGAAGGTGCTTGCATACTGCAAGCATTTCATCTCACCTTGAAAAAACATTCATTTTTAAGACAGATATTTCATCATTACAAATATTCTATTAATTCTAAAGATTTCACCTCCGCAGCGATTTTCGTTTTTCCCACATGTAAAAATAATAGTTTAAAACTTTCCCCAAATGTTGCAATTTTAAACATTTTACACTTTATCCATTATGGGGTACTAATGCTACACGTTTCAGCCAAATTTTAAAGTTGTAGCACTTCAAGAAGTAAAATAATATTTTTCTAATTGTTTAAAATTTAAACATTTTTAACGGTTGCCGCTATATATATGGGAAGATTGAAATGTTTATTTGTGCAAATGCACTGTTTTGTAAATAATTTGAAAATTGCAGCTTCCTAGCTCATCCCGTAATACCTAAAAAATTATTAAAGTTTAATGTTCAAATGGGGTTAAAACAACCCCTAAAATTTAAAATTTTCGATTTTTATAGTTGGTTATGAGAAAAGTCCTATAATCTTGCAAAATTTTAGCTTCCTAAACTTATTAGATTGGTCTACACACTGGATTGCGTTTTCCCATGCTAACTTATGGGAGATATTCCGGGGTCTCTGGAGTCGAACCCAAGACACGGTAAGCAAAAGTGACAATAATTCCTAATAGATATTGCGGCCGTCTAGCAACTCTGAAAATTTCATTTTTCTAGCTTACGGGCAAGTTCCCAAAATTAATTTACAAAAATGGCGCAATGCTTTTCTTATGGGAAAAAACGCAAATTTTGGAATTTTTGGAATCGAACTCATGTCACTTAGGTACAAAAGTCTCATTTTATCTTAAGGTTCCTCCATCATAATTACAAAAACTAAAATTTTCAGCTCTCTAGCTCTTGTAGTTTGAGTTGGACATTAGTTATATGTTATATATATCCTCCTCTGTAAGAAACGTCGATATATAATGATATATATGTATATGTATATATATATATATATATATATTAGTGAATTCGTTCAAATAGGCTAATTTTATTCTTTTTACAATTGTTATAACATGTCAAGACGAAATTTAAGTGAAAATTTCCTAATTTCCTAATAATCATCATCATTATTTAGTTCGGTGTCATTTAAATTCGTTTTATCCGGTAGAGCATAAAAATGTATTTATAGCATAAATTTTAATATATTTGAATAATTTGTATAAAATAGAACATTATAATTGCTTTATTCTCCACATTCTAATTAAGGTAAAAATATCGTCTTTCAGTTCAAAATACAATTAAATAGTTTTTTTTATCATTCTACAGTATCTAAATATAAGCTTACGAACTGGAAATAATTCATCAATGGGCCTAAATGTAACTCGCGCATGTCTCTGCTATCAAGAACACTTTTGAATGTTTATAACGTTTATATTACTCCAACCAAATGTTAGAAGGAATTGTTGACACTGAGGCTGAACGTGAGTAAACTTAGTCTCACAATTTCTAAGCTGACCTACGAGAACATAAATAATTTCAGCGCTTTTCCCTTCGGAGAATAGCTCAAAATACTTAACAATACTATTTCAACAATAGAGATTCCTATCTACCATTCGTTGTGTTTAAATTCAGAGGAATTCGTTTCATTATGTTTTTTTGCATTTGAAATTTTTTCCACTCAGATGATTACCTCCTGTTGGATGTGGGAGGTAAAAGGGGGGGGAGGAGGGGGGAGAGGGGGTAATGGAGGGTGGCACTCAAGGGCGGAGGTAATTTAGGGGGAAAATGCCGGCGATCAAACAATGATTGTGCAAGCCCGCTGCATAATTGATTGTTATCAAGGGATTATTTTTTTTCCGATCCAGCCAGAAAGAGTTACGAGTCCATCCTCAGCGTCATATTATCGCGGATTGTGGTGTTCAGCTGTTGCTTCCAGAAAAAAGGAGGCCAAATTACTCTTGGTATTGAAAGGAAAGTGTTTACACTTGATAGGAAATAAACTCATGGCTTGCGGGCAGGAGTGAAGTTTAACCTCCTAGTGCTAATGGGTGAAAACCAACTATGGATAATTGCTTATAAAAAGTAATAATTAATAGAATCGTTGTCATTTCAATTGTCTGAGAGTTTGACTTCATAATTTTATTTAGATTCTAAAACTGTGATAGTGGTTAAACCATTGGATAATGGAATACCTAGAAACACCCAATAAAAAATCTTAAGCAAAAGATACAATTTGATATATTTAAATAGCCCTATTTTTATGTACCGACATAGATATTCTCATTTTGATTGTTAGGAATATATGTGATTTAAAACATATATTTCTTACATTTAGAATGAAATTTTCAGTTTTAGAATCGGAAGGGCAAAAAATTAACTTAAACTTACAAGAAAAAGGATCAAAAAAATATGACGATAATTTTTTGTAAAGCATTTTTGATAAAACGAAGGTCTTTTACACAGTGAGGCCCCAGGCGCTAAACATTTGGAGGCCCCTGGCGCTAAGCAGTCGGGGGCCCTGCAATCTAAATATACTATAGTGAAACCGCTCCTAACGGCTACCCTCTTTTATAACCCCTCTTGAGGACCGTTTTTCTATGGAATCATAGAGAGAGAGATTCCACTGATTTTTACATTGAGACATTAACATTTCTGAGATTATATACACGAATATATTTTTGGGGCCCCTTACTTCAAGAAGCCCGTGTCGCGCGCCAAGTGCGCTTGAATCCGCCACTGCAGGCATGTACAACTCCTTCACAAATCCCGAGAAGATATCTATTAACGGAGCAGAACTTGAAGAAGTAACAAGCGACGTTTATTTGGGTCAACTCATCACTACCGACGGATCACTTCTTGGAGAGATCAACAGGAGAGTGATTATGGCATGGAGTGTCTTTGACAGGGATGCAAGTATCTTTAAATCAAGTATCCCAGTCTTTCTGAAAAATAGATTGTATGACCAATGTGTTCTACCTGTTTTGACCTATGGACAGGCCCTCCGAGAGACTCAGAGAGGCTCGGGCCACTCCAGATTTTGAGGTCCCTCACCGTAATAAAAATAAAATAAACGGCGCAATATAAAATCCTCTTTGGGACATATGGCTTAGTTAGCATTATTCGTGACATCAGGCTGTACAAATGGATGGATTAGAATCAAAATCTTTACAGCCATTTATGAGTAAATCGAGTTTTGTTTCAAAATATCCAAGAAGATAGTACCCTTAATTTTTGTGCAATATCGTTTATCTCTTCAGAGTGCTTTTTATGAACGATATTATCAACAAATATGAGATATCATTCGATTTATTTTAAACATATAGGCCATAGTAAGATTTCGAGTGGATCGCGGCGGAGGCGGAACGTCATAGGGCTTAGGTAAGGTAGCTTAGTGTACATTGTAATGTCACTGGACGGCATATAGAGTGTTCAAGAGATATATGGCTTACGTAGTATAATTTGTGACATTTGGCTCGACAATTGGTATGATTTAATCAAATTCTCTGTAGCCATTTTTGAATAAACCAAATTTTTCAAAAAATCGCCAAGAATAAACTACCCTTTATTTTTTTGCAATATCATTTTTATGAAAAATGGTCTGCAAAAGATGATATGTTGCATATCATTCGATTTCATGTACGCGTTTGGGACCTAGAATCGCGAACAGACCAACAGACTGACAGGCAGACATACGTCATGGCGAAAACCACCTCTATGGACTCATGGACACCTAAAACGAGTATTTCCGTCAAAATCTCAAAGTCCCATTTTTTCACGATTACAATACTTTCTTAATACATACTATACTACATTTATGAGAAAGTAAAAATTCCCATAACGAAGCGTTTAAGCATTACATAACCCAATTTGGAGGTGGGGGTTTGGTTAATGGTAATACAGGGTCACATTGGGGATAAGGGGTTCAAGCATGCACTACATATATAGCACTCTTTCATTAAATCTTCTAACCCCATAAAGAAAAGATATAATCCGAAAAAATGCTTTGCTACAGTGCTACAGCGAAATGACCCTCTAGAGAAAAGTTTTTAAAAAGTTAGTTCAAAATGAAAAATTCTGTGTTACATAAGAGGAGAGAGGGGGGTCTACTGGGGGATTGCGCAGAATTACATCGATTATCAGAATCTGGGGAAGTTGGGTTATGTAATACTTGAACGTCCTGCATGAACAAAATAGGAAAATCGTATTTTATATATCTTTTTGGCATGTCCTGTTCAACATTCATTGTTGGTATATCGATGGATGCAAAGATAAATAAATAAATATATAAGATAATAAATAATTTGAATAATTTTTATTTAAGAAATGCTTTTCTAGCTTTTGTTTCTGCAAATTTATTAATTACAGGCTGAAAAGTCCGGCTTAGCTCGGGAAAGTTTTCTTTTAAGTAGCAAACAGTTTTTATTAATTTTATTGAGATATCACTTTTTGTCATATTACAATAAAAATAACACAACAAAATTTGAGATTTACATACCTACTTTTGTTGTTGGGTACCCCAAATTTTGAATTGCTGGTTCGGGGGTTTGGGGGCGGAGCCCTCACAAAAAGACATCCAAACCTTACCAAACGTTCCCCATTCCTAAATTTCGCAAGCGATGTTTACATCAACATTTAATATTTTATGTATTGTATTGTAAAGTTTTACCATTAATATAATTACGCATTAACGTCTTACTTAATATTCACATAGATATATGCACCGAAGCCTTTAAAGCAGCAATAAAACTATGTGGATTATGTCAATACTATTAGCCAAAACGTAAACAATAAACAACAACTTGGTTACCGAAAAATAGTTAGTAGATGTATCGAATTATGTTGCGATAAATCTTTCAATGTTAATGATAAAAGATAACAATGGGTCGAGTGAATAAAATATAAGCTAATGCTTATGCTTAAGCCCTCCCTAAGGACTGCATAACCTTACATAGGTGGGAGGGTTTGTGTACTCTTATGAACCAAAATGCTACGCCGCCGGGAGATAATTCTCCTGGTAGGACCATCCAAGCCGGAAAGGTCGAAGGGGAAGAGTCAGACTTAGAAGCAGTCTTGGGGATTTTTACATCCTCCTGTGCAAGGTAAGCAGCTTGCACAGTACCTCTGTAGATGGTGATTATGTGGATCTGAACAGCTACAGATGGGTAATCATTCTTGTGAAACTGCGATGACGAAAGTAAGGGGAAACTACCTTATTATATTTCCTATGATAGGCTGAAAAGCTACAAATACCTCTATGGATCTCTCTGGGGTAAAATATTCCGGAGGTAAAATAGTCCCCCATCGCATCTCCGGGTGGGGACTACCCTAGGAAATGTAACATTAATAAGAAGAAATCAAGTAGTGAGAAATTAAGAATAGGCACATGGAATGTTAGGACTATGAATTCAGGGGGTAAACTAGAGAACTTAAAAAGGGAAATGAGAAGGAATAATGTAGGTATAGTAGGTCTTAGTGAAGTTCGGTGGGAAGGAGAAGGCGAGATAAATTCTGACGAATTAAAGATTATTCACTCGGGAGGAGAGAAAAAGGAAAGGGGAGTGGGGATTATGATGAGAAAAAAGATAATTGAAAGAATTAACAAGGTTAACAGTTAATGATAGATTATTAGCCGTAAAACTTCAGATGGAACCAGTGGAAATATTTATAATTCAAGTGTATATGCCAACAACTAATGCTGGTGATGACGAAGTAGATGAAATGTATGAACAGATTATGGAGATATTGGAGGATGAGGGGAAAGGAAGGATCACCACCATAGTAATGGGAGACTAGAGCAGTGTAGTCGGAGAGGGACAGGAAGATAACAAAGTGGGAAAATATGGACTAGGGAAGAGAAATGAAAGAGAGGAGAAACTTGTGGAATTCTGCAATAGAAATAGATTGATTGTAACTAATACATGGTTTAAGGATCACCAGCGGAGACTTTATACATGGAGAAGCCCAGGAGATCAGAGACGATACCAGATAGGTTACATACCAGTCAATGAAAGATTTAGAAATAGCATTAAAAATGTGAAAACATAACCAGGGGCAGATATCGATTCCGACCTAACATTTTTGTGGCAAATACACAATGTAGACTGAAGAGTGTTAAGAGAAGCATAAGAGTTAACTAGAAATGGAACTTAGAGGAACTCTTTAAGAACAAGGAGGCTATCGTGACTGAGTTGGAGGAAAGGTTGGGGGAGAGAGCTGAAGAAAATAAAAAACAATGTAGATGAGGAGTAGAGATACATCCATAGCAACATTAAAGATGTAATGAAAAAGAAGGTAGGAGAGATAACGGGTGAAAGAAACAAAAAACCCTGGATCACAGCAGCCATGCTGCAAAAAATGGAAGAGAGGAGAAAGTGGAAGAACATAAACACTGAAGAAGGCCAAAGAAATTATAAGGAGTTAAATAATACTTAAAGAAGAGAACCCGATAAAGGCAGAGAACAGTGGCTAAATGATAAATGCGAGGAGATTGTCCAGTGTGAAAGAATTTGTAGAACAGACATCATGTATAGCAAAGCAAGAGAACTATTCAAGAAAGGCAAGAAAGATAGGAGGTAAAGGAATCATGAACAAAAGAGGTAAAATAGTCTCGGAGCCAGACAATGTAAAGAATGTCTGGAAAGAATACTTTGAGGTGCTGTATGACAAAGAAGGAAAGCCAAGAAATATTGAATTAGATGAATAAGATGATGTTGAAAATGACCAGCTAGGACAATGTATTCTCGAGTCTGAAGTTAAAAGAGCAATTGAAGACCTGAAAAGAAGGAAGGCTGTCGGGAGTGATGATATACCAGTGAATGTTCTTAAGGTTTTTGGGTCGATAGCAGTAAAGCAACTCACAAAATTCTTTAACCAATTATATGATACTGGCATATGGCCTGAAGATTTTTTAGATGTTGTTATGATACCACTGGAGCAAAAGAACAATGCAAAAAGTTGTAAGGATTACCAAACTATTAGTTTAATTTCTCATACAGCTAATGTTCTAACCAGAATAATAACCAAAAGAATTGAAGGTAAAATAGAAAAGGAGCTGCAAGATAATCAGTTTGGTTTCAGAAGAGGAAGATGGACAAGAGATGCTATAGGATGCATGAGGATGATGATAGAAAGAGCGCTAAAAGTCAATACAGATATGTACTTTTGTTTTGTAGATTGGGATAAAGCTTTTGACCGAGTGAAATGGGATAAAATTCTGGGTATTTTAAACAAAATAGGAATAGATTGGAAAGATAAAAGACTGCTTAAAAACCTTTACTTTGATCAAAAGATTAGAGTCAGGGTTGAAGGAGAAGAAACAGAAAGTACTTCAATAGGGAGGGGAGTGAGGCAGGGATGTCCTATTTCACCAGCGATATTTAATATTTATGCAGAAACAATAACAGAAGAAGCATTGATGGAAGAGAAAGGATTTAAGATAGGAGGTAAAAGTATTACCACCATTAAATATGCAGATTATCAGGGATTTATAGCAGAAGACGAGAAAGAGCTTCAGAGGATGACAGGCAGACTAGTGGAGGTTGGCCAACAATATGGAATGAAGATCAATGCTGAAAAAACGAAAGTCATGGTGGTTTCAAAGGAACATAAAGAATTAAATATAATTGTAAGTGGACAAAAATTGGAACAAGTAAGTAGTTTCAAATATCTTGGCAGTATTTTAGCGCAGGATGGAAGTAGTACACAGGACATCAGAAGTAGGATTGCAATGGCAAAAGCAGCATTTGACGAGAAGACGGAGCTTCTCACAAGCAAGAAAATAAATTTAGAAACAAGGAAGAAATTAGCAAAATGCTACATATGGAGCATAGCTCTTTATGGTGCAGAGACGTGGACGGTAAGGAGAAAGGAGGAAAAATATTTAGAAAGTTTTGAGATGTGGGTATGGAGAAGAATGATGAAAGTGAAATGGACAGAGAGGAAGAGAAACGAAGAAGTATTAGAACTGGTGGGGGAAGAAAGGATGATAAAAAATACAATCAGGAAAAGAAAAGCAAATTGGATAGGGCACATATTGAGAATACAGTGTTTACAAAGGACGATCTTAGAGGGCAAAATTAGCGGAAGAAGAGGAAGAGGGAGAAAAAGAATAGGAATATTAGAGAATATAAAGCAGGAATATAGTACTTATAGATGTATAAAAGAGGCTTCTATGGAGAGAGAAAGATTGAGGCAGCGATTCAGCTAAAACCTGTCTTCGGATAGCAGCATGATGATGATGATATGCTTAAGATTTATATCACTTTTTAAGCAAATGCTTGATTTGGGGTGAATAAAAGAAGTAGAACTTGCTTTTTCTAGAAAGAATAAGCATTTTCTTATTTTTGGGATTTTTCTTAAGCATTTGCTTAAAATTGTGTTAATAAAACCGAACTTTTGCTTAACGCTTTAAGCATATCCTGAAACTTTTTAAAGTGAGGTAAATGTCTTGCTAAGATATTTCTAAGGACTCTTTTTTCATGATAACTGATCCTAAATATAAATATGGTAATTTGTGGTGACACAAAAGGTTAAAAAATACGGGAAAATTTTCAACAACCAACTGTTATAAAAATTTATATCGTTTCTCTGAAGAAAATATTAAGTATATTTCAAGTCTGTTACTCGGAAAATATCAAGAGAGACGTGGCAGAGCACTGTCTTCCAAACAGAAGATAGAAATATTTTTAAGGTACTTAAGTGATCCCGGATTTCAAATAGGAGTCGGGGAAGAACACCGCGTACAATGAATGCACAACTGTACGTAAGACAGTAAAATTGGTGGAGTCCAAAATCACTATAAAGGCAAATGACTGGATAAAATTACTATAATTGAATAAAAATGCACCCATGATTTGTGATATTATCGAATTCAGTTATAAAAGAAATAGTTTTAAAAAATTATTAATTAGCCTTTTAAAAAATATCACCCAATATATTTATGTTTTTAGTTTGAAATTCAATTATGTAAAACTTTAAATGTAAACAAAAACAAGTGGGGAAGTGTTGCAAAGAGCTGTCTTTCGTAAAATTTTAGTATTTGCTTAAAAATGAGTAGCAAATGCTTATAAGCAAAATAAAACTTTTATTCACTCAATATGAAGCAAATGCTTTTAGCATTTGCTTATGCTTTTAGAAAATGCTTTTGCTTTTACTGTTTGCTTTAAGCATTTGCTTAATTTTCATTCGCTCGACCCAATGTTCTAATATTCCTTAAAATCATTTGACTCACTTTAAAAGTATTCATAGACATTATTTAGGCATGAATCCTTTTGTACCCTTTATCTTTGCACTACGGCGTGCCACGACGTGAATTTTTCTTCCATTAATATTTACGTGGCTATCTCCCTTCGAAGAAGACAACAATTAAGAAATTTAGCTTTGTTGGCGCCTGTAAAATGGTAATCTAAACCGATAAATTTTGCGATTAAAGGAAAATTTCGAGAGATTTAGCATGTAATACGACAAAACATGAATAGAATTAAAATATGCAGTTATCAGTAATGAGGTCAGGCTCAACTCTGTGGAATTTACTCATATTGAAGAAAGAACTTTGTTATTTCCACAAATTAATTTTAATTGCCGACATCTTCCTAAACAATTTAGAAGTTAACCCTTTTAATTCTGGCCATCTTTTATTAACTTATTTCGAATTTGGGGTAGGTATGTGGATGACATTTTGTGTGTCTGGAGTGGTACGAATGACCAACTTTCTGAATTTTAACCCTTTAAATTCCCACCATCCTTCCATTTCTTTTACGGTCGAATCTGAAACCAATGGTTTGCTTCACTTTTTAGATCTCACTTTGTTTCTGCTGAACAACACACCTACCTTTGCGATTTTCTGTAAACCCGCTTACACAGATCAGGTTATTCCCAATCACTCTTCCCATCATTTGTCTCACAAACACACTTCTTTTTATTCTATGCTTCACCGCCTTCTTAGTATACCCCTTTCTAAACCCAATTTCCTTATAGAACTTAACACCATTAAACAGAGCGCTATCAATAATGGCTGCCAAACTGGTTTAATCGCTAAAATTATCTCCAAAAAACGTTTTCTTATTGCCTCCCAAAAAATCGTTTCTTTTCCGCCCAAGCCTCATAGTTGGCGCAGGCTCCCATTTTTAGGAAACATTTCTTATAAATTGTCCAATCTTATTCCCAAACTCAAACTTAAACCTGCTTTCTACTCCCCAGTTACTTTTTCCAAATTATTCCTTAATGCTAAAGACCTGATACAGTTGTCATTAAGAAGTGGTGTATATAAACTTGCTTGTGATGATTGCGGAGCGGTCTACATCGGCCAAACGGGGAGGAGTTTTGACAAGAGGATTAAGGAACATAAGCGATACTTCCGTTTAAATAATTTGAATTCTCAATTTGCGAAACATCTTTTAAACCTCAATCATCATAGTTCCTTCAACCCTAAATTCCTCCATTTTGAAATTTAAGGTCGCAAATTAGATGCTCTCGAACAGCTAGAGATAATTATTTGTGAAGACTCGCCCCTCTTAAATGAATACCTTTTCCACAATCATTCTCCTCTATTTAGCTTACCGAACATTTTGTAAATACTTTGTATCAACATTGTTGTCTTTGGCCCCCTTTTACAAAGTTTTTGTAGCATTTTGCTACTATGTTGCTTTCGCCTTCCATTCCCACCCCTCCCTTTCCCACCCCTTCCTTTCCCAACCTCTTATTCAATTACCTTCCATTCGTTTTCTTTGTAACCCCTTCTGTCTCCCTCTCCCCCCCCCCTCATTTTACCCTATATATATATGGTACGATTTATATTTTATCACCTGATGATGCTACGATCGTAGTGAAACCGGTCATTTTTTAAATTAAAAATTTATGGAAATAAGTCTTTCGTGCGTGATCTTAAGTTAATATTTAGGTATATTTATATCCACATCAGTGTAGGGCTGCATGGCATTTTGGGGTTTCACCACACCATTTCCAATACATTCTTATGGAAATAGTATTTTGTTGACCCCATGGGGTATAAGAGACCCCACGTTCTGCAAACGTAGAACAAGTTCTTCCTTTGGTCTATAGGATGGCCTATGAAACTTTTGAATTCGATTGCTTCAACGGTATAAAAACGTATAAAAACATACATACATGCACGCACGCGCACACACACACATACACTCTTAAAATATTTATAAGATTGATGAAAAATCTAAGTTACGTGCAATGTCGGATCCAGGACAAAATGTCCTCGGACATAATGTCCCGGGCTAAATGCCCCCGGACTAATGTTCCGAAACGCAAAGTAGGACAAAAATGACGGGACATAAATTTAAATATTCTTGAGTTAAATCAAAATGTACTCTTTCTTACGTATAACAGGAATGAGACAAAAATAGAAGTTCGGGTTTTAACAACAATATGGTTTCCAAGGCAGAAAACGGTTAAAAGACAATTTTTGCCAAAATATGTGATTTAAACGATAAATTTGAGTGATTTCGAATTTATGACAACATTCGATGACAAGAATAAGAATCTTTAACCATTCTTCTTTAAAGCAGTTTCTGTCCGAAGATCGATGGTCAGTTTCTTCTAATTTTAATTTGCAAGAAAATGAAAGTCTGCACGTCGAACAGTCGGTTTTACGTGTTATCTTACGGGAAACAGAAATTATAACCCGGAGTCGAATCCGTGTCCTTTTCGGAGATCATTTTATCGTCATTAACGTAAATTCGTGACTGAAGCATTCCTGCTAAATTTCAAATGTTTGTTAAAAGCACATTATATGTAGAAACGTCTATATGGAGGAAAATGTTACTGATTTACTTTTTCAGAACAAAATAAATACAGAAAACTGTTAAAGGCGTTATAATTAATTATCTGACTGAATTTGAACAGTATATCAACATCTGAGAGGGAACAATTGTTATTTATTCAGGTGCGTGGGGACATTTTGTCCTACTTTGCGTTTGGGGACATTTAGTCCGGCGGCATTTTGTCCGGGGACATTGTGTCCGAGACATTGTCCGGGGACATTTTTTCCAGGGTCATTTTGTCCGGTTCCCGTGCAATGTCACTTCAGCATTACTGAAAAGAAGAAGCACATAAGGTTTTAGGCTAAAATCGACACTTGGTGAGGCCTTCTTTTCGACGAGGACACCTCATGCGCCTGCGCATAAATCCGTCTCTGAACAAGTGCCAAAATTTGAGACCCCCTTGAGCATGAGGCCCAGGCCAAATGGTCCTCCTGGCTTCCCTCTTGTAGGGCCTGCCTATGGATGCAAAAAATGGACCATGAACGCCATAATAGTCCACCGCCTGCAAACAACACAGGAGTATGGAGAGATGTATGCTTGGGATCACCCGAGAAGACCGCAAAAGAACGACTGGGTAATAAAGAAAAAGGGAGTCTGTGAAGTAATTAGAAAAGTAAAAGCGCTTAAGTGGCAATGGGTGGATCATATTTCTAGGAGAAATTATATCGGCGTTGGAAGACTAGTGTCATCGAATGGATCCCAAGAAACATCAAGAGACTGAAAAGAAGACCGAAAGAGATGGGACAGAGAACTTTAGAAGTTCTTAGGACCAACTTGGAAGAGGGATGCAGGTGATAGGGAAAATATATGGAAGTATGGAGGAGACCTTCGTCCATCAATGGATTGAAAAGTTCTGATTATATATATATATATATATATATATATATATATATATATAGTCAATTTTTAAATTAGGCTAAAATACATGTCTTCTGCAGAGATTAACAAGGTACTAACAATAAGAGATGTTTTAAAAAATGGCCTTACAGTTTATCTCTTACTAATCGTTTATGTGAACTAAAGCGTAAATTTTATTATTAGCATTTTAAATACATAAAATATGAATGAATTACGTATTTTGTACTTTGACTTCAAACTTCGCGCCCACTCCAAATATACAAGAGATTCTCCATTTTGCCGCTTGGTTCGCGAACAGTCAATCAGATGTTAGCGCCATCCTGTGAAGAATTACAGAACTTGGTAACCGTAGCAGTTATTTCACGATGATACCAAAAACGAAAAAATTTAAAAATGAATCATCTGTCTATTCTTTTGGTTTCTTTGTTCGAAAGACTAAGTTTTACTTTTATATTAAAGGATAAAGGTTACGTAATAAAACGCTTAATTAATTTGACGCAATTTTCTTACAAATAGAATTATTATTTTAACAAGTCTGCTCGTTGCAGCTTTGTTTACAATTTTGATGTAACGGTGAAAGCAGAGAGGAAAAAAGGACTAAAAAACATTTATTTTTACAGATATTATTTACTTTTTCAGAAATAAAATTAAAAGTACCTAATCATTGTATTTTTTATATTAAAATGATCGAACCATGTTATAAAATCGCAATGAAAATAATTTTCTCTTTCTTTTCGTTTTCTAATTTCAAAGTATAAAATTCGATTTGTTAATTCTATCTCTATTTATCTATCTTTTCCCCTTCCCCCTTCCATTTAAAAGCATAGTATTCGTTTCGACGGTACCAGAATTTTATCATCGTTAAATATACTGAAAAATTCTCGTTTTTTCCTGACAATATCGTCTTTAAATAATGCGGCATACACTAGAAAATTATCGAGCCCATCTTATGACCGTAAACGATTCAAGAATTAGCACTTCAATATCGAAAAGTTGATAAAGTAAGCAATGCAGCCGCCTTCAGAAGTGATAGTAAGTAGATTCTAAGAAGAACCGTGAATCCCCAATTGAGACAGCTGCTTTATAGCCAAAATGCGCGTCTAGTTTTCCATAGCCTTGTTATGGATAATGGCAGAGCCGGGAAAAGGGCTCGGCTAGCGAGGCGCCCGCCTAGGGAGCAGCACGCTTAGGAGCGTGAAAACCGACAATTCGAACTTTTAAGTTTGTCGTTTAATACTATAATATATACTAGAGAGCCTGATACATGATTCGCATGTATATCAGTTTTCATTTGGTCACTTATAACAAAAAACATTGTTGTTCATCATCGGCTATTAAATTTTAAAATTGTAAAGCCAGCAAAACTTTAAAAAAACGTTTATTTCACAATAAATCATCATTTAACTATAATTCAAAATGAAATTTAAAAGTTACAATTAATTCTCAAAGATTAAGGAATATAAGCATAAATTATTTAATAAGATAACAAAATTAACGTATCGATTGACACAAAACAGCTTAAAGGTAGAATTATTGAAATAAAATTTAACGTATTTTCACATCCCTTTAAATCGTAAATTACTGAAAATCTCCCTGCCCAACCGTATATCTGTCATTATCTTATTATTAGATGTTTCACCCTGTCGAAATGTACCTCGATTTGAATTTTTAAAGACTTCAATTTAATTTATACACGGTATAAAATTGTGTAATTAAAAATCCTCAAACTAATTTATAATGTTTTAAATAACCTTTTTGGAGTAAAAATATTTCAAAATGAATCTTGCAGGAATAATTATATAATATTTTTAAGGGAAATTGCCATTTCATAAATAAAAAAGGAACTCGTCTTAATTTAGGCCAGAATTTCTCTTCAATAAACGTAAACTTTGATGTTTAAAACATATTTTTGAACGAATGGAGGCGCTATGTTGTGAAGTCCAAGTTCGTTCTATTCTATTCAATCTATCTCTTTTCTAATGAATATGTTAACCTTAAATAATGAATATGTACTAAATTGCAAATATGAAACGTCTTATTATCCCCATTAGTTGGCATTTATTCTAAAAAGTTACTATTTATGTGTTTGCCGATTTGGTGTGCTCTTAGTTCTATCGAGAAATACCAGAGGAGATAAATTAGCAACGAACGGATATTAGGAAAATTAAACATTACGGAAGAGAAAAAGAAGAAAATACATAACTTATATAGAAGTTCTCATAAAAACGAATGTAGATAATCGTTCATACTAATGCTAACTAAATAAATCGTACTTTTTTATACTCGTTGCTACGAATGACAATAATAGTTTTTTTTATAGTTTTTGCTACAATAAAAGTTCTGGCGGGTTATGAATGTATTGTTTTATTAATCTTTCAAATAAGAACACGTACAATTAATCGTTCTTTTTATGTAAACATATAATATAACCAAGATATGTAACCAAAAACGCCCCGATCTCTGATTGGCTGGCCAGTCAACCAATAAAAACCTGCCACAAAGTTCGCCTAAGATTACGGTAATATAATGTACGATTTTACTATATTTCTGCATTGTAAATAAACTATTTTTTGAGAGGTAAAATTGGTTATTATATATCTGCATCAGAAGGGGGCGTAATTTTCAGACATTGCCTAGGGCGCAAAAATACCTTGTCCCAGTATATTGCAGATACCCAAGATGAATGAATATTTACAGTATTTTTCAACCGGTGTTCCGCGGAACACTGGTGCTCCGCTGGCATTGCCTAAGTGTTCCGCGAAATATTCCACCGAAAATAATTTTTCTATAAATTTACATTTCTTTGTGAATTTAAAAATAAAAAGTATTTTTATTTTGCTCTCACACCGTAAGTCGTATATCGGGGAAGCAGAAAGTAGCAGGTTAAAACTAATAACCTGCTGCAGTACGCATGCGCGTTCCCACAGCCATGGTAAATACACGTATATGCGTATGTATATAGGTGTTCCGCCAATATATGCGTACGTGTATAGGTGTTACTCCAATTTTTCCTCCATCCAAAGTGTTCCGCCACTCAAATAAAGTTGAAAAACATGGACTTAATGTTTCAATTTAATTATGTTGAGGTGGTTATCCTCGAAATGTGGCACGGTTTACATTTTCGACTGAATCGTGCGTTTGAAAAAAAAACACTTACGACTCGCATTTCACCCATTCTCTAGATCGCCGTTCACTCCGCGACCACCTCGCTCTCGAAAGGGATCCAATCCACGCGGAAACGGGCGATAAATCAACGCAGACCAACGTACCCCGGTTCAGCGTAGCAGTGCAGGCCGCGGAGGAGGGAAGCACTGTGGATGAGAGAGGACGGGGCGGAAAGTGGATGGAGAGAGACGAGTGGAGAGTTGGGAAGAGGGGAGGGGAGGAAGGGAGGGAAAGAGACGCCTCACGGATGGGAGTTTGGAATCCGGGGGAATGCTTGGGCTGTGTTTGTTCGGGGAGAGGGAGGGAAGGGGGAGAGAAGAGAGGAGGAAATGTCAGGGAGGTTGGAGGGGGAGGAAGTGGGTGTGGAGTAGAGGGAGAGGAGACGGCGAGGGGAGGGTGCCCGGCGGAGGGTGGCTGCGCGGTGGAGAGCAAGGGCGAGGAGGGCGTGGTGGAGAAGGGCAAGGTGCGAGATGGCATCCTCGAGGAACATTCTGACCTGCCGCCTCAGTGGCTGCTAGCCGCCGCACTAGAAGTGAATGAGAGGTTGGTAGTTGCCTTGAAGAGCTTAATTGTGGACGGGTATGATGAACTGCGGATACAATTTTATGAACAAGCGCTCAAAATTTTTAGCAATAATCACGCAACAATCACGCACTCGGGCGCGTGCGGAATATGCACTACTAAAAAAAAGTTCAAGCGCGTAGCAAGGAGTTGAGTTGAATTGGCTTCTCTAAAGGAAATGTTCTCTGCCTCTGACCTCCTTCAAATTTCGCCCGCCGCTCGAAAGGGCAGCAGGCACGAATCCTGTGAAAGTAGAATTTTTTTCAAGGTAGCTCGGCCCTCTGTGTGGTTTGAGGAGACCGCGCAAAGACAGCCTTCCGTCAAAGCCGTTAAGCCGTTGGCCCCGTTGGTGCTCTTCGTTAAGAGTAGGCTAATGCCGGCGCCGGGTTTCTCTCCTGCCTTTTGAGTGTGTTCGGTGTGAAAGGAGCTACGACTATAATAATCCAAGAGGTTGATTATCCAAAAATTCACACACACACTTCCTTCTTCAAATTTGAAAATACTCTTTGAGTTTTGCCGAAAAGATGTTTGAAAATTAAGAAATTTACAGTGATAACAACGAGATATTTCATGGTATTGCTTTTCCAACTTTCTGAAGTTTAACTTTAAATTTTTTAATTAAAGTGTATGCGTGGAAAACTAAATTCGGCACGCAGAAGAATAACGCTTTTGAAGCGGGGACTCGTTTTTAACCGATTCATTGATAGAATATGAATAATCAGAAATATTAATCACTAGCTTAAACGCTCGTCATTTGACGGTGCAAAAAATAGAACAAGTAGAGGATGACGCGTGAATCGCGCACAGGCGAAGCCTCTATTTAGTACTATATTCCTATGCTGCGTCAATATTGCTGTACAGAGGTACTCTGAACTACGAAATAAATGATAATGAATACTAATTTTAGTGCTTCGTTTTTTATTAAATCGCTTATGTTTTTCACTTTGCCCGTCCGTCCGTGAGAAAACATTTTGAAGCAACTAGATGAGCTTTGAATCTGAGAATTCCAGGATAGTTTCGGCTGGTGACAGCTATGAACGCTGTGGGGTTAGTTCGTCCGTCCGTTTGCATTTTAGCAGGATTTTAAAAAAACCTTATGAACTATTTATACGGGTGCCTTACTATGGTCAAGTTTCGTTTTGTTTACATTGTTATAACAATAAAAGTGAAGCGTAAATACGTTCAATTTTCTTTGTAAATGGGATAAAGATCATATTACAACTGCTTAACGGCAGTGAGGTATGATTTACATAACAGGGAGAGAAAGGAGGTCGAAGATTCCGAATATTTACGTAAACATTCTTTTTAAAAAATCTGATGTGGCCACCACATGACTTTCTCCATACCTGTTATATTTCTGAAAATCCCAAATAAGACGTAACTAAGCGTCAAGTGTTTACAATAGTCGCCGGTAGGTGGAGTGGTTGTGGCAGCTAAAAAATTTATTTTTTAATATATCTCTTAAACAATGCATTATATAGGAAAATGTTTCGAACAAAGATTGTAGAAAATTAAATTACCTACAACTTTTATTCCAATACGTTTTTACATATGTGTATAAAATATTAAAGCAAATGTTTGAAAATAACGGAAGTGACAAGAGTAAACACCCACTTCCGGATGACTGATTTTTACCAAAAACTAATCAACTCTTTTGACTTCCATAAAAATGTTAAGTGAAAAATTTCGCATTAACTTGATTAATAGTTTTTGAGTTAGAACACCCATAAAAAACTGTCACACACACACAGACATCATCGAGAAAATGATCAAAACATGTTCAGAGGACCTCAAAACGTGTATTTCCGTTGAAATCTCGAAATCGTTTTTTTTCATGAAAACAATACTTTCCCCTATACTACGTATGGGGAAAGTAAAAAGCGCTTTTGAAATCTGTTTTTTGCAGTTCTTTCCTAACTTTTTGCTTTAGAGTATGCTGAGAAATTATTTAAAATTAAGAATGTTGCCATCCTCAGAAAATTAAAAAAAATGAAAATTGAGGAATTTATATATATTTGGATTTATTTTCCAGGAATAAAACAATTAATGCTTGACTACCTTTTCATATTGCAGCTTATTCCATGACGAAAAAAGTGAATCTTGTTTGAATCACAAGAGGAATATGTCAATCGCAGTAAGTAGTTTCTTAGCGGAAGGAATTCTGTTCCCGAAATGGTGTTCACTCTGCATCTGCCAATTAAAGATCAACGGAAATTCATATATTCCCTGTATGATTCCTCGTGAATTAAGGAGGCATTTATGAGACGACAAGAGTGGATGAAAGGGGTTTTCAATAAAGATATTAAACAGAGGCAACTTTGACAAGGAGTGTAGCATTACGTGGGTGTGAGACACGAACTACGAGGAAAGATGTGAAGGGAATGGAGGTTTTTGAGACGTGGAATTGGCGTATACGAGAAAACTAGTTGAACTCGGGAGACAAAATGGACCTTGAAATTTGCGAATTTTGAAACTCTTTCTACCAATGAAGTTTTATATCGCGAGCAATTTCGTATGCCAAAATGATTAAATGCGCAAACTTCTATATAAGATTCGGTTGATCAGTCTAAATCATTCAACAGCATTAATCCCCTTCTGATATATTTTTTTCGCCTAGAGAAAAAACAGGAAGAAGACTCAGGTTCAAAATCTGTGCCATTTGAAAGAAGAATGTCAGCGCCTTGCAGCGGATAAAGACGAAACGAACAAGTTCCAGAGAGAGACTATAGAGGCGCTGAGGCGACTCGTCGGCACCGTTGACCGAAGAATGCGAATCCTGGAAAAGGCGATCGCGGAACACAGTTTCAGCAACGGGGAAAAGGTCCTGTCACTCTTGAGGGAAACGATGGACGATCTAATTGGGACTTTTCAGAGTGGGTACCCTAAGATTGAGCTCCAGGTTGTGACGAGGGGAAAGGAGACGGGGGATGGTGGATCCGATGCGAGGAGGGGAGGTAAGAGGGAAGAGGATGGAGAGAAGGGAGGAAAGGAGGGGAGTTGGAAGAGTTGTTCGTCGCAGACCGACGTCATTCGAGATATGCCATGCCCCCATGAAGAAGTTATCGAACAGGTTTCAAAGAAAATATCTTCATTCATTTTATGCATAATGATTTACTAGCGCCATAATATCATACTGCTAGAGCTATCGGTGGCATGATATTACTCGCTGATATAATATATCTGACAAATACGCTTATTTAGGCTGTGGTAGAAAAAAACTACATTCAATTAAAAATCCCTTAATTTTCTGACAATGAATGCGAAATACAACGATCCAATTTTGGTGTTCCTTATCATTTTACATTTTTCATGAATTTTCCTTATTTCCTTAGAGCCTGGTAATGTAACGAGAATTAGTATATGAGTCAAACTGTAGTGTTTTTAACTTCTCTTTTCTCGGTCATTTACTTTAGTAAACATAAAAAAGCCAGAACCAAGAACAGACAGAATGAAAACAAGTAACACCAGACATTAATTTTCCAATGATAAAGTGAATTAGGTTAAAAAAGTGAAAGAATCCTCTTGACTCATTCTACGTATGAAATTAGTACGCCAATCGCGTATTTTAAATTTATATCTACATCAAAAATATAAAAAAATAACGTTTCCAAATGTTTCCTCGCTCGTTGCGAACAAAGTTAATGCCCGCGGTTTTGCATAAATATTTGTAATGAAATAGGAAAAAAAATGCACGTGGGATAAGTTTTAATTCATCCCCCTCCAACTGGGCATACGCTCTTATCTAGCTATCAATTTTTTCCTCTTTTAACTAAGAAAATTTTTCCGACCGCTGTCTTCCCTTCATTTTCCCAGTTAACCTTTGCGTTTCGTCTCAAGAGCGTATCTCCACGCATGCATGTACCTCCGTTTGATTCGACATCCAAGCGACCCGCGTGTCATGATGCAGTTATTTTAAGTATAAACTAGAAATTACATACCTTATGAATGCTGTGTAGCTCCCGTGGATAATGAAGGATTGTGTAAATCGTTAGGAAAAATCACGCTCTTTTAGGCACGATAAAATAATCTCCATTGCAGTTAAAATGCCATAAGTGAAAATGCACGGCAAAAACAGATAACTGTATTCGGAAATGCGACAAGGCTTTTCTAGTAGGATTAGCAGCTAACTAAGTCATAAGAACGGTAAACCAAAATTAACGGCACAATATACATTGCACAAACTTTCTCATATACGTATATACGTTTGGTCGACTGTGTACGCTTATAAAAGAAAATCGCTTATAAATCAAAGTTAACCGTATTTTAGCGTATATTTTAATGCCACTGGTCGATATTTAGTAATTTTTGGGAACATATGGCATAGTTAGTATTATTTGTGACATCAGGCTGTACGATTGGATGAATTTTAATCAAAATCCTTATAGCCATTTTTGAGTAAATCGAAGTGTTTCAAAATATCCAAGAATAAAGTACCCTTAATTGTTGCGCAATATCGTTCATCTCCTCAGAGTGTTTATTATGAATGATATTATCCACAAATATGATTTCAATCGATTTAGTTTAACCGTTTAGGATGTTATATGATTTTGAGTGGATCGCGGCGGATGCGTGAAGTCATAGGGCTTAGGTAAGGTAGCTTAGCGTAAATTGTAATGTCTCTGGACGCCATATAGTTGTTTTAAAGGATATATGGCTTAGGTAATATTATTTATGACATCAGGTTCTACAAATGAATTGATTTTGATTAAATTCTCTTGAGCCATTGATGAGTAAATAAAATATTTCTAAAAATTGACATTCATTTTTGTGCAATATCATTTTTATGAAAAAATGGTCTGAATAATATGATATATTGCACAAATATGAGATATCATTCAATTTTATTTACGCGTTTGGGCTCTAGAACAGCGAACAGACCGACAGAAGGCATGGTGAAAACCACTTTTATGGAATCAGGGACACCTAAAACGTGTATTTCCATCAAAATCTCGAAGTCGAATTTTTTCACGATTATAATACTTTCTCAATATACTACGTATAAAAGAAAAGAGAAAAGGATCGACAACAACGCCATTAATTCACATTCTGGTGATGTGATCTACTGAAATTAGATGGCCGCAATGAGGCTGAAAGCGGATGAATACGAGGCCTCAGAGAGGGCAATGAGGTCAAAGGTCGTGTCCTTGGAGACGCGGGAGAATAAGACTCGCGAGGAAATGGACGAACTGAGGGCGTGGTCACAGAAGCTGCAGGAGCAGGGCGAGGAGAGGCTGAGGAGGTCGGAGGTGGAGAGCCGCGAGGAAGAGGCTGAATCGGACTTAAGAGTGACCCGCCTTCGACCACCAGAATGCCGCTTAAAAGAGATGGAGAGGAACCTAAACATGCAGAGCATGAAGATGAGACTTCAATCCCTCGTCCAGCGCGTATCCTCGTTGGAGGAAGCGCTCAAGAAAGAGAGGCGGGAAGCGGAGGCACTGCAGAAAACCAACCAAAACTTAAAGAACAGGTACGCACCGATTAATTTTTATAGCAGCAACGTAAAAGTGCCAATCCGATATGTTCCCGTCAATTTTCGGGCGCTAGCTTAAATAATCCCGAACGCATCGAATCATTTGAAACCAAAATACGGAGGTACAGTCAAGGGATTCCGCCTTTGTATTTTAGATGCTTGAAAGAGATATATCAGGGGTGGACAAACCGCGGATCGCGAGCCGCATGCGGCTCTTATAACTTATCGTGTGGCCCTTATTGATCTAAAATCAGAGGGCGTATCACTTCAGAATTCAATAATGCTGTGCGACTAACATAAGATGTTTTGGGGATGCTTAAGGGGTATGCATTCTGTCAGTATTGCTTCGAATACAAGTTATGTTTACTTTTAATACATCTTCATCCGCAGAACGCGTCTTGCGGCTCTCAAACATAAGAAGATTATCTCATATGCGACTCTGAGGTTAAGCACATTTGGCCACCCCTGAGATATATTAAGGGCAAATAAGTGAAGCACGTGAAAAGCCATTACCTTAAAATTTATTCCATTTTTATATTTTGACTCGTGGGATAATAAAAAAATGGATTTCCATTAAGATGCCATAGTTGTTGGAACGTTAGCTTCGCTAGAGGTTCGATTCAGCACCTATGCTGCGAGCTTTGCATTAGATTGCTCCAAACAAATCCATAACTATAATTAAACGAATAGTTTTAGACGAGTCCAACTCATGACTTATGTCGATTAATAAAAGGAAGTATTTCAGAAAGGTGCAAAATTTAAGGAAAACGATTCATTTAACCTATAACTGAAAATGAATTTATTTTGTTCAATTGTTATTTCTCAAATGTATAACTACTAAAATGTCCCCATGCGGCAAATAAAATAAATTGCATAGTATGCCTTCTATTGATTTTTAGTCTACTTTCCAAAAAAAAATGGTAAGTAGTCTTATGAGATCACCTCGCCGTCCGTAATTTATATTCCGAATTTACAGGTCCCGAGTTCGAGTCCAGGTGAGTTCTTTCCCCATTTGATCTACATGGTTAATCTAAAATCCGTCGCGCAGAGTGTTTTTTTGCATTTAAAAATATTTTAGAATTATGATATCGGAGTGGGATTTGTACTGTTCTAAGGAAAACAAAGTGAAGATTATTATCACACAATTTTGATTTTCGATCGTGTTTTTTTGAATTTCTCTCGAAAACTTTCGTTTTGGCGTTTTGAAATGCATTTTTTCGATTTGTTGCTATGGTGATAATTATTGCCGAACTCGGCTGGAACATAGCCGAGTGCACATTCCAGCCGTGTTTCTATTCATAGCTATCAAGGTAAAAAGATAACCCAAAGGTCGCAGGCACGATTCCCGCCTAGGACATGGATGTTGTGACTGTCTAAGAATTTTTCTGAATAGACTATTCAACGGTGCAAAATGACCTTAGCCATCGATGCACCTAAAAATAAAAATTACAGCTACTACTAACACGAAAATCTGTTAATTTTGAAGGCGGTATTTATATATTAAAATTGTATTGAAAATAAAGTAGGCGGATTAGTTCTTTCCAGAACTACTTGTTTAATATTCCATCAGATGGAAACATGGAGAAATCTTCCTTTTTAGGCCGAAAAAATCCAGAGTCGACCGCATCTTAAAAGAAAAGAACTTAAAAATAAGATTAATTTAGAATAAAATAAAAAACTAGAGCTATGTATGGCAATTTTGGAAAATCTTTAAAACAGTTTTTTTAACGCAGACTAAATCGCAGTGAGGCTGGAAATCTCCACAAACAAGCCATAATCAATAAGTACAAGAACCAGAACAAGGACCTTCAAAGTCTCAAGTCCGAAGCAGATGAGCGCATGAGATTACAGGAATCGGAGGTGCGTTTTCTCAAAGAATCTCTACTCAACTTGAAGAACCAGGTAATTTTAACGTGAGCACAATTTTTTAAGAACATATTTCGGCCCTACGAGCATGATCAAAGGCATTTTCATCCATTCACATAGGTTACGGCTCAAAAAGTCTCCCTCTCTGCTTCCGAGGAAGAAAAACGGTCGATCAAGAAGGAGCTGCATTCTTTGGAAAATGTGATGAACGGGAAGGTAATTATCCCCTCTACAAACCGAAAAAATATGGTAAAAAATTAACAACTGACGGTTATTGAGCGATAAAACACGCGGTAATTTTAATCCATTTATTAGTGCGAGCCAGTCCCAGGTTGCTCTAAAATGTTGCTTTGGCGATATAAATGTCCCTTCTGGCCCCCAGGATTTTCTTAGATCCAGTGGTGGATCCACGGGGGAGGAGGGGGGCCGATCGCCCTCCCCTTGGACGACCCCACTGCCCTCCACTGGGTGCATTTTAAAATTCATTCCGCGCAACATTCCTTGTTTCTACACCGAATATTAAGTCTGTATGACAAGGAAAAGAAATATTTTGAGGGTGGTAGGGATTTTCAAAATGTATGGTCGTCGGCAGAAGCGGAATCAAGAAGGGGTAGGGGCAATTGGGGCGATCCCCCCTTGGGAAGTTTCTGGATCCGCTCCTGCTTAGATCGGCTCAATTTGTGAGACATTCCATATGCCACACGAATGAGAGGCGACTCCAAATGGTAAATTTTACTTTCAACTGTGATTTCATCTAATCAAATCGAACGGTTGGAACGCTATTTGAGAATATGCGGGAATATGAACGACAGATGGGCAAACTGGCAAGCCGTGCCTCTCCAGTAACCATGAAAAGGTTGTTGGAATCAGCTATCGGTGAATCGCCACTGACGACGTCTGATTTTTAGCCGAAGTGTGCACCTGGTTTTCCCAACAAATTACAAATTCTTGTCCAATTTGATTTCAGCCTTAAGGGGATATCGATAATTCTCTGTCGAATCGGATGAAAAGCGGAGACTTACACGCTTGTTCTTTGATTCAGGTTTCGTCGTTGAATTCTGAGTTGAAGTTAATGAAGGAAACAATGATCAAGGAAGAAGCCGATGCTAAGATGAAGTTGGAGGAGATGGAACGAGGATTTCAGATGACTCGGGACGAATACGAAGAGGCTATCGCCGAAAGGGATAAGAAGATAGAGGAATACTGCGTATCACTCCGCGTGAGTAGCCGTATGAGCTAATTGGAGGTAAAAATTGATCGAAAATATTATATTTCAAAATGGAGATAGATATAGATTATTATTTGTTTATAATAGGGCAACATTGAGACTAGGCAGTGGGAGAGAAAGAGAAAAGACAATGTTAATTACTAGCGGGAATTCCAACAAATATCCCGTTCCTTTGTAAAGCAAATTTTGATATCAATTCAAGGGATTTAGAGAGATCTCATAATCTTTGTCTTTTTGTTTATAAAGATCTAACGAAATCTTTGTTCCGATGTTGGACCTAAAATATCTCAATCCTCATTTCAAAATTTCGTCTTTACTCCTTTCCCCGTTCAATATTTTGCCAGTATATTTTAGTGAAGATAAGATTTTCTCTTTATGTTCATTTGAAAAATCTCGTTTCTTTGGGCAAAGCATATTCGAAGAGAATATGCTTAAAACTTGAAAAAGAGAGTCCCATGTCATTTGAATTATAGGCTAAAATAACAATCTCAAATTCAATAATTAATAACAGAGGTCTCCAAACTAGGATCTGCGCAGTGATTTCATCCCTCATAAATTCCTTTAATACATGCACATTCGTATCTGTCCAACCGGGGAGTGTCATTCTAAATTATTATTAAAACCCAAATGATAGATTTTGAATATGTGAATGCAATCCTCTCAATATAATCTTAAAACCAGCTCCATGATTTTTTCACACGACCCAAACAATCATTTGAGGAGTCGTATGTGACCCGCTCAGAGAAATCTAAAGCCTCATTTGAAACTATAGTAAAAATTTTGGTGTTCCATGATTTATGGTGATGCTTTAATAATCTTTACTCGAATTTACCAGTTGTAATAATTTTTGTGGGACTTTTTAATCTTCTTTGGACCCAAAGTGGCATGTCTTCCCACGCCTTGTAGCAACAAATTTTTAAACGTCTAAAAAGCGACCAAATCCTTATTAAAATCAGTTTATATAGCCCCAAACGGCTCTAAGTTTCATTATGTCGTTAAATTATAACACACTCTCTCTATGCAGTGTCAGAAGTAGTAATTTCTTCTTAACCTGAGCTAAATAATTTCATCGATATTTTCCCTTAGCAATTCGAATTTCACCCTGTTAGATCGAGGAATCGCCTGCTTCCACAAATAAATAGCCTTGCGCCCACATTAAAGAATCTCCCATTTATTTAGAATGAGATATTTTGCACGGTTGGAGGTCAGATGGTTAGATGCGCTAGACGCCGGAGCGAACAGGACGATGGTTGAAACCAGCGGCGCGGGTCGTGAGTCAATCAGGAAAATGAGGGAAGCTGCTAATATATCTGGTGGTTCCAGTGGAAGTGCGAGTTAGCTAGAGAGCTGAATGAGATTTGATGCGACGCTAGATTTCAGAAGAACAATACGCGTGGAAAATGTTATCTTCCGTTAACTCGATAATCACTTAAAATTAGCACAAGAACAAGGAGTTTAATGTTCTTGAAACCCTAAAAGATACACATGGTATAGGAGATGGGATGATACAAATCAGTAAAAGATAAAAAATATTTTGGAGATGAGAAATAACTTCGCAAAAAATGAAATGTCCAACTTACGCACTGGGCTTGTTAAACTATGGAGTGTGGATTGGTATTGCACGCCGGTCGAGTAAAGGGAGCCCTTTCCGCCTCGCTACGATTAACCAAACAATGGTAGTGTGACCAATAAAAAGTCGCTAAATAATGGGACTGAAAATTTTGCCCATCCATTTTGAGATAGTCTCATAAAAAGACGGACGATCTCAGTCAGACCGTTACGAAAATATTCCGAAGATATATAGGTATTCAGCGTAAATAGGACCGCAGCATTTCATCAAAGCCGAGAAACAAACCTTTTACTGAAAGTTGTATGGTCTTAAGTAAATGCCGTCACTAAAAGGCCAAATGTTTCATTTTGAGGCTCAAAAACAGATGTAACAAGTAGGGAAAGGTGTACTCCATGTCGGAGTACACAGTTTCCAAATACGTTTTTTGAGATCGACAAATTTTAGTAAAACAGCCCAATACCAAATTCCATAAACATACGCCCTGCGATTCCCGAGTTGAAAAATAGGCAAGTTGTAAAATATGTGTAGGCCTTCATGTAAAGTGGTCGTTACTGTAGTCCGATTTAACCAAAATTGGAATCGGTCGACAAATTTTAGCAAAACTTCCCAATTCCAAATATCATCAAAATACGACCAGCGGTTCCCGAGTTGAAAAAGAGACACGTAAAATAATGTAGGTCTTTATGTAAAGTGGTCGTTATTGTAGCCCGATTTTAATCAAAATTGGAATCGGTCGATCAATTTTAGGAAATCTTCCCAATACCAAATTTAATCAAAATAGGTCCAGCGATTCCCGAGTTGTAAAATTTTTAATTAACATTTTTTGGAATGAACAAAAGAACATCGAAAATCGTATAATTACGTAAGTATGTTAATTTCAATTTCTTTAATTTTATCGTAAACCTTTCGTTTTATGGGAAAAAATTATTTGACAAAAAGTTTTTTATTTAACTTTTGTTCTAAATATTTTTCTCTCAGATGAGTTTTAGCAAAACTCCCAAATACCGAATTTCATCGAAGTACGTCCAGCGGTTCCCAAATTTAAACATGCGGACGGACGGACGGAAACGACCTTCCATGTATGCGTTCACTTTATGCAAAGAACGCATAAAAATAATAATATATCACTATGCATCAAACCGATTAATGAACTAATTTACGTACTAAGAGAAAGGAAACTATCTAACGAAAATTTCCTCTTGATAGTGAAAGGGAAATCCGTTTTCATAATATTTATTTTACAACAAAACAAATATAAAATAGAAAACCGATGTCTTAATTTCATCTGTAGAATTATAAGCATGTACTTGAAAATTACATTAAGGAAAGACAAACAAAATTTTTTCAACAATTTTCTAGGGTATTACCATAACTTTATAAATTCGTTTGGGATATTCAAGAGTGTTTATAACCATTCTTGCCAAAGGTTAAATAAAAAATATTGGGATTTCATTTCTAAAGGCTGAAATTCCAAAATTTACGTAAAAACGTTATAAATGAAGTGTCGGAGAGTTACGTTTTTGAAGAAGACGCTGTTCAAAGGAAGTATTTTCTATTTCCTTTGCGGAATACAAATATTTTCATATCGCGTGAAGCTACCGAATGGGCTTCATACATCATCTTTCGAAAGAAAATTTTGCGGAAAAATTCACAAAGCGCACAATCAAAGTTATCTCTGCTCAAAATCGCTCTCCTGTGGTAATTCCCTTCGTGTCTGAGGTCTCGTTACCAAAAGGCAAACATACCCTCCCGTATTTTGCGAATGCTTTGTTGCTTCTTAAGAGTGTCTGGAACTTGGTCCATTCACGAAATGTTTGTCTTCCCTCTCTCTTATCCCAGCCATCCACGCTCCTTTGGAATATTCATGAGCTTCTGATTCCCACCTATTACAAACCTTTACTCAGAGACGAGACCCATTCTGTGCTGAATGCTCTGGGAAATTTTTCCTCGGCGTCGCATTTTAAAGCTTGCGGAGAACTTGCGTAAATATTCCAAAGCTAAAATGCAGCATAGTTGAGAACGACAGAGTGATAACCGACCATATTCTAATTTGCGATTGTTTCTGCATAATATACGCCATGAATTTATTCTTGCATAAAATTATAGCGACGCGCATCTACTTTGTATATTATCTCAGCTCGGTGTTTTATCTTAGTATATATCGGTTTTAGCATAAAAACAGACTTGTTTATTATCCAAAGGACGCAAATTTAAATCGGCAATGCTTACCATTGTAAGATATTACCAGTTCTTCAACATTGAGGTAAAAGGACTACGTTCTTTGAAAATGACTCTCTCTCATTAGTTTAGCTTAGAGTAGTGTATGTGTGTGGCCCGCGGGCCAACTGCCACTATCAAACTTATCCGATGCCGCCTTCGACAGATTTATGGTATATATTTTACATACACATAGCTCAGTGGTGCCAAACCTACGGTCCGCGTGTCACATCCGGCCGGCCATGTGTTTAACAATTAAAGGGCATAATGTAAGATTTAATGAAAATAGAAACTTATAAAAGAAACAATATATTTTGTCTTAATCGTTCAATTCCCAAAATATATAAATACATTTTAAACAGAGAATTTACCACAAACTCCTAAACCGTACGAATGTACGAATCTAGGAGTTCGTTGTAAATTCTTAATTTTTCGCCGTAGTCTCCTTTCTCTCATATAACATTTAAAACAAATCAGATATTATTGACCCACAAATAAACCTTTCAGTTTCCTAAAATTATTCTTCAACTCTATTCTCGACCGGGTGTGGCTCGCTAAGAGGGCGGTAGTTGCTATGTGGTCTTCGAGGCGAAGATTTTGGGCGCCACTGGATTAGAGAAAATAAAATTTTAATTTTATCATAATGTTTAAGCGCTCAGCTGCAACCGTTATGAATCTGTTCGATTGGCCAGTTCTCGAGTGCTACGTAAAGACAAGAAATGCTCTATTGGTTTATCGGTTAAATTGTTCTAGACTATTTCGGATAATATTATGAAAATAATAGAACCATTAATCCAGTAAATATAATTAGCAGTTGGTCTTAACAATCTTTCAAACGGATCTAACTATTTTAGTAATTCCGCAAAATAACTGGTGAATGAAAATGAGGAGTCTTCGTGAAACCACGCGCTGCTTGTCAGTTCCGTCTCTTAATCCGCTCTGTTTTAATCTATTCATAGTTCTCGTCTAATGTGAAAGTTGTGGTATAGAATATGGCTCATTATTATCTCACTATTGACTTGTATGGTTTCAGGAGGATTTCTTCGTTTTCTGTTTTTAAAGAAAATTGCTGTCGATCCGTTCAGTAATCATTTAGCATCTCTCAATAACCTCTCTAATTCTGTACAATTATCTCCCTTCCCCATTTCCAAACACCCTCTCCCGCAACCACCGAAGAAGTCCTTTCTGCGATCGACGTACCGGAGACAGAAGAGGAGGGGACCGGATAATGGGGGCGACGCGGGGGCGCCGATAAGCGATTCAGTCGCCGAAGCCCACAGAGTGGCGTGCGGCATACTCAACATCACGCCCACGCAACTGAGGGAAATCATATCTCCCAACGAGGAAGAATGTGCGGTTGCGGATGAGGAGGTGAGACAGGGTGGAAAACACATGAGCCAAACACATATGGATATACCCTAAATTCTCATGTATAACGCGCGCGTTATACAATGTTTTTCGTGTAATTCCACGGAGTTTCCTAGTGCGCATTATCTAGTAGGAAAACATTTTTAAGAGAAAATTTTTGCATAAAATATTTTATTAGTAAATTACGCATCAAATTCCTAAGGTTGTCTCGCAATTCAAATCAATTTCAATGAGAACATCAGCAAATGAACCCGGCAAGTCTCTCTTGCATTTGGCATGTCCTCGCTTTCATCAGTCAAAGAATCATTGTAGCCATCGTCGATACTTTTTCAAGAGATGACAAAATATTTTTAGAGCCATGGTCATATTCATAAGTAAGTATGTGTAACAATTTTAAAAGAAACAATTTAATGGAATCATTCTTAAGTCAATGTTGCACATAATGCATGAGTGCGCGTTATATGCGGGAATTTGGAAACTCATCGAATATGGGCCCAGTGTGTGATGCGCGTAATTCATGAGTGCGCGCTATACGTGAGACTTGACTCGCGTAATAAGATCCATGGCTCTATGTTACTTCGTAATTTCCTTATTTCTGAAAGGTCTTAGTGATCCTAGCTGCAAATATGTTTGTCTAGACAAATATTTTTCCCATAGCTAATATTATAATACACGGAGCTGATACGCTCTCTTTTCAATAAGAAAGTCTCTTTAAAATAAACGCGTGTAGCAATAGCCGAGACTTCAGCTTCTGAGATTTTCGATAAACGATTGCCAACTTATATGTGCGGCGAATTTAAATGAACCATTCTTTCGATTTTTTTCTGGCACCGAAATAGATTCACTCGTGACTGTTAATTTCAACATAATTTGGCTGGAGGATTTCCCATCACGTGAATTTAGAATTTGATGACGGCACAGAATACACTAAACCATGCTAACTTCTTGCATTAACTAGTTTCTCTGCGTTGACCAAGAAGTTTTTTTTGACTGCACGTCCTTTATCTCCGTCCGTTATAGCTTTCAATTTCCTTTGTAAGCTTAATTTAGTTTTATACACATATTCACTATATCTACGTTCACTTTGCAGATTTAAATCACTCATTCAATAAAACTAGAGAAAATAATTTCGCATAAGTTTCGTTTATTAATGATAACATTAGAGATTTAAATGCCCAAAAATCTTTAAATTCAACATAATTTTCTCTCAGTTAAGTGGACGAACCTTATAATAAACAGTAACATAATTGGTATAAACATTGAAATTGGAGAACTTGGAGAATAATACCCAACACAGAATTTTCTTTCGAAAAAATTTCATAAGATTGATATAAAGGATCAGAACCGTTGTAAGTTGATGAACGCCAACCTATCGAACAAGTATTCAAAACGTGAATATTATCACTAGATTACTATCGGATGTCTTCGCAGGTACAACTGCGCCAAGTCCTTCCGAAATCACGTTAGTAGGCATCGACGCAAATATTGGCCTAAAGTTTGTTTTCCTTCACTCTTCCGTGTGATTGAGTGGGTGGAAGCGTGACCGAAAGCCCACAACTGTGATTTTCGCTGAACTGGACATCCGCTCGCAAAAAAATGGCCTAGAATTCGACGAGAATGGATCCCCGCGACAGCACCTTGATAAAATTGGAAAGAATGTCACCGAAACGAATAACCACTCAAAACAAACAAAACAAAGTGGCCTTAGGTTCTCTTCCGTAAAATTACGTTCTACAGTTCGCACATTACGCACCGACAACGCGCTCTTTGCGTCATCATTGAGGTAAAGTTGAAATGAAATTGGAAAAAGAACTACTGCGCCAAATAATTTCGAGGTAAACAGTGAAATTAGGAAAGGTCGCCTCCAGTGACGCGCAGTACAGTGAAACGGCGATTGACCGTTAGAGAATTCTCACGCAAGTAGGGAAAGAGACTTACTTAACCATTGTATTTAAATTTTTTTTACGCGGCCAACCGAGGTTCTTTCTCCATTTTCTTTCCTTCGTGATGATCCCACTCACTCTTTAAACTTCCTTCCCATCTTGACAAACAACCTTCTGCAGCAAATACATATATGAATCTTTCACTCTCAAAGTACTAGGATGGACAATGGAATCCGTCCAGATCTGGAGCACTCATACTTTCAAATATTCCTCATTTACATGATTACTTCCTCGAGACCTGAGATTCGGCTACTTAACGCTTAAAGAATCCTTCGTGATTTTAGGTGCAAGGTAAGGGATCCGTAGAAAGAGGAAAGGAAGCAGGGAAAGTAATAGAAATTAGATTGTAAATAGGCAGTTTTTTCAGGGAATATGGAAATAAGAACGAGATTCATTCGATGCGACAAATACCCAATAAATATTATCGAGAGAATCAATGAAAATTTTCAAATTTCAATGCTGTTATCAATAATAGTTTTGTGAATAAATCAAAATAAATAAATCAACGCACAAATGATTCCATATATCTTCAAACAAAAGTTTTCAACCAGCGTGTTGCGATCCCTCTAGAGGTCGCGAAGACCTTCTCAGAGGCTCGCAACGTATCTTAAAAAATGAAGCGGGAAGATAGAAGTTTTTAGCATAAGCAATGCCAATTTCTCAGGTATATCAGTTTTCAAAGACTCAAATTAGATAGGTGATTGTCGCGGATTTGTTTTCATTCAAGAAGGGGTTCTCCCACAAAAACGTTTATCGAAACTACATTTAATGCATGGTTTTTCATTTCATTAGTAACTTTCACTTCCTGATAATGGGCCTTTGTTACAGTTAAAAGAATGGCTCGACGAAATGCACAACTTGACGAAGGGCCTGGGGTTTTCCGAAGAACTGGCAGGTTTTTTAACGGGAATATCCTTGGAGAATAGAAAATTGAAACTAAATAACGCCTGCTAATGGCTGTAATTGGATGAAATTTTAAAATATTTATGCACCAACATTAGAAGTGACGACAAGGATGAAATCGACCCCTTGAAAATTGAAGAATTTGTTCATTAATACACGGAATGGTAAGTTTCACTGAGGCGAGTGCCAATAAGAGAGGGTAGGTAAGTCAAATAGGAAGCAAGGACGGACTGGGATAAATAAAATGGAGAAGAAAGGAGAGGAAGAGAGAACGAGAGAAAGAGGGAGGCAAACGTAAAATAAGGAAGGAAGGAGAGGAAGGGATAGAGGAAGAGAGAGAACGAGAAAGAGATAAAGAGGGAGGTAAACGTGGACAGAAGGAGAGGGGATAGATAAAAGAAGAGAGGAATGATATGGCAAGGAGGTTTTGAATGAGGAATGAATGGAGAAGATGGAAAAGTGAATGAGCGTAGAGAGGGAGGAAAAATAGAGGGATAGAGGCAAATAAGAAAGGAAAGAGAGGTGGGCAGAGTGGATGGAATGAAAGAGGTTTACAAACATGGAAGAAGAGTGGATGGAAAGAGGGAGGGAGGGGTGGCTTAAGTGAGGATGGGGCGTGTGGGAGTTGTTCTCGAGAGAGAACGGAAGGTGGAGCAGGTGTCAGCTGAGTCACGCATCGCTTGAATCGCTCCTTTCTTCTTGTGAGTTTTTCATACAATAATCTCTCAAATAATAACATTACAAGTGCCTAAAATTCATGGGATCGCTGATACATGTCTTAGAAGGAAAAGGAGACTCACTAAGATTTTTCAAATGTTAATAAGTTGGGGTGCATAATCAATTAATTAACAATATGTTCTATCACTACTGTTAATACAGCACAAGTAACTTTATTAATTAGCAACAATAAATTTCTCGGAAAAAATCCCGAGCAGTAGTCAAACAACGATCTCTGATTATCATCTAATCTTCCATTGTATTTCACAATTTGAAATAAACGAGATCTGTACAAATTGACATGTGTGCAATAACTGTAAATAGAAAATAAAAGTCTTTTGGATTTCTTATTTTTCATTCCTGACTTCACAATGTGTTTTCCGCTCAGCACTGCACGTGGTCAACCCTGGAATATGAAAATCCTTAGCTCCGAAAAGAATCACGAGAGGTCGTCACAAAAACGCCCTCGTTCCCGCTTTTTCTTTCGTCTTTTTTTACAAGGATAGCCTTCGTCTTCCTTACTTCCGACACCATTCCGCACCCGTCCCGGATTCCTCAACATTTAAACTTGACACGCAGATTTCCCGGAAAGCGCGCGGACCCATTGTGGTGGCCCCAATTTCGAGAACTTCGGGCCCGAAGTCGATAAAAAAAGGTTTGCTGAGGGTGCGTCTCGCATCATTCTGTCCGGTATTCCTTTGTTTTTCCGGCGGAGTGACGTGGGCTGTGACGCTAACGGAACGCAACGGTGCTGCGTTTTCTGCGACTGTCGCCGCCTAGCTCCAAAAGTGAAAAACATGGAGAAGAAAGAAAGAAACTCCTGGCTCAAAATCCATTCCCTTACTTACTTCCTTACCTCTTACAATCCCCGGAAAGTATTAACCTTGGCACGCATTCGCCTCCTTTATTCATTTATGTGCATTCAATTCCAACTTTACTCGTTTTCAATTGGTTGCGCTTAAGAAAAAAATTAAGAATCCCATGAAAATTTTAAATGTAGCTTTCACAATGATGGTTTTGTCTCCTCCGATGCCTATTTCATAAATTATTTTGTCCAAAAACAGCCATCATCCTGTTAAGATCTACTAAGTCCTCCATTTCCGCAATGGAATATTATTTTTTGTTACACAACTATGAATACCAGTAAAATAAGAAATTCTTCCTTAGAGATGCATAAATAATGATTGAAAATACTTTATTAAATTATTAAATACTCTCTAAATTACTCACTCGTAAAAAAAAGCCATTCAGTTAACACAGGATAATGCGCGTCGAATAATCAAAATGGAACGGCTGCAATTCGTGGCATGCTTTGGTGCTAACCGACCAAAAGTCAAATTTTGAGTGCAATGCGCCCATGAATCAATGGAATGTTGCGGGTTTTGGGTTGGAACGTGAGAAGATACTCTCACGATGTATGTATCTCGGTGGATCTGTCCATTAGAAGGCCTCGAGATTTGAGTTCCCAACGAGGTAGCTGCCTATCCTAAGACGCTTTTCATCCACGGAAGTCGTCGTATCCGGCGTTCTTCTGGCTACGGACGTAGAACCTCCTCCTAGAATCGCGACCGTCGTCTTTAACGGTGAGGCTCGTCCCGACCTGCACGGACCACGGCAGCGTGTCTCTGGCCCCGTACTGACGGAACGGATCTATCACCGATTCTTCCAAGTCGCTGTAAGCGGCCGATTCGTCGGCTCCAAACTGTTGCTGTTGTTTGTATCCGTGAAGGGGGGAAACCTGATAAGAGGAGCCATCGGGTCGGTATAGCCCTTGTCCCTCTCCGTCGTGGGGACGGCGACCGTGGAGGTCGTACCCGACGTGTCCCGCCGAAGAAGGCCACCTTGCCCACGGATCTCCCATGTCGATGATCTTGTACCGAAGAGGAGTCACCGATATGGTCGGGGACCTTACGGAGGCTGTCGGATCGAAAGAGTGACCGCGATGGTAGGAAAGATCTGATCCTGAATAGTGTTTTACGGGCGTATGTCGGTAGTAGATGTTGGAAGGGGGAGACCTTTCCCCGTTACCGAAGGGGTCGTAAGAACCGCTTCCCGATCCGCCTCCGCTGATCCACCTCCTGCTTCCACCCTGCTGCTTTGACTTCCTCTTTGATGGAATCTCTCCTCCGTGGTCGATTGCATTCTCAAACTGAAGCAGGCTAGAGGGCGTGTTGGAAGGGCTCCTAAATGAACTCTTCTTGCGGGCCTTCTCCGGGCGGGGTACCCTCTCCACCCTTGAGGTCACGAATGGAAGGAGAGCCGAGTCCTGATCGGGGGCGGTGGCGGTACGCTTGGACCAAGTTGCGGGAGCGGCGGTCGTGGTGGAGGCTATGGCCGGGTTGCGTGCCATTCTCTGAGAGTTGCGCAGGGATGCAGCGGAGACGGAGGCGGCGATGGCGAGGAGGGCGAACCAGAAAGAGGGACCCATGGTGGCGGGGCCGGGGAGGCAGCGCCTGAGAAAAAGGGATTGACTTGGAATTTTATCATTCTGTAGCTCATTCAATCGCCTTTGTGTCGCTCTAATATAAACATTACTTAATACACTAGCTGTAATGGAGTAAAAAGTTTTTGTTATCTTGTACATATAACTATAAAGAGTCTGTATTAACAAGTTAGCGAAAAACATTTACGTAGCTGTTACTCCTAAAAATACCTTGTTTTTAATTAAATGTAAAGTAAACTTTCTTTTTAAATATATTCATACACTCCAATATATTTATAACATTTAAAATTAAATGTTTAATGATTCAGAATCTCCATTTCATACCAAAAGAAAAAATATATGATACAGCAGAAAATAATGTAATATTTCGAGGTATTGTCCTAATACCTGTACAACAACAGTGGATCAAACATAAAAGCATTAGCATTCACAAAAGCTGATATTAAAGAAACTTTTTACCAAACATTTAATATTACACATCGAAATAAAATCCCCAAAAGTAAATAATTTCACTATCCATACTTAATTTCATACACTTAATCATAAAGAACCCGTAGGCTTTATTAATTGGATCTTAATGTCAACTTCACTTCAAATATATGTATGTCAGTGTACAAGCACATACTTTTACATACACACTTGCACTTAGTGAAACTTTTACGAATCTAATCTTCAGGAAAGATAGTAATTCGAACCATATGTAATAGACCGTGTTTTTGCAGGTGTGAATACGCTAACACACGCATACACATAAACAAATACGCACATATACGTAAGAGAAAGATACATTCGTTCGGAAAAAATACATACAAAACGCTTTCTCCGCGGATCGGGGGCGCATCAATTACGCGCGCGCTACGCGGAATCGGAAAAACAAATCAGGCGAGACGCTGTCCCTAAAAAAAGGAGCCCTGCCAGCCGCTGTTCAAGAAAGCCATCAGGGAGGGACAGGCGAGGGGCAAGAGGAGGCGGGATGAATGGGGGCAGTGTTCCGTGGGAAATCCGCCTGCGGAGCGTCAATCGAGCGACGAAGAGTGGCGGCGGTGTCGCTGACCGGAGATGTGGGAGGGGAGGAAGGGGTTAAGGGGGGGGGGGGTCGTCCAAACGTCGAGCGACACACTCGACAGAGTAACGGCGGCGGTTGCACAACGCCCTCGCGTACATACATACACAGTCATACGCGGTCACCGTGGGAGCGGCAAGGGTGCGGATCAGACGCGGCCCGTAAGCATTCTACTTGTACGAACCGACCGATTACTGCGATTGGCCGCCGCACTGTTCTATTCCCTAGTCGAAGTCTCCCGATTAAATCGCCCGGGGTCTTAATAGTTGGACGGAGTTATGACAGCACGTGACGCTGTTGGCATTGAATTCGCCGGAAGCGGCGCTGACCTCGCCAAAGCACAGGAAGAACCCTAAAAACCCCGACCGTATGTAACTGCGTGCATGTTCGAAGGACGGCAACAGAAGGCGATCGCCTGAGCGCACGGAGAGATAAACATATTAAATATGAATTGAGAGATTCGTATCGGCAGGAGTTCTCGCCAAGTTTGAGATAACGAATCTTGATCATTTTTGCGTAAAATGAGGATGATAGAAGATAATAGATAACATAAAAACATTTGGAAGATAAAGCATTTACATAAACATTTCTTAGTATAAATTCCAATAGGTTCTATAAAAAATATATTCGCTTTTTAGAGCAAGTTTTAATAAAAGAAACAATCGATAAAATAGAGATTTGTAGATCATCAATTGCACGAGAAAGTAATTGACGTTGAAAATATTCTTTTTGATAAAAAACAAGTTTTTTGATGTTAGGTTACTGAAGATGACACGCCCTTGAGAGTAAATAACATAAAATAAATGGCGCAATGTACTCGTACATTGCCCAAACTTTCTCATATATGTATATACGTTTGATCTCACTACACTTTTTGCCTCGAAATTTTACTCGCCCATCTGACGCGTTCGCTGAGCGTCTTGTACAGAAATAATGCCACTGGACGATATATAGTAACTTTTTGGGACATATGGCTTAGTTAGTATTATTTGTGGCATCAGGCTGTACGTTTGGATGGATTTTAATAGAAATCCTTAGAGCCATTTTTGAGTAAATCGAATTTGGTATCAAAATATTCGAGAATAAGTGCCCTTAATTGTTGCGCAATATCGTTTATCTTATCAGAATGTCTTTTAAGAATGATATTATCTATAAATATGATATATCATTCGATTTAGTTTAACCGTAAGGCTGTAGTAATAGTTTGAATGGATCACGGCGGAGGCGTGATGTCATAAGGCTTAGGTGAGGTAGCTTAGTGTACATTTAATGTCACTGGACGGCATATAGTGTGTTCAGGAGATATATGGCTTACGTATTATTATTTGTGACATCAGGGTCTACAATTGGTATGATTTTAATCAAATTCTCTGAAGCCATTTTTGAGTAAATCAAACTTTTCAAAAAATCGCCAATAATAAACTACCCTTAATTTTTGTGCAATATCATTTTTATGAAAAAATCGTCTGCAAAAGATGAAATATTGCACAAATACGAGATATCAGTCGATTTTATTTACGCGTTTGGGCCCTAGATCGGCGAACAGACCGACAGACAGAAGGCATGGCGAAAACCACTTTTTTGGACTCGGGGACACCTAAAACGTGTATTTCCATCAAAATCTCGAAGTCAAATTTTTCCACGATAACAATACTTGCTCAATATACCACGTATATGAGAAAGTAAAAATGATGAATCTAAATAACTTATGCATTAGTTCAAGACTAGATGTTACCAGCAGAAAAATAAATATGTTATTTAATTAGTATTCTATAATTCAAATTTAATAATTCCAACAATACGATAACCTATAACGAAATTAAATATGCTGTGATTATGACAGGATTAAAATTTGAATGCCGACGGACTCCTAAGCAAACCACCATTGAGGAAGACAATGTCCGGATTCGCTAAATCCCTATCGTAACATAAAAAATCAATGATGTCAAAGCAGTCATCTTATAGGATTCTGCAAAATATTGAAGAATTTTATCGCAAAACCGATTGTAAATGACTTTATTCCACTCAACAAATACAGTAGGAACGAATTTAGCAGCGTGTCGCTCCTCAAAGTCGTAATAAATCATAGAAAAAGGCAATTCCTATAAATACCTATTCTTTCTAGATAGATAGTCAATATGACAATTATTTTGATTCCGCATATCACACGTGTTTATGAAATTCGTAAAAAAATTGCTCTATCAAATCATACAAGAATGGAATGTCGGAGGTCTACATAAAATAAAACAACTGTATTCCCGGCAGGAACTGGATTATTGATTAGACATAAACAGTATTCCATATGACATAAGTGTCATAAACTAACTCTGCAAGCAGAGTATTTATGGATCAATAGGTGCATAGTGGACGATATGAGAATTTAAAGTTAGACCCTTTTAAAAGAAAAAAACCTCGTTACATCTCTTGCGACAATTAAGTTATTACTTGATAACGTAATATCTCCTCCTCTAGTATCCTGCGAGTATTTTCTGTAGTATTTATGTTCCGTTTCTCTGTAAGGAAAACAAGCTCTTTTTTCTATCTCTGTATTTAATCATGCAATAAACAGTCAACTAGTGTTGTAATAATTATTTATTTTTCTATGAAATAATAATTTTTGAGACCAGCTGAAATGATTGGTTGCTCTCATGAGTAGAGTTTACATGAATTCGCTATAAAAGGCATTTGATGCCATAAGGAAAACATTTGCATTTGGTTCCTTGTATGTTTTGGTACCTTTCGGATAATATATCTTTGGTGATCGCTCACATTTCTACCATGAACTTCACGAGCAAGGTCATTATGTCCCGCGACGCAGTACGGCGTCGCCACCATATTTTGAAAAACAATCCTCTAGGTTACAAAGATATACCTAGGTACATCAGAAAAAAAACTTCTTTATCAATGTTTGTAATATTTTTCTAGGGCATTTATCTTTTCACGGGTGATATTTTACAGATCATCAACGTAAGACATTATTAACAACAATTATATTACCTAAGAATCAAAATTTTCGTGATGCAAATGTGACTTTTCGGCCAATTACAGCGTTCATATAACATACTAAGAAGGGAATGGAATTAGGCGACGAAAGATTTCGTTGGAACGCCTATCCATAGAATGAAGAATAAAATTTCAGACTTAGAGAAAATTGATATAAAACTGCATGCATTGAGACTGATGAATTTCACCTAGCTGAATTACTGGCAGTTGTACGTTCTCGAGGCGGTGTGATTTTAAAATAAGATCAGCAAAATAAGTCTCGAGAGTCACGGCTTGGCCACCCTGTGATGATAAGAGGGGCTGAATTATGTATCTCAGATATAGAAAAGAAAATTGCATAAAAAGTAGAATAGCATGAGCGCAATATAGAATATGAATGCAGATAATAATCTCGCGAGATGTGACTTACGCTTTGGAGAGATTTTGAGAGATAAGGACGCTATGATAAAGGCGCAAAGAAGGAAATGGGAATGGCAAGTTCAATTTTATAGAAATAGAATATTGTAGGATAGCATTATATTGGAGTATTGAGCTATATATCTATATATAATGGTAGATAACTGGTCGATTTACCGGCGGGGAAAGAAATTGGAGACATAAGACGAAGCAAAATTGAGGAGGATTAAAAATTCGAGCAAGTATGTTAAGAGCTTGCGATAGTTTGTCAAATATCGCACGAGAAAGCACAAAGGTGCGCCAGAGAGGTCGAAGGGAGAAACGGGGAAAGGGAATGGAAAGAAATGCGACCGCGAAGAATTTAATTAAGTGCGAGATCCGCCAACTACCGTTGGAATTAAAACCTCTTAATTGAATATTCATGAAAAAATGTTTATGATTTCATTAATTCAGAACAGTTCGTTGTGAGATAATTAGGCCGCATCAAATACATAAAGGTGAGTACACCCTCTGACTCAATAACTTTTTAAAATTAAAAATTGAAAAACTGTTTCTCTAATAGGCGCATAAAGCTTGGGAAGACCAGAATTTACTAGAATCTTCTATCTGTTAGCCACCGCTGATAACGGCTGCTTTATAAAGGAAATGCGTATCTGGTTTTTTTAAAGCTGTTTAGGGAAATTGGAGAAAGATTTATTCTATTTGATTTCAGCCATAACGTGAGATGGATGATTCTTTCTTGAACCATACGTTTGCCCTCTCGAACTTATACACTTGCGGTGCTTTAGTGTATTATTATCATTATATATCGACGACTCTTACAGAGGAGGAGGATATAACATATAGGAGGATACTAATGTCCAGCCCAAACTACAAAAGCTACAGAGCTGAAAGTTTCAGTTTTTGTAGATATGATGGAGAAATTAACAGATAAAATAAGACTTCTTATCTAAGTGACATGAGTTCGACTCCAGAAAATCCGAAAGTTGCGTTTTTTTCCCATAAGAAAAGCATTGCGCCATTTTTGTAAATTAATTATGGGCACTTGCCGGTAAGCTAGAAAAATGAAACTTTCAGTGTTGCTAGATGGCCGGAATATCTATTAGGAATTATTGTCACTTTTGCTTACAGTGTCTTGGGTTCGACTCCAGAGACCCCGGAATATCTCCCATAAGTTAGCATGGGAAAACGCAATCCAGTGTGTAGACCAATCTAATAAGTTTAGGAAGCTGAAATTTAGCAAGATTATAGAACTTTTCTCATAACCAACTATAAAAATCGAAAATTGTAAATTTTAGGGGTTGTTTGAACCCCATTTGAACATTAAAGTTTAATAATTTTTTAGGTATTACGGAATGAGCTAGGAAGGTGCGATTTTCAAATTGTTTACAGAACAGTGCATTTGCACAAATAAACATTTCAATTTCCCCATATATATATTTTGCGGCAACCGTTAAAAATGTTTAAATTTTAAATAATTAGAAAAATATTATTTTACTTCTAGAAGTGCTACAACTTTAAAGTTTGGCTCAAATGTGTAGCATTAGTACCACATAATGGAGAAAGTGTAAAATGTTTAAAATTGCAACATTTGGGGATTGTTTTAAACTATTATTTTTACATGTGGGAAAAACGAAAATCGCTGCGGAGGTGAAATCTTTCGAATTAATAGAATATTTGTAATGATGAAATATCTGTCTTAAAAATTAATGTTTTTTCTAGGTGAGATGAAATGCTTGCAGTATGCAAGCACCTTCTACTAGTAATATATATCTTCCACAATTACATCAATAAATCGAATTTTAAACAACCCATTTTCATCACATCCGCATCACGCTCTAAATGAAACTTCGTACTACTTCTATGCCAAAAATTGTACTGATATCGCTAATACACAAATAATTCTGATTGGTACAAAGCAGATTCTTATTTTTTTCACACCCACAATATCACTCTTTACTTATGTTACCCTTCCAAATCCAGATGATCAACTTAGATGTCCTTAATATTCAAGTGAATTAAAATGTGGTAAGATGAAAAGTCACGTAGAGCTCATTCGAACCAAATAATACACTAGCAATTTGTATGATCCTTCAATCTAAATAAATGGAGTCAACATAAAAATATGTAGTATCTCTGTATGAAATAGCTTGAAATAATCACTAGGTAGAAAATACATGTTAAGTATTGTTTTGTATCCTTGGGCAGAGGAGTAAACTAGCAAGGCATATGCATCTTGAGAGATATGGGATCAGGCGCGCACCCAGGGGGAGGGGGGCTGACGGGCTTTAGCCCTCCTCCGAAAACTCGAAATTTTCTTCATTAAGAACAATGCTCGCAAGGGAACACCGTTCCATTTGATATAAAATGAAGATATTTGCGTTCATATTGTTAAAAAAAGCAGATAAGAATGTTCTTGCTAAAATATTTCAGAAAGTCGTCTTCGCGCGTAAGAATTTGAAATGTTACGTTGGCGATTTTTTGTTGGACCCAGAGCCGGCTTTAGGGGCGGTCGCCCGGGGCGCCGAAGGACAAGTGATGTAAGTGTGCGGGGGTCCTAAAAGGAAGCGTGGATGCCCAAGGCGTAGGCAAAAGCCACAGGCGGACTTCCTGCTACCTATACAAGGGAATCGTATGTCTGGTGGCACATCCAATGGACAATAGGGGTAGCGGCGTTGGTCCGCGTACTCTTACAATTAGAGAAATAGTGGTTCTGGGAAGAATACACTAGAGACGGGAAATGCACCTCCTTTTCCGGAAACGGGAGTTTGTCAACAGAGAGGAGAAACGGTGAAGTCCATGGGTGATTTAAGAAGTAAGCTTCCTTTTCAGAAAAAAGGTCCTTAAGTATGCTGGAGGCAGAGGTAACATGAGAAGGGCGTGACAATGGGTGAAAGCTGCAAACAAAATGTTACAGCATACTGGTGCAATTTAGAATAGAGTCGCCCGCTAGATATTCTATACGCCACACCATATGGTTATCTGGTGTTTGATCATTAGCACTGTCTTGACCAGGACTCTACCATTCTCTTTCAAGTTTTCGAACTGTCCTAAGCTCAATTTAAGTCTCTCGGTGTTGTGAAGTAGACAGTGTGAAAGGGCTCTTAATTATTGTGCATTTATTTGATTTAGTGTATAATTTGTTGTGCAAATTGCATAACTATCAACCAGTTGTTGATCGTGGCAATTATTTACTTCCCCTGATTCTTTTCTGCGACCAACGATCTATATCATCCATCTCTAAGAAGTTACATCGGCCATAATATAAGAACGCATCCTTTCACCGTCGGAAAGTGTGGGTGGGTGTCTCAAATTTTATAAGTTTAGCTCTGTTTAGTGGTTCGTTTATAATCTTAGAAAACAACTATTGATTGCATTGCCATTATTTGAATTGAAAATATCAATTTAAATTACACTGTCACAGTAGTTGTCTTATCTTTCAAAGAAAATTTTTGAAAATTTTATATTCTAATTTTCTCTGCAAATGATTTTGCCCGAAGGTATGTAGTTACCTTATGCCAAGATTTTGGTATAATAAAAATTGAAATTTCAACTCATGGTTCACTATATCTAATGCTATGATAAAATCAACAACTTGATTATATCATAAATGAAGTAAAAAAGACGACCCTTTTGCCATTTTATCAATTGAGTACGAAATCGTGAAAAAGTCGGCCGTGCGATTTGTTTTCGCGCGTTTTGTTTTCTGTTCTGCATATCGCTCTGTGAATTAAGATGAATTTAAATTAATGAACATGCCCCTGAATCGAATAAGAAAAACTTGCGACAACTTGCACCTACAAGATGGGAAGAACGGCATGAATCCGTAATGGTGATGATCAAACTGTTTGATGCAATTTACTATGCTCTTGAAGAAATAAGTACCTGGCAGAACCAAGACGCTTCGTCAGGCGCCCAAATGCTATCAAGCTCCATTTGTGAGTTTTGTTTTTAATTTCACTATATACAGTTCAAACATTATTTTATTAAACATTGTCTTTGCGGAGATTATTGCAGAAATTGAATTATGCGAACTAATTCAGAAGAATAATTTAAAATTATACACCAAACGGCATCTGAAAAAGCAGTATCTATTGGGATTGAGGTAAAGAAACCAAGGTGTTGCATAAATCGCCAACAGGTTGCAAATGTGCCATCTGAAACTACGGAATAATATTATCGGAGGTCTGTATTTATTCCCTTCGCAGCTGAATGAAAGATTTTTGAAGGATCGGGAAATGCTTAAATTTAACAGTATTCTACCTAAAGGTGAAATACCAAAACAATGTTAAACAGATGATTTTTTGGGGCTTGTTGATTTCTTCACTACCGATTTGCTTTGAACAAATAAGTGTCTTAAAAACAGAGCAGAGAATGTGGTACAAACGTTATGAAAATTCAACATCTGCAATAGTGCCACCCAAGAATGTTATGGATGCACTAACACAGTGTGATAAATTAATTTATCCCAATATTGCTAAAAATAGTTATCACTTCATATTACTACATGCAGCAGTGAAAGATCGTTTTCGACTTTGCGAAGATTAAAGACATATTTGATGAACACCATAATTCAAGACCGTTTAAATGGTTTAGCACTATTAAATATACACCGAGACATTTAAATTAGTCCTTAAGATGTTTTAAATGAATTACAGATAAAAAAAAGAAAAATTGACATTTTAATCTAAAACTTTTATTAACATTGTATAATAAAATATTAGAGCGGTTTGGTGTGATTTAATGCTGTTTAATAAATGATTAGTGGAATTTTTTTAGAGTTGAGCCCCCCTTCCCAAGAGAAAATCCTGGGTGCGCGCCTGTATGGGATAGACAAAATTAGACACGAGATTTGATTTGCTACCTAATGACACCATGAAACACCATCTTCAAGATCAGATGAAATAAAGTCTCTTATTTGAAAATAGCGAATGAAAACAAAGGACAGTCATACTGGTGATTATTGCTCGGTGTCATTCACCGATCTGAAGCGCTTTAAGTGTGTTACGCTGCTGCAGTTAATGAAAGGTGCATAATTACTTCCGACGTTTACATAAATCTGCCCAGTTTTGCATGCTTACTAATGCAAGAAATAGGCGGTATTTAACAATGGATTAGTGCAGCAACCGTACATCCTACAATCCATGCACAATTGTGAAAGTTCTGATAGTTAACAGACAATTCAAGCGCGTTAATTAAAGTCACGTTATTACTCAAAGTACGATCGTGAGAATGATAATTGCTCGGTGTCATTCACCGATCTCAAGCGCTTTAAGTGTGTTACGCTGCTGTCCTCATATTCTTCTCGTATATCAATATTATTTAATAGCATTCACGTCCAATTTTTTAAATATACGCTTGATTGATAACCGCTAGTATCCGTTTCCTATACCGCGGAGATAATTTCGTTTCTACTGAACTCAATCGTTTTTTTTAATGAGGTTACACTACTTCGCTGAGTCGTGAGCAAGTCACAGACGAAATGGATTTTGTGCGAGCGAAACCAACCATATATCATCCATCAAAGGAAATGACCTATTTTTAAGAAGACCCTCAAAGACATGGGATTGCAAGAGAAAGTTGTTTTCCTTTTCCCTTTGACTTGTTAGCGCGGGGACTCCTTGACCTCCATGCCGCTTCCCCTTCAACTCCAACCGAATTCAACTTGCGCTGCACCAAGGGTAGGATTTTTCGATCGCTGTCTATGCTGATATCCGCCCTTACCTCTTGAACTGGTCCGAGGAAAAATTAATTAACATAGTCATTTTCGTCCTCTATTGTTCGATAGAAAAATATCTATTTTTTTCGCTTTCTTCTGATCCTAATATGAATTACAGTCAGACTCCAATTTAGCGCCACCTTGTATAGTGCCACCCCCGCATACCGCACATGAATCGTTGTGAACAGAACTTCCATCTTATGGTTACATAGAGCTAGCGTATACCTCGATTTACTGACATCCCCGCATAAACGCCAACGTCAGCGATGGAGAAACGGTGGCGCAAAATCGGGGGTTGACTGTATAAAATAAATATTTTGGCTAATGCACACTTGCCATGTGGACCGAATTAAGATTGCATGAAATTTCTGGCCAATCAATCTCTTGGATTATTATAGCTCACGACCGAACTAGGAGTTTTAACGTTTTCTTAGCTTTAATGATAGTTTTTCCCAATCACACCCACAAAGATGAATTAAATGCATTTGGATTTTTTATGCAAAACCTGTTATTCTCATGATATTTCACTCTTGGAAGCAAAAAGTACATTTTTATTTAGGTAAACGGCAGCTTTTACTAAGTGATATGTAATGAACCAGTTTTCTCTCACCTTAAACTGGAACCAAACTCTCAAACACAGAACTTTATTAAAATTAAAATGGTAAACATCCTATGCATACTATAGGCTGACACGACTTATAAGAAGCACGTCTCTAAGAATAATCTTAACGAGGTTTACACTGCCTACACACTTTGTTTCCAAAATTATCGCCCCTCGGCTGAATAAATGACTCCGCGTCGCTTCGTGCCAGTTCGAAGCGCTAACTCGCCGCTTCTCCACGATTCCCGCCTTTTTGGTAAAACGGTTCCATGTTTACCTTATCGCTGGAATTTGGAATCGGAAAATAGTTTTTCAGATTTTTAAGGATTTTCTCGTCGCTTTTAGCACTTAACCATTTACCATTTCTGGATATTTTTAGCACGTGTCCGAGTGACCCGAGATATTTGTTCGAAAATTTGACTGAAAACGATCAGAAAGTGAAGAGCAAAGTCCTCTTTCCTAAATCCTTGGCCTTTAATTACCTTCATTTGTGCGCTAAAGCAAAAACGTTTAATAAAATCCTCAAGATTGATAGAATTATAATGCGTCACTCTTTATCAGTATACTATTCATTGTGATTCGTCCAATCACAATCAATTGTATACTGATTAAGTGTGAGACGGATTATAATTCAATTTTTAATTGCTTGTTTTTTATATAGTTCGAAAATGCATGCAGTGGCTTATAACACTGCCTTTCACATTTTCCTTGAATTCTATATTTGAAGTGAGTAACATTCCTCTGTACTTAAAAAATATTTATTCGAAGACTTTTGGTATCTTGCTGCTCGTGTCATTAAAAGTATTAAAAGTTTTTAAAATGTATGTTTGTAAGGCAGTGATTGAGTAATGAGCGTGTCCTTGATTACACCGCGGGTTCTTAGAAGGCGCCGACCCGTTGTATAACCTGGGACGACAAATATAATTTATAAACAAATTATTATCTAATTATCCAAAAAAATCTAGTAGAAATTACCTTTGTTTGCAGGTAACTTTTACTAAATATGAATTTCTAATCCCACAGACATATATGATTGATCTAATATCAATCTAATACTATCCACTGTTCTTTATTTTGGTTTTCACTGGGAGTGTATTGGGATGCAAATGGATTTTAGACATAAAACTCGGAACTTTATCACGTTATTATGCCTCGAACTAGAAAAATTCGTAAGAGCGCTACAATAGCTGGCCATTATTGTTTTAAAATCTCCCATTATAATGACATTGCAACAGAATTCAAATCCTAAAAAATCCGTTTTAAAAATGGTTAGAATTGAGATGCAAACTGGGCGCTAGAACAAGAGTAAAGAGTAAACTTTAAATCCAAAGGTAAGATGAGTAATTGTCGAGTATATCAGCTGTGTAATTGTATCTTTCATGCATAAACAAACTGACATATATTCATAATGATAATGTAGCATTTTCAATGGAAATTAAAAGCAATCTATGAGATATTTTCAAATTTTAACTCCCCAGAATTTGTTTTCTTTCGCAAGGCTTCTGAAATTAGAGGTTTGAGATCAAAACAGTATATATATATATATATATATATATATATATATATATATATATATATGGATGTCAACAAGGTGTTGGGATGAGGAAACCCAGTGAGCACTCACCAATCAGACGACTTCAGGTTGCCGAGGCCCCGGGGATGTCGAAGCGACACACGTAAAATAACACATTCTCTCTCTGTAGCTGAAGAAGGAGTAGTTCCGAAAGCTTTACGTTTGTGATGTTTCTGTGTTTTTGTGTTATTTTACGTGTGTCGCTTCGACATCCCCGGGGCCTCGCCAACCTGAAGTCGTCTGATTGGTGAGTGCTCACTGGGTTTCCTCATCCCAACACCTTGTTGACATCCATATATTCATTTTACCTTTCCTTTTCCGTAAGTTGTTATATATATATATATATATATATATATATATATATATATATATATATATATATATATAAAATATTATTATTAAATTGTTTTTTTTTAATACTGAGTTTTCACAACCAATGGTCACCAGCCTAAGTTTTGGCAGACGGATATGGAGCAATGGAATTAAATCAAACGGGACAGTTTTTGCGAGTTAAAGAAATTTTGGCGAGAGTGGAGGAAGACATAAAAAGTGTCTCGTGAGAAGACCAGAGCTGAAATTCTAGGTTGAGGGACGAAAGAGAGCACATACGCCCATTATACAGCAGCGTCATGGGAAAAGGAAACATGGCAACAGGGGAAAGAACGCAGAAGAAACATCAAAGCCCCCTCACTCTAGAAAAATAGGGGGAAAATCCAGGAAGGGAGAGTTTACGACTAGGAAATTAGAATCAGGACTCTCTCTCTCTCTCTCTATCTTTATCTCCTTAGGAAAACAACAACTTGCAAAAGTTGCCGTTTTGTCGTCGAGGTGTCGAGGATATTCGCGTTAAAACGGTAAACTCACTTTAAGGGGGTTCAGATGAATGGAAGGGGAGACTATTATCACGAGAGAGAGAGAGAGAGAGAAGGAAGTGCTGCCTAGGCAAGCGGAACGAGTGGTTGAGTGGGCGTGCTGCGTGGGACTAGCGCCTCTTCCGGACGCCCCGGAGAAAAGGACTTATTATACGATGAAGAGAAACAGGTCGAAAAATCGAAAATGACAAAAATACGTCAAATCCCTTGATTTACTCGGGTAGTGCGCTCTCGAAATACATCGCACTAAGCAGAAACACGCATAAAACATTCAACGATTTAACAACATGGAAATGCGGACATGGTCCGTAATCTAACCTAGGTTGTCCAGCTTATAAGTTGTATTTAGTACCTTGCTCCATGAAACTATTTAGCCATCTTAATGCTTAACACACTGTCAACATAACGTAACTTCAACGTTTCATATTTACCCTACTTCTGCGCATTTTATTTATCACCTGTTCTCAGTGGAACGTAGAATTTGCTCAGGCACAGATAATGAATATTTGAAGGAAAATAAATGGATATATAGCAATTTTCCAGCGATCGATTAATGTATCATTTCTCATTATCTCTCAAAACTTTTTTGTAAAAATTTAAGACCAAATATAGCGAAAAAACCTTAAATAACCTTAGGAAAGTAACAATGTCTATTTCAATAATCATGAAGTTGAAATATATTTCGATGCAAAAAATTCACGATAAAAAAGTCAGCTTCACAAGCATTTTCTGGGTGCTATAGTCATGAGAGAGCTCTGAATAAAGTTTTAGACAGCGCTAAAAGTAATTTACCAAACAGCAACCACAAATTGAGCAAAATCAGCTCCTCTTGTATGCCATGCGTACAAAAATTGGCCTTTATTTCTGCACTCAATGCATTAAATTACTGCTTAGATATGTGGGGACAGCCGTTAAAACGTATTCGTATTTTAAATTCAATTCTTTCTAATAAAGAAAAAATATTTATACACGCATACAAATAGCATGAGTTTGTCGCCGAGACATTGGGTAGATATTAGAAAATACTGAACGATTTGAGGGGACGATGACAGTCTCACAAAAAATTCGACATCAGATACAGTCAAGAAAAATTACCAAAAATGTTTCTCAAATGCCTCTATTTATAGATTTCAAAGGTATTGCGTGTTTTATAAAAGGACTAACTTCAGAAATAAACTCTTTAACTTATGCAAATGCAATTTATGACAAAACATTCGTAAAGAGGCAATTTCAGCAAGCGTCATTTTGATCCCACTGAGTCGAAATTAATTACATCTCAAGAACGCAAAAATAGAAAATAAAAAAAGTGTCCAAGTGAAAACGCGTTAACATGGAAACGTGCATGGTTAGAGCGCTCAAAAGAGAGGAATTCTGATATCTTAACGGACTCTGAACTAATTTTACGCAACAAGTTTTCTGTAAATTACGAAAAATGCTAGTAATATTGTAATATTCAAATAAGTAACGTGGAAAAATGTTAATTTAAAGCGTAGTTATGAGTCGTGCATTCATGCTAGATCGCAGATTTGTTTTTCTTATCCTTGATCTTATGCATCCTCAACTCCTCAAATCCATAAATATCCTCTTGTCCTACAAATAATGAAATCCAAAAAAATGATTTTACTCACTTTATCATGTAGACGTAGACGTATCTCATGCTGCCCTAAAAAGGTTGGGTGGCCGTTATATATCTACAGGAGTCATTTAATAACGAAGTTGGTTCTAATTCAAAGAGCTTATGAATGTCATAAAATATAACGAAAAGCAGCTCAACCAATCGAGATGTTTTAAAGTGGAACGAGCCTAATGCTGTCCTGGGTGGCGATTTTTCAAACTACAAGAAACTCGGCTGATGAAATATTTGGAAGATAATTGTTATTTGAAAACCGTTCGTTGCTTGAATAACACAACGAGCTGAGAATTTAGAAATTTATATAAAAGGTGTGTTATAAACCGACTATCAGAAAAGCTAAGGGATGCTAATAATGACAATAATTATGCTTATAAGAAAATTGGGATTACGATTCCCCATTTCCACTCCCCTCCGCTTAACGCTTACAACTCAGCTCGTAGCTGGAATCGAACCCGGGGCTTTCAATATTCGCAACAAAAACTATTCTCGGGAGCTCGGTCCTAGGAGCAAGAGATTTTCACCAAGTGCCATGAAAATCGGTCAGTTGGTTCAAAAGCTAATAGGGGGAGACAGGGCAGACGGATAGACAAACGGATGGAGAGACAGACAGACACAAAAAAGAAGCTATAAGCCTACTTCCATTCTGTAAAGTAGGTTAAAAACAGGAAATTGAATCGCTCATTTATAATTTAAGACGAAATATTTTTCAAACAAGTCACGTGAAAGCTCTATGTATGTTATTACATTTTCTTGCTAACGGAATTCTGATAAATGATAAAACTTACTTAAATTTATACTGACTTATTTCGGAATATGCCGAAGGAAAAAATCAGAAGTTGAGTCAAATATGCTTTCGTCGAGAGAAAAGTAATTGTTAGACAATCGATATTTTTAGAATTAGACTTCCATCGTCCAGTATTATCTCATAAATAAAATAACGTCTAATTTCGCCGGTATATATTGGAGAAATGATTAATCAGAAGAGATAGCATATGCATAATATTTTATCTGCTGGAAATCCGATAAAGCAGCTACTTTCAATGAGTGGTGCCACACTATTCTCCAAGAAATGCCAATAAAATCGATTTTGTGTGTTTCGGGGTGAATTTGTAATATTACGAAAAGGAGTGTGAAGAAATAAATAAATCTCTTTAAGGAACAAGTTAGGAAGGTGTAGGTACTGTGTATAACCAATAGGCGCGTTTCGTGCGATGAAGTATTTTAACCTAACGATCAAGTGTGAACGAACGCACACCACTAAACAGCGAAACACCACCACCCGTTTGTCTCTCTGTATAATAAACATTTCTTCACTCTCCTAAGTTGGTGCATTAATGAGCGTATTTACGTAATTTTGGTATAGGTAATGACTAAACACCGCAAAACGATATATCAGAAATGATGCCAGGGAAATATTAAATTTTTATTTGCCGATTTATTTTCTAATCAGTTGTAATTACTCAAACAATCGATAATTATTTAAAACATCTCTTTTGAGTTAAGTAGTTGTAATATTTACGTTTACGTTCTTTTTTCGTGGTAGATAACACATTTCCTTCCGCTTAGAAAATGTTGGATGCATACGTAATGATATTACACGTATTTTCCTTATTATAGCAGAGCTTATTTACTTCAGTTTTATTTTAGTTGACAGCACGTAGGTTCCCATGGATGTATTTTTCTAAGTTCAAAGCGAATTACGATTTTCCTGTTTGAATTACTTGATAACGGCAACTCCTACGACAAAGATGTATTTCGATGGAAATATTTTATTTGGTTAGTTCTACAAATTTTATTTGAAGACATTTTCGATATAATTAATATTTTACGAGATATGAGGAAAAGTTCGTTTTTTTCAGTAAATTGGTATCCCAGAATTATGCGAATGCCATTTTCTTGTTGTTTTTGACCCTAAGTTCAAAATACCAAATTTCATGAATATCCGTTCGGTATAAGCCGAGAACGAACATGTGTACGGACTGGCAGAACGAAGATAATAGGGGAAAATGTTGGAAACGAGACGGGCCTAAAAACGGTTTGAATGACTCCGTCATTTGTAATTGGGGCACCATTTAGACGATGTAGTAGATGTGCAAAACCATTCAATGGCCAAAAGGGCCACAATTTCCGCTGCCTTGGATGAAAATGCCTAATTTATCGGGTAATTCTTGTGAAAATCACTCCTCCAGTTCGGTGGAGAGGTCTACGACATCATTATCCCGCATCCGCTGCGCCCCCTGCAGGGGCTTACGTCAAGCAAGTACGCCAACCTTGGCCTTGCGCGGCGTGCTGCATAACACTCGGGAGACATTGAGATCGTAATCTCTGTTCACGGTTCATGCGCATGTGTGTTTTTTCGTCCTCGAATTTTTTTACGGCCGCAAAATGTGTCAATGATTTCAATTTCCAGAAATGCACCTACAATAAAACTCGCATCTACGCTCCATGTGATAGATGGGGGCCGCTTCCGTAATTATACCGTTTTGGACGCTTGCCGTACTCCGTGACAGCCGAAATAAGGAAGTAGCTTCGCGCATCTCATGTAACGCTCCCTCGAAGATATTTATTCATCTTTTAACGGTATCGTATAAGCAAGCGAATGCGGGTACTTTACATTTTTCGATAAGAGCGTTGCAACTGAGTACAAAAGAATTCCTCTTGTCTTTCATAAATAAAGTTCGACTCGATCGACATCTTGGTTGAAAATTTTCCGTTATTATGAGCTGATTTGGCATTTTTTTAGGAAAAAAATTAACAGCACTCCAAATGCATTCAAGAAAGTGTGTGACGCCAAGAAGGCGTCTAGGAATTTCTTATCACATAGTAAGCATTTCTCTCTTCGCTATTGGATAAAAGGTGGCGTGTAGAATATCAGAAAATCATCGTATTAATTTCCCTTCCTTTCTCTATTTTCGGCCTCGATTCAAAACCCCATTTATACGTTACACTTTTGAATTCCTTGTAAAAATCTAAACCGTCATTTTTGCACAAAGATAAATGTCCAAACTTTTTCATTCCTCACCAATTCCGTAATTAAAAACTTATAACTCGATAATTTTCTTTATTTATTTCGACGTTTTCAAACGTAGAAAAAAGCAACCAGAACATAAGTGACAGAAAAAAGCTTTGAATGAATTCTTTAGTAAAAATCGATAAAACAAAAACTAATTCAACTTGGTTTTATTTGTTCATTTCACTTCAAATTTGGTCTAATTGCAGAATAATACTCATTTTTCAACTGCTGCGTAATATATTTTTATCACAATCGCATCTAACCGCCAAATTTAATGGCATTACTTCCGTGTAAAACCAATCTTTTTTAGATGTTTTTTACACTGTGATTATTAAAATTTTAAAACGGATCTCTACTTCAAGGGAAGTTGTTATATACTAGCCATAAATAAATATCAAAGCAAATATATCATCTCCATATAGTTAGTAGAAATATTACGCTGATTAAGTCCAAGTTGTACACTTATTTTTAAGATATAAATTCGATTCCCAAATGCTTAGAAACTCTCGAGGAGATAAAAATGTTCAAGATGGTAAAACTTAATTTTAAGGTATAAAAATGCGGGCAAGAAAAATTATTTTATTCGAAATATCAAAAATTAGAGTTACCCACGTTCGAGTTATCGAGGTTTGAGTGTATTATGCAGTCTACCAAGCACTGACCCTCCGAACAAAAATTATTTCTACTGCATTGTAGTCCGGGACACTTATTGGCTCGTTCCCTCCATCGCGATTTATGGGTTGTGTGATCACAATTACGCCTCGGGAATCAATCCTTTTCAACGTTCGAAAAAGTTGCTAACATCTTCAAAAGTTACCACTTTTTATAAAAAAAAACATTAAGAGGCCTACACAGCAACTGAATTCACGTCTAGGCGATAGAATTTTATAATAATGTACTTACGCTTGAATTAGATTTATAAAGAGCACATAACCTCCCTAATAACCCACAAATTATACGATAATGACTTCTATTATATATATATATATATATATATATATATATATATATATATATATATATATATATATATATATATACACACACACCGTTCAAATAAAATTTACAGAGCGAGGTTATCCCGTGTTCGCGACGTAGGTGAAGAGTGGAAAGAGAAGGAATTGCACGGATAAATGCGATGTCTCACCGTTTGCGTCTTTGGTAGCGCTCTGTAATTTGCCTCGCTGACGACCGTAAACACTTGTCACACGGCGGCGCTCACGGTATAACTGGCGGCATTCGGAGCCTACTCTGTGTCGAAGCCTCATTCTGAGGGCGTTCCAGGGCCCACCTTTCCCGCCCCTCCATTCCCCTCCCACCTCTGCCCTCCCCCTCCACCTCATCCCACAACCCTCCTGACCGGGTAGCGTGGTTCCGGTGAGGATACGGATGGAGGCAGCGTACCCGAAGGGTGCTGCGGTGCCATGCGAAGCACCATCTCCCCCCTTGACGACGCCTCGCCACTACTCAACCACAGCGCTTCTCTGTTAGCTTCTGCCTTGTATTTACGCTCATGTGGATACCACTACAGGTCGCGGTACGCTGAAAGGTGTCTTCGAGAACATAAGATGAAAATATTCTCGATTTCCAATAGCTATCCCGCTGCGAATTAAGATGAATTAGGGTCGATAAAAGTGCCCTAAAAGATATTCTACTTCACATAATCTGTTGTAACGATATGTTTAAGCGCCAACCTATGGCAATAAGAAAATAAATCCAAAGCATATGTAGTATGTATTTATCGTCATGAAAATTAATATCTTCTTTGAGCAGTATTAGAACTATTTCTACATACACGGAAAATATAATAGTAAATAAACAAAAACTCCTTCACCGTAAAAAGGAAGAGAATACTCACACTCACGCTGCAGGTTGCTGGTAAACACCGTCGCAGGACATAAGTCAAAAAGAGACACGCACACGCAGAAACATGCGTGTGCGTGTGTCTCTTTTTGACTTAGGTCCTGCGACGGTGTTTACCAGCAACCTGCAGCGTGAGTGTATTCTCTTCCATTTTACGGTGAAGGAGTTTTTGTTTATTTACTATTGTATTGTTTCACCGTGTCTCGAAGCCCTCTCTTTTCATACGGAAAACATGATTAAAGTAATAACCGCTTCCACTTGAAACAGAAGGAAATTCGCACACGTTTGTTCAGCCTGAAAATCCAATATGTACTGCAGTCTTTTAAATGAATCGTCTTAGTCTCAGACAAGCGATCAAAGACATTAAAGATTTCTCTATTTTTACATATATTTCTGTTTTCCACTTTCTCTATACGTAGTATAAGGGAAAGTATTGTTTTCATGAAAAAAATCGTTTTCGATATTTCAACGGAAATACATGTTTTGAGATCCCATGAACACCTTTTGACCATTTACTTGATGATGTCTGTGTGTGTGTATGTGACAGTTTTTTGTGTGTGCTCTTAACTCAAAAACTATAAATCAGGTCAACGCAAATTTTGTATTTAATATTTTTATGAAAGTCACAAGAGATTAGTTTTTGGTAAAAATCGATCAACCGGAAGTCGGTGTTTACTCTTGTTACATCAGTTTTTTCGAAATATTTGCTTTAATATTTGATAAATGTAAAAAAGTATAGGAATAAAAGTTGTTAGAAATTTAATTTTCTACGACGGTTGTTTGAAATATTTTCCCATATAATGCATTGTTTAAGAGATATTTTAAAAATTCCTTTTTAATTTCTTAATTGTTGGAGCTTCGTGGCTATATCCAATATGAGAAGACTACGGTTTGAATTTATTTCTGTTCTTTGTAAAATCTTAAAATTTTTCTCGCAGTTCCTTACAATATTTATTATCATTTAATCTATTTGGAATTTTTAGAAATATTACAAATATGGAGAAATTCATGAGGTGGCCACATCAGATTTTTATATGAAAGCAATCATACATCGACACAACACCAAATAATCTTCCTCAAAGTGCCATTGAATACCCCCATACTAGACACAGAAAAACATCCAGAAGGCGTAGGCCAGTCACACTTGGACACTGAATCTAAGAACAACAAAAATAGCCATCTGGAGTAACCACTCGATTGCAGGCAGGGATCTCAAATCCAAAAACCATATGACGAAAACCATTATATTCCACATCAACATATATAAACAAGATAAACTATAAATAAAAGCATCCTAACAAATCCCGAATATTGTGTGACAACAGAACCTTGGTTAATGAAAGATGAAGTTAGTAGAATAAACATACATTACCAACGAATGAATCTCACACCCAAAATTTACAAATAAAACAAAATAACAACCTAAAACCAATCCACAAAAAACTTTTCACTGAAAAAAACTTCTCAACGTGTTAAAAATGTGCATTACACGACTAAATAAACGATCAAGTAAAAGAAATAAGGTCGTGACACTGCAGAGATGGAGTGTATATTTTATCCCTCAATTATTTAGAGCCGTGTAAGGAAGTTTTGTGTTCATTGCACCCAAAATTCATTCTCGCTCCTGCCTATTGCCGACTTACTGAGACTAGAAGAAGCAGATTCTTTCCATTTTCACTTCCATTATTTTTTAAATCATTATTTCCCGAGAGATAAGCATCAATTATTCTTCTTCTGTCTTCATTAGAAGTCTTTTCATTTTTTCTCGGGTTCATTAAGTATTTTTTTATTAAGTTAAGTTGGTATCATTCTAATGAAACTGGGAATAATATGTAAATAATTTATAATTATTAAAATTAATGTAAACGTAAATATTAGACAAATTTTGTAACATTGCTAACCTACTTACGTATCTGCAAATGCACCACAAAGTATTGGCAATTATACGGTTAATGTAGCAAAAATAGAATGATCCAACGTCAAAATTAAATGAACCGATGTCAAAATTAAACGAAACGTTGTCAAAATAAAATGAACTTTTGTCAAAATTAAATAAACCGTTGTCAAAATGAAATGAACCGTTGTCAAAATAAGATGACACAATGTGAAAGTTTAGTGAACTGTTCTCAAAATAGCCCGGGAAACGGTGTAAGAGAATGGGAGAGAAATATGTGGATTTTTAATTGTTGTTTTCTGAGAGAACCTTCTCCGCGATCGATGTAAACAAAATATACGATGTTTTGCTATGGAATTTCTCGAATTTTTATCTCCAAAACTATAAGTTATGTAGTCTCTGGAACATCTTGTAGTAAATGTTGTTCTTTATCCGAATAAATTTTTAAATCTGTACTTCGCAGATCATATAAGAGAATGGGAAAGAAATATATGGATTTTTAATTGTTGTTTGTTGAGATAACCGTCTTAGTGATCGATATAAACAAAGTATGCGATGTTTTCTCGAATTTTAATTTTAATTATGTGGCCTAGCGAACTTTCTTTTAGTAACTGCTGTTCTCCATCCGAATAACTCTTTTAATCTATACTTTACAGATCATATAAGAGCTAGGGAGATAAAAGTTTGATATTTCATTGTTGCTTGACAGATGCCATTTAACGAGATACAAGTATAAGTTAATTAAAGTATTTCTGTAAAGTGGAAGTTCTACTTGACGGATTCAATTGAAAACTACAATTGGGCGATAAATTACAATAAAGATCACTATTACTTAATTAAATTAAAATCCGTCCAGCGGTTTAAGAGACGAAAATTACTAGGGACGGTCGGACGGACGGACCAGACGTGCCCGTAAGGCGTTCCGTTATTACAGATTCGCTGGTAAAGAACGTCTAATAAGAATAAAAATCTGATGTGGCCACCACATGACTTTCTCCATATCTGTAATATTTCTAAAAATTCCAAATAGGTTACATAATAATAAATATTTTAAGAAAGTGAGAAAATTTGAGACTTTACAAAGAACAGAAATAAACTCAAACCATAGTCTTCTGATATGGGATATAGTCGCAAAGCTCCAATAATTAATAAAAGAAAAAGGAGCGTTACTAAGACGTAACTAAGCGTTAATTGTTAACAAAGGCAGGTGGCGTGGTGGTGGCAGCTGAAAATATAAGATATCTCTTAAACAATGCATTATAAGGGAAATTATTTCAAACAAAGGTTGCAGAAAATTAAATTTCCTACAACTTTTATTTCAATACATTTTTACATTTATTAAATATTAAAGCAAATATTTTAAAATAACGGATGTGACAAGAGTAAACATCCACTTCCGGTTGATTGATGTTTACCAAAAACTAATCAGTTCTTCTGACTTTTATAAAAATGTTAAATATAAAATTTCGCGTGGACCTGATTAATAGTTTTTGAGTTAGAGCACCCACAAAAAAGCTATCTCACACACATCGAGAAAATGGCCAAAACGTGTTCAGGAGACCTCAAAACGTGTATTTCCGTTAAAATCTCGAAGTCGATTTTTTTTCATGAATACAATACTTTCCCCTATGGAGCAAGTAAAAATGGACCAAAATTTCATGTGTTCATTTAAAATTTTGTTGAGAATGTAATTAATAACATCACTTCACTTGCTACGAGAAGACAATTCGATAGGTAGGCATAGGAAGACGTTGCCCAGGTGTCATATTTATTTTCATTTAAATTTAATCTTAGCTTTGTCTTTTTATTTGAAGTAATATGTAATATTCTGGTAGGATGGTAACATTGACTCTTATTCTCTTAGTAACTCTATATTGCATTTCGCATCCATTTCTATATTTGCCATTCATATTGTTAGGCGAAACGTTTGTTAACTGAATTTAGAATCGGGTACATTCTGGTATGATAATAACTTAGACTGCTGTTACTAATACTAACACACCAGTATGTATCTGATCCTAAATTTATCTCATTAACGAGGTTCCACATTCACGCATCTTCAGGCTTTACGCTTTCTTTTTCGTAGGACTAGTCATTACCGTTCACCGGAATCCACGTTTCAAGTGTTTGCATTAATAGTGAACGACGCAACGATATTATTTCCTTATGGAGAAAGTACTCGCAAGAAAAAAGAACGTAGTTCGTTCTTATGTAAAAATTACTCGTGATTTTAAATGCACCCTAGAACAGTGGTTCTCAGGCATATTCGTCAGGCGACCTCTCCTTCTGGATATTTGGTCACCGTGGCCCCCGAGAATACTCAATAGGCAAAAAAAACTCCAGTTTTCTCCATAGGTGGGGGAGGGATGACAATGATAAGGAAATTAATAATAAGAGTTTTTTATTTTCTGCTCTTTATAAATAAAAGGTTAGCACTAAAAATTATTTTATTTACAACTACGTATGTTTATTATAAATATTCAGACAATATGCAGTGTACAGTTTAATTTTTTAAGTACTAATCAATATTGAGATCTAATTTCTTGTTTGTTTGTATTACATAAAAATAACTCATTTGTTAAAAAGTTTTTTGCACGTTGATATCCTACAGAATTTTCTTTATTTATTTTGACAAAACATGCCGATAAATTAAAACCTACAGGACTCCTTATACCAGAATAAAATCACATGCTTTAACGAGTAGCGCTTGCGACCCACCGTTTGAGAACAACTGCCCTAGAATATTTCTGTGTATATAAAATTTTTGTCTTGCACAATTTCGGTTGCCTCACCTTTCAGAAACTTAAATTCGGATAGAAATAATTCCATCCGAAAATAACTCGCTGGCCAGAAATCAAATGGCTGACAAGACGCCACTGTGCAGAAGTGCTGCGAGAAGGACACAACGAGGGATAATGCAGCGAGGGACTATACACCGACTGCTTAGACGGCGAGTCTCAGCTTGGTGCCAGGAGGGAAGCACAGTGCACACAAGAGGAGATCCAGCGTGCACTTAACCAAGGATGATGTGTAAGATATACGATGTGGTATTTTGTGGAATTTTTGGTGAGTCGTATTAATACTTCAGGCTATCGAAGTGTTCATGCATTATTTTCTCGCAGTATAAGTCGTGTAAAGAGTTTTTTGTGATACTGACATTAGGTGTGATCGCATATGCTATGTGTTACGACTTTTTCTATGACACTTGACAATTGTACGACACGCTGTATAACACGAGGTATCGTAGGTTGGTGTGAGTGAGATTCCATAGCGCTATGGGGTAGTGAGCGAATGGCACAGTCGATCGGTTGCTTATGCGTGTGTGTGGCACAGCGTTGTGCAGACGATTTTTTTTTACATATTCGGACTGGGGTGATATTATGTTTATTACTAAAGCGATTTTTGGTATTACCTATTCTTGCTAGTTTTATATAGCGTGGTTTGGTTATTATGCAGACTAAATCCCTTTTTTTATAGTGTGGTGTTTTTGTTTATTTGAATATTTCGTTTTGGTTTCAGGTTCGCATAAAGTTTTTATCATCTTGTTTTCAATACTTGACTGACTGAAACGTGATATTATTTAGTTTATTATATTGCTTGCTTTTATCCTTACTTGATGCTGTGATGTTGACTTATTGCAATTGGACAAGCGTGTGTGATATTATGGGAATTTATTGACGCAGTTATACTTTGGCATTATTAGATGGATTTATTTTATTCCTATACCTGTTTTGTGGCGATGAATGTGCCTATTGAATAATTTATTTTACTCATTTTATCTCCTTTATTGTTTATTATACGCCATTGTATATTACATCATCCTATGGTATTTTGGTTATATTTTTGCAGGATTGGTATAATCATGGAATAGGCCTGGAATTTTTTTCCGGGGAAATGCCATGTAAAACAAAGCTTAGCGAATGGAGTGCGCTACATCATCTGTGTCATTTGGAAACGCGCACATTTTTACAGTCGCACAGCGGCTGTCAATTCCAAGGGGGAAGGCCGTGGCAGCGGTATGTTGGTCGCCCGAAATAAGTTCAAACGGGAAGCAGCTCCTCCATCTAGCAAGCGACATGTGTAATCTATCGGACATCGTATTTATTACGGATTACCTGAGAACTTTCGGGAATACAGTGCAACCTCTATAATCCGAACTAATAAATGTAAGGGCGTGTTCGGAAAATCGAGATGTTCGGATTATTGGATTATAAGTAAAGTAAGTAAGTATAAGTAAAAACTGAAATTTTATATATACATACATGATTACATCTTGTTAAAGGAAATAGTTATCCATATTTTTTGTTTTATTCCTTTCACTAGGTTCTTACATGTCTGCTCACACAACTGACGATGTAGTAGTAGTATGAATATCAGCAGTGTGGTAGTATATCAATATTGATGTAAAACAACGAGGAAAAAATCTATCATGTATTAAATTTCTGTAAATAAAACACCAATTAATGTACTTGCAGATCAATAAAATGACTGTGAGGGATCCGCCTTGATGAATGGGAAAATTGTAATGTTCTAATGTATGTTGCCAGTTGATTCACCTCTTGCCTACGCGCGATGGGTACCTAAGAGGTAGTGCAATGAATATCTGGATAGCAAGGGAGAAGAGAAACCCGGTGACGGCTAATGCTAACGAAGAACACCAAGGGGGCCTACGGCTTAACGTCCCTTCCGAAGGATGGAACGCTGAATTTGAGCGGTCTCCTCAAACACCACAAACAGGGGGCCGGGCGACCTTGGAAAAAATCCCACTTGCGCAGGATTAGGGGAAATTGTACTCCACACTGTGCCGCGGCAGTAGGAATGATATCGCTCATTCCTTTTAAAACAATGTTTAAAAGAATCATCTATTTAGCCGCAAGAGTGATGGACATCTGTGCCCAACTTTGCTTACAAAATAAAAGCTTCAAATTTCACTTTCCGTCGCTCGCTTCGCCTAACCGACACTTTACACCTGATGTTGAGAAACAGTTTGGATTACTGAGAGTTCGGATTTCCGTTGGTTTGGAATATAGAGGTTGCACTGTATGTCTTTCTCGACATGTCGAAATCATTCATAGAACTTTTAAGGACACATTTACGTTCTTTTCAAGTATATCTCGCTAGCATAACAAGAAGTCCAAACCAGGACTAATGTAGGCTGGTTTCCCGAAGTTGACGTCCCGAATTCATTACTTAGATTGACAGGAAATGTTTCAGTATGTGTTAGTCATTTCAGGAATTCTCATACCATAAATACCAGTTGTAATTCATAGTTTATCAATGATTGAGAAAAATTGGAAAATAAATTAATAAAGCATTATCAGGTTTAAAATACTAAAAGCAATCTCAAAATCTCTTTCTGACGTTATATTTTTTAAATAAACGAATTTAATAAATGTTACTGTTTATACGTTAATATGTCTGGATCAACTGTCCATTGCTGAGGAGTAGTCAAGCCGAGTTCAGTAATAATCGTCTCCATGGTAACAATCCGATAAAATGCAATTTAAAACGCAAAAAACGATGTTTTAGTAGAAATTCAAGAAAATACGATCTATTATCAAAATTCTAAGATAACAGTTCTACATTCTTTTCCCCTTAGAACAGTACAAACCTCGCTCCGGTATAACAATTTTAAGATATTTTAATGCATTAAAGAAAACATATCTGCTCGATGGATTTGAGATTTCCTATGTAAAACAAATAGGGAAAAAACGATCCTGGAATCGAACCCGAGACTTCAATCTTCGCCAAATAAAATATAGCCCGGAGGTGGGCCCTGGCATTACGAGTCTCATACCAAGTTTCATGAAAATCGGTCCATTGGGGCAAAAGTTGTTAGTAGGGGACACACACACAGACAGGACCGTTTCATAATGATATGTTTCTTTTGGAAACCAGCCTAAAAAAAGGCTTTTCAGTTTTTGTTTATTAGATAGGCAAACTAACTCTGAAGTTAAGATCGATGTAGTTGTATTTCCCTAATCAAGGATGGTTGCCGGTGTAATCCGAGTAACTATCAGATAATCCATAGATTCTTTCCAATGATAGCAGCACAAGCGGGTTGCACGAGTTTTTCTGTAATGAGATGGCAATGCTAAAGGTGTTGTACTGCACTATATAGATTAAATGAGAACAACATATATTAGGAATACGATGTTTAATTTTAATGAAAGCCAATCAGGTATATTAGCTAGCGGTGGCTGTGTAATAATTATATTAGTGGTAGAAGTAGTAATTTAGTAATGGTGCTAATCCTAACCTAACACTGAGCACTGGTTCCTATATCCTTTCATTTAAGGAATTGGCATATTTAGCATATTTATCTCTTACTTAACTATTATTAGCGGTGCTTTCTGTGCCACTTTTAAACTTCCACGCATATAAGCCATATTGCATATTCTACCTGGAAAGGCTCTACTTTGTGGAAAGATTCCATGTTGTAAATAAAAAACGAATTTTGTTAATTTCCACTAGAAAAATTTACTCCAACCGGTCTCCCCTGTTCCACCTGATGATGCTGTAACAGGCGAAACCAATCTAAATAAATTTGTATAGTGGAGATATACAAAATTCGTTTTTTAATTACATTAAGTTATATCGTTCATTAGATTGCTTCAAATAAACTCCTGTATTGAGTATATGGCTTCAATCTGAATAAATCCTTGATTGGTGAAAAATACGAAAATTTTCTAATAAAGTGGAATTGGTTTGACTTTATCCAGCTTTTTTATGCAATGCATCATGTAACCTTATTTGAGGTCATAATATATCTTCTGTTGGGAAAAATAATTAATATTTTCTAGGAAATGGTGTACTAAAACTGATAAATATAGTAAATTAAAATCTACCTCTCTTCACTAATCATGAATAGAGGTCACTAGATGATCTGCAACTGATCCCAAGTGGGCAATGCAACGATTTTGGGAGGGTTAGGGATGGGAGGGGGCGAGCAATTAAAACAATAATTAAATCTTATATTTCTGCATTTCTTGTGATTATTTATGAATATTAGGGTGTTTTTCAATATCTAGTATTGAGTTTGCTGATCGTCTGAGGCATGCTTAGGAAAAGTGTTTTAGTATCCTTTCAATGCATATAATCTTAGTAGAAATCATTAAGATATAAGATGCTGTGTATTGATGAGGCATATTTGAAAGAGTGAAAGTTTTTGTATGACATGGTTCAGCAAGATATTAAGGATAATGATGAGATAAAATTTAATGGGCCTATACAGTTATGGGTAGCAATTGGTATGTTGCTCAATGTCCAGTATTAAGTATGTTTGTGGTTTGAGTCATGTATATTGTATGTAAATGGCATTCTGTTAATGAGTAATATTCTGAATTATGGTGGAATTGAGTTATATATTAAATGCATGTGATGATATGCAGTATGTTTGTATGTCAAGAGAAATGTGTAATTCAGTGTAATTAAAATTACCGTGTAGTTGAAGAGAGATTATGTTGAATGGCCAGGTATTACTAGATGAATTTGTGTTTAACATTTGATTGTGACTATTTTGTTATTGCTGTGCCAAAGGTAATTTATTCACATTTACTAAATTCCAACTTGTATTTATACCTCGATCTTGTGAATCATTAGCTGTATCATTTGATTTATCATTAGCCAATGCACTTTCTATAATGCAGGTTTTGTAGGTAACTACATGGAATATAACCAGATTATCCAGATAACCATCATATGAAACAAAAGTTAACGGATTGATTGAATAACCTCATTAATTGACATGGACATTAACAAATCCTTAAAGTCAGTGTGATGATCTGTCTGCATTATGGGATCTGAGACAGTGCCTATTTATAAATTTGCAGAGACGGCAATGCAAATTTTACCCTTAACAATAAATTACTCTATTTAAATTTCAATATTGAAAAGTAAATTGATAAGAATCATATGATTTTTAAAACAAGCCATTTATAAAAGCATACCTTACAAACAAGATAAATTTTAATAATTTTTATCCCTGATACCTGCCCTGAATCCTTTAAAAACAGATGTTTGCTATTTGAGGCATATTGCTTTGAGTCTTAAGAAGAATGTCTTTGTTTCATCGTTTTTCACAAGATATGTTTTGTTTTTGAATATATCCAAAACAAGGAATTATTTTTTCTCTCTATATGAAGTCAATCCAAACACTTATGGTCAGGGGTAACTTCAACAAAGAAATTACAAGGCATGGGCAACATAGTTAAAAAAATAAAATGCATCTAAAGATAACAATATTCCTAAGGAAAAATTAAAGTTATTCAATTTTTTATATTCCTTTCCTTTCCTTTATAAACATTGATGGTTTGTATTCAGAATACTCGCAATTAAAATCATTACTGCAAGAAATTATGAAAACGGATATTCCTGGAATTAAGAAGTGGACAACTCTGTTTAACAGGTCTGAAATTGATGTTGTTTAGTTTGTTGATTCAATAAATTGACTAGAATTAGGTGTAGTAATTGCTGATCTACACTTAATATGAAATTTACAAAATTTTATTATTTCATTATAAATAAGGAAAAGATGCCACAAATACTTAAAAGTAATATAAAATGCAAATGGGAATTTGGCAAGGAATTTTTATTAATATTTGTAATAATGCTGTACTGCTATTTGGTAACTTATGTTGTATACGTTTTATAATAAACTTTGTCCATGATGTGCAAACATTATCTTTTGAGACCCAAAAGTAATATACAAATATCTTAACCCAATCTGTCTACCACACTTGCTACCTGGGAGCAGAGAACAACAGACGCATGTTTCCAAGCAATGGCTTTAGTTAAGATCAATTCACAGGCGAAAATGATGAACTAACTTGGGGAGTATTATTATACAGTACAGTAAAAGCTTGATTATCCGACCTTCGTTTAATGGACCATAAAATGGATGAGCTGTCTAACCATAGTCGGAAAGCATATGTCGGTTGCATCCAGCAAAAGTTGGTCCATGCGAGAGATCATCCAACTGATGATTCATGCGGGAAATTATTTCATGTTATTTATCTTATATACTCGTGTATAAAGCACTCTCATGTATAACACGCACCCTTAGTTTTTGCCAAAAAACCAGACTTTTTCGTACACCCTGTGTATAACGCGTGCCCTAGATTTTGAGGGGCATAAGAACAAAACTTTAGAATTACAATGTTATGTTAGGTATTAACTAGAGTACCACAAATAAATACAGATCCTTCCCGGGTAACACAAGACTCAACTTACACAAATCCAACTTCACGTAAAAACCTCCGAAAATTAATTTTTAAAATCCGAAAATTCGGAGTTGCGGAAACTTGCTTGCATGGCAAAATGCTTCAGGCTTAAAGGTCAAATATACAGATAACTCTCGTTCAATGAACGTTCGTTGAACGAATGTCTGCTTTAACAAACGAATTTAATTTTATAGCTTGACTTTTAGTCAAAAATTCTGTTCAATTTAACGCACTAAATAACATGTATCCAACTCAGATCGAAGAAACTCAAATGTTTATGATAGCTCTTGTGGTCACAAAGACCATCTTGTTTACTCAAGGATTCTTTATGTGTCTGGTTTATCATGCATTTTTCCTATCGCCTGCATTTCTTGAAAGGCTTAATATGACATCACCGAACGTGCTGCATGTTACTCAAATTATATTCGCAAATATCTACTTAGACTTGAAGGACCTCTAGTGTATCAATAAGGAGGAAGTGCATAACGCAGTGTTTCTCACAGTATCTGGAGTTTTAACAGGGAAGTCAACGGAAAAATCACGATCGTTCAATGAATTTCCGTTTTACAAATGCTTTTCAGGAACGCATGTCCTTCGTTGAACAAGAGTTGCCAAGATGGCATCGTGTACTAACATGCATAAATGTAGCTCCTGCTCAAATGAGTTTATAAATAGTGATAAGTTTATTATTTGTGGATACTGTATGGGACCTTTTCACATAAAATATGTTGATATAAATGAAATATCACTTAAAGTATTAAATGAGTCTCCGTCCATCCTTTGGACACGTGTAAACTACGTACATGATAAAGCGTCAGCCATTACAAAAATTGCTGATAATGTGCCCGAAATGCTATGATAAGAAGAAACTTGAGAAAATGAGTTCTTGGGATAATGGATCACTGCTGATAAATGAGGATTTACTTCTTATGGAATTAAGTAAGAGATGAAACCATCTGTCTGTGACAAGCCTGTAGCAACTCATCAGTCGGGAAGATGTCCTGTGACTAAGTCTTATAGTGAAGTACTGGAAACTGATAACAAGAAGAGGCATGTTGATCCAAATGCTCTACCCAGTGCTAATCAGCTCCTAGTTGTTGATGCTAAAAGTGTGCCCGCTACAGAGATCGTAAATAAACAGCGCAAACGTGATTTTTATCATAGGTGCTAATCCCAGTGTCTCTTCTCTCACAAGTGCAATCCATAAAGTGCATCTCCATGTTTGGAGATTAGATGTAGCCACCTCTGAACGTGATGTTAGTGATTATGTAAAAAAATATAGGTTGTGATGGCGAAGTTATTAAACTCAATGCAAAGGGTGACTATGCATCATTTCGGGTATCATCAAACTGATAATCTTGACAAACTGTGTGATCCATCCAACTGGCCTAACAATGTTGCCTTAAATAGATTTTATTTTAGAAAAAAATAGTGTTGTGATAACACCCTCAACCCCTCCATCTAATTAGATTGCAGACAACTGTACTGAAACTGATACTGAGAGAATGAATACCCACTCTCAGTCAGGGATATCGATGAAAAAAAAATCGAGCATGACTACCTGGAGTAGATAGTAATGAATCCCCAGTTTATTCTTCCTATGTAATATCCAATCTTAAAGTGTTACATGTCAATATTCAATGTTTACGTCAAAAGGTAGATGAATTTGAGCTATTAGTGAATCCACAAAATGCTGAGGTGATCTGCATTTCTGAACATTGGCTTCAAAGTAATGAATTAATTAATTAATGGGTACTTCATAGCAAGCAGTTACTTCAGAGTTGAATCTAAAAATGGTGCTGTCATAATTTTTGTGAAACATGGCATAAAAACTCGTAATCTAAACATTCCTAATCATCTTTGCTCGGAATTTGACTTTGAATGCTGTGCAAAGGAACTATTATACAATAACATACACATACCAATTCTGTGCCTGTATAAGTCACCAATTGATGACTTCCCTACTTTTCCTGACAGACTCATAAGTGTCTTAGATATATTAGGTAGAATTTCAAATACGCTAATTGTCTGCGGTGATTTCAATGTAGATTTTAGTTCCAATAATGATACGAAATTTCAACTTCTTGACATTTTCTTGCCCTATAACATATCTCGAACTATTTTTCAATATACAAGAATCGCCAATAATTCTACTTCCACCATAGATAATATATTCTCAAGTATAACTGCACATGAATGCTCTGTATTTAACACTTGTCTCTCAGATCATATGGCCCAAATTTCTACATTCTCCTTTTCTGTGATACCTCAGCCCATGATTTGTAAATATTCACAAAGACATTGTTTTTCTCAAACTGCTTGTGCCAACTTTGACTTTCTCATGTAGTATGAAAGTTGGGAAAATGTCTTCAACACAATGGATTTTGAAGACAAATTTAAAAATTTTCTATAAATTTTTCCACATCATTTTAATGAATGTTATCCACTCAAAACCTATAGTGTTGAAAGAAAAAAGGTAGGACTAATCCTAGGGTGACCCCTGAAATTATACCACTATCTGACCAACTACTACAGCTACTTAAAATTGCTCTAGTCTCCAAATCTGATAAAAACTATTATTTAAGGTGCAAAAAGTCATATTCTAAACAAATTGCATTGGCCAAAAAATGTTATAATATTGATCAAATTAATAAATCAAATAATCAAACCAATACCGCTTGGAAAATTATAAACAACTCTGCTTCTGTAACAAAAAGTCACTCCTCTATTGATAAAATCTCTTATATGGATATGCCTGTGACAGATCCAGGTATAATACCCAATTGTTTTAATAATCACTTCCTTGATTCTATCAACCACTTGTTAAAAAATCTGCCTTAAACAAAATCTAAAGAAACCATCCCTATACAACATGTTTGTGAAGAATCCATTTTTCTCTACCCTACAGATGAGAAGGAAATTAAGCCAATCCTTGAAAAGATAAATACTAAAAATTCTTCTGTATATGATGATATTCCTTGCTGTATAGTTAAAAGCAACGTAAAATTTTACCTTCTTTCTCTTCTCACTTATCTAGTTAATGAATCTTTTAAATCTGGAATCTTTCCTCATATCTTAATTCTTGTGGCTTATCCTAAATTTGTTTTGCAAATCCACAGGGCCAATAAAATATTATATATACATATATACATACACACACACACACACACACACACACACACACACACACACACACACACACACACACACACACACACACACACACATATATATATATATATATATATATATATATATATATATATATATATATATATATATAGGGGTGCCGGTGGTGTAGTGGTTAGGATGCTGGCTGCTACTTGCCTGATGCTTGAAAAAAGTCATCGGGTATGAATCCTGCCTGAGTAGGATTTTTCTCAAGGTCACCCAGCCCCCTGTTTGCGTGGTTTGAGGAGACCACGCAAATTCAACTGTTCCGTCCTTCGGAAGGGACGATAAACCGTTGGCCCCCCTGGTGTTCTTGGTAAGAGCAGGCAAATGCCGGCACCGGGTTTCCCTCCTCCCTTCTGTGTGTATGTTCAGTGTGGAAGGCAATAGGAAACCACCACACCATGCATGTATATTCCCTAGTCAAAACCAATTAATTAATTGGTAGGACCTGTCGTAAGACAGAACACGAATGAATGAATGAATATATTATTATATATAGACGTTCCTTACAGAGGAGGAGGAGGAGGATATAACATACTAGTAGAAGGTGCTTGCATACTGCAAGCATTTCATCTCACCTTGAAAAAACATTAATTTTCAGACAGATATTTCATCATTACAAATATTCTATTAATTCTAAAGATTTCACCTCCGCAGCGATTTTCGTTTTTTCCACATGTAAAAATAATAGTTTAAAACAATCCCCAAATGTTGCCATTTTAAACATTTTACACTTTCTACATTATGGGGTACTAATGCTACACATTTGAGCCAAACTTTAAAGTTGTAGCACTTCTAGAAGTAAAATAATATTTTTCTAATTGTTTAAAATTTAAACATTTTTAACGGTTGCCGCAATATATATATGGAGAGATTGAAATGTTTATTTGTGCAAATGCACTGTTCTGTAAATAATTTGAAAATTGCAGCTTCCTAACTCATCCCGTAGTACCTAAAAAATTATTAAACTTTAATGTTCAAATGGGGTTAAAACAACCCCTAAAATTTACAATTTTAATATTTTCGATTTTTATAGTTGGTTATGAGAATAGTTCTATAATCTTCCAAAATTTCAGCTTCCTAAACTTATTAGATTGGTCTACACACTGGTTTGCGTTTTCCCATGCTAACTTATGGGAGATATTCCGGGGTCTCTGGAGTCGAACCCAAGACACTGTAAGCAAAAGTGACAATAATTCCTAATAGATATTGCGGCCGTCTAGCAACTCTGAAAATTTCATTTTTCTAGCTTACGGGCAAGTGCCCAAAATTAATTTACAAAAATGGCGCAATGCTTTTCTTATGGGAAAAAAACGCAACTTTCGGAATTTCTGGAGTCGAACTCATGTCACTTAGGTAAGAAGTCTCATTTTATCTGTTGGTTTCTCCATCATATCTAAAAAAACTGAAACTTTCAGCTCTGTAGCTTTTGTAGTTTGGGCTGGACATTAGTATCCTCCTGTCATTATATATAGACGTTCCTTACAGAGGAGGATATATACAGGGTGTCCCAGAAGTCCGGCCTCATAGGACAACTTTGTTATTATTCGGGAGAAAAGTTGATTTTGTATGTCTAAGCAGAATAAGAAGCCTTGCAGAACTTCGGGAGAAATAGCCTATGGCGAACAACTTTGATCTAATATTATTTTTAGATATTCTGCTAAATAACAAAGTTGTCCTATGTGGCCGGACTTGAGGAAGTCACTTAACCATTGATGAGCAAAGAGAGTAGCGATCGAACGGAAGGCCTTAGACAAAAAAAATCAACATTTTCCCCGAAAAATAGCCTATTGCGAACAACTTTGATCTCTTATTATTTTTAGATATTCTGCAAAATAACAAAGTTGTCCTATGTGGCCGGACTTCTGGGACACCCTGTATAACATACTAGTAGAAGGTGCTTGCATACTGCAAGCATTTCATTTCATCTCGTAAAAACGTTAATTTTTCAAAGATATATTTCATCATGGGAAATATATCATAAATTCAAAAGATTTCTCCACGGGACCCATTTTCCTTTTTTCCTTATGGAACAATAATGGAGTAAAACAATCACTAATTTTTGCAATTTTCGAAATATTATACTTTTCCCACATTGAGTTAATAATGTCACACATTTCTGCAAAATTTTAAATTTATAGTACAATTAAAAGTGAAATAACATTTATCTAATTGTTTAAATTTAAATAATTTATAACGGCCAAAATAACAACTTTATGTATAAATTGAAATGTTTATTCGTTTTCCTAGATTAACCTCTAAATAATTTTAAAATTTCAGATCCCTAACTTGCGGCGTAGTGTCTAAGTATCTACCTATTTGTTTAAACTTTAAGAATTTTTAACTGACAAACAAATTCAAATATCAAAATTTCTATAATCCATATTTCGTTTTTTTACAAATCCTACCTCTAAAAACAATTGGAAAAACATTATTTTTTCTTGAAAATCTTGAAAAAGTTCAACAATGCGGCCGCTAAAAATTCGCAATTGTTTAAACAAATTTTCAAGGTTTATGTATTTCCAAATGTGCTACGGAGTTGAAATTTTTTTATAAGTAGAATTCGTAAAAAAAATAAAGATTATACAAATTTTGATATTTTGATTTGTTTGGCTGTTAAAAATTCCTAAAATTTAAACAAATAGGAAAATATTTAGACACTACGGTATGAGCTAGGAAGCTGAAATTTTCAAGTTATTTACAGAGTAAAGCATTTGCACAAATTAACATTTGAATCTCTCCATAAACATATTGCGGCGGCAGTTAAAAATGTTTAAATTTTAAACAATTGGAAAAATATTATTTTACTTCTAGAAGTACTACAACTTTAAAATTTGGCAGAAATGTGTAGCATTAGCACCTCATAACAATGAAAGTATAAAATTCTTAAAATTGCAAAGTTTTGGGATTGTTTTAGTCTATTATTTTTACATAAGGGAAAAAAGAAAATTGCTCCGGAGGTGAAATATTTAGAATTAAAAAAATAGCTGTAATGATGAAATATGAAAAATTAATGTTTTTTTTTGATGGGCTGATATGCTTGCAGAATGCAAGCACAAACTACTAGTATGTTATATATATCCTCCCCTGTAAGGAATGTCTATATATAATGATAGGAGGATACTAATGTTTAGGCACTTCCAGATGGGCTGGAGATTCCAAATTTTTTTCATAGGTGGCATTTTGTGCAAAACCGACTAGAAAAAACGAAAATCTGGAAAAAGTTCAACAATGCGGCCGCTAAAAATTCGCAATTGTTTAAACAAATTTTCAAGGTTTATGAATTACCAAATGTGCTACGGAGTTGAAATTTTTTTAATAAGTAGAATTCGTAAAAAAACGAAATAGGGATTACACAAATTTTGATATTTTTTATTGGTTTGGCAGTTAAAAATTCTTAAAGTTTAAACAAATAGATTACTGTTTAGACATTACGGGATGAGCTAGGAAGCTGAATTTTTCAAGTTATGTACAGAGAAGTACATATGCACAAATAAACATTTGAATCTCTCCATAAACATAGTGCGGCGGCCGTTAAAAATGTTTAAAATTAAAAAAATTGAAAAAATATTATTTCACTTCTAGAAGTACTACAACTTTAAAATTTGGCAGAAATGTGTATCATTAGTACCCCATAATGGAGAAAGTATAAAATTCTTAAAATTGGAAAGTTTTGGGATTGTTTTAATCTATTACTTACACATAAGGAAAAACGAAAATCGCTCCGGAGGTGAAATATTTAGAATTAAAAAATATTTGTAACGATGAAATATGAAAAATGAATGTTTTTTATGTTGAGATGATATGCTTGCATACTGCAAGCATTTCATCTCACATTGAAAGAACATTCATTTTTCAAACAGAAATTTCAACATTACAAATAGAGATATAACGGAAAGTTCATTTTTTGCTACCAGTTAAGTGGTATATATATATATATATATATATATATATATATATATATATATATATATATATATATATAAGGCTACGGCAATGCATGGCACGCTGGAGGTGCCGAGCTATGAGAATAACGTTGATTGCTATACACAGCTGATACAGATGGCATTGAAACATATTAGATGTTTGTATCATAATGATAGTATTGTATTGTAAAATCTGAAGATAAATCTGAGATAAATAATGAGAAAAGAACCGGAGGAAAGAGATAAAGAAGACGGAGAAAAAGAGGGAGAACTATGGATGGTGATAGGAGGGAATGAGAGAGGTGGGAAAAAAGACAGGCAGAGAGGAGGGGGAGGGAGAGAAAAAGAGGGAGGGAGAGAGAGGGGGAGGGAGAGAAAAAGAGAAAAAGTGAGGGAGAGAGAGAGGGAGGGAGACAGAGGTAGAAAGGGATGGAGGGAGAGAGGGAGGGAGACAGAGGGAGGATAGATTGATTGATTTGGTTTTTATTTGGGGCGAGATTGAGGCTAAGAAGTCCCATCTTCCACCTACCCCTAAGAGAGGAAGGGAGGGAGGGAGAGAGGGAGGGAGAGAAGAAGGGAGGGAGGGAGAGAGGGAGGGAGAGAGAGAGGGAGAGAGAGAGAGGGAGGGAGAGAGGGAGGAAGGGAGGGAGAGAGGGAGGAAGGGAGGGACAGACAGACAGACAAACGACTTTATTTAGGGCGAAATTGAGACTATATAATCCCTTCTTACATTTAACCCTTTCCTCATATATATGTATAGTTCCAATATTTACATATTAAAAGAAATTAATTACATATAAATTACAATAAAATATATATTAATTACAAGTTAATTATATATTGGTCGATAGATCACAGAGCAGTACCAAAGAATATTGTTAGTTTTTTGGGTCGAAAAAAACTGTATATCAGTTATGTTTTTACACAGAAAAAAATTTCCCTCTGCGGAAAACACCTACGAAGAGAAAGGAGGTGTAAAAAACCGCGAAAAATTCCTAAATATTTCAGAGAAAGAGAAAAATACAATAATTTGAGAAAGAGAGAAAAAATCATTTATAAGTACATACAATAATATCCATACAAGGGAGAGGGTGAGAGGGTGAGAGGGAAATTGGGATTGTAGGGTAAGATATTCCTGGGAGATTACATCGTAATTATGATACAGGAAAATAAAGTAAAATAAAATTACGAATTTATGCCTAATAAGCGCATCCTTGTGACAACCTGAAAGAGAAGACAGGGAGTGGTTCAATGAATGGAGAGTGAGAGGAGATACTTGTAATACAAGTGCTTAAAAGTGCCTAGAGATACAGAGTTTTTTATTAACGTTGTAAGTCCATTCCAGAGTTTGCAAGCAGTGACGCTAAAGGATTTGTTGTAAATTTTTGTTCTATGAAGTGGAGTTAGTAATTTATCGCATCCTCTAGTATTGCATTGGTGAACTGTATTAATGGTGGCAAACTGAGAAGATAGATAACAAGGGATGTGATTATTAAGAACTTGGTACAATAGGGAGAGGAGATGAAGGTTTTTTCTGGATTCAAGTGTTAGCCAGGAGAGTCGACGGAAGTATTCTGAGACATGGTCAGACTTTTTATGATTAAAGATGAATCAGTTGCAGGCATTATGAGAACGTTGTAGCTTAATCGCGAGATCCTTGAATAAGTCCTGGTATACAGTATCACAATAGTCGAAGTGAGGAAGAATTAGAGAGGTCACAAGCTGTATTTTTAGTGAAGAGGGAAGAATGTTAGTGAGAGGCCTTAGAGTGTGTAAGGAAGAGTTTACCATCTTGCAGACTTTTATTACATGATTATTCCAGGTAAGCGTTTCATTAATTAGAATACCGACACTTTTTATGATTTTGCTATAGAAAATAACTGAGCCATTCAAAGACAGAGGAACTGATTCCGCAAGGTTTTTAGAAGCCAGTAGTTTTGAATAACCGATTAAAAAGACCTTAGATTTCAAGGGGTTTATGTTGAGAAGATTATCATAGCTCCATTCTTGAAGTACAGCCAAGTCATGATTTATGTTGGCAATGGAAAGAGATAAGTTATTTGGTTTGGTGTCTAAGTATATTTGGAGATCATCGGCGTACAGATGATGCTTGGAGTAAGTTAAATATTGAGAACAACCATTAATAAATAGAGAGAACAATAGGGAACCTAAAATTGAGCCCAGCGGAACGCCTTGGTTAACATTAAGCCATGAAGACGAGGAGTCGTTGGAAATGACTTTTTTGAAACGGTCGCTAAGGTACGAGGAGAACCAATCTATTGAAGGTGAAGAGAATCGCATGCAGCGGAGTTTTGCTAGGGGTATGTCTTTGTCTACTGAGTCGAACGCTTTGCTAAAGTCAAGCACCACTAGTGCTGTAAGTTTTCTGTCATTCATGTGTCTGCGTATATCACCGGTGATTTTAATTAGCGCGGTGGTGGTGCTATGTGACTTCCGAAAGCCAAATTGATGGGAGTCAAGTAGATTATTTGCGTTGAAAAAATCTGTTACTTGTTCATGCGCAAGTCGCTCAAGAGCTTTTGATAAAGTGGGAAGGAAGCTAATCGGCCGATAGTCATTGTTTGCGGAGGGAGATTTCTTAGGGATTGGGCGGACTAACGCGCGTTTCATTGCGATGGGAATTTTCCCTGTAATAAGGAGTGGTTGAAAATGTTAGTGAGCGCTGGGAGTATTAGATGTATTAATTTGTTTATGATCATGATAGGAATACCATCAGCACCCTGGGCTTTAGTTTTGATTTTGCGTATTGCTGAAAGTACGTTAAATTGCGAAACAGCTTTAAAGTGGAATTGTGGAGAACCGGAAGACTCGTTCGCTTTTACCGTAAGACTACTAATGACTTTACGTTTTCGTTCTGTGCCGATTGTTGTTGGGTTAGTCGAGAAGCACTTATTAAGGGAATCTAATAATATGTTTGGTGATAAGGAAGAATCATTGTACTTACCAATACCGAGGTTTCGCAGGTTGTTCCATAGGGCGGATGTTGTTACATTGGAGCCTGATAGAATAAGCAAATATTATTTTGGCATTTCTAATCTGCTGCTTGGATTTGTTTCTAATACTTTTGTAGGCATTGAACATTTTGGGCATTTATTTGATTTGAAGAGACGGAAGGGAGGGAGAGGGGGAGGGAGAAAGAGAGGGAGGGAGGGAGAAAGAGAGGGAGGGAGGGAGAAAGGGAGGGAGAAAGGGAGGGAGACAGGGAGGGAGACAGGGAGGGAGAGAGGGTTGGCGAGATCATTTGACTCTCTTAACTATTGTATCAACAAATCAAGAGATCGAAAATTGTGTATAAAGATATTTATGATAATGAACAAAGTACTAACGCGCAGATACTCTGCGCGGGTAAAGCTAATTATTAATAAAACTTCACAAAGCTTAGTTCTTGGAATATGGTGGGGATGGCAAACCACTGACACGCGTATTACAGAGTGACACACCAAGGTCTTTAGCATGGCACGGAAGAGTATTTGAAGTTCTAAACTCTAAAGTACAGCCTGTAGGCGAAAATGGATGATGGCATGCGGGAAATCAGAAAAACCCAAAAGAGTCCCTCTGCTCACCCGCTGGCATGGGTTTCTCCCAAGTGTTCCACTCTTGTCTCGAAAATGATCTCAACGGGGTCGTGCCCGGATGGTGCAAATAGTAGTTCAGTAGCGAAACAATAGCAATATCCTTTCATAGGATTATCTGGTATCTTCACTCGGAAGGATGAGAACAAGAAAGCGGATAAGGAGTTGATCATGAATCATATTAACTGCCTATTAGTGGGAACACTGTAAAAGACCGAATTTTGCTTTTAAACAAAGACGTTACAAATCAACTACTAACGGATTTAAAATTTTGCAGAAATGTTTTCCTTTGTTTGGATGAAAGTATGGATGCAACAGCACAGGTGCAACTTGCGGTTATTGTCAGATTTTACTCTAAAAATACAATGAGGGAGAAATTAGTTAAATTAATTGCATTGCCGGGAAAAACCACAGGATGCGATATTATGAATGAATTAAAAACACTATTTAAAGAAATGGAGATCAACTTAAAAAATATTTTTGGTAACAACCGATGGAGCTCCAAGTATGATTGGCAAACATGTTGGATTTGTTCAAATATTTTCAAAAGAAATTCAACGCTCTTTGCTTCAATTTCATTGCATAATACAACAGGAAGCACTTTGTGCGAAAAAAGTTTAAATCAACTTAAAAATGTGATTTCTGTAGTGAACAAAAATTGTTAATTTTATTACTGCTCGCGTTCCTAATAAACAAGAGTTTGCAAAGCCTTTAGATAAGGTTGAATCTCAATATGCTGGATTACTTATGTACAATAGAGTCTGATGGTTGCGTCGCAGTCAAGTTTTGAACCGTTTTGTTAGCGTCTTAGACGAGGTAAGATTGTTTTTTGAGGACAGAGAGCAAGATTTTCCAGAACTTAACAGATACGAACTGGTTAAACGATTTAATGTTTCTTTTGCGATTTCATGCAACATTTCAATGAACTAAATGTAAACATTCAAGGCCGAGTTCAGGTCGAATTAAGAATGTACGAACGTGTTAAAGCTTTTCAGAAGAAGCTTGAAGTATTTGAAAAGGATTTGACGACTGAAAATTTAAAGTACTTTCCATCACTTACGAAGCATCTTGCAACATCGCCTTTTTACATTGATGATTGATGGAATAATATGATCCGAAGATCCTATGCAGACAGGCATAAGCTGTAAGGGTGGGAATAATTTTGAAACGAGAAAAAAGTCTGCTATGACCGGGAATCGAACCCGGGTCTTCCACTTACCGGGCGGATATATCCGCCTGGCAAGTGGAATTATTCCCACCTTTACAGCTTATGCCTGTCTGCATAGGATCTTCGGATCATATTATTCCATCAATTTCTTGTTTGGCAATCTCACCATTTGAGAGGGAGGAGTTTTCTTCGATGTATCTCTTAGAGGACATCTATTGGGGCAGTTTGATACTACCTAGGCTAGTTCCGTCCCAACCAAGGAAACATCCGTGTTCAGAAACGAGAAAAAGTGTTCTGCTACGTTAGTTCAGAGGAGAATATCCGCCCGGCAAGTGGAAGACCCGGGTTCGATTCCCGGTCATAGCAGACTTTTTTCTCGTTTCAAAATTATTCCTACATTGATGATGGCAAAAAAAGATTGATATTTTGAAAAAGTACACCTCTTTAAAAGCAGATACAAAGAAAATATTTATGGAAAGATTTGATCAATTTCTTGAAGTGGAGACAACATTAAAATTCATGATATTGCCACATACGATCAAATTTGAAGATCTTCAATTGACTTTCTTCGAATGGCTTGACATCGATAATTTAAAGATGGAATTAACTGAGTTTCTAAACTAAGTTAGGGAAAAGTTACTGTGACAATGAAGGGACTTGAGAAATTATCAGAGGAAATGAGAGTTGAGAATTAATTTCTCTCAGAATGGAACTTTTTACTTGATTCGTTTATGGCAATGAAAAATTTAGAAAAGCTCTTTTAACGATGCTTGGATATACTTGTGATCAGTTCTTTTCTTCTATTAATTTTATCATATCTAATACCAGAAATCGCCTTGGAAATTATTTAACTGATGCATATGTAGGATTGAAATCCACAAATTACACTTCACGAATCGATACTTGGGCATCAATCAGACAACAAGTGTCACACAGAAAATATGTGTGTAGGAAAATAGTCCATTTTGTTAACAGTTATAATAATGAATATTTCATTTAATTATTTATATTTTTGTTTTGCAAGAATGTATGTACATATTTCTTCTATTATTAATTTTGTATCATATTTATTATCTTCACTGTTATTAAATTAGGTAAAAATAAAGTTCATTTCTGATCATTATTATAATTACTAGAATAAAAGCCTTTGCAAAAGAACGTGAAGGAATATAAAATTATTTCCATAGATAGTTGTATTGTAGTAGATATTATACTTTGAAATAATTTAATCACTAGTACCCCTTGAAAGCAGCTTCCGCTTGCTTTTAAATTTTATAAAATATATAGATTGTTTAAGAGAACGTATGCGTGGATTAAGTATTAAATTTAAGGAACTTCCCATCCTCCCTCCCTCCCATCCTTACAATCCCTATTTCCCTCTCACCCCCTCCCTCATATGGATATTAATGAATGTATTTATAAATCACTTTTTCTCTTTTTTCTCAAATTATTGTATTTTTCTCTTTCTCTGAAATATTTAGGAATTTTTCGCGGTTTTTTACACCTCCCTTCTCTTCGTAGGTGTTTTCCGCAGAGGGAAATTTTTTTCTGTGTAAAAACATAACTGATACACAGTTTTTTTCGACCCACAAAACTAACAATATTCTTTGGTACTGCTCTGTGATCTATCGACCAATATATAATTAACTTGTAATTAATATATATTTTATTGTAATTTATATGTAATTAATTTCTTTTAATATGTAAATATTGGAACTATACATATATATGACGAAAGGGTTAAATGTAAGAAGGGACTATATATTTCGCCCTAAATAAAGTCGTTTGTCTGTCTGTCCCATCATCCCTCCCTCCCATCCTCCTCCCCTTCCATCATCCCTCCCTCTCCTTTCTCTCTCCTATGGAAAAATAGACTAATTTTATATCACCCTTACTTTCTATTCTATATCCCTTCCTTCCTATCTCCCTCTCCACATGACCCACTCTCTTACTCTACATCTATATAGTCGTTTATATTTTTTATAGATAACAAAAGAATCCAAGCTAAATCCCAGTCCCATTAGGATTACTACGTAATTTCGCGAAAAATCCTATGATAATTTAAGGAAATCTATGCACTCGTATATATTACACGTGTGCGGGTTGAGACAACAATTGATTCTCGAAGTTTAACAATGACCTGGTCGGCAAGACAACATTCCGTTTAAAAGCCGATATTTTCCCAAAATATGTGATTTAAATGTTTAAAATGGGAGATTTTCGAATGGTAGGCGGAAAAAGATAAACAGAATAAGAAACTTCAGTAATATTCCTAAAACATAGTTCATATTCGAAGATCGTTCGTCAATTCTTTCTAATTTTAATTTCCAAAAGAATAAAAGCGTGCACTTTAAAAAGCCGCTTTTTACGTGTTATCTTACGGGAAACAGAAATCACCCACCTGGAATCGAACCCGGGTCTTTTATCGTATTTGTTTTCGTTATTTAATTTTTATATCCGAATCAAACATTCTTGCGAAATTTCAACCTTCCAACTAATCGGGAAGTTTGTTAAAAACGCGTTAAAACGTGCCATTGATGACGTCAGCGTTACGTGACGGAGAAATTTTTGCAATTAATATGTTAGAAGATGCGTTTATTATGTCAGAATTTGCTCGAAAAATTCACCATAATTTTCAAAGAAAAAATATGTAAATTACTGAAAATATTTAAAAGAATCATTTTTCAATATTTTATATATGTACAACAACAGTTTATTTAATTCTATGAAATAGTAAATGGCAAAAAAGATGAGCATGGTTGAACTAACAACCGCTAAATATTTGGAATTTATAATTTGACACACGAAATATTTTTTGTCAAGTCAGATGATAAAATGTGACACGCGCATTGAAAATGGTACGCCAACCCTGGAATATGGGATTCATTTATCTCGAATTGAAAACTATTAATTTAGTGGACAAAGCTCGAGAATTTTCCCGCAGCCCAATAGCTCTCCTCCCTCTATTCCCTTTCCTCTCCCCCCTCCCTCCCTATCTCTCCTCCAATCTCATCCCAAATCGTATATAAACCGCGGCGCACGGCCACATCAATTCACTCTAGATCAGAGACAAGCACTCCTCCCGCTATCACTGATATTTATCCTAAGAAGTTCTACACCATTTACTACAGTAAGTTCATCTATCTATATTTCTATCAGAAAACCAACATCGCAGGTTTTATACACAGAAAACTAAATCATTTTTTTACAGGACAACGTATTAAGGGCTTCAACAATCCTTCTACGAAGCAACTGGGATAATCTTCAGAAATTTAGGTGAGTGATCAAGAAATATTTACTCGTATTTGACATAAATTACGGGATATAGAGAATATTGGTCAAAACAGTTGAATTTGAAGACGCGTGTATCAAACAATCGCGAGTTTATTACGTCTTCATTATAAATCACGCAGATTAATGTATAGACTGCGTAGAGCAGTGGTGCCCAACCTACGGCCCACGGGCCGGATGTAGCCGTATGTGGCCCGCGAAAATATAATGAAAAAGCAATCCGAAAAATTTAACGCACAAATCGATATATTTTTATGAAAATTTTGGTAATGAAAATTTAAATATTGAAATGTTAAAAAAACTTATCGGGACTTGGGTTTCACATATATGCCACCTCAGAATAATATACTATAGCCAACTTACGACTTAAAATCTAATCCGGCCCGCCGAAGAATCGGCAACTTCCAATGCGGCCCGCCGAAGGATTCGCAAACATCTTCGCACAAAATGGCGGAATCATTGGTTTAGGTGTGCGACAACTAAGAAGGAGCAAGAACTCCACCCTTGTCATATGACTCACGCATTCCACTTTACAATTATTGAACCTGTTTTAAATTCATTAAATTATTATATTTCCAAACGAAACTCAATAAAAACGCGGTATCTTTTCCATGCATTCGCGATGCTTGGAGTTGTAAGTTCGCTTATCTCACTTCCGTTCCTCCTTAAGTGGTGTCCCGAAATAAAGATCTGAAGCCATTAAGCTCTCGTGAACAAATATATCCGCGTGGCCATCTTAAGAATGAATTTTTTTATTTATTCGTGGACTTGTATCGAAATCGTGGATGAAATTTGCATCTCTTTTAAAAACTATGCCACAAACAGAAAAATAAGTCGGATGTGAGAGAAAAGGGTTTAACTAATTTTACCAAAGTAAAATTAAATGAAAACGACGCAAATAAAGAAAAATCCGCCTCATAGTTCTATAATTATCACATTTATGAATTTATCAGCTAACACACAGTGTTTCGGGTCAATTTTAATGCACTTAAAATTCTTAAATAATTCCTAGATTAATTTGAACGATTGTATTCTTACTTGAAATGATTACGAGAGATTGGAAATCTTAATTCGTAAATCTGCCTCATAGTTCCATAATTATCACATTTATGAAATTATCAGTTAACACACAGTGTTTCGGGTCAATTTTAATGCATTTAAAATTCTTAAATAATTCCTAGATTAATTTGAACGATTGTATTCTTACTTGAAATGATTACGAGAAATTGGAAATCTTAATTCGTAAAATGGAGTTTGATATTTTCATGATGTTTAATAACTTTCGTGAAAATTTCCTGTCACGTTGAATATTTTCAGAGCTTATGTATATCATTGATAGATACCAATGACATTTAGAAGCAATAAAGAGATTTAATCTTCACGTTCCTCAAAGTATTAAAGAATTGATTAGAAGATTACTCCACCTCGCAAAATTCAGGTCTTCCCAATAATTCCTTTGGGACGAATAAATTTTGAATATGAATTTTATTTATTCTCGCATAAGATTAAAAAATTTAACTTTCATACATTCTTGTATTTATGTATTCCGATGCACTTTTTTCATCTTCACCTTTTCGTTTTTAAACCATTTTTTTTCAAAGAGATTGAGTTCATATTTCCACTTCTCTTTTAATACTTCTAATTATTACTCGATGGTTGAGAAAAAATAAAACACGTTCACGCCTTTTACTTACGGATCGAAAATGTATCTCATCGAAACATTGATATTAGTGAAGGTGTCATCAAAATCGCTCAATTCGTTGCTGGGATATATTAAAAAATAAACAAAAGACCAAACCAGGACTAATGCAGTCTGGTTTCCCTAAGTTGACGTCCCTTATATTGACAGGAAATGTTTCAGTATGTGTTAGTCATTCCAAGGAATTCTCATACCATAAATACCATTTGTAATTCATACTTTATCAATGATTGAGGAAAATTGGAAAACGAATTTAATAAACGTTAATGTTTGTACGCTAATATGTATGGATCAACTGTCCATTGCTGAAGGGTAGTCGAGAAGAAAAGAATCATAACTCATTTGTTCACTCGTCTATGTTCAAGCCGAGTTCGATAATAATCGTCTCCGTGGTAGCAATAATTGAAATTCGAGGAATTACGATCAATTATCAAAATAAGGTGATAAGAATTAGAATCTACATTTCTTTCCCCTTAGAAAAGTACAAGCCTCGCTCCGATACTATAATTTTAAGATATTTTAAAGTATTAATGAAAGCATCTCTGCACGATGGATTTGAGACTTGCTATGAAAAACAAATAGGAACTGACCCTTACATTACGACTCTTGGACCCCGTGAACCGATTTTGACTATTTTCGGCTCGAAAATGTGACTCATCAAGAAATTAATTTTGGTGGAGGATTCCATTGGTTGCTGAGATATCTTCAAAAAACGACATTTGGGTCGACCGTACCATGGAGACTCCTCGGGCCCGCGTGGGCAGATTTAAATTAATATTGGCACTGCAACTCTTATGATCAACCTGAAGCTGCTGCCAAAAATTGAAGCTCATACCATAATTTTCTGATGAGTTAGGACGGCCACATACACAGACATCTTCTTTTATTATTATAGATTCTACAGCACATAACGATGACATACAGAGGAAGGTGTAGAATAAAAATAAAACTTTCAATGTTAATCCTTTAGCTATTAGAGCGAGCACATTGCACGTATATCAATGTCTGGTATTCATTTGTTCATTTCAAGATTCTATATATGACCGTTTCACCGAAAAATTAGAAATACCATGGATATTAAATCATCTCGCGGTTCTTTTATACAACAGCCCCGCCACTCTCAAAACCCCAGCAAAAGTAAACAGCAAATCAACAGATTGTAGTGTTCACAACAATGATAAGCAAATTAAGAGTTTATTCATTGATCCCTTTTATCGAATAATATGAATTTTGTAAGATTGTGTCTTGTGATTAATAATGAACGAGCTGCACTGGAATTCTTCTTACAAGATAAAGGAATTTGGTACTTACGTATTCAGGTTGAGGTTGTTTTTTTATTTTCCAAACGGGTTGGGTGAAGGTGGTTTTGTTGGTTTTCACTATAAAATTTTGATAGAGGAAAAACGATAAGTGACGGGATGCGTGAAGATGGTTAGGTTTTTTTCTATAAAAAAGTTTTGATTTAAGGGTACTTACGTAATGGAAATTTAACGAAGAAACCTAACCGCCTTCACCCAACGCGGTTGGAAAATAACCGTTTTCGAGAAATATTTTGAAACAAAATGGAGGCTTAGCTAATATATATCTCGAAAATAGTTATTTCCCAACAGGGTTGGGTGAAGGTGGTTATGTTTCTTCGTTAAATTTCCATAAAAAAGTTTTTATATAAGCAACAACACTTTATTATAGGATAACCGCGGGTTGGGTGAAGGTTGGTTATGGTTTGCTAGCATAAAAAAGTTTTGACATAAAGATACTTACATATTCTCCTATAATAATGAAATGTTACTCATATCAAAAAAATTTTATGGAAACAAACCTAACCAACCTTCACCCAACACGGTTGGAAAATAAATCTTTTTGGTTAAGCCTCCATTTTGTTTCAAAAAAGTCTCATTATTGAATCGTTTGTTCCTTGGAGACACTTTTGCTGGGGTTTTGAGAGTGGCTGGGCTATTGTATAAAAGAACCAATCTCGCCGCATGGTATTGTTGCTCATGAAAATGTCCAATTCAGATCGGCAAATAAATTAACCTTAATGATTTCTAATAATTTAAACTATGCTATATTGTTTAGAAAATGACTTCTTAGTACCAAAGGATTTCTGTTGTTACGCCATGTTGCCACATCTTAAAAAAGGTCGTGTCTTCCACCATAAACTCCGATCCGAGCGTTTCCTAAGAAAGTAAAAAAGCGATTAGGCCTATCGCCTAGGTAGACCGTTGATAACGTTCTCTCTCGAGATAAGGGAAGATGCCGTCGAATTTGTGAACCGCAAACGGGAATACTGTGCTTTGGATTGAATTTCTGTATCTATTAATTTTAGAAATGTTGGATTTCCCTTGTATTATCTATTACTCGTGCCATTCAGAGACATTTAAGAATATGAAACTTGACGCTAAGATCCGCGTTGCGTTTACTGAATAAATATTTACTGAAAACGCAATGCTTCTTCTTAGTCAGGAACAAGATAGAGTATCGGAACATTTTTATACAATGATGTATATAAGGGTATGTATGATGAATCGACGACGACGAATACTACTTCTTTGGCTACAAGTTTCTATATCCAAACTTCCAAGCCAACTTACATAGTAATTACATTGGAGAACAAATTGAAACTTTTAGTCTGATTCTTACGTAGAATGAAGTTATCCTGAATGATTTTGGGCCACTGAGTTTGAATCTGTACCTAGTATTTGTGTGGCACCTCTAGATATGGAGAAAAGCTTATTTTTATATTAGAAGAGCATATTGTGTTTTAGTCATACAAACTCAGTAAAATACATGTAAATACATGCTAGGTTAAAGATTTAGCAATTTTCTTTTGTATGATGTACCAAGAGCCTCCCTAATTAATAACCAACAATAATCAGCAAGAATATTGGTGTTGAATCTGCCTTGGTATTGTTTTTCCAACGTTGGAATGTCCTGATGGAACCGCTCGTCACTCACAGCTCCCAAATTCTCAAGAAATAAGTCCAGATGGGAGTGAAGGAAATGGATTTTAAGTGACATGTTACACCACATGTCATGGTTTGCTTCCAGCATTTTATTAACTAAGTCTTCATAGTTTTTTGCTTTGTTGTTTTCTAAAAATTAATGACAACTGCTTTGAAACATGCCCATGCCTTTTTTCTTTTCCTTCTAACTCTATCGAATCATGAATTCACTAATTTGGAGACCCATAAATATATTTGGAGACCCATAAATATTTCTTCCTTAATCTTTGCTTCCGTGATTTTAAATTTTTTCTTAAGATGCAGAAATCCTCTGCCATTTTGACCCATACATTTGACAAAATTCTTCATGAGTTCTAATTTTATATGTAAAGGGGATAAGTAAGTATTTTGTGGATCAACAAGGCTTTTATGTACGATTTTTTGACCTTCCACTAATTGTTTAGTTGGCCAATCGCGAACAATGTAGTGCTGAGACTTAGCACGGTTGTCCCACTCAGAAAGAAAACCATGTGATTCTTTTAGGTGAACTGAATGAGCAATGGGAATCGATGGAAATATATTTTCATTATGCAACAAAACTGCTTTTAAACTCAACTTGGAAGAATCCATGAACAACCGCCATTCTTCTGTTTTGTGTTTGTGCCTCAGTGATGCCATCAAAGCATTTACCCCATTGCAATAGCACAGACAATCTTCCATAGAGTAAAAGTCAACGAGTTGCTGTTCACGATTACAAAAATAGCTAATGGTGATATGTTCTGCCATTGTTTATATTGGTCTCCTACCTTGCATCTGAAGTACAGCTGATAAGCTTTTTGATAAGAGGAGTAAAGCACCTTCTCTGATGTTTCACAATAAATTCTCCGCAAAGAAAACAAAAATTGTCGGCCGTATTAGCACATTTAGGAGACATGCTATTTGTCACACTTCTTTAACACCTTCAGCTGCTACTGAAAAACACAATGACGCTGTTCAAGATATGTTGCAAAAACAAAAAAAAGGTAACAAAATGAGGGTTTGTTTGTTCTGTATTGAATCTTCTTTTGTTTAGAGTATGTTCTTTCCGGGATTTGTTCACTATAATTGGAAGTGTCATATCTCAAAATATATACGTGATAGGAAGATTTTGAAAACAGATTTGTAATCTGCGTTATAAACTACAACAGGACCACTTATTCTTTTTCGGAACCAAAAACCTTGTTCCTCAGTGTAATTTATAGTCTGATCGAGATATCATACAAACTTAATCGTTCTATTTAGGTTACGAATAACAACCTTAATTTACGTTACCGCATAAAGAATTTTCGTGTCGTCCTTTGTCTATATCGGACAATTTCCTAATTTCAGAGGACTCGGATGCCTTCTTTTCCTGAATCTTATCGACTGGAGAAATACTTTTTGTAAATTTTCAAGTTAACAAGTTAAAGTGTCTTGCTTCAATCTTTGTTCCCTTTTAAAATTTAAAAGAAACGTTTCCTACGCTAATTAACACGTTAAGCAAATGGAAAAAGAAAACTCTTCTGGAATAGAATACGGTCTCTTATCATGAGCGAAGGCCTGATAACTAACTATAACGCGGCGCGTCTAGTATCTGGTAATACATTTATCGAAATCGAAAAGATTGTTTCCGAGTGTTTCGTGTTAGTTCGTAGAACTGCATGTGCAAAATATCAGAATGAAAACGGAGGACCACCCGAAATCCAAGCGATTCCAACCTGCCTGATTCGTGATATGCGGCGTAGCCAAGGAGACGCCTTCTCCCCACAGATAAAATCAAGCTCTCACGATAAGATATAACTGCGACATATTGGTGAATCTCAAAGATTACGCAACTCTTGAATCGTTTCGAATAATAATCCTTAATGACCATATTTTAACCTCACACTAAAATATCGGTTCATATGCTTTATGCGTGAGATTAAATATTAAAAGAATAAAGCACATATGCATAAATTATCCTCAGTTGAAATATTAAGGGCTACATTTTGAAAAATATTATGATGCCCTGCATAGTCTCGCCAAATAAATTTACCATTATAATTCAGGACTAATTGAATTCTACCTTTTACATCCCAATGTTTTAATTTACAGTTCCATATCGCCTACTCGGTTGCTCGCAAACGAAAGAGAATGTTGCCCCATAAATTATAATATTCCGATTGTAATTAAACCCCACTTCAATAAGATGCATATAATACCCTTCAATAAAACTATTTTCTTCCATGGAATGTGACATAACAAATAATATAGCATATAAAAATCAAATGAACTGTAAGTTGTTGTAAAAATCAGCCGTTTGCAAACCGACTTATTTATAACGTATCCCTTTTTAAAACACTTCAAATTTTAAAGGAAACATTTAAAACGAATATTTTTGCTTCTTTAAAGTAATCTAAGCAACTCATAATTTCCCAACAACACAAATTCTACCATTTAATTTTTAATCTAATTGTAAGATGTATAACTTTTCTTGGAAAATTATTTAGAGAAAATCATTTCATTTTTGATCAAAATAAATGCAATTTTATAATGAATTTTCTGCTCAGAAAAACTTATTCTACTCGAGAGCTCCATTTAATTTAATAATTAGATATGAATGCTAAATTCAGTGACTCGTTGAACGCCATATTTATGCGATCAGAGTGACAGATGGACAAATCGAACGATGGTATTTCTAAGATCCCGCGGAATGTCGTAATTTCAATTCTCTCTCTCTTTTCCGACACCTAATTTATTCTTCGATTCACTTCAACATCTCTTCCAAATAGCACGTAAGAATAAACTCCAGTTCCACGAATTATAAAGAACTAAATATATAATGTGATGAGAAGTACTCCACCTTGGCGATGCAGATAACCGGTTCCTTTCGAGATAAGCTATCCGATACGTGATATTGAGATAGAATAGTCAAAAAAGCAGACATGTTGGAAAAATCCGAAGCTTAGGATGATGCTTACATATAGTTTATAGTTCCTCTCCTTTTCAATTAAACAAATGATTTATTTACAACTTATATACTAGGTGAGATTGAAAATGGTGGCTGATAATCTATAGAAACATTGCGATAGATAATTATTAGATTAATCAGGAATTTCTCATTCGGAGAAAGCCCAACAAATTTTCATTTTGCCATTGTGTATCAATTGAAAAATCTAGTACCAAAGTCTTTAGTATGACTTAAATTAGTATAATTTCTATATGGAGTGGAAAATATTATATTGGAAGTTTAACAAATGTTGAAAAATATTCCAACAGGAGCGTCCTAGGATAATCATACTACACGCACAATAATCTCCAAATTTACGAATTTTCGTTCTTATGAAAAAGAATTTTATTTACGACCCTAAAACTCAAATCTTACGAACTTATGTTAACATCAGTAACCAAACTAAGTCATCGTTTGAAATTAAAATGGATAGGAATGTAATATTTCTTACCGGCATTTACTTAATTAACCTGTATCTTATGTGTATCATACATTAAAGCATTAATGTATATTTTACTTTAAATTACAATCCTTGACGAAGTAGCACAGGAAATTTCAATTTGATATTCATTGTACAAAATATTGTTTTAACGTATCACAACAAAGAATTTAAAAAATATATTTTAAATACATTAATAAATCAGTACCGCATTCTTTAGTGCACTACGAAAACTGAAATTTACTTTTTCATCGCATCCAAACTCGAATGTATTAAATACGAGACTCTTGAGTCAATCATCACCAATGAGGCTTTCTTCCGGGATAACTAAGTAGGGCACACGTATTCCTTTATTTTAACACTATAGGTATGAGAATATCGCTCCTGACATAAGAAATACGTACAACTTTTTAGGAACGCAGAGTGTTCGTAAATCGGTAAATTACAGCATATATGAGCCCACTCTTTGGCGGGCGCAATATAATTTAATTCGTCATTTCATTTCACCGACTACATGCACCACCGTCGGAATTAGATCAAAGGGCACATATATCTATTCTATCGATATCGGAAAGAGAAAAGGCGACGTGATTGAGCGGAGAGAAAGAGGGAGATATGGGTTTAGGTATATATTTAAATGTTGTTGTATATTGTCGTTAAAAACAACACAAGTACCTCTAATTTCTGTCGGCTTAAGTATTCTGAGCTTAAGGGGGCTAAAGTGAGACGCGCAGCACCGAGTCCCCTGGAGCGAGCGTAGGGCGAGGTTGGTGCTCGACCGGGCAAAGCCCACAGTTATTACATATTAATGAACGTCACATTAAATATCATGTCTCCTTTACACGGTAAAGCACTGAATTGTTTACACTGCTACGAAAACAACAGCGACACAGGTGAAGAAACCAATAAAATTTAAATTTTGTAGATAGGGATCTACTATATAAATGCATTTCAGCATATAAATCTCTAAATAAGGCAATCAATAAGAGCTTGAGTAGATCGTCCTTTCTATTTTGCTTGAAAAAATATAAAACAATTCAGAGAAGATGTTCATTCGCACTCTAAATGAGAAATATGAAGAGAGCGAGCAGAGAAAGAGTAGTGAATAATAAAGAAATGTTTTATCAATGGAAGTCACTTCTAATGAGATGTATCATGGAACATATGACATTCAGACGCGGTGGATTCTTTTTCTTTGGCTTCGTGTTGCTTTTTCTATTCTTCCAAGTTATCTTTTGCATCATTTATTTATAGTTTGTAGAGATATCATTTTAAATGTTCTGTTAAGGTTATGAACTGTGAAACTAATTTACGTTCCCGAATAAAGAATACAAGTATCGTCTACAAGTATTGTCTACATCGGATAATTTCGTAATTTCAGAGGATTCTGGTGCCTTCTGTTCCTGCATCTACTGAGCAGAGGTGGTTCATTTCGGCAGTTGCCCTTCACAAGTGAGTGAATTACATATTACAGTAATCTCCGTTTAATCATAGAGTGTCATTATATGAACAGACAAGATCATGCGTACATATATCCTAAGCTGAGGCGATCTTTAGGAATTACTTTATCATATCAGTAACTTAGTATAATATTTAAACACTGCAAAACGATTTATCAGAAGTAATGCCAAGGAAATACTGATTTTTAGATTTTCCGATTTATTTTCTAATCAGTTGTCATTAATAAAGCAATCAAAAAATATTCTAAATGTGTCTCACTTGAGTTGAGTATTAGTAATGTAATATTTTAAACTTGCGATCATTCCTTCGTCCTAAGTTTTCCATTTCACTTAATTTACAAATCCTGTGTGTAAACGTCAAGAAAAAGCGTTCATTTTCATCGTCGTTGATAATTCATTTCCTTTATGATGGTAATTTAACTCGTAGTTTTTAAAGTGCTTAAATTGAAAGATCAGAAAATATTCTGAAAAATTTATTCTATGAAATATCAGATTAACTGATAATTTTTTCACTACTTACTAATTAAAAAGTTATCAATCGAATGTAATTACTATTGGTAATTAATTTAATTGACATTGGTTGGAACTTTTAGACACAATAGCTGACATCCAATGCAGAGGTGTTCCTTACCAATTATTGAGTCATGTCAGAAAAATAAAAATATTAATGGCTAATGGCAGAAGCGGATTTGAAATAAGGCCAAAGTAGGCAATGGCCTACGGGCGGCAATAAAAACGGGATGTCAGGGCGGGAATAAAAAAATAATATTACGCAAATTTTTGATGAATTAGACTATTATGAACCAAATACGAACGGATGGACAGACAAACCACATACATGAGCGATTCTTTTTAGGAAAAAGCTCTAAGGGGGGCAGAAGAATAATTTCGCCTAGGGGCGGGAAATTTCCAATTCCGCCACTGGCTAAGAGTAATGTCTAAACACTGCAAAACGATATATCTGAAATAATGCCAAGAAATTATTGAATTTTAGATTTGTCGATTTATTTTCTAATTAGTTTCAATTAATCAAACAATCGAAAATCGTCTACACTCACTAGAGTAGTAGTAATTAATCTTTACGTTCACGTCGTAACTTTTCCATTTCTATTTACTTACACCCACACACAGTTGAAAAAATAAAAACCGGGGGGAATAGGAAATTAATTGCTGCAATCACTTTTTAATGCCTATTCAGGAGCAAAGCTCTCATAATCAGCAGGGGGCGTACTATAATTAATAACGGCTATGCAGTTGATTCTTTTCTGTACATTATTTTCATCAAAGTCTCCAATCCTCATTAATATTTTTTGATATAATAACATAAATTGTAACTTCTTTGGAAGCTGTGTACTCCGACATGAAGTACACACTTCCGTTCTTGCTATGCATGAGACGAAATGCAAAATCCAAGCCCAATTCCTATTGGGTGATTACGAACCACTGTTTTAATAACATGGCGTTATTCTTCGTAGGTTGATTTAGACACCACCGTATTCCGAGAGAGAGCAGAGGACGTGTTGTGTCTAAACAGCCTGTGGGTATCCAGGAGCCCACGTGCTGAACTAGGAGACAGCCCAGAAGGCCAGCAAGAGTTTCGGGGCGACGGATCAAACTATCCCAGTCATCTTAACGGTACAGCACTTGGAGAAGAAGAACTGATTCCGGACAGTTGACGGGGATGGTGTATTTATCAATCCATTCGGCTAATATAGATTGAAAAACTAAACCGCCACAACTTTCGAATTCGAACCATCCTAATTTAACACTAAGTACAGTTCATAAATCATAAGTTCAGGCACAGTCGCAGTTCCTAACATGGCATTCAAACAGTCAACAAAACTGGATCAGAAAATAATAAAGCCATTTTTGATTTATTGCGCATATGAAGAAGAGCCGGAAGTGCGCGGAAAATTTATAGCCGAGAGAAAAAAAATCGTGGATGATTTATACGAAAAGCTCGATGAATCAGAACATGTCACAATGGTCATGAAAGTCCTAAAATTCGAGGGTGTAGATGTGATTTTTGATTTCGAGTCGGACGAAGTTGATCGAATTTGCCCGTACTATCAGAAGCACACCTATGGTTTGGCAGATCCTAGCATCAGAAGGATCTACGTAGGCGCGAAGGCTTGCATGTCAGAAAAGTCGTCTGTTAGTAGAGTTGCGGGCACCCTGGCACACGAGCTAACTCATCTCGCCATGAACGCCTTGTATGGGAACAACGCAAAACCTTACAAAAAGAATGACATCGTAAAAATGAATGAATATAGAAACGTTGTCAGTGAGGTAGCTTGTAATGAAACTAGAGACATCGACGATGTGATAACGAGAGTTTTCAAATATCCTAAGGAATCTAGGGAAGCCGAGATGATCGTCAGGGTTCCCCATATATTGGCTATGCACGGCAAGGAAGAGGGAATGATGGTACTCCGTAGTCAGGCTCCAAAACTCCTAGAATTTTACACGAAATCTGTCATTCCTGATTGCGACAAGTACATCCAGGACACATACTATGAGAAACCACTTCGTCTTATCAACACTTTGCAGAAGTATCAGGGGCTGTTACAGAAAATGGAAAAAGAAATTTCTCCACTCGAGAAATTAGACGAGAAATTTGAAGTTTATTTTAATTCGTTCGAGAACATTCGGGTACTCGTCACATCCAACACGAATCTATGTTGTTGGCATGTGTACAACGAGTTGAATGATATCGACTCATTTCATTTGGGGAAGACATGCATTTTTCTTCAACTGAAGCACTTCAAAAGTAACTGGGAAAGCGTACTTGACGCACTTAGTTGTGAAGCATGCAAGTGCTTAGTCCTTGTGACAAGCGACTTGTCCCCAAATTTTAAAAACATATCGGATTATTTCGAAGGCTTGAAAAACAGTGAAAAGAAAGTTATTCTAATCGTGACTGAAGCATGCAAAAACTTGGATCGAAATTGGAAAAGTAAAACTATCAAATACGATTGGAATCATTTGAGGGCATCGTACAGGGAGGATATACTGAAGAAAGAGATTGTTTACCTAGGAGAAGGAGTATCATTGGGAAAGGTGATTAACGAGGATATGGCACCGCAGCTCATCGATCCGGAAGTGCTATCATATTTAATCTCAGAAAAAAACATTCGAGTTGGAGACGGAAATCGGTTATTCTCCTCAGGGTACAACGCGGAATGCTACATTGAAAGATCCTTTGTCATGGAAACAATCGACGAAGCTATTTTCAAAACAAAGCATACAAACTGCTACTTGTTCGTCACTGGAATACCCATGGAAAAGCTCCACGAACATGGCATACACAAAGGAAATGTTCAAATTATTAATCGGGAAGATGATGTACTTGTAAAAGACAAGAAAATCATTTTGCCAGCACCAGAAGTAAAAACAAAAAAAAACTTTCGCGAAACTTTGTGAGAAGGATCAAAATCCTTCTATTCACTGGTTGCACTTCTTTAAGGGTGCTTTGTATTGGAGAATGTCAAAAGGAGACGACGAGTTCATTGGCAAGTATCGAAAGAAGGAAGAGATGGATGAAAAGAAACTGATAAAGACAACGCACGAGAACAAGGAAAGAGTAGTCCTTATTTCTGGTGATGCTGGATCAGGAAAATCAACTGTCATATCAGAAATAATAAGAAAGACAAAGGAGGCGGCCGTATGGGTGGCCAGAATTAATTTCAATGATTATGCAGACAGTTCTAAAAATCCTAATTCACTGAAGAACATCAAAGCAGGAGGAGAATCAAAGGATATCATTGATTACTTCATCAATATTCTCGATCTACAAAATCCGCTTGAGCTGACTTTGGTGAAGAGTTTCCTGACCCGTGACTGTAGAGTTAAAGTGTTCTTTGATGGATTTGATGAGATCACCCCTTTCTACAAGGAAAAAGCATTGGCACTTTTGCGAACCCTAAAGAACGAGGCACGCATTCAGATGTGGGTTACTGGACGAAAACACGAGAGATTGGATTTAGAAAGAGAACTGGAAGTTTGTTCGTACGAAATGAAGCTCTTTTCATCTGAGGAACAAACTTTCTACTTAAGTAAATTTTGGAAGAGCAATCTGAGGTCATCTTGCTGTGAAATATCGGAATACGGCAGCAAGGAAAGGGTTGAGAAGATCCGAGAAAAAATTGGAGGAATCATTGCTGAATTGGATCGCTCATTAGGAGAAGGAGAAGACAAAAAGATCATCAAATCTTTGAGTGAGTTGCCTAAATACATCAGTTACGAAGAAGATAGAAATGAAGAAACGCTTAAAAAGAAGCTCGAGTCGTTGAGACTAATGATCCAAAACCTTGATTTCACTGCATATTCTCGGGTTTTTCTCGAACGCATGAGCTATTCCATCAATGACAAAGAACGGCTTTTCACTGGGATGCCACTTCATCTCAACATGTTAGCTGAAGTGTCGTACCATGAAAACTTGAAAATTGGAACACAATCTAACATTTATCATATTTATTCCGTTTTCGTGGAAAAGAAAGTCAAAATTCATCTGAAAGAGAAGTGTGGAATATCAAAAGAAAAACAGGGAAATATCGATTTGAAAAAAGAAATCAAATTGAAAATATTTGAGGATCACAGGAAAATTGCCATGTGTGTAATTGCGCCAGATAAATATCCGTTCCAGTCAATCAATAAAAGCGAACTCTTTGAAAACATCCACCGCATCGGTTTGGTGACGGAAGTAGAGAATGGCCAGTTGCAATTCATCCACCGTACTTTCGCTGAATATTTCTTCAGCGAGAGTATGGTGGAAAACATCAGGCAGGATAATTTAAGGAAAGGGATGATGGAGAAGGTTCTGCTGGATTATGGGTATAAAGTAGTTAGAATTTTCTTAAATTCTCATTTGCAATCCATGGTGCATAAGACCTCATTCGGTGAGAATTTTTATAAGAATTTCCATGTAGGAGATATCTTCTCCAAGTACTTTAAACATGCGGAAAAGGAAGATATTAAGACCAGTAGGCATATTTGGGAAGGCGTACTTCAGTTCTTGGAGCAAAATAGCGACGAGGATTCCATGAAAGAGTTCGCCTCTAAACTTACAGATGAAAATTTCAGGGTGAATTTGGGAATCAGGATGGAGTGCATTAAATTACTTGGCGGTAATCTCAGTAATTACACTTTGTCTAAATTATTTAGTTCAACTAATTTCATAAAGAACTTTATATTCAATCTGTTTGCAGAAATATCCGCCAAGGACTTAGGGATTCTTTTTGGTTTGGTCGAGAGAGTGATTTATGACGACACATGTCAGGAAACAATAAACCTCGGTTTGGCCACGCCTCATCAAGTGAACAAAGAAGTAATGAATATAAAACCTGAGATTAATAAGGAAGAGAACGTAATTGAATGGACGAAAAGACTTATGGAAGTGAGAGATGAGTTCGGATGGACTATCTTTCAATGGGCTTGTTGGAACAAGGATGTGGAAACTCTTCCTTTGCTGATAGGCTTTCTTAAAGAAATCATAGGAGAAGATGTGCTTATGAAGCATATCACCAACAGAGATAATGGGGGTAATTCCATAATGCATGAGTGTGCAAGAAGAAAAAGTATCCTACCAGTTATGATTGAGTTGAGACCAATGCTGGAAAAAAAAGCATTTGATGAACTAATTAGAGGGGTGAATAATTGGGGTCGGAATATCCTTCATTATGCGGCTTATGATACAAACGGTGATGAAGTAAAGTCTACTTTGTCTTATTTGAGAGAATGTACCGACCCTCGTCTGATGGAAGAAGTGCTTCTCCAACGAGATATAAATGGGACTACCATTCTGCACCGTGCCTCTAGAAACAAGGATATCGTTGCATTGGAGGAAATTTTAAAAGCGTTGCAGAGTTGCATGAGTCAAGAAGAACTGAACAAGTTCGCAATGAGCGGAGATAAATGGGGCTGGACGGTTTTCCACGTGAAAGCCTTCAATAAATATCCCTTCCGCGATCTCAGAATACTTGAGGAGTACATCGGTAAAGTAGAAATGAGGGATTTACTCAGAAAAGGGAACGAGGGCGGGGAGACATGTTTGCACTTGAGGTTGAGGGGATCCGGTATACCAGAGGAGCTGATTATCGATGACTTGCGTTTTCTCAAGGAAGTTTTTGATCCTGATTCGTTCAATGAATTTCTCTCCAGGACCAAACAATGGGGAGATACATTTCTGCATGATGCTGCAAGAAATGGAGGTATCAGAGATTATTCTCGAATTATGAGAGAAATTATAAATATTTCGACAGGAACAGGCTTTCAAAACTTAGTCAACACACGAAATAATGAAGGTGAAGTAGTTCAAGTAATTGAAGAGGGTAGTGTAATCACATTGAGAATAGTAAAATTGCAATGAAAACAAATCTATTATTAATTAATTAATTATTAATCTATATTAATAATTAATAAAAAATATTTATTCCATCCATGTATTGTTTTTATTTTCTTTGAACCGCAGAACTAATTGTTTTAAACAAAATATACATGAATATCATTGTTCATGTGATCAATGCAGAAATTATTGCAGAAATCACGGCTCCTGGCTAAATGGGTAATTGGTGAATAAGCAATCTGACCAGGCGTGGGCAACCTTTTCTGCATTGTGAGCCGCATTGGTAACGGTGAGTCCTTTGGTGGGCTGCATTGGAAATTTCCAATGCTTTGGCGGACTGGATGGAAGTACCGGGAGTTATCTAGAGATTCTTAGGCAACATATGAGTGAAAATTAAGTTAAAATTAGGTTTTTAGTGTTAAAATTTCAGTATTAAAAATCATGATGGAATTCAACCTTTGAGGAAAGATAAAAACTACAATAAAAAGAACTTAATTTAATTAAGAAATGTTTCTTAAGAGGTTTCAATTTAGCGCTAGATATTTTAAAAGATTTTGCTTGGTAAAAAATAATATTTATTAGATAAATCAAAAGAAAAATTTAAAAAAAAATTAAAACTAGGAGACACCGGCGGTAGACTGTACAAAATTGCTTATTGTGCCGCATCCGGCCCACGGACCGTAGGTTAGGCGCCCCTGCCCTAGACGATAGTGCTTTGAGAGGCCCTTAGGCAAGTGGTTTGCGAGGTCCGTAGGTGATAGTAATTTTGAAGGGCCCACTACTCGCGAATTCTGAAAACTTGGTTAAGTTTTATGGAGGAAAACAGGCTATTAATTCGTAATAATTGATTTGAATATATATTTACAATAGAGGTCCACGTGGATCGTAACGAAATGTCTTGAAGAGCAACCCTCAGAAATTATTATCTTTTTCAATGATAACCGTAAGTTGAGACTGGCCTTTACCTAACACCGTTTATGTTGATCGTCTTCATCATTTAAGATATCTATATATAATAGATATGACCGCTTCTTTGTGTTGGGATTGTTACCCAATCTATACATTTCTTTTCCCAACTAAACTAAACTCCTATAAAAATCAAAGAGGTTGATTAGCCAGAAATACAAACGAAACACAATCACATTAAGCTCCTGACTGATAAGTTTAACAATAACACTCTCGCGGCTCTAGACGCGAGGCTCCCAGTGCACTGGGGGCCTCGCGTCTGCAGTGGCGCGATGCCCTAGGCCAGGGGAGTGCAAAGCGCGGCCCCCGGGCTACACCAGACCCGCGAGAACATTTTATGCGCCCCGTGATGCCATTATGAAAGCGAACCAACAAATGTAATACAGATAACTTCATATTTGTTGGCTAAGATCATAGCCGGAAAATTTTTTTAAATTAATTTACGCGGCTAAAATGTTATTTCTTATTGATTCTTACTAGTTGGTTCTTTCGCCTTCTCTCAACTTACTTCGGATGAGAACTCTGATGCGGTCCATCGAAGCACTCGAATCTGTTAATACGGTCTACCTAAGAATCCACAACTGCTCGTAAAAAGTTTGTTCAACTCTGCCCTAGGCCAGGAATTTTCAGACGTTTTTCTCTGCGGCCCAGGAAAATGATAAAATATATGTTGCGGCCCACAAAAATTTGTATTCGTAAATTAGCACATATAAGTTAATAATTAGTGAATCTGCGACATAAAATAGCGTAAATTAATTAGATCTTTCGCACACAGTGTTCAAAAAGTAATATTCCATACAAAGAATATATGAGCGCAGCTCGAAAACCCTAAATGAAGAACTGAGTTTACATCTTATAAAAATGAATCTGCATTTCATTGAATACAGTATATTTAAACCGGTAAATGGAATCATCCGAGAAGCGCGCGCAATTTAATAGCAGAAAACTGAAATAATTAGTTCCTTTTCCAATAAGAATTGGCACTAATTTTATTTGGAACTCATTATATATTAATAAGAAATACAATATTTTGCTGCGTAATTACCGCACTATTTACGCCAAGAAATTGTCTTTAAAACTGAGGCGCATAGATATATGTACAATAAATTTTCCTCAATGCCTTGATATTACTAGGAAGATTGAAATAATCGATCACTACTCACAATTTAAGAACAATCAATTTAAAAAATATACTTGCCTCACGTATCAATAGACACAACAAAGTTTTTAACCTAGTTTTGGGTATTGAGGATACCTGAGGCAAGTACATTTTTTAAATCGCTTTTTCTTGAATTATTTTAAGTCATAAGACGAGCTCGACAAATCCCTGTTGAACTACTCTGAATAATAAAATAACCCTTATGATACTAACTGAATATTTCTTTACAAATTATTAATCAAAACAATATCGATGCAATGCTATTCGAAAATAAAGTTATAAATTATGCTAGGAAAATAAAAATCCTGCTTATCCTATCGCAAAGTAGGGATAGGAATTACATGATGGCGAAAATAATCTGGCAAAAATGCTAGAATATAAAGAATTACCACTTGGATTTCAGATGCAAGCAGATGATATTCTCCGTTCTTGTCACCAAAGGAAAAAGTGCAGTCTAATCACTTTCTTCTTTTCACACTCGGTAGCAGGCTATTGTGTTAGTTTGACGGTCTCCCAAAACAAAGTGATTTTAAGGCTTTCGCCTCACAGTCGTAAGCGCAGAGAAACTATGAAAAGCAATGCAAGAGGTTGGATTAAAAGAGAAGCTATAAAGATGGGTATTAACTAAAAATGGATATTAATTAATTAATAATAAAAAGCAAGTACTCACACGCCGATTTAGAGGAAATTACTTAACACCAGGGACCTAACATGCACGCAATCTCACACAATCTCCAGGTTTAGGCGAAACTACTCCACTCCGGTACTTAGGTGCAAATCGCGACTCATTCAGAAGAGAAACATTGACATCCATTTCAGCACCGTGGCATAAATACGGGACCAACTTTCATCTGTTAAGGATCGGCAATATCCCCTGAAAAACAAAGGGGTGTACAAAGTGCATTGTTCATGTGGCGAAGTCTATGTTGGGCCAATTGGACGTTCCATCTTATGTAGGTTGAGCGAACATAGAGGGGCCAAAAACGATGGCCGCTTTAAGGACACAACTTTGGTTGAATACTCAGCCAAAAGGGAAGACCACAGAATGATATTGGAGAATACTAAAGTTCTCGTTAGAGAGAATTATTACTTCCCACATATGATTCGAGAGGCCATTAACAATTAAAAACTTCCCTACAATTTCAAAAGAGAGGATGGCTACAAAATCAGTGGGACCTGGAAACAACTTTTCCAACTACCTGGATGGCATCCGGAAAAAGAGGAGGGAAGGTGAAAGGGAGAGAGACACTGATATAGAAAAGAAGGGAGAGGATCTAATTAAGAAAGTGAAGGATGGATCTAATGAGAAAAGTGAAGGGGAAAGATCTCCATATGGGGGGAAACGGAGGGGAGGACCTGGTGAACAATTGCATGCAACAAAGCTTCTTTCAAATCAACACCTTCTATCAGCAAAAAGACGGTACCACTATGGGTAATTCCCTTTCTCCTTTCATAGTTGATCTCTTCATGACTAATTTTGAGAAGTCTTGTAAATCTTCCTTCCCATATTTTCCAAAAACTTGGCTCCGTTACATAGATGACATTTTCGCAATCTTTGACATAGCAAAAGAAAGCATTCCTAATTTCATACAACGCCTCAACCAACAATTCGACACGATAAAATTTATACACGAAATAGAAAATAATCAATCTTTACCCTTCTTAGATCTGCTCATTACAAGAAAACATAACAAACTGCAATTCAACATTTACAGAAAACCTGCGCTCTATAATTGAATGAATTCTATAATTTACATCATTAGAGCAATTTTTCTACTATGTTAAGCCATGAAAATCAACTTGATTAGATGACCAATCACTCACATGCAATACGGTTCATCTCAATAAGGTTTCTATTCCAGACGATACCGTATGTAAGTTGAGGTTTCTTCAGGATTTGTAAAACCATTTAGCCCATAGAGCAGCACACAGACAGCATTGTAAATATCATTTTTTCAGACACAACATCTCCTAAAACATGCAAGTTCATAAAAACTCTTTTAGACTATTTATTCAAAATCACAATATATAATTTTTCATATGGGAAATTAAAAATTCTTAGAAATAAGTCTAAAACTTGAGTAACTAAGAAACAAAGATCTACAGCATGGGTTGGCGACATTTTTAGTAGAATGCCACTTATTGCCAGTATTAAAAATGTTAAATTTATTTCATCCCTATCAATTACAAAATGTTACTTTTTATATGCAGTACTGGAACCCTTCTCCAGCATCCTGAAATCTGGCAAGATCTGAAATATGGCTAATTGGAGCTCCAGTCCTGAATGCCAATTTGAAATTAATGTGCCAAGTATTTCTCTGACCTGCAGCTTTGTTTTCGTAATGTTACTGTTTCCCCATCCTTTAATGTGGAGTGTTTTTCCATATACACATGTCAATTTCATTTGTAGGACATCTAACATTTTTTTACAGGGGAAAGTATTCAGGTGAACATTTCTAATTTTAAAAATTTTGGTGGCTGGTAGGCCCCATCGAGTAATAAACCAAGGCACAAAACATTTCTGCAGAAATGAGTAATCATGGTAAAAGATGCTCATGGAAGTTCTGATTATCACTGTGTGTTTAGATAGGCCAAATAATAAACTGTTGGTACTTCAATATCCAAAAAACTGCTATTTTTTGTTTATTTTTCCTCAAACTGGTGCATCTCTTCTTATATAGATTTTGAGATTTCATTGGAATTCATTTAATATTGTTATTTTGCCTATCTGTGCACATACATAGCTTCAAGAATAAGCACTAAAAATTTAAAAAATACTTATCTCAGGTATCTCCAATTGACACAACAAGGTTATGAAAAATCTCAACTGCTGATGACGTAATCTTGTGGAATAATTCCATAATATGAAATGACAACACTTTCCACTATAGTGGAAAATTAGTGTTGTCATTTCATGTCATGAAAAATGATTGCTTTATTCAGCAATAAGATGAGCTCAATAATTGCTTGGTGTACATAGATAATAATTGCAAATCAATATAAAACGAAATTATATGTAGCAGGTTTTAGGAGAAAAGGATAAATATGCTGTTGTAATTTCAATTTAAATAAGAATAATAGGCTTCATTTGTAAATTGAAAAGTGTACAATTATTTCAGAACAAATAAAACCATTTTATTCTTTACTTTTAATACTTCTTTAACCCTTCAATGGTCTTGTAAATTTTGAATTTTTTACCAAAAGTTCAATTTCAATTGATATTACTTCATGAAAATAATGACAAAAGCAGTAGGTACTTCTTCAGTTCAAATATTATGGTATTTTCAAAGCAATATAGCAAAAACTCCATGAGAAATTATAATCTGGAGAACAAAACTACCATATCAAAATAGAGGCAACACATGATGCAGTGCCCATACGCATGGGTGCACAGGATGGGGGAGGGACAAGGGGATAGGCAATCTCCCACAGTCTGGTTTGATGGGCTTAGTACAGAAAAAGCTTTGTTATCCGGCACCTAAATATCTGGAAAACTTGAATAACTGGCATATTTCCAAACCGGAAGTTTTCGGAGCTTGCCGCTTGGCGGCATTTGAAATGTAAATAGTTTGCCATTGTGATTCGGACATTCCAGTTAGCTTGTGAAAGTTTAATACTTGCCTACTTTTTACCTGTTCAAATTTTAACCATCCAAGCAAAATGGTTTAGAATAAAGCATTTCTAAGTTCAGGTCGAAAAAGAAAAGTTGTGTAGACGCATAACAAAAAAATAGACATAATTGGGCATTTGGAAAAAGGTGAAAATCAGAGTGTTGAGGGATTAATTTAATATAGGTTCTTCATCTAAATGTGATATTGATGAAGAGAAGCAGTAAATATTCAGTTACATACAGCACATACATAAATAAAATGTTTTGAAGTGAAGTTCATTACAGTATCTTTTTAATAAAATATGATTCAATTTTATGTTCTGCTTGTTCTATACATAGGTACTCAGTACAGTGTATATGTTGGTTCCAATATGGTTTACATTAGTACGTAACCAAAATTCCAGTTTTACTATTGTAATCAGTTGGTGAATCCTAGATAGATAGGCAGCTCAGATAACCAAAAAAATTGATTATCCAGTACCCCTAAATCCCCATCTGTGTATTTTAGTGGTTTGTTTCATGCATATTGCAGGGGGTCCCTGCCTGCTTTGACCTCAGAAAATGACCGTGTAAATCCTCTGACGTAACCAGACATCAATGGTTGTTTTCCCTTGGCATAGGCCTGATCCAGAGGGGAGCAACTACCCCGTCTTGCCCTCTCAGCAGATTCCCATGCCCATACGTGATATGGGCAAATCAAATAAAGGGTTAACATATAAGTACCATATATGCCAGTCTACAAGTTGACCTTTGAAGGCTAAAAAAATCCTGTAAAATCTAGGGGTCACCTTACACACCAGGTATAAAATGTGAATCATAAACTCCAGCATATTTTATGATGTAGATGACCACCATTTCGAATCAACTGTTCAACTGTTTACCATTTATATAGCAGACATAATTTAGAAGATTTGTAAAATGATAATTTAAAACAACAAATAACTATGAATTAAAAATTTTCATTTTAATACATGAAATAACATTTCAAAAAATAAAATATACGATCTATAGAATATTACAAAGGAAATTTTTTAAAACATTCAAGAATGGTACTTTTGTGCATTGCAGTTTAAAAATCATTAAATCTCTCGCCTTCTGCAGAAGTTTAATGCTAGTTGAGCAGTGATCTTGTGGGTGCTTATATTATTTATATTGATCCATATGGATCCTAATATTTGTAACAGGTAAGAATATAATTTTTATAACTGGGGCTCGAAAAAGTTGCTGCACCAGGACCCAAACTCTCTCTCTCGGCGGCCCTGCACACACCTTTCTCTCAATCCCTGTTTATATCTCCAATGAATACTCAGAAAATTAGAGGTACTGTTTATTCATTTAAAAATACATAGTCCATAGGTTTTCATGAAGTCCCAATGCCTGTTATCAAAGTAGCCATCAGCTGTATTGCTAACCTGCTTGCTTACATTATTAACTTATCTTTTTCTGAAGACCTTTTTCCCTCTTGCCTTAAACTTGCTTGTGTTTCTCCTGTCCCTAAAAATAGGTCCCTTTACTAAATCAAATAATTACTGACCTATCTTCGTCCTCTCAGTATTCTCCAAAATATTTGAAAAGATCTTCTATAACCAAGTTAGTCACTTTCTTGAATCCTTTCATCCACTTCAATAATCACAACATGCAGGGCCGCCACAACCGGGTGTGCCAGTTGTGCATGGCATACCGGCGGCAGAAGAGGAAGAGCGGCCAGAGAGGAATTTTTCCCCGGGAGGTATAGCGGAACATACAGATTTTCATGGTCGAAGGAGGGTGAGCGGTGTGGGGGCAGCCGAATTTTGCCTTTCGATTTTCTTAGAGCCTCCCTACAAAAATGGAGGGTGGTAACGGGGAAAATTATGGCAGCCTAAATACTTTCAACTGCGCACCCACTGAGAAGGGTCTCTCCCTGTTCTTAATAAGAACATGGAGAGATCCTTCTCAGCGGATGTGCTTATACCCCTTATCAGGGGGGGACAGTGTCAGCAATGGCTCAGCAAATGAGAAAAGGTAATACAATAGTTCAACCCATTGGCGTTTATGCCGTGGGTTTTCCCGAAGTTCTAACAAATTCTTCTCTATGGCAATGTCCCACATGGGAACTTAAAACAAAGATTTGAGATCTTTACTTTGGGAAAGGGTTTCGGTAACGATGGTTACAAACCAGATGTTGTTATTCTATGAACTTCAATTTCTCTCCCTTGCTATTGTCGATAGTATTTCATTGCTGGTCGTTAGAGGAAGATCGAGACAGTGCTGGTGCTTTGAATTCGTTCTGTGCACATTTATTTTCCGTGTGATCTAATTACATTTTAAATTCTTGGCATTTGGAGTAATACCACCTGATACTCAGAATTCATTGTATAAATTTACATTTATATCCTGCAAGCTGCCAGTGGCATGTAGCAGGGGATGTTAGATCACCAAAGAGACAAACTAGATCGACGACCTATTCGCAGTCATTAGACAGAAAGGGAAGAGCAACGACTAAGAGGTATGTATCTTTTCCATATTAGTAGATTTTTCTTGTTGTCTTGGATATAATGCGATCCCGAAGTTAGTGCAAAAGTAAAAATGGCAAAACATTTTATTGTGGGTTTCGGAGCTGAATTTATACACTAATTGCGATATTTACATGCATTGTATGTTATTGACCTTGTACTATATTAATTAGCACATTGCGCGTCATAAATCTGATCAATTCTTAAGAAATTAATGCTTGAAATTCGAATTTAACACGAACCGCATTTGTATATTCTCAGAATAAAGTGCATTATATTCAAGACGATCTTTGTTTTTTGTCAACTTTCCAATGGAAAGTATTACTATAATTAATAAATTTTTCGCTTCTCTTCATAAAAATTAGATGGTATTAATTTGTATCGCCATTTAGAGCAGCAGAAACTATTCATTGCATTAGAGGTCAGTATCACTTTATTTATTTATTCTTGTGTACATACTTTGATCTAATACAGTAAACCAGTGAAAAGCAGAATCTTTTGGGACTCGACTAAATTTCCGTGTTGTACAGATCTTCCTCCTTGAACAGGTTAAAAGTCGTAAAAATATTCGATATAATTCTAAATAAGATCAATCGTTTTACTTTAGTTTATAGAGAAGGTCATTGAGTAAAATTCATTAAAATTTTAGTTTATAATCTTAGAAAATTATCTGAAACTGATGTAAACTTTTTGGAATGGATTCATTTTGTAGTTGAAATTGAGATAATCAGTGAAATGCAAACTTTAAATTTTCATATTCTATTTATTTATCCTCATTCAAATTGCTTACAGATGTCTAAAAGAAGAACAAAAGACTATCAGGATCATACTATAGAAAGAGAAAGATAGTATTAGAGGAAGAAAGAGAAAGATAGTATTAGAGGAAGAAAGATAAAAACTTTACGGATCACTGACAAAATATGTGAAAATAGGTAAAAATAGTAAGATCGCGAGGGAGAAAGATGATTCGTTTGCTATGAATGAGAAAAAAGAAGATACCACTACAGAAAAAAGCAGTCCCAAAATTGATTCAAATCATAGTGACCCGAACAATCCCTTCTTTGCTGTGACGAATGACGATAATTCGCAGGACATCCAGATTGAACCAGTGGTTGAAAAGGGAATGGAGGAATTGCTTTCAGATGATCCAGGAACATGGCCAACACACATCAGTTCAAAAGATATGGATTTTTTGAAAGAAAATTTGCCAAATCAGATAAATGATATAAATTTTCCCAAAGATAGCTCAGGAAGAAAATTTTGTGTTGGATATTACCAGCGTGCATTAAAAAACAGGGATAAGGTCAATAGATCCTGGCTTTTATATTCTCTTTCACTCAATTCAATATTTTGTTTCTGTTGTAAAATATTTGGAGATGGAAGAAATTAATTAAGCAATAGGACCGGATACAACGATTGGCAGCATTTGTCGCATATTTTGAATAAGCATGAAACAAGTGTATCACACATAACAAACTATAAAAAATGGTCAGATCTTGCTCTTGCCCTAAAAAGCAAAACAACGATTGATGCAGCGCATCAAATAATCTATGATGCTGAAAAAAAATATACATGATTCAGTTTCTTTCACGGCAATGCCTTGCATTTAGAGGATCATCGAAGGAACTTTATGACAGCAATAATGGCAACTTCTTAAAACTGGTCGAAATGATTGCTAAATATGATTCTGTTATGGTGGAACATCTACATAGAGTTAGAACATAAAGGAATATATTTTGAAACTTGCTCGAGAGGCAAAATATTATTCTTTAATTTTGGATACAACTATTGATGCTAGTCATATCCAGCAAATGGCGATAATAATATGGTTTGTGAGCAATGATTTGGGTACCAACAAATTGGAAGTACATGAACACTACTTGGGATTTTGGCTGTTAACAGACTCAACTGGCCAAGGTTTGTCTCAGTACTTGCTTCATTACTTGAAAGAAATGAAACTAGATATACATAATTTATGCAGGCAAAAGTCTGATAATGGAGCTAACAAGCGAGGAAAGTATAATGGTTTAAAGCAGAAAATATTGAACAAAAGCCAGAGAGCATTTTTTGTCCCTTGCTCTGCACACACATTGAATTTGGTCGCAAATGATGCGGCTAAAATATCCTTGGAAACTGTGGACTTTTTTGGAACTATACAAGAACTATATGTCTTCTTCTCCGCTTCAAGCTATAGGTGGAGTATTTTGAAGAAACATTTGAAATCTCTTACTCTGAAACCATTGTCTGAGACGAGGTGGGAGAGCAGAATAGAAGCCATAAAGCCATTAAGAAATCAAATAGGAGAAATTTATGACACTTTGTTTGACATTACTGAGGATGAGGATAACGATTTGTATTCTCGTAATCACGCAAAATCGCTGGCATTAAAAATTAAATCGTACAAATTTTTATGCTCCATAGTTATTTGGTTCGATATCTTAAACAAAGTTAATGTCGTTAGCAATCTAATGCAGAATTCAACATAAAAATGGCTGTTGAATCCCTGAACAACTTGACAGAGCATTTCAAAGAATACAGAAGCGATAAAATATTTCAAGAGGTGCTGATTTCAGGTAAAGAAATGGCAGATATAGTAGAAGCTGATTCTTCATTTCAATGTGGAAGTATTGTTCCATGAGGATCTAGGAAGCGCACACTTGATGATATGAATTGAAATGAAAGTGTTAGTGACCCGCAAAAAAATTTTAAAATAAATTTTTTCTTTACTATTTTGGATATGACTATATTTTCATTGAAAGAAAGATTTCAAAGTTTGAATGACCACTGTGAGTTGTTCAGTGTTTCATGATATTTCAAAACTGAATGATTGGAAAAGCGACAAGCTATTGACTAAATGTAAGGAATTGGATGACCGATGAAAGTCTAGGTGAATCAGACTTAGATGGGGAGTCATTATTTAGACAGCTTAAACGAATAAACGAATTTAATAAATGTTACCATTTTTATGCTCAAGGTGGGTTTACACAGTTTGATTTTAGTTGATCAACAAGAAGTTGAAAGATAGTTGAAATTGAATAGGTTGAAACCCAGTTGAATGCAAAAAGTTGAAAGTAGTCGAACTTTTGTTGAACCAACTAACAAGTTGATCAACTAGGTTGAAAGAAAGTTCAACCGCTTCAATTCAGTTTCAACTTCTTGTTGTTCATCTAAAATCGAACCATGTAAACCTGCCTTAACCACTCATCTGGGTATTTAATTTTTCGAAACTGGTGGGGGGCATATAAATTGCAATTGAGGTGAATCAAATCGCAAATCAATTAAAAAATGCTGGTGGAGGTTTTCAGGTTTCGCTGCGTTGGCGGCATTTCTGGCTCTCGACGTTTCGCAGACGTTGCAGTCTGCATCTTTAGGAGATGAAGTGAACGCAGCGAAACCCGAAAACCTCCACCAGCATTCAGCAACGCTGCGAAAGCCTTCAACTCGATTAAAAAATGTTAATTATTCCGTATTTGAGTTGTATATTCTTGAAATTTGTGTCTTAAACTATTTTTACCACAAGACATGAATTAAAATGTTAATATATATTTATTATTACAATAAAAATTTAATTTGTTAATAATATTTAATGAATACAAATTCCTAAAATATGGTATAAAAACATTAAAAATTTACACAATTACTAAGTGATTAAAAAATAAAAATATTATAAATAACATATAAATGTTGTTAATTTTAAAATTAGGGTAACGGAAATGAAACCCTCAAAGCAAAGTCAGGGTCTGAATATGAGAAGCGTATCTTTTCCAAGTAAAGAAGTGAAGCCCATTTAATGCCAAGACGGTAAACTAAAAGGATGCAGCTAGTTGCCGGAGAAGCTGTGTGATGGAATATTATGGCATTCCCATAGCAAACAGCCGAGAAAATAGCATGACGTATATATACGGCATACCCAGATGAGTGGTTAATATGTATGGATCAACAGTTCATTGCTGAAGGATAGTCGAGTGGAAAAGAAAATAACCCATTTGTTCACTCATCTATGCTCAAGCCGAGTTCGGTAATAATTGTCAGCATGGCAAAAATCCGATAAAATGCGATTTAAAACACAAAAAAGCTTTTAGTAAAAATTCAAGAAAATACGATCAATTATCAAAATTTGGTGATAAGAATTCCAATCTACATTCTTTTCCCCTTAGAACAGTACAAACACTGCTCCAATATAACAATATTAAGATATTTTAAAATATTAAAGAAAATATCTCTGCACAATGGATTTGACTTCCTATGTACAACAAATAGGCAAAAAACTTTCCTGGAATTGAACCTGGGACATCAATCTTTGCCAAATAAAATATAGCCTGAAGGTGGGCCCTGGCAGCATTAGCCTCATACCAAGTTCCATAAAAATCAGTCTATTGTTGCAAAAGTTAGTTAGTAGGGGACACACACAGCCAGGACCATTTCATAAGGTTGTTTCCTTTGGAAACCAGCCTAAAAACCATGCATATTTGTCATATGGTATTCTTTTTTGGGGTAATCACACTCAAATCAAGCTTTTTCCGTATAAAAGCAACCCATCAAGGCAATGGTACGTGTTATCATATCATGTTTCTGTAAAACCTATTTTTCAATCCCATAGAATCCTAACCTTTCATCCATTTATATTTTTAACTGTGCAATATTTGTGAAACAGCACACTATCCTCTTTCTTATAAATAGTCAATACCACTCCTACCAAACTACTAAAAAACATGGTATTCACTTAACCTATTATCATCCAACACTTTGGTCAATATGAGCCTTACCATGCTATCTCATTAGTATTTAATAGACTACCTGCCAATATCAAATCTATATCTTCTGCTGCATCATTCAAGACTCAACTAAAATGCTTTCTTCTGAGCAAGACTTATTCTAATATTTCAAAATACCTACATAACAGTTACTGAATGCATTTCATATACATGCATACATTTCTGTACTTTTTTCGTCTTTATTTTTATTTTATATGGTAAAATATAAATATTTAGTTTCTCTGATCTTACGTTATAAATGCATATTATTTGATAAAACTATGTACAGTAAAAGTCTGACATTGGGACTTAGGTGGTGCCAGACTATTGGATGATACCCTAGCATTACCCAAAGACACTTAATTTCATCTTCTTACGTTATACAGTAGTATAATAATTTTAAGTACAGTAATTTAAATAGCCAACATAATAATAAATACTTAACTATTGTAAATAGACTAATAATAATAAAGCAATACATGCAAAAACAGTAGTTTATTATCCAATATTGTAGGGATGACTTCAGAAGTGATCCCCGTTATTGGCTTCCCTTAAAACTACTTATTGTTAGTGATAAATCACTTACACAAAACAGTACCTATATAACTGAGACTTTGGCTTTTTCAAATTTTGTTTCTTTATATCATAAATTGTAGATGATTCAGTATTGAACTCATTTATGATAAATTTCGAGTCTCGCCTTTCTCAAGCTGATTTACTATCTCCAATGTATTGTCAAAGTTACATGCTTTCTTTTGGCACCTTTACCACCTCTGCTCATACTAAAGCCATTAAATATGAGGGAAGGCTAAAAAAAATAAAAAATGTGATAAACACAACATCGAGACTTTGCGTTCGGCAATACTGAAAATGACAGACTGCATTGTGATAGATTCATTCAGCTATTGGGTGATGCCCAGGTTGCCAGACGTGTAACCAACAGGAGTTCCGGACTATCAGAATTTTACTTGTATTGTATATGTATTTTACGAGGCAATCAAAGAACTATCCTGTAAGACGAACATACTAAACTGTCGGTATATTTAAATGACTGAGTTGAACAGAAACTTGTAAATGACTGATACAATTCTGATGTCAATTTATGCATTTCTATTATTCTTTTTAATGTATTCTTTTATTATTATACTGTATTTGACTTATTTCATGTCTGTTTGATCTACGGAGCAAATAAATTTATTATTATAACAGCAAAATAGGTACTTATTCAGCGTGGAAATTTGGTGTCCTGTACTAGGCACTACTTCCAACTGTTGAACATGACTTTCTCCATATCTGTAATATTTCTAAAAATACCAAATAGGATACATAATAATAAATATTTTAAGAAACTGAGAAAATTTTCGACTTTACAAAGAACAGAAATAAACTCAAACCACCCACAGACTTCTGATATTGGATATAGCCACAAAGCTCCAACAATTAAGAAAATAAAAAGGAGCATTACTAAGATGTAACTAAGTGTTAATTGTTAACAATAGTCGATGGGAGGCATGGTGGTGGCAGCTAAAAATATAAGATATCTCTTAAACAATGCCTTATATGTAAGGTGACCAGATATTTTTTTCCAAAAAGGAGGACAGATCCCGTATTTTTACAAAATGTAAAGACAAAGGGAGGGAAAAGAAACGAGAAAGGAAGGACACATTTCATGACAGAAAAACTGTTTATATGCTATCTTTCATATTTTTTCAAACAAACTAAAGGTTGATGGTAGCTCGTAATCACTTTGGCTCCAAGTTGAACAGTTGTATAAAACTCCCACTTAGTGGGCGAAATGCATAGGGCTTACCCTACAATTTTTTTGGCTTAAGGAGTTTTATACAACTGTTAAACTAAAGGTTGTAAAAGAACATACATTACAATAGTCTCATGACATGAAATTTTTTGTTTTAAAAAAATGTTGTAAGCTTTCAAGAAAAATAATAATTTTAGATACCATTTTTCACAGTGAAACACTAAAATTACATAATGACAAATCGTATTGAACGAATTTCAATTTCAGAAGTTCAAAGGTGAATTGCACAAATTTTAAACGTAAGTGTTCATTAATTATGGGTGTTTTACATATTCGAGAAAAATAAACCCCAACACGGAAAAGTTTAAACGAAGTTCAATAGCAATTAAAATTGAAAATAATAGATTCAATCCTACAAATTGTTATTTATTCTAAATTATATCCTGATTGCTTGAAAATTATTTTATATAAGCCAATATTTATTGAAAATATATTTATTCAAAATATATATTTACTGAAACATATCTTTTCTCTACAGGCTGAAATATGTAGTATGTTTTTAAAAATGAAGTGTTTTCATTCTAATAATGACATGATTGTTTTGTATTGAAATATTTGTCATTTCTGTAAATTTTTTTCAAAAAATCGTCATTTTTATTTAACATTTCTGAGAATCGCTCGCAGCTATAATCCATGTTAACTTTTATCATTATGATTAAGGTCAATGTTTCCAAAGAAAGACTGCTCTTTACACGGTCCCACACATCATTAATTATCGAGAATACACGCTCTACGCTTGCATTTGTCCCAGGTAAACATAAAGCTATTTCAACCAATATCTTTAAATTAATAAAAGGAAGATATTCAGTTTTTTTAAAACTGAAATATTTCCTCCCATCTTTTGTAGACTTCTATTTTATTTTCAGACCATTCTGAAAACTTATTAGCTGAGCAGTGCTCATTTAGTCTCCAACCTCATCAAACAGTATTGTCATCAATCTTTATGAGACACTTGATTTGCAAATTTCACCGATTCTACCACTTTTTCCCACTCAATCGATTTTCTTAATAAAGTCCACTAAAAAAATTTATTCCATCCAGAAATTTTGTCCATTTGATCAAATAATCAAGGCAATTTCTATAAAATAGTTGAACCTCGTCCGTGAATGCCCCTCTAACTGTTGGATTATTCTCTTCTAGTTTTTTCAATAAATTATCTGCATTTACTGGTAAACATTTCATATTTAATCTGGATTCCAATTGATCATTAAAACTGTGAAGAATTGACATTACTTCAGCTGCACATATTTTGTTCTTTTTAATTTTATCTATATTCGACTGAAACAATGTTCCCTTACTATGCATGATATGCAGAGTAATTTCATCTAATGGATTTTCAAAAAAATCTTTTAGAAGTTTGGGACATTTATCTAAACTTAAAAAATGTAAGCTTAATGGTTCAAATAATTGAGTAACACGTTCAATGGCAGGTGTTAAAGCCAACCACCTGGTTTTTGAGTAACCTAATAATTTCTTATGCTCAACTGAAGCGACCTCACAAAATTTAGTTTGACTCTTTACTCTCACAGTGTAACGATGAAAATGTAAGTATATTTGTGGAAGGATTACTTCTATATCTATAGCCAGTTGACTTGAGAATACACAAATACACCAATTAAAAGAACGCGTGGCTTGAGTAAAAGGAAGGACAATAGCAGAGAAATGTCCAAAAAGGAGGACATGGAAGGACCAAGGGTTTAGGGAGGACAGCGATTGAAAAAGAAGGACTGTCCTTCCAAAAGGAGGACGTTTGGTCACCTTATTATATGAGAAAAGGTTTCAAACAAAGGTTGTAGAAAATTAGATTTCCTACAACTTTTATTCCGATACATTTATCGAATATTAAAGCAAATATTTGAAAATAACGGATGTGACAAGAGTAAACACCTACTTCCGATTCCATAAAAATGTTAAATATAAAATTTCGCGTTGACCTGATTAATAGTTTTGAGTTAGAGCACCCACAAAAAGCTATCACATACATCGAGAAAATGGTCAAAACGTGTTTAGGGGGGGCTCAAAACGTGTATTTCCGTTGAAATCTGTCGATTTTTCCAAGAAAACGCCTATTTTCCCCTATTCTACGTATGGGGAAAGTAAAAATTATATTTTAAAATGTCAGCAGTATAAATAGTACGTGGTAGTTAGTTGAGATTCCTGCAATCGTTTGTTTTACATGATAAACTTCACACAACAAATGATTCCATACGATTTACGTTAACCGAAAAAATTACGTCATGTGATATGACTAAATTAACCATTTCCGTCATATATAGTATATACAGACAAGTCATATATACTTGATCGTGTACCGGTGTATTATACGAATATTCCACCAAGGGCCGGTAAAGTAAATTAAACAACGTAAAAAGGATGCATCAAATAACTCTTCGTAGCAGTTGCGCTGAAATTGTCAATAACAATTTTCTTACAAAAGCTGAAAAGAAATAAAAAAATGTAATTTATTTAAAGCAATAGAACTTAAGCTTAAAATATGCAATTATAGCATAAATTTCACAATAACCCTGGCTTCAACCCACACTGCAAACTTTTCAAGCACGTCCAATAATTTTGACCTTGAAAACCAGTTTAAAAACAACGCAATCTGTCTACATATATGAAGTGTTATCTTAAATTAATAGACAATACACCTCCGATCTTTTAAGTTGGCATAAATTTTTGAAGCCAGTTTAACATCTACTAAACAACCTTGCGAAAGTCAGCAATTATCGTTAATATTTTGTTTTAACGTAGTATGAAATATTTCTTGCGCTTTCGGAATCTGCACTATCTCTATGTTGTCAGAAGATTTCGTCATTTTGGTCACCAAAACTCTTTAGTTGTCGTAAGTGTGAATATATGCTGAATTAATTGTTTAAAATAAATATAATTTATATGATAATTGAAAATTGTGACTAGTCGCTGTAAGTTTTATTTATATAAATTTTGAGTGTATTGTTTACAAACTGCATTAAATGCAAGTAGTTTTATTTTGATATTTTTGTGATTCTTATAAAATAAGAAAGTTACATAACGATAAGCAATAAAATTTGGCAAAATTGGTGAACCTCGCAGTTCCGTTTTAGATAAGGCCAACATTTCTCTGTTATTCACTATTGATAACAATAACTTACGTTGTTCACAGAAATCGCCTCGTTGAAATAGGTGATTTTTTAAAGATGGACCAGAGCAATACTGGACCCAGTGTTGATTCCGACTTATCCGACAGTTGGACACTCTTAGAAAAGGAGATCAATGAATCAGGTATTATTATTATTGAAAAATAAACCTTTCAAAGATATAGCCCAATTTATATATATCAATCGACATGTTAATAAATAATATGTTTTATTTTTAGGCGATTTGACGATTGACGGCGGGACGGAATCATTGGGAGAAGGGGATACTCAGACGAGAATAGAAACAAATCCAAGTATTTCCAATTCATCAGGTTCGAACAAGGGCGTTGCATCTTCAGAATGCTCGTTAACTACTCAAAATGAAGGTTAGTTGTTAAAAATCACACACTAATTAAAACAAATTTACGAAATAAATACCTTGAGCACCCATTACTTTGCAGTTGTTAGTATTATCTTTCCTATGATATACAGTGGGTTCCGCTTATTAGAATCAAGTCGGGAAAGAAGTATTTTATTTTAATAACCGACTGACTCAATTATACGGAGGTTGAATATTTTAGGCATATTATACATGTAAGAAAATTTTAAAATAGAATTTAAAGATACTTTAATAAACTGTAAACATTAACTTTATTCAACATACAAATTAAGGTGTTTTAAAGTAATTTTCTAACTTATTTTGGATGAAGTTGTCATTAATGTGAGACATTGAGTCAACTTCCACCATGTACTCCTCTGGCTGTCCTCTCAGCTCCAGGTTTTGCCAAAGAAAACCCAAAGCATGCCTTATTTCTTGAGAGGAAAGGGCTGGCAATGATTGCATTTCTTGGTCTTCCTCGATATCTTCATGAACACTTGAGTTGTTACTTAATATTTCCAAAACAATGTCATTTTCTGTTAATCCAGGAGCTACAATGATATCATTATCAATTGAATTCCATCTCTTCATCAGTCTTTTCATCATTATCTGCATCATTTTCTGCTTCATTGTTTTCTTCAACTAGAATAAACCAGCTTTTCTGAAGCAGCTAGCAATAGTTGTAGATGATAATTGCTCCCATGCCTTCCTCAGCATATGCATGGCATCTAACACAATCTTATTGGAAATTTCAGAAGCACTTTTCCCGCTGTTATTCTCCTCAATAATTTTAGTGATCATTTTTGTCATATCTCTTCGATAGAGAGTCTTAAGTGTTTTTATTATCCCTTGATCTAATGGCTGAATGATGGGTGTAGTATTTTCTGGAAGAAAGACCAGTTGGATGTTGTTCATTGGCACACTTTGGTGTACTGTACAATTGTCCAAAAGCAATGGGATCTTTTTTCTTTGAGCCACAAGTTCCTTGTCCCACTGGAGTAAAAACTCGGAGAAAATCTGGGTTGTCATCCAAGCATTTTGATTGCTTTTGTATGCAACTTGATACACCTCAAAAACAGCATGGGTTTTTGGATTTACCTATAACTAGGAGGTTCCTTTTATCACTTCCAGTCATATTACAGGGAACGCGAACTGTTATACAGTCTTCCTGCTTCTTTCGTCTCGAATTAGAACTGTTTTTAAATGCTAAGGAGGAATCTGGCAATGCTCTATAATCAAGGCCCATTTCATGTGTGTTGTAGATTTTGTCCGGTTTGTACTCTTTCAAAAGGTCGGTGAGAACTGACCTTTTCCACTTTTCAGCTATTGGTTCATTTGCATCTTGCTTCTCTCCTTGCAATTTTTTGTGCACGATGTTGTTCCTGTCTTTCCATCTTGACAACCACCCATCCGTTGGCTTGAAATCTTCTTCGCCAAGGTGATCTGCAAATTTCACTGCTTTTTCCAATAATATTATCCTACTGATTGGAGCATTTAGGATTCTAGAATGGGAAAACCACTTCAGTAGAGCCTGCTCAACACTGGGACACTTGCCTTCGCATTTTCTTTTCTACTTAGAATTTAAGTTGGACATTTCACAGTTCTTAATTTCTTCGCGATTTTTCAAAAGTCTACAAAGTGAACTCCGCGAGATCCCCAATCTCGCCGAGGCCTCTCTCCAACTTAATGAAGGAGGGAGTTCATCGTAATTTCTTATCAGCTTCTCAGCAAAACTAAGATCCCTCTGTGAATTCCTTTTCGACATTTTACCAAAGATGGGTTTCTTTTGATAATTTCCAAAAGAAAAATGCAAAATTGAAGTGAGAGGTAAAAGACAGACTACCACTTTAACACCACCTGATTACGGAAACATTCAGTGAATAACGACTAAAACAGAGAGAAGAAGAGGAAGAAAGATTTTGGGGGGTGGAGGGTGGGGGAAGAAAGAGTTCATTGGCTAATGCCTCTACTGTTTAAGGCGTGTTTTGTTTTCCTCAGGATTTTCCTAGTCCTGAAATTGTGGTGGAGGGTGGGGGAAGAAAGAGTTCATTGGCTAATGTCTCAACCGTTCAAGGAGTGTGTTTTGTTTTCCTCTGGGTTTTCCTAGTCCGGACATTGAAGGCTGCAATTAAACTAAGCTTTACCCTTGCTATCTGTGGGAGGTCGGGTGGTTTGTCATAGGTGTTGCTTCTTCTACCCACCCTTTGATGTTTTTCATGTGCATGCTGAACTCTCCAGCACAGTGACCCCTGCAGGCACTTAGCTGGGAGTTGGAGGCCATTTCTTGCTGGCTGCTTGACCAGCTCCCTGCAGGGAGGGTAAGCTAGGCATCAATGACCTTGAAACTACAGAAAAATGTTTGGCGGATCACAGAAATTGCTTCTCTTGTCAGGAGATAATGGACATTTACATATTCTTAGGAAAAGGAAGGCACAATTCTTTGGGTTGATCCCAAGAAGACCCTAAAACCCTATAGCTATCCATTGACTCATGATTCAATTAACCGAAGTAACTGAATCCAATAAGAGAAGAATTCGGAGTACTTTGAATACAAAATGGTTTGGGTTTTTCTATTTTGATTCAATAAAGCGGCTGATTCAATTAACCACTGATTCAATAAAACGGAACCCACTGTACTGTATTTATAGGGACAGTTAAAATTAAATTACCATTCCAGCACCTTGAATGATTGTATGTATGCAAGTGTATTATTTGTGTGCACCTACAATTACTAAAAATATATTTTTATGGACGTATGGTTGTTTTTCTTTGAAACAGGCACAGAAAGCATTGATTCTGATGGTATATCTATCATTAGTGAGAGCGAGGAGGAGGAACTTAAGCTGTTGCCGTGCAATTCACCTTCCATGGAAGATCGACCATGCTCAAGGTCTTCGAACAAATACTTTGATGAAACTGATACAGCATCACAGTGCTCAAGTGGAGTACAGGAAGTGATGGCAACACAGTCAGAAAAGAAATACAAACATCAACCTAACAGCAACTTGAATACATCCCTGAATGTGTTGCTTGTTGTATCCTGGGCAGCTGTTGTGGGCCTTGGCATGGGACACTTCTTAGGTAAGCAAAGAATATAAATTGCCAAGTTCATTCTTCAGTAATCATGTTTCTAGCAATTTTCTCTAGAAATTTAAGTTTAAGAGTAATATCCCTGTGTAGTTTTCTAATTGTAAATGCAAGCAAATTTTACTGCAGTAAAGGGAAGTTATTATTCAGTATATATGCCTTTGTATTTAAAGTGATGCAATGGCTTACACTTCATCAGGAGTTACACTACAAATTATATCAAAATGACTTTTTAAAGTTTGCCCATGAATCTTTAAAATACTAATTCATTCAACTGTGCTATATAAATATAATTTATAGCAAATAAATTATAGTGGAACAAAACCATGGTTTTTGTCTGAATGCATTCCTCCTTTTAAAAAAAAGAATTAATTTTCTCTATACTAGGACTTCAGGAGGAATGTTCCAGTGGATACGTTTTGGATGATAAGGTTAAGAATGACACCCAAAATGAAGAATTGTCGGCATTGTTGCTTAAAAAGTTGGAACTTGAAAATATTGCTTTAAAGGAACAATTTTATCACCTCCAAAAGAGTAAGCATTTTCAGATTGTGATTATTATTTATCATATTTACTATGCAATAGGTTTTGCTAACTGCAAATACACAAGTCTACTTAAATTTGTTTGACAAACATTATTAAATTTATTCTTGCATGTTATGAGAATGGTTTATCATTAGATAAAATTTTAAATCTCCTATTATTAAAATTGAGATATTAAAAATTAAACTAATCCAAGTATTTTGTAAGTCACAATAGTTTAACTAATTATAACAGCCATTTCTTCAACTTGCAGTGATTGAAGAACTTCATCAAAAGAATGGCATGTCCTCTTGTAAGGAGGAGAATCTCCAGAGATCGAATTTAATCAGTGCAACTGGCAACAAAGATGATGATAATGTAGTAGATTGGGATAGGTAATTTTTATCATTTTACTTTCAACCCTTTTTTTACATTTAACTTTCAAGTTATGTTATTCATCATGTTTAATAATTGGACACTAACCTTAAATTTTTAAATTTAAAGGTCTGAATGTGAGCTGGATCCACCAAACATAAAAAACAAATTGAATGAAGTAGAGCAAAGAGGGCCATTTGCTGCTGAGATGTTGACTAATGATATGGAACCTAAATATAACAAAGGAAACGATGATGAAAGTGAAATAAATATTCAGTCAGATGTTGAACTTCCAGTAGATACAAGTGGAAAAAATGATGACTCAAAGATGGAATTTATTGAAGAATTCAGCAATGAAAATTTAATTAACGATGAGACAAAAACGCCTACAGAAGAAGATACAAACATGAACAAGAATGATTTATTGCAGAGGTTGGAGAAGTCACTGGAAGATGTTGCCGTTTTATTTAATGATAAGTTAAATACAAACAAAATTTCTTTTGAAAGTTCCAAGGAAGCTTTAAGTGGAACCATTTCTGTTCTGTCTGATCTTTTGGGGAATCTAAAAGAAAAATTCAATGGGATTAAAAACTCAATGGATGGTGATTCTTTTAGTTTTGATAAGCCATTTAAAGCAATCACCAAAATGGAAGAAGTTCTCCAAAAAACTTCTGAAAAGGTGCAAAAGATTACAGAAAGTGCTTTCAAAGAAGGGAAACCACTTTTCACAATTTCCAACAAAGTCACATCTAAGTTGCAAGCCATAAATAAAAAGCTGGAAGAAAAGTGGTGTCAAGTTAAACGTAATCTATCAAAGCAGAGTGTGATTTGGAGTTGGTTGGATAACCAAATTTTCCAGAACTGTAATGAGGATAACCACATTTCAAGTGATATTGACAAGAGTAAAAATAACAAAAATTCAAATATTTTCCAGGAAGAACAGTCCAGAGATAAAGGGATAAAGGAATCTGTCAATGAGATCAGTTCCAACAAAGAGAAAAATGGCGATTCTTCTAAGAATGGTAAAAAAGCAAAAGTGGATAAATACGATCCAGATTATTGGACCAAGCAAAATGCCTACAAATATGATAACAATATTGGTTTTGGTAAAACGAAAGATAGGTACAAAAGAAATGATTATATTGATCCTAATTCTTTTGACTTTAAACCAATAAAAGGAAATGGCAAAGAAAATGTCAAACCGAGCCAAAATAAAGAGAAGCCAGAAGTGAACAACAAAAAAAAAATCAATTCCAAGGAGATGAGAAATGGACCAGTTCAAGGCTACGAGATTGGTAATGGGAAAAATGGTGGCAAATACGACAAAGGGATGCCTTACAATAAGAGTGGTGAATGGGTTGAGGCACTTTTCAATCACAGGGCTGAGCGAAGGAGAGATGAGAGGAGGAGCGATTGGTTTTTTGCCCGAGCTCGTTCCCGCTCTAGAACAAGGGATAGGGAATCTCATCCATCTCGTTGGTACTTGAGAAGGGGAGAAACTCATGCTAAATTTTGAGTTTCCTCAAAACCAGAAGCTCATCCAATTTGGCCATTAAAATATAGCTTTAAAAACAAAATTAGCCTACATAAGTATTTTTGTAGTTTTAAAACTTAAAGGTGTTACCATGGAATGTTTTTACTACGTATGAAATAAAACTCATTTGGTTTTGACTGTAAATATTTATGCAAATAATATTGTAAATTTTATTATAACAAAATTATATATGTAGATGTTTATCTATATGAATGTCCTATAGCTTTCGTAGCTTAAAAACTCTCTTTAAATGTACAAATGCATTTTTTTATTTTTGGTATTGCCAGCTTTTTTTGTATAGTAATAAATACAAAATTTGGCTTAAGGTCTTCTCCAGGAAATATTTTTTTTTCAATTTTTATCCTGGGTAAGCAGTTGTATTTTTTCATAATTACCTCTGCTTGTTTAGGAATTGTACAATGTGATATTAAATTATTTTTTAAATCCTATTTTTTTATTTTTCTTTGAGTTTTGTGTAAGATGCAATAAAATTCTATACATTTCATCCAGAACTAAGCTACATTATTGTTATCAACACTGGCAAGACAAATTTTACTGTAAATTATAAATTTAACCAAAAGGTAGGACTAAATAAAATTTTCTGAAAATCATAAAGAATTATAAAACTATATCTGATTTCATTTTTAATGCAAAATTAAAAAAAATATCAATGAGAGAATAATCCATTCCTTTTTAGTAAGACCAATGAACTGATGTTTTGCTGATTCCTTGAAAGAATTTCAATTAAACTTTATAAGGACCTTAAGTTCTTTTCAGTAATTACAGTATGCCGCTATTAATTATCGCTGGTTATTGTTATCAGCCATTAACTGCGATCAAATATGAAATTCTAAAACTAAGCCTAGTTTAAAACATATTATTCTTTGAATAATATGCTCACAACTGCCATTTATTGCAGTCAAAATTTTATCTTATCGTTAGTCCTTTGTAGGAAAGAAATGTTTATAAAGAAGGTTCTTCCCATACTTTTTCAAATTGTATCAACAACATAATTGATGGGATAAAGTGATCAGAAGATTCTATGAAGACAGGCATAAGCTATAATTTTGGAAATATTTTTGAAATGAGAAGTCTGCTATGACCGTGAATCAAACCCGGGTCTTCCACTTACTGGGCGGATACTCTACCACTGAACTATCGTAGCGGATCAATTTTCTTGTTTCGGATTCTATTATATTCTTAATACATTCTGTGATAGTGTAGTTTTTGCAGCACTGACTCGCTGTCAAATTAGGGTATTTTCCATTGCAATTAAAATAGAACGGAAGGTATGGTGAGTGTAATATGCCTATAAGGTTGCTATGATGCCTTGGTTGAGACGCTGGAGGAATGTCATGGTATTGGGAGGCAGAAAGACCACATCAACATTCAGATGCACAAATTCAAGGCTTTTGGTAAGATCTGGTACATTATCAAGGTTCAGAAGAATCTTAAAAAATACAAGGCTTTTTTATGTCAGGTAGTGTTCCACTTCATGTACAAAACAATCATGAAACAATTTCAAGAAAACCTTTGATGTTACTCATGCAAATCAATCAGCCCTGCAAAATTCACCACTTTAAACTGTAATGCCTGTATAAATATTCCTAATACAGATTCACTAAAAAAAACTGATATGCTTCTTAGCATCAATGTTTAGGCACAAGCTTTGGCTAAAGGATATTGCCGAAAAAACTAATTTTCTCTAAATGTTTATAGTCAGCAGCTTAGAATTTGAGAAGAGAGAAGTGTATACTTAGGTCTAACACTAAGAAGTGGTTCATATTTACAAGTAGTGATGAACACCAGACTTTCCTGAAAGGGATGCATTATGTTGTAGATAATTAAGTCCAGGCAGCCATGAGGCTGCACCATGCAGAATTGGATTAGTATTATGTAAGAGGCTAAGTCTAATGAAAAAAAAATGTACACACTTTTTATTGCAGATAGGTCAGATAACATTTATTTTTCAACGTAGTCCCCATTGTGTTCAATACAGGTCCTCCAGTGTTTTATCAATGCCAGTATTCCTTTGGAAAAAAATTCATTTGGCCGCGTGCTAAGCCACTCATGCACCACTTCTTGCACTTCCTCGTCAGAGTGGAATTTCTTTCCACCAATCGCCTCCTTGAGTGGCACAAAAATAAGGTAGTTGAAAGGGGCAAGGTCGGGTGAGTATGGAGGATGAGGGAGGCACTCCACATGCATTTTCTCGATGGTCGCAACTGTCACACATGCCCATTGTCATGTTGCAGCAACACACCAGCACTGAGCAGTCCATGACATTTTGTTCAGATTGCTGGCTTCAGGTGATTCCTAAGGAGGTCAGAATGTGTGGCGCTGGTGACTGTGAGCCCCTTTGACATATAGTGCTCTATAAGTGGGCCTCAGTGATCCCAGAAGAGCATCAGCATCACTTTCCCTGCAGATGCCTGCATGTAGAATTTTTTGGGTTTCGGTGAGGAGGAATGGCACCATTCCTTGCTTCATTTCAGGTTGGAAGTAGTGAATCCAGCTTTCATCACCAGTATACGCTGTAAGAAGTCGTCACCTTCCATTTCATACTGTCACAAAAGCTACTGGCATGCATCCATGCATCTCTCCTTCAATTCACGAGTCAATTGTCTAGGCACCCATCTCGCAGACACTTTACGGAGCTGCAGTACGTCATGGATAATATGGTGAGGTGAACCATGACTGATGTCTAAGAGGGTGGCCATTTAGTTCACCATAATGCTACGGTTTTCTCTGATGAAACATTCAGCCTCTGAAATTGCCTGCGATGTTATGACTGTGCACCTGGCCTGGTTGAGGAGCATCAGCCACACTAGACACGCCTTTCTTGAACTTCCTACTCAATTCGTACACCTGCTGCAGCGATAGGCAGGCATTAACATAAGGCACGCTCACATGGCGATGGATTTCTCACCCTCGCTGACTAAGAAACGAATGACAGAATGCTGTTCCTCCTTCGCGCATTCTTTCAAGAGGGCAGCCATCTTTGCACTGCTGTCCTGATGTCAAGGAGCTAGCGTTGCCAGATCTGCCATGTATAGTACATGTGTCTAACCTTGGCTAACGACATATTGTGCCTACAGCCACACACAATAGTTTCCAAATTTTCTTTGCACTTTTAAGGTTTTCATTTGATTCACCCTCATACAAAGAAGAGAGGTCGAATTTACCTGATCATCTATAAGTGAAACTGTGTATAAAGATACCATAACTAACTGTAGGGCTGACTGTATATTTAAGATGCCATTAAAACAATCAGGCCACATGGAAACGGTTAAATGAGTTGCTATACAAAAGTGGTTATTTATAGTATGTATGTATAAATACAGCAATCCCTTACCAACCATGCTTTTGGGTACCAACAGTTATGAAATTTTACCTGGTTTTGCCATCCATGATTTCAGTCTTGACTATCCACGGTTCTCAGTAAGGCTATATCTAGTTGGCTAATTTTACTAATATTAAAATTGATGTTATTGAATAAGCTACCTACTAATTAGTCTTTACCAGGAGAGACACAGGAAGGATGATTTTGAGCTCCCAATATGACCACGAGTTATGTGGGAGGTGAAGGTTCAAGGAATTTTATTTGAGGAATTTGAAGCATAAGATCAGGCAGGCAGCCTCATCAGGGGCTGCTCTGCTGTTAGATGCCATATTTCTGAATATAGTATGAGGTATTTTTCCTACTTTTGTGTCTGAAAAATGAAGGGTTGTCTTATATTTGCATGGTTAAAGATGTCAACAGTTTGAGGCCAATGATTTAGGTCGGGTAATGCAGCAACCTGCTTAGCATATGCATGAAGACTTTGGCAGAAGCATCATTGTGAAAAATAGCAAGATAGAACTTCAAGCATTGGATGGGTTGCCAGGTTCATGCAGCAGAATGGCTTATCTCTCTGTAGAAGAACACCCCTCGCACAAAAGCTTCCCACTGATTATGCTGAAAAATTAACTGAATACCAGATTCACATGATGCATTTATGCAAAGAACATAATTAACAGTTAGGACAAATAGGAAAAGAAGACAAGATGTCAGAGTTCTTTGGCATGCCTAACAACTGGACAGCTAATGACAATGGTTCTAAATCAGTATTGATGAAAAAACAGGAAATGAAAAACTAAGAACCATAGCAATGCTGTCAGTATTGGCTAATGGGAGGAAACTGCTACCATTTCTGGTACTGAAGAGAAAAAAATCTACCCAAGCAGAAACTCCATAGTGTAATATTTAAGTGTAATGAAAAAGGCTGGATGACCACTGAAATAATGATTCAGTTGCGCACAGAAGTCAGGAATGCACGATCACATGCCCTTCTGAAGAGCAGAGGAATGCTTATGTTAGATTCTTTTTGGAGACACCTTACAGATGATGTGAAATCTAAAATTTCACATACTTTTTCTAACTTTGAAGTGTACAATATAGGGAATGCTTCTCAGGAATCACTTCCCCAAATCCTAAATTTCTGATGATCCCTGACCCTCGCCAATCACGATTTTGTCAACTGCAGGTTAAGTAAGGAATGTAACCCTTGCAGTTGGTGAGGGACTACTGTAGCTTTTAAAATTCTGGATGGAAACCAGTTAACCCTCAAGTGGCAGTGCCAAATATTTGAACATCGGCGGCAGCGCAGAGCAAAACTGCTTCCAAGAAAATTTAATGTGAATATGTTGATGCATAAAAACAGACCAGCCATATTGTCACAAATAAATTTCCCTTCCCTTAAGTCACTATTGAAATCTCTTTCTAGGTTATCTCACAAAATTCCTAAATATATTTGTAGAGGTTAAAAAAAAATTTTAAACCAAAATAACTAATTCTGTAAAACGATTTTATTTATATTGCACAACAAAATACATAGAAAGAAAATTTGAAAATAATATGAATTATATGATAAAATTATTTATCATCATAACATAAGCAAAAACTTTTTGTGTACACGAAAAACCATTAAAGTAATAAATCATTGTAACTAAAATTTGTTGTTGTTGACGGAGAAATTTTGAACCAAATACGACTTATGTTACTCAAACTGAACACAGAGCTCATAATGATGTCAGAAAGACTAGCCACTAGTCAAAATAATACTGAAACATTTAAACTAAAATTTACCTACATGACTGGTAGGGCTGGAGCAGTTTTGAAACTGTGTATTTCAAGGCCTTCCGTTTTTTTAATTACTCTATTCCTCCCAGATCTACAAATGGAGTTAAAATCATTTAAAAGTGTACTACATGCAATATAACAAAAGCAAAAACTTTTTGTGAGCACAAATAGTTGCAAGTATAATAAAACATTGTAAGTAAAATTTTCTTATGCGAGTGACAGCGCCAGAGCAATTTTGAACCTAATATGACTTCTTACACTGAAACTGAAAATGGAGCGATCTACTCTTCATAATGATGTCAGACAGATTACTAACTTGTTTACTAAGGTCTGTTCAAGGAATACCTAGAAGTATTTCTTACAGAGCCTCCTCTTGTATTAGCTGAGAAAAAATATGTATTTGGGTAGCACAAATGCACCAGCGCTGCCACCTGAGGGTTAATGTATTAAGACCATATCAGGATATGGGTATGGTCCCTGAATTTAGATGAAAGAGAATGATCAAATATACAATCCCTGGCCAAAGGAAATTTCCAAAAATTTAGTAATCTTATAGACAACCCTGAATGAAAGCAAGTCCCATGTCAAAATTTACTTTTAACTTGCTGCATGATTCCACAAGGTTACATAGCCTTTAAAATAAATATAAATTTTACTCAAGCATTACTGTGATTCAAATATGATTGGTAGAACTTGAAAGAATGACCACAAAGGAGAAATGTCAATAAAATTATAAAAAAATATAAAAAAGCAACTTTCATTTAAATTGTTGCAAAAAGGATTCATACAGATGCATATAATTTGTTTCCTGTGTAAATTGATAAAACAAAGCAGTAATTAATAATTATTAGTACAATACTACAACATGCAGAAATTCTGACTGAAAAAGTATGAGAAATGTATGTCATAGAAAGTGTATTCATTAGCCACAATTTTGCTGTTTCATGAGTGATGATCTTTTACAAACCTTGTATATTCGACGGGGATGACGGTGCTTTTCATAGATTACCATCATCAATCAAACCAACAGACAGTGGAGCAATGGCGAAACTATGCCGAGGAAGCCGAGGTATGGACCCTCAGAGAGCACCGGTTCAGCTATAATAAGTAACTATGGGCATAGCCACAACTCTTGAGAAGCATAAATTCAATGGCGTGCACAAGAGCAGTAAAATCAGTACGGTACTGAATAAATCGGTACGGTGTGTCACCTTATTTAAGAGGTACCCGCCAATTTTTTGCCGTAGGCACCGTGGCTCGCTTGTGCTGCCACTGCTGTGCAGTACGTGATTTCTCTTTCGAACTTTCATCACATTTCGTTTTACTACTAACCAATTTAATATGCTAACATATATTTTCTTAAATTTAATAAAGAATTAATAATTTTAGTGATATATTATTAAAAATAAAAATTCCCGCGTAATTCTAAGGTTGTTAACAAACATTAAATACCAGTTATTTTTACTTGTTGTTAAAGCAGCATTTTACTATATTGCCTAAAGGTAATTTAGAAATACTGTAATGCAGAGGACACCAATAAATTTCGATTGCTGCACTTTTCCAATACAGGAATGCAGTACAGAATGAATATGAAATTTGACTAGATTAATGTCAAACATTGACGGAAATTTTCACTTTTCTTTTATGCATAATATTTCAGAATTTCAATTAATTTTGCTACTTTATAGAGGTAATCTTAAAAAAGCCGGTTGAAAAAATTAAATTTTTGTACACAGGTCGCGGTTATTATTTGTATGCTGCCATATCACTAAATATTTCCGAGAAATTTGATCCTTCAGAAAAATTTCTGCAGTATTAATAGAAATTCAATACAGCAGTGACGTGTTATCATTTCCTATAAATTGCAGTAACCAGTATGGATCAAAACATCTCGATGTACCTCAATGTACCTATAGAGTTTGATATATGTATTTCAGTTTGGCTGAACGATTTTATTTACTGTAATTATTTATCAATTCTTATAAAAATATATTTTAGAGAACAGTTTTTTCTTTTGAAAAAATTGTTAAGTCCAGGATGCCATACTTTTATTGACTTAAAAACGACTTCATCAAGTCGATTATGTGACTAACGTATTGGGAAAATGAAAAGATGGCGGACAAGTCACAAACTTATCCGTTACATGAATGTGTTTTTGCCGGTGACGTGAAAAAACTCTCGGGACTTTTAAGAACACATGATGTTGCTAAGAAAGACAAACATGGTATTGATGACTCTGTTAATTTTTTCTTAATATCGCCTTCATTTATCCTGAAATATGTGTTGCTTAACATGTTTTCATTTGATTTCAAGTGGAACAGATTGACAACTAAACAGCTGATACGTTTGACATTTAAGTTAATTTTATTTGTTAATGCTAATACTCTTGGTCTAGTTACAATTTTGCATTGTATAGAGGGTTTCATTGTTTAATAGGCATTTACATCATTGCCCATAAAATTTATCATAGTATTTATTTAAATGGTAATTATTCTATTTTTGCATTATCAGGGAATACAGCCCTGCATCTGGCTGTTATGCTTGGAAGAAAAGGTAAGGAAAGTTTTACATATTACATTTTTTGAACGCAGAGCTGTGTGAATAAATCCCTTGAATACTTGATATTATATTATTTGTGTTAATTCACCTTCATAAAATGAGAAGAGAAAAGAAGTTGAAGTGTTATTATATTGGCGAAACCAATTAGTTTTACACTTGAGAATAAATTGAGGCGTTAAGGAGGCATATGCGACAATTTTTGTCGTAATTCAAAAACGTTTGTTATAATAACTATTATATTACAGGCGTTAGTAAAAATGTTTTTATTACACAAGTAATTGTTTTCCAGGTTATATGGCAGTAACAACTCGTTTATCAATATGTATCTAATTTATGGCATGGAATGCTACTGCTAAGTTAGCCTTGTAGTAGTAATGCTAATTTATGCAGAAAGCAACTGTGGTCTGAAATTGCACAAGAAATTGTGATATTTATAATAACCATATGTCAAAGTTTTACCCAACTATTTGCTAATTAAAAATTCAATGAGACTTTTTTAAAATTTAATATTGGCATTTATGTAACTTTTTACTAGAAGTTTATATAAGAGAAACTCACTTTTTGAATTTTTTAGAACTGTGTTTGTATGAAAATGGTCAGTAATATTATTCTAAAGATGCGCCTGGATGTTTTTGCTACAGGTGGATTCTGTTGACATTAGATTTTAACTCATATGGTAAAGCTTTCAGCTCCAAGGCTTTTTAAGAACGTTCTTGTCTATGTATGGTTACTTTTATATCTATTTTGTATTATATTATTAGGTTTTATGTTTACCAATATTTAATCCTATCAATTTTTTTGATTGGTGGTTTCACCATATTTAGTAACACTTGTACAATTTATACAGGCAAATAGTTACATGCCAAATTATAACTTTTTACAAATGTTTTCTGTATTATTATCTGTAGATTTACAACAACTACTTTCTCTTCCATCATTCTGAGGTCCACAGTGTAAACCCCCATATTTCTTTATACATTCCTCTTCACTTCATAGAATTCACTGAAGAGGCCAATATTTGATGATTACTGTCTCTCATTGAAACCGTTTGTATTTAAATAAATTTTTTCTTGTGAAAACTAGTAATAGTTTATCATCTCCAATCCCATCTTCCAGATAGATTGACTGTCTTTTCAGCCTCTATTCTATTACTCCGACTTGAACAACTTCCTTGTACATTTCCTATACTTCAGAAAACTGTGTTAGAGTTTTTTTCTAAATTCATATTAATTAGGTGATTATACTTTTCTTTAACTTTATGTTTCTCTAAATGTGATGATTTTTCATCTGCTTCCAATCTATTCTCAGCCTTATTACGATCTTGTTACTTTATTATCTTTATTGCTTCTCATTTTTCATTGTCACAGCTTTGTACATTCTTGACTATCCTGTACATTAGTTTTTTAGCTACCTATTGCTCACGTTTACATTTAAATCTTATGTTCTGAACTCTCACCATCACACTCATGCCTGTTGCTATTCTATCTTTAGTCTTGTTATCAGCAGCACTCCTGAACTAGTGTATTACCTCACTGCCCATAGTAACTATTTATCCACTTACCATTTTAATCAGCTAGTTTTTTTGCCTTTTTAGATCATCGTAAGTTTTATTTTGTTTCTGTTTATTTTTATCCAGTCCTGTAACAATTTTATGAAATTTTTTTCTTATGAGCTGGAATGTCTTCATTGAAATGCCTCTTATGTGTACCCTCCTTATATATCTTGTCAATTTTCCTTAGTTATTTGTCTGATGCATGCTAAATGGTGGAGAGGCTGGTACCTTTTGCTCAATACCTATTTAGACAAATATGTTAATAGCCCAATTTTTGATGCACCTCTAAGACCATTCAGCTAGTTGCTATTTAGATTGTTTCTGTACTTTATTCTCCAAACATCATATTTGTGTACACCTCACATTATGCTTATTATTTATTGTAAATACAGTGTAGTGTCTCTTCACTTTTTCTGGCATCTGGCAGTTTGGAGTATTAACTTAGGTTGGAGGCCTTTTTCTCGAAAGAAAAAGTGCCTTTTGTATTTGGTTTGCTCGTCTGTCCATCTCTCAGTGTGCTTGTATCAAGAGCTATTCTATTGTATATATTTTGATGAAATTTTTTTAAGGATCCATATTCAAGTTGAAGAAAAAATGATGTAGGTCAAATCACATGATCTGAGCTGCCACTTTATGCATGATTTTTTCAAATTATGATCTTCCAAACGGTTTTTATTAACCCTCTGTTGGTCATGTGGTGAGCGTAGCACTCACCACAGAAATGAAAACGTTACTTTTTTCTGGATGAATTTGGACCTAGGTTGCTGTCTTCCTTCTTATATGAGTTCCATAAATGGTAACCCAAAGTCTCTATTTATGCAGAAAAAATCGGTACAGTATACATTACACACACTTGCTTAGATATTGTATACATCTAGTCTCAGTACAATCTTTCCGGACTGGAAGGAATTCATATTTCTATAAAAACATCATAACCCCAGAAAATGTCTTTTGCATGTAAATGGTATTAGTATATTGATTATGTGAATTATGTGAAAATCGAATGTGATAAATAGTCATACCATACATAAATATCAAGTAATTTTAGATTGATGAAGGCACATAAATGCAGAAGCATTATTGCTGGATGAATATTGTTGATATATTATAATGTCGCTGGATGCAATAGTTATTTTTTTGAGAAATATGGCTTATGCAGTATTGTTTATGACTACAAGCTCTATAACTGAGTGAATTTTAATCAAAATCGTTTGAACCATTTTTGAATAAATTGACACTTTCTGACAATGAACAAGAATAAACTACCCTTCATTGTGCTATATCATTCATCTCTTCTAATTTCTATTCTGCATAATGTTATGCCTAAATACATAATATTATTCGATTTGGTTGGACTGACTAGGCCAGGAGTGGCCAACCTTTTTTTAAGACTCGCCAATAACACGGCGTGATTTTTTTGGCGGGCTACTATTCTTATCATCCAGTTGAAATTGATAGCTTAAGCTAATTTAAATTATGCCATAAATAAACAAGAATGATAAAAACAACATACTAAAACATTTATTTAAATGACATTTGACATATTATTTAAAAAAGAAAAATATTGATATAAATATCTCAATGTGATTTATGTTGCGATAAATCTTTCAATGTTAATGGTTAATGATAACAATGTTATAATATTCCTTAAAAATCATTTGACTCACTTTAAAAGTATTCATAGACTATCTTTAATCCATTTGTACCCTTTATCTTGGCATTGGTTATTCTTCTTCTATGGCTTGCCATGGTGTGGACTTTCCTTGCATTAATCTTTATGTGTCTATCTCCCTTTGAGGAGGACAACAATTAAGAAATTTAGCTTTGTTGCCGCCTGGAAAATGTTAATAAATTTTGTGCTTAAAGGATAATTTCGAGTGATTTAACATGTAATACAACTAAAATAAGCCATTTCCTGTGATCTCTGGCTTTCTGTTTGTGCCCTTGTTTTTGGTGATACATCTTCGATTTTCAGCTGCTTTTTTGGCCTATTCTTCTTCTGAGGTTGTGATAAACCTCAGTGTGCTCAGTGATTGTGATACTTACGTGCTGTTGTGCAGTAGGAGGTTTTGTGTTTCCTTGCTTTTCTGCTTGCGGTTTCTCTCCCAGCCAGCCCTCTCATCGGCTTTCCCGCGTCCCCTCGCCGGTTCGCTCGAGTGCCCGTTCTCCCGCCGGAGTCGTCTTTCTGTTAGCGATTCTTTTATCGGGAGACGTTAGCTTAAACCCGGGCCCCAACAGTAGTGCTGTTCTTAAAGCATACTACCAAAATGTGAGAAGCTTAAAAAACAAACTCTCGATTTGTGACTAACTTATTCGGGCTATCGCAATTTGACATTATCTCTCTTACGGAGACGTGGCTGTCTCCCAATATTAGTGATTGTGAACTGTCTTTTTCTCGCACCCATCAGATTTTCAGGAGAGACCGCACCTCTAAGGGTGGTGGAGTGCTACTTGGAATTAAGTCCAGTTTGCCGGCTAAGCGCCGTATGGACTTGGAAACAAATTGTGAGATAGTGTGGACTGAAGTCTGTATTGGCCCCTGCAAACGTTATGTTAAAAATAGTTTTTGTGGGTTGTTTTTACCGTCCCCCAGCTAGTGATCTAGCAGTACTTGAAAACTGTTTTTCGTCTATTTTGAATGTTTTACCCCTTGGTCATGTTGTGCTTTTTGGTGACATGAACCTCTCTATTCTGTGGGATTCCTCGTCGTGTGGCACTACAAAAAATGTCCGTGATGAATATTTTATTAATCACTTTGTATCTGCTCTCCGGCTGTTTCAACTTAATCCTCACCCAACCCACAATCTGGCAACGCTGGACTACATTGTATCCTCTGTTTCTGCCCCTCCGAACGCAATTACCCCTGGCCGGAATATTTTCGACAGTGACCATGTTTCGCTAGATGCTGTTCTCAGAATTCCAGGCACTGAGAAACCCCGTGCTGTTTCCCCTCCCCCTCTACGACCCTTTCCTGCTTGGTCTAAGGTTCACTGGGATGACGTCAACAGCTGTCTCAAGTTTATCCCATGGTGCCTGCTGAGCGCTCTTCCCCCCGACGAGGCCGTTAGTCTCTTTTACGACCTCATTGATGGTGCTCTGAAGGACTTTGTTCCGGTTGTTACTCCTAAGTCTAAGAAATTCCCGTCATGGTTTAAAATTGACACAATTCATACTCTGAGAAACAAAAATCATGCCTGGTATCTGTGGAAAGCCTACCCTAGTGAAGAATCTCGCAAATCTTTTTCCGACTTACGGCGATATTCCAAGCTTTTAATTCGCCGCGACTACGCTGAGCATACGAAGAATATATCCGACTCTATTTCCTCCAATCCCAGGAAATTTTGGTGTTTCGTTAACGGCCGCCGCAATTATTCTAGGATCCCAGAAGAAATTTATTATGAAAATACGAATGCCGAGGGATCTCGTAGATCTGCTTTATTTCGTAATTTCTTTTCTAATTGCTTGTCACCCCCTACTACCTTCCCTCTGAACCTGGATAATGATGATTCTCTCTCACCTGTTTGTAACTTTTCTCTATCTCAACTTCAAACAACCCCTCAAGAAGTTTTTGAATTCCTCTGTAAAATTTCCCCCTACCGTACTCCGGGCCCTGATGGTATCAGCCCTCTATTTCTTCGTAAATGCGCTTCTTCTCTTTCTATTCCTCTATGTATTATTTTTAACCGCTGTTTCTCTCTGGGAACTTTTCCCTCCCAATGGAAATCTGCTAACATAATTCCCATTCATAAGTCTGGTTCAAAATACGATGTAACTAATTACCGTCCTATATCTATCCTCCCTATTGTCTCTAGTATCTGTGAAAGAATCATCCTTAACCGACTTTACTATTTTACATCCCCTCACCTATCAACTAGGCAACATGGTTTTCTTACTGGCCGCTCTTGCCTAACTAATTTAGCAGTTTATCAACACCATGCTGTTGATGCCATAATAAATAGGGCTCAGCTAGATACTGTCTACTTGGACTTCTCAAAAGCTTTCGACTCTCTAGATCATAAATTACTGACTTATAAACTTAGTCAACGGTACAATATCCATGGTAATTTTCTTAATTTGTTAAAAAGTTTTTTAAATAACCGCGTACAACGTGTTGTCTTAGCTGGAATTGCCTCGGATTGGTTGACTGTTACTTCAGGAGTCCCACAAGGGAGTGTCTTAGGACCTTATTTATTTAACTTATATGTCAATGATCTGGCTACCCTCATCCCTTCTCCCACAGCAGATATATTGCTTTATGCTGATGATTGCAAAATTTTTAAAGTGATCTCCGGTATGGCTGATTGTGTGTCTTTCCAATCGGCACTTAATCTGGTAGTTAATTGGTGTGATTTCTGGAAACTTAAATTAAATTCAAATAAATGTAATGTAATGTCCATATCTCTTCTTAAAAATGTTATAAATTTTAATTATACACTAAATGTTGTTCCATTGGTTAGAGTGTCCAAACAGAAAGACCTTGGGGTAGTCTTTGATACTAAACTTGTCTTCTCTGATCATATTTTGAAAATAAAAAATAAAGCAATGTCTCTCCTGGGAATTTTATATCGTTTTACGGACATTACTGATCCACTGGCTCTTAGATTGTATTTTTCTTCTTTTATTTTACCTGTGGTTAACTACTGTTCTCCTATTTGGTCAATGTCTTCTGTTTCCAACCTTGCCTCTTTGGATTGTGTCATTAATTTTTTTCTGAGAATTGTTAAATCCCGTGTGCCCTCCTTTCGCCAACTCTCTAATAGTAAGATCTTATCTTCCCTTTCTTTGGATTATCCCTCTGTTCATCGAACTAAGTCTGATCTTTCTTTTATATACAATATACTAAACTCTATTACTGACTGTCCTGAGTTACTTGCTCAATTTAATTTCCATGTTCCTAATAGATCTACTCGCTCTTCTTTCTTATTTTACTACCCCACCCCCAGAATTTCACTTGCTAAACGTTCTCTTTTCTTTCGTCTCCCCTCCCTTTTAAACTCACTTTCCCCTAATGAAGATCCTTTTTCAATGTCCAAAGAGTCTTTTCTTAAAAACGGAATGTCATGTTGTCGCACAACTTAATTTTATTGACTGCTCCTGCATACACTTATATTATATTGTATTTCATTTTATATTTTTTGTACTTTATTTTGGTTGTTATGTTGTTAATTTTTGAATGTTTAATTTTCACTGTAAATTGGCGGTATCGCTGTATGTGAAAAAATGATTAAATAAATAAATAAATCGTAAGTTAATATTTAGGTATATTTATATCCACATCAGTGATTGGCTGCATGGCATTTTGGGGTTTCCCCAAAGCATTTCCCATGCATTCTTATGGAAATAGTATTTCATTGACCCCATGGGGTGTAGGAGACCTCACGGTCTGCAAATCTAGACCAAGCTCTTTCTTTGATCCATAGGATGGCCCGTGAAACTGTTGAATTCGATAGCTTCAACGGTGTAAAAATGTATAAAGAACATACAGACATACACTCATATACACACACACTAAAATATTTATAAGTTCTACGTGATTCTCCCTGCGTTCTCTTGACCTATTGCACTCTGTTCTTTCCTCGTCCCCACACGTCTTCACCATGCTGCATGGCATTTTGGGGTTTCTCCAAACCATTTCCCATGCATTCTTATGGAACTAGTATTTCGTTGACCCCATGGGGTATAAGAGACCCCACGGTCTGCAAACCTAGACCAAGTTCTTCCTTTTGGCCATAGGATTGCCCATGAAACTTTTGAATTTGATAGCTTCAACGGTATAAAATAGTATAAGGGACATACATATGTACACATTCATTTTGATATATTATGTTTTATGGTCGCCAATTTGTTTAAAGATGGCCGACACAATGATCTATGTCTATTCGACTTTTATGTAGTGCTAGAAACTATTTAAAGTTTGTTCCATGAAAATCCGTTGAGTTTATCCAGAGAAAAGGGTGTTTTATGACAGCCATTTTGTTTCAAGATGGCAGACAAAATTTTTAATAGCCTAGTGTAAACCCCCAGGCCAAACTGTAAACACTATGTAAATTTCGTGCTGATCTGTTCAGCCGTTTTCAAGTGCTGCCCAAACAAACAGAATTACAGACACAGAATTAGAGTTTTATTTATATAGATAAGACAAAGAAGGGTATCATGAGCACCTCTCAATAAATCGAGTACGTTGGTTGTCATATCTTGAAAGTGACCTGAGACCCTTAAGGATTGTTGAATGTGGTCGGGGATAGAAGGAAGAAGCAATAAACTAGGCACTTTCTTATGTATGGAATTTCTGACTAATCAACCTCTTGGATTATTATACCCATTAATTCTTCCATACTGAACACATACACAAGGGAGTAGGAAAACCCATTGTCGGCATTAGCCTACTCTTTATGAAAAGCACCAAGGGGATCAACAGCTTAACGTCCCTTCCGAAGGATGGATCACTGACTTGCACAGTTACCTCAAATCACACAAGTAGGGGGCATGACGATCCCAGGTTGAAAAAACCGACCTCCGTAGATTTGAGCCTTTGACCGCTGCACCAGGGTCATTTTCTCTGCAACAGCAGAGCATGGTATAATAGCATAATGGAAGAGTGGGGAATTTAAAATAACGGAATGATGGGAAAACCCGCACACTTTTAACGGATAGAAAGAAGAGGATCAAAACAAACTTTAGGTTTTGGTTCCACTCGGAACAAAAATATTTTTTTTGGTTGAGTGCTCGACCGAATTCCACAGGCCATTGGGGTGCTCTAGGGCTTGCACAGACAAATGCCATGGAGAAAACTTTTTTTTTGGACTCCAGGACACCTCAACCATGTATTTCCGTCAAAATCTTGAAGACAAATTTTTTGCGTTTATAATACTTTCTCTATATATTCTGTATATGAAGAAGTAAAAAGTAACGATGTTTTCATTTTTGTGGTGAGCATTACATTTAATGTGCATTTGGTACATCTTGATTAATTTTTACATCCTTTGTGGAATTTTTAAATTACAATATTAGCAAGGGATGCATCACTAATTTGTCTTTAATTTTGGAAATATCAAATGAGTGTATAGTCTATATACTTTCCATAAATTTCCATTTGCTACTATGGAAAGAAATACAATATACATTTGTCAAAAGTAATACCAGGTGTATATTTAAGGATCTTGTGTTATAAAATGGGAACATTTCTATTTTTATGAAAATAGCTTTTTCACATCTGGTGGAATTTTTGTAATCTATAATAAGGATGGCAAACTATGTAGCTAAATGACTGGTGTATGCTTTACATTTACAATGACAGTATTCAGGGCCAGCCTTACCGTATTGGCAAATTATAAAATTGCCTAGGACAGTGTTTCTCAACCAGTGGCGGGATGTGAAGGTCATCTAGGTGGGACACGAACTTCGGAAAATAATTATTGTAAAACTTTTTCTCAACAAAATTATTGTAATATAAATGTCCTTAAATTTTTTTATTAATGATAAATATAATGCTAAAATGTATTTAACATAAAAATCCACTTCTTGGAAATTGTGGAGTTTTCTTTCTATCATGGTTGAACTCTGATTTTTTGACACGATAGGTGAGATGTAAGATGCAAAAGAGAAAACTGCTGGCCTAGGGCACCATATGATTAGAGGTTAGGGTTGTCAGACATAGGTAATGTCCCGTATTTACGTCGCCATAGATGTTGAATTTAAAAAAAATAAAAGCACTTTATTTTGTATTTTATCATAACCCGCTCAGTTTATGGGCTCACATTATGCTTGTCAGTTTACCCGTTCCCTCCTTGTAACACTCAACAATAAAAATTGGCAAATCAATCCAAAGTAGGGACATAGTAACTCATTTTAATTGTTAAAATGTGAGAATAATGGTGGGGTAACTGGAACCTGGAGCAACAGAAGGTTAACATATTCCTACAAAGTTGACTGAGGAAACAAAAGTACACAAGAATTCTTTAGTTTCTGTTTCGCTACCATCTGAGGTTACAGTTAGTGACTGGAAGTGGTTGTGATAACATGATAATTTTGTGCTTTTACTTTGTTTTGCTATATATACTACATATATATTTTTAGATTTTCGTTAACCCTTTTAATTACATTGCCAAAACTCAAGTGTAGTTGTATTGACGAATATTTTAAAGAGTGGAATTTTATTAATAAAGGGAAACAGAACAATTATGCTGAATGCAGACTTTGCGGATGTTTTTTTAGCGTTGCTCACGGAGATTGATCGGACATTTTACTGCACATTTCTATGAAGAGGCATAAATTAAGTGTATCTACTGTGGCAAGATGTTCAAAAACAATTGATAGTTTTTTGCTGATGCAGGATTCCAGAGAAGGAGCCAAGGTTATCGTAGCTGAAGTTTCCATGCAGTCAAACACCATCATTCCTTTAACTCTATGGACTGTATGAGCAAACTGTCTCCTGCTGTCTTTTCTGATTCTAAGATTGCTATTAAGTATTCTTGTTCTAGAACAAAGTTAACCACCATCATAAAAATGTGCTAGCCCCATGAAGTGTAGGAGAGAAGCGAATGATTATACAGACTATTAGAAAGAGGAAGGCAAACTGGGTGGGGCATTACCTGAGGAGAGAGAGTATGATTAAAGATATGCTAGAAGGAAAACTAGGTGGAAAAAGGGAAAGAGGTAGGAAAAGGTTTCAGCTGATAGACGATTTGAAAGGAAAGAGTTATCAAGATATGAAGAGGACAGCAGAAAATAGGAGTATATGGAGAACCAGGTTTAACCATGATTAATCACCGACATGTCTACGGACAGACTACCTATGTTGATGATGATCAATCAATCCTCTCACACTCAAAAACATGCTGGCTTTCGTTATCCAATGCAGTAGACCGGATCCTAAAGCTGTATGGTGTGTTGAAAGCATACTTTCTATCTGAAACAAACATTCCTAAAATCCTGGAAATATTTTTCAATGATCCATTGAGCAATGCGTATCTTCACTTGGTTTACAATCTGGTGAGTATTTTTAATAGAAAAATCATGCAAATTGAAGGAGGAAAAAAAGTGTTATCGAAGTATTAACAATTTTTCAGGAGACCACAGATTGCGTGAAAGAAATAATAAATGCAAATTTTTTGCCTTTAAGTGCAAAGTCAATCATTTGTTGGGATATTGTCTCTGGATACATGAAAAGTAAGTTCTTGTCAGAAGTAGAATTGTTTTATCAACCTGTTATGATTATCTTATGAAATGGATTTCACCTCTGAAGCCCTTGAACACTTTTGCATGAATAAAACTAATCAAAGTTCCGATATGGGAACAACTTGAAGAAACCTGCACCTATCTCAACAAAAGAGGAATAAGAGTAAATGATACTCGGTTGTTTAATCAGTGGATAATTCTGAAGAAAATCATAATAATAAGAAACTTTGCTATGTGAAGTGGTCAGATATTCTCCAGAAAATCGAATCTAATGAACAATTCACTGCGCTACTACTTATCTGGGAGTATGTATTCAGTATTCCAGTGCACAATGCTCATGTATAGCGTATTTTCTCCTTAATGACCAGGCAATGGAGCCAAGAGAGGAAAAGACTGGACTTATCTACAGTGTAACCAATTTTACAGCATTTAGTAAATTTAAATTGGAATGGGATGGTTCGGTGCAGGACATCTCAGCACAACTGTTTCAGCACGGATATCTTTCGGCACAGGTATCTTTCGGTGCAGGGATCTTTCAGCATGTATCTTTCAGCACAGGGATCTTTTGGTGCAGGGATCTTTCGGTGCAGGGACTTTTCTGTTTTCCTGGGTAAAACTTGAGCAAAGTTGCAGAAAATATTACTACATAATATATCTATATCTATATATTAAAATCTTAACTTAATGGAATATTTCTTAATACTGATACTGGAAATTGCTTGTAATAACATTATCTTATGAAAATAATAACAGTAGGTGGGGTAAGGAGGGAGTGATCAAAATAATTAACATATATAGGCGATATGAATGTCTACAGAATGGAAATTGTTTAGTAAATGAGCAATACATAACTATACTACAGAAACTAATAAGGATTAGGGGTGGGAGGGATAGGGGGAAGATGGTCAGAATTATTAACATCATATAAACGTTGCATGAGGTTGCAAAGTAGGATGTGGTATGCATACTAGTGTTAATAACTCTTTATGAGGTCCTTATTGTTCAAAGCATCAAGCCAATACAGTTTTTAATTTCCTTTTAATTGCTATTTTAATTTAAAATGTCTAGTTCCTTTGTTATTTGATTCTCGTCCTTTCATATAAAATACAAATATTAAAACAATATATTCCAATTATCTTGCAAAGATGCTTAGATATTCTCCAAATATGTCAACTTACGGCGGACTGCATGGTATTAGTGTAAGGGTTAATCATAACAATTTCCATTGAGTTGAAGCTGGGAGTGTAAGAACTGAGTGTAAGGGAATTTAAATCTTATCTGCGGTTTTTCTATACATTGTGTGAAACATACAATCAAATTTATGTAAGTAGTGCTTAAGAGGTAGTATGGCAAACCAGTCTTTATGAAAATGATCAAAAATCATGTAGCTAGTTTTATAAGATCTGAAGATTAATAGATTTTTATTACAAATAACTTCAGCACAGAAATAATCTACCCTTAATAATACAGTATTGTTATTTTGGTACATTAACATTCATGCAAAGAAGTTATGCTTAGCTATGATTTTTCTTGGAGTGAATTCAACTCCTTATGAGAGGGATTCTGTTTATGTACTCACAAAAGCAATGCATCCAGTGAACTTAAAATGTAGACCCTGTAAACATAAAGTGTATTCAGTCTAGTTTTTGAATTAACAGCTAACGATGTTTGAGAATAATAACATAGATTTCAATGTGATAAACTAACAGAAATCATAATTTACTATTCAGGATTAATATTTTTATTTCTAATCGACAGTTATCAAAGATTATTTATTTTCATCGAATTACAAATTTAAAATTTGACATTTATCGATGTTTATGACAGACAGCCATATCGCCTATATATGTTAACAGTTTCTATCGTCCTCCCCCCTCCCATCGTTATTATTTTCATATGATAATGTTGTGTACCTGCAAGCAATTTCCAGTACCAGTATTAAGAAATATTCCATTAACCCATTAAGAGCGAAACATAGAAAAAATTAGAATTTAATTTGAAATTGAGTTCTTATCTATGAAACTAAGGTTTTCGTACAAAAATTAGAAATTTATAACTTTCAGTTGTGCCACACAAAAATATTGCGTTAACACAACATTGGCTGGTAATGTGGTATAATTTGAGTCATAAAAACATCACATACTGAAGTAAACATTTATTCTTACTTATTTTATGCACATTTAACGTTATTTTATGTTTATAAATTTTGAATAATGAAAATAAAATAAAATTATAATAAAACAAAAACATTCCATTTGCAAATTTATTTTCATGATACCTTTCAAAATGATGTGAATTTACCTCACATTTTTTACAGATGTACACAGTTTGTGATTTGCATAGTCGACACCTGTCTTATTATGTCGTTTTTGATTATGTGCCCAACATCATCAAATTGATAAGAAGTGTCTTTTTCAGTAGCGAGGAAATATTTTGTTTATGTAGTTCGATGTAAATTTGTTTCTTTAGTTTTCTGTTCCATCGTGTTGCTTTTGTGATTGGGTCAACAATACCTACAGTTCTTGCAATTGCCAATACGGAGTTGTCATTCCGGCGGACGGCCAATATATCATTTACCCACTTATTTTACGCACCGTACTTTTGAACCCGGAAAATAGAAAAAAAGTTGCTTAAATTGCGCGAGTAAATATATAATAGACGTTAGAAAAAATCACTTTCAATGCTGATAAATATGACAAAAGGGAAATAGATGAATAAATATTTTTTCTAGGAGTGTCTGAAAATAATTAAGTTTACGTACCATGGGCTATATTTTAATCTAAATAAAAATACACTCAGTGTTGGTGGATTGAAGAAGGAGTGCTTCCACAAAAAAGGCAGAATTGGAATGAACTGACTAGGCTACAGGTGAGGAGTATCCTGACATGTTGATTCCTGCACGTGAACAAAACTCTCAGTTCCAGCCAATGTAGCGTACACGCAACTGTATTTTTAACTTCTAATATATTTATTTTATAAGTCGCTATTTACTAATTTGATACATAGTTCCAAATCTGAAAACTTTAAATTGGATAAATATAATGTCATTAGACGAATGCCATGCTTTTTTATTTTTAGTAAAAACATGAAAAAGACATCAAAATGTGTTGAAATTGGAATAACACATTTAATTAAAAGAAATAGAACTACGCATTTAATGGAGCTGTAAAAATATTGTGTTTCAATGAACATTTGATGCAGTTAGCAAACACATACAAATTACGACAGTTATTCACACTTCTTTTTAAAAAAATTCACCAAAATAATGTTGCGTTAACGCAACATTGGCTGTTAATGGGTTAATATTTTTACCAACAGGAAGCCAAGATATGTATGTAGTAATGTTTTACCCAGGGAAACAAAAATTGTTTTCCTTCGCCGAAAAGTCCTTGCACCAAAAAGTCCCCTCGCCGAAAGATCCCAGCGCCGAAACGGTTACGCCGAACTGTCCTAAACCCAATTTAAATGTCTTGCAACGAGTTTTATCAGTACGTACATACTTCAAAATGAATAGGAATGCAAAATCATCAGAAAAATATTCATTTGTAAAATTTAAAAATCAATATTAGTTAATTTTTTAATTAATGTTCAAGTCCAATAAAACTTTACTAAATGTAAGCCGACTACGTATTATACATATATTTTCCGTGATGTCATCGTAACGCTGACGACATCAATGGCATGTTTTAACGCGTTTTTAATAAACTTCCCGATTTGGTGGAAGGTTGAAATTTCGCAGGAATGTTTGATTCAGATATAAAAATTACATGATAAAAAATACGAAAAAGACCTGGGTTCGACTCCAGAGGGACGATTTCCATATCCCTTAAGATAACACGTATAAAGTGACTTTTTAAAGTGCAGACTTTTATTCTTTTGGAAATTAAAATTAGAAAGAATTGACGTACGAACTTCGAATATGAACTCTGTTTTAGGAATATTCATTAGGTTTCTTATTCTATTCATCTTTTTCCGCCTACCTTTCGAAATCTCTCATATTGACATTTAAATCACATATTTTGGGAAAATATCGGCTTTTAAACGGTATGTTGTCTTTCTGAACACTTCATTGTTAAACTTCAAGAATCAATTGTTGTCTCAACCCGCATACGTGTAATATATACGAATGCATAGATTGCCTTAAATTATCGTAGGATTTTTCGCGAAATTACGTAGTAATCCTAATGGGACTGGGATTTAGCATGGATTCTTTTGTTATCTATAAAAAAAATAAACGACTATATAGATGTAGAATAAGAGAGAGAGGGGTGTGGGAAGGGAGATAGGAAGGAGGGGATATAGAATAGAAAGTAAGGGTGGTATAGAATTAGTCTATTTTTCCATAGAAGGAGAGAGAAAGGAGAGGGAGGGATGATGGAAGGGGAGGAGGATGGGAGGGAGGGAGGATGGGACAGACAGACAAACGACTTTATTTAGGGCGAAATATATAGTCCCTTCTTACATTTAACCCTTTCCTCATATATATATATGTATAGTTCCAATATTTACATATTAAAAGAAATTAATTACATATAAATTACAATAAAAAACATATTAATTACAAGTTAATTATATATTGGTCAATAGATCACAGAGGAGTACCAAAGAATATTGTTAGTTTTGTGGGTCGAAAAAAACTGTATATCAGTTATGTTTTTACACAGAAAAAAATTTCCCATTGCGGAAAACACCTACAAAGAGAAGGGAGGTGTAAAAAACGGCGAAAAATTCCTAAATATTTCAGAGAAAGAGAAAAATAAAATAATTTGAGAGAAAAAGTGATTTATAAATACATATGGTGATTTTTTCTCGGGTTTCCAACCGGGTTGTCTCGGAGATTTCTTCCGACGTTTCGGTGACTAGCTCTGTCGCCATCTTCAGGGATCCTGAGTGCCAAGGAGATTTCTGTGGAGGTTTATATACCTGCCGGGGGATGACAGCAGGAGAAGTCTGCGGTGGCCAAACACAGCCTGTCCTCGGACCACCGCATACAATTCAAGGACACCAAAAGGATTTCGAGAGCTAATGGCTATTGGGGCCGCGTAGTGAAGGAAGCCATCGAAATTCGCCTGAACCGAAATAACATCAACCGAGACAATGGATTCCTTCTCAGCAAGGCGTGGGACCCTATGATAGCCCAATTAGCCAACGAGTGCTCAGCCAATAGGACCACACAATGCAACAACCAATCACCAACGAGAGCCAGCCAATAGGACTGCTCCATACAACAACCAATCACCGACCTGCTGTCATCCCCCGGCAGGTATATAAACCTCCACAGAAATCTCCTTGGCACTCAGGATCCCTGAAGAAGGCGACAGAGCCGAAACGTCGGAAGAAATCTCCGAGACAACCCGGTTGGAAACCCGAGAAAAATTCACCGTGATGATTCGCCGGGAAAGCTTCAAATCTATAAATACATACTTTAATATGAGGGAGGGGGTGAGAGGGAAATAGGGATTGTAGGGATGGGAGGGAAGGAGGATGGGAAGTTCCTTAAATTTAATACTTAATCCACGCATACGTTCCCTTAAACAATCTATATATTTTATAAAATTTAAAAGCAAGCGGAAGCTGCTTTCAAGGGTTACTAGTGATTAAATTATTTCAAAGTATAATATCTACAACAATACAACTATCTATGGAAGTAATTTTATATTCCTTCACGTTCTTTTGCAAAGGCTTTTATTCTAGTAATTATAATAATGATCAGAAATGAAATTTATTTTTACCTAATTTAATAACAGTGAAGATAATAAATATGATACATAATAATAGAAGAAATATGTACATACATTCTTGCAAAACAAAAATATAAATAATTAAATCAAATATTCATATTATAACTGTTAACAAAATGGACTATTTTCCTACACGCATATTTTCTCTGTGTGACACTTGATGCCAAAGTATCGATTCGTGAAGTGTCCTTTGTGGATTTCAATCCTACATATGCATCAGTTAAATAATTTCCAAGGCGATTTCTGGTATTAGATATGATAAAATTAATAGAAGAAAATAACTGTTCACAAGTATACATTGATCCAAGCATCGTTAAAAGAGCTTTCTAAAATTTTCATTGCCATAAACGAATCAAGTAAAAAGTTCCATTATGAGAGAATTATATTCTCAACTCTCATTTCCTCTGATAATTTCTCAAGTCCCTTCATTGTCACAGTAACTTTTCCCTAACTTAACATTTATCTCCACAAATTTATTGCTCCATACAAACTGTTTAGAAACTCAGTTAATTCCATCTTTAAATTATCAATGTCAAGCCATTCGAAGAAAGTCAATTGAAGATCTTCAAATTTGATCGTATGTGGCAATATCATGAATTTTAATGTTGTCTCCACTTCAAGAAATTGATCAAATCTTTCCATAAATATTTTCTTTGTATCTCCTTTTAAAGAGGTGTACATTTTCAAAATATCACTTTTTTTGCCATCATCAATGTAAAAAGGCGATGTTGCAAGATGCTTCGTAAGTGATGGAAAGTACTTTAAATTTTCAGTCGTCAAATCCTTTTCAAATACTTCAAGCTTCTTCTGAAAGGCTTTAACACGTTCGTACATTCTTAATTCGACCTGAACTCGGCCTTGAATGTTTACATTTAGTTCATTGAAATGTTGCATGAAATCGCAAAAGAAACATTAAATTGTTTAACCAGTTCGTATCTGTTAAGTTCTGGAAAATCTTGCTCTCTGTCCTCAAAAAACAATCTTACTTCGTCTAAGACGCTAACAAAACGGTTCAAAACTTGACTGCGACACAACCATCAGACTCTATTGTACATAAGTAATCCAGCATATTGAGATTCAACCTTATCTAAAGGCTTTGCAAACTCTTGTTTATTAGGAACGCGAGCAGTAATAAAATTAACAATTTTTGTTCACTACAGAAATCACATTTATAAGTTGATTTAAACTTTTTTCGCACAAAGTGCTTCCTGTTGTATTATGCAATGAAATTGAAGCAAAGAGCGTTGAATTTCTTTTGAAAATATTTGAACAAATCCAACATGTTTGCCAATCATACTTGGAGCTCCATCGATTGTTACCAACAATATTTTTTAAGTTGATCCCAATTTCTTTAAATAGTGTTTTTAATTCATTCATAATATCGCATCCTGTGGTTTTTCCCGGCAATGCCATTAATTTAACTAATTCCTCCCTCATTGTATTTTTAGAGTAAAATCTGACAATAACCGCAAGTTGCACCTGTGCTGTTGCATCCATACTTTCATCCAAACAAAGGAAAACATTTCTGCAAAATTTTAAATCCGTTAGTAGTTGATTTATAACTTCTTTGTTTAAAAGCAAAATTTGGTCTTTTACAGTGTTCCTACTAATAGGCAGTTCTTTAATATGATTCATGATCAACTCCTTATCCGCTTTCTTGTTCTCATCCTTCCGAGTGAAAATACCAGATAATCCTATGAAAGGACATTGCTATTGTTTCGCTACTGAACTACTATTTGCACCATCTGGGCACGACCCCGTTGAGTTCATTTTCGAGAAAAGAGTGGAACACTTGGGAGAAACCCATGCCAGCGGGTGAGCAGAGGAACTCTTTTGGGTTTTCCTGATTTCCCGCATGCCATCATCCATTTTCGCATGCAGGCTGTACTTAAGAATTTAGAACTTCAAATACTCTTCCGTGCCATGCTAAATACATTGGTGTGTCACTCTGTAATATGCGTGTCAGTGGTTTGCCATCCCTGCCATATTCCAAGGACTAAGCTTTGTGAAGTTTTATTAATAATTAGCTTTACCCGCGCAGAGTATCTGCGCCAGTGGCGGCTCGTAGCTAAAATTAGTGGGGGTGCTGCTCCAGAAAATTTTTTGCCTTTGTTTTAAAATTATGTAAAAGGAAAAAAACATGTATAAAAAGAAAATTTATTCAGGAACTTGATAAAATCTTAACAAAAAAACCTAACATTTTTTACTTACTTTAACTTAAATTGTTACAGTTCAAGCTTCATCTATTCATTTAAAAATGAAATCCATAAAAGAACCGAATAAAAATGAATCAAATAGAATAACTGGAAGCAGAATAATAATATAATTCTACACTCTTCTACACTTTATCACATTCAAGAATATGGTACACGGTTTTTAAGCACAACACACGCTGAGTAAAAAAAATCTTCCTTCCACCATCACGCCAGAGCCGGCACTGCGAGAGCAACAGTGCTCTCTCTACCTGGCAGTCCCGCCTTCCTCCACACCCCCCTCCTATGTGCGCATGCGCACAACAGTCAAACACCACGTCGCTGGCACTGTGAAGCGCACAGTTCCATACAAAGATTTTTGTATCTTTTTCATAAACTGGGGGATGGCTACTGAAGTACTGACATTAAGCTTAAGGAATATATATTGTACTACAAAAATAAAGAAAGAATTAAAGAAAAAAGGACTCATTATATTTAATGTTATCGATAATATCAAGTGGAAATAGGGGGTGCTGCAGTCTGCGCGTTAGTACTTTATTGGTCAGTATCATAAATTTCTTTATACACAATTTACGATCTCTTAATTTGCTGATACAATAGTTACAGAGTCAAATGATCTCACCATCCCTCTCTCCCTCCCTTCCTCTCTCTCTCTCTCCCTCCCTCTCTTTCTCCCTCTCTCTCTCTCTCTCTCCCTCTCTTTCTCCCTCTCTCTCTCCCTCCCTCTCTCCCTCCCTCTCTCCCTCCCTCTCTTTCTCCCTCTCTCTCTTTCTCCCTCTCTCTCTCCCTCCCTTCCCCTCTCCCTCCCTTCCGTCTCTTCAAATCAAATAAATGCCAAAATAAAATTTGCTTATTCCATATTAGGTTCCAATGTAACAACATCCACCCTATGGAACAACCTGCGAAACCTCAGTATTGGTAAGCACAATGATTCTTCCTTATCACCAAACATATCACTAGATTCCCTTAATAAGAGCTTCTCGACTAACCCAACAACAATCGGCACAGAACGAATACGTAAAGTCATTAGTAGTCTTACGGTAAAAGCGAGCGAGTCTTCCGGTTCTCCACAATTCCACTTTAAAGCTGTTTCGCAATTTAACGTACTTTCAGCAATACGCAGAATCAAAACTAAAGCCCAGGGTGCTGATGGTATTCCTATCACGATCATAAACAAATTAATACATCTAATACTCCCAGCGCTCACTAACATTTTCAACCACTCCTTATTACAGGGAAAATTCCCATCGCAATGAAACCCTTGTTAGTTCACCCAATCCCTAAGAAATCTCTCTCCGCAAACAATGACTAGCTTCTTTCCCACTTTATCAAAAGCTCTTGAGCGACTTGCGCATGACCAAGTAACAGATTTTTTTCAACGCAAATAATCTACTTGACTCCCATCAATCTGGCTTTCGGAAGTCACATAGCACCTCCACCTCGCTAATTAAAATCACCGGTGATATACGCAGACACATGGATGAGAGAAAACTTACAGCACTAGTGTTGCTTGACTTTAGCAAAGCGTTCGACTCAGTAGACAAAGACATACCCCTAGCAAAACTCTGCTGCATGCGATTCTCTTCACCTTCAATAGATTGGTTCTCCTTGTAACTTAGCGACCGTTTCCAAAAAGTCATTTCCAACGACTCCTCATCTTCATGGCTTAATGTTAACCAAGGCGTTCCGCTGGGCTCAATTTCAGGTTCCCTATTGTTCTCTCTATTTATTAATGGTTGTTCTCAATATTTAACTTACTCCAAGCATCATCTGTACGCTGATGATCTCCAAATATACTTAGACACCAAACCAAATAACTTATCTCTTTCCATTGCCAACATAAATCATGACTTGGCTGTACTTCAAGAATGGAGCTATGATAAACTTCTCAACATAAACCCCTTGAAATCTCAGGTCTTTTTAATCGGTTATTCAAAACTACTGGCTTCTAAAAACCTTGCGGAATCAGTTCCTCTGTCTTTGAATGGCTCAGTTATTTTCTATAGCAAAATCATAAAAGGTGTCGGTATTCTAATTAATGAAATGCTTACCTGGAATAATCATGTAATAAAAGTCTGCAAGATGGTAAACTCTTTCTTACACACTCTAAGGCCTCTCACTAACATTCTTCCCTCTTCACTAAAAATACAGCTAATGACCTCTCTAATTCTTCCTCACTTCGAGTATTGTGATACTGTATACCAGGACTTATTCAAGGATCTCGCGATTAAGCTACAACGTTCTCATAATGCCTGCAACTGATTCATCTTCAATTATAAAAAGTCTGACCATGTCTCTGAATACTTCTGTTGACTCTCCTGGCTAAAACTTGAATCCAGAAAAAAGCTTCATCTCCTCTCCCTATTGTATCAAGCTCTTAATAATCACATCCCTTGTTATCTATCTTCTCAGTTTGCCGCCATTAATACAGTTCACCAATGCAATACCAGAGGATGCGATAAATTACTAATTCCACTTCATAGAACAAAAATTTACAACAAATCCTTTACCGTCACTTTGTAAACTGGAAATTCAATTCAAAGTTGTATGTTCCATATTTGAAGTCATAGATTAATTTTACAGTATATGCATACAGTTTTATATTGAGTTTTTTTAATTTTTTTACTTTAAGTAAGGAATGACGCTATAAATGTTTTAAAGCACAAGAATAGATAGTTTCAGATTTTTTAAGTGTCCTGTATTTGTCCCATATTTTATTGGAGAATTTTATTTGTCCTGTATCCTCAAAATCAAAATCTGGCAACCCTATTAAAGGGGACTCTTTTACATTGCAGTATATTTTCAATTTTATGTAGTATTTAATAAAACAAAAAAATTAAATTAAATTTATTGTTACTATCAGAATATAAATACAGTAAAAACCTGGTTAGCTGTGTTAATTGGGACTTGGGTAGGCACCAATAATCAAGGAACATGGATAATCCTCATTTTTAAAGGCAAAATCTGATAATGTGTCTGCTAATTACTGTAAAAATGTATGCAAGTTGCATGCCATAAATAAAAAGCCATCAAGTAAACCAGAAACTGCAATTATGGTGGAATAAATTAACAAAAGCCCACATTTGTTTTCAGTCTTACCAATTGATTACTGCCAAGTGTGCACATAAAGAATATGGTACACTAATGTAAAATTGTTGCAGAAGCATTCACTCACTGATAGTAATTTGACATTGCTGTGAATTTAAGATGGTCTGTAGTTTATATGAATCTCTCTGATGTTAAAGAAAAAATCTATCTTCATTTCAGGTGAAAATGGCTAAATCATTTCCTGGAAAAGAAATCTTTCAACTTTCTTTGTTTCTTTTATTGGAACAGCTTTCGTTAGATTTATCTGATATGTCGATGGATGTTTAATAAATCAGTGAAGTTCTTGTGGTCTTCATTTTCCTTGTAAGCAGAAAAATTCAAATTCACTTCAGAACATCTAGTTAATTCTCTGCATGGTTATTCCGCGTGCTGATAATCAGGGTATTACTGTACATATTTTTTGTGAAATTTAAAAAATTGTTTTTTTTTGAAAGGCAACATTTAGATCTCTTGCCTAGGGTGTCAAATTACCTTGAGCCAGCCTTGACAGTACTAACTGGGAAATACTTGCTTTTCAAAGCAATTTCATGTTCTTGTTGTTTTCTCAACAAAATCGTACAAATTTTCAGTTTTGTATGCTAATTTATATGCATAAAAACTGAAGTTGATCATTTGGCATTGGTTAACTATTGATTTTATTAGTAAAAAAATAAACATCTTTTCACTTTCTTTTTAGACTGTGTTATGCTGCTTCTTGCTCATGCTGCTCCTGTGAAAGTGAAAAATATAGCAGGTTGGAGTCCTCTTGCTGAAGCAATAAGCTATGGAGATAGAGAGACAAGTGAGTTGCTTATTATTAATTAATGTCTCACTACCGTATGTGCCTGAATACAAGCCGATGTTTTTGTCAAAATCTATCTTGAAAAAATCACCCCACGGCTTAAATGCGAGTCCAAGAAAAAATTTGAGGTTAAGGTTAGTTAGTTAGGTTAAGTCTCATAGTCACCCCTATATGGCAGCACTCTCATTGCCATCATTTTCAAATTATTGTACTATATTTTTTGTAAAGTAAATATTTTACCTACGATGAGTAGGTAATGATGAAAAAATGATAAAGCTAGAATATTGAATTTAGCATTGCCTCTGTTTTGTTACTTGTTCTTTTGTTTCTAAATGCTTTTGGATATTTTCTTTCATTTTTCAGGGCTATGCATATGTATCATTAAGAATAGTTTGCAGTTTGTATTATTTTTCATTAGCCATTTAAAGAAATTCCTATTAGTTTTACTTTGCTATTGGCTATAGCCACTGTAATGTTTGCATGCATGTTAAACCCCCGTTCATAGAATCTATTAAAATTGCATACATTGACTACACAGACAATTATGCAAAATGCCATGATGGCCTTGGATGCTCAACTGTTTGAATTTCAGTACATAAAGAGACATCTGCCCTGAAGATATAAGCAACAATGTGAACTGCAACAAACGGCTGATAATGAACAGTAAAACTTGACATGGAATGTCTATAATTATAAAATACAATTTCTAAAGATAATGTGAAAGCTAATTTTGTTGGAAATAAACTTGGATGAAAAGTTATCTTGGTGAGGTTGCCATTGCTTGATTTGATCTTTTGTGAAAATGAAGATGAATGAAATTATTGTCACTGAATGTGGAACATTATTCAACAACACGAAATTATTAATTTATGCTCTGAATGAAATTTTTGAAGAATCTATTATGTTAGTAATGGGCAAAGTTAGTAATGCTAATCTATTAATTTTTCTTTGATTTATTAATTTTTTGCAATAGAATGTACATACAAATTTGAGCACTGACTGTGCATTTAGTGTATTGGAGTTGATATTTAATGAAACTATTATAAAAAGTCTGGGTTTATAACAAATAGAGGTGTTATGTGGGCATGTACCCTACAGTTGTAACGAATCTTAGCCCTTTACTTGTGACATTTATCACCTGTGAATGTACCTGTATTTGCAAAATTTTCAGGAAAAGTGGTGCTCGAGTTACTTGATGTATTTTTCAGTGTTTCATAAAATTTTATACAGGATCATAACCAGTGTTTTTCTCTAGAAATAATTGGATTTGATAGACCACTATGTTAGTGTTATTACAGTAAATTTAATGAATAATCCCCTTTAATGTTTTTCACATTTATTTGTTTTATCAGTTAACCCAGCGTTTCGTTTTACAGTCACTTCCCTCCTTCGCAAGCTCAAGCAGCAGAGCAGAGATCAGATGGAAGGAAGAAGACCAAATCTTGTGGAGGCTTTACGTCGCATGGGTGACTTCTACATGGAGCTCAAATGGGATTTCCAAAGTTGGGGTAAGTTGACTAATTTGTTGTATTAAAATTTAAGTAACCAGTCTTGAAAGAATTTTTGATAAAAACAAGTAGCCCTCTTGTAATGCACATCTTGTTGATTTGTGGTGGCAGATTTAGAAATTTCCCTCTTAGGCCAAATTATTTTTCCTCCCTTTTTTGCTGCTTTTTTCCTAAAAGAATCACTCATGTACATGGTTTGTCTGTCCATTTGTGGATCATAATAGGTAGTTTAATTCATCAAAAGTCTGCATAATGTTAATTATTTATTCATACTCTCAAATCTCATTTTTAATGTCGCCCCAAAATTTCGCTACCCCTAGGCCATTGCCTACTTTGGCCTTATTATGAATCTGCTACTGTCGATATGGTACTTTATTGTATTGCATACTTATTTTGCTTTGGAAAGCTGTGGAGTACTGAATTAGAAATAGTCAAGTTTGCTTGTCTTGCAGATCTGCCGAATTTTATGAAAGGAAAATTTTTCAAAAAACATTTAGGCAGTATGTAGCAGAATTGCGATAATATTCAAGCAATCAGAAAATGAGCTTTATAACATGATTTGCACTTTCTGCTAAAGCTTATACTGTAGGTCCTCACAGTCCACAGTTTTTCTATTTGAGGTTTTGCTGTGCATGTTAAAAGTTTTAGTAATTTAGGCCATGTGCATCACTTTCAGAATCAGAATTTTTGAAAATCTGGCACGGGCTATATCCCGAGAGTGCCGGATTTATGAGGTTCTACTGTAATTGTATGTTACTGTTTCATCTTAATATTATAGTATTCATTTCTCTTATTCGACTTTATTAATTTTCTCATTTCACTGAAAATTATTAATTATAAAACACTGGCAGAATATTTTCTTAAATTTAAGGTTCATTCCTTTGGGTAAAATGGCAGTTTATATATAAATGATTAAGTTTAGAGGTAATATTGGTGATTAACACATTCACTGCCCCCATTGACTATTGTCGAGAGCTCACGTCGGCATCTAGTTGGCACAGGTGTCTACTGCAATAAATGTACCATTAGAGGGTAGTTTGATAGGGGTAACTTACTTGGAGGGGCCATAATCGTTGCATGTTTGGCTGGTCTTCAGTTTTTCCTTGCTTCGTTAAAATTAAATGCAGTAATGTTTAAGATTTTTTAAGTTGTAAAATATATTTTGCTTTTAATATATTCTAAAAATATTTAAAACAAATTTTGATATTATCTCTCGCTTTGCTCAGACAATTTTATTGTTAACCAACCCTTTTTTTACTTGATTGTATTAAATAATACAAATTATTTTCAATGCTTATGTGCTAATACTAAGGCTGTTTATTATTCTGGTATTTTTACTTCATTTTTTTTGTAGGTTCTAAGTTTTACATATAGTTGTATTTTATTCAGTTCATTGTTCTTTTTTATGTTTTTATTGTTGCAAAAAACAATAATAATGCAGAAAATTGCTTTTGTGAATTGATTTTAACACATTTGTCTGAATTATTATTTTTTATTAAAAATCAATATTTAGTGTTACATTAGTTTATAAGAACCAATAAACATTTTTCCCAGTTAGCAAGAATTGCAATATTCCATTTTCGATATAGAGGATGTGACATATATGTCACACACTCAATCACATCAATCATGCATTTATTACGGTGCTCAAAATTATTTACTAGAATTGAAATATTATTTCTTATGACGTAGAGATATAATTTTCATCCAAATTTAAATAATCTTGAAAAAAAACTTGTTTACTCGTTCCATTGGTTTCGTAGAACTGCCGCATTAATTAGGGCAAACACTAACCAGTACCATGCAGTTAACTGTAGCATTGCCAAAACAGTCGAAACATTAAATGCAATAGACATACTAGTTGAAAAATGAGTAGTCAATCTAATTTATTATGATACCTTTTTTCTAGTATTGAGAAATATAAAATGTGACATATATGTTACGCTAGACAGAAATGGGTTAATGATTGCTAGTGAGCTACTTAAGCTGAATTCATTAAATCAACAGGGCTGTGAATGTGTTAAATTTTTATGCAGATTCTTGTCCTGGACTATTCTATGAAAACCTTATTTTCTCTTTGTCACATAGTCCCTTTCCTGTCTCGAATCCTTCCATCTGATGTCTGTCGCATCTCTAAGCGAGGAGCCTGCATTAGAGTTGACACAACACTTGTCGACTTCAGTGACATGAGATGGGAGCAAGGAGACATATCATTCCTCTTTGATGGAGACTCTAAGCCTGCTCAAGCACTGACTGTGTTAGACAACAAATCATGCCTTTACCAGAGGGTGCGCCATGAGGTCTGTATTCTTTGTTTGTTTGATTCATGTGTCAATTCATTTATTCATTTATGATCATTTTGAGATAGTTGTTTTTTATTAATCAAGTCTAGAAATTTAACATACTTATCAGGTTATTTGATTCTCCCAGTAAATTTATTTTCAAGTACCAGAAAATTGACGATTTATTGCATAAAAACAATAACAGTACATGAAACATTCTTATACACCTTATAAATAACTTCTCGTGAATTTTCTACATCCAATGCTAGAGTTATAAAATTAACTGTCATCATCTTCACACTAATTTGGATGTGTTACCAATGTTACTCTTATTAACATGTTCACAGCGGCATGACCCACCGGTGGGTCACGGGTGGTTTTCCTCGTGGGCATCCTGCCCCACCGGTGGGTCACTGGGGATCGGATGTGCAGGCACCGTGTACCACCGGTGGGTCATGTTACCCGTAAAAATCATACCTTTTTTTACACAGGCGCTTCTTAGGAAGTTTTCTATCTTTAGCTTATGCCCACAGGGATGTTATTTTATACAGCATGTCTGCATTTTATCCTAGAAATACGTAAACATTAAAATTTTGGAAAGTTTGATTATAAACAGATTCATATGCACTATTGAATTATTTTTATTTCAATTATTTATAATTATAATAATTATTTATAACATAGTTGTAGACTAAAAAATGAAATACACTTTCAAATAATGATTGTAATGATAATTATTTATAACAATATAAATCATATTTTACATACAATGGTTCACTATATATAAAATATGCATATAAAAATACATGACATATTACATACGATGACTCAATAGAAAATGAAATACACTGGCCAATATATATTGAAAACAATTATATGTAAAAACATACATGATATGCTGTATACAATGAAATCATATATAAAATGATGCACAATATAAAATATACGTAAAATGATACAATCTAAAAAAATACATAAAATGATACACAATATAAAAAATAGGTAAAATGTTACAGTACAAAAATAAAATACAGTTGCAAATATAAATAGATATACATATAACTATTCTTGAAAACATTATTTATGTATTTCATTGAAACCCGGCAAGCATATTGTAGGCCGCCCATCGCAATATTTACAAAATGTTTGCACTTTTTTCGTCTTTGCCTGAGCTTGCTTTGTCCCCTTTTCTTGCCGAATTTTCTCATAACAACTCAAGCATCTCTTTCTATATTCTCTCGCTGCCCCTTCATGTCTTCCTAAATGATGAACTGTTTTTATTTTCTGCCTGGAATGTCCCGGAAAATAATCCTTAATGGCCTTTGCACCGCATATTTTATCGTACGGTTTATGTTAATCATTTTCTGCAGTGATAGGACTGGTTCAATTCAAAGAGTATTTCTTTCCTTCATTTGTTTCCATTTTAATATTTCTTAAATTGAACAACGAAGTTGAGACAGAAGCTTGTAAAAACAAAATAAAATTTATTTTTGTCGAAGAGAGAAATCTTGTCCTTGACGAATTCGTGTGAAGTTTCTTAAACACGCACTCAGAATTTTTCAAGTGTTTTTAAGGACGAGAACTATAATGACTAATGCATTATTATAGGGGTTCGTGGAATGAAAACGTTTGGTAACCACTAGTTTAGACGTTTCTTGAGTAAATTGTAACTTTTATCAATAAAATCAACTTTGCGGCTTTTGTTATTAAGACGGATGGGAGGAAAGGATATTTTTTACTTGTTCACAGAAAATAATTTGTTCATAAGTTGAGAGTAAAAGCAATTCTTACATGGCATAGTGTATTTATTAGAAATTCCTTATTTAAGTCCTCGTGAGATAGGGCGAACCAACCTATGATGGGGAGCATGGAAGGAAAAGTTTTTGATGAAGCAGTGAACAAGGACTCCAGAACAACGATGGTTATAAACCAGACCTTCCTCGAATTATCCCCTACTCATGCCTTTCTAACCCTTAAGTGCCACTCCACCCCCTACTGTTCTACCACGAATTTTGCAAATAACCTTCCTCTCCCTCGCACAACACTTTCTCCACTTCCACAACCGTCACAAACAATTAGGGTATAGATTTTTCGGGTTTTACCCGACATCTTAGCATACGGCTCACGAGCTGCAATTAGGCCAAGTCTGTTATAAACAATGCTTTTTAATGAAATATCTCTTTTATAATTCAGTACTACTACTGACCCAAATGTTAAAGAACAATGGAACAGAAGCAATTATTGAGAAATAAAACGAATACAAATTTTTTCTGGAAAATTTTAATTACATGAACTTTCAATTACATGAAGCACACATGATATGCTAGAAATAATTACAGATCAAGTGCCATCTTACCACGGTGGCTGCTTGGACTTATTCTGAAATGCAGCCGTCTTCTGACTCAGAATCAGAATCTAAATCAATAGTGATTTCGCTTACAATATTTTCCAATGCCATTTCCTTAGATATGTAATCTTCCTCTACTCTCTTCGTATGCAGACAAACATCCTCCCAATCACTTCCTCCAATATCGAAGCACCTCTCTTCCACCAACCGTTTCACATCGTCGATTTTAAATGTCATATTCCTTGTCGCTACCCAGTTTTTTACATTTCCCCAGATACTTTCGATGGGATTCAACTCCGGATGATATAGCGGTAGCCTAATTGCAGATTGTCCATGGTCTACTAGTATTCTGTCCATGATATAAACTTTTTTGGTTTTAACAGCTTTATTGTTTGGTATAACTCAATTTTAGTTTTGATTGCGAAGTATTGAATACTCCTGGAGTCGAGCCATGCCTTCATAATGTCCTTCTTCAAATGACTACAATTAGGGCAATCAAGCTCCACGTTATGGTACGCCGTGTTATCTATCACCACGGTAAATTCGGGAGTAGACTTCCTTTTATCCGCTTCATGTAATTCATACCATTCATATCCCCGTGATAGTCTCCAGTTTTCTGGCCTGACTTAAAAATGAGCAGTAACTGCTTAACAATGGCAATTTCTTCACCTTTTAGAAATAAAATGCTCATATGGAAACCAGAAATTTAATTGGCAACACTTGGTAATAAATACATAAATACATACACATGCACACACAAAAAGCATGAACCAACCTGAACTTATTATGCCTTCTTTCCACATAATATTTATTTAATACTTATATTGGCTTTAGTAGCTTTAAAATCATCGCGGACGAGTTGCTATTTGTGTTCCCAAATATCATAATTTAGCGTTGTAAGATATTACAAATACATTCTAATGAAAAACTAAATTGATCACGCGAATTTGTGTGGCAAAAATAACGCATGTATGTACTAGACTATACCGACTCCAATAAAAACTATCCTCGTGTGCTCGGCTCTAGTAGCAGATTTCCACCAAGTGTCATAAAAATCAGTATATTGGTGTAAATGTTAATAGGGAGGATGGACAGACAAACACAACGATGAAACTATAAGCCTATTTCCATTCTGGAAAGTAGGCTAAAAATAATTACCAGCATGAACAATAATCAGTTGCTGCCCCTTACAAATCAGCGATTTCAATCCTGAATCATTCCCGCTGGACCATTGGTATGGAGCCGTGTGTGTTGAATGAATGTACGTTTCATCAGTATATACGATGGGGTGTCCTTCTTCTCGGTATTTCTGAATCGCTCTTAAGCATTCGATCCGTTTCAATCGAATATCATTTCGCTCACAAAGTATTTTCTTGTTATTTGTTTCTTTCACCTATGAGGATAGTCAGAGCCTTCTGAAGGGGGGGGGGGGGGTCTGGGTGGGCAGTCGCCCAGGGCCCCGCATCTATGATGAGTTATAGTAGAAATTGTATTCGAGAAATTGTCTCGAGAAGAGGAGATAGGTGCTTGTTTACTAGTATACTGCTTATATATACTCGTATACTTTTCTCATTAATTTCCAATTACTAAATATAGACAAATAAATATGCAATATATAATTTCCATTTCCTAGATATACTTACCTTTTAAAGTCGGAACCTTCACCAAAACAACACTTTCCACCAAATCTCCAAATTCAAGTACACATGTTTATCTTTAGATGGCACGTCTATCGCCAAGTGAATTCTCATTGGATATCTGGGTATGTGAAGCGTAAAGAGATGAAATGTTATCAAGGATCGTACTAGAAGATCATGGCGTCCATGACATTTTGAAGTTATTATAGATTGATGGAAGTATACCCAAACACAGAAATACTTTGTAGGATAATTCTTACAATGCCAGTGATAGTCGCATCTGCTGAAAGATCGTTTTAAAAATTAAAATTAATAAAAAATTACTTACGGTCAACAATTTTACAGGAGAGACAGGATTGTCTATTTTGTCAATTGAACATGAAGAAGTTGATAAGATTGAAAAATCAATAATTATCGACATGTGCGCATATTAAAGCTAGAAAAATAAACATTTAAAATTATAATGTACTGATTATTGTTCTTTTAATCGGTGAAAACCTTAACAATTAATGGTTTTAAAAATATATTTCACCTACTGTATTTTAGGAGAAAAACTAACATTAACTTGAAAACAATAATAAAATTGTAATTAAATGAGAAATTTTATTTGTATAAATAGGGGGCCCCGCGGCAATCCTCTCGCCCGGGGCCTCGCGGGTCTTAGAGACGGCTCTGAGGATAGCATATCATTTTAAGATGTAAAATTGTTTAAAATCTGAAAATTATGAATCATATATTCATCAATACATGTACCTGAATCCAATTTTCTTCAGAAGAATTCTAAGCGAACTGACTTGGCCTTTGAAACTGGTGTCCTCTCTTACCAAAAGGTGCAGAGCTTTCAATGTCGGATGCTTTCTTTCAGTCACGTGGAATTCATGCACTGTTCTTCTCACTACGTGTGCATCAAAATCATCGACAGATTTTAGACTCTTCTGCATCTTATGCTTTTGCGGAGATAAGGAGGTCCTGCAACTTTTTTCAATATCTGCCCCTTCCTTTGAAATTCGCTCTAATGTGCGATGTGAGATACCTGTTGCTGCTTCGGCCTGCTCATATGCATTTGTAATAGGAATACTGATTCCTTCCGCAGCTTCCTTCTTCTTAAAACACAATGTTATAAATAATTTCCCATGCCTGGCTATGGATAACTTTCTTATTCCCTAGCTTTGAGGTGGATGGAGTGGCAATCGTAATGTTTAAGTTGTTAATAACTAAGGGAACAACAAATTCAAGAGCGTAGTAAGAAAAATGTGAGGAATTAAGTAACGAAAAATAACAATAACTATAATAAAACTAATAACAAAATTAAGATAACAAACAACAAAAGTAATGGATAACACAAAAATAGATGAATAATAAAATGCAAAGTATAAAATAACAATAACTCGATAACATCAGCAAACGAAACTATGATAGCAAGAGCGAAGCAGCAGTTGGCAACCTGGATGCGAGAAGCAAGGCTAATGCACTTTCTCCCGTGTGGAAAATACCCTCAAATACCCTCACCCCTGAGGTTGTGACGTTTCACCAATGGACTCGCCTAGTCCTAAAATCGTCCTTTGCGTGCCGCCATAAGCTTTCAACTGGACTACATGATTTCTTCATTTGCACAATTTGATGACAACTGTGCCAACTTTAAAGTTAAATTGACTTTACTTTACTTTGTGGAACTACATAATTAATGAGAAGAAAAATATATTTGTGTAAAAATTCCACTTTATTTTTTTCCTGAATAGAGTGGAATTTTTACATAGTTATTCTCTCCTTCTCGTTTAACTTTCAAGTCTTCTGATCATAACCTTAACTGCCACACACCAACTTAATAGCACTGGCAGAAAAAATATTTTGCATGCACCCAGTATGATTTGTTTCTAACAGAGCTGGTTCAGCATGACAAATGAGACCCTTGTCTAGATACAGTGATGGGACTTGAGAATGGAAGGTGAAAGAGGAAGTACCGTATTAGTCCGAATATAGTCCCTCCCTGAATATAGTTCCCCCCCTATTTCTGAAACCTCAGTTTTGGAAAAATGTTTGAACCCATTACAGACCTCACTTTTTAGCCTACTTTCCAGAATGGAAATAAGCTTATAGTTTTGTTGAGCTTATAGTTTTGTTGTTGTGTCTGTCTGTCCCCCCCCCCCTATTAACTTTTGAACTAATAGACCGATTTTTATGAAACTTGGTGGATATCTCTTGCTACATGAGCCAAGCTCCCAAGGATAGTTTCTACTGCGAAGATTTAAGTTCCGGGTTCGATTCCAGGAACTATAATTCCCATTTGATTTGCATCGGAAATCTGAAATCCATCGTGTAGAGTAATTTTCTCTTGCTCGTTAAAATATCTTAGAATTTTAATATCGGAGCGAGTTTTGTACTATTATTTAATTTTTATTGTAGAATTTTGCTTATCAATTGTATTTCTTAGAATTTTGCATAAATACTGGCGATTTTGCAGTTTTTATCACTCATTATGAGAGTGTTGCCATAGCAACAACTATTGTTGGACTTAGATTCGGTATATTCTAATACATGCACACATTATTTTTGCTGCACAAATATGCGTGATCAATTTAATATTTCGTTCGAATGTATTTGTAGTATTTTATAATGCTAAATTATGAAATTTGGGAATACAAAGAGTTACATATCTGCGATGACTTTAAAGCTATTAAAGCCAATGTAAGTATTAAATAAATGATTAAATGCAAAGTAGGCATAATAAGTTCTGTTTGTATCATAATGTAATATTCTAGAGAATGAGTTTTAATATGTATAAGCAATTTAGTTACAGCTGTCAATTTTACAATGAAACGGCAACATCACATTTTGCGTGTTATAGTTGCAGGCATAATTTAAATATATATCGTGTTACTGGACTAAATTCGAAAATTTTTATTTATGAATGATATTTAAATTCCATTCGTATCATTCAGATGCCATTGACAATGGATACTTTAATCGTGCCTGTATAAAAAAGTAATTATTACCAGATTTCCAGTTAACATATTCTTTTCATTATTTTACCCATATTTTTGTTACTTCTGATGTATGCCTTGGAATATCACATCAAGGAATACATTCTGTAGATAGTTGAAACACCTTCAACACCTCGGTTTTACATACGTAATTAATACTTTTATAATGGGATTGCATTATATACAATCAACAGCTGCGCAAACTGGAATCTGATCAGCTGACAGAATTGCCTACTACTCGACGGTTAACAAAGATAATTTTATTCGTCGTAGTGACATTTTCTCTAATATAACGATAGGCGGCACCACTACATATCAGTATTTGCATATTTGTGACTTAGAGATGGGATGAAGTTGGCCAATCAACACTTTCAAAGAGAAAACTTCTGCAATTCCTGCTATTATGAAAATATGAACGTTAAGGAAAGGATTCCAAAGAGTGAACAAAAAGAATTGAGTTACTGAGGCATATGTATCAAGAAATTCTCCGTAAAACTATCAAATCAAGTGAGGGCATTAATTGTTACCAATACTTACTGCCGGCGGTGATACTTTCATTTGCTAATTTTTTTCTTACTAATATTTTGGCCAAAAAGGGGAGGGGACTATATTCGGACTAATATGGTAAGTTCATCAGCTGTGAAGTTATTGAATATGTACTGACTAGTCCTCTGTAGTTAGACAGGAGATCTATAACTAATAGAATAGAATCTTGGATTTGTATCTCCATATTTTATATGGGTGTTACGTTTATGAGAATCAATGCAGCATAATTTTCATTCACATTTTAAAATCACTGAGAATCATCGTACGAATATGTTACTTGAGCTAAACAATGCGTTGAAGATAGAAAATTCACTTTCCTACCATTGATTTTAAAATACATACGTGTTGAATTGGACCATATATTCATTTTGAACATGAAAATTTCACGTTTTTTGGCTTAAAAATCTTCCATCATCAAGGACAATCGCATTGTTGCTCCTTAAACAAATTTAGGAAATCGCTTAGAGGTTCACCACCTGTCCACCCCCTGGTGCTGTCAGTCTTTCTATTGTCCAATTTTCGAACTACAAGCATGCAAAGACGAGTGTTATTACTTCGTAATTAATATTGTAATTATTTTAATACAGGTATACCTCACAATATGCTTTTTTTTATTTTATGCTTATCACACTTTCTGACTCTCTCTCTCGATATGCTCGCTTGATTCAGACATATGCTTATACAAAACCCAAAGAACGAAGAACCTTTCTCTGCCCATTCAAAAGGTCTCAATGCGAGCAATGAAAAACAACTTTGTTTCATTATATACGAACTACTTTTAAATTGTTTTCATATTCATTTCATGTGTATACAATATTGCACCGGAGAAGTAATGTAATTGACGAGTTTCTTTTTATGCCCAAGGTAGTGTTTCGGCAGACTACAGTAAGTTTTCAGTCCAAGTTTGTGGTGGTCACACAATGAATTTGTGCTCAAGATTTTACCCTTATACGTTTGTAATGTCGAAGCAAAAAAATTAAAGCAACGTATTTCTCTTAATTAATTAATTAAATTGGATATAATAAAATATTTCGTAAGTGGACAAGGGCACGCTGCTATAGACCATGCTCTTTATCTAACTTCGTCGGCTGTGCGAACTATTTGCAGAAGTGCTGGCAAAATTAAGAAGTGTCCTCAGGGGGCTACTCTTTATCATCAACTGTACTGGGGAGGCATAATCAAAGTGAAACACTGATAGAAGTGGAGCGTTTGCTCAACATATGGATCGAAGAACAAAATATTACACGTGGTTCGTATATTTGGCGGAAGATGTCAGCTCAGTGTAATTTGCATTTTTTATTGTAGTGACATTGCCTAAAAATTATGTAATGCCCTTCCGTAGGGCAAATTGTATGTAAAGATATTTTAAGCCACCAATCTAAATAATTGGATGATAATTAGAGTATTGTATAAAATACGTACGTAATATATAACATGCACATGTAAGAATGGACCTTATGGTCTAAATTTCGGCCGAATAAAGACGATTATCTATCTATCTATCTATCTATCTTGGACATGGTTTTCAATGGGATTTTTGCATTCATTTAGCATGGTTTTGCATATCAAAATCCTTTGTAGGAACATAACTGTCGTGCGTACCTATGATTTTAATCCATTTAGGAACGCATCTCTTTTTTATATGATTCATGATATGCTCTGGTTTTTTGGAATGCAACCCAAGCGTATTATGAGGTATACCTGTATACAGTTTATCATTAACTACCCCACTGAAGATGCCCACTTAGTGGGCGAAATGCATTGGGTAACTTGAAGTTAATTTTATGGCTGAAGGAGTTCTCAATTTATCTTAACAAATAATATATTCCTTCCTGTCATATTGGCAGGCTTATACACTTGTGGGAGTAGATCGCAATGCCTCTGATCTGTTACTACTAGGAATTTTATCCGCCATACATGAAACATCGAGATATCTCATGGGCAACATGTTGCCCGCGAGTTATGTGTTGGACAGGCCTACCTTAATCTGTTGGTTATCAAGGCGTCATCTTAGCTACAGCTGGTAGAAGAAATGGGGTGGAAAGGGAATGGCTGTGTGTGCCATTCTAGTATGCAAGTGGGACTAGAGGGAGTAGTTGTAGGATAGTTTTTTGAAAATTTTAGAGAAATCATTCGATTGGTATGTAATAAGATACTTGACCGAGAAACGTTTATCGTCATTCTCATTTGCATTGTGCATCATTCATATGCAAGTAAATATGATATATTTTGAGAGTATGAAAGACAGATTTAGAACGTGTGATATCAGAAAACATTTTCCTTCCAGGAAATCACTGTGACATTTTATAACATATAATTTTTTTACAGGAGACTGAAATGGAGATAGAAGATGAAGTGGATATCCTAATGTCCAGTGATGTGGTAGCTGCACAGATGTCTACAAAGTCCATTACTTTTACTCGTGCACAAGCTGGATGGATCTTTAGGGAAGATCGTAAGGTGAGTGTTTAACTCAGACATTGCCCATGCTTGAATTGTTAGGTTTTGAGTAGGCTTGGTAGTTTTTGATGTTTATTTTTCTAAAAATTCAACGATTAAAATCAAAGTTTATTTTTCCTAAAAATCTGCGACGAATATCAATGTTTATTTTAATACATTTTATTAAGCATGGTAGTTTTCAACACCACTAATATCGTTTATTTTTTCTAAAAGTCAAGGATGAATGTCAATGTTTATTTTAATACATTTTATCGATTTTTATCAATAAAAATGACAAATTGGATTCTTCCAATTATATTTTACTAAAACTTGATGTATAAAACTAAGACTTATTGCATGCTGGATTTTTTGTTGCTCTCTCAACTTTGGTGAATGTGTTGTTGTTGGCTTCGTCCACCAACCCAGAGCAGCTAATTTTTCAGAATAAATCACAAGTAAATTTAGACATTAAATTGTGCCTCTTATTCAAGAAATCGTGACCATTCAATAGCAAAATTAATATGACGTTAATATACCAAATACATGTATGAATATTTTGAAGAAAAATTTTATCTTGTTGAGTAACAAAAGATGATGGGTGTAAATAAAAACGAGTATGAACATTGAATGATGCTACAACACTGCAAGAAAAAAATAAGCATGGGACTCTCTAACTCTGAGAATGAATTGTGGGAATGGCTACCAAAGATAGAAATTTTATGATTGTTTTTGAAAGTACCGTAGGGCAGGGCTCCAGAAATATACTCGTAGTAGTAGATTTTTAACCTAACCAACCATGAAATGAGTTATGGGTGAGTGGATTTTGTCAAGCAGGGAGTAGGATTTAGTTATACTTTCGAGAACTGCTACAGGGATATTTGGCAATCAGTATTAATTCAGTTTAAGAAAATCTTTCTTCTTGCATCTTGGAGGTTGTCAGCAGAAGTCATAAGACTTTTGAGTAAACTGAGTATGGAGGCTGATCATATCGTGTAAGTGGCCAAAGGCGCATAGGTATTATTAGATGTGGTCGAGATTAAAGACAAAGGGCAATAAACTGGTCATATTGTTGTCCCATACCCATGTCAGCTCAGTATGGATCCTTAAGACATAAGGGTATGGAATACTGAATGAAGTGTGGCTGTCTGGTCTGATAAATACTGCTTTTCTTCTTTTTTGTTTTGGACGTTCGGCACTAAAATATATGAAATTTGAGTGTCATAATGCAAATTTAAAAATCCTGATGGATAATTTCATATAAAATTTAGTAGTGAAAAATCGATATTTATCGACGTTAATTCATTTTTGTTGATTTTGAAATTTTTACGAATTTGATGTTCATTGACATCGATTTAAATCAAATCCTACCATGCCTAGTTATGAGACATCAAAGTATGAACTCTACAAAACATAAACAGTGGAGAGTGATGTATAACATTTCATAATTTGCCTTTCTGAAACCATTGCAAGTCATCTGTCCAAAAATAGTAAAAGGTTAAGACTTGAAGAAAATTATACTTTTCCTTATCTTTAGCAAGGCCTATTAAATTATGTAATTTTCAAGACCTTATTCATAACCAATTGTTATCTTTTGTAGGAAATGGTCGGAACTTTCAATTCAGAATTTTATGCCATCAATGGAATGGTGCTTGAGTCACGCAAACGCAGGGAGCATCTCTCTGATGATGATCTTCGTAAGAATAAAGCTATTGTTGAGAGCTTTACCAGAGGTGGATCTAGTGGGAATAGTGCTGGACCTAATGCATTAGATGTCAATGGAGAGGCAAGTATTTACTTAGAATTATTGTTTTTTGTTATTGTTTCCTATTCTTAAGTGAATAAATTGTTTCAGAGGATTTTTTAAATTAATTTCTGATATATTTATATTTTTACTTTCTCATATATAGAGAATATATATAGTATATAGAGAATGTATTGTAATCGTGAAAAAATTGGACTTCGAGATTTAGATGGAAATACATGTTTTAGGTGCCCCTGAGTCCATAGAAGTGGTTTTAGCCATGCTGTCTGTCTGTCTGTCTGTCTGTCAGCCAGTCTCTCTGTCTGTCAGTCAGCCCTGAGCCCTATGATGTCACACCTTCACTTACAGCTTTCAGAAAGCACAAACGAACAACTCCAACAGCTACCGTATTGTCCTGAATATAAAGCAACCCTGAGATTTTTGGAAAGTTTTTCAAGAAAAACTAAACCTCGACTATAACGCGACCCCAAACAACCTTCAACCAATTGAACACAAGTCCCTCGTTCATCCATTCCTTCTGCATGCAAAAGATTACACCTGGCAGTAACTTTTCCTTTAGCATTCTTTTACGATTTAAAATTACGTAGGTAGTCAGTTTTCGACTGTTGGCCGTGACTGCAAGCAGTTATCCTTGATTTCTCATTTCCGGTGGATTTTAGCAAAACCGATTTAGCTACGACTATTTTTAACTTCGTCAGATTCCTTTGCTAACCTGGGATTTGGAAGAAACTTTTTTCTTTACATGATCAACACCCTTTTTGGCACCCATTGTTAAAATAAAGGATGGGTAAAAACTCACTAAGGTAGTCACAAAGAATACGCCGAGGCACTTATAGCTTCAATGCAATGACTATCGAGGGGATTGAACTCGATCTATTCTCGCCTCTGATGCTTTTCAAGTACAATGTAACATACGCCTAATGTGTCTACAATGTAACAAGTATCTTGTATCTCGTAAACAGACGTGCGGAATGTAAGGTGATTTTTCGAAACACGATTTTACGATCTTTTAAAATCACTAGTACTCGAATATAATGCGAGGGCTACTTTAAAAATTTCATTTTTTTGGAAAAAACATAGTGTTATATTCAGGACAATACGGTATTTAGTGACACATTTCCATCACAGATTGTGTTCTTTGCTTTTATACAGAGTAATAAAAGTATATTCTTTTAGGATTGCGGAATGTAAAAGGAACCCAAAAAAATGCAGTTACGGTAAAATGTGATTTGAGCATATTATTATTTATTGGTCGAGGAGGTCTTGTACAAGCATAGGACATGTCAGAGAGAATACATACATAAAATCACAGATACACACAAATAAAGAAACAAGTTACAATACAATTAATTCACATGAAGGTATTCAGCCACTGAGTAATATAAATTATTCAATATATACTTTTTAACTAAGGTATTAAACTGATTTATATTATTTATGGATTTTTTGTCAGTAGGTAATTTATTATGTATTAGGGTTACTGTATGATATGGACCTTTATCAGATATTTTTAGATTATGTCTTACATGATGTATGTTTAGATTATGGCGAGTAGAGTAGCAATATTCTTGTCTATTAAGACTGAAAAGATGGAAATGGGTTTTTGCAAATATTGCTGCTTCGAGAACCAGTACACAAGGTGCAATCAAAAAGTTTCCGGATGGTCGTAATAAAATAATTGGCTTACCGGAGGTCCCATTGAATGTTGTCCCCTTCAAACTAGTCCCCTTGGGCAATTATACAGCGATTCCAGTGCCTTTGCAACATCGCAAAGCACTCCTGGAACTCCTTTTTGGGGATGTTGTTGAGGGTGTCCTGCAACTCGGCCTGCATCTCCTCCACATCATCAAATCGGCATCCTTGGAGAACTTTTTTCAACTTTGGGAAGAGAAAAAAGATCGCGTGGAGCAAGGTCAGGAGAGTACAGAGGATGGGGAGCAGCTGTCATGTTGTTTTTAGCCAGGAATTGTTGAACAGACAGTGCAGTGTGTGCTGGCGCGTTGTCGTGGTGGAGCAGCCAGTCCTGTGATGCCCACTTGTCAGGAAGTTTCCGCTTGATGCTCTCCCTCAGTCGTCTCAGTACTTCAATGTAATAATGTTGGTTGACTGTCTGGCCTTGTGTAATGAATTCCCTGTGCACATCCCTTCCATGTCAAAAAACACAATGAGCATGCTCTTCGCATTGCTCTTGATCTGTCGTGCTTTCTTAGGTCTTGGGTAGTTGGCACTTTTTCACTGTGATGATTGTTGTTTCGTTTTGGGATCATATCCATAAACCCAACTTTCGTCACCTGCAATGATTTTAAAAAGAAAGTTTGGGTCATTTTCAAGGTTTTCTTGAAGGTCCCGACAAATGTTCACGCGATGATTTTTTTGTTCTTGTGTCAACAGCCGAGGGACAAATTTTACTGCAATGCGCCTCATGTGCAAAATGTCAGTGAAAATGCTTGGAACAGATCTGTAGGAGATAACAAGACTATTAGAAATGTTGAGAATGCTTTGCCGGCGATCCTCATGGATGGCTTTGTGCATTTTTTCGATGCTTTCATCATTTTTGCTTGTTGAAAGATGACCAGAATGCTCAAGAGTCCTCCTCAATTGATGTTTGTCCATTTTTGAAACTTGAATACCACTCGTATGTTTGGGTTCTACCCATGGCTTCCTCACCAAATTCTTGATTAACATTGCAAAGGTCTCAGATGCTGATTTCCCAAGTTTGTAACAAAATTTCACACAAACGTGTCCTTTCAAAAAAGTCATTTGTACGTGCTGAGAAAATCACCGAAACACTATGACACTAACGCAAATAAAAACACGTAAAAATAAAATGCAGCTTGTTAACACCTTCCAACTTGGGAGACAACTTCACAATGAAGTATACTAGGCATACTAAGTTGCGCAGCTATATGGCACAAACAAGTGATGCGCCATGCAACCAGTCCGGGAACTTTTTTATTGCACCTGGTACATGGGAGAATACTGTAAGTTTTAAAATATGGTTTACATGAGAATAGATTATTTATACTGGCAATTGCTCTAATATCTCTTTTCTGTTGTCTAAAGATGCAGGCAGGATCTGGCCCAAAAATTATGCTATATCTAATTTTGGAGTAAAAATACACATAGTAAATTTGTAGAGTCACTTTAGAGGAGACAGAGTGATATAAGTTTTTTAGCTTACAAATGTACATGTGTAATTTATTGGCTAGATAATCTATGTTTTGACCAGTCAGGTGTCTCAGATTAATACCTAAGAATTTTATTTTACTGCAGTTCATGGGTGGGAGATTATTAAGTTCAAGCGATGGATATATATGACTTTTTTATATGCATGGCATAATATGTAAGATGTTTTTTGTTGGTTTAATTAAAGTTTATTGTGCATTGTCCAATTGGCCATTTATGCTATGGCTTCGTTAGCTTTTATTTTAAGGATCTTCATGCAAGATGCAGTAATAACATGATTTGTATCATTGGCAAAATTTACCAATTGTCCATTGCTAATATAAGTAAACAGATCATTGGTGTAGAGGATAAAGAAAAGTGGACCAAGGGTAGATCCTTGAGGTACATCACAGCTAGAAGTAGTGATTTGGGAGTTATACTTATTAATAGAGCCAGTCTCCTTGCAGGTCTTTAATCCAACAAATTATTTGCTATTTTTGACAAATGACAATCCATTTTAGGGCAATACCATTAATGCCTAATTGTTTTGAGTTTATATTCAAGTGTGTAATGGTCATAAAATAATCCCAGGGTAGGTGATTTATTATCAATGAATTGATAGATGTCTTGTAATAGGTTAAATATAGCTGTGTTGGTTGATTTTCCCTTAAGAAATCTATGCTGTGATGGTGATATTATTTGAAATTTATTGGGGTAGGTGGTAATTCGAGAAAGCATTGTTCTTTCAAAAATTTTTGAAAAAGCTGATGTCAAGACTATGAGTTGGTAGTTGTTAGGGTTTTCAGCTGAGTTTTTTTTGTATTGGTATTATTTTGGTTAATTTTAGCGATGAGGGAAAAATACCCTGACATAGTGAGGAATTAATAATATGGGTAAGGGGTGGTGTAATTAAATGTGAGCATTTGGACAGTATGTGGCCAGGGATATCGTCATGCCCAGAAGAATGATGGTTAGTTAATTTATCACGACCTTAATGAAAAATATATGCAATTCAGTTGTTTCTCTTACATCACCTTTTCTATGGGAATGAACTCTGTATGACATGTCTATTTATATAGAATATTTATGTGATTTAGGTTTACTACTGACAGCTGGCAAAGAATTTTTTAAAATACCAGATAAATATCTTGTCATTATATTATTCCATGGATTTTTGAAAAATACCTTGGTTAAAATCGGAGAAATAAAATGCACAGCATATTGTATATACCAAAAAAGAAGCCTGCTCATGCCAGGTGTAGAATATTGAGTTGGTGTTTCGTGGGCGGCCTACCCTAAACAGATAAAGGGGAAAACCTCGTGTAATATCCACACCACCATTTTTCGATGGGAACTTTTGGGGAAAAAAATGTGGGTATTACACAAATAAGTATGGTATGCACATTTATACAAAACCATGATGATCTTCGAAGTGTGTGACAGAAGGCTTATCGTTCTGTAATCTTCACACTGCATTGCCTTTGGCTTCTTCTTTAGAGGGATCATTGTTACTTCTAGGAAATCCCAAGGCCACTCTCCCATGTAAATCTTATTAATTAATTTCGTGATCACTTTTAGTCGTACTGATCCCATGAATTTAAGTACCTCAGCCGGTATTCCATTGCTGCCTGTGGCTTTCCCTTTCTTTAGTTTCACTATCACTATCGCCACTAGGATGAGTATAGAATGGCAAAACGAAATGAACATGTTTAGAACGAATCTAAAAAGCAGGGCTACCACAATATAAAAAGAAATAATTTTCTGATTTCAAAGGAAATGGTGAATTTGACAAAAAGCACTTCTGTATCATGGGAAACCCGTGTAGATCCCTACTTGTACATACAACATATTTTTTTGCATTGTATTATACATTGTGTTGTTCAGAGCAATAAATAATATAAAATTACTATTGTTTCTGCAGATTATGACTAATCGTTATTTCTGTTGCAAGTTAATAAATTCATGCATTTGTAAGAAAAATGATTCACTTTGGAAAAATTAAAAATTGCAAAAATCATAAAATCCCTTAAGTGGGGCCATAGAGGGTCCATTGCAATGCAGCAACATATCTGGCATCTTATAAGAGAAAATTAGATCATACACTGGTGACTGCCATGGTGACATAGGCAAGTATCTGAGCAGACACCAGTTTCTGCCACAGTGATAAACTTTAAGCATGATGTGATTTTTCCTTCTACTCAAAAACCACCCTTATAAATGACTACTTTTCTTTGGATGTGTCAGTGGTTGCTTAACAGAAGTTTCATTGTGTTTTTCTGGACTTTTTCTATTTATACAGTGGACTCCCTCTTAACCGACTTAAACAGGACCGAGAGTCTGGTTGGTTAATCGAAAAGTTGGTCAATCCGGAGTAACATTTCCAGATTGGAGAAATAATAAATTAAGAAATGAAAAGAGTGGATAATTGTAATTTGGTATTTGTTTGATATAATTGACAACAATTTTTAACCCTTTAACTGATTTGCCCATACCACATACGGGGAAGTTTCTCGGTACCGAAATGACTTGCCCGTATCTGATACGGGCATCCTACGTGCAACAGTAAATCGTGATTATCCCGTACTTTTCCTATCACGTAGTTATGTCGTTTCTCACATGATTGCGCCAGCTGTATTGAAGGTGTCGGTCTCTCCCGGAAGTTTTTTATACTTTTTAGCATTTCTTCATTAGATCTGTGATCTTTCTACACGTAGTTGTGTTTTTTTTTTGATTCCACGAAGTTTATGCAATTTCCTGTCTGAGTTTATTTAAATTCCCTATTTTGTTCTTTTATCTGATGTTAGAACAGTATGTATAATGTTATAATTCTGCTTATATCTTATATTTTATTGTCAATTGATGTCAATTATCGACTTCTAAATCCTTTCCGGCGGACCTCCTACCTTCAAATTTAGCTTTATATTGTAATAATAGTTCAAGTTTTCTGTAAATTTCCACTCTCCCAATCTTTTTTTATGAGTATTCTGTTCTTGTTTGTTGCATTTTTATTTTTCATACACAATAACTTTTGATTTTTACGACAATATTTTGTCAGTAACCAAGCAATACCAATTGAAGTAACACATTTACTATTACTTGTCGAACTTATTTTGGTACAAAATTTCACACGTATTATTATAAATTTGGAATTTATGTTTCATCGTATTTTACGATAATATTGCAACATGTAACACGAATAATTTGTTGTTTATCAATTTTCAGCTGTGAAGGTTATAGACTTGTGACACACAGCTAGGTACAGGTGTTCTGTTTGCTCCTTTTTGTCAGATAATTGGCACTGCAGTCTTCAACTTTTTTCGTAAGTTCTTATAGTTTACTTTTATATATTAGATTTATTTTCTGTCCCGTTTTCCTGGAAATTATTTCTACAACAGAAACGATTGATTTCCTTACTACCCAATTTCAACCGTATATGCGCTATACTACTCGTGATTCTCTCTTATAGGTATTTGGTTTTATCATCTTTTTTGACACCTCCCGTTTTCAACATTGTATCGTCTGCCTTGTAGGTTATTTTTCCATGTTAGCTTTCCTTTTCTCTCCCGTATTTTGCAGAGTACTTCTACACATAAAACAAATGACTACTACTATAAATTCCAGTTTACTGTTACATATAAATGATATTGACTCATGACTGTCTCTTTCAGATATTGTTTGCCTTTTATGAGATAGGTACCCACCTAGTTATCCTACTTCTTCTAGATGGTATCATTGTAAGTTCTTGTTATTTATTCGATTGATTTTTACCTGTTCTGTAACAAAATACAAATTTTTACGGCTGGAATGAATCATAATTGATCTGCCCCTTTTCAGTCGTAAAAATGGACCAAGATTCTGATTTTACCGATTCTGACGAAATTTCTGTCAATGATTCGGGAAGTTCCACCGATATAACAGACATCGAGTCAGATGATCACGATGAAATGAGTTATGAGGAAGCTAAAGATTGGTGTGAAATGAATACTCAAACGCCGTCACCACCTCGATTTCCTTTTACTGCTGCTCCTGGGGTTCAAGTGAATATAAATGAGGATACAGGAATTCTCCAGTATTTTGAATCATTTTTCAACGATGACATAATCAATGTCATTGTAAAAGAAACTAATCTTTATGCCGAGAAGAGCATACGAACATCCGGCTTTAGAAGATTTTCTCAACAGTTATCTTGGCATCCTACTACATCTGACGAAATGAGAGTATTTCTTGCCATTATTATCCTTCAAGGGATAATAAAAAAACCAAAGGATGAGATGTATTGGTCAAAGAAACCCTCAATAATAACACCATTATTTCCAAACGTGATGTCTTACCGTAGATACATCCTTTTGAAACGTTACCTCCATTTTGCCGATAACGACGCTTTTGACTCTGGGAATCATCCACAACCAGAACTTTATAAGATTTGGCCAATTTTTCAACATTTGAACACTTTGTTTTCAAATTTACTTTCTCCTATGAGGGATGTTTCGATTGATGAAAGCTTGATGCTTTATAAAGGCAGATTAGGATGGAAACAGTACATCCCTATGAAAAGAGCGCGATTCGGAATCAAGAGTTTCATGCTCTGTGAATCAGAATCTGGATACATATGGTCCAGTATTATATACACGGGCAAAGGAACTAAGTTTTGCCCTGAATATGATCATCTCCCAGTCTCGTCACAAATTGTAATGTCACTAATGAATCCGTTGCTGAATAAAGGTTATTGTGTTGTAACTGACAATTACTACACATCTCCAGATTTGGCAGCTATCCTGATAGCGAACAAAACGGACAGTTATGGGACCATCCGCCTAAATAGAAAGAATATTCCAAATGAATTGAAGAAGAAAACATTGAAACGGGGGGATATTGTCGGGTTCCAAAAAGGAAAGTTATGTGTAATGAAGTGGAAAGACAAGAAAGATATCTCACTCCTTTCTACAGTGCATAATATGGAGATGGTGGATTTGCAAAGAGAGAGAGGAACAAAGAGAAAGCCAAAGATTATCCAAGAATATAATAATACAATGGGAGGAACAGACAAAATGGATCAGAATCTAACGTATTATCCAGTCATAAGGAAAGGAGGGAGAAAATATTATAAAAATTTTTTTTACCATCTTCTGGATCAGAGTGTATGGAATTCGTTTGTCTTGTACAAAAAGGGGGGTGGCACCAAAAATCAGCTGAATTTCCGGTTGGAATAGGTTGATTTGATTATTGAGAAGTACAGATCCGAAGAAAATATTTCAAAAGGGGGGAGACCAGGATCAGATCCTAACCCACTTCGCTTGACTGGTCGCCATTTTCCAGAGCACATACCGCCTACAGCTGCAAAAAAAATGCAGCAAGACAATGTGCTGTGTGTTGTTCAAAGCGAGATGAAAAAGGGAAAAGAATTTGAAAGGAAACGAGGTATTATTGTAAGGATTGTGATGTCGGCTTGTGTGTAGTACCCTGTTTCAGAGACTACCATATTTTGAAAAATTTTTAAATTGTTATATTGATAAAAAATATTGTTTAGTTTATTTTTTATATTATTATTTAAAAGATTCATTATTTCATACATTTAAAAAATTTACTAGATTAATGCCATAAATATATTGCTTAAAATTTAAACGTAAAGAAATAATATTTGAATTACGGCAGATAAGCTATGTGTATGCAAATATAAAAATGTAAATATTGCAAATATAAACAAACTATTAACAATATTTTAAAAGAATGTCAACGTAATTAATTAAATAATAAAAATATGAAATAAAAAAACCTGCCTTTTTTGAGTAAATATTTTCAAAAAAACCCGACTGTCAAAGGGTTAAACTGCAAATTCAATATACATATAAGAGTAACATATAAATCTAATGATACATATGGTTAAATGTATATCATCAGTATAAATACTTGAATTTAGCAATAAAATACTAAAATCATTCTGCAACTCGCAAGAGTTGACAAATTTGAAAACATAATGAAAAGCATGAAGACTAAAATAACGTACGTATTTTATACAATACTCTAATTATCATCAAAGTATAAATAAAATATAATGCATACACAAGTACTTTCAATCCATTAGATTGGTGGTTTAAAATATCTTTACATAATATTTGTCCTACAGAAGGGTATTACATAATTTTTAGGCAATGTCGCTACAATATAAAATGCAAATTACACTGTGCTGCCATCTTCCGCCAAACATACGAACAGGGTGTAATATTTTGTTTTTCCATCCATATGTTGAGCAACCACTACATTTCTATCAGTGTTTCACTTCGATTATACCTCCCCAGCACAGTTGATGTTAAAGAAGTAACCCCCTGAGCACACTTTTTAATTTTTCCAGCACTTCTGCAAATCGTTCGCACAGTTGACAGAGCTAGAGAAATAGCAGTGTACCATTGTCCACTTTCAAAAAGTTTTATTATATCAAATTTAATTAATTAATTGAGAGAAATACTTCGCTTTAAATTTTTCACTTGCGACATTTCAAACTTCTAAGGATAAAAACTTGAGCACAAATTCAATGTATTACCACCACGATCTCGGTCTGAAAACTGGCTGTAGTCCGATGAAACATTACCTTGGACATAAAAAGAAACTTTGTTTACATTACTTCTCCAGTGCAATATTGTATACAAATGAATGGATATGAAAACAATCTAAAAGTATTTTGTATAAAATTAAACAAAGTTGCTTTCCATTGCTTGCGTTGAGACCTTTCGAATGGGCAGAGAAAGGCTATTCATTCTCCGGGTTTTGTAAGAGCGTATGTCCGAATCAAGCGAGCATATCGAGAGGTAGAGACAGAATGTGTAATGAGCGTTAAACCGAAAAAAGCATATCGCGAGGTATACCTGTAATTGGATTATAGTCTAAAAGTGGTTTTATTTCCAGTATGATAAAGATAAAACAATATTTTCTTCCTAAAATTTGCAAATCATGTTGGGGTCATATTGACCCCATGCGACTAATTAGAGAACTTTTTTTCACGCGACTAACTAAGGATTAAGGATAGAGAATATGCAGAATACATAAAAAGCTTTGGAGAATGAAAGCACTTAAAATTTCACATTAAAACTGTCTTCTACTTACCTTTTGAAACAATTAGCCAGATTTATAGTCTTTTTGGTGATTGTCCTTCTTTGAATAACCTTAGTGTTACTTTCTTTCATACTGTACTTTATATTAGGTGTATATTATTTCTTTTAGTTAATATTAGGCATTAGGTATTGTTTATAATGGTTGTCCCGTAGATTGTTAATCCAACAATGTGCTCATTCTTGTATTATTTAAATGGGAAAAATTAAAAGAGAAAAACATTTAAAAAATAAAAATTGTAGTTCAAATTGCTTTAAAAACTCTCCCATTTTGCTTAACTTTTTATTGCGGTTAAAATGACACCTTTTTCTTGCTTCTGCGTTCTGTAGTTGTTGCATTATAAAAGCAAAATCAAAAGAAACAAACAAACAAATTCTTCAAAATATTTATGGTAGAGATTTTTAAGGAATTACCATATTTACCTGAATCCAAGACTAGTTTTTTCAAATTTCAGCTTGCAAAAATTTTAAGTTCAAGTACGAAGTCATATACCGTCAATACATCATGGTCAATTGATTGTGCATCAATTTGTTACGCATCAATAAATCACATGACAAACTCATTGCACATCAATTCATCGCTAGACAAATACGTCGCATGATAATTTCATTGCCAGACATATTCATCAAGAGGCAAATTGGAAGGTGAGATACTATGACTGGTGTATGCCAGGGGGATACCCTTGTTGGGTTGGGAGTCACCCCCTGTTTTGACAGTCTGCTAAAAGTCTTAGATTTGGTGTGGTTTTGGGTAAATATGGTAATAATATTATGTAGCACAACTTTCATTTATTCCTATATTTCTTTCATATTTCATGAAATTTACAGGTGACATAATTGCCAGGCATTGCCTTTGATGTCCTTAAGAAAATGAAATTACCGTATTTAATCGATTGTAAGCCGACTTTTTTTTTACCTTTTCACCATCTCAGAAATTGCCACTCGTCTTAGAATCGGTGTCAAATAAAATAGTAATTGAATTTATTTCTTCAGTTACATTATAATGCAAGATATAAGCGTTTTAAAGAATACGCAAACTATCTACTATAAAGAAGAATAAAAATGACCGAATAACTAAGACGAAATAAATTACGTAAATAATAAGAGGCGCGTCAAAGTTGTAATAATTGTGGTGGCAGTGCACGTATTCGTAGGCTTTCACACTCCTCCACTAACTAAAATATTTCATTGTAGTGTCACCAACTTGACGTATTTTCCGCTAAATCTAGCTTTTTATCTAGATACCGTCTGGGGATTAGGAAAATGTAAGATAGGGGATAGCGGATTTTTCGACTTAATTTTCACCAAATTGATGTTTCAGGTTTTTTTTAAATAAATAATTTTATCGTTAAATGTAACAAAATAAGTACTTACAAGTTTATAATGTTAAACATGCGACGATTTCTCCCGTTTTTTCAATTAAATAACGGACGCATCATTCATCAAATAAATAGTATTCTTAAACTACCTTCCTCGTATTTTATAGTCATTGCCACTCTCCACTCATTACATTGATAAAGCTATTAAGTATTCTTTCAATACTGTTTCAAATTCGCAAACATACATCATGTATACAAACTCCGGTGTTGGCAACACTGTTTACGTGTCTTGTGAGTGTGTCCTGTGATTCCCGAGTGAAATATTTCGTTTCGTTGTGAACAAGTGTAAACTTCTTATTTCTTAGCGAGTTTTTCGGTTTTTAATTACCCCATGATGGGACGAACGCATTACTCTGCGAACTTTAAGAGGAACGTTATTGCCTATGCAGAAGAGACATCTAATCTTGCAGCACAACGGCGCTTTGGGATTGATGAATCAAATGTTAGACGCTGGAGGAGAGATAAAGAGAAGTTACTTAAGTGTTCAAGCAAAAGAAAAACATTTGGAGGCCCCAAGCAAGGACGTTACCATGAATTGGAGGAGATCCTTAATAACTTTGTGATTGATCAACGAAATAACTGTTTGCCAGTGAACTCCGAGATTATACAAACAAAAGCTCGTGAAATTGCTCGAGAACATAAAATTAGTAGAAGTGAGTGTAAATTTAGTCGGCACTGGGTACAGCTGTTTATGAAACGATGGGGACTTGTTCTTCGTCGTCGTTCATCAATCGCCCAAAAACTACCAGCTGATTACGAAGAGAAACTAATTTCCTTTCAACTCGCTCGATGGCACAGAAGATGACGTTTTGTGGGATGAGGAGAGTGAAAAAGAGTCGTCGTGTGAAGATATATTTTAGTAAAAAAATATGTTAATGTTGTTGCAATTTCTGTTTTTAATCTTTATTTAATTACGAACTGAAAATCCGCCACATTCATACTTGTTGGAATATCGAGATAAATAGTCCTAATTGACCAAAAATTTTTTTTTTCCTTGCGTGGACTTGTGAAAAGTGGGGGTCGGCTTAGAATCAGTGTCGGCTTATAATCGATTAAATACGGTAGTTTCTGCTTTGTGCTTACAATAATTTAATAAGTTTTTCTTTGTTCAGATTGTCAGGTTAGAAACATCAACTGTGATTGTTCTGCCCTAATTAATGGTTAATAAATTGATCTTTCTCTTTGCAGCCTGTTAGGCGCAGGTCTTTGCCTCCTCCTCCAGAATGTCAGGTAACGTGGGAGGAATATAATGCTGCCCCACCTGGTAACCACCCAATCCTTGGGCGCCCTACCATTTGTAAAGAGTCCTCTAAATCTTTTAAGGCCACTGTTGCTATGGTAAACATTGTTTTCTCTCACATTGAAATAAAATAAGATTTTTATAATCTAATGTTAGTCAAAGTTGAGCTCTTTTATTAATTTTAGACTGAATTTTTTCAGTAGATCATGATCAGATCAAGTTTTTTTATTAGTATGCATCATTGGGAACATTTAATTATTAATATCTGAATTATCTTATATGCATTAATTTTTTTCCAGAGTATGGACTTCCCATTATCAGTTGATATGCTGCTCAATGTCCTTGAGGTTATTGCACCATTCAAGCATTTCAATAAACTGAGAGAGTTTGTAGAAATGAAGCTACCTCCAGGATTTCCTGTCAAAATAGGTTTGCTATATTTACTCTTTATCCTTTTGCCTTGATGCAGTTGCAGTAAAATTTGGTTTATGCGTGAAACATTTTATATTATATTGGCAGTAAAAATAAAATATGGAAATTTTTCATTTGTTTGTTTATTCTATTATTAGTTTGGAGGATAATAGTGCAGATGTCTTTGTGGAAAATGTTATGAAAGAACTTGTGATTCTAACATACTGTTTTATTTGTTGAGCAGATATTCCTATCCTTCCAACTGTCACAGCAAAGATAACATTTCAAGAATTTGCATTCAGAAATGATATCTCTCCAGAACTGTTTCAGATACCTCGACATTATATTGAGGATCCCATGAGGTAATTTACATTAATTTTCTCTTTTTTAATTTCTATCAATTTGTTTTTGTTATATTTTTATCTTCTTCCCAGTGCTTTTTAGATTATTTTTTATAATGAACTTTAAATTTAATATTTTTGTATTAATGTTAACAGGTTGACTGCCATGGTGAACCCCAGTGTCTGCTCGCATACTTGGCCTATGTTGCCACAGCAGACACCAGTGTTCGCTTCGTATTATTTCTCATTAGATGCTGGGTGATGGCTCTATCCCATATATCTGTTACAGCCCCACTGTTCACACATAGGATTTTGTTTTTGGAATTTTGTTTTTTTTGCAACTTTTCGTTTTTCCAAATTTAGCGTTATTTTGCACAAGTGTGAATAAGATGGAGATGCTACAGAAATAATAATTATTTATTGGAACAATTGAAGTTTTACATTTTCAATCAATTTATACAATACATTATTCTATATCAGTGTTTCTCATTCGGTTGGCTACAACCCCATGGTAGGCTGCAAAAAGGGTTGAGGACCGTGAAAATTTGAAAAGGTTTAAAATCAGTTAACAATATTTTTAAAAACTGTTGCAAAAGTATAGCGAAACCTTATCATTTTGTAAAAATCAATCCTAAAAAATAACTAATGAAAATTTTAATAAATTGCTATTTTTTAAAAAATAACTCCACTTTTAGTCAGTGATATAGAATTTTCTCCTGTCTATTTATGCACCTTTTCACGTATAGGTGGACTGGAAACTTTCTTGTTGTTTAGGTGGGCCACAGATAATTTCCTGTAGCTTAGGTGGACCATATTATCAAAAAGGTTGAGAAACGCTCTTCTATACGTTGCACAAACAGAAAGGTTACTGCCCTACACGTGTGAAATTTCTCCACCCAAAAGGAACACTTTAATTACTTTATTACGGGTATGGGTCAATGTGGCCAGCCATATGTGGAGTGTCCTGTGGCCAGAGCCAGCCCAAGCTACGGGTGAGCCGGGTGGGTGCCCGGGGCACTATCCCGATCATTTATTTATGCTTTACTTGCAAGTGAATAAATATTGGATATCAATTTATATCAAGGAACAGACATGCTGGAGTGCTATCTCATCTGGGATGCCAAAATTCCTCGGGCTGCCCCTGCCTGTGGCTATTGTGTGTTAGGGGTGTTCAAAAGACATAGCAAGGATGACAATCGAAACAGCTGAGACAGTATTTGCTGCTCTGCTTAACTGGCGGCAGTGGCTGTTTCATATTTCAAAACTGGGAGTTCTTGAGCCATGTCTTTGGCATGTGCGTGGTGGCAACATGAATCACATCAAAGTGTATTTATGGCATGGTCCACTTATTACTCCTTTTTCTCTCAATAGATGTCACCATTTTTGTGGGAAGAATTTTAACATTGTATAGGTTGGATCCCATTTTTACCCTCTAAAATTTTGAAGAAAAAAATGCATCCTATATACATTTATGGCACTTTCTTTGGGAAAAAGAATTGATCAATAGAAAAAGAATTATTGGTAATTCAGATGAATTTAACAACTTCCTCACCACTCAGAATGTGTCTGCCCAGCCATGTGCACTTGGTAGTGACTGCTCTGCGCCATGGTCAGCCCGCCGTGACGGGAAACCTCCGGTATTAAGAAAAATTCATGAATGGACACTAAAAGCCATCCGGCAAAGCAGTGAAAAGGCCTACTTAGAGGCAAAAACCCAATCTGCGCCATGGTGGACACTGGTTTCCATTGTATAAAATACATGCAATTTTAAACAAGTATTTTGCTAATTCATATTTTTTCTCATATTGTGGTCATAAATACATGCTCAAATTACTTGTCGGCCTTGGAACAAAAAATTGAAAATTACCCTTTTGGCAGTCAACCTGTTCAAGTTGCTTGTTTAATATTTTAATTTTTAATATTTTAGTTTAACATTTTTATGGAAAGTTAATCATCTGAAATTTTATGAAACTCATCTTAGTAATAATTTATTGGGTTTTATGGAAATAAAATTTACATTCTTGTGTTTTTTTATCATTTTGTTATATGGAAGTTTACTATTAAAAAGGTTGACGACTACTTATGCAGTTTAATTACAAAAGTTAGGGTATTACGGGAAGTGAATAATACAATTAAAAAATGTTTTTGCATCAAATTATATTTAACTAGCTGAAATGCCCAGCTTCACTTGGGAAAGAGTTTTCTTTTAAGTAGCAATCGATTTTTATTATTATTTATTATTTTTATTGATATATCACTTTTGATGTCATATTACAATAAAACTAATACAATAAATTGTGAAATTTACTTACCTTTTGCTGTTGGGTACTCCAATTTCTCAAATGTTCCCCATTTCTTAATTATGCAAGCGATGTTTACATTATCATTTACTATTTTGTATTGTATTGTAAAGTTTTACCATTAATATAATTAAGCATTAACGTCTTACTTAATATTCACATGGATAGATGCACCGAAGCCTTTAAAGCAGCAATAAAATTATGTGGATTATGTCAATACTATTAGCCAAAACATAAACAATAAACAACATCTTGGTTACCAAACAAATGTAAGTAAATGTATTGATTTATGTTGCGATAAATCTTTCAATTTTAATGGTGAAAGATAACAATGTTCTAATATTCCTTAAAAATCATTTGACACGCTTTAAAAGTATTCATAGATTATATTTAGGCTGAAATCCATTTGTATCCTTTATCTTGGCATTGGCTATTCTTCCTCTACAGCACACTACGGCATGGATTTTTCTTGCATTAATCTTTATGTGGCTATCTCCCTTTGAAGAGGACAACAATTAAGAAATTTAGCTTTGTTGCCGCCTGTAAAATGTCAATAAATTTTGCTGTTAAAGGATAATTTCGAGCGATTTTACACGTAATATGACAATACATGAACAGAATTAAATATTCAGTCTTTCATGTGTAAAATAAGCCATTTCCTGTGATCATAAGTTAATATTTAGGTATATTTATATCCACATCAGTGATGGGCTGCATGGCATTTTGGGACTTCTCCACACCATTTCCCATGCATTCTTATGGAAATATTATTTCGTTGACCCCATGAGGTATAAGAGACCCCACGGTCTTCAAACCGAGACCAAGTTCTTCCTTTGGTCCATAGGATGGCCCATGAAACTTTTGAATTCGATAGCTTTAGTGGTGTAAAAACATATAAATAACATACATACATACACACACTCTAAAATACTTATAAGATCATAAATTGAAAACTACGACTATACTTAAAATGCTTATTGTGTATGGAAATAACTCGTATTAGAATTTGTTTCCCCTGTCTTTCAAATTCTTTAGTAACAATGCTTTCAATATTGTTCAGTAATACAAGATGATTGGTTTCATTGCCTTCCGTATTGATAAGAAATGTTTCTAGATTATTTAATGCTTCCTGCGCTTCAGATCTTTAAGCTCTGCTTCGTCCTCAAAATTTTCTAATGGAGCAGAAGTAATCGCATAATTAGCTTTCACAAATGTGTTGTTTGAAGCTGCATTATTTCATTTATTTCGGCCCATTTTGCAGGCAAGTTCATCATAGCTAGTTCATTTTTCTGCACTTGATTAATAAAGCCAGCCTTAGTAAAACATTTAGAAATTGTACTCGGGTTATCTGTGTTCCAAGATAAACAGAGTCGGTGCATGACCTGCAAAATTTTTGCTAGGTTTGCTAAGTAGAGGTTTTACTGTATCAATGTAACCACTTTGTAAAAATACCTCTCCCTCTTTTAAGTGTGAAAAACTGGGAAGGCTTCATAATAACTACATCATCAATTATTGATTTAATGATTATTTTCCCTCTTGGAGAATATTTGTTGTTCAGCTAAGTAGGATTTTTTTCATATTTTTATAAAATCTACTTTGACTGTGTATATAATTATAAGTGACTTATGGTGAAATCCTTCAGAAATCCTTAGAATACAGTTTCCAGACCAGGAAAATTGATGATTTATCTTTCCAGGTTTCCTGACTTGTGACGATGCGATGAACTTATGTTGGTGGAAGTGGACCACCGAAGTCGTCCCCCTGGGAAGCGAAGGGCTGTCCCTTGGGGCAGAAGGGGTGGCAGGTGTGCCCCTGGGAGACGCAGGAAGAGAAGAATGGGTCCCGACTGCGAGGGGGAGTCACGAAGGGCCAGGGGTCTCGATAGCATCGGGCATAGTGAGATAGGTCCTGGCAGGATCCGGGGCCGCTGTGGCATGCCCGGTCGCTACAGACCACATGGCAGCACAGATGCGCTCTCACGTTGGAGGAGCTCCTCTTCCTCAGAGGCTGATGGTGAGACGTGTGAGGTAGAGTCTGACGATGACTCTCCTTCCCTTGCTTTGGAATTTCCCCTTCCGATGGGCTTAGATCTGTGGTCTGGGAGCCCCCTGTCTCATTGTGTCCTTTATTTGGAACTGTGAACCTTTTATGGAATGCTGGACTGAGAGTCAAGACTTTCATTCCTTCTGGTGTTCTTCAAGTAAAGGGTGTTTGTGTTCAGGATCCCTAAGGCTGGTCTCAAACAGGGAATTTGATACAAAGTGACTGTATAGTAGGTTAAAGAATGGATACTTTTTGAATTGTTATGAAGGCAGGTTTATTAGTTTTTTTACCATCTGACAGGTTCTTCTTAATCAGTTGTCTAGTACTCTATAGTAATTAATCAGTTTTTTCTTCCTTCTCTTCATGACTTTTTCATTTCATGAAAAATGACAGCTAGTGGTTTTTTTATTTATCATCTTTTGGTTCTAGTCAGGTAGTCAACCACAGCGTTTATTGTTGAATGAAGGACATGCTGTGAACATGTGCATGTATGCCTTTGTAGAAGTAAGTGGCACAGTCATGAAAACAATTGCAAAGAGACTGATTCACCACTGTTTATTTTTTCAAGATGAAGCTTATAACCAAATTTAAAAGGTGAGATATTGTATTGGGATTTGTGAGAAGTTATTCATGCTGAATCTATTCTCAAAATTCTAAGGTCAGCATCATCAGGTATATTTAGATTGATCTCCAAAGAAAAGGGATTGTCTCTCTAATTAAAGATTGGGGCATTCTCATACACTAGTCATCTTTTACAGTGAGTTCAAGTTGTATCCTTAACACCATTCTGTTGGAGTCTGTCTGTGATGCTGGTTATGTACTTTATTCTAGATATTTTCACTTGTATTGATTGGTTCGATTTATTGTTTTAAACACTAGCTCTAATTGCATTCAATGCATATGATGGCGCTGGGCACAGTGATATCTCTGGTTGTGTTAATGAACTTTTAGCACAGAACAAACAACCAGAGAAATCTTCCAAAATAGTTGAAATCTGTTTTTTTTTGTCTGCATAATATTGTAATTTCTTGACCAAAAAAATTTGGCTGCTATGACAATGATGCTTTATTGTTATGTATCAATGCAGTCTATTTGATTTTTAAGCATCATAAAGTAATCACATTTATTCATTAAGATATTCTAGCTTTCATACTATGTTGTCTAAACCCGGCATTTAAGAGTGTGATTCATACTCTTTGGAGGCATATTTATTAGTAGTTTGCCTACTATATCAAGAGTAAGTTTATTTAGTGGCTTAAATAATATTCACAAAAGGATGTTATTTTCACTAAAATATTCCTACCGTATTTTCCAGTGTATAAGATGCACTTTTTTGTTGCTAAGGTGTGTTCTAAAATGATTTACAACGAAGTTGTAAATGCAGATAAGATATTTCACTTAAAATGGTTTGGATTTTTCCGATTTTTTCCTTGCATATAAGCCACATCCTCATTCTGGAGATGAAAAATTTGGAGAAAAACTGTGGCTTATAGTCAGGTAAATACAGTATATTTTCAAAATTATTAAACTAATAGATGCTTTTGAACCAATAACTAACTTTGTTGTTTCAGAGCCAGATTGGAAAATCATGGGTTTGGTGCAAAATTTGAGCGTGGGATATATTATGATTCAAAATCTTTAATAGTATAAATTTTGACAAAGCAGCATTTTCTCACATAATGAGAGCTTTTGATTTTTTCCAATTAAATAAATGTAATTCACATGTGTAATAAATGTTTGTTAGAGAGCACTGTTGCTACTGCCATCAAGTCGGCCCTTTGTTGTATTTTAACTAGTGATTATCCAAACATCTGTTTTTATGATTATAATAGAAAAAACTGGAAAATGGCCTTACTAATAAGGATGCATCATATACAAGGGTGTGTCATATTGCTGGAAAATACGGTATTCTATTTTTTCAACCATTACCAGCATTATAAACAATTTTATACACATTCCATTGGATACAATTAATTATTTATCATCATATGTGAATATCATGATTGTTTATTAGTGTTTTGATCCTTCTAGTCTTACCAGTTTTCACCATTTTCATGAATTCACTAAATACCATTGTATGCCTACTGAACAATTGAGTTTACTTCTTCTAAAGGGTTGGCTCTGCTTTCAAGTTTTATTTCCAGTCTTAACAACCAGTATATTTCATCCCAATATCAATTTCAGTCCATCCAGTCATCTACCAATCTTCATCATAATAAAATTGTGTTACTGCCCATAATGGGTGAGGATCCTGTGATGTAATCAGAGGTAGTGATCTACTTGACTTTTGCTGAACTAAGTAGGAGTGAATTTTGACTAGGTTAATACACCTTTAGTTGGATCGTAGCATATGGTACCTATGTATTCAGTCCTGTCTCACTTTTACATTATTCATTAGATCAGTGGTGGGCAACCTATGGCCTCCCGATCACATGTGGCCTCTGAGAACATTTTAAGCCACCTGTGAAAAAGAGATACATTCAAATTAACAAAAAATCATAGTTTTAAAATCCATATTATGATGATCATGTATTTAAAATTGAAATGTTAACCCTAAAATACATGATTTTCACTTGATTTTACTCATACATCAGAATTGCTAGATAACTTACAATTTACATGCTAATCCAGCCGAAGCATTGGTATCTTCCAATGCCACCCGCTGAAAAATTTGCCATCGCCACTGTTACCCGTCATGTAGAAATCATTACTTAACCTTGCATTAGATGGTCCAGGGAATCTAAAATTTTTCATATGGAAACCCTTTTATCTCAATTTATGGGAAAAGAAGGATTATTCATGTTAACACTTAAGCTGAAATATAAAAATTTTAAAATAGCATTTGGTTCTTGTAAATGTAATATCCACCCAATTACAATGGGTAGTCAGTTTCAGTTACTATGTTGAAAATATAGAATAAAAGAGGGGCAAGTAGAAGTGGCTTGGAGGCTAAGAGATATTCCTTTCCGTATATCATGGTTGTTTCTAATTTCTTCAGCAGTTTAATGAGTAAAATATACCAAAATATCTATTCTTTATCCCAAAAGAAACAGAAGGAGTAAATTGTGATTTTCGCCTGTGTGAGGCATATTCTTTAAATCTCTGCTTCTCTTCAATAGAATTCAAAATATTAGAAAGTAATTAACTTTGAAAAACACATATTTTTCTAATACATAGCTGTGGTTGTTCAAAGTTGGATTATTTCTTACCTGTTGCTAAGAAAGTATCCCTTTGGAAGGAGTAAAGTGTGCTGTTTTTCTGTTAAGTTTTATCACTTTATAATTATTTAATGTTTAACAGATTTTCTTTGGTGAAAAAGACTTGTTTTATTAACTCTTGCCCATGCTGAATCAGAATGGTTTAGGAAAATATTGCCATTTGTGTACTAAGCTTTTTCTTCCTCTTTTGGAATTAGGGGAAGTTTAAATAAATACTAACAAGGACATTTTATATAGCCGAACATGTGATATTGATTTCAAGGTTGTTTCATTGATTCAATATCATCATAATGTCTTGAAAAAGCATTTCAAGTCCAATGAAAACTTTTAAATACGACATAGTTCTATTAAATGTTGCAATTGTTATAGTGAATAATGTACAAGTGAGACTTTTTTGTCCCTTGAGTTAAACGATGAATAATTTCTGGAGCTCTTGGTTTAACTTAGAAAGTATTTCATTGTGCAGCATTGTGGAATGAATTAGATATTTTGGAATAACGTAGCTTGCGAAAATTCTACAATGGTATCTTATTTTATTGTAATACATTAATTTTTCTTACCTTGAAAGTTTTACACAAATAAAGAAAATGTACAAGTACAAAATTGGGGAGTATTCCTGCTATTTAATACTTTCAAGCTAAAGTGCAAAAATGATATAATGGTACTTATGTGCTTGTTAACTTAAACCAAGGCCTCTAATTAGTGTCCACATGGTAATCATTTCCTTCAAAAAACTATTAAAATTATTCTTGTTGGAATTACATTTAAATATGCTACGTTTTTGAACTTAAGTTGTTTGGTTATGCATTGTTAATTTAGTGGACCATTATCACAATGAATTGCTACAATATGATGAATAAACCCCCCTGTATTAGAATATAGACATCGATATTTGAAAAAGTAGTTAGTGGCACTTTTAGTCATTGATTTGTTAACTCGATTCATAATATTCAGAATGAGTTAGTTTTTTTATTCAATTGTGTCCTATACAAATCAAACTAACAGGGTGTGTGGCAAGTGTACCATAATTGGGTAGCTTCTCTCTTTAAGGTCTTTTGTGTATTTTATCCCATTTTATCAGTATTCTTTCATCATGAAAAGTGTTCTAGTAATTGTGACTGGTGCATAATTTAACGAGTTAGAAGATGTGATGACTAACCCAAAGTGTTTTTATAGAGGTTGAAGTTTTTGACAAAAGTTACCTTCTAGCCTCTTTGGCTTTAGTCCAAATTTTTTTTAGTCAATTTTTTTTAAATCTGCAATTTACATGGAAGTGGAGGTGAATTACAAAAGTGGATCAAAGCAATAAGGTTACCGTTTAGTATTATTGGAAAATGTTAATTTTAAGATAAACATTCATTTTAATTTTTAATAAATTCCAGCAATAATTCTGAAAAATGACCACTCTCACTTCAATGCATTTAAAATTTACTTTTTAGCAAAAAAATTGATATGAAGCCTTTCAGTTAAATGCTTTCTAAATTTTTGTTTTTTATCAAATTGCATTCATTTATCAGGATTGTAATTTAATTAATAGTAATGATTAAGCTTAAATGCTTGCGCTTTGATGTAATTTTTCTCAACTCAAAGAAACACACCTCTATTAGATTTATGCATAATTTTTGAGATAATGTAAATGGATATTTGGGGTGAGCGTGGTTTACAGGGTAATTTGATTTTTGTTTATAATTTTTTCTTTAATCTTATATGCTCTGCTGCTAACTACCATTATATATATATATATATATATATATATATATATATATATATATATATATATATATATATTCCTCATCCCAACACCTTGTTGCCATCCATATATATATATATATATATATATATATATATATATATATATATATATATATATATATATATTAGTCTTCTATAAATGATTTTTAGAACATGCATTGCAAATATAGTTACCAGCCTCAATTTTTATACCTTTTGGAGATTTTTTTAAAAATGCCTTTGACCAAAGTTATTGGCGAGTTTTCTTTTTTAACCAATTTGAAGATTTAATTTATTCCCAGAAATACCGTATTTACCGGAATTCAAGACGAGATTTTTTTCCAAATTTCAGCTTGCAAAAATCGAGGGTCGTCTTAAATTCGAGTACGAAGTCATATACCGTCAATACATTATTAATGAAATTAATATAGACCATCAATATATCGCGGTCAATTGATAGCGCGCAAATTCACCGCGCTTCAATTCGACACGATAAACTCGTCGCGCGTCAATACATCTCACGAAAAACTTATCGCGCATCAATTCATCGCTCGATAAATTCGTCGAGTGACAATTGCTTGGCGAGGCAAATTGGAATGCGAGACGATATGACGTATATGTCTAGAGATGAACTGACGCACGATGAGTTTGCCGAGCGATGCAGTGACGCGCGACGTACTAACCACGACTAAATGACCGCGACGAGTTTTCATAGAACCGTAAGAACTTATGCGTTTAATGGATGTTATTTTAAACTAATGAAGCATAAGATAAAATAATTGTATTGCAAACTTACGATCCGAAATTTATTTAATAGTCATCATTAAAAAAAAACATTTAAAAATTCCTTTTATTTTCAGAAAAAATTTCTAACAAACCATTTCAATTACTGAATGAACTAGTATACCTATACTGAATACGTGTGTTCAAAATATACACTAAGTACAGTCGGTGAGAAATTAGGGCATAAAATACTTTTTCTGTTTTGCTAAAGTGGGGGGGGGGGGGGTGTCTTAGATTCGGAGTCGTCTTGGATTCGGGTAAATATGGTTATTGGTAACATTTTGCTGCAAGCTTTTGGCATCTTTAACTTTGAATTTATAGTTTCTTCTTATCTCTTGAGCCTCTGTAAGTTCAACTGTTGTTTTTTAAAACTAACTTTTATGAACTTTTTATTATAATGAGCAATAAGATGTTCTCTCGACTCAAGAAGATTGTTAGTACAGGAATTAAATATGTAATTGTTAACATCAGAATAGTTAGTATGCAGGGGTTAGATTTCAAGCTCGAAGAAACAGTAAAATGAAAGATTTATAATTTAGACTACTTTTCCTCTTCTTTATTTTCCATTGTCATCGAAATTTTTTAGTGATATTTTTCAGGACATTTTTTATTGCATTCCTAATAAGCATGTTATTATATTTATCTTTTTAATAAACATATTGGACATAAAGTCATGTTCAACTTATCATGGAGCAAAGGCATTGACAAAAGAATGTGGAGGATCGTGTGCATAGTGATATTATCCCTTATTGTCTTATCTTCCGCAATACAGAAGTATGGATGTTTACATTTTCAATGAACTTTGAAGCTAACTTCCATGAAAAAGACTATAATTAGAAATTTCAAGTGCCTTAACCTCTGCCATGTTTTCAATTGCCAAATCCATCCATTAAACATATGCTATGACCTCTTCTTCCTTTTTTATAATGTTAAAGAATTACTTTTATGAAAAAACTTCATACTCAAGGAATAAATTCCATCATTTTAGTTTCTCTATCTCCAGTATTTAAATACTTCATAAAGAGGAATAGTTTTGTTTTATTCAAGGATATATGCTCTCACAAAGCCAATTAAGTACATGAATATATTGAAATGTATTCAAATTACTTTGAAGAAATATATAATGCCTAATGATTTAAGATAATCCTATTAGTATGAGTTAGTTTACCTTAAAAATATGCTGGTGCTATTTCAATTCAACTTTGCTCTTAGTAGTTTGCTGAAAATTAGAATTTTTTGATTAGTCTCTAAAGGATGCTCTATTTTCGTTTCATGCTAAATTTCCACTATTTTTTTAAATGGACTTATCTTCAGTCCCTGTCTTTGGAGGAAATATTTCTACACTTGGAACGGGATACTGATGCCACTGAGATAAGCCATTGTTGCTTGAAAGTAAAGTGGAAATTCATTTTGAGATGTAGCAGTTAGGTGAATTAAGTCTTAGGCAGCATAGAATTGCATTTAAAAGATTACTGATTGATCCAGTTGGTATTTAATTGGTGAGGCAAAGAACATGCACCCTTTGTCTTGGCTTTAAAAAGAAAAGATTGTTTGTTAAATTAGTGCTGATGCAGTACATTGACTTGTTGTAAGTCGACATATTTTTCAAGAGATGTATTTGGAGTGTATTTAGATTAAATGTAAAGTCAGATCTCATAGCATTTTGAAAAGTTAAAACATTTAAGGATAACTTTTGAATGGTACATAACTACTGGTGTTTGATGTTTTAATTGTAATAAGTATCTTCTACTATATTTACTGGAACACATTTAGTGAATAGTTTTCATGATGTGACAAATGTGAGAGTTCAAAACAAATCTCATAAAATGCATCAACATTCTTGATAACTTCTGGAGGAACATATGTCGACTTAAAATAAGAACTCTTGGGTGTTTGTTTAGGTTTCATTTGCAAATTAGTGGTAGATTGACGTGCTTGTTTTTCTTAAACGTGTCAAATATTAATTTGCTAATAAATGGTATCCATGTTGGAGTATGTTGTCGAGAAGTTAGACTTTTGATTTTCATAGAAGTAAATCTGTGCATATGCAAAAAAAAACAAAGCGTTAACAAAGAAGGAATTTAACTAGATCTGCATTACATTATTATACACTTGGTTATTTGATCATATTTTAAAAAATGACTAAATTGAAGTGATTTATGTTAAATTAAGAAGTTGCCAGTATATTCTTAGCTATTATTCAAAGAAATATGCTGGTAAGTATTTATAGTGATCGATAATCATAAAAATGATAGCTTTATGGGTCAATTGAAATGCTTTTATCTCCATTAGGAAGAATTTGTAGAAAAGTGTAACTTTCCTATTTTGAAACTATGATGAAAATGAAAGAAAATAGTGAGTAGTCTGTCTTTGAAGTCTTTATTTCTCTAGATCTGTAATTTTCCCTACGTAGGTACTGTTTATTGTATTTTTACTTTATTATTACCATCACTAACTCAGTTTTTCATATCTGTGGATACTTCAATTAAACCCTGAAGCTGTCATAGTTATTTTTCATCAAAAGGCTTTAAAATTTTTATTTCATGGAGGCAGGTGCACAGTTGAAGTCAGGTCGAGGATTAAAAATTGCTAAGTTAATACTTTGAAATTATAATCTTATTTAATTTGTCTTTTTTCAATGTTTGAACTTCTGAAAATCTTGCATGTGTTTTCATAAGTTGCCATAGCATGCAGTAAGATAATTAGGTCTCATTTAAATTTGTTCAAGTTTTTTTAAAATCTGGTGCTATTATATCTTGCCAAGTGATGTGATCATTATTGGAAAGTCAAAGTTTTTTTTACAATAGGAACAGCCTTCTACTTGTTACAGTTTTGTTTTGAGGGAATTTATAGTTGGCTAGCAAAATGGATATGATTATTTATATTGTGTCTTATTCCAAATATATTCTATTGAAGTTGAAATAATGCATGGAAAATGTGGATCATTATTTGTTTGATGCTGTGTGACTGTAATTTTGTACCTTTTTGAAAAATGACGCTTTGGTAAGTTGAGTTGGGTAGTAAATTTAATCAGCAAACCTGTTGATACTTGTTATTTATTTTCATTGATATTTAGCAATTAACTTTCTGATGTATGCATGTGAGGATGCATTTGTGTGTGTGAATAATCTTATTTCTTGATTGTGGTGGATGTAATCACTGTGCTGTGCAGAATATTCCTCAGACACCTTATTTTTCTCTTTCCAATTTTTGTAGAAAAAGATAAAAAAACGTACTTATTGTGGTACATTTTGTACTTCAAGTCATAGATAATATTATAAGGAAATTGGTCATTATTGAAATTGCTATGTTATTTCCAATGCATTGGTACAAACAAAAAATTTTGATGTAGTTTATCATGTCAATGTTCATGTAGTATATGGGTTAAAAATTGTGGTAAATGACATGATCATTGGATGTATATATTGCTTTTTTTTCTGTACAGATTTTGTTAAATTGATGGTGTGTATAATGATGTCAATTTGTTTATTATGAATCAATTCGAATTCTGTTGTTTGTCATATATTCCATGTTGATTACTCCGAAGTATTTATTCTGTAGGACTAACGATTTCTTGAATGCACATTTTTATGTTTTGAGACAATTTATGGAGGTGAAACAATAGTTTCACAATCTGTCTCTTTTTTCACGAGAAAGTCATGAATTTAAATTAATTTTCTTATTGATATCTTTACTGTAGTAATCATATTAATTTATTCACATTTGTTAAGTCAATCGCACATCTATAAAAAATGAAAAATATAATTGTAAGATTTAACATGGTCTATGTCAAACATGAGTTTTCTTATTGTATCACTTTATGATTTATATAAATTATTTCTGGTTTGTTACCACATAAATGTACTGAAAGGTAATGTTATCATTGTCATTATTTCTTCTCATTATGGAATTGGTTCAGTGTTAATATGTGCCCAGATTTCAGTTGTAACTGACGTCTATATATTATTCATGTAAATCACAATGGTGTGTAAGTGATGGAAGGAAGGATGCTTACCAGCCATTTCAGAAATACAGGGCAACTAGCGAGTGTCTATTGTTGCTGTTTTTGTTGTGTTGTTGTTGGTATATCCAAATGGTAACTTCTGTTTTGAACCTTTGTAGTGATATTCCTTTACTCATTTCTAAACAATGTGATAAGTTCTTGGAAAGTACTTGTCAATTAGATGAGTAATTTTAACATCAATTTCATGTACCTGTCATCTATGATGAAGGTCGTTTAGGTTTTCTGTATAAACTGTATTAGCTGGCATATTGCAATCATTTTTCCATGTGAATGTATGATTTGCCTAAACCTGAATTAGACCATACCAAAATGGATTCATTTAAGAACAAATTATTGATTTGACCATCATCAGACTCTTCTTCTATTGGTGTATGAATATTTAGATGATTGAAATTGACCTACTACATGTTTCTCTCCAATAAAAAGATTTGGAGAACTTGATGCATGTTTCAGCTACAAAGTAGCCTTTATAAGTGGCGATTCACCAATATAAAATAACCGCTGATGATGACTGCTATGTTAGCAAAATGCACATGATTTTTCCAAACTTAACATTGTGGGAGAGATACACTGTGTCAGATTGACTACAGCTATAGGGTGAACTCTATAATTCTCTCTTGAACCCTCAGTGTGCCTAACCATGGTCTGTCTCCCCACATCCAGTGGCAGATTTTCCTACCGTTATTTTTCATTCTTAGTTTTTTGTTATTATTTAAGTTAAATAGTGTGTTAAATAATAATAAAACATAGAACAAAAAAACCTTTTACTGTTCCAAATACAGAAAAAAACATGACCAGTTTACATGATTTATTGTCATCATCAGGTAACAAGTACTCATTAAAACGCTTAATTAATAATCGGGAAGTGTCTGTGAGTTTTATTATTATTTAACACAATAGTATCATTATGGAGTTCCACAAAGTTGCTGGCTCTTCAGTGAATGTTTGTCATTTTTGATGAGATTGGTCGCAATGGACCAGTTCTAGAAGTCATTCCACTCGGTGATAATTAGTTTTTTCTTACATTGTGCATCACCTTTGTTAACTTTTAACTGATTCATTCTTTCAATTACATCTACTTGTTTAAGCCTGCATACATTTTATCTTCATCTGACCTGCAATCTCAGTATAATTTGATGTTAATGAGTGAATCCTGTTCTAATAATCCAATTACAGTGAAACCCTGATTTTACATTTCTCTGGGGGAATAACTTTTTATGCATTAAAATGGGATAAACACTAATTAAGAGTTGTATACTATTATAGTAGGTATTTAACTGCTAAATTTATTATTGTGAAATAGTTGGATATCACTTTCTGCATTTATGTTTTTATTGCAAATTTTAAACTTATATTCGGGTGAAGGTACTATATTCACAATCTTTCAAGAGGCATAACAAAAAGAATTTGTCACTATTGGATCAAAAATAACAGCGACTTGACTTATCAGGTTTAATATGTGATAAAAAATTACTGCTGAAATTTTAAGTTTCTCGAACATTTAATAATTTTTCCAAATTTTTAGAAAATTATAATGCATAATCAGACCCAGTGAGAAATTTTACTGTGATTGAGCATCATAATTTACCTTAAAACGACAATATCACCATAATCACGACAAATTCTAGAGGTGGAACTCACTATAGTCAGCAGTTGGGCATCATGTGACTCCGAGATCAGCTTGGATATGAAATTGCAGAGTCATGATGCCTGACTAAAAGTCAGCATTCGTCAAATGACCATTGTTCTCAGTGTTCACTATGTTCCAAGGTGATGGATTTTATTGAAGTTTCTTTAGCTGTTCTGTTGCTAAGGCATAGAAGATGAAAGTGGTGGACTAATGAAAAAAAAATTTATGTACTTCGTAACGAACTCATCTTGCCCAGAAAATTTTTTTGAGTTCTATAGAATGTTCATCAGTTCATTAATTGATCTATTACGCATAGTGAACACTAAATTGAGGAAAGTCTATGTGATCTTCCATAGGTTCAGAAGAAAAAGTCACAGTTACTTGAAGGTTTTAAGTTTTATCCAATTACTTTTGCCCTAAGTCAACATAACTGAAATTTGTGATACAGTAATCGTAGGTGAGAGAGAATCTCAGATAATTTCTTAAGTTTTCAAGAGTGTTTTTCATTTATATACTGAAGGCTCGGTTAGTATATTAATTATTGTAATTCACTTTATTGATTCTGTCAATACACTTAACCCCTATTATCCTAAAGAATAAGCCCTTTTCTACTTCACTGATGAATAATTCGCTGTAAATAAGAGGTTCATGTTTCCTGATAAAATAATGGATGTGCGAAGAGAATCACCTTGTGTAGCCACTCAACTATGTACATCCGAAATTCTGATTAGAAATGCAGCAGTGTTGTGATGTTATTGCGGATGACCCTGAGATGCAACACTTCTGTAAATCTTAAATCAAGCTAGGGATTCATTCAGGGATCGTAAATTTATCACACTTAATTCAGGCAAAACACTAAATCAAGAAACATAGTTAAAAAAATAATACATTGCTTAAATGTGCTGTTTTACAGTATTACAAAAAATAAATACTAAATGCAAGTATACATTAAATATAGGACTATAATAAGGTTTTCACAGTAGATTAAATGGGATAGGATTGCTGCATTGACTAGATTGAGGATGTCTGCATATGGGTTATGGAGGGATTGTTGAAGCAATATAGCAGAGCCTATTGAGGACTCAGGAAGGGAGATATCTTTGTGATTAAGTCAAACTTAGGATTTATCTCTTTTATTTGAATGTTGCAGCCATATTTGTTAATCTAATGAAATTAAAAATCTGTATGCTGCTTGCTGCCATTTTCTTCAAATACTGAGTTTTTGTTATCAATTTCTAATGGTTATTGCATAGTTAACTTTTCAAGGATGAGGTGGTTATATGCTCATGGAACTAGTGTATGATTCACATTAAATTTGTAAATTGAAAAGGGGAAATTAGTGACCAGTTGAAGAAAGATGATAAATTATTTCATAAAAACCAAATGTGTCAATAATAATGGATATATCGTAGTGAAGTTAAAAAAAAAAAAAAACTTGGATCTTGGTTCAAATTTCAATTGTTTTAATAACTGTATTTATACAAATCCAAGATGATCCCCTTTTAGCAGACTGTCAAAACAGAAAAAAGATTTTGACCTACTTTCTCACTGACTGTATTTGGTGTATATTTCGAACACAGGTATTCAGTATAGGTATATTAGTTCATTAATTAATTGAAATGGTTACAAATTTTTTATGAAAAAAATTTTAAATGTATTTTTTAAATCGTCTTTAGTTATTGAATTCCGGATCGTAAGTTTGCAATGAAAAATGCAATTATTTCATCTTGTTTCATTTAAAAAACGATTAAACGCATAACCATACTTCCTACGGTTCTATGACAACTCATCGCGATAATTTCGTCACGGTTATTTTGTCGCGTGCCAATACATCGCATGACAAACTCATCGTGTGTCAAATCATCTCTCGACAATTTCATCATGGTGTTTCGCCTTCTAATTTGTCACGCGACGAATTTGTCTAGCAATGAATTGATGCGCGATGAGTTTGTCGAGCGATGTATTGACACGCGACGAGTATATTGTGTGACGAATTGAAGCGTGGCGAATTGACGTGCAGTCAATTTACCGCGATGCATTGATGGCATATGACTTTATTCTCTAATTTAAGATGTCCCCTGATTTTCGCAAGATGAAATTTGGAAAAAACCTCGTCTTGGATTTGGGTAAATACGGTAATTAATGCTAGAAAAGCTGAGTTTGTAAAAGTAACTTTTTGACTACTTTCTTTTCAGTTTTGACCAACTTCTTATTCTCTTATCATTTGCTATGCAGAGATGTTAAAATCACTTCCTTCTTTGTGGTAGGATTCCATCTCCAAATCATGCTGTGAATTGAGCCATTTGCTTCAGGATGAGCAGTGCGTATAAAAAATATATTTCAGTTCTAAATTCTTTGATTGAATATGAAAAATTAATTTACCTTTGAATTGATGTGTATATATATATATATATATATATATATATATATATATATATAATGGAAAGTAAGAATACAAGGTCTGTATTTATTTGCAAATGATTTTGATGCACATTTAAAATTACATCAATAAACTTTTTCCATGCAGTTGGCAGTTGAGACATTCGTCATAACGTGAAATCAAATTACTTCTACAGGTGGCATAGTAATCAGGGCTTTGCGTACTGAGCCAAAGGTGAACTTCATGTTGAACCTCAGCATCCATATGAAATTTGTGACCGCCAAGGTTTTTTTTAAGAGGTCCAAAGAGTAGTTGTCACTTGGGGCAAGATAGGACTAAAGGAGAAATTTCCATCCAAACTGTGTCAGCCTCTTGTATTCTTACTTTCCCATCACCCCTCATATTTAATAAGTGGAGGAGGTATAAAAATCAGTGATTGTTATATCTAGTGTAGAACAATAACATTATAATAATAGTTATTATAAATTACAGCCATGTAGGTAGTTTTGCAGACAGTATATTTAGTTAGTATTTTATTTTTAGCGCGTATTCTTAAAAGAAAAAACATGCTTATGTGATCACTCAGTTGACAGACAAACTTTTTTGTTTTAAGAGATAATTAGAAAATTCTTTTTGGATTGGATAGCTCTTTTAATTTATTAATATTCCAGTAATAGGAATTTCCTGGTAGTTCACAGATTTTCCACTTGGTGGCTTCAAAGTCAGAATATTCCAAAGTTTGAAATGGTATTGTAGCTAAACTACTAGGGATATTTGAAAAATTCTTTTTGAATTAGATACCTGTTATCAAACTATGATTTTTCCACCAATTAGATTTTTGCAATAGCTCATAGATTTTCTGCCAGATTGCTTCACTTTCTGGAAATTCAAAATTTTAGTGGTATTGTAGCCATACTACTGAAGCTAGAGGCAGAGACATACCTGGGAGATATGGCGCCCATGGCAAAGTTTAAGGAAACGCTTTAGTTATGTAGAATATAATGGAAAATGCCACCTTTGCAATACTCTTGTTACACCACTGGCTAGAGGAGTGAAGTTTTTACGGAAGTGAAGGTCTAGTTGAGGATCTACATTCTAATGGTGTGGATTGCCCCCTCTTCATAGGAGGAGACAAACTAAAACCCTGAATATTTTAAAGAAAACCTGCTTCCACCTTCCTGCTTACCAAGGGTATTTTACTTGTGTTATCTTTATATGACTGATACTCTTGAAAATGAATATATGTATTGCCAGGTTTTGAAATCTTCTGTCAGGTTCAATTCTTAGATTGGAGACTAGTTTATTTTGATAATTTTTTCATTTAAAAAAATGGCTTTGCGATGAAATAGTTAAAGAACTCATGATAGCACAGTGTGCGCCCATGCATTATCTACTGCTCAAAGAAATTAGTACATAGATAACACAGCCCAACACACATTTTGGTGCCTGCTATTTTTTAACTGTTTCTAGGTAATTTTTGGGTGTAGAATCCAAAACAACTGTCAGATTTAGTCTATCAGATCTAGTTTTTGAGGTACGCTATATTGACCTCTTTTAGAAAAAAATCATCTTTTTTTTAACTCATGTACATTTCAGGTTATAAGTATTAGTATTTGCGACAAAGGCTCATTAAAAAACAAAGAATACAAAGTAAGGTATTTAATTCACAAAGTACCTAGATAAATATACATTCATGGCATGGCAATTTCTTTTATACGATTTTCTAGCATGGAGTTTAGTAGGACAGTCTCGCTGCAGACTCCAACAGTGGTCGGCCATCATGTGGGTATCCCATCTTCCTTGATATCGTTCTTCCATCGTCTTAATGTCCTGATGAAATCTTTCCCCCTGTTCTTCACTGTAATCACCTAGGTTTTGTGGGAATCGATCTAAGTGGTTGTGGAGGTAGTGAAGTTTTATGCTCATGTTACAACCGAGAATATTAAATTTAGAAAGCATATTTTCCACTAATTCTGTGTAATTCTCTGCTTTATGATTGCCAAGAAAATTTTGTACTACTTTAACAAATGAGCACCAAGCATTAGATTCAATCTTGTTCATTGCTGCGGTAAATTGTGGATCTTTTATAAGCTGTCTTATCTGAGGGCCATCTAATATGCCTGCTTTCAGTTTTTCCATGCTAATCCCAGGAAATTTACGTATTAAGTACCCAAAGCAAAGTCCATCTCGATTTAACGCCTTCACAAATTGCTTCATAAGTCCCAACTTGATATGCAAAGGTGGAAATATGATTTTCTCTCTTGCAACCAAAGGTTCGTTGATTAAGTTTTCTTTTCCTGGAACCATGACATTTCTTAGGGGCCAATTTTTGTTAACCCAGTGCTGATCCTTAGCTCTGCTGTCCCAAAGACAAAAAACAGGGATATTTTGTATATCCACTTTGCTGTCCAAGGAGGAAGTTTACCATTTTTAGATCGACACAAATCACCCACTGATGTTCTTCATACTTAATTTTTTTTCAGGACTAGTGATATTGTCTCGTATTCCTCTTTCAAGGTGGAAGAATGACCAATGGGTATTGCGCCATATCTGTTACGGTTGTTCAAAAGAACACATTTTAAACTACGTTTTGAGCTATCAATAAAAAGATGCCATTCGTCTGGTGTGTATTCTTATAAACCCATTGCTTCTAAGAGTCTTCTTATATCATTACAGAATACTAGGTTATTTTCCTGAGAGAAAAAGGGCAGCAGATCCTTTTCTCTTTTACGATAAAATGTAATATTAGTACCCGGATTAAGCAGATTCTTTTCTTTTAATCTGGAGGCAAGTAATTCTGAAGACTCCTTGGAGAGGTTCAGGTCTCTACTGAGATCGTTCAGTTCTTGTTGATTGAAACGTTGGGGCTTGTCTGAATCTGCTTCAAAATCACTATAGTGATCACGATAGCTATCGTTGTCTGATCGCACATATTCACCTTCATCAGACATTGATGGTTCGGTTTCGTCTTCCGAGAGTCTAGGCGTCTAGGCAGACTGCTGAATGATGGAATGGGGATTTCGTCGGAATGCGGTACCGGTCTCTTTGCTGAATTAAGATCAGGATATGTCCATTTGTGTCTATTGTTCCGATTAATGCCTTTGATATTTACGATACAAAAATAGCAGTCATCGTAATGGTTCCTCGGTTCCCTCCAAACCATTGGTACTCCAAACTTTAGGCACTTTCTCTTTCCAATTGTCCACTGTCGCAAATGTTCAACGCACGTTTTACACACCAAATGTGGAGCCCAAGCTTTATCCTGGTCTCCCAAGTGGACGCCAAAACAAGCAAGATAACACCGTTTCACAAAGTCAGAAATAGGTTTTCTGCTTTCTTTCAAAGTGTATTCGCCACATACGTAACAAAAAACGTCGGGGTGATTCACACAGCTACGTCTGCTTGTGGATGCCATGGTTAGTGGCTGGACTCCGACGAGAGCAGACGTGCTTTCACTTTTGCCCCCGCTGCTTCGCTCCTACCTGCTGTATCCCGTAGTATAGCTGCCTTTGGCTGACCATTAGTTTTTAAGAGTAGCTGTAGCGATAAGTACCCTTAGTTATTTATAGTTATTGTATTATTCTAATATTATTGTGTTCTTAGATTATTATTACTTCATTTTAATTACAAACTTTACGTAAATTTCCATAGTCTACCTTTATCATTTAAGTTTGCATCCTTAGCAGTGAATTTCCCAATAGTGCAGCCTCCTTAGCTCTAAGTGCTCCCTATTTAGTTTATTTTTAACGTATTTTACTTTATTCTTAGTCTACTTCCTTATTATATCTCTCATTGCCAAATTGAAATCGATACTTTCATATCGAAAGTAAATTCTTAAATAACTAAGCTTATTGAAGGCAAACTTATTATTATTATTATTTATTAATTTATTTACAACCTTCGCCGTATATCTAGTATACTCCTGTTTACTACCTTTCGTGATATAAAAATATATTTTTTTTTCTACTTGTTTCATTTCCTTCTTAATTTTATAAACCGTCTTTACTATATACTGTGTAATACCACGTTTGTTAGTGTATATGTGCTTAACCATTACTAACGCCTACTTTTAGAAAAAGTTATTGTGATTAATCTTAGTATATAATATATTCTTCTTCTCGTAGATGTAAATTTTAGTGTTAATTCAAAGCAAAGGTCTACTATTTGTGTAGTTTCAGCACTCTCCTTTCACTTCCTTTTAGCCTAGTTGACCTTGACTCATAGCGTGCACGTTGAAAAACCATAAGTTGTTTGTCTCCCGTCAAGTAAGACCCCTACTGCGTGGTTAGCCGAGCTTAGGACTCTTATCGCCGAATTCTTTCCCTTCTTTGTTTACTAAAAGTCAACGTTTATCTTGCCTCAGACCAAGTAACCTATTCCACTTTCGCACCATAGAACGACCCGATTTGCTTTTTTTTTATATAAAGAGTAACTTTTTTTTTCATATATATAAAGAGTAACTTTTTTAATATATAAAGAGTAACTTCCAATCCTAGCGCTTCTATTTCCTTTTTAGTCCTCAAGTACGCACATTAGGTAAATTCAATTAACTTAGTTAGGTATGGCTTCCCATAGGTCTTCTGTTGCTCTTTTCAAAAGCTCTGTTGAATGTGAGCTGCTCCAAGCACGCATCACAGAACTCGAGAGGATTGTGGCGGAGCTCCTCTCTAAGGTTAGGGAGTTGGATGCTGCTCCGAAGGGGGGTGAAGATGCGGGGACCTCCGAGTCGCCTTGCCGTACCAAGGTGGTACCTCGAGCTAGCTCGAGAGCGAAGGCTGGCTGGGTCGTCGAAGAGAGAGCCGTAGCCGACACTAACCCGGAAAGGGTGGCTTCATCTTCCGAGCCCGACGGGTGGAAGGTGGCTACCAAAGGTCGCGGGAGAGTAGGGCGGCCATGGCGGGGAGACGGGAAGGCGGAAGCTGACTCTATCCCCGTCAGAAACAGATTCGAAGCGCTATCGGAGGATGGTACGACGAATTCTGTGGCCGCATCCGCTCCCCCCGATTCGAGGGATGCCGCACCTAGGGGAGGTCGGGTTGGGAGGGGGGGAATCTTAGTGATAGGTAGCTCGAACGTCCGGCGTTTAGTGGCACCGTTGAGGGAAAGGGCCCGCCGGGAGGGAGATGAGCGGGTGTTCTCCTGGTGTATTCCAGGCGGAACAGTGCCACAGGTGACGAAGGCGGTTCGGGCGGCGGTAAGTGGCACGGGATGCTCCAAGCTGCGGATAGTGGCGCATGTAGGCACCAATGACGCTGAGGATCGGGGTTCTGAGGAGATATTGGATACCTTCGGGGATCTGTGCTCTGAGGTTCACCGACTCCGACGGGTCATGGGTATCGACATGCGCCTGACCGTATGCAGCATGGTCCCGCGGACCGACCGGGGTTCGACGGTTTGGAGCCGAGTGATCGGCTTGAATCGGAGACTCTGGAAGTTTTGCGAGAACATGGGAGTAGATTTCGTGGAACTCGGGCCGGTTCTCGAATCGTGTAGGGTGCCCCTGAACCGATCGGGAGTTCACTATACTGCCGTGGCAGCCCAGAAGGTAGGTGGTAGAATCTACGAGCATTGTAGAGCTTTTTTAGATTAGGGAGTAGGCCAGTGCGTAGGTCAATCTCGGGGTCATCAAATAACTGCGATAGTAGGTCAATACCTAGGTCGACGTTGGGACTCAATAAACTCTGCGCTAACAATAGCAATGATAACGCCTCTCTTAGAAGTCGCACCATCCATAACACAGAAAAAATTCAGAAGCGGCCCGAAAGCGACTCATTAACAATTTTAAATATAAACTGCCGTAGTATCAGGAATAAGACAGCAGAATTTCAGAATTTATTAGAGGAAACTGAGGCAGATATAGTGATAGGCACAGAGAGCTGGCTAACTTCGGATATACACGACCGAGAAATTTTCCCCTTAAGATATAATATTCACAGACGAGATAGGGTAAATAGGAACGGAGGTGGAGTTTTTATAGCGGTGAAGGACACGCTTATCAGTTCGCCAATTGAGTTTACGGAAAACAGAATAGAAAGCATTTGGTGTACAATCAGCAGGGGAGGTTTAGGAAACATCCATGTATGTGCATGCTATAGGCCGCCAGGTGCAGACGCAGAAGAAATTTATGAGCTAGAGGCCCAAATCAACTCAATACAGATGAAAAATAGCAAAAGTCTTACTATAGTAGGGGGAGACTTTAATCTACCCTCGATAAATTGGCGCAGTTGCAGCTTCACACCACCCGGTAGAAATCGTGAGTCATGCGAAGCACTAATAGACATCTTCAATAAACATTCCCTTATTCAGGTAGTCAGAGAACCCACGAGAGAGGACAATATATTAGACTTAATAGCACTTAATATCCCTGAACGTGTTTCTGAAGTAGTTATTGAAGAAGGAATCAGCGATCACCGAGTAGTCCGAGTTATCTTGAACATAGCATTCGTAAAGTATCGCAAGCCTAAGCGAAAAGTGTACATATTTAAAAATGCTAACTTTGCGGACTTTAAAGAGAAACTTATTAAAGATTACGCAACTTTCAGAAAATTAGCAAGCACGAAGAACGTTGAGGAAACTTGGAAAGCTTTCTTATCAGTAATTAGAACAGGTATAAATACGTACATACCAAGTAAATATATTACCGATAATGGAGAACCTAGGTGGTATAATCGGCAGGTTAGATGTGCTCTCAGGAGACAAAGAAAGCTTCACTCAAAACTTAAATGCGCCAAAAATAATATGTCACAGGAGGTAATAAATACAATTTCAAACAAGTACAGAAATTGTCGGACTTGGTCTAAAAAGATTATGCGCAAGGCATTAATGAACTTTAAGAAAAAGATTCTCTGTGAACATCTAAACGAAAATCCCAAAATCTTTTGGTCTTATGTTAGAGAAGTTCAAGATCGACGCCCAACCGTAGCACCATTAAGAAACGACAAAGGAGAGGTAGTTTACGATAGCATTGATAAAGGAAACTTGTTAAACTCATTTTTTCAAAGCGTATTTACGACCGAAGTGGAGAAAAGGAAGGACGATCCACCCGAACCAAGCGAAGAGAAGATGAACGATATACTTATATCAGCAAAAGGTATAGCAGAACAGCTCAAAATCATAAATGCAAATAAATCCCCGGGACCGGAAGAGATACCAGCTAGAGTATTAAAGGAATTAGCGTTAGAAATAGCACCTTATCTCGAAACAGTTTTCAGTAAGTCACTTAGTCATGGCGTTATACCTAAGGAATGGAAATTAGCGTTTATAACTCCGCTACATAAAGGCGGAAAAAAAGACGACCGAGAAAACTACAGGCCGATTTCGCTAACCTCAATATCTTGCAAGATTCTAGAGCACATCATCGTTAGTTCTGTGATGGACTTCTTAGATAGCCAGGACTTGCTCAGTAAATATCAGCACGGTTTTAGGAAGGCAAGATCTTGTGAAACACAGCTCGCTCTGTTTGCACATGATATACTACGATCCGGTGATCGAAAGACCCAGCTAGACGCGGTTTTTCTTGACTTCAGGAAGGCATTCGATAAAGTCCCTCATATTAAGTTATTGAAAAAATTACAAGCCTGTGGAATAAATCGAAAGATAATCGAGTGGATCAGGGACTTTCTCAATGATCGGGAACAAATGGTAGTCATTGATGGATTTAAATCAGATTCGGTCAGCGTGTCCTCCGGCGTTCCACAGGGAAGTGTCATCGGTCCCCTATTATTCCTTATATACATAAATGACTTAGATAATGTTATTACAAGTAAAATCAAGTTATTCGCGGATGATACGGTAGTTTACAGAGAGATTAACAGTCCTGCTGATCAAGCATTACTTTCTAACGATCTACACGCAATTCTCGAGTGGTGTAAAGAGTGGCAATTAGAGCTGAACTTAGGTAAGTGTTCCGTCATGAGATTCTGGAGAAACAAAGAAATTGAGGCGATGAATTACAGTATAGAAGGCGTACATCTAAAATTATCCGAATCCGTCAAATACTTAGGTGTCATTTTAACAAGTAACCTCTCGTGGGACACACACATACGAAATATATCCGGGAAAGCTAAGCAAAAACTAGGATTCATCAAACGGATAGTAGGTAAAAGCGAAGAAAAAGTCAAAGAGACATGTTACTTTTCTTTAGTTAGACCGCTGCTAGAGTATGCGTCGAGCATATGGGATCCGTACGAGAAAGGTTTAATTGCCGAGTTAGAGAAAGTGCAGCGAAAAGCTGCTAGATTCGTCAAAAATTGTTATGATAGAAATATAAGCGTTACAGGCTTGATACAGGACTTAGGATGGGAATCACTAGCTGAGCGTCGATCACGTGCTAGGTTAAAACTTCTTGAAAGATTTAGAACGAGTACTTTCTCCAGCGACGTCAAAGAAATAATAAGAACTCCCACCTATATCGGTAGAATGGACCATCCTCGTAAAATAAGAGAGATAGCCTGTAGGACAGAGAGATACAAAGGCTCATTTTTCCCTAGAACGATAGTTGAGCAGAATAAAACTTGCGATCAAAAGTAACCTCGCGTAGGGGCGTAAACCAAGGCCTAATTTTGGAGTTTTCCCCTTGGTGTTAATACACCCCCTGCCACACACCCTTGCGGTGGCTTGCAGGGTAAACTGTAGATGTAGATGTAGATGTAGATGGTTTTAATTAACTGTTTTATGACTAAAGAACGCCGAAAACAAAAACAAGCTGAAAGCACAACTGCAACTACGTAAACACAATCGTAAACTGAACCGGGTACGGCAGTGCTAGACACGAGGTAATATGGGCGGATGAGTTCGTGGTGGAGGAGTGGGGGTTAGGCAGGTATAAAAGGTCGAAGTTTTACGGTCATCGGAAATGCCAAGTAACTCTAATTGCCTAATTATATTATCTAGTATTAGGTGCCACGTTTCCTGTAATGATACCATTATTTCATTATTTGTGCCTGTTATTAAAACGAAAATCAATTAGCCTGTATCTGAAAAACTAGAGCTGCTACGAAAAAAAGCCAGGTATTTTTGGAATCAGCACATCAAATATATCCAAAATCAGTTCTCAGTTTTCCGGCACCAAGAAAAAAATTTAATTTTGTTGGCTTGCGTAATAGGTGGGTCCCAGATAAACTATCAAAGCCTAGGTGGGTCGTGCTGTTAAAAAGGTTAGACGCTGTTCTAGAAGATCATGATTTAAAATTTTTTTTAATACCAGGCTGCATTGAAAGTAGCAAATACTTCAGCAGGCCGAGTAACTTGAGAGTTGAAATTGTGATTTTTTTCAGTAAGGTGGCGGCATTGAAAAGTCAATTTCCTGGTGTGTATTTGTATCTTCCAGATGCAGCCATATTTCCATTTTGTAATGAAGTATTATTAACTAAGTACGATACGATATACGATCAGTCCACTGAAAATGGTGCAGCAACACGGTGTTGACAATCTAGCGAATTTGTGGCTAGATCTGGTGACTTTAGGCTCGATCTACTATAGTGACCATTTGCAAAACTAGCTACTTGATTTAACAATCTAACTAATTCTAGCTATTAGCTTAAATTACCGCATCTGCGTTCACACTAAACATAAAAAGAAAAGATATTTGACTGTTTTAAGCATCACTTTGTGAGAATCCACAATGAAAATTTTAAGAAAAAATTAGAAAACAAATTTATTAAAAATCTTTGTACAATGCACGACGAATAATAAAAACCTAGGTTTTGTCTCACCTAGTCATCATTAGGTAATGATCGTAGTCGAAACCTAGGAAATCATTTTTATTTTTCGTAGTGGAAAATGTACGAAATATTTTTCAATAAAGTTCTTTCTTTTTCTCGATGAGTGAATTCCACAGGGTTGAGCCTGACCTCATTCTTGATACTTTTTCAATAAATTTATTTCTATAAATATTTTCTTATAAATTACAAAAAGAAAATTGATGAACGAAAATGTACATAGATAAGCAGAATATTCTTTTCGTTTGTCTCTTACATTATATTTTACCATGGGCTTCGCTCCTGGTGCCTACAGCGCCCAACCCCGAAAATAAGACTTCTGTGAGTGGACCCAAAATTTATGTATTTTGTGAGTACCATAATTAGAGTCTTATGTGCAAAATTTGAAGTCGATAGGATTAAAAATGGCTGAGATAGATAGATATACGTCTTTATTAGGGCGCGATTGAGAGAGCAATACAGAGATAACGACCAAAAGACAATAATCATTTTAGTTGTTCGATGGTTTTCTTTTTGTAATTTCAGGAATTCAATATAGCACCAGAACAATGGATACCATTTACGCGAATGGTGGTATTGTTGGCCTTAAAACAAAGGAAAAGAGAGCTCTTGTTCAAAATAAAGCGGGAAAGACGGTTTTCATTGGAAAGCACGAACAACTTACTCTTATCATAGACAGTGGCGGCTCGTGTATAGGCACTGCGGAACTGCAGCACCCCCTATTTCCACTTGATATTATCGATAACATTTAATATAATGAGTCCTTTTTTCTTTAATTCTTTCTTTATTTTTGTAGTACAATATATATTCCTTAAGCTTAATGTCAGTACTTCAGTAGCCATCCCCCAGTTTATGAAAAAGATACAAAAATCTTTGTATGGAACTGTACGCTTCACAGTGCCAGCGACGTGGTGTTTGACTGTTGTGCGCATGCGCACATAGGAGGGGGGTGGGGAGGAAGGCGGGACTGCCAGGTAGAGAGAGCACTGTTGCTCTCGAAGTGCCGGCTCTGGCGTGATGGTGGAAGGAAGTTTCTTTACTCAGCGTGTGTTGTTCTTAAAAACCATGTACCATATTCTTGAATGTGATAAAGTGTAGAATTATATTATTATTCTGCTTCCAGCTATTCTATTTGATTCATTTTTATTCGGTTCTTTTATGGATTTCATTTTTAAATGAATAGATCAAGCTTGAACTGTAACAATTTAAGTTAAAGTAAGTAAAAAATGTTTGGTTTTTTTTGTTAAGATTTTATCAAGTTCCTGAATAAATTTTCTTTTTATACATGTTTTTTTCCTTTTACACAATTTTAAAACAAAGGCTAAAAATTTTCTGGAGCAGCACCCCCACTAATTTTAGCTACGAGCCGCCACTGATCATAGACTCCATGTCGACTATATTTCTATAGCTAAAATTTACTGGAATAACACTGATCTAACATCAACTTCGGAAAAGATTTTGGTCGTAAGATAACTTGCATATTTTCTAAGTCCAAAATTTTTATTTTTAACGCACGTTTCGCGAGTGCACACTTAAATATTTTGTAGGATAATTCTTACAATACCAGTGACTGTTGCGTCCACTGAAAGGTCTTTTTCAAACTTAAAACAAAAACTTATTTACGATCGACAATTTCACAAGAAAGGCTGAACAAAAGGAAGTTGATAAGATTGACAAGTCAAGAATAAGTGATAGATAAGCTCGTATGAAAGCTAGAAAAGTAAATTTAAAAAATGTTATTAAAAATATTTTTATAATTGTAAAAATTTCAACTCCGTAGCGGTTTTCGTTTTTCCTTTATGTAAAAATAATAAATTAAAACAGTCCCCAAACTTTGCAATTTTAAGAATTTTATATTTAATTCCATTATGGGGTACTAATTCTACACGTTTCTGCCAAATTTTAAAGTTGTAGCACTTCTAGAAGTGAAATAATATTTTTCTAATTGTTTAAATTTTAAACATTTTTAACGGCCGCCCTAATATATTTATGGAGAGATACAAATGTTTATTTGTGCAAATGTACTACTCTGTAAATAACTTGAAAATTTTAGCTTCCTAGCTCATCTCGTAGTACCTCAAGTTTATCTATTTGTTTAAACTTTAAGAATTTTTAACGGCAACACATTTAAATATCAAAATTTCTATAATCTCCATTTCGTTTTTTTACAAATCCTTCCTCGAAAAAAAATTTCAGCTCCGTAGTACATTCGGAAATACATAAAACTTCGTATCTCCAGCTCCAGTGCCTAAACAGTAGCATCCTCCTATATGTTCTTCTTCCTCCTGCTCCTCTGTAAGGAACGAATATATAATGATATAATTTTTCTGCGTGTGGGGCAGGAGGCCTTGTGGTAGTCGCCTCACGGATCCTAGAGACGACCCTGTAACCAAGTGTCATGAAAATCGGTCTTTGGTTCAAAAGTCAATAGAGGTGACAGACAGACGGACGGGCAGAGAGACAGACACCACGAACTATAAGTCTATTTCCATTCTGGAAAGTAGACTAAAAATGTTTAACCTGGCGTTTTATGGGCATTAAAAAATTAGAATATGATTATAATGACATAGAAAATCCTTAAATATGTACTCATCCAACATTCTTCAAAATTTGTTGACTTTGGAAGATCTAACACAGATACTGGGCTGCAAACTTCTTATAAACGTCCCAGGTTTGACTCCAGCTTCGAATCTCTATTTGCCATAGGAGATACTCGGGAATATTGGCAAACCATTTTGTACTATCTTAAAATATGTTAAAATCAATCAATGAACTCGTGACTTCGAGATTAGTATGTGTAAATGAATGAAGTTCAATTTTCTTGTTGAGAAAATTTAAATCCGTATCCGAACAGCGCGAGTGATGCTCTTCACCGCATGTCGCGTATATAACAAAATGTTACTAAAAACAAGGCTCGCGTATATAAAACCCGTGTAAATGGGGGAGATTTTTGGATCGCGGGCCCACGGTCTGACAGGCCTGATTTATACTAAAATGACGCAAAATGGTAGCGGGGAAGATTGCCCGTTAAATGCTCGCTGCGAACGGAACCATACCCGTCTCAATTGGGAAAACCCAATTATTAAAATTTCATGACCGGCGAGATTGGGCCCACAGTCCTATTAAGCGGTTTCGATGCGACGGTAGTTTTTCATTAAGGAATTCGGAAGTTTAACGAAATTTCTGTCGTTTGGGAAACGGCGACTGCAGAGGGCGTCTCTCTCTCCAGAGAGGGACTTGCGGAAGTTGCTATCGTCGGCTCCTTTGAAGATCTTCAACCCTTCCACAGCTATCGATGATAATATTTCATTTATCATCGAACGAATGTTTGCGGGGTGGTGCGTTACCGGGCAAACAGTTTCGAAACGAAACAGGAAGCGGGTTGAGAAGGAAACGAGACCATTCGATTGTCCCGAAGAATGGCGTCATATCCCACGAATTCAGGAAAGGCAAATTGTTTTGGCCGATTCCGCTTAATTTCAAAATCCGAGTTAAAAATAAAAATCATGAAGATTAAACATTCGACGAAAATAATGAATTTTACCAAAAACCATTACGAGATCATATTTTTCAATCGCACGTAGCGTAGGTGTCATCGTTATCCTCCAAGCTTAGGCACTGCAACATTCTTATGGACGTTAACATTTATTAAGTTACTGCAGCAAAACCAGCCCAAAAGGTTGGATGTTTTTATGTGGCGTGGGAGGGATTCGTTCCATACAATCACGATTAGTGTGTTTACTACCCCGATCCATGCATTCAATAAATTCCTTTGGAATACGAGCTGCAAAGTTAACATTCGGTCCATAATAACGATTAAGTGTCGTTACTCTTAGCCACAGTATCAGAACAAAGAATAAAAATCTATCTCTGTAAAGGTTGTGGATTCACGATTTTATGCGACTCCGGCAACCAAAGAATAATCTATATCAGGGCTAATTTTTTTAGTCGATGCTAGCGCCGTAACTGGGGTATGACGAAGGTGGCCGTTTGTAAAAGGGGCCAAACGTTCCCGCAAAAAATGGCAAAAGTTTATTTTCCAATAAATAAGTGCCAGTTTAGTATTGAAATGCTGACGTTAATGAAAATTATTATTCTGTAATAAAGCGTAGGAAAATTAATATTCGACATAACCAAGGTGTCTCCTAAAATTTTTCCATGGACGCCATATCATCCAGATTTGTCTCCGGTCAATGATACCGGCTCTTTTATTATACTAAACATTTGAACTATAGGAAAATGATAAAAGACACTTTTAAAATAAGATAAAGTGCTTTTGAGATTTCGTCGCGGTTTAAAACCATTAAAGTATGCAAAAGACTAAAGGATGCTACTTTCAGTTAATGTTGTACCTATATATTCCCAATCCTCCCCTTATAATAAAAGGCTATGCTGGTACGTTGGTTGGTCCATGTCACGCTCTTAAAACGCGAATAACTAGATATAATATGCAGATATAAAGTTAAAATTTGGTAGAGATATTCTATTCAGATATAAAAATGTTGTGGCGTAGGAAAATTTGCGAAAAACATCCAGGGTTTGATTCCAGGGGATGATTTGCATTCCCCATAAGATTACACATAAAAATCAGCCTTTTGACGTGCAGGCTTTTCTTCTTTTGGAAATTAAAATTAGAAAACATTAACCTACGACCTTTTAATCTGAACCATTTTAAAGGAAATGTTATAAGTTTTCTTACTTTGTTCATCTTTTTTCGCCTACAATTCGAAATCTCTCATGTTAAAAGTTTAATTCACATATTTTGGAGAAATCTTGCCATTTTAACGGGATATTGCCTTGCTTACCAATTACATTGTTAAACCTCAAAATCCTATTGTCATTTCAATCCTTGGATTGATGCGTGCTTTGAAGGCTTTCATTACGAGAAGGAGAGAAAGACGAACGGAGAGGGAAAATATTTTAATAGCAATCAATGTAAACAACATTCGCTGGCTATTTACGAGAAGGAATTCTTAAAAGCTGAAATACTACAAAAATAGAAATAGTAATAATGAACTATGTTCAATATTAATGAAATATAAACGGGATGATAATCTGAAGAATGTGCTGGACATTTTAATAAACAAACCGAGTATGTAAAAAGTTTATAGATTGAAGGATTTATTGATAGGTTACAGGAGTTGGGTAGAATAATGGAGGACGACTTGGGAAATAGAGAGAGGAAAAGGGAACCAAAGAATCACGAAAATAATAATAAAAGGCTATGTTGTCCGTCCGTTGGTCTGATTGTGGGTGTCAAGCTATTAAAACGTGAATGACTCGATCAAGGATGTAGATAGAATATTGAAATTTTGCAGAAATTTATATAATGAGCTAGTCAGAATTTGTTTATTTAGGGTTGGCATGGTAATTTAAGAGATAAATGTCCGTTCGTGGCGCTCTTTCTCTGAATGAAATTTATAAATTTTAATTTAATGAAACGATATTTTATGTGGACTGAAAATAAAAATATATATCATTCACATTATAATATGTTCAAGAGGGTTAAAATAATTTTGGGCAGCTAAAGTTGTCTAGCGAAATGTTTAACAAATAAATATCCTTTTTGTATGTAAGATTTGTATCTACGTATATCACACTGAGATAGCTACATTTTTGAGGGGAGAATGTGAGGGAGAAATGGAATAGAATGGGAGGGAGGATGAGAAGAAGAGTGAATGAAGAATAGGAGGGAGAGAGAAATGGATAATGGTAATAAGAGAGGGAAAATACGACGAAGTGGGAGAATAGGAGAGAGAGAATTGGGGGAGAGGGAGGGAAGAGAATGGGAGGGAGGCAGAGGGAAAGGGAGGAAGAATGGGAAGTACCTTAATTTTAATACATAAACTGCACATACCCGTCATGTTTGACGGGCAATTGCGCTAGTCTAAAATCTAGAAAAGCCGACTTGTCCCTCTGTGGCTCCCTCTGTCACGCTATAAAAATGCGAATAACTTTATAAAAGATGGAGATATTTTTTTTAATTTGGCATATTTTAAGATGTTGAAAAAAATCTCGAAATATGTTCTTGGTTCGACTCCAAGGAAGACATATCCATTTCCCATAAAATAACACGTAAAATCGACTTTTCGAGTGCAGGTTTTTATTCTTTTTGAGATCTAAGTTAGAAAAAATTAATCTATAATCTTCGGATTTGAGCCATTTTAAATTATGAAGTTTCTTATTCTGTCAATCTTTTTCCGCCTACAGCTTGAAATTCCTCATGTTAAACCAGGAGAGTCGAGAGCTAACGTGGGCCCCGGTGCAAAGTGCATTACGGGCACCCTTGTGAGTGTATATGTGTTTGTGTGTGTCCGCATGTAGATATGAGGGTTAAAAAGCAATGTCATTTCTGGAAAAAATTGAAAATATTAATTGAAAAGATAACGTTAATCTTAAATAGCCAAAACAATTTAATGAATATAACATAAAAAATGAAACAAATATAACGAGTACACGAGTAAATACGGTATTTGACCTATGAGTAACTACCTGAAACGCCCGGCTTCGCTCGGGAAAGATTACTTTTAAGTAGCAAACTATTTTTATTGTGTAATGTATTGTAAAGTTTTACCATTAATGTAATTACGCATTAATGTCTTACTTAATATTTACATGGATAGATCACCGAAGCCTTTAAAGCAGCAATAAACTTATGCAGATTATGTCAATACTATTAGCCAAAACGTAAACAATAAACAATATCTTGGTTACCGAACAAATGTAAGTAGATGTATCGATTTATGTTGCGATAAATCTTTCAATGTTAATGGTAAAAGATAACAATGTTCTAATATTCCTTAAAAATCATTTGATTCACTTTAAAAGTATTCATAGACTATATTTAATCCATTTGTACCCTTTATCTTGGCGTTGGCTATTCTTCTTTCATGGCGCGCCACGGCGTGGATTTTCCTTGCATTAACGTGGCTATCTCCCTTTGAAGAGGACAAGAATTAAGAAATTTAGCTTTGTTGCCGCCTGGAAAATACTCATCTAAATCGATAAATGTTGCGCTTAAAGAAAAGTTTCGAGCGATTTAGCATGTACTGCGCAAAAAATGAGCAAAATTAAAATATTCAGTCCTTAGTGCGTAAAATAAGCCATTTCTCGTGATCGTAAGTTAATATTTGGGTATTTTTATATCCACATCAGTGAAGGGTTGCATGGCATTTTGGGACTTCTCCACACCATTTCCCATGCATTCTTATAGAAATAGTATTTTGTTGACCACATGGGGTATAAGAGACCCCACGATCTGCAAACCGAGACCAAGTTCTTCCTTTGGTCCATAGGATGGTCCATGAAACTTTTGAATTCGATAGCTTCAATGATGTAAAAACGTACAAAGAACATACACACTCTAAAATATTTATAAGATTGTGCATAAAATATTGTTGCTTAAGTAAATATAACTAAGATATACATAAATAGCTAGCGATTATTTACCTTTATTGTTAATAATCCCAATTAAACGTCTTGAAAATATAAGTCCATACAATTTATGCTGGTTGCACTAAAATATTGAATACGTACATAGTACATATTTATACCGTATAAATGACTGTGATAAATGGATGTTAACACCAGGAATACTAAGAAACCACTGAGATACCTATTTCCTACCGCTCTAATTTTTGTTAACCTATTTCCCCGCACTTCCACTTTGTCAACAATGCAAGTATACAGCATACCGGTATACTCGGCCGGGCCCCTTGAAGAATTACGGTCCCTGGTACTGTAGACCTCCCTGCACCCCCCCTCTCGTCGGGCCTGTGTCAAACGTTTCATTCACTTATTTTGAGGAAATCTTGCCTTGCCAACCCATTACATTGTTAAACCTCGAAATCCTATTGTTATTTCAATCCTTATAGGTGTAAGCATGCTTTGAATGCTTTTAATGCTAGAGAGAGAGGAAGAAGGAGAGGGAAATGATTTTCATAGCAGCGAATGTAAACAACGTTCGTTGCTTTATTTACGAGAAGGAATATATTTAAATGTAGAACATTAATCATTTTTATACAAAAATTACTTAGAAAAATGGTAGGAGTTCAAGGATTGAAACTACGAACCCCCAAACGAACGAAAGTTTGTTTTCCTGCCGTCGATTTTTGAATACGCGTCCATCAACAGATCAGTTTTTAACGCGAGAATTTTACGCACTCTTAGTGATTCGCATTGTTGCCGGTTTCGCGTAATTGGGTACCATTGATTTGGATAATAGCTTCGCGTCGTATCTATTCACGAAATTTCATTTGAAAACTTTTCCGTAGAATTTCAACGGGCATCTCCCTAGTTATAAATATCTGGAAAGAAAAAGTAAGACCGGAGCCCTATGGTTAATTACAACTAATGAAAAATGGAGAAACCTCCGTATAACCTTAAAAATAATAATAAGGAAGTGCTCACACGCCGGTTTACTCCACGCCAGGGGTCGAACACTCACGCAATCTCACTCTCCGGCGTGTATTTCCTTTTTATTATTTTTATGGTTATAAGTAGGTTTCTCCATTTTTCATTAGTTATAAATATCTTATTATTAATTTCCTCGAGTCTGTTTGGAAAGTTCAAATTACTGGTAATATCTTAGTATAGAAGAGCATGTAAACATAATGTAGTATAATCTCATTTGATAATTTTCATACACGAATTGCTTGAATACTGCTTTCTGGAGCACAGTGGGCATAGTCGACATGGAAAATCGCGGGACCCGGTGTAAAATGTGTGCGCGGGGACTCTTACGGTTAAAAATGTTTTAATAGTAAATTTTAATGAACAGAGCAACATTTTCTCTCATTACGAGAGCGTTTGATATTTTTCTCAATTAAAAAAACGTAATTCACACGTACATTAAATACATTTAGGTAACGCGAGGCCTCTGGAAGCGTGGGACCCGGTCCAGTTGCACCGCTATTAAGTAGGTCCTGACAGCGCGATCACGTTCTGCAGATGTAAAACGCTTAAATCCACACCACAAATAGGAATTTGTTATAGTTCTTAATGAGCTGAGCAATAAGACAAACGATTTTAAATTTCCAGTCATTTTCATTAACTTAATTAATTTTTTTAGGAGAAAGTTCTCTGGGCATTCTTCGTTGCGTTGACCCCGTTTACATCGCCTTTTCTTCTTCTTCTTGATTGTATATCTCTTGATTATCAAGTAGATCGTTTTATTCATGACGCTATGATAGTTTGTGATGTTTTGACGATTGTATGTTTTAGTTTAAAACGGTTATTTTACGATTATATGCATCAATTACTTATCTTAATGTAATGTCATTTTTTTAATTGTTAAAGTGTTTTCAGTTTAATTATGTATGTATATATAAGCCATGTGCACGTCTCGTAGACAGAATAAATCGACCCACATGATATCTTTACAACTCATTACCATAATTAGGTAATTGGATGTTTTTCCTGGTAGATGAGAGCGTCTTGATACAAAGTGTATTTTTTAATGCCCATTAAAAAGTTCTTTCAAATTAGGAAAAGTTTATAAACAATCTAATTATATACGAAAAAACAATTTCGCTCATTACGGTAAGTTGAGTTGAAATCTAATTGTTTTCATTACATAGTTACAAAATAATTATTCTCCTGTTTTCCAAATACCGCGTTTAAATCTACGAATGCAAAATGCATCTCGGATTCGTCATCACCGAACCAAATTCGTAGAAGTCTCGTGGAATCGTTTTCCAGTGTTTTAGACCATACTGCAGTTTTATGTGACGATTCTTTCGTTATCAATTTAAAAAGCGTTCCTTGGAAAATTTTTTGCTGTTCATCTTTCTGTCAGAGAGAGATTTACACGGCCTTAATCGAGAACTGTGTGACGGTCATAGATAGTAACTCTCGTTATGATGAAATTGTTATCAAAACCTCCCGCTTTATTCACTCGCCTTTCCTCTATATGACGTTATCAATTTAAGGGTGAATTTTTTTCTCTCGCTGCACGGGCCGCATTATTCTTACCGAGGTGACAATGTATTCATTACCATATTCTCTCGTATTGAAGGATCCCTTGTGGGATTCAAGCATCGGGATAATATCGGAACGGAAAGTTTTCGGGCCGTTTCAACCGTTCGTTGAGGTTCTGCTACATGGCGAGCAAGCATTGTGTCCGCTTAGAGAGAGGACGCAGCAGTCGACAGCGACCCCGTCGGTCCCTTTGCGTTTGTGAGGACTCGCCAAATTCTCGGAAGTTTTGAGCTATCTCCCGTTTGGGTCGTTTCGCCCCTTCGAAGCCCTCTGTTACCCTCTGCTTGACCCTTATCACCACCCTCTCACTCCACACCCTTCCGGAGTCTCTCTCTCATCCTCCTGCCATCTCCTCCCTATCTCTCACTTCCGTTTAGAAGCTCGGCCATCTTGACTCCATCCCCGCTATGGCAGTGCATCTTTGTCAGTGGAACGGCTCATTAAACCGAGTGATATTGGTTCTCTGCGTTGCGGTGAGGATACTGGGGAGGATTCCACGACTCGGGGTTGCTCCGATTTTTCCGTTGAGATCCTCTTGCTTTCAGGAATGGCGAAAAAAGTGAGTTATCATTGTTGCTCTTCCTCGTACTACCTGCCTACTATATACACACTAGGTTAGAAAAGGTGCCCTTTTATCCGTTCCAGTTTTAATGAACATCGCTTTCACTCTCTCTCGCTTTCACTCGCTCTCTCTCTCTCTCTCACTGTACATACTCCTTTCTATTTAATGTTGCAGTTTTGTATTATCATTTGTACACTATCTAGGGTTTTCGCAGGTTTTTTACACCCCCCCTTCTTAGTAGGTGTTTTCCTGCGTGGGTTTTACTAGGGAGGACATGTCTGTTTTTACCTAGGTTTTCCCCACAAACACAAATCTATATTAAATTTTATCATTTTAGTTTCTATGATTTAGGTACATAATGTTTATATAATGTTTTTGTTATACCTTATTTTATTCTTTTTCTTGTATTTATTATATTGACGAATGGTTAAATGTAAGAAAGGACCTTCTGGTCTAAATTTCGCCCGAATAAAGACGATTATCTATCTGTCTATCTATCTATCTATCTATCTATCTATCTATCTCTTAGCCTTTAACTCAGGGATCTGCAACCTACGGCCCGCGGGCCACACCCGGCCCCCGAGAGCTCTTTATGCGGCCTGCGAGGCTTTGATAAAAAAAGTGATCAGAAAGTTTTATCATAGTTTCATATTTTTAGTAAGCCTTTGCTCTCAAACTCTTTTCTGGTGAACTTTTAACGCTAGCAAATTCTTTAGACTTGATTTTCACTAATATGAAACGACAGAATCTCTAGGTAACTTCTGATGCAAGCACTCATCCGGTCCTCCAAAGATCTCTTTACTCCCAATGCGGTCCTCCGAAGCATTGAAAACTACAAATGTGGCCCGTCATGCAGAAAAAGTTACCTACCCCTGCCTTAACCCGAAGTATGAATGTGAACATTAATATTAGAAGAATGGGTCCCTGAGGACATGTAATAAAGTAGTGCTGTTTAAACATGAATATTTTGCCATCAAAACTAACTGCTATGAAGATATTGAACAGAAGGGGATTGTATGTTAACAGCGTTACCAATACGACATAATAAATATCGTTTTGGTCTCCGATATCTATACTTTGGTTTAAGAGTTAACTCGTCAAGAAAATTAAATGGATATATATCTTTGAACCACTAGGGAGCTAAGGTTTCGCCTTGGTATATAAGTGGTTTCCTTGTTTACCTTACGGTTCTAGTGTCTCGGGTTTGAATCCTACCCTGAACATGATCGCTTGTGATCCTCTTTGTTATTAATGATATGCTCGTTGTAGAAGTACCTTTCATGTAACTAAATCGTTATTGGAAAAAATTGCATTTTCTTAATTTTAAAATGCTTTCAAAAGTGCCTCTTTGCGCGCAATCATTCCTGATTTATTTGCTTTTAAATGTATGTAATTGGTTTTGCAGTCTGATTTTATGGTTATATTTTCTGAATTTAATAATTTGGACGCATTCAATTTTTCTCTCAAAAATATGACGAAACCTAATTTTTCGCTCTCATTAAATGCCGATTTAGAGGCCGAGGGAAAGGCCTGGGAGTTATTTTCGCATTCTACGTATTTTTTCAATGACCGTTTACCCACGCACCCCATCTCTTCTTTTTCTTTCTAGAACAGTCGTGTATCCGGTTCCATTTAGATAAAAAACGAGCCGTATAGACTTAGATATGCCACGTAGACTTTCATCGTGAAAGCGTTCCACAAACTTGGGTACACATACGTGGTGAAACAGAAATTTTTAGATATGAAATTCCCTTTTTTATGCAATATTCCAGTTGTCCAGCGCGGAATTAATGGGAAGGTGTCCAAGAATCGGAATTGGAAGGGAAGAGTTGAGGCTTACCTCCGGATCAATAGTAAAAATAAAATTTTCTGGCGAAGAGCAAGCTACTTTCGAGGAATTTTTCCTTGGTTGATGTTTGAAACGAATGTACTTTTTCCTATAATGAATCAATGGAATGGCCACGATTTTAAAATCAATTCCACCGTGCAGCCTAATCCGGCTTAATTCTGTTGGCAAATTTTTGGGTGGAATGTAATTGAAAACTCATTTTGAAAATGCCACTTTCATCCTTGGTTTCAATCGGGATATTCTTAAGGTAATTTCCTAGTCAGAGATACATATGGAATTTTTTAATCGCAGCTGCCACTTGCACGACGAAAAACCATTCAGTGAACGAGTAATTTATTTAATTATTAGCAATCGGAATCGAGAGAACCCATAAAAGTCTTTGTTGTAACTATAATATTTCTCCGCTATACCTCGTCAATGAATCGAGGAATATGTTTCGTTTCTACGCCGCGTAACTTTGCGTTATGTCGTTTGTGAAGAGCCAAGTCCATTTATTCAGATTGTGGTAAAGTTGATTCACATTCATTCACATTGACGCTACAGACCAAGTCGCCCTAAAGGCCATCCTTTTTACTTTCTCATATACGTAGTATATTGAGAAAGTGTTGTAATCGTGAAAAAATTCGACTTCGAGATTTTGATGGCAATACACGTTTTAGGTGTCCCTTAATCCATAAAAGTGGTTTTCGCCATTCCATCTGTCAGTTTGTCTGTTGGTCGGTCTGTTCCCGGTTCTAGGGCCCAAACGCGTATATAAATCGAATGACATCTCGTATTTATACAATATATCATATTTTGCAGACCCTTTTTTGATAAAAGTGATATTGCACAAAAATAAAAAGTAGTTTATTTTTAGCGATTTTTAGAAACATTTGATTTACTCAAAAATGGCTCCAGATAATTTGATTAAAATCAATCCAATTGTAGACCCTAATGTCACAAATTATACTGCGTAAGCCATATGCCTCAAAAATCACTATATGGGGTCCAGTAACATTACAATGTTCGCTAAGCTACCTTACCTAAGCCCTATGACGTCACGCTTCCTCCGCGACCCACTCAAAATCTTACGGTTAAACCAAATCGAATAATATCTCATATTTGTGGTTAACATCATTCATATTAGACGCTTTGAAGAGATGAACGATATTGCGCGACAATTAAGGATACTTTATTCTTCGATTCGATTTACTCAAAAATGGCCATAAGGATTTTGATTAAAATCCATCCAATTGTACAACCTGATGTCACAAATACTAATAACTAAGTCATATGTCCCAAAGAAATTACCAAATATCGTCCAGTGGCATTAAAATATACGCTAAACTACGGCAGTAGGGAAAACTGCTAGAAGAGTGTTTAAGACAAATCCTGATCAAAAAGTGAATGTCATCAAGCCATGGAGTGAATTGCCAAGCACAGAGTGAATTTCGGGGCAAAGAGTGTAGTGAGACCAAACGTATATACGTATATGAGAATGTTTGTGCAATGTATATTGCGCAGTTTATTTTATAGAAGATTTCTTAAGAGATCCGCGGTATTGCTCAGATGGTTGCTAGCTTATCGTGCAACTACCTTTTACAGTGGGAAGTACGTTTCACACAGACGCACACAGAAGGGAGGAGGGAAACCCAATGCCGGTATAGCCAAATCGTCCCTTCCGAAGGGCGGAGCGATCCCAGGTTGAATAACTCGAGGGGGGTAGAGAAGGAGGAGAATATGTGGAAGATGGGAAGGAGAATGTGTGGGAGAGACGGAGGAGAATGGGAGGGAGAGAGGGATGAGAATGTGAAGGAGACAGGGATAAGAATGTGTGTGTGTGAGAGAGAAAGGGGGGTAAGAATGTGTGAGAGAGAGGGAGGAGAATGTGAGGGAGAGAAGGATAAGAATGTGAGAAAGAGAGGAATGAGAATGTGAGGGAAAGAGGGGTAAGAATGGGAGGGAGAAAGAGAGAGATAGATAGATAGATAATCGTCTTTAGAGAGGGAGAGGGAGAATGGGAAGTATCTTAATTTTAGTGAAATACTTTATGTATGTATAACCTTCGTTTTTGATGGGTAGTCACTCAGGTATGATTATAATACATATAATAATAACAATAGAGTAATAATTATTATATATAATTGTAATTTTGCCACGAAATTTATATATAATGAAGTGAACTGAAGAACACTACACATTTAAAGAATTGCCTTTAATGAAATCTTTATAATTAACGCTCGAAACAAGTTTTTTTTAACTGAAATTTTATTAAAAATTAATAAATATTTGGTTTCAATTTTGCAAGTAAAGTAATAACTTTACTTAAACTATATTTAATACTTTTACTATTTTCCTTAATTAAAATACATAATTATTAATCATTTCCTAAATGTTTTGGCAAGTTTAACTTTAAAGTACAAGAATGAAGATAATTGCCGGATTTTATATGAAGATAGTGACAGATGTCTGGCCATTAGAGGTTTTATGTTGCGAAATATTATTTCTGCGATCAAAAATAAGAAAAGCTAAGCAAAATTTGCATTTCTGTGGCATTTTGTAAGTAAATATTTGGAACAGTTTCAATACGAAAAAGATGAACAGTTCACGTCCTGTTGCCCAAGACATCAATTAAAACAGTTGAAATTGAAGATTTATCTACGAGAAATTTATTTTGAATTAAATTGTTGTTCAGTGTTGCTTTTGGTCCCCTACCTGATCTTAAAACTCCGCAAAACTGTTTGCGTTCTAAATGAAGGATTTGACTTTTCTTTCGCGAAAAAAAAATTGAATTCGAGATTTCAACGGAAGTACACGTTTCAAGGTCCACCGAATATTTTATCACTTTTCCTGATGATCTGTGTGTCAGTAGGCGCTCTAACTCAAAAACTGCCCATCAGGTCAGATTGGCGCTAAAATTGGTTAACCGGAAGCGGAGGTTTAGATATTTTTTTCGATTTTATTAAATGTCTCCTATAGAGCTTCATTAATGTAAATGTTGGCCGATATTTAAGTTGTAGGAAGTATAATTTTCTATAAAATTTGTTTGAAACAATTTTTCATAAAACGCATTGTTTCAGAGATATTATATTTCGTACAAAGTCCGCTTTGTGGAAAGATTCCATTTAAACGAAAAAGAAACTTGTAAATTTCCACTAACAATTTTAATACACGACCGGTTTCGCCTGTTAAAGCATCATCAGGTGACGAAAGCTTGGCCGAGAGTTCTATATATACGGATAAGTATGGTAGGAGGGTTAAATGAATAATGATAGGCAGTAGGGAGAACATACAATTGTAACAGGCGAAACCGATCGTGTATGAAAATTGTTATTGGAAATTTACAAGTTTCTTTTTCATTTAAATTATATTTCGATTATTCGACTGAATTTACGTATTCAGTACATAGAAGGCCGCTACGTGATGGTTTTATTTTCGTTACTATGATAACGTTTTCAAATTGTTGATGGCGACGTCAGTGCTGCCAACGGTAATTTTAATCGGGACGAAAATTATCTAATGCCATCTTGCATCATGTCTTGTAAACTGGTAAATATTGACAGCGATTCCAGCGCTGCCAACGGTGATTTTAATCGCAAATGTTTTAGTAATAGGATGAGCATCGATATTTTGTTATCCGTAGTAACAATTGACAATTTTGTTTACTTATTGTATTTTCAAGGCTAAAAGTAGTTCAAAGTATTTTTCACTGTGAAATTTAAGAGTATGGCGGAGTGGTTAGAGCGGTGGCCTTCCACGCACCGGTCCAAAGTTCAAATCCGAAAGAGGTCGGATTTTTCAACCTGAGATCGTCCCGTCCCCTACTTGCGTGTTTTTCGGAAGGGACTTGAAGCAATTGGCCCCTTGGTGCTCATCGTTAAGAGTAGGCTAATGGCGGCCCCGGATTTCCCTTCCTCCCTTGTGAATGTGTCTGCTGTGTAAGGAATTATGGCTATAATAATCCAAAAGGTTGATCAGCCAGAAATACACACAAACAAAAATACAAACTGAAAATTATTCCAAGTGTTTAAAAAATATGCACTAATGTAATTGCTGACAGTTATTCCTAAGGAAGCTGTTGTCGAGAGCATCTTGTAAGTTTATTGCGGTCGTATTCATTGCTCTCTATAGATAGGGTGACCAGATTCTGAGGAAGTAAAACCGGGACACAACGTGTTCTGGGGAAGAAAAACCGGGACATAACCGGGACAATATAAGATCTTTAGTTGTTTTATCGCTTACATGCCAAATAGATCAATTCTGCATAGCTTGGCCATGATTTCTTGATCAAGTAGCCCATAATATTTTCAAATTCTAACATTATCTGCATAAAATTATTACAGAATTGGTCAGAAAATTGATGGGAACAAATATTTTAGAGTCATTTTTACCGCATTTTTGGGCTATAAAACGCACCCCAAGTTTTTAGAAATTTTTCCCGAAAAAAAGGTACTTTAGTTCATCAAAGCATTTAGGAAAAGCCACGTCGCGTATCATTTCTAGCCGTGGTTAAATCCGTATCTGGCAACATTCAAGAAAATATTATAGCGTAATAACAGTTAAATATAACGTTTTAGGTAAACTTGATTCGTGAAAGTAAATACATCTACATCTACAGTTTACCCTGCAAGCCACCGCAACATAAATAATTGCTTCGAAACTCGTATAGCTAAATGTGCCCTGCGAGCACTCGCCTGTCGGAGTGCGCTGCACACCTCGCACCTATAGGCACCCCTTGTGGATTGTACTTGTTTAAACATAATTGAAAGATGAGATTTTAATTCCTGATAAAAGAATTGCTTGTGTAATAACGTATAACTGGTGGAATGTGATCTATTTCTTCTATATTTATGAAATAAAAATAATTTTTTAACCGGGACAAATACTAAACCGGACGGAACGCCGGGACAACATCTAAAATCCGGGACGTATGGTCACCCTATCTATGGAGAAATTCGTTCTGGACACAATCAGAATATTTTGTTTTTTATACAGGTACGATTATAGGGCGCCTCTACGCCTTTGAAAAATGTCATCCGGGATACTTGCTTCCGCTGACGTTATAGTCTGGATCTCCGCTTCGAAATACTTAACAAACAGAAGTTCACGGCTCTTTGGATACGAGGAGATTTGCCCTGCCTGTTAACCAAACTGGACTGCGATACGCGAGCATCCCGCCAACGAGAACTATATCTTTGTGTTGATTTGCCACCGCTGCTATGGTAACAGAGGAGGTCGCCATCTTTTGACGCTCCCAAATCTGCTGCATCGAAGGGAAGACCAAGCAGAATTGAATCATGGGAGACCACCGGAGAAGGAACGTTTTCTACCTCCTTATTTTAATCTTCTCTTCGTTTGCTTCCTGCATTTCGTGTAAGTACTCTCGATGCCTAGAAAATATTTTTCGGTATAAATATGCTAGTGGTAGAAATTAATTTTTCTACCGTAAAAATAATGGCGATCTTACGCCTCCCCATGTGAACTTTGTACTGATATTCATTTATCCGTTATTATGCTTGTTATTTTTTCATAATTGTTCACATTATTATTCGAGTTTCCTCTATTTATCTATATTGATAATGTCATAGGAAAAGCATATAAAAGCTTACATTACGTGATGCGTTATCTTAAAGGAAGTAGTAGGGCTGCGAAGGAAAAAGCGTACAAAACAATAGTCACACCAATATTAGAGTACGCGACGAATGTATGGGAACCGCATGAGATAGGGCAAAAAAGGAAAATAGAGAAAGTTCAGGGGAAAGCTGCAAGATATGTACTAGGTAGGTTTAAAAAGGAAGACAGCGTAACAGAAATGTTAAAAATTCTAGATTGGGAATCTTTAGAAAGTAGGAGAAAAATTAACAGATTAGGCGGGATTTACCAGGCATATACTAAAAATAAAGCTTGGGAAGACTTACGAAGTAGAATGCAGGTTCCGAATTTTTTAGGTAAAAATAGCCACGAATTTAAAATTAAACTTAGGCCGCAGAAAACTAATACAGCAAAGTATTCTTTTCTAAACAGAGGAATCAGTGAGTGGAACAGTTTACCTGAAGTGCTCTTCAAACCATTACCTAAGGACGCAAAAAATTTTAAGCGTAGAATTAATGCATATATGCAGGGTAAAAGTTAGACGAACTTGGAAGAGGAATAATAGTAATCTATATATTCATGACTGTAATTGTACCTAAGTGCTGGAAAAGTAGGGGATTGCTTGGAAGGGTGGGTGGGGACTTCGTGGGCCCCATGACCGCTACGGTAGCCGTGAAGGCCTTCCCTGAACTCCGAAAGTCCGCACTTTAGGAGCAAAATTGAATTTTAATATTAAAGATATTGTAGAAAGTGTATTTTTTAAAAAATTGTTATTGTAAATATCATTATTTTTATAGATATATTATGTTTCTTTTGCCACCTGGCCGGATGGCCTAATTGCAATGTATTTTTAATAAATAAATAAATAATAAATAAATAAATTTGAGTAAAGATGCACTATAAAGCGCTGGCGTGGAAAGAATCGGTCAATTAAACGGACCGAACTGTGAAGGTTTTATTCTAGGAACGAAAATAAAATGAACAATGACGCTTAAATATATTGTTTTTGGAAATATTTTGCTACTGAAAAAATTTATAATCATCTAACATTGTTTGCTGAAAAAATTGAGAGCGATTACACGGGTCTCAAGAGGCCCATTTTCGGAAACGTTCGATTGAAATTAAAAATGTTGATAGACTGATGTTTTTAATTTAAATAAGATTTTAATTGCACGTTTAAGGTAGACATCACCTGTTGTTCCATACTTCGACTAGACCAAAATAGAGGAGGGAATGATGCGGTCCGTGGTACGCATGCTGTACGCTACTTATTTAATCTTAGAAAGGATTCACACCTCACAGTTTACAACCTTTCAATAAGATTTCCGATCTTATGATAGGTCCTGCATATAAAGAGCTTGTGATATAAAGTATGAATTTTTGTATTTCACGAAACTGAATGGCCGAATTTATTCGTTCTGAAACACTAATGTTGCTGTGGCTGATTTGGTTTTAGCCCAGTATCGGTTCTTGACCAGCTTAAATGTAATTTTAGATTAATGTTGGCTGGATCTAAGTAATTAAGTTTCGAAGCTTGGTCCTGCAGTAAGAGAAGTGAATTTGTTCTAATTTTCATTCTGGTTTTCAAGCGATTATTTATTTTTGCACATAAATGTCGATCGTGGGTTCTAGAGAAATGTAACGGAAGGTGTTATCGTTGGAACAGAAACTTGATATGGAATCAAATGACTGCGAGACTCATGTTCAGATGAAAAAGCAGTTCAGACTAGCTGTATGAATGGAACTACGGTACTGGAAGTAGTCTTCATTCCAAGGTATGGGCATCTTTAATGGATAACCGTGAGGGATGTTTCGCATGGATCTCTTCTACTGTTTTGATTTTGGAACCGAACATATAGTCGGTAATACCGCGTGGAAGAGATAGCATACGTAATATTCGGAAGTCAGAGAGAATTAAATATATGATTATATCCTATAAGAAAGGCAATAGTGTACAAATGGGGTTGGTGAGTTTTTGCCGTTCTTGTTAGTGGAGTGGTTATCCTTTCTGATTCTCAATCGTATATCGTATGTGCTTGATAGTGCTGTTTCATATATTCTCATCCAAGACAGTGAAAGTACAGTTTATGAGCTAATTAGAAATTAATAAATGAAAAGATTTTATTAATGAGTCCGATGTGCGCTGCATTTGAAATATCTTTTTAAAAATTATTTTCCAGTTTCGAGCAGCTGCAGACCCCCTATTCTTCCAAATGGCAAAGTGCGCTTGCAATCCCAAGGCAGCATAGCCAAGTTCAACTGTCGCCAGGGTTTCTACTTGTGGGGCGCCAAGTACGCCACGTGCATCTTGGGAAGGTGGGACTCGCCGCCGCCCACATGCATCCGTGAGTATATTACCCTACCCCCCCCCCCCCCTAGTTTCTCACACGTGGTTTGCGTTCGCGGCTCGACACGAAAGGAAAAATTAATGTTTTTTTCAGGCCTACAGCTAGGCAAAAGGGAGGCGACGAGATAAGGTGTTTTGTAAAAAAAAATCAAGGGACGTGTAGACGGTTGGAAGACACTGTACATATATAATTTATTTCGGAGCGATATGAATGATTTGAATTTGAAGACGAAAAACGCGGGTGGCGGAGTGGTTAGAGCGTTGGCATTCCACACAGAGGTCTCAGGTTCGAATGCAGCGGAGGTAGGATTTTTCAACCTGGGATCGTCCCGTCCCCTACTTGAGTGTTTTGAGGAGACCGCGCAAGTCTGCACTCTATCCTTCGGAAGGGAAGTTATGCAGTTGGTCTCCTTGGTGCTCTTCGTAAAGAGTAGGCTAATGCCGGCACCGGATTTCCCTCCTCCCTTGTGAGTGTGTCTTCTATGTAAGAAGTTATGGCTATAATAATCCAAGAGGTTGATTAGTCAGAAGTTCCATACAAACAAAAAAACAATCTCCCTCCCTGTCTATCTCCCATCCTCTACCTTCCTCTCTCTCGCTTTGTTATTTTTATTCTATTACTTTCCTCCATCTTTATTTTTCCCCTATACTCTTTTATTACGTGTATTTTTATGTATGGTTATCTTATATATTATAGTGCAACATATGAAGATTTTTTTAGTGAGCTTTAGTAGGTTTCGCAAGTTTTTCACATCACCCTTCTATGTGGGTGTTTTCCTGTAGTGGTTTTTCCCACACAATTATTATCTTTTTTGAATTATTATATTATTATTATATTACTAGTGTATTGACCGTCATATGACGGATAAATATTAATATTCCCTCTCTCCCTCTCGCCTTCCCTCTCTCCCTCCCTTCCTCTCTCCCTCCCTTCCTCTCTCCCTCCCTTCCTCTATCCCTCCCTTCCTCTGTCCCTCCCTTCCTCTCTCCCTCCCTTCCTCTCTCCCTCCCTTCCTCTCTCCCTCCCTTCCTCTCTCCCTCCCTTCCTCTATCCCTCCCTTCCTCTATCCCTCCCTTCCTCTCTCCCTCCCTTCCTCTCTCCCTCCCTTCCTCTCTCCCTCCCTTCCTCTCTCCCTCCCTTCCTCTCTCCCTCCCTACCTCTCTCCCTCCCTTCCTCTCTCCCTCCCTTCCTCTCTCCCACACTCTCTCCCTCCTTCCCTTCCTCTCTCCCTCCCTCCCTTCCTCCCTCCCTCTCTCCCTCACTTCCTCTCTCCCTCTCTCCCTCCCTCCCTCTCTCCCTCCCTCCCTCTCTCCCTCCCTTCCTCTCTCCCTCCCTTCCATTCTCCCTCCCTTCCACTCTCCCTCCCTTCCTCTCTCCCTCCCTTCCTCTCTCCCACCCTTCCTCTCTCCCTCCCTTACACTCTCCCTCCCTTCCACTCTCCCTCCCTCCCTTCATCTCTCCCTCCCTTCCTCTCTCCCTCCCTCTCTCCCTCCCTTCCTCCCTCCCTCCCTTCCTCTCTCCTTCTATTTAATGTTGTAGTTTTGTATTACCATATGTACACTATCTAGGGTTTTCGCAGGTTTTTCACACCCCCCTTCTTAGTGGGTGTTTTCCTGCGTGGGTTTTACTAGGGAGGACATGTCTGTTTTTACCTAGGTTTTCCCCACAAACACAAATCTGGATTCAATTTTATCTTTTTAATTTGTATGATTTAGGTAAATAATGTTTATATAATGTATTTTGTTATACCTTATTTTATTCTTTTTCTTGTATTTATTATATTGACGAAGGGTTAAATGTAAGAATGGACCTTCTGGTCTAAATTTCGCCCGAATAAAGACGATTATCTATCTATCTATCTATCCCTCTCTTCCTCTCTCCCTCCCTTCCTCTCTCCCTCCCTCTCTCTTTCTTTCCCTCTCTCTTTCTTTCCCTCTCTCTTTCTTTCCCTCTCTCTTTTCTTTCAACTTCCTCTCTCATTCCCTCCTGTCCCAATCCATATCTCTCCCACTTTTCTCCGTCTCCTTCTTTATCTCTTTCCTCCCGTCCTTTTCTTATTTTATACCTCCCTTACTCTCTATGTATCTTCTATTCTATATTCCTTCCTTCCTATCTCCCGCCCCACATCCCCCTCTCTACACGCCCAAAAGGGGGGTTTGCAGTGATCCTGGAATCCAGAGCTATAAACCTACCAATTTTCATAAAAATCAGTAATCCCACTACCGTGTCCTCTCCTGTAAGCGTTGGAGCTGCGATAAATGTTAATTTGAATTCATGTGAGGAGATACATCAAATTACAAATGTTCATCATAACAACGGGATTAAACAAACTTTTGTCATTGTTCGTGATGTAATAGAAGTCTCTTTATGTTAATGTGGATTTGTATTGATACGATCATTCCTACGTTTTTTGAAGGGATATTTCTACTAATAATTGTAAGTTTTTATTTATCGTAATTATTATTGGTAGTAAGTTTTTATTTATCGTAATTATTATTGATAGTAAGTTTTTATTTATCTTAAAAACATTTTATCTTTATTCACTATGTTAGGAAAAGAACAATTTATTATTTTTGTCATTTAAGTTAGCTGTCTAAAATATGAAATATTCAACAATTTCACTCTTACTGGTATCTAAAGCTAAATTACTCTGAACTAGAAGTATATTTTTGTTGATTTTAAGCAATATGAATGGATAAGTCAGTATTTTCATTAATGAAACAAAATATACTATCTAACTTCTCTAACTCTAACGTTTGCCACTGAGTTCTCTACTTCTGTCTGTCATTCTGTCAACTGGAAAAAGATTCAAGGCTAAATAGAGAGACTCCCACATCACTCAACAGCTGGTAGACACCATTGCATTTTTACGCCCATGCAAGCAGAAAGGTTATCATCATTATATTATAGAGTTTATTCTTATGAAAGTATTAACTATATAGGTGTTGGTTATAAAAATTCATTTTTATGTCCTCACTTGTAATAATTGTTAATTCTTGAATGTATTATTATATTTATGCCATGATGAGGGGTTAGATGGCATATGAGACTTCCTAGTCTCAATCTCGCCCCAAATAATGACCATATCTAATCTAATCTCTCTACCTTCCTCTCTCTCCCTTCTTCTCTCCCTCCCTTCCTCTCTCCCTCCCTTCCTCTCTCTCTCCCTTCCTCTCTCTCCCTTCCTCTCTCCCTTCCTTTCTCTCCCTTCCCCTCTCTCCCTTCCCCTCTCTCCCTTCCTCTCTCTCACTCTCTCTTCCTCTCTCTCCCTCTCTCTCTATCTCTTTCCCTCTTTCTCTCTCTCTATCTCTCTCCCTCTTCCTCTCTCTCTCCCCCTTGCTCTCCCTCTCTCCTTTTGCTTTTTAAATCGCATTTTATCAGATTGTTGCCATGGAGACGATTATTACCGAACTCCGCTTGAGCATAGACGAGTGAACAAAAGGGGTTGGTTCTTTTTTTTCCACTCGACCACCCTTCAGCAATGACAGTTGATCTATACATATTAGCATATAAACAGTAACATTTATTAAATTTATTTATTTAAAAAAATACATGGAAAATATAATTTTAGAAAGAGATGTTGACAATGCTTTTAGTATTTTAAATCTGATCATGCTTTATTAATTTGTTTTCCAATTTTTCTCTATCATTGATAAACTATGAATTTATGAGAATTCCTTGGACTGACTAACACATACTGAAACATTTCCTGTCAATATAAGTAATCAATTCGGGACGTCAACTTTGGGAAACCAGCCTGCATTAATCTTGGTATGGACTTCTTGTCTGTAATGGCAATTTTTAAGCTTGCTAGCTAGAACATCTGTATTACCAAGTCAAAATAGCAGAGAGCTCAGATGGATTTTCACTGCCAGTCCACGCTTCTTCATTTTCTCTTGATTGACTTATTGATTTTATTAAAACTAAGTTTCCAAAGTTTTTTAATGTTGGCCGCTATAATGGTATTACAAACGATATTTAGCTGTGCTGGTGTTCATATAGTAATAATTTAATATAAAATTTGGCGTAACTGCTGATTCTACCTCTACTCTTCTCCCAAGGCTCTGGCTGCCGTCCTTTGGTTCCCCTCTATAGAGGAAAGATAATAGTGAGTTTCCAAGGAGCCCTGGCCACGCTGATCTGCGAGCAAGGTTACTACATCAAGATAAACGGGCTATCGAATCCCGCAAAAGGATACGGCTCCGTTTATTGCAACGGTAGGAAATGGAACGTGACGTCTTACTACTGTCTCGGTGAGTTATCTGCGCACATAAACCTTGGTACGCTAAACGTCAATATCGACGGCCGCTGGCCGAATCGAGATTTTTTGCTCTAGCTACTCTCAATAAACGAAGATTTCAAGTTTCTGTAATTATACTCTCATTCGATAAAAACGATAAATTCGGCACAACAAGCTTTTGCGAACTCTCGCCACAATTTTTTGTGCTTTATGTAAAAAGAATTGATGAATAGATTATACGACAACTATCGCAATCGTCGCTTATTCTTAAGGTGATTTTATCTTTTTTCCTATATTTTACGGACTACATTGAAGGTCATTTAATAGGTTTTTTGAATTATGTCTCCGATTTATTGGACGCAAGTAACGATAACACCGCCAAAAATGATATTAAATTGTTTGTTATTAGAAAATATGCTGTTTTTCTCGGTGAGCATCTTCATTTCATCCTGCGCCGTCGAAAAACAACTGTATGAGGTCTTCTCCAGCCTCGTCAAATGCCGCCCACCTCAGCCAACCCGCTATAGCTGAACAACCCCATCCCCCGGCTTTATGCTCCTACTTACGCTACCCTCCTATCCTCCCAACCCACCCTCCAGCACTATACTACAATCCGCGCCATCAAATGCCTCCTCCGGTCTCCGCACTCCCTTCACCGTTCGCCCGCTTCCTCGCCACCGTCTCCTCCGCTCCCAAACCCCTTTCTTGCTTATACCCACGCTGCACTGTCAAAACACCGCATAAACCTTTGTTCGGGCATAAAAGATACGCGTACGTGCGGTCCGCGTTGAGTCCTCGCGTCGCCTTGCCTTTTCCCTGAAGTGTCCATTCTCCGGCGCAACGGGTGTGGGCTAAGGCTGCACTGAAATGGTATGAGGAGGTGAGGGGGCGAGAGAGGGGAAGGGGAAGATGGCGCTGCGCGTAATGCTACACAAAAGGGTTGCTCTGTTTGTCACGGTCAGAATCGCTCGTAAATGCCTTCAGGGAAATTTATTCTCCTGAGTGGTGTCGATAGTTACGAAAAAATTTCCACTCTTTTGGCTATCACTTTTATCTTTCAGTCTGTCCAACTCGGTCTTTCTCTTTGCTTCCTGAAAAACGTACAATTTCCTTTATTAAAGAAAAAAATCGCAAGCAAAATGAAATATTTTATTTATTGAGTGCAGTAGTGGAAATACAAACTTTCGGCTCCCCCGCGAAAATAATTTTTGGGCCCCTTCACAATTCATTGTGTAATGCAATATATAGATGGACCTGCAGGGTCCCCCAAATCTATCGCCTCCTCCCTAGCGGTTGCGGACTCGATTGATTCAGTGCTAATGGAGGGATGGGTTTGTTGCAGTTTTTAATCTTAACGTGCCATGACGAGAAGGTAAAAATACTGCGAACGATATGGTTAAATTGAACTAAGATATAATACAACAATGCATGTAATGCTATATCTGCAGTTTGGTCCCCTTGGTGCTCTTTGTAAAGAGTAGGCTAATACCGGCACCGGGTTTCTCTCTTACCTTGTGAGTGTGCTTGGTGTGTAATGGAGTTATTGCTATAATAATCCAAGAGGTTGATTAGCCAGAAATACAAACCAACCAACCAAGCTATAGGTATCCGCAAAAAAATTATTCGAGAACTCCGAAAAAAGATTTAAATATGGTAAGTGACGTGAAAAAACAAATCGTGTATGTTTTAGACTACTTATTGATATGATCTCTGAAATTTCGTTATCTATACAAGATAATATTTTGTTGGGATTGAACATATTGATGGTATTTCATGTGATTTCGGAAATTTATTCTCTATTAAGCTTATATTAACGAACACATTTTCCATTAAACCGGAGAAATGTGTGTTTATATATAAATATAAATAAATAACTATATTATATATATGGATGTCAACAAGGTGTTGGGATGAGGAAACCCAGTGAACACTCACCAATCTTCCTCCCCACCATCCCATCGAGCAATATGCTAACTACATAATTCACGCAGTCGCCCAGCCCAACTTTCCCGACCTCCTTGACCACCACGACAATTTGACGAAACCAGAAAGACACGCAATTTCTACGTTGAAACGCAACGACAAAATTATTATCCTCCCTGCAGACAAAGGTACCACCACCGTGGTAATGGACCGCTCGCATTACAACGACGAAGCCCTCCGCCAACTATCTGACCAAACTTCTTACCTTCCTCTCCCCTCCAACCCCACTGACCGCCACTCCTCCGAAACAAGAAGGCCTCTCTGATTCCACCATTTCCCTGATGATCCCCAACACACCCCGGACCCCAACCTTCTACCTACTCCCAAAAATCCACAAACCCAACATCCCCGGCCGCCCCATTGTTGCCAGCTTTAATTCTCCCACGGAACGCATCTCTGCCTATGTTGACTCCCACCTACAACCTCTCGTCCGTCAAATCCCTTCCTTCATCAAAGACACAAACCACTTTCTACTACGCCTAAAATCACTCCCTTCCCCTCTCCCACCTAACACAATTATGTCCACTATAGACGTCTGCTCCCTCTACACCAACATCCCTCACAACCAAGGACTGTCCGCCCTGAGAAAATTACTGGACTCCAGACCACCTGACACAAGACCATCCTCCCATTTCCTAACGAAGCTGGCTGAAATGGTGCTCCAAAAAAACAACTTCTCTTTCGGAGGGCGCCACTACCTACAAATAAAAGGTACCGCGATGGGCACTCGCATGGCGCCCTCCTATGCCAATGTCTTCTTAGGTGAATGGGAGGAACGCTTTCTTGACATTTCCCCCAGACCACTCCTATGGCTGAGGTATATTGACGATATTTTTCTTCTCTGGACACATGGACCCGACTCCCTACAATCCTTTTTACAACGCTTCTCATCCCACCCCACGCTTTTCTTCACCCACCTCTCCTCTGCCTCCAACATCACCTTCCTGGATATCGATTTCTCCATCCGGGAAAACAAAATCCACACCAGCGTGCACCTCAAGCCTTCCAACCGCCTTCAATATCTCCAGTTCGACAGCTGCCATCCCCTCCACACCAAAACCTCTATTCCCTACGCCCTAGCCCGACGAGGGCGGAGAATCTGCTCGGACAGAGATTCCCTGTCCGAGTACTGCTCCACCCTCGAACATGCCTTCTTACAGCGCGGATACCCGCCGGATCTGATCCGAGACCAAATCCGGCGGGCAGTCGCACCCGCCACCCCTAACTCCCACCCCAATACCCACACCACCTCCGATTCCACCCTCCAACTCACCCTAACCACCCTGTATTTCCCCGGCATCCACGACATTCTGAAAAACATCCTGAAAGCCGCCCACCTTATCCTCTCATCCTCCCCTCACCAGATTCCATTTCCCAGACCACCGATGCTCTCCTTCCGCCGTCCCCCTAATCTGGCAAATATTCTATGGAAGAAAGAACCCCCAGCATCCACGCCTTTACACGCTGCCGGATCTTACCCCCGCGGTAGGCCCCGATGTCTAACATGCCCAATAAACCCCCCCTGCAACTCCTTCTACAGTCCCACAACCAACATCACCTACCCCATAACTTCCACCACCAACTGCACCACCCGCAATATCATTTACCTCCTGAGATGCACCCTATGTCCCGCCTTTTATGTTGGCCTCACCAGCAATCCCCTCAACATCCGCATGAACGACCGCTGCCGGTGGCCGTTCATGCGAACAAACATAATTTAAAGTTTAACAACTGCTTCACAGTGAGAGTCATTCGCGCTCTCCCCGACAATGCTTCGGCTCCCCAACTCCGTCAGTGGGAACTTTCGCATATCCATCTCCTAAACTCCTTCACTCCCCCTGGCCTCAACCTTCGATAGCTTTTCACTCCCTTTCTATCTTCTCCCAACACCCAACCAATCCCCAACCCCCTCCGTATCCTCCAATCCTCGACCTTTCCGCACTACCCTTCCACCCCCATGCCTCCACCCAGTGTCACCGCCATCAGTTCTCTCTCTGTAGCTGATGAAGGAGTAGTTCCGAAAGCTTCTACGTTTGTGATGTTTCTGTGTTTTAGTGTTCTTTTACGTGTGTCGCTTAGACATCCCCGGGGCCTCGCCAACCTGAAGTCGTCTGATTGGTGAGTGTTCACTGGGTTTCCTCATCCCAACACCTTGTTGACATCCATATATCCATTTTACCTTTCCTTTTCTGTAATCTGTTATATATATATATATGTATATATATATATATATATATATATATATATATATACATATATAGGTATGTGTGTATGACGTATATGTGCGTGTGCATACCTACAAAAACTTAATGAATGATTTATCATGAAGTGTGTTGTGTTTCTGTAAAATTAACTATGCCTAAATTATATGAAAGGCGAAAGAAGTTTTGCTCTATATTGCACAGCGCTGGATCTATAAACTTGATTTCAGCTTTGCCAACACCCTCCACCCCGAGCACTTCGACGTCGGTGGCAACCTCGGCGAACACCGAGTCCAGCTCTTACGAAACCACCCCTCCCTTCACCACGCTTACCACTCTGCCATCCTCCACCCCACAGCCTCCTACACCACCAGTGGTAAAGTATTCTTCTGTCTCAACCGCCTATCCCCTTTCTACGTTTACTCCTGCCCCACCTCCTCCACCGCCTCCGCCTCCTCCACCGCCTCCTCCTCCTCCGCCTCCTCCTCCGCCTCCTCCTCCGCCTCCTCCTCCGCCTCCTCCTCCACCGCCTCCTCCATCAGTTCCCTCTAGCACTCTCTCCACCGCTGTACCTTCTACCCAAGTGAGCTCCGCCTCTCCAACCTCTTCTACTCTTTCGATGGAGACTTCATCCACTGCCGCCTCCTCCAACGTCTCGGCCTCCAGCGCTCCAGGGCCGCCCACTTGGTGTGATTTCGACGGGAACGATCTCAGTGGCGCCCCGTATAAATTCTCCCCAGGTGAGTCTGTTTCTTTCGCATTTGCTCCCAGAATGTATGGAGAAACGTAATTGCCAAATAAATTCGGAGAGCTCTTAAGTCAAGGCTTACCAGATTCTGTGGTACAGAAACTCGGAACACGCCTGATTGAAATATTGCCAGTACAAATTCAAGAATAAGCACTTCACTGTTAAAAAATTGAAGGAGTAAGTACTTTTATTAGGTATCTCCACAGTCATGGCGAGTGTCTGAAAATCAGATACACATTTTGGCTACAATGCAGACGTCTTCAGTGGTAATTCATCGAATGTGTTCGCCTTTCGTTCTTTTACATGGAGTCATGCGGTTTCCTTTCTTTTTGTTTTTATTGCCAGCCACTTTTTCTTGGACGAGGAACCCCAAGGGTCGTCTGGAGAAGCTAGATTTCTCGGGCCCTCTGTGCGGATGGAACGTCGTACCTTCGGCCGACTTGATATGGTCTAGAAAAATTGGCCTTCCACCAGGAGGCGCTGTAGGCCCCTCGGTCAACAACAGCCTCACTAAGAAGCCACGAGGTGAGAGAATTTCATCATTATCGGTCACTCTCGTATTTCGAGTGGTTGATACATTATTTCTATACCCATTAAGAAAATTAGATTAACTTATGATTTGTACTGAAGGTATAATATGCACATTCAAATGATGAGCGGAGTAATTGTTAGAACAAGGGATGCTCGAGTCTCGTGTCACTAGGACCTACTTTTACCAACCTCATAGAATATAACAATTGTATTTTTTGAAAGCCATTTTTTGTTTAATCTAATGTAAATTATCCTGAGATGCCAATCTGTCGAAGCAAAGATAAAAAACTCATTTTTATACATTTCAACTTAAATATTGATTTTGATTCCAACTTTTTGTGATGAAATTAACATTTTTTATGATATAATAGTTTATATTTAAGGCAAAATTGCTTTGGACTTAAGGGTTAAATAGCACATATTTTTGTGTGAAATACCGTATTTTCTCGTGTACCGTGCGCATGTTTATTCCAAAATGTCGTTAATAAAAAGTGACTGTGCGTCTTAGATGAGGATTTCTGAACAGGTTATATAAATTGCGAGTATCGATAGTAAATTCACTGCAACACGCTTGCATCTATGTTTATATCCGCAGAAGACGAAGAATTCTACGAAGTATACGCGCGAATTATTTTGACGATTGAGATGGCGTTATATTTTTATAATATTAAAGCTGTACCTTTTAACCCCTTGACGCAGATGGGACACACATGTCCCAAAAGTTTTAAATAAAAAAAACTTTAATGATTATAGGCACTTGAAAATTTTAGGTAATCTTCACTAATGTGCATTTTAATTAATGAAAAATTAAGATTGTTTTATATCATTTATACGATAGTTAAAATAAAATACAATGCAAGTTATGATAAGTAAAAACCTAAAATAATAACGTTTCCTGCAGCTTATTTTTTAGAAATATGTGTTTACCTGAGACTGTATAATTACGTTCATTGGTGTATTAGAAAAGAGCACAAAATTAAATTTCAATTGGTAACCTCATTAGATGCATGTTGCATTAGAAAATATCGAGGGGGACACGGATGCCCCATTCTGCTTTAGTGGTAACTTTAACCCCCGAGTCCTGTCTCGACGTGTCTCAACTTGAAACCGCTGCCTCATTGTTTTCTCGTTACTTAGTATCTCTTGTCGATATCAGGGAAAGCGATTGCAGAGAGTCAAATGGAGTTTTCTGTGTGAAATTGATGGACAACCTGTTTGTTCAACTACTAACAACTATTTCTCAGCCTTCAGCTAATACCATTATTGAGAGGAGAGTAAAAGATCAGAAAGAGAAGTCTTCCGTCCCTTAACCTAAAGTAATCAAAGATTATAATAACTACATGGGTGGCGTTGAACTAATGGACCAAAAATATTCTTATGAAAATGATCGCCGTTACGAATATAAATTATCAATAATGCTTTTGTGTTATTTGGCGAAAGCTTAATCCAGATTCAAAAATAAAGGCTCTGCATTTTCGACGTGCGATTGCTCTTGGATTGATTGGGTAGTACTCAAGCAGAAAACATGCACTACATAGCTACTAAAAAAAGGTCATCAAGCCAAACTTCAAGCATCACTGAGCTTAGGCATTTCCCTGATGTAGTTACAGCAAGGAAAAGATGCAAGCAGAGTTCATATTTAAACATTGAAAATCAAACAAATGTAATTTGCACAACTTGTGATGCTAATTTGTTTTTCAATAATTCTCGAAATTGTTTTGTAGCATACCACGAACGTTAATATTTTTATTTTGATATTGATAATTGAACTGCATTTGCAATGATTTATACATTGTTTAAAATAGTATTTTAATAATAAATGTTTTTAGAGTGTTACAAAATTTATTATGATCATTGTAAAATTTACCATTCATGAAGAAAGGGACAAGGATGTTTCATACCATAACTAAGCTTATATACAAAAAATATTTTTTATTATTATTTTATACTGGTTATCAATAATCTACATTTCCCCAAAATCGATAAAAAATATAAAATTTTCGATTTTTTCCAATTCTGAGTCAAGGGGTTAAATGAGTTTTAAGCTTATTATTGTTACTCAAGATAAGCAGTTATGTCATTAAAAGTTTACTATCACTTTTTACCTATACTTTTGCCGGAATAAGATAGCATCTGGTGTCTGTGTTCTCAGAATTCATCGTGAGCCCATGATGCTCTTTTAACATAAGAGGGAGGAGATTTCTGCAAACATCGACTTAAAGAGATCACCCAATAAATTGCGTCACGCAGGGAGGAGGGAGAAGGCGCTTAACTTGGGCGGAACTTGTTTCGGAAAGGTGGAATCGGTGAAGAGGCCGACCTTTTTATAATCCCAGATGTCAACTTATTCCGGCACGAATTTATTTTTTTCTCTCCGATTTGGTCCGAAAATGGGGGTGCGCGTAGTACACGAGGGCGCGCTGTACACGAGTAAATACGGTATGTTATACATGTACTCCCGAAGTCTACTTAGATGAGGTTGATTACGAACGAGCATTCGTGTATTAGAGTATATTGCACACATGTCAAACTGACTGCAAGTTCTTTTCCTTCCTTTGAACAGAAACGTTTCACATTAAAAATATTTAGTGATTTCTTAATTTTCTCTAAAACAAAATGAGATGATACAGCTTCACTCAGCCATAAAACGCTTAAAAAAACTATTCCGTCCAATAAATAATCGCGAGGGAATGGGCCAACTTTTTCCACCACGGCGCTGCTGACGCTTGCGTGATGACGAACGTGCCCTTCTAACAGTGACTATCACGTCGAACCGAGCCCGACAGGTCATCGGTTTTGATCAATCTGGTTTAAGAAATGACCTTTACACTATAACGAGGTAAAATGAACAAACTGCTTATATAATTGCAATGAAAGTCCGATATATTTTTTTCGATTTCGAAGAAGCGTGAGGTTTTCAGACTTAAAGCAATCTTGGAAATTTATTTTCCCTTGTTTCAAGCCCATTTTCCGTATCTAAACCCATAGGCAAGCACGTAGCCGTAGATAAAAAATATTTCATTTTGTGAATATTTGACCCAAAACGCAGTAATGGAAATCATGCGCGTCGCATGCGTAAAATCTCCAACGGTGGCCGGTGGTGTCCTCTTTGGTCCACGGTTAATTAAGGAACTAACGTTCTGCTCCCGGGAGCGAATCGGTGAATCTCGTTATTGCACACGCTTGGATGCAACTGCTCTTCTGTGTCGGGGCGATAACATCAAATTAGTATTATGGGTCAAATTTGTTGCTTCGAAACGTGGAATATTTTATTTTTTTCTTCACAAATAACGCTTTACTGTGCTCCTAAACCCTAAAGGGCTTGTACTATATGCAGTATTGATAATTTACAGAATAAATACAATAACTATTTATACATAATTATTAAATTAAAATTACTTACTGAATCCATATCGCCGAACAGAAAGTATACGAATAAGTGTTTATAATAATAATAATAATAGAATTAGTTCGAAATTTTACTTTTCCTATGTTACTTTGAATTATTCGTTTATTAACTAGACTCAGAATCGGAATATTATACGTAACGATAATAAATAACGGCTCAATGTTTAGAAGGACTGTTACGAAACTATTTACGCCAACAAATTTTATAGGCGACGCAAAAATCTCATTTAGGCCGATTGGATAACTTATTCTATCCGTTACGAATCAAATTTTAAACTAAATACAAAAGAACGTCTCATAATAGCTGGAGGTATGCCGAAAATTTGTTCGTAACTAAATTATTAAATACAATTTTTTCGGAATTTGATTTTATGTTTTTATTTAGTTACAAGATATTCAGATCTCTTTCATAAATATAAAGGCATCCGTATTTTTTTTAGTTTCTACCTTGGACACTCCCTGCAGATCGCCAACTTGGTAAGTGACCACTGGGCTCCCTCCATTACCTTGTTGCCACCGTCAGTACTACTAACATTTGAACCAATAGACCGGTTTTCATCACACTTTGTGGAAATCTCATGCTACTGGAGCCGAGCTCCCGAGGATAGTTTTAGTTGCGAATATTGAAAGTCCCGGGTTCGATTCCAGGAACTATCCTTGCCATTTGATTTACATGGGAAAGCTGAAAACCATCACGCAGGGTAAATTTCTCTTGCGTTTAAAAATATATTAGAATTCTAATATCGGTGCGGGATTTGTACTTTTCTCTGAGGAAATAAATCAGGATTCTAATTTTTATCGTAGAATTTTGCTTATCGATCGTATTTCTTCGAATTTTACGTAAATACCAGCGTTATTGCAGTTTTTATCACTCATTACGAGAGCGTTGCCATAGCAACGACTCTTGTTGGACTCGGATTTGTTATATTCTAAAGGTGCGTTTACGCTATGCGAGCACGAGCGAACGAACACGAGGATACGAACGTTCGTTCGTTCGCTCGTGCTCGTGGAATGAGCGTTGGCACTAAGCAAGCATTACTGCGAACGAATTTCCTCGCTTGATGATTCGCTGGTTTCCGCCCTGTTAGCGAACATCGACGAGAGCGAACGGACTCGTTCGCTCGCTCTCAATCATCGTTCACATTACAGCGAATCTATTCGTTCGTTTATGTTCGTTCGCTCGTGCTCGCATAGTGTAAACGCACCTTAATACATACGCGCGTTATTTTTACCGCACAAATATGCGTGATCAATTTAATATTCCATTCTAATGTTTGTATTATTTATAACGCTAAATTATGAAATTTGGGAACACAAAAAGCAACATATCCACAGGAATTTTGGCTTAGGTATAGTATCGGTCTCCCCAAAGCTTCGAGGGTTCAATATTCTTCCGCAAGATGTCACCGGGTTGGGTTAAATGGTTAGTAGTTGGATTCGTTCCATTTTCCTCCTCCGGGTTGGGTAAAGTGGTTGGTTGTTGAGTTCGTTCCATTTCCCTTATTTAGCTACCGAGTTGGGTCAAGTGGTTGGGGGTTGGTTTCGTTCCATTTTTCTTATTTAGCTACCATTCACTTTCGACTGCTTTGTTAACAGCTTTCGTACGTTGCTACGCTTACATGCAAAACAAAAGAATATCGAAAAGTTTAGATCTCTCAGAAAGTTTGGGGAGTACGATAGTGAATCTGTTCTGTGATTTTAAAGCTATTAAAGCCAATATATGCAAGTATTAAAAAATGATTAAATGGAAAGTAGGCATCGTAAGTACCGTTTGGATCATCTTGTTAAACTTAGCACAACAGTTGCAAGATTTTAAACATAAAGCATATTTATCCTCATTTTAATTTAAAATTTTACTCATGGGCTCACTTTTTATATGACTTTTTTGCCTTTCCTCTTCACAGTTACTGCCCACGAAAATGCTAATCCCTCTGTTAAATTACTAAAGGCGAGGCTTAAAAAAAATAGGAATATGCGACAGTTTGTATAAGCGATCTGGCGTTCAAAACGCAAACAGAACATTAAAATTTTAAATCCATCGGCAGGTAAAAATTATAGCGTTTTAATATCCTATTTCTTCCTCGCAGGTATATACGTGATAGCTCAGGGATCTGGAGTCCAAGGGGGAAAGACCGTGCTACAGTCACCGCCGTTCGATGCCTCGCTCTCCGGATCGAAGGATTCTTCGGCCTGCTTCACCTTCTGGTACTGGATTACTAATGGTGAGGTTACTTTTCATCAGTATTTCCTGAAGAACCCTCCGATAAACTAAAAAAAGGTTGCTTGAAAATTTTAGTAGACAGTTCAATAAACGTTGAAAATCACACGATTAGCGGGGGAGGATTAAACTGGAAATGGGAAAAATAGTCACTTTATTGAAAATTCGAACGATGGATTAACTTTGATCGATAGGAATATACTTTTACTGTAACGACTCTTTTTCGGTCGAATATGCCATTAAAAAGGCGTCTTTAATTTTCGACGCCGTCTCGCTTTTTAATTAAATATATATATAGTCACCGGTACGCCACGCTTTAATATTAACATTTAGACGATTAAAAATTGGATGCGCAAGGGATACGTGCAATGACTAGTGACATATTACGGCGGCAAACATGTGTTATGACTGAAAATTCTCTAGAAAAATCAGGTCGGCCGACGCTCTTGCAATTAATTTCGGCTTCGGACAAATTTATCTGATATACCTTACGGTATAGTTTACGCAATGAGAGTTTGGCATTGATCTTTGCTCTGGGAAGTTTTTTTTGTTAAGCTGATTGTAGGGAACACCTCGGTCTTCTGAGGTCAGTTTCTTTTAATCAACTTTCTTCGGCCAAATAACACCAGCACATGTAATCTCTTTCGTCATTTCTTCTTTACCTCCGGATCTCATTATTTCTTATATTCTCTGTCTTTCTCCTATTTTATAGGCAATCGCATTAGAGCAATTTTAATTTATCTCTGCTAATGTCTTCAGCGATCAAAATGGAGCATATTGCATTTGAAAACAATTGGAAGTTTCTCTTACACATTAAATGCTCACCCTTTGCTGTGCAAATCAGATAATTTTCACGATTTTCTGCCCATCCATTGTTGTTGCCTCCGACACATCAATTTACGGAGAGCATATTTTCAACTATTTATTAGTTTCCTCTCGATCAGTTTCGTCTCCTTTCTTTTATGGTATTCCTCGACAACTGATTCTCTTTATGATTTATTGAGTTTTTAAAATATTCATCCATATATTTCCAATACATTGAAATGTCTTTTATCTATCCTTCCAATATTTCAACTTTATTTTATTATGATCTTAGCACACTGTCCAACGTATTTCTCTTTGTATTGCATTTGTTCTGTCGTCTGTCGCCATTTTAGATCATTATGTTTACAACTTTCTTTAATTTTCTTCTCTTATTCATTCTTCACATCAAGATTATTTTCAGTTTGTGTCGTCTCATAGTAACAATTTTACCTTCCGTCCGTATGCGAATGTTTGAGATTTAGGTATTTAGTAAGCGGAGATGATACTTGCGGCAAGTAAATTTCCAATCAGGTCGAGAAAGTTGTGAATAATTTAACGAGATTTTATGCACAAATAAAATATTACCCTTGAAAAAGTGATAGTTAGATAAATTCAACACCCAAAAATCGGTTGGTTAAACCAGGTGTGCGTTAAATCTAGGAAGATGCCGTACTCGACGATGATTAGAGAATAGCGTTCGTTGCCTCTAGAAATGGATTTCGTAACCTGAAATGCCCAAATAGTTTTGTAAATCGCTTTATAGATATTTGAATAATGTTAAATATATATGGATTTCAGAAATAATTGCGTGCTTGATGATTAATTTTAACTTTGATTTACGATTGTCGACTTGATGACAACAATAATGTTTTGTATTGGTTCCTGCGACGCTTATCTTCTGTTCCTTCTACGCTTCAGTATTTTGGCTCTCTTTCTCTCCTTTCCCTTTTATCCGTTTTCCTCTTTAAATTTAAATTATTTTCTTCTTCTGCCCCGTGATATTTTTCGGGCTTATCGTTCTCTCTCGTTTTTTCTGCTGCTCTTTTTTGCACGCCTTTTATCGTCGGATGTTAACCGACCATGTCCATTCAGTTTCACGCTTGGCATGGCTCTCAATCCATCAATTATTTCCTGCTTTTTTTGTTGTGCGGTATAATTAATCACTCGGCCAAGCCAACTCCTTTCTCAAACATAACTTTTGAATTTTTCTTTGCACCAGCCATATCCGATCAATAATCGGTTTCTTAGTGACATTTGTCCGTCAACAAAAACATCTGAATTACGATTATCTCTACCCTTTCTCTTCTTTTTGATCCTTACTGTATAAAATTATTCTGTAATCTTTTATAATGGTGTGATTTTAGTCGTTTTTGAAAATTTACCGTTTTCTTCTGCATAAAGTGAGATTCATGGTGATGACGCCTGTAGGATTGCCTTCTTCTGCCCCCTGTTAAAATATATATTCTTAATATTCTGAATTTACAAATCGTATTTTGCCTTTGTCTTATTGAGCACCATTTATGTTATCTTCGTATCAACTCTATTTCATGAATTCTCATTAAAGACGATGCATGAATTAAAATGGAAATACACGCATTGTCCTTAAAGTTAGTGGTTTAAGCATGGCAATACACACATTGTCCTTAACTTTAAATATGGAATCTGCTTTGTAAAATTTTTTGAACTCTTTTTAACCCGTTCCTTTTATGTAAGAGAATCATAATGTCATTTCCTCGCGGTAATGCTTGTTATAATTTCATTAAAAAGCGACTTATAGCTGCTCCATAGTACAGTTCCTTATTCTTTATTAATTAGTTATCCTTACACTTTATGCACAAAACCTCTCTCTACTTTGAATTCTTCTAATAGTAGTTTCAGTATGAGTTTACGTGTTGATATCTTCACCGTAATTTCTATATCGGATTTCTTAATTCGATAATTATGAAGATTGTTATGAGTGGCTGTGATTAATAGCGGTTATTATCGATGGCAGTCATTATTGTAGATAATTTCGAATTTTGTATAAAATTATCCATTACTTTTTTCTCAATCACCATTATTGTGTCGCAGAATTCCATTTAACATTTTTTAACCAATCGCGGTCGGGTTTTTGCTAGTCTGTGAGATTTTTTCTTTATTTTGTTTCACTTTGAACTTAAAGAGTTACAAATTAAACAAAAACGTGCATTTTTCCGTATTAAGGTGAACTTTTATCGGAGTTTTACATCGTTGTCTTGAAGAGAACTTTGTGAAAAATCGGGGTCAAAACCGTTAATACAGATTGCAGCCCATGGAACAACGATTTCAGTACACAAGGCCCGCTTTCTTTATATCGATAACTTTTTCATTCCTGGGAAAAACTATTTAAAGACAAAACTGTATGAAGGAATTTTGGAATAATGTTTGAGAAAACGCAGTGCCCCACTTATTAAAAGTTTTTTATTTTATTTTACGGTTACGTACTTTTATCTTCGGGTCGAAACATTACCATGGATCAACTTTCATAATAATACGTTCGTGTTCAAATGATACGAATTTATTTATTCTCATAGATTTCCTTCGTGTTGGTTATATTACGAATATACGCCCTATATGTTTGTGTCCTGTGGCTATTTTTATGTATTTTTATGGAATTTATCTTGATTGGAAATGAAGGGATTTTAGTGGGCGAGCTTATAACGTGACAACATGGTGTTGACCATGGTAATTAAAACGACGTGAATAGCATTATAATTTTGGTAATATAATATGGTAATGCGAGCTAGTAAGACGTGAGACAGATGGCTCCGGCTGTTCCAAACTCTTCGGAGTAACTCCTATCGCGGCCTCAGGACCCATCCGTTGTCTCTAACGCGATTACCTCTTCCTTCGCGTTAACCCTTGGGCCACCACCTCATAAGGTCCTAAACATTCTTTCTTATGGTTCCACGTCCTATACCCTGTTATCTGACCCGTACATCCGAAGGGATTAACACCGCAAACCCGAAATGGGTTCCCCGCCATCGTGTGGCGTGCCCTAGAACGGCGAGGGTGGGGGTCGGGGCGGAGAAACTGGATAACCGGACGCGTCACAGCTATTATCTCCACGTACGCCCGTGTTTATATACTTTAACAAAACAAAGGAGACGTTTTGTGAAAGTCTGTGCTGTTTAGACGAGCTTCCCCGTAAGGCGTATTCATCGCACGGGATCTTCGCAGGAAGAAACTCGATTTTTTTTGTCTTTACGATGACGGTGTACTTATACAAAGTACGTCTCCTTCGAATTATGAAGAAGATTTAATGCTCGGCGCATAAAATATTATCCGCCCATCCCCCTTCAAAACATCTCTCTTAAAGTGAATGTTAATTGAAAACTAATCATTGACAATGCTTCTGATTCACGTTTATTTTTTATTCATTGATGCTATTAGAAAAATGTTTTCTCTATTGCCTTTTGGAGAAAAATTGGCACGAGAAATTTCAATAAAATTGGACATGTTAAGTAACGTCCTCAACGAACAGGAATGACATATCATACACACCATTTCACAACCACAAAATAGAGATGGCAGATTCCTCGTCACGAAACAAGCGTATAAACATAATCTTCAGGTAAAATAACGGCACCTTAGAACTTACAAAAGCGCCACGAAAAGTGCATGTAACTAGAAAAATTACGGATGTATATATCTACATCTACATGATACCCTGCAAGTCACCTTTATGGTGGATGGCAGAGGGTGGAGTGCACCAAAGGTCCCTAGTTTTCCTACGTTATCTTTGCCTATTATGTTCTATTATCGTCCTTGGGAAAAACGGTCCTCTGTATCGCTCCGTTCTACAATCGATCTCGCGAATCTTATCTTCGCTGCCCTGCCTTCCGAGATACGTCGGGCTTCTGATAAGTCCCAATACCTCTTTCGCTAGTCCATCCGACATACATTTTTCCAGTTGTTTAAACCTAGCCTGCAGCCTACGCTCCTCTAACGATGTCTATTTCAGATTTTCTAATAATGATGTTACGCTTTGTTTACTATCGTCATTTCTCTTTACAAATATAGCTGCCCTGCACTGAACCTTTTCTATTTCGTTGGTGAGTCCCTTTTCGTAGGGATCCTACACAGCTGACGCATATTCGACCTGCGGTCGAATCAAGGACAAATAACATAATTCTTTCACCTTTTCGGAGCTATTTCGAACTATTCTCCCTATAAAAGCCAGCTTTTTGTTAGCAGCATCTATCAATCAGCGAATGTGTGTGTCCCACGAGGGATCACGATGGATCGTGACTCCAAGCTATTTAACCGAGTCTGAAACTGGAATCTCTACTCCGTCCAACGAATAATTAACATCCAACGAGATACTCTTGGTTCTCCAAAAATTGATGACGCAGCTTTTCTTTTGGCTGATCTCTATGGTAAGTTCGAGGATTTCCCATATATAACAACCTTCTGCTTCCTATGATTTAAAAATTCACGGATCCAACTATCAATTTTGGAATTAACGCCTAAGGTTTCTAATTTCGTTAGTAGCATCCTGTGAGAAACCTTATCAAAGGCTTTCCTAAAATCTAAGAAGATGGCATCGATCTGCCTATTATTTTCTCCGCTTCTCAGTATACAATTCACGAAAAGACCGAGCTGAGTATCAGAAGACCTACCTTTCCTGAAGCCGTGTTGACAATCATGTAACAATGAATTACTATCAAGAAATCGCATTATGTTGCTAACGAGTATATGTACTTTATCTATCAGTTTAATTTTCTTTTCTTTTAATGCTAGGCTAATTGAAAATGCTCTTATTGCTCAAGAGAATTACTTTAACCTAAACATTTCCTAGAAAATTTGCAATTTACGAGAACATATGATATTTCACAAACCCAATTGAAAGATTTTTATTTAATTTGCATTGTAGTTAGGGTGGATTTCACAGATTCAAGACGTCAATATAAAAAACCCATTAGGAAATGAGCTGTTGAAACTCAACGAAGTAGAAAATTTACTTTTCATTTTATTTTCATAATATAGTACATAGTATAGTAACAGTGGTGTCCAGAATTTTAAGTTAACGTACCATCTTGAGCACTTTCAAATAATTGTATACCCTTGATAATGCACTTACATATGTAATATGATGAAATAATCATCATCCTTACCATAAATAACTCGTAAAATCCGTTCAGGAATGACTCTTTTTTATTATAAATCTGTATGATAGCCAAAATGACTGTGCGTGCGTGAACAAAACGGAGCCTACATTTTAACGATTTTACTGAAAAACACACTCTTTTAAAGTATTCTATGAAAATTTTTAAGATGATGTTTTTAATTTGTCGCTACTAACTTGAAAACGATTTATTTGAAGCCGTGCATTAATGAGTAAACAAACTTTTGCGCACCCCTAGTTGAATATTACTGGTATTGGGACAAGAAAGGCAAGTGTGTAAGTGAGCAATATCGTTATTTATTAGGTTCAAATAAAGCCGATGCGATCTTTGTTCTTTTGTAGAAGAAAATTATTCAATTGGTTCGCGTTTTTATTGGTTTGGAATGCTTCCTGTATGTCTGTCTGAGATGCTGCTGAGAAAAGATTTGAGTGTCACTGGCCGTGAATAAACTTGCTCAAGGAGGACGGTCGATCGTATTTGCGCTTTCTTCATGGTTACAAATTGCAGAGGGGAAAACACCTTACAACGGTATCCAACCGTATACTAATGTCTATTTTACGATAGTTGGCATTCGCGAAAGGGAAGGACGGGAGCCGAGGGATCCGAGGCGGAGAGGGTAGATGTGGCAACGCCGCAGATGACGTTAGGGGAGATCTATCATCCTGTTGGTTCACCTGAGTTGCCCTTTTGCCGGGCGGACACCCCTCCAACAAAATATGATTCCGTGCGTCATCTCGCGTAAAACACGATTCATTATTAGCGCCTATGTCTAATGAAAATTTCAAGTTTCGAGGAGAAATATCGACTTGCTCAGCGCGACATCATGCTGGCGGAACGAGTTCAACACACGTGTGGTTCACGTAAGGGATGGATTGGTCGGATTTCAACGCCCGGGAGGCAACTTACTAATAAACTGCTACGAGTGAGAAACGGATTTATGTACATAAAGTGCCCTATTTAGCGGTAGTTAACTCTAAGCTTGGCTATGTTCTTAACTGCGGCAGCCTCCAGGCCACCTTTATTATTAAAAATGTTTCGGAAAATTTTAAAAGAGATTCTCAAAGAGAGAATTTTACGGTAATCCAAGTCGATTTTCAACATTGCGACAAATAAAGAGCACATAGAGAATTTTCTCGTCTAAAATGCCCTTTTAGGAATTCCTAGTGCCCTCTTTTTCTACCTCGGAGATGGAAGCCTCAAACCAGACCCCACTTGCTCTATCAATTACTCTATCTGGCGGAGCGAGCACTTTCACCGTCCCCTTTTCGCACGTGTATCAACCAGGGACTTGGGAAGACATAATTTTGTTCACGCGTTGAATCCTTCGTCTTCCTCTTATCCGCTACCTTGGCTGGACCAGATGCCGCTCTCCACGGCCGTCCCAACCCTCCTCTCTTCCCTCTTTCGTCCCCATGGAATCGCATCCTCGAGGTAGACCGTCTCTCATAACTCGTCTCGTTCATCCGCGCAATGGTTCCTTCGCCTCCTCCTTACCTAACATCACTTACCCCCCTCCTCCTCCCGCCTTCGAGATAAATTTATTCTCCTTGTTCACCTGCTCCTGCGTGTGCTCCGTGTTTCAGCTCGACCACGCATATTTATTTCTCGCCGCGAATTAACGGCCACCATAACTACGTCAACTGGAAGCTCCTACTTCTGGTGGTTGGAAGCACGAAGGCTTTATTTGCTCTCACTTCTTGTTCAATTCAGTGTGACTACTGGCAACCGAGCACATCCTTTTACCCGAAAAGGGAAATACAGATACATGCGCTAGAAGCGATGAAAATGTAAGATACCGAATACCAAAATATGTTTGTCTTTGTTAACGTTATTGCGCTCATTGTAAAAGGCCATAAAGTGCTGCTTATGAGCGAGTTAATGATAAATTAATAAGTAAATACAAAGAGTAAGCGCGATCAATGTTTCAAATTCGCTACTTAAAAACAACCAATCGTCAGACAGTGTGCTAATTGAAATTGCACAGAATCCAAATTAATGATAAATCTAGGATTTGAAGAGATAGATATCTTTCATGAATTCTATTCGCATGAAGTTTTTGATACCGTGATTCATCATCCTGCGAAAACTAATATAAACGAACCCAACGCTAACAAAAGCTAAACCTTTCAATCAAAATCAACTCTGTGTTATCCAATAGCACAACTCTTCTAATTCCTCACCAACCAAATCAATGAAATCCATTCAAACGTTACACAAACTAACTATAGAAGTTGCTGTGGTATCACTTTACATTTTTGTACATTCTCATTTCTCTTTTTTGAGCTACTGCTTGCATCGATACCTCCCAAAAATATTCTCTCTCTCTCCCTCAGTTCCTTAATAAACGATACCATTCCCTCGCTCCAACGGGTCACAAATAATGCAGTCTTGTTTTTAGGCTCTTTCTTGAGAAACACTGCGGCAGTCCGAAACTTTCAGTTCTCCATCTTCATTGTATTCATTAGCATCCACTTCGATGTGTATGTTTTCCTTTTTTGCCCCGTCTTTATTTCGAGACTAATTCACAAGAAAATGGAAATTTAATGCTCCTCATTTTCCCCACGTTGATAATTTAAGAGCGAATTTTAATCGAAAATTTTTCGAAACGCAACCTTTCCTTGGAAAGAGCTTTGATTACTGTCGCGTAATTTTTTTATTAGTTTTATATATCTGCGCGAATCCATTTTTCAACCACGGGCCTAACCGAAGGGTGAGTTTGTTTTATTTTATTTCTGGACTGTAATTTCGCTCCTAATGGTTTAGGCTTAATTTGCTTCGCTCCCAGATAGAAGAGAAAATTAATGGAGCGAGAGCAGTTTTGTTATTGGCGGCATATTTTCTCTCTCTCTCTCTCTCTCTCTATATATATATATATATATATGTATATATATATATATATGTATATATATATATATGTATATATATATATATATATATACACACACACATACACACACACATCCTTTCCGTTTTTCCTTTGTACAAAGACAAGGGCTAAAACATTTAAATTTTAAATGTTTACCACTCCAAAAATTCATCCTAAAACAGCGGTCAATGATATGGGCTCCGTCCCGTTAATTACTCGGTTAATTAAAATATTCGATGAAATATTTATCGGTTCGTCATTTTTCCCACTCGCGAATCTACAAAAAGAAAAAATCGAATCTCACTCCCCCCTCTCTCTCGGTCATAATTAATAACAAAATAATCGTTTCTTTTTTGTTTCCGTTTTAATGAATGCCAGGACGGAATATTTTATCGTTTTATCGGAGTCGAAATTAATGGCCGCTGTCCCCTTCCTCGAAGCTTTTTAACGTGTAGGATGATACACGAAAATACGGCGAACAATGGAAAACTTCTGCCGTAAAATTAATATCCGCGACGCCTTCATTTTGAGTCGGGGGAGAAAATGTTTCGTTAAGCGTTACTCTTTTTATTTTCCGCCCTTCCGCCATTCCTTATTCGATAATGGATTAAAAACGTCCTACGCTAATGATATCTCAATTAACCGATAAAAGGAAAAAAATGTCGTCTGGGATTTTTACGCTCGGAGAAGCGCTCATTCTCTCTTTCTCTCTTCTCATCAAAAGGGTTTCGAGGTGATAAAATGAAAGTTTTGGCGGAGTTAAAAATTCGAAGACTTTTTTTCTTCTTCTTCGATCTCTCTAAATAGGTTTTCGATGCGTCGGAAGCTACTTTTCACGGTTTTACTCAAGTTTTTAGAGCGTTCGCTCTATACTTAAGCCGGTGATCCGTTGCGACGCGCGGAATAAAATCGATATTATCGAGAATAAAATGATAATAAATCGGCATCGCGTGGAAAAGAAAACTGTCGCGTTCGAGAAAGTGCAAAAGTTATTTTTCACGGAATAGGGAGCTGATATTTTTTTAAATTCTTAGCCGATATGCGCTTAATCACGTTGTCATGCGATGAAAGCAGTTTATAGGGTCAGTTTAAATCCAGTTATAATACAGAACGTTAAAAGCAAACAGAATTTTACCCACAAAAGCGTAGCTATTTGAAAAATGCGTTATAACCAAAAAGCGAAGCATAACTCTTTTAATGCTTTGTGTTTAACATTTTCTAAGTTAATGTTTGGTTTTTGATAATTAAAACTAAAATATCTCTGAGAACGTTATATGATAAAATTTATTTATAATATATTCACTATATCAACTTCGTGCTTTGAAAGTTTTCGTAAAATTTAATTAAAGACTTAATTTTGTCATTTATAACATTAATGAATTGTAAACTATTCTTATCAATTTTGGATGGTCATAAACGCGTTTTACTGTGCAAGGTAAATTGCGGCGAAATATTTTCTGAAAGCTTTGCCGTTGTGCGGCCTAACTTTTATTGTTTCTTTATTTTTATATTCGTGGCTAAAATTTTAATTACATTTTAAAAATATTTTTCGACTTAACATTATTAAGTACATTTTCCTCTTCTGCAGAATCTAGATATTTTCGGAAATGAATGCATGTAATATCAAAATTGAGCGCAATCATTAGCTTACAACCCTCCCCGGCTGCGCGAGGTGAATCGACTCGTGTGGCCACGGAGATGCGTCCGAAATTCGTATTATTAACGCAGCAGTTTTGCGGTCCTCTCTTGGAGATGACCTCTGAAATTCAGCGCTTCTTTTTAGCCGGACGGGATATCTTCGCCCGTATTGCCACAATTTTCATTCAGAATATGCCGCAACCTGCCGAAAGCGGGATATTTTCTGTCGCGCCTAGCAAGCTGCGGGACGCGGAATTTTATTTCCCAAATCGTTATTCTGCTGCCCAAATCGGAGCAGTTGGTAACCTTGCCGTGGAGGCATTTTCAGGCAACCGCTTAATCCTCTTCCCAGGTATCCGCTGGTCTAATAGCGTAGCCATGCCAAAGAGGCATGCTATTCAAATACATTTCAACTCTCGCCAATCATAATTTGATATGAAATGAAATGAAATTGAGTGATTTGTAGTCTTAATTATCGGCGGAGCAATCTATATTTACTCAACCTATTGTCACACCGGCAACACTTGAACACTTTGCACATGCACAGGTGTTTATAATCTCTTATCCAGTTTAACTCCTGTTATTCGTCAGTGCATGCGTTATTTGGATTTTTACTTTCTTCATATGTATCGGGGAAAGCATTGTTTTCATGAAAAAAAATCAATTTCTAATTTTCAACGGAAATACACGTTTCGAGGTCCCCTGAACCCGTTTTGACCATTTTCTCGATGATGTCTGTGTGTGTGATAGGAATTTTGTGGGCGCTCTAACTCAAAAACTATTAATCAGATCAACGCGAAATTATATATATATATATATATATATATATATATATATATATATATATATATATATAATTATTATATATATATTTGACATTTTTATTAAAGAGACGAGTTGTTTAGTTTTTGGTAAAAATAGGTCAACCGGAATGGATGTTTATTCTTGCCACATTCGTTTTTTTCTTCAAATAGTTGCTTTAATACTTGATCAATGTAAAACATTAACGGAATAAAATTTGTAGGAAATTTAATTTTCTACAACCTTTGTTCGAAACATTTTTATATATAATGCATTGTTTAAGAGATATTTTAAAACCATAATTTAGCTACCACCACCACCTGGAGTGAACTTTTGTAAACACTTTTCGCGTAGTTACGTTGAGTTTATTTCTGTTTTATGTAAAGTCTTTGAATTTTTCTCGCAGTTCCTTAATATTTATTATCGTTTATCATATTTGGAATTTTTAAAAATATTACAGGTTTGAAGAAAGTCATGTGGTGGCCATATCAGATTTTTGTTATTTGTAGTTTTGCTGAAGTGGCGTTACTCAAAATGCCAGAAACAAAGAGGTTAAAAAGGTACAATTTTATTTATTTATTTATATTTATTTATCAAGCCTGTGGTAATGCTTAAAAATGCAACATTAGCTTGTTTTAAAATTGCTCAGTTATTCCCATAGAAGAAAAAGTCGTTTTAATGTGGGCAGGTTATTAACGAAGCATTCATTGCGAATGGTGAGCAACTTCTCGATGTTCTAGAACAGCGGTGCCCAAACTTTTCTAATGGCGAGCCGCATTGGAAGTTGCCAATTCTTCGACGGACCGCTTTAGAGTTTAAATCAGAAATTTTATGTATATTCTGGGGTGCCATATAAGTGAAAATAAAATCTAAATAATGTTTTCACATCTAACATTTCAATATTTAAAATTTTATTGTCAAAAATTTCAAAAAAATGTATGAATTTGTGTGTTAAATTTTTCGAATTGCTTTTCCGCTATAGCTTCGCGGGCCGTAGTATGGGCACCACTTTTCTAGAACAAGCGCTTTAAAAAAAATACTTCTCTCAGGTATCTCCAGTAGCCACAACAAGTTCATAAGAAGTTTTTGTTTTGACCATGTTATGAAAGTTGACGTTGAAATTATGCATTCAATTCGAGAGTCCTCGTTGCAACACAGGCTTTTTGAGGCCCTTTTACAGGACTATGTCGCCGAATTTATATAATCTCATCTTTGATATAGGACTCACAAAGCTGAGTAAAGGGAAAGTTTTAACTCGATTTATGTATATGGTTGATGAGACAAAAGAGTTACCAAATTCTAGAAATGAACGTATTGAGGAACTTTATGATTATAATTGGCTATTAGACTTTGCGTTTCGGGCCGACTGGACTAAAAAAACTAAATGTCATGAACCTGGAGCTGAAGTTCAGTTATTTCTAATCCATGTTAGTTAGTTGGAAATATTATTTGGAGAAGAAACATCTTCAAAATTTTCCCCATTTCAAGCAACATATTATTGAAAATCATACCGATGGTGCTCATTTTACTCACGTACTAGAAATACTTAAAAAAACAATTCAATGAAAGATTTCTCCAACTTTCTGGCACTGAACCCGCATATTCCTTTTATTTAAATCCATTTTTTCCGTTGCTGAGCCCATCTAAAAATTATATGAGGGTAAAGTCAAAGACCTCGAACTAGAGATAATAGTTCTACAAAATGATATAATTTTAAAATCCCATGCAAAAGAAGGCAAATTTTGGAACCACTAAGTTCCCCATTTTGCACGGTACTGCTTTAAGAATAAAAATCTACTTCGGATCGACTTATCTATGTGAATTCCTCTTGTCGTCAGTGATGATTATTAAATCAAAGAGCATCTCAAGATCGATCGACACCCATCCAGATGACTGTCTGATAGCTAGGGCATCATCGCGTGAGCCCAACTATGAACAACTAGCTGCCAAAATGGATTGTCAGATATCCCGTTAATATGGTATGTCCTTACACGTGGTGCTAAAAGTAAAAAGTATATTGGGTATTTATATGTTTCGCTTATCTCAGAATTTTATTACAAAATGTTCAATTTTATGTGTTTTTATGGTTGCGCCTGCCTCCGTCTCTCTGAACGTGGTGAGTGTCTGATAGATATAAAAAATTGAGAACCCCTTCCCCGTCCTGCCAATTTTCGCAGTACATTGCAGCTTGCAAAAGCGTCATATTTGTAGGATAAAAATTTTACCATGGCATCGCTTAAATTGAAATATTCATGTTTTTGCCTAATGGTTTTATTACTAGCGGTTCATTGATCTACTCGACTTCAGTAATTTATGGGTAATTTTAAGGGAAAGTGCTGACGGGGAAACAGCATTATATATTTTCATTACGTGCTAATGGCAATACTGAGGCTAACCAAATGTCAAGAATTTACTATTATTTGATATAGATTTGGTTGTTTTTCCCTGTACAATAAACCTTTTCTCCCATCTCATTGATTAGACGAACTGCTATGCTGTACATTGTAGAGTAAATAAAAAAATGTTATACAAGCTCGGACTTGTAATGCTTTAAAAATGTGGATTGTATTTAGTAATTTTTATTTATATTTGAGATTGGACCCCGTTAAACGAAATATTAGTATGTTGAATGAAACAGTTTTAGGCTGTCTCGTTTCATCTCAAACAAGGTCATTGCGTGAAAATGATGGGATCCTTATTAACAGTACAAAATGGATACTCGGAAAACAGACGAAAACACAACGGCCTCGGATAGATATGACGAGAGGGCTGTGACAGCATTCCAATTTGCTCGTGAATTTGCTCATCACATAAGCCTCCTCAGCGCGTATTACATTACTCTCCTAAATGATATTTGGTCGATTTGATTATTTGTATAGCAAGTTCATTATCTCATAGCTTCTTACTTTCGCCCGAATGTTTGTTGTTTTATCGTCCAATCGCGAAAAATGTTGTACTGAAGGAAATTTTATCTTAACATGGGAAATTTGGTGTATTTTCATACAAGTCTAAAAGGCGTAATATCCTTTCAATATCATAAGTATCGAAGACTTGATTTCAGGTGATCTAGTTGCCAAAGTGATTGAACATACAATATTTCTACCAACAGTATACACATTTCATCTTAACGTCTTATGACAAACCAAAAAAATCTTCGCCCCTGGAATTAAATTGGAGCAAACATCGTTCAAAACGCTGTGGACGGAGTGTTTTAATTACAGTGGCCTCTTTCAGGCTAGTGGGAAAAATCCGACCTTTCCGGGATCCGAACTGAGCTAAAACTGTTAAAACCAATTCTTCCCTCTACCCTTTCATTCCTCTGCTACTCCTTCCTCTCTATATTCCTCTCTCTCTACTCTACCCTTCTTGCACCTCGTAACTTTCTTCTGCTTTTCTATTCCTTTAAATCCTACTTCTCTCTCCCCCCTCTCTCTCCTTCATCTCCTTTTATTTCTCTCTCTCCTCTTTTGCCTATCCTTCCTCTCCTCTTTCCTATCTCTTTCATCCCCTTTCCTTTCTGTCCTCCTTCGTCTCAACTTTCCTCTCGCCTTCATCCTTTTTCCTTCCTCCCTTCCTTCCTCTTCTCTTCTCTCTATACTTCATCCCATTTTCTTCTGTGTTATCTCCTCTTCCCTGTATTTTATCCTATATCCTTTCTATTCTCCTTCCTCTTCACTTTCCTCTCTTCTTCTTCCCCTTTCCTTCCTCCCCTCATCCCTTTTCTCCTTCTCCTCCTTTCTTTATGTGGTTAGATGGAAGAGGAGACTGCCTAGCCTCAATCAATAAATACGTTTAGCTATTTTCTCATCCTTTCCCTCCTCTCTATCTCCTCCATCTTTCCTCTTTCCTTCTCCCTCTCCTCTTTCCTTCCCCCTCTTCTAATTACTCTCTTTATTCCTCCCTATCCTATTACCTCCCCTTCTCATTCCCCTCTCTTCTCCTACCTCTCCTTTTCATACCTTTCTCTTCCTCCCTAAAAGAGTAATTTTGGTCATCATCTCGTCCTCTCGCTCTGGAATTCAAATTAGAGCGACCTTTGCGTCTTCTTACCAGGGGGAGATTATTTTTTTTTGTCTCAAGAGAACCTATTCTGCGTCTAAAAGAATAAGCTCTCTCTCCATCTTTCTCTCCTCTCTCTCCTCTCCCTCCCTCCACTCTCTCTCATGCTCGTCTCTCTCTCCTTCTCGCCTCTCTCTCCTTCTCGCCTCTCTCATTCTCTCTCTCCTCTCTCCCTCCTTTTCTCTCCCCTCTTTCTTTCTTCCACTCCCTTTTAAACCCCTTCACTTTCCCCCTCAGGTGCACTAACAGTCAGTCAGGGCTTTGGTGGCAGTTACAGCGCCCCAATATGGTCCCAGAGGGCGACGCTGGAGGTTTGGTCCAGAGGTTTCGTGGCACTCAAGCCGAGGAGCGCTCCATTTAAGGTGAGTTTGTGACGCGTTCTAATTAAAACGAATTAAAAAAAAATGCACGCATTATTCGTGACGTAAATTTTAAGTTTTTTTCAGCCATTTTATCTCATACAAAACTTATTCTATGAGCAATGCGAGAGGTACATTTATACTGTATTTTTTACAGGTTTTGCGGAAATGTATTTTCTCTCTAGGAAGTCTTTCGCCATTTGACCAATAGCTTCTTTCTTTGTTTTCGGTAAAGTAACAGCCGTGTTTGTCTGGCGAGAACCATTTACGTGTTTTCAACTCGTAATTTAATAAAAGACTCGAAACGCCGAATTTCACCAAAATAGGTCAAACGGCAGAGCACGTATTATATAGGTACGGGCAGACAAAGGGACTTGTCGTTGCTGAGATCCTTTTGTTACAGGGCGCTTTAAAATACACCTCTTTGAATAGTAATACATTAAGCCTGAATAAGCCTAAATAAATTTTTCAATGCTAGTGCAATAGTGTACAGATAATCCGTGTTAAGTGGGATTGTTTTAAGCTCGGCTATGGAATGTTGCAATAAAAATTGTTAACAATATCTGTAAGGTGTTGAGAAAATTTATTTATATAACATAATTTATATATCAATAAATAAATTATGTAAATAAATAATTTTATTTATATAAACAAGTCACATACCGTATCCGCCCAAATGAAGACGAAGTCTATGCAGAAAAGATGATATTAATATTCGTTTAACACAGTAAAGTTGCAAGCATAAAGTAATCGAGCTAATTCTGTTTTGCATTAGATTGCTCTTTATGAAAAAGATATTAATAGATGTTTTATAGGAAAATTACAACACCGCTTAATCCATCTCTTGATTCATCAGCACACGGATAACTGTGATTGTGCAGTAATTCAGTGAGATTTCTACTGACGAACCGTGGATGAAAGCTCTATTATGTTCATTGGTATTTCTTCGGCTTTTCAATTTTAATTTTACGGATCTCAAGATATACCAATCTGTTTCGTGAATCAAATTTTACGTGTTTCTGTAGTGCCCTGAATTCCACGATAATTTCATTTTAAAATTTAAAATCATAAGCGACCAAAGTAAATTATCTTTTACTACTTTGGGTTGTCACTAACGTTGGTATATACGTATGTTTAGGAAAGTGTACTTACTACCTCTCGGTAGCTTTCTGATTCACCCTACCCAATCTCTGGTATGAGAGTAGCTCAAACATGATTCTTGAAAGAGGGATCCTAGATATTTAGAAATACGAAAATTGAGATTTGAAGAGATTAAGTACGGAAGGAAGGAGTGTAAGCGAGTATGAGATCAATGTCCTCTCGCGGGAAATCCCCCAAAATTTTACGTCATTTCACCTCGTGATTTCTTATCTGCAAAGCTTCCTTCCCATATTTGAGTTTAGTTCCAAGTATTTCTGTTCCACCGGATAAATAATCGAAATGCTTTCCCTGGAATTTCTCGGAGGGCTGGTTATTTTTAGGGAGAATTCTTTCGTAAATGAGATGGTACCTACGTGTTTAATGGGGACAAAATTATATGCTGGAATTCAAGGTTGAGATTGAGACTTTATGACATAAATCCGCTTAACGCAGTCACGAAAAGTATTGAATCATGTTCACATATTCTGAAGTATGATCCAGTGTGGTATCATTTTGATTTATAAGCCCGTCCTGATGATTTGCATAATTTGGCGTATTTATTTATTTATCTTGAAAACCTGTTTCGTTTGGAACTTATTTTTAGTAAAAAGTGTTTTATCAAAATAAAAGGTTTGATAACTCCACCGATGGGATTTTAAATGTTTAACAGGAATGCTTCAATTTAAGGTGGAATAGTGAATTTTTCATTGTATTTTTTATCCTTTTTAGGGAATAGCTTTCCAAGCGTAATTATTTTAATTAAAAAGAGTTGGAAGCGTAGGTGAAAAGAAAAAAGTTAAGAAGGGAAGCGAATGACATTTAAGTGAAAGAAACAATTGTCTCCTCAAAATTTCATAAACAACTTCTTTGAATACGTTCCACATACTTAGTCTTTCCCAGTGTATGCGTGTACGCCCCTACATCTTTTAAGCGAATCATTTACAATATTCTTATTTGATTTTGGTGAAAATCCAATGAAACTTTTATCAAATCTATTTCTTGAGCAGGCAATGCTGTGTAAAGGCTTCAGTTATTTAAAGGTCATTGGAATACATAATGTAAATACAGTGGACGCCGTTTATTGCGATAACTTCGAGACAGATTAATTAATAACAATAACCGATTGATAGCAATGACCGATGAAACAAGAATGTAGCTCTTCAGCGTTGTTTATTGATGCAGAGCGGAAATGTGTACATAAAAATGTAGAAGTGGACAGAAATAAAACATTAAAATCAAGCAATATAAAATACTTTAAATTGACTGTCTACTATTTCTTCGAGAAAGTCGTCAATAAAAATGAAACTGCTATAATGTTTCTGGAAATCCATGCACACCATTAAAAACAAATAAAGAAAATACATATTAAAATGAATAATTAGAAAAATTCTTTTAAATTTGATTGTCTATTGTCTTTTCTGAGAAGGTCATTAATAAAACGTTCATATTCATAACGTTTTTGGAAATCCACTTGTCTGTGCTGTACGCCGTGTCGCATAACTTCTAGAGCCTGTCGCATTGCAGCATTAGTTGGAGGTTTAGCGTTTTCATCTTCTTCTTTTTCTTCAGACTCTTTTTCTTCTGTCAGTTGCGGGTCTACGGATGTAACAGTCTCACAGATGTCAGCTTAGCGGCAACACTAATGTTTTGATCAATTACCATCCAAACTTCAAATCGCTTACAGTCATGTCAAATGGTTGTATGTCTACAATTTTCTCAGTTTCTTTGGCTTCTTTCGAAAGATCCTCCGTGCTTGAAACAATTGTGAATAGTGTTTCCTGACACTACTTGTTTCCATGAAATGGCTAAAAGATGTAGGGTATCTAGAGGATTAGTTTTTTTTGCCAAATCATTTGCACTCATTTGTTGCGTGTCCTCCATATTTTCCAAGATTCTAGTGCGCATTTCACGACGGTAGTAAGTTTCGGATGATTCCCTAGTCGCATGGCTGTATCAGTGATGTCTTATTAGCAGGCAAGAAAACAACCTTGATAAGTTTAACGAAGAATTCACAATGTATGCAGCACAGTTGTCAACAAGCAGAACAATCTTGTGGTCCAGCCTATTACCCTATTTCATTAACCACCCATTAAAGATCAAGGCCGTCATCCAGGCATTGAAGTTTGTGTAGTAGTCAACGGCTAATTTATTCACATCTTTAAAGCACCGTGGGTTCTTGCTTTTACCAATCACCAAAGGCCTTTCTTTGTCACCAGACATACTTGCACAGCATAAGATTGTCACACGTTCCTTCGAAGTTTTACAGCCTTTTGCATTCTCGTTTTTAAACAAATAAGTGTGTTCAGCCAAGGCACGATAGTAAAGTCCGGTTTTGTCTGAATTGTACGCATTACATGGCGAGAATTCGGAAATTATTTTAGGCCACTCGTCTTCAATCCAACTTTCATCTGCTAAGAAATTATCATCTTTTTGCTCACCATGCTCACCTGCGTTTGTAAGAAATGTTTTCTCGTTTTTTCCAACGGTGAAACCATCCCTTTGTTGCAACAAAATCGTCTTTCCCCATTTTCTTAGCAAGTTCTTCTGCTTTCTGCCGCAACAAGGGACCGTCAACATGGGCATCTTATTCGCGAACATTAATAAACCCAAGTTTTGATGCTGATTCCACCTGATCATCTTTTCCACTGCGATTTTTGTTACAGTTCAAGTTTTCATTTAATTTTACTGCCCTCTCAATAACGTCTCGATTTTTTAAATTGTACACAAAAGAGGCTGCAAAATTTTTAACTGCACTGCTGCATTACGTCGACTCTTTTTCGGTAATTTATCATAGCGTTCTAAAATGGCAAGTTTTTCTTTAAGGGTTAGATCGTTACGTTTCTTTTGCACTTCCGCCATTACGTACGCACGGAGGAACGACACCGACAACCATAAGAACTGTACGGAGCAACAGCAGTAACTAGACACGCAACGTGTCGGAGCTCAAGAACAAACCGGGATGTTTACGTAATCACTTCCACTGCACATGCGTCAAGGCCGCGATAAGGCGAAAAAGGGATAAAAAAACCGAAGCGCTGATTACAGTAAACGTCGTTTTCTTTATGTATTAGTATACGTCTGATCGGGACCTCATAAAAGTCATAACATTTCACGAATGATAATAACATTATCCGTTGCTACAATAAGCGGCGTCCACTCTATTACCATAAACATTAATAGTTCTCTCCGAAATTACCAGTTTATGTTCCAATATAATTCTTTACCGATGCGAGCGATGCTTCAATATGTTCATTCCTTTAATCATAAAAATCTGTTTTAAATCCAAGTTTTTTTCGGGTGCTCCATTTGCTTCGGTATGCTTACCAACATACTTGAATGCTAATAAAGAGTTCTTCCTTATCGCGTGTAAATGCTTAAGTCGATAAAAAAGAGTACATATAGTAATTCCAAAGTCAAGGAGAATTGACTTTCCGCTCGTGGAAATTATTTATAGAGAATTATTTTGCTTAACGCTTACTACGTGATGATAAAGTCTCCTATTTTATCCCTTCGTTCCCGAGAAAATATTCTTCGGTGTAAATTTAATAATTTCAGTTACCTGAAAGGCCAAACATGATGAAAACCTTAAATAAAACTATCGCGTTTCAATGGAATTAATGGCGCAGATAATGGTTTGAAGAGAAGCGCTGTTGCTCCTCGAGTGCAGCGAGTATAAGGGTTTTATGGAAAACGTGTTTTATCTCGGAAAAGGAGTTTTGCTGGGAAGTATTCGTCTCCCTCGAGGGGTAGTTCTCTCCCCCCCTCTCCTCTCTGCCCCATATCCACGCATTTCATCACTCACCTATGGCAACTCCAACATTCATTTTATCCACTTTCTCATCCCCTACCCTCTTTTTTCCTTTCCTCAATTCCTTTTCTTCCTCGTATATAATAGCGATCCTATTCAGAAAACCTTTCTTTCTCGATTTCATTCTACGTTTTTGTTCGTTTAACACCGTCGTCTCTCCTAATTCAATAGGAATAAATAGAAAAATAATTTTTACCCAACAGAATGCCTTCGCAATTGTGCTGTTCGTGGGTTACATTTAATTAAAATGAAATAACGTGTGTATGTCGTCTGTGTGAAATCGTTGCTAATTTTAGATAAATGTAAATCCACCCATATCGTTTATTTTGCAGAGTCAGTTTTTTTTCCGGTTCTCGGTGTTTTTTTGATTTTTCCGTCTTTCTTTTCAGAATGTTTGCTCTCTGTTGCTTGAATATCGATTTACTGTGGAGTGATTTTTTCTAAGTTTCTGATACCCATCAACATTATTTTCCGCAAAGTTATTACTAGATCTTATTTTTATAAACTAATGTTAATTTTAAGGCATAGATTGAAGTCTGTATTGTAATTCATAATACAAATATTGCCTGAGAAATATATTCGCCTATTAAACCTATAAAGTTCGCATCTCGATTAAGCAATTGAAAATAGACGTGGAATGTTAACAAGATAAATATCGAATTACATTCGAAGTTTTATTTTAATAATGGATGCTCAAACTGAATTATTTATCAGGCATATAAAGACAACAGAATTTCCATTATTTCCAACTGGGGTCATGTATTTTGCATGTAAATAGGAAACCGAATATGCGGGATCGTTAGTGGGAACGACATATCGTATGGAAAATTTATTTATGAAAGTATCATTCAATTTCCAACGTGAGAATTATTTTTTTTAGATTCTCACCCAATGATTTCATTTAACGTCTTATACCAGGCAACAATTCATAGACAACTTTGCCACTCTCGCTGAAAAAGGACTTGTGTACGTTATATCTTATATCATCATCTAAAATGACAACTTTTTTTTCAGATTTCTCTCACAGCCACCTTCAGCAAAGGTCAAGCAGGTAGCGTCGCCGTCGATAACTTGTGGTTGACCAGTGGCCAAGGATGTAACGTCTCAATCGCAGGTTGGTGACCTCGGCATTAACAATGCTAGCTTTATCAAGTTTGCTTTGGTATCCTATTGCCTCATTATTAATTTGATGTAGTATGATCGTTGCCTTAATATCTTGATAAATATGTCGTATTTTTATTACTTCACATAAATGTGGCATTTAGAGAGATAAATAAATTTAGCCCTTCTTGAAAATTTTACCCTTTTTCTCCTTCTTTATCATAATTTCATTTTTGGATATTATTATCATTGCCAGTATATCTGGAATATTAAAAAAAGTTTCATTAAATATCGAAGAACTTCTGCTTTAAAGAGTGCGTTAATGTACAATGGGTTTAGAGTTTAGAGGACTTAAGACCATCGACCCTGAACATGAGTCGTCAGTTTAACGTATTGGCCGTAAAAAGATGCCAGTTGTAGCCCAGGATTGAAAAATTATTGCATTTAAGATGCCATGAAAAATGAGGGTATCGTTTAGGCATGATCATGTCTCATATCTTTTGGTTAAAGTTATACCATCTGATCTCGCTATGATATGTCCGAATACATAAGACACGTTTCAAGAAAGTGTATAGTACCATATCTGATCGTAGCAGGAAATGTTTCGGTATATTACCGTAAATTCGTATATCGCACGTAGATACCTTGCCCCGAAACTATCACAACACGGATAGCATTCCCATATACGGACAAATGATGTCGGTTTTATTCACGCCATTCTCACGCCTCCAAACGGCGTCCATTGCAGTAATCCGAGGCCCTTATCTTCTCTTTTCAGCTTCATTGAACCTTTTCCTCCTTATCGATTTCTTCGCGATCATTTTCTCTTGCATTTTGTCTCCTTCCATCCCTTCTCCTCTCCTCCGCACCATTTACTCATTCTGCTTCCTATTTATTGCCCTCTTTCCTGTTCATATACGGTTCCTCTGCCTATTCCTCTACCTATCCCTCGATTTACACACTACTTGATGCATACGGTTTCGGTTTTACACGGTCAAGAAAACGCGACCATCCTTCAATTTACACGGACTTAATGTACATGGTTTCGGTTTTACGCAGTCAAGAAAATGTGACCATTTCTCGATTCAAACTGGATCTCTATTGGTAAATTTGTTTATGACACTGAAGGCGAAAGTGATTGAGGAGAAATTTATTGAAGTTTTCGTTAAATTCGTTTTTTCAATTTTATAACTAAATGTATTTCCTCGCTAACAGTTTTTTAAATCCTTCAATTTTGAATTTCCCAGATTGCATGAATTTTTTATTGCTTAATATAATGTTATTTTCTCTAATGTTCACTCTATCATTACTTCTGAGTTTAAATTTCTTTTATGAATTTCTTTTTTATTTAATGCGAAGGTTCATTTATATAATGTGTATATTACTATTACATCCGAATTCAAATTTCTAATAAATATATACTTATAAATCAAATTTCCAAAATAAGTACGCTTTATCTTAAAACAAATAGGAACCTAAGCCACAATTTTATATGAAGCGTTTGTTTCTGTTTACACGGTTTTGTTTTTATCCGCAATTTTCGAGAACGCTTCCCCCGTGTAAATCGAGGAATGGGGTACAACCTCCATTTCTTTATCTCGGGCTTCACTCACTCCCTTTTTCTGCCATTTCTGCAAAATACCACGTATTTCCGTTGTTCCTCTTTCTAGCTCTTCCAAACTCGTCCCCCTTACTCCTTTCTCACAATTTTGAGTTCTTTTTTTCAACTCCTCTTTCAAACTTTCCTCTTCCTCTATTTCTCTTCTATTCACGCTTCTTTCGCTTTTATGGGTGCCCTTTCAACTTTCTTCCTCTCTCCCGTAAATGCTTGCCACACTTGGGCCCTCGCCTCTCAAAAGCGCATCTTCTTTTGACCTAATTCATCATTCATCTTTTCTCGGTGTGCAGGTGTCGAAGACGTGCCGAGCCCACGATAAGCCGATTTAACCCCTTAATGGTGCGAGGCTCCCTTCAGTAGTGGATCACGCGAAAGTTTCCGGAAAAAATCTGAAGGGGGCGCTCCAGTTTATCGCGGATCTATGCTCCTTTTAACTTCTCGCATTTATAAATACATAAAACTGTGCGCCATTTTTGCGCTTCAAAGCTATTTCAAGCTAAAGGGGGAAAGATAATGGGATTTCTTACATCCTTGAATGGCAAAGGATTTGGATATCTCCGAATACAGTCAGCTGAGTCAGCGAAGGGAGAACGAACTCCTTCGCTCCCCGGAGTATCTTACTCGAGGTCGAAGATCAATACGCAAACCTCCGTAAAACGTTTTATCCTTTGACGGGGAGTAAGTTTTCCTGCGTCGCCATGTGGTTCGGCCGCGTTCCCTTTAGCTTGAGAATATGGAATCTACTTTCGGTAAATTACCACTGAAGACGGCTGCTTGTAGCCGAAATGCGCATCTGATTTTATGTAAGCTTGTTGTGGCTATTGAAGATACCCGTCACAAGTATGGTTTTAAGTGTTTGTCCTTGAATTTTTTTCAGTCGTAATGCGAGCTGGATAATTCTCTGTTGAATTGGTTTACTGCGTTTTGAGTGCTATTAAACGCCTCTATTTCTTTAGAAAGCTGTATTTATGAAGTATAATTCTTAATATACTTGTAGAAACATGCTCTCCGATTAAAAAATTAAAATGTTGCTCTTAAAAACTAGAATTACGATAAATGAGCTGATTTTATAATTACTACTGTAAATACTTTGATATTACTTCTAATTCCCTCTCTCCATCTTTCTATTTGAAATTATATCTTTATTACATACTCCATCATTGCGATACGTAGAGTAATTATTTGAATCTGTTCTTATATTTCTAAAAGTTGGAGAAAATTCACGGAGTGAATATGGAAGAAAATATTTGTGTCAAAAATACCTTCGCTGGGTCTTTCTACCCGAAATTCTTCCGCCTTCCAACTCTCAATTTCTGAATCATCTCTGGATTTACGTTTCTTTGCTCTCGACGTCCCTCTTCTGTGTTTAAGATTTTGATAGAACATCCAAGATTCTCAGGAAAGGAATCGCTCCGTCCATTCTCACGAGATATCTCTTCAGCTATCATTTCTTTAACTCTCACCTCCCCATCGGCCTCTTCTCCCTCCCTCCCTCTTTCTCCCTCCCTCTTCCTCCCTCCCTCCCTCTTCCTCACTCCCTCTTCCTCCCTCCCTCTTCATCCCTCCCACTTCCTCCCTCCCTCTTCCTCCCTCCCTCTTCCTCCCTCCCTCTTCCTCCCTCCCTCTTCCTCCCTCCCTCCCTCTTCCTCACTTCCCCTTCCTCCCTCCCTCTTCCTCCCTCCCTCTTCCTCCTCCCTCTTCCTCCCTCCCTCTTCCTCCCTCCCCCTTCCTCCCTCCCCCTTCCTCCCTCCCTCTTCCTCCCTCCCTCTTCCCCCTCCCTCTTCCCCCTCCCTCTTCCTCCCTCCTTCTTCCTCCCTCCCTCTTCCTTCCTCCCTCTTTCTCCCTCTCTACCTCCTCCCTCTCTCTCTCCCTCCCCCTTTCTCCCTCCCCCTTTCTCCCTCCCTCTCTCTCCGTCCCTCTCTCGCCGTCCCTCTCTCGCTCCCTCTCTCGCTCCCTCTCTCGCTCCCTCTCTCGCTCCCTCTCTCGCTCCCTCTCTCGCTCCCTCTTCCTCCCTCCCCCTTTCTCCCTCTCCCTTCCTCCCTCTCCCTTCCTCTCTCCCCCTTCCTCTCTCCCCCTTCCTTCCTCCCCCTTTTTTCCTCCCCCTTCCTCCCTCCCCTTCCTCCATCCCCCTTCCTCCATCCCCCTTCCTCCACCCCCCTTCCACCCTCTCCCATCCTCCCTCCCCCTTCCTTCCTCCCCCTCCCTCCCTCCTCCTTCCTCCCTCCCCCTTCCTCCCTCCCCCTTTCTCCCTCCCTCCCCCTTTCTCCCTTCTTCCCCCTTTCTCCCTCCCTCCCCCTTTCTCCCTCCCTCTTCCTCTATCTCTCCCTCATTTCTCTCCCTCCCTTTTCCTCTCTCTTCTCTATCTCCTCCTCTCACTCTCTTCTTGGAGTAGACTTTTCTGACTCCCAGGAGCCCGCGCGCTGTTCTTTTTGACTTTTTCATCCATACATTTTCCCATCGGCCTTCGGAAAAAATCTCCATCCCTTCCATTTCCCTCCGCTGAAGGAATCCGATTTTGAAAGTGATGGACCGCCTAACTATACGTACGCCGTCGCTGCTTTCACGTGTTGTCACGTTTCCCTCCGTGAGTTATCGCATGCAAATGTCGATGTTTGCTGCTGGTGCTCGGAGCGATACGGTATGCTTCCCCTTTTTCTGCCACGCTTCAATCTTTTTCAAGATTCTCCCCCCCTCTCTCTTCATTCCTTCTCCTCCTCTTCCACCTCTCCTCCCTGTTCTCTCTCTCTCTCTCCCCCCTTCTCTCTCCTCCCTGTCCTCTCTCTCCCCCTTCTCCTCTCTCTCCCTCCCCCTTCTCTCTTCTTCCCTCCTCTACATGTCTTTCTCTCTCCTCTCCTTTCACCTTCTCTCCCCATCTCTTTCCTCCCCTTTCTCTTCGCCGCTCTCCCCTTCTTTCCCTCACTCCACTTGCTACCCTCATATGTCCTTCGTTCAATACGTCTGCATTTTATATTTACCACGCCTAATGTGGCACTAGCTACACGGATGTTTTTGCTTAACCCATTTTAACCATGCGTTGAAGGTTGTACGCATGAATTTTACGGGGATCTTAATATTTTTAATGCAAGCGAGTTTGGTTGCGTTAAATTTATTTAATGCTTCGTTGAGTTGGTATGTGAACAGGAATTTTCTAAGTCTAGGTAACTTGAATCGAGTTTCTTTAATATTTTGGGGTTTCCTTGTAATGATCATCATAAACTGCGTGTCTTTATCTCTTTACTTAAATATTTATCGTCATAGGGACGATTTTTCAGTAACCTTTTAAAAATTGAGTATAAATTGTGGAAGCTAAAAAAACCGGAAAAGAACAATTTAATATAGACTGCATCTCGTTTGAATATAATACAAGCTACATGTATTTTGCTGCTGCCTTTCTGATTAGACTGCAAGGTTTATATTGGTTTATAACTTGTCAACAAATCATTTTAGTTGAACATTTTAATGCTCCCGGTTTGGATATGGGATTTTAGATAACGCGCTGCCCTAATTTCGTATCCAAAACTTTAGCCAAGGCCTGCCATTTTTTCTGAATTTCAATTTCGTAGTTATTCTTTTATAGCTTTAGAGTTTACAAATTGTGTTCGGCATATTACTCCTTCGTTATATTTGTATTCCTTTGGGGTTTTGTTGTGGTGCATCGCAGCTTTTTTCATTCCTTTGAATTCCGGGATCGATTACCTCTTTTCCTTTTACCGCGACTCTCCCATTTCCTTTCGACGCTCATTTTTTTTTAATTCGCCGTCATTCCGCCGTCCATTTCTTTCTCGGTCTGTCATCCATTAAACCCTTCGCGATCCCATTTTTTCCTCTTTTTCACTCTCTCGCAGATCCAATTTATTTTGTTGAATATGAAAGAAAAACTAATAACCCGGAAAATAAACGATTTAAAAGGTAGCATTTTTTTAAAATTCCGATGAGATACCCCGTAGAGTTATCGTATTCATGGTGACGGTCTTATTTCGATGAAGGACCGAAATCTATCTCTTCGGATTTGTTACAGCCTACGCTGTTTTTCTGATCTCATACGTCGCCTCCATTCTCCTCTATCTTCACAGTCTTCCTCCGAGAGACCTCTTTTCTTCATTCCCTCGTCTACTTCTTCTTCGCACGTTCCCAGTTTTTTCTACCATGGGGTTCCATTCCATCACTTTTTTTACAGTTCAGTTTTCTCCAATCCTTTTAACATGCTCGTACCATTCCAGTTGTTTTTCTTCAATACATTCTCGGATGCTATTTAGGACGCCTATCTTTATTCTAAGTTCTTCGTTTCTGATCCGCGTGACTCCAAGTATCTCAATTTTTGTGGCTAGCAGTTTGCCTTGGATATTTTTCTCATTGTTTAAGTCCCTGCATCATATATTAACTTGCTTTTAATTAGTTAATAATATATTTCTAGCGTAATTTTTCGTCAAATATGACGGACACGCGTGAATTAAGTATTACGTTAAATTAAATTTAAATTAAAAATTAAGGAAAACAACTTTTATATGCACTAAAAAGTAAGCAATAAATATAAAATTCACATAATTGAATGTTACAGATGTGCCCAAAACAATTTTTACTTTCTGGAACATTCAATCATTTGAATTTTAGATTTAGTGCATACTTTTTAGTAACGTGATTTCATTGAAATGAATTGATATCAATTTTATGTTTCTGTTTTAGTCTTAACATTAACAACTTGCTTAGCTCTCGCACTAATTTGTGGTCCGATTCGACGGATATTTAAAACTCGACGGCAGGCAAATGAAACGTCTTTCTTTCAGACGTTTTCTATTTCAAGTTTCGAATTTCTACGATGATTGTAAGTAATTTTAAAATGCAAATAACTAATATGCTACACTCACACCCGCGTGTATCAAAGGGGGAAAACAAACGCTCCTGTAATCGAACCCCTGATCTTACAATAGAAGACGACTTGTCTTAAAGTCGCAAGAGGTTGATTCGAGTATATCGCGAAAAAATCGTCGAAATGTACAAACCGTTCTTGAGTTATTCCGCTAAAGGTCCCTCTAAATGCTTCACAGACAGGTCTAGACTATCATTATAATGACGTATAATGCGGGATCTTCGTGCTTTATTTATGTTGGGAAGGGCGGATGTAGTTCGTTCAAAACATCAAACGTGTGCGACGCGACGACCACGGAATCCACTTGGATGCCCGTTTTACTCGGAACTACCCGAATTTAAGACGATGATATTTAAGGATAACGATTTAGCTGTGACTTGACGTTTTCATATGGATAATTTTTGAGTGCTTTTTAAGCCGCTTGATGTTATATTTGTAAGAATTTTATTTTTGTTCTCACTTTCATACTCACAAGTCCGCGCGGATGGTCTCATGAAGTTCTTCCGGAAACTTTTTATCCGTTGCGTTTATTTTTCGGGGTTTTCACTGCGACTTCTTGACGTTAAGAAGAATCTTCCAATAAAGCAAAAAGAGGGATGAGGTTGTGAATGAAATCCGACTAATTTATCAATGTGAAAAAAGATTTTATGTGCATATACCATAATTATCTCTTGGTAAAATATTCCCAAGTTTTTGATTTGCCATAATAAATTAGTTCTAATTATTGGATAATTATTACATAATCAGTTGAAATTTTAATGCACTTTGAAGAATATCCTTAAATATTGGTCGGTTTATTTGCTTAGAACCTTAAGAGTGGCATTAAAATTTTTTTTCCCCCGATGAAACCAAACGTGTGCGGCACAAATTATTCTCTAATTTAAAAAACAAACTTTACTTGACATAATATGTTTTTCTATTCGTGTCAGTGTGGTTTAGAGCAAATTTAGACTTGTTAAGAAGGTATATGGAAATAAATAATATGTTAAATAAATCTTATTCCAGTGATAAATGACGATTTGTTTACGCACAACTGAACATTTGAAACTTTCCCTTGTGATTTCTTGATCTGAGCCACACTGAAGGTTGCACTAAATTTGTATAAATACGTTAAAGGTGCTACTTACACAAACTTCCAATTATCCTTATCAGTTTAAAAAATATAATTTGCAAAATAACTTTTCACTGATCAACAAATTAGAAAATTTTCAAAACACTTAGAAATTTATGAAAACATTTGACATGCGTTGGCATCTGTTCGGAGATAGTTTGAAAACCCCTCGAGCAAATTTTTGAAAATACCGTTCTCTGATATTTAATGCTATTATTGGTTGATATACAATCTTTATTTTCGTTTAAAAATGATTCACTTGTATAATTTATGAATAATTTTTAAAAGCTACTGTTCAATATAAGTATTTCCTACTTTACGATATAGAGAAATGTTATTTTTCCTGAAAATCGACTCTCTATTTATGAGTTTGTCGGTTTGGAGAAAGAGCTTCGCTTATTTACATCTGCGCGCATTCACTTGGTCTCAGACAAGGGTTGACGTAACCTATATTCGAGTCCGTGTTAGATGTTCCTGTAAAAACCCGTAAACTACAAAGGGCTGTGTATATTCCACGCTGATCACTAGACGAAGAGCTGCATGTCCGTTAACTGGGGCAATCGTAACTTTATTATTCACCTTTTATGGGGTTAGAAATCCTTACAATCATAAATTGAGCAGATCGATTCGACGAATCTAAGACAGGTCGTGCGCGCATATATCATCTCCATGAGGTCAAAGATTCTTTAAAGCAAAACTATGAACTTCCGTCTTGCAGTCTGTGATCGACCGCGCAGGAATATTCGGATATGAATTCGAAAAGTACGGTGTTTTCGTCAAGATATCTCGAATGTCTTCCAAAGCGTCGTGCGAAAAATAGAGCCGCTCGACAATTTTCTCGGTTCTTTGAGTCTCTTTTAGGAGTATCACTGCTGCTGGAGGAAGCTCTCTTCGTTATGCGCAAACTAATGTCTTTTATATTTAAAACAAACTGCGAGGTTTTTTTTATATTTTTCGAATTTTTTTTCTGTACCTGTGATATTCTGGATCCGTGATTCCCAAGCGAGGCCACCAGAATAATTATATATTAAACATATAAATAATTTGCATGCAGACTGCGACGGATACTGTAGTGTCACCTTTTTAAAATCATTTGTTATTGTTATTTTATCTCGTCAAACTTCATAGGCGCCTTTCGTGGAATACTAAGTACTTATCACTAATACGAGAAATTTAACAATACGGCCGCCACAACATGGCAGGTGGCCAAGGGCGCTGCCATGGCTAATTTTTCTCTGGGAACCAATGTTCTAGAAGGAAGAGACGCGCGATTGCTCTCCAGTCTCTAGGACCGTACTATATATCTTTTTTCCCCGGGAGAGAGGACACCTCTTCCCGTTTTCAAGGGATTTATTTAGCGATCGATGGGAGAGACTTCAATGGACCTAAAAAATGCCTCTCATACTCTGCGCGTACGGCGTGACTGGCATTCGGAGTATCCAGGCAAAGTCGGGTAATCCGAGAGGCGAAATACTTGCTGTGGGCCGGGTGAGGGAGTACTTAAGGGGATTGGAGGGGAGTGAAAGAGGGAGTTGGAGGGGAAGCAGAGCGAGTCAGGGGGGGGAGGCATGCTACTACCTCGTGGAACTCTGGAACGACGCGGCTATCACCTCACCTTTCAGAATTCAATTCCAAGTGATGCATTCGCGGTGGCCGGGTGGAAGCCAATAAAAAACATACGTGTACGCAAGAAATGTTTATTTTTAATTTGCAAAATACGGCTTTGGAAACCCATAAGCACGTGTATGTGTTTTTACTTTAATTATATAACCGAGTTCAACATCGTATCGGCAAGATTTGGGTTAAGCGTTGCTCCAAAGTTTTGTGTTTTGTTTCTCTTATCGTTAGTTAGGAAAATTTAATTTCTGCATTCATCTATTAAAAGTCGAATTACGTAAAAGATAATATAGTAAGTTTTAATGCATTGAGATGTTCTCATATATTCTGAGACTTATTGACTGGAGTAATTATAGGGGAAAAACTTCGGAAAAAACACAGCGGCAAAATAATTTCGCACTTTTTTTCCCGCCTTCTACCGGCCTCATCCGAGGTGTAAGGTGATGCTCTCTGTGGATGTTCATCATTAAGCGCAAAAAAATTTCATCACGCGCGGTCTTTTACGCTCCGTGCCGAGGTAATGCAATGCTTTTTCTCCCTTCTCTCTTTCTTGCCTCCTTTTATATACTGCGACAAACAACCCACCTTCCCTCTTTCTCATTTTTCCAACGCAATCTACTCCCTTCTCCAAAAATCCTCCTCCCTTTCCTCCCCCTTCTCCCTTCCCTGTTCCCTTTCCTCCCTCCTCCTTCCCCTTCTCTTCTTGCAGTCTGTGTAAGCTACGTCGCTCTCGGGAGTGCAATTCCTTGTATATTTCCCTCCTCCCTTCCGCCATCCGCCTCCCTCTTACTCCTTCAGTGCCCTCTCACCTCCTCCCTCCTCTCTCCCATTCACCACTCTCTCATATCACTCCTTTTCCCGTAATTCCCAACACTTTTCTTCGGGAAAATCCCATGCTTCCCTATGACATTTATTTATATTTCTCCATTCGGTCCGGGTCCAGTGCTCGATACGTTCTTTTTGTTGCAAGAAAATCTGAAAATGTACTCCGATGACGGTTTTTACACTTCGCTTATCATCCTAACAACGCTTTAGGTTGATTTTTATCTTATTTTTTTTTAATCGAATGAAATGAGAGGATGTGATATTGTTGTACTGTTGAAGTGGAGAGCCGCATTACGGCAGCTCTCCATATTTTTCGTGTGCTTACACGATGCGTTTAAAAAGTAATGAGGCAAAAATTCTAACTTAAAATGTAAGGGTAGAAAAATTTTATTTTACTTATTTCCTTCAAAATAGTCCCCGTGTAACGAAATACAATTAATACAATTTTGGTATAACTTTTTGAAGCAGTCTGAAAAGTCGCTTGAATCTATTGTTTAATTCTGCCGCCACCGCTGTTTGGGTGCTCTCTATCGAGTTAATTCTTCTCCCCTTCAGCTTCAATTTTAATTTGGGAGATAGGGAACGGTCTGCCGGAGCCCAGTCGGGTGAATAGGGGAGGTTGTTAAGTTCAACGACGCCCTTTTCTCCAAAAATGTTTTCTCATTAATTGCAGTGTGTGAAGGTGCGTTATCGTGCAAAAAACTCCACTTATTGGAGTGATGCCAATTCGGTTGCATGCAACGGATTCTCACCAGTAACCGCTCTATCACACCCAGATAATATTTGCTATTGGCAGTTTGCCCTAGCGGTACAAATTCTTTGCGGATAATCCCTTGCAAATAAAAAGAAGTGATGAGCATCGTCTTGATGCGTGATTTTTGAAAACGCAACATCTTTGGTCTCGGCGAATCGGGTGACCGCCAGTCAGCACTTTGTCTCTGGGTCGCTGTATCTACATTAACCGTCTGTAACGTTTTGTGCGTTTTAGACGCACTTTTCCCAAGTTTAAAATACAATTTATTGTTGTAACGCTGTTACATTTTAAAAATATTTACGGCGCTGGCGGATATACGGTCACAAAACACATCTTATCTCGACAACAGAACTGCATTGCATGCGGTTTGCGATAATCGAAAGAGGAGGAGTCGATGAATAAACGGCGTCTTTAGCTGTTTATTATATGATCATTACAATGCACTCATGTATGTTCCCAGCTGATTCACCTCTTGCCTACGCGCAATGCGTATCTAGGAGGTAGTGCAATGAATAGCTGGATAGCAAGGGAGAAGAGATACCCGGTGCCGGCATTAGCCTACTCTTAACGAAGGACACCAAGGGGGCCAACGGCTTAACGTCCCTTCCGAAGGACGGAACAGCTGAATTTGCGCGATTTCCTCAAACCACACAAACAGGTGGCCGGGCGACCATGGAAAAAATCCTACCTGCTCAGGATTCGTGCCCGCCGCCTTTTCAAGCAGCAGGCGAGTAGCAGCCAGAATCCTAACCACTACACCACCGGCTCCCCCTATTACAATGTGCACAATAAAATCAGCCTCATCACTTTGTAGACGTACTGTGTATATTTGACGAATATGGAGTTATTCCCCACCTTCACAAAAACCTTTGCATCATTTATATTATAACCGATCCACAGAAATTTAAAATTTACATTTTTCATTTTAGTTTGACAGAATAACCAATGGTTATGAATCAACATTTATAAATTATATTTTATAATCATAAAAGACCTTTATCTACTTCGTTTCGTTCACGCACACTTATGCTTTGCTCACTCAACCAAATTGGTAAAGTCAAATAGCCAAAACATTTAAATCTACTATCGCGTATTTGAATAAATATACTTATATGGATTTAGTAATATTAAATACCCCTGATCGTCATTTATTAATATTCATTTGTTATTTTTTATATTGGACGCAAACAATGAATAATCATATACAAGACGCACTTTTTCATTGAATTATTTAAATCATTATGATGCACGGAAAACGACCGAGAAAGGCAAATACGTTTTAATTTTCAGCGTAAAATCTATGGAAGGAGAGCATTAAAAAAATCCTCATCAATTCGGTTAAGGTTTCGGTAATAAGTGACGGTCGATAAAACGAAAATCGATTCGCCGCTTACTTTTCTCTCGAAACATAATCCACAGAATTCTCAGTAAAGAGATGTTTAACGATTCGTTTACGTTCTATATTCTATCCCTCATACTAGCAGAGATTTATTATGAGAAAAAAATACTTCGATTAGGAAATCTTATTTTCCATCATTTCGAGATAGAACTCGACGATCGGTGACTCCTTGGTTGCTCGGAGCAGTAAAAATAACCCGAAAAAATCTCTCCGTATTCATGGAAAACGGTCGCAATCGGTCCATAGGCTGTTTCATAGCGGTAAATCAATCTCCGAGAGATATACTTATCTATCTTTCGTCTTCCGCGAGTCTGTGGTCGTCTGTTTCTGTTCCTTTCCTCCAGAAAGGATTCTTTGGTTTTGATTTCCAACAGCACTCACCGTGCTACAAAAAAAATTAATCGGGATACCATTTATGCTCTCCCTTCGCGATAGGCAAATGTTTCTCCGGGAATCAGATCGGTGTCTAGAGGGTAAATGGACTTTGATGTGGGAAAGTGAGGGAGTATGAGGAGAGAAAAGAGGGGAAGGAGGAGAAGAAGGAGGAGGGAGAGGAGAGTAGGGGGAGAGGGCGGGGAGAGGAGGGGGAAGAGGAGGGGGAGGCATGCAGAGAGTTGTGGTGAGTGGCGAGGGAATAAAAGGGAGCGGCAGGGAGTTATTGGGGGAGGATGAGCAAGAGATGGAGTTAGGAGGAAGGAGAGTATGTAGAGGAGAAGGAGAGAGGGAGGGAGAGTGAGAGAGAGAAAAGAGTGATTACATTTTTCAATTATTTTATTGAACAATGAGCTTAATTTTGAACAGGGCTCTTTTGCAGTTACGAAACAAATTTACACAAGTTTTATAAAAATATATTAATCTCAATGACCATATTTTTGACTCCTAAAACGTTTCAATTTTTCATACCGCGTTCTATTAAAAACGTTTGCAAATCAATAGCTTATAAAATAAAATAAAAATTTCCTGAGTTAAATGTTCATTTCATTTACAATTCTCTATGCGATTTAGCCTGTGTACTGATATGCTTCAGTGAGCGATAACTGTCAATTTAAATAAATGTAATATTTTTCTATAAATTGTTGACATCAGAGATTCAACAATGTTTTATGCCCGATAAACATCATCTTGCGGCTCCGAAGTCTTTAAACGTTGTACTATAGCTTGCAAATAGCTCCCTCATGAAGTTCGTTTAAGCAATCAATTACAACGCAATAAAAGTTTTCAATCATGCAGAAATGTTATTATCAACAAGAAAATAATTACTTTGCCTACTTGTAACAACTTGGTTATTGCATTTCATATTTATGCCGAATTTTATGTGCAGTATTCGCAATTAAAAATTTGGAAAACTTTTTACTTACACTCATTTTCAGATGAATTCTGTGATATATACATCTATGCAAAAACGATACCGTATGTTTATTTGTCCGCTAACTTCTCCCACACTATTTGACCAATCTCTACCAAACTTGGTATGGTGACTCCTAAGGTCCTTAGAAGTAACATGAAGGGGTTAAAATTTCCACTAGGTTTCCCACAAAAAGATTATTTGGATTTTTTTCTCCGTTCATTTAATAGATGGTTATGCTCCATTTTTGGTGAGTTTTACGTGCCAGAGTTCTATTATACTCTTCGGCGTTCACGGTGGTCAACGAATTTTTTTATTCCTTTCGAGCTGAAGGGCAACGAGGCATTACCCTTTTTCTTCGAAGAATCAGGGTTTGAGTCTAAGTGCAATTTTTCCTTCGTTTACTGGATTTGCGTATGAAGCGGTCTTGGGAAATTCTCGAATTTTCACCTCTGAATAATTGTTTAGTTGCCACCTTACAGATCATATAAGACCCCTGGAGAGGAAAATTATTTCTTTTATTCCGCTTTCCAAAAAATATTCGTGTCAACCAATGTAGAAAATACATAATGATTTGTTTGGCATTTACTTGAATTTCTATCTCCGAAACCATATGTTGTAATTATATGCTCTCGCTGACATTTTCTGCGGAAAATGTTGTACTTTCAAAGAATAAATTTTCTAAACGGTTCTTCACAGATAATGGAAGAGTTTGTTATATATGAAGTTTATTGGATTTACCCGGGCAACGCCGGGTACTCCAGCTAGGCTTTTATGGAAAGTATTCATAGAAAAATTCATTAATTCATAGTTTTTATACCTTTAGGATTCCCAATCTATACCCGCCAAGGATTTTCTCTCCTTCTTTTCATAGTCACCCTCTTCTTTTAATGCATCTAATATCCTCCATTTTATGACTTTCTTTAGAAGACCTTTGCCTTTCAAAATTTGACCCACCCATTTCTTGTCTTTCCCTTATTTCTCGAATTAAGTTCCTCTCATTTTCTACTGTATTTAAAATATCCTAATTTGTTTTTCTCTCATCCCAAACATTTTCTCCCGTCTCCGCCATACCTACATCTTAAATGCCTCACAGAAACAATCACGTGAAAGTCAGCTTTTTCTGACAACTTTTACATTTTAAACGACAGATTACAGCGTTCAATTATTATGGTAGAATGACTCAAAGTAACTGTGACGGCTCAAGTCTGTCAGAAATTTAGAGATTTCCTCCAAAAAAGGAAATATTTATTCTCTAAAATCCAACCATTGCTTGTAGAACGGAAATGACGTCCGAAAACATCCTCATTTCTCGTCGTCGCTCGAAATTCTCACTTTGCGGATAGATTAAAAATAACCGGTAGTGAATTTTTCACGAATCACTAACGAGTACCGAGTGGCAAAATATTATCGTAAGCGAAATCTGGAGAGGAGTTTATGAAATCGTATTAACGCCACTGGTGATTGTGATTTTATCGCAGGTGATGATTTCCTATGCGAAACTCCAGGCTTCCAATATATCAGTCAGCGCGTTATCTGCGGAATCATCACAGCGTCGACGGGATGACGGAGGAGCGGAGGCGATCAAAGCAGCGTTTTTACGTCTGAATGAACGCACACACCAACGTATGCGTGTATGTTACCGTTTTCCAGAAAGCGAGAGTAAACTTGATCAGTTCGAATCTTAGGATCACAGCCCGTGTGATATACCTTATGAATTTCCTCCCAAATCACGCAGGAACAGCCTGCTTAGGAGGAATTTTCTCCCGTAGCCTCTTATCTAAACGCGAATCGATTAAAATATGTACGCGCTTTTGATTTTGGTATCTATAAGGGATCGTACGGATTGAAGTAGTCGCTTTTTCGCATGGTGAAGTGCGGCCCGAGATTAGAGCGTGTTGCTGCTCCCAAATCACCTTCATTCAACCCCTCTCTTTTTAAAGTTTCTGAACAGCAGAAAGATAAGCGGGGGCATAAGAGTGAGGGTCGCAGTGTTTATCTGTTGATCCCCTCGTTCCTGTGTCGTGGTTTTTATGCAGTGTGTTTCAAAGGTAACACAACAGCTTCTGTTTATAAACTTTATTTTTATTTTATTCTGCTGGTGATTGTTTAGAAACAGATTGGTCTTCTGTTATTGATGGTTTATTAGCAGTAAAAGTTATATCCAAAGATAAAGAGATCGTAAGTTTATTCACCACAAATCAATTTTTATTATTAATTTTTAGCATGAGATGCCCTAGCGACTTGCGAAGGAAGAGTGTATGATCACTATAATATTTTATTAGAGAAAATGAAGATGAAGTAGCAAGAAGATTCGGTTTATAATTTCTGAAATGAAACTCATCAGCCTCTAAAATTGTTTTAGAACAAAATTCTCAAACAACTATATCCATTTATGTTAAATAAAATTAACTCCTTAACCGTAAAATTCAAAATTAGAGACACAATGAAAAAGGGGGAAGAAAGGAAGGAAAAGGCAAAAGAAAATAAATATTATAAACTTACAGGTTTAGGGGTTGTTACTCTGCGCCAGGGACCCAAAAAATCACACCGTTGCTAGGTTTGTGAGTCAGTCAGCGGGAAGGAAAGGGGAAATAATACTAGGTTAAACGTATGTATCGCACACAGCGGCCTGTAGGTTTATGTGCCTTCCGGCTACTGATGATGAGAGCATTGCTCTCGAAATACGTATTTAGTACGTTTACCTTATATTTAGAGATCTTGTGTGCGTGTATTCGAGTGCTTTCGTGCGTGATTGTTTCATCTGTTAGGTCTCTGTCGTTGCCGAAAGGTACATAAACCTACAGGCCGCTGTGTGCGATACTAGGTCCCTGGCGTGGTTTAATCTCCCGTAAACCTAGTATCATTTCCCTTTTCCTACCCGCTTTAATTTTTCCCTTTACCTCTTGGCGTATACGTATGCGTGTTTGTGGTTGCTTAGTATGTCCCTGTCGCGGTCGTACTGACTCACAAACCTTCTAGCAACGGTGTGATTTTTTGGGTCCCTGGCGCAGAGTAATTTCTCGCAAATCCGGTCCCGTTTCATTTACACATTTAGGATTAGTGCTTGTGCGATTGAGTGAGTGAATGTGTGAGTGACATCAGATCCCTGGTGTAGAGTAACAACCCCTAAATCTGTAAGTTAATAATTTTTATTGTCCTTTGCCTTTTCCTTCCTTTCTTCCCCCTCCCTTTTTCATTGTGTCTCTAATTTTAAATTTTACGGTTAAGGAGATAATTTCTATTTAACATCAATTTCTCCGTAGTCTCCATCTTTACTTATTTATATCTATTTATGAAGAAACACGCTCAGGATAGCCTCCCTTTGTTAAAGATGAGAAGACCAACATGTTGTGATTAAATGAACAAGAAGTAGATACGTCTACTGACGCAATTTTTAACCATTTAGGTACTGGTGAGAAATCTAAACATAATTTGAGTGGCCAGACTGTGTTAAAATTCTCATTAAAAGTGTTAGATTACTTTGGAACACTTATTATATGAACAACACATCTTTTAGATGTAAACGCTTGCCTTTCAATTTAAGAGATCGTTGCTACATATATTGCGCATACTTTCATAGACATGGCCACGGAAGGTGCTAATTTGTATTAGTACTGCGGTATCTACCAGCAAGCGTAGGGAAAGGTCAAGGAATGAGTTTTAGATAGGTATGAAATTCGAGATATTTAAAATCCATGTAAAAATGACAAATATTTATAAACTACCTTCGTGTAGGTGAAAGTGTAAAATTAAATTAAATTTACAAATAGAAACAATCTCATCAAATCAGGGATTTGATTTAAATTGATGCTCAAGTCATAAGAAAAAATCTTCATTCCGTTCAAGCGGATGTTCCTGTTAGACCAGCGACCGGCTCGAGAGAACATTTTATGCGTTCGGAAAAGCTATGATGACAAAGTGATTCGTGAAATTTAACTAGCGCATATTGTATTTTTTCACTTTAAATGAAACGTTTCCTGATATTTTAGCGTAGAAAATTATTTATACTAAATTTTAACTTATATGTATAATAGTACAGTCTCTAGTATGCGTCGGATTTAAAACTTTTCTGGCCCACCGAAACATTCCCAACCACGAAGGCCATGTAGAAAAGATTGCTGACCTATCACTTACACTATATATTAGCATATACTGTATGCTCTTACTCGTGATGTTTGGCGACATTTAAATATTTAAACGATTGGTTCTGTGCGAATGATAAAATCGATTTTCCTGACAGATTCCTAACAAATTCTCGTTTGTGAACGATATTCTGAGAGATTTAATTCATCTTAGCGCACATGCGAACGTTACCCATAGAAGTTGTTAAATTTGATACTATGAATCAACTAAGACATTCATTAGACAAAAGTATCTCCTGTTATGAAGAAGGAAAATTGCGAAATGGTTTGTTCGCATTACTTGAATGTTTCAAAAGCGTTAACAGCCATATGCGAATTTCAGTCGACGGTATTTTATAAATATATAAACTAGCTCATAAACAGCTGTTTGTAGCCTTTTGCGATGTGCCTAACTATAACAGCAAAGACTGTCACATTCACGCACTCGGCAGGATTCGAATCCACGGAGCCAGGCATGCTAATAGTCCCTCTACCGAGGCCTACAATTATGTTAATTTACCTCATTGCATACAAGTACGTGTGTTTGAACTTCTCCCCGTAGACAGAGGAACGGTTTATCTTTATTAAGAGACTAAACATATCGAATTAATCGCGTTAATTAACTCGGAGCGCATTTCATCTTCCAGCGTGATCGAAATCTTTCCACTTCCTACCGCACGAAGCTGCGTCTCACGCTCTTGAGTAGGATGTTTCGGGGGCCTTCTGGGCGGTTTTCAGAACGCCCGAGTCCTCTCCCTTGCCAACCTTCTCTCTATCTCCCTCCCCTTTTCATTCCATCTCCTCGAGGATTTTGAGGGGAACTCATCCTAGGCACCGCTCCCACTTTCCACCTTCCGCTAACAAACCAGTGGCATCTCGTCAATCATTGAGTCACTTCCGCCTCTAACTCAACGCGGTAGCGTAGAGAAACCGCGAATTGACGTGCTCATCTGAGGGAATGCCCCCCTCTCTCCCATTTCCCCATATCTCTTTCTCACTTTCTCCCTCCGTACAAACATCTTCCTTACCGTTTCCCTCCGACAACGCTTTCCCTCCTAACTCCACTTTTTCCTTATCGTCCCCGTTACCATCTCTCAGCTACCTCATTTCTGATTCTTTCCTCGTCCTCCGTCCCTTGCCTTTCCCCCCTTTTCCTCCACCCCTTTGCTCTTATTCCTTCACACTATTCTTTCCATTCTTCTCCCCCTTCATTCGTTTGCCTTTATCGACCCTTCCTATTTCTCAGATCTGTTTTCCATCCTCCTTCATCCTCAGTTCTCCTTTCCTTTTCTTGTCGGTATATCTCTGGCGATTTTCGTCCTTCTCTTATCCATTTCCTTTCCTCAGTCTTCCTATTTCATTTACTCTTTATCCTCCGTTTGTCTCTATCGCTTAGGTATTACGTATAATTGTATTGTCACATTATTCGTCTCGCTCTTCTTCTTTTTACCGTTCCGCTCCCGCCTCATCAGCTGTCTTTTCTTTAATTTCCATTTTACTTTCTCTCTCCTAATCTCTTTATCTTTTTACTGTCTCATCTTTATCCGTCTTATAATAATTTTTTATTTCCCCATTCTCTTTATTGTTTTGCATTTATACTTCTCTGCATATTTTACTCTCTCCTCACTATACCCCTTTCTTTCCTTTCTCACCCCCTCCTTATATAGTCTCAATTTCGCCCTAAATAAAATCGTTTGTCTGTCTGTCCTTTCTCCATATAGTTTCTAATGTCTCTCCAGCTTCGTCTCTGCATTCCCTCGCCGCTCCCAACGCCCTTCCGTGCTACCGGAAATGACGCAATACCCTCCTCTCTCGCAGGCTCCACTGATTGGCGGACATCTGTCGGAAACGGGACTTATCAGTCGCTATCAACGGCGGCACAGCCTGCCCCTAATAGCACCGCGACTGCGCTTCCAACATCCGCAACGACCCCTCCGTCTCCTCCGCCAGTCGCCAACATCACCAAGGCTTTCCTCCCTTCCAGAGCTCCCACCAAGCGCCCCTATTACTCATCCTCCAAGCCGCCCACCGTACCGGTCCAGAAGGTCACCAAGCCGCCGAGCAGGTCTCCCTCCACGCCCGTCACCAAAGCGACAAAGAAGTTCCCACCCACTCCCTCGACCTCCCCGCGGCAACCCTCATCGACGGAGAGTCCGAAGGAGGTAAGCGATGCCGCTTCTCCTTCGACCGAGTCCGACATGATGACAGTGCCCGACGACAAGGGGATGGTGCACGGGGCTGAGGCGCACGAGGCGGCCGACGACTCCCAGACGACCGTCCCCGCGTCGGTCATCTGGGCGTCCTCGGTGTCTTTGTTGGTCATAGTTGGCGCCCTGGTCGGCGTTGGCGCGAGAGCCATCCGCAGGCGACGCATGAGGTTGATGGAGAGGGGAGACGGAGACTCGGAGGTGCGGTACCTGACCTCGGAAGAGGAGCAACTGGATTTCACTTTGCAGAAAGTGGCGTGCGAGGATAATTGAGGGTGTTCGGGTTCTTTTCTCAGACTATTAAGGGAAATCCCTTTGACAAGATCACGGCGATTCCTCGGTGCAGTTTGGCACGTTACGAGTAGCTCTTGTCTTCGTTCATTCTTTGTCAGTCGTGGACTTGGAAAAGAACTGACTCTTAAATCTGGAACACACGTATTGGTGGTGTTTTGCAAACATTGAAGCAGAGTTTGTTGACTTTATGTAAATGAGCAATAATGAATGTTATTGTATAGGTTTTAATAGCAATTATTAAAAAAATTAGACTTTTTAAATGGCTGAATTTGGAATATAGCTGTTTTAAACCTTAGTTTAAGGCTTTTTCTTTTTATTTTCCTCAACTTTGTCTAACTGTCGTTGAACATGTTCAAGAAAAATAACTTTTTATTCAACTGACGAAAAATCTTATTAGGTAAAATTAATTCACTTTTAAATAAACTAAATTCACGAAATATTACTTTTATCAAAAATATATTTTGTAAACATTTCATAGATTATTTTCATTTAAAACTTCTCATTTTGCAAACTTTAAATCGATGAAAATTTAAAACGAGAATTATACGTTTCTGATCCTCGTAGCTTTCACCGTGAAAGCTTTCATTAAAGATGGTCGACAGGAATTTGCGACATTTTCTCGCTCAAGTGCTTGCTCCTTGGAGGGGAATGTTTTCAAGTTGCTCGAGATTAAAACCCATTTCACTCTAGTACTTTGATGTCTGCCAACAAGGATTTCTCCTTTCTCGTTTTCGTGGCGTTATATTTTGGTGCGTCGGGTTGCCGTGGAAACGAGCCGAGGTGTCGCAGATTACGAGATTGAACACGTTGGTTTCGCTTTGCGACCGTCGACAGATCTATGCTCGTAGCTTCTCTCTTCTCTTTCTCCTCTCTCCTTGCCCTCTCTCTTTCTCCTTTCTCCTCCCTGGAGACGCTCTCTGCTTTGAGAATCGTCTTTTCCCTTCCTTTCTCTCTCTACCTTCACTGCTCTCCAGTTACCTACTCCTTCCGCTCCTTAAAAAAACAAAGAACCATTGTGAGAGAGTGTGTGTGGGCGCGTGTGTTTATAGCTTCTCGCCGTGTGAGTCTTCTCCGGCGTGCTTCAAATACTCCTCGCGCTTCAAAGGGACCTCAAGAAGGCGTTCCCAGAGGGTGAGCTGGTTCCTCTTTCCCGCTCAATGTCCTTCTCGAGGAGGATTTACAGCGAGTTCGAGATTGAGCGTCATCTTTTCCTCTCGTCTATTTTTTTATTTTCAAGAGGGGAACGAAAGATGTCGTCGCGAGCTGAGCTTTGACGCCTTCAGGATCATGGGGTTTTGAGCTTTCCTTGTTTGTTTTTTTCTACAGGTAGCGCCATATTGGGTCCTTCAATAGGAAAATGGAGTTAAATGGAGCGGTTTTGAGAAGAATTAGCTGATCATTTAAGGTATTGTTGATGCTTTAGCATTCTCATTATCAAATTTATTAATCAACTATCTAATTCAGAACGAATTTTTCGAATATATCCAGTAGTTGGGCCACAGCATCATTTCATAATTTTAAATTTTCCGAATATGAAGGAACCTATTGGGAAATCTACGGAATTCTTGGGAAATCCAATTATTGTAAAAACCATAGATTGATAAACGCTATCTCATTCAAAAAGAAAATTTCAAATATCTCCAGTAATTTGGCTACAATCTCATTTCTAAAATTTGAATTTTTCGATTTTGGAGCCATCTAGCGATAAATATATTAACTATTTGGAAAATCCAGTCCTTGTAAAATTCATTCATTGATAAGAGCTATCAAATTCAAGTAGAATTTTCTAAATATCTCCAGTAATTTGGCTACAATGCTATTTCAAACTATTGAATTTTCCGGTTTTGAAGCCACCTAGCGAAAAATCTATGAACTACCGGGACAAATGAAAATTCATAGATATGATCTATCTAATTCATAAAAAAAAAATTCAAATATCTCTTAAAACGAAAACGTTGATTGTCCACAGACGGACAGACAGAATTATCACATAAGGACGTTTTTTTAATAAAATGGCCTAAAAAGGATTATATTGGGATTGTAAAAGCGGATTAAGTGCTATTTATGAATATGACTTTAACCATACTTAATCATTATATCTACAAATTAATATCATAAAATTACTTAATGCAAGCGAAATGAAATACATGTTAATATTTTTATATAAATTAAACATATATCAACGAAAATTGATTGCGTTATTTGATTGGATACTTTCTTATCTTGTGGCAATATAGATGCTCGAAAAAGAATCTATCTTTCATTTTAACTTCCATAGTCATAAAATAAAAATGCTAGAAGATGAAATTGTATTGGAAATTCTTAAAATCAGGGTTCCTCAAATGCAGGTCCCAGGACCCCTTGTGGGTCTGAAACCCTTGTAGAAAAAATACTTCTATATTAATTTTGTGAGGTTATAATTAATTAATTGGTCATAATTTAAAAGGAATCTATTGCCATGGAAGCATTACTCTATTGTCAGTTCTCTCAAAGCAAATTACACATGCTTTACTCCTCAGTGTGTTGTATTAAATCCACGTGTTCGAATTGTACTATAATTGGTGTCAGTGATATCCATATCTCACGTTAAATATGGTTAGCTGATTTGTTTAACTTATGTAAATGCACTTACTCAGATATATAAACATATTCATTGTTATTTTATTTTTCATAACATTGTTTAAAATCCGGGCCGGCAACACGTTCGCCAATCCCCACATGTGACAAATTGGCGATAAAGTGTGACGAATTGGACTTTTAAGAGATTTTTTAAAAAAATTAAGCTACATTTTTGGCGAAATTTTTCACTATCTGCCTGACGCTTCTGAACTATACAGTAATTTTCCTGACATGATCATACCGTCATCAGGATGCTGTGATAGAGTTGCAAAACTGAGAACAAAGTGGACAGTGTGAAAAAACATTTTCGAAATATACACGAAGTTTGACACAAAGTTTCCAGTTGGTGCTGACAGCCACGTCAGTGAAATTGCTTGTCTGAAATTAACTTTTCTGGAACAGCAGCGTAATATGAAACAGTTCCTTTCGTCATCTGAACTGGTGACGTGGGCCAGCTATCAAGCGGCATGGATTTTGGATACAAAAAAGAAACCATTTGCAGATGCAGAGTTGGTGAAAGAAATGATGATCTCGGTAATGGAAATTATCGTGATCACTTGGGAAACTTTGTTTTTCCTTGACACTAGATGAGTCAACTGATATTAAGGGCACTGCTAAGCACGTTTTTGGAATCGTTTTATGTTCAATGACTTGAACATTTACGAATAATTGTTGGCAGTTTGTGGAACAAGAGGTCATATTCATGGAATTTACATATTTGACAATTTTCTGGAAGTTTTGATAAAGTTTGAACTGGCTTTGACAAAAGTGGTTTCAGTAACTACAGGTGTCACGCCAGCCATGATTGGAATAAAGTCAGGGTTTTTTACCCTTTTGAAGAGGTATTTGGAAGAAATTGGCTACATCAGCACCATTCTGTCTTCATTCCACTGCATATTGCACCAGGAAAGTCTTCGTGCGCAAACGGCGGAAACAGATATCTTGAATTAATTGATGAACACTGCCATTAACATTGTGAATTATATTAGTAGTAGTAGTGCTCTGATTCATCGACAGTTTTCGGAGTCATTGAAAGAATTTAATGATCGTTATTTTGACGATATCCTCTACCTTGCTGCCTTGCTTCCTCGAATCAATGACTTCCTTGTTAAAGAAACGACAAATCGGGAAATTTTTGAAATTGAAATTGAAGTTTGGCAATCCGACTTACAATTTTTGACCGATACTGTGGCTCATTTAAATGAACTAAATTCAAGACATCAGGGAAAAAGAAAGTGATTTTAGATCAAGCACCATACGTTCAAGAGTTCAAATCAAAATTAAATACTCTTGTCGAACAATTGCAGAAGCAAAATTTCACGCACTTTCCAAATGCAATTTATCTTGACGACAATTAGGCATTTGATTTGGATGAACATAAGTTGCAGCATTGTGCGGACTGATTGAGCAATATGGCGGAAAATTTTCAGTTACGCCTTTCTGAATCTGAAAGCTTCAGCTTGAGATTTCAATTGATGAAAGATACATTCGACTTAGATGTTGAAAATTCGACTCAAGACTTTGTCACTTTGGTTTGTTTGGACAAGCGTGGATTTGAAGGTGGCCTGCTTCGTCTCCAAAGCCAGATGCACTCACGAATTCATCTCAGGATCGAGCTGTTGAAGATATATGGGAACATATTTTGAAGGATTAGGCGCTTTATACCGTGCACTCAGCCATTTAACAATTATTTTCAATGTTTGGTTCAACATGGCTCTGTGAATCAACATTTTTTTCAGTAACTTTGATCAATTCAAAATATTGATCCCGAATTCTTGACTTGAATTTGGAGACAAAGATGAGATGTGCATTAAGTACAAATATTCAGCCGAATGTTCTTCAGTTGGTCAGGGGAAAGGATTGCAATATTTCACACTGATTTTTCTCAGTCATTGAAAATGCTTCATTCCTTCGAGTTTGACCTATCAGTGTGCCATAATATAGGTCATTTAAGATTTTTCAGAGAATATTTCTTTAATCGGGTATTTTACCATACTATTAGAAGGGTTTTACTTAGCGTGGCAAATTTCCTGGCTCATTCGCTACACCTATGGTCTACCTCAAAATCCTGTTGCCGACCCGGGGTTTAAAACATTGTTAACAGTTACAAAAATATAATATACTAGCGTAATTGCCCGTCAAAATATGACTGGATTATTACAAAAGTATTCCAAATATATTCGATTTCGATATGAAAAATCAGTAAGATATGCTAAATGATGAGCCCCTTGTCAAAAATGAAGTAATAATAATAAATAAATAATAATATTCCCTCCCCCCTCTCGCCGAATTTTCATTTCCAAAGTAATAAAAGCCTAAACTTTAAAAAGTCGCTTTTTACGTGTTGTCTTACGGGAAATGGAAATCGCCTGTCTGGAATCGAACCCGGGTTTTTTTCATATTTTTTATCGTCATTTAATTTTTATGTCTGAATCAAACATTACTGCGAGATTTCAACCTATCACCTAAACGGGAAGTGTTAAAAACGCGTAAAAATGTGCCATTGATGACGTCAGCGTTACACAACTGGAAAACTATATGTAAGACTAGAAATAGCTCATTTAAAACGGGCTTTGTAATCAAACAAACGGCTGAGATATTGATTGTCTTATGGGAGATTGAAATAACCCTCTGGAGTCGAACCCGGGACCTTTTAAAAAAATTGTCATTCGCTATTGGTAAGTGATCGTAGCAATCCTACCAAATTTGGTTGCGTGGATTAAGTAATAAATCTAAGGCACTTTCCTTCGTCTTCGTCCTTTTCTTTCTTCCTCTCTCCAATCCTCCTCCCTCCCATTTTCTCTCCTCCTCTCTCTTTCTCTGGAAAAATATATTTCCTAATCTCAATCTCGCTCTAATAAAGAACATTATCTATCTATCCATCTTTCCCTCTACTGCAGTGGACGACAACCTTTTTTGATGGCGGGTCAATTTAAGGTTTTGGGGAAATGCGATGGGTCAATTAAAAAAATTGAATGAAAAGAAAAATCAAATCTGGTTATTTATATAAGCTATATTTAGCAGTTGAATTACTCTTTTATTTTTAAATCGTAAACCCTTCTGAACATGTTTACCTTTTCGGGCCACTCATATACCCGCGAGTCATAGGTTTCCGACCACTGCCTCCCTCCTCTCACTCCCTCTCTCTCCCCCTGCCCCCTTCCTCTCTCTCCTTTTCTGTCACCTATTAAAACATTCAAAGCACGCATTCCTTACGCATATAGTATAAGGATTGAGACGACAATACAATCTCAAGGTTTAACAATGACACGGTCGGCAAGGTAACATATCGTTAAAATTTTTAAATGTTTCCAATAAATATGGTTAAAACGTAGAAATTTAGCGATTTCGTAGGCAGAATATGACGATTAGAGTAAGAAACGTTATTTATTTTTCTTTACAACGGTCCAGGTTTGAGGATTGTCGGTCAATTATTTCTAATTTTAATTTGCAAAAAAGTAAAAGCCTTTATGTCGAAAAATCGATTTTTACGTGTTGTCTTATGAGAAATTGAAATCCCCCTCTGGAGTCGAACCGAGGACTTTTTGGAAAGTTTTTGATGTCATTCGCGACTGGTAAGTGATCAATTCAATCCTACCAAATTTGGTTGAACTGGCTGAAGAATCAAATGGAATATTGAGCGTTATGGACATAATGACCAAGTGACCCAGAGAATTTGCATTTTATAGTTATTAGATTTCCGTGGCAGAGAGTCCGTGAGATTTCAGTTGTTCCAGTAGTGGTCCGCAGGTTGAAACAGATTGAAAAATCCTGTTTTAGATTATTAAGTTTAGAAAAAGATGTTATCGGGTTGCTCCTTATCCAGCCGAATCTCCAATCTTTTTAAGAAAATTTCCAAAATTCCGCGATCCATAATTTTGCTTCTTACAATGAGAGTGAAATGATAGCACAAAATACTTAGCGTAGAACGAGTCTTAATTAAAGATAAATAAGGACAATAATACACCCTAACAAAAGTAAGCTATTTCGGATTTAAATTTAAAACATACCTTGTAAAGTTTTACGGCTTGCCAATTAAACTGCTATTTGATTTAAGAATCGGTACTTTTATTCTTCATTTGAAAATATTCATTTACAAATCATTTAAAGTTAATTAAAAAATTAATTAATCTTTTTTACGAAATAATAGCTTGATTGTGCGTTCATAACACTACTGTTATCTCAGTTTATTCAGTTTAATATCGAAAAGATTTTGAGTGCGAGTTTTTTATATGTAGCAGTTATTTTCTGCATAATAAATTGTCCGCCATATTAATGAGGCATATAATTTTCCTCGCTCCAATGTTATATTTATGCATTATCACTTGGACGCCCGGAAGCTCACCCCCTAGAACGCCCAACCGGGTCAATTTGACCCGTACTACGAAATGTCAGCTTTTATAGGTTAAAATTACGAAATTAAAAGCGGTACATTATTTTCGTCATATAAGAAATTAAAAGTTATGTTTTTGTTTAGTAAATTGTCCCAAACTGATTCATTCATGGACAAAAATAATGTTTGTAATGTTTAATTTAATTAAGTATGAATGATCTTTATTAAAATTTATCGCCAAATTGTGATTTTCAAATGAATCGGTAAATTAGAGCTTACACTTTACATAATTACATTCAGCGCGTAACTAGCTAATTTAGCACTCGGAGAAAACTACCAAATTACATAATTACGAGTTATGGTTTCGAAGATAAAAATTTGAGAAAATCCCGAGCAAAACATCGCCTATTTTGTTTACATCTATCGCGTAGACGGTTCTCTCAGCAAACAAAAATTAAAAATCTATATATTTCTCTCCCATCCTCTTATCTTTTCTGTGAGGTATAGATTAAAAAATTTATTCAGTTAGAGAACACTTACTTCAAGACAGTCCCCGAGACTATAGTTTCGGGGATAAAAATTGGAGAATCACCTAAACTTTTGATACCGTGCCATACGTATTTTCCTTTAAGAACGCCTTGGAAATCTCTGTGTATCCCATTTATGGAGTATACATTTCCATCTTGTTTTGAAATAACAAATTCGGCTTAAGCATAGACGAGTGAAAAAATGGGTTATTAGCCTACTTTCCAAAAATTGGAAAGTAGTACGAGGTGGTCCAAATGAAAACAGCAAAAGTGAAAGGAAATTTTTTTTATTGAAACCTTTGACAAAATACTCATTTACTTTCCAACATAGTCCCCTCTTCTTGCAATTCACGGTTACCATCGCGAAACCAACACATGTATTCTGTCGGAGAAGAACTTTTTTGGTTGCTTGCTCAGCCAATCAAGCACCGTTTTTTTAAGATCCCAGTAGGAACGAAAGTGTTTCACTCGTAATGCCTCTTTGAGTGGGCCACAAAGATGAAAATCACTCGGAGTCAGGTTTGGGGAAGAAGATGGATGGGGTATCACTTCAAAATGAAGATCCTGAACGATTTCAAGAGTCGCACGGTCACTATGATGACGGGCATTGCCTTGTTGCAAACAAACTCCTTTTCGGATGAGTCCCCGACGTTTGTACAGGATTACTGGCTTCAGTCCGTTCTTAAGAAGATCGCGGTAGGAATCACTATTGACAATTGCCCCTTTTTCCATATAACTCTCCAAAATTACTCCATTTTTGTCCCAACATCACCTTTCCTGCGGATGGTGTCGCTTTGCATTTTTTTTTGGCTTCGGCAAGCTTGGATTCTTTTCTTGCTCGCTTACTCTCGGGCTGATAGTGATTGACCCATGTATCAACCCAGGTCACTATGCGGTTCGAGAAATCTGCCCCTTCAGCTTCATACCGATAGAGTAGCACAGAGGAGGCGCCAACACGTTGTTGCTTCAGATCTTCAGTGAGTTGCCGGGGCACCCACCTCGAACAAACGTTATTGAATCCAAGCTCTTTGTGAATAATATTGTGAACAGATCCAACGTTGATGCTTAATTTCTTGCTGATTTCTTTTAATTTTATGCTACGGTTTTTGCGAATAATACTATCAACGACAGAAATGCCCTCCGGTGTGACTACGCGATCATCCTGCCCTGGCCGAGCAGCGTCTTCTACGTCTTGTACACCATTTCGAAACTTCTCAACCTATTTATACACTCCTCTGTGATAAACAGTTATCTCCATATACATTAAGCATCCTCCTGTATATTTCAAATGGTTTCACTTCTTCTGCGTGGAGAAATCGTGTCACTGATCTCAACTTCAAATTTGTGTAATGTTCTATATGAGATGCCATACTTATATGACAAGGGGTACCAAATACCACAAAATATCCCACCAAAATAATATTAACAATAGCAACAAAAATAATTAACAGCAATAGCAACAAAAATAGCACTTACATTAATAATGGGATTTCATACTTTTTCCCACTTTCTTTTCACTTTTGCTGTTTTCACTTGAACCACCCTTGTATTATGAGATCGCCTCGGTGACCGTGTGTCTCTAAAATCCCTTTAACAACTTCTTCATGAATAAACCGATTTCAACTAAATTTAGTACATAGAATATGCACATATATTAATTACTAAAATGACATATTTACACCGGTTTACCTGAGAAGGGGTGCCACAATTGCAAAGTTAACCTTTTCGGTAATTATGAATTTGGAAGGAATTGGCACACCCGATTTCAACGAAACTTTGTATGAGGTAAGCGAGCAACATGAAATAACAAAATCAAGATGTTTAGTATAGATATAGAAAGCAGGGCTGCCACAATACAAGGAATAAAAAAATTCTTTTTACAAGTATTTGTGTTGAACTGTTCACATAAATTGTAACCAAATTTAATACTTATTATATACACATATATACAAAACCACATTAGTATATTTGGACCAGATCAACCAAGCAGAGGTGCCACAATTACAAATTAAACACTTTTAGTAATTAAGGATTTGGAAGGAATTGGCTGAACGGATTTCAATTAAATTGTGTATATAAGATTTGTACAACATACCATAATGAAATCAAGATGTTTAAAGCGGAGCTAAAGAGCAGGGCTACCACAATAAAAGATAAAATAATATTTATTTTACACGTATTTATAGAGAACTGACCAGATGGGTTTTAACCAAATATGGTATATATAATCTTTATTTAATGAATAACCAAAATATCATATTTCAACCGGGTCGACTAGGCAGGGCTACCACAATATCAATGTTAGAATTTTTCAGTAAATATGAATTTGTAAGTTATTAGCTGAACTGATTTCATAGAAACGAAATGAATATGTTTAGAACGGATCAAAATAGTAGGGCTACCTCAATATAAGGAAAAGTAATATTCTGATTTCAAAGCAAATACATTAGTATACGATTACACTACGGAAAATTTGACGAAAAGCACTTTTGTACCACGGGAAACCTGTGTACACCCTTATTTGTGATATATTAAAATTGTATTGAAAGGAAAGTAGTTCTTTACAGAACTACTACTTTTCTTAATTGTTGGAGGTTCGTGGCTATATCCAATATCAGAAGGCTACGGTTTGAGATTATGTCTATTCTTTGTACGATCGTTGAGTTTTTCTCGCAGTCCCTTTAAACATTTATTTTCATTTAACCTATTTGGCATTTTTAGAAATATTACAGGTATGGAAAAGTCATGTGGTGGTCACATCAGATTTTTGTTATAATGAAGGCTCTGCCTATTTATGGTTTGTTTGTGTTCTCTAGAAACCTTTCATTATTATCGTCAACCCATTCAATTGTTATATGAATAAATTAATGCAAATCACATTTTATGACGATAAATTTTTGGGATCTTCCTAAGAGTGAAAAAAATAAGCGGTTCGTTTCCTCCAAAGCCGAGGAGTTCTTCCAAAAGACCGGAAATGTAAACAAGCACCATCAAATGACGCTGTATTTCGGTAAAGATATATTTTGGAAATGCATGAGATGCAACGAAGAAAAGGATGCGGGTGGGAAATTGGTTTCAAAACAGTCCCCTTACCTGAACGTGTTGTTACGAAATTAAGTAATCATGAGCTGAAAATCAATGAGTCCACAGTGATAGACTGGAATGATTACATGAGGGACGCTCGCATCAAAGATTAAAAAAACAAAGACTAAACGGAAATAGGAGGCAAAGGACGCATCGTCGAAATAGGCGAGGCATTATTCACGGAAGCGTAAAAATAATGCCGGTCGAGTACTCCCACCGCAATGGATTTTCGGAGGGTTATGCAGAGAAACAAAAAAAAACGTCCTCCTGATCGAGGTCCCTTAACAAAGTACCAAGACATTGCTGGCAGAAATAGTGGACAACATCGAGGAAGGATTAATTATATACTCAGATTCCTGGAGAGGTTAAAAAATCAAGGAATTAGAGGATTCGGGTTTCGAACGTTTTAAGGTAAATCACAGGTACAACTTTCTAGACACAATAACTAAAGTACACGCTCAAAATGTTGAGAGGATGTGGGGCTCAGATAAGTGGTGAAACAAAAAACACCGAAGGACATCACGGAAACACCTGGAATCTTACCTAGCGGAATTCATCTGGCGACGAAATTTAAAACGGAAGGGTTCCATTCGCCGCAATTTTATAAACAGTTAAAGTTTCCTGGCCACCAGAAATATAATCGTTACCTTTTATATAATGTTGAGAGTTGTTTAGAATGAATAAATTATTGAAATTTTATGGAATATGTAAAAATTTAATTTTCAAAAGAGGTCCGGGACAACTCAGTAGTACCTACCTAATATTGCATCCAAAAGTTTTTAGGGAATGGAAGCTTTTTACGGGCTTCTAAGAAATGGATTTTGATGCTCTCAGAAAATAAAAGGAAGGTGTGTATAATTTCCAAGGTGCTCTTTTAATAATCGTAATTCGATAATGAAAATGCGCGTTATTCTTCACATTCTAATGTTGTTTACAGAATTAATGTTGTGTAATTGTGATCCGGCATTCAATTGCTACGTTGAAACCTTCGACAGTGCAATTTTTACATTCGTTGGAAAACAGACTCAATCGGGAAATTGACGTTTTGAGTGTCGGAGAAGTTTGCATATGAACTGTGTTATAAAAAATATTTCCGCGAAAAACTATTTAATTACGAAGAAATGAGGGAGCTAGGCACATTAAGTCCATTTCTTAACTTTTAAACGAATCACTAATTCGATTATCTTAACATTTCAATAAAGACCATACAAAGTATTTGAAGTTTTAAATTTTCTATAAAATAATAAATTACGCATTGTTTCAGTCAAAGGAAAGGAATGACAGCAGTTATGGTTACTTCGATCGCTGTCAAGTAAAATGAACTGAATATATAGTATTTTTCGTTAATATCGCATAGAAAATTTGCCCTTATACTGCATTTTCTCATCAGAAATAAACTAAGGGGTAGCATTTCAATACTTCAGAATGACCTATAGTAATAATCATCGTTCGTATATTTCGTCAGAAGGGAATAGTGGCGCAGAATGTTTTTGAGGTTTTACGCATATTTTCATAACATTCCCTGTTGCTTTAATGTTTTAGAATGCTTTGTATTTATTTTGCGTAGTATCTGCATGTAGCTGAAGCTAAAATATATAACGAGTTCCACGGAATTGAACGATCCCTCCACATTTATTCTTTAAACCATTAATACTTTAAATTAATTTAATCCTCCCATCGTTGTAGAGTCGACTCATATAATCATGTGTCCTAGGCGAATGCGCCATCTCGTAAATGATACACGTCCCTTCTTAATTTGCGTAATAGATGGTTGCCTAGAGAGTCGACACCTATCCACTAACGACTTCCGACCCAGCTCATCAGAGAGACGCTAAATTCCCACAACCTACTAATGTTTCACGAATCATATTTTATTTATTCTTCCTGTGTTCGCTAAAGGGGATTTCCCATCCGGGAGATCGAACGTGACGTCACGTCATGGAACCGGGTGAAGTAAATATTTAATTTTACCCCTGCCAGCGTTCGGATATTTGACCATGAGATCGAACGGGGAAACGATGATGGGATCGGAATAAAATGACGCGGCCCTGGAAATCGATGTTTCTATAATCCGTCAGAGGTTTATGTGACTTTTCATTCCATTGCTTTTAAACTCGCAGATGTAACGATGGAAATGGACAAAAACTTTTGAGGAGATTAATAAAGTTCGGTTTCAAAATTTTCGGCAATTTCCCAAGAAAAAGGGGAAATCGGAGAGATTCGTCTTAGTTCGGCAGGGCTTCTATAAAATAATTGAGGTAATTAATGTGCTTATGCGGGATTGGACTGGAAAATCCGTCGTAGGCCATATGGAATTGGCTTCGTTTGGCATCGGGCTGTGACCGGTAGAAGCAAACATGTATGTGGAAAAGCTGTGTCATCAATTTTTAAGGGACAAAAAATAATGTGTCACCAATAGAATTAGATATAGGTTAGTGATTTTCTTCAAGGTTGCACGATGTAAAAATTTAGCAGTAAAGAACTATCTCCATTAAGAAAGGAATATATTTGATGGGAATATGGATATTTATGATAGCCTTAGCAATGATTTAGCACATACCTATAGTATTGTGGGAGGCTAATAATAAGCAAGTTGCTATAAATATTCACGCGGAATTTCAACCGGTTAATGGTTCTCGGGATTTGTCCCTTTTGTCTACGAGCATCCTATATGTAGGACAATAGAAGGAATTCCATACCTAATTAGCATAACTGCTAAAAGGTACTGCCCCAAATGGAGTTCGCGGTTTTTAGGCGCCAACACGCGGAGTACAAAATTGCAAATTAGGAAAACGCATGCAAGGAACATTCCGTAGGGTTCCGCGTTCTCTTGGCGCGACCCATTTCTCTTCGGGTTTCCGTGCCGAAGAGAACGCACGCCATTTCGGAATTTCATGCGGGCTTTCTTTTCCTCGTATTTTTATCTACTCGGAGAGAATATTTTAGCTTGCGAGCTTCGGCATAAGCTACGTATTCACGGTCGATGGATCTGTGGATCTCAGGAAGATGTCGCGCTGGTATACTATTTCATTGGCACAACAATATCTCGGCTAGCGATCCCTCTGGAATCGAAGCCCCGTTATAAATGGGTCGGCCATATTTTAGTAAAAATTGAAAAATTAAACAAAAACTTCTGAAACATCATGAAAAGCGATTAAAAAGAGTAAAAATCTATTATCACTGATGTTGCAAAAATGGACCAGGAAGTGGGTATCGAGAAAGTCGACGATGTGCAATGCCTGCTGAATAATTACGGACGACACTAACTTGTCTGTCCCCCGTGTAGTTCCTGCCACCTCCATTCCCTACTCTGACAATTCGAATGAGCAGAGCTTAAGTAGGGCATATTGATTTATTACCTAATTTAATTTTAAACTAACTAGCGTTTCATGATTTTATGTACAATTGTTATTATTTTTGTTAGTACTTCTCTATCTCTCCTTCTTGGAAGTCCTGGGGCGTATTGCTATGCATTATATGTTATTTCTACCTCTGGTAACGAAGTTTATGATAATTGACGTACTGAATCGCATCTACTTCGTTAATTGCATTAAATATGGATTTTTTGGCAGTAGTTTGACGGATATTTCATGAAATCGAGCTTTTACTCGCCTAAGCTTTTTGTGCTCATCATTTATTTCAATATGTTGTAAGAGGCCTTTGCAGTTAAGGTATATCTTCATCCCATAGTATTTGCGCCAGGAAATGAACGCTAGTTTGCGTTTTATTTTTAACCCTTAACGGACAAAAAAATAATGGAGTACATCACACATTTTATGATTTCCAATTTATTTAAATAAATAAGCGACCAGTTTCACAATTACCGCTGCATAATCAGGAAAGTTACGAGTTCAGCTCTGGGCATATAAAGATATATTTAAAGTAACAATCTTTTTTCCGAGCTCAAATCTATAGATGTCTATTACTTCCTCTTTAAAAGCGCTTAATTCGGGAATAGTGTTGTACAAATGAAAGACGTCAATATTAAAGGAAATAAAAGATATTTGACTATGAGCAACCAATAAGTATTTTCAAATAATTAAAAATAAGGGTTTAATATCTAAGTATGTGTGAAAAAGGTAGAAGGGAGCTACGTGGTTAAATTAAGACAAATAATGAATTTCTAATAATCGAAAATAAAAAAACAGTGCAGAAATGTTAATCAATATAGCATCGTTAAAATATGTGCTTTACTGAAAAATCAGTATTTGAGTTTTGGAACCGGGAATTCTCGTTTCCGGGAATTTACTGTATATTTCTTATTCTCGATTTCCGAGAAATTTTTTAATGATTCCTGAGAATTGTTCCTTTGAATTTTGTGCCGAGTAGGTTTTTCCAGAATTGCCTTCATAGCTGGATTTTTAAAAGCTATTCCTCCGAATTTCGTCCCATATGTTTAGCTATCAAAATTAATATTTTTTTAAAATTTTATACATGTTGAACCAATAGAATTTTGGATGAATAGTAAATATTATTCAGTGAAACTCATTTAGTAACTTAGTTAGTGAGAGTTTGAAATTAAGGACCAGGTTGCGTTTCTCCCTATTAATTCATTTTTAATGAACGCTAATACACAGTCAAAATGGCTCCTTCTCGTGCCCGTGAATGTGGTCAGTAAAAAACGTCCAAAAAGTAATGGTTGAATATTGCATGAACCTGAAACTAGGCGCTGAAGCGAACGACCTTCCCCTTCTGCTCTTATTCCTTTCCCCTTCCCTCTGTCTTTAATCGACTAAATAGTTACTCTGACCAAGTGAATTTTATATATATATATATATATATATATATATATATATATATATATATATTATTGTTTAAACCTCTTCCACATATTTTATGCCCTCAATTATAAGTTTGAGAGAATTGCAGTATAGGATACATTAGTAGTTGGTCTCTTGTTATCTCCACTTCCGTCAATATCGAGGAAAGATCGATTGCACAAGTCAAAGTGCGTCTGAATATTGATTCTGCTTACAATTTGTCGCAAATAATGTTTCACACGTAATTTGGATTCATTACGGACTGATGTATTTACGTTGTATCAATTATGAATATTATGTTGAAATGAAAAATATGTATTAAATATTAAAAATAATCTAATTCCCGTTTCCCGGGGGGAAAATATCTACGGGAATTCAAAATCCTTGTCACTATTCATATGACAAATTTGGAGGAATGGTAAAGAAGGGGAAGGTTTGGAAGGTGATAGGAATAGTAATATACGAGGGTGGTTCAAATGAAAACAGCTAAAGTGAAAAGAAAAATTTTTATTGAAACCTTTGACAAAGTACTCATTTACTTTTCAACATAGTCCCCTCCTCTTGCAATGCACGTTTACCATCGCGAAACCAACACATGGATTCTGTCGGAAAAGAATTTTTTTGTTACTTGCTCAGCCAATCATGCACCGTTTTATTAAGATCCCAGTCGGAACGAGTGTTTCCCTCGTAATGCCTCTTTGAGTGGGCCACAAAGATGAAAATCACTCGGAGTCAAGTATAAGGAAGAAGGGGGATAGGCTATCACTTCAAACTGCATATCCTGAATGGTTTCAAGAGTCGCATGGGCACTATGAGGACGGGCATTGTCCTGTTGCAAACAAACTCCTTTTCGGATGAGTCCCCGGCGTTTGGACAGGATTGCAGGCTTTAGTCCATTCATAAGAAGATCGCGGTAGGAATACAATTGAAAATTGTCCCTTTTTCCATATAATTCTCCAAAATTACTCCATTTTTGTCCCAAAATGCAATCAACATCACTTTTCCTGCGGATGGTGTTGCTTTGAATTTTTTGGCTTCGGTGAGCTTGGATGCCGCCATTCCTTTATTTGCTCGCTTACTCTCAGGCTGAAAGTGATTGACCCACGTCTCATCCCCGGTCACTTTGCGGTTCAAGAAATCTCCCCTTTCAGCTTCATACCGAGAGTGTAGCACAGAGGAGGCGCCGACACGTTGTTGCTTCAGATCTTCAGTGAGTTACCGGGGCACCCACCTCGAACAAATGTTATTGAATCCAAGCTCTTTTTGGATAATATTGTTAACAGATCCAACGCTGATGCTTAATTTCTTGCTGATTTCTTTTAATTTTATGCGACGGTTTTCGCGAATAATCCTATCAACGGCAGAGATGTTCTCCGGTGTAACTACGCGATCAGCCTGTCCTGGCCGAGTAGCGTCTTCCAAGTCTTGTACACCATTTTTAAACTTCTCAACCTATTTATACACTCCTCTGTGATAAACAGTTATCTCCATGCACATTAACCATCCTTCTGTATATTTGAAATGGTTTCACTCCTTCTGCGTGGAAAAATCGTGTCACTAATCTCAACTTCAAATTTGTGCAATGTTCTATACGAGATGCCATACATATATGACAAGGAGTACCAAATGCCACATATTATCCCACCAAAATAATAATAACAATAACAACTAAAATAAATAACAACAACAATAGCAACAAAAATATCAATAACGATAATAATGGGATTTCATAATTTTTCCCACTTTCTTTTCACTTTTGCTGTTTTCATTTGAACCACCCTTGTATATTGAGGGTTAAGAAAGGAGAGTTATGTTTTGAAAATTACCGCTTGCGAAATTATTTTTGGAATAAAATTTATATGCAGGGGAATTGTTGTTGTGCAGCATCCTCTCTGTTGTCTTCTGGGTTGCGGTATACGTACATTGTAAGACAGTGATTTCTCCCAATGCACAAACTAGTTTTATGCAAAAATAAGGACATAGAAGGGAGGATTATTTGTTTATCTTACCCAGGTTATGCTAGAGAATTTTCTTCGTTTTTCAATCCGAGAATCTTTCACACAGAATCTTGCTTGTATGAATAGCTTTGTTAAAAACTGTGGGAAGAAGTTATATTTCAGAAAATTCATTTAGAAATTTCTTTGTGGCGATTCGCGACTCCAGTTCGTTCAATATTGATGGAACTGAAAGAAAGCGCTTCCTAATTAAATTTGATTACATTGACGAAATTCATGCCGAAAGCAAATGCCAGAGTACGAAAAAATTAAATATGAAACGGAACGCCGTGAATTACCAACAGGCAAAAGAAATTTTTGTTTTGTTTTAGATGATTTATATGAACGGAATTAATTAACTAGTTATAATTACCCAAGAAAAGTAATAACTTCAACAAAGATATCAGTATAAATAGTATGATTACATACAGCTGAATGTACAAAGAGATATGTTTTTGGCATGTCCTCGATTATTTAATTTATAATTGGGTTTCTTTTTTGGTGTGGATTTATGAGTGAGACATAGTGAAAGTGATGATCAGTCGCAGTTAATTTTATATGCACGAAAGAGAAAAAGAGTGAAGCTAAATTTCACGTGAACCGCTAAACTGGGAATTCGACTTTAGTTTTAAAATTATACTAGTGGTACCCGCAAACAATTTTTGCGGAGTCAGTCAGAAATCTGCATGTTTATAAGTAACAATAGCCAATTTCTCCTTATAAAACTAGAAAACTGATATTTTTAATGTCGTTTGTTTTTATAATTTGTATGTGCAATTATAATTGTCTCTCCCATATGAGGTCACATTCCAGTATTTAAATGAAGAAATAAGAATTTTTTCCTTTGGTCAATAGTTAAAAATGCCCACAGTCCAAAGGCAGTTAATTGAATAACACTAATTTTTAATTATTAACGTTGCAATCTATTAAGTTTGACATTGCTACAACTATAATTTCGATGCTTCATAAACAGCGCGAAGCGGATAACGCAATTATTTTGTCTATTTTAAGGCTTAATAGACGCTAATTTAATCGGAAGCTGCAATGCGGGTCCCCTTGGCAACACTCGGAAAGAGTACGAAAAAGTCATAAAATTTCGAAAAGAAATGGGTGTTTCTGAGACACTATTCCGTGCAACATCAAAACATCGCAAGAATAAGATATTTTATAGTTTTAGCCGTCGAATAAAGCAAAAACGGAGAAATTCTGTCAATATTTACGTATTTTAATGAATGAAAGAAATAAACCTTGCACTTTGAAAAATCGAAACTCCTGCGTAAACATATGGAAAAACATAATCGTCTCCCGGAATCGAATCCGGGATACTTCCGTAAACGAAAATAGTTTTCCTGGGGTCTCCCATTTGGCAGATACAAAACGGCGTTTACAACATTTATCTATGACAAACTGTTCAAAAGATAAAAGGGGACGGACGGACAGACGGGCAAACATTGAGTATTTATATATAAAGATATTTGTACATTTGAGAAATATTTTTCGTAGCTTCATTAGACAACAAAGGCGAGATTTTCGTTTTTGAATTGGTTTCCACGGTAGTTTTATTTATTGCAGTAAAAGTTAAACAATATAAATTATATTATGCGAAGTTTAAAATATGGAAAGTATTTGAAAAAATAAAATTATAAAATATTCTGAGCAAACTAACCGAGATAAAGAAAACAAATATTTGCGGTGAGAGTTAAAATCATAATCGTGAACATTTTCTATCTTCGGGTTTTATATTGTTTTTATCTCAAAATAAATCTAAAAATTGCAATATATACTCCAAATATTCTCAAGTAAAGCAAAAATCAGCGACCTTTACTCGAAATTCGAACTTTTCTGTAAAATATATAACCGAGAGATAGATAAGGCATAATTTTTTAAATAGTCGACCAATAAATTAATTTGCGTTTAACTTTCTTTTTGCTATTTTAACTGAAATCAGTTGCTTGAAAATCTTTGTGGCTTAATCGTGTTAATGAACAAAGATGTTTGCCACCATTCATCAAAGTAAATGGGATATCTGTGACAGAATTTCTCTCATATCATGCGTTTTTATATTCTCAGCCTGTTCAGTCGCTCACTCCGAAAACGGCTCTATTTTTCCCCTTTTCACATTGCGACGGATAGAAGGCCGTACTCTAGTTCCCCGAGATCCTTTGGTTGTAGTGAGAGTCGCATCCTTCTTCGTTTCCCCTCTGTAGAGGTCATCTTCGCTTTAAGGGTTCGGAGTACCTCACGTAATACGATCACGTTGAAAAGAGAGAGCAGCTCTGTTCCGACCAGTAGCTCTTTGTCACGCCCGCTCTCCTTCCTACACGATTTCTTTGTGTTTTGGTCTACATCAGGGGTCCCCAAACTTTTTGAGAGAAGGGCCACATAGGAATATTGAAAGTGCTAGGCGGGCCGGATCGAAAAAAAAGCAGTTTCAAAATCTAAAATATTTTATTCTATAATGATTACCTAAGCATACATGCATATATAACTATAAGTAAACTTGAATAAATGTAAGAAAAAATTCTAATGCGAATAATGCGCCTATTTTATATTGGAAACACTGATTTTATGATGTTTAATAAAATTTCCGCGGGCCGGATAAAACCCTTTCGCGGGCTGGATCCGGCCCGCGGGCCGTAGTTTGGGGACACCTACACTACATGATACTCTGAAGGGCAGTAGGTGAGGCAGCGGGCCACGCAAAACTCTAGATATGAAGTCTCAAACAGAAGGATCGCCAGCTCGAAAAATGCTGCTCTCGCATTACTTCGATCCTACCATGAGTGGAAGAGACAGCTTGTAGAAGTCAAACGGAGAGTAGCAAAGAGATAAGAAACAATATAAATACGTATGTTTACTATTTAGGAATATTATTGCATTTTTTTTAAATTTATATACTAACCATTTTGTGTCATGTGTTTTTACGCTTCAACAAAATGCTAATGATAATTATTGTGACATGCGGCAAGCCTTTTATTTAGAAATAAACTGTTTGTACTCCATGCAAGTTAAGTTTGAGACTTTTCTTGAATCGTTCAGCGGTGGAAAGTTGCTTTAACGCAGTTTCCCAACCGGGAAGCTGCGGCACAATGGGATTCTGCAGTTGATCTTTGAGGTCGCAATAAAAAACGTTGCTAAATGAATAAATAAGCGATTTGGAAATGTTCTTTGCAGAACAATCTTTCCTCTTATAAATTCGCGACGTAGTACCAGCAAATGAATGAGTCCCAAGCTGTTGTACCAGTATGCAGCCTTATGTCGAGATTCTGTTTATTCTTGAAAGTGCTCTCCTACGACAAAGACGTTGAGACCTTCTGGTTTAAAACGATACTACTTAATTACCTTTCCTAATTTTATCCTTATGCGCCAAATCTGTATGATAACTACGAATTCATTAAAATAATTAAAAATTTTGGAAATGACACTCATCGTTCAATTTATAGATTTCTTATATTCTCTAGCGGATTCCAGTTTATGTCCCATGAAAGGCAATTGGCACGCTCCTCCCTTTCGCTTCTTTGCCTCAGGAATGATGGGAGGGTTTCCGATTCATTCTCTCGGTCGAGACAAATATTCAATGAATCTTTCAACTCTTTAAGTAACATGTTGTGAATATTTCTCATAACATCACCAACAATACTATAGTTGTATTTGTGATCATAGAAACACGGAGCTAGCATACTTTATTTCTTCTATTTATTCCAGTCTCAGCTCTTTAACAGTCAACTACCACAAATGTAACGATTCGTGTTATATGCGTTTTGATGTCCGACCCGTAAAGAAGCTAGGTGACTGTTAAACTCACAGCACTAACACCTCCATAAAATTAGACGAGAGATTACTGCCAAGAAAGAGTACAGATTGAGTAAAAAACTCGGAATTTACGGTGGAATTTCAGGATGCAGAAGTAGCAAAAACATAACTGAAGGAGAATATCTTCAGAACAGTTAAGACATCAATTAACGTGGTTCTTTTTCTGTTATTTATGGAATATGCTATCGACATTGGTGAGTAAATCATTTCCTACATTTTTACTAAGCGATAAGGCATACAAACATAGTTTCGTGACCGCTTCTATGCGTTAAAAAAATGCAATTCGTTATTTATCAAATTTCCAACACCCTTTGTTTCTACTTTCAAAGCACAGGTGACGCTTTAAATCCTACGTTTAAATAAAATCGTACAGAGAGGTGGATTCTGTGGCTTAAAGAAAAAGATCCGAAGAAAGAAGGATTTTTATATGAAATTTACACGGATGTTTAATTTGAATAAAATCAACCCCTGAACCCCTCAAACATACTTTTCGAAATACATATTATCGATGCGCTATTCTTTGGAGTTCATATCTAAGTAAAGTTTTGCGGAGGAAAAAAAACCGAACTTAATAGGCGAAAGATATCATTCAAAATATTATATTTCCTAATGCGAACCTTTTTGCACGTCCCCGTGAACGCCGTTTTCTAACTCGTTTCTCATGTTTAATTACGCGAAGGACCGTCAAAGCAAACTCAAGCAGTCGGTGAAGTCCAAAGACGTGCCTCCGTTCCATTGTCCTCGCGAGAACGATAAGAAAGTTAAAAACCGGAAAAGATTTCGGAAGTAAACTGTACCCTCGAGCCAACCCCTCATCAACGCTACCCTCTTCCTTTTCACGATAAGTGTGGAGGTGGGGGTGGGTGAGGGCGAGGCGGGGGTGGCGTGTCGGGGGGAGGGGGTTGAAGGAGAAACAGAGGAAGCTAGGGAGAGAGGGGAGGAGTGGGGGAGTCTCGTACGTGGCCGAGTTGTGTTCCACGTGTCGGAGACACCGCCGCCGCCTAATTCTAAATTACAGTTGACCTCTCCGGGCACTAAGGTTCGCCTCTAATTCGCCCATCCCATTTCCATTTAGACCTTTAATGGGACCATCCTTTCGCCCTCTGAGGGAGGAGAGAAAGAGCGAGATCGGGTCGATTAAGAGGCAGAGGAAATCCCTCTTCTCTGCCTCCCCCTCCACCTCCCCTCCACCTCGCCTCCACCTCGCCTCCACCTCGCCTCCACCTCGCCTCCACCTCGCCTCCACCTCGCCTCCACCTCGCCTCCACCTCGCCTCCACCTCGCCTCCACCTCGCCTCCACCTCCCCTCCACTTCCCCTCCACTTCCCCTACACCTCCCCTCCACTTCCCCTCCACCTCCCCTCCCCTCCTCCTCCATTCTACATCCACCTTCCCTCCTCCCCCTCCTCACTCTCTCTCCGTTATCTCCTGATGTATCGCCAGGGAACGGAGAAGAACAGAGGCTTACTCTTTTCACATCTTAGAAAACTAGAAATCACGGGAAAAATAAAAGAACGTCTCCATCAGCGCCACGCGTTAAAGTGCGGGACACAGTATGGAAACATTAACAAGGTCATCTCGTCTCCTTCTCGGGAGTTGACAGAAAGTTCATCGCGCATTTCTTTTAAATGTGGCTCCTAAATGAGTTAGACGATGGGGATGGCGTTGGTCATATCTTAATTTTGTAATAAAGATTGAAATACGCCACAGTATACCTGGTTTCTTCAAGTTTCAGGCGGTCGAGATCTGACTTGCATATTGTTGTACGTGTTGCCCCGTGTCTTATATAAATATGGAAGAAAGACAAAGTTAATGAATTACTCATTCTTATTACCATTGCCCGGAAGTTTCGATTAAGTGTTTCAGTTTGCCTTGTGTTGCGTTATACGATACAGGTAGCAAAATCTCAGTCGTGTCAGGGGAATTCTTCTCGAAAGTCATAAACGAGAACGCCCGCGCACCCGTGTTACCGATTAATCAAATGTTTGACATTTGTGCTAACAAAGAAAATTCGTTACCAATCTCGAGACAAATACTTTTGACTTTGGGAATAGGAACGCAGTTTTTTGACATTCATGTTTAGTGATGAAAAAATTCTCTCGCATATTCCGAGTGTACTGTCATGAACATTCAAACTGGGTAACCATCATACCGCAAATTAACGTGTGGCTCAACCACACTTATCACGAGAGCATCAGAATGACTCCTGAAGAGGCGCATTTCGGTGCGCCGCCGAAAAGAGATTTTGAGACATTCTACCGCTACCTCGACTACCACCTTTCCGCGATAAATTATTACGCCGTCTCGTTTTGAGAAACCTCGAACGGGCGGGCCGAAAACGAAAAAATGAACAGAAAGCCCGAACTCATGAATTCCATATCGGCGATGAAGTGCTGTTAAAGAACGCCAAAAGTGTCCGATACTAGATTAGGGTTGTTCGCTGAATTTTTTTATTTGTATACCGGTCCCTATACAGTTTCGCGGATCCACGAACCCAATGTATGTGCACTGAAGGATAGTGAAGGAAACGAAGTAGGCAAGTACAACTTTTACAATCTCAAGCCTTTTGTGAGATAAAATTGTGCTGGCATGTGCCTGTTTTTTTTTCTCTACACCTTCCCCGTATCATTCAATATACACTTGAATTGAAAGTGAAACCCCATTTTTTGTCCCCAGTGCCCACATACTCCCCCTTCCCCCTCAAGAAAAGAAGTGGCCTTCCATCGACTCATCTCACAGCCGCCGAAACCTCAACACTATGGTCTTCCCCATCAAATCGGCTGGAAGGAGTTCAACCGAGCGGAACCAAGAATCGAGGACAGCGGCGACCCAACTCTTACTCCATTCTTCCTAACATTATTTTTTTTAATAGCAAAAAACTGTTTGCTAGCGTCCTCTTTAATTTGTGATTATTGCTCATTTCATTGTTACCTTTTGTAAATCAAATTTGTAAAAAAAAAACTAATATGCACCATTTGTCTTTTTCCCAAAATTGGTAGGGGGCAATGTGACGAAACGAAATTCGCCACGTTCAAAAACACCGCCGAAATAGAAAGGTTCCCCGACCCTCCGCTAGTGGGACAAGAGCAATGTGTGGCATTGAGGCACCACCTATTTTGACTTGATCCCCGGGTACTAAGGTGGACCTATAAAAGGCGTGACCGAAAAGAAACGGTCTTTTCCTGGAGATCCCTGATCAAATCAAAGAACTCATCAAAGAAAGGAACAGTGTCAGGAGGAGATATTATCGTCTCGGCACTGCTGAACAGAAAGGGGATCTCCGGGAACTAAACAGAAATATTAGGGATCAGCTGAGGCGCCTGAGGAAATATAGATGGGCGATCCGACTGGCGGACCTCAGCACAAAAGACAACTCCATATGGAAATGTACGCGCTCCCTAACCAATTCTGCCAGGAGAGATCCCCCGGTGGAAAGTCCAGGAGGAAAACTTACCACACCTGCAGACAAAGCTGAATATCTAGCGGCTCATTTAGAACAGATTTTCACGCCCAATGCAGCGACGGAATTTACACCGGATATTAAAATAGAGGAAATAGAATCCATGCTAAGGGAACAAAATTATGAGGAGCAAGCCACTCCGGTGTTCACCATCAGAGAATTGGCAGAAGTCATTAAAAAATTACCAAAAGGAAAGGCGACAGGAAAAGACGAAATACCATACGAATTGATAAAGCGACTGCCAATCTCTGCTGGGGAGCAACTTATCTCGATTCTCAACGCTTTGGTAAGGATAGGCCATTATCCCATTTGATGGAAGCACGCAGATATTATATGCATACCCAAGGTAGGAAGGAGGGTATTGAAAGCCACGGACTTCAGACCTATATCCCTCCTCTCCTGCCTGGGAAAGGTGTGTGAAAAATTAATATATTCACATGTACTGACACACGCGGAAGGGCATGGTGTGATCCCCCAGAACCAGTTTGGATTTAAGACAGGACACTCCACTACGCACCAGCTGCAGAGGGTTGTTGATTTTATCACGGACGCCTTCGACAGGAACAACGTTTCTGTTGGAGTAGCTTTTGATATAAGTAAAGCATTTGACAACGTATGGGATCTAGGCCTACTGCAAAAACTATTAATAGCAAGATTTACTTCATGGCAGATTAAATTTATTAAATCTTATATCAGTGGCAGGCCATTCACAGTGAAATGGATTGGTGCCGTTAGTACAAAGAAAAGCACGGCAGCTGGTGTCCCACAAGGGAGTGTCCTAGGACCTTTGCTATTTTCGATATATACAGGTGATATCCCGACAACTGAGGGGGAATGGAATTCCACCATCGCCCTCTACACGGACGATTGCGCCATAGTCACAAGAAGCTTCCAGCCGAGAATGGCTATCCGATATGCAACAAAACTAATAGACAAACTCATCAAATATTATAAACAGTGGAGAATCGAGATTAACCCCCAAAAGACACAAGCGATCCTCTTCGACAAAAAGGATGCCAATACTCCAAGGAAATTAACAATCGAAGGTGTAGAAATTCCCTGGGCGAAAAACATTAAATATTTAGGTGTAATCATGGACAAGAAGCTACGGTTTGACGAACATGTAAAAAAGATCAATTTATTGGCAGCAGGGAAAAGAGCTAGACTTTTTCCCATTTTTAATTCAACTGACGTGTCCTGGGAATTAAAAACACACGTATACAAAACGATAATCAGACCAACACTTATGTACGCAGCACCGGTATGGACCGGATTTATAATGCAGAAGCCCTGGAAAATATTAGAGATCGCGGAGAGAAAAATTTTAAAGCGTGTAAGTAGGACATGGGGTCGGAAAATAGACTACCAAGAAGTGCTACATATAAAACCGATCAGGGAAGAGGCACAAAACCTGGCCATTACGTACAAAGCGACATTAGAATATAAAACAAATGACGTTCTCCGCGATCTCGCGATAAACAAAGTGTCGGTCTGGGATAAATATAAAAGGGCATTGGCATCCACAGGCGAAGAGGAGTGGGTCCCTCCAAAAAAGCGGCGGAAATGAATTTTTAATTCTTGACTAGCATGTTTTAATACACGGGTGAGGTGCCTGTAAAACCCATATTCATTTTATCACACTACGACGTTGAGTAAAGCCACAACTGGAAAGGCAACTCAGAAATATATATACCACGGGAGGGTATGAACCACAGACCAGACCAGGGTCTTTTGCCTGGGGTGCCGGTGGTGTAGTGGTTAGGACGCTGGCTGCTACTCGCCCGATGCTTGAAAAAGTCATCGGGTACGAATCCTGCGTAAGTAGGATTTTTCCAAGGACGCCTGGCCCCCTGTTTGTGTGGGTTGAGGAAACCGCGCAAATTCAGCTGTTCCGTCCTTCGGAAGGGACGTTAAGCCGTTGGCCCCCCTGGTGTTCTTCGTAAGAGCAGGCAAATGCCGGCATTTGCCTGCTCTTGCGAAGAACACCAGGGGGGCCAACGGCTTAACGTCCCTTCCGAAGAACGGAACAGCTGAATTTGCGCGGTCTCCTCAAACCACGCGAACAGGGGGCCGGATGACCTTGAGAAAAAGTCCTACTCGCGCAGGATTCGTACCCGATGACTTTTTCAAGCATCGGGCGAGTAGCAGCCAGCGTCCTAACCACTACACCACCGGCACCCCATATATATATATATATAACTTAAGGAAAAGAAAATGTAGTGATGAGGGTGGACACAAGGTGTTGAAGGAAGCCCAGCGGAGACACTTACCAAGTTGGCAGGCTGCTGGGGGCGTCGATGAGACAGAAAACACGCACACAAGAAAAACACACTAAAGCTTTTCGGGCATATGCCCTTCTTCGGCGATGGAGATAGTGTGTGTATATATATATATATATATATATATATATATATATATATATATATATATATATATATATACATCTCCTATATATCGTATATCCTGTATATGCAAGAAGTAGCTATTTATAATGACGAGTTGTCGGTGCTTGGATACTGCATGCTCTTAAAAAAAATCAGCATACACCAAGATCTAAACCCGTAAATAAACCAACGCCATCTCCAGGGCAACAGCACTTCAGCCACGTGGAGCCTATATGTATTAGATAATAAAGTCCTCGAGTTCTAGCAGAATATTTATAATTTCCGCGTAATTTCGGCAACTATCCGTAATTTAAAAATGATTCTGACAATAGGCTCTTTGTCCAAGTTTTCGTATTAAACTTTTGTGTCTTAGATCGCCCTGTATGAGCAATAAGAATAATCATCATTAAGACAATACCTTATACAATACGTTTATGGAAAAATTAGGATATTTTTTGTTAAGAATATGGCATCATCATCCACGCCTTTAGCATGTATTTGGATAAAAAAATCGCGAAATGGATATGACGCCATTATATTTAACAATTGAAAAGAGTTAAAATTTCTCGAAAAAATACGAAACACTACATTAAAATACTTCTTACCTTTTAATAAATTTCGCGTGCTAATATAATGACGTCATCCTATGTTTACGACGTAGTTTAAATCAATGGAATAATAATATATAAGACAATAATTTTTATTTTCTGCAAAATACGGCATATATCCGGAATTTTTAAATTTTCTGGCTATCGGCTCGCGTCCAAGTATTTGAATTTCAATTTTCATGGTTTAGATCGGCCTGCTTGCGCGATAACTATAATCATCATCACCATCCGTCTGTCCGTTCATCCGTCTGTCCGTTCGTCCGTCTGTCCGTTCGTCCGTCTGTTCGTCCATCCCCCTTTTATCTTTTGAACAGTTTGCCATATAGAAATGCTGTAAACGCCGTTTTGTTTCTGCCAACTAGGAGACCCCAGAAAAACTATTTTCGTTTACGGAAGTATCCCGGATTCGATTCCGGGAGACGATTATGTTTTTCCATATGTTTACGCAGGAGTTTCGATTTTTCAAAGTGCAAGGTTTATTTCTTTCATTCATTAAAATACGTAAATATTGACAGAATTTCTCCGTTTTTGCTTTATTCGACGGCTAAAACTATAAAATATCTTATTCTTGCGATGTTTTGATGTTGTACGGAATAATGTCTCAAAAACATGTAGTTCTTTTCAAAATTTTATTTCTTTTTCGTGCTCTTCCCGAGTGCTCCGATTCAATCAGCGTCTATTAAGTCTCCAAATAGACGGAATAATATCATTATTCGCTTCGCGCTCTTTATGAAGCATCGAAATTATAATTGTATTAACGTCAAACTTGATAGATTGCAACGTTAATAATTAAAGATTATTATTATTCAGTAAACTGCGTGTGGGCTGTGGGCATTTTTAACTATTGACCAAAGGAAAAATCTTCTTTCTTTATTTCAATGCTAGAATGCGACCTTTTTCGTATGAAAGTGACACTTAAAATTGCACATATAAATTATAAAAACAAACATGACATTAAAAATACCAGATTTCTAATTTTATAAGGAGAAATGGGCTTTTATTACTTCTAAGCATGCAAATTTCTGACTGATTTCGCAAACTGTTTTGCGGGTATTACTAGTGGTCTATGAATACTTTTAAAGCGAGTCGAATGATTTTTAAGGAATATTAGAACATTGTTATATTTTACCATTTACATTGAAAGATTTATCGCAACATAAATCGATACCCCTACGTATATTTGTTCGGTAACCAAGATATTGTTTATTGTTTACGTTTTGGCTAGTAGTATTGACACAATCCACAATTTTATTGCTGTTTTAAAGGCTTTGGTGCAGCTATCCATGTGAATATTAAGTAAGACGTTAATGCGTAATTATATTAATGGTAAAACTTTACAATACAATACATAAAATGGTAAATGTCAATGAAAACATCGCTTGCGTAATTAAGGAATGGGGAACTTTTGGTAAAGTTTGGATCTTTTTTTTTGTGGGGGGTCCGTCCCCAAACCCCCGAACCAGCGATTCAAGACTTAGGATATCCGACAGCAAAAGTAAGTAAATTTAAAAATATATGTTATTTTTTTATTGTAATATGACATAATATGTGATACATCAATACAAATAATCAACGTCGTTTGCTGCTTAAAAGAAAATTCTTTCTCGAACGAAGCTGGGCGTTTGAGCTAGTATCCTATATATGTAAGAGCAGCTATTTATATTGATAACAAGATGATCTAAACGGAACTTATGATGTTTACATTCCATTTAAGCATTTATTTAATACTTATATTGGCTTTATTAGCTTTAAAGTCATCACGGATATATAGCTCTTTGTGTTCTCAAATTTATAATTTAGCGTTATAACATGCTACAAATACATTCCAACGGAAAACTAAATTGATCACGAGTATTTGTGTGGAAAACCTAACGCGTGTACTTACTAGACTATACTCAATCCGAGTCCAACAATAGTCGTTGTTATGGCAACACTCGCAATGAATGATAAAAACTGCAAAAACAACAGTATTTACGCAAAATTCGAAGAAATACGATAGATAAGAAAAATTCTACGATAAAATTATAATCTTCATTTCTTTCCTCAGAGAATAGTACATATCTCTATCCGATATTACAATTCTGAGATATTTTTATTTGCAAGAAAATATTACCCTGCACGATGGATTTCAGATTTCCCATATAAATCAAATGGGAAGGATAGTTCCTTTAGAGGGATCATTGTTACTTTTAGGAAATCCCGAGGCCACTCTCCGGTGTCGTAAATCTTATTAATTAATTTCATGATCGCTTTTAGCCCTTCTGCTCCCATGACTTTAAGGACCTCAGCCGGTATTCCATCGCTGCACGTGGCTTTCCCTTTCCTTAGTTCCACTATCGCATTCTCTACTTCACTCTCCATAATACTTGGTCCTAAGTTGTCTTCTTGAATGTTTTCCTCTTCTTCCAGCTCTATTTTTGCCGATCCTGCCTGCTTGCTCTATTGTACTTACTATTCCCATACTTGTGCTACATCATTTGATTCTGAGACTATCTTCCCATTCGTATTCATAATTCCTTTACCACGAATTCCATTCGACTTCTTATCTTCTAATTCCAGTGCACTAGCGTACATCATATCGTACCGTCCTAACTTTTCCATTTCTTGTATTTCATCACATTTAATTTTTATCCAATTTTCTCTAGCTTTATCTATTACCCTTCTCAACTCATTGTTTATACGGCTATAGTTTACTCTACCTTCTTCAATGTTAACGTTTTTCCATTTTCGTCTCTCATTCATTTTCTCCACCATTTCCTTCGTGTTCCATGGTTTTTTGATTTTCTTCTCTTGTTTTTCCAATCTCTTTATCGAAGTCAACCTTGATATTGGTTTAAATTTCTTTCTTATTCTATATCCACGGTCTTTTATTTGTTTTCCAAATTTCTTATACGATCTTCCAACTTCATGCTGACTACATCCTGCCTTTCTTTCAGTTTTTCTTCTCTTTTTTCTTATTGGTTTGAGCTTTGTACTTACGTCAAATATTAGAAAACTGTGATCTAAATCAATGTCTGCTCTTGGTAATGCGTTAGCAGTCTTTATGTTGTTCCGGAATCTTTGTTTTACTAGGATGTAATCTATTTGGCATCCCATTCTATCTCCTGGGCTTTTCTATGTGTATAACCTTCGTTTATGGTTTTTGAACCATATATTAGTCACTACAAGGTCATTATTGATGCATAATTCTACCATTTTTTCCCCTCCTCGGTTTCTCTTCCCATGTCCGTATTGCCCGACAACATTTTCTTCCTGTCCTTTTCCTAGCATGCTGTTCTAATCTCCCATTATTATGTAGTTTACCTTTCCTCTTTCGTCTTCTTCGTAAATGTCATTAATTTGCTCATAAATCTCGTCGATTTCTTCATCTTCATGAGCTGACGTTGGCATATTTACCTGGATTATCAGCATGTTCACCGGGACTGCTTTTTGCTTTATTGCCATCAGTCTATTGTTCGTTGCTATTATCTTTTTCACGTTTTTCATAATATATTTCAAAAGTACCAGAGCTACTCCCCTTTCCCCACTATCTCCTACAGAGTAAACTACAGTGAACTCTTCCAAGTCGTACTCTCCTCTTTCCCATCTAGTTTCACTCAGTCCTATAATGTCGACTCAATTTCTTCTCATTTCTTATTTCAAGTTCTCTAGCTTTCCTGCCTTTCTCATAGTTCTTACGTTCCAAGTGCGTATTCGTAAATTACTTCGAAAAATGTTTTCCTCAAGGCAGTCCCCGCCCGGACATCCGATTTGGAGACTATTTTACCTCCGGATTGTTTTACCTCGAGAGAACTGATATTGTCCAACCATATAATCATTACTAGGGACTGTAATGTGGTAGTATCCCTGTTGCTTTCCACATCGCAATACTATAGCTGTTCAAATCGTCCCGATCACGCCTACAGCTGAATTGGATATAGACCCAGCGCACATAATTTGTTTTCGGCTCTATACCATACTGACAGTACTGCTGCCTACTGTCAGACATCAATGGTAGTTTTTTATTAAAACCTTTATTTGCGGAGTTAGTACCACAGTAACTTTGTAATGGGAAGCCGACACGCTAACCACTACACCACCAGTGCTATATATATATATATATATGGACGGCAACAAGATGTTGGGATCTTTCCGAAAGCTTCTACGTTATGTTTCTGTGTTATTTTTAGTGTTATTTTACGTGTGTCGCTTCGACATCCCCAGGGCCTTGCCAACTTGAAGTCGACCAATTGGTGAGTGTTTACTGGGCTTCCTCATCCCAACATCTTGTTGCCATCCATATATCCCTTTTATCTTTCCGTTTCCGTAAGCTGTTTTATATATATATATATATATATATATATATATATATCACAGACTTAATTAAAAAATTGAAAAGCCTACAAATTGAATTTTTAACGCATCGTTACGAAAAAAATCGCAAACAACATTTGGAAGAATTTTATCAGGTTTTCACTTATTTCACAGAACTTCTGGTTTCAGAGAGTGGGATACATTATATGAAAAGCCTTCAAATTAAAAGTTGAAACTCAGGTCGATTGTCATTTTCGCTCGACGATACGACGTTTCTTTTCCTTGAACATTCCCTCATGTTTGTAATGGATTAGTTTTAAAGGTCGATTTGGCAACTTTGCGATCGCGCGTGGGCTCCGTGGGTCCACTTCAAAGGGCAAAAGTTGGTGAATGGCGGGGGATGGGAGGGGTTGATGAAACGGGGGGAGGGAGGGGGTAAAAGGGGTGGAAGGAGGGGGAAGGGAGGCGTTTCCTCCTACCACGCCCACCCAATCGCCGCACAGGAGTCGAACTCTTTTGCTCTCTCATTGCGATCACCAGGCCTTCAATTTGCCGCGCCATCTCCTCGGGCATTCCTTTCTTCTTCCTATCCCTCCCCACCGTGCATCCATTTATAGAACATCTTCAACCCTCTACCTTCCCCTCTCTCACTAACTCTAACAAAAGACCTATCTCTTTGAGTCTCTCTCTCTATCTCTCTCTCTTTCTCTCTTCAGATAGGCTCTCCTCTCTAATCAGGCTCTCCCACTTTCTACTTCTGCTTCTCTCTCCCTCCAACTTTAAGCACCTTAAGCATTTCATCTCCCTCTCTCTATCTCCGTATTCCTCCACCCTTCCCCATTCACTTCCGTTCTATTTGCCGTAGGATTTTCGTCCCTTCCACCTATTTTCCCCACTGACCCACTCACGCTTCTGCCTCCAAACTCCCATCAACTTAAATTCCCCACTGCTTGCTTTTCCTTCTAACCTATATACCATTCACTTCTCCGTAATTCCTCTAATTCCCGTCCTATTTTCCTAATTCCCCATTCTGATAATTCCCTAATCCCATGATTCTCGTTTTCAATAATTCATTTTCTCCAATTTACATCCCCTGAGTTCCACTTTCTATCGGTATCCGATCAATTTACTTTTCTAGTCTCATTTTCTGCTTTCCTATTACGGTATGTGCAGATTTATGGCAGGTTGCTTCAGAATTTCTAAAACTATTTGGTGCAGTGCCTTATGCCGAATACCGTACCTCAATATCATTATTTATTTGAAAGCTCATAACTGAAAATAACGAGCCTTACTTATCATCAGTATTTCATATTTCCATACCACTCTTCTCTTCTCATTGGTTTCACCGTGGTCCTGCATTCCTCGTTTTCCTTAATCTTTTCTCATTTTTCAGTTCTAATATTCCCCACTATATTCATATGCGGAGATACCTTACCATCTCTTTCAACCACAGATTTAAGTTATCTTATCTCCTTTTCTCCTCTTAATCCATTTCAACTCTTCCTTTCCACTTCCGGGAAGAGGAATGCTTCCCATCACTCTGTTAACTGTCCTTTCTGCCTATCCCTCCCCCCTCTCGTCTCATCCTGTTGGCAACGTAACGGATTGCCGCTTTCTTCGCGGGAAGAGCAGGAAATAAGGTCGTTTTGCAATAATTAGCTCGGTGGAATGAAGACGTAGGAGTGCCATTCAGTCTTTTAAGGGGGATTTATAAAGGACTCATTCATCGCGGGTTAGGATTCATGTTGTGAAACTGTATACCAATGGTGCGAACCGAGAAATAGGAAAAGCGTTGCATCGATGGCGTAACCTGCAATTCGCCTCTTCAAGGGCGTTGGAATGGGGCAGTTAAAACCAAGAGGTAACAAAGATCTTGATTTATTTCATCAGGAATTGGATTTATTCGCGAGGATGTGGCTGACGAATCAAGATTATATTAAGTTATTTCATTTAGTGCCTGTTTTTGCCATGGTTTTCCCCACAAACTTGAATCTGTGTAAACTTATATCTTTTCATATTTTGTATAGTTTTATATACGTTTTTTGTTGAAATACTCATATTCATGATATTGACGAAGTGTTAAATGTAAGAATAGACCTTATGGTCCAAATTTCACCCGATTAAATACTTTTATCTATCCATTTATGTTTCCACGCAAATGTAATGAACTGGATAGTAGAATATCGCAACAACAAATAACCTCGCAAGGAAAATCACACCAAGGCAACATTTTTTAACCCCGGCCAACTTCCCATAGCAAAAAAAAGGTCTTCAATAGTGAATGCGTATTTAAAGTTTCATTCCTTTTGTTTTTATATTCGTTGACTCGCGTCTTGAAATTTCGGCCTGTTTGACCAATGTAAGCGGAATTGCAATCACTGGATTCTAATTTTTACTCCGGATTTTATTTTAAAATTTTCATGTTTTTACCAAGAATCGAGTGTAAGTTAATTTTATTATAGAAAATGTTTGTTTTTTTAATCGAATATTTGAGATTTGGTGTGCAAACATGGCAATATAATTTATACCAACAGTGAGGATTGGCGGAGTGAGTGCTCGGGGAGCGAAAATCTCGGTTTATAGCCATCCGTCTTGGATTAGACTTATTGTCTCGTTGCTACCGACTGCCTTTGTTCCGACGTAGTAAAGCGTACAATTAAATTTATCTATTCAATATAAAATTATCGAGCTCTTTCTTATGGCTAAATTATCCAAGTATCTCTCAATGGCCATAAAAATGTTCGAAAACCAGATGCGCATTTGGTCGCAATGGCTGCTTGGTAGCCGCAATGCGCTTCTGGTTTTTAACCTTTTTGTGACTATTGGAGAGACATTGTGTTACTTTGAAGACATGATCGTATAATAATAGTCGTGCAGTTGTTTAACCGTGAAGAATTGTAAAGATAATTAAATTTGGTGATTTTTGGTTACAGGGGGTGTTTTAATGGCTAGATTGTTTTGGGTTGGTTGAGCACAGTCATTATTTTGTCAGTCAGTACTTTGATGTACACTAGCAAGGTTTCGACAAGACCTGGGCATTAGACGAGAAAATAATAATAAAACTTTTTTGACTCGTGAATGGGAGAATATACGCGGTGTTCTAGACTAAACTAATGGAAAACAATCGAAAAAATCTTGAGAAATTTCGCTGAATTTAGCCACCCCAAAGCTAAAAATGCATTTTTCTTGTTTTAAGTGGATTATATTTATTACGTAAAAGAAATATTTAAAAAACAACCGAAAAGTGCCTTATATTTATTTAAAACGACGGATACCGGGGACTTATTGCATTGGGACCTGAATTGATAGTAAAATTTTAAATGTGGCAAATGTTCATAGTTATCTTAACATTTTGTGTTTAAAATGACTTTATTTCATTTGAATTTTTTGCAGCTAGAATTCGTTGGCTTACAGAAACCTTTTTCTCATTTTCTAGCACGTATGTAAGATATTTGATGGACCTGGCGATAAATAGTAAATGATAATATTTCCTTATAATTCCTTGTGCAAAAATTGGTAGGTTATCGGTGGCCATACATTTATAATTAATAAAATTCTGAGAGCATATTTTTTTGGCTTGTTTGGGTTTATTTCCTACTAATAGCCGATCGTCTTTTCTTATCTCCTTCTCTCTCGTCCATTGGCTCCCCTTATCCAGTTTCACCTCGTTTGCTAATCTCTCGATCATTTGATCTCTTTGCAAAGCTTCCAATTCTCTGCCAAGTCCTCATTCTAGATCTAATCGTCCTGTCCAAAGACCATAGAATGCCCTTTGCCCTCCTCTCTCTCTCTAAGGCACACTAATTTTCTACCGCTCGCCATCAATTTTCTCCTCTCTTTCCCTCTCCACTTTCCTTCCCCTCCCTTCTCCTCCCAAAGCCCTTTCCCTCTTCCCCATTTCTAGCCTCCTTTAAATCGTTCTACGAGACCCATCGACAAACCCAAATTACGCCTTTCTCAAGGAACAAACGGGAAAGAGGGGGAGAATGTAAGGGGCGGTTAGGATAAAGGGATGATGGACATGGGTGGAAAAGGGTCCGAGAGAGTGAGAGAGAGAATGGGAGACAATGGCCAGACAAAGGTGTAAATTGTAGTTGGTATATTACATTAACCGACTGAGGAAGTTCCACGGTAGGATGGATATACTTCGTAGATAAGCGTTAGATGATGTTGAAATTAGAATTTCTGCGATTTCTCCAAAACCCCTTTCTTATGTGTTAGGAGTTCCGAATCAATTAAGGGAATAATTAATTGTAATTAATTTTTTTGACCCTTTTAGGAGTCACACTCGATTGCCCGTTCCAGAAACATAGCTGCTCAGGCGTATTGAAGAATACGATTACTAATGAGTTTTCATAACCTTGTTCTAGCTATTGAAGGTACTGAAGATAAGTACCTACTTCTTTTTCAATTTTTTTATATTTAAATGCTCATTCTCGAATTTGTGTTCATCCATAAGACGAGCTCGATAATGCTCTGGTGTTCACGCATAAATTTCGCGGGCGTCGAATAAATTTGTGCTTCAAACATAAGAAGTAGTGTATCTTTATTGCAGGAATGATGCAATAAAAAATAAAGTATGTGAAATTTTGAATGAAGATTGAAGTAGTGCAAAAAAGGAAGAGAGAGAGAATCGGAGGGAAGGGAGAAGAGAGTTAGGTGAAAGAAGAAAGAGAGGAGAGAGATGTTTAGGAGAGAGAGAGGGAGGGGAGATGGTAGAGAGAGATAGAGGGGGTAGAGAAATGGAGAGAGAACAAGGAAAGAGATTTGAATGAGATTGGAACGGCAGAGGGGTAGAGAATGATATAGGAGAGAGTTAAGTTTTAACTGAAAATATTTTGTCGTGTGTCAGGAGAAAAGAAAGGCATTAGTGAATGAGGCATAATTTACCGCATGAATGAATTTCAAATGTGGGAAATGCTCATCAGAGCAGAATTTCTGCAATCCATGATAATTTCCGGCCATTCTCGGCCAATCTTCATTCCCTCCACGTAAAAGACCGAAATAAAACATTTGCTATAGAGATAACCTTAGATAATATAAATTACGCACTAATTCAATTGAACCTGTCTATGAAATTATACGGAAGATTTGATGAGCTGCCTTCAGGATATTTTAAGCTGAATTTTCGGCACCGTGGGGGAGAATTTCTCTTCTTTTCCGATTCAGGTGAAGAAAAGCAAAAACTCTCTCATGTCTTTAAAAAACTAAAGAAGAGAAGTACTTGATTTGAAGCAACGAAGAAGAGATCTTCAGCACACAAGAAGTTATTGAGATTTAATGTGAAATATTTGCTATATACAATATGAATGCCCCGAGAAATATATAAAGAGCTTTTAAATGTATTGTCTTTTTCCCAAATACGAATGTCTTAGCTGTTGTATGTTAATCCAGTACTCCGTAGATTTTATCAGTAACAGGTAACAGGTTAAGGTCGCAAGTTCGCGTTCGATTGTGTCCGTCTTTTTTACTTTGTGCGTTAATTACAAATGCCCTTCGTAGCGTTTAATAATGTTATCGTTGCAAATCCTTTCCAGCAAACCCCAGCGACCGGAGTCAAACTAGTGTTTATGACTTTCATTTGTTTCTCAATAGTGTTTGATGCTTTCCGTTCCTTCATAATTCGATGCACTAACTTCATATATTCAATTATACGTCACTTCATCACTCCACGGATAACTTTTATTGATTTTCAAACTTCTTTGAGGGTTAATTATTCGTAATTTATTTTAACTAGATAATGTTACTTGTGTCGCAAGTATAACAGTTTTAATTTGGTCACTAATAGCAAAAATTATTATTGTTCTTCGTTTGCTTTTAAAATTTCAAAATAGTAAGGCCAGCCGAACTTTTGAAATAATTTTTATACATTTCCAAATATATCATCAGTTTACTATAATTGAAAATGAAATATAAAGAAGGTTAATTTACCAAGAATGTGGAATATAATATACGCATACATTATTTAATGAAATAACAAAATTTACATATAATTTATCATAAAATTAGTGAAATATAATGTAATGTATTTTCACAACATTTGAAATCGTAAATTACGAAAACATTTCCCAGAAAACCACATTCAATGTCACTATCTTATCATTATTTGTCTTACCCTGCCGTGAAGTACTTTCGATTTGGATTTTTAAAGACTTCAATTTAATTTTACAGACGTGTGTTGAAACTTTATAATATAATTAAGAATAAATTTAATCTACAATTGTGTAATTGAAAATCAGCTAAACAAATTATAACGTTTTAAATTACCTTTTTGAAATAAAAATATTTAGAAAAGTATCTGAAAGGGATATATATATATATATATATATATATATAAAACAGCTTACGGAAAAGGAAAGGTAAAATGGATATGTGGATGGCAACAAGATGTTGGGATGAGGAAGCCCAGTGAACACTCACCAATCGGACGACTTCAGGTCGGCGAGGCCCTGGGGATGTCGAAGCGACACACGTAAAAGAACACTAAAACAGCACAGAAACATCACAAACGTAGAAGCTTTCGGAGTTATTCCTTCATCAGCTACAGAGAGAGAACTATATATATATACATGCCCGATAAGCTTGCGTGTGTTTTTTTGTCTTTTTGTGTTCGTGTGTTTCACGTGTCTCTTCGACGCCCCCAGTAGCCTGCCAGCTTGGTTCTCAATTTGGTAAGTGTCCGCTGGGCTTCCCTCAACACCTTGTTGCCACCCTCATCACTACCTTTTCTTTTCCTTTAGTTAATATATATATATATATAACTACTTACCAATTAGTTATTTACAAAGGAACTCATCTTAGCTTAGACTTTAATTTCTCTCTTCGTCTTAGCTTAATTTCTCTTCAAAAACCTGCAACTTATGTTTCAAACATATTTTTGAACTAAATAGAGGCGATGTGTAATGTTGTGGATTCCGAGTTCGTATCTTTATTCTATTTATATTGCAAATATGAAAACTCTAACACCAATCTCTATCAGTTGTCGTTTACTCTAAGACAGGGGTCGGCAACCTTTTCACCTACGAGGGCGCAATTTATATTACTGAGGACGTGAAGGGCGCATAAGCAAGATCAGTTGATATCTCTCTGTATCAGTGGTTGGCAACCTCTTTATCTATGAGGACGCAACTTTAATTATTGGGGGCGTGAAGTGAAGTAACAATAGTAGATATGTACCAATATTTATTAAAATGATATTTTTGTGTATATAAAAGAAAAACTATTAAAGAATTTATTATAAAAACACGAAAAATAAATCAATGTGAAACTTGGGACTGCATATCTTCAGCCAACTTGCTATAACTTGCCACATAACTCGAGATACCTGATCTTAGGCAGTTGTCTAAATTGTAATCGGTGAGTCTCGATCGGTACTTGGATTTCAAGTGTTACATGCTTGAAAAAATGGACTCGGAAGTGTATGTGTAAGCACAGTCAGAATATATTTTCGGGCATATTTTCTTAATAATGGATAGCGATTTTCGTCAACTAAATTCCAAAAGTTTTCATCATTTTTATGTGACCTTAAAATAATATCATTCTGCTTATTTGTTATTTCCATTTCTAAATCCTCGGCGTTAACGATATTAAAGTAAGTTCCAATATTAACAGATATATCATTGTCCATAAAATTGAACGGATTAGCAAAGAATGTTATTATGGGTTCTACTTCATATAACGGACGAAACCTAAAATTAAATTCCTTCAGGAGAGTTTCAATGTGTTGTGAAAATGGTTCAGTGGTAACGTTTTCATCTTTCCGACTCTCAATAATATATTTTAAATTTGGGAAATGTGATAATGAATTTCTCTCTAGGTGAGACTTCCACAATGCCAATTTACATTTGAATGCATTTACTGCACTTATCATTTTTGCAATGTGTTGATTTTTCCCTTGCATCTCCATATTCAGTTCGTTCAATTTTATAGTAATATCAACAAGAAATCCGAAATCCATCAACCAAACTTTGTCATCCATCTGTGCATAATATTCATTTCTTGACGTGAGAAATTCCTTTACCTCCTTTATGAGATTTATAAACCTCACAAGTATTTTGCCTCTGCTGAGTCATCTAACTTCGGTATGTAAAAGGAGATCATCAAATTTGGCATCTTCACCTTGTAAAAGCAGTTTAAACAATCGGTGGTGCGTTGGTACTGCTCTTACGGAATTTATTATTTTTGTTACTGTTTTCATGACATGTTAAAAATGAAGAAACTTTTGCGCATAACATTTATTGGTGTATAATGCAGTGATATGAAATAAATTTTGGAAAGAGAGAGTCTTCATTACATAGCGCAATAAATCCATTTTTACAAACTTTCATCGAAGGTGCTCCATCTGTAGTAATTGCGGTCAACTTCATTAATGGTATATAACTTTCATGGACATATTTTTAAAAGCTGAAAAAATGTCTTCACCTCTTGTTTGTCCCTTCAGTAGAAGAATTTCAAGAAATTCTTCCTTTCTTGAAAAATCATTAAACACCATCTTCACAACCATAGCCAATTGAGAATTGATATGTCTGTTGACTCATCCAGTTGCAATGAGAAAAAAATACATTTTTGTAAATCATTTGCCAACTCTTTCTCCATATTGGTTGCAATAACTTCAATTCTTCTTGTAACTGTTCTTGCTGATAACTGAATCGTGTTGATTGCTGAGGTAATTTCATTTTTATTTTTAAAATCTTCGAAAAGTGAGTCAGCAATTGCTAACATGGCTTCTTTTACAATCTCGCCATCTTCAAAATGCTTTTTTCTCTTGGCCAACAAATGCAAAATTTTAAGTGATGCAATTGTTGCTCTTTTTGATTGCTCTACTGGTCTGGTAAAAATGCTCTGCTGTTTAGTTAAAATAGATTTCATATCAGAAATGTTCTTTTACCTGATCTCCGAGTTTAACGGGTAACTAATATTAAAATTTGCGTGGACCGTATTAAAATGTCTTTCAACATTACTTTTCTTTGAAAGTGCGACACAAGCATTGCACAATAAACAACACACACTTTCCTTTCAAATCAATAAACAGAATTGTTCTTCCCAATGAACATTGAAGTAATATGTCCTTTGCCTCTTATTACTCATAATGGGAATGAAAATTTCTACAAATTAATTAATAAACACAACACACTGAATATCGGGAAAATGTCAGAAATATTGTGAACTCTTTAATTTAAATTGATTTATGTTTAACCAATGACGAGGGGAATGAGCTATCACAGGCTGATATTGTAAGAGACGAAGAAAAATCTCCAAAACCCTGTACTTTGTATACTAAGCGAAGAACGGAACTCCGAAACCAACGACTCACAACAATAACTCGAGCCAAGTTATGCTACAAGACGGAGGACAGAAGTCCGAAACAATACACAACAACACACTCACAACAATAACTCGAGCCAAGTAATGCTACAAGACGAAGGACAGAACTCCGAAACCAACGACTTTTGACAAGAACTTGGGAGTTTCACGCGACATAGGGAAATAGTTTTCCCGTATCGAGCGCCTACCTCCAAATAGCCTGAACTGGCTAACGGAGCTATAGTACACGATGGGTTGAGAACAATGATCTCAGTTAGCCTTGCATTCGTAATAGCGATTGAAGGCGACAGGACACCTTAACCTAGCATAAACTAGGGGCGGAGACTTCCCTATCTTTTCGTACAGTTCGTACGAGAACGTTTGTATGAATTGTCAACACAGGCACGGCAATCACACAAACACGATAGCGGCTTCTCCTACTCTCGGCGAGTAATCTCCGAAAAACAATGCAGGGTTTGGTGTAAGCCAGTCATCACCGGCTTTCCTCAATCAGCATGGCTATTAAGCTGTCAGTAGTGAGTTTATTCATCACTTGCGTTTTGCTCAGCGGCAAATTATAGGCACCATGGCAGGCTGTGAAGCCGCACTCGGTCCTAAGTCATCTCCATTTCATAAGAGAAGGGAGGAGAAAAACCCGGTGCCGGCAATAGCCTACTCTTGCGAAATACACCGGGGGGAGGGGGGGCAACTGCTTAACGTCCCCTTCCTAAGGACGGAGTGTCGATTTGTGCGATCTCCTCAATATTTCTCATTGTCTCATTTTTCTCATCCTCATCACCTAATATGAACGCACAAATAGAGGGCCGAAATCGTAAGGTGAGGCCAACACTCAAACCACACCGCCGGATCCCCGAGAAAAACGCTCTGAAGGATGTATTTATACTAGGGCAGGGTAGGGAGAAGGGAAAGGGACATGGATAAACAAGAGAGGGGTAACGGAGGAGTCATTATGAAAAGAACTCTGTTAATGACAACAATGTCTTTATCCAAGAATGTATGTCCCCATTCTGTTCGCTTATAAGTCCTGACGTTGACGATGTTTTTTGTAACAGCCATACGATTCTGCTCGGTGTGATGTAAGATTAAGGTGTTGTTACAAAGTTCTATTCTTCATCTTGTTCCGCAACTTATTGGTCTTCTGAGAGTTTTCCGTAATTGTTTCACTTGAGTTCTCTTTTTGGCTGGCGGGCGACACACAAATATCTTGTGGGCGTTATGGCGCCCGCGGTCGCCGCGTTGCCGACCTCTGCTCTAAGATGTTATTTATTTCCGATTTGACGAACTCTTTAGTTTCATCAGAAAATGCCAGAAGAGATAAATAACCAACGGGTGGATATTACGAAAATTAAACTCAAAGATAATCAATCCGAAACGTTAGTTTTTCTGGCTCCATGTAACTGGATGGTCTGAATTCGGTGGCCGATCAAACCAAGAATTCCTCTCCTTTTTCTCTTAAATTTCGTATTTGAAAGTATGTTCTCCAACTTAGGCATTTCAGTTTCAATTCGCTTAGTTTGTAAAACGTTTTAATGTTAAGGACTAATCTCATTTTTTTCTTGTTATAATTTAGTTAAACAATTGCAATTATTATTGTCTCGCTTTCTCACCTTATCGAACTCACAATCGTCGAATATTTTGATTTATATTTGTCGAATTGAATTTGTTGCTCCCTTTTGTTTTGATGGAGGTTAATATTTAATCAATATTTTGGTGCATTCGACGACGTCATCGGATAATACAATGGTATGATTTTTGAAATATTCCTTTTTCTGCCCCATAAAATGACAAAACATTGCAAGCAGCAGACCGTTATTATCAACTAGTCTTGAATCAGAGATCAATTAAAAGATTTTGAAGAACTAGTATATCTCGACAAAAATCTGACCTTTCCTTATGTTATAACATTTTAAACTCTAATATAGACAGTCCAGAACTCTTGGCCTCTTTCGGTTTACGAGTACCCTCTAGAACAACACGCTCTATGGATTTACTCCACATTCCAACCACAAGGTTATCTATTGTTAGGCGCTCTCTTTTTTTCCGTCTTCCTACTATATTTAATTATCTACCTTCCCACATAGATCCGTTTATCCTTTCCTGTAAATCATTTATCAAAGGTTCTAGAGCTCATTTACCTCATTCTCACCTCTGATTTCTTTGTGCTCTATCCGCAGTGTTATTTTCCCTTTTCTCTTTCGTGTTGTATTCTTATTATTATTCTCTGTATTTTTCCTGTTTTTTATTCGCTTTTATTTATACTCATGATGTTATATATTTCACTCTAAAATGGCGAATGCTGTATGTGAAATTTTTAATTAAATAAATAAAAATAAATAAGATCATAAGATTTAACAACATATCCAATTACCAACAGAGTCTATTGATTATATTGTAATCTCGCTCAAAAGTCAGACACATCTGGTTTATTCCAATTCCGAGCTCATAATTTTGTTCAAATATTTACCTTAGCGAAATGAGCGACAATTTTCCTTTCTTTTCTCCTCGAAAACGGTTTCGGTAATCGCCAATTATTTATCTTGTTTTCGGCATAAATCCTTTTAAATTGATCCTCTACTAGAATCGCTTTCGACGTAATTTCTTGGTAATTATGGTAGTTCCCAAAACCTCCGTCCTTATTCTCCACGCGAATGACACCAATTTACGCCAGGTAATCTCTTCGCTTCCCATTCCATGACAATCTAAAAACGCGCTATTTATAGCTTTCGCTCGTGCTACGAGGTATTCCACTAGATATCCATATTTAAAATGTGTTCTGTTAACTTCATCATAATTTTTTCTAACTTATATCGCAGCAAGTGTACTAGAGCAGCGGTTCTCAAACGTAGAGTCGCGAGACCATTTTGTGGGGGTCTTCGATTGCCAACTGATTCTTTCCTCATTCTCTCAGTCCTTCAATTTTAATTTATAGTTTATAAGTCTATGTTTTATGTTTGACTGAGAGTTGGAATATTCAGAATAAAGTTAGTTTTACTATATTTAAATTTAATATAAGAAATATAATTTTAAAATAAAAAAATAATATGGCGACGTATATTAGCTTCACTCATTTTATCAACCCTCACTTTTCTCAACTTTGTTGTAATTCATGACGATATCTGAATTTTGGATGAACTAATTTCTTTTTAAAAATTTATTTTTTCTAATTTCTTTTAAATAACACCGTAGCTAAAAATTCAGTTTTCTTTTACACTTAGAATTTCTGATTTTTTCGAGGACGTGTCTGCTTATGTTCTGTTGTGGAATATTCAATTTTACGATTATATCAATGCAAATATATAGGTGAACGTTTGAAAAGATATCTAAAATCTTTTTTTGTAACATTGTATTCATCTGTGCGCAACAATGTCAGTCTCATTTTGTTTGGCTGTGTGGCACGAGTCACACGAGTAATTTGTTTATTATGTGTTATTCCAGTGTAATAAATAACAAGTAGATATGTCTCAGTAATGATAAACATCTAAAAATGTATATTTAAGCATAAATATTTACAACTAAAGTAATTTCAGTGGTAACATTTTAGCGTATTATCATAAATTGCCATTTTAAGCATCAATCCTTTTATTAAATTTAAAAACACAGTGGGGGAGGAAGGGGGGTCACGGCGACCGAACATCCGCACGGTGGGGGTCGCAAGGTAGATCTGAGAACCACTGTACTAGAGAATTATAAGTGCAAATTTCACACAAATCCTAATTCCTGATATTGTTAAATACGCGTGTCCATTGCATGTATTTTAGTAAGTACCGCATCACTGGTTATTAGTATCAGCCGGTTATTTTGATCAAAGGTAGAGTTCGAAAACTAAATATAATTATAGGAAGTCATGGGCAGAGAAGCACATTTCCTGTCGGAGTCAAAGGACGAAAAGGGAAAAAAACGAGAAAGAGAGAGAGCCAAGGATTGAATTTTGCGAGTCTTTTGAGTCTCTTACTTTACATGGGAGCATCTCTGAGACAAAGGTTGGTTTAAAGTAATACTTTAATTTGCAGTGTCGTATTGTGTAGGTAAAATGGGAGAACTCATTGGCAGATTTCACTGTAAGAAATAGTACTACATCGATAAAGGCCCACCTGAAAATTCAGAGCCGAGCATTTCTTCCGAGGATTCCGATGACTAAAAAAATTGAATTACTATGTCTCTCCAGTTTCCATAAAAAGATCGATGTTGGTAAAACCGCATTTGCATTTTGGTTACAAAGCAGGTGAAATACTAATCTGATTTCCCGACCTATTTTTGCCAATTGGAGAGAATTTTTCAATTAAGCTTTTCTGGTGTATACGGTAGTCTGTAATTTGTAGTAGGTCTTCATATTTCCTCATCGCAGTTTTTCGAGGGTCGTTCAACTTTGAATGCCACCGAACAATTACAAAATAATTCACTACCACAGGAGCCTACTTATATGTAGGGTATGGATTTTTCGGGTTTTACCAGATATATTTCTAGATATCTGTGCAGCCTGCGAGGTGTTCCTCTCCTTCTGGAGGCGTTTAAACAAGATATCACACTCTCAACCATACTTAAGGTATAGTAAAACGTTTTGATTGTGATAAAGCTTTTAAATTTTTATGCAAGATTTTTATTTAAAAATCGTTTTATCCGAATTACAAAATAATAAAACACGAAAATTACCCGAGATTGAACTTCTTTTTAGTGCCTCAAAAAATCTGTAACTTATTTATATCCGATTTTAACCTGAATGAAAAGGAAAATAATAAAACCCGATATTTACCCTCCGTATGAAATTTTTTTTGAACCCGAAAAATCCATACTCTACTTATACATCTTGAACTTGAGCTCTGGCAACCAAGAAAAATTATAGCGAAGGAGCTCTCAAAAATGGCTATATCGTCGTCACACTGTGAAGAATCTTTTCCTTCTTATGTGTGCGGTTTGGCAACGTTGTTCCCCTCGTCTGCTTTCTGTCAGAGTTCAAGTTAAACTACGTCAACTATGATGATAATTTAAAAAGCATCACAAAACACGGGCAATATCACCAGTAAATATTTGCCAATCATCTCATTATCTCTCACAACAGGGATCTCATGCTGGAGGTTTTAAATATTCATTTCTGCTCCTCTCTTATTACGCCATGTAAATTAAAAATTAATTGATCTATTTATAAATCATTATATATATATATAATGGCTGTGTTCACTTCTACAAATAAAATTTTTACTCATTTCGATCCCTGCATTACACGTCCTTGCAGCTGAAATTAAAGTCTACGCGATTAACGGCAATCCTCGGCAGCTTTCTCAGCTTCAATTTGTCTTGTCACTTCGTTTCGCAAAAAAGTTGATGATTCGTCAAAAAGTTTCTTCGACGATTCATTTTAGTTCTGCCAGCTAAGTTGAAATTTGTCTATAAACTTCTCCATCGAATACTCTGTGTCTAGTGTACGCGCATCAGCAGAATTTGGAGAGGTATACGGCTCATAAATCCTTTACCGGTGTTGTTTGCCTCTGCCCGTATATGCCACACCTTTAAAACGGGGGTTGCGGTAGCGGAGTAGCTAGATCGCTGGATTTCCACGCAGCGATCCCGGGTTTAAATTCGGCAGAGGTCTGCTTTTTAGCGCGTTTAATTTTATAAACGCGATTATGTTTTCTCCCTATCTGTCTGTCTGTGCAATCGGATAAATTAAAATAGCAAGTAAACGGTAAGAGAGTGAAGATTGAAATTTTCAGGGTGTATGTAATCTATGATGCCATTTATTACGCTGCCGAAGATTTTGATTGGACAAATCGGTGGACGACAGGGGATGCCTTCAAAATCTTCAAATTAAGATTCTAAGCTAATTTTTAAGAGAGATATTTCATCATTTTTTAATTAAAAAATTTCTCCTCTGCACCGATTTTCGTTTTTTCCTTATGGAGCAGTAATGGAGTGAAACAATCCCTAAAATTGGCTATTTTAATAATTTTGTACTTTTTAAACATTGGCTTTATAGTGCCACATATTTATGCCAAATTTTAAAGTTGCAGCACATTTAGAAGTGAAATAATATTTATCTAATTTTTTAAATTAAAATATTTTAACGGCCGCAATAACAATTTCATGGAGATAATTAGATGTTTATTCGTTCATTTACAATAAGTCCTAAATAACTATAAAATTTCAGCTCCCTGGCTTTTCCCGTAGTATCAAAAATTTACCTATTTGTTTAAACTTTAAGAATTTTAACCTGCCAAACAAATTAAAATATCAAAATTTGTATAATCTCTATTTCGTTTTTTACAAATTCTACTTATAAAAAAAATTCAGTTCCGTAGCACATTCGTAAATACATACACATTGAAAATTTTTTAAGCAATTTCAAATTTTTAGCGGGCGCATTGTAGAACTTTTTCAATCGACAAAAAAATTCGAGTATGCCGCTTTTCTTGAAGTGCCTTAACATTAGTATCCTCCTATATATATATATATATATATATATATATATATATATATATATATATATATACTAGTAGAAGGCGCTTGCATTCTGCAAGCATATCATCTCACCTTGAAAAAATATTCATTTTTCAGACAAATATTTCACATTAAGACATTTCTTTATTTCAAAAGATTTCTCCTCGAGACCGATTTTCCATTAGGAAAAACAATGGAGTAAAACAATCGATAAATTGGCTAATTTTAGGAATATTATACTTTTCCCACATTCGGTTAATAATGCCACACATTTCTGCCAAATTTTAAATTTGTAGCACATTTAGATGTGAAATAACATTTATGTAATTGTTTAAATTTAAATAATTTTTAACGACCGCAATATGAATTTTATGGATATTTTGAAATGTATATTCGATTATATGTACTAAACTGTAAATAACTTAAAAATTTCAACTCTCTAAATCTAATCTAATCTAATCTAAATATTTGCCAATTTGTTTAAATTTTAAGAATTTTTAACTTGCAAACAAATAAAAATATCAAAATTTGTATAATCCCTATTTCGTTTTTTTTTTAGAAATTCTACGGGTAAAAAAATTTCATATCCGTAGAACATGCGGAAATACAATGAAAATTTGTTTAAACAATTTCGATTTTTTAGCGGAGAAATTGTTGCACTTTTTCTAGATTTTCGTTTTTCTAGTCGGTTTTCTACAAAATGCTACCTGAGAAAAAATTTCGAATATCCTGCTCATCTGGAAGTGCCTAAACATTAGTATCCTCCTCCTCCTCCTCTGTAAGAAACGTCTATATATAATGACTAGTAGTTGGTGCTTGCATACTGCAAGCATTTCATCTCACCTTGAAAAAACATTCATTTTTCAGACAGACATTTCATAATTACATATATTTTTTTAATTCTAAATATTTCACCTCCGCAGAGATTTTCGTTTTTCCCACATGTAAAAATAATAGTTTAAAACAATCCCCAAATGTTGCAATTTTAAAAATTTTACACTATCTTCATTATGGGGTACTATTGCAACACATTTTAGCCAAATTTTAAAGTTGTAGCACTTCTAGAAGTGAAATAATATTTTTCTAATTGTTTAAACTTAAATAATTTTTAACGGCCGCCGCAATTCATATATGGTAAAATTGAAATGTTTATTTGTGCAAATTTACCACTTTATAATTTATTTGAAAACTTCAGCTTCCTAGCTTATCCCGTAGTGCCTAAACATTTACCTATTTGTTTAAAATTGAAGAATTTTTAACTGCCAAACAAATTAAAATATCAAAATTTGTATAATCCCTATTTCGTTATTTTACAAATCCTACCTCTAGAAATATATTCAGCTCCGTAGCACATATGAAAATGCATAATCCTTGAAAATTTGTTTAAACAATTGCGAATTTTTAGCGGCCGCATTGTTGCACTTTTTCAAGATTTTCGTTTTTTTCTAGTCGGTTTTGCACAAAATCCTACCTAAGAAAAAAATTTCGAATCTCCAGCTCATCTGGAAGTGGCTAAACATTAGTATTCTCCTATATCCTTCTCCTCCTCTGTAAGAAACGTCTATATATAATGATATCCTCCTCTGTAAGAAACGTCGATATATAATGATAGGGGGATACTAATGTTTAGGCTCTTCCAGATGAGCTGGAGATTCGAAATTGTTTAAACAAAATTTCAAGGTTTATGTATTTCTGCATGTGCTACGGAGTTGAAATTTTTTTATTAAGTAGAATAAAAAAAACGAAATATGGATTATACAAATTTTGATATTTTAATTTTTTTGGCAGTAAAAAATTCTTAAGTTTTAAACAATTAGATAGCTATTTAGACATTATGGGATGAGCTAGGAAGCTGAATTTTTCAAGTTATGTACAGAGTAGTGCATTTGCACAAATAAACATTTTAATTTCTCCATAAACATATTGCGTCGGCCGTTAAAAGTGTTTAAAATTTAAACAATTGGAAAAATATTATTTTACTTCTATAAGTACTACAACTTTAAAATTTGGCAAAAATGTGTAGCAATAGCACCCCATAATGGAGAAAGTATAAAATTCTTAAAATAGCGAAGTTTTGGGATTGTTTTAATCTATTATTTTTACATAAGGAAAAACGAAAATCGCTCCGGAGGTGAAATACTTAGAATTAAAAAAATATTTGAAATGCTGAAAGATGAAAAAATAATGTTTTTTATGTTGAGATGATATTCTTGCAGTATGCAAGCACCTTCTACTAGTATGTTATATCCTCCTCTGTAAGAAACTTCTATTTATAATGATATCCTCCTCCTCTGTAAGGAACGTCTATGTATAATGATGTACAGGGGCGGATCCAGAAACTTCTCAAGAGGAGGGCGATCGCCCCAATTGCCTCTTCTCTTGATTCCACCTCTGCCGACGATCATACATTTTGAAAATCCCTATATATTCAAATTAAGATTCTGACCAAATGGTTATAGAGGGAAAGTTAATATTTTAAAATTAATTATTGAGTAAATTACATCCTATCATGATAATAATATATTTATAAAGAATGTTTAGTTTTCAATTCTACATATGCCTAAATAAATAAAACGCGCTTATTCATATAGCGTCAACAAATGAAGGTCCAATTTTTCAACAAGGGATCGTTCCGCCTTCAACTTGTTTGGTTTGAGGAGACGGCGCAAGTCAGCGATCCGCCCTTCGGAAGGGACGTTAAGCAGTTGGGCCTTTTGGCACTATTCGTAAACAATATGGTAATGCTTTACTCCCTTCTGTGCGTGTGTCCTGTGTGGAAGGAGTCATGGCTCTTAATAATCTAAGAGGCTTATTAGCAAGAAAACACACAGACAAACAAAACCTCTTTTAAAACAGTATTCGCGAATCTCATCTTCATCATGCTCTGATTTGTTTTCGAATGGTTAATCAAAAGATTGTGAGTTAAATTTTTAAGTATTAAGTACTGTAATATGCGTTATTTATATATTTTTCTATCTGTCTGCCAGCTATTTTCGCGTATTTTCTGCATGTTTCCACCTGACAAGCTGTAAAGCCTAACTCATGGCAGTACGTTAATAACATGTTGGCGAAGACGGGAAATGGAGGAAAAGGAAGGAGAGGAAAAAAGAGTGATAGAGGGAGATGGAAGGGAGATAAGTGTATGGATTGGAGGAGCAGTAGTTGAACTTGCTTCGGAGTTAGAAGTAATTGCTGGAGAAATGATGGATTGAGAATGAGGGCGAGGGTAGCGAGAGAGACGGATGTTAGTAGGTGGGAATGGATGGAGTGATGCATTGAGTGGGAAGGGCAGAAGGGGGCGTGGGAGTAGCGGAGGCAGATAGAGGAGCACGAGGAGCGAGAGGTGGGATGGGGGGAGTGGGAGATGTGTGACGGACGGTGGCAGAGGGTGTGAAGGAAAAGGGTGTACGAGGATGAGGGTCTGACGTCAGGAGGGGGTGGGATGGGGGGTGGGGCAAAGGAGGGGGGGGGAGGGGAAGAAATGCTAGAAAAAGCGAATTGATTGTTGTAAGGGACGGGGATGAGTGATGCGAAACGAGTGGGCAAATTGTGGCGGATGTGCCAGTTTTTCGTAGGGTAGGACATTACGTGGCGTTTAATCGGCTCGGGGATTTTTTTTTCAGATTTGATATTTGGTTCTCCGCGGAGAAAAACACGGCGAGCAAGATTTTTGAGGATATTTATACGGTTAAAATTACTTTTTATGGTTATGAAACGACAAAAAATATTTTCATCGTCCTAGATGCCCCTATCCATCTGGTGGTCAATTTAATTTTCATTGATATGTAATGAATATGGAATTTTCTTAGCAATGGCAGAATTCTCATGTACGTTTTTAATATTCACTTATCTGGAGGACTAGATCGATGGAAAAAAGAACTGAACCCAAGATTAAAATTTAATGCAAAATCAACGTTTTGCTCATTTTCGACCATATTACTTCTTTTAATTAATTAATAAAATTGAAAGAATCATCGACGTTAATTCTCTGTGCTACTACGGAACTTTTGTAAAGTATGATAGATTTAAAATAAGATGATCCAAACGGAAATTATGATGCCTACTTTCCCCAATTTCATAATTTAGCTTTATAAAATATTACAAATACATTCCAACGGAGAACTAAATTGATCACGAGTATTTGTGTGGAAAACATAACGCGTGTACGTACTAGACTATACTCAATCCTAGTCCAACAATAGTCGTTGCTATGGCAACACTCGTAGTGAGTGATAAAAACTGCAAAAACGACAGTATTTACGCAAAATTCGAAGAAATACGATAGATAAGGAAAATTCTACGATAAAACTTATAATCTTCATTTCTGTCCTCAGAGAATAGTACATATCTCGATCCGATATTACTATTCTGAGGTATTTTTATGTGCAAGAGAAAATTACCCTGCACGATGGATTTCAGTTTTCCCATGTAAAACAAATGGGAAGGATAGTTCCTAGAATCGAACCCGGGAATTTCAATCATCGCAACAAAACCTAACCTCGCGTGTTCGGAAAAAGATTTCCTCCAAGTGTTATGAAAATCGGACTATTGGTTCAAAAGTTAATATGGGACAGACAGACGGACAGATAGACACAACGAAGAATGAACAAGAAGTCCAAACCAGGACTTATGCAGGCTGGTTTCTCGAAGTTGACGTCCCGAATAGTATTTCTTAGTCATTCCAAGGAATTCTCATACCATAAATACTATTTGTAATCCATAGTTTGTAAATGAGAGAAAATGTGGAAAAAATTTAATAGAGCATAATCACGTTTAAAATACTAAAAGCAATGTCAACATCTCTTTCTGACATTATATTTTGCATGTATTTTTAAATAAACGAATTTAATAAATGATACTGTTTATACGTTATTATGTATGGATCATTGCTGAAGGGTAGTAAAGTGGAAAAGAAAATAACCAATCTGTTTGCTCTTCTATGCTCAAGCTGAGTTCGGTAATAATCGTCTCCATGGCAACAATCCGATAAAATGCTATTTAAAACGCAAAAACGCTATGTTTTAGTAGAAATTCAAGAAAGTACGATCAATTATCAAAATTCGGTGATAAGAATAAACATCTACATTCGTTTCCCCTTAGAACTGTACAAACATCTCTCCGATATCACAATTTTAAGATATTTTAAAGTATTAAAGAAAATATCTCTGCACGATGGATTTGAGACTTCCTATGTAAAACAAATAGGGAAAAAACGTTCCTGGAAACGAACCCGGGACTTCAATCTTCGCGAAATAAAATATAGCCTGGAGGTGGGCCCTGGCAGCACGAGCCTCATACCAAGTTCCATGAAAATCGTTATATTGGTGCAAAAGTGGTTGATAGGGGGCATACACATACATGCTTGAGATTTTAATGCTTCAAAATGGAATAAATATTTACTTCCTTATAAAAATATACGGAATAATAACAATCATTATTACAGGATGTCTTAGCATTTTAATTGAATAGGTAGGATTTTTTAAAAATGAAAATTTGAAATGTGATAAAAAATTTCCTGTATTTATTCACAGTAATCTTCCTTGAAAAACTTCCTGGAAAATTTTGCGCGAAAATTTTCAATTTTAAAGCATTTTTAAAGAAAACGATGGATGTAAAATTTCACGCAAAATTTTACTTCTAATTTGTGCAAACTTTCTGGAATGAAATTATTTTCAAACTCGTCGTGTAATATGAATTACTAGCTCATGAAACAAGACTCGTTATGGGAACTAGGTTGAACTCCGCATCAACTGAACATATAAATTCAACCGTTCCCTAACAGAAGAACCTTAGCAGAAAAAGTTTCTTAATTTTTCCAAGCCTTTAGTTGAAATAAGTTCTAGTGTTTTTGCTCGTAGACAACGCAAAAAAATGAGCCAACATCTAGAAAAACCGAGCTTGTTAGTTGCCCGGGCGACGCAAAGGGAAGGTAGAGAAGCTAGGAAGGCGTTAAAGGCGGAGCGCTAGAGATGGAGAGAGTCGTTTAGTTATCTTGGTAGACGTGAGCAAAATTAAACGCTCTCTTCTCCCACCCAATCCCTCCCCAAAGAAACTCCAACATCTCCTCCTGCCTTTCAACTTACCTTTGGCGACTGCCCAGAAGCCGTTCTCTTCCCAACCCCTTAACAGCTTGTATCACACCCTTTGACTCTCCACCATCCCCACCGCCCACTTCCTTCCTTTTTAACTTTCGGACCACAGACCTCAGCTCTATACTGCGACCACCCACTCTCCTTATCGCCCTTCATCCACCCTTCCCTTACCTCCACCTCCATTTCGCTGCCCATCACCGCACACCTCCGCCTCCTCCTCTCATCCTGACCCTCTCGCAAGGCGCCCGAAACCTCAGTCCTTCTCACCCCCCCGCTCCTTATCTCTGTCGCTGACGTATCCGTAGAGCCCTTCCTCCGACCCATATCTTTCAGAATAAACACCTGCTAGCTGCACGATTCGGGAGGCTTTTTTCTCCAGTCCCGTGCTCCAGTTTTCGAGCCAATTATTTATCTCTCCGTCGTCAGGGGTGCGATTCGTTCGGTGTCTGATGCGAATCGCGGTCTGTTTTACGTTGAGGTCGACTTTTGATCTCCAGTTGCGAAGCCCTACTCGCCACCACCCGCTTTTCTGCAATCTAACTTGCCACACGTCTGTACGAGAGCAAATCTGATTATTTGGTTGCGATATAAATATATATATATATATATATATATATATATATATATATATATATATATATATATATATATATATATAAGGAAAGATAGTGATGACGATGACAACAAGATGTTGGAGGAAGCCCCTCTTATCTGAGTTTGGCTAGCCACTGGGGTGTCGAAGTAACACGTAAAAACACGAAGAAACACAACACTGAATCGAAAACTTTTCTGGCTCGAGCCCTTCATCAACAACGGAGAGAGAATTAATTATGTATATAGATAATATATATATTATCTTCACCAATGTCCATATTAAACCGTCCAGCCGTCTTCAGTGCCTTCATTATGAAAGCTGCTATCCACTACGCACTAAAATATTTTCAGGTACTGATTCGTCCTCCAAATAGATTTTATAAGCCATGGTTATCTGCCGGAAACGATTCGGAACAAAATCCGGCGGGCAATCATCCCCTCCAACAACAACCTACGTCACAACACCCTCACCATCTCTGATTCAGTCTCTCAAATCTCCCTAACCCCGATATCCACGAGGCTCTTAAAAGAATCCAATGAGTCTCCCACCCTATCCTCTCCTCCCCAGGTCCTCTTCTGCGAACCTCCGATCCTCTACTTCCGCCAACTTTATTCGGAAGATGTACTATGGAAAAACAACCTCCCACGCCTACCTCTTCTCCCCCGGAAGTCTCTTATCATTTTGGTAGACCTCACGGCCTCATGTGCGCTAAACATAAAGTGGTCATTTATTTTATAGCCAAATCCAGTGTAATTGGCATTTGTTTCCCATAAAATGCTCCAAATTTGGGATTACTTTCTGGATAAATGATGCAAATCAGTACACAACTCTTTTGCTAAAATTTCGAGTGTCACCTTCGCAATCTATGAAAATATTTGCATTGCTTTTTACGTTTTTACGAATACTCTACTGTAAATGTTAGATCTATCACGGAATAGCATTTTACGGTACTTATGATATGTACGAAAACAGCGTTCTAGATGATAAGGACAGATATAGAGGAAAGCATAACACCGACAAGTGAGCCAAATTACCGTATTAAGGCAATATATCGATGTCAGTATAGACTCGTTACAGAAAGTCGACCCGTACAACCGCTACAATCAGTACAGTACTGAATAAATCAGCACAGTTGGTCATTTTTACTATGCAATCACCCTTAAATTTCTTCCGCGAATATTACCTATCCCATAACCTTAAGAAGCAATTGCACTAGCCATAATGTTATCTATCGCCCAACCAGAGTCTTATGCCCCTCTTTCTATGTTGGACTCACGTTAAACATAAGGATGAATGGCCATCATAAGAGCGTCAATCTCATTCTTTAGTTGGCCTCGAGTGAGAACTTGCCCACATTCACCTCCTGAACTCTTTATCCATCTCATAATCTTATCCCCCAAAAACTCGAACCATCTGTCACCTTCCACCTCCAATCCCTTCCGATTGCTGTTTCCTTCCCCACCCCTTTTCAGTGTAACACATTGCCCCTAAACGCCTGTCATTACGCATTTTATTTGAATTTTACTGTTATATCCTATGATACACCCACAGAAAGTAGTAGGCCGAGGGAGGATATTGGAGAAATAAATTTACGCTTTCATATCTGCTAAAACTATAAAGACCGCCCAAACAGCTCCATGATCCTGAGAATCTAATCAAGTTGGAACTTCCTTACGTGTTGGTAGAAGTCTTCTTACTCTCATGATTACTAAGAGATTGTTGAAATTTGCTGTGTTTTCTCGTAAATATTTAAAATTTATTTTGTTGAAACTGTTGTTTCAGCGCATTGTCAAATTATTAAAAATCTTTGACTGAATTCGACTAGATGTCAATGTCGGATCAATCATGACTGCGGTGAATTCTTTATATCTTAAGAATGATTCCTTTTATCAAAACTATTTTTGCATCAATATTTTCCAAATGATACATATAATGCATTGTTCTTCTTTAATTTTACCTAAAGCTAAAATTCTGTTTTTCTCCAAAATCCGTAAAAAAACGAGAAAAACCACCGTTTTATTGCTATAAATACAGATGAAATGTTTTTAATATAAAGTATAAAAATATTATGCGAGTTAGTATTACAGTTACATTTGCGTAGATGATGAATTGTCAATATTCTCTAGAAAATGCGCGAATATACGCCGCATGTAACTCCATAAGATTAGGGAAGTTGAAATAAAATCCTGCTAGATGAGGCATAGTTGGCGAGAGGAGGTTAAGGAAGTAATTTATCGCAGTTTATTCGACTTCAGGCGCATGCCATAAAGAAGAGACGCATTTATCTAAATCCAAGGCTCATGAAGTGTATCACCCTTGTATATTAATAAAAATGAAGCCGCACATTTTCTCCATTCCAGATGAGAAAGCACGCTTCTGTACTTTCTGTTCGTGCGTTGGATTACTTTGATTGTGTAGTAATATGCTCGCGCCCAAATCTCATCCAACTGGCTATTACCACGTTCCTCCCACTTACAAATTTTCTATTTACCTATCACTACCTTCCTCTTTCCGTATTCTTCTTTTTCTTGTTTTCACTACTTCTTTCTTCTCTTACATTCCCTCGCATTCTTTAATTTCCCCGGCTCGCTCATCGTTTCTGTTCCTACTTTATTTCTCCTCTCCTATGTTTTTCGTTTTCTCGCCCTCTCCTTCCTTCTACTCTCTTTATTCTCCCTTTCTACGCTACCCTTGATCATCCTATCTAATTTATATCTGAAATCCTCATTCACCTTCTTCTCCTCTCCTCTCTCCGGATTTCCTCTTAATTATTGATTATTTTCCACTCCTTAGATATTCTGAATCAGACCCTCATATAAATTCAAACTTTCGGAAATCTCTCCTACCATTAAAATTATAATTTTATTTCGGAGTGAGATGAACTGACTTGGACGCTTGGGAGGCGAGGTTATTGAAGCGTCTCGACTTAGCGTTCATCCCAGGCGGAAGAAAAAAAATCATCTGCGTTTCTAGATTTGATTGATCGTTTGAATTTTCAGTAAAAGGATCAGAGTGGTTAATTGTTTTTTATTTTTAATGATCTGGAAAGACCCACCATTCAAGTTTGAAATTCGAATCGTTGTCTCGCGTAACCAAAATTGTAATTACACTTCACTAAATGTGATTTTAAACATTATAAAGTTCATTAATTTTGCAAATTACCTTTCGTCAGGATGGCTAAGAAATATAGAGTCGATCTCCGTTCTCGTTTTTGAAAAATGAATAACTGGGTTGCGTTAAGTTTTAAATGCGTTATATATCGTTTTATTAGTTTTTGTTTGGAAAAATGCGGTCCTAAAATATTTCGCAATCTTTACCAAATAAACCTCTAACATTTCTGTCAAATATATATGTATATACAGATTTTCTCCATGAGCTATAAAATACCGTTAAAAAAAATAGATACCGGATATAATATCTAACGAAAATAGTCAGCGAAATTCATCATAAATGAATTTGATTCTAGCAATGTATTACTAAAAATATATTTTGTGTAGTTATTTTATTAGGATACATGGGAATAATATGAGACAATTAAAGCTCCAACAGCAAAATTTTTCCAGTATCAGGATAGCTATGGTGAGAAAAGTTTTGATTAGCATTTACAGAAGTACTTTAATTAACTCATAATAAATAAAAGTGTTACAAAAACGGGATAAAGTGGAGCAAAATTACTGTCTCAGCTAAAGTATCACTAACACCATTTTTGTTTGGTACCTCGCATACCAGTAGCATATCTACGATTGAAAACCACCAAGTCTGGAAATAAGGTGATTACACCTGCGTCCAAAAAGTAGCCGAAATGAACATTGCGTTCTCCGTGAGGCAGAAAGGGTACGAATATTGTTTTACTTTGTCTATCAACTGGCGTGTTCCTCGAAGTATCGTGGAATATAAGAACGTGATCCAATTATTTTTCCTCCATTCAAATTTACTTCTCAGAGACTGGAGGAGAGAGACGCAGCAAAAAAACGAAGGATCAAATGAAAATACTGTGATGATCTCAACGAGGCACCCTCTCGCTCTTTGCATGCAAGGGATTCTAGTGGAAACCTTCTAGATTTCCACAAGTAGCGATAGAGTTAGATAGAGGCAAGGAAAAAGTGAGGGGGAAGAGAGAAGAGCAGAGATAGAATGTAAGGAAGGAAAAAACCATTATTTCTTACTTATAACTTGATGACGGAAACGAACAGAAATATCACACGATTTTCTTTAAGAAGAATTAATTTTCAAGAATTATCGCGAATAACTTTAGTTTTTGCAGATTTTAGGATATTATCCCCAGGAGCATTTTTACCATTTTTAAAAGCGCAGTTTACAATTCACCGTCGATACTTATAATGAAATGTGCGCTAGCTGATTGGATTCGAAATATGCATAAAAATACACATGCATACATGCACACATTTAGGCTATAAACATCTATGCTCATTGCTATGCCGATTATATATATTTATACACGCATGTATATGGTGTAAAAATGCTATCGGAATGTCGTTCGGTGTAAAAAAAGAAATTCATTTCTTTACAAATAAACTAAAATCCATCAAGCATTTTTCATCTCACGAAGGACTCGAGACGGAAAAAAAACTTTCAAATAGGAAGCAGGAGATGAAGAAGTAAGGTGGGGAGAGAGAGGGGGGGAATGAAGTCGAGGGTCTCAGGCAGGAGCGTGAGAGAGGGGGAGGTGAGAGGGGAGGAAGTGGGAGGAGGAAGGTGGGAGAGGTGGGAGGCAAGCTAAGTCGGCGAATAGGAGGGAGAGCGTGGTTGAAAAAGCAAGAGGAAGGTATAGGAGCGAAAGGAGAGGAAAGGAGATGGAAAGAGATAAAAGAAGGTTCCGAAAAGTGTTGGCGAAGACCTCGGACGGAATGGGGTCGGCTGAGGCAAAGCCCCTTTGCGGGACGTAATATCAGAGAGGCCAATTACTTTACTTAGTTTGAGCACACGTATTATTAAAATTGCATAAGAGGCGAAGTAAAAATAGGGAAAGCTCTCCCGATAATAAGCTCGCAAAGTTTGCGCGGCGGATAAAAAGGGTGCGCGTGCTTTTGAAGACGGGGCCTAAATACGAGCCCGTTCCCGCTCGCCGCATTAGATATTCAAAATAGAAAACTTAAGGAGCGGTGGGAATATTGATGCACAGAAGACTGCATGCGAATATGGGCAGAAAGAAGGGAGGGTGAGCGTGCATTCGCAGCGATGCGTTTAAAGAGAAAGTTGCCTCGGGTCGCCGCTTATCCTCTTGGCTGGTAGAGTTGAAAGGGATCGTCTGATGGGTTTGGGCTGCGTTAGGGCAGTTGATCCATTTTCGCCGAGGGAGAAACGAGAAGGGTCTTCAGCCATAAATAAAATCGTCGCGTAATTCTCCTTAAATGCGCGTGTGGAGGATTTACGTGTAGCGGAATGGGACCGTGTGTAGGCGAGGTTGTGATCAACGCGGTACTTACGTCGAGGTTGGACCTTTTTTTTGGGCCCGTGAACGTGCTTTTGAAGAACTTTTACCTCGTACATACATCTTTAACTGCTTGGGACTAAAGGTAGCGGTGGAATAATGGGACATTTGTGTCGTTCCTGTTTTTATCTTATCGGTGGGCACGGGTATCTTCGTATGGAACAGCAGTTCCCAACCTTTTTTTTGCAGCGACCCACCAGCAGTTCCCTCAGACGCATGATAAAATTTAAACATGTATATAAATGTAAATACACATTAAAATCCTAAAATTGTATTAAAACGCCTACATCACAGCAACATACTTTATCATGAAATACGTTGCATTTTGCACAATATTGTTTCTTTTGGTGACCCTTCGTGAGATCCTATACTAATTTGGATCCCGGCTTGAGGTTGGGAACCACCGGTATAGAACATATGCGTTGATTTTGTTCCATTCACTAACTTGCCTCGTCATTGAAAGATATTGCACTCATCAGACTCTTCGCGAATATTTTGCATACGTAGAATTTAAACCGAGTACTGCCGTTGGACTCAGTTATACTCTGCGGAAAGTTATACTAGTACTTCATTCATTCATGTACTTCACCATTTTCGTATTAATTGAAGTTCTTAATGAAAATAAAGCGCACAATCACTGAAGTAAATTCAAAAGGTCATAAAATAAAGACCGCCATCTTATAAAAACCGGGACATTTTGGTCTCTATTTAAACTTTATTGGGGCAGCGGGACTTACAGCGTCACGAATGGGAGGCATATAAAAGGAACACATCTGCCATTCATTCTTTTATCATTGCCATTCGAATGAGAAACCTTTTTTCGAACGGAAGTAATTATGATTTCTACTTAACGTCAAAAATTAATATTTAAAAATGACATTAATTTCCACACGTGTAAAATTCCGCAAGGTTTAGTAATGTTGAGGTTGCTGGTAAATTGAAGTAACCTCACGTTCATATTCATAGGGAAATTCGATCCCAGCACTTTCGAAATGGAAGCCCCCCATTAAGACGGAGTGGACGGAAAATTCATATGGAAGCCAGAAACCTGCGACGCGGACCTTTTTGACTTTGAAAGAACACCATTTAATGTCCGATGGGTCCGTAAAACTATTCAACCAGAAATGCCATGACGACCAGACTCCTTTGTTTCGCGACCGCCTTGCTTTCTAAGTTAACCACCAGAGGGACACAAATGATTAAAGTGAATACATTTGTTCAGTATGACCGTGGGTTTAGCCACGGCGCCAAGTAACTGCGCCGCCGGAACCTGTTCAGTGACGGCGAATGGGACGCGACTGACCGCCACGATTTGAAACATATTGCGCGACTTCACATTTTATTTCGATCCCGGTAAAGGTGTGCCGGAGGGAAAACAGCGCTTTGCAGTCCGCCCTTAGTCTGGAGGAGAGGTGCAACGTAAGTATGTAAACATTTTCATTATTATTATCGTTTGTAACCTGTGTAAGAGAGAAAATCCGTCGCGGTTAATATTTTCTCATTTCCGATGTCGGCATCTGCTTCTGGTTGTTCGTGCCAGTCATTGGACTTTGGCAGATGTTCGGAAGTGGCACTTGATAATATACCTGTAAGGAGCAGGGTGTAGGGGGCAGGCGGGTTTGGACATAGATGAGAATTGGTGAAGTACAGGCATTTTAACTGACCGATTCAAACCGAAAATATCGCCGTGATAAACAAATATGCGAGTTAGGGCAACTCGCATATTTGTTTATATTTGATTGTATGGTAGAGATTTTTACTTGATTTGATTTTTATTTGATGGAGAAAATTCAACCTCCGTTATGGGTTCATACAATATTTCATTTACCTTAGTGGTCGCGACTTCTGCTGTAAGGAGGAGTTGAAATCTTTTTTCTCAAACTACTACAGCCAGCCAGCCAGCTGCACTTACCTGGGAGATTCATTTTGGAATCTGGCCGACTTTCTTCTAGATTTATTATTTACCAGAAATTCGACTACTTTGTATATTTTCCTTGCGAAGAATTATTTCTAATTCCAATATAAAGTTGTTGTTGAGCGATTCCTGTACGACATTAGACGCGTAATAAACCTGCGATGGAACCAAGGATAGGTGATATTTATTTCTCTGTAATAAACCGCAACATTCTATGAGGGCCGATTTTCTGTTCATAACATATATTTTTCGTTGAGGAATCGCGGCACATAAGAGAGAACCTGATATGCAGACCTGGTCAATTTAGTATATTAAGTATCGAACGGATACGAGTGCAAAGATCAGGGAAGGCGAAAGGGAAGCGGAGAGAGGGAGAGGGGGGAAGAGAAAAAAAAAACGAGAAGCAAATTAAGAAATAAGATGGGATAGGGAGTGGGAATCGGGAAAGGAGGAGAAGTGGGAGGAGAGGAAGAGAGAAATGCGGAGTGGAGGGAGAAAACAAGGGGCAGAGCTGGCTGGAGGAATGGGTGGTCTGCGCGGGAAGTTTTGGAGCGTGGTCGCTAGAGGTCACAAGTTCACGGATGGAGGAGTTGATGTGAGGAGGGAAGGGGAGGTAGGGATCGACGATAGGTGTGGAAGGAAATGGAAAGGTCATCTGTCTTCATTGCGCCGCTCCACTACAGTGTATCCTTTCTCGTATCCTGGTAAAACGGTTGGCGGAGGGGGGATGGCGGTGGGATAAATGGCGGGAAGGTGGGCGAGAGGAAGGAGAAGGGAGCTTTGGAGGTCCCTTGGCTCGGGATATATAGCGGATAGGAAGAGAAATGGTTTACCTCAATAATCGCAATGGCAGTATCAGTCAACAGTTCCCTAAACTGTCTACTCGCCTCCTGATAAGCCCCCGCTCAGTAACTATTGCCACTTTATGATTAGGATACACTTCAATTTTTCGTGTTTTTACCGGCAATTAACAAATGACGCTGAATCTTCATAGAAATTGTTATTTATTTATTGCCCAGGAATTGAACTGAGAAATAAACTGCGAGTCACTGTCACATTTCGGAGCTCAACGTGCCAAAACGCATGTATCATCCAAAATCTCATTATGTCTCGCCGGATAATTTCTGGTGGGGATATGCCCGCTGCGGATGATGGATATGAAATTTGTTTCGTGCATACGAAAACATCAGTGTTCCCACCTTGCACTATATTTTCGAAAATTATTTTTGCCAACTTCGCGAGAAAATGGTATTTTTACTTGTTACATAAAACTCTTTCGAAGTGCCACATGCGATTATTTGCAATAAACTTTCCGCAAATATTGCACCAATGCTAGTTGGTTAGGGGAAGATGTTCGAATTTTAAGGATTTGAACGTCATTTGTTATTTAGCTTAAATCAGATTTATGTTAAATGTGACAAAATTCTTTAGCTTTATTTTCATAATCCTAGGAGGTGCTCGTTGATAAAGAACTACGAGTATATGAAGGAAGTTCAGGCAGCGTTTCAGATGAATCTTCAACATATCTATAATATACATGTTTAATATTTGATTCCATTAATTTTCGTTTTGAAGATTTCTTTGGCCTAGTCGGTTAAAAAATTCTATATCGATTACTTCCAAAAGTATCCATCAAATTATCGTATAATTTGTCGTGAGACTCAAAATCTGTAGGGATACTTGAGGAAATCTTTCAAAAATATTTTTACAATTTTTCTTTAAGAAAATTAAGAAACCGCAATTTTTCGATTTAGCTTCCAGTCATATAGGTCGTATTGTTGTCACTACATGTATAAGAAAAACGAAACAAATATGAATTTTTCTGCATCTTTTAAACTTCACGCGGGTAGGGATTGTTTCTTGACGCTGAAGAAATGGAATTCATCTGACGACAGGTGACGACGGTTGATATTTTGGAAACTTTTACATCGGATTAGATTTATTGTGAGGTTGGGAGGTGCTTTGAGTGTTCGATTGAATTAACATACCCAGGTTGGTCGCAAATGGTAACGCCTCTTGGCTGTATCCGCTATCTGTTTCAATAGGACATTGCTGTTGTCCGTAGGCGGACGTTTGCTCGATCGAGCTGTCTCTCTCTATCTCTCTCTCTCTCTCTCTCGCGACTCATTCCTATGTTGTCGAAGGTGTTATTCAAAATCCACCACTTTTATCGTGATATCCCACCTGTTACGCACACTTCCTCTCGTTTACAAGAGATTTTACGTCGTTTTAGAGGATTTTTGTCATATGGACGTAGAGGTGAAAGGGTACGATTTTCAAAATAGAAGCGGTCATATTTGAATTACTCTTGACCACGTGATGGTTTCCTTAAGCAGCGAGAATGTTCAAATGATGAAACGGTCAAAATTATCAGCTTTTTAAAGCGTATTTGAATGTACACTAATGGCAGAATTTTACCTGTACTTAATTTTGCATATTTTCTTAGATAAATAAAATTTGGAATATTCATATTAAACATGATTTTTAATTACCTTTAGTAAACTAATGGAATGAGTTGATCATAAGATAATTTGAGATAATTGCAAATCAGGAGAAAAAAATGTTCTATGACCGGGAAACGAACTAGCGTCTTCCAACTGCCAGGCTCATATTCCACCACTTAGCTATCGTAGAACCCTATTTCTCCCGTTTCCGCGTTTTGAAACGAGAAAATTAGTTTGACACTATAACTCAATGGTAGAATATCCGTTCGACAATTGGAAGACCAGGGCTTGATTCCCGGTCATGGCAAACTTTCGCATGATTTAAAATTATTCCCTTTAGTAAAATAGACAAATTCAGCTAGTTTCACTTTTCCATTCTGGATTTAGAGAAGCAAGCATTTGGTTCCAGGTAAATTTCGGAATTTTTCAATTTATCTCCTTTGAAATTTAAGAAACTAAGATAAAACCGACATAACTTATTTTTCTAGATGGAATGGTGAGACAAGAGTCGTTAAATTTCAGACAGGTATTTCCTGTGCTCATACGAAGTACTGCGACATTAAGTATATACTAAAAGCTAAGGCTTCTTGATCGGTATCAATCAATCAATCAATCGGTGAAAATGTTAATTCATCTCTCGAAAATGATCAGATATGGAATGGCATCGGTAATGTCAAATTTTTTTATTTCTTATAATGTAAATTGATAGGCTATTTTTTGCTTTATCATAAAAAATGCGATTATTCTTATGAGTATACCTCTAAAACTAGGAGTTCCGAACGTATGAACAACCAACAATCATTTTATTAAAAAACGTCATCTAAATGTGTGGATATTAAAGGACAAAGAAGTATTATTATACGAAACGCCAAACCAATAATAGTAAAAATGAACCTTCGATTAAAAATTTGTACCGCGTGATTAAAAGGACATGTAGATAAATGCCGTGATATTAGTTTAATTTGTTACGATGAATCTTATACAGACAGCTTCATGCTCAATATTGAGGAACTAGATAAAAAACAAAAATAGAACATACGCGTAGTTATAACTTGTGCAAAAACTCCTGACGACACTAAGCAAGGTCATTAAAGCAGAATCAAGGCTTATAGAGGGACTGACTGAATCAGCGGGTTTCTTTCAAAGCTTCAGAATCGAAGTAGTGAGGATCGGACAATGGTCACGTGACCAGCCGTAAAAAAGTAGCCGGTCAACAAATTGGATTTGGGATATCTTTCCATCCCGCACGACCACTCCGGGGTTATTATAATTGTTTTCCGATAGAAAAGGGATCCCGAGCGAAGGCGAGAGGTCCAATCCGACCTTGAGAAAAGGTCCCTTTTTTGGCGACTACGACCTCACCTCGGAAGAAATCCAAAAAGATGGAAGAGGACCAACAGAAAATTTCCCATTGGCCTGTATAATAAAGAGAACATTATTTTATCGGCACTTGAAAAATATAAGAAGGGAATGAATAGAGCGGAGGGACTTGTTAAGAATCTCCGATCGTTTCGGTTTTAATTAAAAGGACTATCTCGTCCAGTGGACCCCTTCCAGAAGGCGGAGGAAATAAGGGGAGGCAATGAACCAAAATTATTCACTGGTTGGTAAGGGAAAGTTTTGAAAAAAATGGAGGGGGTTCTAAAAAGACAGCAGGCGGCTAGGGAGAGATGCTGGAGAAAAAGGTGGGAGGGGGTGGGGAACTCTTCATGGGAGGGTGGAATTATTCGGAAAGGGGAGGGGGTGAAAAGAGAGGGAATTAGCTTATTCGTCGAGATAAGAGCCCCTCTATGGGCAGTAATAGGATGGCGTAAGAAACTTCATTGTAGAAGAGTTAATTTAACTGTAATATATGAGACTTAGGGAAAGTAAAAGAGTAACTTAATGGCGAGGAAAACTTCGAGAAACTTGAAAAGGTGAAAAAGAGTCGAGAGAGAAAAAAGTGTGGGGCGGCAAAGGAACTAACTCGCTGATCGAAGAATTCCGAATAAAGTGTAAGTTCCGTCGAGTGAACGAAGAGGGTAAAGAGCTCTCTTTCTCCACCCACTTCTATATCCTACGTCAAAATTGAAGTAAAAAAATATTCCGATCTGGAAGGAGTTATCAACATGGCCGTCACGAAGATTTTGCACGGGAGGTTGGATTTCTTGCGTTGTCCGTAGTGCACTTTGAATTGTTTTCAATGTTTTCTGACTCCTTCCAGTCAAACGCCGAGGTTTTGCGGGTTTTAAGTTAAATCAGATTGTGTGTGGGTGTTTTTAATTTTGGTTAGTCAGCCTCTTCAATTATTATAGCCATAATTTCTACTACATCGAACACAATCACAAGGGAGGAGGGAAACCCGGTGCCGGCATTAGCCTACTCTTAACGAAGAGCCCCAAGGGGGCCAACGGCTTAACGTCCCTTCCGAAGGATGGAACGCTGATTTGGGCAGTATCCTCAAACCACACAAATAGGAGGTCGGGCGACCTTGGAAAAAAATCTTACTTTCGTAGGATTCGTGCCCGCTGCCTTTTCGAGCAGTTGGCGAGTAGCAGCCAGCGTCCTAATCACTACACCACCGGCACCCCCTTAAATCAGATGCTTCATCTATTATTCGTGTTCATGTTTTGTTTGCAGGAGATCTAGCAAGCTAATTATTTTTTTAAAAAGTATGAGTTAGAAAAAAACCATCAGTTGGGGAAAATATTTCCACTACAAAGGCACGTTTTTCAATTCTGCACGCAATTTTGTGATTGCTCTGTGAGTCACGGTTAATGATAGTAATGTCAACTTTTCTACCTATAATAAAATCTGGGAATCTTGGGGTTAGAAAATTGCAATTTTTCTGAACTTCCTATATTTTTGAAATATAAACTCGCATTTTTAGCTCCAGATAGCTCAGAATAATAATGCATACAGCAGTGCTGACATCAAATAATATGAAATAAGAACTGCAAATACCCGATTTTACGAGTTTGTTAGTTCTTCTCTGATGTCGTAGCTATAAAGAGGATGGAGGCAAATCGAAACAAGCTCTCCTGTCATGTAGTAAGGGTACAAAAGGTTTGTTCGCTAGCTTTTATTGGCGCTAACTGAGGGTGGCACTTATTCGGAAGCTGACTGCATATTTTTAATTTCTTTTACTTATAAAATTATCACCTTACTTTCCGTTTCCAATGGTATGCGCGTAGGGAAGAACTGTACAATGAGTTTATACTAACGGCAAAAATTAAGGGAGAGATGACTAGTTTGCGGCCTGGGGCAGTGCAGATAAAATGCAGAGGGTTTTCTAGAACGGGAAGAATTGTTCGAAGAATCCGTTTATTCTGTACGAGTAGGGTTTTGGAATACCAAATTGGAGAAGGAAATAACACAAATACGTACTTTTTCTAGAAGTAAATGTGATAAATTTGATAAATGAGTCAAAAAGGAGATAAGGAATGGGAGATGGAGTGGAATGAGATGGAGAAGGTAGAGCGACCCTTTTGGCAGAGGTCGATAAATGATCACAGAGAGAGAGAGAGAGAGAGAGGGAGAGAGTGAGAGGAGGGAGAGAGGGAGAAAGAGGGAGAGAAAGGGAGAGGGAGGAAGAGACGTGTGCTAGGAATTAAATGAGAGAATCGTAGATGGAGGATTTTGGAATGAGACGACCCGTGTTTCCCTCTTTCCTCTCTCTCCTCATTACTCTATCTGCTCCCACTTCCATCTCCCTCCACTAACTCCTATATCCATAGAGGGAAGAAGGGGTAAGTGGAAGGAAGGGATGAATGGTAGGATGGGGCAATGGGAGATTGTGAGGCTGTCGGAGAACAGTGATCAAACAAATGGGGAGGAAGTCCCTGAAAAGTGAGCAAGCGGTAATGGAAGTCTTTTTTGGCCAAAATTGGAAGGTTGATATTAAAACGGTTCCTACTTCCAGCTTTCCCTCCCTCATCCTCTACTCTCTATCCCTATCCAAACAAATGTGCACCCGTAATTTTAGCGGCAGAGGGCGTTTTATTGGTGGAACGGCGCGAATTAATTGCCCAATGAATCCGAGGAGTCCGCGAATCAACCCCGAAGAACTCCTCTCTCTATATCTCTGGAATCGGATATCGAGTAACTCCGAGATTGGATTTAACCCATCAAGCCTTAACGTCCGGAATAGTTCAAGCTAAAGGCGCTTTGCGTCGCTTTTCCTTTCCGCATATCACTCTCATCCTTTACCTCCTCTCCACTTCTTCTCCTCCCTCTTTCCGCCATCTTATTTATCCGATCTTGACATATCTTCCTAATTCCCTATTCCTTCCTCCCTCTATTTCAACCTCTTAATCTTTCTCCCTCTACACCTTCCGGTAATGGCGGATACAAAGGAGGGGGGGCTAATGTGGTAATTACCCCCTCTCTCGATTTAAGTTTTTATATTTTTGGCATTCTATAAATATTTTGCAAACACCTAACCAGTGTATAATATACGCGGTATATTTATTATAATGAGACGTTACCATCTTATATAAATGTGTCAGTAAATATATTTTTCCTTATTACCCTCCTTAAGCTATGCACCTAGATCCGCCTCTGCTTTCAGGCACACCTATTTTCCTATATTCTCTCCTCCCCTCTTTCTATCTCCGTATTGCTCATTCTCCCTTTTTCCGTCTCACCGTTATTTCAACTCAGCGTCCTAAGTTAGCATCTCTATGTGTTTTTACTTAGTTTATACACCTATTATAGGTAGCTATTGTTGAAATGCTGGTTTGTTTCATTAATGTAAAACAATATTGGTAGATATGGGCAGCGCTGTAACAGGCTATTTTAGCACCCGGAGCAAACTACCAAATATGCGCCCCATCCATAAAAAATTCTGTAATACCTATATGGATTTAGGGCGAACAATTAATAAATAAAAATAAACTATACATGATATAATTTCTTACTATAAATGTACATAATTTAAATACATGATTATAAATATAATTACATACAATTACACACATACATAATTTAAATACAGAAAGTATCAATATTTTAATATTAAAGATTAATTCTATGTGATTTTAAAGCAGCAAAGTCATCATTAGCATCATCGAAATTTATAATTTCTGCTATGCGTAATGTCTGTAACAAGAATAGTAGTGAAATCTCCCCTGTCCTTGTGACATGCACAACTTGCCTTTAACAATGTTGGCGCTCCTTCTTTAGTTACGCCCGGGGCAGGTGCCTCGCTTGCGCCACCCTATTTACGGCGCTGGATATGTGAATACTGGAGTCCCGACATGATCAAATATTTTTTCATTATATTCTACGGATATCTTTACAATACAATTGAATACTTTCAACAAAAATGTGTATAGTGCAAAGCATTGCATCATTTATAACCGACGAAAGCGTTTCGGAAAAGTGGAAACTTCTAAAAATTGCTTCCTTGCTCCAGCAAAATAAATTCCGGGTGCTCTTTTCCCCTAGTGGCACTGGAAGTCACTTCAGAGCCGAGGAAAAACGATAAATTTTTGTTTTTGAAAATGTCGAAGTTTAAAAGAGTCCTGACAGGATATAAAGGGTTTGAATTTATCCAATTTACCCCATCTCTTCCTTCTTCCTCGAGATTTCTTTTCCTCTCATTTTTGCGTCGCTTTCGTTCCCAGCATACTTTTCCTTCCTTTTCCGTATCTTCGCTCTCTTCCCCACCACGCCCTCCGCCCCCACTCGCTCTATCCGCGCACTGGTCGTCTGTGTGTGGTCCTGAATAATGCCGAGGATCTAACCAATATTGGAGGAAGGGACGCCGCTGGGCAACGAGAAGCGGGTGTATGCGAGGCGGAACGGAAGAGGGAGAGATATGAAAAGAGGGAGAGAGAGATTGTAAGAATGAAAGAGCAAGGTATAGGAGGGGAGAAGGGCGAAGGATGGTTGGAAGGAGTATTGGACTTAGACTATGAATGGCCAAGATAGGATGAACTGATGCAGACCAGAAGACGATCTCACGGGCATACCGCCGGGCTATTTCTGACCGTTCAAGTGCCCTTTCGGAAAATTCGTAAGCATACATAAATCGAAGAAAATACTTAGCATGGTCTCGCAAAATGGAATGAACTAGTCTAATTTTTTTTGGTTGGAAGATGTCGAGGCAGTAGAGCGGGAAGGCTTTTTTGATTGCCGAGTTCCATTTTTTTTCGGAAAATAAAGGTAATTCGTTGGCAAACTTCCTCCACTGCCGGATTACTTGTTGGTCAAGTGGTCAAGGTGCTCAAGTAATATCACTGTTTTTCCTAAAACATTGGTTGGATCTTTTGAGTAATCAAAGAAAAGTGGATATGAGAATTTTGTTTAAGTTTTTCGCTGTGTCTAAATGTAGGGTAAGCTTCGACTACAACGTATATTTCTCTTGATGCGATCGAGGAGTATTGTCTAAACATAAAATGTTAATTACGCACTTTATGTTGCATTTTATAAAGTTCAAGGTTGACTGCTATAATAGTATAAATTCCGTTTGCATATTAAACCTGTGAAGGATTCATCTGTGAAGAAAGTTTATCTTTTACATTGAAACTGTCGGTTTAAGATATTTTATCATTTGAAATTTGTAAATTATGATAGGAGATTCTTGTAGTTATGTAATCAATTTGAAAGAAAAGTCCTGTCTGTGTCCACATTGAAACCATAGTAAGTTAGTAGATGCTTTCAGGATTTAGTTTGATCGCTTCGGGTGATTCTTTGATGAAACTGTAATTAATACTGTCACTTGCGCAAAACCTATTCGTGTGAAATGTAAGATGGTCTTGTGAATGGAACTCGACTCCACTCATTGTTGTGTTAAAATCTAATAAGCCTTCATTTAATGTTTTTCCACGTAAAAAGGTTATTTTCGTGACTAACGTGATAATTTTTACATGAATATTTGTTTAGTCTTTGATTTGAATTTGAATTTTATTATACCGTATGCGATTTTTAATATGCTGTTTGGGATTTTCGAGTTTCAACTCGTGGATGGCACTATAAATGTTCTAAACCAGGGGTCCATGAATTAAGTCCAGGGGATCCATGGAGGGCCCATGGAAAATTAAATTTTCTAATGTAATTGCAGTAAAAATGAAGGGTATGCATGAATCAAGTATTAAATTCAAATGAAAACACTTACTGTTCTCAATCTCTCTCCGATTATCGCATACTGGATCCTTATGAAAATATACTATTTTATATAAATGAGGTATGTGTTTCTGGATAAAACTTGATGAACTTGGGGGGTCTGTAGGTACAAAAGATTAAGAACTCCTGTTCTGATTCGAAATTCGGATACCTCCAACAACACTAAATCTTGTTGAAATAACAATTTCCCGAAAAATAAAACTTCTTTTTAAATTATTTAAAGTGACATCTTAGTTTCCTTATCCCTTTAATAATGATTATATGCATTAGTTTATGTTTTATCAATTACCTAAAAATAAATTTACTATTAGCGACATATTATACGTGGGGAAGTTCGAATTTTAATTCAAGCAAAGATTAATATGCGTTTGTGCTTTCGTGTTCGTGGGCATACATATAGAATACACAGCTTTATTATAAAGAATTATATTTATTGTTTATATATTATATGTGGAAAATCTTGGATTTTGATTCGGAAAAATATTAATATGCTTCTGCGCTTTTGGATTTGCTTACACAAATATAAAAAGCACCAATTTGTTCGAAACGTTTGTTTGAAGTATTTAATTCGCGTAAAATTCTTTTAATCATTCCAAGTTTTCAACAGTCTCGTATATGCGTGCATCTCCTTCAGACCTGGAATCCCGGTCGTGAATACATCCCCTTTGTCCCCCCACACTCCCCCACTTTTCTCCACTCCGCTTCCCCTCTAGGGAACCCATTCTTCCCGTATCCTCTTCTGTACGCATCTTCGTTTAAATCTCATCCTGACAGATCGCCAATGGAAGAGAGTGGGAGATAGAAAGTAGGAGAGAGAGCTAGGGAGAAAGAATGAGAGAAGAGGGTGGGAGAGGGAGAGAGAGAGAGAGAGAGGGTTGGGTGGGTGGGAGAGATGGAGATAGGAAGGACGAGAGAAGGAAAAATGTTCCCAGGGTTAGAACTTCGGATGACGGGGGTTGTTTATGGCGCAGGAATCCCACTCTCCCACTTAATTTATGGATGCTAGTATCAATTCGCTCATAGGTCTCTCCAGGAAGACTGAAATTACGCTCTGGAGCGCAAGTTTTGCGGTTCTAGGGAAACGGCGGATTCCGAATTATCTGTCGGGAGATCGCAAACACTGCGAAGCCTACGTCAGGGGGACGGCGGCGCTGAATGACTTACGATTTACCTTTTGCTATTTTTGTTGCAAAAGAATAGTTATGAAATGCGACCACATCGGGAAAAAATTACGTGGAATGTTTCAAGTCGAGGTTTTATATCAGTGGTTATATTTAGCGGAATATAAATCATCTGTAAGAGATCACTCAGTTAAACTAAAGGGTTGTAAGAACGTAAAGTGCAAGTAAAAATTTGGTACAGCCATACCATATATTTTTCGAATTTATAAGTAGCTAATCAAACCGTGAATGCAAAATATTCCCGTAAAAGTGAGTTTTTAAATTTATGGTGGTCTACATCGTATTTTTATATTCGGTTTATGCATTTTACATTATGATAAAAGAATATGTTATCAGCAGACATCAATAATACAATTACATTCGTTATTTTTATGAATTACTAAGTTATCCATAGCCATCCTCTATTCCTCAATCGTCGATGAATTCATATTTTTCTGCGTCAATTCGATTTTTGTTTTGATATCTCCAGTTTTTAAGATATTTTTTGCATATCAGCGTGTTTTCTGCATTGTTATTTATCGAAGAATCTTTAATTGATGTGAAAGTTTCTCCTTGTTGTTTTCTTGCTGTTAATGCGTGAGAATACTGTATTTATCTTCAAAATGTATTGGAAAATGTTTACCAAATTAGGAAAAAAAAGGCTTAAGGAGTTTGATTTGTGAGTGATATTTAATCGATTCTTTGAAATAAACACGATACACAAGAGGTATTGGTTATGAACGTTGATTGGTGATACTAATGAATTTTTCTCGATATTATGTTCAAATTAAAACTACAGGTATTGAGCACACCTTAATGTTTAACTAACATTTGTCTAGATATTTTTATGACAGGAAGTAAGAAAGGAAAGAAGAATAATCCACATCTTTTACAATTTATTTGCGAAATTTTTCCTTTTTCCTGGACATTGGTTAATTAATCATGGAATAAGGATTAATATTTTTTCGGTGTCAAATTTAACGCAAGATTCCTTATCAAAAAGCGTTTTATCGATTATTAATGAGCCATATTTGGTTTCGAGATTTTTTGCAAATCATAAAATTCTCAACTTCACGCTTAATAATTCAATTTTTTGTCAGTTTTGAGCGCCAAGTGACCGAAATGGTTTTTAAGATAACTCTTAATATCTTATTAAGGAGATAAGTATGAAATCGTAAAAATATTCTGAAAGCTTCTGTCAAGTAAAAGCAGGAGTTAATAGATCGAAAGTACGGAGCACATTTTACAAGATCTATTTTCTATATATTAAATATTTTAATTTTGATCTTAAGGAAGTTGTATTTACTTCAAAATTCAACTGCTAGAAACTTGAAAATGGTTTCCCTTTTGAAACGACTATACATGTTTTTGCATATATAAATACTTTGTCCCTCAAACCCATCAACGCTGACATTCTTCTATGTACGTAATATAGACGCAACCGATATTTGCATTCCGTTGCTCCCTTCGCTTGTATTACGAAAATGTTCCCTTGAAGCTATTTTTGATTTTCCCGTGGAACATCCGAGAAAATTACAGCGGAGGCCGTTTGATCGATAGCACAATTTGTTAAAGAATCCCATTAATTAAGACAGCGACACCATCTGCTCGTTGTGCGGCCGGAGTTCAAACACGCTAAAACGCACGCGAGCTGCTCTCGCCGTTTTGGAAGAGATACTTTATCACAAATACGAAGTTTCTAGCGCTCTAGATGTGCCTTTTGTTAATGATGACATGGAATACTTTTCCATGTTTCTGTCGATGAGTCGTGACGAATCAGAACATTGCATTCTGTATGCTTTCTAATTACTGCTGACGTTTAATGTATGATTTTGTATCCTCCTTACGAGTGGTTATTTTCCTCTCCCAAGGAACATTAGATATATTTACAGCACCGCAAAAACTAGCATGTGCATGGCTGTATTTACATCATGAGCTTTACTGGAACAATTTTGTAGCATAACATGTTAGGTAATATTTGTTTCACTTATATCTGCTATACATTGAAATTTAGGAATTTATGAATATCTGCAAAGTTGTCGCGCGTTTGCTGCATTCACAGCTATCTTAAACTTTACATGTTTAATGCAACGTCATTAAATTGCTACTAGAATGTTGTTTCGTTTATAATTTTGTTACTTATAAATTAGCTTGTTCCAATAGCCGTAAAAAGGTTGGGAAAAGCAAATGCACATTCTGTCATTTGTAGCAGAAATGCGCGTCTGGTATTCTAAGCATTTTCATGGCTATTGGAGTCACGACATTATCAACTTGATTTCAGCCATAAGGATAGCTTAATACGCTTTTTATGAGATAATTATGTATGTTACGAGAATTCGAATGTTAAATTAACGTTTGCAGTTTATTTTGTATGAACTCCTTAAAAATGTGCTTAGTGAATTACGTAAGGTAAAGGATCACAGGATGAATTCTTGATGAATTCTTTCATTTTTAAGTTTAAATTTGATCACAAAATTACAAGTTAGCTAGAAATTTTAATTCCTATTTATGAATTAATCAAAATGTGTCGAGGAAGAGAAGGATTACTTTTAACGCTGTTTATCCAGATGTCTTCCGCAATAGTCCCAAAGGTCTAAATAAAATTAATCAGGATAGTTCCTCGCGTTAACTATTTATATTGATTGAAGGAAAATGAATCGATTATTTAAAGTTAGAAGTTGGCAGCCATGCAGAGTGAAACGGACGAATGGCGTGTCGTTTTCCGAGCCGTGCGTTTCTCCAATTGCCCTTTGGCGTTTTCCGATCTCTACACTCTCTACTGCGCGTGCGTGCATCAACATGCAGTTTTCCGCTGGAAGTGCATTGCATCCTGTTTGTACTTTTGATATGTTGAAAGAAATTCCGAGTTATTCGTATCTGTCGTTTGATAAAAACAAGAAGTCTTTTAAATTATTCTATTTCATTTCGCAAATATTTTGCGAATGGAGCAAAATCTACTCTCTTTATATGTTATGGAATGACGTACTGCTTTTCTATATGTGGTGTCGAAGTATATCAATTCTTATCTCAGTATTGCACATTATTCAGGTATTACGAACAACCAAATTTTATCAGGATATTAGAAAAAAATACAAGTTAAAATAGTGCTGGCAAGAAGCCTAGCACGAATTAGGCTCGGCTATCTCAGTAGATTCATGAATAGGAATTTCGAAATTTTGTTTCTAGTAAGATGGCTGTCCTGTTAGAGCGATAGGTATCATCTCGCTCTGTTTTATATATTTATTTTAAAATATCGAATGTAATGAAATTATGTCGTAGGATTAGGGGAATGAATTTTAAAATAAAATTTTCGATAATAGGGTAGTCCTGCTTGGCTATGGTTGAAGTTTATTTTTGTTCTTTGTTAAGTCTAAAATTTTCTCAGTTTCTTAAAATATTTATTTTTATGCAACCTATTTGGAATTTTTAGAAATATTACAGGTATGGAGAAAGTCATCTGGTGGACACAGTAGATTTTTTTATTTGATACCAGAGCATCAATTTTTGTTTTTAGAGGTTTTTCAATTTAAAAAATATTCTCGGAGAGCCTCAAAGATTCACCTTGCGGCGTAACGCGCGCATCCTCCTTACGTAACGACGAAACATTTCTCGCATTCCGTTTCTACTCCCATCTCCTGGCGGAGGCATCGCGAATTGGAAATTAATAATGACTCGCCTCAGCGCATTCGGTTCGCAAAACACCCTCTGTTAAGACAACAGTTACTCGCGATAATTTTTTTTTTCGGAGGCATCTTGTTTTCCTGGAACCGTGTGCAAACTGGGTCACAAATTCTGTCACCCGAGAAGGGAGTTCAGGTAACTGCGATCCCTTATTTACGAAGCTGTGCGCGCGCTACGTGTCGACATCTCAGAGACCGATCACTTATTTAGGGCCAATCTCGGCGAAATCCTCCTTTTAAGCGAAGATTCCCTCAGCGCTTCGTTGTGAGCGCATCCCCCCTCTCTTTGTCACTAAAATTAACTCCTTCGGTATTCCCTCGCCCTATCAGCCCTCCCCATCCCATCTCCTGACCTCGTCCCTCTTTGTTTCTTGCCTACCCTCCCGTATCTCTCGCCAACTCCCCCTCATACCCCCTTTCTCATCTCCCCCTCTCCTTTACCCTTCCTATCCCGTTGTACCCCTCCGAGCCGTATCCGTTCTCTCTCCTCCCGGCGTGATTCGCCTTTTGTTACTCAATATTTAACGGCGTGATATTCGCAGCATCACACACGGGTCGGCAATATGTAGCGACTTAAAGATGCGTGGCGCATGACAAGTGCGGTTTTCCTTGTGACGTGTATTTTTTAGACTGATTTCCAAAGGAAACATAGCCATATGAAATGGTCCTGTCTGTGTGTGTGTGCCCCCTACTAACAACTTTTAAACCATTGCAATGGACCGATTTTCAAGAAACTTGGTATGAGGCTTGTGCTGCCAGGGCCCACTGACGGGCTATGTTTAGTTGGCCACAATTGAAGTCCCGGGTTCGATTCCTTGAAAGTGTTTTTCCTATTTATTTTTCATAGGGAATCTCAAATCCATCGTGCAGAGATGTTTTCTTTAATACATTCAAATATCTTAACATTTTGATATCGGAGAAAGGATTGTACTTTTCTAAGGGGAAAAGAATGTAAATTACAATTCTTATCGCCAAATGTTGATAATTAATCGTATTTTCTTGAATTTATACTAAAACTTAGCGTTTTTGCGTTTTAAATTGCATTTTATCGAATCGTTGCCATGGACACGATTATTACCGAAATTGGCTTGAGCATAGACGAGTGAGCAAATGGGTTATATTCTTTTCCGCTTCAGCTTCAGCAATGGACATGATCCAGATATATTAGCATATAGACTGTAACATTAATTAAACTCGTTTATTTACAAAACACATGCAAAATATAATGTCAGAATCTCATTCTGACATTTTAATTTTAATTTTAATATTTGAAACCTGATAATGCTCTATTAATTTGTTTTCCAATTTTTCTCTTTCCTTGATAAACAATGAACTACAAGTGGTATTTATGGCATGAGAATTCCTTGGAATGACTAACACATACTGAAACATTTCCTGTCTATATAAGTAATCAATTCGGGACGTAAACTTTGGGAAAGCAGCCTTCATTAGTCCTGGTTTGGACTTTTTGTTTTTAATTCTCCGAAAGGTACAGTTTATAAATTTTTTGTGACCGTCATATATAGATGTTATCGAAGGCTTTTCACAACTTAACACGCGCGTGTGGTGAAGTAACCTTCCCCAAACACGAAAATGTACTTTGACTTTGAAGTGTATGGGGGAGGAAATAACCTTATAGATAAGATAAAACAGCGCAAGTGGGTGTTTCTGTTGATTTATTGGCGAACTAGATAAATGACAGAAATATTAATTCGACTCTTTTACACAACTAATTGCCTAAGTCATAAATAAATATTTCATTATTGCCAACTACTCGTAATGTTCATTGAATAGTTGCGTCATATATTTACGGATGCACGGATTGGCAGAAATGGCTATTAATTATGAATATTTTCTTTTATGAATCCTTTTAAGACTATTGGATTGATTTGATCGTCTAAGATGACGAAAACTTAGTACACTTTACACCCATTTAAAAGTTATGGCGCGACAATCAAGCGTTCTTGACACGTAAACTGGGCTGATTTGAGATAATAGGCTTTACAGTGATATTGCAGTGGGACCCTAGCGAGTATGGAAAGCAACTTAGTTACGTTTTCCTGAGAAACTGGGAGTTAAAATTTTTATAACTGTACACTTTCCATCTTTATGCTTTAATTTTCGTTACATTTTATGCCTTGAAAATATTTTTTTTTCGCTTTAATGGGTTTTATCAAAAGAGAAGTTCAGCTTTTCTAACATATAATCGCGCTAAAATGCGTAATTAAATACGTTTTCCATTTTATGCTGTCTTTTATACGTGCAATCAATAAAAGAATCGTTACGATGGAGGTTTATCACAAACTTGACAGTAACACAAAGAAGAATAACAGTCGTGTCATCTGCGGATCCGTTTGATATTTTAAATTGAGGAAATATGCTTGTCTGCGGACTCACGGTTCACCTGTTTTTCCGGTTTTAGATTTGCGTATTTTTAATTATGTCTTCCACCTTCGTTATTTTCCTTTTCCTTTTTATAAATATTCCTATCATTTCCCTCCACATTTGATTTTTTCCATTCCTACATTTCACTTAATTTCTTTCTCTTCCATATGAACTTTTCCACCTGCGTTTTCCTCTTTCTCTGTATTCCTCTTTTACTTTTTCTGTCTCATCCCGCATTTATTCTTTCACCATCTCCCGTTTTGCTTCTCCGTTCATCCCTCTTATCTGTTTTATTTCTACTGCTCCCTTCTCCTCCTTACCCTCCTACGCCTGGCATCATGTCATAAACTTTTTGTGCACTTAGCTTCAAACGTAGGCGTTAAAGCGATACCTGTATTTGATGACTCCTTGCCGTGGTGCGAGAAACCTCTAAAAAATTTCCTTCAAGTCAACTTGATTGGCAGGTTCCTCATGGGCCGCCGTACGCCTACGTGGCTCCGTTTCCTGAACGGAGTGGCGAGGGTGAGAGAGAGAGAGAGAGAGAGGTGGTGTGTAGGGCGGATAGGAGGCAATCGGGACGGCAAATGTTGGTTGCCCCGGTGCGGGGAAGTTGAGTTCGACCTTGGAACTTGAGCGAACGAACATCGATAGGATGGGGGAGTGGAACGGAGTGGAAAATGGCCCACCCTTTTCCCTCCCACACGCTCAGCATCCCTCCAAATACTACCTCCTCCATAACCCTCCCTTCTCCCGCACTCCACCCATTCTGGAAGGAGCTCTGAAGTAGCTTACAAGGGGATGGGGGAGAAAGTTGTCGGACGGGGAATCGGTCTTCCCCTTCCTCCCCCGAAACACCCTCCCCTCTACCTACGACTCCCACTTCCTATAACTCCTTCTTCCATCTGCGATCTCCTTTAGGAGTTTCCGAATGGTCCTCACAATCGTCTTTTTTGTTCTCTTATCAAACGGCGTCTCTCTGGGAACAGAAATCTTTGACCTGTGCTCAGCAAAATTTTCCGAACCCTCATGTTCCTTTTGAGAGTGAGAGAGAGAGAGAATCGCTTTGTGCCGAAAGAAACGGCAAAAGGTATTCTTGAGCTGTCGTTATTTACGGAGGTTATTATAACAGAGCGATGACATTTCGGAAAGTGCGCAGATGTCTGAAAAGGGAGTAGTGGGAGAAGGATACATTTACCCTTTCGGATTCGTTTCTGGCAGTTCAAAACGATGCCGGATGGAACTTGAACATTTTTCGGTTGAATGGCAACTTGGTGCCTTTTTGTTTGTAACTCCGTTATGTTGAAGGATTCGTCGCAGCAGTCTGGAGAGTTAAATAATTTCTAGTTCAGTAGATCAGAATCGACTTTTTGGCGTTCTTGACCATCGAAGATATTGGATGAGGAGGGAAAAGGAAGGATCACCACCATAGTAATGGGAGACTGGAACAGTGTAGTCGGAGAGGAGCAGGAAGATAACATAGTGGGAAAATATGGACTAGGGAAGAGAGATGAAAGAGGGGAGAAACTTGTGGAATTCTGCCATAGAAATAGATTGATTGTAACTAATTCATGGTTTAAGCATCACCAGCGGAGACTTTACACATGGAGAAGCCCAGGAGACCAGAGACGATACCAGATAGATTACATACTAGTCAGTGAAAGATATAGAAATAGCATTAAAAAAGTGAAAACACTACCAGGGGCAGATATCGATTCCGACCACAACCTTTTGGTGGCAAATACACAATGTAGACTGAAGAGCGTTAAGAGAAACATAAGAGTTAACAAGAAATGGAACTTAGAGGAACTCTTTAAGAACATGGATGCTATCATGACTGAGCTGGAGGAAAGGTTGGGGGAGAGAGTTGAAGAAAATAGGAAGAATGTAGAAGAGGAGTGGAGATACATCCATAGCAACATTAAAGATGTAATGAAAAAGAAGATAGGAGAGATAACGGGTGAAAGAAACAAAAAAACCCTGGGTCACAGCAGCCATGCTGCAAAAAATGGAAGAGGAGAAAGTGGAAGAACATAAACACTGAAGAAGGCCAAAGAAAGTACAAGGAGTTAAATAATGCTTTAAGAAGAGAAACTGATAAAGACGGAGAACAGTGGATAAATGAGAAATGCGAGGAAATTGTCGAGTGTGAAAGAATTTGTAGAACAGACCTCATGTATAGCAAAGCAAGGGAACTATTCAAGAAAAAGGCATGAAAGATAGGACGTAAAGGAATCATGAACAAAAGTGTTAAAATAGTCTCGGAGCCAGACAATGTAAAGAATGTCTGGAAAGAATATATTGAGGTGCTGTATGACAAAGAAGGAAAGCCAAGAAATATTAAATTAAATGAAAAAGAGGATGTGGAGAAAGACCAGTTAGGACCAAGTATTCTCGATTCTGAAGTTGAAAGAGCAATTTATGACATGAAAAGAAAGAAGGCTGTTGGGAGTGATGATATACCAGTGGACGTTCTTAAGGTTTTGAGGTCGAAAGCAGTTAAGCAACTCATAAAATTCTTTAACTAAGTACATGATACTGGCATATGGCCTGAAGATTTTTTAGATGTTGTTATGGTGCCACTGGAGATAAAGAACAATGCAAAATGTTGTAAGGATTAAAGAACCATTAGTTTAATTTTTCATGCATCTAAAGTTCTAACCAGAATAATAACCAAAAGAATTGAAGGTAAAATAGAAAAAGACCTGCAAGATAATCAGTTTGGTTTCAGAAGAGGAAGAGGGACTAGAGATGCTATAGGATGTATGAGGATGATGATAGAAAGAGCGCTAGAAGTCAATAAAGATATGTATTTTTGTGTTGTAGATTGGGAGAAAGCTTTTGACCGAGTGAAATGGGATAAAATGTTGGGTATTTTAAATAAAATAGGAATAGATTGGAAAGATAAAAGACTGCTTAAAAACCATTATTTTGATCAAAAGATTAGAGTCAGGGTTGGAGGAGAAAAACAGATAGTACTTCAATAGGGAGGGAAGTGAGGAAGGAATGTCCTATTTCACCAGCGATATTTAATATTTATGCAGAAACAATAACAGAAGAAGCGTTGATGGAAGAGAAAGGATTTAAGATAGGAGGTGAAATTATTACCACCATTGAATATGCATATGATCAGGGATTAATTGCAGAAGACGAGAAAGAACTTCAGAAGATGACAGACAGACTAGTGGAGGTTGGCCAACAATATGGAATGAAGATCATTGCTGAAAAAAAGAAAGTCATGGTGGTTTCAAAGGAACACAAAAATGAAATATAATGGTAAATGGCCAAAAATTGGAACAAGTAAGTAGTTTTAAATATCTTGACAGTATTTTAACGCAGGGTGGAAGTTGTACACAGGACATCAGAAGTAGGATTGCAATGGCAAAAGCAGCATTTAACGAGAAGAAGGAGCTTCTTACAAGCAAGAAAATAAATTTAGAAACAAAGAAGTAATTAGCAAAATGGTACATGTGGAGCATAGATCTTTATGGTGTAGAGACGTGGACGGTAAGGAGAAAGGAGGAAAAATATTTAGAAAGTTTTGAGATGTGGATATGGAGGAGGATGATGAAAGTGAAATGGATAGAGGGGAAGAGAAACGAAGAAGTATTAGAAATGGTGGGAGAAGAAAGGATGCTAATGAAAACAATCGGAAAATAAAATAAAATTGGATAGGGCTCATATTGAGAAGTATTTTCAAGGCAATTTAGAAGGCAAAATTATCGGAAGAAGAGGAAGAGGGAGAGAAAGAATAGGAATATTAGAGAATATAAAGCAGGGATATAGTACTTATAGGAGTATAAAAGAGGCTTCTAGGGAGAGAGAGAAATGGAGGCAACGATTCAGCCAAAACCTGTCTTTGGACAGCAGCATGATGATGATGACCAGCGAAGCGGTAATAGCGGAACAACTTATGGGCACGTCTGGTCCGTCTTTCCGTTCATCGTAACTTTCATCTGCCAAATCGCTAGACGGATTTAATTAAATTAGGTATGAGTGATCGTAATTAGTGTACATATTTTGAATGAAACTCATATTCAACCCTCCCGCAGGGATTTGAACAAGGTTAACCAAAAGACTGAAGCTTGATAGAGAATAATGAATGAACGAGAAAGGATTTTTATCCCTCTCTCCAATATCCAATCCTTTATCCGTCTCTCCAACATCCGATCCTTTATCCGTTATCTACCATGGCAGATCTTCTACGGTAGCACTATCAGCATATTGTTTCTTTCTCTTTACAAATTCTAGATTAATTGAAGTTTATAAATTAATATCTATTCCACTATCCGGTAATCATCCAGCGTATCTTAAATGTGTAGATGCTGCATCTTGTCCATAATTTAGGAGAGTTTCCATGTAAGTACGATAAAGGTAATTATGTTCCGATAGGATTTCTTGTACTCAATTTAAATAAACGTTACATTGGGAGAATAAGGAATGTAGGAGGTTATTAACCACCCCCGGTTGATCGGCATCTGCTACCATATAATGTCCCATCTCCTTTACAAAATTTAACTTTCAGCTGTAAGTATATGTTACTTAAGTCTGCATATGAATCACCAGAATTTTTAACTCTGAACTCTATTACAGATTGATAATCTACAGAAGATATCGGTTTATAAATAATCACTTGTTTTGATAAAATGTTCGTTTAATAAGTAGGTTTATCGAATAAATCTAGAGAAGTGAGCATGCATTCATTAGCCATTATGAAAATATATCGTGAGTAAACGTGTTCACTCCTCGCTTAGTCTTTCCCGAATGACGCTTATTGTGTATTGTCGTTATTTCTATTTTCCTCAATTTGATCTTTTACTAATACGTAAACCCATCCCTCCCATTGATTTAATTTTGTCTTCAACTTTTCTCTTCAAATTCATCCTTGCGTCATTAATACGATCATGCATTATATTACTAAAGGGTCTTGTACCTAATTCGGACAAGGCACCCACACCTACTCTAAGAGCTTCCCTACCCACCGCTTTGAGTCCACTGCTTAACAGCGGTTTTGCGAGAAGAAATAGTCCTCTAAATAAACCCTCCATAAAACCCTCTATAAGTCCTCTACCTCTCTGAACTCCATAACTTTGTTGATTAACGGACCCAATGTCTTCCCCGCATTGACTGGCAAAATATGCCAAATATCGATCCGCATTGCATGGCATTTCGATATATAATGATTATTTTGACTATTGTGATACTTTTATGAAGTGTAGAACTAAAGTAGAAGGTACTGTACCGAAAGAGAAATTATTAGTTGTCCCGCTTTGATTAGCTAGCAGTATTTTAAAGCTTTCGATTTCATTTTTTCGATTGGGAAATAATAAATGCGATCAAATTTCTGATGATTTTTCTTAGAATCAACGATTCTCAAACATCTACTCATCGAATCGCCTATCATTTGAGGTTTTATTATATCAGTGTAAACGAAGATATCACCATTTTCAGCTGTATCATCACTTCTTGATAGATCTCTTTTGATTTTTCAGTTACGAATGATCTAAAAAAACGTTCCTTTTCTGCACCATGACCTTTTACGACTCCTTCGATAATATCGTTCAGCACTACATTAAAATTATTTTATGTTATTATCGATCGTATAAATTGAATAAAAGAATTGTAATATCCTCTCTTTATAGCAGTATAGTATAGTGATTTTTTAATTAGAAATAATCACATTCTCCAGGATCATATTCACCCAATTTCTTTTTTGGTGGAGGATCAAAATTAGATTGCATATAACTACGTATGGTATTTGCTATGGTGATATGAAGTGTATCGCTATATTGCGTTACATAGCTTCTGCACGAAGATTTGAAAGCCTCATTAAATGACATATTTTTGGGGGTGGAAATTGAGATTAAGTACCTTATCTATTTTTCTTACCGCATCGGTGAAAGTGATTTCTGAGATTCCTGTTTGCTTTTCACTTCCTCCTCCTACCAATTCTGTTGAACTTGCGCTTCTTAATGTTTTTACACTTCTTTCCTCTTCCTCCACATTTATGATCCGAAAATAAATCTCACAAAACCAAACTTTCCGTTAACTATTCTCCAAATACAACCTATTAGCTAATTTTATTTAAAAGTAAGCTATGTAATTATCGTTAAAATACTCAAAGGAAGAATTGCTTAAAAGAGTGACATAAAAACTATTAATTTCTGATGTAGTCTTTAACACCCCAATGTATAATTAATCGATATTAACTATCGTTGAGATTTTATCACTCTCCGTCTTCTTTCTCCACAAAGCGAATTGAATATCGACTTATAAAATGTCAACTTTTTAAACGATTCACAGTCGATGCTTTTATCCATTAGTTAAAAGAATCAGGATATCCTACCAACTTGACGAAATATTCCCGACTGTTACCTTTTCCTCTTCTCCTTAATATTTTATCTATTTTAAATTTAGTAGCTCTAGATATAACCGTTTGTCTTAATTCCGGACCGTAAAAAATTCCCTCGATGGGTTCACCATTCAAATCTTCCAACTTGTACATATTCCCTGAAATTACGGATTTTATTTTAAATATCTCAGTTGTATAGTTGAGAGTGTATCCTTTAGGGAATGGCATTCTCTCCTTGCTCATCCGAACGTAATCGCCCACCTTATATTCTGGCTTTATTTTTCTCTTTCTTCGATCGAGTAGACTTTTTTCACGAGAAAAGCATTCGATTCGATCACGTCGGATTGTGCCATCCCAATACATGAATCATTAAAACCTTTCAATAATTTTGGCAATACGATCACATAATTATAGTTATTATTTTTCGTGAAATACATATACATGTTAGACTTTAACGTCCTATTAAATCCTTCTACTGCGGCAGCTTTGACATCAGGGTTATGAGTATAATAAAACTTGACGTTTTTACTCTCAAGGAAATCTTGAAACTTTTTATTCCAAATTTGGAACCTTTATCGCATAGTAATTTTAAAGTTTGCCTGTGTTTGAAAATATAATCAAACGCCCTCACCATTTTCTCCCCCGTCTTGCTCTTCAAAGGAATTGCCCAAGTATATTTGAGAATAAATCTATAATGGTCAGAATATATGCGAATTCACTGTTGTACTTTTTTAAATTTCGCATATCATTTAAGTCACATTTCCAAGTTTCATTGATAAAATCAACATCGTAAAAATTTCTTTGGAAACGTTTTTGTAAACGTCTGTGTAATGTATAAGCGTCCTGTGAATTCAACCAATCCTGAACATATCTCTTCTATAACTTAATTTTACCCAATGCTTTATACAATTTATCGGTTGTGGAAAATCATGCTTGGTTAGAGGGGTTGTAATAAATAGATTCTAAAATTTCATCGGACTCCAAACTATTATTATTATTCGAACTCTTTCCCTCTTAGTAATTTGCTTTCCCTCGTTTCTTCCCAATCTGATTTATTCTTTATTCCCTCGTCTCTTAACAATTCTCCCGTATTTCCCATTCTTTCCATCATACGCCTCCATTGTTTATCTTTACTCTGGCTATCGACTCTGAGACGTTTCGTAATACTCCTCAAACTAAGTCTCTTAGGAGTCTTCGGGGGAGAACTCAAACGTTTTCATTTCAAACTATATCTCTTAGGCGTTTGAGGAGAAGAAATGGAACGTCTTTCCTCTTTCATTATTGGAATAGAGATGGGCTTTCTTTTGTCTGCAGCAATATTTAAGTACGTATCCAAAGCATGTTTATAAAGGTGCCATTTATCCAAGACATTCAAATCTTTTCTATTCAAAATATTTTGAATCTCATCATCCACTCTCGATACTTGGTCTTTGGATTATTCTCTATCGAATTAATCCGTGTTAATTAAGAGCACCTTTTTGCGTTTCATTTTTCAAATATTTGACTTCCTAAAACACTAGAAAGAAGAGCGCCTAGTAAAACAGGAATAAAACCTCCTTTTTGTATTAGCAATTTCCTTTTCTGCTTTAATGCTTTATTTTTACTACCTCTTACTCTTATACTCTTACGATATTTAGATAACTTGTTCTTCAATGACGGACTCAATTTAATATTTCCGTTTAAGGTATTCAAACAGCACTCACACAAAATTTTAATCAAATCGTCGCTACCTTCTTTCGAAAATACGTTACGCAATTTAGGTTTGGTTAATTTTAATACATACGGCAAATGCTTATTAGATTTCAATATTTTCATCTTCAATTATATGCTTCGGAACATAAACGATCGAAATTTCGTCGGGGAAAATTTGTCCTAAATTGAAAGCGGCCATCTGCCTCCTGAGAAAGGTCCAAGACCAAATAACTGTAAGGTTTAGATGTCGCTTCCTTATATATGTGCACCAACTCCTTCGACTCCTCTGGATACACCTGTCTGGCTAGGTGACTAAACTGAAATTCATCACGCGGATTCCTAAAAGCGATTATGTGCTTGGAATTGAGAGAAATGTTTCATGATTGTGGACTCTGATAAAAAACGTTCTGAGTTATGAGAATGACTGATATATTAAAATGGTCAGAGCCTTTCGTAAACAATTCACTAACTTCTTTATTGTAAGCGTCATGCATTAAATCATCAATTACGTGAAGAGTTGGAGTTTTATTGTGATTACTGAAAGATGAAACTTCATTTTCGAACCGGTCGACGATTCCTTTCAAATTAGGTTCGCTACCTGGGCTGCAGCACCACATTATGCATTCAGTTTTTCCCTCAACCAAATGCGGTAAAATTTTCAAAAATTTTTCGACACGTTTTTCCAGAATAACATGGTCCAGCGCAAATACATGTAAAGAGATTCTTCCACTTTACACTCAAGATGCTTACTGAACGAAAATTCCTCATTACAAAAATATTTATTCAAGGATCACCTTCAGATTCAAAGGCTTCTTCCTAGTTTCTCTTTAAATTTGAAATTTTAAAGTTTCTCCAGGTTAAGGTGTTTATCCTGTCGTTATAAACATAACATTTGTCGTCAGAAGCACTCGAGGAAACCTTATTTATTTTTATCGAGTAAAGTTCATGCTTTTTACTTTTAATCACATTAATTTTGCGAAATACGACAGAATTATCTCTTAAACAATTAACATAGCCATTAAATTTTAAGCCTTTATTAATAACAGCTTTGATTATGACCTTTGTTTATTATTCATCCTTAGAATCTCTAACCTTAAGTGCGTACAATTTGCTTGGCAATCCTATAAAATGTGTCATTATCTGCCCGTCATTTTCATCTGTCATTTTTCCTATTGTCTTTTTATTTTTATCGAAAAAGTAAGGATGGTCCTTTGGAAAGTTTTATGTGTTGTAAAAGTCCAAGTCAGTCAACATACCTTTGTAAAATTCATCAGTCCTTACTTCATAAATGAAGTTGTCAGTGTCCATGTAACAAAGGTGTAACCCGTCTCCGAATTTAGGCTTCATCCTCTGATAGTGAAAGTCATACATCAATGTTTTGCTTAATTCTAAAACGAATAATTCTATATAAATAGGTTTATCCATTTTAATTTTATATTTTCTCAAGTGAACGATGATTAAATTTTCATTAATGATCGTTCGGTTGAGGAATATAGATTTGGATATTAGTTTATCCAATCGTTTTTCATTGAAAAATAATTCCAAACATATCCTCTTCAGAACGTTCTCCATAGTTTGGCCAAAAACGGAATTATTACGTTGTGTTTAAATCGATGTATGATTTCAACCACTGAGATTGGTTAAATTCAATGACTCGGTGAATTTTCTTGAGTCTTAGTCCAAGAGATAGAGCCTGTTTTATGTTATGGTATTGAATAACGTACTTTGTCTTATCGTCTAGAGTCATCAACAGTTTTGTATGCTTACCACCTGTAGGAATTTTATTTTTAGGACATAACGGTAGATCGTTGTGTTCGTGGTGGAGATCAGTCGGATATTCTAAATCGACTTCTAAAATGTAACCTTTCAAATGATCATCTGATATGAAAATTACGTTAAAATTTTTAATTTTCCCCCGATCAAGTCAACAAAACCCGCTATGGGTCATTGCCCATCATATAGGTCGTTAGCATCTAAATAAGCAGAATAGCGAAATTCAATTTATGGATTAAAATTATATTGACACCTGTTATTGGTCTCAGAATTTCTTTTCATGCACTGACTGATTCCACCACAAATACCCTTCTCTACCATCAAAATCATGTCATAGTCATTCATCAGTTCAAGGATAATTTTAGTGTATTTCAACATGGCGTTGAACGCAAGACCTGGTGCGGTGAAGTACCATGCTGGGTCTAATTTGTATTTTTTTCACACATATTTCCCTAAAATTTTCAAAAACGTAAGTTAATATCAGAAGGTATGTCTTCAGGTAAAGATCGCTATATTCACCTAGAGTCGAACAATTAAATCGTTCCAAATTTTCTTTGCATAATCATAGTCCTAGTCTTTGATGTGTTTCTGAGTCAACTGACTAGAAACTCCTCTTTGGGCACACGTCCTTCAATTCGTCCCAACAGTCTACGTATTCGTAAGGGAAAACACCTTTACGAGTGACCAAGTCCAGTTTTTCTGCAAAAATCTTTGCTGTTTGCTCGAACTTATCTCGGGGGAGATTTTCAACTAATTTTGGGAGGGAAGAAGCCATAAATCGAAATGTATCGAGGAACCTGATGGAAAAGTTCTCACTCACCTTCTTCGAAAAGGAAATATATTTCTCCTCAGAATTGAAGATGCAATTTATTTCCATTTCGTCGTAACCTGAAGGATGATCAGGTGGGAATAGTAACCGGATATTCTGTGGATGGAAACGGGGAGAAAATTTGACATTTTGAAATTTAAATTGCAATTTGAATGAGCAGGTCCTCCATACATACCTGTGAGATGACAGTGATCTCTCACGCGATCATTACCTAATTCCTCCCCACAAACGTGACAAACGGTCGCCGTTTTGAATGAATCCTGTTCCTCCGAGGTCATCGCAACCATAGGGATCAGGTTTTTGTACACTCCCCATATGAGCTCTGTGACCTCTTTTAAATTCTTAACGAATACCTCGGCGGCATCTGCACAACGATAGAGAACGGGATCAAAAATCTCTCCCGTGGAGGATACTAAAACAAAACAAAAAGACATGACCTTATGTTTTTGGGTGGATATCGAGTAGGAATGATCAAGAGGGCAACTGCAACTGGCAAATTTTGAAAGGATGCATTCGAAACCTGCGTACACCACGAAAGGAACTTCCATCACCTGACCAAATTTTTGTAATTTTAACCACCTGTCTTCATCTGTGGGGAGCACGAATTTTGAGGGAGCATTGATAACGCACGTTTATGTTCCACGACCCTTTATTTATCGTGATAATGCACAAAAAATCTTTTGCAAATGAACGTTTTACTCTTTTGTTTTCTTAGCTGGCTACGTATCAATCTCACAAAATTTCTTATGAAACAATAATGGCTCTTTGATCCTTCCGTTGAAAGAAAAAGGTGGCCATCGAGTTCCTCACCCACAACTTTCATAGGGTACACATTATTTTTTCATCAAGTCCAAAAAATTAATCGAAATCTTATTTACATTTTCAAATTTTGGAAACTGATTGAGTTCCACGGGATAACTGATGCAATCCCAATCATACCCTTTTCGAAGTTCATCATTTTTACATGAAGAGACGCGTTGAGGATTTTTCTGAACATTTTTCGCCCAAATCGCGTACTTAAAGCAAAAGGGATCGCTATTCTTGATATTTATTACCGAATATTTTTTTATTAACTGTGGCAACTAATAAAAGAGGACCCTCTCAAAATTTTATATTTATTGATCCACAATTCCAACCCAAGAATCTTGGATACCAACCGGAACATTTTGACTGCTGCTCAAACTTTTCCTTCAAGATTTTTCCAAAAAGTTGATTTAAAATTTGATCAATATCATCAGTCTGAAGGACTCGAACGTTTTTAGTTTTAAACACTCTCACTCGATTCATTATAACATAGCTTTTATGATTATGTTAATTTTCAGAGCCGTATTTGCCAACTGTTCCCTAATTTTTCCAATCAAAATCTCTCTAATACTGTCTAACAACGTGATAATGTCTCTATTCACTCCATCTCCACTCACCCAAAATGCCTTCAAACGATTCCTCACTGCCGATTCTATTTCTATAACTCGGTTTCCATCTCTCTGTATTATATGCCGCATATGCACGTCACTCATTTCTTTACATACAAACAAGGGGCATTTTATGTAAGTTGGGTGGTGTATGCTGTAGGGGCATTTTGGTGAAAGGCGGGTGGGGTGAAAGTAGGATATTTTATGCAAGTGTGATAATATGTATTTATGTGACAAAGTAGAATAGGTTGATATGTATTGGTCGTAGGGGCTCACATAAATACACGAGAGGATCCGCAGCAGGGGAAATTTTGATCTGTGCTAGGCGGCTGAGATATTTGCAATATTTAAAAGGTGCATAGTTCATGGTAAGCGTTAGCTTAACGATAATGCAAAGTACCGCCAGGTATTCTTTTTACTCATATTTCATGATTTTTGCTACCCACTTGGCCGTCATCTTACTGTAGCCAGGATCACCATAAACACTCCATACCCAATTCCCACAGTAGCGAATATTTTTATTATTCTGGATTCTGGAAAGGTAAAACTCGAAGGTCATGTAATCTTGAAAACTACCTTTTTATGGACGATTTATTGCGATACGGATAGAAAAGATCTTAGATCGATACCGTTTTGCTTGACTTCAGAAAGGGTACTGATATATTACCTCATCAAAAAATAATAGAGAGATTAGGAAAATATAGTATAAATCCCAAGTTGTGAGTTGACTGAGAGACTTCCTCTCAAATAAAGAACAAATGGCAGTAATAGATTTTAAGATTCATCGCAATTCTACTAAGTACCTAAAATGAAATATGTTTCTATCTAGAAACTAAATCTTTTGCATGTTGGTAATGCTGACATTATTAGAAAAAACAAAAGTTGCACGCTCGCCATGAAAAACTAGGAGTACGGGTATCTATATGAAGTAGATCTGTCATTTCTTTAGTTAATGTTATATTTTCAGTTATTCTATAAATTTAATAGAAAGAGAAACCATCTGGCATTCTAATTATTGGATAAGTTGGATTTATATTTAACAAATGATCTTTTTTTATTCAGCATCACTTCATTCGTGCTTTATAAACCGAAGGCTGAAATAGTAGAGGCAAGAAAATTACTAAGGAGATTAGATTCAGCGGTTTATTAAATAATTAATTGCAGAAATATATACTTATTTTGAAGTAACTATAAATCGTCGATCTTTTTAAATAAATTTTATTTGATGTAATAAGTTTTGCAAATTGTTTTTTATTACTGTATCATTATTCATAAATATATTTTAAAGATGTCTACATAAATACTTTATGGTAATAATCATGTGATTATTAATCACGTCTTTTGATCCACATGTTTTATCTGAATCACCACTGGTTCCATCAAGTCTCGATTAATAGAACCCTACCATACACGTTCATTATTTCATTTTAACTCGCACATCTCACATTTTATGTCAGCGTTATACTGTAACTGGGATTTCTACCATTGACAGTCCGACAGCGTAGCTCCAAACGCGATTCTTTCCTTTTCTTCTCTTTCCCTGCGTCGCGCAACGTGCTCGTTTTCATTTCGTGAGACGGATTTTTCTTTTACGATCGAACGTTCGTTCAAGAGCCGACCGTGACTGTGGACACACACATAACACATTTATTCCTCCGGGAACGTTAGGATCCCGGCGTCAGGCCGCTCTTCATTGGTCGCATCGAGAGACAGACCATACGCCCCTTCATGTCACGAAGTGTTGCGCCAGTGCACCAAGAGGCTGCGGCCGTTGATCGAAAAAAAATCGAACCCGGGGTCGTATGTTCAGGATAGCAATCCAACATACACCTCTCCTCCTATCCGTCGCGTCTCCTTCCTATAAAATAATCCTTTACTGCCTCCATCTACTGTACAACAGTATTGTTTATGGATAAACTCATCATATATTCTTATAAAACGTATATTTCAAACTAAATGGTTCAAAGACGAGTCTTTATTATAATACACAAGGTGAGGTGACTTTTACTAAGCGCAGTTAGTTTTCAAAACCTCCTGTGGAGGATGTGGAGTAAGAGTGGAGTGCTACAACCTGGCGGAACGCCTTATAACTAATTGTAAAACTAATGTTCAGGTTATCTGTATTATATTACACAAAGTGAAACGTTGTTTTGTTTACAGAGTTTATATTGTTACTAATAACAGTATAGTAATGTTAATTAATAAACTGTCATATTTGGTTTGTTTAACAGTTTAAACATTGGAGCTTCACTTTTGTATCGGTAAGAATTAAAATCACAATTCTTTTAATAAACCGGAAAGTAAAGAAAGCTTCAATGCCTACAAAATGCTATATTAATTTCAGTTAGTATTTAAACGAAAGTCTTACGTTATAATATTGAATTTAATGTAGATGATGTATACGTAGAAGTTTCATTTGATTTTCTGTAATTATAATATTTAATTTCGATTTTATTCCAATTGAAGTTACAATGCAATCAAGTTCAATGAATCTGAAAGAGAAATTATGATTTTACTTGAGAACCAAATTTACGATTATTTAACGTAAATAAGGGGCACGTAGTGTGGGTTATGATTGGAAAATGTAAGAGAGATTTTGATTAATTAAATATGATTAATAATTAAATTAATTATCGGAAGCCTTTGCTGGTTCTATGGCTGGAATCATTTACTTTCTCCCACGTATAAAAATCGACATGTCAAATGATTCAGAAATTTATTCGCTGGATTCTGGATTCGGGGTGATTCTGGATTCGGATTGGATGACTAGTGAGCCTATAGCTGAGCAGATACGGTTCATACCCTCCACGTTTCGGATCATTCTACAATTTTAGTTACTAACACGGGAGTCCGTCTGCCTGTTGCGGGAAAACCCCACTCGGGGGGAAGTACGTAAGTCGCTGCGGGACTCGCTAGGCTTCTGCTTCCGGGACACGGCCAGTTACCATCCGGGAGTTGACAGCACGCCTTGCTGCGGGAGGGGTCAATCCCGGGTGGCCGCCATAGCACGGTCGGTCCCACTTCTTCCGCGGGGGGTGGCTAACAAGGCACACCTTTTCACCCGCTCGTTCTTTCTCTATCTCGATAGGTGGTAAGGATTAACACCCCCCTCCCCAAAATGATCCGCTCACTGCCCCCTTAAAAGGGCGCAGCTCCGACGAGCGAAGCAGGCACCTCGACCCAACCAGGAAGGATACCGATCCCATCCAATATAAAAGCAGTTCTCTTCCAAAGAGAAAGCGAAAAGGGAGTCCAGACAAAAGAACAGAAAGAACAAAGTGACGCGGCGCCAGCAAAGGCCAGCGAGGAAATAGACCTTGAACACGTCACCGATCTTAATAATGACGACACAGCCATCTTCACAACGGTGGAGAGGGCAAAGAAAAGAAAAAAGATACCAGCCGTTGGTTTTCAAGCCCACAGAAATTGAAACCGTAAATAGATTTGATCCGTTAATAGACGTTCCGGGAGACATCCCAAAGAAAAACAACCAGGAAAAGATACCTCCGGCAATTGTAATTTATGAAATAATTAATAACGCAGCATTCGTGAAGACTATAAGACAGAAAACTGGGAACAACGATTTTACGATCACTAAGACTAAGAACGGGTCAAGGCTACAGCTGACCACTATGGACGAATATAATAATGTCAAACAGTATTTAATGGAGGCTGGCGCCCAGATGCATACCTGGGCGGGGAAAACAAATACTACCGTCAGGTATCTGATAAAAGGGCTGGATGAGGGGATGGACCTGGAGTTCATTAAAGAAGAGCTCAACGAGCTAGGTGTTCCGTGCGTTGCAGTAAGAGTACTGGCATCTACGAGGAAGGATCTCTATGTAGCGACCATAGAGAAAAATGAGAATTTTTAAATGACCTCCATGGCCTGCATAAATAAAATGTGCAGCCATAGAGTCAACATTGAATCTTATAAGTACCAAAGGCCGCAGATGTGCTTCAGGTGCAACAGCTATGGACACGGGTCCCAGAACTGCACAGCAACTCCCAGATGCTATAAGTGCGCTGGGGTCCACGAAGGCAAAAATTGCCCTAACGATAAAACTAAGACAAAGGACAAATGTTGTAACTGCGGCGGGGAGCGTTAAAAACAAAGGAAAATAAAACGCACAACCCAACCCGGGTCACCCCACCACCCCCATCAGTCTGAACCATACCAGAAAAGAAGGATAAAGGGATCGAGGTAAAGGAATTTCGGCCGCTACCCCAAAAGGAGACCAAGGAACAGCCCAAAAGAGAAGATAATTACTTAAACAATGACTCGGATATCAAAACCCTAGTAGCGACTATGGCCCAATTCACTGCTACCATCCATCAGCAAATGACGACCATGATGACCCTTATACAGACCCTAGTGGCCGACATAACCGCGCAAAACGGAAATGGACCTAGGGTCTTAAAAACTACTACGATCATCATGGCCCATTGGAATGCAAATTGAGTTCCTTAGCAAACATTCAGTTAAAATCATTCTAATACAAGAGGTGCATCTGCTACCAAATGAAGATTGGGCTGTTCCTGGTTACAAGGTATTCAGGAGGGACCGAAAAAGCAATACCCGATGGGGTGGAGTGGCGATCCTCGCCTGTGAAGGAATTGCATGCACACCAATAGACGACAGGAACTCTGGCTCAATAGAGGCAGTGGGAATCAGAGCTGACACCAATATGGGTAAAACCACAATAATAAGTATATACATACCACCGCAAAATGTACTGTGCATTCAAGACCTAAACGGGCTCCTTAGCATGGACAACGGAATTATAATTGCAGGCGACTTCAACGCGACGAATTGGGTGTGGAACTGCAGTAGAGACAACAGGCGTGGAAACCTAATAAGAACATGGGTACGAGACAACCAAATTAGGGTAATGGCTCCAGTAACAACGACGCGACCAGGACCAAGGAATACAGGAAGTATCCTTGACTTTGCCCTGGTCAAAAATATTAATCGACGGACAGTGTCCAAAACGGTCCCGGAACTTACCAGCGACCACTACCTGGTAATTCTGAGGATCGGGACGCAGGTAATGTTTTATCAACAGGACAACCGCCGCATGTGCTACGGACTTGCGGACTCGGCTAAATTTAGAAAGAAAATTAGGGAGTCACTACCAAGTGAGGTGCCCATGATAACCACCGAGGAGGGAATAGAGGAGGCTGCAGAATTGTTGGGAAACGCCATCAAGAACGCAGCGAAAGAGGCAATCCCGCGCTGAGCAACTAAAGCCAAAGAAAGCCTGGAGATCCCTGATGAAATTAAAGAACTCATTAAAAGAAGAAAGTGTTAGGAGGCGATACTACCGCCTCGGCACTGCTGAACAGATCTCCGGGAACTCAACAGAGAAATTAGAGACTAGCTGAGACGCCTAAGAAAATATAGATGGTCGATCCGACTGGCAGACCCTAGCGTAAAAAACAACACAATATGGAAGTATGTGCGTTCCCTGACCAATTCTGCCAGGAGTGACCCCGCGGTGGAAAGTCCAGGAGAAAAACACCACGACTGCAGACAATGCTGAATATCTAGCGGCTCATTTAGAGAAGATTTTCACGCCAAATGCAATGGCGGAATATACGCCAGACAATAAATTGGAAGAAATAGAGTCCATGCTAAGGGAACGACCTGATGAGGAGCAAGCCACTCCGGTGTTCTCCATCAGAGAATTGGCAGAAGTAATTAAAAGATTACCAAAAGGCAAAGCAACAGGGAAGGATGAAATCCCATATGAACTGATAAAACGACTGCATTTCTCTGCGGGGGAGCACCTTATCTCGATTCTCAACGTTGTGGTAAAGATAGGGCATTATCCCACCGGCTGGAAGCACGCAAAAATTATATGCATTCCCAAGGTAGGAAGGAGGGTACTGAAAGCCACTGACTTTAGACCCGTATCCCTCCTCTTCTGCCTGGGAAAAGTGTGCGAAAAAATAATATATCCTCAGATACTGACACACGCGGAAGGGCATGGTGTGATCCCCCAGAATCAGTTCGGGTTTAAGACAGGACACTCCACAACGCACCAGCTGCAGAGAGTTGTTGATTTTATTAAGGACGCCTTTAACAGAAACAACGTTTCTGTTGGCGTATCTTTTGATATAAGCAAAGCATTCGACAAAGTATGGCACTTAGGCCTACTGCAGAAACTACTGACAGCAAGATTTCCCTCGTGGCAGATTAAATTTGTTAAATCATACATTAGTGACAGACCATTCACAGTGAAATGAAATGGTGCCGTAAGTACAACGAAAAATACAGTAGCTGGTGTCCCACAAGGGAGTGTCCTAGGACCTTTACTATTCACAATATATACAGGTGATATTCCGACAACTGAGGGGGACTGGAATTCCACCATCGCTCTCTACGCGGACGATTGCGCCATAGTAACACGAAGCTTCCACCCGGAAATGGCTGTCCGATATGCAATGAAACTAACTGACAAACTCATCAAATACTATAAACAGTGGAGAATCGAGATAAACCCTCAAAAGACACAAGCAATCCTCTTCGACAAAAAGGATGCCATTACGCCGAGGAAATTATCAATTGAAGGTGTAGAAATTCCCTGAGCGAAAAATATTAAATATTTAGGTGTAACAATGGACAAGAGACTACGGTTTGACGGCCATGTAAAAATGATCAATTTATCGGCAGCAGGGAAAAGTGCCAGACTCTTCCCAATTTTTAATTCAACTGACGTGTCCAGGGAATTAAAAACTCACATATATAAAACAACAATCAGACCGACACTTACGTATGCGGCACCAGTATGGACCGGACTTATTATGCAGAAGTCTTGGAAAATACTAGAGATCGCGGAGAGAAATTTTTTAAAGCGTATAAGCTGGACATGGGGTCGGGATATAGACTACCACGAAATGTTAAAAATAAAACCAATTAGGGAAGAGGTCAAGAATTTAGCCGTTACATACAAAGCAACATTAGAAAACAAAACGAATGACGTTCTCCGCGATCTCGCGAAAAACAATGTGTCGGTCTGGGAACAGTACAAAAGGGCATTGGCATCCACAGGTGAAGAGGATTGGGTCCCTCCTAAAAAGCGGCGGAAATGATTTGATTTCTCAATTTTATCATTAGCATGTTTTAAAAACACGGGTGAGGTGCCTGTACAACCCCTTTTATGTACATATACCACGGGAGGGTATGAACCACAGGGTCCAGAAATGTCTTTTAACATTCATCATAGACAATTCGTGTCTTATGACATGAAAATAAATAAATCGCAAGGCCAAGCATTAGCCAAAGTTGGTATTTTTATGCCTGAACCTTGCTTTACACATGGAAATATGTAAGGTGTTCAGGAATTCGGAATAAAAATTCCTTAAATTCAAATAATACCAGATCTTAATCAATAGCCAACTGTCACAAACAACATTGTATATAGAAAAGTTTTGTAAATATAATAAAACATATTAAAAGAAAAATCCCGGTTACACTAAATTCTATATAAAGAAATTTTGCAAATTAAATAATAATACAGAATTGAAATTGGCCTCTAGTCTCAAATATTAGTAAAGCTTCAAACGGATGCACATATTCTCTGATTATATTAATGTATAACAGCATTTAATATCCTACCCAAGATTCCAAAATGATTTGAATGTTTTTATGTATTCAGGGAATGGAAAAAATGATGCATTCAAAATACGATCTCTGTAAATATGTTCACGATTCTTTATTCCCTTGTTAAAACTGCTTCTTAAAGGTTGGACAGTTGGCTTTCACACAGCGTTGCACAAATTATTTGTATCTCTTTCGGTTTAATTTTACTCACGCTACCCCCTCTCTTAGCAATGTTTCCTCTATTTAGTTGTCTATGTGCTGTCAAAGAAACAGAACGTTATTTTTCTCCGGTCACCGTTACAGCTACATATTAACGTAAGCCACTGCGTCAATTTGACGTAGCCAATGGCAAAAAAGGAGACTCAGTTTGACAAACTTAAGTAATGATCTGTAAGCTATGATTTGCAAAGCCTTAGGAGAGGAAAGAAAGGTTCCTAAAACACTCTAAGCGACAGAGCGACAAATATCAAGAAAGTACTGGCATTTGTGCCCTTTTGCCAAGAGAAAGAAACCCTACACTCTATGCATACTTTGCAAGAAGCCCGTCTCTGGCGAGCACCAAAATAATAGTGCCCTAATTGTTAATGTACACATTATTTACATACATTTTGACGTTAGTAAAAATAATTTTTAAACAGTTTTTAGTGATATTTCTTTATTCCAAGTTTAAGTGACGCACCGTTACCAATAAGCGCTTAAAAATAGCGTTGCCATTCTAGGATTAATATAACGAGAATAGTCTCCCTAACTCTGAAAATCAACGTAAATATTATGAAATTGGAAAAAATTATGCAACACCTGACTTTAAGCCTGTTTTCGTCATGTAGAATGGTAATAAAGTTAAAATAAATGATGTAATTTGTATTCAAGAGTTAAAAACGTGCAAGTCTCCAATCCATGACTTAATAATTCAAAACTCGTAAACTCTTGATGCATAACCTTCATCGCACGTTTCGAGCACTACATGCATCAAATTCTTCCCCACTCGTCTTCCAACTTATGCCCTTATAAATACGTGAAGCGGCGACCATGCCAATTTTTATTATCTATTCTACGCGCGTAGCGTCTCACTCCGCGGGACAAATGTCCCCGTGGCCTCATTTCGATGCCCTCCTGCCGAAATTGTTACACCGTTCGAAGCCAGAAGTGGCCTTTTTTCATCTCCATCCTTCAAATGCTCCCCTTCGTCACGTGACCTATATCTCTCCGGCGTATCAATAATTCAGGCCGCGACCACGTGGCGCCACGAGAGGCGTTTTCATTCCGAGACAAAAGACGAGCGAATATGTTACAGGGCTTTATGGCTCGTGGTGCTCATCTGTAACTGCGACGCCATTGAGTCGGTCGAGAGAGCCGTGTCGTTCACCGAATTGCTCCGCCGAACGCGAAGGCGACTGTCATCTGTTGGATCGCTAAACAGCTCCTCAGCGCCCCCTGCGGCAATCGGTCTTACTACGGCTGTTTCCACGAGCTATTTATGGGAGCGTAATATTGAAGTGTTACTACGTAGAGCCCATTGTTGGTCGATGTAGAAACTGTTCATATTAGAGGCATTCACATGAGCTTTGATTCGGTAATATTCTTAAGAAAATATCCATTATTTTAAAAATTAATCTTTAATCCTTAGGTATAAGTTACCTCCATCCTTCTCAAACGTCTTTATTTCATGTCCTTACCAAATTCTCATAAAATATTACGTATTCCCATTCGTTTTATTTGTATTTTATATTTGTATTGTTCGAAATATCTCTTCTCTCTTAAGATATATATCCGTCTTCTTTGATCAATCTTGCAGTCGTTGTGGATGCTTCTTTTATGGTGTATGATTAGTTTATCATACGTACATCCCCTGCTTTAAATTTTTTATCTTTTTTGTCGCAGTACAAAACCTATTCAATACAAATTTATCTCTTCGAGGAAATCTATTATTGTACCACTATTTAAAATCTGTGTCAAATCTCATTTCTGTGTAAAGATCTCCTTTACAAGCCTTACTCAGTATGTGATACCTCTAGAAATACATATTTCAGTCCGACTCACAAGAAAAAAATATCTCCTTATCATATTATATTACCGACATGTGTCTAAAAATATTTTCAAAAATTAAATAGTTATTCACTTTTTGTCTTCAATAGAGAATTATGGAACTGATCATACGGTTAAAATTAAATTGGCAGAGTATTAATTATATCATAATGATACGTATTAACCGTTAGTGCAGTCGACTCTAACATAACCACTGATGACGATTGTATTATGACCAAAGTGCGCATCTGGTTGTTCTAACGTTTTTGGTAATTAAAAAGACGTGATGTCAAATTTTGTTTCAGCTATCAGTTTGTTGCGAAGAAGTGTTATCTATCTTTACACAAGCAATTAATAAAAAATTCCATCAATATTGGAGCTGGGGTACTTAAATTTTTGATATTATCTTATGTTATGTTTGATAATTGATAGTAGCTCAATAACTTTGGCCAAAACTAAAAAAAAAGTAGAATACTCCTTTAGCCAAAACAACTAGAGGGCTGCAAACCCAATGCATTTCGCCCACAAGGTGGGCATCGTCAGGGGTAGGACCTGTTTCACCAGTGACTGGAAGCCAACTTTTTTATGTTATGTTTGTTTAATGTGAAAGTTATACAGGCACGGGTTACGTTCTCTTATTTAACCTTGCTACGGTGTTTCCTGCGCGTGACATAGCGTCACACATGCGTAATTGCCCGAGTCGTACGTGACTTGTCCTTTATAATGCAAAAGACTAAAAGGACTGGGTGCTTCGTCCGCTATTTTATTTAATGAGGTCAAGAGAGAGAGAGAGGAAGAGTGCTGTTACGACCAACATTATTACTTGTAAACTGTCCTTTCCAACTTCTACAAGTCCTCTCGAGCTATCATCCGCACGTCTGATATTAACCCCTTAATGGCGAATGATGCAAATTTGCATCCAAGTTGCTGAAGATTTATCTTGGACAAAATATCCTAGGAAATGCATATCAATAAGTAGAGGCGAATTCGCGACTTTCAATGAAATCAGTACTGGTATCTACTGTTGGCTTTGTGAAGCGAGTTTTAAGCAGGCAAATATTTGTGTACTTTTCAAAGCACGTAGGTATTGGTTCATGACTTTTGAAAACCTATGCGCCAAAGTAGAGTTTGTTATTTACAAAAATGACAGTATTTTCCAAACTTTAAAACCTATAATGATGTATGATTCATATTTTGCACCTTCAATTTAAAAAAATATTTTATTTTTAGGGTATGTCGCGAAAACGCGATCTAATCCAAGTTGAATTATTTTCAAAATTAATTTATATACCTTGAAAAAATTAATTTTTCAGAGATATTTCATTATTAGAAATATTTTTTTAATTCAAAATATTTCACCTCTGTACCGATTTTCATTCTTTCCTTATGGAAAAATATTGAAGTAAAACATTCCTTAATATTTACAATTTTAAGAATATTATGCCTCTTCTAATTTTAAACAATTATGCCGAAATTTAAATTTATAGCACAGATATAAATGAAATGATATTTATCCATTGTTTAAATTTTTCAAATTTATAATGGCCGCAATAAAAATTCATCGAGATATTCAAAAGTTTATTTGTGCATTTACAACCTCTAAATAAATAAAAAAAATCGGCTCCATAACTTGTACCGTAGTACCTAAACATTTATCTATTTGTTTAAAGGTTAACAATTTTTAACAACCAAACAAATTAAAATATCAAATTTTCTATAATCTCAATTTCTTTTTTTTTACAAATTCTAACTTCAAAAAACTTTTCAGCTTTGTCGCACATTTGGAAATACATAAACTTTAAAAATTTGTTTAAACAATTGTGAATAGTTGAACCTTTTCAACATTTTAGTTTTTTCTATTCGGTTTTACACATAATCCTTCCGATGAAAAACATTTCAAGTCTCCATCTCATTCCTCCTTTATATATCATTATATATAGACGCTTCTTACAGAAGAGGATAGCTATTATGCAAGGTATCCGGCGACTTTATGTCATAACTTCGGGATCTTATTCCTTAAGTGATTTTGAGTAAAAAATATCATATGAACATGTGTCCGATTCCCATTTGTTACAGAGCTACGGGCAATTGAAATTATCTCGTACTTTGATTTGTACAACTTAATGGCTGAAAAAATGCAGTCCTAATAATTATTCGTATACATTTATAATTTTTGAAAAATATATTATTTAAATAATCATTCGTTTACATTGATATTTAATCCGTTGTTATAACAATGAGAAGCATGGCGTTTGCCCAACAGACGTGGACGTAATTTGCAAGCTCGCAGGAAGCATGTCAGTAGAACGTAAGTTAGCGTTCAGTGTAGTGCGCTGCGACACGTGTGGTGTCATTAACATTCAATAATGCCGTTTACATTTCCGAATAAAGAGTATGCGGATATGTACTTCGTGTACGGGTTTTGCGATGGAAACTCCGTTGCTGCCGTTTACGAATATCGACGACGATTTCAACAAAGAAGAACACCAGATCGACGTACTTTTATTCAAGTTCACCAACAATTACGAGAAAATGGCTCATTTCCATGTGTCTTTGAGAGCTGAACGTCCAGTACAAGTTATTGTAGATGAGGAGGAAAATATTATTCAAATGGTTCAGCAAAGTCCACGTCTTAGTACACGAAAAATGTCTTGCAAACATTACACGATAAGGGACATTATCCATACCATATCCAGCAAGTTCAGCATCTTCAACCCGGGGATATAGCTAGGTGGTCGGAATTATGCCGTTGGTTAAATGCATACCCCCGCCTGAACCGTTACATCTTGTTCACGGACGAGGCACAGTTACTCGTGATGGAATGGGCTCGCGAAAATCCTCACGGAACAGTTGAAAGCAACTTCCAACTTCGTTTTTCTATAAACGTGTAGTCTGTTGTCACTGGGAACCAGCTGGTTGGACCGTACTTCTTCCAATTACCTCTGATTTAGTTGGAAAATGAAATGTCTCTTATTGTTAGAAGACATTACTCTGCAAACACGACTTCAGATCTACTAACCCCCCTTTTTAGTACTAACGCTACGCTGTACCTTAACAAGAAGTTCCCTAACCTATGGAACGGTCGTGGCGGTGCGCAGGATTGGCCACCGAGGTCTCCGGATCTCACTTCGTTGGATTTCCATGTGCGGGGGCATATTAAACATTGTGTATGAAGCTAATGTGAGCACGAGGGAAGAACGTATTCAGCGAATTATCGATGCTGCGAGGCGCGTTAATAACGCTCCAGTTCTCCGTGCTGTTTCACGTTCCCTACTCAAACGGGTCAGATTGTGCATCCAAGCTGAAGGCGGCCATTTTGAATAATTGTTGTAGCAATGAATTAAGTATCAATGTAAACAAATGATACAATTTATTTATTAAAATTTAAACAATTAGATAAATGTTATTTCACTTCTAAATGCACTACAAATTGAAAATTTGGTATAATTGTGAGGTATTATTAACCCAATGTGGAAAACGTATAATATTAATAAAATCAAAAAATTTAACAATTGTTTCACCATTATTGTTCCATAAGGAAAAAAAGAAATTTGGTCCCTAGAAGAAATCTTTTGAATTAAAGAAATATTACCCATGATGAAATATCTCTCTAAAAAATTAATGTTTTTACAAGGTGAGAGGAAATGCTTGCAGTATGCAAGCACCTTCTACTAATATGTTATATCCTCCTCCTACTCTGTAAGGAACGTCTATATATAATGATATATATACAAGTAGTTCGTGCTTGCATTCTGCAAGCATCTCATCTCCTTTGACGAAAGATTTTTCAGAGAGATATTTCATTATTAGAAATATTTTTTAATTCAAAAGATTTCACCTCTGCACCAATTTTCGTTCTTTTCTTATGGAAAAATATTTGATTGAAACAATACCGAAAATTTGCAATTTTAAAAATATTATAATTTTTCCATTCCGATTAACTAATGCCAAACCTGATTGCCAAACTTTAACGTTGTAGCTCATCTAGAAGTGAAATGATATTTATCTAATTGTTAAAAATTTTAAAAATTTATAACAGCCGCAATAAGAATTTCAAGAAAATATTCAAAAATTTATTATTGCACATGCACTTAGCTCTAAATAACTTAAACATTTCACCTTCGTAGCTTGCACCGTAATACTTAAACAGTTACCTATTTGTTTAAACTTGAAGAATTTTTAATAGCCAAACAAATTAAAATATCAAAATTTATATAATCACTATGATTTTTTTTTACAAATTCTACCTTTAAAACGCTTCAGCTACGTAGCACATTTGGAAATACATAAACCTTGTAAACGTTTTTAAACAATTGCAAATTTTTAGCGGCCACATTGTTGAACTTTTTCAAGATTTTCGATTTTTTTAGTTGGTTGTCACATAATCTTACCTACGAATAAGTTTTTATATCCTGCTAATCTGGAAGTGCCTAAACATTAGTATGTTAATCCTCCTCTATAAAAAGCGTCTATAAGTAATAGATGATATATATATATCGGAGACCAAGTTGGCAGGCTGCTGGGGGCGTCGAAGATACACGTTAAACACACGAACACAAAAACAAAAAACACGCAAGCTTATCGGGCCTATGCCCTTCTTCAGCGATAGAGTAAATGAGAGTGACACACTGAGCGGGGAATGACAGGGTGATGTGGGGAGGTTGATGATCAGAGGAGGCGGGGAGTAGGAAGGGTGGATAGCCAATAAGGAGGGAGTGTGATGCGGTAGAGTGCGAATAGTTACAAAGTAACAAGGAGACATTGTAAGGGGGCTAATAGGGTTAGCGGAGGTTGAGGCCAGGCGGAGAGAAAGAGTCAAGAAGATGCATGTGTGCAAGTTCCCAGTGTCGGAGAAGGGGACAGGAGTGTCATTGGGTAAGGCGCGAATAACCCTTACAATGTAGCAACTATTGAAGGGGACATTGTGGGCATTGGCGTGTAATGCAACTGGGAGGGGGCGTCTGAGAGAGACGCTATTCTGGTGTCCGTTCATGCGGATATTTAACGGATTGCTGGTGAGGCCTACATAAAGCGCGGGACAAAGAGTGCAGGTAAGGAGGTAAATGACGTTTTGGGTGGTGCAGTTGCTTCTAGAGGTGATTGGGTAGGTGATATTGGTGGAGGGACTCGAGAAAGAAGATGAGGGTAGGTGGATAGGGCAAGTGAGACAGCGAGGTTTGCCGCAGGGGTGAGACCCTATTGCAAGAGGCGTGGTAGAAGTGGGAAGTTCCTTCATCCACAAGATATTTCCCAAATCGGAGGGCCGGCGGAAGGAGAGGAGCGGGGGATTGGCAAAAAGGTTGGTTAAGAGGGACTGGTGGGAGGAAGAGGTGAGAATTGGGTATATATATATATATATATATATATAAGAAGCGAATGATTATACAGACTATCAGACTAACTGGGTTGGATATAACCTGAGGAAAGAGAGTATGATTAAAGATGTGTTAGAAGGAAAACAAGATGGGAAAAGGGAAAGAGGTAGGAAAAGGTTTTAGCTGATAGACGATTTGAAAGGTAAAGAGAGTTATCAAGATATGAAGAGGATAGCGGAAAATAGGATTTTATGGAGAACCAGGTTTAACCAAGAATAATCACGGACCTGTCTACGGACAGACTACCTATGATGATATATATATATATATATATATATATATATATATATATATATATATATTCTCTCTCTGTAGCTGATGAAGGAATAATTCCGAAAGCATCTACGTTTGTGATGTTTCTGTGTTTTAGTGTTCTTTTACGTGTTTCGCTTCGACATCCCCGGGGCCTCGCCGACCTGAAGTCGTCTGATTGGTGAGTGTTCACTGGGTTTCCTCATCCCAACACCTTGTTGATATCCATATATATATATATATATATATATATATATATATATACTAGTAGTTGGTTTTTGCATTCTGCAAGCATATCATCTCAACATAAAAAAACATTCATTTTTCATATTTCATCATTATAAATATTTTTTTAATTCTAAATATTTCACCTCCGGAGCGATTTTTGTTTTTCCTTTATTTATACTTTCTCCATTATGGGGTACTAATGCTACACATTTCTGCCAAATTTTACAGTTGTAGTACTTCTAGAAGTGAAAAAATATTTTTTCAATTGTTTAAATTTTAAACGTTTTTAAGGGCCGCCGCAATATGTTTATGGAGAGATTCAAATGTTTATTTGTACAAATGCACAACTTTCTATATAATTTGAAATTTTCAGCTGCTTAGCTCATCTCGTAATGTCTAAACAGCTATCTATTTGTTTAAACTTTAAGAATTTTTAACTGCCAAACAAAATAGAATATCAAAATTTGTATAATCCCTATTTCGTTTTTTTAAGAATTCTACTTATTAAAAAAATTCAACTCCGTAGCACATGCGGAAATACATAAACCTTGAAAATTTGTTAATACAATTGCCAATTTTTAGCTGCCGCATTGTTACACTTTTTCAAGATTTTCGTTTTTTCTAGTCGGTTTTGCACAAATTCCCACCTAAGAAAAAAATTCGAATCTCCAGCTCATCTGGAAGTGCCAAAACATTAGTATCCTCCTCCTCTGTAAGAAACGTCGATATAGAATGACTAGTAGTTGGTGCTAGCATACAGCAAGCATTTCATCTCACATTAAAAAAACATTCATTTTTCAGCCAGACATTTCACCATTACAAATAGTCTTTTAATTCTAAAGATTTCACCTCCGCAGCGATTTTCGTTTTTCCCACATGTAAAAATAATATTTTGAAACAATCCCCAAATGTTGCAATTTTTAAAATTTTACACTATCTTCATTATGGGGTACTAATTCAACACATATTAGCCAAATTTTAAAGTTGTAACACATAGAAGTAAAATAAAATTTTTCTAATTGTTTAAATTTAAATAATTTTTAACGGCCGCCGAAATTCATATATGGTAAAATTGAAATGTTTATTTGTGCAAATTCACTACTCTGTAAATAATTTGAAAATTTTAGCTTCCTAGCTCATCCCGTAATATCTAAACAGTTATCTATTTGTTTAAACTTTAAGAATTTTTAACTGCCAAACAAATTAAAATATCAAAATTTGTATGATCCTTATTTCGTTTTTTTACAAATCCTACCTCGAAAAATAATTTCAGCTACGTAGCACATTCGGAAATACACGAACCTTGAAAATTTATTTATGCAATTGCAAATTTTTAACGGCCGCAGTGTTGCCTTTTTTCAAGATTTTTGTTTTTTCTAGTCAATTTTGCACAAAATACTAGCTATGAAAAAAAGTTTGAATCTCCAGCTCATCTGGAAGTGGCTAAACATTAGTATTCTCCTATATCCTCCTCCTCCTCCTCTGTATGAAACGTCTATAAATAATGATATCCTCCTCTGTAAGAAACGTCTATATATAATGATATATATATATATATATATATATACTAGCATATCATCTCACCTTGAAGAAAATTCATTTTTCAGAGAGATATTTCATCACGGGAAATATTTCTTTGATTCATAAGATTTCTTCTCTGGACCGATTTTCGTTATTTACTTATGGAACAATAATGGAGTAAAACAATCACTAATTTTTTCAATTTTACTAATATTATATATGTTCCAGATTGGTTAATAATGCCACTCATTTCCGGCAAATTTTTTATTAGTAGCACATTTAGAAATGAAATAACATTTATATAATTGTTTAAAATTAATTAATTTTTAACGGCTGCAATAACTATTTTATGTGTACAGTGAAATGTTTATCCGTTTGTGTAGACTAAATTCTAAATAACCTAATAATTTCAGCTCTCTAAGTCGGGGCCCGTAGTACCTAAACACTTACATATATGTTTAAAATTTAAGAATTTTTATCTGCCAAACAAATTAAAATATCAAAATTTGTATAATCCCTATTTCGTTTTTTTTTACAAATTCTACCTATTAAAAAATTTCACCTCCGTAGCACATTCGGAAATACATAAACCTTTACAATTTGTTTAAACAATTGCGAATTTTTAGCGGCCGCATTGTTGAACTTTTTCATGATTTTCGTTTTTTGTTGTCGGTTTTAACATATAACACCATTCTCGTATAGGAGTAAACTAACGTTTAGGTCCTTCCAGATGAGCCAGAGACTCGAAGTTTCTTTCATCGGTACCTAGATCTATGTGCAAAACCTACTAGAAAAAACGAAAATCTTGAAATGTTTTACAATGCGGCCGTTAAAAATCTGCAAATGTTAAAATAAATTCTAAGGTTTATGTATTTTCAATTGTCCTACGGAGCTGAAATTTTTATTAAAGGTAGAATTTATAAAATAACGAAAGGAGGATTATAGAAATTTTGACATTTTAATATGTTTAGCTGTTCAAAAATCTTAAAATTTAAACAAATAGGTAAATGGTTAGGTACTACGGAGCGATCTACGAAGCTGACATTTAAAAGTTATTTAGAGCGTAGTGCATATGCACAAATAAACATTTGAATATTCCCTTGAAACTGTTATTGAGGCTGTTAAAGTTTTTTAAAATTTACATAATTAGATAAACGTATTTTCACTTCATGATGTGCTACAACTTTAAATTTTGGAAGAAATGTGTGGCTTTATTACCTCACAATGGAAATTATAATGCACTTAAAATTGTAAATTTCACGGATTGTTTTAGTCCATTATTTTCCATAAAGAAATAACAAAACTCGATGCAGAAGTGAAAACTTTAGAAATAAAAACCATTTCTAATAATGAAATATCTCTCTGATAAAATAAGGTTTTTAAGGTGAGATGAAATGCTTGCAGAATGCGAGGACAGAGTAATACTGTAGAAGGGATGCTCTTTCGGAACAAAGCCTCCATTCTCGTCGAGCAAAGGCATAGGGGATAGAGGTTTTGGTATGAAGGGGATGGCAGCTATCAAAGTGGAGGTATTGGAGGCTGTTGGTGGGTTTGATATGAATGCAGGTGCGGATTTTGCTGTCTTGGAGGTAAAGATCGACATCCAGGAATGTGATGTGGGAGGTAGAGGATTGCTGGGTGAAGGAGAGTGAAGGGCGGGAGGAGAGGCGCGAGAAATAGGAAAGGAGAGAGTCAGGTCCATGCGTCCAAATGAGGAAGACATCGTCGATGTATCTCAGCCACAAAAGTGATCTGAGTGGCACGTTGAGGAAGAGTCTCTCCCATTCTCCAAGGTACAATTAGCGTATGAAGGCGCCATTCGAGAGCCCATCTTCTAATTTGAAGGTAGTGACGCCCACCGAAGGAGAAGTTGTTCACTTTGAGCACCATTTCTGTCAAGTCTAATATATATATATACATATACACACACACACAACACAAACAATTAGTTGGTGCTTGCATTCTGCAAGCATTTCATCTCACCCTGATAAACATTTATTTTTCAGAGTGATATAACATTATTAAAAATATTTTTTAATTCAAAAGATTTCACCTCTCCACCCAGTTTCGATCTTTCCTTATTGAACAATATTCAATTAAAACAATGCCTTAAATTTGAAATTTAACAATATTATACCTTATCCAATGTAAGATACTAATTACACACAATTTTCTCAAATTTAGTAGCTGTAGAACATCTAGAAGTGAAATGATATTTATTTAATTGTTAAAATTTTAATAATTAAATGCGGCCGCATTAACATTTTGTTGGAGATTTTCAAATGTTCATTAGTTTTAATACACTAAGTTCTACATAACTTTAAAATTTCAGCTTCGTAGCTTGCTCCAAAGTACCCAAACATTTATCTATTTTTTTAAACTTTAAAAAATTTTAACAGCCAAACAAATTAAAAAAAAAAATTTTTATAATCAATATTTAGTTTTTTAAAAAGTCTACCAGTGAAAAAATTTCAGCTTCGTAGCACATTCGAAAATACACAAAACTTAACAATATGTTGAAACAATTACGAATTTTTAGCGGTCGCATTGTTGAACTTTTTAAAAGATTTCTTTTTTTACATGTATAATTTGCTACAAATTATTTGCAAAAACTCAAACCTACAACTTATGATTTCCAAGATAAAAATTATTAGACTTTAATGTTCAAATGGGGTTAAAACAACACCTAAAAATTAACAATTTTGAAATTTTCGATTTTTATAGTTGGTTATGAGCAAAATTCTATAATCCTACAAAATTTCAGCTTTTTAAACCTATGAAATTGGTCTACAAATTGGAAAAAACTTTTCCCATGCTAACTTATGGGAGATTTTCCGGGGCATCTGAAGTTGAACTCAGGACACTGTAAGCCAAAGTAACAATAATCCCTAATAGATATTGCGGCCATCTAGCAATGCTGTAAATTTCATTTTTCTAGCTTATGAGCAAGTGCCCGAAATTAATTTAAAAATTGGCGCAATGGTTTTCTTATGGGAAAAAACGCAAGTTTCGGAATTTCTGTATTCAAACCCATGTTACTTTGGTGAGATTCTATGTTATGAAATAATGTTTTATCAAAACATTATATACTTTCAAAAAAATAACAGGAATTTAAACACGAAAATTTACTAAAAACATTTCCTCTGCCGGAAAATGTACTCTTTCTATTAAATTTGTTACGGTTTCTATAGGGAATGGCTATTCTGAATTTGTTGAAAAAAATTCAAAATAACGAATAACAGAAAAGAATATTCCCAAGAAAAATAAACATAAATAAGACGAGATGGCTTACATGATTTTCAATGACTACCTACATTACGCTGATTAGTGCTTAAAAGTATTTAGAAAAGCGGACCTCTGAGATATTCAATACATTAAGCTGGAGATATAAATGTTGTATCTAACGATTTCAAAATGAACTCTTCGAAATTAAACATGGAGGCTTTTGTTTTGATCAGTATTGAAAGTGGATTCTAAGAAATAAATATCGAAAGATACCAGAGTTCCTCAACTTTCCATGATGCAAAAATTGATATGGTCTTTAACGGATTGGAACTTGAAGGTTGATAACGGAAACGTTTAATCTTTTCCATCGCGCTTAGACTGTTTACGAGTTACAGAGAAATGGGAGGTTTTGGTCCTAGAAAAAAGCGATTTCATAACTCGCGAACGAATTTTAATTATCCGAAGGCTATCCAGTAGCGGATGATGTTAGATCGTAACGTGAATATTCGCGTAGAAATAATGTCACCGTGATTTCGAGAAAATATCATTTTAACCGTGGAATTTGAGGAGAATATCGAAGCAAGTACGAAGTAATTGGACAGTCAGTTAATGAGAGGATATTTGACACGGATGGCAAGATTAAAAAGGCAGAAAAAGTTCTAGGATCACCATTTCACCGATTCTTATTAAGATTCTTATCCCCAAAGAATCCGTTCCAAACGGCCATTAAAGATCGGTCCGAGGTAGGGTAGGCCGTTTCACGAACGCGTAATCCCAGTTTTTACGAGGAAAATTGTCGTAAGGGGATGAGGAGGAGGAGGAGTGGGTGGAAGGGACAATGCCATCGCAAGCGAAAGTCTGGATTACGTTAAAGGCACTCCCGGTGACATTCATTGGGTGTCGTCCCGTGACAGACCGCCCGAGATGCTGCGTCAACCGACAAGCCTCTTCCATTTGCCTGTCCGTCGCCCATCCTCCTCCCTCCCCTCCGTCCCTCATTCCCCTCTCCCCTTTCCTCCTCTCTTCCCCATTCCATACTTCTGAACCCTCTTCGCTCGCATCGCTCACTTCTTTTCAGAAAGACGTTATCTGGCATCCTCAAGAGTCTCCGTCTTCTCCAGCTCCGCCTCTTTGCTCCGACTTCCCACGGTTTACCAAAACCACGTTTGCCGTTTTGTCATTCTTTTCATGCGACTCGATGGCTCTTGCAACCGATCGCTGACGTGATGTTTCCAACGTTGAGGTATGTGCTCAGGCGCTCTATCCCGGTGTAATAACTGCGAATATGTCAGGTTGTTTTGCAATGTAACTGTAGTTTTCCGTACTTCTTTCTCCTCTAGGCGGAAGTGTTAGGTTAAAGAAAAGATCTCAAACAAACCCTCTTCCTCTCTAGTAAAATAATGCAGCCCTATTTGATCCCAATGTACGTAAGTGGAAGAGTAGGTGTGAATGAGACAAACGTACGGGAACAATGATATGCGAAACAATATGAAAATGCATAGTAGTTAGGATTTGTGAGATGGATTGCTTTGAATCAAAATGTGTCCTATTTTGAGTTGTGCGCTTTAAAACTTGAAAAATGCTAGGGATTATAATTATGATATATTTCGAAATTAACTTTGGCCTCATAAAATTCGAGTTTGAGATCCATAAGTTATAGGTTTCAAAACCTCAATACCTTCTTTGATTCTGCAGCAGTGATTCTCAACCTTTTTGCTTTAGTGAAACCATACTTCAATAAATCAATTTCCGGGAAACATACTCATTAATTAAGCTTATAAATAATGTCTTTTATATATATTTTTCGAGATTATTTACATAATAATAATGTGAAAAACATCTGCTAAAACTGCTTCAAAGATTTAAAATAATATTTCATTGATTCTAGAACCAGACGGCGGGGTCTGACCGACCCCACATTCACTTTAGATTGTTGCCGCAAGAGCGTAGTGAACTGTAGTTCATACCATTACACTTCAGACGGATGAGTTAGTTCATCAGCTGTGTTCAAAGACTTGAAATACCCTGGATTCTAAGATATGGACAAAGGAAATGCCAAGTTGGTGAGAAAAAGAAAATTATGTTAATAAAAAAATTTCCTGATTAACTAATGAAATGAGTTTTAACTCCCGAAACATCCATAAGGCAGGTTTAAAAAAATGAATATTGTAAAATATTTTCTCATGGGGCTTGTTACCCCTGCCTTAGGGGTGAGTCGGCGGTTAAAACTGATTTCATTTTTACTTTCTCCATACGTAGTATAGGGGCAAGATTGTTTTCATGAAAAAATCGATTTCGAGATTTCAACGGAGATACACGTTTTGAGGTCCCCTGAACACGTTTTGACAATTTTCTTGATGTCTGTGTGTGTGAGATAGCTTTTTGTGGGTGCTCTTAACTCAGAAACTATTAATCAGGTCAACGCGAAATTTTATATTTAACATTTTTATAAAAGTCACAAGTCTTGGTAAAAATCGGTCAACCGGAAGTGGGTGTTTACTCTTGTAACATCCGTTATTTTGAAATATTTGCTTTAATATTCGATATATGTAAAAACATACTGGAATAACAGTTGTAAAAAGTGTACTTTTCTACAACCTTTGTTTGAAATATTTTCCCATATTGCATTGTTAAGAGATATCTTAAAAATTAATATTTTAGCTGCCACCACCACGCCACCTCCCGACGACTGTTGTTAACAATTGACGCTTAGTTACGTCTTAGCAGCGCTCCTTTTTATAGTCTTAACTAGCGACGGCCCGTCAAAAATGACGGGATGATAGTAGAAATCTATAAATAGAAATTCTAGTGTTTGAACATTTTCTCCTGAAGAACAAAGTGAATGAAAAAATTCCTTTTTAAGTTTCTCAAACTAAAACTTCTTTAATTGTTTTGTATTGTTTATTTTTGGAGAAACCTGTTTGTAGATTTAATGATTAGTGTAACAGCTGTTTCAAAACGTTTTTTGTGAATGTGCGATCCTCGCCTGGAATTACGTTTCCATGATATGGTGTGTTATGAACATGGACTCTTAAATTTTCATTATTTCTGCATCGTGTCAATTTTGTGCATATATAAGAAACCATACAATAATGAGGATCTCAAGTTCAACAATCTGTTCTGTCGTCATGGGAATCCTTCACAAAAAACGCAATATTTTCATGAAATTTTTAATTTTTATGCAAGGTTCGAGCGATTTCGAACTGAATGCAAAAATCGACGATAAGAATAAGATTCTTTGTTTATTTTCCTTTCAAATGGCTTTTATCAGAAGGTTATAGTTCAATTACTTCTAATTTAATTTTGCAAAAGAAAAAAGCCTTCAGGTTGAAAAATCGATTTCTACGGGTTATGTTATGGAGAATGTTTCACAAGCCATGGACTCGAACTCTGGATGTTTTTCATAAATTTTTCTTCGTCAGAGCATTTTTACTTATGAGCAAACCATTCCGGCCAAATTTCATTGTTATATGTACATACATATTTGATCATGTTATTCGTCTTTTAATGTATTTTTACCACCAGTTACGCACGAACGGACGAACGAACGAACGAGCCTGAGATTTTATTATATTTGGATTGTTGGAGCTTTCTGGCTATATCCAGTATCAGAAGACCACGGTTTGAGTTTATTTCTGTTCTTTGTTAAGCATTTGAATTTTTCTCGAAGTTCCTTATATTATTTGTTATTATGTAACCTATTTGGAATTTTTGGAAATAATACAGGTATGGAGAAGGTCATGTGGTGGCCATCTCAGAAATTATCGGGGAAACCCCCGACCTCAAACTTTCTCTTGCGAATTTCATAATTTTTTCCCAAAATTAACATGGGAGGCCCATAAGCGTCCGCGACAAAAATTTATTTCAACCCCGAAATTGGATAAAATCAGCAACACACCAACTTGGCATTCCCCTTACCCAAATCTTAAAATTCAGGGCAAGGGGTGTGCCAGGTTTCATTCACCTACGATCACCGCTTGATGTTTAAATTCAACAAAAATCTTTAAACATCATCCGCATTAGCCTTTGCCTGTTCATTACTTATACATTTTCTATGTTTTTCCGTAAAAATGTCATGAGGTACGTCGGACCCCAAGATCTGAAAGATCAAATTTAATTATAATCGTCTGGTTCCAGATTTAATTTGACTTCTGATTTTAATTACTATCTACATGATATTTAATATAAGGAACAATTTGATAAAGATGTAGTCTTAGTTTAATCCGATAGTTTTATTTGGTGTCTGCATACTTTGGAAAGCCTAATTTGCATAAATACGTGAATGTAAAGAGTAGTAGTTTGCGAATTGTAAAAATGAAAGTTCAGGAAACTGTTTCCTTAAGCTCACCCAATATTTTTATTAATGGAACATATTTAAATATACCTTTTATCTTTATATATGTAGATATGTATATCAGATACTTTTTGTTTTGCTTTTAAAGTTTTTTTTTTGTTGTACAGAAGCTGTAACAGAGTTCCGTGGCGAATTTAAGTTTTCGAGTCGTTTGAAAGCTTCAAAATATCCGCTTAAACATTTCATTCAATTGAATCCCGTGTTCAGCCACGAAATCGTTTAATGTAGGAAATCGTTCGATGGCTTTTTTTCAATGCATATTTTTCAATTTTTGAAGCGGTAGTAGCGGAACGCCTTATGGGAACATCTCGTCCGTCAGTTCGTCTGTCCTAACTTACATCTCCCGAACCGCTGGACGGATTTTAATTAAATTAAGTTCGAGTGATTCTTATAAAAATCGTAGAAAATCCAAAGTATAATATTAACATTTTTTGTTTACATCGATCGCTAAGACGATTCTATCGTCAAACAACAATTAAAAATCCATATTTTTCTCTCTCATGCTCTTATATGATCTGTGAGGTATAGATTAAGACATTTAGGTCATCGGGGACAACATATACCACAAACAAGTCCGAGAGACCACTCAATTACGACTTATAGTTTTGGATATAAAAATTTGAGAGAATAACAAGCATATTTTTTTACATCGGTCGGCACCACTATTCTATCTTCAAACAGCAATTAAAAATCCATATTTTCCTTTCCCAAGCTCGTGTATGATCTGTGTGATAGAGACTAAAAATTTTATTCGAGGAGAGCAGCGATACCAAACCTTTTTTCATGGTGGACCGCATTGATATTTGCGAAGCCATATAAGTGGAAATCAATTCTAAATAAGGTTTTTTCATAGAAATATATGGATTTGTGTTATATTTTTCGGATTACTTTTTTATGATAGCTTCCCGGACCAAATCCGACCCGCGGATCGTAGGTTGGACACCACAGGAATAGAGGAAAACATTTGCTACAAAAAATTACTCGGGACCACAAAAATACGATTTACAGTTTCAGAGATAAAAATTCAAGAACCAGTCTTATACTTATTTCCCATAAATAACGCCTCTAAAATCTTAGCGTATTCCATTTATGAAGTATACCTTTCCATCTTGTTTTTAATTTTTGAAAAATTTAAAATATTTTGTAACATTTCGAATTTTTGAAAATGTTGGAAAATTTTAAGAAATTCAAATATATATACCAAAATCTACTGAGAAGGAATCGAGTATCAGAGAAAAAGAAGTTATATAGATTCGTCAAGGTAAGTTACGGAATAGATGTACGGCAATGAAATGTGAAATGGTCATTTTATAAAGTGCATTGCAAACCACTTTTGAAGCATTGAACTTAAGAATGTCCACCAAGAGCAATAGATTTCAGCAGACTATAGGCTGTAGTGATGAAGATGTTGAGAAGCATAGAGGGAAAAGCAATACTGGACAGAACAAGAAACGAGGGAATTAGGAGGAAAGCAGATGTAGACAAAATTGGAACAGAAATGCAGTGGTTAATTTGGTTTATTAAAAAAGAACTAGAGGAAGATGTAGGAAGAGATGAATTGATAGTGTTTAAAAGGGGCATATCAGGAAGAGGATTTAATTATGCGGAATTGATGTAAGACAAATGTGGAAAATCAGGACAAAATGGAAACCCAACGTCGTGAAGTCGATTTCCATGTAGTCGAGCAGTTATAAAAATAGGAAAGAATTTTCGATCGCGGAATTACCGGGAATTATTTTTAGAGATTTTTTCCTTATAAAAAATGAAATTTAGGATAAGATTGCTTCTCCAAAAGGAATTACGTATAGCAACACAATAAATTAAATCGACTGTTATAAAATAATTAAAAACAATCTTTACCAGTACTTTAGTGCAATTAAATTTAAAATTCAGGCGTAAATTGAAATCATTTGGTTTGATGAACCGCATAAGAGAAAGGGATTTGCTTTATATGACGAGATGTAAATTAATTAACTCCATTTGGAGAATGAAGTCAAATTCCAATTTCAAAAAATTATTTCTCCGGCCGACTGAGCGCATTACGAGAAACGTATTTGGAAATCGTAGGGGAGTGAATCTCTTGAATAAATATTAAAACATGGATGAAAAGGGAAGTATCGGATTTAGGATGCTGGAGCCCGTATAGTTTGGACCGGGCATTCGCAGCGGAGAGAGCCCAGGGTGTATTTCGGGCGCGAGTGGGCGTGAGTTCCCCTCACCTGCCTCCGGTAGCATGGCAACGGGAGGTCAGAGGTCACCGCCTAGAACATTTATCATCGTTTGGGAGCAGTCTCCAATTCGGTGTGCCCTCTCGGACCACAAAAGGAACAGTTGAATCTCTCTCCGCGCTACCCTTCCCCCTCATCCCCCCACCGCCCACATAACGCCACTAGGACTACTGTTCCAGCCGCGGTTGCCACTTCCACGCCACCCCTTGCAACCGCGCCGCCACCTCCGCCCACCATGCCAGTGACATTCCCGCCGCACTACAACCACTCCTAGCGGACGTGAAAATTAGTGCCAATTTCATCCGCTGGGAGACGCTTCGCTCTCTTTTTTTGGCGGACCTGGCATTACCGGCCGCTGGAACGTATTTTTTTTGCTCAGCACTATGGAAAAAGGGAGAGGATATAATTTTTTTATACGCTTTAATTAACTTCGAAACAGTTCCAGAAGCGCTTTTTATAAGGCCGATAAACCACATTTTCGGCGAATTTCCGAAATGAATTCCTTAGAGGTTATTTTTTCCCGTTGACAGACCAAAAAGATTAATATTTTGATGTGTGTGTGTGTGTATATATATATATCAAAACTTATAGTATATATATACTATAAATTTTGATTTAAATAGTTTTGATGCAATTGCAACAAATTTTTTTTTATCGGTGGCGTTGTTAAAAATTTTATCTCCGTACACTGATTATTCTCAGCCTTATTATTCCGTGTTTACAGTGAGAAGGTGTTTTTAAACAAAAGTGAAATGCAAAAAATGATCTTTTTATCTAACAAAAGTCTCATAGCATGCACAACGAAATGTTTTTATACTAAATATGCGATGAACTCCCATGAATGTATATTTTTTACATAATGCCAATAAGTAAAGGCTAAAAGGATAGATAATTTACATAACTTCTGATATAATTCTAAAATCTTCAATGATCTTTAAGAGGCGTAATTTTTTATGCATTTTTTTAAAATGCTTGGTCGTTCCCAAAGAAGTTTTCGTGACATTTCCTCTTTTATACTTTTTTAAATCGGATAAAATACGTAATTATCAAAGGCATCTAGCGGTATAATATCGTTTTCATGCAAGTGACTAATCCCAGAAATGCAGGCAAATTTAGTATCGCGATTATTTTCCTTCCATTTGTAATTTTTTGCCAAAAAGTTAAATTTAATGTTATCCATCGATTTATCGGATGGCGCATGTTCATGGAAAAAGGCAACCCTTTGGCATAAGAATTTGCTTCTCAGGCAAAAGAAACTGACAACGCTCTATCCTTCATGTTATTCTGTCGGATTTCAAGAGCAACTTTTGCAATTTTTCTCGGTTGAAAATAACGCTGCTTTTGAACAAGTGAGCAGTTCTTGAAGAGATAATTTTCCTCGATGTAAGATCGGTCGTTCCAAACTTTCCGGGCATGAGGCTATCCGCGTAAACTCGTGACTATCCACATTAACTCGGATTAGATAAAAACCTTCTCATAAAAATTGAAATATACGTGTCCTATATCTTTTGCTTTGGTTCTCAGCGTAGCCTCACTCTCGAAATATACTACGGAAGTAAAGGAATATGATTCAACTTTGGAGTTTAGTGGTGTACTAAACGGGAAAAAAGTATTGCGAAAAATTTGAATGTTTTTGTTTTAAAGGCCGGTGATATGGATGAATTGGAACGCTTAAAATCATATATGACACAGAATTAGGCCAAAGTTTGAAGTTAAATTAAATTTTCCTGTTTTATGGTTTTGTTGCCGCAGTAATAAATGGGAAACTTTTTGATGGCGTCTACATCTACGATGGAAAACAAACACAAATGAAATTCGCGTTGAAACACTTTTAAAATTTTCTTGGAATTTATTCAGCTCTTGTTATTTGCGATGAAATCGGCGCTGGTGAAATAATTTAATTTAAACACATTTTCTGAGTTCTATTATTAGCACCTTGGCAGCTTTCAATTCTGATGCTCTCTATTCTACCTCAGATGGAATGTATATCGAACCCTCTATTGCAGGGTTTCATCGAAGGTTACTTGAGTATTGGAATTAGGTCACCGGGTTATGTGAAGGTTATAGAGATAAAATTCAAAAATCAGAATCAAATTAATGGTATGGGGGCTGATTATATCCATTAACAGCATCCACAATCAACGAAATATCCAGAAGTTATTGTTATTTGCGTGTCGCGTACATGATCTGGTAGATGGTGACAGCTTCAACGACCGGTTACAATGAGGTTGAGCCTTGGAGGTAAGGGACTTTGATCCTGGAGTTGATGGCGTGAAAAAAGGGGACACGCCGCGGAGGGAAAGTATGAGGGGAGTGGGCGGAGGAGAAGAAATGAGAGAACGAGATTGGGATAGTGCAGTAAAAATAGTAGAATAGATAGAAAAAATTATTGCTGAGACATTTGTCAGGTTATGCGGAAAAATATATGCAAGTAAGTAGGTACTTTATAAATAGAGAAATGTTTGTGGGAGACGTTTTTTAAAACTGCATTTAAGTTATAAATTTCCAAAATGATAAATGAAAACTAAGGTTCATTACAATTGTATTTTAAACCCAGTTATTATTTAACTTGTATCTTATTTGATACAGAGGCTTTGTTAGCCTTTTCATTTTGAATTCGTCCGTTTTCCACGGAGAAATTACTGAATGAATTAGAAGTATCATCATATTATAATATTTCCACCTCTCATTGGGTTTTGTTCATACCCACTCCGCCAGCCATCGACGTTTTTAATCATTCCCTTCTTTCAATACGACCAACTCTCCTTTTCTCTTCCTAAATTTCATAAAAGAAATGATCGGCGAAGAAGTTATACATAAAATGCGTAAAGGGCGGATAATACACACTTAATACGCTGAAGTTAAGAAGCACGAAAAATGAGCGAATTTTATTTTTATATTTAACATGAAATACGTGCAAATCATTTGCCTCCCCAGAATGAGTTGAAAGAACGATAGAATTTGAGAGAGATTGGGATATGTGTTGAACGGATGACGGATAGAGTTGAGAGAGGCAACAGAAAAAAAGGTAGGCGGAAAGAGTTGGAGAAATATAATGGAGTAGCTCTCGAAAAACGATTGAGAATGAGGAAAAAGACATTTGAGGTTGGGGAAAAACGAAAACGACTCGGAGGAAATGAGAAATATCGAATAAAAAGTCGTAGAAGGAAGATGGTAGGGGGAGGAGGGGAGAAGTAGAAAGAGCGAGAGCAAAGGGCGAGGAGAGAATATTGAATGTTGGAAAGGGAAAGAATAGTGGAAGAAGAAAATGGCATGGAGCAGTCAGTGGTGGGCAAGCTTTTCCTTGGTGGGCCGCATTGGTGGCAGTGAAGCCTTTCGTAGGCCTCATTGGAAATTGTGAAAGCTTCGGCGGACTGGATTAATGTCAAATCGGAAGTAAATTAGAGATTCCTAGGCACCATATGAGTGAAGATAAAGCTAAAATTAGGTGTTTTTGCGTTAACATTACAATGTTTAGAATCATGGTGGAATTAAATCTTAGAAATACCTTTGAGAAAATATCAAACTAAATTGAAAAGAACTTATTTGAATTGATAAATATTTATCAAGAGGTCTCAATTTAGTGATAAATATTTTAACACGTTTTTTAGATATAAAATAAAATTTGATTTGTAAATCGAAATAAAAATGAAAAAAGTTTGGACAACTACGAAACACTGATGGTGGGCCGCATGAAATTGCTAAGAGAACCGCTTCCGGCCCGCGGGCCGCACGTTGGGCACCCCTGGCATAGAGAAATAGAGAGGGTAAAAGTATAAGAGATGGTACGTGATTAAAGTGGATGACTAAGAGTGAGTAGATGTTGGTGTATGGGGGAAGGGAGAGTAGATGAGGAAGGGAGAAGAGGAGGGGAAGGAGTTGGTTTTCGTTGTATGTGGGCTTGGAAATGCCCGACCCGCGTCAGAGGGGATTAGTCCCGGCCGTGCAGAGGTGAAGTGAGTGTGGGAGTGGCTGGTCGTGTAAAAGAGGAAGAGGAGGAGAGAAAGGAGAGAGAAGACGTGTGGGGTTTGGTGGTGGATGTGCCTGCAAGAGAGGAGGAGGTAAGACGGTTTGGTCGTCGGGGGAAGAGGGGGTAGGCGAAAAGGGGAGCGGGAGACAAGACTTTGGCCGAGGGCTTAACTAGAGACAGCTCGCAAGCCAACCTCTCCTTTTCTCTTCTGGTCGCCAGTAATTAAATGATTTTACGTGTAAGAGGATTTAATTTGATCTCCTCTCGATATGATCTTTTATCTCAATTCCAATATGATTAACACTGCCCTCTTTCGACGTTGGGTAATCTATCTTCGGGATATTTTTTATCGCCGAGCAGTCTTTCTTCGCATGAGAACTTCATTTTGGGAAATTTGTTAGGAATCAGTTTATAGCTAAGGTTGCCAAATTTAATGTGCTTCCCTACATTTTAAATCATTTTATCGGATAGATTAGAACAGCGTTTCACAGCATCTATACATCCGCAATCTCTCTATTTAAAGGCAGCCGACCCTATATCCCCATCTTTCTACCAATAAATATAAAATGTAACATTCCTTTCAAAATATTATTGACATATATTATGTTTGCATAAAGGTTGTGTTTGAAATATACTCATACATTACATTTATTAGTATCTAATTTAGATTAAGTCTAGAGTCATACTCATAGATTGGGAAGGTAATCATAGCTTCACATTGGTTCTACTGTTATTCTGAACGATTCGTGCGTTACATTTTGTAAGAATTTAAAATTTTTAGTAAAATGTTACATCTTTACAAAGGAATATTGACATATTTAAACCATTCTATGTTCCGTTTTTGCACCCCTCATGCAGACCTTTCGTGGCACCTTAGGTGACCCACAGGTTGGAAACCGCGGGTTTAGAGGATTCTCGGAGAAATTTTAATAAATATTACGCATCGTTTAGTTGATAATAAGACAAGCATTGCCATTTAACGTGGCTTTGCTATGAAAAGATGTTGATTATTCAATTATCCTAGAATAAAATTTCATTAATTTTTATTTTTATATATTTATGAATTGCGTTTTTTGCAAGAATGGAATGGGTTTTAATTTCGTTTAAAAATTATCTACGAAAAAGAATTTCATTGAATTAGTGCTAGAGGTTATTTTCAATATTAATATTTCCAAATATTAGGAGTGGGCGGCGTTGTTAAAATAAATTATATATTTAATAACGTCACAAGTTTCATATAACTATTAGCTATTTTCACATCCCCTGATCATAGTGATTATTCACCGAAACCGGTCGTGAGTATAATGTATTTTATGCGAAAATAGATCAAATTTATATCACAGTTGTGTGGTTATTAATATTTAGCTTATTTCTACAACGTCGCTCACTCCTAATATAATCGAGTTCCACGATGTCTCGGCCTCTTAAATAAATTTAATATTTCCAAAATCAGAATAACGATAAACTTAGAAAAATTCTGTGCCTGTTTAATAATGTTGCGTGTTCTATTCAGGAACCTATCTCACCCTTTTCCTACTGTAACTTTTGTAAGTTGCCATCCATCTCTTATTTTATTTCGAAGACTATTAGATTTCAATTTATTTTATTATATTACATCATATATATACCAAAAGCGACTCAGTAAAGAACTTATTCATGCTTACATAGATACACTAACACCTTGTCACAAATCGGTAAAACACTTTAGGTATCGTCTTTTGTCCATTGATTCTGGTTGGTGCTCATTCGAGACCAGCTCAAACCACAACGAAAGGATTTCGCTGCAACTATCTGCAACTTAGAACGAAGGTAAGTTGCGTAACAAGACGAGAGGGATTATGGTTAAAAGTTTGTCTAGGAGGAGTAAGAGATGCACTATTCTATTTTTATCACCTAGCAATAGATAAGACTGAGATCGGTGGGAGGTCGAAGCTTTGCGGGTGGAGAGTAAGAAAGGACGAAAGGCGAGAGATTCCAAAGCCGCAATGGCCGACGGGAGGAATAGGGAGGGAGAAGTGAGTTAGGCGGGGAGGCGGGCGGTCGCGTGCTGTGGGAACACGGGGCGCAAAAGTTTCTGGCTAAGAAGCGAAGCGGAGTATCGAACACTTAACAAGAGAAACAGCAGGAGGTGTGAGGGATTGCTTAAAGGGCTACGGGGTTTATCGATTCGTTGGTCTTGAAGAGGGGGAGAATAGGGGTCAAAGGGATGGAGAGAGAGAGAGTTTTAAGGATTGAGGGGGAAACGGAGGGGCAAAAGGGGAAGAGAGGGGATGGAATAGCCGGAGTTAGGTGCGGGAGGGGTACGTAATGGGGCGAGTGAAATTGCTAGGCCAATTACAGCAATCTCCAAGAGGAACATTGATGCAACGGGAGCAGGACCTCTCAAATGGGAAGGATAGATGCGCTCGGAGGGAACGCTTGGGGATTAACAGAAAGGGGGTGCAGGAGAAGGGTGGCGGAAGGGTAGGAGGATGGGGAGAGTAGAGGGGGAGAGTAGCAAGACGCCAAGTCGCTTGGGTGTTTAGGAGCCACGGTGAGCGTTATGGTTGCAGAAAACAAAAATGTGAAGTGTGATCAAATATGAGTTGAACAACTGATATATCGTACACTTCTATGAATTCTAATAATTTTAGTATGAAATCTTGGATTGGAACTTTACCTACTGGCACTTTTAACAGTAAATGTGCTACAATTTAATGGGGAATAGAAATTATCAACCTTTTCACATTCGCTCCCAGAACAAAATATGTGGAAAGGCAATCATCAGTCATATGGCATATGGCATTTATCATCGGTTTCTGGCTAGTATCCCTATTGGATCGCAGGTACAACTCCACCTTCATTACAGCTCTTAACTTTACTTAACTCTATAGTGGACAACCTCTATTAGGGCACTTATTTTGTCACGCAACCCAGTGAAAGAAAGTACAACGAAAACAAAAGTATATTCTGAGGAGAGTATTAATAACTCGAAATAAAAAGCAATAAGAGATCACAGAAACCATTTTATTAACAATAAAATTACGCTAGCCTGTTTTGTTTTGTATATTTCAGATGGTTATGCTTTGAGAGATTATATTTTACTTGTGAGCCTTGTGATCCAGCATCAGATTGTGACCCGAGCTTTGATAATCACTTAGAATATGTAGGCTGACAACAGGTTGAGACTGATATAAAGGCATCCATAAAAATAATCAACGAATATTTGAAAAGTTTTCGTCAAAGGAAAACGGATCTGCTTCATTTTTAATACACGGGGCTTCTCAATTTGGGATTTATTAATGCGTTCATTATTACCGCTGAGAATTTTTGATTAGCCTTATAAACCTTTTCCTTGGTGAAACAATACTCTATCATACTGGTGAATAGCTGTACGTGAAATCCCTCAAATTTAATTTGAAGCTATGACATCACATACGTTTTACGGCGTAAATTCTTCATATTACGTTGTCTGCAAAACTCCGTTTTTAGAGGATTGCGGAGAAGTTTAGTTTTATTGGCCTGAGAATCGTAGGTTTGGCAGAATCTTTCCGTAAGAGATGAATTCAGAAAATTAAATTCGGGGAAGAACTTTAAAAACCGATTGAAGTGACGTCAAGGTGTAGTGCAGGGCAGTGTTTTGGGAACAAATTTCTTCTTAATTTTTATAAATGACGTACCGGAGAAAATAAAGTCGACAGTTCGCCTATTTGTCGATGATTGTATATTCCAGTGATATTCGTCCTTTTTTGTCGGCGTACTCTTTAAAATCTTTTTGAAGAAATTTCTATTCCACGGTATATATAGTTACTCTTTCCCAATAATTCACCGCTTTCCTTTATTCAAACTTTGTAAACAACCCGTCATAATTGCTTTGATTATTGTAGAATTTTCCTCTTTACTCTTTCTGCTCTCCTCTCACATCGTATTTCCATAACCGTAATCAGCCATCGATTGTCTATTTTTGTACCAATACTCTGTTGTTTCTGCGCTCTGTATTTAAATACCATACGCTGACTTTGTCACGAACAAAGTGGAGTTTCTACTCAAATTTATTCGTGTTGGTTTATTTAACCAAAAGACACCAATGAAAAGGAAGATTACTTCAAGGCAGATGAGGATTAGGTGGAATATGGCGAGGCTGGTTGTCGAGTGGGAAAGTACTGTGGGAACACATGAACATTATGCTTTAATATATTTGCGTACTCCTTGTAATACCTCGCGTACCTAGGGTTGTCAGATTTTTGAAATCACAAATCGGGACATTTATACATTATTGAACTTTTAAGTCGGGACTTTTATATGAAATCAAATTCAAGACAAACTTATATCAAAACCAATTGGTGTTATAATTAATAGAATCAATTTATTCAAACTCCATGGACAGTGTATAAAATGGCGGTTTCTTCGAGGTACCTAAGTTTACGTAATGTCTGCGCGCCACGCTATTACATACAGTAAAAACAGTTTCAAGGTGGCGGGTGAGATGTGCACAAGATAGAAAGGAATTGCATTATGAGTAAAGTAGATAGACCACTAGGCCAAGCACATGTAGTTAACTCTGAGCAGAAAGCGTTGCATATGGAATGAAGTCACTATATGTAGCAGTACAAACTTAGCCGTTGCTGGTTGGTAGCATCTATATTCCGATTAAAATTTTGAGTGTCGAACAATTTTGTTTAAATAGCCGGACTTACGAAATATAAGTCGGGACGAGGGAAACACCTATCAAGTCGGTACAATCCCGCGAACAGGAACAAGAACAGGAACAACGATCTTTCTTGGCTAATTAAAACAAACTAAAGATTAACCCAAGGAAAAGAAATTAATGAACTTTAATAGTAGACAAATGAAATATAGGTTCAAAATAGGGGAGGAGATACTGGCGATAGAGAAAAAGGTCGGGTATCTTGAAATTACCTTCAGTAACGACATCAGAGTGGAGAATGTAGTACGTAAAGCAAATAAAACGTTTACTTTTGTTAATTGGACGTTTAAAAAGTGCATAAAAAGTGAAAGAAAGAGCTTACATATCGTTAGTTGAACCTCTATTGGAGTTTGGAGCTAGTGTATGGAATCCATATGAGACAGGAGTACAAGATAAAGTTGAAACGGGGCAAAGAAAAGCTGCAAGATTTGTTTTAGGTAGATTCGGTAGGAAAGATAGCTTTAGGGCTATGATAAAAGAATTAGCCTCAGGCAGTCCAGTATCCTTAAAGGCGTCAAAACAATAGACTAAATTACCTATAGTTTCATATGCATCTATGTATAATTGTTACCAAATATCCTTGTTTTTCCTTTGTATTTTTGTAATGTAGATTACTGAGAACCCAAACCTCGAACTCTGAAACCTGAAGCTAACTGCAAATCGTGACGTTTTTTAGAGTAGAGTGATTATTAAGTGTACCACCAGGCTTGAAGTCTGACACTTTGAAGAAGATAAGAATGAAAATAATAATGAATTCTTGTCAAATTTTGTGAAACAATATTTATTGAGAGTAGCAAACATTCCACGAGTGTGTTGCGTAAAAATGAACTGCGTGACTCTTCAAATTTAAAGTGAATGTCGAAAGATTTTATTGAACAAAAATGCGTGATCCAAAGGAGGCTATTACATTCCAACTGTGGATGAATTTAGTGGTACGTTTTCGTAATTATTACTTCATCTTAGAATTGCCTTGCGATTTCACATTCATTTTCAGACATCATTACATCTGATAGTTCCGTTTTTTACTTCCTCATATTTTAAGTATATTCAGAAAGCGTTTTGATCCTTTAAAAAAAAAACTTCTATATTTTAATGAATATGAATATTTAGGTGCCTATGAATACAGAAAAAATGCCTTTTTTATCCAAATTTCCTCAACTAATTTTTTATTATTTACTTATTTTGTTTCTTATGTAATTTTGTTTTGCTTTTACGACTTTTTGTTCAAAAGTCAGCTATTAAAATGCTCGTGCAATGTATTTAGCACCAATTATTTATACGTTTGCGTGGATGTGCACATTTATACTTTAGTTAGCTATCATATTTCTATGAAATTTTAGCTAATTTTTTGTCGGGATACGATCAGCCACGCACTGACATTTAGAAGAAATATGTAAGGTCACGCATTAAGCATTTTTAAGATCGGCATCAATAACTGATCAGTCGGGAAAATAAAAAAAAATAAAGAAATAGGAGTGAAGGAAAATTAAATCGCAGTCGTTAATATTTAATGTTGATTATTATTATTATTATCCTATTAAATCATATAATCTGGTTACATCATTTTATTAAGTTTCCACCCTTGTTTGTTGGGTTTTCGTATTTTACCGGCAGTCATACTACTAATCATTCCGCTGTAACTGTTGTAATTTTAAATTCGGGGTTTATTTTTTAAGGAATTTAAGCCCTGTAATATCCCAACAGTTTTATGTTTGTCGTAATGGACGACATTGGGCAGACGAACAACAAATACTAGCGCTATTTAGCTTTTCATTATGATAACGAGCGGAAGATGAATGTAATACGATTCGCGCAGTTATCGTTCAGTTCCCATCCTCCTCTTTCTCTAACGAGGGAGATTTTTCAAGGAAGAATTTTCGTTTTCATCCCTTCTTCCGGAATAAATACAAAACATTTTTCAGGTGACTAAAAACCCGAACGCAAAGGAAGATTAAACGGATATAATCCGCGCATACGTAAGTCTGCTGGGTTTAATTCGCACTTTCCGCACACGGGATTGGATTTTCGGCCTTAAAAATAAAGAGCCCCGCTTTTCATTTGGTCGATATTTTAAACTCGTTTCGAGGGCGAAACTCTTTCTCTCGGATGTCCGAAAAGTCCGTCTTATGGAAAAAGTCTTTGTCGCGGCATCGCGTGCTCCCTTTGAGTCACGGAAACCGCGCACGCGCTCCCTCACGCACGCTCGAGACTCGCAGAAAGGCGTTTCGAGTTTCAATCGTTAGCAGAGTCGGAAGTTTAAGTTTCGTTCACTCTATGAGGCACGTGATTGGCGGTTAGCGGTTTTCCTTTATAATATAGCTCATGGTGAGAATTGCAGAAAGTCTCTTGTTTAGCGTCGCGTTTTGGACACGCTTTACTTGACCTTTGCGTCCAAATCAAACCAGATCTTAAGGCAGAATGCTGCTAAAAATTTTGTCTATGAGATGTTGAGAAAAGCGACAGATAATAAGCGCCTAACCCATATATGTGGAGCAAATTAAATCCAAGATAATGAAATTTGAAATGGTTTAAATGTTAGATTCTTTGAAGATAAAAAACTCATACTACTACTATGATGCTTTTACAAGCAAATAAAATTGAACGGTGTAATGTTTTAACACATTGACTAAAACATATTTTATATTGTGTATTGAAAACCACAGAGTAAAATTAGGGGCTGCTCATATAGAGTGAGAATTAAGGGCCAGAACTCCTATTCGATCGACTGTCCGATCGTAGTATTGTTATATATAGATATAACTCTTATATTAAGGAGAGAATTATCGAGCTCATTTTTCGGCTGAAATCAAAAATACAAACTATATTGTCATAGAACTGAGCCAGGAAATGAAAAATGAACAGATTAATTTTATTGCAAAGAATTAGAGAGAATGTCGACATTGGGGGCATTGATTCTTCGTGGGAGGTATTTTTGTGCATCTATTTAATATTCTCTGCGCATGAACTTGGTTATTCGCGTGGTTAAACTGTGAAGTCATGTGCGAGTTGCTGCTTTCATTACCTAGAGAAGTGGGTCAAATGTTAAATGAACATTTTTAACGGGCTCAAAACAGTGTAAGTGGAAAATATTCCTTTTAGTCTTCTTTTCTAAGAGGGACAGCATTTTATTTATAAACTTGAAAAATATTTGCTTTAGTTTTTATAAACATTTTCTGATGAAATTTACACGATTAAATTTAAAAAAAATTAATTTGCGTCTTATTTGTCACTGGAGTACAAATACAAAATCAAATAAATAAATAAATATCTAATCACACATTTTTATTGAAGACATTATCTTTGATAGTTTTTTTTGCAATTTTTAAGTAGCTCTGAAAATTTTTTCACCATCTAAGTTGAAATTGTGTTTGTCAATGAGGATGAGTTGTTGTCAAATGAAGTCAATTGACATTTGTATGCTCTCGTGAACTATTTAAAATTAATGGAAAAGGTAGAATATAGTAGTACAGAAATCTAGGTGTCGAAATACCGATATGTATGCTCAGTTACACTATCCTAGCACATTATGTAATTAGAAATTATCCAATTTTTGAATCAGTACAAAGTTTTGAAACCGAAAAATGTCAATGAGTAGAAAATGTTCAACATCAGTACAGTACTGAGTAATTCAGTACGATTGTTAACTTTATCACACATGCTTGCGAGCGTATGTTCATAACACGATATGCTTCTTTATAAACAACAAAGCATGCAACTAATTACTTATTATTCTAATTACTTATTATTCCTGTTTTCAGAAGTGCATTTCATATTGTTCAATCGAACATGAGTGCGCTTTTAAAAAAGAGGTAAGGAAGTAAGAAAAGAATATAACAAAAGTTTTCAGGAATTTTTCAAAAACTGAATAGCAATGAACATTTAAAAAAATCATATAGCTCCGAAATCCTAATCTGTCAGTGTTCTAAAATCTGCTGTGGTTTCTCAATTCGCGTTGCATAAGGTTTTTAGTATAAGGGATAGAGTCTTCTTCTCCAACATTTTATTCCATATATCTTTATTTCGGGGATCCTAACTTATTTGAATTTGATGTGGAGATTGTCCCATTTATGAAAGAGTTGCTGACTACCAATTTTTTCCCAAAAATGGAAAAATATCTGATGCGCCAATTCTAAAAGAGATAAGAGATCTACTCTTCTACCTCTGGAGGAGTTCTCTGCGTTTTATTAGATGAAACGAGTAGCCCAAATTATGAATGCGTGCAGCATCTCGACAACTGCGCGCAAAAGGCCAAATTTCCTGCCTTCGAATATTTATCTTTTTTAATTTGGCCAGCGGAAGGTTTTTCGCCGAGAAAATATTTGTGCAACAATTTTGCCATATATATAGTAAATTTCACCGTTCGGCCATTTTTCAGGGGTGAGCGATTGGTGGGGAGCAAATCTTTTATAATGATTACTGCTCTCACAGCACCTCTTCGCACTCCTCTCCCCGCCTCTCTGACATTTGTCTCTCCCACTGCCGCAAACATCCGTGAGGATACCTGCTGTTAATAAACGTGGACACGGGAAATAGAGGGAAGGGGAGGAGGGAGGGGTGTGTGTGTCATGGCGTCGCGTTGCTATTTGCGCCGTGCGAGCGTGCTCAGAGTAGAGAAATGTCAGGAGTTTTTTTAGGGTACGTGTGAAGGAGACGAGGGGTGAGACAAGGTCACTTTAGGAGTGGAGGGATGGAGGTTGGAGGAGGAAAATAATGTTGAAATAGAGGACCCAGCAAGGCGAGGAAGGAGGGGAGTGGGCGGGAGGTAGGAGAGGAGGAAAAAGAGATAGAGAGAGAATAGCAGGTGGAAAGGGCTTTAAAGAGTGGGAAAGCTATGCAATATAATAGGAGATGGGAATGGCGGAGAACGAGATAGGGTGGTGGTGAAGGAGTATGGAGAGGGTTAAGATGAGGAAACGGTGAGGAGGGAATGAGTGGGAGGGGCGGGAGGAGAGGAAAGTGAGAAGGGGATGGTCGTGCCAGGGAAAGTTTTGGAGATGGAAAGAAGGCGAAGAAAGGAGAATAGGACGGATGGTAGACATGGCAAAAGAAGTTAAAAGAAACGAGGGGATTGGTGGAGGTGAAAGTAGGACCGTGCGAGGAAGGGAGATAAAAAAGAAAGAAGATTTGGAGGCGGAAAGCAGAGGGGGAGGGGTAGAACGGGAGTTGAGTCCCTCCCGCTGTCATATTTCGGCGAATACGCCCTTTTTTCCACCACTTTTTGCGGATTTTATTCCAGCCGTGCAACCCCCATCCTCCGTAGGTCCCCCCGGAGGAATCGACCAAAAACACACCCTTACCCATAATCCCTTGCGTGGTCGTCGACCCCTCAGTCCTCCTCCCTCGCCTACCGCCTGCTCTCGTTGTCCGTTCTTATGACTCTCCATCGCTCCCATTACTCCGCGAACCAAGCTGGGTGAGGTGGAGGTGGTCCGTCTCTTTTTCTCCCCCCCTTTCTCTCTCTCCCTCTCTCACTCTCCTCCTCCCGCACACCTTATCCCCTCTCGGTCATTTCTTTCTTAATGATCGCAATACCTGTTATTCAACGCCACGCTCCCGTTTTATTTCTCCCCCCCCTCTCATACCTCTTTATTATTTATCCCCCTTCCCTCGCCTCTTCCCTGCCCCCCTTCTATATCCTGGAGATGGTTTCATTTTATCTCGCTTTTTGGCGTCGTTTTCCTTGGGGCGAACGCTATTGCTTCATACCCCTCCCCTCTCTAACACCTAGCCATTTCTCTATATCCCTCTCTCTCTATGAATCTTCCCTTAAATCTCGCTTCATCTCCTTGCTATTGCTTCCCTTCACCTCTCTAGTATATCCATGTGTTAGACTTTGCGTCTTTAGTTCATTTTCTTCACCTCTTTGCCGTTCCTTTTTATACCTTCTCCGTCATTCTTTTTCCTCTCCAATTCTTTCTCTCGACTTCGTTTTTGCTTTCTTTTTTGCGCCATTAATCCTTCTACTTCCCCAACCTCACTCTCTCTCTTCCTTGCACTCTTCTATCCTCTCTAAAAAAAATCCCCTTTCAATCTTTGCACGTTTCGTTCCTTTCGTTATATCGGTTCTTTATTTATCATCTCTATGAAAAGCTAGTGAGTTAAGTAAGGTTTTGAATAATTTGGACGAAAAAAGTCAGCCTAAGAACAAACGGGAGAAAATCAATTTGGTGAAAAGATAGCCAGCGAGTTGCTACTTTCGTGTTTTTTGTTTGATTTTTCTAATCTCATTTAAATCATGACCGATTGGAATTTTAAATTAACCTGAGTTTCTTTATTTAGAGTTAATTGAATAACTTTTAATAAAATCGATATTAAAGGTATAGTGTAGCGCTACATGAATATCTATTCTTTCCAATTATTATTCTTATTATTCGAAAAAGGTTTTTTTGTTTGACTGTTAAATCAATTCTTAAAGGTTTTACGCAAAAACTGCGACATAATTGGAATTCTAATAAAGGAGAATCGAAAAAATATTCTGATATAAACCGCTCTTTTTAGGTCCGTGCCTTATATTTAAAAATCCTCTCTCATTACAAACCTACGCACAGGTTCTTTTAATCTTAGACAAAGTCGGTTGTTGTTTGCATAAAGAATGGGCAATTTTCGGATCGCGGCCATGGAGCGAACGAGGCAGAAATTTTAACGACGCGATTACGTTTTCGAATCGAAACAAATTAACATATTAAACCGCGTTACTTCTGCGCCGCATCTAAAGTTTACTGTCCACGGAATTTTATCGAAACGCTTGGCTCGAACGCCACATTCATGGTCTCACTTTCGGCAAATTCGAATCCTTTATGCCTCGGAATATCCGACGCTTCATCCTCTGCCATGTTCGAGCCGAATACGGAACCATCGGCGACGTGGTTTATCGCCGCCCGTAAAACATGGAGTGATTCCATTTAGGAGACGGCGAGTGGCAAAGGGTTACCATTATCCGCAGGAGCAATTACTCTTTAACCCATCCCTGGTTTCAGTTTCCATCGTCTTATCTTTAAGTTCGGAAACTTCCCTTAACCGTGGAGAACTATGATAAATGCTTTCGGGGTTCCTGAATTATATATTAACTCCGCTCGCTTCCTTCCGCTCCTATCAATAAAACGATTGGAACGGCTTCTCTCGCTCTCTCTACACTTCAGTCTCTCCTTCGATATGACTCCGCTTCCGTTCCAACGCTCTCTCTTCCTTAATCCTCTCTCCCTTCTAACCTCTTTCCTCCTCCCTCTATTCTCCTTTCCCCCTCATTTCCTCCTTCCTCTCCTCCCTCTGTCTCCTACGTCTCTTCTGCTTTATCTATCTCTTCCTCTCTTTATCCTCCCTTCCCTTACCTCCCTTCAATCTTCTCTTTCTCCTTCCTCCTCCTCTCATCCTCCTTCCTCTATGTCTCCTTCCTCCCCCTTCTATTCCTCCTTCCTCTATGTCTCCTCGATCTCTGCCTCCTCTCTCCATCCCCCTCCCCCTCTCTTTATCCTCCCTCCCTCTCCTTGTCTCCATTCATTCATCTCTCATCCACCCTTCCCCCTCTACCCTTCTCCCTCTTTTCCCCCTCCTCAATTCTCTCTCTCTCCTCCCCATCTTTCTCTCCTCTCCCTCTCTCCCACTTCCCTATTTCTCCCTCACCCTCCCTTCCTCTCCCTCCCTTCCTCTCCCTCCCTTCCTCTCCCTCCCTTCCTCTCCTTCCCTTCCTCTCCCTCCCTTCCTCTCCCTCCCTTCCTCTCCCTCCCTTCCTCTCCCTCCCTTCCTCTCCCTCCCTTTCAGCGTCACTCGTTATCTTCTTACTTTCTGACCTCCCCTTTTCCTACCTTCGATAACCGTTTCACTTTCCAAAGCTTCCGTTTCCTCTTCTTGTCGAAACCAATTCGAGGTATTAAGTCTACATTCTATAATCTTATTTTCTTTTTCTTTCCCCTTGTCTTATTTTAGCTTTTTTATCTATATTCTGCGGCACGATCTCTAAATTTTTCCTTTATGACACATATCTTTGACTCATTATCTCTTGTCTCGTTGCCGTAGCGTGTTTTCTATTTCGCGTCAATTGTAAATTCTTGTTCTCCCGTGTTAGAAATGTTATACAGGTTTTTTGTATCGAATGCTCGAAATTAAATCGATAACATAAAAAAGATGATTTTTAATTTCCGGAACCATTGACGTTTAGTGTAATATTATTCGAATGCTTTATGCTGTTTTGTTTATTAATTTCCGATTCATTCATTGCGCCTCCAATTGCTCAAGTATTTTTCTCATTTCCTAATTTTCGTGTTTTCTTTTCCTTTTTCGTTTTTCATCAACGATAACCAACCCCTTTTTCGCAATCGTCCCAATTGCCTCCATATTCCGTTTATTTTTCTTCCTCCCTTTCTCTCGCAATACACACTTCCTCGGTTCCAATCCAAACCTTCTCCCCCTCCCTTCCTCCCTTTCCTCTTCTCCCTGATTCTCTCTTTTCTTTTTCTCTCCCTCTAATCTCCCCTCTCACTCTTCGAGCAGCAAAACCGCTCTTTCCACCCGCGTCCTTTCCGTCCTCTGTTATACCTCTCTCCATTTATCCTTCTCTGTCTTCCTCCTTTTTTATCCTCTTCCCGCCCTCTCTCTCTTCTACGGGGAATGAAAGTGGATCTTTATCCTTCTTAAACCCTAAGCCTACCTTCTTAACGGCGGTGTATTTTCCTGCCTCCCTCCTGCGGTCATATATTCGCGCGATAGAAAGAAAAAAATACTGCCTGTATAAAGTATCACGAATCTCAAAGGATTCTTTTTATAATCCATTCCTCCCTCCCTCCCACCCTCTCTCTCTCCTCCATTTCTTTCTCTCTCTCTTCATTTTCCCGTTTTATTCTCTCTTTAATCCTTCTCTATCTCGCGCTGTCTCCCGGGATCGTGAAATTTTGCGCGTTTTTTTCCCTCGCGGGTGGCAGCAAACCCAGCAGAAAACTGGCGATCGCTCATCAAGACTCATATTTCATTTGGTGGGCATATCCCTGTAAATTAACGTTTTTATGCTAATGTTCCTTGGTCGGTGCTCGAGCAAATGGCTGAGCTATTACGCGTTTTGAACTTCCATAAGAAAATCTTTGGATTAAAAAAATATTTTTAAATATTAGAAATGCAGTCAAGTGTCCAAAGAGAAAAGAAGTATTATGATGAGAAATTAAAGATTTTATTGTAATATTCTGGTAATAATTTTTAAATTATTGTCACAATTACGATTGCAATCTAGTCTTTGATGCCATTTGGTGTTAGCGTTTATAATTTACAATTTATTCTACAAACTTATTTTTTTTGTCAATTAAATTTATGCATTCAACGCAAACCCTCACACAGCGCTGAGAGCCTGAAACTCAAGTACTGCATCTAAGTGAGGCTTCATTCATAGAATTACACTTATGTATGAACATAGACATATAGGTAATATTTCCTAATTGCGGAATGGTAGCTGTCTTATTTTCCCTGATAGCGGAAAGCCCGGAAGTATACCACAGTGTGAAACATAAGAATTAGACAAGAACTCAGTAAGTTATATAGGTTGTGGAGCCTAATCGAAGCTTATATCCAGAGAATTTGCATGATTGCGCTTCGTAAATATTTAACCTCTAAGAATAAGTGAACATAATAAGAAATTATTATTTAACCGCGTAAAATGAGTCAAACATAAGAAATCCATCGTGAGATAGTTTTAATTTATTTTAAATTTAAAAAGATTAATATTAAGTGCAATAAAAACAGACAGATATAAATATAAATTTTTCAAATGTTTCGATTATCCCATAATTATGTTAGCAAGAAATGTTGGAATGTGTGGTTTTAGTAATACACGATCATTGCATATGTAGGTATGTATGTGTAATATATATTGAACATAGTTATCGATCATTGTACTATATTTTCTTTATTCATTTTATAACTATAAAATAGGAAATTAGATTTGGAAAATTTATCAAAAAATAAATTTTTTATAAAATGGAAATTTGGCATTAAGTGGTTATGTTTAAAAGTTTTACATTTGCCATAACTTAAAAAAATAGTTAAATTTAAAGCGCCCATGAAATTACCGTTATTTTATGGCTGTAAATTTAGGGAAAAAACTGGCGCAGTAAATTACTTCAGTCTACGGATTTATTGTTTCTAGGCCTTTGAGATTTATTCTATAGTGCGCGCTAGACGATGAATAATAGCTCAATCACTTTTATTTATAGCCAATAAGGCAGAGCAGATTTTAACAGGAGAGTAAAAATTGAGTTTGGAATCGTACTCTTGTAGCCAACGCGTTGAAAAGCTAGCTGTGTGTGTGTGTGTGTGTAGACGCGCGGGCGGGGCTGCACACATACATGTACCAACGCACAAGCTATCCATCATCGCAGAGAAAATAATAAGGTAATCCAGCAAATGTTTTGATTTAGTGACCATTTAATTTGATTTACGGACTTCAGGGATTGAAAGAGACAAATTTATCAATTATTTTTCCCGACTTACGAAAATATATCCATTAGTAAGTTTGTCTCTTATTTTTTCAAAGCATGATTCTGTAAGCGCTGTTTCTATCAACGCATCCCTTACAAACGGCGAAGTGTCAAACATCTAATTTTTGTTTTATACCGACGCCTTTTATAAATAGGAGCGCAAGCTATTCGAAAGAAAATCGACTTTTTTCTTTCTTCTTTATCTCGCCTCTCGGAATTTATTGCTCTTTTACGCGAGGGACTCGCCGTAATGCATTTGTTCGAGCTGAGGAGGGCGAAGGAGAGAGGGAGGGAGAGGGGAAGAAGGGAGAGAGAGAGGAGGAGGAGGATGGTGGAGGAAAAAGAGGGAAGTGTTCGAGTTGGGGTAATTCTCGGAGTGACTGAGGAGGGAGTTTGACTTCAGGAGTTGGGAGGTCGCTAGAGAGATAGATATAAAGAGAAGGTGAGCATTATTCCAAGGGAGTATTCCCTGACACAGCATTCCTACAGACTTCTTCACTCTTACACCTCCTTCTCTTCCTTTCCTTTCTCACTCCCTCCTCTCTCCTTCTTCCGATCCTCTCCCCTCCTTGGAAATAAGGCACTTGCGCCAGGCGATCCGCCGCAAATCAAAATGCCTTTGCATCACAGTCTCCTCTCCGCTGCAGCAGAATCCATTTCCTGGCGGAGAGCCGACCGCTATTAACCAAAGCCTTTACCTCAAGCCCAGATTTGTTGTTCGATTTCCGACGTTTTATTTTTCTCTTTTACTTTCAATCCGTTCGGACGCCGTTGGCAATATTTTGTTTTGTTGATTTCATTAAGGAGAAAGCGATTGACAGCTTTTAATTTCAACCGTCGTTTATTTTGATCAGCATCGTTCTTAATGCTGTTAGGGTTTTTGGATGGCTAGAGCGGGTTTTCCATGTTTTGCTTATGATAATTTTGTGTAAATTTTATTTCTCATCTCTAAATCATTTCTCGTTGCTTGTTTTTTTTTAAATGTTTATGTGGGAAATTAAATATAGCGCCGGCTTGGCGGTTTAGATGCTTCCCTTGAGATACAAAAGTGCCAAAGTAATTATAAATTTTTACAGTTTTATTACGAATAATCTCCAATTTTCATAAAAATTCAAGGGCGTAATATTTCAGTTAGACTAATGTAACCCTCTCCCAAAGGCTATTTTTTCATTAAAACTACAGTGTCTTAAATATGTACATTTTCTATTTTTACACTGATATTGCTAGTTTAGAGACCAATATATTTTAAAAAATTGCAGATTTTTTAAGTACGTTTGGGCGCTGTTGTATAAAAAATCTAAATAATTATTTAAGCGGAGGGGCAATAGCTTTAGAAGACTAATGCGAGAAATACCAGGATCTTCACATTTATTAATAGCGAAATGTATCTTTGTCTAAATTATGATTGCTAATATGATTGGAAATGCATAGGAATTCATTTCAACCAACAAGTTTCAATGGATGATTTTGTTCCACATTAGATTTTAGGTTAATCCAAGTAGCGCTTTCCATTTATTGCAGTTCTCTTGTTTAGTCATTGTTGAAGCAATATACGTTTATGATTTCCAAAAAATCATCTATTACAGGAAAACACTGCGAATTGGGTTGATTCACTAAAGATATTAAAATAATCAAAAATAATATTTTTGATTGATATCGTAGGAAAATAAAAGTTTGATGGAATTTGTCCGTAAAAACTATCTATTGCGTTTTATTTTAAACATTTTAATTTTATGAAATTACTTTTTTAAAATCTAGAATAAGAATAATTTTTAAAAGATTTATTTCATAAAGGATAAATAAAATTTTAGTATGAAAAGTGATGGAAGAATAAAAGCTAGTAAATTTGAAGATTAAAAAATAGTACCCGTGGTAGTGTATATAAAATGCCGTACTACGTTTATTTTTGGATAAAACATGTAAATTAAGAGACAAAGACTTTTAGTGGCCATTTATCAACAGATTGTAATCAAGAATGAAGCAGGAAAAATACACGCCTGCAGTGTGGAATCAGAAATGTTTAGTGGTATTTTTAAGAACTCGCAGCCATTTTATCTAATGCAATAAATCCTATCAAAATCCAGACCACGTTAATTTTGTTGCATTATTTTGTTTGTTAAATTCGCACTAAATTAGGTTTTTTATCGAATAATACCCTGTAAAAATAACTAAAAAGTTTTATTAATGACAAAATTAGAGCTTAAAAATTTCGTTAGATTTTTATGTATTAAATCTACTTACAAAAGTTTTACATTATTTGAGGTAGTACGATTGTTGTAAAATTGCTCAACACAAGTGCCACCATAAGAAATATTTAAAACAAGCTAATGGTCACGAAAATTTTAATTAGGGCAATAAATTTTATAAAGGGCAAACGAAAATATATTTCAGCAAAATTCATTCTGCTAGAGTAGTTTCTCATCACATGTACAGTCTGACTTATGACTGTGGCGAAGCTAATATGCGCAACAAAATTTTAGTGATGTGAAGCGTCCGTAAAAAAGGCAGATATTTTTCTTAATAAATGTACCATAAAAGTATTGAATCATATCAAAAGTTTTTTTTACTTTCTCAGTTTCTTCGTTTACTGCAGCCAAACAACAAATGCTTCTGCTAACATCAGTTTTATAAGTTTCAAAATCTATGAAATATATATTTATTTACTATTTCTTGCAAAGCTGTAGTTCAATGTTTGCACTCGGGACTTTTAATTACACTCATCATCGTTAGTCGCTCAAAAAGAAAAGATTTTTTCTTCAAAATATTCATATATGTACTTGGTTGCGCATTATGTTTAGATCGCAATAATTTTTTTATTGAATCGTCACGCTTTCTTGAATAAGATGCGCTATTTAACGAGTAAAATTTACATATGATTTATTTCGATAAATTAGCTGTTCCGGGTTGGTGGGCGAAGCCAACTACAACATTCACCAAAGTTTAGAGAGCAAAAAAATCCGACATGCGAGAAGTCTTATTATATATATAAAATTTTAGTAAAATTTAACTGGTTGTATCGAATTTACGTAACTTTTATTGATAAAAATTAGTAAAATGTATTAAAATAAACGTTGATATTCGTCTTCGATTTTTAGGAAAAATAAACTATATAAGTGGTCGATTTTTAAGAAAAATAAATGTCGAAAACTACCAACCTAATAAAATGTATTAAAATAAACGTCGATATTCGTCGCCGATTTTTAGAAAACATAAACGCCGATTTTAATCTTCGAATTTTAAGAAAAACAAACGTCGAAAACTACCAAGCTTATTTATAATAGACCAGTCAAATTACACTTTTTTGACGGTTAGGGGAAATAATTCATAAAGTTTTAAAACTTGGAACATTTGTCCGTTAGGGCAACTTAACTAACATATCAAAAGTTCACATGCCTTACGTGTACGCGTCGGCCGTTTTGGCGCCAAAATGGCCTCCGGAGCACGACTCGCGACTGGTCTTTCGCGAATAACTCGAAAACGGTTAAATATACGGCAAAACTATACATAAACACACTTGTAGAAAATAAAATGTCCTACAAGAAAGGTTATTTGCAGGTTTTTTGCTATTGCGATATTATAGCAGGAAATGAGCGTTGTTTGTGGAAAGACCGATCAAATTAGACACTTTTTTGATTGTTAGGAAAAATAGGCCATAAAGTTTTGAAACTTAGTACATTTGTTCGCTAACTAACATATCAAAAGTTGACATCCCTTACGTGTACGCGTCGGCCGTTTTGTCGCCAAAACCATACATAGACAAACTTGTAGAGAATACAATGTCCTACTAGAAAGATTCTTTGCATTTTCTGCTACTGCGATAGTATAGCAGAAAATGAGAGTTTATTGCGGAACGCAGGCAAGTGTTGTGAGCTTGTTTTCACACCACCAGCTGTGGTAGAGCTTCAGAAGCGTTTTTATTATGGTATCCCCTTTAGGTACTAATCCACTGTAGCAGTAGCAAAAAAACTTCAAAGAATCTTTTTTGTAGGACATCTTATTTTCTACAAGGTTGTCTATGTACGATTTTGCCGTAGATTTGACCGTTTCCGAGTTATTCGCAAAAGGCCCGTCGCAGGTCGTGCTCCTGAGGCCATTATGGTGCCAATGAGGCTGACGCGTACACGACAGGCTTGTCAACTTTTGATATGTTAGTTAGGTTGCCCTAACGGACCAATATGCCAAGTTTCAAAACATTATGTATTATTTCCTCGGAAATGTCTAATTTGACTGGTCTATACGCTTACTTTAAAAGAATATCAAGTTTCAATATGGTTCTACGGTAATTCGTCGAGGGCTATTTGTCGCAAGACAAATTCGTCGCATGGCAAATTCGTCGCAAGAGAAATTCGTCGCAAATTCAGGAACCGGTGAGGAAATGGGATATATTATTCTATTATTTTTTAAATGTTACAATTTGCATACTGAAATCCTGAGTCGCGCATTAGCGGTGAAATGTCCCACCGTCCAAGATGCAACTAAATTTTTGTCCGACTTTGTTTTTCTAATTCTATAAAAATAACTGGCAATACTTTCTTGGTAAATACTCTTTTCATTCAAACGTCATTATTTTCCATTTCCATTCTTCCTCTTATAACGTAGCTTAATAATTGTCAAAACTTGAGCTCAGGCTGTCTCAAGGCTAAATTATATACCTTCTCCTCCCTTCCCTCAACATTTACCTTGACAACCGATAGCTGCGAGAAATAAAATCGATATAAATGGTGATATTTAAAATGATCTATTTACCGTTAAAAATTTAATTTTTTTTATTAATTTGAACTAGTATTGCCAAGATTCTCCAAAATATGTTATTTAAACGTTAAATTTAGCGATTTCGAATATTTCAATTTTCACAATGACAAAACTAATTTTCATACTTTTTTCCTTATAAATACGCAAATCCCGCGTCGATATCTCAACTTATAGATATTTTAAAATTTTATCGAAAAAAGGCTTGCGCACTACGTTTAAGCTCTTCCCTTGTTAATCAAACAGAGAAGGAACGCTTCTGGATTCGAACCCGGGACTTTTTCGGGATATTTTTTTCATCATTGACATTTAATGAGTGACTAAAGTATTACTGCCAAATCTCAACTAGCATTCGGTTATTACACTCGTAACGAAGTCTCAATTCGCCTCATGCGAGTAAAAAAACTTTATTCACTACAGATTAATATTCTAACCTTATCTTATAGTAAATTTTGTTAAATCTGATTAGGCATTACAAACATTCTGAAAAATTGACAAATACCTTAAAAATTAAAATTTTTTTTAAATTTCTACATTTTGTATTCTGCGTATATTTTTCTTCCTTACACATACGTCATATTTCGGCTTCTATATAATAAAAAGGAACAACTTTTTGCGTGACTTCTATAATAATTTTGAATAACGACAAAATAACGCAAGAATAAATAACAATTTTGAACTTTCTTTTAAAAAAATAATAATCGTAACATTTATCTACTATTTTCAGTCGAGATAAAAATGTTAACCTGCGGGAAACCTTTTTCTTAATTGGTTTAGAGGGGCAATTGCAGCAAATGAAATGTTTAGAATAGTTTATATTTATATTTTAAAAAGGTTGCATACCAATAACTTCAATAGTTTTCACGAAATTGATTATTATATGAAACCGCGGGCACGCGCTGGATTCCTGCCAAATATCAGTCTTCTACATAGAAGGGAAGTTTGTTAAAACACGTATAAAAAGCGTCATGCACAAAGTGGCCAGAGGAATAAGCCTTTTATTATTATCCTAATCAGATAAGATACGAATATTTGCGACGAAATTGCCATGCGACGAAATTGCCATGCGACGACATTACCATGCGACGAATTTGTCTTGCAAGGAATTGCCAGCGAGGAATTGCCGCGCGACCAACTTCCCGCGACTAATTGGCGGTACACCTTTCAATATATGTCTAAAATTTTTGGAAGTGTACAAATTAAGTTAATTTTAAGTAAACAAACGTTACGTGGAAGCTAATATGTTAGGTGTACTCACCCATAGGTATTAATGTGGCATATACTTCATTCCATTAGTTTGTCCTATTTTACCTGAAAATGGATGGAAAATCTCTATTCCTAAATTATTACTCTGTGATAATTAGATTTACTTGAAGTAATATCATACCACCGAACCTTTCTCACCGTGCGTGTTTGACATAAACCTTTGTTGCCGGCCTCTTTAAGACTTCAGAAGGAAATAAAAACTTTCAGCGATAAAATGGAATTGAGATTCCGAGTAAAGTATTTTCCACCTTACGAGGCAGCCGCCAGGACTCTTCCTTCGCCGCTGCCATGCAACTTTAAAGCGTTCCATCTTCTACAAGAGCCCTTCGTCCGACACTGTTATTTCTCATACCCTCCTTCTTCTCCTCGCTTCCTCATACTCAATTCTTCCCCAACCTTCATTCTTGCCACAACCCGGGGCTTTGGAGCCACCTAAAACCCTCATTTTACCTGACCAAGACCAAACTCCGTCCCTTTTATCTTATCTATCTATCTCTGTACTCTTCCAAAATTGTCTTCTTTCCCTTCCTCTCGCCCTCTCACGGAATTATTATCATTAGTTTCTTGCCTCTTACATCTCACATTCCTACAATCATACTTTCGTATTTTTATGTCTAATATACTATATTTACACCTTCCAGGGTCTCCATCTATTTTCTATTCTCACTTTCTCACTACTTTTTCATCAAAATTACCCTCCTCTCCGCTTCATTCTTCCTCTTCTTTCTTCCTATACAATTCTTTCCTTCGAGTCTTGTTCGCTAAAATAATCTAAGAGACGCCTTATAACTAGGCTTTGTAGTATTCGACGTTTATTTTTTTTTAAATCGACGTTAATTTTTCCTCGAGATTTTTGACGAATACCGACGCTTAAAATTACTACTTGGTAGAATTAGACGTTTATTTTTTTGAAAACCGACGTTCATTTTCTCGAGATGTTTTCATCGAATATCGACGCTTAAAATGACTACTATGTAGGCTTGGTAGGAATCGATGTTTATTTTTTTTGAAAATCTACAATTAAAATGACGTTTATTTTCCGGAGAGATTTTCGACGAATATCGACGCTTCAAATTACTACTTATATATAGGGCTGTCAGTTTTCAATTCGATTATTTAAATTTACATTTTACATCGAAATTCTGTGTAAAATTTACGTTTAATTTGCAATACTCTGATTATTTATTTAAATTTTTATGTGAAGTTAAATCTTTATGTACAAATTAATCAAACTAATATATCATGTTCTTCATATATTTTATTTTATTTATGCGCATTTACACTCTTCTTCATTTTTAAATGTTAATATTAAAGAAAACACCCAATAACGAATTGAGAATTACCTCTTTAAATAGTATAACGAAAACTAGAAAACGATTAATTTATGAAATCCGAATAATATGATTTTGCTTTTGCCGAGAAACATTCTTAAAAAAAATAATTTGCGATTTCAGCGTAAAGGTATTCAGACATTCGTTGATGCCAATTAAGGAAAAACATTAACAATATAATTATCACAATATTATTTTAGACTTCAAAAAATAACTATCTAATACTTTGTATCATTTGATATATTTCATCACTGCACTAAATATTCTCTTTTTTTAACATAAAATGTGTAGTAAGAAAAACTAGACTATTATTGAGCGTTCGATGAAAAATCTTAACTCAAATCCTGATAAAAATGTGTTTTTGCAATCGGCAAAATATTTTACAACTAATAGCAAATAAATATTTATATTTAATCCCTTTCACTTTTTAGTAATGATTGTTAATGTATGTGCAACTTTTTTAAACCATTATATATAAATTGAAATTTACTAACCAGTAGTAAAAGACGAAGGAGACCAAAAGCACGAGAGAGGAACGATCCTTTCTGGATAACTTTAAGAAAAAGACTGCCAAAAGATCGGGTTGTGCATAGGGAGAACGGGTGTATGCAACAAGGTCATCTATAGCAGCGGTGCCCAAACTACGGCCCGCGGGCCAAATGCGGCCCGCGAAGGGTTTTTGTTCGGCCCGCGAAGCTAAGGCGAAAAATCAATTCGAAAAATTTAACACACAAATTCATAAATTTTTTTAAAATTTTCATAATAAAACTTTAAATATTGAAATGTTAGCCATGAAAACCTTTTTTAGACATGATTTTCACTTAATGGCATCTCAGAATATATAGAAAATTTCCGATTTAAACTCTAATCCGGCCCGCCGAAGAATTGACAACTTCCAATGCGGCCCGCCAAGGGATTGGCAACCATTGATGTGGCCCGCCATTAGAAAAGTTTGGGCACCGCTTATGTATAGGAAAAACCCTATAGCAAGGATCGAGAAACATTTGTTTCCGGAATACACTCCACGGGGTTAATGAGTGCAAGGGTAGAAAACGATTTTCCTTTCTTACGAAACTTGTTTAACAGGAGTCGAGGCAATCTCAGCAGGGCATATCCATGACCTATCTGTATAGAAAGGCTCGTGGAATATCCCACCATTAGGTCGGCAAATATAATCTCAAAAACCTCAGAAGGGCTAAGAAACACGTGCTCTCAAAACTACCCTAAGGCCTTGCGGTTACCTGATTGTCCAGAGTAGAAGCCTGAGCTTTTCAAAAAGACGCATATTTTCGTGTAAGAAAATACCCTTCTTTCACTCTCACTCTTAATGCAAGCCCAGAAAAGGAACGAAATCGTCGGTAGAAAATAATACTGCGAAAAGGTAAACAGAAACTACTAAAATATTATAATTCAGAGTAGTTTTTGGACGTATACTTTTAGATCTTGTTGGAAAGTCGACGCTTATCGACGACTTTCATTTTTGTCGATTTTTAAATTTAAAAAATCGACGTTTTTCGATTTAAATCGAATCCTACCAAGCCTACTAATATCTATCTTTGTGATAGCCCCGTAATGTTTGGCAAAACGGAGAACAGTATGTGACGGGTGAACGTAAGGCTACACCGCCTGTGTATATATATACTGTTGGCACTTGAAATTTGTGTCGCCAAATCTACCCTCATGATAGCTAGAAAGTCGGTAAACTCAGAGTAAACGATGTAAAAATATTTACAATTTACCAAAAATTAACATTTGAGTAATTATAATCAAATAGTATAACGTCGAACAAAACTTTTAATGGCAAAACTAAAGACGGTGACATATAAAACCCAATATCATGAACTGCTACCAGAAACGGGAGAAGATATTTTGCAACCTAGGCAAAGCTTGAAAATTACGCCCCGTCCTAATGATAGTGAATAGTACACAATTTTACCTCTTATGAATAATTTATTTACAACATTGAAGTAAAATAAAACATATAAAATGTATTTTATAATATAAAACGTTACTTTTAAAAGTTCTCGCCTACCCTTTGTCCCAGCTCTGACTACTACTACTAAAATTGGTAAACAAAATGAAAAATATTATTTTAAAGATGCTATAGCGATTCTTTTAATTCGGCCAAGTTACACTCAAGTTTTTCTTCCTCGCTTAAATTAACTTCTGGTTTCTTGCTCTTCAGTTGAATATCGCTTGAGCCGATTTTATTAATGACACTATTTGTCAGATCGTAATTATAATGTTTTCTATGTTTCTGTAACATATTTATTGCCGAAATAGCAGTCAAGATCACACTCATTTTATTTCGTAGTATTGACTACATGTGACTAAATAGACGTTTGTCATCAGCATTTGAATGGAAAATGTTAGTACCCTCAAAGCTAAGTTAGAAATATCTTCAATAGTATTTTCGCCTTTTGCAACTGTGTAGCATGCAATTTCTCACCAGTACTGTAATGTTTCTGAATTTTCTCTCCACTTTATGTGATGGAGTTTTCCACTGAAAATCAATGTTTATGAGTAATTTTGAAACTTCGACAAACATTTTTTCAAGATCAATTAGTCCTGGCTTCATTGGTTTCAAACATTCACCTGCAATTAAACATGGCACTGGCTGCAATTTATTAACATTTCGCACAAGCGCTTAGTTAGTTAGATCATTCTCTTTGGCTTCAATTTTTATATTTTCAGACTGAAAGTCCCTTAGCATGGGCTTCAGAAAGAGAACAATATTTTCTTCTTACTCAGCATTAAATACAACAGTTCCGCTTTGCAGCAGCGTTCGTTTTATCTAGCAATTTCAAAATGAGTTTTTTAGATCAGTTCACCGTTGTAAAATTCTTCCTACAGTAAAATTGGGATCCACCTTACTTAATTAAATGGCGACAATTTCATGAAAGGTAGTTCATACTTTATAAAAAATGAAGGATAACCAGTTATACGTTTCTTTAATGAGGAAGACTAGGTTCCGTGGCAAACATTCACTGGCATAATGAGACATCGCAAGTTGCAGAGAATGCCACACGCATCTAATTTACATTTATCAAATGTTAAAGCAAATATTTTAAAATAACGGATGTGACAAGTGTAAACACCCACTTCCGTTTGACCGATTTTTACCAAAAACTAATCAGTTCTTTTGACTCTTATAAAAATGTTCAATATAAAATTTCGCGTTGACCTGATCAATAGTTTTTGAGTTAGAGCACCCACAAAAAAAGCTATCACATAAACTCCCACACAGACATTATCGAGAAAATGGTTAAAACGTATTCAGGGGACCTCAAAACGTGCATTTCCGTTGAAATCTCGAAATCGATTTTTTTAATGAAAAAAATTCTTTCCCCTATACTACGTATGGAGAAAGTAAAAAAAGTTGCAATGTGAACTAGAGGCCTGCATACCCGCAGTTTACCCTGCCCGACCCACGGGTACCCGCAGCCAAAGTTGCGGGCCGGGTATATAGTGCTTCCCACGGGTACGGGTCGGGTTCGGACACAAAAAAACACCGGTGCTGGTAAAGAGCGGGTACGAAAACTAGTTTTAATTCCAATTCAATTTCCCTAGCCAACGTAGGCATAGAAACTTTTCACACGCCTTTTACTGCTAGTAAAGCCCACCCTGGCGGTCAGAAGTAGCGTTATATAGAGAGATACAAATTTGAAATTTATGCAGGTCGGCAGATCGCAGGCTTTGTGTATCCTGTGTCAATAAAAGTGTCTGACGAAAAAACAGTTCGTTTATTACATAAATAGATACAAAGTTGCAATTGACAAACGATTGTCGATTAGGTTTAGTAGAAGAGAATGTAGGGAGGGGGGTGAAAAAGAGTGAAGAGGGTGATTATGTAGTATAATGTAATTATGACGGATTGGCTTGAGCGAGAACTCTCCCTTTTAACCAGTTGGTTTTTGCCCATTCATGCATGTAACATCCATCTTTGTGAATTCGCTTTTGAAGAGACGTGGTTACATATAAGAGTGCCTATCAGCATTCTTTACATGTTATTTAGCTTTTAAATATATAGTATTTTTTCGTCGAATAATCGCGTGTGAGTTGTATTATTTTATACCTTGTTTGCGAGAGAAAGGAACGACAGTTATTTTATAAAATTACATTGGTGAGTTATATGTGATCTCGGCTTTTGCGACAGAATATCAATCTACCACATCCATAAAAGAAACCAATACCAGCTGATTGAACGGTATGTAAAATTGTCAGTTATAAGTTTATGCATCTGTCAATTATAAATCTTAATTTTAATCGAAATATTAATTTTATCTGCCCTTTAGATTTGAACAATGAATACTGAGTTTTGAAATTAGGGTACACTCTAAGAAGAAAAGAAAATACCAAATCAAAAATTTGGGAAACTTTCTGTGAAATTTTAGATGAAAAGGGTGAGCTGATATCGAAGACAATCGATTGCAGTAATTGTAAAAATGTTTATCATTATGATAATAGGAAGCTGGGAACATCAAGTTTATTGCGACACAAGTGTGAAAATAACAACGAAGGCGTGCCTAAAATTACAAATTTTCTTGTGCCGAAAAAATGCGATTTACCAAAATTATCAGTTGAAAAGAAAAAAAAGGTTTTAGATGGCTGTTTTGAACATGTAGTTAGAGATTTGAGACCATTTGAGACAAGTGACAGGAGATAGGGTTAAAAATTTATTAAATAACAATGAAAATGAGTGCAAATCAAAAATGTTATTTTGACTTAGAAGATGCGCTACCACATCCAACAACTATTTCGAGAAATCTTAATTCAATGGCTCAGAAATCTCGAGAAGAGCTAATTCAAGAAATAAAATCCTACATAGGTACAATAGGGGGTGGCATCACGTTGGACTTGTGGACAGATAATTACAAAAATGTCAGTTATTTAGAAATCACATTACACAATGTAAAGAATGCCATGTTATGCAATCGTGTTCTGTGCACTAAACATCTTGATCCTGACGAAAAGAAAATTGGGGAGTATATAAGGAATGAATTGTTGCTAAATTTAAAACAATACGGTGTCTATATTAAGTTGAAGAATTTTACTTTTGCCAATGACCGTGGAGTAAATATTAAAGCTGCTTTGAAAATTTCCAATAAAATCAATTGTGCTGCACACTTCATAAATAATGTGTAGATATTTCTATTTCTTCTAATGAAACATCACTTGCTTTAATTTAGAAGTGTAGAAAAATTGTAATTTTTTTAAAAATCAGGCTTACAAGGTGCGCTGAAATCTACGTTGAAAGGAGACGTCAAGACACGTTGGAATTCAATTCTTCGTATGATCTCTTCAATACTTGAAAATTGGGAGGTTATTTACAAAATTTTAATTGAAAAAAAGATGAGTGATATGATCTCTGAGGTTGAAAAGAAAGATTTATTTGATTTAGTAGAATACCTCAATCCATTCCAGAAAGCATTGATTGAATTGGAAGGAGAAAAATATCCAACAATATTTTTGGTTTACTTGTGGCATTTGAAAATAAACAATCATTTAAAAATAGGTTCAACAGAATCTAACAACTTGAAACTTTTAAAAGCTTCATATAAAACTTGTTATTTAGAAAATGTGGAAATTCAGCACATTCATAAAATTAGTTTTTCTTCACCCCCTTCTAAAGAGTTTGAAAATGTTAAAAACTGAAGAAAAGTATGAAATCTATGAGAAAGTTAAAGTAAGTATTGATGACATTAAAAAGGGGAAGGGATATGAAATCGAATCAGTGACACCAAATCCGTGTACGCTTGTAGAGCAACCGATGAAAAGGTATAAAATGTCAGAGACTTTAGTTCAGTTTTTGGATACAGACACAATAAATGATCATATTTCTCTAGACAAATTGACAGCATATATTGACTTAAAATTATCTGACGACATTACTAATAATTTTGATTTGATGAAATGATGGGAAAAGCAAAAGAATTGTTTGCCAAATTTAAGTATTTTAGCGAATCGTATTTTTCCGACCAGTGCTCTATCAGATGTGTTTTTGATTGGCGGGACATGTTGTTAGTGAAAGAAGAAACAGGTTAGGTCCCGCAAACGTGGATGATGTCCTATTTTTAAATATTCATTTTAAATTTCAGGGTACTATTAACTAATGTTTCCTTTTTTCAATTAAATTATTTTGCAAAATTTGTAATTTTTGCAAAAATAAATTGTAGATAATTTAAATACATTTTTTCGATCTTAAAAATGAATGATTATGTACAATTGCATTTAATTTTAATTTATACAAAATAAATGACTGTAACTCAAATAATATTTTGTTTTCACGATTTCTTGCTACGGATTTGTGTCTCGAGAACCAGACAGTTAAAAAATATGAGTCGGGTCGGACAAGTAGACCTTCTGTGCGGGTGCGAGCCTGCGGGTACGAGTCGGATGCGGGTTAATATTCTGCGGGTACGGGTCGGGTACGGGTGGAAAATATCATGCCCGTGAAAGGCTCTAATGTGAACGGTACGACAACGTGAAATGTGGTAAAGGAATTTATATTTTGTGATTAATGTCAATGGCGGTTATAAGAGCGGTAAACATTTTAATTATTGTCTATTTTACGACAAAACAAAGACTTCATGAATTTTTAGCGCAAATTAATTTATGCAGTAATTTTTGTGTTTTTTAAGCATTTTTAAGTAGGACCCTATGTTTTCAAGGTGAAAATTTTAATTGTTTAGAAAGTATTAAATATGTCAATCGTAGTATTTGTGGTAAAATATTTTTATATCCAACTAACACATTTTTATTATAGTATAGATATTTTAAAGTAGTTGTATCGATAAGTATTGCTTATCATATGCATTTATGAACGAATTCAAAATTAGCTAAATATTTCGCTAAATTTTGAAAAAGTCGCCAAATTAACGACATGCCCTTAAAAAATTATAAACAAGTTACTAAGTCTAGTGTAAAAATAGCTAAAATAGTATCAATATGTGTAAAACGGGCAGAACAAACGGCTAAGGCTAACTTAATAACGGGGTCTCAAATTATCATAAATTATAAAGTTTTAATATTTTATGCAAGATTTTGTTATTGTGTGATTTAAAGTGAAATTGAGAATTCGATAGAAACTGTTAAAAATTCTGTTTAACATTGCCATTATTTAATGTTATGTATATATTAAGTTTAATATAATAAATATTATAGATATTTCATTTAATTTCATTTTGCATTAATTAAATTTGCAAATTAAAGCGTTAATTTTCTGTAGATATTTATAGATATTTAACAAATACAGATATTAATTACATTTAAATAATAAGTTTAGAAACCATACATGCAAAAATAATTAAATAGATTCCGCTAATGATCGGGCAAAGTCACATATATAGTTAGCTATCTGAATTCAAATTAACTGAAGACGTGTAATAACATTTCAATGATTACGTAATTAAAAAGCTAAATAATGGGAACCGGATCGCTAATTAAGTCGCGCCTGATGATGCTTGCGGCTTGGCAAATCAATACTATTCTCAACGGTCGTTAAAATTAATGGCTTTATTAGTGCTTGCAATCAAGTTGAGGATCGCAGGGGAGTCTCTGGCTAATAAAAGTTGTTTCACTCAACGAAACATTCAGCATCCCTTATGAATAATTGTAATTGGACAATTTTTCATGTCATTTATTTGTAATTTGACCGGGGAACAGCACAGCGCAAAGGGCGGCCTTACGCCAAGCAAAGGAATTGTTAATACTCTGAGTTTTTTATTTGAAATACACGGAAGTCAAGGAGGATTACTTTGGTTTATAAAAATAGTGCGTATACCTCAAGATGAAAGTGGATATAAGCAATATTTGATAGAAAGACATCATACAGCACTGAGCTCATGCCCAGAGAATGTGAAATTTATATTGAGTCGCTATTCATACATATGGTTATATCAGCACACACATGCACTCTCACAAATTTAGACTTCTAGACAGACGGGCCTGTAAGGTGAGCGCTAGGATCGTGATGATATTCAAGTGAAGGGAAATTTACAATTTTGAATTGACGTTCCCTCCGCGAATTTTTCATGAGGATGTTTTTCATTATGCTGTCTCTATTCAAGATAACTTGGACCATAATTTTAATGGGAGCGAGAGCAAGTGAATGTCATTTTCCTTTTAGTTGAATTACAGCCTCGTTCTCTTGAAACGCCGGCGTATTATCTACTCTCTAATAAAAATATATTACTGCTTTAAGCGTCCAAATATTATATTGTCGATAATTTAAAAATTTGCTTATAAATAACACGTCCTGTTAGTTTAACACGTCTAACAGTATCAACTACCCATGGTCAAAAAGGAAATTATTATTAAGCTTTTTTGTGGTTGTGCAGGGATAATTGTTATATGCAAATGGAATTCATTAAAAATTCAAAGTATAAAAGCATTTTGCACCAACATTAATATTTAATTTGAAAATTTTAGCCTTTAGAAGTATTAAACATAAGCGAAAAATAATTTATTATGTAGAATGATAGTTATTCGTAACAAAACTTTTTAAAGAGATTTCATATAAATATAATTACCATGTTTGGTGCCGTAATTAAATTGTGTGAATTTAAAATTAAATCCTATTATGCTATTAGAATTTGGCTTTTTGGTTCATTGCGCAGAATGCGTTCCGAATTCCTGCGGGTGGAAAAATAATAAGCTGGCCAAGAGCGCGTTTTTACTCGGTGGATCCAGAGACATAATCTTTCATTCGCCAGAGAGAAAAAAATTAAGAAGATAAACTCAACCGCCGAAGTTTCTCTTATCCTGGGGCTGCGGGCGCTCCACTTCCCCTTTTGCTCATTCTAGAGGCGGAGATTCGCGAATTTAAAACTTTCCTAGGGGAGAGTTGTTGGCAAAAGTTTTTCTGCCGATCGGAAAATGTGCGTCTAACTTTCGGGCTTTTTTTATCAAACATTTTGCGTCCAGTAAAAATACGCATTCGTGAGTTTGTGCGACCTGCCACAGTATACGTTTTCCTGAACCCTAACTCATCGAATCCAGATAATCCAATTTTCTCCAAACCTCAAGTTTGATTCCTTTTTCGCGTGGGAATTTGGTACTTTTATTAACGTGCTACCATATTTTATCGCTTTCGATATAACTGTATCTTCTTATGTCTCTGCCACAGGGCTATTTGAATTCTTCTTTCTCCTTGATAGTGTGATAAGTCTCTCTGTATGCATAGAGTGTTCAGGATATAAAGGTAAGCGCATAACATTGCAGGAGACCGATCTAAAAGAAAAGATACTGTACGTCGGCTTCTTTCTCCATAAACATGCGCCGAATGACAGCCATGATTCACATGTAGATAGGTTCGTACTTAGTGTGAAACGTTACGTCCTTATTCGTATGATCGTTTTTTGTATTGCTTTCATGATACACCATAGCTTCTTCTCGAAGCACGACTTGACTCCGTGTGATATATTTCCGGGTTCTATTCCTAAATGCTTAAAATTATATAGAAAATTATATAGATTTACCATCAATATCCAGATAAAGATGCAGTTTGATCAGTAGTACGCATCTTCAAATTATCTGATCCGATAGTTGTGGAAGGAGTTTCGGTCACATTTTTTAAATCTCAAACTCGTACTATATGGAGTCAAAGTAAAATTTTACATTAATTCACCTCCTCTTGCTTCCTCTGCGTGGAAGTTTAAGAAGGAAGATTGGAAATTTGGGTGAAAATAACGTATTGAGCCTTCAATTTTAAAGAGTTTCTCCTCTTAAGGGAAACAAATACCTCGGAATGATACTTTAAGATATGCGAAAATGAAGAAATTACGATTTTTCTCACTGGATTAAATATGTTAATACCTATTCAAATGCTGCTCGGCAAATTATTGTAAATGTAAATTAATTACTTTTCAAAAGTAATTTTTGATAAATGTAGTTAAAAACCCTTTATATATTTTTAATCTTCTTTAAATCGCGTCTGCTAGACAAATAATTGAGCTATCTAATTATCCAAGTTTCATCAATATCATATTTATTTTAAAATTTCTCTTATAACCGGAAAATATAATATTTTTGATAATCTCAGTAGGCGAAATTTGACTTATGAACTGTCCACTGCATAACGGATTTCTGTTAAATATTTTAAAATAAAGTAACTAACACTTTCCTCGTCGGTTCGGTAAAATGTTATCAGCTCGATTGAAGAGTCGATGCTTCACGTTAATCAACTTCTTGCCATTGGTTGAGAAACCCTTTTTAAGCATTTTTCATAGAGAGAGATATCGCTATATTATTTATTTACAAACGCATGCACGTTTGTTTCGACTTCTCAAGGCGATGTGCGTTCTTTCCGTGACTGCCAATGCTTGCAAATAAAGCACGCTCCCTTTGCATAGGTTTACCATACGTCCCAGTTTCGAGGTCTTGTCCCGGCATCCCGGCAGGTTTGTTGTTCTGTCCCGGAAAATAAATATGAATCAAAGTCAGGGGTAATGATAAAAAACTCTGTTTCTGAATAGATGGTTTCTTGTGTTAAATAATGTCTTTCTGGTTAAAATATTGAATTTTGAATTTAATGTTGTAATATTAAAAACATTTCTGATTTTTCCCCATGGGTAGTGTTTGACTACCACCCCTCCCCTCCTTTCCCTTCCCTTCCTCATCCCCAATATCGCGGTTTGGTTGATTGAATATATGGAAAGCGTAGCTATTATAATATCGTATTTGGCAATTTGGTAAAATTATTTAATAGCGATAGGAAATGCGTTTAAGGTATGCGGAGTTCTTTTATATTACATTAAAATTTATGTGGCAAACAAAAATAATAAAAGACACGTCCCGGTTATTTCCCCTGTGTATATGGCATGTTTACCCTTACAGAATGACGTTTATCAACCTCGAACTGCGTTATTTTTCAAGTGAAAAGGAAATAGCAAGCTGAAATGATATGTTTTCCTCTCAAGGGATTCGGGCTTGAATGATTTCATTTCTATTTTCGTCCTTGTGAACTGTGAATTACTCTTGCCACTGATAAACAAATTCACTTTAAGTGATGAAATCTGCAGTGCTTTACGCGAAAGAACATAGCGGGGTGCAAAATATTGACTGCGAAACGAAATATTTTTGGTTCAAAATAATTATTTGCACTAATGCATTTTTTCATGTTTGCTCAAGCGATGTCATCGGAATTTTGAAGAATAATAATGAATCTATGCGAAAACTTTATTTAAAAGGAAGTATTTTTAATTTTGAGCAGGAGACGACTGCAGGACGATAAAGAAAACACAGCGTGTACCGTCAGTGTATATTTGAGATTATGTCAGAGTTAGGTTATGATTTTCTATCCATCACTGAATTTTATTAAATTAAATTTTATTGAATAGGTCTGTATCCAAGCTGTACCATTTATTGGATATTATCACAAAAGAATTCGTTTAAATATATTTATTTATTATTTAAGAAAGGCTTTTGACATTTTCATCAAAAGATATACTGAAATTTCCATTTAAAAATAATAAACAATATTTAGTGTTCATTAAGATGAGTGCCAGGATTATAGTTTGGCAAAAGTGATCGGATAAGTGAATTTCACAGGTTATACATAAAAAAATGAAGGGGTTTGTCGACGAAGCGATAAAATTGTATTTAGGAAGGCAGTAAAATCGTATACCTGACTTTTATTTACGACGGATCTTTGGATTCCTATAGGCTTTTCCATTCCTTTCATTCAATTCGCCTCCAGACTCCTCGATGCAATTGGGAGGCGTTTCAACCACTCCCAGTCGTTTTGTCCATCCAAACCTGAAATCATCCTCCACCACGTTCCCAAACCTTCTCCTTTTCCTGACTCAGCTTGTTCTCAATGGAAGGCACCACGCCATCCACCCACTTAATGCCGACAACTACCGCTAGAGTCAACGATTTCCTACGTCATCGCTTTCTCTGCGTCCTGGGAGCGCAGGCGCAAGTTTTGAGGAACGCGATTGGCTAAATGTGTTTTGCTGGGAACGCGATAAAGGTTTTTTTTGTCCCTTGTATTTTCCGAGGAAAGTATTTCTATCGGGGAGCTCGCTCCTTGTTTTCTCCAGGATTTTACTACCATATTAAAATTTTTAAATGAAAAAATACCGTAAGCAATGTAAAACCTGCATGGAAAGCATGAAGAAACGCTAGATTTAATATTAAAATAATAAATTATTTATATTTAAAATTTACAAAAAATCATTCATTCATTGCAGTTCTACCTTCCGGTAAGTTTTAATCTCACCCAACCCATTCTTCGCTATTCAAAGACTTTCTCTTGAAGATCTCATACCCAAATCCTTCTTTTAATGCATCAAATGTACCTTTCCTCTTCTTACCTCTTTGCCTCATTCCTAACATTCTTTCTTCTATGACTTCTTTTAATAAACCCTTCCTTTCAAAATTTCATAGACCCATTTCTCCTATATTTCTCATATCACTTCAATTAAGCTACTCTCTTATCCTATTTTATTCAAAACATCATTTGTCCAACTAATTTTTTCTAGTTTAGTCCCACATCTCAAACGTCTATTATATGATAACATCTTCTTTTCCCATGTCTCGCACCCATATAATGCTACACTCTATATCAGGGTTTTTACAAACATATTTTAATAACTCTACTTAGACTGCCGGTCAGCAATTCTTGTCGTCTCGCAAATACAGGGTGTCCGAGAAAAAGTGGACACATTTCATGCATTTTTATTGAGAAAATGAACAATGCTAAAAGAGCACAGTTTCCACCACATGAAACAGTAACTTTAAAAGTTTTCTCCACTATTACTTATTTTAATGCACTTCAACCTGAGCTCCCCTTGTTGCTCGCGCAATGCCCATCCGGTATTCAAATGCCCGGAAAACGTCATACATTTCAGGTGGAATTCCTTCCACAGCATGGACGATGCGGTCTCACAAATCTTGTAAAGAATTGACTCGTGCGTGGTACATTTAGTCTTTTACGTATCCCCAGAGGAAGAAGTCAATGGGCGTTAAATCCGGTGATCTTGGAGGCCATACAACGGACCGGCCTCTTACGACCCGTATTCCAGGAAACGTTTTCACGCACGCATCCATGCGCACTCGGTAGAACAAGTAGCATATATAAGACTTTCAAAGTTTTGATTTCATGTGGTGAAAACAGCACTCTTGTAGCTTTATTCATTTTCTCACTAAAAATGTTTGAATTGTGTCCACACTTTCTCGGACACCATGTGTATCTTTTTATCTTGCTATAATTGTCCTGATTTCTTTTTCTCATTAATTTTGATCCTGAAAACCTTTACCTTTTAATTTAAGTAACTAAGTAGCATCTACAGGCTCTTTTCAAAATTAATCATTTTCCCAAAGGTAACAATATTATTAAACATGACATAGTCCCAACGACTCTTATATACTGATGAGATTTTTTTTAAAACTTACTATCTGCTACACTTTGACGAGATATTTGATTGAAATAAACGCTTACAGACATTGAACAGCAAATCGTGTTTTTTTCCTCAGCATCCCCCATATTTTTCATGCGCATCACGACTTCGATGTGTTCAAATTGAACGTGCCAACGACATGCGAGAAGAGAAATCGGGCGAATTAAACTTGTCCCGTGATTTTTCTGCAGCTCTTTAAATATCTCGAAAATTCCAAAATTTATCGCTCCGAAAATTTATCGCTCTAGATTCCGATGAAAACGAAAAATTCCCAAAAGGAAGAAAAATTTCCATTTTTTTGTTTGCGCCGGAGTCCGATCAGGCGCGTTGGGCGCGAAAAATCGGAGATGATGGAATTTCGTGAATTTTTTCTATATCCGTTCCGTACAGAGAGACGAAGTAAAGGGAAAGAGAGAGAGAGAGAGAGATAAGATTGCCAAAAACTGATAGAACGAGAGATTTCGTATGAAGATGGCGACTGTTCCATTCCCTCTACGCGAATTCGTCGTGAATTGTTGCTGTTCTTAAGGGAACGTGTATGTGTGTATGTACGCAAGTTGTTTCGGGTTTTGCGATGTATATTCATGGCGCGAACGCAAGTAAAGTGGAGCAGGCGACTCCCGTCTCGCACAAAATGGAAAACTTCTTCGTATCATGGAAGCGAGAAATACTGATATGATAGTTCCTTTGGGAGCCTTTGAGTATCATTGACTGTTACTTATGATTACTTGGAGTTTCTCGGACTTAGAATGAAGATAATGCGTCTCGATGCAGAGTATCAGACTTAGAAGGATATAATTTCGTCATCACCGACGGTGCGGATGTATTTGACGGTTAATTTGTAGTAGTGTCGCGAAGTTGGATGGAATAGGATTTGCATGATTTGACGCGTGGAATTTTCCGTCGGTTTCTGGTCAGGTACCGACGTATATGCGATGTTTTTTTGCGAATGCGATAAAAAGCACACGGGGATATAACCTGTTACTCTTCGAGTACATATCGCAAGACTGCGCTGAAGGTCAGATGGCGTTTTTAAAGAAGTGCTGTTATAAACACCAATAAGTACCAATAATTACAGCAGCATAAATCTTAACTTTTGTAAAAAAAAAGAAAATGCCATAACGAAATGTGACAATCGGTTCATGCCAAGTAAATTTTACTTCTTCCCTGTGTTTAGTAATTTTTAATTTATACTTTCTGAAAGAAATAATATTAAAAGAACAGATTTTGGCCAAAGGGTATTCGCGTAATACTGCGCTATAGCGGGTCGCGTTGTATTGAGGTTCCATAGCATTTAAATTATTAAAAAAATTACTCTGCATTTCTGTGATATTTCTCTTCTGAAAGATCCTCTTACTAATGCATACTTTTATAGATTGATAATTTCTCTGATTTGATCTGCAATTGGCGTAGAAAGTGTTGGTTTTCAAAGAAATAATTCAGTTGCCACGAAATTAATTTTTCGTATATTTTGTCTCGTTTTATTTTACCAAAAATATTAAAAAATGAATTATATATTAAATATTTCAATTCATACTTACGACTTCAATATAATGGCATTTATTTTCATTGATGCAATAATCTATTATATGATCATATTTTATTTATAGGTGCAGTTTACACAGAATACATATCTTAAATCATTATTACTTATTTATCTAAAAACCACTACTTAACTTTCGGTGTTTGTTTAGATTACATGTATCTTCCACACAAATATTATCTATGAATTCGTTTTCAAGTTGAATTTGTAAGACAGAGAGATGGAATTTTAGAATCCTAAGAAGAAATAGGAAATGGAATTTATGATTCATACACACAAAACAGTTTGCAATTTAACTTACAGAACAAATGTAATAACATTCCCCGAGTGATAACAAAAATCTGTCATTGACGGGCGAAAGAAATTCTCAGATACATGTATCCAACAATAAAGAAACGAGTGATATGAAGAATAAAGAAGAAATTGCTTATGGGACTATGAAAAATGAAGTAATAGCGCTGTTAAGAATTGGAAAAGTTGCGCACACATTATTGGAAATATTTCTCCTTAAAGCAATATTAAAGAATTCTTGCATCTGGTAAAAAATACATAGGAGACGAGACACTCGTATAAATACTATGCTAAAATATAGAAACTTAGAATGTCATTAAATTCCATAGTTCCCTGCAAAAGCGATTGGTGAAATCTTAGTACAGAAGTACCATCGCGAAGACAGTTCAAAGTTTTCCCGTCTAGCTTCCTTTCCTCCTTTTAAAATAATCCCACTACATTTGCACCTTCTGACTCCAACTTCTCCCATGTGCCCACGCCATTTCTTACTCTTTGTAGATGAACCCGATAAGTCTCTATCGTTCACAGTGAAGGTCCTCTTCCTCTCCCTCTCTCTCCCACGCATCCGTTTTTGACCCTTGACCCCTTCACCTTTTCCACATATTTTCCTCCTCCTCCATGTATTTTTCTTATTCCATCTTTGGCCCTCTTTTCCTGTATCCTTCCTTTTCCACTCTGCATCTACACCATATTCCTCTTAAATCCACACTCAAAGGACCCCTATCCTCATGTCACATCCAATATCGTCAGGTTTCTTCCTTCCCATTTCTATTTAGTATACGATTTATCAGTTATTTTTTTCCTGTCATTCATTTTCTTATCATTTCCCGCTTGTACGATCCCATAAATTTACTATTTTCATAACTATTTTGGGTGATATCACGATGTGATTAATTACCTAGCCAACTCTTGTAGCCATTAAATGGCCGAGTGAAGGAAAGATGAATTTAAGCTATAATGTAGCCGTCCTCTTAAGGAATTCAACAATCTTTGGTTTAAAAAATCAATGAAATTAACGATGGATGTATTTACACTGAAGATGCTTATATTATGACTGAAATGCGCGTCTGGTTAACTCTAAGGATCTTTAGCAACACCAGTTAAGCCAGAGGGATTCATTATCTACGCTTTATTTATTGAATTATTCAATTTTTACTCGGCTACCATCTCCGACATTCATCTCATAAACCGCTGAACCGATTTTAATTAAATTAAGTAGGAGTGATCCTTATTAAAATAGTCGCCCAATTGTGATTTTGAACTGCATCTGTCAATTAGAAATTACACTTTACATAATAAATATTTTAATAAACTTTTACTTGTATCTCGTTGAATGGCATCCGTGAAGCAACAATTAAAAATACGCATTTTCTCTTTCCTACTCATATATGATCTGTAAGGTATAGACTGAAAACTTTATTCGGATAGAGAATTTCATTTACCGCAGTAATGTCCGCGAGATTACATAATTACGAGTCATTATTTCGGAGATAAAATTCGAGAATATCCCGAGCAAAAAATCGCATATTTTGTTTACATTGATCGCTAAGAAGGTTCTCTCGGCATACAACAATAAAAATCCATATTCTTCTTTTTTCTGCTCTTATATGATTTGTGAGACATAGATTAATATTAAATTTACAATTCGAGAATTGCCCAATCTTTCTATATAATTTCATAAGTATTTTCCATAAAGAACGCCTTTGAAACCTCGGTGTATTCCATTTATGGAGTATACCTTTCCATCTTGTTACTCTTTTCACTATCCCTTTTAGCACATTTATTGCGAGTGACTCATATTTCTAGATTTCTTCTCACCTTTTCTATATATATATATATATATATATATATATATATATATATATATATATATATATATCCTTTTTCGTCTCTTCTCTCACTCTATATTTGGTCAAACCAACCGCACCTCCTCTCCTTTCTTCCTTCTATTCCTATCCAATCCATCTGCTCCCACTCGCTTCCCACATCCTCCTCCTACCGCCTCCCCCGGCCCATTTTAGATCTCTCCCCCTACCCCTGCCTAGCTCCTTATTCTACCTCACCTCCGGCTATCTCATCATCCGTGGTTACTGAGGGGAATGAAAAGGGACCGTGGAAGGGTGCGCGGAACGGAGAAGGGCGGAAAAGCAGGGAGTGGGCGGTTTTGTGGAAGAGCGAGTGGGTGCGGGGTAGAAGGGCAAGAGAGGGGAAGGGGAGCGGGGGAGAGTTGTAGGTTTGAAAGTTGGGGAGTGTAACATGAGGAGAACGTCTGCACGGACGTTTAAGATTTGGTGATTAAGGACGCTATGCTTGCCTGGAAGAGAGAGGTCCTTCTGTTTATAATCCCCAATCTAGCCTCTCTCTCTCTCTTTAAACCCCTTCTTCCCATTCCTCTTAGTATAACCACCTCTCCTCTCCATCCTCCTTCCTCTCTCTCTACCTCCTACACACTCTCACATCTCTCTTCCATTTACAGTATTCCCGCGAATGAACGCGTCCCTCCTCTTTACATCCGTTCCTCATATCTCTCTCTACCTTTCACCTCGTTTCTTCAATTTTCTCTCCTTTTTTCTTCTATCCTTCGTTGTCTCTCCATCCCTCTACCCTTCCCTTCATCGAGCGACCAATACGAGGATCAGTCCTTGGTGTATAAATGTCTGGATCTTTATTTTGCAGCAAAAAGACGACGAGAAAAATAGCTTTTCGGATTTATCTGTAGTATTTGCGCAAGCGGCGCTGCGAGGACTTCTCTAATCATACAAAACTTGGGTTTTTTTCCCTGGAGAAATTTTCATGCATAGTTGCCTGAACTTGTAATATTAACTGATTTCTAAAAACTAAAACGTTTAATGTTACTCTTGTTTATTAGATCTGCTTGAAAAAATTAACATAACTTAATGAGATCTATTTTTGTACATATTGATTACATATAAGGCTTATAAAATAATAAGTAAGTAAAATACTCTTTCGTGAAAATTCGTTTCGATAAATTTCCCTTATAGCTGAAACGCCCGGCTTCGCTCGGGAAAGAGTTTTCTTCTAAGTAGCCGATAATTTTTATTATTTATTATTTTTATTGATATATCACTTTTGATGCCATATTGCAATAAAATTAATACAATAAATTCTGAAATTTACTTACTTTTGCTGATGGGTACTCCAAGTTTATCAAACGTTCCCCATTTCTTAATTACGCAAGCGATGTTTACATTATCATTTAATATTTTTTATTGTATTGTAAAGTTTTGCCATTAATATAATTAAGCATTAACGTCTTACTTAATATTCAAATGGCTAGATGCACCGAAGTCTTGAAATCAGCAATAAAATTATGTGGATTATGTCAATAGTATTAGCGAAAACGTAAACAATAAACAAGATCTTGGTTAGCGAACAAATGTAAGTAAATATATCAATTAGTGTTGCGATAAATCTTTCAATGTTAATGGTGAAAAATAACAATGTTCTAATGTTCCTTAAAAATCATTTGACACACTTTAAATGTATTCATAGACTATATTTAGACAGAAATCTATTTGTATCTTTTATCTTGGCGTTGGCTATTCTTCTTCTACGGCACGCCACGGCGTGGATTTTTCTTGCATTAATATTTACGTGGCTATCTCCCTTAGAAGAGGACAACAATTAAGAAATTTGGCTTTGTTGCCGCCTGGAAAATGTTAATAAATTTTGCGTTTAAAGGATGATTCCGAGCGATTTAACATGTAATACGACAAAACAGATTTAAGATAATCCGTCTTTTGTGCGTAAACTAAGTTATTTTCCGTGATCGTAAGTTAATATTTAGGTATATTTATATTCACATCAGTGAAGGGCTGCATGGCATTTTGAGGCTTTTCCACACCATTTTCCATGCATTCTTATGGAAATAGTATTTCGTTGACCCAATGGGGTAGAAGAGACCCCATGATCTGCAAATATATACAAAGCTCTTCCTTTGGTCCATAAGATGGCTCATGAAACTGTTGAATTTGATAGCTTCAACAGTGTAAAAACATATAAAGAAAATACAGACATACACACATATACACACATACACACACACACAAAAATATTTATAAGATCTACGTGATTCTCCCTACGTTCTCTCGACCTATTGCACTCTCTGTACTCTCCTCGACCCCACACGTCTTCACCATACTCCTGATCTCTCTTTCTCTCCCCCTCCAACACTCCTTTGTCTCTCTCAGGGACCAGATGCAAGATGAGATTGCCTTCTCTCAATCCTTCGTCGTAAAGGAGATTTTTCGACCTTTATCTTAACTTCATTTCCTTTTCCCCTTCTACTTTCCCTTTTTGTATTCCTCCTCCTTCCGTTCTCATCACCAAAGCATTCAAATGTCCCTATTACTTTTTCATATATATTCCTTGTACCTTTCCCTCCCATTCCCTCCTTCCACTAGCTCCTGTTTTTCTTCTATTTTAGATATTTCTCCACTCTTTCTTTCTCTATCTCCTTTTACGTGTAAGAGGGGATTAACAAGCCCAAATAATGACGCCAATCAGCAAATCGATCAATCCTTTCCTCTCTTTCTTTTCGAGTCTCCCCTCTCCTGTCTCTTCCATCTTTTTCTCCAAAACTCTCCCTCCCAAACTCCTTTATCTCTCTCAAACCTCTATCTCCCACCATCCCTAAACTCCCTCTCTCTCTCCTTACATCCCTTCCAAAGATCTTCCTCCCTCCTTCCCTCAAGTGTCTCTCTCTTACAAAACTTTCCCTACATCTCCCCTAAAACTCTCTCTTTACCCACTCTTTACCAAAGCTCCGCTTTTCCCCCAATCCTCCAAAACTCCCTCTCTCTCTCTTTCTCTCTCTCACTCTCCAACTCTCTCCCAAAACTATTGTTTCTCTCTCCACCCCTACCTCCCGCTCTCTCTCTTTCTCCCTCTCTCTTTTTCTCCCTCTCTCTCTTTCTCCCTCTCTCTCTTTCTCCCTCTCTCTCTTCCTCTCACCTCCCCTACCCACTCTGCCTTCCTCCATCCATTCAACCACTCCTCTTCCTCCCTCCACCACCTCTTGCATCTTCCTTCGCTCCTGCTTTATTCTCGTGTCATTGTGTAGCTCCATTTCCGCCGCTCTGCCTTTTCGCCGTGCTTCGGTGGGACCTCTAAAGTTCGCCGCTGGAAGAGTCATGCGCGAAACGAGTTTCATTTGTCACCGGTCGCCTTTGGCCTCAGTTGTTCCCTGCAACACCGAAGCGTCATATAACTGACCAAAAAGAGGGTGGACGCTGCAAAAATAATCAAAAGGCGAAAAATCGGAAGTTTTTCGATCACGGTGTGACTCGATAAAGCGTAGATGGACTGCCCGCTATTGAAAGTGCTACTGCTGCAATACGCGTCATGTCAACCAAGTTCGATGTGACATTAGTGGCGTCCTCTGACTTCAATGGTTTGAGTGTTATATTAGGTTTATCTTCGATCCGTGGCTTTATTTAAAAAAGAAGCATTTGTTTTTTTCTCATTATCGTAAGCAAGGTTTATCTTTTAATAAGACTATATCAAAGGTGGCGGAAAATCAGGCCAGTTCACATTTGTATCAGGACAGGAAATAAATAATGAGTATTGTGGTTGTAACTTTTTGAAGGAATCAGTCTCTATAGAATATTTATTTCCAGTATTGTGAGAGTGATTACAATTTCCATTGATAGGAAACGGATTTTCTTCATGCAATCAAATCAGACCTTTTAAATATACGGCGATGGATTCTGGAAAGTGGGCGAAAAATTCTGCCTTTAGCTGGAATCGAACCCGGGCATTTTACTTGACGGACGGATATACTACAACTGAACTATTGTGGCAGGCTAATCCTTTCTTTTCAGAATAAAGCATTTCTCTCACATTGAAGTCAGGCTAGCCAGCATGCGTAGAATTGAACACAAACACTTTCTTTTGTGTTTAATATTTCTTATTATATTTTAGCTTCCAATTTTATTATTTTTATACAAAAGCTTGTGACTCCTTTTTACAATAAATTAAGGCCATTATGTGATTTTTTATTTTTTAAATAAGATAGATTGGCAATTCCAAAACAATAGAATTATTTCGTTTTATTGAAAAAAAAAATAGATCGAAAATATGATCTTATTGCCGAATAAAATGTTTTAATTTAAGCGTTAATTAACTCGAGTTACGAGATTTTGAGTTTCTCTCTTTAAAAAAGAAAATATCCTTTATTTTTGGATTGTTTCCGCAGAAATGATTTTCCAACGCGTGTTACTACCACTGTTCTCATAACTAGGCTCTTTAATCCTCGAGTCATATCTACGCTTTCGAAAGCTTTCCATTTTGCATTTACTCGAAGGATTTGCTATAACATGATTCTTGCAAAAGCACGAAATTCATCCCGGCTACACAATTAAGCAAAAGCGTCATTCATATTTTCATCCTTAAATTAGATTTGAATAGTTATTTTCCCAAAAATAAAACAAGAATACATACGCGTCTTTAAACTGTAGAATAGTGCTATTACTCATAAGTTTCATTTTTATCTGATAGAGATAGAGCTTTATTTCATTGTCATGTTACTATATTTGGTAGGCGAGGAAAGAATTGCAGAGCAAATGATATAAAACGCTTTTTAAATTACTCCAAGAAGCTTTCATTCTCATATAAAAAAGTCTATTCTAAATATTTTGTTTTTCCGCATTGCAGGATTTCAGAGATATTACTTGTACAGATGGGCAAAGATACCGAATACATAAGTGGTTTTTAAGATAAAAAAGCGCTATAAACCAAAGTTTGATTTAAACCAAAGTTTGATTTTGTAAAGGGAAACTTAAATTGTTGAATATAAATGTCGATGTTTTCATTTATTGCATATTTAATGCGCAATGAAGCCAAACTTTTCTTTTTCCCAAATTTTGAAAAAAACTCATTGGAAGACTTCTCTTACAATTTTCACGTGCAAGGCCCACAATGCAATCGCCGGTGCTCATCGGGTTCTTTTTTAAATTAATCCCCCACTCTCGGATGTAACGCTGCTTTGTCCATTCATATCACCACGAGGACGCGAAATCATAATGCCTCCATTGCTTTCATGACTCGCGTGTGTTTGCGTTTTTTTGCATCACACTCACAAAATTCTTCATATTCACACTGATAATTTGATTTTTTGCCCATTCGATGATTTTCAGAGATACTTTAGATGAGCGAGATAAATGTAAGCTACTTAACTTTCTTTCTATTCGGTAATTAATTTAACTTGTAGCCGAAATCTCTATAAGCGATGCTGTAAGCTCGCATTAGATTCATTTTAAACGAGATAGAGAGGGAGAATATCTTGTAATTTTCACGAGAGAAACAGCTTATCAAGGTATCAGGATTTCATTAAACTAACATTATCAGACTTTATCTCAATGTAATGAAAGCAGGATCAACTTATAAATTGGAAAACTCGTGTAATTCGCCAGTGGTTCCTTTGTTCCCATTCTAGGATTGTTTGTTTGATCAAATCGTCGAAAACTACGAGATTTATGCAGATGAAAGCAACTTGCGAGTTAAAACATGAACAACCTCAGGTAAAATTTCTCATTCATTTGGACCATTGGGAACAAAAATGGTTGCTGGTGATGGAAATGTTTACGGCTCGTTTTTGATAACGCTTTGTTTATTAATTCTTACACCTTGGCGTAGTTATGTCACAAGCATATTGTTAATTGAACTCGAATCAAACGGTTTAATTCAAAGTATATAATAAGTAACTTGAATCGATTATTCATAACCGGTGTAATAAAGGCGTGTGCAGAGACCATCTCGATACATATTTTATCCTAAAAACGAAAGAGACCGCTTTACTTTTTACTGGTGAGGGTTTCTGCTGTTAAAATTTCTTTTCTTTTTCTGAGCAGAATTTTTAGTCTGCATCAATCAAAAGTCGTGTTATAACTGTCATCGGGTAGTTTTTTAAAGCAAGCTGTTTCTTTTCCATTTTATCTCGTTAAGTGTCCCCTAACCTGTAGTCTTTTCCTCCAAACCTTTCGTGTGGACAAAAGGTAAACCGCCAGCGACGCTCAATTTCAAGCCGGTAGAGCACAAAACATCGATCGCATCCAATGATTTTTCGGCGCATAACTCTAAATCTTATCTCTTTAGATGCAAAGTGCGCAAGTATTGGGGAAAATATCTTTTATATTTTCGCAAACCGACTCGATATCGGTTTCCAAATATAGAACGCGCGGGCCTCGGGCTCCCCACTACTCGAAAGGGGTAGGGATACGGTGGAGAGGGGGTTTGGCGGGAGGGGACGGGTTTAAAAGAGAAGGTCTTGGAATCGTAGGAGGATGGGTTTTGTGTGTGGGTTTCTCTTGTATCTTTTCTGATCGGCAGTGGTTTGTGGATCGTATGGTGCCGGGAACCGTAAGCCCCAGGTCCTCTTCCCTCCTCCCCTACATCCTTACAATTCCTCCCCAGCTACCCCCTCCCCAACAAAACTCCCATCCACCCGCTATCAAAAACTCCATGACAACCATTCTCGCACAGGCTTGAAGAGGGTGGGAGGGAGGGAGAGAGAGAGAGAGACGGAGGGGGAATTATCTGTTGGTACATAGATTCCATGGAATATCCTTATTTTGGTTGCCGACCTCGCTCACGGTGGTTTCTATCGGAAGGAGGGATATCGCTCTTTATAAAAGTGGAGGAAGAGGAGAAGATGAAATCGAGAGAGGAGGGATATTAAAAGGATAGGGGAGGAAGGAACGGGGTGGATAGGGAGGTTAGGATGTAGATAGCGGGAGGGAGGAAGAGGAATTGGAGGAAGAAGGAAGAAGTAGAAGAGAGGCTCTTAAGAAAAGAGGATGGAAGGATTGGAAGAGGGTTGGGAGAGAATGGTGGCATGGGGGAGGGCGGGAGTAAGTGGGGGAAGAGGGATGAGATGGTGAGTTGGACGGCTATACGGGCGGATGGATGAAAATGATGAGTTATGCGTTGGGGGTTAAATCCGAACGTCAGAATGGATTGATTCTCTCTCCTCTCTCTCCGTTCTCCAGCCAATAAACCGACTCAATCCCTCTCTTCCTCTTACCCATTCTCCTTCCCTTCCTCTTCCCCATTCCGTTGCCCCTTTAATTCCACGCTTCTGCTTTATTCTTCTCAGCCCCTGTTCTTATCCTATTCCTCGGTATCTGCTATCCATTTGAATTTTATCTATACTAATTATGTTTATGCGTCTAGAGATCAATTCGCTATTCCCTTGAGGTTTCTTTGTTATAGAATGTCGCTCAAAATGAATATGGATTTACTCGGAACTCATCGCTTAGGATACGAGAGATTAAATCCAATTGTCTATGCTTTAAAGATTTATCATTCTACTGCTAATGTTATTGGGTTTAAAAGACTTTTTTATATCGCAAGACATTTTTCCATTTAGGAATTATTGAAAATGCATCAGATCCTGTAGTTTTATTCATATACCCGTCTTGTACTTCAAAAATCCTGAGTAATATTTTACAAATAAAGTAGTCTCAATAATCCGAGCACCGCTTCTCAGGAAACATCGCAGCAGCAAAAAGATGTATGGCGAAGAAATAAAAGTTTATCGATTGTTTTCTCATTATTAATTGACTATGAATGTATAGGGTGGGCCAAAACCTAGTTGACAACTTTAATCCAAAATTACGAAAATACATAAAGTCATAATGACATAAAACCATTAGAAGAGTATGAGGAAACACTTCAAGTTTCTTCTACGGGTGTTCGATATGAGCTCCCTTGGTTATCCTGCAGATGACCCAACAATAATATCATGATTCCCATACGTGTTGCAGCATATCTCGGTCCATTGTGTTGATCACCCCTGTGATGCGCTACTGCAACTCAGGGAGGGTGCTAGGTATCGGAGGAACATACACCTGATCTTTCACGATTCCCCAGAGGCTAAAGTCTAAGGGTGTCAGGTGAGGGGAGCGCGGGGGTAATGGAATAGGCCCCGCGCATCAAATCCAATTGCCAGGAAACATATGGTAGAGATAGGCATGGACTCCTCTATCAAAATATGGCGGTTCTTGTTGAAAAAACGGTATCGTCATTCTCTTCCTGTAGCTGATGTATCAGGTAATTCCGCAGCATGACCAGGTACACCTTTTAAGACAGTGGGTTCCATGAAGAAGAAAGGTCCATACACCGCTCGGTAATTCATTGCACAAAAGACCTTTGGACTGTCACGTTGGTACCCAACAGTCTCTCTTGGCGGTTCCATGACATTTTATTTGTTTACTTTATCACTCAAGTGAAACACAGCCCCATCACTAAATACAATTCCTTCCAGGAAGTTGTCATCCTCCTCCATACTAGCCGACATGTCTCTACAAGGTCAGTCTTTGTCTCTTGTCGTTGGCAGTCAGCACCTGCAATCTGTATGGCTTCATTCATAGTCACTTACCTAAAACCCTTCTAATGGTCGCATACGGCAGCTCTAATTCATTATTGGCACGTCTTGCCAACTTCTTTGTGCTAGTGATGAATGCTGCTCGAATGCGTTCCACATTGGCCTCCGTTGTTTTCGGTATGCCGTCTCTTCGACCGGGATGATTGCACACACATGCTCTTTCCATGAATTTCTTGTACCACTGGTACACAGTTTCCCTGCTGGGTGGTTCGGTGTTGACTTTTGTTCGGAATTTTTGGATAACAACTGTATTAGATTTCGTTTTATGAAACTAAATCACAGAGTAAGCTTTTTGGGGACCTGTGTTAAAGGCGCTATTTTGACCTGCACTATACTGAGCTGCCATCTTGCTTCAAGTTCAAGAGACACTTGTTCGCCTTAAACTTTAAGTGTTTCCTCATACTTTGCAAGTGACTTCATATTATTATGACTTTCTGTATTTTCATAATTTTGGATTAAAGTTGTCAAATAGGTTTTGGCTCACCCTGTATTTTATTATTATGTGTTATTTCACTGGGACGGTTAAATTTTGTTTTTTAACTGTTTTTAATGATACATATATTTAAATAGATATATTTTAGGCGTTCTTTACAATAAGTAAAAAAGAACGCCTTATGTTCATGTCGTGTCAGTCCGTCCGTCCTTCCGCATGTTCAATCTGCAAAAATACTGGGCGGCTGTTCATGAAATTTGGTATTTAGGACATAAGGGCAAGGAAAATAAAAAATATATAAATGGTTTACGTAGCATTATCGGGAGTGCCACTTTACTGGTAAAAAATATGATCTTTTCTTTATATCTCGTAAAATAGAACTTATAATAAAAAGTCTGTAAACATAATTGATAGAACTAGTCAAATAGCATGTTTTTTCAGTACATTTTTATCGAAGGATTATCCTATTTCAAGAAAATCAAACGAGAAAGTCGTAATTCACTTTGAACTTAGAAAATTTTTCCCATTTCTTAATTGTTGTCAACGAAAACAATATTCTTGGCAACTGAAGTAATCAATACTGCTGTAAATAAGTAATTAATTTAATATTCGGTCATGGGCACGCAACATTTAGTATAAAAATGGATTATCTACGACGAAGAAATTGACGTAAATACGTCTATTTTCTTTACGTATACACAGCGTTTGTAAGAGATAAGAAATGGGTAATTTACGACCAAGGAATGAACGCGAACATAATGATTATATTACTACTATTCGAGTGAGGTATTTTAAAAATAATTTATGATTGTTTTATTAATTAGGAAATTAATCATTGAATAAAAAAACTGATATTTCCTTGGCATCACTACTGGCATAACATTTTTCAGTTCTCAGATATTATACTAAGCCATTAATATTTATCTTTTTTGACATGATAAAATAAATCGTAAAGAAAGCCTCTGCATCGCATTTATGCACGCACGATGCGTGCATATTTTCTCTCTTATTTACTTTTAAAACTTTATATTTGGTTTAGCGACTTTTCGTCACAGAAAATTCGTCACTACGAAAATTGGTCACAGACATTTGGTCATAGGGACAATTGGTACCTGCGGCATTTCGTCACACATGACTTTTGGTGTCTAAGATATTTCGTCACAGGTGACACTTGGTACCTGCGATATTTTGTCAAACGGCATTTGATACCTAAGACATTTTGTTACAGGCAACATTTGGTACTTACGACATTTCTTCACCCATGACATTTGGTACCTGCAACATATATTAAACGTCATTGCAGCTTATGCAACAATGTTTCTGATATAATATGTGATAAATGATAATGCCATAATTCAGAAACACGAAATTCTGATATTTCGAATAGTTTTAGGGCTAAGTATTAATGAAAGCATTATGAGACGTTATTTCATTGGAAATTGAATGAATCCATTTTTATCACTTCTGTTACATATTTTCTAATATATGTGTCATGGATTCGCCTGCAATGGCCGTCTCCTCGATTTATTTCGTAAGTAGTATTGTATTTTGTGTCAAGGTCCATCTACAAAAGAGTATCTACTGGGAGGATCGAGCATAAATGTCGATTAATCGAGAGGGTAATCGGAATCGGTGGGGGGTGGGGTGGGGGGGATAGGGGTTTCTATCCTGGAACCTCGGCTTCATGGGTATCAAAGTACTAGGCACGATACGTATCTTGGAAATTTATGTATATCTAACAAGTATAATCGGAATTGGAGGGAAGAGGGGTGGGGGTATAGGGGATTCTATCCTGGAACCTGGGCTTAATAGGTATGAAAGTACTCGGGACGATACGCATTTTGGAAATTTATGTATATCGAACAGGTTTAATCTGACACGGCGGGGGTAGGGTTGGGGGGGTAGGTGTTTCTATCCTGGAACCTGAGCTTCATGGGTATCAATCAGTAAGGCATAGGAAATCCGAAAATGGAGTAAAGTTGCTCTCGAGTGTATATATCGACATTTCCATTTACTTAAAATTCATCCCATTCCCATGATCATGTGCGCCTATTTACAAAACTTTGTAACTTTTTTACATTTCACTGAAGTACGCTTCGGATAAGGTCTGGTGGAGCATGCCGAACATCTAACCAATTATCTTGGAATCTAAGACTGTTGGGTTCAAATAGCTGAATTTGATTTCCGGCAGCCGGAATGCACCGGCGTGATTCAGTGATGCACAGTGCGCAGCGGAGGACGTTGCGCATTGAGGAGGAATGGAAGCGGAAATGACCGTTACAGGAGAAAATGGAAGTTGGGATTACTACTGCGAAAGATTCAGGATCAGGGATATAATTTGGATATAGATTTTTCAGGTTTTACCCGTTTTTTACCAGATTTACTTAAAATGATTTTTTCAAATTAGGTTTATGCTCGAAAATCTTCGAATATTTTAATTTTTTTACAACTTTGCTTCTGAAATTATTTGAGGTTGTTTTAAAACAGAATTATCAAGTCTGAGATTTTGAAAGACTGATGGTAAAGAATATGAACATTATGCAATTTACAATTTTATTTAGAAGAACGATTTGCACCTATTTTTAATTTATCACTACAGCTATAAAAAAGTTTTCAGAAGTTCATTCTTCTAAAGAAATTGCTACAAGTAAAGGAGATCGCCATTCATCCGTAAACGCTTTCCGGAGAAAGGCAACCGTATTAAATCCTTTTATTAAATCTATGCATGCCCCAGATGCTGGTGATCACATCGTATTTTTGGGCATATATGGAAATGCGATTGAGCAGATCAAATTCAAACTAACAGCATATTTACTATGCCCCCTCACCTCTGAACAAAGATTTGGATATTTTTATGTTTTGAATTGGTGCTGAAGTCCGATAACCTACATGATTTATTTATTAAAATATACAATGCAATTTGGCTCTAGTCCTGGTGAGATGGTCAATGCAACAATAAGGATATAAAGCGATATTTGTATAGATATCTTAAATAAAACATAAGGAACATCTTTTAAGCACAAAAAGACAATTAGATTCCTTAGTTGAGAATTTTGGAGACTCAAGGTAGTAAGCCTTCACGGCTACCGTAGTGGTCACGGGACCATCGAAGTTTCCACCGTACATCACCCTACCAACCAATCCTACTATTTCCTCCCAACTCCGTCGTCTTTTAAACTTTAAACGAGTGTGCCTTAACTTTGCTATGTAGTTGTGAGGTTGAGCGTTTATTTAGCTATTTGCTTCATTTGCAAAAGCCAGAAAGGAGTAATATTGCCGAAGAAACATTAGTTATACACAGGGCCGTGCTTACCATGGGTGCAATGTGTGCACTGCACACGGGCGGCAGCATCTAGGGGGCGGCAGTGAGCAGCAACCTTCAAAAGTTTATGGCGGGTACAGACTCGAGCACCAACCATCTACATTTACTGTTTTCTTTTTTTATCGAATCGGAGCAAGCCGAGCCTAAACCGAAGGCCGTTACTTTTTTCGTTCCACTTTTTCTCGCGCATCCCTGTGGCATACTGGCAGTTGGTTGGCAGCAGTGTCGTTCTAGACCCCAGTCATGGTAGAACACGTAGGAAGGGGTCTCCTTTCTCCGTGGGTCTCCTTTGGCCGTCCTCCGCTACACGAGGGTTGCGTGTCCATTACGCCGCTGCTTGGGAGTGTTTATGGTCGTATTTTCATGTGTTTTGAGAGGCAAGATGAAGAAGGCTGCCTTCCTGTAACTTGCGTTGGGGCGACAGAGTTGTATTATGAATGGTAGCAAATAGGAGTAATGTCCCAATATTCTGTGAAATCTTCATATTAGAGATATTCTGGTTGTTCAAAATAGACTGACCGAAAATGGCAACTCTTTTTTATTCTATTTCCCGCTCGGAGCAAGCCTCTAAATTGCACGTATTTTTACCGCCAGACCCAAAACTCTTTTGGCTTGTTTAATGTTTACAATATTCCAAGTCCCATTCATGTTATATACATCGATAACGAGAATTGCAGTTTAAATAATAATTGAGGAATCCTCTTTTTTCTGCCATTGTAATATTAAAGAGTGTTTACCGTCTAATTTGATGCTATCAGTTCTGGTCGATTCGATTGTATGAGCGTTTAATTTTTCCTCTGTGCACACAGCATTCATTTAATCAATCAATCATTTATCTTCTTGATTTTCAATTTTCTTTTCTGATATTTTTCATAATTTTATTTTTAAGTTTTGATTCATTTTCATTATTTAAAAAATAATCCTTGTTTTAGATGCCTGCTGGTAAAAGAAAACGATTTTCTGGGGCTGAGTAAAGAAAAACAAATTGTAAGACTTAAGGAAATACAGAAAAATTCATCTTTAATTACCAACTTTTTTCAAACAAAAGACAATTCCACGTCGACTTTAAATGTAGCTTTGGACGAGAATATAGAACAGGAAATGATCAAGAAAACGGATAACCACATTGTGCAACCTATTATTGAAGGAACTATGGATAATAATAATACTAAAGAAGAGGTTCAACGTAAGTGCGGTAGAAGTTTTTCAAATGCCTATTATTATAGAATCTTAGAAACGGTGAAAAAGTAGCGAGAAATTGGCTGATTTATTCTATGTCAAAAGTAGCTGTTTATTGCTTTTGTTGTAAAATTTTTGGAGTCAATTCAAATTGGTCTAGTTTAATTGGTTGTAGGGACTAGCAGCATTTGTCTCAAATTTTAAGTAGACATGAGAAAAGTGGTCAACATATGAAAGTATACAACGATTGGATTCAGCTTTCCAGAGATTTAAACAATAATACCACTATTGATCACGAAAATCAATCGCGAAAGAAGCGTCAGTACGCGATAATTAAAAGGATTGTATGCATCATAAAGTTTTTATCTAGACAGAACCTTGCTTTACGGGGAACTTCCAGCACATTATATGAATCGAACAACGGCAACTTTTTAAAACTGGTAGAATTGATAAGAAATTTGATGCTGTTATAGCAGAACATATTAGTCGATTGCAAAATATAAAGAAAGTATTCCACATTGCCGTGGAAATAGAATAAAAAAAGAAATTATTTTAATTATCTCATAAAAAATAACTAAGTATTTTAAATTTGTTAAAATCTTGTAAATATTACTCAGTTAGTTTAGTTAGGAGTCACATTGAACAAATAAGTGTAATAATTCGCTTTGTCATGTTTAATTTGGAAACAAAATAAGTTGAAATTAGAGAGCAATTTTTAGGATTTTGTCCTATTTTCGATACAACAGGTAGTGCTTTAAGTAATTTTTTGATAATTTTTAAAAAGAAATGAACATAGAAATACAGAACATGAGGGGACAAAGCTAGGATAATGGAGCTAATATGGAAGGGAAAAATAACGGTTTGCAAAAAAATTAAAAAAATATAAACTCCAGAGCTTTCTGTGTGCCATGTTCCGCTCACACTCTTAACTTCGTTGGGAATGATGTTGCTTAGGCCACTAACGAATCAATCAATTTCTTTGTCACAGTTCAAGAAGTGTATAATTTTTTCTCTTGTTCTACGCACCGATGGCAGGTTATGAAAAAATGTAAATATTCTGGCATTAAAACCACTCTCCGATACAAGATGGGAAAGCAGGATTGAAGGTATAAAACCATTAAGATTCAATTTTCCAGAAATTTACGATGCGTTGTTTAATAGGTTTTCAGATGAATATCTTGACTTAAACACAAAAAAAATGGCACAATCCCTTGGAATGAAAATTCAATCATATAAATTAATTTGTTCCGTAATTATTTGGTATAAATTTTTATTGAGATTTAACGTAGTCAGTAACAGTTAAGTTTAAATATTCGCAATTGTATTGATGTGTTAAAAGACCTCAGTCAATATTTTAGGCAGTTAAGACAAAGGTTTTAATGACACTTTGATCACTGCCGGAGAAATTACTGAAAATTTAGACACCAACCTAAATTTCCAGAAGTAGCAGTCCTTCGGCAGCGAAAGAAGAAAAGAAATTTTGATTATGAATCATCTGATGAGACGTTATCAGATGCAATGCAGAATTTTAAAATATATTTCTTTTTCGAAATTTTAGACACCACAATTTCTTCTGTTATAGACAAGTTTACTCAGCTAGGGGATATTAACAAAACTTTTCATTTTTTATACGATATCCATAATTATAATAAATTAAGCCAATTAGATAAACTGAAGTCTTGCACAGATTTAGAGACAAAATTGAATGATGCTACGAGAAATGAATTTGATATCAGCGCAATAGATCTGTTGATTGAATTAGAAATATTGCAAACATTTGTGGCTCCTAGCATAAATATAATTGGCATTTTAGAGTATATAGTAGAAAATAATCTACCGACAAAATTTTCAAACGTCTCAGTGGCACTACATATATTATTGTCCCTTCCTGTTACAGTTGAGTCTGGAGAAAAGACATTCTCTAAGTAAAAAATAATAAAAAATTATTTACGATCATCCATGACACAGGATAAGCTTTCATCTTTGTCTGTTATTTCTATAGAATATGAGCTTTGCGAGAATTTAGATATGGATGATATCATAAAACGCTTTTCTAATCTTAAAGCTTGCAAAGTAAGTGTTTATTAAAGCAACGTTTTTGTTAAACTGTAACCATGTAACCAAAAAAACCATGTAACTGTTTGTTGTATATGATAATATTTTAATTTTTTCCTCAGCAGTGTTAAAAATATGTTAAAATGTTAATAATATATATTAATAAATATGTTAATATAATTGTTATGAGATTGCATCTACTTTTTTCTCGAGCTGCAATATTTTAAAAAATTAGTTTGGGGCGGAAAATTCTACTTTGCACACGGGCGGCACATACTCACGGCACGGCCCTAGTCATACGGATGTTGTTTGTTAATCATAAGAACTAATAGAAGACTCGAAAATTTTTAAATAAGTTTTTTATTTAAATCCGATTTTTCCCGAATTATTAGAAACATAATGGAACTCGATAATTATCCTCCGAACGAACTTTTTTAAACCCGAAAATTCATATACTAGATATAATGCATCTCCTACGAATAATCGGTCCACAATTATTCATTTTGTTAATGCCTTTTGAAAAATTTTCCGACATCATGCTTTTTCAAATTCGCCTTCTATACACCACGCGAAGATTGGTTAATCGAATCGATGAGATTGGCGCTGCTGCCCTTTGAAGGAAGAGGCGATTGTTTCGAGATCAAACTTCCCGCAAGTTGAATTTGTTGTGAATCACAGCGTGGTTTCGCTCGACCCTTACTTCGCCCATGCTGGTCCAGCTGTGCAATTGAAACAGGAAATATTCGAGCATTTCAAGTTTATTCTTTTTTTGCCGCCATCAAGATTTTATTTGAAAATCCAGAATAAATATCGCACGTTATTTTGAATATAAATACGATACATGGAATAAAATTAAAAAATATGTATCATTAAAAACAAATTTTTTTGTAGTATCGTATACTACTATACACTCTAGTGCAAGCATTATTGCTGTTTTTAATAGAAAAATAGGTTATTGGATAACCAAGTAAATGTGGGATGTCTTTTACAAGAAAAATAATAATTTTTAGGTTAGAAGATAAAAATACTTAAGTAAGTACTTAAGTTACTAGAGATGACTGATCATGTATCATAAAAGTATGAATAATATTTGACCTGTAATCATTGAACTATACAATATTTTTCGAAGCGATCCAACACACATTGAGAAGAAAGTATTTCATTCTTCATTAAAGTATTTAATTATGTGGAGGAAATATAGGGTTCTTAAATTATCCTTGAATTATTTTATAATTTCCTGTAAGAGAATGTTTATAACGCTGACATTACATTAATTTAATATTATAGGCCAATTCATAAACCAGTTTAGATGCTTGTCATTGAGGGGCGTAAGTTTATCAGTTGCATTACACAGTCAATTCACGCAAGAGAACAAACGCTCTTATACCAGATTGGTTCGTTACTGCTAAAAGGTTTGCTCTGTATTTCTGAACCAACTCAGACCGAGTACTAATTCGTTCTGTTATATCAACAAATTAACTGTTAACATTTCTAAAAAGAAATGCTGGAATGTTTCTGTCTTCATTCTTAAATAAATTGCTACCGACTAGATCAATTACGAGGTTTTTTTTGACAAGCGCCTGCGGTAGCTATCGCGAGAAGAATCGAAATGTTTCCAATGCGTGCTCCCCCCCTAATTTTCTAGGTCCCAGAGAACCGGATAATTAGCCGTGCAACTCCTCTCGATACTCAACTTTTTTCACGTTTCCCTTCATTCCTGAGTTCGTCCGGAGACGCTACTCCACTGCGTCTTCTAGGTCATCCTCCGCCTCCTTCATCTCTCATCTTCTTTAAAGATGCTCAGACCCTCCCCTCTGCTCTCGAAGAGGAGTTCCGGACGCATTTCAAGCCGGTACCTGCACGTTTCATCTCTCAGCTCCTCAGGTGCACGCTAAGCTGCCCCTCACGAATAATTCACAGCCGCCGACCGCATGCCACCCCAATCCATTGTCTCTAACCCTATTCTATCTTCTCTCTCTCTCTCTCCTTATCAATCCCCTCTCCTTTGAATATCCTCTTATTTTTTCTCTTAAAACATTCCAAATTTGCCTCACGTTATTTCTGATTATGTTCTCTTTTGTCATCGTGTTATTCTGTCTATTTTAATAAATTTACATCGTATTTATTCGACTTACCCTTCTTTCTTTACTCTTCTTTTTTCGACTATATTTTTATTGTAAATCAGAGGAGGAAACGGATTGTACTTTTTAGAATTCTAATGGCTTAAGTGCCAGTCATTTGTGCGAAAGAAAGATGTGATTGAAGATGGTACATTGGTATGCCCAGTTTCTTTCTCAGGATCTTAACTTTTGCGTCCAGCCATGTGCACTTGATTTTCTGTGTATTGGCCCCAGTTTCCGGGTTAACAAACTTCTCCTAATGATTTGCTGTACTGTAAAAGATCCTCTCTCAGCCAAGATGCGAATATGCTCGCATTCGTCGGAATGGACATGGGAGCAATTTTTACACTCCCGTTGGATTATGGGTTTCGACGTTTGTCAGTCTCTATTTTCAACAACGAACATACGAACGTCAGAACCCTATTTGGAGACCAAATACCCATGGGCCATCAATCCATTGACCGTGGTTTCGTTGGCAACGCTGGTAATTTCAAGAGCTGCAGCATCCCCTTTCAGAAGGCGACCCCGATGATTCTTCCGACGCCCAGCAAATCTTGCCTCATCAAATTTGACACACTCAGTGCGGGTGACTTCATATGAAGTCATCGGTCTAGGGACGCTATCTACCTTTAGTTTGGGTGTAAGCACACTCGGGATGACCTTTTTTCACTGCGACGCTTTTAGTTGTTCTCTATCCGTTGCAGAGGAAGCAGCCATTTCATTGCCAGCCGATTTTTTGGATATCATATATAACTATGATAATTATAGCCACTTAACGTCTATACTAGCAAAAATTAGAAAAAAATACCCCGTCACCGAGAATGGCAAACAAATTTGGTCCCGCACGGAATGTGTGAATCGGTTCCTCTGCCGTCCCAATCATTTTCACTCTTCTGTTGCAAGCGACAATCTGCGAACATACTTCTCGGCACATGTTGTTCCTTCCAATCAATAACAGTTTGTCTGGCACAAGTAGTCATATTGAGGACCGCGTTAACTGGAATATCCAATACCCAAAAATTCTTGAGTTCCAGGATTGTCCTAAATAGAAGCCTGCATGAACGCCTTCCACCTCCATCTTCTTAGAAAATGAATTTGTTCTTCTGTCACACAAAGCGAGAAGCTCTGGCACCCTCGTTTTGTGTATTCTTCTACAGGGTAGCTGTCTCCTGCTTTGTTAATGCGTGTGGTTTGCCGCATCATTGTCCCACAGATTTTCCCGTCACCTCCAATCTTGTTGCACACTTGCACCGAGTCTGTCATTTGTTCACCACATGATTCCAAGAACATATATGCATTTTGGTCGCTCCAACCAACTTTCTCATAGAACTCTCTCATCAACATTTTCTTTGAAGGGTTATTCCATTAATAACGTTTTATTTTCAGTTATTTACTTAATCTTAAGGTAGTAAAAACTGTCTTGGGCAGAATGTAGATTACGTGTTTATATCGCATATTAAACTACGTCGATCACAACTCGTGTGTAGATCGCAAATTAGACCAGCACCAACATTTCTTTGGCAACATAATAAACGATATCATACGTTACATATATCCTTACCGTTTACCTTCTATTTTAATATAATTGATTGCACAAACGGACAGAGCGAAGACATAAGCAGGTTTATGAAATAAAACGCTCAAAAATGACTTTAAATTTGATTAAAACGTAAGATGATCCATCAAACTCAAGTATTAAACTAGAATGTATGAATGAAATTTAAGGCTTAAAATGGCTGAAAGAGTAAATAAAAGTAAAACAAGGATGCAACATCTTTAACTGCAAATATTCCCACTGAAAATACAAGAAAATTTCAAATTTAAATACATTGAAGATTATTACAATTAATCCTTCAGCGTAATAAATTTTGAAAAGAAAAAATTATTATTTAACCTTATTTTACCAATAAAATGTGAAATGAATTATAAATTTGTTAAAACCATTATGCGAGGAGTGTAGATGTCAATAAAAAATGTCGCTATGATATTTAAATCACCTCATATTGCACATTGTAAATTGAAAGTAATAAGAATATATGAACACTTTTTAACTTGAATGCGGATAATTTTCATATGAGTATGAAAATTATGATGTCGCTACTAAGTATAATTTTGTGTTTCCAACCTGAGAAAATATTTTTTTCTTTTTTCAGATTTACAAGGCGATGTACAAGACTAATTTTTCATACATTATCGTACGACTAGGCCCTGAAAAAGGAAGACTGGAAAAATTATACTGGAATTTTTTAATTTTTCCTCTAAATTGTTAGAATACGCAAAGAGAGAACATACGGGAGTGGCTCTATTTATATCCACATTCCCATAAATGTCGTGTACCATGCTTGTTCTTTCTTCCCTCTCTTCGTCTTGCACTGTTATCCATCATACAAATAAAAAACGTTTTCACCGAGGTTTCACACCCTTTCCTCAACCTCAACTCGCATTGCCGCCAAAATGAACTTTTTTTAACTTTTGCCTTTTATATTATGCTTTTCTATAAATCAGATGTAACAAACTGGAGGAACCAGGCCTTATTAACGAGATAGTTGTTCGCTAGCATAACAAGAATAGGAAAAAACAAAAAATATTCGAGAAGTTATTAATAAAATGCAGTAATTCAGTAATGGTTGAATGAAGGGGATAATATTAACCACATTTTCGGAAAATAAAGCATCCGTTAAATTTTCAATTATTTGTGCATAAATATAATTAATACAAATAACACTCAGACTGCGGAAAGTCATCGACGTTTCCTACAGTTGGCATGCATGATGTACAGTCAACAAGCATTCCTTTCAAAAGAATAGATCTTAAGTTGTTTTTCGCAGAAGGAATTGCGAGCTGCGAAAACGTGCTACTCCAAACAATGTCGCCATGTATCTGTTCTCTATGGTAAAAAGCTTGACGATGCCTACACTATCGAAGGCGAAGCATGCATTTTAGAAGTAGGGAACAAGATTGTTCATAAGGAATGATGTGTATGAATAATGCTAGGATGAATGCAACGAGAATAATCTGTGGTATGAAAGGCGGATTCCATAGGAGGAGCCATAGAGAGGAAATGTGAAACAAGGCGTTGCGAGAGTATATGGGGACGTGAGCGGCAGACAGGAGAAGATGGGATTGAAAAAGGCAGATGCTAGATCCAGAAATATACAAACAGGAAAAGATACACTTAAAACAATCCTCTCTGGTATAATTTTTTTTTCATTAATGCTTTTTGTGAGCAGCATTTGTCATTCTGATGGGATATTTCAGCAAAAATAAAAAAGTCATGATCTAAAATAAGCTTTGTTACCCTTAAAACCAGAAAAAGTATTTTTTTTTTACCTTCCGTTCTTTTTCTCATATTTCAAGAAATTACTTTTATTCCGGTGCATATGAAATTACTATATCAATTTGGACATCCAATTTTCACCTATTTTATTTAAAAAAAATGCTATATTAATTTCTAAACTTTAAGAAATACATTAAAAAGCAACAAACAAGCAAACAAAATGTTTACCTTAGTAATTATTTACGATGTATCGGTTCTTAAAATTTTCTCAATATGAGATGTTGAAGTGACTGCCATTTTTACTCGTAAGTATTAAAAGAACATATTTAAAGGTAAATGATTCTAATGGGATGACGAAGCGCCTTAACTTGGAGATACTCAGTAACATTTGCAAACAACTCCCATTAGCTTATATTGTACGTTTCAAGACCCGGTAAACTTTCCTGCTAATTTTCTCCATTAATTAATGACTACTTCTCAGGGGTTCTTCACGCACCAAAACGCTCGCGAGTTCAATATTTTTTTGGTTCGGCGATCGTTTGAAAGGAGTAAATGGCAATTTGGGCATCCAGCTGTGGTTTCATTATTCAAATTAAATTTAATTATTACTAGGGGTGATAACTTCCGCTTAAGAAGATTATCTTTACAACTTCTCCTATTATTTATTTCATTATTTATGATAAGGGATTAATGTGCTCGAGGATAGGCAAATGCTTAGGTAACGTTATCTGCATTGCAATAGTTTCTTTTTGGACCAATAATCCTCTAAAGCAGGGTTGCCCAGATGGGGGTCTGCGGAAGATTGCAAGGAGTCCACGCCACTAATAGGAAAATACCTCTGGAATTAATTTAGAGAAGTGATAATTAATTAATTACTAATTATTTAAAAGAAATCTGTTTTCATGGAAACATTACTCATTTGTCAGGTATTTTAAAGCAATAAAACGTGCTCTTACTCTTCAGTGTGTTGTCGAATGTCAAACCCACGAGTTCAAGTGTATCTTGGGATTCCTAATGTTCCAGTAGGGATCCGCAGGTTGATAAAGATTGAAAAACCCTTTTCCTACGTCCTGCCTACATGTCAGAACAGAGACTCCGCTTTGGAACTTCCCATCGAATAACCTAAAGATTAGTTAATGTATCTTACTCGAGTGAATTCCATTTCTTGAAATTACATCGCCCATCTGAGTACCTTCGTACATCTGTAGCTATTCATCATTCCAATCTTCATAGGGTGGATCAAAATGTGTCGGTCACTACCTTTTGAGAATCTTAATTTCGAGGTCATTCCTAACGAATTCTAAAGCGCCTCATTTTTACCGCTCCTTCCGGAATAGGATCGCTGAAACTACGCCTGGACCTATTTCAGAATTATACGTCTAATAAATTTTATTCGCAGTCAATGAAAACCGCGGAGATACTCTTGTTTTCCGTGGCTCCTCATTCATCCAGGTGGGATAAACGGCTCTTGTATGTTTGAGTTTGAAATTGTCTGAGCCGGAGTGAGGGAAGGAAGGAGGGGGAGGAGTGTGGAGGCGGCCTAATTCGTTTTCCTTCACCCTCTTCCTTCCTCCTCTCCTAATCCTCGTCTCGAATTAATTCCTCCGATGATTTATTCTCCAGGATGTAACGCGAATATTTGGGTTCGCTCCTCCGACCAGGCGACTGCACTTTGTTTTCCGCCCAACTTCTGCGTAAGTTCTTGCGTGTTCAAGGGAACCTTTTCTTGGTCCGAGGATCTCGAGGCAGATCCTTTAATTGAGCTTGCTTTGCGCGGCAAACTTATGCGAACGAAGCGCATCGTTTTTATTTCCATGGCTGAATACGCTCTCCAGACTAAGCGCCATCTCGAGGAAGAGACCTTTTCGCGTATTGATTAGTTGACAGCAAGAATAAATGTTCCAATTCTCTCTCACTTTCTCCTATTATTTGGGTTGGGAGAGTAGTCAGTAATTCATTGTAGAAAATCCCTCTCAAGTTGTTTCGTCTTGCAAGCAACATCGTAACATTTTTTCCACTCTGTTGTTTCTCTTGTCCCACTTATCTGGCTATACAACGCCCTTGATTGTCATCTTCTCTCTCTCCGTTTTGAGGATAAAGGAACCATAAATCTTCTCCTTACCCCTTCGTTTGTAGTTCATTTTCCGTTTCATTATTTCGCTCCGCTTCGTTTCTCCTCATATCTCCCTGTCTCCTTTTCTCTCTTCGTCTCTCACTCATTACTGTGGAACCTAATCATCCTCTCTGTCTTCCTTTCCCTCTTTCTCCTCGCCCTAACCGCCATCTCTTTCATTCCCCCATTCATTCCCGTATCAATGGTTGTCGCATCTGCCCTATCTTCCTTTATATCTCTGAATATATCTCTACCTCTTTTGCCTCTCGCTTTTACACGTTCTCTCTTCTTATTACTTTTATTTATCTCTACTTTTCCCCTCTTTATTTTAAGCATCTTTAATTTTCCTCTCTCTCTATTTTTCTTTGTTTTAAGCCAGTATCTCTTCCATCGCTTTTTTTGCTACATTAAAATTGTATCTCTCGTTCCATTAATTTTATTTTTTCTCCTCCATTCTCCTTCTTCCATTCTATCTCCCCCTTTTCTTTTCCCCTCCATATGTGTACTTTGTCATGCGCTTAATTTGTTTTTTATAGTATTTTGTACCTGACAAATATTTATATGCTAGAATAGATGCTCTATTTTTTAATCTCGCAAAAAGGAAGGCGTTCTACTTTGCCGTCTTCCAAGCACATTCTTTTCTTTCTAACTTCTTGCTTTCTCATGTCTCTTTTCCACTCTTTCTTTTGCAGTACATTTCCTCTTCCTGCCATTTCTCTTTTTTCATTCACCGAATTTCATTCTTCGCTTATTGTTTTCGCGTTTTCTTCTTTGCTTTGTATCCTCTTTTCCGCTTGATTCTTTTTTTCCCAATATCTACCTTCCGGTATTTATTCTGCTCCTTTTCATCTATCCCTCTCGCAGATCACTCTTCCCTCTCTCTTTCTCTTCCTCTGCGTCTCGGCCCGTTCTTCCTATCTCTCTCTCTTCAATCTTTAATCAATCCATACCCCTTCCAATGCGAGACACTGTCCCGTCGCAAAACTTTCTTCATCTACTCGTTCCTTTTCTCCCCTTTCCCCGCCCGCCCCTCCCGCTTTACCCCTCTTTCCCTACAAACTCCAAATCCCCCTGAAAGCCTTCTCTCTCTCTCTTTCTTTCTCTCCCTCTTCCTCCCTCACTCCCATCCTGTTTGTTCCTTTATGGCACCCGCGTCTTTCGCTCTATCTCCCCCTTCCTCTTAAAGAGGACGTCTCACAGAATAAGGTGAGCATCTTCCAGGCTAAAAGTGCCTCGAAAAACTAATGGAACCAGTTTTAAAAACGTTCTTCGTTCGAAGCAATTATCTCGCGCGAATTAACTCACTTAGCGCGATCAATGTTTTTCGTTTTGATGAGTTTTTTATTTGCGGATTTTGAAAGACGCGTTGGAAGTCGATTGTTCCGTTTTTTTAACCGTCGGAGGGCGGTTTAATGAGATTATCTTGCACCCTCCGCAATCTTCATCGGGAAAAACAATTAGCACACTTTCCGCAACCCGAACATTGCCGACGCTTAAAAAAAAAGAATCCATGCTGTGGTATTCCATTATTATGCCATTTTAAATTTTATCATGAGTCATCCAGTGAATGTTATTACAAATGTATGTATTTTTAGAGGGAGATCGATCAAATAAAAAAAAAGAAGGAAGAGGAAGCTGCTGAAGCAGACAGTAAGTGGCGGTTATTTCAAAAGAAATTGTTAATACAGAGTGTTAAAATTTACGTATGTTAGTATGATTGGTCTGATATAACTTTTAAATATTAATTATATTATATTAATATTTAAAACAAAACTTTTATCAATAAAAGGAAATTTAAATTAAATTTCTACTCCCATTCTGCTAGTCACTAGAAAGTCCACAAGAAAACGTGCATTACGAGACAGAATACTGACTCGATTTGCGAAAAAATGAAGTCTCTAGGTGCTTTCGTTTACGAGTTTACGCGTCTGAGTGACAGACCGATTTCCACAAGAAAACGTGCACAACGCGATAGAGTACTAAATCAAATTGCGAAAAAAACGAAGTCTCTAGCTGATTTTTTTTAGGAGTTATCACGTCAGTTATACAGACAGACACGGACAAATCAAACGCATAAGAGGGTTTTTTTTTATTGAAAAACCACTAAAGATAGAGCTAAGCTAAAATGACTTGGGTGAAACTTTGTAAAAATATACATAACAATTTTATGCACTCTTTAATGGACTTTTGAAATACTCCCATTACAAATTATTTCTCGATATATAAGACCAAACTTACATGGTTCAATCACTGAGAATCTAATCGGAATAAGACCATTTTTATGACCAGTGCATTTCATATTTTCTTCCAACCATTTCAGATTCTCGCCCCGCGTGAAAATTTCACCTGCACCGAACGCATGAAGCGATGACTTTAATTTAAGAGGAGCTATTTTTCCGCGACTGAGATTGAACTTCTCCAAGTGGTCAAGTGAGACAGAATAGCTGCACTATGGAAAATCCGCACTGATTGAGCGAGGAAGGCTACGAACGAAATGTGCGGTAATGATATGGAGTAAGTGTTTCTTATATTTTATACGCAAAAATAAAACTATCGTTAATTGTGTAATTCAATTTAATTGGAGAGTTTAAATAACTAGCTCGTAAATGTGCTGAACAATGGCGACGTCGCGACTAAGTTTTTACGGAGTAAGGCAGGCGCGTACGGTCCGTGAGAGTTTATTCAATTAAAAGTAGCTAATCCTTTTTCAATCTGACAATACAGCTAGGAGTAGTATGTATCCCTCTGTTTATTTCTAGAGTTGAGTTTTTTATCCCTCGCTACCTACCTGGGGGTCTTCTTAGACTAACTAGAAACTAGAACTAGAAATTAACGTACTGCAGTACATACAATAGCAGAATTTATAAAAATTTTCACGTGATGTGCCCGTATTTTTCACGGTGTGGTGTATTGTTCACAACACAGAATGCTGCGGAATGCGTTATTCAGGGGTACATTATTTTATTTTCCATAACATGAAAATTTTTAAGAGAAACGACGCAGATGGAATTTTGCTGGGCCAGAGCACATCGCCTCTCATCGCCGTGAATGAAATTCGGATTTGAGTTATTCACGACGTAGTGATGCGCTCCTAATGACTACCTCGGATAATTGACATGGAGGGATTCGTGGGCTATCTCACTTATTTTGTTTCTTTTGCCTATTTTATATATTTTATTCAATAACATCTGTTTAATATTCATACCTAAATGCATTTCTACCAAAAATCGACAAAAATAGTAAATATTTTAGCAACTCCGATGAGAATTAGTAATTAATAATCGTTTTGTCATCATAGCTTAAGGCACAGTTAAACCGCTGTTGCTGAAAGAGAATATAGCTATAGAACTACTCTGATAAAGGCAATGTATATATTACTTTATGAGGCATTGCAGATATTTCCACTTCATGATAAAAGTCAAGCAAATAATTTATTCAAGATCGGCTTTTGCTAGATGGGCTTCCGTACATAAATTGGTTGATATATCACCAATAAAATGGCAATTTTGGGATAAATACCGAATTTTCTTCATAAAAAATAGTCCTATTCTATCCAAACAATTTTTCGAAATTTCATTATTGCGCACGTGTGAAGAACTCTTGGGCACTTGAGTATTCTTAAAACTTTTCTAGATATCTTTAACGTAATCGAGTTAGCTCTGATATAATTATGTTTGTAACGCGAGCTTCTTCTACACGAAAAACGATTAATCGTCGACATTTTTGGCAGAAAATTACTGATTTGCGGGTTTTTCCGGAACGCGGAAAATTTTCAATATGGAGGCCTTTGTCCTTCAAGTCTTCGCGGCGGAAAGTAGCGGAATCGATTTCTGCCCTCCCTGAAAGAGCGATGCTAATCTTAGTGCGCCCATTCAGATAAACACGATCATCTCGGCGAATCTTTTCAAAGGCATTGAAACAGTGCAACAAGTGCATCAAGCACGGGAAAAAATCATTACTTCAAGTACCTCGTTCCCTTACATGACAGTCCTTTCCGTGTTATTTCCCACATCATCCGATGTTCTATTTTTCTGGACACTTTTGGCCGCTTTTCTTTTCCTCTCTCTCTCTCTTCCCTTGTTCGTGTCCGTCGGAAGGGAGGTAGAAGACCGTGCGGAGATGTTCTTTCCCTCTCTCTCCGGATCCGCACCTCTCAATCTCCTCCATCCTTTATCCGATTTCCACGTAATTTGCCGAAATGGCGACTAGGGTTCAAAGAGCTTCGAAAGGCGTCCGATGATTTCTCCGAAACCAAAAGTGACGACCGAGCAATGTTTTTGAAAGGGAATGGAATCAATTTCTCCGAGGCACGTCCGAGAATTCTCGTGGTCAGAGAAAATATTCCTTCCGCTTCGCCGTTAAATGTTTTTTTTCCTCTTCCTCTCGACGTCCTTGTCTGCACCATGCTAACAGAAAGTTGAAACGGACGAATGAATTTCATTTGGGGAGTTATTTTCACGTCTGTATTGCGGCGAAGTTGCGATTATTGGACGGGTAAAAATTTGCAGAGCGTGTGTCCATTTTAATAGATTATTTATTCAAACGTTTGAGCGAAATATTCTCGCTGTATGTTTCATATTTGACATTTTATTTTCTATTTCCTCTCTATGCCCATAATAATGTTTTGATTTTTACGCGATATTGATCGGCGAAGTGATAGCAGAGGAACGCTTTACGGGAACGCCTATTTTGTCTGTTTCTCTGTCTCTTTATTCATCTCTTGAATTGCTTGACGGATTTTATTTGAATTTAATATGAGGAAACTTCGTTTAATCCAGGTCCAAATTTGACTTTGGGCTCCATCAGTCAATTAAAACTTCCGATTTACATAAGGGCTTAAATAAGCATTTACTCGTATTTTGGTCAAGGTCGTCAAAATCCTTCAAGCGTTTTTCGCTGAAAAACTCTGGCAACAGCTAACAATTGAATCAGCATTCATCTTTTGAGTAAATAAGTAAACAATGCTTTAGTAGCATCTGGTAACTTTTAAACAGATACCTCTTGGTGCATTAGTTCAAAATGTCTATTTTACCAAATCAATACTCCTAATGCTGCGTCGAAAGTATAGAGTTGAGTAGAGAGAATCTATGGCGGAGAAAAAGAGGCAGAAAACGTCGGAAAAATATTTGTCATTGGAACGAAGAAAGTGTGCCCAAGCCCATCGTGAGGGTCTCTTGGTGAAAAACGGAGACGCAGCAATAGAAGAGAGTAGATACATCAATAGGCTTAATTCTTCCAACTTTATGTTATCCTACGGAATTACCAGTTTCCACCGTCCAATTTGGATGAGGTTTTCTTATATGCACTAAAATACTGCTCCTATATAGCATAGCATTTATAAAGTGCACTTTTCCTTCCCATAAACGTTTCAGAATGAAAACTTTGGCTATTTCTACCTTATGAGTTTCAAATTCATTTTAACTGTCGTAGATTTCTTGTCTGTATTTTCTAAATAATATCATCTTCATTTCATGAAAGATTTTATCGTAAAATACCACGTTATTCATGGTATAAATCATAACGACTCAAAACCTAAACTACTGTCACTGATGAGACTTTCTCAGGGGCATTATAATGCTAGAATGGAAATATTTTATATTAATTTTGAAAATAACAGGCGCTCTATTCCTTTAACAAAAAATTTAAAAATAACTTGCTCTATTCCTTTAACAACATGGCTTTGATTTCCTACAAAATGGAATTTAACTGATGCATTATTGAATAAATAACTCATCATCTGGTGAAAAATAATACTTTTTTATTTTCTGTTATAATTTATGAAAGTATGCTTATAAATTGATTAATTTTGTTGGTTTTGAGTGGATACAAAAAACCTTGAAATATTTATAACACGTACAAGGAATAGTATTATTTTGATAAACAGCTTATATATTGCCTTAATGACACTAAACGCAAAGCTGTAGATTTTGTGAACACGTGAAATTTACGCATGCCTGGTACCTTCAAATTAAAGATTTTATTGGACACTTTCTTCAAACTGCCAATGAAAAACTAGTGGAATGCTTGAAACGAAAATACAAGCTCTGATTTACGATTCACCATTAAAGGGTGGAAATAAATAAAAACTTTTGAACCGTAAAATAATCCAAGTGAGCAATCACATCATTAAGAGAAAAATAGAATGGGAAAAAATTAAATTTATACTTACAAGTTTGCAGGACGATTGCCTACAGGGACCTGTTGTCCGAAACTAGCCTAAATAGAACAGAAAAGCTCACAAACGCATAATCACTCTGGAAAAACTCACTAGATACGTATTTCGATAGCTAAGCTCTCATCTTCAGTAGCTGAAGTTGTATGGATTGCTTTGGTTTTGTCTTGTATATTTATACGTTCCGGGTGAACGTGAAAGGAGGAAATGGGGGTGTGGGAATCCCTAACGGTCAATGTGTAGAGGGGTGAGTAAGGGTTATTGGTATTGGTATATGTTTATGAAAATGCTCTCGTAAGCGTCTAGTTTCCAGTCAGTTTGTGTTGATTTTAAGAGAGCCATGTTTTCGATTTTAATAGGATGATTGTTTTCTTGTATGTGTATTGCGACGCTAGACTTGTTAAACCTATTGTGTTTGTAATGCGCAAGATATTCTTCGAACCTAGTTTCTAGCTTTCGTTTAGTTTGGCCTATGTAAACTTTCTCGCAGTCTGAGCAAGCGATTTTGTATATGCCGAAGGACAGTCGGGATCGTCTCTTTTGAATTGTGTAGTAAGTTGGAGAGTTTGTTTTCATTCACAAGTACCGTTTTAAGATTATGTTCTGAGAAGATTATTGATAAGCCGTTTGTGATACCAGGGACGAAGGGGATTTTTACGTATTTTTTTTTGGAGGCGTGTTTTTGAAGGTTATGCGTTTTTTAAAGATAGACTACGCTTGTGTTTGCGAAAAATATTTTCTATCATCTGAGGGTCGTAACCATTGATTTTAGCGCAGTTTTTGATGTTTTTATTCTGTGAGGAAATCAACTTGTAAGAGTCTATGTATCATTGAGTGGAATGGTGTTAATTTATGTGAAATATGATGACTGGAATCAGAGGGAATGTACGTATCACTGTGTGTGGGTTTGCGATAAATCCCAAACTTAATTTTGTTGTTTTCTCTTTTTAAGAGGTCGAATTAAATTCCTCATGGAAATAGTATAAGGTTTCAATTTTTACTTTCTCCATAAACGAAGTATAGAGAAAGTATGGTTTTCATGAAAAAAATCGAATTCGAGATTTCAACGGAAATACATGTGTTTTGACTATTTTCTCGATGATGTCTGTGTGTCTGTCTGTCGGTCATTATATAATAAGATTTTGTGGGTGCTCTAACTCTCAACCTTACACTCATATCAATACCAAATTTTATATTTAGAGAGAGTACTATATATCAACAATCGCTCAACCGAAAGTAGATGTTTACTGGTGTACCGCCAATTCGTCACGGGCAATTCGTCGTATGGCAAATTCGTCGCTAGACAAATTTGTCGCATGGCAATTTCGTCGCAAGACAAATTCGTCGGAACTTCAGGAATCCTGGAGGTAATAGTATATGTATTATATTTTTCATTAATCCTGCGATACATGATATTTAGTGTGTGGAAAGGGTTGATAATTTCCGAATAAATTATAGAACTTCTTTGCAGATAATTCACAACCATTATCCTAATAAAAATTTCAGACAATTTGATTCGTATCTTATCTGATCAGGATACGCTACGTTTCATCTCTTCCCTAGTTAATCAAACAGAGAAGAAACGCTTCTGGATTAAAACCCGGGACTTTTTCAGGATTTTGTTTCGTCATTGACTTTTAATGTGTGACTGAAGTATTACTGCCAAATCTCAACTCGCATTTTGATATAACACTCGCAACGAAGACTCAATTCGCCTCATCGAATGCGAGTAAAAATATCTTTATGTACGACAGATTAAAATTCTAACGTTATCTTAGAGTAAATTTGACGGTAAATCTTATTATGCATTTATAAACATTCTGAAAAATCGGCAAATACCTTAAAGATTAAAAAAATTAATGTCTATTTTCTGTATTCTGCGTATATCTTCATTCCTTATATATACACCGTCATATTTCGGCTCCTATTTATTAAAAAGGGACAATTGTTTTACGTCTTCTATAATGATTCTGAATAACAACAAAGTAACCCAATAATAAATAAATATTACGAACTGCCTTAAAAAAAGTAATCTTAACATTTAACTAAAATTTTCAGTCGAGACATAAAAAAGTTGAACTGCGGGAAACTTATTTCTGAATTGGTTTAGAGGGGTAGTTGCAGTAAATGAAATGTTTAGAATAGTTTATATTTATATTTTAAGAGGTTGCATGACAATAACTTCAACAGATTTCACGATATTGATTATTCTATTAAAGCTTTTAAAAATCGAATCGGGAGGTAAAAAACGAGTAAAATCAGCTGAAACCCGAAAAATATATTCCCTATCTATAAAGCTTCGTCAGCACCACAGGGAACTTGGTTAAAAGACCATCAAAACGTAATGTACAGCATAATTGTGTAACAGATAGCTTTATATGATTGTTTAAAATAATTTCTGTTATTATAATTTGGATTTATCCAAGGAATTCGCATGAATAAAACGCATTTATAAATGCGCGCATAAAAATCACAACCACGAAGATAAGAGTAATAGTATTTATCTTGATAAAGACAATATAGACTCCCGGTTATACGATCTATTTATACCAATGCGAATCATTTCTATCGGCGAGAAAATTGTTATCATCTCCACTCTGGTCGAAGAACGTAAGCGTTAAATCGCACGCTGCCGTGGTCAGTTTCAATGGGTAATTTCGTGGCAAAGTTTCTTACGCGTGGTGAATAAGACACGTAATAGAAGGAGGTATTCCCGAAGGACCGTTAGTACCGCATCGGCTCAATCGAGTTTCCGCGGATTTTAATAAAAAATGCCGCCCGCTAAGGCGAGATTAAATTCCCTGGGCCTTCTCCGTCCCGTCCCTCCTCTCCCCGTTCTAAAAGCAGAACCGTGTACCTCTTAAAGGTCGTCGCAAGATAAGCCATAGCTTCGAGGGCCTGTTGCTGGAGCGACGTTTCTTCTGTTGGGGCGGCGGTGGCGGTGATGGAGAAAACTCCTATTAGCCTTTTCAGAAGAGGAGGTAGAGAGATGGAGGGAGAAAGGGAGGAAGAAGAGAGGCGCGAGGGAAAGCTTTGGAGGGAGTTGAACCGCGATCCTTAATCCTCCGCTTAACACCCGAGGCGAAGGAAGAAGGTTCTCGTTCCTATGGAAAGAAGCGGCAACATTTCGACCTCTTGGTGTCTTTCATCCAAGACTGAGATGTCACCCAATTTAGGGGGCTTTTAAATACCCTTTCGTATTAGCATGGGATGGTATAACCCGAATTTTTAATTTCCATCCTCTTTCGTCCTTACACGATCTTATTAAGCCAAACCATGTAGGCTGTGATAGTTGAAAATAATACGTTTGCGGCTATAACTATTATTAGCTTGTTTCTGCATCATGGCATTTAAAAACATAATGATATTGGTTATGGTCGAAGATTTGGAATTATATAATGTCAAAAAATTTCCGCGGAATGCCTTTTTTCACGACGAGAAATCTTCATAGAAAGGGCAAACATTAGAAATATACTTTATAATTCATATTAATATTGCAAGTATTCAAATATAAGTATGTACCATTGTTAAGTAGCTATTGAATTTATAAGTCCTTAATAACCTAGTGAAAGTTGAAGCATAGTTTAAGCAGCTGAGATAAGTGTTTTTATTTGCTTCGATATCTATGGTGACTCCGTACTTCAATAGGGTATAAATTGAGGGCATTTCTCAGTTGAAGGATTGGTGAGAAGTTTGAGACGAGCGGGGCGTAATTTGATAACCGAAGTGACACAACATTTGCGATGTATCTAAAGAAAACCATGTGAATGTGCTGAATAAAAATGAAAATAAATAAAAAGGAACTTTGTTATTGGAAAAAGTCCGGTTTTTGTTGATATAAAATGATAGAGAGCAACTGATCGTTTAAGGCGATGGAAAGAAAGCGCTTTTCAAAATAGGTACTCCTAAAATATCGACATATTGCCTCTAATGTCTCAACGGCTCCCTAATCTTTTTGTTTGACTTCGGGATCGTTAATCTATAGTTTTAAGTCTCATTAGCTTTCTACTTTCCTCTTAGTTTTTTTTTCGGTTACAAAGTTTCGTTTTCTGCTCATACCCTCCCTCCACTCTCTTCCATCTCGATCCCCTAGGGCTGATGGGATATGCTTTCGCCATCCACTTTCCCTTCGTTCCCTCTCTTTGTGTTCTGAAACTTTCTTCCTATTGGTAAGAAAGTTCAATTTTTAATCCGGAGAATAGAAGGGTATCCCAAGAGTGTTGGAACTAGATTTTTGCTTATTTTATTAATTCAAAATTTCAACTACCCTCTCAAAAGAGAGTTCCCGTAAAAGTATTCTTAGGATGGAACTTGATCTCAAAGGACGACTTTTATTTATTAAACACCATCACAGAATCATCGTCTTGTTTTCGTATTTACTCTTTAGAAAATACCTCAACGATTAAAAGTGAGATTAATGCCGAAATTCTTTCAGGGAATCACTGTTGAGTTGTGTTTCTGGAGGAAGTGAACCTTAATTCCCAAGCGAAACAAGTTTCATTGCATCCAGGAGAAGTAACGATTTTAACTTTAATACGCAAAGAGAATTTTTAATTACTTTTAGAGCAACTTAGTTTGACGTTTTTATATGTATGCATTATAAAAGTGAAAATTAAACGCATCAGCTTAAGCACCGTAATTAAGTTTAACTGGATGTACATATTTACAGATTTATACGGGATATAATGGGATACAATATTAAAGTATTTGAGTATAGAATTCTTTAATACATTCATATATACCAGGGGTGGTCACATTTACTTACTCTCGGAGCCGCATACGATTATCTTTAGAAGTTTGAGAACCGCATGACACATTCTGTGCTCATAAATTTACGAACAGTATAACATACCCTATATCTGAAGCAATTCGAATGTAATGCATGTACCTTAGTCATTCCCGACACATATCAAGTCACACTACGTCATTATGTTCTGTAATAAAAAACGTGGACATGCCTCGGAATGAAAGTTTAAAAGAGCCGTGGTTTGGCCACCGCTGATGTATACTATTGCATAGGATGACTTTCCCATGGCTTTGTGCCGAAGTTATTTCTTGTGCTAATTTAGTGAGCGAAGTCCATCCGGATCCAAGTACTAAGCGTGTTTTAATCATGAAAAAACGCACGGCGGCGATATTTCAGCGGAGACAATGATATATATAATATATAGGTCATGAAGATCATTTCATGCCGCCGTTGAGTTACGGGTATTATTCATAAATCTCTTATGAAGCAATCCATTGCAAAAGAGAAAGCCCCTGACACAGTTCGACTGCTTCGTAACTTGAAAAAAGTTTCCAATTTAACGGCCCCCTTTTTTACACAGCAACGAAGCTATTTCATTTTTCATGCCATTCCTTTCACTTCGCTTTTTTCAAGTGTTAAAAAGGTCACTCCTTATCTTCCTCCATCGAATGCGCCATATACTTTTCCTTTCGCATCCTTCTCGCACTTCATCATCTCTTTCTCTCCCATACCCTATTTATATCTCTCACCCCCTCCTTCCCCTCCCCTCGTCTCCACCTTATATTCTTTATTGCCACTCATTCGCCGACTTTTTAATCAAGCATACACAGGGAAGCTTCCTCTCTAAGCCGACAGAGGTCGGGGCTGTGAATTCCACAGGGAAGGAGAGAGTGTTTGACCTCATTCGAAAAAATTACACTCCCAACGCCCCGTTGCGTCACACCCTGTCCTCTCTCTCCCTCTCTCTCTCTCTTCCTCTATACCCTTCTCTCGCTTTCCTGCACATTTATAACTCACTCCCCTCTCTCTCATTCCATCTCCTTGTTTCTGCTTCCTCTTCTCAAATTTCACCACTTGCTTTTTTCTCTTTTCATTATCTTCGTGTCGCCCTGTTTTCTTCCCTGTCGGATGCTCTTTCTGTCAACCCGCATCCTACTTTCCCCAAACTTCTCTCTTGCCCTTTCGTACCCGACTCTTTACCCTATTCTCTCCCCCTCCGCTATTCCGTCGTTCTCTATCTTACTTCTTACCCATTCCCTCACCTTGGTCTCCTGGGCATCCCTCTCTCTGCAATCCCTGCCATTTCACCCCAACTTTGCTTGTTAACCTCTTCATATTCCACTTCCTCTAAATCACCCTACACTTTCCTCTGCAACTACCCACTTTCTTTCTCTCTCTTTCTTCTCTCTATTTATTTCTATCTCTTTCTTTTTCTCTCTTTCTCTCTCTTGTTCCCTCTCTTTCTTTCTCTCTCTTTCGTTCCCTCTTTTCTAACTCTCCCAACCATTATCTCGCCTCTCTTCCTCTATCATTCCTCTTTACCTTCTTCTCTGCCCTCTCTCACATGCACTCTGTTCTCTCTCTCTCTCCATTTCTCACCCCTCTCATCCCCTCTCGCCCCAACTTTACCCCCCTCTTGCCTCCACCCTCTCCTTTCTCGATCCTTCTTGCCCGCAGTCTGCCCTTTTTCGCCCTCACTCTGCCCCCTCTCACTCTATCTCACTTCCTTACCTCTCACCCACTCTCTCTCTCTCTCCCACTTCCTCTATCTCTCCCACCCCTTCTCTCTCTCCCACTCCCACTATCTCCCCTTTTCCCTCTCATCTCCTCCCTCTCGCCCTCTCTCCCCTTTCTCGCTACTTTTCGCCCCCAATCTCCACTCTTTTGCCCCACTCTGCCCTTTCTCACCCCACTTTACCTTCTCCCCCATCCCTCACTCTCTTTCAACCTCACCCCTACCTCTCTCTTCTCAATCGCCTTGTGTCCCTGCAGCACTCTTCGTCCGCCGCCGACGAGCCATTCAATGTCTCGCATTGTATCGCGAGTTTTTTTTATGATGGTCTTTTTGATCCTTTTCGTTTCGCGAAAGAGGAGCCCGTTGCATGGAACTCCGCATTCCATTTGGACACGCACACGCGCCTACCAAACATTTCTCCCGAAACGAACGAACGGTGCCAATCGGATGAATAGTTTGACGTTGAGTTCGGAAATTAAAATTTGTTTCCCATTCGAGCAGATGACAACTGAAAAATTTCCACGAGATTATTATTCAGTTCGTTTCGACGTGGGTTTTCATTCGAGATAATTTATATTCTCGTTTAAAAAAAAGTTTCTATCATTTCAAACTTTGATGTGAGTTAGTGTAGATTAGTTTAGAGGTTTTTACTGCTCTGAAAGACATGACCCGTGAATCGTTCTCCTCGACTGTAATTGCCGTCGTAAAGGCTAGTTTTATCGATTGAAGTTTCTCTCTCTCTCTTTTGGTTCTCTTCCTCCCTCCGGCAAAAGTTCACGAGTGATGAAGTCTGAAACTCGCGACGAGCGCTGGGCGAAACTGATTTATTGATTTGACCTCAGAATGGCCTCGGTTACCTATTGCGAGACTTACAAATAACAATAAAATATCGCGGAATGTTTCATTACTGAGATTGGTTATTATATCTGCTTCGTGTCAATTAAGCGGAAAATATCCAAAAAGCGAGTTTATTTATATATGACACATTGATAACGTAAGTTCCTCATCATGGGCATTTCGCCATGTTTTTCATTTTCTCGTCGTAATATAATAAATTTATGGTCTGAAGCGAAGCTTGACGGGTTCTCCAAACTTAAAAGAAAACGTAAAATTTTCCTCCCTTTTAGCACTTGTTTATTTTCAACAGAATTTAAAAATAAAAACATAAACGTGAATCTTTTGCCAGATGAGCGCGTTTGATATCCGAATTCATCCATTTATTATCGAAGGCTATTTCTTTTTCCCGTTTTAAAACCTGTCCCGTCCTGGCGTGCCAAACCCCGGAATATTTCCCCTTTTTATTTGCGTGTTAATTTCATGCACAAGGGACCGAGAAGGGCCCTCTCCCACTCGTTGCCTCGCTATAACACGGCGATAGAGGTGAGGTGTATGTCACGGAACCATAAAAAACCTTTCTCTCCAACAAAATTCACGAATGGGTAAACCACGTGGGTTTTACGTCACACTCGATGTACAGAGGGACGCCATCAGAGTTAATAATGGGACCCACAGCGTGAACAACTATCCCCTAAAACGGTGCGATTTTAATTTCTTTTTCTCCCGGGTATGTAGTTATTATATATATAAATAAATAAATAAATAAATAAATAAATAAATAAATAAATATATATATATATATATATAAATGCTTACGGAAGAGGAAAGGTAAATGGGAGAAATGGATGGCAACTAGTTGTTGGGATAAGGAAGCCCAGTGAGCACTCACCAATAAGATGACTTCAGGTTGGCGAGCTACTGGGGGTGTCGAAATGACACGCGTAAAACGAACACATAAAACACAGGGAACTTTCGGGGTCGATCCCTTCTTCAGCATAGGAGAGAGACAACTGATGGCGGTGACACTGGGTGGAAGCATGAGGGTGGAAGGGTAGTGCGGAAAAGCCGGGGATTGAAGGATACAGATGGGGTTGGGGAATTACAGAAAGGGAGTGAAATATATATATATATATATATATATATATATATATATATATATATATATAAACACCATTCGCACACAAATGAGTTTACCGTACAACCCAAAAATTTTTTTGAATTTGGCGTTTATAGCAAGTTGTATAAATAACGAAGCTAGATTATAACGTCAACCATTTTCGAATGTTAACAATGGAGTAGAAATTTAACGTCTACAGTCTGTCTTACTGCACAAACAGTTAATCGTGTCATTATGTTGAAAATTTAAATTTATGAACTTCTCTTACCGTAATATTTCATTTATGAGACTCCATGTAGCAATCAAGAGTAGGATACTTTTAAAACATGAAAATAATTTCTTTTGAAGTAAGAGTAAAACATTCCTTGCAGTTTGAGACTTTAACTAAATGGAATAAGAATGTTACATGATCCAAACTTTGTCAAAGAATTTTAACTCGCATATCAGAGAACTTAAGTCACTAAAATTAGAATGTAACGAGAGGTATTGTAATCACAACGCATATCTCGTCAGCTTCATTTTCTTTTCCTGTCGTTGGTATAGCTATCCCTCAAAGCGGTACATTTCGATTTAAAATTCAATAGTTAATTTTTCGTTAGCAATGGGACGAAAATTTTCGTCATGGCAGTCCGGCGGTTTTCTTATGTGCGTATCAAGAGAGAAGATCTAAGCAGGACTGGAAAAAAACTTGGCGAGCATTTTTTAATAGCAAGCAGAGGTAGGGAGCTTTACGAGTAAAACAAATATGATAGGAATGCATCGAAAAAATCAGGTCTCTTTTTGGGGGAATTTATTCCGAGATTAATGCGCCGCTCGAAACGGATGAAAACGTGAATATCCCTCACGATTAGCTCCGCTCTCTTCAGGCTTTACGGGGCATGATAAAAAGGGCAATTTCGCTGCACGACGACGGACCTTAAATTTTTCACTCACATGTCGTCTAGGGCGGAAATGCATTCTGGGCGAAAAGAGCAGCAAAACATTAAATCTACAGTCAGAAAAGCCAATAATCGGTGTTTTAAACCTATGTCTGGACCGTTGCTTGAAATGAATTCCAGGTTGTAAACGAGACATATTTAGGCTTAATACATTTTACGGGTACTGAAATTGTCGTTTAAAATTTTAATCTTTTACGTACATCTTTCACTTGATCCATCGGCTGTTGAATGGTTTTACATTTTTCTTCCTTTATTAGCACATGTTCTCAAAAGAAAAAAGGTGCTCTTTCCGTCCGTCCGTCTGTGGACAATCAAAATTTTTGTTTTAAGAGATATGTATTTGAAAAATTCTTTTTGAATTAGATAGCTCAGTGGTGAGCAACCCGCGGCCCTCGAAAGCGTTTTGTTCGGCCCGCGTAGTTATGATTAATAATAGATTTAACACATATACATTCAAATCACGAGGATAAAACACTCTATATTGACATGTTAACCATAAAAAATCTAATTTATACTTGATTTTCACTGATATGATACCTCAGAATATCTAGTTAGCTTACGATTTAAATTCTAATCTGGCCGATGCATTGACAACTTGCAATGCGGCCCGCCGAGAAATTTTAAACCACCAATTCGGGCCGTCGCGTAGAAAGGTTGCCCTCCTCTGAGATAGCTCATCTTAATCTATTAATTTTTCACCGAATCGATTCTCCCGGTAGTTCATAGATTTTCCACTTGGTGGCTTCAAGCTCCGAAAATTCAAAAATTGGAAATGGTATTGTAGCCAAACTACCATGGATATTTGAAATTTTCTTTTTGAATTAGATAACTCTTATCAATATACGAATTTTTCAAGGGCTAGAGTTTCCGAGTATTTTATATATTTCCCGCCAAATGGCTCCAAAATTGGTACATTCAAAACATTGAAATGGTATTAACCACTGTACCACTGAAGCTAGAAGAGTGAAGTTTTCACGGATGGGAAGGTCTAGTAAGGATCTACGAGTACATTCCAACGGTGCGGGGCTTTACCTCCTTAAAGATGGGGGTAAACCAGAACCCTGAAAATTTTAAGAATACGTGCTCTCACGTTATCAGGGGTATCATACTTATTTTACTATTGTTATGAATGGAAGCCACGGCCACAAACCGCTCGTCGCTGATTGAATCTATGTACCATAACGAAGAAATAGTAAAAATGATAACCCGTTGCCGAAATCGTGATTCGAAAGTAAATCGACGCCACGTAATGAATTATTTAAAAAAATAATAACATTGGTGCTGAGCCTTTTTCGTAAAAACAGTTCTGCACCAGTTTGGCAGCGTAAATGGTCGAAACAATTTTCATCAACATTTAGAGGAACAATTCGATGGCATTTTATTTTTATTGTGCATCTAAATCAGAACCCTCAATTATCTAAATATTAGCAAATAGGTAAAATCTCGAATTACATTCCCAGGTTTTAAGATACACCCACAATTATAGTTAAGATTTAGACGTGCCTGATTAGTTTTATTGATGACAACGATTTAGGTAGTCGCCCGCCTTGCAAGAAATTATTTTTTATACCAGCAGAATGAGAATCGTATTGCAATTAAGCTTTTATAATCAAAACGGTCTTCATTCTGTACTTTTTGCTCTTTGCGCGATTCTTAATTACTTTTTCTTCAGCATGAAGTGGGCGCTTTGCGCCTTATGAGATATTCAGGTCGTCTATCATTAGTCACATGCGTCAAACGAGATGAGATTGGACTTCTGAGTCCTGCTCTAATTTCCGCCCTTCAGCTAGCTGTACAAATTAAACGTAGTACGTGGCGTGACGAACATTATATCAACAACATTTAGTCACGAAAAACTTTAATTGCGGAAAAATTAAGCTAGAATATTGTTTTTAAGGTGTGAAAGAAATAATTTACCCGAGAAAATACACAATAATATATATATATATATATATATATATATATATATATATATATATATATATATAAAATCAAATGTTGTTTTTTCTTGTTTTTATTTACTTCCACGAGACTTCGTCACGAACCTTTATATAAAATAAGTTTGTCAGTTTACGTAATAAATTGGCTTTACAATTAAAAATATTTAAAATAGTGGCAAAGTAATTATTTCACCTCAAAAATATCAACATGAATTCCCGTTTACAATTGAGAAAATAAAGAATTTATGAAATCTCATTAAGTAAATAACTAGATTTGTGGACCGAAATTATATTTTGATTTGAAAAGAGGAATAAACTGGTGAAATAATTGGCTTAATGAGCTCTATAGTTTTTATCTTCCTCTCTTATAATATATTGATAAATCTTATTTTTTCATCCGAATTATTGCGTCGCAATACGTTTCGTCTTTTTTCTCGCCTTTTTGTATATTTTGCCTTACTTTGACTGTTTGTTTACACGAAATAATTTTGTTTTCGAACTCCCAGATGTCAAATACTTGGATAGCACTTGATTGGTTCTTTCAAAGTTCAGTGACTAATTTCCCAGGAGAATTCCTTGGCCATAGATTTCATCGAATCAATTTTATTTGGCACAAAAAGGTGCAAGAGAAAGTTTTCATGGTCCATTTCTTTGCCCTTCAGGTTCAGTTCTTAGAAAAAAGTTTTGGTTTTTTAATTTGAGGAATATAATGATTCTAAGAATGTTACAATATCTTCATCCAAAGAGGGTATGCAGCTGGCGCACATCTCTATCTATATAAAACTCAACCTGGCTGGCTGGGAGGCTGCGGTTTCCTTCAAATATTTCTCGCTTAATATCTTCGGATCTATTAAGCCTAACGAGCTGAAAATTGTCACAATTCTTAAATGCCCATGAGTTGGTCCCTAGAAAAGTCAAACATCCCGGATAAAGTCCCGGATTCGATATATTTTCCCATTAGTTTACACGGGATTTTCGATTTTTCAAGGTGCAAGATTTTTTCTTTCATTCATCAAAATACGTAAATATCGACCAATTTTCTACATTTTTCCTTTATTCGACGGATAAAACTAAAAAATATGCTATTTATGCAATGTTTAGATGTTATACGAGGAACTTTTCAGAAATGCGCATTTATTTTTGAAATTTTATCGCTTTCTCGTACTTTCCGGGTGTTGCCAAGGGGTCCCGCATTGTTGCCTCCGATTGAATTAGCGTATATTAAACCTTCAAATAGACGAAAGAATTGCGTTATTCGCTTTGCGCTTTTTGTGAAGCATCTAAATTATTGTTGTAGCAACGTCAAACGTAATAGATTGCAACTTAATTAATTGCAGATAAGTTTGATTGTATGGTTCACCCGTGTGTATTGCAGGGAGAAATTTTTGGATATTTTTAAAAGGTGGTAACCCCCAGAGTGCACCAGTCCTTCTGAGTGTTACATTTGTGCCAAAGTTGAGGAATAAATCCAGATTAGATTTTTATTAAACCTGAATAATATTACCATTACTTAATAGCAAGACAGACAGACAGTCTCCGGTATCTGTGTTTTATTTCGTTCCCGGACTTATTTTTCAGTTATGTTATTTTAACCTTCAACAAAATAAATACTGTGCCGTTTTAATATCCCGAGCGAAGCCGTGTACGTCTGCTAGTTGTTGTATAAGGAAAAAAGATCTTCATGTGATGGCAGCTTTTCGAATTGTAATTTATTTTTAGAGTCTTGGTCTTGTAAAATACTACACTATGTATCTCTCTCTGTGTAAATGCCTATTAAAATTATGGGTATACATAAGTGAAGTATTAATATTAAGGCGCTTCCCTTTCCTTCTCCTTTCGTCCTCTGATTCTCCACCCTCTCTCCATCCCATTCTTCTTTCTTTCCCCTTCCCTCTCTCCTTCTCATTATCCTCCCTCTCCATTCCATTTTCCTTCCTGCCTCACCCCCATTTTCCAACTCTCTTCCGCCTATTCTCCTCCCTCTCTCTCTTCCTCTCTCCCATCTCCTTCATTTCTCTCTACCTTTTCACTCTCCCCTCCAAAATGTAGTTATCCCTCTCAGCGTGATATATATATATATATATATATATATATATATATATATATATATATATATCACACAAAACAAATTAATATTTATTTGTTATGCATTACGCTAGAAAACTTTTATATCCCTAAGATTATATTAACTTTCTGGAACATAATGCCACCGGGTTTCCCTCCTCCCTTCTGTGTGTCCAGTTGATGACAATAAAAAATGACCATGGCAGTAGACATAATTAAAAATCAATTACTGCTACTACTGGAGAATAAAGTGATGTGAATTTTCTATTTTAAACCCTTTAATGTATATAAAACGTAGTTTCATTATAATAAATTTATAAATTTTATTTTCTTATATGTAAGTAATTACGTTACTTTAAATTGTAATATTCAATGACAAATATATTCAGATCAGTTTTTGTTATAAATATATTGCCAATCAACAATAAATTATTGCTAAGCATTGATCAAATTGTTTACGAATCAACTCAAAACATTTTTTAAAAACAGAAAATTTGTGTTGGTCTAAATTTCCATTTTTCAATTTTATTTATTCAAAAGCATTATGTTCTTATCCTTATATATAGGCAATCTTGACTTCTCATCCCTAATCTTATGCGACCACAATAACGTAACCGTTCGACGTGGATAGCGTTTGAAAAACCTTTTCCGAATTGAAATAATAAATGTTTACTTATTTTGGCCATTTTAGTAATTTTATATTCCATATTTTCTTGATATTTACTAGTGGAATCTAGGAACCTCAATGTTTTTTTTGCCTCTCCCAATTAAACTCAAACATTTGCGCTAAAGCAAATTTACTTAAGGAAGCAGGCGGAAGCCAAAGGTCAGAGCGCTGTCCTTCCATGGAAAAACGGCGTGTCCAGGGACGTTGAGAAGGAATGAGCTGTAAATAAGATCTAGTTAGATATACTCTTTAGTGTGTCTGGGCAAAGCCGCGAGTTGAAGGCAAATTCTTCACGGCTTAGTGGCTCTAAAAGTCCCTTCGTTGGCTTGTTCATGACAGCGGTGGAAGGCAGAAAAGCAGTTGGGAAATTTGTGTAGGGAATCTGTTGTACATATATAAAAGTGGTCACTCTTGAATGGAAACATTAAAAAAATAGTTGTTATATCTCTGATCTACTGCGAAGTAAATTCAGGACGAGATAACCACCGGTCTACGCCATACAAATAACTGTTTTTAAATATTCTGAATTCTGCTAGTGCTCATTTTGCGCTCGATAAAGCGATGGATTTTTGTGCCTGTAAATTTTCATCAAGAATGAGAGTATCAGGCAAAACTGAAACTTAAAATAAACATGCATGCATATCGGAGCTGACTGAATACGACGAAAGTGTTTATATGAAAACGTATGGAGTCTGGAGAGAGTTTTAGGGTTGAATTTTCTGCACACTTTAGAGGGGCTTGAACCCTGTGCATTATTTTATTCTTGCACTTGTCTTCCGTTTCCACTGCACTTCACTCTCCCTCTTTCCTCTCTCCCTTAGATCCTTTCTCTTCCCGTCTCTCTCCGTCTCCCTTCGTTTCCCTTCACTCGCCCAAACATCCATTCACGGAACCTTCTATTTATGAAACACTCCATATCTTTACGTACACATGTCGTGAATTGAATGCGGATTCTAAATCTCGCTTCCCCTTCCCACAGCTTCCCATCGCCGCCACGAGGCGTCTCCACATCCGTTTCCCTCCTGCTTTGAGAGAGAAAGGAAGAGGAATTTCATGCGAAAGAAATCTCTCATGCGATACTGGCAGATGTAGCGACGGAGCCTCAGGCAGACCGCTTTTGCTTGTCCAGCGCCATCCTCTCCTCCCCTCGCGCTTCTTTGTCCTTATTTCCTCCTTCCATCCCCCAAACGTCATCTCCCATTTCCCGACATTACTTATTCCCTTCTACTTGAGCTCTCCTCGTTCCGCTATACCCCCCAACTAGCATTCGTCTCTCTTCCCACCGTTATTCTCGTCTTTCACACCCCTCCCTCCGTCCGTCCTTTTTCTTCGCAACCTTCCAACTGCTTGCAAGTCCCCCATCTCTATCCATCCACCCCTATCTCACACCTCCACCCCTATCCCCCATCCCTACCCCCAATCTCCCACCATTATCTCTAACCCGCCTTTACTTCCTTTCCCCTTATCCTCTATATTACCTCGTTTAATTCCTCGTTCTACTAAACAGTATGCATCATACTCATCCTTCTTTACCACCTACCTTCTCGCTCCACTCCTATCTCCTTCTTTCCAGTCCCCTGATTTCTTCTTCCTTTATCTCTGCATCATTTTGCCATCCCATTCTACTTCACTACTATTTTCCATCCATTCTTTTCTCAATGCTATTCCTTTCTTTCTCTATCCAATCTCTTTCCAATCCTATTTCTTTCTCCTCAGTTTTACATTTCCCTTTCATCCCCCTTCGCCACGCTCTCTTTCTATCTCTATTTCTCACTAACCCTCCAATTCCCTCTCTCTCTCTCTCTCAAAGAAGGAGAGACGGAGACCGAAGCCCTCCTCGGCGTTTCGTGCACGGCTGAATCCCCCTTTGCGGGAGATTCACTCACGGCGTGACGTTATCACACTCTCTCTCACACACCACTCCCTTTCCCTTTTGAATATCTGAAGACGTTTCCTTTTTTTAGATTTTCGCCTCCCGAATATTTGCTCAGACGTACAATTTGCGATAACTCGCGCTGCGGTTTCTTGTGATGTTTTTTTTCTTCATTAAAATCATTTCGCTCGCATTCCTCGAGTTTCCCAAGTACATTGCCTCGTTTTTATTCTATTTTGTCAATGATATTTTGTCCTATTACGAACATTTTCCACTGCTGGTTATTTCAACATAACTCCTTCCCATTTCTAAATGAAATAATGAATGATTCTCGAATATTTTCGGGTTAAATTAAGAAATTCAAAATTCTCATTAATATTCTGCGTAGAAACAATCTGTCTTTTTATTGCGGTTTATTTTTACTACCAGAGAAACCTTATAGGCAACTGAAATGTATTTACATTATTGACTTGATAATCACCTAAAGCTTATCTGGGAAATATTGCGTATGCATTATTTATCGTACTTTTCCTCAGATGTAGTATGGAAGAAAAATAATTCTTTTTAGAGTTTCCAATAAAACTTGAAAGATCACAAAAGTGGTAAATGTTGATACGAAACTCAAAAATGAGTCTTTTTTGACCTTCCTATTCCACCCAAAAAATGGTTACTCGCTGCAACTGAAATATCTAAAAGTGTATTTCAAAGTCATGTTGTAGATCTGGAGTCTTTCCTCGCCCAGTCACTACTCCAATAGTTTCTGTCCTTCAATTATCCGTTGATAGATTACTTTGGCCTTAGCAGTGAAAAATTCTACTTGCGTATTGCACATATTTATAAGGAAAATTTTCTTTTTCATTTATGATGTATGTACAAGTGGAGTGGTGTCAAACTACGGCCACCAATTCACATCCGGCTCGCCATGATTTAAAGCATAAAATGAAAATAGAAAATTATAGAAGTAATATATTTTGCCCTTCCTATATTCAATAATACATTTAAAACAAGTCGGGTATTTTTGACACACAGATAAGCCCCAAACTCCACTAACTTATTCTGTATTTCTATATTGGACTGAATGTGACCCGCGAAGAGGGTGAAAATGAGTTATAGTTAGTATAGTTATGTGACTCTTGAACCGAAAAGTTTGGTAAATTCTGAACTAGTGTAATTGCCCGTCAAAAGTGATGGGTATTTATTGTTCAGATATTAGATAAATAAATAAAAAATTAAATTAATTGTTCTCAGGTTGGAGTAATTTTATTTCTTCTTGTCTTTCTCTAGTCGTTTGCTTAATTAGGGCTATAGAATTAAGAGTTTAATTCAATTATTTTGTATTCTATTATGACAACGTAACCTTGCGTGTCTCGTTAACAATATTCAGCAACAATTTCAGCAAATAACAACGTAATATTTATCTTTTTGTATATATTTAAAAGGAATGTACATAATTTCGCTAAATCTCATATGCTAACCGATTATATCTCCAAACCAAGATCTTCGTCGTTATGTAAACAAAACAAAAAAAACATGTTAAATGCTGATGATTGGAGTGTATAAGCTGATATATTTTGTCATTTGCTAAAATAAAGTGTGATTGAAATATCACGGGTGAAAAAAATTTACTATTAATTATTTATTGGCATTTCCAAGGAAAATGATGGTTAATTGACTCGAGATAAAATTTGCTTCTCGACAGCCAATCAGATTTCTTATTTTGATTTACAAACGCTCGTCGTTGTATAGATTAATTATATTTGAAAAATTACCGTAATATTACAGTAATTATAGCATTCTTGCCGCTATATCAGATAAATTTATTCCCTTCGTTTGAACTAATATATGGGAATTAAAGAAGATCATCTTATTTTGAGCATGAATAGAGGAGGCTTCATGGAGAGTGGTTCCAGGGTTGCCAACCATCCCACTTTAGGAAGGAAATACATTTTTAAAGTCCTACGCCATTTCATTTACTTTTTAAATGTCCTCATTTAAATGATTCAGAAGTTTGAAAACTTAACCAAACCTTAAAAATTACTCATAGTAGCATGATGATCAATATTTTACTAACAAAATCAAGGAGTCGGAATTCTTGAACGCAGTTTGGCAATTCTAGACCTGTCAGTGCATCAGGGCGTTCATTTTCGATTTCCCGCTGTCGCGAATCCAAGGAAACTTTCTCGCGATATCATTAAATCACACCCCGATTACTTCAGAATATACATCCTAGCTAGCGATTCCTATTAAGATCGGCACGAAATTCCTCAACTTTGCGCCCATCGTGTGACTTTGTTTTACGCCTCTTCCTCCTCACGCTGTCGTAAATTGCACCGCTCGCCGTTTTAAAGTCAGCCGCCTTTGCGTGGTTCCACTATGATGTTTTTTTAGACGCCTACATTCTTAAAACGGTTTACCCGTCCTCTCACCCCCTTACTCACACTGCGCTACCTGCTGGTGGTTGAGGGAGTTAGAGAGGGAGAGACTCCTCGCTTGACGGTCTTGAATGTCAACGGGGCGCACTTCCTATGAGCCGTAAATAATTCAGCGCCTTCTCTCGGTGCGGCATGAACCAACCTGCGGTCTCCACGTGACCGACCAGAACTACACAGTCAATTCTACCCCTAAAACATTAAGCGAGAGATTTACTTCCATAAAAAATATGTACGAAGCAGTTTTATGTCGCTTAATTTTTAAAAGAGAAAGGAGGTACTGCGGGCGTCTTGACGGCTAGATTTAGAATTCTCTTTATGCGATATCAGCAAAATTTCCACTGGAAAGAGACACCGAAACATTTTTATGACGACGCATATCCCAAGGGCAAGGATCTTACAGATCGGTTGCTTAGAATGCCTTTAGCAAATATAACGACACAATTTATTCACTTAATTAACCATTATAACACTTTTTCTTCGAAATATACCATATTTTTATCACTGGGCTTCCATACGGAGTTGGTTTTATGAGATATTTACCGATTAATTTCGGGGGAATCACGAAGCAAATTCACCGCGCACAGATAATCGCAAAGCCACCGCGGGACTATAACTGCCGTCATCAGTAAAATTAGTGAAATTATTTGAGTTGCGAAGGTAATTTGTCTTTACTAATATTTGTGAGTTTTGCGCATCTTGTTTATCCGTCCTTTAAGAACAGCCTATTTTGCTCTTGTTCATTATTACAACTTTACATCATTACGTTTCATAATTGACAATATTGATAATCGATCAACAAGAAACACGGCGAGTATAAAATACAAAAAATTGCGTTTTTTTAAGGGGGTAATCGGGAATGACCTTGCCTAAGTTGCCTTTTAGCAAAAAGAGTTTCCAGCGCTTGTGGGCAGCGAAATGACGTATGGAGCTGTTGAGCCGATTCATGTTACATTGAAATCGTCTCTAGGCAGAACAAGCGCGCGTTTGTCTCTTTAGATCTTAACTGTGCCATAATGTGAAATGATTTCGAAAAGCTCAATGCCCACCGCTCCCTTCTTTTATCGAAAAAATCCCCAAGGCTCTGATTTTTAGCGCGTTTTTTTCAATGCTCTCATAGTTTCCCTATGGCGTCTGTACGTTCACTTGCTTAAATTGAACTCCTGACGAAACCGTAAACGATATAAATCTGAAACTTGGAGTGTTGATTTCTGTTGCTGCCATTTTTTTTTAGACTTGAGCTTTTAAAAATATACAGGGTGGGAAGGGGCCCATTATTTTTAGGCTATTTTCCAGAATGGAAATAGGTTTATAGTTTTGTCGTTATGTCTGTCTGTATATCCGTACCCCCTATTAACTTTTGAATCAATAGACCAATTTTCATGAAACTTGGTGAAAATCTCATGCTGTATGGGCCGAGCTCTCGAGGATAGTTTTTGTTGCGAAGATTGAAGTCCCGGGTTCGATTCCAGGAACTATCCTTTCCATTTGATTTACATGAGAAATCTGAAATCCATGGTGTAAGGTAATTTTGTCTTGCTCATTAAAATATCTTAGAATTGTAATATAGGAGCTAGTTTTGTACTATTCTCTGAGAAAACGTTTGAAGATTCTAATTTTTATCGTAGAAATTTGCTTATCGATTGTATTTCTTAGAATTTCGCGTAAATACTGGCGATTTTGCAGTTTTTTATCATTCATTACGAGAGTGTTTCCATAGCAACAATTACTGTTGGACTCGGATTCGGTATATTCCAATACGTACACGCGTTATTTTTGCCGCACAAATACGCATGATCAATTTAATATTCCGTTCGATTGTATTTGTAGTATTTTATAACGCTAAATTATGAAGTTTGGGAACACAAAGAGCTACATATCCGCGATGACTTTAATGCTATTAAAGCCAATATAAGTATAAAATAAATGATCAGATGGAAAGTAGACATCAGAAGTTTTGTTTGGATTATCTTGTTTTTAAAAAAATATATTCAAAGTTGTAATATTTGGAAGGCGGATATTTTGAGAATACATTTTCATACCACCTATAAAAAAGGCTCTATTGACCAAACATGCGACGATAATATCATATAAAAAATAAGATAAGTCAAATTTGTGCATAACAAATTTCAATTTATTCTCAGCTTGTCGATTGGGTCAATGGGAGAAATTGTCATACAGAAATAATACACAAAAGGCTTACCGATTATGAAACCATAAGAAAAACTTGCTAATTTCCAAATGGATAACGCGCTACTTTTTCATTTGTACTTTCTTCTCACGGTATATATCGACTGTTGGCGACATTATTCACTTTTTGACTGAAAATAGATTATATATATATTTTAGTTGGCATTAACTTTTGTAATCCCTCAGAAACGGCGCCATGTTCTAGTTAGAACGGAAATGCAATTTTTTTAGCCATTATCTATCAAACTAAAGTAAGAAACGGGAAAAAAGGAAGACGGATGCAATTATTATCATTATAATTTTACCATATTTGATCATAAGCCTGAATGGACAGCGATAACTTTACTCAGGGCTGAAAATGTATCAATATCATTTTTTTAAATCAAGCATGATTGCGAAACATGTTTAAAATCATATCCTCGAGATTTAATTATCGATTTTGTCTTATGGCTGCTACCAAAAAATGATGTTCGATGCTCTTATAGCCGCGAAAAGATTGGACAAACAATTTGAGAAATTACAAATATTCTGTAAAGATTCATCGTTCGCTTATCCTGTTGTTACAAATTATGATTTCTTTGTAGCTGAAATGCGCTTGAATTTTAGGCAAGCGATTTAGGGCCGTATGAGCATGGGACAAAAATCTTCAAAGATCTACATCCAAAACGAATGTCGTATGACGGTTTTCGCCCAAAGAACGTTTGAATGCGTTAATTTTTTAGCCCTTTGGATAGATATTACCCGGCCACAGTTTACGCGAGTTTCAAATGAGTATATCAGGGACAAAGAGCGATTCATCCTTTGATATCCATGGAAAAGTTTATGATGTACATCATAGCGGTGTTAATGTCTTGGGGATTAAAACAGAATCTGGAAATTTAAAGTTTCAGCTGGCGCTCTAAATAATGATTAAATATATCCCTTGAAATGTTTCTTCAGTCTGGTTGAAAACACCGAGTTTGATTTTGGTACACGTTTAGTTTAAACTATAAGTCATAGAAGGAAGAGTGTTAGGAAATAGGTGAAGAAGTAGAAAGAGAAAAGGTATATTAGATGCAATAAAAGAAGGATTTGGGCATGAGAACTTGAATAGAATGACTTTAGATAGCACCGATTATGTTGGGTGTGCGTAAAACCTACCGAAATGTATGTATGTAGTTAAAAGTAATACGCAATTTCTACCTATTGATTCTTATTCTTTTAAAACAAAATTTAAATATTGTGGAAAAATCCGCAATTTTTTATCACATACTAATGAAATTCCACTTTGCTAATAGACATCGTCAAGTAAAGACATAGCGAATGGATCGGAGAATCGTTGAGTTTTAGCGAGCGATTGGTTTGATAAAATACTGTTATCGTTAGCATTATGTTTTTGGCAAATTTATCCTGCGGAAGGACTTTCACCATTGGGTCGAGATTTATTTTATGGCAATCAAGGAATCTCGCTTTGACCTTGGGATCTTTCGCGGTTTTTTTGCTGTCTAATCTTACAAATCCCTTTCGCCAATTAATTACAGCAACCATCTCTTCTCTGTATCTCCTTTTCACACGCTTCATTAAATTCCCAAAAAAACATGGACACGAGATTCTCAATTGCATATCCAACACTTTCACGCCGACGCAGATAATAATACTTGCTTAACTAATAATCTTCCTCTCTATTAATCTCTCTCGCTCCTCTCTCATCATAACAATCATAAATCTTCGACCCGCTCCTCTCCATGTTCTCTCTCTATTCTGCTTCTACTATTTTCTCCATCTCGATCCCGCTGTCTCTGTAACCTTCCTCTAACCTCTTCCATAGTGTGTGTATACATATACTAGTATTGGGTGCTTGCATTCTGCAAGCATACCATCTCAACATAAAAAAAAATTCATTTTTCATATTTCATCATTAAAAATATTATTCTAATTTCACCTCCGGAGCGATTTCCGTTTTTCCCTTATGTAAAAATAATAGATGAAAACAATCCCAAAACTTTGCAATTTTAAGAATTTTATACTTTCTCCATTATGGAGTACTGATGCTACACATTTCTGCCAAATTTGAAAGTTGTAGTACTTCTAGAAGTGAAATAATATTTTTCTAATCGCTTAAATTTTAAACATTTTTAACGGCCGCCGCAATATATTTATGGAGAGATTAAAATGTTTATTTGTGCAAATGCACTACTCTGTAAATAACTTAAAAATTTCATCTTCCTAGCTCATCCCTTAGTACCTAAACAGTTATCTATTTGTTGAAACTTAAAGAATTTTTAACGGCAACACAAATTAAAATATCAAATCTATAATCCCTATTTCGTTTTTTTACAAATCCTACCTCCAAAAAAAATTTCCGCTCCGTAGCACATTTGGAAATACATAAACCTTGAAAATTTGTTTAAACAATTGCGAATTTTTAGCGGCCGCATTGTTGCACATTTTCAAGATTTTCGTTTTTTCTAGTCAGTTTTGCACAAAACCTAAGAAAAAATTTCGAATCTCCAGCTCATCTTGAAGTGCCTAAACATTAATATCCTCCTATATGTTATATCCTCCTCTGTAAGGAACGTCTATATATAATGGTATGGAAAGAAAACGGTTGTCTTCAAACAAAATTCTGAGAGTAAAGGCTCTAAAGTGGCAGTAGTTGGGTCGTATTTCTAAAAGAAATTATCGGCCTCGGGCATATATTGTAATCGAATGGATCCCACAAAACACCATGAGAACGTAAAGAAGACCGAAAGATACATGAGACAGAGAGATTTTGAAGTTCTTAGGGCTAACTTAGAGGAGAAAGGTCAATGATTAAAGAAAACTAAAGGAATCTGGGGATTCCTTGATCCGTCGATGTATTGGAAAGGGCTGATGATATGTGTGTCGGCGCGCGCGCGTTTCTTGCCTTCAACCTTTACATCTAATTAGTAGGTATTGCAGTTTCTTTCCACGATCACTATTACATGGCTGCCACTCTTTTGCGAAGTTACTTAAAAAATTAACTAAGCAAATTTTCAGCAAAGTTTTATCTCCGCAAACATATTTTATTTTTTACTCCAAAGTAAAGGGCAATGTCTATGTTTTGTGATCTTATTTTGCATATGTCAGAGGATTACATGGAAAAAATGACTTTGTAGTCTTAATCAAGCTCTAACATACACTATTATGTATCTATTTACCAATCTCTTGCACCTTATTTATTCTTCTTTAATTTCCACCCACCCAGCTCTTCCTAACACTATATAATTTCGTCTGGAAGTGCAGTTTTGTTCTGGCATGATGACAAAAAAAGTCACCTCTGAAATTGAAACTGCTGAGAGATAAGTGCACGGCCTAATGATCCGTACTGTCATAACCTTGCCGAAATATCCAACTGGGTATCCTCGAATCGCTTTTCACGTATAAATGAGTCACTTTAAAGCTTCTAACTCAGTTTTCTTTAACCCACTGGTAATTTACTGAAAAATCAACTTAAAAATTTCGGTTTTGGGAGAAAACTTGAAATCATTCACTTCAAATTAATGAAAAATTTGATATTATCTGTAATGAAATTCTCGTAAAAATATTGCTACTCAAAATAGATCGGTACCTTAAATAAACGATTCAAGATTGGTTAAGTTTAATCGCAAGATATGAGTGAATATTGATGAATGATTTTTTCATCTATGACCTCAAAAAGGACGAATTTGGTGAAATACATGCTGTGGAAATTTATGAATGGCAAAAGAGAAAGGTACGAACACGAATGCGCAGGGTTTTCTCCCACCCACCTCTCTCTCCCTTTCTCCCTCTTTGTGGTAGGAATTGTCGAACGTTTGTAACCATCTAATTTCTCGTCCGAATCACTCAATTTACCTTCGGACCGTATCTTTATAATGAAAAGCCAGAAGTTGGATCCGGAACGGAGGTGTGGGTCGGAGGAAGGAGAGAGGAGGGGAGAGCATTAAAAATAGAAAGGAAGAATTGCAAACTGGAAACTCTGTGGAGAGAAGTTTAATGTCATGGGGATCAGAATTCTTCGAGTGGAGTCGCATCAATGGAAAAAGGAGTGGTTAGAGCGGGGAAATGGAGAAAGTGAGAGAGAGGGAGAGAGGAGAGACAGTAGAGGGGCAGGAAATGAGGAGAGAGAGAAAGAGAGCGAGGAAGAATTAATTGAAAGGGAAAAAATTTTATGGAGGGTCTCCATCCTGCTCCTCGCTTCTCTTCCTCCCTACTCTCTCTCCTTCCCTCCTCAACCACATCCGTCCTCCACTCTCTCCGCATCACTTTCTCTCCCTCGCCGGAGTGGTGGAACTTTTCCGAAGTGGTGAGGAGAGGAAAGGAAGAGTAGGAGAGGAGATGGAGGGGAGGTGGAGAGTGAGATAAGGGATGGATGGAGAGATGCGTGTGTGCGGAGAGGTATAAAACATAGGAAAGGATACAGAGAGGCTGGAAGTAGCGGGAGATGAGCTAGAAAGATGGAGGGATGGAGCGAGGCAGATACACAGACAGAGAGACAAGGACATCAGAAAGAGTAAGGGGTTGACTGGAGGAGGAATGAGGAGGAGCTGAGGTGGGGAGGAAGAAAGGAGTGATAAAGGGCTACGAAATGATTGGAGGAATAAGGTAATAAAGAGAAAGAAAGAGATTGGGAGCAGTGGCGGATTTAGGGGGGGGGGGGTCGCACTTGGCGCGCGACAGGGGCTCCGAACAAATGTTCGTGTATATAACATCAGAAATATTAAATGTCTCACTTTAAAGGTCAGCGGAATCTTTCTATGATTGCATAGAAAAACGATCGTAAAGAGGTGTCACAAAAGAGAGTAGCCATTATGAGCGGTTTCACTATATATTCAGTTTTCAAGGCTTTCGACTGCTTAGCGCTAAAGTCCCCCGAATGTTTAGCGCCAGGAGCCGCAAAATGTTTAGCGCCAGGGGCTCCATGAGGCGTAAATCCGCCACTGATTGGGAGTGATGGTGAAACGAAAAGTAAAGCGAGAAGAATAGAGAGAGAGAGAGAGAGAAGGGATTAGGAAATGCGATGGAAAATGTAGTGGGTAAAGGAGGAAAACGAAGTTAGAATAAGGAAATGGTAATGAGAGGGGCAAAGTGAGGAGACTTTTTAAACTAATTAAATGCAAAAAGATTTAGAGAGAGAGAGGAGACGGAGGGAGAATTGGCGAGCGGCTGTGTAAAAAAAAGTTGAGAAAGTGTTGTGTATCGCAAATAGGCACGTTTCGTGCGATGAGATACATGAAACTACACGGTATAGCAAGATGTAAAGTTGAAGAGATGACTTCGTATGCATGATCGCGTAAAATTACGCGATAAAGATTGAACGACCGGCCGCATACTATAAAAGAGTAAACACCCACTAACATTTCTTTCCTCTCCTAAGTTGATGTTTCAATAGACGTATTCTTGTAATACTACTGCAAAACATTGTATCAGATATTATGCTATGAAAATATTTAATTTTCGATATACCGGTTTATTTTCTATCAGTTGTAATTAATCAAACACTCGAAAGTTATTTAAAACATAATAATTGAGTGAAGTAGTTGTAATGTAATATGTACATACATATTTATGTTTACACTCATTTCTCTGTTGTAGACAATTAATTTCCTTTGAGTTACTAAATGCTGAGTGGGCACTGAAGGAAATCAAACTTATTAACCTAATTATAGCAGATCTTGTTTACATCAGCTGCTGCGCAGAATGTTTTTGATGATAAGAATTAGAAGAATAAATTTTCCAAGTCCAAAGCGAATTACAACTCACTTGTTTGATTTGCTAGATAACGGCTACTCTTATGATAAAAACGCACTTAGAAATTTATTTGAAGACAAATTCTGTATGACTAATATTTTGCGAGATGAGAGGGGGTTTGTTTTATCTTCCAGTAAAATGGCGCCCCTTATTATGTTATGTAAATCATTTTTGCCATTTTCTCGCTGTCTTTGCCCAAAAGTCTTAAATACCAAATTACATGAAAATCCGTTCGGTGGAAACCGAGAACGATCGTGGGTGCGGATGGAAGGACAGACCGAAGCTAATAAGCACTCGCGCTGAAAGGGAAACGCGCTTAATAAAAGAGGGAAGGTTCAAAGTAATGAAAGAGAAGGAAGGGAGGTAGGTGCTAGGAGGTTGGTTTGAGTTAAGGAGGTAGGAGTAGGACTTAGAGGACGGGGGGAGATTCAAGCATTTCTCGCGGTGAAGATTACTTCAGAGTAAACGGAAATAAAGGTCTTAGCTCCTGTTTTAGCTAGATAAGCAATTTTCATCTGAACACTTGCGCTTTGACTTTCGTAATTAGTTTAAAGACCCAACCCTTGCCAGGAGTGAATATGTTCGCCTATAATAGCGTATTTTCCTCTGTGCCTTTCTCTGCACAGGGATTTTGGCCGTGTGGTTTCTTATTATTTTAACGAGCTAGTTCTTATAAAGAGAGATAATTAAGAGAATGAAAAGTAACAAAGAGCTTAACGTATAAATATACTGAAAAGATGAATATTATGAGCATTGGGTAGAAGGGATGTTTTTTGTGCGCCTTGATATGAAGTAGCTTGAAAGATGAAACATATGTTCACGTAAGCCAAATATTAAAAATCCCCACGATGCAGAATTTACTGTCCTAAAAGGACATTAAATTCTATCATGGAATTTTATAAATTGTGTCTCTCTTTTCTTAATTTTTGTTTGTGCAGAAAATCTAATTCCTTCCTATTAAAAAAATCTCCACCCACCCATCGTCTAGAATCGACGTAAGCTAAAAAAAATAATAAAATCTCAACATTTTATTTTAGATTTAAAGCATTTTGAGGTTTGACCTGAATATATATTCGGTGTGGTTAGGACGCTGGCTGCTACTCGCCTGCTGCTTGAAAAGGCAGCGGGCACAAATCCTGTGCAAGTATAATTTTTCCAAGGTCACCCGGCCCCCTGTTTGTGCGGTTTGAGGAAACCACGCAAATTCAGCAATATGATTGATGAACAGTTAAAGTGCTTGTTCGTTAAAATCCCTAAACTATATTCAAGGGCGGATCTAGAAAATTCCCATGGTGAGGGAGAGGGTGGTGGGGGGGGGGGGGGGGGGCGATTACATACCATTTTCCCACGTGAGTCGGAAATATTTTTAACATTGAGCCTAAATTTTGGTCAAAAAAAGTTTCATGCTTATTTTTTAAGTTGTCAACCATAGGAAATGATATTATTACGTGATTTATATCATAAATACATATTTATTATGAAATATATTTTGCTAACAACACAAACTCTTGCCTCTCTTATCATAATTTATGTTATGAGAAAATGCCATATAACTTATTATTTGCGTTATGTAAAAACACACAAATATCAAAAACAGGTAATTGAAAAATATTATTAATTTTATATTAGTAACTTGCATGGTTCACATCAATTTATCACAATAAAAAATCGACTCGACCATTTCCAGAATTCGTAAAACGATCTAAAATCTCGTCCGGGTCAAGGTGAATATCTTGTTGGGTATGGAGCAACGCCAAACCCAAAAGCCTGTCTTCACTCATTCCGTTACGCAACCAAGTTTTTAATCGTCGTAGAGCAGAAACGCTACGTCCAGAGCTAGCTACGCTTTTAGGGAGAGAGTAATATTTTCAGTAAAAGTTTGCAGTTTGAATAGATTTCTTCGTAGCACAAACAGAAAACTTCACATGCACTCAAATAAATTTTAACACGGTTACAGGTAGATTTACGTCCCATATGGTTCTCCAAATGTTTAACTTACTTTGAAAAACTGTAAACGAATTTGAAATGGTCAGTTTTTTTAACATATCAGAATATTTTTTCCATAATGCTGTTGCTGTATTAATGAAATCGTTTTCATTAAAACACAATAGTTTTTTCGGCAATATAATCCCCAAATAGAACGCTTTTAATGCGTCATCACAAAAACGACTTCGAAAATCAACTAAGAGAATGTCAATCATAGGGACAAATACATTGCGTCAGTAGTATTCCTTAGCAGTTTCAGAACAGTAAACTTTTGCGTATCGTCCATATGCATTCCGAGGCTTCATTAGTTCTAATTCCAACATATCGGCCAATTCATTAGCACTTTTCCAAGTCCTATTAAATACTTCGTCAGCCCTTTTCCTTTCTAAATCTAATAAGCAAGTAAGGTCTTCAATGCATTTTATAGCTGAATTCAGGTCTAGCGATTCTTTTTAAAGTGACTTACTAACCAGAAGGTGAGTGAAAAAATAAAAGTTACGCATTTCTTTGAAACAACGAATTTACTAGTCATTAGGGCATTTAGGAGTAAATCTGCGTTTGTTGAAGATATAGTATCATCTCAAATATTGATACTTTTCAATGTCTCAGTAATAGAATTTTTTTTTATCAAATGTTAAACAAATATCATGCCTTTCTACCCAGCTACTTAATTTTTTCCTCATTTCTCTCTTTAAAACAAAACGTCTCTTAGAAGATGCGCGAAAGAAATTTCTAGCTTCACCTATTACACCAAAACATTTTCTAACAGTCGGAATTTCGGAGGATTTCGACAAAGTCAAGTTAAATGATTGACTTTGACAGGGAACCCTAACTGCATGCAGAGCAACCTTACGAATTTCCGAAGCAGCACCACTATGCTCAGAAGCCATGACACGACAGCTGTCGGTACAGAAACCAACACCGTTTTTCTTTCCAGTTTAGTCTTTAATAACAACTGAACCACTTATTTGCCTATCACATTCCCTCTTAATGTTGGTTCTAATCTTCAGAAATTCCTGATCCGAAATTTTCCTCGTGCAAGTTCACAAAACCAAGGAAATCTTCTCTTATTTTATCTTCATAAACATACCTAATAATAATGCTTAATTGAGATACCAAGGATGTATCTGTTGTTTCATCAAATAAAATGGAATAATACTTTCCTTTATTCACGAAGCCTTGGATCTTTTTTAAAATTTTGTCACCGTGACACTGAATAATTGAGTTCTGTGTCGTTTTTGAGATGCATGTAACATTTGCACTAGAAGATTTCAAGTTATTTTCAAGAACCTGATCACCTCCTCGGATACGTAATTTTTATATAGTGCGAAAGTTCCCCTCGTTTATTTTGCTTTCACTACTTTCAGGCACGTCGTATAAACGACCGTCATCTCTATGATCTCGAAATGGTATATTTTGTCGACTTAGTGTGATGGTCGTGTCAATGATGGGCAAAAGACACTTTCGGTTTTCTTACACTTGTTTCAATCTTCCCGAAATCCACATGTTTTGAACTTCGGATTGAGGTTTGCTAAAATTTCTTAAAAAATCTTTTGCCAATTCTACAGCGCTTTTGTGATAATGATTTCGTAGATGTTTTTCAAGTTTACCACTTTTCCCAAAAGTTTGATACCAAAACCCAACTCTCAGCTTTACATTTTATCGCACCAACCGTTCTAGGAGCGAACATAGAACAATATTTGCATTAAATGCCCCTCTTTAATAAAGAATAAACTAGCCAGATGCATTTACCTAGGTGAGAATGATTGAGGTATCTCTTTTCAACGTTACCTTTCTTTTGATGTTCAGAAAACGGAAAGACATTTGGCGAGCAAAACGGATTTTCTAAAAGTTCTTTTTTTGTTAAATTATCTAAGTTCCCTGCATCCAAGTAAATACCGATATCACTCTTTACCGTTTCAATACTACAATGTTCGATATCGAAAGAATAAATAAATAAAGAATAAATAACTGTACTGTTGTCTTCTTAAGGAGTCCGTATGTGGTGAGATAGAAACTGCCACTTCTTGGTAGCTGGGATTTACCTTTGCTTGTTTCTGAAGAATTTAGATACTTCACCGTTTTCTGGCATTTATTCTGTTTGATGTAATTTTTATCTAGGGATATCTGGAAAAGTTAAAAAAGATTCAAATTAAAAATTAACCAACTTTAAAGATGTCTAATATGGTGAATCAAGTATAATAATACCGCTAAATATATATAAATACCTTTTGTAGATGAATGTCACATCTTTAAATTATATTACTTTTATTGGGAATGAATTTGGTTTCATTTTAATTAATAAGAAGTCTAATATGGCGAAAAATAAATTAACGAAACATTATAAACTTAATAAAAATCAACTATGCAGATCACTTAGAGATTGCAATGGAATTCGCGAGAAAGGTGTACTCACATTTTTCGACTGAATATTTGACGCCAGCCTCAGAAAAAGTATGTAGCATTGGTTGGTTAGCATACGCGCTTTTGATGCAATGAGATTTTGAATACTTATGTAACTGCTAATTAAATAGTAATGAACTAGAATTCGACACACGATAAAATATCAAACTTGGTTATTGGTTCACTTGAGTCAGCATTAGTATTCAACGAATAGCACTGCCCCGGCTCACTGTCTTAAAACGCAGGAAAACTCCTGCCAGCAGCGATGGGAAAAACCCTTGGTACATAGCTCAGCTATAAGTGGGGAAGTACTGTCCAGTGTCCGTTTTAACATGTGTTCACGCTTTAATTGTGCGACTCTTTCATCTAAGGTCAAAATTATGAACTCATTGGCAGAGACAGCTCATATGTCCAAACCTTGTATTCATATATATTGTACCATTGTGAAACTTGTAATGCATCTGCATTATTTCATTTTGCTGAAGTACTGAGTTACGAAATAATGCGAAGTTCAAAATTATGAACTCATTTGTAGCAACAGCTCAGATGTGTAAACCTTGCATTAATATATATTTTAACATTGTGAAACTTGTATTGCATCTTTATTGTATCATTTTGGTGAAATAATTGAGTTATGAAATAAGCCGTATAAGCTGATTTTGTCACAAGGAAAATAAAGACGAGAATCGTGGAGAATTTAGAAATATTCGGGAATCACAAATTTGCTATCCATTTATGTGATTTTTGTTCTATTATAAATACATGAAGATGGTTTAAGAATGCCTGGTCCGTTTGTGCCAAAAATGAAGCATAGATGTGGAACCTCCCGCATCATGACGGCCCGCCCGCATAGCCCTTTTGATTGTCCCGAAGAGTATTCAAGGAGGATGGGAGGCGATCACCCACATCGTCCTCCCTTGGATCCGTCCATGACTAGAAGAGGAGCTATGAATGTTTCAACTGAGCAATCTCTGACTCGAGAGAGGGTAGCAACCCAACGTCAACTACCTTTCTCATGACTAGTTTGTTGTTGCTAGTTTGGGCGTTCCCAGGCCCCAAGGATGATAATAATAATAATTGATGATTCGATGGTATTCAATAATGAAATTTCGTTTGCATTTTATTAGGTAGTTAAAATTAGTTCTTCATTTTTGTTCGTGCACGTAATGCCACAGCAGATTCCGCAGTACATTGAGCAGTTAATATCCAATCGTCGGCAGTAGTAAAGATTTCCACACCCAGTCTTGCAGTTGCAAAACAGACGCTGCAAAGTTCAATCTGGCGCCTGTACCTGATGTCCCTTTATAGTTTGGTATTGGTTGGATTTCCATTCCCATCCCCATTCGTTTGGAGGAAGAAAATTACCCATCCATTGCTGAACCTGAAGGTAAGCATTGAAGATGTGATTGATATCCGATTCCACTGTGGGGGTAGAACGGTCAATTTAAAGTTCCCTGAAAGGGACTTCCGAATCGATTTATTCCTGCATATTTCATTTCTGAAACAATGCGTTACAAAGCTAACTATTTCAAATTTTAGTGTTTTGGTAAATAAAATTGTTTGATAAGAATAAGTGTGAATTACCTCATTGTATTTAGATTCTGAAAATTTCCGCTGTATTACTTTGACAGAACCAGTTCTCCTTCAGCTTGCAACTTGCTTTTGTCATAAAATATTGCAAGGTTGTCAGTGAAATAATTATTCTTTTTTAAAACTCCAAAGCATATCTTCTTTCCCATCTTGACCGTAGAAGTTGTGTCGCATCCTTTCAGAGCGTGGATGGCCAGAACATCTATCAAAGTTAGCTGTAAGGTGGTTTTTAATCTTCCAATTTCAGTAAGCTTGTCAGGTTTTCCTACTTTCCCAGGGCGCATTAACCAAACATCAGTGTCCTTCAACAAGTGGTGAGCAGCACAGCTATATCTGCATCATCTCTAACTAGGACAATTATTTAATGCCGTTGGGAAGTGGCTACTGCACAGTATTTACTATTAACAAGTCAGATTCTCCGTCAGTCTGCTGTTTCAATGTTTGAATTATTTAAGTGCTTCTTTAAAACATTAACGAACTTAGTTTTGTTAGATGGATTTTGTTAGAATTCAGACTTGTAAAACTGAACTGAACTGTATCTCAAGCGTGGGATGAGCTACGCTGGCATTCTATAACCAGAAGAACAAAATGAGCTTCAGGCAGAAGTTGGTTGATAGAACTCGTGAAGGCAAGGAGTAGACGTAAGAGTAAGTAAGAGTAAGAAATAACACACTTTTTTAAAAGCCATTGCCGTCTCAGAAGATGTGGGACGTCCAAGTGTTTTATCGGAAACAGGTTTACAAAACGTACCGTAGCACGCGGCATGGTGCCTAGCTTCAGCTGCAACCAAATCCATTGATGTGCAAATTCGAGTGAGGACTTCGTTTGCCTACCGGTCCCCACGACGTTTGCAGTGTGATTCGATAGTGTCCTTAGTTTTCAACGTAGAAACTAACTGTTCTAGAGAAAGCTTCCTTTTTTGTTCAGAGCTGCTTCTTCTACTGGCATACAACAAAACGGACATTGTCTTATAAAATCGAACTGTTTCTGGTCTGTATTTCGTCCCATTTCATCACCAATTAATTCCTTCGTCTTAACTAAAGAGTCAATAGTAGACTTACGAGTGTAGGTTTTCCGACTTGTTTTACGCACTTCTGCTGATTTGGAAGAACCAATGTCTATCCAAAGATTGTCCCTTTGAAATTGATTAAAGCGAATTATGCTCGCGAGCCCCTTTTCACCCATATGGACTTTCTTCGAATCTACCTCCTCGAAACTTTGACCACAAATTACGCACTTTTGTTCCATTATATACGAATCACTCAACAGCATTGCATGTGAACAATATCTGCCGGAAACACTAAATAACTTGTTGTCTTTAACCCTCCAGCAGAGGCGCCCAAACTTTCAGCACGAGCGGGCGCATGGTAAACTTTGTGTCCCACAAAGATTTGAGAAAGTAATATTTAAAAAATACAAATAAACAAACAAGTATATTACAGCTTGTATAATTACTTGAAAACATCCTCAATACAATCAAATTACACACAGTGGCAGTTCCAAGGGATAATAAGATTAAAAACATAAAACATAAATAGCACCAATTTTTTTACTTAAATCTGTCATGGATCCGTTACTGATTTTAAAGATTCAACATCGAAAAAAGTAAAAAAAAACACTTACATGACCGAGCGCGCAATGTATACAATGATGAGATATTGATTCCAACGTTAATAATTACAGTCGCAAGACCGGGCGCATGGCGTATTCAGTGCAACCTCAATGACATCGTTAATTTTGATTCAATCACACAACGAACTGTAATGGATTGCACAACATATAACAGCACTATCTGAAAGACAAAAACTTACTGAAGGAATACAAAATGGGAATAACCGCTTGTACATAAAAAACGTACCCCTTCATAGAAATGCATAATTTTTTGCACTTTGTGCCACAGCGCGCCTGCTGGTGTGTTAAAAAGGCATAACTAAACACTGAAACTATTGATACAACAAGAAGCAGAGCACGACGTTACCTCCAAAGAAAACCGAACTGTACTTTTGGTAGTAGCCGAGCTTTTGAAAGATAAGATGGTTCAAGATGCACCCAAACTAACAAGAACAAACTGTCATGAGACAGGTTGACGTTTGGTCGCTACCCTCCAGGTGCGCCGCCGTTCCCCTGAGACATAGATTACCCACTTGAAACATTTATAGCTCCTACTATAGTTTAGGGATTCTTACCAACAAGCACTTAAATCGTTCATCATTAAATTATCTATCAGTTTTATTTGAGCTTTTTTAGTTAACAAAATGATTTAAATGTAGTTTTACATTTTGTTTCGGAGTGACGCGTTTATAAGTCAATATGCGTATTCCTGCTTTGAGAGGAGATTGAATACGCCTTCAATCCATTCTTCCTCATTCTCTTTCTCTCCTCTATTTCTACTATTCCAAACTTCCCTTTCTCTCTCTCATCCTCGTGGGATATTTGACCAGCGGTCCATCGAGAGAGGACGATTTCGGGGAGGGTTGGAGGAGGTCAAAGGTTGCAAAGAGTAAGACGTGGTCAGAATTTCCTTCCGTTCGGATATTAAATATCCTCCCGACAAGGAGTGTGGCATGATGCGGAAGAGATGGAGGGGGATAGTAGAAAGCCTGAAGAGAGGATGGGGATATATTTTTAAGAGCTGGTGTTAGGGGAGACGACGGAGGGTAAGATCGGGAGAGAAATTTGAACTATTTTTCTTTACCGTTTTTTATATTATATATATATATATATATATATATATATATATATATATATATATAACACGTGGATACTCGAAGTTTCCTCTCTCTTAACTTCCATCCTCATTTCCGTCATCCTTTTCATTCTCTCCAATTCTTCTTCCCTCCCTTTCATCATTTGGATGTTTGCCTCTTTGTTCCTTCGCTGTTTTTGTTTCATTTTCTCTCATACCTATAAATATTCCCAGGATTACATCCTATTTCCTGGAGCCTTTCCTCTGATGTCCGAAAGAAGTAACCTGGAGATGGCAACTACGACGACCTGACGGTGAAACTCGCGATTATTAAGACCAGACTTTCCATAGGAATTGGTACGGTCAGGTTTCGGCTTCACATATGCGTTGAATGTGTTGTTGGTTTGTATTTATGGCTAATCGTCCTCTTGGATTATTATAGCCATAACTATTTCCACAACGAACACATAAACACAAGGGAGAATAGAAACCCGGTGCCGGCATTAGTCTACTCTTAACGAATAACACCAAGGGAGTCAACTGCTTAACGTCCCTTCCAAAGGATGGAGCGCTGACTTGCGCGGTCTCCTCAAACCACACAAGTAGGTAATGGGGCAATCCCAGGTCCCCGCCGCCGAATTCGAACCTGGGCCCGCTGCGTGAAAGGCCAACGTTCTAACCACACTACCACCGCCACCCCATGCTTTGAGTGTGTTGGGATGCGTGTTTACTTTTCGAATTTGGGTTATTTGTGTCTCACTTGTGTTTTCATGCATGCTTGTGTGCTTCTGTGTACATATATGTTTTTTGTGCTCTTCCAAACATTAATCATCAACAGATAAATACCAATAATTTTAATGGTAGCAGTCATATATTTCGAACGGTTTTCTTGGAGGACAACAACATATGTGGGCGAGAGAGATGACTTACGTCACATTCATTTCCTGTTGAAAGGATTATGTGATTGGTTATCTTGTTAAACAAAAATTGTCACTGTAAATTAATTAGGTTGACTTGAAATTTAATTTTTCCGTTGGTATCGTGGCAGCTGAGTTTCACTACAACAAAGTGCTTACTTTTTAGAAGGGTAATAGTTCTGCCGCCAGAATATAAATTCATGGAATGAAATCCTTCGGAAAGAAATTTAACAAGATGAAAGTCAAGCGAATTTTCGCTCCACCTATTTGCACATCGAAATTTAAATTTCGCTTTCATGCCACGTTGTTTTTTTAAACTTTGAATTTAAAAGAATCATAAGTGATATTTGATATTAGGATTTTGCATAGTAAAATAAAATTCTCTTCGAAAGATTTGGGTATGCGCATGTTTGTGTCATTTACCAAATATACATTAAATGTCAATATGGATTACAAATATTCCTTCAAAAATATTTCATTTCCTAGAATTCATTTTGAATTTTCACGAGAATTTCAAATCATAAAATTGAATTATAACAATCTCTAACATGTATGCTGGGAGTTTTGGTAGTAAAATTAGCTGTTTTATTGTGAATATTTTTATCTACTAACATAATGTGTCACTGATTCTGTGTTTTATGATTCCTAATTTATGATACATGTGCATTTAACAGGCAAATATGCCTTAAACGACAATTGCGTGATGATTTTTTGTAATGAATTGTATAAAAAATAAATTTTGGCTCAAAGTGAAAGATATCAATTTCATATTACACATGGAATTTTCAGACATTAATTCATATGCCAACAGAATCATCAGATGTGAGAATCATAGAAGTACAGGTTAATAGGTTACCTTAGAAAATAAAGTTCGAACAACTTCATTTTTTAGGTTGATTCGTGGATTGTTGATAGAAAATTAAGCTTTTTACAATTTTAACATTGTAAATTTCCACTAGACACTAATTTACAATGTTTGTTTTAATTTATATTATGGATTATTTCCACAAAGTCAAGCCTTCCCAAATGAAATATGTTAAGCTTGTTCCATTTCGTAGTTAGTGGTAGGTATTATCTTTTATTTATGTCAACTATAAATAAAATAACATTTAAAACAAAAAAGAATTTATCATGGCGCATTCGCGGATTTTAGCTTAAAAACACGTTACCCCATTGTGTAGAGTGGGCGTGATTCGTCACGTGATATAGTGGAGTCGGATCGGATACGGCACGGATGAACGGACAAGCGTCATGGAAAAAGATGTGTCTCGTTGCGAATAGATGTCGCGATTTCCTTAAAGATAATGTGGATGATATATATCGCAGTATTCCTCGTATGGCCCTGTTAGACGCAAGAGGATCGATCGTTCGGGAAAAAAAACAATCACTTCCTCCCGATCTCACCCTCTTACGATCGCCCATTTTTAGGACCAGACGCCTACCTCTAGGAACCGTCTTATTTTATTTCCGAACACTCATCCCGTATCCCGGGATCCAGAGCAGTAGTTGTCAATAGAAACGGCGATCCTAATCTAACAATCGAAAGGAACGGGAAAGGCGAAATGAAGGGAAATGAGGAATAATTGGCGGATGGAGCGGAAGCCTCACTAAGGGAAGGGAGAGAGAGGAGGGTTATATGAGGTTAGGTTCGTGAGTAGGGATATGCGAGTAGGCCGAAAAAAGGAAAAAGGATAAGAGAAAAGGGATGGAAAACGTGAAAGGGTGTAAGAAGAAGGGAACAAACCGAAGGGTCTGAAAGGTGATAAACCCGGCGTTTGTGTCCTCCGACGATCTCTCTTGCGTTCGAGACGCATCCTTTCCATCTCCATGGCAACAGCTTTGAGCAAACAAAAGGATTCTATGAGAGGAATAACAGATGAAGGGCGAGAGAGAGAGAGAAAGGAGAGAGAGGTGGGCGGTTGGATTGATCCCGAAGGCGTGAGAGGAAGAGAGAAAAAAAGAGAGAAAGGATTGGAAGGGATGCTATGATGGGAGCTGAGAGAGTGATAGGAGAGAGAGAGAGAGTCAAGGGAAGGGTGGAGAGGAAGAGAGAGAGAGAGAGAGAGAGGGGATAAAAAGAGTTGAGAGACAAAAGAAGGGCGGAAAGATAGTGGGGAGAGCAGAAAGAAAAAGAGGAAAGAGAGGAGGGAGGGATAGAGAGAGGAGGGAAAGTGTGAGGAGGGACAGAGGAGAGAGGGAGAGATAGAGGAGGGAGAGATAGAGGAGGGAGAGATAGAGAAGGGAGAGAGAGGTGAGAGAGAGAGGAGGGAGAGATAGAGGAGGGAGAGATAGAGAAGGGAGAGAGAGGTGAGAGAGAGAGGAGGGAGAGAGAGAGGAGGGAGAGATAGGCGGGAGAGAGAGAAGGGAGAGAGAGAGGAGGGAGAGCGAGAGGATGGAGAGCGAGAGGAGGGAGAGCGAAAGGAGGGAGAGCGAGAGGAGGGAGAGCAAGAGGAGGGAGAGCGAGAGGATGGAGAGAGAGGAGGGATGGTGAGAGGAGGGAAAGTGAGTGAGGAGGGAGAGAGGAGGGAGGGAGGGAGGAGGGAGGGAGAGATGAGTGAGAGAGAGGAGGGAGGGATAGAGGAGGGAGAGAGATGAGGAAGGGGTGGACGGAGGGAGGGAGGAGGGAAAGAGAAAGAGGAGGGAGAGATAGAGGAGGGAGATAGAGGAGGGATAAAGAGAGGAGGAAAAGAGAGTGAGGAGGGAGAGAAGAGGGAGAGAGATGAGGAAGGGGTGGACGGAGGGAGGGAGGAGGGAAAGAGAAAGAGGAGGGAGATAGAGGAGGGATAAAGAGAGGAGGGAAAGAGAGTGAGGAGGGAGAGAAGAGGGAGGGAGGGAGGGAGGGAGGGAGGAGGGAGGGAGGAGGGAGGGAGGAGGGAGGGAGGGAGGGAGGGAGGAGGGAGGGAGAGAGGAGGGAGAGAGATGAGGAAGGGGTGGAGGGAGGGAGGGAGGAGGGAAAGAGAAAGAGGAGGGAGAGATGGAGGAGGGAGATAGAGGAGGGAGAGAGAGGAGGGTGTGAGAGAGGAGGGAGATAGAGAGGAGGGAGATAGAGAGGAGGGAGATAGAGAGGAGGGAGAGAGAGGAGGGAGAGAGAGGAGGGAGAGAGAGGTGGGAGGGATAGAGGGGGGGGAAGAGAGAAAGGGTGGAGAGAGATGAGGGGGGAGTGGAGGGAGGGAGAGAGAAGAGGGAGGGAGGAAGAGAAAAGGGGGAGAGAAAAGGGAGTCAGAAATGAGGGAGAGAGAGAGGAGGAAGGGAGAGAGGGTGTAGAAGTGATAGAGGAGGGAAGGAGAGGGTGTGAGGAGTAATGAGGAAGATGTAGAGGGGGGATGGAGAGTGGGTTTTCGGTGAGATTGATTCCGTTGTCGAGGGAGAGACTCCGTGGAAGGATGGAGGGAGTTGGTGGGGGTGAAAGCTTGAAAAAGAACTTTTGAAAGAGAATGAGAGACAGAGAGAGAGAGATTGGCGTGGATCAAAATCAAAATGGACGTCCGTTGCCTGGGTAACGTGTTCGCGCGATCGCATTTTCACGACGTTCGCCCTATGGCGTTCGGCGGACGGTGTGTCTGAGCTTCTCTGAACCGAACCAAACGACATTAATGAGCGTGTTTTAGCATTTCCCGACGTAAATTTGACGGGGAAAGAGAAAGTTAACGTTACGCCGCTTCAGAGTATCCCTAAAATAAGGGAGTTGAGTGAAGAGTCGAGTATTAAGTCAAAGGAAGAGTTTGTAAAGTGAATTTTTAAGCACTGGCAAAAAGGAAACGCTCCGAGTTTGTGATGCATTTTAGCCAAGTCTATCCTAAAAACTGTGTAAGATGTTCTAACATTGCTACACGAAAGGCTCAATTACAACATCAGTTTATCTCGCTAGCTAAGACGACACAGTAAAAGGTTCTAAATCAAATTAAATGTTTCATTTTTCAATAAGATAAAAACTTTCGAGCTTTTAAAAAGTAAAATCATGCGTATTTTTTTAGTTGTTGCTCCGTGCACTAAACTGAGAGTAAAAATAATGAAATCTTGGAGTAACTTGTTATGTAGAGGTGGAATTTTTTTTGGAAACAATGGATAAAATCAGTAGTTTTTTACAAACAAGTGTAAGATATCACATATCCAAAACGATATTGGAATTCCGAGCTTTATCCTTTAAAAATGTTCTTTTTCTGACTATTGTGGCGGAAGGTCGCGTATCCTAAAAAAATATACAAGGTTGGAGAGCGTTTTTTTGGCACGTATTTTATTTAAATGCTCTTTTGTATGTTTACGATATGCTCACTTTCACCTTGAAAGCTTACAATTTGAGCTGACGGTTTTCTAGAGTGGAAAGTTCCATTGTGATTTATCTCACACAGGGAATCAGAATCGGACGGTATTTTCAGCTGCAGATTATCCGTCCTCGAGGGACGGTTTTTAGAATCGTCGGCCGATGGACATCCACTGATGGCGGATTCTTCATTGGATCTGACGTGAGCGACATGATGTCTCCCTTCGCGTCGCCTTTCTGCTCCTCTTTCGATTCATTTCACAATCCATCGCCGCACTTTGCGCAGAGATTCGCTAACAACGCCTTTTCATCTCTGGCGGCGACCCCAATAACCAATCCCAGCGATCGTAGAATCTCTCTCTCTCTTCGAGTTCAATAAACAACTCGGTTAGTGTGCCGGAGTATGCCGATCGATCAATCGACGGTATTATCGGCTGAAAGTCAAACAAACTGTTTTGGACGAATCGTGCGTTCCCAGCGATGGTTTCCTCTCTTTGGAAACAAACAGTGTTAAACAGCGAAGAGGCATAATTTCTTGATTTTTCCGTTTTAGATTAAGCTTTTTCGTAAACGTGCCTCGGCATAGTCACTGCACGAATTGGAGGAACATGATATTTATTGTCGATTCGACTCCTAATTTAGCCTATTAAAAAGTTGATAAAATCTAGATTGCGCCCAAAATGTTTCAAACCTGCGAGATCAGCGTGGACACTTTTAGGGCGCGGCGCGGGAGAATTCTAGGATAGATATCTCCAAAAATGTTGGGAAATTCCCGGTCATAGCAGACTTTTTTCTTGTTTCAAAATTATTCCCAACATTACAGCTTATGCCTGTCTGCATAGGATCTTTAGATCGCTTGATTCCATCAAATTCCAAAAATGTTGCATGCCTCTTTGAAGTCTCTCCTTTATCTAGATAATGGCTTGGAGTATTGGGAGAAAAATTGTGAAAACGATCTTTCAAAATATATTGCAGTTAGAGAAGGCAGCAAGCTGTAGGAGATACGACCCTCACAACATGGATGTGCATTTTTTTCTTCGCCATTCTATCTCGCATTCAGCATTAAGTATAATCTTTCAAATATTTTTATTTTGGATAATTTGAGTACTTTTGTAAATTCGCTGAAAATAGAATATAACTAAATAAAATAAATAGAGCCTATTTTTGACGAACTGTCACTGAAAACGGCTGCTTTGTGCCCGAAATGCACATCTGGTTTTTTATAACCTTGTTTTGGTTATTGGAGATACCTGAGACAATATTTTTTTAAGTACTTGTTATTTAAATATTTCAGCCATTTGACGAACTCGATATATTCCCTGTTTAATTGTATATATTATATCACATCACTCAATTTGAGTCAGTACACTTGGCCCCGAAGATGGTCGCCTGGTGGCTGAAATACGCATAGGTCAAAAACTCTGAGGAAATTTCGTCGACATCGTTGGCACTTCACGAGAAACTATTTTCTTAAATATCTTAGGTTTTTCTTCTCGTTTAGTCGTTGTTGGGATTTCTCCCCATTGTGGGATCTCGCCATTTCGTGGGATTTCGGCCTCACCGTGGGGTGCTTGCCCCAGCATCGGCCGTCACCAACACCGTCACGTTTGTGACCAGCTGTCGACGAAAAGTTTTACCTTGACGAACCTGTTGGCTTCAGGAAATATTTTAATTACTTATATCATTTAACATTATGTTGATATTTTGTAGATACAGACCCGTTAATCATCATATAGGAACAAATGGCCGAGTTTCTTCATTTTTCTCAAAAGCGCATTGTCGACCTATCGAGAAAGACTTTATAATTTGCGAAGCCGTAATATTTTTAGAGAATATTCTGATGTCATTAGTTTTGTTGATTCGAGTTCTCACCAAAGTATGAGGCACGCATAAGAAAAATGACAACAGCGAAGAACAAACGTAGAAGTTGAAAACCAGACAATACGCCTTTGGAGAAGCGTGTTTCTGTATTTTCTTCCGTGATAGCAGCCCTCTTCTTATAATTTCGTGTCGCCGCCGAGATCTCCTTTTACCATTTGACGTCTGCGGGTAAGTTTGCCGCCGCGACGCAAGGCCAAAGCGGAACGAAACGGCTGATAAATGTAGGCGTATTTTCGAACTATGATGCATCACCCCTATTCGTCGCTTGATGCGAGGAGAGTGGCCTACGCGACCGATGTCAGCGCTGGCGTAGTAATTCAATTTCGGATAGGAAAGCGAAGAGGAGACGCTGGAATTCACGGAATGAGAATTAAAAATTCCGACGGCTGCGTGTCGATCGTATAATAAAAGCTGTTATTACCTATTAAATATGCAAACGGCGACAAATAATTGTGGCTGGAATTATATCGTTTTGTTCGCTTATTTTTCCCTCAGCAGCAGTCATGGCTGCGAAACGGCGGTTTAATTTACGGCCCCTAGGGAAGGGGAGGATGGGGGAGGGGGTGGCTCCGTGCGAGCACTGCGGAATTTTGCGGTTCGTTCACATGTCTACCCAAATTTCCGTAGGTTGTGAGTCAAATTTAATCCCCGGTATATTTAAGCCATTTCTTCAATTCTCCAGGAATCATATTTTTCATCAGATGATCAAAAGTTTCACCAGATTCTCATAGGATCTCACCAGACGTAACTTTCAAGCCAAAGGAAAATTAAGTTTACAAGTACTCAATGAAGTCAATAGTTAATGATCGAGCTTGTATTACGGCTAATCCACTAAATAAATTCATAATACCATGTCTTCAATAGCTATAAAAAGGTCATAAAATACTATGTGCCTATTCGGTTATCAGGCAGACGCCATCAGTTATATTTAGCAATAGTCGATTCTATAAGAAATGCCAATATGACTTTTAAGTACTTATTTTGCTAATAGCAATGGTAAATTATTTTTAAAAAGTAGTTTTTTCATTTACTGTCGTACAAAACTTATTCAGTACCAATTCTTTCTTTGCCAAGTTTTAATTTTAGACGTAGAATTTTTTTCATCTGTGAAGTCATTGATATATTTTTTGTTCACTTTAAATTTTGCCTGCGACACTATTATAAAATGCATTATCGTGAAAATTTACGAGGAAAAATTAGGATTTTGTGTCTGTATCGTTTATCTTTCCTTGTCGACATGTCCAATCTCGGTTCTCTACTTTTATCTTGCAATTAATATTTCCTCTTGCGATGCCATTATCGCTTATTGGAGATGTCCGTCATTATTTTTTGCCTTATATCTTTTATTCCCTCCAATGTATTACGGAAAAGTTAACAATTAACACTTCTCCAAAATATTCGCTAATGTTTGCAGTTCACCTATATATGTAATAGCAACGAAAGTTTCAAGATGTGGATTTATATTCAATAAGAATATAATTTGGCAACATTTTGGTCATCGTCCAACTTGTTACGCTATTTTTCTCAAAATGTAACATTTCAGTTTTTATCCCACTTGTTTTCATCTATAGAGGTCTAATAGGTGAAAGGGAAGAAGAGGGCGGGGGGTAAAAAGTGAGTATTGGACCATGGCCTTCTGCTTTAAATTGGACGCGATTTGTCTATTTTATCGAATAATTCAGATGATGGTGGCTTAACCTCCAAAGTACGCATTCGGAATTCTGTTAATGTTAGAAGATCTTTATACCCTATTCCGGGTCATATTCTGTCTGCGGGCGGTTGTCAACCCTTTTCAAGCGAAGGCCACAGAGTTGACGTGTCTGACGACCGATTCAGTGTGCGTGCGTGTTTGCGGTTTTGCACGGTTCGAGTTCGAAATCTCATTACGTTACTTTGGCATTCCTTGTCACATGCTGTTTCATCTTCAGATTCAGTAATTTTTTGTTTTTTTTTTAAATGAAAAATGTATTAACGTTTATTTCCGAAGTTGTAACATTTATTTTAAAAGCATATTTATCCTTTGGTCTATAAATAAATTAAAATCCAATATTTGTATCCAAAATATGTTAACATAATTCTTGTGAAACAAATGCTGACGTATAAAAAATCCAATAAATAATAAATTTGGTGTTGTTCTGGTAATATTTTACTAAAATAAATAGTGCCGAGATCGCTTACTCCTTCAGCATAAATCGCGAAGCATATCACAGTGGCGTAGAGGATTTCTTATTATACAGGGTGATCATTTTAAATTAGAGCCCATAAAAAATTTAATAACTTCGAATAAAAGAGTGTTATAGACATGAAACTTGGAAGTAACAATCATTATTGCCTGCATGATGCCGCAATTTGTCTACATCTTGCGGCACTACGAATGCACATGCACAGTGCAATCAATAAATAAACATGGCGTTCAATGTAGAGAAGCGAGTGTTTATGGTGGAACGTTACCGCAAATCATAGCCGTTTAAAACCACTCAGGGTGGTTTCTGTCGGCAAATTTGATGTCGTAAGGCACCAGTGGAATATATGATATGGAAGCTTGTGAAAATGTTCAGGGAGACTAAAAATGTGAATGTTGTGAGTCGTGGTCACTCGTCCACTGTTCTGACTGAGGATCATTTAGCACAGGTTAGTGAGAGCCACCACGATCGCCAGATTTGTCGCCACTAGACTTTTTTCTGTTGGATTTTATCTAAGACAATGCCCACAACAGCAATCCACGCAATCTGGATGAATTGAAAACCAACATATCCCACATCATTTCCAACATCACACTCATCACGCTGCAAGCAGTGTCTTTGAACATGCTTCTCTGTGTTCAGTTATATATGCAACATGCTGGTGGTCATTTTCAACATTATTTATGACGAAGTAATGTCAGACAATAAAGTCGAAATTATTAAAAATTTCATGGATTCTCATTTAAAATGATCACCCTGAGTTATTATTATAGTGTTTCCAGGTAATCTTGTTCTTTGGAAAGGATTATGTGAGCTTTACGTTACATTGAGAGAAATTGTGATAAAATACTATCAGTAACTAAAATTGAATATTACCATTAAAATGAATAAAATTTCTATATGTATTAAAACTTGTTTTTGAGGAAGGCGAAGGTTTATGCCTACTGCTTGACAAACGAAATTATTCAACCTTATATAATTATATAACTTGGCTCATTGATCAAATTGAAATAATTCAATTGCAATTTTCCGATGTACCATAAATTATCCTTTCCATTAGTCATTCGTTGAATGATCCTCGAACTAGCTCTTATCTAATGGTCATGGACACACGTTTCATTCCTGCCACAATTTCGTTTAAGTGATGAAGGAAACTATATGCACATCAATCACATCAAAATATTACTTTCCAGAAGGAAATCTCTCGATTTCTCATCAAAGGCACGTACAGGAGATTTCATTTATACGTTGCTAGATTTCTGTTGCCATTTTCTAAAATAATCACCTTAAGAATTTTATAATCATAAGGTGGAAGTATCGGAATATGATTAAGGCATTCCAATATATTTAATATCCTTCAGCTGATTATTGCGAGGGAGTGTTTTAATTCTTTTAGGCTACAGCAAAATCAGCACTTAGGTTATTTTTGATTTACTATAATATTACGAATATACTATTTTATATTCTGAGACTATCTTGTGCGTTTAAAAGGAAGACTATTGATAAAAAAGATATTCTAATTATAATTAGTGTGACGATGTTAACAGAAGAGCTGGATGTAGAGTCATTAGAGGAAATAGGTCGAAGTGATATGAAATGGGTATCAGGCAATTTAGGAACGAATTCGTTAATGGGTTAGAGAATTAATAGGCCACTCGAACATATTGATCCGTGAACGGAATTAAGTAAAGGTTATAATTTTTGAGCGATTAATTTTCTTGGATATGGCAATCACCACCTGCTTCTGCCTCGACCTTTTTTATAACATCATGTAAATATAGGTAATTAATGACCGGGATATCATAACATATTTAGCGCGGCAAAGAATGAAATGTATTGACATGAATTGATCTTTTAATTCCCCTTTCTATGGAAAATTTTGCGTTAATTTAAATATTAATGGGGCGGTTTTTTCAACAGGTGACGTAACAGTTGTTCCCTACGCTTTATGACGATTGCTTCTTCCCAGTCGGATCGAGAACGCTTTGCGTCAACTTAGGCAGGAAGAAGTCGCTTTATCAAAGCTCCGAGAGAAAGATATTTTTTTCGAATTAAGAAAAAAGCCCAGGCAACACGCGACGCTTCAATTAAGGCCGCGAGGAAGATTTTCGGAGTGAAATTAATGAAAACTTTTCATCCAACTCGAAAGTGACATATAGACTAATTTTTTACCATATATATATATATATATATATATATATATATATATATATATATATATATATATATATATATATATATATGGAATCTTTAAAGGGAAATAATCTACTTTAATACTTATGGAATTAGATTTGAATTCCCTTTCTCTATGGTTATCGGCTGGGTTTATGCAGAACTTTTTAGTATTCTGGTTACGATGGGGTGTAAAAATCCGCTCCTATCGAATAATTTTCCAATTTTTGAACATTATATAAGAGGGTCAGAGAGAGGGAAGAAAAAGGTAAATATTCGAATGACGTCATTCTAATCTAAATAAATCACTAAGTCGAGAGTCGTTTGTTTTTTTTTCCGCGAGGCATGAGAATGCAATTTGTTAACTCAGATAGACGAGCGCGGAGAGGAGAGAGAAAATGAGCCGATGATTTAAGAAGCGTATCTTCTGCGCCTCGTCTTTTTTTCCGCCGTCCTCTCTTGTGATTCGATTAAAGAACGCGGACCGTTCAGCAATTAAGCCGATAATCTGGAGAGGCTTCTTCTGTCCGCGTCCATTGTTGGGTACTTGACGCGTCGACAAAGATAAACGACCTGCCGTCCAAAACGCATTAGTTATTTAGAAGACAGCAGGTGACGAAGGGAGGGAAAGCGAGGGAGAAGGGCAAAGGGTGTAGAGAGGGTGAGGGAGGAGAGAGGGAAATGGGAAGGGGGAGAGATGGGAGTGAGAGATAGGAGGGAGGAAGAGATGGGATGGGGGAGACGGAGAGGAAGGATGCGAGCGGAGAGGAGAAACAGACAGAGAATGAGGGAGAGAGGAAATGGAGAGAGAGAGAGAGGAAGGATAAGTAGCTATGAAAGGCTAGAATTTGGGTTTGGAGGAAGACAGAGAACGGCGCAAGAGGATAGGGCAGATGGAGAAAGGAGCTTAGAGGAAGAGAGGGGCGGAGAGGAGGCGAAGGAGGATCATAGGGAGAGGTGGGATAGCAGAAGGGGAAGAGAGAGAGAGGGATTAAGTGGGTTAGGAGGAGGGTTGGGAGCGAAGATAGGATTGGATTGGGATGGCTAGATCTGGCACAAATAGAATAGTGAAAGGGATAAGGATTTTGATGGACCAAAGGTCGGGATACAGAGGATAATGGGGTAGAACCAAAGAGAAAAAAATATTATCCGCAAAATCCAGGGTTTGCGGGAATTTTTGTCCGAGACGTCGGATAAATAAAATTCAATCATTTTGTCCAACTGCGTTTTATGTAGCTAGTATTTCTGACGGAATGACTGCTACAGAGCCGTAAGTTTATTGCCTTGGGTGGTTGTTACATTTGCTTCCGAACTGTTGCCCAACTGTTTACGTTCGCCAAACAATGGATAGTAATGAATACGATGAGATTTTATGGTTATGGGTTTGGGTTTGGAATGAAATTGAGAATAAACGATATAATGAAACTTGCTTGGCTGGATCAATTATGTCAGTGGTTCTCATGCAGATTCCTCAGGCGACCTCTCCGTCCGCATGTTCGGTCGCCGCGACACCCGGAGAATGAAAAAATGCTCCAGTTTCCTCCATACAGGTGTGGGGTGTCAATGACAAGGATATTAATAATAAAAGATATTTTATTTTGTGCTCTATAAATAAAAGAATAGCTATATAAATTACTTAATTTACAACTATGTATGTGTATTAAAACATTCAGACAATATGTGGTATATAGTTTAATTTATTAAGTATTTATCACTACTGAGATATGTATTCTTGTTTGTTTTATTATATAAAAATAACATATTTGTTAAAAATGTTTTTATACGTTGATAAGCTACAGAATTTTCTTTATTTATTTGAACAAAACATGTCGATAAATTAAAACCTGCAGAAATCTTAAAACCATAATGAAATCACTTGCCTTAGCGAAGAGTGCTTGCGATCCCCTTAAAATCCTCTTGCGACCCACCGTTGAGATACACTGAATTATGTTGAAAACGTCATATTTGTTGTTTTTCTCCTGAGATTGAGTTATTATTGGATTACATATTTAACTATTGATGATTTATTTGTATTTGAGAATGTTATCCAAACATAACCTAGTATAAATTAAGCATGGCAAAATAAATATATTTTAATAATAATTAATTAGTGCCTTCTTACATAGATAGCTGTTCGCTTCATGAAGAAAGTAAGAGTATTTGCATAATTAGGTGCGTTTCTCTCATGTTTTAAGAATAATACTTAAATTTAAATTAAGGTGGCATTCCTGTCAATGCAACATGGTTCTAATGTGGTAATTTCTCTCTGTAGTTAAAAACCTTTATCAGTATTACCTTAAATGAAGCTCTGTCAAAGGATTACGCAGTGTAAATTTCTAATTATTGTATCTGTTAAACTGGCAGAACTATTAGTGACAGGACCCAAGTATGCCTATTTGACTAATTATTTAAATATGTAAAAACTAGCTGCTTAGATTGAGTGATATGATCATTATATGAAATATTTGTTTACTGTCTAAAAAAATCCTGAATTATAAAACTACTGAGGCTTCGACCATTAGATACAGTCATGAATAAAAATTTTGGTCGTGATTTTCTAAAAAAGTAGACCTCTCAAATATATATGTATATTTTCTGAATTTTTGTAAATTACTTTTATAAAGCTAACACCTTGATATGCATTAACTTAATTTTATTTACATAAACGTAGGTTACATTATTTACAATATTTACCTTGAACTCGGGTGAAGCTCGAAGTCTTTCTAGTTCTGCCAAAACACTTTGGTTACAGACATCCCACATGACTTGGTTGCTCTCTAGTTCTGAGATCGCTATCCCGTCAAGAGATCTCACTCGAGAAAGCGTGACAGACTTCATCAGCGTGAGTTTAATCCGCGAGAACACGCGCCTACCGAGCAGCCCCGCGGTTTGTAGTTTTTTTAAAAATACAGGGTGTAACAAAAGTAACGCAACATTTATTAATGATTATAAAACAAGAAAAAAACTAAATAAATGATGAAATATGAAAAGTGTCAATGAGTTATGTTCTATAATTTTCAAAATGTCCTTCGTCATGATTAAAACACATCCAAAATCTTTCGGTTACAGATCGGCAAACATTTCTGCAAATATCAACACCAATTTTTTCTATTGCAAAAGATATTGCATTCTTTAATTCTTGAAGACTTCGTGGCTGCTGACCATAGACTTTATCTTTCAGAAAATCCCATAAGAAAAAATCAGGAGGGGTTAAGTCCGGCGAACGGGGTCGCCAAGCAATGAAGCCCCAGCGACCTATCCACCGTTGTGGAAGTTGTTCATTCATCCAATCACGTACAATTGATGCATAATGAGATGGAGCGCCATCTTGCTGAAAATAGCCTCCATTATTGATATGATTCTGAATTCTGGGCCATAACCATTCTCGTAACAGCCAAGTAAGAATTTTTATTGACATTTCCATTAAAAAAGTAAGGCTCAATAATCCCCTGTGAGGAAATTCCGCACCAAACAGAGACATCTGGAAGATTAACCTCATTTGTCAGCACAGTGTGCGGATTCTCATCCTCCCAGTATTTGCAATTGTGCCTGTTGATGTGGCCGTTTAATTTGAAGACAGCTTCATCAGACCAAATTATGTTATCGACAAACCCTGAGTCACAAGCCTGCATCTGCAGAAACATTTCACAAAACTCCAAACGCCGGTCGGTATGTATGGCTTTAGCTTGAGAGTTTTCAGCGTTCTTAAAACTGTCATGTGGCTGACCTTGTAATCATCTTCTTCTGTTAGTTGTTTTGAAATTCTGCGTGTTGATGATGACTGCTATGGAATAAGCTGATCACGAACTGCATTATGACTGCCTCGATTCTTCACCAATGATGGGCGTCCACTTTTCGGAGCATCGGCTACTGAACCAGTCCTCTCAAATTTTCAAATAAGACGCTGTATACTGGAGCAATGAGGAGGAGGACGATGAAATTCTTCTGCAATTATTCTACTAACTTCAGTGTAATTCTTTCTTTCATAATAAATTTGTACCATCCTTATTCTATCATTCAAGTTTAGTCGAACTCTCGCCATACTTAGTCTATCTTAAACAACAATCATTTAAACCAATCAATTAAACAAAGATCACTGCATAATTATTTAATACTAATCAAAAATAAAAATTATAAATGTGTAATTTACTTAAGTTACAGTAATTACAAAATGCTACGTTACTTTTGTTACACCCTGTATTTCGCCGCCCGTCTGTAGTGTAAGCTAGTATCGTCTTCTACCTTTCTATTTATGTTCATACTACTATTCGACGTCACTCCAAAGACGTGTTTATTTTTGTTTATGAGTAAATGGCCCTTCTGTGTGAATTTTGCGGTCGATTCCCCGTCGTGCGTGTTACAGCGTATTTGAATTCTGGCGAACTTCAACGAATGTGTGAGTCACTTTTCTCTTCGATTTTGATATGGATGTTGACTTTATTACCTTTTATATTATTTTTATGCTATTACCCTATCAACAAAAATATTTTGAAGAGGAATCTGAATAAGTAAATGAAAATTTTTGTATTTTAAAAGTCCTGTTTATCTTTGTATTTTAAGTGTATTAATTTTTAAAGATCTTCATTGTTTATAAAAATATGTTTTGTATATCAATAGTCCTGTTTATCTTCCTTTATTTAAAGCCTATTAATTTTTAAAATCATCATTTTTTATAAAATACAAATTATATTTCTATAGGCCTGTATATCTTTCTTTTTAAAGTGTATTAATTTTAGAAATTCTTTTTTTTTAAATATGTAATTACGAGTTCTTTTTTCATAAACAAGCATATTCAACTACAATTTTTGCATTAATAAATTAGCAATTTTAGCAATTGGTCTTTTCCCTAACGTGCGTGCTATATGTTCTGACGGGTTAATATAAAACATACACTCACATTTTAAATGGAGAATCTCAATTCCATATTCATACAATCATACTTTGTTCAGTTAAAAGTTATTAAAAAGTATTTTCTTGGTGGTATAATGGGCCAATATAAGCAAAAAATGATGTCAGCAGTGAAAACTTCACTTCCGATTTACGAATTTTAGCCAAAATTATTTAGACTTTCACTTTTAAATTAAACTCTTAATCGTAAAGTTTTGTGATGATTTGATTAGTTGTTTTTTAATTAGAGCAGCCACAAAATTGCTATCACACGCATAGATGACATCTATGAGAAATAGTGAAAACGTATTCAAGGGACCATAAAACATCTATTTCAGTTGAAATTCGACTTAGATTTTTACGAAAACAATACTTTCTCCTATACTGCGTGTGGAAAAAGTAAAAATATAAGTTCAACAATGTTTGGATATTTCAACGAGGGCAAAACGTGAGAAATAGTTTCGCAACTCGGAGCTACTCAAAGTGGTTCTTTTTATCATTAATGGTTTTTCATAATATGCTTAATAAATATCAGAAATCATCAAATACTTTTCTATGTTAAAGGAACCCATAAGGACGAAAAGTTGTTTTACCTCTATAATTTAATCGTACCGTTTTACTTTGTCTTTTATGAATAGCGCGCGCCTACAGACATTCTCTAATATAACCACAAGATACGCAGTGAACTACATAATAAAGGTCTCTCCATTGGATCTCCATAACCATAATTCAAGCGGGCTACCATAGCATATATTAAGTCTTACGTAAGGGCTGTACACTGTCTACACTGGCATTATCATCGACCACGAACTTGCCATACATTTCTCCTCCATACATAGTCGAACTTCTACTTAATAAACGGAGTTTGCGCAAATTTATATTCTTTACAAGAATCTCCCGCGGCTAAGAACGGAAGGGGAGAGAAAGGGAAGGTCGGGGAAGAGGAAGGGATAGAAGAGGGAAGTAGAGGAGATAGCAGGAAAGGGGAGGAGTGATATGTCTGAAGATAGGTAGTAAGGAGGAGCATCAGGTAAGGGGTGATGGGTGGGGGGATAGAGAGACGAGGATAGGTATGAGGGAGAATGGAGGGAATAAGTGCAAGAAGTAGGGCGACGAAGGGTGGGAGGGGGGTGAACGCGTTAGGTACAGACTCCGCTCTGCTTACATTGTATTTCCGTCTCGAAGCGCACACCTTGGCCACTCGACCGAGGGAGCATCCCGCCGCACCGCCCCATTATCACGCTCCACGAGTGACGTTCGTCGGGTTCGCCACGAATCGGTTGCCCACTCCTTCCCCCTGACCTTCGCCACTCCTGTCCTTCTCTTTTACTCGCCCCATTCCGCTCGCGTGGTCCGGGAAGGCCTTCGCGCGTCGTCCTGCAAGAGAACTTACTTAATTCGTTAGGGTACGCCGAAGGTTGCTGGTAGGGAGAGGAGAGGGGGAGGAAATGTCGTCTAGCGTTTTCCCTGAGAAGCCAACTGCAAAGTATATTATGCGTCGTTCTTGAGTTGCAAACCGCGCTTTTTGTCCAATTGGGCAGCCTTCTTTTCCATAATTTGTTTCAAGTGTTCCATAAAACTTTTATACTTACTTACTTTTCATCAATACTGAATTTAAAAATGGAAACCTCCTATGATTTGAAAAATTGCAGAAACCCTTAGTCGATTTATGTACCTTCCGCTGAAAATGTTTTATTTTTCCCTTTCTTGTTCTTTAACGTTACAGTTATTTTCAGTTTATTTTATTTTTATTTACTTTTTAAAGGGAAAAAGTTTCAAATCTCTGCTTTTCCCTAAGATACATAAAGTTACTTCCGTAAATATAACTTGGAAAAGCAAAAATTTAAGTATCAGTGATGCCCTTATCCAGACATCTTGTTATAAGTTTTCGCAATATCTCTTTAAGGATAATTTTTAATGTTAATCTCTCTCCAACACAATCGCATGCTTAGTTTAATATGTATGTTATCTGACTTTTTAACAGAAATGCAATCATGGTGAAATGTTTCATAAATCCAGTTAATGGAAATTTCAACTCTTAACTTTGGTTAACTGTCTTTTTTATTAAAAAATTCCGTAAAATGTAATGCTTTAAATAATTCAAAATAATTGCACTGATATTAAATGGAGATAAGGTCCAAATAGGAATAGAGACAAATATATGTGGTTAATCATCGCAATTAAATGCCGGAGTGATTCGGCATAACCTATCGTTTTAGCAATTTTTTATATTAGGGTCTTTATCACAAAAATCTCGTTTTAACGTTTGATAGCGTTCCTATAATTGAGGCATTAAATTCAATAAAAAAATGGCACAAAGAACAAAACCTACCACAGAAAACACAATTAATGCGTGTTGTCAACACGCTTTTGTGTGGAATAATACATTACCAAATTAGCAATAACATATATCAACATAACAACGGCACAACGAATCGAATCTCTGTCTCCATTTCTATCAAATCTCTTTATGACAAACTTATAAAAACATTGTAAATCCACATTCACCTACTTTCCAAAATATGGTTTAGATACTCGGACGAATTTTTGTAATTTTGGCAAATAAGCAAACAATATCCTAACTTTCCTACAAGAATGAAATAATCAGTATGATTCAATAAAATTTACATATAACCAAGAAAAACAGTTGACTTCCAGTCACTGTCGTGGTAAGGTTCCCCTGAAGATGCCCACTTAGTGGGTGAAATGCATTGGGACTAGTGTTAATTTTTATGACTGAAGGAGTTTGTTACATCAATTTACAGAGGATGTTTATTTCAGTCCCATCCCAGATGCCGAAGGAGATTTAAAAAAATTGGGGACGCACGCGCGAAAATTGCAAAAAATTTTAACACTCATAACGTTTTTCCTTTTTATTGGATTTTTATGAAAGTTTTTGATGATTTACGCAAAAAATGACATTTTAAAAGCATAACTTTTACGTTAGCTTGAATTAAGTAAAGGCTCTTTCGTGGAGAAAAGCGATTTGCACGCCGATCCGTTACCTATCCAGCGCCAGACCGTGACTTCATATAGTAATCAATATCGCGAAAACTATAGAAGACAACTTTAAATTATTCTAAAAATTTCATTTGCTGCATGTTTCCGTCTAAACTAATTGGGGAAAACTTTCCTAAGGGTGAACTTTTTCATGTCCCAACTGAAAATTTGAGATAAATGTTACGATCGTTATCTTTTTAAAAAGCAGTTCATAATTTTTAAGTATTCTTGAGTTTTTGTCGTTATTCAGAATTATTAAATTCAGATAAAAATTGTCCATTTTTATTAAATAGAAGCCGAAATATGACGTTGTATGTATATTCCTAAGGAAGGAATCGCGTGGCTAAAATAAAAGTATCCACAGAATTTCAACACTTTATAAAAAATAAGAAATACAATAAAAATTGATAATTAAATTTTGTTATTATTAAGGCCAAGACATTTTCTTTTGACTGTACCAAGGGTTTTAAAATCGAATAATTTACAGAGCAGCAAGAAATTAATAAAGCTAGCAATGACGCCCGACGTATTAACACGTCAGACGGAGGCATGAGAAGTTTTCGCTCGACGTAATGACACGTCGGACGACGTTGAGGGGTTAATAGTGAAAAGACCCAATAACTAGGAAAATTCAACATGTACTGAAAATCCACACATACCGAAACATACATTCCATATGATTCTAATCACCACATTTTAGATAATCTCGCATCTATTCACTCCTCGAGACACAGACCTCTCTCTAAATCAGTTTTCTTTAAGAACTTCCATTAAAAACGGCACAAAACTCATATACATACTATGCAAACATAAATATAAGACATCACAAAACAATTGCAGATACATTCACCAAAAATTCAAAATGCATAAAAATTCCTTTCGCTCCCGGTGTCACCATAAAACTTAATAATATCTTCACTTCTCTGTTAAATGGAAAATCTGTTGGGATAAGAGTCATAGCGCGGATGGAAGAGTATTTAAAAGACTGTAAATTATTTGATAACATTAGTTGTTGCCTCAATAAATATTTCCCCTCAGGCATGCTACCTTCTGATTACATCTCAAGTGTATATGAATTTATATATGTATCCCTCTTTCTTTTAAAAATGTTCCGGCAGATGCTTCACCGGCAGCCGCCCAACCGAAAAGACAATAAAACAAGAAGAGTTAGAGCGATTTCGACGAATCTTTCGTTGTCCCTCTCTCGTGCTGACGAAGGGATCACCCCCGAAAGTTCCAATCTACGTTTTTAAATCTGTTTCTCCAACACCCCAGAAGATTTCTTATTGGTAAGTGGGCATCCTTACTTCAACAACTTATTGCCATCCATTTACCCTATTTACCTTTCTTCATCCATAAGAACACACGCACGCGCACACGCGCAAACGCGCGCACACATATATTTACAGAGTCTTTCAATATTAAGTGTAAAAAAATCGGGGACATATTCTTGACGACAAAACAAGACTAAAATGCTCTTTGACAATATTGCCGAAAACGCTTTATTTCAGAATTATGATTCTATGAAACTTTAAAAAAGTTATACCAGTACAAAATTAAATTAAATTATTCCTTAAAACAGGCATACAAACAACGATTGTTCATATTTTATATATATGTTCAAAGTGGCCTCCGTGAACTTGACGGCAGACCTCGGCTCGTCGCATTAGTGACCTTCGTACGCGCTCGAACAGTCCGGCATTGGTCACAGCCACGTTCAATGGGTCGCTGCAGTTCTGCTATGTCAGGAAATTCCGATTAATAAACCAGCTTCTTTAAATGGCTCCAAAGGAAGAAGTCTAAGGGGTTCATGCCGGGTGATCGTGCTGGCCAAGCAACAGGCCCTCCACGACCTATCCATCTGAATGGGTAGGTAGCATCGAGGAGAGCCCTTGCTTGATGGCTGAAATGTGCGGGAGCACCATCATACATGAACCACATGGCTGATCATGTCCAGAGAGGAACGTCTTCAGCACATTTTCCAAAAACTGTCGATATGCTTGGCCGGTCAGTCGCGGTGGTAGAACATGAGGTCCAAGTAACTGATCGCCTGCAATACCGCACCAAATGTTAACCTTCAAGGTCACAGACGCCACTTCGATCAATTATCGCAATTATGAACAATCGTTATGTTTGTATGCCTGTTTGAAAGAATAATTTAATTTACTTTTGTACTGGTATGCCTGTTTCAAGTTTCATTAAATCATAACTTCGAAATAAAGCGTTTTCGGAAATATAGTGAAAGAGCATTTTAGTCTTACATGTCTACCATAAATATTTTGAAGAATTTTATCGTTTGTTTGTGCATTTATAACGCAACAACTACAGAAGGTAGAAGCAGCATGAAGGTACAATTTTTCCGCAATAAAATGTTAAGCAAAATGGGTGAGTTTTAAAAGTGATTTGAACTACATTTTTATTTTTAAATAGTTTTTCTCTTTAAATTTTTCCCATTAAAATAACATGAGAACGAGCGTATTGTTGTATTAACAATCTACTTGATAACCGTTATAAACAATACCTAATATTAACTAAAAGAAATAATATATATCGAATATAAACTAAAGTAGGGAAGAAAGAATCGCTTAGGTTATTCAAAGAAGTGCAATCGTAAAAAAACTATAAATCTGGCTAATTATTTCATGATGTAAGTGGTAGAGAGTTTTAATGTGCAATTTTAATTGCTTTCGTTCTCTTAAAACTTTTTATGTATTTTGCATATTCTCTATACTTAGTAGACAGCGAAATATGATTTCATTAACATTAAAAATGAATAAGTGAATGATATCTCAGAAGGTAAATAGAGAAAACTTCTATAACAATTGTTTAATTTAGACCAACATTTGTAATCGTTAACTCTTCCTATCTTGAACATCTATATATACATTTTCCTTTCATTTTAACTGAATATTTGTCTGCATCAATTAAGCCAATTATACTTATTAGATTAAAATAACTCTTTCCATGCACTTTTTATCGCCAATTCGGTTTCAAAGTCCGGGAAATTATTTATTTCGTAGGTTAATAAATTAAATCCACAAAATCAGCCTTTGCATGAGATAACGTATGGGTAAGCTAAATTTGAATATATCTTCAAATGTGTTTCTACCGGTTGCATCCCTAGAGCTTAAAATTCCTGCCAAAGTTTTTAATGTTTTTGAGATTAATGACCATATAATATCATGCAGTTTCTTCCACTGGAACTTAATTTGAATAAAGTAACTATATTTTAAAAGTGATTCCATCGATTGTTTAGTATGAATATTTGATGAAAAATACAGTCGCCAAATTTATCGATAAAGGATGTTGGAAGAATTTATTGCAAAAGATGGGAAGATATGAAATATTGCATACCATTAAGCATTACAATAAAAATTAACCTAGTTTCATTACTTGGTTTGATTCTCAAATCTTCCTCAATATTTTTTGTTTGACTTAAAAACCCGAGCAACGCCGGGTAATTTCAGCTAGATTGTATATATATATATATATATATATATATATATATATATATATATATATATATATATATATAACAACTTACGGAAAAGGAAAGGTAAAATGAATATATGGATGTCAACAAGGTGTTGGGATGAGGAAACCCAGTGAGCACTCACCAATCAGACGACTTCAGGTTGGCGAGGCCCCGGGGATGTCGAAGCGACACACGTAAAATAACACAAAAACACAGAAACATCACAAACGTAAAGCTTTCGGAACTACTCCTTCTTCAGCTACAGAGAGAGAACTGATGGCGGTGACACTGGGTGGAGGCATGGGGGTGGAAGGGTAGTGCGGAAAGGTCGAGGATTGTAGGAAACGGAGGGGGTTGGGGATGGGTAGGGTGTTGGAAGAAGACAGAAAGGGTGTGAAAAGCTATCGAAGGTTGAGGCCTGGGGGAGTGAAGGAGTTTAGGAGATGGATATGCGAAAGCTCCCACTGACAGAGTTGGGGAGCCGAAGCATTGTCGGGGAGAGCGCGAATGACTCTCACTGTGAATCAGTTGTTGAACTTTAAATTATGTTTGTTCGCATGAACGGCCACCGGCAGCGGTCGTTTGAGAATGACGCTGTTGCGGTGGCCATTTATGCGGATGTTGAGGGGATTGCTGGTGAGGCCAACATAAAAGGCGGGACATTGGGTGCATCTCAGGAGGTAAATGATATTGCGGGTGGTGCAGTTGGTGGTGGAAGTTATGGGGTAGGTGATGTTGGTTGTGGGACTGGAGAAGGAGTTGCAGGGGGGGTTTATTGGGCATGTTAGACATCGGGGTCTACCGCAGGGGTAAGATCCGGCAGGGTGTAAAGGCGTGGGTGCTGGGGGTTCTTTCTTCCATAGAATATTTGCCAGATTAGGGGGACGGCGGAAGGAGAGCATCGGTGGTCTGGGAAATGGGATCTGGTGAGGGGAGGATGAGAGGATAAGGTGGGCGGCTTTCAGGATGTTTTTCAGAATGTCGTGGATGCCGGGGAAATACAGGGTGGTTAGGGTGAGTTGGAGGGTGGAATCGGTGGTGGTGTGGGTATTGAGGTGGGAGTTAGGGGTGGCGGGTGCGACTGCCCGCCGGATTTGGTCTCGGATCAGATCCGGCGGGTATCCGCGCTGTAAGAAGGCATGTTCGAGGGTGGAGCAGTACTCGGACAGGGAATCTCTGTCCGAGCAAATTCTCCGCCCTCGTCGGGCTAGGGCATAGGGAATAGAGGTTTTGGTGTGGAGGGGATGGCAGCTGTTGAACTGGAGATATTGAAGGCGGTTGGAAGGCTTGAGGTGCACGCTGGTGTGGATTTTGTTTTCCCGGATGGAGAGATCGACATCCAGGAAGGTGATGTTGGAGGCAGAGAAGTGGTGGGTGAAGGAAAGCGTGGGGTGGGATGAGAGGCGTTGTAAAAAGGATTGTAGCGAGTCGGGTCCATGTGTCCAGAGAAGAAAAATATCGTCAATATACCTCAGCCATAGGAGTGGTCTGGGGGAAACGTCAAGAAAGCGTTCCTCCCATTCACCTAAGAAGGCATTGGCATAGGAGGGCGCCATGCGAGTGCCCATCGCGGTACCTTTTATTTGTAGGTAGTGGCGCCCTCAGAAAGAGAAGTTGTTTTTTTGGAGCACCATTTCTGCCAGCTTCGTTAGGAAATGGGAGGATGGTCTTGTGTCAGGTGGTCTGGAGTCCAATAATTTTCTCAGAGCGGATAGTTCTTGGTTGTGAGGGATGTTGGTGTAGAGGGAGCAGACGTCTATAGTTTCCTCATCCCAACACCTTGTTGACATCCATATATATATATATATATATATATATATATATATATATATATATAATTCAACTAATAGCTCAGCTACACCGTTGATTGATTTCCTTGATTGGCTTAATAATACTTGATGCTGAAATTTGGTTTAATGCTTAATTGAGAAACTTCTAAATGTATTACACAAGAGTGTTTATATATATATATTTAAGCCAATCAAGGAAATCAATCAAAGGTGTAGCTGAGCTATTAGATGAATTTTATGCTTAATGCATTAATATATAAAAAGGTTTAATATTTGATGTAAATATGACCAATTTGAATCCTAACATAACATATTATAGTATTCTATAAATATTAATTACATTTTGACATGTTATAATTTTTAGCCCAAAGCAGAAACTAACTGAATTGACGCCTGGAACATCAAATTCGTCTTCAAATCCTCTTTATCAATATGTATGTTATCGCATTCATTTATAAATTGCTATGGTTTGTTTATTATTTACTTTAATTTAATTGCCCGTAAAATATGAGGAGTATGCGTGAATTAAGTATTAAATTCCAATTGAAATAAAAATTAATGAAGCCAGCTTTTATAGGTACTAAAAAGTAAACAAATATAAAATTCGCATAATTGTGTGTTCTAGAGAGTGGAAAAGAAAATAACCCATTTGTTTACTCTTCTATGCTCAAGCCGAGTTCGGTAATAATCGTCTCCATGACAACAATCCGATAAAACGCAAAAACGCTACGTTTTAGTGGAAATTCAAGAAAATACCATATATTATCAAAATTTTGTGATAAGAATAAACATAAACATTCTTTTACCCTTAAAACTGTACAAACCTTGCTCCAATATCACAATTTTAAGATATTTTAAAGTATTAAAGAAAAAGCCTCTGCACGATGGATTTGAAATTTCCTATGTAAAACAAATTGGGAAAAAAATTCCTGGAATCGAACCCGGGAGTTTAATCATTATTGTTATATTATTTATATCAGGCGCTTAGCTCCAAGCTCTGTTTTTCTCCCCGTAGAGTTGAAATTTTGAAAATGTAAGTTCAGTATATGATGATTAAGAAATTTGTAAGTAGATTCGTTACGTTGTTCATTTTTTAAACATTTATAAATTTAGCGTTTTTTCTCGTGATTTGTTTTCTGTGGTCTCGACAAGATTTATACATATAAATTATGAGCTAAGTTGTCAAGTAATTTGATGAATTGAATCAATGAAAAATAAAAAGAAAGTTTCAAAATTATATTTTGTCTTTGGATGTAAGTAATTTAGTTAAAAAAAATGTTTCATCTGTATGCGGAATGTATTATTTAAGATTTTCTAGATATATCATATCATCTCTCATATTTTATTTTAATTAAACCATTACCTAGTGAATTTTCCGGAAGAATTTATGACGAAGCCTCTCGGAAAAGGTTTAAGAAAATAGGTTCTTGGAAAAATTTAAAATGAAAATATTTGTCTAAAATATCAATTCCAAAATTCAACGTAGGAAATACTACGTTTGAATAAATGTCTAAACAATTTCATAATATTAAAAACGCGATAGTGTGAAGACGGTTATGAACTCACATAAACGTAATATTGTGATCGTTAAAACCGGAAAAAATCAGACGAATAAAATTTCTACAAAACTTATGTTATGAATTCTGTCTGTGTTTTTCAAGGAAATTGTGAAGATAAAATTTAATTAGAAGTTCTGTTGTGAAGGGCAGTCTTTTTTCCGATGCTTCTTATCTCTTTGATGCACGCGTTCCCATTCCTAACAAATTCATATTAAATTTAAAGCGGGATTATTTCTCTAGACGCTCTTTTGGGCTAGATAAATATTAATTTTCCCGCGCTCATTATAATATATACTGTGAGAGTAAGCTGGAGAAGCCACCATTGGGGATAATCTTTCAAGTCTCATAAATTTCTTTGCCATCCGTGGCTACGATCTTTTTGAGAGCCTCGCTTTGTGTGATTATCTCATCGGAGTCGGAACGCACCCATCATTCACTCGACCTTCTCTCTCTTCCCCTCATATAAATCTCTCTCTTTCATCTCCCTTTCTTTCTTGCATTAATCTCCCTCGTTTTATCTCATTTTATTCCTGTCTGTTTTTCACGCCACCTTTTGGCTCCAGTTTCTTTCATTTGCGTGCCTCTGTGAGGATGGAAATTAAAATTGTTCTCAATTTATTCCGTCAAGTATCAGGGAGACATCCTCGTAATTGCGTAAATTTCTGCAGAATGTCACCGTTTTGGCCGTGAATAGCGTAGTCAGTCCAAAAAGAATATTTTTATGATTGGTATTTTCATATGCTTTTCAGCGAGTCAAACAGCTTAAATGTGGAAATCGTGACCCGAGAAAGATCGCGCAGCGTTGCTTATATATTTAAGTATTTAAAAAAAAGACTTCGTTTGACTCGGTACGTGCATGGGCTTTTAACTGTCCATTCTCAAGATTTAATGATATTTTCTCAAACGAAGCTCCGAGAGCGAAGGTGTGCTTCTTTTATTGCGTCATCTGTTATATTAATTGTAAAAGTTTCTCCGTCACGTAACGCTGACGTCATCAATGACACGTTTTAACGTGCTTTTAACAAACATCCCGATTAGGTGGAAGGTTGAAATTTCGCAGGTATATTCATTCAGATATGAACATTAAATTACGAAAAAAATTCCCTGATTTGACCCTAGAAGGGCGATTTCCATTTCCAGTTATCTTACACGTAAAATCGACTTTTTAAAGTGCAGGATTTTATTCTTTTGGAAATTAAAATTAGAAAAAGTTGACATACGATCTTAGAATATAAACTATGTTTTAGGAATATTAATGAAGTTTCCTATTCTGTTCATCTTTTTCCGTTTACCGTTCGAAATCTCTCATATTAAATATTTAAATCACATATTTTGTTAAAATATCGGCTTTTAAACGGGCTGTTGTCTTGCCGACCACGTCATTGTTAAACTTCGAAAATAAATTGTGGTCTCAACCCGCATACGTGTAATATGTACGAGTGCATAGATCGCCTTAAATTATCGTAGGTTTTTTGCGAAATTAAGTAGTAATCCTAATGGGACTGGGATTTAGCTTGTATTCTTTTGCTTATCTATAAAGAATATAAAAGACTATATAGATATAGAGTAAGAGAGAGGGAGATGTTGGGAGGGAGATAGGAAGGAAGGGATAGAATGGAAGGTACATAAAAAGTAAGGGTGGTATAGAATTAGTCTATTTTTCCAGAGATGGAGAGAGAAAGTGGAGGGAGGGAGGATGGGAGGGATGGAGGATGGGAGGGATGGAGGATGGGAGGGAAGGAGGATGGGATGGAGGGAGGATTGATTGATTGATTGGTTTGATCTTTATTTGGGGTGAGATTAAGACTATGATGTTTCATCTTCCACCTAACCCCTCGTCATGAAACATATATAATAATACATATAACATTAGCAATGTAAATAAGATAACAATAAAAATACAAGTATTTGAAAAGAAAAGATGTGATTTTGTGGGAAAAAATAAGGACTGCTGAATAATGGAATCCATGTAAAAAAATCCCACTGCAGGAAAACACCCTCAGAAGAAGGGTGCGTGAAAAACCTGCGAAACCTACTGAGATTCACTAAAGATATGACATAAATGAGATTTAGAACAAGTTAAAAATAAATTAAAATCATTTAGAGATAAAGAAAAATAAATTGGCACAACACGAATAGATCATTGGTAAAATAAACATAAAAATGACAAAATGGATGGGAGAGAATGAGGATGGGAGAGAGGGAGGATGGGAGGGAGAAGGATGGGAGGGAGATGGATGGGAGAGAGGAAGAGAGAAAAGGAGGAAGAATGGGAAGTTCCTTTAATTTAATACTTAAACCAGGCATACGTTCCCTTAAGAAATCTATTTATTTTATAAAATTTAAAAGCAAGCGGAAGCTGCTTTTAAGGGTACTAGTCTATGTTAAGCCTAGTTGTAGACGAAGTTTGTAATGCTTGACCTAGCTTTTGGCGTTGCAGCTTTAGAAAAGCAATAGTTCGTAACGAATTTTCAGTCAGTTAAGTTAGTTATTTATTTGTAAGTCGCAAGAGTTCCGGAACTTTCCATTTGGACGATATGGGAAGTGAGGAAAGGTGGAGGAGTGGGAATGGGGAAAAGAGGGAATAGTGGAATCGCTGAAAGTAGTAATTTAAAAACCCGCGGCTATTATCCTTACCCAATATACATATATACCGTGTTTGTCCGTTTATAGGGTGACCTCGAATATAAGGCGATTTTTTGTTTCAGAAGCCAAGCAAATGAAAAAAAGCAGTTTTCGGGTGTTGATACTAATACGGTGGAACTCCGATTATCCGAACGCCGATGATCAGATCATCCAATTATCCGAATCAAATTTATTGAACACATTTTTGCCTATCTTCCTCCTGTAAACCTAGTTTTTACTTTTTCCATATAAGAAGTATATTTTTCTTCTTTGTACCTAAATTCTATTTTGTAGTATATATTATTAATTTTAAAAATAAATGTTTGTAAAATGAGAATATCTGCAGAGTTATGTAAAAGTTTGTTTACACCTATATGCTGAGTTTGTTTTCTGCGTTTTTTTAAGAGATTGAAATATTAATGTGTAAGAATGACAATAAAAAGAATGTTCCGGATATCACAGGCGTTAGATCAATATAATAAAGTCGAATATATGAGGATTTATAATGTTCTGAATTTGTGGGCGATGAAATGAGGAATTTGTTAAGGAGCGTCAGTTGGATGAATGAACATGTATTGTCACAAGTTAGCAAACTGCATATTTCAAGAAAAAACACTTAAAAATGATTGTCTCAGGTATCTACAATAACCACAACAAGATTATAAATAAGTTGTGAAAATATCCAATCGTTTGATAAAATGTGTTAGGTAAGAAATATATATTTCCCTAATTCTACAAATTTAATTTGAAGAATTTTGGTATAACTAATACTTTACAAGAAACGATTGAAAGTTGAATTTTTGTCACACGTAAAGTTGCACCTCTGATTTGATTATTTGTGTGAACCATTAACGTAAATTTATTGCCTTTTTCCAGTAGCGCTTAAACGAAATATCATAAAAATCCGTTTGGTAGAAGCCATATCAGTGTACCTGTAGAGGTACTTAGCTCTGCAAACGAGCAATCCGAACCCAATTCCCGGTCAAGACGAGACATTTTCTTCTATCCATTGTTTTTTTAAACATTATGTACGCTTCCATACTTATAGTATATTATATCTCCTATCTTTTGTGGCATTACTAAGTTTTGCGTTAAGTGAATATGCTGATATGATTTTCGAGCTAGGATTAAACCTTAGAAAAATATTTTAAAGGGACAAATATGTATGGTATGTACAAAATGAGATAGATTCCTAAGAGAAATGCCATAATAATCACGTCAGTCAAACATCGTTCTTTGAGGTCATAGCTTAAATTAAAAACCTTGTGTCAAACGATATTTATTATTGCTCAATGTATTACCTCCAGAAAAACTTCTTTATCCAGTTCATGAAACGGTTCGGTACATTTCATTCGGAATAATTATCTTGGAATTTGTTTGTCATAATGTCATTATTTTATCTCACCATTTTGTTGGCGGTGTGGCTGTAAAAATGGGTGTCGGATAGCTGAAAGAAGTATTAAAGAAAACTCATTTGTTATGACTGTAAGAATTGGTCATTATAGGTATCTAAAGCATTAATTCTTTCTTTTGATATTTCTGAGCACCAGTAAATATAATTTGTGGAAAATAGCAAAATTTCTTGATTTAATTTGTTCTCTCATGTTGTCATAAAACAGTTTCTTTCTCCCTAATTTTCCGCATTTTTGCCGGCGCTCACGCAGTCGAGTTTGCGCACACTCACACGGACACAAGAACGCACAAACTCACAGAAACGCACAAACACAAGACTCGCTTTCCAAATAGAGTGTGGAGTTCTCGACTGTTGACCAACCAGAATATTTCCCCTCAGTCAAGCCGCCATGAATCAACGCCTTATGTATCGGTAAATACAACTCCATTTGTGAGCCACGTTGGTTACTCCTCTTTGCGCTACCTAAGAACAGCCTTTGCGCCGTCTTTTTCCTTTTCATTCTCTCTCTCTATTTTGTAATCATTTATATTCTCCTCTCATCCTTTGGCTCTCTCCTCTTCTCACTCACTCCTTGCAATTGAGATCCAATCTCCTCAAACACTTAGAGAGTTCTCTCTTTCCCCTCTCAGGGACTCGTGAGATCCAACGGCCACCTTCAAATGGACTCCTGGTTTGTTTGATTTTCCCTCTTTATATTCTCTCCCACCTACAAGCATGCTCTTTTTCCTCTCTCTCTCTCTCTCCTTCCTCGTTCTTCCCTCCCTTTCTCTTCTCTCTCTACTTCTTGTCTCTCCTCTCTCTCTCTCCCTTAGTCTTTCTTTCCCCCTCCCTTTCTTCTCCCTCCCTCTCACCTTCCTCCCTCTCTCCTCTCTCCCTCTCTTCTCCATCCCACTCTCCTCCCTTCCACTCTCCTCCCTCTTTCTCTCCTCACAACCTCTCCTTTCTACCTTTTCTCTTTCCTAGTCTTTTTCCCTCCTCTCCTCACTTCCTCTTTTCTCCAACCACCCAACCTCCTCTCCCTACCCTCCTCTCTCCCACCCTCCTCACTCCCACCCTCCTCTCTCACACACCCCTCTCTCCCACCCTCCTCTCTCACATCCTCTTCTCTCACACCCTCCTCTCTCACAACCTCCTCTCTCACACCCTACTACCCCCTCGCTCCCTTCTACTCCCTTTATTTCACGTCTTTCTTTCAAATCTTCTTACTTTTCTTTATTTTCTTACACTCTACTTTTAATCTTATTTCTCCCTCCCCTTACATCTCTCTTTCCTTTTAGTCTTTTCCTTCCTATTTACTTACGCAAATCTTCCACTTTTTCATCTTATCCTCTCATTCCCTCTTTTATTTTCCTCTCTTTCGGGTCTTGTAATATTTCCTATTTCCACTTTTCCTATTTTAATACTTCCCTTTGCCCTTTTCATTTCTCTCTCTCCGGTGTGTTTTATATGCATCTTTATTTAACCTCTGTACGAATCTTTTCACACCCATTCTCCTCGTGAGTGTTTTATTGCTGTGGGATTTCTTTTCTGCAATGACTAATTTTAAGACAGATTACCTCACAAATTTCAAACTTCCAAAATTATTTGAGATCTTTCGCATTTATTGACTCATTAACATATGAGAATCCCAATATAAAATTGTGAAATTACGTCGGCTGTTTAATATACCTTTTTTGTTGAAGATACGTAAATTTTAACATCTGGTTTGTATGATATGACTATGGGTATAATTTAAAATGGGACTGCATAGCTTTTATTTCGCGCAGAGTCTGTCTATCCTCTTCTTAGCTTCTTCCAACTTGCCCATATAATTCGTGTTACCTACTTCTACTTGCCTCTTGTTTTCCCCATCCTTCTAGTCCCATTCTTCCTCCTCTCTCTCCTCCCGTCTTCTCTCATCCTATCCTCTGTCTCCCATCCTCTGTCTTTCCCCCCTTCATTTCCCACCTTTTCTCTCCATAGAAAAGGTTTTGTGGACCCCATTGCAAAATCCTTTTTGTTACGTTATATTATTAATTTTATATAAGAAAACATCAACCTTTAAATGTGAAATCAACTTACTGTCCATTGATTCGAGCTAGACTAGGCAACTTTTAATATGATACGGTAGTCAATGAGAAACAAACTTGTGTCCATCTATTAGATCGAGGCTATGCTACTTTAAATATGATGCGGCGGTATCGATGATTTTAAATTATTTTGACGAGTCTCGCTAGAAATATTGCGATAAATGAAAACAATAATATGTCCTGCTATTCTGGCAAGCGATTAATTACGATGACATCGGGGGTACCCCAAAATACGAGCTGGACTTGTTAAAAATACTTTACAGAAAACAACGGGTTAAAAAAATTAATATGACCAAATACTTATAATTTTTGATGAAACGCTTCTTTGTTGTATGGGCTCCCTTGACCGGGTCCCAATTTATTGCAGCGCCACTGCCTTTACTCTTTGTCTTCCAGCTATATTTTTCATAATTTTCCTCAAACCACCACGTCATTAGTATTCATGAAGGTGTTCAAGAATAGACGTATTTAATCCATTCTATAAATCTTTGTCATAAATAAGATGGCTGACTTTTTTCTTGGTTATACGATTGAGGAAGTTTCGCTAATACAGCGTGGGTGAGCAGCTTGATTCGAAAATCCCATTTTTAATCTTTCTCTATGCCGCTTAATTGCTTATAAAATTTGATTGAGTTCCTTTAATAACGTATATAATATATTACTCCTTAAAATATTAGTCTAAAATGCAGGTTTAATATTTGTCTCCGCTACTGCAAATATTACTTCAAAGTTGGTAGATTACGTTTCTTTATTCCCTCTCTTGGTTGAAAATAAAATCTTACTTTGGAATAATTTAACAAATTCACGTTTTGGATTTGATTTTTTAAAATCTCGACTGTTCAGCTTTATATTTCACTTATTTTTAATCCAATTACTTGTTCACGTTTGGATGCGTTAAATGTACGAAAACATATAGTGGCATGGCTCGGAAAATATAATATTCAAAAAGAATCATTTTCATTTTATATAGTAGTATACGAACATAAATCGGCTGTGAATGGCGTATCATTTTCAAACCTCTGATTACGTCAGGCTTGGATATGTTGGTAGGCGGGAACTATTTATGGGCGTTGAATAGAGCAACGCTGATGAGAATGTCAATATTAAAAAATCTATCTTAGAAAAACGAGCTCGGTGGGTCATGCAAAAGAACGCCGAATAGCAGGATAACGGACGAGCTTCATGTTGCGTGGCCTAATTAGCGCGGAACCCTTTATGTTTTTGTTTTGCATGACCACGAGGGTTTTTAGAGCGGGGAAAGGAAATGCCGCGGAATCGGAATTTTTACATAGCGTGCCGTCCCGAGTACGGGAAGGAGAGGAGGGATAACAAAGTCCCGCGAAAGATGCGCCTCGCCTCCACCCCTTTCGAACCTATGCACCCAAATCCCCCTTTACGCAACCAATCTCACAAGCCACGCATTTGCGTAACAGCCAATCGCTTGCAAGTAGCGTTTCCGGAATATGGGGATTTGGATATCGCATTGCTTTGGGGAGGCGATGGGACGACGAGGAGTCAACGGGACGAAGGAATAAAGACTGGAGAGAAATGGAAATAGATGAAGGGTGGAGTGGGAGACGGAGATGGGTGTTCTGCAGTGGGGTGGTATTGTTGAGAGAAAATGGATGATAATTTGAACACGCATCGGATTATCTCTTTTGAACCTCGCATGTGATTCGCTGAGAGTTTCGAAATAAAAAAAATCGCGTTATAACTATGTATTATTGAATTCTGAAACCACGCTTTAATAAATCGAGTAATGATGAGCTGCTTCATTTAAATGGGTATTTCTTTATTTAACAGTACGCAGTACGCTTATAATTAATTATGGACCGGTATATCATATTTCTGCTTAACAATGCTTTGAAGCAGTTTGAATGGTTTTGTAATTAGCAATAATTGTGAATACGATGAAAAACATCATAGGAATGAAAATACTTTTGTAGTTTTTACAAAAAATACTTCAATAGACCGGTTTTGCGAAACCTTTTGATTAAATAAACTTTTTCTGTGGATATTAAAAAAGATTTTCATTTCTATTATGGAGTGTTTCCACAAAGTTGAACAATCCAATGCGATATTTGTTGTGAAAAACATCCGGTTCTTATGTATAATACCCCCGCCAGACTTCTGACGACTTAGCGCTGCAACAACGTAAACGGGACTGTTATTTATTCAACGCTGATAAACAAAATAGTGGATTTCTAGTGAAGAGACTTTTACCATTTCTTTGTGTTAATTATACCACCCTTTGGTTCTTATGCGCAATACCCCCGCCAGCTCTTATGCGCAATACCCAATACCAACCCAACCCAAACCATTCGTGAGGCGTCAGCGAATTCAAGACAGAGACCCATTCGAAAAAATTACTGAGAACATTTTGGGTTTGGTTGGTATTGAGTAATGCATATAAGAACTGGCGGGGGTATTGGTTTGGGTATGGTTGGGTTGGATTGGATATTGCGCATAAGAACTGGGGGGGTGTTGCGCATATTACCCGCCCTTCCATAATGACTATGACGAATTTCGTACGATTATGTCGCGAAATTAAAAATAAACACATATTGGTGGAATTTCTACAACAGAAAGGTATAATAAACCCAAGAAGGAGTTATGTGAGAGGATATGAAATGGCACTGTCGTTCAAAGGCCAAGTGCGATGGAGATGCCACGCATTAAAATAGCTTACCCATGGTTACAATAGTCCATTTTATTTACGCGTGGGCAGCGGTAAATTTTTGCAAAAGGGGAATTGAGATTAAACAACAAAATCATCACGGATTGGAAGAATTTCTTGCGTGAAGTGTGCACGCGCATATTTTCTTTAAGAATACAAGAATTGGAGGACCGGGCCTTACCGTCGAAATTGATGAATCATGTTTTCCCCGCAGTAAATACAACTTGGGGAGAATATTTCCACAGCAATGGGTATTCAGAGGATTTTGCGTGGAAGCCATGGAATGTTTTTATACCTGGTGGCTGACCGTCTCAATAAACATTAAAAAGAATAATTTGCGACAGAATTCAACCTGGTACAATTCTGATATGTGGCGAGGTTAAGCAAATATTGGAAATATTTCCGGAACGAACTATACTCATAAGACAGTGAATCATTCGAAAAATTTCGTTGGTCAGCAGACACGTTGAAAGATTGTGTGGAATCGCGAAAATGAGAAAAAACGCGAATATGGGATATCTAGATCCTTATTGGATTCATACATGTGCAAATTCATGTGGCGCCTATAGACTTCAAGGCATGGAACGATTCGAAGAAAATTTGGTGGACATATGTAGACTTTTGGCCTCCAGAATGACTTTCAGTGATAATTTCTTTTGTTTTAATAAAGATTTGTTGGAACATAAATCTTTTGTTTCAGTTCATTTTTATTATTATTATTATTTTTACTATAGTCCTTCGAACGTTTGGCACAAAGTAATTATATTGAATGTGCTTACTCATGTAATGAACATGTATAATGTTTATCATTGTTGAATAAACAGTCTATTTGTTTATGTTGTTGCTAAGACTCTAAAGTAGACGTCCCGGAAATTCCGGGATTGTCCCGGATTTTGACGTAATGTCCCTTTGTCCCGATAAAGTTCTTTGGGACACCCATTTGTCTCGGATTTTTTTCTGCCTTACGAAATCTCCTCTCCACAAAAATTTCATAAATGTGTTTAATCGGAATCACAATATATTGGAAAATACAAAAATTGCTTATTAAATCTTATTACGATCGGTGGTTATCTTATTTTTCGGCGTTGAAATTCAAGAACAGAACATAGAGATGAAGAAATTGTTTCTCTTTTGGTTTGTGTATCAGGCACATAATGCACATCTATGAAGAATGTTTCGAAAATAAATTTATTGTTCAACAAAAATGTCTCTGACCAACCATGAGGGATTTGGGTTATTAAGTAAATGAAAACGCTTAATCATGTAAGTTCCGTAATGATATCATCATCATAGGTAGTCTGTCCGTAGACAGGTCCGTGATTATTTATGGTTAAACCTGGTTCTCCATGTACTCTTATTTTCCGCTGTCCTCTTTATATCTTGATAACTCTCTTTCCCTTTCAAATCGTCTATCAGCTAAAACCTTTTCCTACCTGCTTTCTTTTTCTATCTAGTTTTCCTTCCAACACGTCTTTAATCATACTCTCTCTCCTCAGGTAATGTCCAACCCAGTTAGCCTTCCTCTTTCTGATAGTCTGTATAATCATTCAATTCTCTCCTATTCTTCGTAGCACTTCATCGTTTTTCATCCTATCTGTACATTTTATCTTCAACATTCTCCTCCAAGTCCACATTTCACAACTTTCCAAGTATTTGATGTCTTTTTTATTAGTATCCATGTTTCTGCCCCATACAATGCTATACTCCATAAATAGCATTTTATGAACTTCTTGTGGGTATCTTCCCTTATATTCTCCGTAAGTAGGTGTTTCTTTCTTCTAAAAACCACTATTGCTTTTCCTATTCTAATCCTGATCTCATTCGTACATTTTGCTTCTCTTGTTACGATGCTTCCAAGGTATTTATAGTATGAAACTTGTTCTAAAGGCTTTCCTCCAATATTTATGTTCAGATTCTCTTCTTTGCCCGATATTCGAATGACCTTGGATTTTTCTTTATTTATTTCCATACCGTATTTTCTATCTGTTATTACTAGTCTTTTTATCATTTTCTGTAGTTCCACTTCCTTCTTTGCTAAAAGTACTTGATCATCTGCGTATTTTACTGTTCTTATAATCCTTCCTCCAATTTTGAAATCTCCTGTGCCTTCTAAAGCTTCTTGCATTAGACTTTCTCCATATATATTGAATAGGGTTGGCGATAGGCAGCAGCCCTGTCTTAATCCACTACCAATATTTACTCTGCAGGCGTCCGCATTCTTCAACCTGACCTTTACAACTTGATTCATATATAGATTCCTGATCATTCTCCTGTCTTTCCAGTCTACACCTATATCCTTTAATATCTTCATCAACATTACCTAATTTACTCTATCAAAGGCCTTCTGCCAGTCTACAAAACATACGCAGATATTTTGACTGTATTGCCTATTATGATATTATTCTAACTACCCCTATAACATCTCCAGTTCCTCGTCCTTTTTTGAAACCGAATTGATTTTCCCCTAGCATTTCTTCTGCCTTTTTTTCCAGCCTTTTATTAAGAATCCTCTTGATGATCTTCGAAGTGTGACAGAAGGATTATCGTTCTGTAATCTTTCCACTGCATTGCCTTTGGCTTCTTCTTTAGATGGATCATTGTTACTTTAAGAAATCCCGAGGCCACTCTGCCGTGTCGTAAATTTTATTAATGAATTTCGTGATCCCTATTAGTCCTGATCCCATGATTTTAAGTACCTCAGTCGGTATTCCATCGAAAGAGGAAGATTACGTAATATTTATATAGGTCCTGCAGTACGAAAATAAAAATAATAATTTATAATTAATTATGAAACATTTTATATGATCGAATCTTGCTCCATTGCCAAAAGGAGGAGTTCATAAAATTAAATATAATGTTATTTCAATTGATTTCTTTTAATGATAATACAGTAAATATTTCGAACCTAATTCTAATAAGATTGGAAAAATAGCATTTGATGACTTTCATTTAAATTTTTTTAAATTAAGCCAATTTTCTGTAAAATTTAAAAAAATATTATAGTTAAAACAAAAATTCCATCTTAAAATATTGTTAAAACTCATTGCAGTAAATGTAAGTTTATAGTTCATAGTAAGTTACCACACGTTTTCTTTTAATGCAAAATTGATTGTTCATTCATTTTTTATCCTGTTTTTATGCGGTTAAAAGATTTAGCAAAATAATTCAATTATTCAGGCAGATTCTATACGTTTTAAATTACTTATCATATTTTGAAATATTTCATTTAAATTTATGACAATTCCTTATACATTATATATTATTATTTCGATTTTCCTCTTATTTTCAGCAAATATTTGGATAATCATATGGTCTCTCTGATAATAACTATTTAAACAATGTAATTAAAACAAAGATAACTTTCAAAAACAGTTATTTGATTGTGCATGAAAGACAAACCAGTTCATAGCACATTTGACTGATTTTTCGTATCGAAATAAAATATATTTGGCATACTTTTATTATGATCCCGTCACAGTTGACGGGCAGTTACGCTAGTTATCATATTCTTTCTGAACTAAACAGATCAGCAAATGACCAGCAAACTACAATGCAGAATGATGCAGCGAGTCGAAGTTGCTTCGGTTTCCTGGTATATTTTCATATAACGATTAAATAACCTTAGTGGCTGCTGGATAATCAAGACCGTTGGTTTGAAGGTTTTCTATGTCAGCAATGTTAAACTAATTACGATTTGCAAAAGCGAGGAGAATGTTTTCGAACTTTACCAGTTTTTAAGCAGTGCCTTTGCTCTGAATGTTACGTCTTAATCACAGTTTTTATGCTGGTTTCCAAAGGAAACATAGCCTTATGAAATGGTCCTGTCCGTGTGTGTGTGTCCTCTAATAACAGCTTTTTCATCAATAGACCGATTTCATGAACCTTGGTATGAGGCTCGTGCTGCCAGGGCTCACCTCCGGGCTATTTTTATTCGGCGAAAATTTAACTCCCGGCTTCTATTCCAGGAAAGGTTTTTCCCAATTTGTTTTACATAGGAAATCTCAAATCCATTGAGCAGAGTTGTTTTCTTTAATAATTTAAAATATCTTAAAGTTGTGATATCGGAGCGAGGTTTGTACAGTTCTAAGGAGAAAATAATGTAAATGTTTATTCATATCACTGAATTTTGGTAATTGATGATATTTTCTTGAATTTATACTAAAACAGCGTTTTTGCGTTTTCAATCGCAATTTATCGGATTGCTGCCATGTAGACGATTATTACCGAACTCGGCTTGAACATAGACGAGTGAACAAATGAGTCATTTTCTTTTCCGCTCGACTACTCTTCAGCAATGGATAGTTGATCCACATATATTAGCGTATAAACAGTAACATTTATTAAATTCGTTTATTTTTTAAAAATACATCCAAAATATAATATCAGAAAGAGATTTTGACATTATGTTTAGAATTCGAAACCAAAGAATGCTCTATTAATTTGTTTTCCAATTTTTCTCGATCATTAATAAACCATGAACTACAAGTGGTATTTATGGTATAAGAATTCCTTGGAATGACTAACACATACTGAAACATTTTCTGTCAATATAACTAATCAATTCTGGACGGTAACTTTGGGAAACTAGCCTGCATTGGTCCTGGTTTGGACTACTTGTTACTGTTTACATTAGTATAGAGGCGTACACGTATAAACATGTTTGCAGTCTTTAAGTGGCACATTTAAGTCATCAATAGTTCTTTGCCGATTTTACACTACTAGCGTATTGTGCAAACATTTTGTAGCTGGAGCAATAGTTGTTTTCCTTCGGTTAATTCCTCATTTGTCTTCATACACACCTGCATCCTTCTGTAAGACTCGAAGATTAAAACTGCAGTTCAATACAATAGACGTGAAAAATCTTTAGCGGTTTTAGAAATCTCTATTAACTAGTTATGACTAATTTCACCAGATAATAATATAGATGGTTTTTCAAGATTCGGTCATTTTTGGAAACCAATAATATCAATTTTAGAAATTACCGTGATTTACATGTTTGCTTTTAAGATCTGCTTTAGATTCTTCTTGCTTCGCCCTCTAAACTATGCTTTCCTACCAATGAACAAAATTGTGTCAATTAATCGGTCAACATATCTTCCTTTTTTTATGTCAGTTTTTCGTATTTCAGATATTTTTAGTTAATAAGACTTCCCATTTTTTCCATTTGCTCACACGCACATAAGTTCTTAACAGTGTTTTGACGGAAACGTGAATTTTCTTGATTTTCAATTTGCACTTAGAAGTGTTTTATGACTTTTTCGATCCCTTCAATTCTGTTGCATATTAGGTAACGGCCTGTGATCTATGGGTGATGAGCGTGTAGTGTAGCTACCCGGAAAATTGAAACAGAGGCCCCGATCTATAGGGTCTCTATCTCCGAAGGCCTGGTTCAGAAATGAATTTGCCCAGGGCTATTAGCTCAATTGCATGAATTGGAAAGGGTGGTAGAATTGCGATTCAAACACTATCTGTACGCAACCGTGTATAGGTGCCTACTCGCACATATATATATATATATATATATATATATATATATATATATATATATACGGTATAGTCAATGCCATAAAGTAGGCAGTTATAGTAAAAGTCGAAGTGAAAATGCCAACACATAAAATACCACACATAAAATTTAAATAGTTGTATGGACGAGTGCATTTAGCATTTCTGAGTTCTGGGACAGCAGCAAAAATAATGGAGATTAACACACACGCACGCACACATACATGCATAGTTATTCTGCAAAATCTAAACTCTTTCCTACGCTATATTTTGGAGGCTACTTATCAGTTATGGTCATATAAAGCCATTGTTTTGTATCATGACAAAATTATCTATTACTTTCCAAAACAAAGATATAGAAGCCGGATAAAACAGTAAAAAATTGAAATTATTCGCGTATTGAACACAGATCACGCCTGTAATGCAGAATCACAAATATTGGATTGTTTCAATTTATTTTCAAATCAACTTGCTATCTATTATAGGTGGTGAGGATTTTTCTGTGATTTGTCACTGTTGTCGCTATATGCCAAACCCTACCTTAAGTGGGTAATTAGGATCCCACGACCATAACGGTCACGAGAAAGTGAAGGTTTTTCCGCCACTGAGGTTTAAATAAAGGACTTTTTAGACGGCAGTGATCGCCGGCTGGCCGCCTAGGACAATCAGCCTCTTGAATACAGAAAAATCCAAGTTCATGCGAATATCGAGAAAAGAAGAAAACTTGGACATAAGTATTGGTGGAAAGCCATTACAACAAGTTTCAGACTGTACCTTTGAAGCATCATAGCGAGAGAAGCAAAATTTACTAGAACTAGGACTAGAAAAGCAAAAGCCGCTTTCAGAAGAAAGAATCTATCACTAATGGAAAGTATAAAGAAAGAACCCGCAAGAAGTTAGATTACTATGTATGGAGTATTCCTTATATGTGGCTGAAACATGGACGCCAAAGAAAAATGGTATAACATACTTGGAAAATTTCACAATATGGGCATGTAGAAGATTAAATGGATAGATAGGATGAAAAACGTGGAAGTACTAAGAAGAATAGGAGAAAAGAGAATGATTATACGGTCTATAAGATAGAAGAAGGGGAACTGGTTTGCATATTGCCTGAGGAGAGATAGCATGATTAAAGACGTATTAGAAGCAGAACTTGAAGGAATAGAGGAGTATGTGGAACACGAGGTTTAACCAAAAATTACCATGGTTCTGTCTATGGACAATCTACCTATGATGGTGATGTATGTTTAGGCAGCATTATTTATACTTAAACTCCATAATTGACCAGTGCGGTTATTCTTCTTTAAAATTATATCATCAAGATCTGATGAATATTATCCTGGCCTTCTGGGCGTTTGCCACTAAATCCCTTTCCTCAGAACAACGGTATGCGAAGAGAAAGTCAGCGAGAAGTTTGATATAGAACAAAGCTGCGCTTCGTTGCATTGAAAAGATAATTAATCTCCTTAAACTATAGATAGGCGAGAGTTTCTAGATTTGTGTTTCGGTAACTAACATACTATCATTATCAGAATAAACGTGTCAAACACAGGGGAGTATTTCACGGCCCTGAGCTTCCTAGCGCTCGAAACTTCGTCGCTGGCAGTGTCTCGTGAGGTATTCGGTAAGTTTGTTATACAATTCAAGTTTAGGCTCCGATACATCGGCATTGTTTGTTAATGCCTACGAAGTCCTCTTTAGCCGTCAGCTGGACACAGCAAACTCCGGGCCCATTAATATCCCTTTGTAACAGAACATTCATCACAATGATTACACAGACTTGGCTGGAGAAAAGTTTGCCGGGGAATGTCTCCACGTCGGATTATCCATTCGGCTCCCATTCATAAAACCAGAAGATAATTTTTCAAGGTTACTAACGGCATAATATTATTTTACAGTAAATATTTTTTAGTATAGTCTTTTTTCGAGCTATCGGCGTAGTTCATTAAATAGCCTTTGGCCTCAGATATAAAAATAAATTCCTTTATCTAGGTCAGGGGTTCTCAACCTGTGGTACGCGTACCAAAAGCGGTACGCGAGCTAGTGCAAAGTGGCACGCGAAAAAAATAAAAACATGGTTTTCCTATAGCTTAATATATTGATATATTATATTTACTTAATTCAATTACAAATTTACATGCAAAATTGTTGGCAAATAACATTATAATATTTGAATTTAAATTGATTGAAACTGCATTAAATCGCACTTTGGTGGTACGCGAATATTTTCGTTTCTGGTTTGGTGGTTCAAGAATAAAAAAGTTGACAACCTCTGATCTAGGTTGATGTATCGCTTAATGAATGGTATTTCCGTGAACTAAAATAAAATACGCTTCATCTCTCTGAATTATCAGCCGGTGGAGGTACTGCATATGATGGTCTCTCCTTCATAAAAGTTAATTCTCTAACCATGTTATTTATCTTCCTACAATTGCATGTATGATTGTGATTTTTTGAGCGTAGTTTAGTCAAAGTGTATAGAAAGTAATCACTATAGAATCCCGTCACAACAGGAGGAGCTTTAATCCTGAGAGCGATTTCTTGAAGATTATACATACCCTTTATATGTCTGCCTGCGTACACTCGACTGCTTCAAGTGTGTCCGAAAATTACATTTTAAAGGTTGATTATATAAAACTATTATTTTTTCAAATTGCAGAAATTTTTAAAAGCAGGCATTGATCAAGCAAACATTTTGAATCGATATCATGGATGGAATTTTCTAATACGAGAATAATTCATCATCGTAAGCTTTTTAGGTTACAGTGCGTATAACCTGTTTCTCTTTAATCTCTTCCGAGGTTTGATTCCTACGAAGAGACTCTAATTGCTAGATGCATTAAAGCGAAGAAATAGCGTAGGAGATTAATGCTATGGAGCGATATTCAGCGGATGCATGAAGTACGGACGAAAATGCGATGGGATTAACGATAATATTTGATCGAATGTGAAATTAACTCAAAGGAATAAGAAGCATCACTCTGAATCGGATTCCAAAATAGTTTCGAAGAAGTATTATTTCATTATATGTATAAGTAGTATCTATAAAAAATTTCATATTGAAAATTTCAACTCAAAGAGTGTTCAGTAAGTTATGCTAATTCGAGGAATCTTTTGTAGGATTTTTGTAAATTATTCATGAAGTGATGTATCTATTAAGCAAGTCAATCGGACTTTAACTTTTTTAATGAGCTCCTGTTACGAAAAATATCATAGTTTTAAAAGAGTCTTGCTATTAAAAGTGCTGTTAAATAGAAATTAACTCCTTAACCGTAAAATTCAAAATTAGAGACACACAATGAAAAAGGGGGAAGAAAGGAAGGAAAAGGCAAAAGAAAATAAAAATTATAAATTAACTTACATTTTTATTGTCTTTTCCTTCCTTTTTTCCCCCTTTTTCATTGTGTGTCTCTAATTTTGAATTTTACGGTTAAGGAGTTAATTCCTATTTAACATCAATTTCGCCGTATTCTCCATCTTTACTTATTAAAAGTGCTCTATATTCAAAGGATAAAAGGAGGGATTATGCAAAATATTAGTATTTGATGTATAAATGCTGAATGTTCCCATCAACCAGCATCATCATTTAATTTGTTTTGATAACAGTTTTTTTGATGAAAATTATTGAATAAATTATTACCTCCTTAGGTGAATTTACTATATGTGAAAAATATAAAGGATAATGTATATAACTTAATCTCAGTCACATCAACCAATTAATCTCCAAAAGAAGTGTTCGATGTCCGATTCCAACGGTATATGTCTTAAAAATTAACTATCTCAATGACGAGTGATAAAGAAATTTTTATCGTGGGTAATTTAAACACGGTTTTCAATTAATATTTTATCAAATTTTTCTATTGCCAAATTCGCTGACGGATCTGCCCATAAATATTCACGAACCTCTAAATTGGACTTTCTGCAGATATGGAAATGATAATAGTAATAAATGCATGCGGATAAGATTTGAATTACCAATCGAAAGAAATTTGCCACAGAATAATTTACCTATCTTTATATGAAAAGGAAGGAAATAAACGGGATATTTATAACTGTTCTGATGTATTATGCTTTTTTGTCCTTTTTCACTCAAACTTACGCATATTTCACTCGTTTCTTTTCGATACCGTTTGATCGCTGTCTTTGGCGACTTTATTAAATAGCATCACGTGTTTATACTCCTGCAAGACCTACTTTTAGTAGATTTATGACAACCGTTCAGCGTTGTCTGACCGTCAGCGGTATTAGCTTTTTGGTCTATTCAGTTTCAATCTACACTTAAATAATCTGTATTCTCATCAGGGTCAGTCAATTAATCTGATAAATCAGAATTTGGAGTCATTTTCACTGTATATTGCTATAAATTTTCCTAAACTTTCTCAACTTGTTTGATATGTTGTCTCCAACGGAAAATTTCCTAGTTGTGTTTCAGCTTTTATTAATTCTTCATATCTAACGGTCTATGCCTGTATTCCATATAGTGCAGTTTTTAATAATTTTACGCATCTGTTATTGATGCGTGAATCTACTTAAACAACAATTTTTCCGGCGATTCGTGTAAAATTTAGAGAATATATTTGAATGATTATTAGTTAATATTACTCAGTGGTGGAAAACTCCTTCAGCCACAAAATTATATGAAACTCCCTATGCATTTCACCCACCAAGTGGGCATCCTCAGGGGAGAACTTGACCTGGCAGTAAACAGGGTTGGCTGAAGGAGTTTTCCACCACTGAGTAACAATAGGTATTGTTCACGGTGATTCTGGCTTCATAATGATAACAACCAAGTGAACAGCAAAATGAACGATGAGTAAAAAGAAAATCAAGCGGCATTTTGTATTAATTTTTGAAGCTAAGATATAGCATGAGATATTTAAAACTCTACCTTAGTATGTACCATTTATACGCTACCTAAGTATTGCAAATGTCTCTGCCGCCAAGTATGGAGAAAGTTTAGCCTATTGCGTATTCCTATCATGTGCGCCTGTGTGCAACTGCATCCTGCTCTGGTTTGTCCCAGAAATATCACTAAACTTGCATAAAATATCCTCCTACTTTCATCTCACCCACCTTACATCAAAATGCCCCTAAACATATTCCATCCAAACTACACAAAAATGCCTTTGTAATTATGAAACCAATTTACACTTACTTGCCCCGAATTGCTGATTTAGTCTGTATTTTAATTTATTTTTCCTTTAATTCACTGTGAAAAAATAAGAAATCACATTGCAGTATATAGATCAATATTTTAAATAATTTTTGGATATCATCATCATTCACATACTAGTTTGCCCGTCCGGAATGTCATTGACTTCCGAGAAGCAGTAGCCCTGCCTTTGGCGACAAAGGATTGAACTACCTCATAATCGTTATTTATAAAATAAAAACGTGCTATATTTGTTTTCTAATTGTACCAATTTTTATGAATTTCTAAGTCAAATGACTCTCATAGACTCTCATATCCTTACGATCCGTTGTCTTTGCAAAATCGAAGACGAAACGTAGGATTGTAGGGAACGAATCAAAGTTACCGCTACGGAAGATTTCCACAGACCATCTCACGACAAGCTAACACTTAATGATACATAATATTACAAAACTAGCGTAATTGTCCGTCAAATATGACGAGATTATGATAAAAGTATTCCAAATATATTTGATTTCGATATGAACAATCAGTAATATATGCTAAATGATGAGCCCCTTGTCAAAAATGAAGTAATAATAATAAATAAATAATAATATTCCCTCCCTCCCTCTCGCCGTCCATCTCATCATCCTTTTCTTCTCCTTTCCTGCCCTCTCTCTCTCTCTCCCTCCCTCTCTGCCTCTTTTGTCTCATTTCTCCCTTCCCTCATTCCCTCCTGTCACAATCCATAGCTCTCCCTCTTTTTCTCCGTCTCCCTCTTTATCACTTTCCTTCCGTCCTTTTCTAATTCTATGCCTCCCTTACTCTGTATGTACCTCCCATTCTATATCTCTTCCCTCCTATCTCCCTCCCCACATCCCCTCTCTCTTACTTTATATCTATATAGTCGTTTATATAAGAAAAAGAATCCTAACTAAATCCCAATCCCATTAGGATTACGTAATTTCACGAAAAATGCTACTCGTAAATATTACACGTATGCGGATTGTGACAACAATTTTTTCTCGAAGTTTAACGGTGATGTGGTCGGTAAGGAAACATCCCGTTTAAAAGCCAATACTTTCCGAAAATATGTTATTTAAATGTTAAATATGAGATATTTCGAACGGTAGGTGGAAAAAGATGAATAGAATAAGATACCTGTTTAATTTTCCTAAAATTTAGTTTAAATTTAAAGATCGTCAATTTTTTCTAATTTAAATTTCCAAAAAAATAAAATCCTACGCTTTAAAAAAATGCTTTTTACATGTTATCGTACGGGAAATGGAAGTCGCGCCCCCTGGAGTCGAACCCGGGTCTTTTTTCTTATTTATTTTTCTTCATTTATATTTTATATCTGAATAAATCATTCTCGCGAAATTTCAACCTTCCACCTAATCGGAAAGTATGTTAAAAACGCGTTAAAACGTGCCATTGATGACGTCAGCGTCTCACACAGAAAGAACTGACAGAAATGGAAAACTATGTGCAAGAAAGTATGAATAATAACGGCGAACATTGTCGTTTAACCACAATTATATTCAGAATCAATCACATCGTGATTATTTCCACTCGATTATCTCAAATAAATACAAGCATTTATGTTGTCTTGGAAGTGCTAATCAGGGAATAACAGTGAAATAAAACAAGAATTGTTGCCAATAAACCGACAAATAAACAAAGATAATAATTTATTTTGCAGGCATTAATAAATAATTATATTGATGAAGTCAGATACAAAGGTTACAACTGATTAATGTTTGAAGATATTTGAGGACATTTCCTGCAATGTCAAAATCTCTTTCTGACATTATATTTTTTATGTATTTTTTAAATAAACGAATTTAATAAATGTTACTGTTTATACGCTAATTTTTATGAATCAGCTGTTCATTGCTGAAGGGTAGTCTAGTGGAAAAGAAAACAAGTAAAGATATAAACATGAATTTTTATAACCAACTTTATATAGTTAATACTTTAATATAAATAGACTATAATATAATTATCATAACTTTCTCTGAGTGTATTCACGAGAACGACGAAAACGTTCTTCTCTATCTTCTGCAGTTTCGTTTAGTTTCTTTATTTAGTAATATGTACTTCCTTTTGCGACCTAGTTTTTTTTCACGTTCTTCTGGAGATTTATAGATATTTTTCGTTATCTCTTAAAGGTCTATAATTAGAAAAGATATCATCCAAAGTAAAAAATAAGCCAAGTGAACAATACCAAAGAATAAAATTATTTTCATGGCACAAACTACATAAACAAATATAGTCATCTAAAGTAGTTTTGAAATGAATTTTCAATGTGAAATATTCCGAGAGGATCACATTAATGATTATTAATAGTAGAACAATACCTACTAATGTGATTATAAGGTAATAATAATAAAATTCGTGTATAAGGCAATATTATAAGAGGTGAGATTAGAATTTAATAATAATAATAAAATTCATTAAAAGCTTACATATACCTTGATTTTCCAGACGTAATTCTTAATGAAACTCCCAGTTATCGCAACAATCACAATTCACCAACGAGGTTTTTAATGGCCTTTTCATAGGGAAAATAATTTTCAGAATAATCATAAATGAATAAAGATAAAAAGTTTAAAAAATAAATAAACACTATCAATAATAATCACGATAAATGAAAACACAATTATTAGCAGAAATATCCCTTCGAAAACGTAGTAATGCACGTACCAATACAAATTCACGCTAAAATAAAGAGACTCTATTACACCACGATCAATGGCAATAGCTTGTTTAATCTCGTTGCTATAATGGACGCTTGTAATTTGTTCAAATTCGCTTCAAAAATATATATATACAGAAAAGGAAAGCTGAGGTTATATAATACAAATGTGATAACAGCTGTCAAAATAATGAAATTATAAAATTAGCGACTAAAAAGAAAACAATTAAAAAAAATTAATAAATATGAAAATGCCACTAATACTATATAACTACCTTCCCACGCGAATTCAAGTTAACATTTATCGCAGAGTGAACGCGTAGATCTGGTGGACGATGTGAGTAAATTACTCGTCTTACGCGATATATATATATATATATATATATATATATATATATATATATATTAACTAAAGGAAAAGAAAAGGTAGTGATGAGGGTGGCAACAAGGTGTTGAGGGAAGCCCAGCGGACACTCACCAAGTTGAGGACCAAGCTGGCAGGCTGCTGGGGGCGTCGAAGAGACACGTAAAACACACGAACACAAAAACACACGCAAGCTTATCGGGCCTATGCCCTTCTTCAGCGAAAGATATATATATATATATATATATATATATATATATATATATATATATATATATATGGCAACAATATGTTGGGATGAGGAAGCCCAGTGAACACTCACCAATCGGACGGCTTCAGGTTGGCGAGGCCCTGGGGATGTCGAAGCGACACACGTACACACGTAGCTTCTTCGTTTGTGATGTTTCTTTGTTTTAGTGTTCAATAAAATGCGATTTAAAATGAAAAAAACTATGTTTTAGTAAAAATTCAAGAAAATACCATCAATTCACAAAATTCGGTGATATGAATTAGCATTTACATTCTCTTCCCCTTAAAACAGTACAAACCTCGCTCCGACATCGCAATTTTAGGATATTTTAACGTATTAAAGAAAACATCTCGGCACGATGGATTTGAGACTTCCTATGTAAAACAAATAGGGGAAAAACGTTCCTGGAGTCGAACCCGGGACTTCAATCTTCGCCAAATAAAATATATCCCGGAGGTGAGCCCTGGCAGCACGAGCCTCATACCAAGTTTCATGAAAATCGGTCTATTGATGCAAAACTTTTTAGAGTGGGACACACATATATGTACACGCACACACACAGGGCCATTTCATACGGCTATGTTTACTTTGGAAACCAGCCTAAAACCTGTGGATCAGACGTTCTAGCAATTTTAATCCCGAGAAATATAATGTGGGAAATTCGCTTGTTGCATCCTAGAAAGCCATCAACATTCTAGCTTAGAAAGCTTTGTTTCCGGGAAAAGTTGGAAAATACACGGATAATATGGTCTTTAATGTAGTATTGTAAGATTAGCGCGTCATTTCTGCAATCCTTTTACTGCTGCATAAAGATCATAATTCTAAGGTAATTTACTAACAAATTGATGTCAAAGGTCTCCAAGCCCTCCGCCGGAGCTAGGAGTGGATTGTCCGGAGTGCCGAAAATTTATTAGTTTAAGTACTTTTGCAACACAAGCGATGTACTTCAAGAAATAAAGTCTCGGTGATCAGACCATATCTGGATTATCATGCTAAAATTTTCTTTCTCTTTGCACACCGTTTCTTGATTTTAAATTGCCATCGGTTGCTAGGAGAGTTTGTTGTTTGTTTGCTCGTACATATTTAACGGGATTTGTTTTGATTGGCATGTTCATAATGAGGAGAACAATCAATAGACTGCAAGGCTTAAACTAGTTACTTCAAAATGGTATGCATTTTTTTGCTTAGTGCAATTGAAGAGTTGTTTCTTTGTTGACTCAATGTTTCAAAGATTTCTCGACATTCACTCACAATCAAATACGATGTACATGCTAAGAGAGAGAGAGAGAGAGAATAACAGGGAATCACTTTTTTGTGCGGTGTTACAAAAACTTCCCTTCAAATGCGCCAGCTGTTTTCAGGAATGTTTGTAAGGGTGTCTCTTACCATGTGTATATTTAACTGACGGTATAAAAATAGCCAAATGAACGAATTCCTTAAATAATTGCAGTAGATGAAGCGTTAAATGCACATTGTTAAGTTTTTCCTAGACATGCTTCTGTTTTAAGAAGTTTAATGTGCTTCTGACTTTTGTTTTGTCTGCCCGATGTGTATCTTTTCACAAGTTCCGCAAGACATTTTGTAAATTCTGTATATTTGTAAAAAAGGTGAGTCTTTTGGGTTATGGAGTGGGTGGTTGGTGAGTTTATTATTGTTGACATGTGCTGTTTTAAGGTCGTGTTTAGGGAAAACATTACAGAGTTTGTTGATGACGCCAGAAGTGAAAGGGTTTTTAATGTATTTTTAATTTGTGGTAGAAACGATATATTTGTGATTTCTGTGCAATTTTTAAGTGGAATTTGTGTTAATGTTTTCGTAATATGTTTTCTACTATTGGGGTTTTGTAACCATTAAGTGTATCGTAGTTAATTTATGTGGGCATGTTCTTTGCAAAATTGATTTTGGAAAGAGGTACTTGTAAGAGCTTGTGTATCATGGAGTAGAAAAGTGCTTACTTATGTGAGATGTGATGGCTGGTATCATGTAGAATGTATGTATTCGTATGTGTGGGTTTTCAGTAAATATTTAAATTTAGCTGGTTGGCAAGTCTTTTTAGGAGCAAATCATGATTTACTCGTAAAAAGACATAACAGCTACTGTTAATGAGCGCTTGGCTCTCGAGATACGTATTTAGTGTTACCGGTTTCTTCCAAGTTCTCAATTAGCATTACTGGTCTTCTCTAAGTCCTCACTTGTAGCGAGCTACAATTTCAAGTTATCAGTTATCTTTGCCGTAGATTCCTCTTCTATTTATTGGTTACAAATATATTGTACAAAAGTAAGTCTTGCGTTTCTAAACACCCAGTTGTTGCTATTAGGCACAGAGGCCACTGAAACTAAATTTACAAACGCCGTTTGTATTTTTAACGGATGAATTCCCGTTTTGACAGTGTTTATTTTCCGCTTCACCCCTTAATGAGAGAATTCCATCGCGTTAAGTCCGCCCCATGGATTCCAGATGTACCGATAATGCCTGATCCAGCGCGCGGGTGGTAATTACTTCGGTGAATCACCGCCGCTATTATCGTGACAAACACACAATTTCTAAAATGACAGAATTTGATCCCGAGCTGCGGCGATTGATTGGCGCTTCTCGGTCCGAGAAGAATACCTCCCACGGGATTCCACGGATCATTTCCCCGGCATTGTGGGTTTTCCCCTATGTACCAAATAGACATTCCTGAAGGGATAAATGCATGTCAAAATTGGGTATGGCGGAACATATATCTCCACACAAAAAGTTTTTATAGCTGGATATACGTTCCAACACGAAATAATTTTCTTCGATGTGGGGTTGAAAAATAAAACAAAAACATCCATTGCTCGTATGGGTGCAAATTTATTCGGATCCAACGCAAAGAATTATTCACGCTTGTTTAGAATAGGAATACAGAAGGTAGGTAATTTTGAACATTTATGAATTTTCACAATGTTCATTAAATCAAATCACATAAGTAACTTTCTAACAAACGCACTTTCCACTAAGGAAATTTATGGGATGATGTTAAATATGATGCCAATACGTTTGGATTATTTGGTATTAGGAAAAATAAAACAACAGCAATTAAAATCCGAATTGATGTTTGCTCTAGTAATACGCCCACTTTTTCCCAAATAACTCCCTTGAAATATAAAGTGCGGACATTACATGGATTTTGCCATTGCTATTTCGGAAAATTGGTGTTTTCTGCCTATTGTGTGCTCACTGAGTAGTATTGTGGAGTATTTTCGGTTTTCGTGCAATTTTGAATTTACACCGATGTTCTTAGATCATTTATTATGATGATATTAAATAACATTAAGCTCATCCTTTCTCAAAATATTCACTCTCTGTCACAATGCATTCCTGCCAGTGTTGGTAGAGATACTGGAAGGCAACTTTCAAAATCTAATTTGATACTGGAAGCAATCCTGGAACGCTTCTTTTGGATTGGTGCGCAGCACCTTCTGTGTTGCTGCGGTGACTTATCCTTCATTACCATAGCTAACTTCAAAATTTCACGATCACCGACAATACTCCGCAGCTTATATCAAAGAAACTAGTAATACAATAAGAACGGATTTTGTCTCTCTGTGTAGCTAAAGGTAAGTGCTTGATAATATTCGCGTGATCTGCCGTCAATCGCTTTATAGTGCACTCTGAGGAACAGTCCGAGAACATTTTGGCAGTACCACGTAGGATACTTACTATGACAAATAGAATTCAATAAAAAGTGCTTAGAAGAATGTTTAATTCGATTAAAGTGATAATCCGCTCGCAAAATATTAACCACTGGAAAAACGGTACAAAAATACTATATATCTATAGTATCATAGTTCTTCGAAGAACCATGATAACTTCACGTAAATAATCCATTAGTACGATTTTCATTATGTGTATTCAAAAGGATGGTGAAGTGGGAACGAAGTAGAAACAAGTTATAAAAGTGTAGTGTGTCACAAATAGGCGCGTTTCGTGTGATCGATTAATTGAAACTAAACGATATAATTTGATCGAACACACGCCATAAAACAGTAAAACACCACGACCCGATTTTATCTCTGTCTATTAAAAATGTCTTCTTCCCCCTTAGTTGATTAATCAATAAACATATTACGCCATTTTAATGACTAAATACTGCAAAACGATATTGCAGAAATAATGCCAGGGAAATATTAAATTTTTATTTACCGATTTATTTTCTAATAAATTTTAATCAACAAAACTATTGAAAATTATTTAAAACATATCTCACTTGTGGTTCATTAGTTGTAATATTTACGTTTATGTTTTTTCTTCGCCGTAGATAATCCATTTCCTTCCGCATACAAAATCTCTTATGCACGCGTAAGGAATTAAATTTATTTTTTAATTATAGTAGATCTAATGTACTTCAGTTAACAATAAGATTATTTACGTTGACACTAATTAGGTAGCTGTGCATGAATTTTTCTAATTTCAAAGCGAATTGCGACTTTCTTGTTCAATTTTCTTGATAACGGCTACTCCTACGATAAAAATGTCGAGGAAAAATACTCTACGTAACTAGTTCTACAAGTTTATTTGCAAACTATTTGGATATGATCAAATATTTACGTGATATAACGGAAAGTTCAGTCATTTGTCACCAGTAAAGTGGTACCCCTGATTGGTTTACGTGATTTATTTTTGTGATTTTCTTACTTTCATCGACTGTTAGTCCTTACTATCAAATTTCATGAAAATCCGTTCGGTAGAAGCCGAGAACGAACATGCGGACGGACGGACAAACCGAAGCTAATAGGCGCTTAGGCTGGAAGCGAAACTCGCGTAAAAAGGTGTGTGATAGCGAGGAAGACGAAGAGAGGATGGAATAGGTAAGCATCGGGTGCCTCGATGCGATGGCTGTGGATTGAAGAACCAGCGGTCTCCCGATTGGAAGGAAAGTGGCGTGTTGGGTGTGTTTTCCTACGTCGGTGGGGGTTTGTGTGTGCGTAGTGCTGGCGGTGGTCTTTTCCCTCTCTCAGTATGCATATCGATCGGCGCTGTGCTTTGTTTTCACTGATGCGGCGTGTGTGGGAGGGGATGGGAGAGAGGGAGGAAAAAGAACGGAAGCGGGGATTTTGGAGGTGGGAAGGATAGCTGCCGTTCCCCTGTTCAGCTGGGTCCTCGCGTAGGAAGCAGGCAGGGTTCAGGGGCCACCTATGCCTCTCCCTTTCTCTGGGTCACGTGCGTCCGTGTCACTAGGGCGTGGCGTGTCTGCGTGTTTGGGGCGTGGTGGGCGGCAAGGGGTGGGGATGGGGAGTGGCGGCCTGCTTTTGGATGCAAGCGATGAGTTGGGTTGTGGATGATTCTGATTGTGATGTTTGGGGAACCTTCCTTTTCGGATCATTGGTTCTCATTGAAATTTGGTGTTATTCTGCGATCGTCGGAGTGATAGATTCAGAGTTTTTAATTTAGTCTGGCCTCCGGCAGGATTTTGGAACGGAAGGGTCTCGAATGATTAGGGGAATAGATTGAAGGCGATTACTGTGCATTTCTGTGGGTTATGTTTTTCATCTCGCGAAAATTTTAATTTTGGTGCTTCGGAACGAGTCATGGAAGCGCAGCTAAATACCTATGGCGAGGAATATTTCTGTATATTTTCGAGACTTTGGGCCAAGGTTTTGCAATAACCCAAAAATTAAAATTCCAATCTATACGATAAGGTTATAAAAGCAACGATTTTGAAACCTTTTATTTTGTTAGAGATTTTTACATAATAAGATTAGCGGGAATTGCGGGAAAAGAATTGCGTTCGAACTTTACAATATTTAGGATTCGAGAAAAAAATACAGGTTTTTTAAAAAGAGTTTTGGACTATCCCTTCAATTGCAAATGTTCAATTAAAGGTTATATATTGGCATTCAATTGGTGCGTAAGTATTAAGTACTATGTTAGTATAAAGCTTATATCGTTTCTTTTTCAAGTTTGAATAACTTTCTTATTTTAGCGTATAAATATTTTTATGAATCTCGCGTCATTTGTGTGATTTCTATATCATGCGCATTTTCCATTTTAATGTCAACATTAAATACACCAACGGTGGTTTTTAAATTTATTACGATTATCCGTGATGGTTAAATGTATCGTGAGAAACAAAAAATATTTATAAAAACATTTGCTGCATTAAATTGACTTTAGACCAATTAATGTTGCTATGATCTGGCTCTGAAAGATTTTCCAAGCTTGGCAAATAAAAGAAAAATATGTTAATAAAGCGTATCATAAAGTACATCGGATCTCAACAGGAAAATTTGCTTCCGCGTGATCTTGGACAATACGAGTCAAACATGAACCCGTTCAAAAGAACAATATTACCATTGGAAGAATAAAATAAAAAGTTGGGGGAATATGGGTGTTTGTTAGTTTTTGGAAAAATTTGAAGACGTAAATGCCACGAGTAAGGAGAGAAACGGCTTAAACAGAAGATTCAGAGAAGACGGAACACGGATTTAATCGGGAAAAATGGTATGAATGGGAATGAAGGCAATTACAGGAGAACAAAATGGAACGAACATTAAATTTAATGTAGTCTTTTATGAATCGTTTCTTCTACGTATCCGATACCTCAATTACAAATTCATTTGATGAAGATTAGCGCATCATTAAAAATTCTGCAGAAACGCCAGTAAGTTGCATACCGCATTTACTAAATTAATGTACAGTAATTCCTCCTTATTCGCGGGGGTTACGGTTCTGAAAAACGCCGCGAATATAGATACTAAAAGCTTATGGAAAAAATGGGATAGGGGTACAACTATTCCTGTTCATACAGTAATAACATTATTATATTTTTGTCTTTATAAATTATAAGAATAAGAGTTCTTTTAAGATAAAACATTTCAAAATCACGCCATTCTGTAATTCAGGATCCCTTACTTCTCGACGTGGAATTAAGAAAAAACAAATGATAAGAGGTACGCTTAATAACACCATTAATATTCTATTCAGAATATTTTAAGTAAAAATACGAGAATCATTCGAATAAATCATTCATAATTTAATACATTAATAAAAGTGTCTCAATTTACTGCTCTGGTAACCCTACTCAAACATTAGATGAGTTCTCTTACAAATATCCTCAATTTTAGGCCTTATTACGTGCGTATAAAATATTTTCCTATTATTGCGTTGTAAGATAAACTAAACTGCTACGAAACAAAAACAATCTGGTCTGTATAGGAAACACTCACAAATACATTTAGTGGTCCCTGCAATGTGTGCTACGGTAGGTGAGCGCGAATAAGTGAGATTTACCTCCCGCGAACATTGGAACGTTTTACAGTAAATTATGCGCGATACAGCGAATATGGTGGGATTATTGTGCTATATATAATAAAAACGATGAAAAGTCAACTCGATAATAAGTTTATAAATGTCTTTTAAACCTACAGTGGTGAAATAAAATATATTCCTATAATCGTTGCAATTGCACTGGCGAATCGCGTGTTCGAGTGTCTGAAGATATTAGACTTTCTTAAACATATATTAATTACGATACAAAGCAGTTCCGTAAGTTTCAAGAGCTCCGAATTAATTTTAAAAGTAAAAGTTATACTACTTTTCCCTGCCTATCGAGAAAGAAGCGACACTATTTTCCCCTTAAAATTGCGACCATTCGATCTTTCGATTCTATGAACGAGTGAGCGAGCAGGGTGATCCCCCCTCGCCCGTTCTAATGAGGATCGAAGGTCCATGGACCCCCGTCAGAGCAGGTACGGGGTGGGCTTCCTTAATCGTCTCCCTTCCTTAGGTGATGGGGCGGTTAGCCCCGGAGGCCAGCCTCTTGTCGAGGGACGCTCCCATCCACTCGATCAAACGGTCGGTAGGAGAGGGACCCATTGTGGCGGCTGTAGCCTGGGAAGTGCACCGGAAGCCGTCGGTGTCCCTGCGGGGCCACGCGGTGCCGCACGTGGATATACGTCACTTCGGGGCTAACGGAGCGTTGAATGCTTGAGTGAATCATGGCTATACCGTAGGAAACGCTGACGGTTCTCCCAAAGTACGTAATCTCTAAACATTGTTACCGAGATTAGTTTTGTAGGTAAAATATTTTGGGTGACGTAGGTGTAATAATTCTTCGTTTTTTGTTCCTCCGGAATAGTCCGGCATCAAATTAAATTATACCCTTATTTATGCTGTTTGTAAATTTTCGATATCTCTCTCAGCTTATTTTGTCAAATAGCTGAAAATGGGCTATATGTTTTAAAAGTAAAATGCGAAACTAGGTCTTGCGATAGATATTCTATCAATTTCCATGTGACGGCCTTACATTAAATGCATCTTAAAAAGTTGTTTTAGTACAGCTCTAATTTTATCTGCAAATTTATTTATTTTAATACCAACTTAATCATCAACGTTTCGCTGTTTTACATTTTAATGGGCCACGGTCTCGACTACGCTGGTAATTCATTCGTTCGTGAAAGTTGAATTCGCCTAATTCGAGATTTATTTACCCAAGGGCATAATTGTTATAAAACGGAAATGCGTTCTTGATGGAGGCAATTTTTGTACATATAAAATGCAGAGTGATAAGAGGAAAATGAAATTGATATTGCAGGACTAACTACCCCTGACTCATTCTCTCCTTCTGTTACATTAAGGGCAGGTGTTGATACTTGAAATTCATAGGCATCATTAGAAGTGGTTTGTGGTTAACTGGTGTCTTTTCCCATGACTTCATCAGGGTTTGCCTCAACAAATTCAATGGGGTCATCAGGATCTAATTCAATAATTTAAATTGTTTGCTGGGTTTTCTCTTCCCTGCCTACAACTTAGTGCATATCACACATTTTCCTGATTCCTTTGTTGACTGTGGCACTTTTTCTCTTTTAAGGTCATTTTTATCTACAATTGCAAAAGTTTCTTCAATTAAGCTAAAAAAATTTGCCAGTTTTTGCTTTGTGAGGACTTTCTCATATTTAGTGGTCTCTGGTGTTTCTGGCTAAAAGTCTCTGTTCATCGAGCTCCATGAGCTCTTCTATAGAGAGTTCTTGAGAATGAGAATCGAGAATCTGGTGCACACCCTCTGTCTCACGTTCTTCAAATCCTAGTCTTCTGCCCATCTTGACCACATTTCAAGTCAATTCGTCTGCTTTCTGCTAAACTTACTAAAATCCATGGAAGTCAGCCATGAAGAAAGGACACAGTTTCTTCCAAACTTCATGATGATTTGCCTGGCTGACCTCTTTCCAACTCTGAGATTTTTTCAATACCATTTTTTATGTTGTTGGTCTTCCAGAATTTTTTAAGGGCTGGCTTATTTTCTCCATCGATTGTTCTAATTAGCTGACGCAAAGTGAACCCAAGGTAATAAACCTTAAAAATTGCTATGACCTCTTGGTCTTTAGGTTAAAACAAATATGTAGTATTTATAGGCAAAAGCACCACCTTGATGTTCTAATACAAGTCAGCAATGCAAATGGGATGACCAGGAGCATTGTCTAAGATATAAAACGTCTTGAATAAGTGAGAGGAACTCCTTAAGCCAAAACAAGGGTATGGATAAGCCAAATGCATTTCGCCCACGATGTGGGCATCCTCAGGGGCGATCTGACAGCGACAGTGACAAAAAGTCAGCATCGTTGATATCATCAACTGTACAGAAGATAAAAGAGCTAACTTTCCAACGGTATTTTTAAATTTGCTTCCTCCGCAAGGAATGACACCGCATAAATTACGTGGCGCTGTCGTAATGCTTCTTCGCAACATCAACGTTAGGAAGGGTCTGTGCAATGGAACACGTTTAAATTTGAAATATCTTAGTCAGCACACCATTGAATGCAAGATAAAGGCCGAGCTGTTATACTTCCTAAATTCGATGTGACACTGACAGGCTATAACGAGCTTCCGTTCAAGATGAAGCATCGTCAGTTTCCAATAACGTTAGCCTTTGCCATGACGATTAATAAAAGTCAAGGCCAAACATTTGATACCGTGGGATTCCTCTTACAAAATCAGGTTTTTGCACATGGACAGTTGTATGTCGCATGTCACCAGTACAAAGGCAAGAAAATTTTAAAATTTTATCCAGCCGCGATAACAAAGTTAAGAATATAATATATCCTGAAGTTCTTAACTTAACTTTTTAATTCATTTAACTTTATTATATTACATTATTTTTACATTTATCTTTAATAAAATTAACAAAAAATGAAAAGTAAATTTGTCGTGATAATTTTGTTTTAAAATGCAAATTATATAGTTAGATAAAATGAAGTTTTATTTCTTTAACAAGAAGGATGTCTTCGATTTGCGTCACATATGTGACGTGCGCCAGCTTGTTACCTTATAATATCTTTAAATGTGCCTTTTAGGCTTTTTTGAAAGTTGTTTCATTATTGTGTCAGAATATACGTTTTGAGGCTTATTTATCAGAAAATAATATATTGAATCTAATTAAAATATTTTTTAACCAATCAAGTTATTTTTTATATAAAAACTGAAATTTATTTTCATATTTGACCTTTGATCATTCAAGTTAGAATTAAATTCCCATAAAGAGACAAACTCGGCGTCCAGTGGTATTACAATATATCCAGTTTTACGCCCAGCTACCGAACAGTTCTTACCAATCCTCCGACGTTATGCTACGAGCCTGCTTACTAGAGGCGATCATCAATCCCTAATACCATGTCACAGGCTTTCTGAGAGATCAACCAAATATATAGAAAACCTGTTGGTTCAAAATGACTTCCGATGTCGAAGCACCTAAAAATTCATATTACTACTATTAGAACATCTTCCGCAGGTAAATGCCTATAAATGCAATCAGTAAAATTATATTTTAGTCTAGTGGCATACGGATATAGCAAAGTTTGCGCGACAATTCCTCTCAGGGTTTATAATATCTTTCTCAGATAAAAATATCTCCTACAACGGTACTGAGTATATTTGTAAGGTAATTGCTAAAAAAATTGTATGCTAATAAAACTGTTTTTTTTCCGTTCCAGAGCCACTTATAATCGGCATATTGAAACAAAAAAAAACGATCTTGGATCAACTATAACGCAACGAGTTTTTTACGTTTTCTAATTATTTATATTTTGGCCTTCTATTTACTTTTGCACTCGATGAAACTTTCTCTAAATTTAGTTTTTATATTTTGGACTGAATTATTGCAGGGAGCTCGGTAGTTTTACAGTCAAATCCTTATTTTTAGAACAGGAAATTAGTTTTCTTAGCACCCACAGATGGAAGAACCTCTAAATCTGCAGTATTTCTCTCCAAAGATGATAAATAACTCTTCGTGAATTTTCGATGCTTTGTTTGCAACACGCATGGAAGTTGTTTGCAATGTCATGCACCAGATTTGCTTCTTATTGAAATTAGGAGTCCATATTTGCTGAAGCGAATAGCGCGAATGAATCCAAGTGATGGAGTTGATTACCACGAAAACGGGGGGAAAAGCCCAAATTTTGCAGAATCATAATTGTTTGATGAAAGAAATCCCTTCTATTGCGCTGTGATCTGTTCAGTTTACATTGCATCCGCTTGAATTTCAATTTATACGCCTCGTTTTGTGCAAATCTGTGAAAGGTATCTGTTGCGTCTCTTGCTACGCAGCATTCCTTTGTTTCCTCAAGTGGTTTTTATTCTCGATTTCTGCGCCGTCTTTGTCTGCTTCTCGCGGTTTTCTTGTCTTGTTTAAACGGCTCTGCTATGGTAAACGGAATTTAATGGGCGCTCCGCGAAGAGACAAGCGTGATATAGCGACGTACCTCCGTGATAGCACTGCTCAACGGGAAATAAAACCAAATACCCTGGAATTGTAATACCATCCTCTCCCATCCGTTTCGGGAGAGAAGCGATGACAGCGCTACTAGCGGCAGGGAATGGTCGGAGTTGTGAACATCTGACAGGATTCTGTGAGTAACGTGAGGAAATAAATTGATGCTTCTTTGCTGTATCCAGATTATGATCTGAAAGCGTTTGCTGCAGATATAAAGTTGTGTATAGATGCGCAGTTGAAATAGATTTTGTTGGAATGTGTGTATGGTGTGAAGGCACGCATTACTGAAAACATACATATACCTTAAAATATTTCTCTTTGTAATGATAGTCTAAATGTGTCCATGCACAAGATAATCAATGTAACCATTAATTATTTTATAAAAATTCTTAATGACTTTTGTACATCTGTTATAAAAACAAAAGAAATGCTAAAGCAAAGAAATTATTAAATGCATAGAAAAGATAAGGAGTTACCATCTTAGGTAGACTTATGAACTATAATCCTCAAGCACTGACTCTGTAATTGCAATACAAGCATAATGTTGACGTTATGAGACTGGAAGTTGTCATATAAGCACGGTCTAAAATGTACAGTATTCCGTTTTCGCTAAATATATTAAGTATGTCTTGTATGTTAAATTGTTTTAACATGTTATACAATATAAGCATTGCATTCATTTTTAGCCTACTTTCCAAAAAATGGAATGTAGTCTTATGAGATCGTCTGGGTGTCCGTGTCCGTGTGTGCCCCTACCATCTTCTTCATGAATGAACCAATTTCAACTAAATTTAGTACATAGAATATGCACATATATTAATGACCAAAATAACATATTTGGGCCGGATCGACTCGACAGGGTTGTCACGATTGAAAAGTTAAACTTTTCGGTAATTATGAATTGAGAAGAATTGTCACAGCCGATTTCAACAAAATTTTGTATGAAGTAGGCGAGCAACATGAAATAACATAACCAATACGTTTAGTATACATATAGAAAGCAGAGCTGCCAAAATATAAGGAATATAAAGATTCTTTTTACACGTAGTTGTGTTGAACTGGCCACATCAATTTTAACCAAATTTAATACTTATAATATTCATATACAGGGTGTCACTAAACATGGGTCCGGAAACGCTTCCTTGCGGAGTTAATTCGGAATTCTGTGGAAGTATCACTAACCATGGTAAAACATTTCGCGAGGTCATTCTTTATCAAAAACCATTATTGACATCCAAAACGTCTACTTTGCATTGGTTCTAAGAAACAAAGAAACCTACATTATGTACTGTAATGCACACGTCAGACACAAATAAGGCTCAGAGAAAGTTTGCAGGCTCTAGAGGCTTGGGTCTCATAGGAGGTGTTCAAAGTGTTTACTTTCAGCATGGATGCAGCCCTCAATGCGTCGTCACATTGACTTCCGAATTCGCCCTAAAGTCCCTGGCGTATTGCGGATTGTCTCGCAGGTTACCACAATGCGTTCACGTAGACTCTCGACATCTAACACTGGAGATGAATACACAAGGAATTTTAAATGCCCCCAAAAATTAAAGTCCATTGGAGGCCACGCAGTCGGTCCACTACGACCTATACAACGAACAGGGCAAGTACAATTCAGAAACTGACGAGCAACGAGACAGAAATGAAGGGAAGCTCCATCATGCATAAAATATGGTTTTTTTTGGATTATCAATGGGACAACTTCCAACAAAATAGGCAGATTGTTTTCCCAGAAAACTCTGTAATTAGGTCCCGTGAGCCTGGGTGGAAGTACATGAGGTCCCAATAAACAATCACCAACAATGCCGGCCCAAATGTTTATGGAGAACTGTTGCTGATGACGTGATGGAACAATTCCGTGAGGATTCTCATCTGCCCACAGGTGTTGATTGTGGAAATTCACGATTCTGTCTCTGGTGAACTGTGCCTTATCCGTAAATAGCACTAAAGGAATGATGTCAGGATTAGCATTTTGCTGCAAGAACTACGGGCAGAACACAGATCGTGCTGGAATATCCTCTGTTAACAAGGCCTGCACGCGCTGTAGATGGTAGGGATACAACTGTTGCTCACGCAACACTCTTCAGGCGGTCATGCGATCAACGTTACTCCATAACGCTAACCTTCATGTGCTGATTTCGGGATTCTCTTTGACCACGTGCAGAATCTCTTCCTCTATGTCTGAGTTCCTCGTTAATCTGAGTCACCCCAGTTGACTCTGCAGCCCTGTTTTTAAGATGCACTCTGTTGCACTGCATCGATTTGAAGAATATACCAGCCAATCGTCAGCAAACACTCGTGCAGCATGGTACAAGCAATGAAACAAGATGGCACCACTATCTCCTCCAAGTGATAAATTTTTCTTGGCGTTTTGGCAGCCTACTAGCTCGTACGCCGGTACGTGTGCATTAATGTACCTTTGCTTTTCTACTACTATGGTGTATTGGCCTAGATATCGGGAAAAGAGCTCTATCACGGAATGGAAGCGTTTCCGGACCCATGTTCATATAAAATATTTTCATTTTTTGGTATGAGGGACGTGCTCCTGAAGTTTTGCCGTACATTTCAATGACACCCTGTATATATAAAACTGGATTAGCATATTTAAACAGAATCATCCAAACAGGGGTGCCACAATTACAAATTAAACTCTTTCAGTAATTAAGGATTTGGAAGGAATTGGCTCAACTGATTTCAATTAAATTTTGTATATATTTGTACAACATACCATAATGAAATCTAGATGTTTAAAGCGGAGTTACGAACAATAATATGTTTAATATCATTTTTTTACACGTATTCCTAGAGAAATGACCTAATGGATTTTAACCAAATATAGTATATTTAATCTTCATGCATAAATAAATAACCAGATTACCATGCTTAAATCGGGTCGTCTAAACAGGGCTACCACAATATCAAGGTTAGGATTTTTCTATAACTATGAATTTGGAAGATATTGGCTGATCGGATTTCAAAGATAATACATAATTATACGATTATACTATGACGAATTTGAGGAAAAGCACTTCTGTACCACGGGAAACCTGTGTACACCCCTATTTGTTATATATTAAAATTATTATTTTATTTTTTATTTATTCAATAATTTCACATACATCGCCAATTTACAGTGAAAATAATAACTGTAAAATTGTAATTAAAGGAAAGTAGGCGGATTAGTTCTTTCCAAAACTACTTGTTCTTTTTATAGAACCGACTTAGACACGGCAATTATGCCTTAAAGATGTTTCCAATGTGGTGCAATGATGATTCTCAAAATTTTAGTCTTATTTGTGATAGTACATAAAATTTATTGTTGAATTTAAAATGGTAAAATTATAGCATTGAGAACTATTATGGAACATATGGAATTATCAAAAAGAGATGATTGTACCTGACTCTAAAAATATTATTTGTTGCATAAATTTTTACAAGATCCTAAATTTTATTTTGTTATATAACTTCTCCGACTATTAATGCGATTGGTGCAACATTAAAATGAATATTTCCTAGTTTTAAAATTCCTCGGAGGAAAATTTGGCTGAAAATTTGTTTTACATATTTTTACTATCAAATTGAAAAGTTTCAAAAGGAATGTCATTTTCGGACTGCATTTATAATTTTCTGGAATAGTCATTTTTTCTTGAAGTTTACGGTAGTTTTGAGATATTATATTGTATTAACACTATCTGAGATTATTAACGAGTTAAATTGAAATTACATTATTACTACTTCATTCGTTATAAGTTCAAGATTTTGCTTGCGGCATATTCTTTACAAGCCCACATTAAAATTTATAACTGTGCTAGAAAATGAGATATGAAGTAATAGTGTTTAAGAAAATCAGACATATTTTATTTTCCTTGTTTAAATTAAACGTTAGCATTCATTTAAACAATGCAGTTGCAAAAAATGAGAAAATCCTTTATTCTTTCTTTAAATTTTGAAAGAATAATAATTTCCATTCTCAATATCAAAGGTTACTCTGTCACTTTATCTGTAACGCTTTTTAAAGTTTTTTTAAAGAAACTTCCAGATTAGGCGGATGATTGAAATTTGGAAGAAATTCTTTAATCACATATTAAAATTCAATAACGAAAAAAGTCGAGAAAAAAGATCCGTATGATAACATGTAAAAAGCGATTTTCGGGATGCATGCAGTCATTATTTTGCAAATTGAAATAAGGAAAAACTGACTGTCGTTTTTTGTATAAGGACAATTAAATTCATATCCCGTAATTTTTGATGGGCGTTCACTCTAGTGGTTTTATAAAACAAAAATGGGAATTTCATACTTCTTAAATTTTTGATAATATATAATTAAAAATAACTCCAAATCATAATTCCTGTATCATATGTAATGTTACCTTGTTTTATAGTTTAAGGAATTAGAATATCCTTGATCCGTGAAAAAAGTCGATTCTTGTCGTATTACGATAAATATAGTCAATAATAACTAATACCAAAGTATTGAGTTATGATTCTCAGTCCATATATATGAACTATTAATACAATTGTGGTTATTTTATATAAAGGCTATACTTTGCGATATTTCACGAAGTCTTCCAAGTTTTTCATTAGAAACGAATCGAATTAAATAAAACCTACCCTTCGTAAGAGCGTAAATGAATGAAAGATGAAAGGAGACGAAGGCAAAATGAGGAAACGAATAAATTCAAACAATTATTAACTCTTCACCTAAACTGTAGAAGTAGATGAACATGTTAACTATCTGTCAACGAAAAATGTAATTGTCGTAAATTTATGGCGCGAAAGATATAAAAGAATTTTTATACTGGCCATACTCTTTGAGGAAGCATTTTTGAAAGATTTAAGTGAGACATTAAGAGAGAGATTGAAATATGATAGAGAGTGATAGAGAGAGAGAGAGAGAGATACAGAGAATGGGCGAGAAAGGGACAGAAGTACTGTCGGAGAGAGTGGGGCCTATTTCCCTGGGAGTTAGGAATTAGGAAAGATCCTAGAGTGGTAGTGCTGTCGGGTTTGATAAATGGGGGAAGTTTGCTCGTTCTGGGAAAGGAGGTAGGAAGAATGGGAAGGGTTTATGGAGGAGATATTGAGAAAGGGAGGGGAGAATCCTCCGCGGGGATATGGTTATGAGTTGGGGCCCGGGCTGATGAAGAGTAGGCGAAGGGGAAGTGAGGTTTGTGAAGAGGGGAAGGGAAGAGAGAGAGAGAGAGAGGAGGAGGGATGTAGAGGGAGAGTTACCTGGCGCCACTTGGAACGGTGGCAGAAAGGAGAATCCTGAACTAAACTCTATCCCCTGGAAGAACTGCGCTGCAGTCTAGGTCATCAGTTGCACGATGGGTGCTCTTCCCTATCTCTATCTCTCCCTTCCGGGATTCTCAGAGAAGTCCGCTGCTCTGCCCCGCCCCATCCAGTCCACGCCTTCCCCCGCCGCTCCCAACTCCCGCCCCTTTCCGACACCCAGGCAGAATCACCACTCCGGAAAATGGGATGTCTCCTTGTGGCAATCTGAAAGATTACTTCGAGAGAACGGTCACCGTAATGTTGTGGCATAGACAGCTAATACAGAGGGAAAATGGCGAGACTTCGACCGTTATAAGCTTTGCAACTGTCCTCGTTATGGTGATATGCTAAAGACTGATGTAATGTCTCCATTTATATACACCTTTGCGATCGATTAATAGCATTTTCGAATATGAAATATCATCGACATTGAATAAATGAAAATAAAAAGTTGCTCATTTAGCATATTGTTAGGATGGCGGTATACATCGTAAATTAGAAGCATTTTTGGAAGTTAATTAGTCTGATTAATCGGCATCGCAGGTTTTCGTTTTAACGTGATACAATGAAGAATCGATATTTAAAAAAGAAAAGTTGACTATCTTAAAAATTTTTAATTATCCTGCTAATAATGCTGTACCCTGAGTTAAATTAGGAGAAATATAATTTTAAACTTTTTACTCAGTTTTCGATAATGGTAGTTTATATTTTATTATAATTTACAATTAAGAAATATATGTTATTGCATAACTCTACAACAATTAATTTGTTCAGTTAATTAAACGAATCGTAAAATTTATTCCAAGTGTAAAAATAAAAAATATATAACCTATTGCACTTGGCAATTTCGAAGCCTAAAATTCTATATTGGTTATAGCCGAGGTGATTCAATTAATAAAAACGAGGTGCGACACCGTTAGCTACAATTACACGAAAAATGTTTTAACGTTGTTTTAGTGTCATATAAAAGAGAAACGAAAGTATTAAACATTGAATGCTGGAATTTCTGTAGACGTGTGGCTTGCATTACAGAATTTCAGCCGTATGATGGACGATGCCGAGAAGGTAAACTTCAGGGAATATCCAAAGGTGCGAATGTGCAAGAGGAAAGGAGGAAACAGCAGTTCATTGATCGTTTGGAGAGGGAGCCAGAAAGGCGAGGAAGACCTATACGTCTCGTAAAGAGAGGAGGTCTGAAAAGATTGGTGTCCCCAATCGTTTAGCGATTGTATATTCCTAATTTCGCCTCTCCTCTCTGACTTTTCCTCTTTGCCTCGTTCGCAGCATTTTTCATTCCTTCCTTTCCGGTCCAGTCCTTTCGCCATGCCTCCCTCGTATTTTTCTCTTTCGCTCAAAGTTATTCTTTTCTTTTTCCCTCTATATTTACCCCCAAACTTCACGTCCGTACATAACGTCGTTTTCATTTACCTTCCTACCTCTACATTTCACTACGCTCTTATTAACCTTCCTTTTCTCTACCTTTTATTTCCTTTTCCGTATTCATAAACGTAGGATTTACGTATGAATTATCTATTGCGCGATATGGATTGAATCCCATTGATAGAGAATTATCTTGTTCGTCACAAAATATGAAATGAAAAATAATATTGAAAAAATGTGGCACGTAATTTATCTCCTATTCTCTAGTCAACTATCGCTGAATTACACTGTTTGGCAGTCACAATACACACGTTTTTTTATAACCTTTTAACCAATATTTGTATATACCCTTGTAATTACCTAATTAATTTTTTAGTTTAGAATATTATTTGGTGAATAAAATAAATCCAGCAGCCACAAAGACGAGTGGCAAAACCCTATCCACACTTGGGCTACAAGGCACCCGTCTTTGGTAGTAATTAATCCATCATTGATTATAAAATAGACGGGTTTATTCAAGCGTTTTATAGCTACGGGAGTCACCTTCCTTATCAATCTCATACCCCCATATTCATCACTTTTTTTCCTCGCGTCTTTTCCTATCTTCCGTATCGCCTGCCTTCTTTTATCCTTAACCCATTTGTTCTGCCTCTCTTCTAGTTTCTTCCCATCTATCGCCTTCTCATATTTCCTTTCACTCCCTTCATCTCTTTCAATCCGGCTTCTCTCCTTACCAACTCTCCATCACGGTTTCTCGGCCACTTCTTTCTCTGAAGCACCCATACGACTTGCACACAAAGGAAGGAAGAGGGCGCCAATCAACAGAGCCGAAATGAAAGAGAGACCCCTCTCGTCCTAAGAATTCTTTTGTTTGTTGCGAGCGACAGGATTCGATCACGCCATGAAGTGAATTGGAAGATGGGAGAGAGAAAATGGTTTCGGAGTCGATTGCGACTGTTTCCCCAACGCAGTAGATGTCTGGAGAGAAATGCGTGAGCAGAACTCTGAAAAATCACGGTTCATTTGCCATAAATCCTTCTTTACATACTATACTTTAATCCCGTGACCAAAAGCAGATCCATATTATCCGATTGGTGAAGTAAATAGCCTTATAATTTAAAGCCTTCTTTGGACGGAACTTTTGTTTTTATTCAGGTTCGACGAGATAATTTTTGTATCTCCACTTACAGATACAGTACAACCTCTATAATCCGACCTAATTAATGCAAGGGAGTGTTCCAATTATCGAGTTGTTCGAATTACTAGATTCGTATAAAATTACGAAGAAAATATCTATTATGTATTAAATTTCTGCAAATAAAACACCAATTAAAGCACAGAGTTGACTAAAATGACTGTGAGAGACCCACGTTGATGAACGGGAAAATTGTACTCCACACTGAGCTCCGGCAGTAGGAATGAGCGATATCGGGCGGCCGGGCCGATATCGCTCATTCCTTTTAAAACAATGTTTCAAAGAATCATCTTTTCAGCCGCAAGAGGTGTTAGTAGTGGACATCTGTGCCCGAATTTGTTACAAAATAAATGCTTCAAAGTTCACTTTCCGACTGTCGCTTTGCTTAACCGATTTTTTACACCTGATGTTGAGAAACAGTTCGGATTACCGTGGGTTCGGATTATAGAGGTTGCACTGTATTTGGAAACCAGAGATTGAGTTTCTTTGCGACATTTTAGAGCGCGGAAGTCGTTTGTTGGATTCCGTTGGAACTAAGTACAAGGGACCCTCGTTCTAACGAACTATATGGAGGAAGGGTAGTCCGTTATGTCCGATAGTCCGTTAAAATCACAGTAAATATTAGGAAATGCGTATTAGATTTTATGCCAACCCGCAAACATTTCGGTCGATTTTGATAGAAACGGTAGATGAAACCCTAATATACATAAATGCTTGAAACGTATCCTCAGAAAGTCAAAACTAAGTATATTATAAATTATCAACTGGTAGACCGCGAAAAAGTTAAATTTGTTTAAAATATTTCTCAAATTATAGAGAATGTATAATAAAATCTACATAATACCTTGCAAAAACAAAGGAAATAAACTATTAATGAACAATTTAATAACACGATTTTGATTGCAGGAATGTTTAGATGAGCCACGTGATTCAAAAAGTTTAGAAACGCTGCCTTACACTAAACCTACGATCTAAAATAATTTGGTGTGTCATTTCTTTCGATGTGGCTAACAAATTATTTCACTTTGAGCGTAATTTAATCATAAATAAAAAATACACTGTAGGGAAGAAGGCTAAGTGGTTTATTCAAGAAACATACAGGTTTCTTCTTGGAACTGGATCACTTGAAACAAATTTTCAAAAAGTAAAAATTTAGCGGACACGGCCGATCTGGCGCCGCAGTTCGAATCCGTTAGATGCAATATCCGTTCGATCTAGGTACGTTAGATCGAGGGTCCTTCCCACTGTTATTTAATTCCCCTCCGTATTTTAAAATCTCGAGACTCGCACTAGTGCATACTTTTATGGGATGACGCAATTTCGTTTTGATGCGTCGCAAATTTTTCATTATTTTCCCGTGCCACAAATAACAATTACAATAGTATCTTGCAAATCGCTCTAATTACATCCTTGGAAAAATTCGCCTCGGAAAAATCCGCATTGCGCGAGTTTGATATGTTATGGAATAAGTCACGTAGAGGCTGTGAGCTTTTTCGCGTCGCATACATATGTTAATTCGGTGCGTGCCTGGTTCAGGATCGCGCATAATTTAGTTTTACACATGCCGAGTAAATAGTTGGCACATATGTTCAACCTTAGGAAAGGGAAGAAACATAGTTTGAAAGATAAAAATTATTAGATTAATCAAAAGTAGAGAATGGGTTTGAGAAGATGAAAAGATAGGCTTTGGTTATAGCAGATTGGGTTGGCTCACCCTAAAACCTATCGAGAATTAAAAAACTCATCATGATATAGCCAAAAAGGCTCACTATTGGCGTTCATGTTGATGTTGATTTATTTCACTGAGCATAATCAAAACCTCGTTTGGAAAACCTGCATCGGATAAAGTTTTTTCCGTGTATTTTGATTCGAACAAAAAAATGGAAAAAACATAAAAAGGATTACTCAAATATTCAAGTGTTCTTATCCACCCATGTTTTCCTTTGTTTCCATCCTCCATTTTTGTCGTGTTATTGCTCACCTTTATATCTCACTCTTTCAGTTTATCACTGCACTTTTTATTCTGAGCTCGTGTCCCACTCAAGCTCTCCGTATATTGTGACACATTAGTCGCCTATTTCTTACCTTTATACCTGTATACGGATGGGAGTGTCTCCTCCGCGCTCTAGAGCACAATGCTCGAACCTGGTTTGGAGTTGAGAGGCATGTTGAGAGAGGAGAGAGAGCTAGAGAGAAAGAGAGATAATGGAGCTTTCATAGGAAGAGAGAAAGAGAGGTGGGCTTCGGAAGGAGGGAAAAGGTACGCCTGGAGCACTACTCGACGTAAATTGGTCCGTTCTCCGGCGGGAGGTTGAGAGACCGGCCTTTAGGTGGTGCTTCTTTCAGCGTACACATTCGCCCCTGGTCCGTCGAAGGCAGTGGCAGTGGACCAGATAGGGAAAAGGGATGCAGGGATATTAGTACGTACTCTATATACTCCTATCCCCGGGCCAGAAGAGAAGGACATAGGGGCAAAGATGCTTTGAGGGGCGACAGCGTCCTCTGCGAAGACCTAAAATGTCCCCAACAAGTGGAACTCTATTTGTGTGTGTGTGTGATTTGACGTGATGCAGTTTGCGGAATAGAGAGAGAGAGAGAGAGAGAGAGAGAGAGAGAGAGAGAGAGAGAGAGAGAGAGAGAGATAGAGGGAGGGAGAGAAAAAGAGAGGCAGATGAGTGCCATCGGAAAAGAAGGGGTTTAGAGTTTTTATTTCCCTACCACACTGGAGAATATTCGGATCGTACGAGGAGACATGCCGCCGTCCCGCAGTGGGATACTCCTTTGAATGCAAATCGATGCGATCGCTATTTTTATGCGAGTCTCCCCGAAAGTGTTTTTCCAGAGGGCGATACAATGGTAAAAACGGCGATCTCGGGAAAGTGGTAAGCGGTCGCTACGAACTCCACGCTGTGATTCTTCCGAAGAAGCTTATTTATCACAATACTCTTAGAGTTTACATTCAATCCTTTTTTAAAGTTTAAAATTAATTATGTTTTACAAATGGGATATGCGAGTGTACATAAATGGATTCTCCTTTCCTGCAGGCGCACCGTGCGCGAACGTTGTGCCATGTACATGGTGATTCAGAAGGTATAGTCAACCGGTTAGCAAGCTGTTGAGGATGTTATTTGGAGCAGGAAATGTAAATAAATTCTTCGATTCGCTACCGTTTTCAAGTTATGACATTTAGCCCTATTCGAAGAAAATGAAGCAAATAAATGCATTTATATACATGTTGCTTTCATTAAACATCTTTCATTACAATTATTTACTGTTTTGCAAAACAAGAAGAGATTGTGAAATTATTAACTCTTTTCCGTTTTCATTTGACTTCTTCACATTTTGGATCCTGTAAAACGGGCTTTTCCATTCGAAATCCCTCATCATAACAACTGCACGAAGTGACTTCGCTAGGAGACCAATTCCGTTTTACACTATCCAAAATGTGAAGAAGTTATCGTGAAAACGGAATAGTTAATAGGTTTACAATCTCGTCTTGTTTTTAAAACAGAAAATATTGCAATAAAAGATGTTTAATGGAGGCGACATGTAAATAAATGCTTTTATTTGTTTCATTTTCCTCAAAAAAAGGCTAGATGTCATAACTCGAAAACGGTAGCGAATCGTGGAAAAGTTTATTTTCATTTCCTGCCCCAAATAACATCCCTAACAAACTCCTAACCGGTTGGCTATACCTTTTGAATCACCCTTTATAGACCACGTGCGACATAACTGTGTAGCCACTTTTTTTTAAATCTTTCGTACTATGACATATGACAGATCTCTTTTATTCTATACTGTGTTACGCGCTATTCCAAGGTATTTTTAAATTTAAGAAGTTTGTAGCGCAACTTAGGTATGTAAACATTTAAATATCGAGTTACATAAAAACTCCTACTTCCCAATCGAATCATTTTGCCTTTCTCCGAGTTATTTGGTTATCTACCTCTGCTTCCTTTATTCGAGCCCAAATCTAGGTTACCTATTGAGTTTCTCGATCCATTGAAGGTCTCTTCTTGTTCCGCCAGTCTTCTTCAGCCGATGGACTACCATTGGTCAATTCGTGTTTACTCACTTATTTTAATCGTACAAGCCACAACGCTGATTGTCTTTTTGTGCATTTAAAGCCATTTTCACAGTTGTGTATCAATTTAATGCAGGCGTTTCTTTAAAATGAGTCAGAATATTTATTAATTTTAACCATGAAATACTTGAGATTTATTTTATCAATTTGCTGTTATTTTATCAAGTATCCATAACTTTTGGTCCTGAACAAGAAATTATAGCCAATTTGTGTACTTTATGTACTAAATGTGTTCTTTTCTAAGTTGAAGAAAATTGCTTAGGATTGCTTCAAATTTGCTATTAAAGATATATATTGAGAATTAAAATCGCCATTACTTAACCTTGGAAAATTGAGACTGCGAGATGATTATCAATGGTAATTTATAATCATTCCTGTTGCGGAGTATATTAAACGAAAGACGTTTTAATCTCAAACGTAATAGCGGAAAATATTTTGCGTGATGAAAAATATCTCTCCAAATTGGAAACTAACATTTTAAACAAGTCAGTAGAGACGAAAAAATGAACAGCTTTTAATATGCGTTATAATTTCCTATTGACTGGATTATTTCGAAATTTTAAATGATCTCCATTTGAAATCTTCCGCAAACCGGCCTGCTTTGATTAAAACTTTCTTTTGCAATATGCTCCATTGTATTTAACGCATGTTGGATATCTCCATATTGCTAAAAAGAACAGCTCCCGTAAAGTCAGAACCGATAAAAATATTCGATAAAAACTTGAGCGGTTGTGAGTTCGATGTGAAAATTCACAAGTAGCGGCACAATTGCAATCTTTCCGTGGCGCGGCGACGAAGCAAATGACAATCGCCAACGCTCATCTTGGTCGCGTACGGTGGAGGACGATCGCTTTGATGTCCCGCCTCGCGGTACTCGTATTGCTTGCGCGTTTTTCCTTTGTACTGCACCACCATCGTGTAAAGAGGGTGGGTAGTGGCCGAGAGATGTCGAGATGAGATAGTGGGTGAAAAGAGGAGTTGGATGCGAAAAAGAGTCCAGGATGTCACGGCTCGTTTTTTTCCGACCTCCCGCCAATTATTTCTGCAACCTCTCTATCTCGCTTTCTTTTGTTTGTTAAGCTCGCTAAAAGTGGTCGCAGTGGAAGGCGTTCTTGTAAGTGGGAAACACAATTGTCGTCACCAAACGAAATAAAAAGAAATGGGAGTATATATGGGAAGGAAAAGAAAGGAAAAAGAAAGTCTTGACTTATGTGATGATTGTATTAAATGTGTCGCATATAGTCATCATTGTTGGTTAAAAACAGAAGTAGCATTTAGGCGTGAGGGTTTGTTCGGAAGACTTACAATACAGTTGCGATCATAAATATGGACAATGATTGAAAGATGCATTTCAAGCGCTTTATGATTTAAAAGTTCTTCCGTTACTTATATCGGGAACATTATTTAATTTTCTATTTATATCTCCCATCATGTCTTTTATAAATGAAAAATGAGTATTTATTAATAGGTGTCCTATTCAGTTTATTTCTCCATTTTTGATAGATCTTCTGAAAGATTTTTTTCTAACCACTGATAAGACAAATAACGTTGAGTGAAAAATTAGGAAATTGAGAGTTATTATTTATCATAATGAATCGTTTTTTCCTAATTTTTCTCGCCAGAGAGTGAGAATGGAGAATGGAATATGAGAAGGTGAAATGAAGAGATGAAAATATGAACGTAGATTCTATCTTATGGCCCATTTTGGGGAACTATTTCTACAAACCTTCTATGCCGACTTAGTTTGATGCTTACGCGTTCATATCCTAACGGTTTTGTTTGTTTTTTTGAGCACAGAATTTGCATTTGAGTCACGAGATCAATTTATACATCAGTGCCTTATTTTAGCTATGTATTGATGAATTTGAACGGAAAAAGTCTTTACTTATTAAAAAAATGACTTTGTTTGCATAAAACTCATATCTAGCTAAGCAAATTTCACCTGCTGTCAGTATATTTTGAACGAATATATTTTTAATGGCATTATCAGCTCGTATCATCATTATATTCTCATTTGGAATGCAAATAAAAATGTTCACTTTCTTTTCCATTTCAATAAAATGGAGAAAAAAACAATCCTGAAGGATGGTTTGCATAAAAAATATGAGGTCAATCGGATTGTATATCGAAATACATCAATCTTGCTTTATATTTCCAATGATAACAACAAACCTTTCATTCCTTCAATATTTAGCCTATAGCTGTTGTTATATGTCATAAGACTTTTTTTTCAAAATCTGTAGATGAATAGTCTTTTCTCTTAATTCCTTTCTTGCTGTTATAAGGTTAAATCTTTTTTATGGAAACTTATTCAAAGCCTATTTGATGAATTATATTTTTGGATATGTATTTTAACACGTCTCTATTAAATTATGTGGTGGAAAGTCTGATCATATAAAAGTTAAAGCAATGTAATAAAGTGTACATGAATCAGTTATAATCATTAAAATATAAATAAACAAAAAATATAACATTCTGATCAATATGAGGCTTTCGGCCCTTTTAGAAATATGGGATGTGTTTATTTTATGCACTGCCTACCATGCTCATTTTAATAAATCACATAATCATCTAAGGTCATATTGAACATTAATTTTCGATTCAATAACTTCGGATACGTATTGAATTCCCTTAATAAATTTAATTTATATCATGCTTCATAAGTACTAAATTGTATTCTGTAGGTGGAATTTTTCGTTAGGAGGAAAAAAAGCGAACACCAGTTCCTTTTAAAAAAAAGAACCATGTTTAGCGCACTTTGATGCAGTCTTGTCAGTGGGAAACACGCCAACTTGACATCCCATTCAGATTTTTCGACGACTGACTGACTGCACTTTGCTTCATTCTCTTTTTATTCGCAGAGAATTATTTTTAAAATGTGGCCATTTTATCCGAATGCCTCGGAAAAATAATTTAGAATGTATTTCGCGAAGGCATCTCGCGGTCACTCTAGTGGAGTGCATCTCCGCCTATCAAAGCAATGGAACTCCGAGCACTCCATTTAACGTTTCCATGGACGCGTTTTTTCCGCGTCTGCATTCATTCCTAAGGAAACCAGGTGTAGGGAGGTATGGGAGAAGTTCACGTGGGATTGGCACTGGTCTCGTCGACACGGTCGATCCTCTTAAATAAATCCGGCGATATCCTTCTATTTTAATGAGTCCACAGCTTTTTTTATTCCAGTGGTCACGGATAAAAAATTTTTCGAGAGAGGTTATATTTAAGCGTTTGAGGGAGATTTTAAATCTGTAACGGTGGCTATACTTTCCCTGTAACATAGGTTCAGAAAAAATGGACTCGCATGGTGATAGGCTCTTTCAATGTAATCCGAATAGCGGATGCGCTGATTACACTGGAAAACAAATTGAAATTTTTGTGTGGTTATTGCATAGAAATTATCCTAAATGCTTTTGGCCCGCTGAGTTTGAATCTGTAGTCGGAATTTGTGTAACACGTCTAAATATGGAGAAAAGCGTATTTTTATATTAGAAGAACATATTGTGTTTAGTCATACAAACTCAGCAAATACATGTCAATACATGCTAGGTTTAAGATTTAACATACAATTTTCTTTTGTGCGATGTACCAGGAGCTTTTATAATTAATAACTAACAATAATCAGCATACATATTAGTGTTCCATCTGCCTTGGTATTGTTTTTTCAACATGGCAATGTTCTGATAGAACCACTCACCGTGCTCGTCACTCACAGCTCCAAAATTCTCAGGAAAGAAGTCCAGATGAGAGTGATGAAAATTTATTTTAAGTGACATGTTACACCCCATGTCAAGGTTTGCTTCCAGCATTTTACTAAGCAAGTCTTCATAGTTTTGTGTTTTGTTGTTTCCGAAACAGATCATGATAACTGTTTTGAAACATGCCCATGCCTTTTTTCTTTCCCGGCTAACACTGTAACGAATCCATCATCGTTCATGAGTTCACGCATTTAGAGACTCACAAATATTCCTTCTTTAATCTTTGTTTGGTGATTTTTGTAAAATTTTCCTTAAGATGTAGAAATCCTCTGCTATTTTGATCCATACCTTTTACAAAATTCTTCATGAGTCCTAATTTTGTATGTAAAGGGGGTAAATAAATATTTTGTGGTGCAACAAGGCTTCTATGTACGTTTTTTGACCTTCCCCTAATTGTCTAGTTGACCAGTCGCGAACAATGTAGTGCTGAGAACAGGAAGATCTGGATCATGTGTGACAGGTTTTATTACTGATGGCACATTAGGGTAAAGAATACGGTTTTTGTTTTTGCAGAGAAGACTTTTAGTCATGCAAAAATAACAGTCGTTTACGTGATTTTATTGTTCCCTCCAGATCATAGGTATTGTGGAACTTATAGAAGAACGAGCGCCTTTCATCCACTTTCGGAGACGGTTTGCACAAGAAACGCAACAAATATAGGGTGTCCATTGTTATATATTAGTCTCCTACCTTGAATCAAAAGTACAATTGATAAGCTTTTTTGATAAGAGGAGTCAAGCACCTTCCCTGATCAGTAGATGGTAGCTCGTAAACACTTTGGCTCCAAGTTGAACAGTTGTATAAAACTCCTTCAGCCAAAAAATTGTAGGGTAAGCCCTATGCATTTCGCCCACTAAGTGGGCATCTTCAGGGGAGAACCTGCTTTGGCAGTGAACAGAGTTCAACTGCGACGAAGTTAGAGGAAAAGTTTATAACGAAGACCGAAAAACATTTGAGGATCGAAAAGAATTTTGTGCGTCAAGTTCGGTCAATTTATATAAAGTTTTGTTAAAATCAGTATCTGTGTTCATAAGATTGTTTTTGTTTTTATAGATATGCAGATTTTCTAACGAGTTAAGTGAATGGTTGGCTGAAGTTAACAATGTTAAGTCCTCTATGTGTATACTGTGTCCAGTTTCGAGGATATGAGTGGCTACGCTTGATTTCTCAAAACGATTGTGTTTGTAATGGGCTAAGTGTTCTTTAAATCGTGTTATTAGTTTTCGTCTAGTTTGTCCTATGTACATTAAATTGCAATGTGAACATTGTATTTTATAAAGTCCGGACTTGTTCTAATTCTCCGTTCTGTCCTTGGTGCTATCCAGTAAATTTTTCAAACTATGTGGGTTCGTGTATGTTATTGTGCAATTCTTATGTTTGAAAATTTTATTCAAGCCCCTGTTTAATATGGGACAATACGGTAGTTTTATATATTTGTTGGCCTTATTGTTGTCAAATTTGAAAGTGGTGGAGTTGGACAACGTTTTTTTAAGATTGTGTTTCCTTATTAATTTATTGATTAAATTGGGATCGAAACCAAGTTTCTTTGCAGATTGTTTTATATGTTTGAGTTCTTTAACATATCTATCTTTGTTAAGGGGGATGTTGCACAATCGGTGTGTTAAGAATTGGAAAACAGCTGTTTTTTGATTCATGGGATGGAAGGAGTTATTTGGAATATAATTGTCAGTATGTGTTGGTTTCCTGTAAATATCACTCTATTTGTTGTTGGTTATTGATGATTAGTAAATCCAAAAATGGTAATGTATTGTTCTCCTGAAGTTCAAAAGTGAATTTTATGGATGGATATAAGTTGTTTAATTGATCCACGAAGTCTTCTACTTTTTGTTTTTTTAAATAAAAAATTGTAAAAATATCATCAACATATCTAAACCAACTTTCAGGAAAATAATGGAATTTGTCTTTGCAAGTCTTTTCAAAATGTGACATAAATATGTTGGCTAAAAAAGGGGATAAAGGGTTTCCCATGGAGGTACCTTGTGTTTGCTGATAGATTTCGTTATGAAATTGAAAAATGTTTTGTTGCATGCATAAGTTAGTGAGCCGTAAGTATTCGTGGACAACTTTGTCAGTAAAATTTTGTTTTAATAAAAGAGATTTTAAGATTTGGGATGTTTCATCTAGGGGTACACTGGGGAAAAGACTTTTCACGTCGAAAGAGACCAAAATCTCTGATTCTTTTATGGTTGTATTTTTCAATTTGTTGATCAGATCATAAGAATTTTTGACTGAGTGTTTGTCAAGGAATGACATCTGTTTGAATTCATTGTTTAGCCATTTAGCTAAATTGTAAGTAGGGCTGTTGATCCCTGATGCAATAGGTCTCATTGAGTTGTCGTTCTTATGGATTTAAGGGAGACAATAAAGTTTAGGTATGTTTGGGTTGGAAGTATTTAATTTGAAACTTAATTTTTTGTCTATGATATTATTACATCCTTTGATGATTGCTTTGGTTTTATTGATCATGGAATTTAAAGGGTTTTTATTTAATTTAATATATGGTCCATTGTTTAACATGGTATGGACGTTGTCAACGTATTGTGCTTTGTCCATAATTACAATTTTGTTGCCTTTATCTGCTTTGATGTAAAAGCAATCTTTTACTCTAAGTTTTTTAATGATATTGGGGAAGTTACTGTAACTATGATGAATCTTTGTAGGCTTGTTCAAATTATCTTTTAATTGTAATAAACAAGCTTGTCTAATGTAATTTTTTGAATTTTCATCGAAAAATTCTATGGATTTTTCAATGTCAGTAATGAGTTCGTCTATAGGTAGCTTCCTAGGTGGTAATGCAAACTTCAAACCCATATTTAGTAAAGACAATTCTTCCTGAGAAAAAGAAGTTTTGGATATGTTTTCAATGAATTCAAATTTTTGTGAGATTTGATTAGGTTGATTAGCTATGTTTTGTGTATTACCAATCTGTTTTTGTTTAAGGATATTTAATTTTTTGTCTAAAGTTAATGATTTGGTGTGATATTTATGAGAATTGGTCTCGTGCATTTTATGTTCAAAGTTATTCCATAGTTGGAAGCCAACGTTATTTAAGTTATTTGTTATTTTTAGGTGTAAATCGTAAGCCGATATTTCTAATAAACTCCTTTTGGCGTATAAATTCCTAATTTCTAATTGGAACCATTTGTTGATGGCTAATTGTTTTACTTTGGTCATGATATGGTCGTTCCTTGTTTTTGAGAAGACATTCATGAAATTAGGGATGACCTTATTTCGTCTACAAGCTTTCAAGAATTTAATGTCAGCTGCTATATTGTTGATTCTGGTATGTAAATTGTGAAAGCGGTTTGAATCCTTAGTCGAAAACGTAAAAAATGAGGTATCATTATATAATGACATGTCAATTGTGTAAAAGTAAGGAACGTAAAAAACGGTAGAACCGCAACACAAGTTGTAAAAACTTTTTGGATAGAACCAACGAAAGACGATAAGGAGGGGGTCTGAACAAATCCAAGGGTAATAAAAGTTATTAAAACAATTTAAAAAATCGGCGATGAGATCGTAAAATACCTCAATTGGAGGTGTGAAATGTGCGGCTGATTAAGGATTGAAGCCAAAAGTAAAAATTGGCAATGGTGTGTTTTAATATGTGGTGATAAAAGTACAGGTAAAAGTTATGCTGGTGGTGAAAATAATGGAAAAAACCCAACGAACAGATTAAGGAACATCAATGTTGGTGACCTTGTAAAATGAAGATCGCAGGGCGCGATCACATACGGGAGACAGGTGAAGAAACAACAAAGTCTCAGTAAAACGTTGTTCAAATTTGACAACAATAAGGCCAACAAATATATAAAACTACCGTATTGTCCCATATTAAACAGGGGCTTGAATAAAATTTTCAAACATAAGAATTGCACAATAACATACACGAACCCACATAGTTTGAAAAATTTACTGGATAGCACCAAGGACAGAACGGAGAATTAGAACAAGTCCGGAATTTATAAAATACAATGTTCACATTGCAATTTAATGTACATAGGACAAACTAGACGAAAACTAATAACACGATTTAAAGAACACTTAGCCCATTACAAACACAATCGTTTTGAGAAATCAAGCGTAGCCACTCATATCCTCGAAACTGGACACAGTATACACATAGAGGACTTAACATTGTTAACTTCAGCCAACCATTCACTTAACTCGTTAGAAAATCTGCATATCTATAAAAACAAAAACAATCTTATGAACACAGATACTGATTTTAACAAAACTTTATATAAATTGACCGAACTTGACGCACAAAATTCTTTTCGATCCTCAAATGTTTTTCGGTCTTCGTTATAAACTTTTCCTCTAACTTCGTCGCAGTTGAACTCTGTTCACTGCCAAAGCAGGTTCTCCCCTGAAGATGCCCACTTAGTGGGCGAAATGCATAGGGCTTACCCTACAATTTTTTGGCTGAAGGAGTTTTATACAACTGTTCACCTTCTCTGATGTTTCACAGTAAATTCCCCGCAAAAATAACAAAAATTGTCAGCCGCATTAATACATTTAGGAGACATGCTGTTTGGCATACTTTTTTACCACCTTCAGCTGCTACTGAAAAACACAGAATGATGCTGTTCAAGATGTGTTGTGAAAACAAAAAGAGGTAGCAAAATGAGTTTTTTTGTATTGAATATTCTTGTGTATAGAATATGTTCTTTCCGGGGTTTGTTCGCTATAATTGGAATTGTCATTCATATCTCAAAGTATACAGGTGATAGGAAAATTTTAAAAACAGATTCGTAATTTGCGTTATAAACTACATCAGGACCATCTTTTTGTTTTCGGAACCAAAACACTGTTCCTCAGTGTTATCGTTTGTTTAGAATAGCTACCACCTCAGGAATATCAAAACGGTAACCTCTAAAAAAACGCCTCGTTTACACCTCGAACAGTTGATGGCGCCCTGACGATCGCATATGAATCATGGGACGGCCGTTGTTATGAGTTAGCTCTCCATGGCAGCATCCGTTTCGGTGATGGCGGGTCTTTATGGATCGGGCCATGAAACTTACTCAAACGTTCAGAGGGTAGAAGGGTTAGAATTTCATCTCAGCCTTACTCTCTCTCTCTCTCCCCATCCCTTTTCCTCTCTTCTTTTCGTACACCTCTCTCTCTCCATTTCTCCCTTACTCTCCATCACGCCACCGAAGTCACCGTACTCTTCCTTCTTTCTATCCTTCCCTTTCTCCCTTCCTCTATAATTTCTCTCTCTCCCCACACTCTTTTCTCATTCCTCTCTCCTTCTATCGATACGCCTGGAAAGGAAGGAGGAGTACGTTGGGAGGAGAGTTAAGGATCGAGAAGTAGAGATAAATGGAGGGAAATGGAAGGTCTAACCCGCACAGTTATTCGAATTGTACCCGTTGGGAGCGCTGCGCTAGCAGTCCGCTCAACAATGCTCCTGCTTTCCTTTATTCACAAGTTGGTATACCCTTGTTTTCATCAAGCGGATGAATCCCATTTCGAGATGAGCATTTGGGAACGGAAATAGGAAGCTTGGGGGTTAAAAAAAGGAATTACTCCGTTCGGATCTGGACCAGTGTTTTGAATGTAGTGTTAAGGGGATTGGTAGCTTAATTTAAACTTATGGCCAGTTCAATGTAATTTAAAAACTCCTTCAGCCATAAAAATTGTAGAAACCCGATGAATTTCGCCCACAAAGTGGGCATCTTCAGGGGTGACTTGATTGGACAGTGACTAAAAGTCGACTGTGAGAACAGCAAAGGATTTAGGTGCTAAGGGAAACGAAAGACAAATGAAATACGAAAAGTTTAGCGTGGATGTTATGTTAATCTGTGAGTTTATATAGGGTTTTATTGAAATCAATATCTTTATTCATAATTGTTTTGCGGTTTTTATAAATAAGTAAATTTTCCAAAGCATTTAGTGAGATGTTTGATGAAATAATTAATTTAATGTCGTCAAAAAACTCACTAAATGCTTTGAAAAATTTACTTATTTATAAAAACCGCAAAACAATTATGAATAAAGATATTGATTACAATAAAACCTTATATAAACTCACAGTTTATCATAACATCCACGCTAAACTTTTCGTATTTCATTTGTCTTTCGTTTCCCTTAGCACCTAAATCATTTGCTGTTCTCACGGTCGACTTTTAGTCACTGTCCGATCAAGTCACCCCTGAAGATGCCCACTTATTGGGTGAAATGCATCGGGTTCCTACAATTTTTATGGCTGAAGGAGTTTTTACATTACATCGTAGTGTTAAGGAGTTATGCAGGCGCAGTAAATACACTCCGTACCTCGATGTTTGGCGTGAGGAAAAAAGGAGCGCGCTCTTGAAGTAGGCGAATTTTTTGTGATTTTCGTGAGGGATGGATCCGATTGTTTTACTATGCAAATTGCTTAATCTGAATTAAGTTTCTGTCATGATTGTTTCAAAAATAAATCTAATGAAATGGGGTAAAGTCGGATGATATTATATTGTGGCTCTCCGTTATATATAAAAATTGCAATCCATTTAAACATTGAGTTAAAAACTACGATATATCGGATCGATTAATTGATACTGGATAGTTAAGGAAAATTTGCTCAAACAATCGTGCATATATTAAAAATTCGCCCACTTTATTCTTCATTAACATGAAGGATGTAAATATATGTACCGTTATTTGCCAAAGTGACCACTAATTTATTTTTATCCTCTCCCTTCGAAGTGTCAAAAAATTTTCGTTCACAACATTTTCAGCGCTGCCCATTTCATTGGTTTAATAAATAATGCCACGATTTTCTTCCCTCTCATAGTATCTTTTCAACTTCACATATAATCCTATTTCTTAGGATTTTTGCTACTATTTTACACTACGCCCAAAACAATCTAACCAAAGAGTTAAAATGAGGGTAAATTAAATGGGCTCATCAGTTTGCATAGTCTGTGAAATGTGTATGTAGTCATAAGAGGGGGCCAAGGCCCAATTTCTGGGTATAGTGCCATGTATGCTAATGGCTAATTTCGGTAAATGAGCGGAAGAGAGAATGTAGGGAAAAGCTTGACGGCGGAGTACGGCGTAGTCCTGTGGACGCTACCATACACGTCGAGGTCTGCCTGCGACTCTTAAAGCTCAAGTTTCTAAAATACTTGTGGGTGTTATTGAAATTATAAATTTTTTATGCCACTGGGATAATAAAATCAATCTTATTGTAGAGAAACAAAAAAAAAACAAATACGCCCTTTATATTTTTGTTATTTTTCGATATCTAAGCTAAAACCTCTTTTCTATCAGCCAAATTGAATTGATGAGAGCAAAAATTATTTGCGTCAGCTGAGATTTGCTATAAACGCGCATGTGAGAGTTTCACATAAAATAAACATCCGTAATTGACTACTTAGAGTTTTAATACGTTCCTTTCTCTTTTTATGCTGTAGTCGAGGATGTTCACCGTTGCAATCTAGTTTTCTAACAGGAACGCAGCACGAATCTTAACCTAGTTTCAATAAAGAGATTTTTGAATCATCTCATCATTCAAATATTTTAAATATTTCCATTTTAATTTTCCTAAATGTTTGAATTCGTAAATCCGATTATAGACTCCTTTACTGGCCATGGTTAATTGCAGTAACGGCATCGTTTAAATTAAACGAAGGCCTTATTTTTATATGAGTATAACCAGCAGATGTTCGCTATTAAAGATTAACCATTCCGTATCCAGGAGTGGTTGACAGCAAATATTACCATGAATTAACTATCGCCATGATCACTTTCGGCGGCGTTAAGAATTTTAATCGCCTCGAAGCTACCTGCCAGACTAAATAAAGAAAGATTGTCTGGCACTTTGGGTTCCGTAGCGTAATCTAGCACACATTTTTTTTCGCCGCGCGTTATCGACAAAGGCGGCGCTGCAATTACGGAGACTCGGCGGCAAACAAACCCTTCGAGGCACACGAAAACTGCAGTCGAAACGAAACAAAACTTCCACCAAAAGAGGCGAAATGGAAAACGTTTCTCTTTTTTTTCGGCGGCGAGGGCGAGAGGGCGTATTGCTTTTTAATTGGGGGCGGGAATGTAGCCGCCGCGAGGGTCCATTCCGTCCGGAACGCTTCGAAAAGGAGAGAGGGAGAGAGAGAAAAGAGACCCTTTGGTGGAGCCGCCGCCGGCGATCACGGAGCGCATTTCGCGGCCGCGGTCTCTCTCCAGAACGACACGCGGGGGGGCATCACGCGCGTACTTGCAATTACTCTCCCCGGTCACGCCCTCGTTTTGATATTTTCGAACATGAAACGCTTCGAGGAATCATCAAAGTGAGGTAATGTGACCGGGCATGGAATTCCGAGGGATTGGGGAGGGAAGGGGATGTCATGAAAATCCAATAAGCCTCGTCGTCCACTCTAAATTCGAGTGGGGAGGATGGATACGAGGAGGGGAATGCTCGAGGATGAGGGCATATATTCATGTTTGTGCGAATTTATATATTGTTTCGCTTATATATTCGGTATTTTCCAGTTGGTTGCGCGTAGTGACCTGCCAACATTACATGAAGAATATCGATCTCGTCTCATGGATGGAGACAAATTCTAAAGAAAATAATCTCTTGAGAATGCAAATATTTGAAAAAAAGATGTACTTATTTTGTGTAACTTCAATAGCCATAACAAGATCATAAAATCCATGACGCGCACTTAGGTTAAAATGCCGTGATTTACCGAAAGAAGATTCTAGAAAATAATACATTTTTAAAAAGGCATTGCAGCCAATATGCACATCTACTTTTTAATATACTTTTAAGACTGTTGGAGATATTTAAATCTTTACTATTTTACTCTTTTTACTTTCTCCATAAGTAGTATAGGGAAAATATTGTTTTCATGAAAAAAATCGATTTCGAGATTTCATCGGAAATACACGTCTTGAAGTCCCCTGAATACTTTTTTTCTCGATGATGCCTGTGTGTGTATGTGATAGCTTTTTGTGGGTGGTCTTACTCAAAAACTATTAATCAGGTCAACGCGAAATTTTGTATTTAATATTTTTATAAAAGTCACAAGAACTGATTTGTTTTTTCGTAAAAATCGGTGAACCGGAAGTGGGTATTTACTCTTGTCACTTATCCGTTATTTTGAAATATTTGCTTTAATATTTGATTAATGTAAAAATATATTGAAATAAAATTTGTAGGAAATTTAATTTTCTACAACATTTGTTTGAAATATTTTCTCATATAATACATTGTTTAAGAGATATCTTATATTTTTATCTGCCACCTACCGACGACAATTGTTAACAATTGACGCTTAGTTACGTCTTAGTAACGCTCCTTTTTCTTTTCTTAATTGTTGGAGCTTTGTGGCTATATCCAATATCAGAAGGCTATGGTTTGAGTTTATTTCTGTTCTTTGTAATGTCTAAAATTTTCTAGCAGTTTCTTAAAATATTTATTATTATGTAACCTAATTGGAATTTTTAGAAATATTAGAGATATGGAGAAAGTCATGTAATGGCCACATCGGATTTTTTACTGTATCCATACGTAGTCTTGGAGAAGGTATTGTTTTTATGAAAAAAATCGAATTCGAGATTTTAACGGAAATACACGTTTTGAGGTTTCATGAACACGTTTTGACCATTTTCTCGATGATGTATGTTTGTGTGAGTGCATGTTAATGCAATATAAATGTTGTTAACGCTCTTACTCTGAAACTATTTATCAGATAAACTCCATATTTTATATTTATCATTTTTGTTAAAGGTGAAAGAGTTGATTAGGATTTGGTTAAAATCGGTCAACCGAATGTGACACTTTACTCTTGGTAACTTTTTCATTTTAACAAAATTTCTTCATTAAAATTTCATAATTTATAATAACATTACATTCAAAATGTATATAAAATGTTATTTCCTACAACTTTTATTTGGAGCGTTGTTTCCTAGAATTCATTGTTTTAGAGTTATTTTGAAAACTATAATTATTAGTTGCCACAATCACCACCGGGAGGCATTTTTTGTAAACACTAAGCTTAGTTACGTTTTAGTAATGCTCCTTTTTATTTTCCTAATCGTTGGAACTTCGTGGCTATGCCCAATATCAGAAGGAGAAGGCTGGTATGAGTTTATTTCTGTTCTTTGTAATCTTTGAATTCTTCTCTCAGTTCTTTAATATATTTGTTATTATTATTTGGAATTTTTAGAAATATTACAGGTATGGAGAAAGTAATGTGGTGACCAAGTCAGATTTTTATTCTTTAGAGATTATGGTTCGAATCTACCATCACGCTAAATTTCCAGATCTTTAGCACAACTCTTAAGTACCTTAAAAAACTTCCGATGCGGTTTTATGCATGTATATTTGAACAACAGCAGTGAATCACATAAGTCCATAATACCCATCTTAAACGTTGTATTAGAAATATATTTTAAGACATTGACCTCAGATGTACAATAATTAGGTAAACTGTATTACCGTAGGTGCACACGTTATAATGAAAGCTTCTCGCGGAGTTTATAAAAAAATCTTCTTTTTAAAAAGTACTTTCCTTTGTTGAGAGAGCTTCGGTCGGAAAATGACCGAGCGTTCTCATTTCAAACTACCCGCATGTGGTTTTCGGACGCATGCTGTGCGGGAACCGCGTTACGCGGAATGGAGAAGAGCATCGCAGGGGATGGCGGGAAGTGGAAAGGAGAAGAGAGAGGAAAGGGTCTCGGTGAAAGTGAGAAATGACGGAAAGAGGAAAACCTTATCCTCCGCGGAAGAGAGAGATATATAGATTTAAGACTTATGGCAGGCGTAGAAATAAGAGCAGAGGGAGAAATAGAGATTGAGAAAAGCCCAGATAGAAAGACAAAAGGAGGCATGTGGTATGTGTTACTGGAACCAATTTTGGAATAGAACGCTTCAACGAGAATCCATACGAGATTTTACTTGCACAACGTATGCCTACTCTTTATTTTAGGAATGAAGTTGTGCAAGAGAGTGCTGCACTTCTCAACTCATTAATCGATCGACTTTTTATTTTCGTTTCTGTTCATAATTATCGTAAAAATTAGCCAGAAATCCAAAACGATGATTTTCGTGATTTTTTAAGAATGTTAAAATATAGTTTGCACGATTGTCGCAGTTATCCAGCCAAAATTATCAGCATTAAAATTTTTATTTGAATTACATATTTTGTAGCGTGCTTTAGCTTTCGATTTTTGTAGATTGCAGATATTAATGTTTGATTTTAACGAGCAAGGCCAATTAATTACTTTTGTTAATTTTTTGTTTTGATAATTTATTGAAACATACATGGGTGGAGACTTATAGGAGAGAGTAGACCAAATTGGAACAGTTTAAAATTTTGTAATTTAACTCGTACGGCATTTTTATCATATTTCTTGGTCAAAAATTCAACATTAGCATTTAACAAATAAGAATGTCATATAATTTTAGTTTCCTATTTCAGTGAAATTAAAAAAAAAATTGAAACACTGCAAACGGTCCAATTTAGGAGAAGGGTCGCCAAAATTGAACCATTGGTTTCCTAAATTGGAACACTGACAAGGATACCTAATAGAATGAACATTTAACAACTATAAACGTTTTGTCCTGGACAAAGGCACATGAATGAACTAGACTTTTTTATTCCTTATCAAAGCCACTTCCTCTCGGTAGAGATGTTGCTTCTGGCTGCTGTAAACAAAGTTCAGGATGTCTGGCCATAAAGGCGTTGTACCACTTGTCCCCGCTGACTGTTTTTCTGTATTAAATTGGTGTGTTAAATTGTTCTATTCACATATCTGAAACGCCAGTTTTTTGCCTACTTTCCAGAATGGAAATAGACTCATAGTTTTTTTATTGTGTCTGTATGTCTCTGTCTGTCCGTCCTCCATATTAACTTTTGAACCAATACACCGATTTTCATGAAACTTGGTGTAAATCTCTTGCAACATAATCCAAGCTCCCAAGGATAGTTTTTGTTGCGAAGATTGAAGTCCTGGGTTCGATTCCAGGAACTATCCTTCCCATTTGTTTTACATAGGACATCTGAAATCCATGGTGCAGGGTAATTTTCTCTTGCACATTGAAATATCTTAAAATTGTAATATCGGAGCGAGTTTTGTACTATTCTCTGAGAAAAAGAATGAAAATTCTAATTTTATCATATAATTATGCTTATTGATTGTATTTTTTAGAATTTCGCGTAAATACTGGCGATTTTGCAGTTTTTATCACTCATTACGAGAGTTTTGCTCGGTATATTCTAATATGTACACGTGTTGTTTTTGCCGCACAAATAACAGGAAAAAATACGAGAAATATTTTCTTTATTCAGACGAACGTACTGTCGATGTCATAATTTTAACTGTCACAAATATCTTGAGAAATATTTTCCCCAAATAATTTATAATGCGCGGTAATTTAATTACTCTGAAACAACAAATAAAAATTGTTATATATATGCGTGTATTTATCGGAATACCTCTTTAAAATTTTATGAAAGCGTAGATAAAAGCTGAAGCGTTTCATCCTCTTTGTAATATACATTTCCAATGTTATTATTTGTCGCACCCGAATAAAATCACCAGAAAGAGAGTGCACAGGATCTCAAGGGAGGTATATATGCCAACTGAAATTATTATTAAAATATTTTTAACGAATTATTCCGGAAAGTGCTTGGTTCTACAATAGATTCTCCACTGTTATACTACTATATCGCGTTTTCTGATTTTTGTAATTTAATCAAGTGAAAACAAAAAACGTATTTTTCGCAGCCGATTTAATCTAAGCATCAAAAGAGCAATATATCCATCCATTTCGAGAGCGTGAGCATTAAATTTTTAAAAGCTGCAAAAGAAATTGTCCCGATGTTGCAGCAGAAAAACGGTTCCCCAATGTTTCGTTCCGAGAAAGAATTACTTTTACAAATAGCAACACAAGAGAATAAAAATCAACTGGGAGATGATAATCAATGCCGGGTGTTTCCACAAAGAAATCCATTTTCGCTCCTCCTCCAGAGAAAGATGGATAGAAAGCGAACTCTCTACTCTAGAGATCACCAGTTCGAAACCACACTCCAGAAAAAGCGAGCTCTCTCCGCGAGGGTCGTAGGTAGTTAGGTTTCATGCCCCGGATTTTCCTTCGCTTTCTCCATTCGGTGCCTCCCGCCTCGTTTCCTTCCCTTTGAATTTACGATCGAGGCCATCGGACCTTGCGCTTTGCGGCCATTTCCGCTGCGAACCAAAAGCCATATTTTTCCCTTCAGAAAAATCTCGCGTGTTACCTTACACGCTTCCGATTCTTCAGAAAAATCCAAACGCTCCATATAAGTTTATGTTGCGCTCCTTTCTCCTTCCTCTCATTTTCTTCCCCACTCCCGAGCCGACATTCTCACCTCCATCAAAACCCCTTCCTTTCCCCCTTCCACCATCCACTCAATCCACGTCTTCTTCCCCTCCCCAACCTCAACCCGCCTTTCCGTACCCCAATTTCTGTTGTCGTTATTCTTTCCATTCCTAGCCCCCCCGTTTCCGTGCCGTCCCTCCGCCCCTTCCTCCTCCCCTCGCTCCCTCCCATTTATCCACCCCATTCCGCATTTCTCTCTCGGTCCTTAATCATTCCCTTTCTCCCGGAAACCTTTACAGCATCCGAATATCACCGCTCCTTTCCCAACGTTCGCCCCTATACTCCTTTCTCTCTCTCTCTTTCACTCAGTCACTCCCGACTCCGCCTCCTCCTGTTAATGCACACTTTTTTGTGCGACGCGGCGTCGGGTTTTTCCGCGGGTGTTTTTTGCGCGCCGCTTATTTTTTGTGAAAGTTTTGCTCCCTTGGGATTTTTTTCTTCTACTCTCCAAGGTGAACAAGTCAAGTCGTTTCGTTTTTGTTCCGAGAGATTTATCCTTTTCTCAACGTGTTCTGTGGATTTTTTTCCTAGAAATGGTACTTTCCACTCGCTCGCCATTTTTATTTTAATCGTGTCTTATTATAAGGGTGTGCGAAGCAGCCTCGTGAATATACGTGCTTCATGAATGCGAATTCATGAATTCGCGTACAGTTATGCGGCGGGTTTGAAGGGATGCAGGATGACCCGCGTTATAAAAACCTCCGGCTAAATAAAGAATACGCTACCATTGACTTAATACACTACGTTCATAACGCTTAACATATTCCTGTTACTTTATTCATTTATTCGTGCAAATGCAATCAGGCTCTAGGACTAGTGGCAGGCTCACTTCAAGAATAACAGATGAAATATAAGCAAGATGGCTTAGCTAATATATAGGAATCAAGTACAGTGTTATCCATGGATATGGATAAAATTAGCGCGCCTTTTTATTTTTTATGTGGTTTTTGTAAGTTACATTAATGTGGAAATGTATCCTCTCAATTTCAGTTTTCTTTCTTTTATACCTTTGGGGATAATTAAGAAATTAAATGGGCTCCAATCCAACCCTGTTTCTCAAAACTAAAATCTATAGATAAAACAGAGCAACAGTACAGAAAGCTACACTAAGTTTCAGCACTCGATCGTTTACGGTTTTGTCACAATTTCACTTTAAGCGACTTCACGGACAGACTGACTGACAGACGGACGCCAAAGTGAAAGTATACGCAAATGTATTAAAATAATGTTCTAAAAATATAACCATAAGAAGGACTACTCTATCCTTAATGCCCCTGAGTCGAGAGTTTACGAGGTTCCAGATAGGTGAGAATAAGAGATGTTATTTACTTTTCTTTAAAACGGTCCAAGTCCGATGATCGTAGATTAGTTATTTCTAATTTTAATTCGCAAAAGAGTAAAAACCTTTAAGTCGAAAAATCGATTTTAACGTGTTATCTGCCCCCCTCCCCTCAAAAATCAATATTCTGGCACCAAGGCGCAGCATACTCGTGGTCCCATTAGTAATTGCACCAAGTTTAAAGTCTCTAAGTTTTTTGGTTTTCGAGAAATGCTGCCCATACACACACAGACACACCACCGCCTTTTATTAATAGAGATATATTTTATACATTTCATTTTACCTCTTCATTGAAAAAATAAATTACTCATTCGAGAGGTAAAATAGTGAACCCTATACTGTCGTTAGGATGGTGGCGTTATTTTCAAACCTTGTATAGTGCGCAAAAATATCTTGTACATACTATCACTTCTATGTACAGTCTGTACATTTAAGAGATTATTTGCGCGTGCGTTTGTATACCCGAAATGGGAAGAGCCGTCCAAATTGCGTCGATTGCTAATTCGCGTATCCATCTCATTCGTTTCTCCTTTATTTCCCGTCCTAATTCCACTCGCTCTTGCATCTCCATCCCTCATTTCGTATTCCCTGTTGCCTAATGGCCTCTCACTTTCTCTCCGAACCGCCTCTTCCGTCCTCTATCTCATTATTTCCCCTCAACGTACAGTTTTTTTCTCTCTACTCCACCCATCACTCCATTGCACTAATGTCAATCCCAAGCTATATCCAACTCTATCCATCTTCTCCCGGTTTCCCCCTTTGGCTTTTCTGCTTCCACTTTCTTCTCTTTCTCTCTGCATCTTTCTTCAGTTCGCTCATTCCATCTCTTTACCGCCATTAAAACAAACCCTCGGAATGACTCAGCTACTGGCGTGAAAGGTGAGCAATGTTCACGGGCCCGCCTCATAGGGAAAATCACTCACTCACATATAAACACACTGCAGAAATTAGATGATTGAAAATGACGGCGTAAGAAAAACTGCAAAACTTTACTATATTATAAGGTATATTTTTCCTTTTTACAGCAGTTTTTACCTTGTCTAATTTCGAAGCTTTAGGTTAGTCGAACAGCCATGTCGTTTGTTCCTTGAACTTTTGAAATGAATGGTGAGTGGATTTCTTCTTTGTATAGGATACGCATACTCATGTTTATGGTTTGGCTAAGGGTAAAAGGCCCAGTAATCTTGTAAGCGGATGTGTACACAATTTTTTACCTAGGTTGCCTAACATCAAGGATACGCATTGAAGTTGCTGCTTGTTTTTATGTAACGTTTGCTTTTCTCTTCAGCAAGGATCTGCTCAAGCTCTTGAATGGGTTTTGCCTTCAAAATCTGTGCAACAATACAAATGTTTCAGTTGTTCTTTATTAGAATTGTATGTGTCTCATGAAATAAAAGAGAAAAATTTCATTTGGGAAATATTTCTCTTTCTTAATATGTTTATATTATTTTAGAAAATTTTCAAATATAACTAAACGTTTTCTAAAAATTTGTTTTTAATTTGAGAGTTAACATATAAATTATAACAAATAAATTGTTATACATGAGCATATGTAAAATTAGCGCGTTTTTTATTTTTCATGTGGTTATACCACCACATATTCGGTCACCATCATATTTTACACAAAATATAATTTTTTGGGTAATTAATACTTCCAGAATGGCATATAAGTTTAGAATGCAGTAGATTTTGTATTGAAATTTTTAACGTTTCCCTATAAACCTCTTTAAAGTTTTCAAAACTCAAAATTTTCAAGAATAAGTGGCATTAATGTGGAAATGCATAATAAAAGTTTCAGCTTTCCTTTTATAACTGAGGAGGAATATTATACCCCTCCCTATTTTCAAAATGGGACCAATGGAAGGCATATTATGGGAAATATCAAGAGCACCGTAACTAAGTAAACATCGAAAACAAAATAAAGAAATAAATATAATCTCAGCTATTATTATTATTAAACAGGTTCAATATTGTGCTCCCCTAACTTTTCATTAACAACAAAAGAAGATCGGAAACCGCATCGGGAAAGTGTCATGGGTAATTCGAGGCCTTATGGTAGTCAAAATATATTTTTTCTGAAATGATTTTTGGTCGAGCAAAATGTCCCTTTGAGGAAGAACCAAAACACTTGAACCAACTTACCCAACCCGGTGAAGTCACGCAAAATGTCCATTTGAGGAAGAACCAAAGCGCTTCAACCAACTTACCCAACCCGATAAAGTCGCGCAAAATGCCCCTTTGAGAAAGAGTAAAAACACTTTAACTAACCTACCCAACCCAGTGAAGTTGCGCAAAATGTCCCTTTGAGGAAGAACCAAAACACTTGAACCAACTTACCCAACCCGGTGAAGTCGCACAAAATGTAAATTATCATCATTTGTTAAACTAACAAATGAAACAAAAAGGTAATCAACAACATAGTAATTGGAGAAAGGAAATCACGAAATAATAAACAAAAACAGTAACCTTGAGGGGGAAGGATATAATAGACTTTGGTCTTTTATAACTTCAGAAAAATAAGTAAAATGATCAAAAATTATTTAAAACATCTCTATGTTGTAATGAAATATTTGTTAGAGTTCTTTCCTTTTTCGCGTATTACCTATTTCTTTTCACTTACAAAGCACTTTTTGTGCAGGAAAGCAAAATTAACGTATTTACGACCATTTCTTAGAAGTAGGTAATCCATTTCCTTTTGTTTACAATCTTGTGCGTGCACACGAAAGGAAATTAAACGTATTTACGTATTTCTAGAGTATCTTGTTTACTTCAGTTGCTACTAAGATTGTTTATTTTAACAATTGATTAAACATCGTAAGTACGAGTAATTTTCCACTTAAAGCAAATTACGACTTCTAAAACATTTCAAGAATAATTCGCATCAATGTGGAAATGTACAGAAAAATCTTCAGCTTTATATCTATTACATCTTTGGGGAGGTTAAAAAAAAACAATATTTAAATGGGACTCAATCCAAGTTTGTATATTTTTCAAAACAAATCTAAAGAAAATCAAATGGCAGCAGTACAGAAATCGACAATCCTAGTTTCAGTTTCCTATCTTTTTCGGTTCAGTCACATTTTTAATGTAAGCAAATGCAGGACAGACTCCTAAGTAAAACTATATGCGCATTTATGAAAAACAATGCGCTAAGACCGGATAAACTCAAATTGTGAAAGTTTCTCCAATAGCCAACAAAAGTTTGAGCAATCCAAATGTGCATTTAGGATGCAATGCAACCGTCAATTGTGCTGATTCACCGACGGTAAACATTAATTATTATAAGTGTCTACTACCGTTGAATCGCCATCGATAAAGACTTCATTGCAGCCGAAATGCGCAGCTAGTATTTTCAATATTTTTAGGGCTGTTGGAAAAACGTATTTTGTCAATCTGTTATTTCATGTGACATTGCACCGGATCGCTTATTATCGATCGTTGTTGCCTCTCAAGGTTTATTTTTGAACACGCTTTTTCGTGTTCGACGCCAGAAAGCAATTCACCGATGCGTGTTAACGTAACTCATTGTTACGATAATGTGAGATTAACCCAGTATATGTTAACAAGTGAAAAAAGTTACAGAAGTTTTGTCCTTAGCTTGCGATTGACAGCGTGCTGTTCTGATGCGAACTTGATTAATCGTTCAAAAGTTTCAGGAGAATTTTCTGGTATCACTTACGAATTGGTTCACCATCAATTAAACTAATTACAGCATTGGATGCATTAATTCACAGCATATACTTTTAATACCACAGTGTAAAGAAGCAATACCTCATGAATTTCGAATGCACTTTACTAATTGTTCATTAGAGAGAAAATGCGTAGTGTTACTATCTTATATTTTTAGTGCCACAGGTGAGTCCTTGTTTGACAATTTCGTTAAATTTCTGATATCATTCATAATAAAGGCCTCCCGATTTTTATATTGCCAAGTACTGGAACTAAATGGGCCTTATAATTGCTATTGAATAATGGCTAGATGGAAAATTTAATCCGTTTGTTAATAAACAAATGTGGAGGAATTTATAATTTACAAAGGAAAACCGAGAGAATTATGAGCGTAGGGACATATGTATTTGCAAAAGTGTGTTCCCTACTTTTGTAGTAGAAATATTTAAGGCAAAGATTTTAAAAATTAATGTTATGATATAACGGCTTGCTTATTCAAGCACCAGCTAGAAATGACCTAAATGGAACTTCAATACTGATTTTTAATAAAAAACTAATACATGAATCGCAAAACAAATGAAATATTTTATCGACAATGCAATGTCAGAATATAATGTCTTGACATTGTGTTTGCGGAAAGTAGAACGCATCATGAACACTCGTGTATGAAAACAAGAAATACAAACCAGGAATAATGCAGGCTGGTTTCCCGAATTTATTACTTATATACAGTAAATGTTTCAGTATGTGCTAGTCATTCCAAGGAATTTTCATATATTCATAATTTATCAATGATAGAGAAAACTTGGAAAACAAATTAATAGAGCATTATCAGGTTTAAAATACTAAACACAATATCAGAATCTCTTTCTGACATTTTATTTTGCAAGTATGTTTTTAAATAAACGAATTTAATAAATTTTACTGTTTATACGCTAATTTGTATCGATCAACTGTCCATTGCTGGAGGGAAGTCGAGTGGAAAAGAAAATAACCCATTTTTTCACTCGTATATGCTCAAGCCGAGTTCGGTAATAATCATCTCCATTACAACAATCCGATAAAATGCGATATAAAACGCAATGTTTTAGTAGAAATTCAAGAAAATACGATCAATTATCAAAATTCGGTGGTAGGAATTAGGGTACATTCTTTATCACAGTAAAGTACAAACCTCGCTCCGACATCGCAATTTTAAGATATTTTAATATATTAAAGAAAACATCTCTGCACGATGGATTTGAGATTTCCCTGTCTAAAACAAATAGGGAAAAAGTTCCTGGAATCGAACCCGGGACTACAATCTTCACCAAATATAATATATCCCGGAGCTGTGCCCTGACAGCACGAGCCTCATACGTTTCATGAAAATTGGTCCCATGATGCAAAAGTTTTTAGTGGGACACACACACACAGGCGGGACCATTTCAAAGGGCTATGTTTCCTTTGGAAACCAGCCTAAAAAACATAGCATCCGAATTTTTGGCCGTAATATGCGTATTCCACGGGATTCGGCGGGTATGGGCTTGAGTCGTAATACCGGAGTGTTGTTCGTTCATTTTCGTTAGTTTAAACATTAAAAGCAAAGAATGAGAAATCGCATTAGTTTCTTGAGGGACTTCAACGGTAGATGTGTATCTCAAGTAATTTTTGTGTTCGCAAAGTGAGATTAAATCGAGTGGATTGGCTTCTAGTAAGAAAAGGGGGATGTTCTTTGCCATAAGAAACTTGTAACAATAAAATCCCTTGGATCTTACGGATATCAATAATTGATGTATTGTTTCCTTTGAACGAGGTTGTAGGAGGGGTTTTTCAGTTGTGAAAAATAGGGCAGCAGAGGGGAAAAAAGGGTAAGCGGAGTAAATGATTGAAATAAACGAAGTATTGAACGAAGAGGAAATGTTCTAACACGAGTGATGTAAGGAGGAAGTACGCTGAACTGAATAGTCGGCCGAAGAGAGAGAGAGAGAGATGGGTGGAGAGGAGAGAGAGAGAGAGAGAGAGAGAGAGAGAGAGAGAGAGAGAGAGGGAGAGGGGGGAGGGAGAGGGGGGGGAGGGGGGGGAGGGGGGAGAGGGGGGGAGAGGGGGGGAGGGGGGGAGAGGGGGAGGGAGGGAGGGAGGGAGAGAGGGAGAGAGAGAGAGAGAGAAAAGGAGTAGGTATAGAGGCTGTGGGAGCAAGAGATCTTTAGCTGAAAGGACTTTTGCGAGGAAATGGAACACTCTTTGGGATTTGACCGATCAGATCTACTTGGAACGAGAGAGGAAGTGGAGGCACATCGGATGGGATACACAGCCATCAGAGATGAAAGAGGAAGCAAAACGAGTAACAAGGGCGAGGGAGTGCTCTGAAGCAAGGCTTATGTGGGAGGCCAAGCGAAACGCGAGGGAAAAAATGGATAGCGGTTGACGTATCCCGGTTTCCCTAATCCTACACGTCGAGCAGTGAGTGGAAGGAAGGGGAATGGGGGAAAGGCGGGGAGGATATGTGAGATACTCGAGATATTAATTCATTCCGTGGAGAGACAAAATACAGCAATAAACCGAGACGTAATGAAATTCCGTAAGAAGTAGTCTCCGTCTGGCGGAGGGCTTCATGAGAAGCCGATAATTAATTACGAGAGGTAAAAATCACGGCGCTGCTGGAACGCTGCTCTTTTTTTGTGGGTGTTTCTCGGGGCTGGGGGAGTGAGAGGGAGAGACGGAAATAAGGGAGAAAAAAATTATGGAACGATATTGTCATGGCGACTGGGTTATTCCGTCATGGCAAGTGATTACCTTGCGTGTCTTTCGGCTGCCAAAACAGCTTGTTTAAGATGCTTTACAGTCTGTGAGTTTTGTTCGAATTCGAAGATAGGTTACGCAGAAAATCATCTGTATCAAAATTTTCAGCGAATAAACACAAAAAATTGAGAGTATAAATAAAAAAATATTTCTTTCATGAAAAAGTTCAACAAGTTCAAGCGAAGTACCATACCAGTTCAAATAACTGATGGGACCATAAAGTCATCAGAAATGGATTTAAACATCATTCTTTTACAATTTTCTTATCGTTGGTGCCTTATTGCTATCTTATAGAGAAAAAAGATGGATTGTTGACGATAAAATACCGAATATTTAGTAAAAACGGAAACCTTCACTCGTCGTGTACTCGTCGAAACGTGGGTTTTACTGTGCCCTTTGTTTTAACATTCCATTTTTTGCACGAACTCTCCATCTGAACAATCTTTGTATCTTTCTGTATTTTTAACCGGAAGGCAAAGTAGAAATCCCTCTATTGATTTAGAGCATCTGAAAGAATCTAGTAACAAAAAGACGTTCATACCTACAACATACTTCGAAAGTGGGGCATCTCTTTGATATTCAAAGGTACCTCACTTCTCTAACTTTCAATTTTTAAAAGAGTATCTGAGGATTTGACATATTATACTCAATAAATGCATAATAATGTTATCAAATGTTTACTTTTGGAGTATTTTTATTTGATTCATGTATCTATTTATTTCTTTATTTGATCGATCTAAAAACAGCGCATCGAAATATTAAGCGGCATGTAAAAAGTAACAGAAAACTGCGACGTTAATAATGGATAGTTATTAGTTATAAAAAAGTTAAAAGCGAACCAAAAATCCATTTATTAATTGATTTAAAAATGTTATAATCATAATACCTAAAGCGCGTGCAGGCAAGGAAGAAGCAGGAAATGGATTCATAAAATTTAAATTATAAAAATATCTCATCAAATAATGGAGGTGTTTGTTGATGAAAATGCTGGTACTGAGTGATCACTCTAGTATAAAATAATAGATACTCTTATAAATATTGATTTGGTATCGCTTATAAACAGCCTAGATAAGGAAACCTAAAAATCACTTTTAATCACTCTAATTTTTTCCCGTAGAGTTATAAAGAAATGCTCCCAAGGAATTGTATTGGAATAAGAATAATACTGGCTGGGTTCTTCATTTTGTCTTCGAACTCGGAGAAAACGGTCCTAAACTGGGCCGCAAGTGGTACCAATATGGCGTTGAATAATGCATTATATTGTAAATTTATCGGTCTCTTCTGAAGACAGGAAGTCAAGACTAATAAAAGTCTGGTTTCCAAACGTTGACCTGTCGAATTGGTTACTTATACTGAAAATGCAATAATCGTCTCCATGGCAACACTCCAATAAAATGCGATGCAAAATACCAAAAACGCTGTCGTTTTCTAGAAATCCAAGGAGATGCGAACAATTATCAATTTTCTGTTATAAGGATTAAAATTTACATCGTTACCTTCCTTAGGGCAGTACAAACCCTGCTCGGATGTCACAATTCAATGATATTTTAAAGTGCCATAGGAAAAATCTCTACACGGTGGATTTGAGACTTCCTATATAAATAAAATAGGGAAAGGCCGCTCCTGGAATCGAACTCGGGACTACAATCTTTACCAAATAGAGTATGGCCCAGAGGTCAGTCCTGGTAGCACGAGCCTCAAACCGGCTATCACGAAAATCGGCCCATTGATGGAAAAGTCATTAGTGGGACGACCAGTACATAATGCTATGTTTCTTTCGGAAGGCAGCCGAAAAAATGTAATTCGTAAAACTTCATCCACGCATTAACGATGAAAATTACGCTTAGCCACGGAAATTTCATTTAGTTGAAAATTCTCAATTACTTGGACGGGTTACTAATGCCTATGCCTAATGTCTACAGAACTCATTGTCAGCAGAATTCGAAGAACGAAACAATTTCCTCTCATTTACACTCTCTGGCGTTCAAATCGGAAAACCCAAATCATTTCAATCGGTATATTCGTCCTCTCTCGCACCTCTGTGTAATGGAAACATCAGACCATCGCCGAGCGCATTAAAAACGTCTTTCCAAACGACCTTCCAAACCGCGCGCAAAGCGTTTCCTGGATTGCTTTAGACTCACGCGTGCCCACGAAACGTCACTCGGGCGCGCAGAGATCACTCGATGAAGTCGTTAACGGTGGACGTGATGGCCCGCGAACTGCTTGGGTGGAGCCGGGGAGGAATGGAGAGGGGAGAGGGTGAGGGGGGGGGGGTATAGGCCAATGGACACGGAGAGGTAACTCTTGCTCCATTTGGAGAAGACCGCAAGGACGAGGTACGCGTGGATCGCCCCTTTGGGGCTCCTTTAATCGAGACCGAGCCCAAAGCCTAGGCGACGGAATTAGAAACGGGGGTTTAGAAAGGACGTCCTCGGAAGATGGGTCGGTGGCATCTGGGAACTGCCATGGAAGCCCTTTCGTCTAATCAGCGAGGCCTAAGAGATAAAACTCTCCCTTGCTTGCTCCTTTCTCTCATTTTCTCTTAGTTCGTTTGTCCCTCATTATTTGTCACCCACTTAGTTTCCTTTTGCCCACTCACTTTGCATCCCCTTTCTCTATCTCTCCCGACCCCTCCTCTCACTATCCCTCTTTTTCCCAAAACCTCCATCATTCATCCAACTTCACTCCTTCCCCTCAAAATCCCCTCCTCTTCCTTCCCGTTCCCCACTCCAGAATCCAACCCTAGACTCCGCTTTTCTTGGCGTGTTTCCATTTCTTATGACATAGCCGTGTTTTTCGTCTTTGTATGGCTTCCGCCCCCCTTATAATAACTTTTGAGCTATAACAGCGGAAAGTATAAAAGGGGTTCTCAGCGCGCTTCGAGCTTAGCAGGAAAATATTCGTTGTTATTGCGGCCGTATTTTAAAGGACGCATTTTTTAATCTCGGCATATTGGGCGAAAATAATCAAACGAAGTTATCAAGTGTTTTTTGTTCCTTTTTGACAATTTTTTTGTCGGCACCATATTGAGGGAGAGTATTTTATAACGAGGCTTTGATAAAAAGCTCCATATCATCATCCACTCATGCTTCTGTGGTTTTTGGTGTAGAGTACGTGTAAAATTATTGATATCCGACTTGATATTTGTTGTTTAAATGATAATACAGATGTGAAACAGTTGAGTGAAATATGCGTACATATCAGCTATAATATTCGCTATTACCCATGGTGTTCCAATGAGAATTAAAACTCGTTGTTAGAATAGAATAAATGAGAATAAACCATTAATCAGCGGACAATAACTGGAATGTGCGCTTGGTTTCCTATTATTCTACACAAAAGCTATCATAATACGTCAACAAAAATTTAATGAGTACATACTCTAGCCCAGTTCTGCAAAGATTCATCCGGTTATTATGTCGCAGGTAAAAATTCGCCATTTTCTTTATACAGTTTATCTCATTTATTGTTAATCAATTAATTTAATCGATTTAACCTTTAATAACGTTGCCAAATATTTGTCTAGTGCAGTCATTGTTGAGGTAAATGTCTGCAGATAACTGAAAAAATACTGATGTTTTTCGACCTCCTGCTAATATTGAGTAGGTATTCTTGGATGATTATCAATTTTATTAGACATAATTACTTAAAGTTGTTAAATATACATATTGATGGGTTTCAATTGAGAGACCTTAAGCTACATTGTTCAACTCAAGCAAAAAACTAATTTGTAATGTTACCCAGTGCACTGAAATAAATATTCAATAGATAATTTATATATATGTGTGTGTGTGTGTGTGTGTGTGTTACTCTATCGCTGAAGAAGGGCATAGGCCCGATAAGCTTGCGATTCTTTGTTGTGTTCGTGTTTATTTAGGTGTGTCTCTTCGACGCCTCCAGCAGCCTGCCAACTTGGTCCCCGACTTGGTAAGTGTCCGCTGGGCTTCCTTCAACACCTTGTTGCCACCCTCATCACTACCTTTTCATTTTCTTAAGTTAATATATATATATATATATATATATATATATATATATATATATATATATATGGAATTTGTGGTAAAGGAATTATGAATACGGATGGGAAGATAGTCTCAGAAACAAAGGATGTAGCACAGGTATGGGAAGAATCCATTAAGGAATTATACAGCAAACAGGCAGGAGCGGCAAAAATAGAACTGGAAAATGAGGAAAACATTGAAGAAGACAACTTAGGACCAAGTATTATGGAGCGCGAAGTAGAAAAAGCGATAGTGGAACTAAAGAAGGGGAAAGCCACGGGCAGCGATGGAATACCGGCTGAGATACTTAAAGTCATAGGATCAGAAGGACTAAAAGCGATCACGAAATTAATTAATAAGATTTACGACACGGGAGAGTGACCTCAGGATTTCCTAGAAGTAACAATGATCCCTCTAAAGAAGAAGCCAAAGGCAATGCAGTGTAAAGATTACAGAACTATAAGCCTTCTGTCACACACATCGAAGATCATCACGAGGATTCTTAATAAAAGGCTGGAGAAAAAGGCAGAAGAATTAATAGGGGAAGATCAATTCGGTTTCAGAAAAGGACGAGGAACTAGAGTTGCTATAGGAGTAGTTAGAATCATATCAGAAAGGGCAATAGAATACAGTCAAGATATCTGCGCATGTTTCGTAGACTGGCAGAAAGCCTTTGATAGAGTAAATTGGGTAAAGTTGATGAAGATATTAAAAAAGGATATAGGTGTAGACTGGAAAGACAGGAGACTGATTAGGAATCTATATGAGAATCAAGTTGTAAAGGTCAGGTTTGAGAATGTGGACACCTGCGGAATAAATATCGGTAGAGGAGTAAGACAAGGCTGCTGCCTATCGCCAACCCTATTTAATATATATGTGGAAAGTCTAATGCAAGAAGCTTTAGAAGGCACAGGGGATTTCAAAATTGGAGGAAGGATTATAAGAACAGTAAAATACGCAGATGATCAAGTACTTCTAGCAAGAAAGGAAGAGGAGCTACAAAAAATGATAAATAGACTAGTGATAACAGGTAGAAAATACGGTATGGAAATAAATACAGAAAAATCCAAGGTCATTCGAATATCGGGTAAAGAAGAGAATCTGAACATAACTATTGGGGGAAAGCCATTAGAACAAGTTTCAGAATATAAATACCTTGGAAGTATCATAACACGAGAGGCAAAATGTACGGATGAGATCAAAACTAGAATAGGAAAAGCAAAAGCGGCTTTCAGGAGAAAGAAACAACTACTTACAGGGAATATAAGGGATGATATCCTCAAGAAATTGATAAAATGCTACGTATGGAGTATAGCATTGTATGGGGCAGAGACATGGACGCTAAGGAAAAATGACATCAAATACTTGGAAAGCTTTGAAATGTGGACTTGGAGGAGAATGCTGAAGATAAAATGGACAGATAGGATGAAAAACGATGAAGTGCTACGAAGAATAGGAGAGAAGCGAATGATTATACAGACTATCAGAAAGAGGAAGGCTAACTGGGTTGGACATTACCTGAGGAGAGAGAGTATGATTAAAGACGTGTTAGAAGGAAAACTAGATGGGAAAAGGGAAAGAGGTAGGAAAAGGTTTCAGCTGATAGACGATTTGAAAGGGAAAGAGAGTTATCAAGATATAAAGAGGACAGCGGAAAATAGGAGTATATGGAGAACCAGGTTTAACCAAAAATAATCACGGACCTGTCTACGGACAGACTATTTATGATGTGATATATATATATATATATATATATATATATATATATATATATATATATATATATAATTCCGAAAGCTTCTACGTTTGTGATGTTTCTGTGTTTTAGTGTTCTTTTACGTGTGTCGCTTCGACATCCCCGGGGCCTCGCCAACCTGAAGTCGTCCGATTGGTGAGTGTTCACTGGGTTTCCTCATCCCAACACCTTGTTGCCATCTATATATCCATTTTACCTTTCCTTTTCCGTAAGCTGTTATATATATATATATATATATATATATATATATATATATATATATATATATATAAACACACGTTATGTTAGTTTATTTATTTATAAAACCTTATAATTAGCAAAGAGCGACATTGACACATGATTTGGCGTGTATTTTATCTAAACATTTTCAGTGTATATCTCATTATGAGTGGTTTGTCCATCACGAAGGACTCACCTTCACAAACCCGCCCACACGCCATTATTTTCGTCCTCCGTGTCAACAGATATTTTCGGCGTCGATTTATTTATTCCATCGAATTTCGATCCATCGATAACCTCCATTCGTCAAATCCGATACGATTCCCGCCGTAGTCGAAGACTCCTCAACGACCTTGGCGGTCGAAATTTGTCCGAAAGGGAAAAACCCTCGCCCCCCCCCCCCCCCTCTTAAAGCTTTTCGAGACTACGGCACTCTTTCGCGTAGTAGAGCGGGGAAGGGATGGAGAGGGGGGCACGGGGTAGAGGACGCGTGGGTCGTGCGCGTGTCCCTCCCTCTCTCAGCTTCGGAAGCCGTCCACTCCAACTCGGCTATCCCCCTGACCTCTGCGGCCGGGAGGGTGCGGGAGGGTGTTAGTGGAGGTGGAGAATACAGAGACGCCTCGACGGTGTCGTGGAGGGTCTGGGGAATGAGAGGGAGAGAGAAAGAGAAGGTGGTTTGGTACCCTTCTCTCTCTCTCCAACAGGGGCGGTGGGGGCGGGATAAGGGGACGGAGAGGGGGAGGGGCGGGAGGAGCGGTTAGTGCGCCAGCGCTCTGCGGACTCCGGAGATGGGAGGGGGGAGGGGAGGGGAGGTTGGCGCGAGAGGTGGGGAGGGCTGACCCGGGCCGAGTTCAGAGTGCTCGCGGTGTTCGGAGTGAGAAGGCCTTGTGTGGGAGTGAAAACATTCTTCCCTCTGACCGGCGTACATCTCTCTCTCTCACTCTCTCCCCCTTCCCCTTCTCGCACGCACTCGTCACACGCTTCCCTCCCCCTCCTCTTCGGAAGAACCCGCCTGGAAGCACCCCTCTCGCGCAGGGGAGGGAAACCCGCACGCACTGTGATACATACGTCCACACATCCATACGCACACATACGTACGCGCGCGCACCCGCGCCTTCTTTCACACATATATACATTTATATATATATATATATATATCTCAAATCCCTCTCACCCCCCACTCCCACCCATCCACGCAGTAAGAGGCGTATGTGCCACGGCCGAGGGATGAAGACGGAGGAGGGAGGAGGAGGTGGGGGCCAAGGGGGGAGTGAAGTGAGTGGCCCTTTATAGCCCCTGTGGAGGGAGGAGGTGAGGAAGAGGTGGTCGGAGGAGGCGGCCTAAAGCGGGGGGCGGCGAAGGCGGAAGGCCCTCGTGGAGGAAAAGCCGGTATGGACCAAAATAACAGTTCACCGCACCCGGTGTCCTCATTACCCGCTTCTTTTTCCACTCCGCTATATGCGTGTGTTTGCCCCCTCTTTAGTGTAACCCATTGCGTATATTTGCTGCTTCAAAAACGTCCTTCTTTTTTTACGTTTAATGCGGGGTTGTGTGTGGGTTCTATTTCGTTCTCGGCGCCCACGCATTAAGCGTTGGGATACGAGGGAGTCTTTTTTTCAGCGAAAGAAATCCGCGCGACATGTGGGGAAACTGCCGCCGTAAATCCGTGAGAGAGAAAGGACAAGGGTCTCTTCATTTTTCTCCTTCCCTCGTGGGTTGCGACCCATGGGGGATCCTTTACTTTTCTCTCTCCGCCACTCATTTGAGCCTTTCCTCCGCGGATATAAAAGCGCGAGCCGCCCTTTCCCACGCCGCACGGCATCCTCGCGGTTGCAAGAGGGGTTTTATTTGATGGAACCAAAGATTCCACCGCTGTCATCGTCACTATTTGAATTACTAGCCGCAATTGAATTTCGAGACGTCACCGGCCACCATATATGAATTCGTGTTTGATTTTTTTTACTTTCGATAATGAGAAAGTTGACTGAAAAAATTCTCTATTTCAACTGGTAACTAGTTTACCAGATAGCGGCGTAAATTGTAATTAATTGGAAAAAATCCGGCTAGGAGCAAGTTTCTGTTCTCCTTAGAGTTATTCCCTCTCATTTCGCCACTACTCTTCGACTCCTCTCCATCGAGGCGGGGCGCGCGAATGATTTTTGTCCATTATGTGAATTACATAAATATTTGTCTCACTATTCATCGACCTCCAATTTTTAATTGCAAGCCCTTCCACCATCAGTGAGATCGATATTCGATTCTTTGGCAACCGAATTTAAAATGCCAGCGTGAAGTCCCTTTTTTTGAAACTTAAGTGAAACTTTTGGCTTGCACAACTATAATCCTGATGATGACTCAATTACGTTGAAACCTGGTCGTGTTATCAAATAATATAGTAACATTTCACATAGATTGCTGTATTTTTTATTCCGAAATTATTGGAAATCATTAAATGTTTATCATTTTATGCATAATTTAACTCTTTAGAATAATTTTGTTTTTCCCTCAAATCGTGCATTCGATGCATCTCAGAAATCTACATTAAGGTTCAGAAATTTTCTTTTTTATTATGTGTATCGCGGTGAAGGTCACTAGTGAATGGAAATAAGATTGATAGATCTACTGAATAAATTCATTTCAGATACTCATAAAAAGAGAAAAAAAGTCCGCAATGTATCTAATTGATTCTGACGTCAAGCTTCTCCAGTTAAGGGGAATTATTTTGTGTGAAATTTAGTTCGTTAAAATATCACGGAATCCGGTGAAATTCACTGACTTCGGGTAATATTAAAATAATTCAAAACATATTGAAATGAAGTCATATACTTAATGCGCCACGATAATTTATACGAGATTAAATACACCCTGCGAATCGTAATATCTCATCTTGAGTATAAAATTAGCGGTCTGCAAAATTAAATAATTTAAAATTCTATGATAAAAGCTGAAGAATTAAATAAAATTCCCCGACGAAGGAACATTTTTATATTAAAGAGCGGCGACAGGTGAGGTTGTTGCTCCGTTAAGCATAATCATTTATGCGTGGCTTCTACGACACTCGTCCTTCAACCTTTCCCTCCGCAATATCCGAAATATTTTCTATTAATCGCGGCGAAAAAAAAGTTTCGCTACAAGTCAGCTCTTATCGTTTTCATATTTCGTGTGCGGAAGGCAAACTTTCGTGCGTGTGTGTCTACTGTGCGTGGTGTGGCTAGGTAATAGGAAAGTGGATGAAGCGGAATGGAGGAGGGGAAAGGAGGGAGTGGCCGGGCGGGCGAGGACAAGCGAGGTCGGCCCCCTGATGCCTCTGTATGGGGCTCCTCCTCATCACCCGAGCAACCCGGTCCATTATTGCTTCAAGAGCGTGACACTCCGCCGGATTCCGAATTCAGACCTCTCCAGATAGGCAGTCGATGTCGCGCTATTAGAGAACCCGACAAAATTGTCATTATATCCAATTCGGAAAAGATGTGGTAGTTCTAAAAATGCGGCGGTGAATATGAGTGAGTGTCGGAGTAAAAAAATACGTATATACAGAGTAAATATGGTAGGTTATTTAGAGAGAAAATATTCCTGAGGAGGTCATCGAATGGAAGTCGTCGTCCTAGAAGAATAACGACAGTTATGCTGGACTCAGTTTGGAGATGGAGAAAATTGTGAGAATTGAAAAATAATATAATATCCAGAGTTAATCGAGCTCAGGTTGTATTTTAATTGCCCAAAATATATTTGGTCAACGTAGTGCACATGATATGCTATAAAATACTCATAGAACCGAAACGTGTTTATGTGTCAATCCATATATTTTACGGAATTTGTTGTAAACTCTTTGCAATTAATCTGAAATATTCCAAAGTGGAAGTCTTTTGTAATTTTTCCTTATAAGCAAAATTTTAAACTCTGAATGAAAGATATGATTATGTGTCAGAGACATTCATAAATTTGGCTTTCGATTTTAATCTGAAATACATAAGACCTGATCCATAAGTTATATGAAAAATCTAAAATTCTTCAGTTCAGGCATTACTCATCTTGCTTTTGGCGCCGTTTCCGTTCATTCCAATATCTTAGGGTCTAATCCAGAATTTATTTTGCGCAGCGATTGCCAGACATTCCCAGCAATTTGACCGCTTCGTTTGCCGTATCAACATTTACCTCTATCCATTTGGCCGCTATGTGCGGGTCTGACCCGTTCATCTATTTGGTAGATTATCGGCGTGATTTACGGCCCACGGTTCTCCTTTAGTTTGCTTTTTTTGGACTCGGAACGATTTTTGAGCCCAGGCTCCAAATCTCGCTTGATGAAAATGATTTGATAGGAATGATGTCAATGCATTGTTTTCATGGTAGGAAACGGTTCTTGTGCCGAAGTGACGAAATAATTAAATATTACGCTTGGCGGCCATTTTGATTTGAAACAGTCCGACATTTGGAATTCGATTTAGAGGGGTTCTTAAGGTACGCGTAAACGTTATCGGAGGCTGGACGATGTCACCTCCACAGGAATTGAAACTCGGCCAACAAAAAAAGATCTTATTTCATAACCGTCCTCAACCTGGTGGATTAGGAACTCGATAAGGAATTGAAACCCTAGCTGTTAATACTTCTCAGTTTTTTAGTACTTTTCCCATAAATCCGACCCCCTAGTCGAAATTCCGTCGGATATAAATCCGAAAACCGAAACGTGCAATCAAGATCGGGACTTTTCAGACGAAGTCTACCCTCGACCCTATGTCTCTTTCTCTCTCTCTCTCTATATATATATATGCTTCTCTTCTCTCTTTTTTACAGTCTCTTCAACCTTCTCCAGAGGTTCGATAGACCGCGACGATATTTATTGCATATACGCCACGAAGCGGTGGGGAATAAATCGTCGCTTCGATTTCAAACTCGAAATATTATGTCTATGATGATAAATGGCTCGCGATTTTCCCGGTATGACCACACACGAATTTCATTCGAAGCCTTCAGAGGTCTTTTCTCTCCCTCGCTCTCCTGTCACTCCCGTTTTGAAAGCTCTCGATACTTCCCGGTTGCCTCCTAGAAGACTTTTAGCTATACCCAATTTCATTACTTATGATAATAAGCGCCTTTGGATTTTTTTTATTCCAATTTGGAGCTACTTTAATGGAGAATAGTCCAGTCTACCTTATTGCTGAAATGGTATAGAATATCAGTGGTGATCCTTATATGGTGGATTCTACCTTTCGCCGATGCCTTCTTCTTTGTAGCCGAAATACGCATCTGGTTTTCCCAACCTTTTTTTGCAGATTGGATAATCATAGTTTTTAAATTTATTTTTGGGGCTAGATTAATTTAAAATAGTTCATGTCATCAGTGGTGGCTTTGAAAGAGACCATTCAATAAATGCGGATGGCATTCTTCGCTTGTCATATTTCTCGAGTCCTAATATTAATATCGATATCGATTATCGTGCCCGACCTCACTTCTTTCGTAAAGATTTCACCTACTAAATAGTTGTGATCCTTTCGTGCCCAGAAGCTGGAAGAATAAATCAAGTTATATCGCTTCAGGATTCTTATAGCGATTTCTATACTGTTTCTTATGATTTTACCATAGGTAGCGCAGATAAATTGGGAAAGAGACCCATCAATGCCCCAACGTCCTTCATACGGGGTGGTATGCAACACCGACTGCGCGATTACCTTCTTTTAACGTTATACGAGGAAAGTAGTTTGTGGGCAATATTCTATCACTCAATTTCAAATTGCAAAGTTTGAATCGTCACTGGAAAGATATGACGCGCTTTAATTCTTTATAAATCCTTTGAAAACTCATAGAATCATAACATGTAAATTTGCATATAAAATAATTCCTTGTAAACGTTTGGAAATTTATAGCATATATTACGACCGGGTTACGGAAAAGGATATAAAACTGCCAGTTCAGTTTTGATGAAGCTGTAATAGTTGACGTTCACAGACTCTCGCTCTCACCTGATCCTAATAAAATCGATCGGGAGAATAAAGATCTCAAGAGTTTCGCAGCACAAAATTATCACTCGAAAGGAGAAATTAACTTTTTTTCTGGGATTTAAGGCAGGACCGCCTACAACACTTGGTTAGAGAAAAGGCGTACGGAATCGTAAAAGAGGCCTGTAATACTTTCTGTTTTATTACGTTGCTATCAGCCGTGCCATTCTGGCTAGATACTGAAATAGCGTGTTCCATTCAGGATATGACTGCTCGTCGGGATGTTTCACTCCGATCGTAAAAACGGAAAATGGTTTTGCCCAAGGAAGGCGGAGCAGATGTCCCGTTAACTAAAAGAATTCAAAACTATTATACTGCCATTCTGATTTTTTTGTTCTCATTTTTTAAAGTACTTTTATATACACTTCATAAAGCAGCATGTGCGCGTATTACGCCATAAATGCACATACTCACTTGCAAAAATATGCCATACTCTTCTGCTGGAAAAGTACATAGCCAGCATAAATTGCTTTCATTCAGCAACCGTTCTGGCAGTATTTTAGATTTTAGTTGATTTATTTTAATGATATACTTCGTCAAAAGCTTACTACAAACCTGCAATACCCGAGGCTTTCAGTAGGAGTGATTTGGCAAGTGATAAGAATGCTGGAATAAATACCTACATTCTCATAAAAAAAGCAAACTCGAGCTATCACACTTTTTTATCACGACGGACAAACTTGTGGGCAGGTGAGCGTAGAGAGGTTTTGTGGAAGGTAACAGATGACGCGATCCTTTCTTTTTAAGTATCGCTCACGAAGAAACCATTTCTTTTATCGAACCGAAATTTAATTAAAATATCCAAAAAATAACTATCCTCATAAATGATTTTTCATTCATCGAGGAATGGGAGAACAGAGGTCGTAGACGAGCAACTGAATATTTGAAATAATATATTACGCGAGATTTTTTTTCTATCAATGGGTCTTTAGTTCGCGAGTCGTTGAGAGAATCCTCTGGGAAGCAGGAGGAGCGAGTTGTTCACGATATGCTCGTTGCATTTGGGGAGAGTCAGCGACCCCGAGTACCTGGCCGGGAGCGGCTTTGAAAAGGTCGCGAGGAAGGGATTGCTACAAAACGGGAGCTTTTACATAGCCTCAATACCAGGGCGAAGAAGCGGGTGGAGCAGTGGAAAGGTGTTTGCGCCTCTAGAATGTTAACGACGGTCCCGATGTCATTTATAAGGTTTTCGTGGAGTATTTTTTCTGAATTCATTCTCGTTTGCATCGATCTGAGGTATCTGCTCGAGGAGGAGGTCGAAGTAAAAAAAAGGACCAGCTTGGTCCATTGATTTTATCGCTGCATCCGACTCGTCTTAAGGAAAAGGTTCTGATGAAGTGTGAAGCGAAGGTAGGATAACTCTTTTCCCAGGAGGTTTCTTAGATTGTCGTAGGAAATGGTAAAGAAACACGACAGTCTGAATACAGTGCCCAAGTGATTTTCAGGTAGCAACCCGTCATATTATACGCACTACTAAGAGTCTTTAGGCAGGGTTTCTCAGCCTTTCGTTGCTTCTTTCATTTGATTCTTATATGCCTGATCACGCATTTGACAAATTAAAAGGATCTAAGGAGCTAGCATTTCATTTTCTTTTGCCCAATATATGCAGGTGTTGAAAATTGACCAATGAACCAAAGTGTTGTTGGCTAAACTCGCGTTATAAATTTGATCGAGGGTTTCATTCATTACTTTCACAAAAACTTGTGCCAGAAAGGTTCCAACGCAATAAATTCACAAGAAAATTCTTACTCAATTATAGATTAATGATTAATTTCGTGGTTTTTTAAAAATTTATCATGATAACCAGAACTAGCTATAAAGTAATGTTTACTTTTATGAACTTGACTTTCTCTCACGCACTTTATCCACTTTGTGTGTCTCTAGATATTTCTTGGAGGAATCAGATGTACAAAGTACATAGCGGAATTTTCACTTTATTTTAATGTTTTGAGTTGAACAGGACTTCTCCTGGTTGTTAGGACGAATTCAGTAATCGTTGTTTTCTTATCTCTTGAATTGGTTACTGTTGATTTACCGAAGAGGAATTCTTTAGCCAACTTAGATACGTTTTCAAGTCTTTGTGTGATTGTCTTGAGGGATTCTTACTGAACGACATCTTTTTCATGTAAAGTAGCCCTACAAACCATATTTAACTAGTAAAATTCTACTGAGAACTATAAATTTGTAAAAGGTAATATAACGATACAAAAACGTACTTCCTTTCAGTGCAAATGAGATATTATAGTGGTATCCGCGCGCAGTTTCTCTGATATCTCGTTCGCATTGTATAAAAAATACTTATTAACGGCAAAAGCCGTAATAATATTATTAAACAACTTTAGTAATTTTCCAAGTGATACAGATGAATATGTTAGGGCCTTGCCTAACCACAGTGAAATTACTGGTTGTCGTAAAATGTTGTTTTTGCGTGTGAATGTTCAATTGTTATTGTCAGTTTAATACAAGATATTTCGGCAGAGGTAGTTGAAGAATTTTCTTTTTAAAGGATTAATCTCTTTATTTTCAACAAAATATGGCAGGGATTTGGTGTCTAGCTCCCCTCGGGTACAAATCCTGAATGTCTTGGCTCTTGTTAATTAAACTAAAAGATCGTTAAATGATGTTTATAAGATCATTATCAACAAATAAATAAATTACCACAGTAGCCGTTTCAAAGAAGCCCAAATTAAGCCATTTGCTTTGAACAGGCTCTCCTTCGTTGAATTATATCGTTTTAATTGACTAAAATAGCTCAATTTTCCCATTTAAATCCAACATGCTTGCAAAGTTCATTTTAAAGGAGTTAATGAAACATCGTCACAGGACAGGTCCTCGAGGATATTTTGTTTTTCTCCCAGATTCACGGTTGAGGTCAAAATCCCGTAACGCTTTTTGATTTTCCCATTCCCTTCTGGGGACATTTTTACTAATCGAGTTGTCTCCCACAAGTGTTTGGGGAGGATCTCGTTTCTCTCTCATCCACCTCCCGTTTCCCTCGAGCATGTATCAGGGCGAGCAGAAAATCCTTTTTCGATGCCAAAGACGTAAATTTATCGGGCTCCGCCTCACGCCGCGTATGTAACGAGCACGTCTCATCTTTATCTTTCTTTCCTTCTCTCTCGCACGCGCACTCAACAAGTAAGAGGAGAAAATCGATGAGAAGAGAGAGAGAGAATGCCCTCACTCCTCTCTATTTCACTCCTCTCTTGTTCCGGTCACCGGCACTCACGCGAAAGGTATAGAGGGAGAGAAAGAAAGAAGAGAGAGAAAGATAGGGGGAGAGAGGGCGGGGTGCGAGAGGGCGCTTGTGGCGCCACTGTGACTGCAGCGCCCCCGCGAGTCTTTTGTTTTCCCTCACCTTTTTCTTTATTTTTTCCTCCCCTGTCCGCTGGCGAGGCGGGAGAGCGTTTGGGGTTACCTGCCCACCGAGGGAGTTTAGCCGTCGGTCGAATCGGGATAAGTGAACCAAATTATTTTATACATATATGTATATTTTCTTTACCTCTCCATAATGTCGTCCCTTTCGTGGTTTCAAATCTCGGAAAAAAGGAGATTCGTGTGCGTGGGTGTTTGCGGTGGACAGGTCGCGGGAAGGAAGGGTGTGTGAGCGGGGGAGGTGTGGGGGAGAAGATATCGACACTACACAAAAAATAAATATCGTTCTGCTTTTGAACTGAGGTCGTTGATGGAACTACCAACTTTACGAAATATACGGCGCTATAAATTTGCATTTGGCGTTGGAATCGATACGGCGATCGACTCCGAGTGGGACGAAAGAACTCGACAGGACAGGAAGGGAAGAGGTTTTTTGTTTGGTTTTAGCTTTGCGCTTTTTTTTAGTTTGCTTCTTTTTTTACGAGCTTGAGAAATTGATTTGCCTGTTGTCCTTATCGTTGTATACCCATACGTCCGTACAGTCAGAACCTTAGTAAGAAATGTGCCGCTAAATACTGAATCCCACCTTCACAGCTTAAAGACATCCTGTATGGAGAGTAATATGTACTTATCTTTAATTAGCAACGTCAGAGAATTCAATTTGCCCTCCTCGCAATTCTTCTCAAAATTCCTGTCATATCTCGGTATTGTGTAATTTTTATCCTATCAAATGCAAGTCTTGCGTTGAAACATGTATAATGACTCCTTCCAGTCATGAATATCAAGCATTTTAATCAATAGTTACGTTGCCAAACTTAATATTATGAGAATTATGGGATGTTTTATTTTACAATTTGTATGATTATGATTACCTTTAGTTGTTATTTCCTTAAGCAGCTCTAAACTTTTTTAAGCTTTTTTATTTTACTTCTTTCTAATATTTACAATTTCTCTCATCTTTTTCTGCCAATACAGTAAGAAGTCATATATTTTATCCCATTGCTATTTTATGTTGTTCTAGTCGTGTGCAGAGGCTTAGTCAACTCAATCTATCCGATGGGGGCAAATAATCTGTTCCCTATTTTTTACTCACATATCTCTCATTCTTTTGTTACCCTTCGGCATGTTGCGTTTGTCCGTGCGTGTTTGCACGCCTCTGTGTATCTTAGCGGTTGCGGTCGTCGTATCCCAGGCGATGGTTTATGGTCCGCGCGAGCGAAGTCGTAAATTTCATACTCTCCAACCCTTGACGTTTAAGCGTTGTAGTAATTCATTTGCCGTCGCCCGCTGGAGAGCAGCACCGGCGGAGGACCTTGCTCTCTCTTTGATGCTAAAACGTTAGGTCTAATCAAGCAATCTTGTCTCGCGATGCACCTGACTTTCAGGTCCCTTTTGCTTTCCATCCGCCGTTAACACACACTCAATCTCTCCTATCTGACTCGTCTGTTCTCCATTTTCCGTTCGCTCCTACCCACTTCACGCCAACCCATACACATTATCGGATGCGCAGTGTTTGGCCAGCGGAGAGATTTACCTTTTTGCCGGCCGAAATATCGCAATATACGTAGTTTAATTCGTTGTTTTTGTATTCTCAGGTTTCCAAAATATTCTGCACCAATACGCTAACTTTTATAAGATATGCTGTTTGATTAAGTACTACTCAAACCATAAATCATTATTTCTCGATTTTTTTATGATTACTATTTCTGAACAAGTCTGTATCCGTGACCTCGATACTTCAAAATGGTAGCCATTAACGTCACCCAGGTAAGGATGTGTGAGTGTATATATATATAATTATCTACAAGGGCATACGAAAAAAGACACAAAGACTGTAATTTTTACAGTTCTAGAGTGGGTTCAGATTATAACGGAAGCGAAATTTAAGAAGTGTTGCGGATTAATGTGTAGGGATATAGATGAGTATGTCAATCTAAGTTATTTTACGACGTCAGTTATAGCATGAAGTGCTGTCCAGTTCTCTGAAATTAGCGCATATATATATTAATTGTACCTAAACCAGTCTTTCTTGCGCAGTAAGCTCTTATCCCTTTGATTCTTTGTTTACTCCAAATAAAGTTTTCCTTCATTATTATTCTCTCGTTTTGTTCTTCTGTTCACCTAAATTTTCAACGTATTACATAATTAAATTTCCGTTTTCTGGAGAATTATAACGTAAATGTAATTTTTTGTGAGATATGGGTCTCAAAATTTGGGGAGGCTATTGAAAAATGGAATGTGCTACATTTGTTAATTACTTACAATACGTACATTTTGACAATCACTGCTCACTTCAAATGCTACTTTAAATTGTTTTCATTTTATAAATTTTATATCTTTAAAGTATTCAGGGAATGCTTTTAATTATTATTATTATGTCGATTCTTTTTTTGTATTTTATAGCGTTAAATTTTTTAATCCAATTTTGAGGATGTCACTAGAGAAACATGAACATGTATTGTATATCTTTGAATAGGTTCTGAAATTGATTACAAAATTCTTCAACCTTCCATCCAACCTAGTATATTCATCTCAGACGTAATTTTTATCCGCAACCCTTAAAAAAATTATTGCTTAGGCCGACGGCCTCAGCTGAATAGTTTTCTTTTTCAGAGATCTGGCACAGATTGAATGGAATAACGAATTTATCGAGGTGGCTGTATGCATTTATATCTTCTTTCAATCGGATTCACATTCAACGCAGGCCGATTTATTTTTCCGCGAATTCTTCTCGCACACCTTTCTACGTTCCTTTTCAACAACCGAACTTCTCCCTTCTATCTCTCTCATAATTTTCTCTCCACATCTCTACTTCTCTCTCCCTCCTTCTCCATACATTTTACCCTACTCAAGAGCAGAACCGCTGACGGGGCAATTTGGGGTAGCATGGCCGTAGGAAGCTTCAGAGGATGCATAAGGTGCAAGTGTAGTGTGCCTAATGAGTGAGGAGATAGGGTGGAGAGGGGTTCGGAGATGGTGGGAGTGGCGAGTGGGAGTAGGAGTACTGGAGCGAGGACCCGTGAGTGGGATTCAATATAGTCGTTCGCGAAGAGAATGCGAGGAAGGAAGAGAAGAAAGAGGAGACTGTGAGAGGAAAGGAGGGAAGGGGAGAGAATGGAACAAAGGCAATGTGAAATTTGGGAGATCGAAAAGAAAAGGAATGGGAGGGCGGAACGGAGAAAGAGAGGCCGAACCTGAGAGAATGAGAGGTAGCTGTTTAGAATGATCACTCACCAGATTCCAGTTTTGTGCGATGGACCTCTCTCTCTCTCTATCACTGGCTTCTCGCTTTGCATTCCGATCGCGCATCTCGCGCTACCGTTCGCCTACCACTCACGCCACTCTCTCTCTCCCTCTCCTATTCCCTTTATCTCTCTCTCTCTCTAGATCCGTTCTCTTGTTTTCGAACGCGTCTCGAAATACCCTCCTTCTGCCTTATAATATTCCGTGCCCACTTAATCTGCCACCACCGGATTCCTCTCTTCAAAATATATCATTTACTTCTATCTTTTTTGCGCTCTTAAGAGTTTCCTGCCTTGTTTTTTTATCTTTCTCTAATGGATTCCCTTTACATTTTCCCTCTTCCTTTCCGAATAATTTTAAACTTTTTCTTTTTCTTTTTCTCTCTTTTTGCTTATTTTCCACTTGCTGTTGTTTCGTTGGTGAATATTCTTATCATTTGTTTATTTTGTCATACTTGTCTACTGTTTATCGTAACACATCCCTTATTCCACTATGCATTTCTTTTTAAATATTTCTCTCTTCTACCTCTTTTACTGCTAAACCTCTGTATTATCTACAATTAACTATCGAAGGCGTAATTCTGTGGAACGTTTGCATGATAGAACAGAAAATGGACATTGTGAATTTCCCGAATTTTCAATTTCTTTCGTTCTTTTTCTGCGCCATCTAGTTAATATTACTACTGTTTGTATAAGTTTCTTCCTCTCTTCTACGCACTCTTTCTATTAATCAATTTGCTTTACCGCTTTCTTCTGCCTTTATGGGAACTTTTGAATAGTTTTCTCTACCATTAAAAGAGAATGTGTGTGAGAGAAAGAGAGGAAGAGTGAAAAGCGCGATCTATTTTTAGGAAAGCTCCGTGTGATGAAGAACCTTTCATTGTAGACATAGCACTCATCCTTAATGGTTAAATTTGGAAGATTTAAAATGTTAATCCTAGAGCACTGCGGTCCACAGTTAAAATTTAAAATATGTTAAATTAAATAAACTAAGATTTGAATAAGAATGAATTTAACGAAAAATGTAGAAGAACGTTAAATTTACTAATGAAATATTATGCTATTTTGTCTCTACAATTTAATAATAAATCGTTTTGAAGGACTGTGCTATCGTTTGTTTATAATATAATAGATGTCTGTTATTTATATATTGTGTAGCAATGATTAATTACCATAGGCTAAATTATACTATCTTCCTATCAATTCTTTATATTTTCTAAATAATGCTATCAAGCCTATAAATAAATAGAAATATACCAATTTACAATGGTTTAAACACGATTGCCAAGCGGAATACAAATCTTTTTGAATTTATGCAGAATCAAAAATGATTGCAAGTAAAGGACAGGCCATTCGCCAAGAGAGTATGTGTAAAATTAAGTTGGCAAGACACGTTTTTGAATTGGAGAGGAGATATATGACTTTGGTTTTGTTTCGGGAAGGAGACTATGGAGGTAATGGAGTACGGGGTGAATTCGTATGGAGAGGGACAGCGAGAGTGAAAATTCCAAAGTGAAGGAAAGACGAGAAAAATGGGAGAAAAGGAACGGTTAGGGGCAAGGCAGAGAAGAGATGGTGTGGAATTACGATTGCGGGCTGAGAAAGGAGGGAAAGAGAGAGAGAGAGAGGGAAAAGAGAAAATAAGAGAGGGAGGAGGGTTTGGAGGAGCAATATTAAAGAATGGGAAACATGAAAGATGGCAGTTTAGGTGGGAAATAAAGGAAAGAGAAAAATAAACAAGCCATGCGTATTAACAAGAGAGAAAGGTAAACGTGGAAACACAAGGGAATTCTGAGGAGAAAAAGATAGATGGAGAGATAAGGAAATCGGTGAGCTAGGGTAGGAAACGGAGGTAGCGTAGCACGGAGTGGGGGAAAGGAGGCAGCAGGGGGAACGAGGGTAAAGGAAGAGTGAGGTTGGAGTTGTTGAGGTTTGGTCGTGTGAAGTGCAGGGTCCGCCTTCGCTCTAACCAATAAAGCAACTCCACCCTCTTCCAAACCTCCGACCCGAATATTCGCTGTCTCTCTCTCTCACTCTCTTCTTCACTCCAACCGCCCCACTCCCCTTATATCTCCATCTCTCTCTCTGTATCTCTACCTATTCTATATCCCCTCTTCCCATTCCCTTCTTCCGCCTTTTCCACTTTTTCCTTTTAACTCGCTGCCCATTTCCTTATTTATCGTTATCCTCATGTAGCCTTGTATATTGCCATTTTCTTCAATATTTGTTGTCCATATATCGCCGATCCAGGTTTGATTTGATCCGTCACGCCTCCAGCACATACGTTTTTATGCCTGAAGTCAGTAGAAGTTTGGGTCGATTAAAACGATTTCGAGTCTCCACCATCATAGATAAAGCCAGATTATTAATATAATATTTTATCTTCTTTTTCTCTGTATTTACAATCCTGTCGATATAAATCGTAACGATGATAAATTTCAAGGATAGTAAAGAGAAAAATTTTGTACTTGACCAGTAATCGAACCTGGGTTTTCAACTTTCTTGGCGGATACTTTTACCAGGTAATTAATGAATCTCTTGTGATTATCCATTCTTCAATTATATTATTATAAAGTGCATTTATTCCCATAAGCTTCTACTAATCAATATAAACCGAAATTAAGCTAAGTATTTATCATAATAAGGTTATATTTTCTGGGTTCTACGGCAATTCGTCTCGGAAATTCGTCGCATGTCAATTCGTCGCATGGCAAATTCGTCGCAAGCCAAATTGGTCGCAATACACATTGGTCGCAAGGCAAATTTGTTTCATGGCATATTCGTCGCAATACAAATTAATCGCATGGCAATTTCGTCGCCAGACAAATTCGTCGCAAATTCGGGAATCGTTGAGAAAATAGGAAATAGTAGATCCTTTTCTTAATTAATCCTGCGATACACGTTATTTAGTGTATGGGAAGGGTTGATAATGCCTCATAATTTCAGAATAAATTATAGAACTCCTGTGCAGTGATTTTGAATTTACCGTACATAATGTTTTTACTCACATTCGCATGAAGCAAATGAAGACTTCGTTTTGAGTGTTATAACAGAATGCGAATTTAGATTTGTCAGTAATACTTGAGTCACGCATCGAAAGTCAATGACGAAATAAAAACGAAAAAGTCCCGAGTTCGAATCCAGAAGCGTTCCTTTTCTGTTTGATTATCTAGGGATGAGCTGAAACGTAGAGTATCCTGACATACAAGATACAAATATTTCATCAATTTAATTTTCCAAAATTTTCATTAGGATAATTGTTGTGAATAATCTGCACAGGAGTTCTATAATTTTTTCGGAAATTATTAGGCATCGTCAACCCTTCCCATACACTAAATATCGTGTATCACAGGATTAATTTAGAAAAGGATATACTATTTCCTATTTCCTCAACGATTCCTGAATTTGTTACGAATTTGTCTTGCGACGAATTTGTATTGCAACGAATTCACTATGCGACGTATTTGCCATGCGACGATTTTTCCTTGCGACAATTTTTCCTTGCGACGATTTTTCCTTGCGACGAATTTACCTCGTGACGAATGTCTTGCGACGGACTTACCATGCGACGAATTAGCCATGCGACGAATTGTCACACGACGAATTACCCGCGACGAATTGGCGGTACACCTATATTCTGTACTATTTTCCTTGAACATATCCTCCGCCGACTCTACTGCAGCTGTCCCAAAATGTCCGCATAAATTTTATTTTGCATCAGAATTAATTTCTCATTCTCTCCCTCCCTCTCTTCATGTCCATCTGTTACTCATCATTCCACTCCATCTTCCTCCTCCTTTACCCTCTACTCTCTACCTCTTCATCTCTCCTTCATTCTTTCTCTGAATCCCTCTAAACTTATGTCCCTTATTCTTTCTTTCGCCATTCTCTCCACCAAAAATATGATTTCTCTCTCTCTCTCATTTTCTCGGAACGTAAGAAAAGCTTAGATGCGCGAGAAGATTTAATAGTTCCAATCTCGTCTGAATATGGGGCGCGTTCATTAGCTCCCTTTTCTCGCATTTCTTCCGAGGAATGAGCTCCTCCCTTTCTCATTTGCGCGAGCCATGCGTTTCCCAAGCTTTACTTATCTCCTCTTCGCTCAAAACTCCTCCCTTTCCATCCACGACTCCAATTAACACCGTCCTTATCTTATATCTTCCGCAGTATTCCTCAAGTTTCTCGTTTTACACCTCTCTTTCATCTCCCTCCTTCCTCCCACTCTCTCTTCCTATCTCGCTACTTAGGTTGTTATCAAACAATTTGATGCTGACGTCTTCTTGGCAGTAAATGATTTGCACCCATTTATTTATATACCTTTCTCTTAGGAGTGTAATGTGGGTTGCAGAAGATGAAGGTTTAAGCTGCTTGGGTTATCTAACGTTAAGGATAGGAAAGAAAAATCTTATTTACTTGGCAACCCTAAATGCTTTTTGTTGAGAGATACTGAAGTTACTCGAAGAAATAAGTTATTATTTGCGATTATTATTGCTCCAACTATTAACCACATTAAAAAATTTTGCTTAATGGAAATGGGGTTAGTGTATAAATAATTATTTTCTGTATGTTCGACGTTTGTGCAACGGCATTTTTTTCTAGCAATTTCCACTTAGCAACATCCATTGCTATGTTGCGAACAAATGTAGCATAAATGTAATAATATGTTTTTCTTCATTGCATAAGTTCTTTCTTGTTGTATCTAGAGTTGTGTTTTGAATTTTCACTAGCTGTGTATCTGTATGTTCATGCAAAAACTTTTAAGTTACTTTCCTAGAAGTTATATAGAGCTCTAAGACCAGAACATCTTTATATATAATTTAATAAATTTATGAATAATTCTAAAGTCAACTCAATGCATTGCACTAAAGTTATGAATTAATTAATTTTACTGCTTTGATGAGAGGTAAATATAGTTATATCGGTCTTTGTGGTAAACGAATCTGATAAAACAATCCCATTTAAGGTTTGATCAAACGTGCTTGGCTAACAGAGCCGATTGGTGGATATAAAGTGTGCGAAGAGTTTTCTTTTGATTGAAGAGTGATGGATCAGAATTGACTTCAGATTCTGATGTTTGTTTTTAAATATGAGATGCAAACGGTGCAAGTTTTTCATATTATTCACGCGTTGAATAAGATAAATAATAGAGGACACAATACACATCGCCCTTTAGATAAAAGAAAAAGTATCGTTCAAATTTATTTACAAGATCTATTGAGAATTTGATCAGGTAAGATAAAGTGGAAATATCACCATCGTTACTTTGGTCATATTTAGCGTAAATAATCTTCTCAATTATTCGGCTTTTTTAAAATGATGTCAGGACTTCTCATATTCCCTTTGGTTTCTCCACCTTCTCTATTAATTTTCCTTCATTATTCTCCTTAACTACCTCTCTGTTTCCATCTATTCCTTTTCTCTCCTCAGTTCACGCTTCCTAACCCTCTAATTGACAAACGGGAAATTGTGTCAGGAGGAGGAAGGCTCCTGCGGTTTTACCCTTCCCCTCCCCTCTCCACCCTTCTCCTTCCTTCTCCTCCCTTCCCCTCCCTTCTCCCGCCCCCTGATGAAACGCACACTCTCTCCCCTACCAATTTTCAGCAAACACACACAAAACACACGCACAATGCTTGCTGTGTTTGAGGAGTTGAGTGGTTTGCGAGTGGTTCCGACGTGCACGCGGGTCGGACCTCGATAGTGGAGACCTCTGTGTTGGGCGACTCGCTTTCCCCTAGCCCTGGCGCATGCGATCACGTCTGTGATTGTGTGTTTAAGCGCGCTCGCTTATGAAGAAGAACCTTTAGGGCGGCGATTGAATCTCATTGTTCTCCACATAACGACAAGTCAAGTTGTGATTAGCTTTTGGTCAATTTCGCCAGCCAGCCCAGCAAGGGCAAGCCCACCCTCTTCTTTTAATATTTCTTACGACGAGTTTTGTTTTCTAAGTTCTTTGCAAAATTCAATGTTGAAGAGATAACTAAGATTGGAAAAAATCTCATTGGGTCATTTGTGCGTTTTTTTATGCTCCTCAGTAATTTTTATGTCCTACTCCGATTAAATAGGATTTTACAATGATAATCTCTAGTATTTTTTTATTAATAAAAGCAGTACAGACTGTTTATGAGGCTTTTAAAAATAGCGGTCATTGAGGCAAATGCATGTTTCAAGGGAAAATACTGTATTATTATAATAAAAGCCTAGATGGTAGGGATTGTGTATGACGCTGACGTCATCAATGGCAAATTTTAACACGTTTTAACATACTTTCCGATTAGTTGGAAAGTTGAAATTTCCCAGGGATGTTTGATTAAATATAAAAATTAAATGACGAAAAAGAAATACGAAAAAAGACCCGGGTTCGACTCCAGGGGGGCGATTTCCGTTTCCCGTAAGATAACATGTAAAAATTGACTTTTTAAAGTACAGGCTTTAATAATTTGAAAAATCAAATTTTAAAAAATTGACGTACGATCTTCAAATTTAAACTAAATTTTATAAAAATTAGTGAAGTTTCTTATTCTATTCATTTTTTCCGACTACCTTTCAAAATCTCTCATATTAAACATTTAAATCATATTTTGGGAAAATATCGGCTTTTAAACGGGATGTTGCCTTTCTGACTACGTCATTGTTATACTTCGAGAATCAATTGTTGTGTCAACGCGCATACGTGTAATATATACGAGTGCATATTGTAATTGGACTGGGATTTACTTTCGATTCTTTTGTTTATCTAAACGATTGTATAATTGTAGAGTAAGAGAGAAGGGGATGTGAGGAGAAAGATAGGAAGGAAAGGATATAGAATGGAAGGTACATTGAGAGTAAGGGAGGTATAGAATTAGAAAAGGATGGGAGGAAAGTGATAAAGTGTGAGACGGAGAAAAAGAGGGAGAGCTATGGATTGGGACAGGAGGGAATGAGAGAGTGGGAATTGGGAGAAAAGAGGCATAGGGAGGAATGGAGAGCGACAGAGGGAGGGAATATTATTATTTATTTATTATTATTACTTCATTTTTGACAAGGTGCTCATCACCGGAGAAAACATGAATGAGAATAAATTCTCCCGAATCTCTATTTTGGCAAATTTTATACCGGCTCTTACTGAATAATTACAGCTGTTATTATTCGTTTCTAAGTCCCCCGTTGAATTTCAACGGGCAATTACACTAGAAAAATAAACTATTTTTGTGAATATCTATAATAATGAGTTACAATTACTTAAGATATATGGGTTCAGTAGGATTACCAATCTTACGACGGGTTTTTTTAACTATATAGTAACTGACATCCTTCACATGGCAGGCAATTTATAATCTATAATGATTTATTTCTTTCACTGTGTTAATCTAATAAAAAATTTCTCTCTTCGACCGTTTCGTTATTTCTCCATTGAAGACAAATCCACTGCGAATGACTTGGTTTTCACCAACGGTTTTAAAACAGTTTACATCTGTTTGTTGGTAAATAATAAAAATTACATTCATATGAAGCAACTTAAGCTAAATTGAAGACAGACTTATTCAAATATCTATCTGTAACATGAGTATAACTCCATCATTGTTAGGTCAGGAAAAAGTCCATGGTAGAAGAAAAACCCTGGCGTAAACTAATTATAAAATTAATGATTATGGAACGAATTTTTATTTTAGCATAAACTTAAAGAATGTAGACTACCATACCTCACAATAACGTCAGCTTTTATCAGTATTAATTATTTTTATTTTTTCATTCTAGCTCATAAACAGCCGTTAACGGCCTTTTACAATGAGCGTAATAACGTTAACAAAGACGAACACAACCAACCATGCCCTCGCAAGGATTCGAACCCGCGACCCTAGCATTGGGAGCCAGACACGCTAACCACCACTCTACCAAGGCCTAATAGTTATAGATAGTATTGATATTTATAGATCTAATAGTTTATAGGTCGGGTCGGTAAACTGGATATGAGGTCGACTGAAGTATCAATGCTTCCTTTTCGCAAACTTTTGCCATTTTTGGGCTGCTTTCCGAAAGAAACATAGCATTATAAAATGGTCATGCGTGTCTATCCATCTCACACTAACAAATTTTGCATCAACGAACCGATTTTCATGAGGCTCGTGCTGCCAGGGCCGACCTATGGACCATACTTTATTTTTAGAAGATTGAAGTCTCGAGTTCGATTCCAGGAGCGACTTTTCCCTATTTGATTTATATCGGAAGTCTCAAATCCATCTTACGGAGATTTTTTTCGTTGGTACGTAAAAATATCATGGAATTGTGATATCGGAGTGGAATTTTTACTGTCCTAAAGTGGAAAATAATGTAAATACTTATTATTGTGGCAGAATTTTCATAATCTATGGTATTTCCTTCAATTTTTAGAAAAAGATAACTTTTTAGCATTTTATCGGAGCGTTGCCTTGGAGACGATTATTGCTGAATTCGGTTTGTGTATATAAGAGTGCACAAATGGTTTATTTTCCGCTCGACTACACTTCAGTCATAGATCCGAGTGCATTTATATTTATTTATGAAGTAAATTCTGTAACGAAAATAAAGAAGGAAAGTCACTGCTATTGCAAATTTGGAACATGCTTCGATTATTTTACTACAAATCCTATTAATAAGTAAGCGATGTCGAATGTCGTCCACATACATTTATATCTAATGTAACATCAAATAACTTGAGAATGACTTCATCATTTTAAAATATTCTTTAAATTTTGATTAAATTGACTCCACATGACGTTTTTGACTATTAATCATGTAAAACAAAGGTCCAATTTAGACTCGTTTGTCAATTTGATTAATATGTAATCAACAGGAATATGACGCGCAGGATAGTGCAGAGAATGTTTAAAATTTTAAACGCTTTCAAACTAAAATAATTTTAAAATAAAATGAGCAAATATACCGGCGACAGTAAGTACGTGTTCTTGAGACTCTGGGTTACAGCACTAGCGACATCGGAGGACATTAGAAAGATGAGTGTTCTGTTTGTTCCAGCGTCGCCTGCTCCTGGCATGTACGCTATTAGAGAAATTAGTGGAGGTCCCCGGAGGGATAGGGAGAGAGTGGGAGAGGGAGGGGGAGAGAGAGCGGTTGCAAAAACTCGATCCAAGAAGAAGAGCGACAGAGAGGTCGCATCAACGCCCTTAGAATCGCATGTTGCGAGGTTTCCGCAAGTGGGCGTCGGAGGGGCGTATAGTTGGAGTCTTCGGAGACATCGCTCGGGGGATTAAAGTTCAAGATGCGATAAGACGCTTGGACGGAGGCTGTCGGTGGGAGGCGGATAAAATATAACAGGATCGCCGTGCGTCGCGCTGAAATTTGCCACGTACGTAGAAGGCAGAGAGGGAAGGAGTCGATGCAGAGGGGAGGGTCGTGTTCGCCGCCTCTCTTCTCCCCCTTCTGCCCACGCATCTCTTCCGCCCTCTCTCTCTACCTCGTCTTCTAATTGAACCGGCGTGGTGACGTCACCTCCACTCTCGATCGCCTTCCTTTACGTCTGCAATTACGAATAAAAAGCGGTTTAATAGGAGTAATGTATACGTGGCAGTAGCATGAAGAGGGGCGACACCGCAGGTCGTGAATTTTCGCGATATACTTTGAAAGTTATTATAGCTCTGATATAACATTACAAAGACTAACACAAACGATGAGACGGTAGGGTGGGGGAGGTTCTGTCGTCGAGGCGAGGACAAAAGGAGAGAATGAGAGAGTTAGATGAACATCAGAAGCTGAAGGAGGGTAATGATATTTGTTATTTGAAAGGGAAGATGAAAAGCGGGATGATAAAAATTAACGAGAGAGACAGAGAAGGAGGATAGATATAAGGTAGAAGTACAGCGAAGGACACAGCGACGAAACAATTTTATAGTAAATAACGTGTCCTCTGAAATGCCAGGTTTATAGAGACATATTAAATACTCTGCATGTCAGGGAGTTATGTTAAAATATTGTACACGACGATCCGAACGAGAAAAGAAAAATAATTATAGGAAGCACTTAACAAATGAAGGTTTGGCAACGTTGCAAGCCAAAATGGAATTTATTTCAAACTTTATATGTTGCTCTTTATTTTAGAAAATGAAATGGAAATTATGAAGTTTACAATTTTTTCAGTGTGGAGGCTTAGAAGTGTATTAATGAGAATCTATATTAACTAAGGGAAAACTTTGATATCTTGGTTTATATAATTCATATTTTGCAATATAAAATACAAGTTCAAAGAATTATTTTCTTAATTTATTCCAACAGTCATTCATCTTAGATTTGTTGAAAGCTGAAAATAAAATAATGCCAGCCAAAATATAAAGAATTACGTTTTTAACATTCCAAATTGCACGGAGCGTAAACAATTTCAAAGGCAAGTTTAATTTTTTTGTTTGTAAATCAGGAATAAAAAAATGGTAGCTTTATCATTTATGATATCTTTACGATCGGTTCAGTGAGGATGGAATCATTGATTCCGAAATTGCGTATTTTGGCATTCTTTTTAAAAAGAAGTGCACTTTTGGTTTATTTGCTTGCGTGATTCGTGCGCGTGTAAACAAGGGTCCCTGGCGTGGAGTAATTTCCCCTAAACCCGTGTGTATTTGGGTAATTCTTTTTTAATTTTTATGGTTATAAGGAGGTTCTCCTTTTTCATTTTTTATTTATGATAGCTAATGTATAGGAATATATCGCTTGGATGAATAACATCCGCGAAGGAGGATAAAAACGAATGCGAGAGCCAGGATCGGGAGAAGATGATCGTGGAAAGAGATAGTGTGTTGCGTAAGAAGAAGAGAGCTTAAGAAGCGGGAAGGAGGGAGTGAGAGGGTAAAAGGTGGATAGGTAAAGGGGTAAGTGGGACGAGGAGGATAAAAAAGCGGGAAATGGAGATGGAATAAGGCGGAGAGAGAGAGAGAGAGTGAAAAAGTGAGGAAGTGTGTGGTGATCATCACAAAAGAGTGGCGAAAGGGGTTGAATTGAGCCTGCGATGGATTAAAGGGAAGGATTTTAGGATGCTGATGGAAGGCTCAGAGATAAGGTCGAGAAAGTAAAAGTTGATAGCGGCGAAGGAAAGGAGGGGATATATAGGAGCAGAAAAGTGCGATTCTGGGACAATGAGAGCTAGTTATGGAAGAGGTAATCGTCACCACCAAGTAAAGACGGGCGTTTAGTGAGCGTGGAGCTTTCTGCGGCCTCCCACCCCCGCCTTTTCCCTCTTTCGCTCCCTCCCTTTCTTTTGCCCCCTCCGCCTCCTTTGCCGTCTCGAACACGTTCGACCCTTCTCCTTCCCTCCACCAGCCTCTCTTCCTCCCCCTCGGACCATTCTCTCTCTTTACAACGGCAACTACAACGGCAAAGGGAAAACCACGGCCTTTATCTTCATCAACCGAAAACTTTGCCCCAAACCGATCCCATCCCATTCGATGTTCCCGCTTCCTCCTCTCCGACCTTTCGCCAAAAGCTTCTCCCCCCCTCGTCTCCCAAACCATCTCTCGATCTGGAGTTATGGCCGCACCCGATTTCCACTAATTTGCCACGCAATTACCCCAAATGAGACGGGACGTGTGGGGCATGTGGAGATATGGCGGAAACAGGCTAGGAATATGGCAAAACTATTGCGGATATGATGAAAGCATGTAGAGATTCGGCGCCCGAAAATACATGGGGATATATTTTATGAAAAAATGCGAAAATATGATACATGTGGATACATAGGTAACGTGAATAGAGATTCTATGACATAGCATGAAGTCGAAATGAGGGTTTCCAAACCTTTTGTAGACGCGGCACCCTTTCAAAGATAAACAGAATATTGCGGCACTCCAACCCAAAAACAAGATCTTTATATTTTGACATACCTGTGTTAGAATCTGCAGACGAATCTATTTGTTGATACTTTATGTTAATCAGCTTATCAGAGGAAAGAGTTTTACCATAATTACCTATCAACACATCCAAGTAGATGGTTTATTTTCTAAACATAGTTTTTCGCGGAATCCCTAAAAAACAGTTGTCACATGGTTTGGGAATCACTAGGTTAAAAGAGCGATGTGTTGAGAAAACCATGGACAGAGTGGTAGCATAATTCGGAAATACGCCAGGAGTAAGAGAAACTAACTAGAAACAAGCAGAATATCATGTAAAGGAGTGAAACGCTGCTGTGAATAGAGTTATTATAAATCGCAAATAAATTAGTTTATAGGTAAAAAGGTATCAATAGGATAGTACCGATTCTCTATCGTTGAGGCGCGTTGAGAAATGTAGAATTTTAAACAATCGTTGGGGTTTCGAATGGCATGGAGAGATATGGAAATTAGGTGTAGGAAGATGTCAGGAGAGGTGTGTGGGAGATGCAGATGGGGTGGTAAAAATGGTGCGTGTGGGTCGGGAGCAGAGCGTGGAATATGTGTTGTAAGGAGATAAAGACGAAACGAGCTATTGAGGAGAGAAGTTATGCGAGGGCGGGGGAGTGCAGTTATGCGTTCAGATGGTTATCATTAATAATGTCATAATCGTATGTACATACTGCTTGCTTAGTCGCTTGCATATAACTTGCATTAAGTATGATTTTTAGAAATCGGAATTAACAGAAAGCATCTGAATCAAGTATGGTCATCGACTTGAGGACGGTTATGAACTTTCAGAGCAAAACAGCAATAGAGTATTGATTAAAATTATATTTAAATTGAGTTGAAGGATTGAAATATTTTCTGCAAAGGCAAAATTTGTTTCCGTGTTCGTTTAGTTGAAACGTCTATTAGTAAGTAATTTTGGTGATTGTACAATTAATCAAAAATCTAGCACAAATACAAGATTGTGTCTTACAGCATCAAGGCAATAACTAAAAAGTTAATGAATAATCATTAATTTTGATGGCTTTTCGTAAAGTGTTTGCATTATTTGGTTTCTATTATAACAAGATGGAAAAGTTTATTCCATAAATGGAATACACAGACATTTCAAAGGCGTTATTAATGGGGAATACATATTAAACGATATCTAAAGATTGGGCGATTCTCCAATTTTTATCTCCAAAGCTATATGTCGTAATTATGTGGTCTTGATAACTATCATGTAGTAAATATTGTTCTCTATCCGAATACATTTTTTAATCTATATATTACAGATCATATAAGAGCGTGGGATAGAAAAATGGATTTTAATTGTTTTTTGTTGAGAGAACTGTCTTAGAGATCGGTGTAAACAAAATATGCGATGTTTTTCTCGGGATATTCTCGAATTTTTATCTCCGAAACTATAACTCGTAATTATGTGGTCTCGCAAACTATCCTGTAGTAAATGTTTTCCTCTATCCGAATAATTTTTTAAATCTATAGTACCTTACAGATCATATAAGATTTAGGAAGAGAAAAGTAAGATATTTCTTTGTTGCCTGACGGATGCCATTTATCAAGATACGAGTACAAGGTTATTAAAGTGATTATGTAATGTGGAAGATCTAATCGACGGATTCAGTTAAAAATCACAATTTGGAGACAAATTTTAATAGCAATTCCTCGTACTTCATTTAATTAAAATCCGTCAAGCGGTTTAGGAGATGAAAGTCACGACGGGCGGACGGACGAGATGTGACCATAAGGCGTTCCGCTACTACCGCTTCGCTGATATAGAACGCCTAATAATTATACAGAAATAGACCAACGATATCATCTAGAAATAAAACTTTGAATGGTTCTTAAAACAAGCTTTATGGTTATCAGATTGTTAATAATGTTCGTTTATTATCCTTTTGGTTGATCATTTATTTATAAAGTAAACAGAAGAAGACTAATTTTCTGTTGTAATTATACGCGTCTATACCGTATGTTTATCCAAAGCCGTATAGATTAATTTTTGATAAACCCTACTTAATTTAATTTATGTGGTACTGATCTTTTTCTGAAAAAATACAATATGCACGTTTCACCTTCTTTATTTCTGTCCTTATTTCACTGAATTACTTTCATGGATGTCTTTATTAATGAGGTAGAAAAAGGCTTCGGAAGGTCATTCTAAAAATAATCTAAAACAGTAGGATAAATGGCGTGGCATTACAGCTGACATCTGGGAATAGAGAAGTGAAATCATTCAACTTCTTAGCACATTTTTTTCAATGATATCCGTAATATAGTTTCCGTTCCGAGAAAATCCGTATATGACGCCCTACGTACAGAAAATAGTCCCCCATTTTCTGGAAACCATTGTTATTTTCTTTTTTTAAAGCCTTTTTTCCTCCGCCAGTCCCTTATTCGGAATATTGCTTTTCTCACGCAACGCCAAAGCCATCACGGTATGACTTTCTCTCTCTCCCCGGTCTCTCATTTTTTTTCTCTTTCTCTCCCCGGTCTCTCCTTTTTTTCTCTCTCCTTCGTCTCTCTTTTCTTTTCTCGGTTTCTCTCCTTTCTGAATTCCTTTCTTATACTTTATTCTCCATCCATATCCTCTCATGCTCTACGTGTTGTCTTATTCTATCTTTGATATCTCTTTTCCTATATCGCTTCTTCCTTGTCTTTTCCCATCTATCTCACCACATCTTTAGTCTCCACATTCTTCTCTTTACTATTTTTTCCAAATGCGTTCTTCAACTCGTCTCCTTCAATTCATAGATCCCATACACGCATCAATTGCTCTCTATTCATTTTTTTATCTTCCTTTTTCCTTAATTTTATCCTTGCCTCCCGAGACTTCTCTAGCCTCTCGTAATTTCCTTCATTTTCACATTTTTTCTCCTCATCCCGTTTTATTTCTCTTTTCGCTTTTAAGTTTTTTTCGATCTATTCTCTCTTTTGTCGTCCTCTTTTTCTTATATAACCCCTCGTTAATGCAATTTTCTTTTTTTCATTCACTTATTTATTTTCTCTTATTCTCCCTCTTTCCTAGATCTATATATTCCCTCTCATTTATCTCTTGGGTGCTTTCCCACTCAATATCTTCCATCACAGTTCTTGTTTTCAATATGCCTTTCCTGCCGACACTGCTAGGCAAGGGCCGAGAGCTGTGGAGGCGGCCTGAGAAAATTGGGAGGAATAAGGGAGATAGAGATAAAGAGAGAGAAAGAAAGAGAGAGAAGAGCTAGAGAGAGAGAGGAAAGGGTCTTGGGGGTATCAAATCGACCCGATCATTTGCGATTCAAGGTTATACGCGCCAAGGAACTGTATCAGAGGAATTTTGGAACACGAAAACAGTAAATCCATTCCGAATCGACTGTTCCGAAAATATAACCACGTCAATGCATAATAAATTCCATTGAATTGAATTGTAGATTAGCGATTTATTGTTGTGATTGCCGCAATGCACCTAACGGGATGAAAAGAAACACGTCATTGAAATTATTTGATCTTGTGATTCACGACTCTTAACGAATCAGCAATATTTAAACCAGACGTAGTCGATAGCACTTGGATCAAAATAGTCACCGACTCTAATAATGATTTTTAATTTTATATAACTTTTGACCAATGATTAGTTGTAAAATATACCTTTGTAGTTTATCGAAACGAATATTATTCCATGGAGTACTTGAATACTCAATATTTATGGAAATGATCCATTTTTAACTAAACTAAGAATCGATTTGGGATATTATTAAAACATTAAATCGATGGAATAATTGACACACGTGCTTTTATAAGCATTTATATATATATGCACATATGTATGTTAGGTTTTGAGTTAACATTCATAAAATCTGACATAAATTTATGTTTAAAGGTTGTTAATGTGAAATTAAAGTTTTTATGGAGTTCATTCAGGTTGACGATATAATTTCTCTCTTTATTTTAAAATATATTCGTATAAAAATGTATTTTCGAGAACAAAGTTTATCAAAATTTGATCGAATGAAATTTAAACGATTCATATCAAGGGATTTTATTCCGTCATATCAGTTTCACCATATTTTCCCATTTATTCTTCTTGATCCGAAATATATTTCAAATTCGAAACGGGGATCCCTTTATTCTAATTGCAATTCGGCGGCTGGCCTGATCCTTCCTATATATCCTCACGAAATGTCCACATTTTATTTGATTTTTTATCTTATTTACAATTTTTTCTTTTATACCAATATCGAAGCTTTTATTCCGCTGTTATACTACTTTTGGATTCCCTTGGCACGGAAACGCATTATTTTTCCCTCAAAGAAGATGCCCTTTGATATAAAAAGACTCATGGCAAGTAACTTGTATGTGTGTATCTAGTAAACGGAATGCCGCTTTCACTTTAAACTACGGATGATTTTTAAAAAAGGATAAGTGATTTATGAATCTTCAAGGCGCCACTTGACAGAAGTTTGTGAGTTGATTAGAAAAGGAGAATTAACACGCACCAAAGCACATGCTGAGTTATGTAATGGAATTATAAATTTGCTGACGCGACATTGCAGAATGTTTTAATACTAAGTTTGAACCCATTCTTTGGTGATAATTGTGTCTAATGCCATATTTCTGCTTTAAATAAAATCATCTCAAGGTTAACTATCGGAACTATGTATTATGAGAAACGGAAGAGAGAAAGGAGTAAACATTAGATGAAAGTCTTTAGAAGTAATAATAAACCAATTGTGTTGTGTCTTAAATATTTTTTTAGAATTCGATCATTTGCTCTCTGACGCGTATTAGATTTGATTATTTTGTTTTGTTCTGCGCTGAATCATAAAATCCTCGGAGGCGAATAATTGCCTGCGTTGAAATTCTGCCCACCTTTGCCAGAGTACGCACGGAGGAACCGGAATTAGCAAGCTCTCTTAACGGCTGACGACAACCTGGAACAGCACGATTCTTACCGGTGTGGGTCTAGAAATCGAGTTCTTGTTTTTCTACGCTTCCCTTCCAATTATCTCTTTAGAGGGAATGTTTAGGTGAAGGTCTCTGCGCCAGAGAAATACCAAACTGAACAACACGAGCTGAATACCAAGTATCACCTGCTCCGTATTTATATTAGTATTCATTAAAGAGTAATAAATAAGTATAATGTGGACTTGCAATTTCGGTCAAGCATATTTTCCATGATAATTATACCCACAACCGTGGGAATAAAATGTTGCTTAGATGTTGAATTCTTGAGTAGAAATATCATCCAGTAACTTCAGATTTTGTTTAAAAAACTGTTTTTCGATTGATTTTAATGCTGCAAAGATGACTTATACGTTAAACTAAGTTAAAAATTCTAATCATGCGTCAGGGCTTTCGTAACGGGTTTATTATAAATTTCCCCCTGCATTAATATCTGCAGTGAACCCTACATAGAATCTTCAAATATGAAATATCAAGCTAATATCTGTTCGGTTTATCACGGTTTATCAAGATTTTTTAAAAACAGCAAAAAAGTTGGAACGGATAATGACATGGAGAGATTATATTGTGCAGAAATGTGATGGTAGACAATTTTATAAAATTATATGGGATTATTATCCGCTCTTTTTGTGAGAGACGTAGAATAATAAACAAAAGTTGTGTAATGAGATCGGAGAATAGCGAGTTTAAATTTTCCGTTCGACGTTCATTTTAAATAAGAAATTTTGAAAAACAGGTCAGCGCGCGCAAGGAAGTTTCACCTTATATTTTTATGTAATATTTGCGTCTAAATTCAAAATTTCTCTCCTGCTGTTTTTCGCTGAGTGGTGAAAATGGGCTCTTGTAACGGGAGGAAAATATTCACGGCTTTTCCTCGCCCTCAAGCATATACGTTTATTTATTACGCCCTTTGAATTGGCTATTCGAACCGATACTCCTTTTGCTTCCGATGTTTGGCCTGAAATCCAAACCGAATTTTTCGACCTGAGTGACCTCAATCTCTATTACGCGCGAAGCAACCGTCTCCCTTCTGGTTCCACAAGGCCTTCTTCAAACAAATCTCTCCTCTTTCCTCATCCTACGCTTATAGTAAAAATATAATAAAGCTGCGTCTATATGTAACCTTGTTATCGCTTCAGACCAATGTTGTTTAACTGTTACAAAATAAAATTAAAATTATTAGTCATTTTTACAATTCCCAATAATTCTACTCAGCATGTAATAGAATCTTTAAAAAAGATGAAAAGAACTATATTTTCTTTTCTATTGTTTTCTAGCAATATAAAATTTATAATTAAAACCTTAAAATATAATTAATACGAGCAAATTAAAAATAAGGAAAACAAATTTTAGATGCAATCCTATGTGGACATATATTAAGGAAATGCCCATAAAACTGCACTTTATGAGTATCATAATAATATAGGTATTTACTCCTAAAAAGGACAGGTAAAATTGTGAACAAAATGCTTCTTTATGAGATTAAACGTTATTTTTCAAAAAATGATGGCAAAAATTGCATTAAAAAGTACTGTTTAAATGTACATCCGTATGTAATAGAAAATGAAATTAATGGAATATGAGGCAATTTAAATTTAATGGAAGTTGCATTCTTTTATGCTAAAAATTAATTTAAAAGCCAGAAATTAATTAATTAAGCAAATTATTTCACTTAGGATTTACGCTGTTTTGTGAGCTGATTTAAAATTATAGGATTACCTTTCTGAGGTTATTTACATAAGCACCTCTTCAACAACCAAAATTGTTATTTCTGTAAATTTAAAAAACCCACCCTGAAACGCGTTAAAAAACTCTTTAAAATCATGACTCGGTAATTATTTCAAATCAAAATGTAACGCTATCTTCCCAATGAAATGTTACCAGCAGAACGCCGCAATGTGTTACTCGTGGGACAGCATGGAAATCGGCAGCAATTGCAACCTTAGCAAACATCTAGAATGCATTGCAGTATACCAAAGGCTAAGTATTTCAAACAAATCAACCCACCAACGTCAATAAATACGGCAACAGGATGCAGAAGAAGAACAAGGTTAATATTACTCCTTCAGGGATTCCACAGCACCAAATGCACACATTATGGGCAGATAAAAGGACCTGAAGGCGAGATAATGCGCAACATCTGACGCCAACTTAACAGTGCATCTGAAGTGATGTCTGAAAAGGCGAGGGAAATTTTTCGACCGGAAACATATTGCATACTTCTGCAGCATTTCCTGGTGAAGAGTAAATGTGCTCAAACGCAGATAACATTGTGGATGGAAAAATGCAGTAGCAATCCAAACCGAGTAACAAAACTCTCTTGAGTTCTCAAAGGTGAATGATCATCGACCTGGACTGAAACATGGAATATCTATTATGCTAATTTGCAACTTTGTCCCTAAGATGGCCATTGCAACGAAAATATACTCTTGATATAGGGTGTCATCAACGAAATTTTATTGCAAGATCACACCAAACAATGTTAATCCCTCACATTGCACTCCAGCTCACTGACGAGTTCTCCTATTTAGTGTGGCAGTTCCCTCTGTTCCCAGTACGGCTAGCTGTTGGCATGGCAACATTGACAAGCAGAGTTGGACTGCACTGGCAAGATCCAGTTTTCACACATGGCCTAGTATATATGTAACTGTTTCTCAAATTTGGTGTACACAAAATATTCGGTTCGCAGTTGGTATTGTGGATGGAGAAGTTATTTAGAATTTTTGTTTACGCAAATTATTTTCTCAGTAAAATATTTATTAAGCAATTTTTCAAGTAGGCTGCAACCGAAACGACTGATACCGACCATAGCCCGATGATATAAGTTGGCTAATGTGGTAAATATCCGAACGAAACGGATTAATATGTTTTTTTACACAAAAGAAGATTTCAAGGAAAATCGTAAATTTAAACTTAAATTTAATAAAACTATCTAGATTTGGTCTATAATTTATTTTATTGGCCTGGCGGTGAAGAGCATGCAAATTTAATTAGCTTGTTTTGCCCACCTTAGGTCAGTTTGGAGATTGATCGTAATAAAAATATATAAAATACAATGAAGGAAAAGATAGGAGGATCATTGAGGGGGGAAAAGAGTTGAGATTAGGTGAGCTATAAGTATTGGCGTCAGTTTCTATGGCAGAAATTCACGTAACTAAACATGTTTCTTATTTTTTCTTATTTTTTAAATTCCAATAACTCACCCGTTTTCTGCTTTGTAGAGACTTTAGTATCTTATGGCGAAGATCGTGGTTATGGGCGGGGGAAGAGATAGTCGTTGGGGGTTGGTCCCACAGGGCTTCAAAATGGTCTTCCGATGGCCGAGTTCCTAGCGTGCTGCACTATCCCGTCACGCATCCCTTAAGAACGAACGGACTAAATGCGCATTTAAATGCCTTCCCTGCTCCAGCCTTTTGCGGTCTAATTCCCTTGGTTCCCTTCTGCGGCGGTGCCCCCAAAGTAGGGGTTAAAGGGAGAATGGGTTGTAAAGAGTGAGGTCATGGCATAATACGAGGCCAATCCTTGACCCATGGCCGAGGTCTCCACTGGGAAAACCTGGGCCAGAAGGCGGTTTAAGGGTAGATACATAAACTTCGGTGGCACGGGTGAGAATTGAAAGATTCTCTAGCACAATCGCCGCTTGCGTTTTGCTGTGTCGCAATTTTGCGTTCAGTTACTAGGTCTGAAATATTTCCTATATACACCCATAGATATATATATGTATGTATACAAAATTGAAGTACCGGAAAAATATAAATATACACATATGTATTAAGCCAGTATGATGAGACTCGGTCATTATTTATGCAACTTGCCTCAATCGAGGAGTCAGGCAGCGTATCTTGTCTGTAGTACGAATTTTGCCTTAACCTTTAAATGGGCAAGCGGGGTCATATTTGACCTCACTCAGTTGTTTTGCTTATTATTGTGAAAAGTTTTACTTTATGCAACTTCTCGATTTTTGTATGAGTTGATTCATTACTTAGTTCCTTCTATGTGAATGAAAATTATTATAATTGGCTTCATATAACAAGATAAATAATAAATGTAGAATTGGGTTCATTATTGACCCCACAACTAACTAACTATATGTAATGAGTGTAAGAATTTTAATTAGCTGCAGTATACATTTATAATTGTGGAGATTATATATGTATACTATTGTGTGTAAAAAGTGTTACATAAAAATTGTAATTGTTTTTTGTAGTTATTTTCAAACCATTATATTCAAATTTGCCTCATTGTAAGGAAATAAATGAATTATCAAAATCAAAAATAAATAAATATAACGTTTAAAATTTTATGCAACAGTAATATTTCTTAACCATTTCATTATTAATAAATTTTTAAAAAATAATCCATACTCCTTCAATTAAATTGCTATTTAAATATATGGGGTCAAATCTGACCCCACTTGCCCGGTTACGTTACAAATTAAGATTGCCCGTTTAAAGGTTAATAGTAATCATTTTCGATGTACTGAGTCTTGCTGTTGCTTGGTATTTAGTTCTGATTGTGAGATTATGGAAAAAAATGGTAAACAAAAGGTTTTGCTTTCAATTATTTTCAGAAACTTATCGTTTATTTAAGTGAACAAGTGCATATTTCTCAACATTAGATATGATTCATCAAGAATTTGGGGCCTTAGTGTATTTAAGAATTTTTCTCCTTCCCTCTTTCGAAACTCATGTTCAGGCAATACCAATCAGTACTAAACTTACCTGAACCTTATGTGAAGTACTTCCCTGCAAAGTAATTTTTATCCGTTCTCAATACTCGTTTCTACGAATACATCTGAGTTTTCCGTTTCTGCCACCGAACAATGACTGAGGTGAAACTTTATAATATTTGCAGCAAATGTAACATTAAATGAAGACAAAAGCAAGCGAATCAATTGCAGTGAAATTACTTTTAAAAATTTCAATTAAAATACTCTGGAATTCCTATTACCTCCGACCCTATCAAAGGCACATAGGTGTCTATTGCAATTAAAAGGAACGTTCGTCTTTATCAGACTTCAATATCCAAAAATAATTCATCCCCTTTTATTACAGATAATTTTTTTGGAAAAATTGGAATATTTAACCTGTTCTTTAACTTTCAGTGGATACCATGACCTCATTCGATGATTGAATTGGTCTTAAGCGACTAAGGATCCATCGTGGAGTTTTTTTTAGAGTTGCGGTCACTCACGGAACGAACCGTCTTTCCTAATCATCCGGTCCTTCCTCTTACTCTCTCGACTTCTTGTTTGGATAAAGCAAGCGCAGCACTCCCGTCCTTCGGAAGTGACGTTAATCAGTACGACCATTTTCTGCATTTCGGAAGGACGGGCTAATGCGGGCGTGCTCAGCGTTTCTACTCACACTAGCTAACCTATTCATTTATGCATGCACGACCGTCCGCGCCTGTGACCCGGCCTGCGCCGGACTTCCGCAGCGGTAAAAAAAACTGTCCTAGAAATTCGTGTGAATGGTTCCACGCCCGCCGTAGTAGTAAAGCGGACAAATATAGGGAGAGGAGGAAGAGCGGAAGGAAGGAGGGGGTGGGGGACAGGATGTGTTCCACAGTGTCTCCTAACGAGTGTTGGTTTTCCAAGGAACGCTGTGTAACCACATACGCGAGGAAAAACTGCATTACGCCAACTGGTGTTTCCTACGATGCATTTTATCCCGTTTCTTCCTGCGCATCGAATTTCGGTTTCCATAAGCTCGAATCGCGTTTAACCTGTGATATGATCTCCTCGTTTAGTCATGACCGTGGAACGAACTTAATGTTTTATATATTTGTTTCGAGAAATACCTTTGATTAAACTTTCATTCAGATATGGAGAAAAAACGTACCTTTTAAAATAAGTTCGCGTTAAATTTGATTTTTCTGTCTAACCGAGCCTGTGATCATTTTACTCTTTATTGGTTTCTCTTTTTCATTGACTTGTAGGAAATTTTAATTGTTATTTTGAAAAATACTTCCATGGGATTGATTAAAATGTTAAATGCCCTGATCTATCAACGGCTATAGTTTCATGGATGATGTATGTCAATCGTTTGTACAAATATTGGCTGAATATGATAATGATTTTGGATAATTATTTATAGCAACAAAGTTAGCTGAAATGCCACTGAGGACGGATGTTACGCAGCCAAGACACATGCACAATTTCAATTAACCGCTTTGTGTCCACACGGACCACTACATCAACGATTGAAAGGAGTTATAGCAACGCATAAACTTAAATGATCAGCGAGTACGAGACTTTCCTCGTTCGAGCCGGATTTTCTTTTACAAGCCGTTGAAACCAATCTGGTGAAGAATGCGCGGAATGGGATCAACACGCGTGTCACTCTGAGTCATGTTCTCAGAATCGTATTTTATTGCTCGACACAGCTTCGCCGTTTATATCCCCACGATTCCAATAGACCGTATTTCATTTCTTCCCGAACATTACTCTGCGAAATGCGAAGTATCGTGAAACGCGAGATTTTTCAGAGATATATAAAAGAGCACACTGGGAGACATGAAACCGCACCTCATTTTATTTACGTGCAGTCATTCAGCAACTCCGATGCAATTACGGTTAATAGTTTTTGCGAGAAAGGGATCCATTTCAGACGATCTATCCATTCTTGTCGCCTAGCGTAAGATAGCCATTCAGAATGATTGAGAGTTCTCTTATCTCTCTCTCTCTCTCTCTCTCTTCATCCCGAGCGGACATCTTCATTTTGGGAAAAGCTATCGTGTAACGATGCTCGTCTGTCATAGCCATAACCAATAATCGCCTCCTAGGTGCCAAGTCCCCGACGATGCAGAGTAGATGAAGGACATATCTCTCAAGCCGAGAAAAAGACGACGGGACGGGATATGTTGTGACTGTGACACTTGTTTCGTGATTTGAGCCACGTATGTTTCAAAATGGAGGAATTTTGGTTCTGAGAACTGACGATAGAATGAAGCTCTATTATTTTTATTCTATTTATTTAAAAATAATACACCTGCAGGATAAAAAACGTTCATATTTGTTGCTTTATTTTTTCTAGCTTTAGCACCTGTTGAACATATGCATTCTTTTCGGCCATACATTTTTATTTTAACTGGATTTTAGTCACAACATCTGTGACTTAATTTATTTACTATCGATGAGTTCACTTAAGTGCACTGTTTTGGGTTCATTTTTGCTGCAGATAGACCTGAAGTTACTTATCTTAAACATTACCCAATCTAACACATTTCATTTTTGTACCATATTCTCTTTATATTTATTGTATGAAGTTTTCAAAACTTAAATTCTCTGCAACCGCCGTACGTAATTAAGATATCTAGAATATTTGCTCAGCTATATCGGCCAAGATTGAAACGATGTTTATTCTTATATATACATCGCATTGTCGATTAAAAAATACACATTATGAAATCAAAATTTTTACGCTTAAGTTAAACAGTACCTCTGACTACATACACGTATTTATTATGGATATATATATATATATATATATATATATAGTTTCTATCAGTTTTACACTTTCATTATCTTTTCCCTTCTTTATCTCTCCTATATTGAAATTATCTCTCTTCTCCGAGCCAAACTTCTTGCCAACTGCACTGAAATTGTACTAGCAGTGGAAAAGCAATTCTCGCTTAGATTCAGATTTCCCTGATTTCACCTCATTTTTGGAACAGTCACCTCGTAAGACCTCCAATGACGCAATCAATATAATCTTCCTTCTTCGTTCACTCGGCTAGATAGCTAGATAACAACTTTCGTCTAGTTACTTTGTAATGCTCTCCGAAGTTTAAGGCATTCACAATCGCGAAAATGGGTCTAGTATTTTCGATCAGCCATCAGTTCATATTTTTCTGAGATCATTATCTCAATTTTTAAAATTCTGACATAATGGGTTTCTGAGAATATTCCTTTGAGATGCTGGTCGATTATCCCAAGCTTTGTTAAATCACCGATGAGTATAAAAACTCATCATCTTATACTGTTTTGACATCAATCTGACCATTCATTGTGTTGTTAAGCATTTATTGTGGTGCAGTGAATTATAAATCTGTGTTTTTATCTTGGTTAAAAGAAGATCTCGGAACAAAGTCGAGCGTACGACCTCATTAATTAATTATTTCGCTGATGCCATTTGCCTATCTAAAGTTATATCGCGGATGAAACGAATTTTGAAAAACTATAATGATTGGCACATTTAATTACCACGATTACCTTATTCGTTTTATTAACGAATTGGTGGCAATCAACTCAATAAACTCATTATATTTTACATTTACGAGTCTTTTACAGATGGGCTCCTTGTTGATTGAATTTACATAAAATTAATCTAACTTATGATGCTTATACATCGAATAAATGCATTTACACTCATTGAATAGTTTTAATCTTACGTGAAGAATTTAGAATTTCTGGAAAGACTGCCGTCATCGTCATTTACACAGCTATATAAAGAGGGTGTGCCTCGCTCACTTTAACCCATATTATACGCTTCATAAAAAATAAACTTGTTTTTTTAAAATACTCGTCATTTCCAGAATTCAAGAATGAATATATTCCATTCTCTAGTCCACTGGAATCCGCGGATCCCCTATACCACAGTATTTAAGTTCCAGAGCTCTATCAAACTTGAAGGTGCTCGCGAAATCATATTAATTAACCTGATTAACTATTAGGGTCACTGAAGAAAATGGATCGCTGCCAAGGGGATTATCGATGAGAATCTAGTCGGCCCGTTCAAGTACTTATTTGCAAATGCATATTAATATTATTTCTTTTGACGCTGTGTTTTAACGGTAGCTTCCACATGGTGGTAAGCAGCAGATATGTACCGTGTAAAAGTAATTTCCCATCGAACCGTGCGGTTATATTTCCGCATTTTAAACGTGTTTATATTTTGTATTGGAAAAGAAAATTATTTCTAGTTTTATTTAAAAAATATATTATCAACTATTTTACAACTAATGTCTAGTATTACATATATAAAATCACTCACTTTCGACTCGATCTCACATAAATGAATGCTCTGACTGGGGCAGTGGTCAGGAACAAGGCATTAAGACAGATGGTGCTAAGAATACCCGGAGGTTAAAAATCCACTGCCGAACATTTCCATCCTTACAAAATTACTTTTACCTTAACCTAACTACCTTAAATTGCCGGACTCTGTCCGATGGAGATAAACTTCAAGAACTCCAATAAGAACCTGAGGAGATCAGGTGAATTGTCTGAGGGTTTAGTGACGTAATAAGGAAAGGAAGAGGCCCGTTCGAGCTGAAGAGTGGACATTTTTTTTATTAGACGGTAACAGAGAAAGGATATATTGTCAAGAAAAGTTGAAAGGCAACGTTGTGGAAATAAAAAGTTCATTCGAGCGAGCAGCTCGATTTGTGCTCCAAATAAATAAGAGACATCAACTGCAAATAGTCAAAGTCTATGGAACAACAACAAAATACACGGATTAGGAAGTGGAAAATTTCTACCAAGAAATAGGAAAACTGCATGACAAAGGACGCTACCATCTAAAAGTGATCATGGGTGTCTTCAACGCTAAAGTTTTAGAGAGAAGAAAGATGATAGCCTAGTTATAAAATAGAGATAAAACGAAATTGACTACCTACTAGTCAATGAAAGGTATGTAATAGAAGACTTCTGTCCTCAACCAATTTAAACCTGGAAACGACCATAGATTGGTAAAATTAAAATAAAATTCAGTTTTAAGTTCAAAAGACGAAAACTGGTAAGGAAACCTACGCCAATCAACGCACAAGTGCCAAAAATGTGGGAAGAATTTCAGCCCTTTATAGGTCAAAAGACTTGCAATCTTAGCTGTTGCAAAAATACTGGCGCATCACATATTCTAGACCCAATAACTACTAAAATAACTTTTTTCCAATATTTTATCACAAATTAATATTTGTTGGATGAGCAATTACTTGTTTTTTCTTTAAAAACTATATTAATTGGCTTAAAAGCAGGTTCGCAATTTTGAATATTTTACCCTCCATTTTGAATGCATTTTCAGTAAATTTTAGTTTTGAAATGAAAACTAAAACTTATTATAATAATATCTTATATATATTTCTCTTATTCCGTCTGCAACGATTTCCACCACGAGCCACCATACCGCGCCGTTGAAGCACCCAGGCCGATATTAATCGTTTATATCTCACACACTTCGAAGATCATGACTAGGATTCTTAACAAAAGGTTGGAGAAAAAGGAAGAAGAAATGCTAGCGGAAGATCAATTCAGTTTCAGAAAAGGACGAGGAAATAGAGATGCGATAGGGGTAGTTAGAGTCATATCAGAAAGCGCAATAGAGTACAGTCAAGATATCTGCGTATGTTTCGTAGACTGGCAGAATACCTTTGATGGAGTAAATTGGGTAATGTTGTTAAAGATATTAAAGTATATAGGTGTAGACTGGAAAGACAGGAGACTGATCAAGAATCTCTATGTGAATCAAGTTGTAATAGTCTGGTTGTAGAATGCCGACACCTGCGGAGAAAATATCGGTAGAGGAGTAAGACAAGGCTGCTGCCTATCGCCGACCCTATTCAATATATATTGAGAAAGTCTAATGCAAGAAGCGTTAGAAGGCACAGGAGATTTCAAAATTGGCGGAAGTATTATAAGAACAGTAAAATACGCGGATGATCAATTACGTCTAGCAAGAAAGGAAGAGGAATTCCAGATAATGATAAATAGACTAGTAATAACAGGTAAAAAATACGGTAAGGAAATAAATACAGAAAAATCCAAGATCTTTCGAATATCGGGCAAAGAAGATAAACTAAACATAGGTATTGAAGAAAAGTCTTTAGAACAAGATTATAAATACCTTGGAAGCATCTTAACAAGAGAAGCAAAATGTACGGATGAGATTAGGACTAGAATAGGATAAACAAAAGCGGCTTTCAGAAGAAAAGATAACCTACTTACGGGGAATATAAGGGAATACATCCGCAAGAAGTTCATAAAATCCTATGTATGGAGTATAGATTTGTACGAGGCAGAAACTTGGACGCTATGGAAAAATGACATCAAATACTTGGAAATCTTTGAAATGTGGACTTGGAGGAGAATGCTGAAGATAGTATTGACAGATAGGATGAAAAACGATGAAGTGCTACGAAGAGTAGGAGAGAAGAGAATGGTTATACAGACTATTAGAAAGAGGAAGGCAAACTGGGTTGGTCATTACTTGAGGAGAGAGAGTATGATTAAGGACGTGTTATAAGGAAAACTAGATGGAAAAAGGGAAAGACGTAGGAAAAGGTTTCAGTTGATAGACGATTTGAAAGCGCAATAACTCTTCTCAAGATATGAAGAGGACAGCGGAAAATAAGAGTGTATGGAGAACCAGGTTTAACCATTAATAATCACGGCTCTGTCTACGGACAGACTACCTATGATTCTGATGATCTCAAAAAACTGTAAGGGATAATGGTTCAAAATTTTACAGGATTACTTGATTCACATAAAAAGTGACTGACGAAAACATATTTGGAAACTCCAGGGTATTATTTCTATTTCTCATAAGGTAACACGTAAAAATGGACTTTTCGTCGTGCAGCAATTTCTTTTTTGGAAATTAAAATTAGAAAAATTTTACCTTCAATCTTTGAATGTAGACCATTCTAAATAAAACATTTTAAGTTCCTTATTCTATTCGCCTTTTTTCGCCTTCGGCTCAAAATCGCTCATGTTAATCGTTTGAATGTTATACTTTGGAAAAATCTTGGCATTTTAACGGGATGTTGCCTTGCCTACCAAATACAATGTTAAACCTTGAAATCCTATTTTACTTCAATCCATATAGGATTAAGCGTGGTCTGAGGTATTTTATTAAGAGAAGGAGTGTAAAACAAAAGAAGGGGGAATGATTTTCATAGCAATCAATTTAATTAAAATTCTTTTCGTTATTTATAAGAAGGAATATCTCAAAATCTGAAATACTATTCAAAGAGATTAAAAATAGTAATAGTGAGCTAAATCCAATATTATTGAAATAGAAACAGTATGAAAATCTGATAAACGTGCTTGAAGTCTTAATAAACAAACCGAGCATGCAAACATTTTATGGGGTGAGGGATTGTGCGATAGGTTACGGGAGTTAGGTAGAAGAATTGAGGACTTCAGGACGGTTTTGGAAATAGGGAGAGAAGGAGAGAATCAAAGAATCATAAAATAAAAATAAAAGCTATGTTGTCCGTCCGTTGGTCTGAGTGACAAGCTATTAAAACGCAAATAACTCGATCGCGGATGTAAATAGATAATTGAAAATTGGCAGAAATAATATATTCAATTATAAAACTGGAATTTTTTCGAAAATTTTCTTTCGGTAAAGCAAATGCTTTGCCGAAGGAAAATTTTCGGAAAAATTCCAGTTCTACTCCAGGGTAACATTTCCATTCTTCGTAATATAGCACTTAAAAATCGACTTTTTGTCGTGCAGGCTTTTCTTATTTTGGGAATTAAAATTTGAAAAACCTGACCTACTAGTATCCGATTTGAAATATTTTAAAGGAAACATTAATAATCACTTATTCTATTTTTCTTTTTCCGAAATTGCACATTTGTTTATCTTGACAACCGACTGCTGTGAGAAACAAAATTAATATAAGTAGTGATTGTTTAAATAATTTATTTAAACTTAAAAATTTTAATTTCGTTTTTATTAATTTGAACCCGTCATTTTGACGGGCAATTGCGCCTGTATACAGTCATATCTAATTTTTGTGTTATGCGGGTCGGCACTTCGTAAATCTTTTTAAAAATCCAGAAAAATACCAAGGTACATATATGAAAACACAAGCTTTACTTACAAAAACACTGTAGTCACCAGCACAATTTATAACATACGAATATACTAAATAATTAGGGAAGCATATATTGTAATAAATTGAATACGATTTATGAAAACCCCTGGAACGGTTTTTACAAAGTGCGGCGTTGCACGTGTGACAAATTACGTTACTGTTTCTCCTTCTTTTTAGTACTAAAGTCTAAGTTTTAATTTTCTTTGCCATGTGCTATAAAACGAAATTATTATTATGAATACCTCGCTATTTGACATAATTCAAGAGAGAATAATAAATATCTTCAAAAAATTATGACAATAAATATTTAAAAATGAGGAAAATAATAAAATAAGTAATAGTAATCATCAAAAGTTCCCCGATATGAATAGAGGCTGATAAAGAGTGATTCAAAAGAAGAAAAACGTAGTTGGGAATATATTACACCAATGGGCGTTTTCAGCAGAAGGGGTGGGAAATTATTATCCCACTGTCACATAATGGGTTGATGAAGAAAAGAGGGGATATGAAAATGACTAACGACGCTAAGGAAATTACTTAATTCGCAGAAAGAAACATACTATACGGAAATTCATCAAAAAATTACTGAAGAAATATAATTATAAACTAATCGAGAAAACTATAGAAAGCAATAGAAATTTTAAAAACATGATTGTTAAGATACAGATGGTGGCCATGATGCTAGAAGACGGTTTGATTACCCATTGCAGGAAGTTAATCGTAAAATGATTGCAAGAATTCTACACTAAACTTTATGAAGATCTATTAACCAATTAAAAATTAAATGGAGGAAATTATATATATATATATATATATATATATATATATATATATATATATATATATATATAACAGCTTACGGAAAAGGAAAGGTAAAATGGATATATGGATGTCAACAAGGTATTGGGATGAGGAAACCCAGTAAACACTCACCAATTAGACGACTTCAGGTTGGCGAGGCCCCGGGGATGTCACGTAAAAGAACACTAAAACACAGAAACATCACAAACGTAGAAGCTTTCGGAATTATTCCTTCATCAGCTACAGAGAGAGAAATATATATATATATATATATATATATATATATATATATATATATATATTCACAAACGTAGAAGCTTTCGGAGTTATTCCTTCATCAGCTACAGAGAGAGAACTATATATATATATACATATATATATACCAATTAATTAATTAATTAGTTTTGACTAGGGAATATACATACATGGTGTGGTGGTTTCCCGTTGCCTTCCACACCGGAAGAACACCAGGGGGGCCAACGGCTTAACGTCCCTTCCGAAGGACGGAACAGCTGAATTTGCGCGGTCTCCTCAAACCACGCAAACAGGGGGCCGGGTGACTTTGAGAAAAATCCTACTCGCGCAGGATTCATATATATATATATATATATCCTGAACGGTGGCGTTACTGCATTATGTTCGATAGAGGTTTCATATTTGTGCCCTATAGTGGTATCGATATGAGAGGGTTACTGACCCAATTCACTCGCATCACTACCCCATTGCTGTAGACGTTAAAAATTAAGCACATGCCGTTATAAAATTCAGTTAAATCAAAATATATTTTCAGCTGAATTACTTAAGGCAGTTTTATACTTTTGTATATATTCGACTGAAATATACATCGTTCAAAAAAAACGCGGCGACAATACGGAAATTTGATCAAATACGATAATAACTTACAAATTTGGCTGTTTTTACAATCCACATTATTAAAAACCGATACAATGATGAAAATAATAATAACACCAACAATTTCTATGAATTCTAGAGTGTTTTCACCGAATGACCTAATTCGTGTACTTTCCAAAATATCGCAGACGCATGAAAATTTTCCAGAGCGATTTTTGGCAGTCGTTCAATGATTCCGGAAACTAAAGTGTCGGACTATCGCGTGTAACTTGGGAGAGATGGATGTAAGATAAAGGGAGTTGGCTCCATATTTAACTCTATTGAGACTTGAGAGCACCCTCGGGGTCTGGGGGGAGCCAAAGGAATGGTACGGTAGATGAGAGGGAGCTGGTGTGCGGTGGGGGCTGTCATTCTAGTCCCTCCAAAACGGAATCGGTTGCATGGAAGTATTAAACCTCAGCAGATTGTTCTTATTCGAGGAGAGAAAGAAGAGAAGGCGAAGTGGTCACTTCAAAAAGGCCCCTATTTTAACAAACGGAATCAAACTATTGTCTCACCCTTCGAATCCAGAGGGCCCCTCACCTTCCCCTCCCACTCATTCATTCCTCCTTGACAACACTACCTCCACCATTCTCACTTTCACTCCATTCCATCAACTTAAACTCTTTGTTCCGCTTTGTCACCCTCCCTCTCACTCACCCTATTAAATTTCCACTCCACAAACATTTTTTCCATCCTCGCTCACTTTCTCTCTTTTTTATCATCGTATTCCTCCCTTCACGTATCTAAAGTTTTCACTCAATTTCTTTGTCTCTAAGATATTTTTTCTCCGCTCTTTTTTAGTGTTATGTTACGAGAAGTTAAATTTAAGAATGGACTGAGTAATATCAAATTCACTATAGAAACTACTTTGTATTTAAGTCCGCTTCTTTCTATATTTTAAATTTCTTTTCGCCTTGTTTCCTTCATTAATCTTTATACTTAAATCTGCTATCTCTTTCCTTGTTTCTAGGCTTCTAGAAAATCTTCCCGATCGTTTTTTTCTAGTTAACTCCCTCTCTGATCCATCATTCTTCATAATTACCCCCTTTAATACGTTTTCCCATATTTATCTCTATATCTCTCTCTCCAATAGTAATCTTTTATGGTTAGAGTCTGCTTGCCTTCTTTATCCTATGGAAAGTATTATTGTTATCAGTACGTTTTGCAAGCAAGATTATAACGTGTCATACCCTCGTTCTCTAGGGACATTGTTTTCACGCGAGGGCTCTCTCTCCTCAAACTTAAATAGGTTGCCTGTAGCGTCGCATCACTCTCGTTCTATTCCCATGTTGCTGCTCTAGTACCCGGAGTAAAATATTTTCTGTTTTGTGCCGCCCTGGAATCTTTGTCGGCCGAATTCTGGGCGAGGCGTGGTGAGGTCGAGAGGGTGCATGTCGGAACGGAATGAGGTGTCAAAGTGAGAATGCGGTCCTTTCTCGCGCTCCCTCTTTCCGTGCCTTTCTCTCTTTTGTGTCCTCCGAGAGATGGCTCGAGTGTTAATTGCCATCTCACCCGTCTCATGCCTTTGTTTGTGTCTCTCTTTGCTTTTCCTTCATCTCCTCCGCCCTTTTTTCCCATTCGTTCGTTTGACGAATGGGTGGTACCTTTACGCTTGCCTTCCAAAATTCCTTCCCTCTTCCATACCTGGCCCGAACCCTTCTTTCTCTCGATATTCTTTTTCAGGTTTCCACCGGTTTAAACCAATGCGCGACACATCATTATATTTCCGTGAAACATGCGAGACGATGCTAGAGAGAATTATCGAGTTTATCTTACTGCTGGAGTAAAGCTCACAAGGAAATGGAGGCTTCATACACTAAAGTATCTCGAGGAAAAATACTACCAAGGTACATGCAGATCATCGAAGTATTGTCGAAGGTAACCGTATTATACGGTGACTGCCTTCAAAGAGACGCGAAGTAATGGGGCCCGTGTTTTCCCATCTGGATAGCACGGAATTTTTATTGCGTATCAGATTACTGCTTACTAAGGTCCTTTTCATATGCAACCGCAGTGAACTTGCAAAGATCTGCTATTATTTTAAAATTCCTCATTAAAAACGTAACGCTAGGTAGTATTCAAAGACAGGTTGAGTTTTCACCGTAAAATCTAATGGATTAAGTGTGCTTTGTTTGAAGTAATATCAACAAATATATGATGGAATTATTGTAGACTCGTGTTTAAAAATTTTAATTTGTTTCTTCTGCATCCTCCATGAAATCCAATTTATTTTTTAATTAATGTTGTAGCGATACATAAAAATGTGACCATTCGTCTGGAATTTAAAATTTAGTAAATATATGAGAAATGGACGGACTAAAAACTTAGTGTAAATATAGACAGTTATATAAAACGAGTCAAAAAGATAATTTAGCACTGTGATCGATATTATATTCCATAATTGTATGTTCTTTATTTTGCGTAAATAAAATTTGTTTTCATAAAATTTCCAAATTATTTGTATTAACTCTTAAGAAGTCTCACGGTGTATTTTAACCTAAAAGGTCGCGCGCTGTCATTCTGATCGCGTTGGAAAATTGGATAAAATTATTTAATTTTTCTCAAACGTTAAAACAAATTTCGTTCATACCATGATTTTTTATCAATATAGCTACATTTAATCTTCTCATTTTCCTGTGTAACAAATTCATTAACGTTGTCATTAATCTTCATAGTCTTATCTTTATACACAGATTCACTGGATTCTTCATTGCGTGTTATGACCACTTCCCTCTGAAATTTCCTTCTCTTAGGATTCATCCAATCCAGTTATTTCTTCTTCCTCTTCTATTGCAATTTCCAAAAGAAGTCTGATATTTTTCTTTTTTCTCGCACCAAATATCCTCAAGAGAAGTATTATTATATGTGATTTGAATTAACAGTTCTTTCCGGAAAATAGCTATTGTCCCACAGAAATAATGGCGACTCTTTTAAAGTAATCAGAGGGTTTGAACGACCGTATCTGAAAAGAACAGCGTCGTAGCAAAGATATTTTCTCGACGGGGTGGCGGCGAGAGAATGGTTCGAGCGTTAGCCTTCCACACAGCGGCTTCAAGGTCAAATCCTGCGAAAGTCGTATTTTTCTACCCGGGATCGTCCCGTGCCCCTACATGCGTGCTTTAAGGAGACCACGCAAATCAGCGCTCTATCCTTGGGAAGGGACGTAAACCAGTTGGTCCCCTTTGTGGTCCTCATTAAGAGTACGCTAATCCCAGCACTGAGTTTCCCTCCTCCCTTCTGAATGTGTTTGATGTAGGAGTTATGACTATAATAATTCAAAAGCTTGATTAGCCAGGAATGCAATCAAACAAACAATCATCCAGGTATACAACCGACTGCCACTGTGGCAAAACCAAAGACGATGGTTTCTTTGCGGGATGCTACTGTTTTTAGTGGGAGCGTGGTAAGTAAACACACAAATTTTGCAGTGAAAATATCAGCTGACGTCATAACAAAGAGTAAACAAAAGCATTCGGTCTTTTGTATCGTGCATGATCTGCAGCCAGAATACAATGGGAAAAACCCTATAAAAACAATAAACACTGACACAAAGATTCACCCAAATCTATAAATCAATAGAGAGTGAACTTGAGAAAAGGTTAAATGAATGAGAGTTGAGTATGAGGTTATAAAATTAGTAAAACGTAAAGAGCACTGTCTAAAAGATTTTTTATTCGAGAAACATGAAAATAACAATATTTCTAGATATAATCGGGGAGTGTATAAATTGCGTTGTCTACAACGATTGAGGAGGCTACAGAAACATGATAGCCAAGTGAATCGTGAAAGATTAGCAATAACAAAACAAGAGGCATTTTTGCATTAACTCAATGCTGCAGTCTACATTGAGCTATTTATATTGCTATCAATATAGGTACAATTTATGTATCGTCGAAATATTTTTGCAATCCATTTAACCCCAACAGAGCGCATTTTTTATCCTGAGGAGGGTTTCTCTCGTGTGAACCTCTTCAACCAATACAGTCCAGTTTTTCCTAAAAACATATAGCAATAAACGAACACCAAATATTCTCTGTAGTAGATAACCCAATTATTTCGTCCCTGAGACCTATACAACCTAACAGGATGAAACACGCTGATTTTATGTCACCCATATTACTGTATTATTTCCTAAAACGTATGTAACCAAACTTACACCAAACCTTCTGATATTATGCCACCCAAGTTACGCCTGCCGCCCCTACAACGTATCCCGAAAATCTTACACTTGTAAACTTAGGCCACCGTTATTACACAGATTGAGGCTAAAAGTATATCACGAAACATAAAACAAATGCTTCTCGATATTACGCCACCAACATACACTAGTTTGCCCCTGAAACATATTGCACTCAACATTCACCAAATGCCCATCAATTTTATGCCTCCCAACTTTCACTGGTTTGCCTCTGGAACGTTTATCACCAAACATATACAATGCCCCTCGATTTGATGCCACTCATCCAAGGATAATTTTTCCCCTGAAACGCATGCCTTCATTTATGTAGCAAATTCTCGTATATTTTATATCTATTCTAGTTTACCCTTGAAATATATGCCACCAAATATACCAGACCCTAGACAACCCAATTTAAATCTCGATGTACCCGTAACGTAAACCGCCAAATTTACAAAAAATGCTCCCTGGTCTTAGGACTGCAAACTTCGGCTGCTTTGTCCCTGAATCGTAGCACCACGCCAAGACTTCTTCGAGATCGAATGTTGCAACTTGTTATTAGACGTAGGACCATCTTTAGTGATGCTGGGAGGGCAGTCGACCAGGGCTTCATGCCTAAAGAAACTCCGCGTATACAGAACTCCTTGCTTGAAGTTAAAGTCTTAGTAGAACTACATAACGTGCATAGAACGTATTTTTGTTATAAGCAAGATATAATTTTTCAATTTGTGGAGTAGAATGATCCCCATAGCTTCCGCCTTGACCAGGGACCTGCGGATCATAGAGACGGCCCAGACTAGTCGTGGTCTTACCTCTGCTTTATTGAGCTAAAGTTCTCAAGTTTCCATTGGAAACACCAAGAGAGTATCGATTTTATAAGAAGAGTATCTTATCTCTGTCGGCAAGATCGGGGTCATTTACAGAGACTGCGTACCAAGATGTTGAGGAGTAAATTGCGAGTATTATTCTAATATTCTGATAAGTTCGCAATTAGCATAATTCAAGAAAATATGTCCTCATCTCATTGAAAACGGTTGAATCATGTGACACAATAATACGCTGGAGTATCGCTCTCATGGCTCATTTATTATATTTAGCAGAAAAAGTATCTTGAAATTTTTCTAAAACCGGAAAGTAAAGAATAGAGAGATCACCAATTTCAGTACGATAATATGCTAAATAATGCCTTTTTATGGCTATATTCAATAGTTTATTACGCCATTGATAACGGAAAAATAAAACGTGATAAGTGAAATATGACAAAAGAAGAGAATTTCAATGGCAGTCAATAAATTATACAACAGAAATAATACATAAGGGTCATTTTCAGGAAAACATATTTCCTTCATATAGTACTTTAGATATGTGGTTCTCAGGCAGATTTGTCAGGTAAACCCTCCGACCAGATGTTTGCTCTCCGCGACCCTCCGAGAATATTCGAGAAGAAAAAAAACTCCAGTTTTCTCTAAACAAGGGGCGGGGGAAGACGATGATAAGGAAATTAATAATAAGAGAGTTATGTATTTTGTGTTGTTTATAAATACAAGGTTAGCACCATAAATTATTTTATTTACAACAACGTCTGTGTATTAAAACATTCAGACAATACGCCGAGTTTTATTTTTAAGGGCAAATCACTACTGTGTTACAATTTCTCGTTTGTTTTATTGGATAAAATTAACTCATTTATTAAAAAAGTATTTTATGTTGATAAGCTACAAATGTTTTTTTATGAAAAAAGTCGATAAATTGAAAATTGCAGAACTCTTAAAACCAGAATAAAATCACTTGCCTTAACGAAGAGTGCTTGCGACCTCCCCAAAATTTCTCCCGCGAACCCCAGAGGAGATCGTAGCCCACCGTTTGAAAAACCTTCTTTAGATCATAAACAGTTGAGTTACCAATCCCTCTTTTAGCTGAAACCTATTCCTTCCTCTCTTATTTAATTCAAGTTTTTCTTTTAAGACGTTCTTAGTCACGTTATCACTCCTCAGGTATTTTTAAATCCAAATATCCAATCCTCTTTCATATTGTGTCCATAATTGTTCACCTTTCTCCTATTCTTCTTAGTATTTCCTCGTTTTAAGTGCTTTTCGGTCTTTGTGATGTACGTTCGTCCGTCCGTCCGTACGCATATATCAGTGTTGAATTGGCTTAACCGATTTTTAAAAAAATTTATTAATGGAATCTTCATATAAGTATACGAGTTGTTGGTGCGTGCACATTGAAAGCGCTAAAAATCACCATACACCAAGGTCTAAACTAGTAAATAAACCCACGCGATCTCCAGGGCAACGGAAATTCAGCCATGTGTAGCCCATATGTATTAGATATTAAATTCAACGAGTTCTAGCAAAATATTTACAAATTTCCGCGAAATTATGGCAACTATTCGTATTTATTAAATTCTCTGGCAATCGGCTCTCGTCCAACTTTTCGAATTTCAAGTTTCATGGCTCAAACTGCCCTGTTTCAGCAATAACTATAAACAACATTAAGACAATAGCCTATATTTTACACGAAAATTTATGTGAAAATTGGGATATTTTGTGTGTTAGGATAATGGCGTTATCATCTGTGCATTTTTGTGCGTATATGGATAAAAAAACTAATTTAAAATTATCACATCATCATTTTTATACGTCGTTGGCTGAAATCAAATGACTTAAAATGCAGTCTAAGCATTAAATCAATGCTCTTGAATTATGGAAAATCAATTCGCATTGAATGGCATTGGAGTCTTTGCTATGGTAGTTAATATTTTTTATTGTTGAAAACAGAAAAAATTCATAATTTTATAATTAAAATCCAATTTTTACGCATATTCAACATAGATTTGAATTCTATCTTCAAGATAAATAAGCTTCATTATTTTTCCATGGTATAATGTATGTCTAGATGTTGTATCTTAATTATAAATAATTTTAAAAAGCAATTTTGTATAACCTTGCACCTTTTTCAATGCTTTTCTTATGGGTTTTTAAAACAGGACAAAGGGGTCAAAAACACCCCTTAAATATAACATTTTCTGGAATTTTGGATTTTCTTCCGAGGTTTTACCTAATGACCTATCTTCACGCCAAATTTCAGTTCTGTAGAAGTACCATAGGTTATATATATATATATATATATATATATATATATATATATATATATATATATGTATATACTGGGCTTCCTTCACCACCTTGTTGCCACCCTCATCACTACCTTTTCATTTCCTTAAGTCTATATATATATATATATATCCTATCATCTAAATATTTTAGAGACTGTGTGTATGTATGTTCCTTTTACGTTTTTACACCGTTGATGCTATCGAATTCAAAAGTTTCATGGGTCATCCTATAGCCCAAAGGAAGAAAATGGTCTAGGTTTTCAGACCGTGGGGTGTCTTTTACCCCATGGGGTAAACAAAATACTATTTCCATAAGAATGCATGGGAAATGGTGTTGAGAAACCTCAAAATCCTATGCAGCCCTTCACTGATGTGGATATAAATATAACTAAATATTAACTAAAGTTTACGGGAAATAACTTATTTTGCGTACAAAAGACTGAATATTTTAATTCTGTTCATTTTTTATAGTATTACATGTTAAATCGCTCGAAATTATTCTTTAAGCGCAAAATTTATTAACATTTTTCAGGCGGCAACAAATTAATAATTGTCCTCTTCTAAGGGGGATAGCCACGTAAAGATTAATGCAAGGAAAATCCACGCCGTGGCGGGCCGTAGAGGAGTAATAGCCAACGCCAAGATAAAGGGTACAAATGGATTCATGCCTAAATATAGTCTATGAATACTTTTAAAGTGAGCCAAATGATTTTTTAAGTAATATTAGAACTTTGTTATCTATTACCATTAACATTGGAAGATTCATCGCATGGTAAATTGATACGTCTACTTACATTTGTTCGGTAACCAAGATTTTGTTTATTGTTTACGTTTTGGCTAATGGTATTGACATAATCTACACAATTTTATTGCTGCATTAAAGGCTTCGGTGCATCTATACATGTGAATATTAAGTAAGACGTTAATGCGTAATTGTATTCATGATAAAACATTACAATACAGTACATAAAATAGTAAATGTTAATCTAAAAATCGCTTGCGTAATTAAGGAATGGGGTACGTTTGGTAAACTAGGGGTATCCAACAGCGAAAGTAAGTAAATTTCAGAATTTATTGTGTTAGTTTAATTGTAATATGACATCAAACGTGATATATCAATAAAATAATAATAAATATCGTTTGCTACTTAAAAGATAACTTTCCCGAGCGAAGTCGAGAGTTTGAGCTTGTATTCTATATATGTAAGAAGCAGCTATTTATAATGATATATATATATATATATACACTAGTAGAAGGTGCTTCACTTTAAAAAGGCATTAAAAAAAGATATATCATTATTAGAAATATCTTTTTTATTCAAAAGATATCAAGACTGCACCGATTGTTTTTCTTTACTTATGGAACACTATTGGAGCAAAATAATCCCTAAAATTTGCAATTTTCAGAATATTATACTGTTTCCATTGTGGGGTACCAATGCTAGACATCTTCCATATTTTAAAGTAAAAGCACACCTAGAAGTGAAATAATATGTATGTAATTGTTTAAATTTTAAAAAGGTTTTAACGGCCGCAATAAGAACTTAATGGAGATATTCTAATATTTATTTGTGCATTTGCACTAATCTCTAACTTGCTAAAAAATTTAACTCCGTAGCTTTCCCCGTAGTACCTAAAGATTTATCTATTTGTTTAAATTTTAAAAATTTTTGACATATAAATATAAAAATTTCTACAAATTTTACTCATAAAAATATCTCCGCTTTGTCGCACATTCGGAAATACATAAACTTTAAAAAATTATTTAAACATTTTCTATTTTTAGCCGTCGTATTGTTGAACTATTTCAAGATTCTCATTTTTTATATAGAATTTGCTACAAAACATTTGCAGAAGTTTACATCTACGACTTATAATTTCCGAGATAAAAATTATTAAATTTTAATGTACAAATGGGGTAAAAAATACCCCTTAATATTAACAATTTAAAATTTTTTGATTTTTCTGGTTGGTTGTGATAAAAATCAGATAACCGTGCGAAATGTCAGCTCCCTATGTATCTTAGATTGGTCTACACACTGGAATATCTTTTCCCTCCCTATTAAGGGAGATTTTCCGGGGCATCTGGAATAGAACAAAATAAAAAACCAAACTCGGAAAGCAAAAATGAACTTTTTCTATATAGATGTTTCTACAAAATTTTTGCAAGATCTTCTACCTAAAACTTATAGTTTCCGAGGCAAAAATATTAAACTTTAATTTACAAATAGGGTTAAAACTACCCCTAAAAAGTAACAATTTTGAAATTTTCAATTTTATGGATATTTGTTAGCAAAATCCTACAATCGTGTAAAATGTCAGCTCCCTATTCCTCTTAGAATGTTCTGTACACTGGAATAACTTTCCCCCATGCTAACTTATGGGAGATTTGCTGGGGCATTCGGAGTCAAACCCAGAGCACTATAAGCAAAAATGATTCCAATTCCTAATACGTATGGTGGCCCTCTAGCAACAATCAAACTTTCATTTACTCAGCTTATCGAAAAGTGCCCAAAATTAATTTACAAAAATGGTGCAATGCTTTTCTTATGGGGAAAAACACAACATTCGAAATTTCTGGAGTCGCACCCATGTCACTTAGGTGAGATGTCTCATTTTTTCTGGAGGTTTCTCCATGATCTCTGCAAACGCAATAGCAGAACATTTATAATTTCCAAATTCTCAGGCATCTCGTGTCCAAATTTTCGTATTTCAAGTTCTGTGACTCAGATCGCCCAGCATGAGCAATAAGAACAATCATCATTAAGACAATATCCTATACATTAAATTTATGGAAAAATTACGATATTTTCTGTTAAGATTGTGGCACCATCATCCTTGCCTTTAGCATGTACTATTTGGATAAAAAATATCGAGAAATAGGTGTGACGCCGTTATATTTAACAATTGGAATGTTTTAAAATTTCTCGAAAACTACGAAACACAACATTAAAATACTTTTCACGTTTTCACGTCACTGCTATCAGGATTTCTTCTCCTATTGTGATCTCTTATAGTCCTAGAGAAAAACAAACCTATTCGCTCCTTCCTGTAGTCGATATCCTAAATTTAATAGTCGTGTTTGTGCTTTTAGTAGTACGTGAGAATTACAATTATCTATGATACCCTCAATCAGAGTGCGTGATGCAATTAGTGTTTTGGATAGAGTAAAATCTTAAATAATATCGTAAGAAAATATTGATGATGATCAGTAGTTGGTAGCTCGTAATCACTTTGGCTCCAAGTTGAACAGTTGTATAAAACTCCTTAAGCCAAAAAAATTGTAGGGTAAGCCCTATGCATTTCGCCCACTAAGTGGGCATCTTCAGGGGAGAACAAGGTTCAACTGAACCTTGTTCACTGCCAAGGCAGGTTCTCCCCTGAAGATGCCCACTTAGTGGGCGAAATGCATAGGGCTTACCCTACAATTTTTTTTGGCTTAAGGAGTTTTATACAACTGTTCATTGATGATGATGTTTTCATAATATTCATGATATTGAAAAAGTTTTACTTTCCCTTGGGATTCGAGTTATAGATGCTCGTTATGACGGCATTAATGTCCATTAAAAGCATTAAATCACTGCAACCGTAACGTATAATACCAGATCCCTTTAAAAGCATTGAGGGCGTGGCCATAGTATTTAAAGATTTCCATTGTTGAAAAGAGGAAAAATTCACACTTTTTCCGGTTAAAATCAAATATTTACACTAATTCGGAAGGTATTTGATTTCTGGTTTCAAAGATTAAGAACTACGTTCTTTCAGATAGACAACTTTTCTTATTTCGAAATCGTATTCCAATTTTAAATAATTTAAAAATGCATTTTTAGAAAGTCTTGCACTGAATCCCATGCTTTTACTCGTCGGTTGTACCACTCGACCTACCTACCTGCCAAATTTCAGATTTCTAGCCTTTCTAGAAGTAGATACCTAAGAGCTTTATGTCATTGAGTGAGTGAGGCACATGTAACTTTATTATTATAGATGACCAAAATGACATACTTGGACCAGATCGACTCAGCAGGGGTGCCACAATTGCAAAATTAAACTTTTCGGTAATTCTGTAATTAGAAGAAATTGGCCTAACCTATTTCAAGGATATTTTGTATTAAGTAGGTGTGCAACATAAAAAAACAAAATCAACATGCTAAGTATAGATATAGAAAGCAGGGTTGCCACAATACAAGGAAAATAGAATAACATTTTACATGTATTAGTGTTGAACTGCCACATCAATTTTAACCAAATTTTATATCTATAATTTAAACATATATACAAATCAATAATACCATATTTGGACCGAATCAGTCAGAGGTGCCACAATTACAAATGAAACTCTTTCAGCATTTATGGATTTGGATGGAATTGGCAGAGTGGATTTCAACTAACTTTTATATAAAAGATTTGTACAAAATACCATAATGAAGTCAGAAAGTTAAAAGAGGAGCTAATGAGCAGGGCTACCGCAAGAGAAGGTAAAATGATATTTCTCTTATACGTACCTCTGGAGAACTGCCCGTATGCATTTTAAGGAAATATTGTATCGTATATATAATCTTCATATGAAGAAATAACCAAAACAGCATATTCCAACCGGGTCGAATAAACAGGGCTACTAGGTTAGAAGTTTTTGGTAACTATGAATTTGGAAGGTATAAGTTTGTACATACAGCAACAAGTTTGACGAAAAAAACTTCTGTACTACGGGAAACCAGTATACATCCCTACTTGTTATCTTATCTTCCCAATTTATCGTCCGCATTTTTTACTATGCTAAAATTACACGCATTTTCAAGTATATTATGTCATTTATTTCCGTGTGTACATGTTACTGATCCATACTAAGCGATACTTCATAAATAGCATTTTATCAATTTCTTGCGTACATCTTCCTTTTATCGTCAATATTAATTTATCCATTCCGAAAGGAGATTTTTCTTTCGCTATCCTAGTCCATATTCATCCGCGAATTTTGTATCTCTTGGTATGTTGCTCCTTAGGTATTTCTGTCGAACTGTTCTGGTTTATTTTTCAGGATGATAATGATGATGATCACGTCATCTATTCTTATTTGACATTATTTAAAGAAATAATTATTCTAGAGCGAGTCCTAGATTATAAAGTACCATCACGAAAGCAGTCATAGAATATGGCGTGAGTTAATTTAGCTCCCCGTATTAATCGTCTGAATATTTTTTTACGGCGCCATGTGTAGTTATTTTCCGCTTTTAACGGAGTCGAAGGAGCTCCATCGAAACCAAAGCGGAGTGCCAGTGAACTCGAGAAGGGTTCCTTTAATGATATTCCGTGGAATTGCGGTGTCCGGCGGATAGAGGGTGATTAACGCGGCGCGTCCACAATGCATTGCCCTAATTCGCTTCTCATTTGTCACTCGGCGGAACCCGCTTGCCAACGAAGACTACAGCCGCGCGACGTTGTTTCTCTTCCGGACTTAACGACTGTGGAAATCATCCGGGATTGGTGGATAGGGAGCTCGGCCAAAGGGTTGCCCAGAGGGAGAACGAAAGGACTTCCTACGTTGCGGGTGGCTTCAGAAGACGCAGTTGCTTCCGTGATTAATACTTGCCAGAAAATGTGGAATTCTTCATGTCTAACATCAGATTTGTCTAAATTTGCTTCAGAGAAGTAGTTCGTACTCGAGCAATCAAATTAATAAATCGTAAATAGTAATTGACGTTTAAAATAATTGTTCATTACGGACACCATTTTCGTAAAAATTGTTTCTCTTGCCATTATATCCTTATCTCACCTAGGACAAAGGGCCGCAGTAGCAATTTACCAAGAGCCGCCCTATGACTGAAATCAGATTTTCATCTTTCTTAGGCATAGCAATAATACCAATTTGAGAAGATTTGGGCTTTGAACTGCCCATTCGCCACAAGTAGCATGCGTGCAATACGCATTTTACGGTTATATTATTTTTCAAAGAATAAGTTGGGAAATAATTTTGAAACAGGAAAAAATCTGTTATGACCGGGAATCGAACCCGGATATTCTACCACTGAACTAACTTAGCAGATAATTTTTCAGGCAGGCAGTTTGATACTAGCTTGGCTAGTTCCGTCCCAACCAAGAAAACATCCGCGTTCAGAAACGAGAAAATTGATCTGCTACGGTAGTTCAGTGGTAGAATATCCGCCCGGCAAGTGGAAGATCCGGGTTCGATTCCCAATCACAGCAGACATTTTTCTCGTTTCAAAATTATTCCTACAATGGAAAGTGTTAGAAATGTATTATGCCAAATCTTTTTGTATCAGGGTTACCTAGGAGTAAATTACCATGAATCTACTGGTAAAAAAGTAATTATTACGAGGCTTATGCATATAATTGAAAGGTTTCCGTAAGGTTAGGCGTGGAAGTTATTATCCAAATATGGAGTGTGATAATTATTTGCTTCCCCTCTTTTGCTGAAGCTTCATGAGTACCTTGACAAATATTTTGTTTCCAAAAGGAATTTGGTTCCTCCGAAATCGTCCACAACCAACTTCAAATTAGTTTCCACTGTTCCTACAAAATTTTCCACTTGTTTATTAATATTTCCTCTCTGTTTCTTGCTATTCTCCATTTAATAAATGATTCCCCAGCCGCTCAATACTGTTCTTCCTAAGGGCTCACAAATTAATTTCATTTGTTTCATGTGGAATCTTGTTCACATTGATTTTATGTCTCAACTGTCTCACCTCAACACTATTATACAACTCAGTTAATCGACTCCTTTCTCCCTCTCTTGCATCATCTACTTGTACATATGGATTATGGCATTGCGTTAAATTGTACCTGGAAATGAGTAACCATGACGAGAACCTCAGTCATGCAGTTTCAGTAAACAGTGGCCGTTTTCTGATCGTTTTTTTCTATGAATCATTTCTATATAGCTATATGAACTATTTCTACAGTTATTTTTGTTCAATTACACATTAAAATTAAACATAGCTCGATCGATGTTAGTATATGAATTTAAGGTATTTAACTTATAAATTTAGCATATATTTTATTATATGTTTTAATACATATTTTAATATGTATTATATTTTTTATATAGGCCTATTTATAAGTATTTTAACATTTTTGGAACAAATTCGTGCATCACCTTAAATGAACGACGCTTAAATCCCCAAGTAACACGCGGAAATCCGATTAAAAGTCCAGAATTTTGCGTGATTACTCGGATCTTTCGCTAACACGAATTAATTAAATTACTAAGGCCTATAAAACATTCAAATTAATAGAATTTTCAATAAAAAATATTAACAAAGTCTGTCAAATAAATATGTTCTACGATACAATAGTATCTTTTGAGCGATATGCATACCAAACCTAAACCAAATAGAAAATATCATAACGGAATTGATTACTGAATAAAAGATTAAATCTTGAAATTATTTCAATGTCCTCTTTTTCAGCAAAATTGAAAAAATCTTAAAAGCCATACGCATATATGACGCGTAGTTCGTATTTTAGGAGTTAATTGGCACAATATAATCACCAGATGGAGCCTAGAAAAAGAATTTCCTGTGGCCTAATTACCAATGTTTTTCAGAGCAGGGAAGAATATCTTTACAGAAGCAAGTATAAGTTATTCAGATCGGAGTGGAATTTTTGTGGTACCTTGAGGGACCTCTCCGCCAACAGCAAAGAAGGACCTGCTGTTCCTTAAGGAACCGCTCAGTCATTAAATATTAACCCGTCCTCTACCAAGGGTGGTAACTCAGTTACCCCAACGACGTTTTTCTAGTTTTTTTAATGGTTATTTTTTGGATTTAATTCATATCATGTATTCGTTTTTTAACGTCTATGAACATTTCTTTTGGATTTTGTGTAGATTTACAAATTTTTAGAGCCGCTTATTAAATAAAAACACTGTCGGGGTAACTGAGTTACCCCCCTTGGTAGAGTTTGGCGTTGTTCCATTTTACTTTAAATGCAGTTCCGCTATACATATGTGTGTAATTTATTCAGTCTATCGGTGTACAATGCAAAATAATACATTTTGGTGATGAGCAGCCGCGTGCTGAACTATAAAATATTCTTGTGCTAGTGTGTTATACTGAAAGACCGTTGTAAATCCAAGTCGGTATCGCGTTTTAGTCTAGTTGTGTTCAGCATTTAAGGTAACTAAGAAATTTTTATTGCAACTGCGCTGTAATTATAAAATATTATTTGTTTTTCAAATATTTATTTTCATATTACGCGTTTATGTCAACTTATAATCTTCATGTTTGAAATAGGTAAAGAGTTTTTCAAAGCGTTCTGATACAAGAAGGTGCGTGTTGAACTACGAAAGAATGACCTTATGTGAATGTATGTTAAAATGCAAGAATGCTGTAAATACAAGTCAGTTTCATGTTCTCCTCTGGTTGTGCTCAACAGTCTCAACACTTACGGTAGCAAAAGTTTTATTACAATTGAGAAGTAATTATAATTTATTCATTATTTCCTTTACAAATATCTATTCCATATTACTTATATATATATATATATATATATATATATATATATATATATCGTAATATTAAGACATTTCTCCCAATAAACAGCTATTTCTGTCAAAAGAATGGTGGGGTAACTGCGTTGCCCCTTTTGAGCGGAATAAGTTGTAAAATACCTTGGTAGAGCAAGGGTTAATGCATAACTACCAATATTTTGGTCCCATGCACTACAGAGTACTAGTATATGAGCTATAAAACATATACATTTACCTTTATTACCTTGCAAGAAAGCAAAAAACGGAAGAGGTCGAAATTTTGCCGTATTTATCCTCTGATTAATGTCCGTTGTTACATTATCTTATCACATCTGGAAATGAGTCCAGTAGGATCATACTATAACCAATGGCTACGTTAGTGATTACATATTTTCGACCCGTCTCTATTCGTACTTTTCTAAAGTTTTAGACTGTCAAAGCAAACCTCTAAAAAAATCCGACACGCTAGTATCAAGGTAACATTGAAAATCTTCTCTCACACACAGCTAGAATAAAGATTTTTCTATGAACAGTCACACAATAGAGACGTCTTGAATCAGTCTTACCCTTTCCCTTCTGAAATCTAAGTCTTCCATAACTCACTTTCACGCCGAATCTTTTTTCATCCTCTCAGGTGCCGCCGTTGTTCATCGACTGATCCTTCAGCCGTCCTAAGCAATCAAGAGGCAGCGAGAAGAGAGGCAGAAGGCGAGAGAGAGAGAGAGGGGGGGAGGTGGAAAGAGAAGGCAGCGTGGGAGGAGAAAAAGACAGAGGAGGTAGATTCTCTCTCTCTCTGAAGGAAAGAAGAACCGTGTGATCCCCGGCGAAGAAAGAAAGAAAGAGGGAGAAGAAGTAACTGGAAAAAGGATAAAAGACGCCATACATAAAGTGTGAAAGTGAGACGCAGTTTTGAACCGAGGGTTTGGTGATAAAGAGGAAGAAGAGGAATAGAGAGAAAGAGGGATAGAGAAAAAAAGGGAGAGAGAAAGGAAGAAACGCGAAACTGAGCTTTACTCTCTTTCTCTCTCGCAGGTCATACCTATCCGAGAAGGACGTGCGATACTGCGTGTTTTCGAGTGTTCCGCTGCGATTTTGTGCGTGCATCGTTTCATTCCCTCGCAAACTCAACTCGCACAGAGATAGATAGAGAGAGTGGCAGAGAATCGTCTTGAGGGGCGGCAAGGACGACGAACCCCATGTAACTGAAGGATGAGGGTTGAGGGGGCGAAGAGGGGGGCGCGGCGGGGGCGGAGGGGGCGATCGTAGATGCCACCGCCACCGCCGCCGCCCACCGAATCCTGCCCCACGAAGGAAGAGGAGGTGGGAAGAACCGAGGGGGCGGAGGCGCGTATCCCGCGAAGAGTGAGATGGAGTGGGCCCTGAGGGCGTCCGACCCACCCGCTCCCTCCCTCCTCTCCGCCCCTCTCCTTCTCCTCCTCCTCTCCCTACCCACAGCTTTTCCGTATTCCAACGCGTCCTTCCCCGCCCCGCGTGCCTCCACGGGAGTCCCGCAAATCTCCGTCCCGTCCCACATCTCCCCGCCGCCGCTTTCGTCGCCTCCGTCCCCCGCGCACCTCAGACCGCCCCCAAGGCGCCGTCCCCACCGGAGCAGTGTCGGGGACGCGCCGGATCCCGAGTGGGGATCCCACCCGCCCCCAGATCCCATGCCCCCACCGCTCTCCTCCCATTTGCAGATACTCCCGCACCCTTCTACCCAATCCCTCTCTTCTGCTTCATTTCCGCCCCTCCCGCCCGCCCCTCAGGCCTCCCTCTCCTCCTCGCCCGCATCCTCCCCCTCCTCGCCCTCGGTGGCCAGGTCTCCGATAAACAAACCGCGCTCCGGAGGCCTACCCAGGCTTCCTCAGCCCCCGGCCAACGCTTCAGCCCCCAGCCTCGTGTCAGAGGGAGAGGGGGAGTTCGTGGGATGGGGTGGAAGTGGGGGGAGGGAGATGTCATTCGGGAGGCCCCCCGCTGGGCCCGAACTGAGGACTGGCTCTAGAAGTCGCCGGCAAGACGTCTATATCGCCGGTTTCTTCCCATTTGGGCCTAGAGGTCCCGGGGGAGGATCCCTTGGGAGGGGAGTGATGCCCGCGGTCAAATTGGCGGTGGACCACATAAACGACTCGCCGGACGTCCTTCGAGGCTACAGGCTGCATGTATATTGGAACGACACGCAGGTGAGTGGAGGACAATATTTTCCTTTCCTTTACCATTCGGAATGCCGATACTACAAAAATATTAAATGCATCTCTAATGCGTGACCTAGAGAAAGTTTCCTATTAATTAAGTTCGCCATTGTGCGTCGGAGAGACTTATAAAACAATGCCTGAGGTTCGTTTCATTTATGCGGCATTCATTGTGAGCACCAGAGGTAATCAGTAGTTAGCAATCGATGCCTAAGATATTAGTGGTAATTTCATTGCGCTTATTACAGGTTATTTGGTTTACCTCGGAGCTAAGGCAGAAACTATTCTTTCCCATCCAAAAGGTTCACATTAAAGTATATGGACATATATTAATTAACTTGATTTTCTAGCAGATATTTGTGAATATAATCTGTAATTATTTATTAATGCGGTCGGAACATGCGTTAATGTTTATGCAAAATTCATTCTTCAAAATTTTCTTCGCGTTTTTCTATGCACATGAATTTGCGTAATTTTTTCACATTTTCTATCTGATTTTACAGTTTTGAGCTTACATATGAACTTTTATGAAATTACATTAGTTAACGTTCAAAGTTTTTCTCGCTAAGGTTCTATTTTGCACAATGTGGAACGAGATATAAAGTTTTCGGTTATTTCATGTTACGAATTTCCAGTAAACTATAAAATAAAATATCAGTTAAAATGAAATGCGTGTACTGGATGATAACCAATATTCTTCTATTTTAAATAATTTTAAATTACACTGAAAAAAATAAAAATCTCCGAGTGAATTCAAGCCTGGTTTATTCAATCTATTGCAACTAAAATATTTTTAGTCAAACAAAAAAATGAAAATCGGCTAATTTTATGTTTAATAACCATCGATGGATCCGAAGAAAAATAGTGATCGCTGAGTAAGAGTGACCGCTTTACGTTTCATTCCATTTCATTTCCCGAGTATTAAATAATATATAATAAATCCCCTTCAACAAATTTAATATATTGACTATGGAAACTTAAGATGAAAATAAAGCAATACTTAAGAAGAGTTGCTATCGGTTATTCAACTATTCTCTAAAGATTTGCAAATATTTTCGTCCTAATTATATGGAATGTCAGGATGATGGATTTCTTCAAACTGCTCGACGGGTTTTCTAAATTCGCTTCGTTTCGGCATGCCCCGAGGAGAATCATTTGCGAAAGAAATTCGGAAGAACGGGTTAAAAAATAGCGACTCTTTTTCTATGAAAAATATTCTCATTAACGACACAAAGATGAAGCCACGACTTAAAACATTAAAAAAACTTTTATATTTTGTACCTATTTTATCCAATTTCTCTCGTGGACGCTATTTGCTCAAGATAACATCTAAAATGATGCATGTATTATTCCACTACTAAAATAAGATATTTTCTTGAATGAGTTTAGACGGATAGGAAATGAATTCTGCCTTAAGCTATTCGTTGATGAATTGACACACGTCCAACAATCTGCGAATCGCATAAGCTTTCCTTTCGCATCCACGCAGCCATTTGTCCAGAATAAATTGCTAGTGACGCGAGGAAAAATATTATAAAGCTTATTCCCGGCATATTAAAAGTTAAAAATCGTGCGGAAAGATAGAATAAAAAAGCCGGATTCTCGGAATTGGCTTTTGAAAGGAAGAGTGGACCATCGGGAGGATTCCTTTTTTTATCCGTTCAAAATCCGCGCAGAAAATAAAAAAAAGTTAAAGACTCGTTCACTCTTATCGTAATCAGACATTTTCGATTTTCCTCTCCGATGAACTTTTAAGGGGCGGCAAACGGATCCCTAGGCACTGGGTGTGTGCGTGCTGGGAATGGAGAGAGAAGGGAAGAGAAAGAGGGAGAGAGAGAAAGTGAGAGAGAAAAGGAGAGGGAAAGAGAAGGGGAGAGAGTAGAGAGGGAGAGAAAATGGAGAGAATGAATAAGGTTAACGGATGGAATGAGAGGAATGCGTTGAAGGAACAGGGTAATGGAAGAGAAGATCATTTCTACCCTCCTTTTTTTGCCTTCCATCGGAACTAGTGGACCGCTTTTCTTAAAATCTCCACCCGATAAATCGAAGCGAGATGAAGGAAGAAAGATAGAGAAGGAAAGAAAGAAGAAAAGGGCGAGATGGTGATATAGAGAGAAAGCGGGGAGAAGAGGGGAGGGGTGGGAGAGGGAGAGAGGTGGGAGGAGGGGGAGTGTGAGGAGGGGAGGAGGGGGAGGGGGGAAACGGGTTGAGGAAACGGTTTTGAGGAATCTTTCCTCGGATAATCCGACGGAGATAGAAATCTATTAAATCGAGTGCCATAATTTTTTTCCGATGAAATACTTTTTATCTACAGAACCGATACTGTGGGATGAATAGGATGTAAAAACGTCGATTTCCGTTTCCGTATTTTACGAATTTTTACGCGTGTCTAACAAATATATTCTGCGGAAATCCATCGGTGAGTTTCTGCTCCAAGTTGATACAATTTTTCACTGTTTATTGAGCATTGAAATGTGATATCATAAGATTTATGCAATGAGTAATTGTTAGTTTTGATATGCGCATAGGAAAAATATGTACTTTCTTCGATGCCGAAGTTTTTTATGACATCCATTTACTTTGTGGATTTCGACCATCAATATCACTCTTCTCTGTTCAATGGCTGTTTTGTTAAAAATATATTGATATAAATCATTGAAGATATCTTTTTTTATAGTAAATTATATAAGCTTTTTAGCGGCAAAAGTATCTCGGCGCAGTGACTCCTAGCCACAGCAATTTAGGTTTAACGTTGCATAAAATATTTTTCTAAAGTTTCATGCTGGTTATACATATTGTTTGATTTGAATCATTAGGCTGTTTCAAAAAGAATTTATATTATAATTAGTGTTGGATGTATAAGAAAAAGGTTTCTTTACTCCCTGAAATTAATTTACCTGAGATATTTAGATATTTTTATTGTTCTTATTTGTCAATATGAGCTAAATCACCTTCCCTCCGTATGCAGGTTAATAACGTTTAATAAAAATCCCGATTTTTGTTAATGTCTTAATGTTATCATGGCAAAAAATCTGTCTCTTTTTTTGACTAGAACAGAATTTTAGTGATCGTCTAAGTCCAGTCCCAAATACTAGCGATATGAGAAGTGTCGGCGTCGCGCCTGTAATTTCCAAAATCATTAAGGAATCTCTTTCAACCGAATCTCTCTCTTCTTCACTCAACCTATCGGATCACCCATTATTCCTTCTCCGCCGTCATCCCGAAAACCATAGCAACAGCGTACTCGGCCATTGTCCTCCTCCGTCCCCATATTTTCCTCCCCTCTTCTCCTGCTCGACGACCCCCGCTGGCGATTTTGAATGGTCGCGACCGTATGGGTAAATGCTCCCATGTCTCGATTTTTCACGGGCATGTTTGTTCATCTGTACACACACACACACACACACACACACACACACACACACATATATATATCATTATATATAGACGTTTCTCACAAAGGAGGAAGATATAACATACTAGAAGTTGGTGTTTGCATTCTGCAAGCATATCATCTCAATATAAAAAACATTCATTTATCATATTTCATCATTACAAATATTTCACCTCCGGAGAGATTTTCGTTTTTCCGTTATGTAAAAATAATAGACTAAAACAATCCCAAAACTTTGCAATTTTTAGAATTTTATACATTCTCCATTATGGGGTACTAATGCTACACATTTCTGCCAAATTTTAAAGTTGTAGTACTTCTAGAAGTGAAATAATTTTTTTCCAATTGTTTAAATTTTAAACATTTTTAACGGCCGCCGCATTATGTTTATGGAAAAATTCAAATGTATATTTGTGCAAATGCACTACTTTGTACATAACTTGAAAATTTCAGCTTCCTAACTCATCCCGTCATGTCTAAACAGTTATCTATTTGTTTAAAATTTAAGAATTTTTAACTGCCAAACAAATTAAAGTATCAAAATTTGTATAATCCCTATTTCGTTTTTCTTAAGAAAATCTACTTATAAAAAAATTCAACTCCGTAGCACATGCGGAAATACATAAACCTTGAAAATTTGTTTAAACAATTGCGAATTTTTAGCAGCCGCATTGTTACACTTTTTCATGATTTTCGTTTTTTCTAGTCGGTTTTGCACAAATTCCCACCCAAGAAAAAAAATTCGAATCTCCAGCTTATCTGGAAGTGCCTAAACATTAGTATCCTCCTATATCCTCCTCCTCTGTAAGAAACGTCGATATAGAATGACTAGTAGTTGGTGCTTGCATACTGCAAGCCTTTCATCTCACCTTGAAAAAACATTAATTTTTCAGACAGATATTTCATCATTACAAATATTTTATTAATTATTAAGATTTCACCTCCGCAGCGATTTTCGTTTTTCCCACATGTAAAAATAATAGTTTGAAACGATCCCCAAATGTTGCAATTTTAAACATTTTACACTTTCTCCATTATGGGGTACTAATGCTACACATTTCAGCCAAATTTTAAAGTTGTAGCGCTTCTAGAAGTAAAATAATATTTTTCTAATTGTTTAAAATTTAAACATTTTTAACGGTTGCCGCAATATATAAATGGAATGATTGAAATGTTTATTTGTGCAAATGCACTGTTTTGTAAATTATTTGAAAATTGCAGCTTCCTAGCTCATCCCATAGTGCCTAAAATATTATTAAGCTTTAATGTCTAAATTGGGATAAAACAACCCCTAAAAACTATCAATTTTAAATTTTTAAATTATTTTAGCTTGTTTTGAGAAACGTTTTATATTATTGCTGAATTTCAGTTTCCTAAACTTATTAGATTGGTCTACACACCGGATTGCGTTTTTCCCATGCTAACTTATATTCCGGGGTCTCTGGAGTCGAACTCAAGAAACTGTAATCTTAAGTGACAATAATTCCTAATAGATATTGCAGCCCTCTAGTAACACTGAAAATTTCATTTTTCTAGCTTACCGGTAAGTGCCCATAATTAATTTACCAAAATGACGCAATGCTTTTCATATGGGAAAAAACGCAAATTTCGGAATTTCTGGAGTCAAACTCATGTCACTTAGGTAAGAAGTTTCATTTTCTCTGAAAATTTCTTCATCATATCTAAAAAAACTAAAACTTTCAGCTCTCTAGGTTTTGTAGTTTGGGCTGGACATTAGTATCCTCCTATATTTGGAACAATTTTTGAAACGAGAAAAAAGTCTGCTATGACCGGGAATTGAACCCGGGTCTTCCACTTGCCGGGCGGATATTCTACCCCTGAACTATCGTAGCAGAACATTTTCTCTCGTTTCTGAACACGGATGTTTTCCTTTGTGGGACGGGAACTAGCCAAGCTAATATCAAACTGCCCCGACAGATGTCCTCAAAGAGGATCACCGAAGAGGATCCTCCTATATGTATATATATATATATATATATATATATATATATATATATATATATATATATATATATATATATATATATATATGTTACTAGTAGTTGGTGCTTGCATACTGCAAGCATTTCATCTCACATTAAAAGAACATTCATTTTTCAGACAAATTTCAACATTACAAATGGTCTTTTAATTCTAAAGATTTCATTTCTGCAGCGATTTTCGTTTTTCCCACATGTAAGAGTAATAGTTTAAAACAATCTCCAAATGTCGCAATTTAAAAAATTACACTTTCTTCATTATAAGGTTCTAATGCTACACATTTTAGCCAAATTTTAAAGTTGTAGCACTTCTAGAAATAAAATAACATTTGTTTAAATTTAATTAATTTTTAACGGCCGCCGCAATACATATATGGTAAAATTGAAATGTTTATTTGTGCAAATTTACTATACTGTAAATAATTTGAAAATTTCAGCTTCCTAGCTCATCCCATAGTACCTAAACAGCTATTTATTTGTTTAAACTTTAAGAATTTTTAACTGCCAAACAAATTAAAATATCAAAATTTGTATAATCCCTATTTCGTTTTTTTTAAGAATTCTACTTATTAAAAAAATTTCAACTCCGTGGCACATTTGGAAGTATATAAACCTTGAACATTTTTTTAAACAATTGCGAATTTTATTATTACATTAGTATCCTCCTGTTATCATTCTATACAGATGTTCCTTACAGAGGAGGAGGAGATAACATATAACAGGAGGATACTAATGTTTACGCACTTCCAGATGAGCTGGAGGTTCGAAATTTTTTTCTTAGGCAGGATTTTGTGCAAAACCGACTAGAAAAAACGAAAATCTTGAAAAAGTGCAACAATGCGGCCGCTAAAAATTTGCAATTGTTTAAACAAATTTTCATGGTTTATGTATTTTCGCATGTGCTACAGAGTTGAAATTTTTTTTGTAAGTATAATTCTTAAAAAAACGAAATAGGGATTATACAAATTTTGATATTTTAATTTGTTTGGCAGTTAAAAATTCTTAAAATTTAAACAATTGGATAACTGTTTAGGTACTACGGAATGAGCTAGGATGCTGAAATTTTCTAATTATTTACAATATAGTATATTTGCATAAATAAAAATTTCAATTTTGCCATATATGTATTGCGGCGGCCGTTAAAAATTATTTGAATTTAAACAATTAGAAAAATATTATTTTATTTCTAGAAGTGCTACAACTTTAAAATTTGGCTTAAATGTGTAGCATTAGAACTTTATAATGAAGAAAGCGTAAAATTTTTAAAATTGCAACATTTGGGGATTGTTTTAAACTATTATATTTACATGTGGGAAAAACGAAAATCGCTGCGGAGGTGAAATCTTTAGAATTAAAAGACTATTTGTAATGATGTAATGTCTGTCTGAAAAATGAATGTTTTTTCAAGGTGAGATGAAATGCTTGCAGTATGCAAGCACCAACTACTAATATATCATATGTTATATCCTCCTCCTCCTCCTCCTCTGTAAGGAACGTCTATATAGAATGACATCCTCCTCTGTAAGAGTCGTCGATATATAATGATATATAATTGTTTAAATAATATTTCAAGGTTTATGTATTTCCGCATGTGCTACGGAGTTGAATTTTTTTATAAGTAGATTTTCTTAAGAAAAACGAAATAGGGATTATACAAATTTTGATACTTTAATTTGTTTGGCAGTTAAAAATTCTTAAATTTTAAACAAATAGATAACTGTTTAGACATGACGGGATGAGTTAGGAAGCTGAAATTTTCAAGTTATGTACAAAGTAGTGCATTTGCACAAATATACATTTGAATTTTTCCATAAACATAATGCGGCGGCCGTTAAAAATGTTTAAAATTTAAACAATTGGAAAAAAATTATTTCACTTCTAGAAGTACTACAACTTTAAAATTTGGCAGAAATGTGTAGCATTAGTACCCCATAATGGAGAATGTATAAAATTCTAAAAATTGCAAAGTTTTGGGATTGTTTTAGTCTATTATTTTTACATAACGGAAAAACGAAAATCCCTCCGGAGGTGAAATATCTAAAATTAAAAAAATATTTGTAATGATGAAATATGATAAATGAATGTTTTTTATGTTGAGATGATATGCTTGCAGAATGCAAGCACCAACTTCTAGTATGTTATATATATGTTATATCCTCTTCTGTAAGAGTCGTCGATATATAATGATAACAGATATATAGGAGGATACTAATGTTTAGGAACTTCCAGATGATCTGGAGATTCGAAATTGTGTTCATAGGTAGGATTTTGTGCAAAACCAACTAGAAAAAACGAAAATCTTGAAAAAGTGCAACAATGCGGCCGCTAAAAATTCGCAATTGTTTAACATTTAACATTTTTTTAGAGGTAGTATTTGTAAAAAAACGAAATAAGGATTATAGAAATTTTAATATTTTAATTTGTGTTGCCGTTAAAAATTCTTGAAGTTTAAACAAATAGATAACAGTTTAGGTACTACGGGATGAAGAATGAAGCTGAAATTTGCAAGCTATTTACTGAATTTGCACAAATAAACATTTGAATCTCTCCATAAATATATTGCGGCGGCCGTTAAAAATGCTTGAAATTTAAACAATTAGAAAAATATTATTTCACTTCTAGAAGTGCTACAACTTTAAAATTTGACAGAAATGTGTAGCATTAGTACCCATAATGGAAAAAGTATAAAATTCTTAAAATTGCAAAGTTTGGGGATTGTTTTAATATATTATTTTTACATAAGGGAAAAATAGAACAGCTGCGGAGGTGAAATCTTTAGAATTAAAAAAAATATTTGTAATGATGAAATATATGTCTGAAAAATGAATGTTTTTTCAAGGTGAGATGAAATGCTTGCAGAATGCAAGTACCTTTTACTAGTATATATATATATATATATATATATATATATATATATATATATATATATATATATATATATATATATATATATATAGAGCTAAGGCTTGGTAGATATGTGATGGAAGACATCTCGCTTTCCCTTTTTTCTCTCTCTCACTCTGTTCTTGCCACTCACTCAACTCCGCCTTCCTTACCATTATCTCCAGTCCATCCTTTGCCGCTGCATTCGTAATCAGCCAAGCATGAAGAGCACTCCATCAGTGTCGCCCCTTTGATTGGTGCTCTAGGAGAAGCTCTTAAAATACAATGCTTTACCACTCTAGCGATCCACTCAATGCTTACTGGAATATTATGGTCACCTATAGATTTCTTTAATATGTAGAATGTTACAGTCTTTCAATTGTTGAAGATTCGAAGCAATGTTCATCTTTAATGGAATATCGGATGCACCGAAATCATTCAGAAGTTTTACGTAGAATCTCCATCTCCCATTAGCCTTTCATCCAAAATTTATTACAGTTCGTCGGTGAGTGGAACTACGCGGTATTGCTAATTGTTTCATGTCGATTGTGACAGCCTAAATAGTAATTTACAGCCCTTGCAGTTGCGATCAGATGTAAACGTGTTGATGAAGCGGATAGTATGACAGTCTCTTTCATCTTCACATATGCTCTGCTTTTCTAGATTCACTGTCTAATACTGTTCGATAAATAGGCCGCTTTCTTAAATAATAAATCCACGCAATAAATTTCCTGCGAAGGGGTTCCAGTTTTCCGTACATTTTCTAGTTGATATTCACCTCATGCTTCTTGAAAATAATTAGTTTTCAGAATCGAAGAAAAATTTTCTTAAAGATTTTTAAATAATGTTAATATCATTTTTTAGAGAAATTTGTTCTGTCTTTATATTCATTTATCTTCCGATATATTAAGATCCTGCAGTAAATGCAATAAATTGATCGAATTGAACTTGATAACTTTATTCATGAACGAGAAACGAGCATAAATCATTGGCATTCCATGTTTCCTAATGTATAATTTCTTAACGTTCATTCGGCAATAATTCCTCATTAAAAAGAAATCGTCCAAAGGAAATAAAATAATACGTTTACAAAAATTTCACTATACTATCGAAAAAACACGACCTAGGTTTCAACTTGACGTCATCATCACCTAGGGCGTGTTTTCCCGATAATATAGAGAAATTGTTGTCAAAGTATTGTTTTATTTCCTTAAGATGAAATTAGACAAAATTAAGGCTTGCCTAATGAAATCGTTCAAGTTAAACTTTGTGTCTTTTGTGCGAACGTAAAATTTAACATTCAATGATTGGGCACATTTTCAGAGAATATGGTCAAAAATTTATTTTAGCTCGCATAACATTTTAAGCTGCTTCGGTGCTGAACAATGCTGGAGATAGCGGCTTCTCTTTGGGGCTCAGGAGGACGAGCAAACATGCTGTTGAGCATAGCATCGCCTCATGGGAGATTGATGCGACCAGCGCGAGAGAGCGGGACGTAGAGAGGCAAAGAGGGGAAGGGAAATAAGGGAAGGGGGAAGCGGGTTGGAAGGAATGGACTGCGCGTTTGGAGGGGTAAACCGCTCCGGGTCCTCGTATGCGGGGTGCGTGCGTGTGTGTATGGGAGCGCCCTCGTTTGGCGGCTGTTCATTACACCTCCCCATACAAACACGCGCTACTCCCCGATCATGCTCGTCCCTCTCGGTGCAGCCTCCATTTCCACTCGCTCCAATTCTGACCCGTCATCCGTTCCCTCACCTCCTATTTCGTCGATCCTTCAGGAGAGTCCCACACGGCATCATCCTCTCTCCTCGCTACAGGTAGGCTCGAGAAAGCGGCATAGAGGCGTGCTCGCGTTTCGGCCAAAAAGATCGCGAAATCCCGTCATACATGAATATTTTTCGATAAATCCCCTCCACTCCTTTAAAATGCGCTTAAAATCGTGTGCGAAAAGGGGCTCTACAGTTCATTGTATCGATTGCCGAAACGAGGGTCGCTGCGATAGACGCTTGATTTGTGAGGCTCGATCGATGAGGCCGCGAAAGAAAACCCAGGAGACCAAAATGAATGGCGTAGGTGACGAGAAAACAACACGAGTGAGAACATTTCCTTTCCATAAATGAAGATGAAGCGGTAGAGGAAAATATTTTTTCGGTCTTTCTCGCAATTTAAGTGCTGTGAAAGAATTGGCCTTTTCGGGGGTAAGTTTATGCATATGCATGTTTCATTAGTAATATATATTTTCTTGGGTTTCGAATATCGACGTAAGGTGGTATTAATTTTACCTATTAATATTCCAATAATAATTTGCTGGAAGATGACCAATGCTAGGTAAATCTCCATCAACCTTATAAGACTATGTACTTTTTTCCATTCTCAGTTATATCATAACAACTTTTAATGTGGCATTTAATTTGTCTATAATTTCTAAAAGCCAAAACTGAAACAAACTACATGTAAAAAAGGCAAATCTCCTTCAATTTCTACCTTCTTCTAGAACAGAATGATAAAGTAGGGTTGGTCAATTTGTTTACAAATTGGCCTTCATCGTTACTTTCCCATACGCTCCCGAAATCTGAGAAATTTTCAATCCATTACGCCGCTTCTTGAGGCCCCCTTCATCTTTCTGCGTCGATGACCAAGTCTGCGATGCACGGTCATCTGCGCTCGATAACCAAACCCGCCACCTACACCCACTACACTACCACGCCCCCTTACACTGGCTCACTTCCCGCCAAACCCACGGGGGAAATTCTCACCTTTCCGCCACACATCACTTCGGAACATTCTCCTCCCTCTTTCCTCTCTCACTTCACAGCCCCGCCCTCATTAGTATCATTAAATGGGTCACTCACCGTTTGCCTTTCTCCAACCACTGCCTGACTCGCGTCCTCGTTCCCTATACGAAGTGGAAGTTTGGCTCTATTCCACCCTAAACGCAAAGCGGTTAAAATCATAAGTATATAAACAAGTAATTGGTCAAACTATTTTTCAATTAAAATTTTAAGATTGGAAACCTGAATTCTTTATATAGATATCCAAGCAAACATTTTTAAATTGGAATTTTATATGGGGATTACATGTTTGTATATTAATGTAACGTTCGTTGATTAACCTTCACATCTTACTGTTTTCCGCCACCGTTTATTTATTTCAAATTACTTCCGGAGAAATGTTAGAAATTTAGACCAGCACACCCACGTTCGACGCAAAAATCTGGTATGGCACACAAAATCTCTCTATAGAAATATAAGTGTAATGATTCAGAAGAATATCAAGCAAAAAAAAAAAGTTTCTTAGCATTACGTTTCATGTGGGATGTCTTATTCCCATATTTATATATAGAAATTATACTCATACACCGATATTTATACTTATTTTAAGGATTAATTAAACTAAAATACCTAACAAATTCATTAAAAATTAAACACTTAAGTGTCTGCTTAGTGCATACTTTATTCAGAAGAATTTCTAACCCAGTAGAACCCAACCTTTTTACATGGCGAGTCGCATTCGTAGTTGTGTATACTTTGGAGGGCCGAATTGGTAGCCGCGAGAAATTCGGCGAGCCGGATGAGTGTTTACATTACAAGTTACCAAGGGGCCAATGGATTCTGTGGTCTCATATTAGCAAAAATCAAGTCTGAATAAATTACTAGTGTTAAAGCTCCACCAGAAAAGATTTTAAAACGATAATTATATTGAAATATACGAAATTGTCTGTATCAAATGTTACCAATCACATTTTCATCATAGCTTCGCGGGCCGCATAAAGCGCTCTCGGGGGCCGCATTTGGCTCGCGGGCCGTGGGTTGGGGAACTCTGTTTTAACCTATCTAATATATTCATGAAGTTCAGAACAGTAAATTTCCGTGTAACTAAAACGTCTCAGGTCTTTAATTCGCAAATAGATGGCAGAGGATACGCTGTATTAGCTTTTAATGTAAAAAAGGGAATTAAGTGTCAGGTATACCCATTTGGCACTCGAATTTACTTCAGAAGTATAAAAAGTTTACTCTTTTACCCGTTGATTATTAAAAATTCAGACTCCAATTAAAAAACGAGGAAGAAATATTTCCGCTTTGTTAAATAAATAGCTGTTTCCTTATGCGTCGTTATTTTTTCTGTCTTCTATTTCTTTTGTCAGATGTATTCCTGAGAATTATATCTTATTTGCTGTTCTCTCACGCTAATTGGCAAAGGGATTGGAAACTTTTAATGATATCAGTAATACACCACTCCATATCACATTAAACACGAGTGAATTCTCACAGACCATGAGGTTTATATTAGCCTTCCTTTCTAAACTTAATTTGGCAATTCCTTTGAGATTAATGGAAAATTCCCTTTGGTCCCATTTTTTTCATAAAACGTTACAATTTTTCTTATTGATTAAAAATTAAAATTACAAAACTATTTTCGTGATCTCAACTGAGATAGCCCAAAATAAGTATTGTATATTCCAAACGTTTTAAGGATATCTGATTAACTATCATCATTGTTTGGATTCCAACCACAGGATGAGCGGAGTACTTAATTGTTGAACATTTCTTTATGATTAATAGGCGGAACTTTCAATTAAGCAATGCAATTTCTCACTGAAATTTAAATTGTTAACAGAAATAATACTCCTGGGAAAAACGCGCACTACTATCAGATATTTTATTTATTTACCGGAGGAAAAGTATTTTATGGGATTATCATGTGAAAGGAAAATTTGATGATATTTGGTTAAAAGAGCTAACTTCATAATGAAGTCGTTTTTAAACTTTACAATTTCAAAATTAATTTATTATTTATTTAATGAAGCTGACGTTATCGTGTAATGATAAAAACACAATTAATCAATGCAAAAAAAATAAATATCGATCGGGAATATGAAAGTTGCTTTTGGTGAAATGGTAGTTTAGCGTTACTTTATTTGTAAATGTATCAATTCGTCATTCGATGTATGATGAAATACGAGAATATTTGTACATCAAACGGTGAAAAATGGAAAGTTACGCATGAAATGCCCATTACCGTTTCAAATAACGATTTATTTAAATGTGTTGCCTTGATAAATCCCAGGAACAATTAATTAAAAATTAATATCAAAATGAAAAAGAATCAATTTTTCAAGTTTTCAATTCAAATTAAACTCAGTTGTCGCAGTGGTATATTTTTAAAAAGGTAATTTATAATAATATAAATTTCAGCGAAAAATGTTTCAGACGTGAGGTAATAACTATGTTTTGGCGTTGATTTTGGCGATTTATTATAACTTTAACGAATAAGTGTATTTATTGAACTGACATTAAAAGGAATTTGGTTTTTGCCTGAATTCACTGTATCAAAATAGTTATCTGTTTTCTACTAATGAATTTACAGATTCTTTCTAAACGTTAACTTCTAAATATTAACTTCTGTCCGAAATGTAATAGAAATGTTTTATAATTACTTGGAATTAAATTTTATAAAATTCAGTTTTTTAAATTAAATTTTCACATAAAATTAAATGTATCAAATGTTTTTCTGTATGAATATTCTATATGCATACTGTATATATATGTTCTAAATGTATATTCATGTACTTTTATAAAGCTGTTTACTGAAATATTCCCTTACATTCATAGATAGTACTGTATCATGAAAGGGGTTCTTACTGACTTACTTCTTTCTTACTTCTACGTAGTTGTTTTAAAAGATTTCTTTTAAGTAAACTTCATAATCAGACCAAAATGCTCCATTACAGACCAGAATGAATTTATAATATCCGGATTTGTAACGAATGTAATTTGTATGTAGTAGGAGGAGGTTGAATTTTAATCGATACTTTTATTATAAATAAATGCAGTGAGGCCGTTGTTTGCTTTAATACACTATTAAAACTGCCCATTCTAAATTTAAAATCTTCTAATGGCAATCATATGATAATATTTGTTACAGGAATGGGAATTTTATGCTCCCTGAAGTTTATCAAACTTTCTTTGCCGTTCTATACACTTGCTGTTCTTGTTTTTAAACTTCAAAACGCCTCCAGTCTCCTTTGCAAATTTGCCATTCTATCTTTGTCTTTCACTCTCTCTTCTTGATCTAGCTGCCATTATTCCAATCTTTCAACTCCGATCTCATCTCTCTTGCCTCACTCCGTCATCTAAATCCTCATCAACCCGTCAAATTACAGAAAATAAAATTCTGTCGGCCCTTTTATCTTAAAATTGGCATACCGCATAATGATAACTTATTTTAATATATTTATTTAATAAATGTCGTGAATTTGAAGTCTTTCAAGCAACCGCAGTTTTCCAGAATTAATTTGGCTTTTCAATGAGTGGTCGAATATAGAAGGTGCGGCAGAAAGAACTCCCCGATTTGGGAGGGGCTTAGCTAGGGGTAGGGTGGGGGTACAGGAGTGGGGAGTGTGTCGTGGAGTGGGGAGTGTGTCGCGGAGTGGGGAGTGGAGTCGTGGAGTGGGGAGTTCTTTCTGCCGCACCTTATTAGGCCAGTGGTGGGGAACCGGCTGCCTTCAGGCCGTATGCGGCCTTTTGTGATGCTCAGTGCGGCATTTTGAATACTTGTCTAAACATACTCAAACTCATATATGATTTTAGCATGAAAGTTACAGAAAAAAACAAGCAAAAGATAAGTATTTTGCATCAACAGAATCTTTGCGCCAAATCTTGTTTTAAATGACACATTACGTATAGTTATTGGTATTGTGAACTACATTTGAGCAAATGCTTCACGGCATCGCCAGTTTCGTACCATGCTTCAATATGACGATGAAACATTTAGTTTAGATCTTCCAAACCATTAAGTGAGCTGGTTGTCACAACGTCAAGTACTAGAAAACCTTTTAGTTTTGTGAAAACAAGTCACGAACTTTTTCAAAGAACGGAATGAACGTTGTGAAATTTTGAAAAAAAGATTTCTGCAGAAATGTTGCTTTTTTGTGTGATTTAATGTCAAAACAAAATCATTTGAATACTTCTCTACATGGTAAAACTAAATCCATATATTAAATGTTGCAGCAAATTCAGTCATTTCGAAAGAAGTTGAATTTTTTTAAAATTGGCCTTATCAGATCAGTTGTTTTATGCGAACATTTTCCTGAACTGGCAAATGTAATTGATAAAAAAGATATGAATAAAAACTTGCAAATGGTAATATGAATGAATATATAGGTGTTTTAGACTCCTTGATTAAAGAATACAATAACAGATTTAAAAATTTATAGAAACATGATGCCACACTGAGGTTAGCTTTTCAGTCACATCTGGTTGATGTCTCGAATTCACCTGAGGATTTACAGATGGAGTTGATTGGGCTCTCAGAATATAACATTCTGAAGCCTCTATTCGACAGTAATAAGGCTCCCATTGAAATATGGAAGAATGCTGTTGAATACCCACGACTGCGTCAATATGCTCGTCGTTTACTCTCTTGTTTTGGCGTAACCTATTGTTGTGAATCAACACTTTCACATAGGGCTCAAATCAAGACGTGTCTGAGATCACAGATGACAAACACTCACCTGGAAGACCAATTCACAAAAAAGTCATTAAATTGTGTTTGCCTTCTTATTTTGATGGATGTGATTAAACGCAACATTTAATTTACATTTCCTTAATTTGTTTTAACTTCTTTAAAGTTTATTAATATACTAGCAAATATGAAAAATTTAAATTTTTTGCATTAGATTAAAAAGTCATTATATTGTGTTAAAGCCTTCAAAGTTTTTAAAAATATTAGTAAATATGAAGAATTGAAATCTGTATTAGTTAAATTAAGAAGCCATTAAATTGTGTTTGCCTCTTTATTATTTCAATTTTGATAAATGTAGCGTGCATCGCAGTGTGCGGCCTGATGAGGTCTCCGTTAAGTAACATTTGGCCTTATAATAAAAAAAGGTTCCCCACACCTGTATTAGGCTATCCTTACCTCATCGTATTACATTTTATACCTGTCCTAAATGAAGCATTGCTATCAAGTGCGACGCATTAGTTTAAATATAAAGTAAACTTTTCAGTGCGATTCATAATTATAACCTAAGTAATAATTTTCATGAAGATTACTCAAAACGTTTAATCGATGAATGGCGCCATGTATATGCACATATTAATTGCTTCACATTAGTCCGTAATTCAATTGTTTTAAATGATCGATGGAAACATATAGCGTTAGAACCAGAGAGCATCATTCTATACGTAACGATCTGTCCAGTATAAAATTAACCCTTTAAAAATGATGTTTTGCACTGCGTAGAATTTTATTTACACATGAAGCTAGAAGAATTTTTAGGTAATATTAATTATATTTTTATCAAATACATATTTTGCATAAATATCATTTAAAATTGGACGCAGAAAATTTTCAGTTTGGGATTTGTTTCTCTCCGTTACGTAGTAGGTTTTGCAAACGCTCCGTGTAAATATCTCTATCCATATAAAGTACTCAGATCATTAGTTACAATATTGCAAGAGAGAAAGGGATTGGAGTTGAAGTGATACGTACTTTGAAAACATCTAATGCTAAGTTATAGGAGCCTACAAATTTTTCCTCTAAATTCACGTTCTATATATCTTATCGAGCAACCTATGTTGGAGTTCCACGTAAAAAAAACTTATGCTCAACAAGAGAATGAAGCAACTCGAACTTCCTTCTGCCAGGTTTAATTCAAAGTAACGGCCTTGGAATCGTTGCCAAATGGATCAATTAGCTCGCGCGCCAGTTCAGCTGCTTCGATGCTCTTTTTTGCTCAACTCAAATAGGAGAGAATTGATTCGTAGCTATCGCGCTGTCTAGGGACTTCTTTAATTTTTATGCGTAATGCAGTTCTTTGTTCTTAAATTTCTAGCTTTTTTCTAGTGACCCTTAACTATGTATTCCCTAAATCAACGAATGCAAAATAAACTAAATAAATATGAAGTAACAATTCCGAATCGAATACAACGTAACCCATTAACGCCTAGCGTGATCATATGAACACGACAAACATCGAAATATTTAAATCGTGATATTGTTGCATATTTACTTTAAGCTATAGTTTTTGACTTGTGAGAAGTTGAATTTGACACATGTCATTAATCCGCTTCGAAGTTATGTAATATTTTATTACATTACTTATAGCATGCACATTTTTTGTTCTTTTGAATAATGTTTACTAAATATATATTAATTATATGATGATTTAACAACATTACAAGTACCTTTGTTGTACTGTAGTATTTGTGACTTTTGTAACAGAACTTTCCCGCGTGATCATATGGACACACTAGGCGGATCCCTTAGCAATGCGACCCCTCCATACGTTGACGAGTAAGGCAATCGACAAGTCGCTTAAAACTGATTGTGGATTTGTTTAGACATATACTCCATAATAATTGATGAATAGGTAGATTGGGGTAAATTTAATATAGCTTGACAGAAACCGGACACCAGTAAACAAAGTGGTAGATAGTAGAAGTAATTGTTTATTTCTTACGACAAGACGAGCAATATGAAACAAAAACCTTTTGAAGACTGATTATTTCTGACATTTCTTGTTACAAGGCGCTACAGGCATTTAGTTTTCAAATTTCTTCTTCCGATTTAATCTAATGCTTCCGTATATCTAACTGAATTGAGAAGTTAATCATCACGATCTCCATAAAACTATTAAGTTTGCAGTAATTTTATACTGACACATTATGAATACCACTAAGTATGTTTTCTAGTCAAAAAACAAGTTATAAAGACGGGATTCTTATTACCAGATTGGTTGATAATGCAATAGTTACTGTAGCGATCACTTGTCACAGTTTTGAACCAATTACCAATGTTTCATGATATTCTCAATCGGGAAAAAATCTGCGCATTTCTCGACTATTCGTCATATATATATATATATATATATATATAAGGAAAGGTAGTGATGATGGTGGCAACAAGGTGTCGAAGGAAGCCCAGCGGACACTTACCAAGTTGGCAGGCTGCTGGGGGCGTCGAAGACACATAGAAAACACGTAAGCTTTTCGGGCATATGCCCTTCATCAGCGATGGAGATGAGTAACAGAAAGTGATACACTCATATATGTGTGTGTATATATATATATATATATATATGGGAGGAACAGACAGAATGAACGAAAATGTGTCTTATTATAGGATGGGAATTCGTGGGGGAAAATGGTGGTGGTTTTTATATACGTGGTTATTAGACGTGTTCTTACACGATGTGTGGATTCTTCATAAGTCAGGGACTGAAGTCTCAAAATTAGACGTTCATCGTAGCATAGTTCAAATCTATCTAACTCGGTATAAAAATTCTCCTATTGCAACTGGGCGACCGTCAGTGTCAAAGGTTTGCACTTTGCAGGTCCGAATCACTGCCGAAATTCGCCTTGATGGAGTATCCAAATACTTGATAATGTCAGAAAACAGACGCCGTTGTGCTAGTGAAAGGTGTTCTAGTACTGTGCTCATATTTTGCATAAAATATGATGTAGGATTTTGTATTACATGCTTTTCGAAATTTCATAAACGTAAATCATTTCTCTGCCTAATATTTGATTTATCTATTTTTAAAAAAATTTCTATTATAAAAATATAAAACTATATCAGTGAAATAAATCTAATATGCTATACATTGACTTTCATTATTAAATTCAAGAGATAACATGATGTAATTTCTTGGCATTCGGCGTTTCCTTGGAAAGAAACGGTAAGATGATGGGGATGAAATTGCTAAGGATTCCGCCTAGCGTGATCGTATGAACACGGCCCTTTTTTCTGGAGAACTGTTGCAGAATTGTTCTTGTAATTTTAATTATAACGTTTACATATAATTAGAACATATAATTGTAATTGTGAACAAAATCGAAAAATAAAACTCCGGCGTTAAAGTCTCAAAACGTTTTCATAGGTAATAAAAAATATTTACTACCAAACAGGTTATAGTTGTTAAGTGGGCCATTTTATGATAAAAACTCGTAATTTAAAAAATATACATCTAAAGTTTAATCCAAAAGGGGGTATAAATTATATTGATCTGCTTTGACTATTTCAACGGTTAAAATCCTATCAAGGTAAATCGCTAAGAATGTTTGAATGGAGTTCTGGCGACGGAACCAATTCCATTTCTACATCTTGGGTCTATTTATTCCCGCGTTTCGGAAGAAACCAAATAAAGCAACACGAGTGGTTTCAAAACGACATAAGTTATTTTCCTTCCAAAGGGAAACGCTTTTTGGGTATGCTTTGCATGCGGAAGGAGTTATTCTCCGTGTTTTCGGAGGATATGGGCTAGTCTTCGTGAAATGGGGAAAATGAAATTGCCGGGAGACGCAAAATCCCAGCGCGTGCCAGTGTGCGTCTTCGTTCGGAGAGTTCCCTTCTTTTTCTCTCCTTTCAACGTTTTATTTCTCCCCTCTTTCATTTTATATATCTCCCTCCCTCTTCTTATTTTCCTCGAGGAACAATTTTCATTGTCTTGCTGTTATTTTTATTTATTATTTCATTACATGCTTTTTTCACCCCCTTCGTGAGTGTTTTCCTGCAATATGGAGTATTACTCAAGTAGCCTTCAGTCACTGAGATTTATTGTTTTTACGCGTTTCTTTTTGTCTGTTGCTTTTAATTTATGATTTATTTGTCTTTACCTTTATTATTAATGCTCGGTTAGAAATAGTGACATAATAAGTTAGGTGGAAAAGAGGTTCAACAGGGCCTTATCTCGCCAATAATGGCTCAAATCATTCTCCCCCTCCTCCCTCCCCCTTCTTTCTATCTCCCTCCCCCTTCTTTCTATCTCCCTCCCCTCCCTCCCCCTTCTCTCTATCTCCCTCCCCTCACCCTCTATCTCCCATCCCCTCTCCGTCCCTCATCCTTCCTTCTTCTCCCTCCCTCTTTCTCCCTCCCTCTTTCTCTTCTCCCTCCCTCTTTCTCCATCCCTATTTCTCCCTCCCTCTCCCTACTCCTCCCTCTTCCCCTTATCCCTTTCTCTCCCTCGCCCTTTCCACCCTCTCACAAATTTTCCCTATGGCGAGGAAGGGATTTTGTGCGTGTCGATCTTCTCCGATCACGCTATTCGCATTGCGTGCCGAAGAGCCACTATCGCTGCGGGAGAGTTTGGGGACGTGAGCGAGGGAGGAGAGTTTGACAACGGAGGACTCACGGGTAATTCGGCATTTTTACCAACCTCATCGGCGGCCGATCGTTCACAATCGCCAGTTCGTTAACGGCAGACGAATATAATTTTTCTTTTTTTATATTCAGTTGCTGATCTTGTCACGCAATTAGATCGCGACACGCGATCTCCGTCGATGTGAAATAGAGCGATAGAGCGATCGGCAATAAAAAAATCTTCATGCCGATGTTTCTTGGCTGGGGAGTTATGTCTTTTTTTAAAGAAGGGGGTCTAGGGAAAACGGCGGACATTTTAAGCTCCAAGCATTCTTTTGAGGTGAAGATTTTTTTTATCTCCCGTTAGTTTTTTAGTCGAGTCGATAGTAAAAAACAATAAAAAAGCTGTCGTAATGTTTTTATCCATAAATTCTTTAGTGCGATTATTAAACCGGGACAATACGTCCTCGGGATGCGTGTCATTTACCCGTCTTATCGCTCTTACCTCGCCCTGCCACCAGCTGCCATTACCCCAAAGTGATACCTCTCTCTGTATTTTCTCTGAACCGACGCTATATTCCCGTCTTTTTTTACCCTCCAGTAAATCCTCTGTAAACCCACACCTTATTTTTACCCCGCCCTCTCATTTTTACTCCCTACTTAAACCGTCCTTGCTTTTTCTCACGGCTTCCTATTTAACAAATGCTTAAACCTTCCCGGCGTTTGTCCTTTGCCTCGCCTCTCGAAAGCACACACACGGCTTCATAAATGCACGCAGCTGTGAGGGCGCATAAGGCTGAAACTTACGCATCGAGGGATCGCGGATAACGAGGCCTTTTTCGCCTCCATAAACACCCGTTTTATAAGGATCACGTGCTCGTGATGTGGGTCACTTTATAACGGGAGAAAGGCATAAAGAGTTCGTGCGGCAAAAGTCTCATTTAAGAAACCGCGGATGTAGGGAAAAGTGCCTCTTGGGTGGGAAACTTGAGCGGCATTTCTCCAGTCGTATCTTTGTTTTACTGCATCCATTTTGTTGATGTTTTCAGTAGCATGTAACAAGTAACAATTTTCAATAAATCTTCCTGAATTTTGATAAACACCTAACGTAAAAAAAGTTCAATTTTTGAGTGCGATTACACCAATGCGAAAATTTTTACTTTTTAATTAGCCGGCGCTACAGTTTGCTTAAAAAATCATCCTGAAAAAATCTTAATCGAAAAATGAATAAACAACACGCACGTCATAGCTAAACTCATTGGCATGCAAATTGATCCACATGGGAATGAAATCAACCCGAAAACGAACTCACTTATTAATTACCTCTTGAATTTCCCCCGACCTTTTTCAGCTACGAATTATTAATTACTTTGTGATAAACTCCCGAGTTAAAATAATTGAAAGACAACACGGAGGTCAACGGGCAAATTAATTTTTAAATCGAGTTCTTTTACGCGGATGGCCTCGAAACGTCCGCCGCTTTCTGTTTACCGAATTGAGCTTTCTTTCTCCCTCTCTCCGCCATTTCCCTCCTTAAAGTGACGGCACGTTACATTTGACCGACCTACTCTCGTGCTCCATTCGACCGATTTTCCGTTTCGTTTCTCGGCTTTTCCCTTCCTTCCGCTCTCTTTCCCTCAACCTCTCCTACTATACCCTTAACTTCCCTACCTCTACCTTCCCGTCTTATTCCCTCACTCTCCCTCCCCTCCTCTTATCCGTTTCCCTTTCATGATTACTTCCCCCTTGACTCTCGCTTAGAACTTCTCCGTAGCTCTCTTCTTCCTTCCATTACGAGCTCTCCTATTTGTAAATCATCCCTCTTTTTCCCCTCACTGCGCTTTCCATCTCGTTTCCTCCATTTTCACCCGTCCTATTTCTTTCCCATCTCCCACTCATCCATTTCTGTAGCTTTTTTTAGCCATTCCCATACCATACCACCCTTTGCTAGTTTCATAAATAATTTTTTCGTTCTATTCTATTCCTTCCACTTTTTTTCCAACCTCTTCTATTATTTCTCCTTCAACAAAATTCCCATCCCCATATCATTCCTCCTATTTTATTCCTTTCTACTTCCTTCCACCAGATGTCTTCTCTCTCCCTCCTCAGTATCCTGCCTTCTCCTCTTTATTTCCTCTCTTCCCCTTCTTCCTCCACACCTCTCCTCAACTCACCCCCTACTTTCTCTCCATTTTTACTCCTTTCATCACACGTGGCATTTTCCTATTGATTTGTGCGACCCCGTTCTCTCCCTCTGACCCCCAAAGAGCTTGGAGAGAGATAATGTTTATACCAGACGGCTCTCGTTTGAATTTCTCAAAGCTAGGGTCGGTCGATTGTTCTCAATCGGGTTAGACACCATACTGAATTCACATTTCTCAAAGTTCCTTTTACATTTACTTTTACGTTTTTTATAATACAAATATAACTTGTTGGGTCGATGCAACACTTGGCGAATGTAGTTATTGATGTCAATTAACAGACATGTTATGCACAGGAATGTTATTATTGATTGTTTTGTTTGTATGGAATTTCCGGCTAATCAACCTCTTGGATTATTATAGCCATTACTCCTTCCACATCGAATACACTCAAAAGGGAGGAGAGAAACCTAGTGCCTGCATTAGCCTACGATTTATAAAGAGCACCAAGAGGCCCAACCGCTTAACGTCTCTTCCTAAGGATGGAGCGCTGACTTGCGCGGTCTCCTAAAGCCACACAAGTAGAGGACAGAACGATCCCAGGTTGAAAAATTCGACCTACGCCGGATTCGAATCTGGGATCTCAGTGTGGAAGGAAAACGCTCTAATCACTCCGTCGTCGCCACCCCGAATGTTATTATTGGGATACTAGCGTAATTGTACCTACATCAAATATGACGGGATTATCATAAAAGTATTCCAAATATATTTGATTTCGATATGAAAAACCAGTAAAACATACTATGATCTGGTTTGGCTTTCATGGATAATCAAATCACTGTTTTTGAAAGTTATCTTCTTAAAAATTATATTGTTTAATTAATTATTATTAGAGAGACCAAATTATTATTCAAATATTTGCTGAAAAAAGAGAATATTCGAAATAATAAGATATAATGCATAAAGAATTTGCAGAAATTTCTTTGAAATTTTTTAGCAAATTATAAGTTATTTAAAACGTATAGAATTTAACTTAATAATTGAATTATTTTACTCCTATTAACGCGTAAAAACAGAATAAAATGTGAAAAGTCAATTTACCATCAAAGAAAAAATGTGTAGTAACTTATTATGAACTAAATACTTACATGTACTGCAATGAGTTATAACTATATTTTATGATTGCAACTTTCTTTGAACTACATACCTATAGTAGTTTTGATTTTTTTATGAAAAATTGGCTTTATTTAAAGAAATTTAATTAAAAGTCATAAAATTTTATTTTTTAATCTTATTAGAAATTCGGTTCGAAATATTTGCTGTATTATCATATAAAAAATCCATTGGAAATTACGTTATCTCTATTTAACTTTATGGATTCCCATCATTTAGCAATGGCGCATGATTCGATAGAATACATTTATTATTATTATTTATTATTGTTATTTTTGTACTGCAGCTCTTTTTAATCCTATATAAATGCTACGTCCTCTTCCTTTTTCTCTATTTCTTCTCATTTCCATCCTCCCTCTAATTAGGTACTTAAAAGATTCAGTAAATAAGTTATACCCATGTATAAAAGCCTGATCCGTGTTAAAGCACTAAATTGGTGCTTCAATTATTAGGCCAAGAATAGAATTCAACAATTGCGGCAACAGTGGTCCAATATAAATAAAATGTATGAAAAAGTGAAAAAATCGTATTGAAACGTATTTTTGGAGATTTACGAATTAGATTTAAATTCTTTTCTTCGCATTACTAATGTAAGTTACGATAAATACCTCAGCTTTGAAATATTTTAAAATGTAAACGGAAAAGGTCTGCATGTTAAGGAATGGCTTTTTGCTTGATTCATATATGCGATGCGAATTCATAACTCCGGTTAATTATAAGATGCACTGCAGAAAAACTATAAAAATAGCTATAAAAATAGTTAATTACCAAGGATTTCAATAGGAAGTTAACTGAAAAGAAATTAACGAAAAACACGATTTTAGTTATAATAAATTCTCGTACTATAGCATTCAAAGCACGCTTTCCTCACGCCAATTTATTGATTAAGGCGACAATACAATATCGAGGTTTAACAATGACACGGTCGGCAAGGCAACATATCGTTAAAAAGCATAAATTTTCCCAATAAATATGATTTAAATGTATAACTTGAGCGATTTCGATTCGAAGGTAAAAATCAACGATAAAAATAAGAATCTATGTTTATTTTTCTTTAAGATAGTACCTGACCGAAGATAGTAGGTTAATTACTTCTAATTTGATTTTGCAAAAGAAAAAAAACCTGCAAGTGAAAAAAGGGAATTTTTAAGTGTTCTCTTATGGAGATTTGTTTATGCAGATCGTTCCGGCGGACGGACCAACGAACGGACAGAATAAGGATATTATATATATAATTCAAGAAAGAATTATTGAGATAACCCTATGGCTGAAATCAAAGTTGAAAAAGTATGTTTCTTCAGTGCCCGCGAAAAGTTTTGGTAAACCAGATGCGCATGTTGGTTGCATAACAACCGTCATCAGTAGTGATTAACCTAGAGTAGATACTGAAAATGCTGGGTATTTTTATAGCCATTTGGAAAACAGTATTTCGATTTTTGATAAGAAGTGGTTAAAATATTTTAGTTCCCTTGCGCCATGCGAATCTTTGTTTTCAATTTAGCAAGTTAAATTATCCAAACGTGAAACCAATATGATACGTTTTTAAACATATTGTTTATTTGACAACGCTTTAAAAAAGAAATTTTCTCCCGCGTGGGTTTTCATTGAGATCTTGTTATGAAAAATCGGTAGTCCAAAATGCCCTCTCTTTCTCTCTCCACCATCATTAACGCTTCGGACGCGAAATTACTTGAAAGCACGTGCCCCGAATTTGAGTAGAGCAATCAGTAAAGGGAATTCTGTAACGAAACTGAGGTTGTCGGAAAGGGCTGATATATTTTACGTTTCAAAGGAAACGACATGAGAGGGTGAAATTTCGGACGGAATTGCGTCGCATTCGAAAAATTAAAAGGGGGAGCAGTTCGTTTGGACGAGCGAAGGGGTTTTTCAAAGTAAGGGGAGTGGTATGTATGACGAGGGTGGAAGGGAGAAGAAGGAGGTGACAGGAGGGAAGAGGAAAGCGTAGAAAGGGTGCTACCAATGAAGCAGATGGAAGCTCTGAGTTGATGTTTGCTATCGTGAAAGCGCCCGTGAAAAAAAAATAAATGAAATGCCTTCGTTTATTATTTATTTTTTTTTGGGGGTCATTATTTCGTTGCCGCGAGTGGAAAATTCTGAGAAAAACTCCTGTGAATTTGATCCTTCTGCTTCTTTGATTTTGGGAAAGTATTTATTTGAGATACGTATTTGCTGATTTACTAATTCCTCCATCTTTAAACAATTCGATGATTTAAAAATAATCATCTCAAATTTAATTCCCTACTTCGGTGATATAAATATGTATACCCACTCAAGTTCAATAATAAACACGTAGAACTTTTGTCGTAAAAGCGAAATCGTGAAGTATTTTTAGTAATAAATTGGCACAGATTTTGAATGATATCCTCTAAAATTTCAATCGTAGCAGATCTATCTCATTTAAAATTTCAGTTTTCTCGAGCACGCCACGGTTGGAAAGACTCATAACTAATATGAAAAGTATTCTAAAGAACACTATAAATAAGGGTTAATTATTGTACTTTCCGTTTTCTTAATTTCATTTCAGAGACCTTAGCTCGAGATAAAATGTGAATTTTTATGCATGAACACCTAAGGCTTAACATAAATGTCAACTTAGAGAAGGAGGATTATTCTAAACTAACCGAAAATCAAGTTTTAAAGACATTTAATTATACTTAATTGCACTTAAATCATTAAAAATATTTTCTGAACCTTGTTTAATTTTATCTCGAATAAAATATTGAAGGGACATTCTTTTAAACCAAGTAACATTCAAAATATCATTTAGGGAAAAATACACGGTAATAACTAAATTAATCAACAGAAAACATTATTCTTTTCTTGATAATTAATATGAATATTGACCAAGAATTTACATTGATTTTTTAATGCGAATTACATTTTCCTAATTGTTTGTGAAATACTTCCATATAATGTTTAAAATTTTTATACTCTCGCATGAAACCTCATACTGCCTTGTTTTTATTTGTTAGTAAGTAACGTATTACATTACCGTAATTAAAGCTTTGCATTGGGGTCATTCCATGCGTAACATAAAGTAATGACCACATTGTGGGAAAATTTTTCAATGCGAGCATATCCGAAAAAACGAATGCGACAATAAAATATGTCTCTTTAGTTTTTTCAGCGCTTCATTTTATTTGTTGTTTTCCGACGAAGAGCTCTGGCGCTTTCCTCTTTGGATATTTCTCTGTCATCTGGAAACAGTGAACTGGAGACGGAGTCAACGCAATGAGTCCCTGAATTACTGGAATGAAAGGAATTCTTAATTAAATTGGATTTACACGCTTTCGTCATTAGAAAGATTGAGTCGTCTCTTTTATAAGGAGCATGCTTAAATTACTTTTGCAGCATACTTCACCTGAGCTCTTTCCTGTCCTTTGATAATTAGTTTATCCATAAAAATCCAGAGAAATTAATTTAGTTAGCCGGCATTAGAAGATTGCGTTAAAAGATACTAGTTCCCATACATTAACATGAAATGTAGAGACAACATTAGCATTTGCTTTAAAAAACTGTCAAAAGTAAAAGCCACGGTAACACAATTTGTACTAATTCAGAAACATTACAATGAATAAATAAATCGACATCACGAGAATAAATTCTGTCATTGCTAAAATTGTCTAATATAATGTATAAAAATTCAGAGGAACGTCATATTCATTATTTTTCCGTTTGAATTACATGTTTGGTTTCCCAAAAAAAAGTTAAGGGGGAGGAAGCAAGGCGATGGTTAATTTTCAGTGCCTACTACCAAAAACTATGCTGATCAAGATTTTTACACCCACCTAAAAGTCATGTCATGTGTACAACTTATGCACTAAATCACTGGTTTTAGTTTATTTAAATAATCATTAATTTTTTCCTCTTGGCTATGTATAGTGTAAGCATAAATTCTCAATAGAACAGAGTCGACGCTAAGATATTTACTTTTTCAATTTCACGGTCTTCAGCGTTTCGCTCTGCGACTCCACGTGTAGTGAACTATTTCATTAGCGAAACTTCATCCGCAAGTTTTATTTCCCCCCCCCCCCCCAGATTTAATTGAAGAGAATGCCTCGCATACCACCGCTGGCGAAAAGAATATTAAAAAGAACCGGAAGTGGTTTCGGCCTACATCAAAACTTTCGCGTTCGCCAAAAAAATATATCATCGCCTCTGCGAAGTCTTTATTTTACCAGAAGGGAAGGCAAAAAGAGAAGAGAAAGGCTTCTTATATCGGACCTCGTCATGCCAGAGAGAGAGGGGGGAGAGAGTGTGACATTTGGAATTGATGAAGGCTGCAAGTTAGGGCAACTTGCCGAGAGAAACACAGGAAAAGAAGTCGTTATTCGGAATTGTATTGTACGAGAGAGATGCATAAGGGATGAGGGTCGAGAATGGAGAAGGAAGAGAATGAGAGATGAAGAGGATTTCACGGGGAATAGAGTGAGGAGAGAAATATATACGTTAGTAGAAAGGAAATTTGGAGGTGAAGAGAAAGTGATAAAGGTTAGGGAAAGAGTTGCAATTAGGAGAAATGGAAATAGCGGAGGGAAAACGCGGAAAGAAGAAATGGAAGGTAAAAAAGAATGGATGAGAAAGAAATGGAATGGGGGATGAGTATGTGAGGATGAATGAATAAAAAGATAACTGGAAGGTGGAAGAAACAGGCGAGGGGAGTGAATGGGAGAGGAAATGGATGAGAGGAGAGATAGACGAGAGAAGAAATGGATGGGGAAAATGGGCGAGAGAGGGGAAATGAGTGAAAGTCTAAGTGGGTTACGGGAGAAATGGGTGAGAAGTGGAAAGGAAGAGATGGATGAGGGGGAAAATGGATGGGAGGAGGAATGGTCTAGATTGTAAGCGAGTGAGGATGAATGTGGAGGAGAAACGGGTGAGAGGAGAAATGGATAGGAGAAATAGATGAGGGTAGAATGTGTGAGCAGGGAATAGGTAGGGGGAGAGCGGATTAGGGAAGAACAAATGATGGAAGAATATGAAAAAGAAATAGGAAAAGAAAAATGGATGAGAGGAGAATGGATGAAGGAAAAATATGAAGGGAAAATGCAAGAGAAAAATGGATGAGTTGCGAAAAATGACTAGGGGAAAACGGATTAGTGGATAAAATTGATGAAAGCTGAAATATATGAAAATGAGGAAAAAGAGGAAAGAGAAAGGAATAGGGGAGGGAGGGGTCATGGAGACGAAGAGAGAGAGAGAGAGAGAGAGAGAGAGAACAGGAAGAATGGAGAGGTATGAAGTACGTGGAGGAGGGCGGAAGTGGGGGAAGGGAGAATGGAGGGGGAGGCACCGATGTAATGAAATTCCGTCTTAAGTCCCGCCCCGCGCGTTCGCCACCTCGCATAACTTGAATACGTATATACATCCCCTCTCTCTCTCTCTTTGCCACTCCTTTAGCTCCCACTCCTTCAACCTACTCCCATGACCCCATTACTCAAGAAATAACGATCTCCCCTTTTTCGTCCCCCTTCCCTGAATATGGAAGCGAGAAAATAAAGTGATGCGAGGGAACGAAATGGCGAAAAGAGGTTGGAAGAGGGTGGGTCGGGGGAGGGGGGGGGAAGGGGAAGCGATGTCTCCGGCAGGAGTGTGGGGTCGGGGGCACGGGGTATTCCGTTTGACTCGTGTTGGATTAAGACATAGCCACTCGCGGTCGGGTGTTTTCTCGTTAGAGGTGGCGGGAATGCACTTGGGGGCGTGAAGTTTTAAAGGACATCCTTTTGTCCTCCAAGCTGTTTATTAACTCGCGCTCCGCGGAGGAGGCTGTGGGTGGGGGAGCGTATGGGAGGGGGAGAGGGTGCTTATTTGTGACCGGATGGTGTCATCTGGCAACCGCAATCATTTCGATCCAGTGATCGGTACATATGGACGAAAATGACGTTCATTAAAGCGCTTAATAATGGTAAATACCCTTGTTAAACTACCCATTTGTCCCCTTTATATCCTGCCACTAAGTATGATCCTTTATTCTGCCAAACATTTTAGTTTTGTGTTGATTATTAAAATTAATGGTTTGTCTGGAACATTTTTTTCTAAATTTACTGGGATACTAATATGATTTCTTTGACATTTGTAAAGAAATTGTGCATTGGTTACTACTACAATAATGGGGAATACATTTAATTTTTGGTCTGTGACTCATAACAGGGCGATATTGGCGATGTAGGTAGAACTATTTCATTCAGTGTAAATGGTCATTTTGTGGATATTTATTTAGGACAGATTTGATGTATCTAATTAAGCACGGCCTGCGGGCACCTGGGGAGCTTAGGAAATTAATAAGGATCCCGTCAGTATAACGCAGAAATGGCACAATGATATTCATTTATGCGCAGGACATGAACCTTGTTCTCACTGAAAGCATGCAAATATATTCAGATTGCTTTCTTTTCGAAATGTGTGTTGTGGATACTTCCGAGCTTTATTATAAAATGAAATGTAATTCACAATGGAAAACATGTATTTTATGCTCATAGAAATCACTTTTATATTGTAAAATTGGTTAAATGAAAGTATATTCTAATACATAAGCGTTAGGTGGCCATTTCTATTTTCATGGCGAAAAGTTCTGCTGTGGCCATTCAAACGTTGTTCGTCAAAAATCTACGGCACTATTAATTTTTCTTCAAATTTAAGATGCCCATAGATGACAATGGAAATCATTAACCATTATTATTGTAAGCAATACTTTTGTCTCCAAATTGAGCTTAGGTTCTTATAACGAACTGTCTTATTTCCAGCCATTTTAGGATGGTATTCAAATCTTTAAGCTGAAACTGCATTCAAACTTTCAGAATATAAAGCAGAATAGTTTTATACAACCTGTGTTCCCTAAATTATCGGATATGATAATGTCTGCAATGATTTACATTAAACCAAACTCTCGAAGTAATCCCATTACAGCAGCTCTTCGTGAACAATAGTTTATTTCTGAATCTCGTCCTCGCGACGGTTTACACCAATCGCGTCTTTATTCTCTGTTTGAACCCTCAAATAATTCTTCTCTCTTCCTAATTATGGTATTATAGTTAGAATATTCTATTGGGTAGCACTTCTTCGCTCGCCGTTATTCCTGTGGATATTTGAGTTTTTGCCCCATAAATACAAAAAACCTGATGTGGCCACCCCATGACTTTTTTCATACATGAGATATTTCTAAAAATTCCAAATAGGCTACATAATAGAAAATATATTAAGAAAATGCGAGAAAATTTTAGACTACAAAGAACAGAAATAAATTCAATCCATAGACTTCTGATATTGGATATAGCCAAAAGCTCCAACAATTAAGAAAATAAAAAGGAGAGTTACTAAGATGTAACTAAGCGTCAATTATTAACAATAGTCGTCGGTAGGTGGCAGCTAAATAATTTAGTTTTTAAGATATCTCTTAATCAATGCATTATATGGAAAAATGTTTCGAGCAAACCTTGTAGAAAATTAAATTTCCTACAACGTTTATTCAAGTATGTTTTTAAATATTATATATTACAGTAAATATGTCAACATAACGGTTGTGACAAGAGTAAACATCCACTTTCGTGTGACTGATTTTTACCAAAAACTAATCGGTTTTTGTGACTTTCATAGAAATGGTAAATATAAAATTTCGCATTAACCTGATTAATAGTTTTTGAGTTAAAGTACCCACAAAAAGCTGTCACATTTGCACACACACACACACACAGACATCATCGATAAAATTGTTAGAACGTGTTCAGGGGATCTCAAAACGTGTATTTCCGTTGAAATCTCGAAATCGATTTTTTTCATCAAAACAATACTTTCCCGTATACTACGTATGGAGAAAGTAACAAACGTTCCATGCATCGTAATAATTTCTCCCAACTTTCTGCACCAAACACATTTCCTTTTTTCCTGTCATTAGCAAGCAAAACTATTCGATTCCATAAATAGAAGATAAATTTTCATTTTTCATTGGATGAAATCTCCAAAAATTATTTCAAATGCATTTGCTTTGCTGCCACTTAAGGATGGTATTTAAGAAGTTAAACTGGTTCACCTGACCGTTTTATGGCTGTATTAGCAACTTGTATAATCGATTTGGTACAAATAATAAACTAAAATGGCAAATTATGCTTGTATATACTAGAATTTGGGTTAAGCAAGACGTAGTTTCTCCCAACAGGATTACTATTCCTAAGACTAAGTTCACTACCATGTTAACCTAATAGCTTTTTCCTTTTTCTGCCATTATATATTCAATTCTCTGCAGGTAGAATCTGTGCTACCTGTACCACGAACTTGGATAACTTTTGCCTCGTCCCGCTTGAATCTCAACTTCCGATTTGCTCTGCTTTATCGCCCGCTGCGCTTCATGCACTTACAACTGCAGGGTTATTCCTTTTCGAGATTCTATCGGATTATCCTCCACGAAATAAAATCCTCCAGTCTCTGCTACTATGCCTCAGGGCGTAAATGATGGATAAAGCGGAGGAAAGTCCGTCTCGAGCTGATTTCCCTAATGTCGCCATTCGAGATCCTAAGAAATTTAGTAGCAATGAGTCTTGCGAAGTTTCCCGTTGAATATCGCCTCTCCCTCCCCCTAATTTGAGCTGTTCTTTTTGGGAAATGGTAATGACTCGGGCCATGGAACCCGCATAAAATGCCTTTTCAAAATCTGCAACAAAACGTTCCGGCTGCATTCAGAACTCCTTTAATAGATTCCGCGTCTCCGCCGTGGCTTCCCTAGTCTCCCGACCTATATCCAATCTAATAGTCGTTCCTAACGTGTATCCGTTCCAGACTGCGGCCTCACATTCGACCGTTCCGATCCGCGATTTTTCACGAAGCTGATTGGAGCTATAGTACTGGAATCGATTTTGCGACGATTGTCGCTTGTAATAAATTTTCAGTAACTTCCTTATTCCCTCCATTATAGAGAAATATTCCCCGTTATTTTCAATTCCAATGATACAACGTACATTTAAATAGGCAACAGCCTTAGAGCCGTAATGCTTCAATTTAAGAAATAAACGCGAAAGTGACGGTTGATAATCCATTTATGCGGTCATCGTGATATATACGGTCTCAAATAGTAAATAATACGTCGAAGTAGTCTTAATAATCTAATTTTAAACATTTATATTCGACTGTTTTAGCCGTCAAATTGTGGAATTCCATAATGAAATTTTGAAGAATGAATTTGTAAAAACAAATTTATTAAAAGGAATCGTTTAAATTCCAATCAGATACTAATGCTGACTCCGTGAAGCGAAATCTAGGTAGTCATTTTTATTTTCATAAAAGAATTTTTGCGGTCTTTCAATAAATTTATTTGTATAATTTTTTAATTTAAAATTTAAAAAAATTGACTTGTGTACAGGCGCGTTTATTTATACATATGTACTTAAGTAAGTGTCATAGAGATAAAAAAGCGCGACCTTTAGATGCGTAAATGCTTAGGGAAATATTACCAGTTTAAAAAGCGCATTTTTGAGTGCTTATGTACTTAACCCTTAATGACCAGAGGGGACTTTAAAAGTATAAAAATAAGTTTATTTGGAAAATAAGTATAATCTGAAATATGTGACATTAGTTTCGAACACAACGCGTGGATATTTATATTAAAATATCTCATTCATCAATATAAATCATATTTATCGGACGGAAATTGTTTTTCTTATTCAGCAGATAGTGAAAAAATAACTTAACAATATATTTGACGATATTTTCTTTAGTAAGAAATTTAACATTCCACGGTATTCACTTGGGAATTTTCGAGCTCGTCTTATGGCTGAAATTTAAAAAATAAGCTGAAAGTAGACCGTAATTCTTTCAGAGCCTGCTTTCGGTTAATTACCACTGAAGACGGCTGGATTGTAACCAAAATGCGCATCGTGTTTTTTATAACATTATCGTGGCTGTCGGAGACACCTGAGATATTTTTTTTGTTTTTATTTTTAAGTGCTTATCCTTGAATTTAATAGCATAGCATTATTTTCTCTTAAAATGAAATCGTTATGTTGTGGTCTTCATATTGGCAGTGGATATACTCTCATGGCATTAAAGCTGGTCATTTGATGGCATTTTCCTCTATTTGTCATATTCCGATGGTTCTTGTGTTTCTCTTTTCTCTTTTTTTCCTTCTTTTACGATCACATTCCTATTCCACGCTCTTCTATTCATACATACTATATCCTTTCCTTCTTTTTTCTATTCCTCTTATTCAACGCAAAATATCTTTCGCCATCTTGATATTTTTAATCTTTGCATACTTCACCTTTTTAAAACTAAATCGTTTATTTTTGTAGCGAAATCAAACGACAAACTACCTTATATGAAAAAAACTCTAACAGAGTAATATTTTTTAAGCTACGATTTAAAGATAAAACTTCATGGTAATATACATAAAATAATTCACGTGAAATTTATGAGTATTATCTTCAGTAATATAATTTTCTTCAAGAAAAAGGGCAATATCTTGAGAAACTACATAACAGGAAAGGATACGTGCCGCAAACAAAGCATATAAACGAAATTATTTTAGCTTTGTACTTTTTACTGCGGAAAATTGATACATTATTGTGGAAATATGTACAATACGTGTATCCATTCCATTTACCGCACATGTCTTCCCCTGAAATAATTCCGTTAGAATTCAGTGAATGGGAATTATCATTCTAGGTACTAAATTCTCCTCCTTTTGCTTTAAAATCCTCCTCCATCCTATTCTAATACAATACGTGAAAATTCTCTCTCTTATCTCCAATCCCTCCCCCACTTCTCCTCTCTGCCTCTTACATTTTTCAGATTCTTCCTCCGCCCTTCTTCGCACTCTTCTTCTCCCAGAAGGCTTTCTCGACGGCAGTGCCTCTCTCTCTCCCTCCCTCTCTCTCCCTCTCTCTACCTCCCTCCCTCTCTCTCTCCCTTCTTCTCCCACTTTTCCAATCCCTTCCTCTCTCTCCATCTCTCCATCCCTCCCTCTCTCCATCTCTCTCTCCATCCCTCTCTCTATCTCGCTCCCTCCCTCTCTCCCCCTCTCTCCCCCTCTCTCCCCCCTCTCTCCACCCTCTCTCCCTCTCTCCCTCACTCTCCCACTCTCCCCCTCTCTATCCCTCTCTCTCCCTCTCTCCCTCCACTCTCTCCCTCCCTCTCTCTTAGGTGGAAGATGGGACTTCCTAGTCTCAATCTCGCCCCAAATAAAGACCAAATCAATCAATCAATCAATCTCCCTTCTCCCCCAACTTTTTCCCTCCCTCCCTTCCTCTCTCTCCATCCCCTCCTCTCTCTTCGTCCCTCCCTCTCTCCCTCCCTCCCTCTCTCTCCCTCCCTCCCTCCCTCTCTCTCCATCCCTCCCTCTCTCTCCCTCTCTCTCTCCCACCTCTCTCCCTCCTTCTCTCCCTCCCTCTCTCTCCCTCTCTCTTTCTCTATCTCTCTTTCCTTCCCTCCCTCTCTCCCTTCTTCCCCCACTTTTCCCCTCCCTTCCTCTCTCTCCCTCTCTTTTTCTCTCTCCCTCCTACCCCACACTCTCCCCCTCTCTCTCCCTTCTTACCCCACTTTTCGTCTCCCTTCCTCTCTCTCGCTCTCCCTCTTTTTCACTCTCTCTCCCTCCCACCCCACCCTCTCCCTCTCTCTCTCCCATCTTCCCCCACTTTTCCTCTCCCTTCCTCTCTCTCCCTCTCTCTCGTTCTCCCTCTCTCTCTCTTTCTATCTCTCTCCCTCCCTCTCTCTCCCCCTACTCTCTCCCTCCTTCTCTCCCTCTCTCCCTCTCTCTCCCTCTCTCTTTCTCTATCTCTCTCTCCTTCCCTACTTCTCTCCCTTCTTCCCCCACTTTTCCCCTCCCTTCCTCTCTCTCCCTCTCTCTCGCTCTCCCTCTCTTTTTTTCTCTCTCCCTCCCACCCCACCCTCTCCCTCTCTCTCTCTCCCTTCTTACCCCACTTTTTGTCTCCCTTCCTCTCTCTCGCTCTCCCTCTTTTTTCTCTCTCTCTCTCCCTCCTTCCCTCCCTCCCTCTCTCTCTCTCTTCTTCCCCCACTTTTTCTCACCCTTCCTCTGTCTCCCCCCACTATGCGCTTAAGATGGATGACAGACGTTTGACGGCTGCTCTTATTATTTCCTTTTTCCCTTTTGAGGGGTATTTGCGGGGTACCGAAGGTGAACGAGAGAATAAGGAGGCGGGGCGTTTGGGTGGCTTGGTGAGGTTTGACTATTCTCCGCGGTGTTCCTAAAGCGAACGTGTAGGGAATCCCTCAACGCGTATTAGAACGTTGTCTTCGCACGTGCGCGAACGTATTCCGATCGCCGTTCATGAGTTCGGTTTCAAAGGCGTATCACGCGTGGGGAAAAGGAAAAGGGCGAAGAAAGTTTTTCTCCCCTTTCGACAAACTGCGTCGCTGCGATTGTACCGAATAGCTTATTCCCAGCGAAAATTCCGAAGAATGAATTTCTCCAGAGGGCGGGTTGGGAAATTGAGTTTCGTCGGTTGCGTCGAGCAGATGGATTTGATATTTTTTTTCAAATCGGAGACTCCTGTGTAAATTCCTGGGCGCCTGAAATTTTTTAAATTAATTATTTGGCCAACATTGACCTTCAGGCTTTACGAATCAGCACGGGCTTGAAAGTTCGTTGGTGTTGAGTAATTGTTATTTTAAACTGGACTAGATTATGCCCATTGCGGATAGTATTTATGCGATGTAGTATGCTGATGTAGTGGAGTGCTAATGCGGCCATCCCTGTGCATAAATTTGAAATATTTGTTGGCATTGTCTCCAACCACCTTCAGTTCGATCATAAGCCACGCTGTAGGCTTTCGAAACAACTGAGGATTCCCTTACACGATGCATCTTTTCCGCATTCGAAGGACTCTACCCTGCGGTTTCGTATTCCCGCTTTCCTCTCCTTCACCTCTGCCATCTTCTTCTCTCTCCCCTACCCATCTTCCTCCAAGCGCTACCGCTCCTCTCCGCTCCTCCCCTCTCCCTCAGCCCCACCTCTTCCTTGCCTTCTCACTCGTATGTCGTCCTCATTTCGCATTCCTTGGGGGAGTGCTGGAAATGGAATTATGAAAAAAGACAGCCGTATGCTCCCTTAGTCGTTGGAATTACCAAAGCATTAAATAATTAATCCCCTCAAATATCATGGTCACGTTAATCCACGGAATCTAAAAGCCCTCTTCTACCCATTGCTACTCTTAGCTCCCGAAAGTCTCCTGCTTCATGTTCTAACCCCATTTCCTCTCCCCTTCATCAAATGAAATCTCTCTCTTCCCTGTCCGCCGGGACTGTTTTAGCTACGGTTTCAAGAAAACAAGATCATTCCCTCAACATTTCTCTCATGGAAGTTCCTCAACCCAAAAATTCAATTCAATTTTATACTTGAAAGTTGTGTCAATTAAAATTTTAATCTTAAGAAAACCGTCAGTTGTCATGTTTGGCAAGTATATATCGAGTTAAAGCTCTTATTTTAATTTTGAATTGCATGCATTGGAAACGGTGGAAAATATTTATTTTTCTTTATCGATCCACTCCAAATTTTCCTAACATAGAGCAGAGTATGTTACCAAAATTATCCTAACTTATTAATCATTGTTAAAAAAATGTATTGCCTTATTATGTATTGATGTATTGATTTATATGGATTAAAAATTAATTGATTCGATCTCTCCAAATTCATTTTTAAAAGTCTGTAGTCGTTCAATGGTAATCAATATATTTCTAGAAATGCTGGGACTCACTTTAGTGTGCTACGTAGCTGGAGAAAATATTACGGTAAATATGGATTATAGATAAATCTGCTACAGACAATAATGGTAAAATAATGTTGATGTGGAATTTTGGAAAATACTTTCATAATCGGATGAGCAATAATACAAATTGTTCCGACCCTAAATAAAAACAATCTGATAGTTTAAATTGTTCTTTTAAAAGATCGTAGTATTGAAAAACATCAAAGCTCGAACAATTCCTGCCCCGAATTTATAAATTAGAGCTATTTTTCCGCAGTTATTTACCAAAATAAATTCTTCAATGAAGCCACGTTTTATCTGTTACATTCACCTCTTACTGCTTGAAATAACAATTATTGTCCCAAACGTAATCGCCGAGTGTCCATGGGAATTTATATCGATTAATGGGATCGATAGCTGGGAACATGAGAGTTTTCAGCACGCGATGCGCGTATTTATTTCTCGCCGTGATTTTTTTTCCGTCGAAATGAAAGTTAATTACAGCTGACGTTAAGTGCCGAAAGAACTCATTCCCGTCAGCCGCGTATATTGTTCGTATCGCAGCCCTCCCAATAATGGCCCCGAAACGACGCGTGATTTAATTTACGCCGTACGCCAAAAAAGGAACATGTTCTTCTCCCAAACAATCGATTTTCGCTTTTTCACTAGGGAATTTCCCAGCGTTGCCAAATTCTTCGACCCGCGCAAAAAAATAGCGGTTCCCTTCCTTCATCGCCCATTCGAACGTCATCGAGGAGTTCATTCCAATCCATCACACGTCATGACTGAGGAAAAATGACAGTCGGTTTGGAAGCTCCTTTCTCTCTCACTCCTCCCCAAACTATCGCTCTGCGCTGAGTTTTCCTTTCCTCTAACCAACACCCTCTCAGTTATATTCATTTGCCATCTAAGCGTACTTACACTCCTCCGTCTACTACCCAATCTCTACTCTGTTCCTTCCTCGCTCTCCTCTTTGCGTTCTTCATCTCTCTTTTTCTCTTATCTCTTTCTATCTTTTCTCATTCTTCTTTTACTACTCTTCCTTACCCCTTTCTCTCCCCCTTTTCCCTTCTTACCTCTCCTAACCTCTTTACAACCTTCTTCTCTTCTCACCTTCTTCACCCTCTCTCCTCTTCCTCTCTCCTCTTCCTCCCTCCTCTCCCTCTCTCCTCTCCTTCTATCCACTCCCTCTCTCCCCCCCTCCTCTCCTCCAATGCCGTTTCTTCTCTTTCCCTCCTTGTCCCCATATTTTTCATTCTCCCTCTTTTCCCCCTCCTCCCTCTCTCACCCCTTATTATTCAACATTCCCTTCCACTCTTTCTCCCATTATAATCTCCTATTTATTCCCCTATCTCCGTTTTTCTCTCATTAACTCCGCCTATTATCTCTCTCTTTTTCTTCCCCTCTTTCTGCCGTTGTGTCCATCCTCTTCCTCGCTCCATGTTTCACCTGTACCTTTTGTTCCTTTCCCTCATATTCTATTCTCTTCTTCTCCCGCTGTTGTTACATTCCCTTCCTACCTTTCATTTTTACCTCCTTTCTTCACTCTCCGCCCACCCACCACTCTATTGTGACGAAGAAATCAAGAATGATTTCATCATGAGATTCGGAAAATGTTTCATGGCGTTCACGTTTTTTTCCCCGCAGACATATCTCGCTCGAGGTCAATAGTTCTCTTTTTTCCGTGTCTGAGGCAGCTAGGCGCTCCGTGTGGCTGGCGTGACCAAACGCGACCCCGATTCAGAAGCAGGGAATTCAGGAAGGGAAGGGAAGCAGAAGGTAACCATTATTCCCCCTCCTCCCTTGCCCATTCGACCTCCCCCTTCTCCTCCGCTCCGCCTCTCTCCTCTCCCTATCTCTCCCCTTCCACCTCCTCCGCCTCCCCTTTTCCTCCAACCTTTCTCCCTTTTAAGGAAGGTCAGATTCGGAGGACGGATGATGCAAGTTGAAGGGCTTTCTCGCAGGGACGAAATTCTCATTTCGCGAAACTCGCATGGAAAGTGATAGCGGAGGGATTAATTTTTTATCGGGGTCGACGTTAGCGGAAGAAATATTTTTAATTAATCGACGGCTATTGGGAAACTTGGGGACAGGAGAAAAAATCCGCTATGACCGGGAATGGAACCCGGGTCTTTCACCTGTCAGGCGGGTATTCTACCGCTGAACTGTTTCAGGCGGGAATGTTTTCTTCGCGGTCGTAGAAGATTTTTTTCCTCCCGTTTCCAAATTTCCCAATATTCCAGCTTACGCCTGTAGCAAAAGGATAATGTGATCCAGTAATTTCATCTCTATATAATCGACGGTTACTTAACACGAGCGTTAAGATAAATCGAATGTTTACTTTTACGTTCCAATAACTACTCCTGCTAAATTATCTGAGTGTTGACGAGGGAAGGCCGTTTTGTGGAATGAACGCGCATGGGGTGGGTGGCGGAAGGTAAGGAAAGTGAGTGTCATATTTATTTGCAGTGAAAGAGGCGAATGTAGGAGAGGAATGGATATCGAAGAGAATAAGAGATGAAACAGAATAGACGAGTGAGAAGGGGGATTGCGGTGGGATGAATGGGAGTGGCACTAAGGGCAGGGCGTTAGCCAAGAGGGGAAAAATAGCGTGTCCGAGTCTCTGGCACGGATGCAAAACGGTGTCCCCTCTCGATTCATTGGTTATCCAATGCCTCGCGGGCTGATCGGACGAGTTTCCCGGTTAAATTCCTCTCTAAAATCCAGGGAAAAATTTTTGTCCAGAACGTAAGTTTCGTTCGGCGACGGAAGGCGAAATTTAAATTTAAAGGATAAACAAACACGAGGATAATTTTGCCCCGGAGTTCTTTCAGAGACGTGGCGATACAGTCGGATTCTAGATTTTAGTGCGCGATTGGCGTCGAAATGGATGAAAATCGATTGTATCGAAAAATTGAAACTTTTCATCGGTGCTCAAACTTGATCGTGGATAAAATCAGTGTTTTTTTATTTTTCTTGTGGTTATATAGCCGCATATTCGGTTATTAGAGCCCCGTTGATTTTATAACGGGTGGTACACCACGTGAAGGTGAGGTTAATGCTTAAATGAGAGAGGCTTAATAGCAAAGTAAGCGTTGCATTGCGCATCATCACTATAAATAAACTTATATTTCACATTAGATTGCACTTTTTTGAATGAATGTAATTTTAGAACGCAATCAATTTTGTGTTGAAATTTTGAACGTTTCCCTATCCGTCTCTGTAAATTTTTCAAGGCTCGGACTTTTCAAGAATAAGCGGAATCAATGTGGAAACGTACAGTCAAAATTTCAGCTTTTCATCTCTTACACCTTCGGAGAGGTAAAGAGAACGATCGAAAATTATTTAAAATGTACCTCACTTGAGTAATTGAAAAGTAATCTTGACGTTCATGGTCATCCCGGTGTCGCCAATCATGCATAACTTTTTCACTTGCAAAGCGCATTGTGCGCACGATAGAAAAATTGACGTACATACGTTCATTTCTTCGACGTAGATAATTCCTTTCCTTTAATATGTTTAGCGAGCACACGAAAGAAAATTAAACCTATTTAAGAGTTAGTAGTAGATCTTGTTTGCATCAGTTGCTACGAGGATTGTTTTTGTTCACAATAACTAATAAAATGTGCGAGTTCAAATTGATTACGACTTTCTTGATGGATTTTTCTCGAAATTTTCAAGAATAAGTGGATTTATGTATATATGCACCTTCAAAATTTTCGGCTTTCCATCTTTTACACCTCCAGAGATGTTAAAAAAAATTAAATGTGCCCCAATTCGAGTTTGTTTATTTTTCAAAACTCAAATCTAAAGAGAAACAAATGGTAGCAATAAAGAAATTTACACTCTTAAGTTTCAGATCTCTATCGTTTACGGTTTCGTCATGATTTCAATCAAAGAAAGTGCATAGACAGACGCTTAAGTGAAACTAAAAACGCATTAAAAAGGCGCTAAAATATCTTCTAAAAGAGAGTCATATGCGCGTAAATTTATCTCAACTACGAGAATATTTTAATTACGGACTATTCAGCAAGTAAAGAAATGGCGCCATAACATCTGCTAAGTATGCATATTCGGCCTTATTTAAAAAACCTGCTCTGATGAACACACTAAGAAAGAAAACCTCTGAATTAAAGAATTTAATGAGTGGCAAAAGTATTCTACACTTTCTGTTTCACAAGTGTTATTCAGAGTGGGAATTGCATCAACACACTGCATAAGCTCGAGCAGTGACTTTGGAGAAATGTTATTTTCTGCAGCAACTACGGAAATCTTGTTATATTCGCTACGAAAACGTTAAACATATTACCTTAAAATAGATTCTACGATAATCTTTACTCGTAGAATAGGCTATTATTTACTTTAATGTAAAAATATGCAAAATTTTAAATTGGGTTAATCCGAAAACATCAACGTTTTATAATATAAAAATGAGTTACACGATCCACATAAATTTTAAATTCCCACATCCGAGCGGCTTCGACTTAATCAAATTGCGACACTCTTGCATTCAAGTGTAAACAGGTGACGGAAAAATATGTACGACTGCTGTCACGAACAAGAATTCAGTCATCTAAGATGTCAAAGCGGCTAAATCATCAATCATCCCATTCATGCGCCGTCAAGTATTGTATCGGTGATTTAATGTATAACTCACTCTTGGAGGCCGGTCAGCCGAAAAGCAAACAGGTAAACTCGGCGAACGAGGTGATTTTTGCCCCCTTCCCCTTTCACCAACTTTCTCTCCTCTTCTCCACCCCTCCTAACTTTCTTTTACGCTGTCTCCTCTTTCCTCCTGCTTCCTATTTATTTGACGTGTCTGTCCTTACGTTCTTCGTCTATTTATCCTGTCTCCGTCCTTTCGTCCTCTCGTTAACTTCATCTTATCCCGCTAAATCCACGCCATATTTTATTCTCTCTTCTATTTAATTCACTTTTTATTTTTTTTAGAGGATTTAAAAAATCCGCTCATGCGCTCGGTTTGTACGTCTGTCCGCCTGACGCGCTAACTCATCCTAAACGAAAGCAGGTAGAGACTTTGTTTTCCCGCCGGTCGATTTAGTACCGTCTTGTTATACGCGTTTTTCGATTTCTCCGTCTGTCTAATTTTTTTAAAGCGACATTTACTCTCTGCCTCAGCTAGTCTTTCCTTCATTTTTTTCTTTTCCATTCCAGTACTTATCAGCACTCTAGTACTGCCTTTGGTCTAAAAGTCCTCTTCTAGCTTTATCAAATTTGGCTGCGCCCTATCTACTCCCTGACCTCTTATCTCCATCCCTCTCTCTTTCTCTCCCACTCCGACCCTGTAGGCGCTGGTACTACATTATTATCAATTTATCAGAGGAAATTTTATTGCTCTAAGAACCCATCAACATTCTCAAGCAGTTGATTTGTTTATTTAGGCAAGTTTTTTGCTGCGCCCCTAGAAACCAAGGACGGCATCGCGGTTGGAAAATACTGTCAGTACCCATTTCCGCGCTCATCTCTCTTCCCCTATTTTTTATCATCTTCCACCCCATTTACCACCTCTGTTTTCCTTTCCTTTCACATATTTTGTCTACTTTCCCCTTTATCCACGTCCTTTCTCCGCCATTATTTTACATTTCTCCACTTTCATATTCCTCTTAACTCTCGTCTACCAAATTTTCCTTCCTTTCGCCTCGTTCCACTTCTCCTTTTTTCCCTTCAAACCTCCCTCCTATTTCCTTCGCCCCTTCTCGTTCTCTCAATCTGATGTATTTTCTTTCTCCCTCCGCTCCTGCGCAACTTATCTCCTCCGCCATTCCATCCCCGCGGCAAAGGCCTCACTCACACAATATGGCCTCTTCCCCCATCATCATAAATTCAGGAGCTCGGTTTGTTTCCTCCCTACCGTTCCACTCCTAGATTTCGTTGATCGCGGTCTCCTCTTGTTTGATTCCTACCCTCCCTCTGCCTCTTCCTCCCTCTCCTCTCTCATTCCCCCTCCCCCTCACCTCCTCCCTTGCCCCGGTCCTCGTACCGTCTCGCTCCCTCGAGCGACTCGACACCGACAACCGCGCAAAGTACCTCGAATGCCGCGCGGTGAAAAAGCTCCGTCTATATCACGTATCCGAAGATCTAAACTCTGTCTACACAAAACACTTGGTTCCTGACATCATTCTCTCTCTCTTCCAACTAACTCTTCTTCTTCTCTCTCTCTATCTCATGCCTTCCAGTATGTGTACGAGTACTCGTCGACGTCGCTTTATTAGTCCTGATGGCACAAGGGTAACCTAGGACAACTCGCAAACGAACGTAACAATGCCGTCTAATCGATATGGGAGGACAAATTGAGTCAAAACGCATTTTTCGGTTGGAGTTTCGACGTGGACGGAAATCACGCAATATTTTTGACCCAATTATTATTACCTTCGTAAGTTATGCTAATTACTTCCTCAAAATTATCATGACATTTATGAAAAATATCCAGAGATAAATTATGTTTCTTCGATGAAGTTGTATATATATGAAGCTGTATCTATAAGTCCAAATATTAATGAATAATTCAAAGCCGTTCGTTAACCAAAGGAAAAAATAGTTGATTCTATTCTGTAAGGGTCGCGATTATTTCCAAAATAGGGTACGGGTTAGGAGGTAGGAAATAACCGTTATGATAACTAAGGGAACAGATATGGAGAAAAAATCTGCTTCATGCAACTTTTTCAAAAACCCAATTAAACACTAAATGATTAAAGGTTTGTTACACCAAATGATTTTGGATTATCCTAAACATAGATTAATCCAGTTTGGTCTTACAGGAGGAAAATGAAGAACGAGCTATTAAAAATTTTGTATGGAATAAATGATTTTTTAAAATCAATTTGATGTGACCGTATATGTAAGATGAATATGTTTAAGGTTTAATAAGTGGCGACAACCGCGACAAAAAAGATGGAACCCAGGAATATTATTCTCGTTTATTGGTTCCTTTCTCGATGATCTTCAAATAAGATTGATGATCAAGATTACTCTTTAAGACATAAAATGGTTGAGTTACCAATATGCACAAGCAAACTACAAAGTGACCGTTAAGGGTGGCTTCCTTGTTGGAGAAATGTCTCTTTATCATTTGCAATACGGTGATAAACCCAGATAATTTACTTTGAGTAAATATTAGGTATTTCGAAAGGACCTACTCGGCGTCGTTTTGCTGTGAAGCGTTTTCTTCTAGGGTTAGTTACACGCTTCAGCCAATTCTTGGGATAGACACGGAAAGCCGGGGTAGTTTTTAGTGTCGTATAGAAGGGAAGAGGATGAATTGAAAGAGATAGAGAGGAGGAGAACCAAGGAAGGTATGGGATGTAAGGGCGTCGTAAAGGAAAAATGAAATCCACCAGAGACGTAGGAAGAAATAGTGGGAGCAGGATAGAGAAATAGGAAGAGGAAGAAAGCGAGACAAAGAAGAACAGAGGAAGAAACGAAAAGGCTGATAGAGGGAGCGAGCGGGTAATGGGTGTTAAGAGTACGGAAAGATGACGATAGGAAATGAAATGGGAGACAATGGAACCGAAGGATGAATTTGTGATAACCCATAGGGGAAAACTTTGATGAGCGAGGCTCTCACTAATTAAAGAGTTGTGCCATTATGAGCTCCCGAGCAGCCAGTGGATCCATTGTCTTCGCCGGTTTTTAGTGCATTATTTTTTTAACTGATCCCATGGACGTAGTTTGTGCCCGGGAGATGTGGGTTTTTCTTGCCTATCCCGACTAGGAATGTCCTTTTTGTGAATTTACAAATTTTAAATAAGACATCCAAGTAATAATGGTGTAATTCGGAAATGATATGATTAAAAGGTCATTTCCTCATTCTTAAATATGCAAGTTCCTTATACTAGCAACAAGAGCCAGGAGAAGGGGTAGACAAGCGAGGCACCCGCCTTGGGCGCAGCACGCTTATGAGCAGAACAAATGACAATTTGAAGTTTTAAAGGTAACGTTTTATATTATGGAATACATTTTATATATTTTATTTTGCATCCGCATTGTAAATAAACTACTGTTTTGAGAGGTAAAATTGCGTACTGTATGCTTTCATTAGGAGAAGGCGTCATTTTCAAACTGTCTAGGGCGAAAAAATAGCTTGTCCCGGTTCTTCTAGTACATAACTATTTTTATAACTCACTTCATAACATTCGTACGCTAAAATTTTATTTTTAGTAAAACGCACATCTTTATTTTTTTTACACAGAGGCCCAAATCTCTACGCTATTTTGGTCACCTTATCGTGACCCGAAATCAATAGGTATGGATTTTTCATCTTGCTGGTTTAAACATCTACAGCTTAGAAACCCAGGAAGGTAGAATTTATGGCCAAAAATAATATTGCGCCGCCTATTTGATGAGCGACCCGGGTTCTGTTACCGGTCTAAATCAGATATTTTACGAGTTTTATATTTTTTTGCAGTGTTCGTTTCGTAACTATAAGTAATCTAAAGAGTTATTCGCCACTTAAAAACAGGCATTTACGCCAATTGAATCCCCATTAGTACTGTTGTTTATTTCGTTTATCACAGGAGATAGGCAAAATACAATACTTAAATTACTCCGGTTGATAGCCGTTGTTCTCATTCCTATTCTTTTAACAATTTGTTTATTAAGCTTTTATTACTTTTTAAATGTAGAGTATGATATTTTAGTTATTATGCTCGATAATAACGATTTATAAAAGTGTTAGTAAAATATGATATGTGAGTTATCCTTCATCGTCCGACGAAACAAAACCGACACGATTTAATTATTTTAATATGGAAATGAATTTTCTAGTGGTTGTACCTGAAAGGCTGTGGCACATTTCGATCGAAATTTAAATTTTGTTACCTATGGATTACCAAATACCTCCATAGGCTTATCATGCTAAGAAGGTATGGAAGTTTAAAAAAAACTTGATCGTCATTTGGAGCAGAAGTGAGATAATGTGACGCGGGTGGATTTAAAAATTGCGGCGAGTTGAATTTAATTCTGAATTATTTTCGAACGAAATGAGAAGGCTAATTAATTACTTTAAAAGGCTTTATTGGCTTTGACAGGTTTTACATATCTTTCTAATAGACAGAAATGTATTCCGCAATTCAATTAGCGAAATGGCGAATTTTTTTGAAAATCCAATCCCAGATAAAACTAGTCTGCGGTAGAACATCCATCCACCTGTGCTTGAGTCACGGCCAAGGTAGAATATTGTTCCTGCTATTCTTCTATTATTTACATGCAAACGCGACTCCATGAAGATGTAAATTTACACTCGGTGGTATATTTGGCTCATTTCAAGTCATTTCATGTATTGCTGCCTGTTCCATAGTGATCAGAACTAAACGCTTAGGTGATTTGGGTCCTTCGATTGATCTGCGCTAATTACAAATTTTGCGAAAAATAAACAAAAACGGCGGAAAGATACCCCATGTTCAGCAATATTGATTTAGTTCATCGGGGCATTTATGAGAGCAAGTGTTATTGCTTCCTACTAAACCTAATTACTAGCCATGCTGTATCGTCTTCCCATTGAATGAAGGAATAACGCTCGCCATGATTTCGTCATAACACCCTCAAACGCTTACTCTCTCCTAATAGATTCACAGCTACCGACATGCGCAGGGTGCAAATTAAAGTGAGAAACTTTGGAATAAACTCTATAAGTTACTAACGCTGACCGGAAATTTTGTTTTCAATAAGGCGCGTTAATCAAGGAAAATAGAAAAGCGAGTAGATATCAAATGTCACTGGAATAACACAATTATTTATACAGAGATATTAACCCTAGAATTATACTTGCTGATTAAGAGTTGTCTATTGATCCGTTACGCAATGGAAACGCGTTAAATATTAATTCGTGTAAAACTTCCTTATGAGGCATGTGTAAATATCCAGAGCTTGGACAAGGGCTAGGCAACTGATTGTGAGCCAATCGCCTAGGGCGCAGCACGCTTACGGGCACTACGAATTGTATTTTGAACTTTAACGTTTATATTGTAAAATATTTTTTTAAAATTTAAATTCAGCTTTGTAAATAAAATACTGCGTTGAGAGGTAAAACTGTGTACTGAATATTTTCATTAGTAGGATGGCGTAATTTTCAAACTACCTAGGGTGCAAAAATAGCTTGACCCGGCGCAGGTGATATTAAGTTAATCTCCATGATATGAACGAGTCTCTAAATTATGCAAAGGGATATGCTGTAAAAAGATTAGTAATGAGGGCGAATATGCACTGTTGTGAAACTAAATTTAATTATCCACGCACTTTCGTATGATAGTACCCTGTTGCTCCAAAATCCGTTTCGATATCGTTAATTGAATCTCGAATGAAACTGAGCCGGTTTTGTTCGTATGTATCGATTCCAAGGGCCAAAGGGACATCGCCCACTCGAATGTGAAACAGTTGACATGATTGGCTCTAAATCAAAGGCGTCATCGCGCAGATACCATTGAGGACGATTTTTAACGAAGAATCCCTCGGTCGGAGCGCATTAGCCGCCATTCACCGCAAACGTAAACAAATGAAATCCGAAATATCGGCTTCGGTTTTCTTTTATTCCTATGCCTCCCTCCTCATTTTTAAGTTCGCCATTATGTTCCCGATGACAATCACTCGATGGGCTAATCGAAGCGACAGCGGCAAATAAAAGGGCACCACAATACGACAAGCTCCCGAGAGCGAACGGAAAAAAACGACAGCGGAAAGTATCGGAGAGCCAGATTATTTATTTTTTTATCGGATCCGGGGGAGAATCGGATTACTTTTAAACATGAAAAATTCCGACGCATAAATAATAAAAAAATTCCCGGGAGCGCGCGTCGAAACAACAGAGAACAATAAAAGTTGGATTTTGGTGAGAGGAATATCGGGTGGGCTATACGATCGTGGCAAGCGAGGAGAACAAAAGAAAATCGACTTCTCATCGGGAGATTGGAGTCGTTAAAAGTGGTCCGCTCTTTCCTTTTTCCCATTATCTTCAGTTCCCATTCTCTCCCCCTCCCCCTATTTCCCTCCATCCTTCTTTCCCCCCTCAGCCTTTCTCCCCTATCCCCTTTCTCTCTCTCTCTGTCATTCGGAATACGTTTGGATCGTATTGTAACAGGTTTTTGGAAGTGTCCTCGGGGGTACGTAGCATCGCTATAAATGTTAGAGTGCAAAGGGCAAGTGAGGAGGAAAGGAAATGAGGTTTGGAACAGGGGACCGAGGTTTGCTGTGAAGACAAAGAAAGAGGGATAGAAATATCAATAATAGAGAGAATGAGAGAAAGGAAGAATGAAGGCGAAAAAGGGAAAATGAAGGCAGAAAAGGAGAAAAAGCGATGGCGGTCGAGAGAAATCGGTGGACGTCGTCAAGGAAAAGGAAAGAAATAAGGAAGTGGTTGGGAGAAGAATAGGGGTGAGAAAGAGAGAGAGAGCATAGCGTGGGGGAGATAGAAAGAACAAGGTAAATAATAGGTTTGAAGGGAAGGAAGAATGATGGTAAGCTAGAGGAAGAGAATAGAAAAAGGGAGATAAAGCTGATTGATAGTAAAGAAGGGGAGAAGGCTATAGGAAGGTGAGTGGAAAAGGAAAGAGGAAGAATTAGTCTGGTATACAGGACATGAGGGGCACAGAGACGCATGTTAGAATGGTGGACTTAGGATAGGGGAAAGCAAATATTGGGAATCGCTGAGGATTCACAGTAATGGCCTCTAAAAAGTAATATTTGATCCCCAATACCTATTTTCTACAGGTAGCGAAGGCACAACTTCTTTTCAAATTTTTGTCTAGCGGTTATAAAATAATAGCGGAATTACAAAAAAATAAAATAACTTGCGCATGGTGCAGTAAATATACACCAGCTACAAGGAAGAAAAATGTAATTTTCTTTGTTCAAATGTAATTTCTTTTATCATCCTTATTCGCATATTTTTACTGTTGGTTTCATTGTAATGGAAATAAGATCTATCCGATGTCCCAAACCTTTACTATATGGCTGATTCACTTCAAAACAATATTATGACCAATTTAACACAGCAACATCTTTCTTCTCCTAAACAAATATGATAATCATAAGCAATGGATATGATAGATCGTAAGATTTCTATGCTGGGTTGTTTTAGTATGGATACTAAATTCATATTAGTATGATAGTATTAAAGATATTCATATTGACGCTAAAATTAATTGTGTTTGTATAGCTACAACTTTTGTTCAAGTTAATATCAACTCGAAAATTTCAAATTGGAAAAAGAATTATTTTATGGTCTGCTGCAGATTCCTACTCAAATATATAACATATCAGAGAACATTCCCTCCCTATATGCGCTTAATTGTAGATAAATATATGAAGATGTGATCCCAAGTATAATAGTTTATTTAAATTATTGAAATTATTTCCAACAAATTTTGATATTATTTTATGATAACATAAATGGAAACATGATGTGCATTTTGCGCAAACATTGTGATGGGAACTTTCATGCTATGCAGGAAGATCTAAATTCTGATATTAATTAAACTTCAAACTGAATTGATATTTTTTTAAAGTGACGAAAAAATGAGACTGATTAAGTAGAACTTCTCTTAAAACCATTGACAGATCATTTAGCATTTCATTTAGGCACAGAAAAGGGTAGTGGATTTAAAGATAAATAAAATTGCAATACCACTCAAGAAGTTTATCTTTCTTTATCAACCTTCATCCTTTACTGCGGTTGGATACTAGAGCTTCGACGGCTATCCAACGGTTAGAATGTTTTTATCGCGTTTTACACTACGGTGATATTCGCAATTCTTTCCGAAAACTTTGTCACTACCCACAAATCAACGATTCAGTGTTGTCTATATTCTCGTTTAAAATTTCCATGCACTACATTGGTTCAAACACAGAGGTTATTTGGTTTCTTTTCCAAAAGACTTGCGGTATGTAGTGTGGCTTGTAAGATATTAACGTTCTTTAAATTGGAACGCTAAAGATTTTTCTCCGCGGTAAAGAAGCAGACATAAGGGCGACTTGTGGGTAAAGAGAACGAATCTTTCGGGTGGTTGAGCAGCCCAACTCGATAATCGATTTAACGATAGTCGTTTGGAGTGCCGGCGTCCATTGGAATTCGATTTCTCGAAAAGTAAGTTATGGAAAAAATACGCAGGGTTCAAATTCTTGACAAGGCTGTTTCGTTATTGCAGAAGTAAAATTTTATCGAGGTAGGCGATTGTTTTGAAACCAAGTTATGCAAGAAGGAAGCATTATGTTGATCGAACGCCAAACTTATTACAGCTCCTGTAATTTTTATAAGCGGAGATCAATAATGTTTAACAATATTAAAAGTCATCTTCACATAATTCCGTAAATACATTTACCAAATTATAACGGCGCAGGTTCGAGTCGGGCTAAGAAAATGTGTATGTATATCCTCTATTAATGCTTCTTTCGTTTGGATATAAGAATATATCCTAATCGATAAATAATTTACGCTATTAAATTTTTTGGAAAATTTTAATATGGTTAACGGCATCAGAATTCATCATAAGTTTTTGCTTTTGTTTACAGCAGGAATTGCGATCTCATGCAGATCTAACGGATAGGTTCTGGATGTATTTGTTACTAATCTCAATAGATGAATGGAAAGTCTATAGCCATTGAGTACTAGAAATGGAGCAAAATGAGTTGCAAATAGACACGTCTGGTTCTCTTCGCCGCATCGTCCTGCATTCTGCGGGAAATCACGGATTGCATCTCGCGGTTTATTCTCTCTTAGAAAGGTTTTAGCGGTGCGTTTCTGCTCCCATCGTACTAGAGGACAAGACTTTCTTGGGTGTTCCAAGGTCTCAAATCCACCTCGCATTTCATCGTGACAGTACCCTAGCACATCCTGTTTCCTTCCCCTCCTCTTTGTTACCGATAAATCGATTCTTTGGAAAGGAATCGTGCTTGGGACGAGTGAAATCAACTTTTCGATTGCCGCGGTGAGGGAACATGACCAGCTAGCAGCTCCTCCTTTATCACGCGATTGAGGGAAGTGCGATCTGCTCGCCGCACCATGATGATCGTCAAAAGATTTTGTGAAGCTAAATACGTATTTTTAATCTTTTATTGAAAGTAATAAGTATCACATTAATACTTTTATTCAATTGAGAGTTATCGATTACGCCTTATGGGTAAATTTTAGTATGCTGAATAATTATTTAAAAATTAAATCAAATTAGCACCCAAGCCATACAAAGGTAATGAAAAACCTAACCCACATTTCGGTTACAGGGCAGTCAGCATCAGTTCTTTTAGAAACTACTGTGGATGAATTGACAACGATCGCAAGGTTGCCAAAATATGGATATGGTTTTGCGTAACCCTTTCATCTAATTTTAAAATACTTATTTTATCTGTTTACAATAACGCCTTCTCGGTGCTACATTAAAAGGTGAGCTTTCTAAAATAATGCATATGGGTTCACTTATGGTCTAAAAATTTAGCAACATAGGACGACATTCCAACCTTAATGCATACAGATTTATTATTTAGAGGCTAAATGATATCCTAATACTACAACATAAACGTTTGACATGGTCACTTAATTATTCCGTTGTTATTATGGCTATAAAAATATGAAATGGGACAGTTCGGCGCGACCGATTCGGCGACGGGACAATTCGGCAACGGGACAATTCGGCGCCGGGATGATTCGGCGCCTGGAGGGAAAAGCAACAACTTTTTAGTTGGGTTGAGTGTTTGGGTGTTTGATTCGTTCTATTTCCTTCTCCCGGGTTAGGTTGAGTGGTTGCGGTTGGGTTCGTTCTATTTTCTGTTCCAGGGTTGGGTTGAATGGCTGGGGGTTCGATTTGTTCTACTTCCTCCCCCGGGCTGGATTGAGTGTTTTGAGGTTGAAATCGTTCTATTCTCTTTTCCCCGGGTTGGGTTGAGTGTTTGGGGTTTGAATTCGTTCTATTTCTTCACCCTGGGTTGAGTTATGAGATTGGCGGTTGGAATCGTTCTATTCCCTCCCCCGGGTTGGGTTAATTGTTTGAGGATTGGATTCTTTCAATTTCCTCTCCCCGGATTGGGTTGAGTGGTTGGAGGTTAGATCGGTCTTGCTGGGGCCGAGCTGTCCTGGCGCCGAAACGTCCCGTCGCCGAATTGTTCCTTCGCCGAATTGTCCCGTCGCCGAACTGTCCCGGCGCAAAATTGTCCCGTCGCCGAATTGTTTCTTCGTCGAATTGTCCCCTCGCCGAACTGTCTCTGCGCCGAATTTTCCCGTCGCCGAATTATCCGTCGCCGAATTGTCCGTAGCGGAATCGATCGCGCCGAACTGCCCTATACCCAAAAATAGAACCTTACATCTGTCGGAAGAAATAAAAGGTACTCTGAAACAATTCTTTTATGAAAAGCTTTGTGAATACATAAAAAAAATGTTAATTCTTCTTTCTATATTTGAATATAAAGTATAAAATCCCATCCATATCTTTCCTGTCTTTTTTTGAGGTTGAAAAATTAATTTTTTATGTTATGTACTCTCTGAAACTTGGCATTGGATGTCATGTCACGGTATTCTGCCTCCATAAATGCAATCTAAAATTCTTAATTAAAATATCCTAATCTTTTTCGGGTGTTACATCTTTTCTAAGATTAAACTTTGGGACACCCTTCCTATATAATTGGCATGTATTTAATAAAGGCACATATTTTCCTCTTTATAAGAAATAGTTGCATTCCTGAGAAAGTGCCAGAATTATGCATAACGAAACATATTACCCATTGGAAAGAGGTATATAACTGGAGATACATTCCCTCCGGAAACATTTTTATGAAAACATGACAAAATGCATCAATCATTCCTATCTATTATTATTTAAATTGATACTCTTAAATACATTTCATGCGTAGCTAGAGTAACAAAAGTGCTGGTACCAAAACTGTATGGAACTTATGTATTTATCAAGAGCTTCACGGTATGCACTAATTCAATAATAATAATAATAACATTGTAAAAAATATAAATGAATAAGGAAAAAGGCTTGTATAGCCCGAATATAAATATAACAAATGTCATTTTAAGATAAAAAGTGTTACATTGCGCTATAATATGGTTGATATGAAAGAGACGAGATGAAAAAACTTTGTTATAGAGAAATTGATTTCTTTGTTGATTTTGTTTTCACAAATAACATATAAATTAATAATGAAATAAGGCTTGAGGCGGTTACGTATAAAGAGGGACACCTGCACTTCAATTTATTCAGCTGTTTATAATGAAACGTCAATGTTTTACCACCTCAATAGCTATTACGGAACGCAATTTCCATATCCAAAGTTTTATTTGCCTAACGACATTTTCCGCAGTTCTCCTAGCGAACACCTGTGACTTCTCAGAGTCTCGTTACGAACGAGATGGAAAACACTGGTTTATTTACAGTTTCTGATACGATCGAAAAAGACATGCACAGCATGCATCGAACACAAATCAGCTAAAAAGGGAATGCCTGAGACCGAATCGCTAGTCTGTATTCTAAGCATAGGTCTGCATCTTTTTTCTATCACTGGTCCAATCAACACTCTATCCTGGATGGGATAAAGTCGATAATTGGTTTATTTTCCCATCTCCTAAATCCTTTCCTTAAGGAAGCCCACGAATCGCTGTACCTGTTGGATTTTTCCGTCCAATCATCGTTCAGCCATCGGCGATAATCGACAGCTGTTCCTTCTAGCAATCTTCGAAGCATCTGTCGATACCAGTCTGAGCGTTGTTCAGTAAAAGGCCAACAATGGGATGACATGTTGCTCCCGAAACTCTTTCCTCCGGGTTACCGTTAAGCTCGGATCACAGCCCATGGTTATTGCGACAATGGAATATTTGCTCATATTTTTCACTCCTTAAATAATACTTCTAAATGTTATCCTAACTCTATTCAGTGATTTACACATTACATTCTAGAGAATAAATCTTTTCGTGGCATTCTTTTTTCCTTCCGCAGAATGAAGTGAACGTACATTGCTCTCATTTTATTTCTCAAATTTATTCAAGATGATATGGCATTCCCGGAAGATATTGATGCCCCCCTTAAAGAGTTTACGCGGTAACACTTATGCTGGAGCGGAGATCATCCATTACTTCCATTCCCGTTATATGATCCCTTCGTGCGATCTTACGCACGGCTGGGAGCGTAAAAAAGCATTATTTTGGTGTTATCGGCTAACAAGAAGGTATTTCTGAAGGCTGAGGGGAAAGCGCTTCTAAAAACCTCTTCTTTCCATCCGCCTATAGAAAGAGGGCGATGATCATGAATTTTAAGTACACCCTTGGTTATGCTTAGGACACTCCTTGAATACCTAAATGCTCTAAGAAAGAGAGAGAAGAGAAAAGCTCGACTCACCATAAGAGTTCGCCCACATGAGAGTGAGAGGTAAGGGAGTAGGAAGGAGAAAGGGGAGAAATCTAGAAAAGAGGGAGAGGAAATCATAAGAAGGAGAGAGAAGTTGGCGTGAGACAGGTGGATAAAGAGAAGAGAAGGAAGGGTATTGGATATAAGTCGGAAGAGGTGGAAATTTGGACGTCGAGGGAGATATAGAACGCAGTGAGTTGGAAAGGAAGGTGAAGACAGGTTGGAAGAGAGATTGTGGCAGGGAGGGGGAGCGCGATGAGTCCCAGGGACGGGGATTCGGCCATTACGCCACACATGTATGATTTAATATTGCTCTGTGATGTGGATGCAAACAGCGCCGCAGAGGAAATGTCGGAGAGGTGTGAAACTATGGAGAGGGCCGGTTTCCTACCCCACTCAGCTCTCCTGCCCCGCGGTACGTATCGCCCTTGGGAACCGTGTTAACACCTGCAACCGCGTGATTCGTAACGGTGAATGATGCCCGAGACGTGACCAGGTGGACACGACTACGATTTTATCTGCACCTCGTACATGGTGTGTGTGTTCGCCCGCTCTGTTTATAACAGGGCACGGGGTTTTCTTTTTCGCCGACATGCGGGGAGAACAAGGGGGAGGTTTTGAGAGCGTGGAACAGTCATTCATTATTTTATCGCAAGAAAACTTTAATATGTGGTGAAATATACTTGGTCGGGAGCGAAATCTGACAAATGGCGTGAGGATGAGATAGGATTGTCGGGCCTCAAAACCCTCCTAACACGGGCCACTCCTTTCCAGCCGTTTCCGGGATATCGGCTTTGTTCCGAAGGGTCGTATTATAGGGCGAATTAAAGTGCGCCGGATGTAACCAATTAAAAAAAAACACGAATCGCGAATGTTGTGAAAGTTTTTTTGGGGGGAAGTGGGAGGGGGGCGGGTGGGGCAAGAAAAATTGAACCGCCCTCGGGGCCTCTTTTGCATTATTATGCGCATAAATCGCCGCGGGTGGCCCCGTTAATAAAATAAAGGAACGGTGAGATAGGACACGCGGCCGATTTTACGTGCGGGACGCGTTCCATCGAAATCTCGACCCGTTAATATTTCGGGAGATTGCGTGTTCCAAATTCTATTTCCCGCTATCGCTTTATTCTTTTTTTACCAAATTAAATCGCTTTCATAAGCAATATAAAACCTGTCCCCATTTCTCTCTTTAAACGTTTGCTAAGCGGCTTAACCTCCGAATTTATCAGGGTTAAATTCGGTTTGTGAGAATATTATCACGATCGCTTGGAGGGGGGGGGGGGTTGAACGCGTGTTGCCATTTCTCTCACTATCCGAGAGCTTTATTCGGAAAATTTCCTGGATAGCGCATCAGTTATGCACACAGGATGATTTACGTAATTATAGAATCGCTCATTTTTCTCTATCGAGTTTGAAAAAAGGTCCAGAAGCTCCATTTCACTCGTCTTATTTGCCATACTTTTATCTAACGAAATTTATCGAAGTTCGATGCATTGCATAACTTATTTTTGACTCAACGAAAGATGGCCGCAGGAGAACTAAAATATGCCAGTCATTTGCATTTTGTTTTCCCGATGGTTCATCCTTTCTTCGTCTACAATCTTGTACCTTGTAAGTTTTCCCTTTTAATTTTAGAATTTATTATTCCGCCATTCTTAAAATTTTAATTTCACTTTTTCGTCGAACAGACCTTTAATATTCTTTTTCCTATAAGAATTTGTCCAGGCTATTGATGTTTTCCCTTATCAGCATTAATTTACATCGTCTTTATTTTTTAATTTCATCCCATAATTAGTCATTGCATTCCCTTAAGTAGAAGATTAGTTTTATATGGAATTTGAAGCACAAAAATTCCTTTAATGAAAGATTCTTACATGAACACGTATTTTAAAAACAACCGAGCAAAAAGCGTAATTTCTCACACTTTTTTCCCACCATGTCCTACATTTCTAACGATTAATCGTAGCGGATAAGCGCTTGTCTTATTTTCCTTTAACGGCGTATCAAGACGCCTTCTGTTATGTCTTTGTTACTAGCGGCGGCCGCGGCCTAATTCGCAGTTCGCGCGTTTATATATTCCGTAGCGGGGGAGAGAATCATAAATCGCAAATGTGACGAAGTCGTCAAGTATTAATTAACGGAAAGCGGACCGTTTATATTAATGGCGACACCACGGTAGATGATCGCAAAGTGAATTTCGCCGGGCGACGTCCCTTCGTTACCAAGGAAATATGGTTGCGTAGAGGCGAGGCGTCGAACCGAAAAGGGAGAGGGAAAGGAAGGTTCGGATCGAAATCCCGTGAATCGAAACGGTTGAAACGGGAAGTTGTCGCAAAATGATCGTCGAGTTTCGTCTCGTGATGGATGATCCGCCACGGGGGGGCACTCGCTTTCACGCAGGCAAAAAACGGTTCACTCCTACCATGAATGCAGGCGTGGAATCCACGGCACGAAGTGTCCTCTCAATAAATTTGAAGCAAAGGTCGGCGACCTGAGGGCCCGCCAAGATATGACGTTAATATGACCCTTTAAATTAAACACGCAATGTCATGCTTGTTGATTAAAATTTTGGTCATAAAACATTTTATGATGAAGTTTTTAAGTCCAAAATATTACTTAAACCTAATTTTTAATAATGTGACACCCAAGGTTCCCTAGGTTATGCCTATGGCTCTCCGAGGAACTCGCAACATCTAAGTATTTTTATGGTTTAAGTATGACCATTTATTCTCAGACTTGGAGCTCAAAAAAAGATAGACTGCTTACATAAAATTCAATGTATTATCTGAAAAAGACTCATTGTCCCAGATTATTTATGGTGAATGACAATAAATCACTTAGTCAATTATGTTATCAACATTATTTCAATATCGTTAGAATGGTTTTTGTGCCGTGTCAAAAATTGAAAAAATATTAAGATGACAGGCAATAAACAATTTTTTTCTGTTGCGTGCCATCCCTGGTTTTTACCTTAGTACAATATCATAACACAAACCATAGGTTTGCTAAATGAGGGCCGTATTCATACTCTATGCCTTGTAACCCTCTCCTTCTCAATTGCTTGTGTTTTTATCGTCCTTTTCAATCCTCATTATATAATAGTTCCTTCCTTATGAAATCTGCCATCCTATTCACTTTTTTACATTTATTATTCTCTGCTATTATCCCTCGTCTAACTCTCTCCTTGCTGGGGGTTTTCTCCTGGTTGGCTGCTCCCACAAACCTTTCCAACTCTCAGCACTCTCACACTGCTTCAATATTTAGGTAAAGAGACGTAATTCCTTCTTTTCTTGCAACGAGGGAAAAAACCGGTACTCTACATTCTTTCAAGTAGAGCTACCTGAATCCTTAAAACACTCCACTGCATCTCAAGCTAACCTTTTGTAGCGCTTAAATGTCTCCGAGGAAAGCCTCGTCTCGAGGCTGGGTCTATTTTCTTAATTTCTGACCTTTTCCTATCCGCCCTCTCATAAAATTTATGTACCTTATCCTTCTGCATGACGAGATTTAAAGAATATTTAAAAATCAAGTTAAGCGGATATTTTATCGCGCGTTACATGCAGTCGCGTTCCGTAATTCGTATTTCTTTTTCCGACCGCTTAACAGCGATAATTTTGATCGGAACGTTGGGAAAAACGAAGCCGTCATTTATGGAAACTGGTAAGAAAAGATTTTTCTCCATCGCCGTTCCCGTAATTTAATTTGAAGAAAAAACGAACGCCCCGAGAATCGCAATCCGGGCGAAACAGCATACATGAAAATTCATTTGGACGGAGCGGGGCGGAAATTTTGTATTAATTCCTGCCGAACGGATCACGTGACACTCTCCAAAAAATTAATCCCTCTCTCGGCTCGCTATTTTTATTATTTTTCCCCCGACGCACTCGTCCTCTGCCACGCACGTATCTCTGGGAAGTTGACGGATGAGTGAGACGCAGCGAGATGAGTGCGAAGGTAATGCGGGAGGCGGAAGAGGGTGACTAACGGAGGGGAAATGAGAGAGAGAGAGTTTAGGTAAAGGGAAACGAGAGTATGGAGAGGGGAGTGAGAAGCTAGGGACAGAAAGGGAAATGGGAAGGGGGGGTTGAGGCTAGGAGTAGGGTAGGTAGAGGTTAAGGGAGGATATGAGGTGCGGAGGGAGAGGGGAGGTAGAGAGTGGTTGGGAACGGCAGGTCGAGGGTGTACAAGATTGAAGGTAAGGGGGAGTTGAAGTAACTAGTAAAAAGAGAAGATGGGAGGTGGCACCGTGGTATGGAAGAGAGAGAGAGATAGAGAGAGAGAGAGAGAAAGGAATCTTAAGGGTGGTAAATTGTACTTGCATGGTGAATACGGATACGGGAAGGGAGGTAGAAATATAGGTGGGTGAGAGAGAGAGACGTAAGTGATGAGGACAGGTTTGTGTGTGTGTGTGAGAGAGAGAGGGAGGGGGGGATTGAGAGTTTATAGCGAGATAGGGAGGAATGTTGCTCGGAAAATGATCCGGAAAGGAGCAAGATGGAAGGATGGAAAAGATTTGAGTGCGGGGATAGAGAATAAATGTGAAGATAGTTTTGAGTGGGAGAAAGGGCGAGGACGAGGGAGATAGGAGGGAGCGATGCGTGCTGGCTAGAGTGATGAGGAGAGAATAGAGTGATCAGAGTGAGAGGGCCAGAAAGAGATGGCGTGTGAGCTAGAGAGAGTTACGTGCGAAAGGAACGCGATGCCCACGAAACAAATGGAATTATCATCGTCTTTACGTTCAGTTTTAATCTTTTTAATGGTACGAAATTATGAATAAGTTCTCATTCTCTCACTTTCTATTTAGTTATCCATTTCCATTTACAATAATGATATGGAATCGAGAGGCTTTGCTGTCTTTGTAGTTATCTCTCCTTTTTCGGTTATTTGTTCCGCTCGCACATGACGTAACAATGTAATACTCTTTCTCTCTTTCAAGACCGCATCTGCTTTATCTTTCGCTTGAATTGTGTACTTAATCTTTTATTTTAATGGAGATTTCTTCTTAATTTCGTGATGATATGATATGATAATTCAGGTAAATGTGATACCCAGGAAAGTATGCAAAAGTCGTAATCCAAAAAATATAGCGAAACATGTTTAACTACCCGTTAAAAATGTTGGATGGGGAAAATAGACTTCCCACGTATTTTTTAGGATTGAGATTTTTCGAGGAAAGATTGTTTGGTGAAATTAAAATTTGAATAATAAGGCTTTGTTCCCACTAGTGGTTCCCTGAAAGTTTCATAAATATTTCGATTATTGTTAGGCTTGGTAGGATTCGATTTAAAAGGAAAAACGTGGATGATTGTCGATTTTTAAAAATTTTCAAAATCGACGAAAATTAAAAGTCATCGATAAGCTTCGATTTTCCAACAAGATGAAAAAGTATACCTCTGAAAGCCAATTTTATTCTGAATTACCGTAATATTCCGATCATAATACTCACCCATGTTTTTCGGATGAAATGTGAAAATTGTCTTATCACCATACATAATACACACCTAATTATTTGTATAAAGATCAGTGTAACTTTTCACTAAATAAGAAGTTGTTCTTGCTTTGCCGCCGAGTGATATACGTGCGAGAGGATTTACTAGGATATCACGTTACGTTCTGGCTCACTTATTAAAGATCGACAAAATGTATTAAAATATGTCTCAACGATGCATTTTTTATAAATATGTTCGGTTGGAATAACAGTTCTCACTTTACCGCCGAGCGAAAGAATTTACGAGAATATTAGGTACCTATTTCTCGTTGATGAAAATGTTATCTATTTCTGTCTCTACGTTCATACAAGCAGGTTAAGGTATGTAATGTTTTTATTTGCTGCTCGCAGCAAATACCCCCTAGTGAGTTAATTTTTTTCTCAAAGGAATACATTATTTCAAATTAAAGGTTCACTTATCGCAATGTCAAAAGAGCAAGCTACACTGTAAGCTACGATTTATTTAGAAAGTCATGTCCGAAAATTAAATTATTTCCTTACTAGGAAAAGTTATATGCATTTTTTACCATGTATAACACACACCCTAAGTTTTTGGCAATATTTTGAGGAAAAAAATGCGCATCATAATAGGAAAATTACGGTGTAATATTAAAGACGTTTCTGTTTACTTTTTCCTATCTATGTTTCGTTCGTTTTCTGGGCTTGCATTAACAGTGGGACTGAAAGAATATGCATCTTTTTGAAAAACTCACGCTTCTACTCTGAACAATCAGGTAACTGCAAGGTAGAAGGTAGCTTTGAGAACACGTATTTCTTAGCCCTTTTGAGATTTTTGACATTATATTTGCCGATTTAATGGTGGGATATTCCACGAGCATCTCTATACAGGTAAGGTCATGGATATGCCCTGCATAGAGTTCCTCGAGGTTCGGATGAAAGGAATTTCGGAGGTAGTTTCAATGGTTTTGCTACCCATTCAATGCATCTACCCCGTGGAGTGTATTCCTGGAACAAATGTTTCTTGATTGCTTGATCGGGTTTTTCCTATAGATGAAAGTTGTTGTATGCACTTTCAACCCTTCTCCGTATGCATTGAATCTACTCTTTTGGCGGTCTTTCTCTGAAAGTTATCCAGAAAAGGTCGTTCCTTTCTCGTGCTTTTGGTTCCTTCATTCTTTGCTACAGGTTAGTAAATGTCAATTTAAAATATAATGGTTTAAAAAATTTGCACATAAATTAGCAATCGTTGCTTACAATTTAAAAGGAATTAAGGATTAATATTTATTTGCTATTTGTTGTAAAATATTTTGTCGATTGGAAAACATTTTAATTAGGATTTGAGGTAAGACTGTTGATCGAGCGCTGAATTATTAAGTCTACATTTTTAAGCTGGTTTCCAAAGGAAACATGGCATTATGAAATGGTTCTGCCCGTGTGTGCGTGTGTCCCCTACTAACAACTTTTTCATAAAAATTGGAATGACACTCGTCCTACTAGAGCTCCAGGCTATAATTTAATTGGCGAAGATTGAAGTCCCGGGTTCGATTCCATGAACGTTTTTTCCCTGTTTGTTTTACATAGAAAGTCTCAAATCCATCGTGCAGAGATGTATTCTTTAATACATTAAAATATCCTAAAACTGCGATGTCGGAGCGAGGTTTGTACTGTTCTAAGGGGAAAAGAATGTTCATTCTAACTCTTATTGCAGTAGCTTGATAATTGATAGTATTTTCTTGAATTTCTACTAAAACAGCGTTTTTGCGTTTTAAATCGCATTTTATCGGATTGTTGCCATGGAGACGATTATTACCGAACTCGGCTTGAACATAACCAAGTGAACAAATGGTTTGTTTTCTTTTCCGCTCGACTACCCTTCAACAATGATCAAGACATATTGACGCATAAACAGTAACATTTATTAAATTCGTTTATTTAAAAAGTACATGCAAAATATAATGTGAGAAAGAGATTTTGGCATTGCTTTTAGTATTTTGTCGTAAATCCAAAAAAGCACGGGAAATCTCGTGGCCAGCTCAAATGTGGTGAGTTTCTTGGTTAAAAGTCACAATTTGATTAGTAAATGATCAAATTAACGATTTAAATATACTTCTTACTTTGTAATTTATACTTTTTTACTTTAAGTAAAAGATAAAATAATATTTTAATAAATTCGTTGAGTGATTTCTTTAATACATTTAAATTTTAAGAATTTTGAAATAAAAAGTAAATTTAAATCATCGAATTGAAAGGCCGTAAATTGCCAGCCATATATGTAAGTAGTAATTTCAAGCATCGACAATCGTCGAAAATATCTTGGGAAAATATACGTCGATTTAAAAAAATAAACGTCGAATTCTACCAAACCTAATTATAATTTACTAAAAACTAAAGAATCTTAAACATCCTATCTTTATCTTCCTTTAACTCTATATACATAAAATATTTTTTTTAATAGTATAGATACCAAAACTCAAATATAACAATACATAACATACATATTATTACAGGATGCCTAATGTTTGAGAAAATCGAGAAGTATTACTTTCCAATGCATATTTTATCGATGCATCCATTATGACGTTTTAAATCTCGGGAATTTATCGAAAAGAAATGGTATGTATGGGTCACATCTTTCAATCAGATATATCACTTTTGACTTGTAGCCGGACAAACTTCAATCATATCATTCATTTATGGCGGCCCTTTAACATTTAGTGATATTTGATATTTCAAAATTTTGTAGGGGGAATATTTAGTTTTGAAATTTAGTAAATATTGAAATACGGTGCCAAATTTGAATGCGTCAAGGCTGTGAAAGTGCTAGAAACAATGCTCGGGATTCAAATTTTTGAATCGGAGAGAACGCAGCCAGTTAAACCACGCTTCTAGCGTGCATTTCTCTTATATTATATCCTTCTATATGCTTTCTCTTTCTCTTCCTCCTGATGGTAACTTTTCTCCAATCCCCGTTTCTCCCAAAATTTCTCCATTATATGCTCCGTCATTATTTCAGTTGATTATACATAATCTCTTGGAGAGCGCAAGGTTACGTTCCTGACAACCAGCAGTTGACAAAACCGCGGTCGGGGAAGGTCATAGGGAAATTGGAGGTTAGAGGGGCATAACAAATGTACTATAATGAACTCTTCAAAGATGAATATAAATATGCTGTATTTAATAAACATGTATCAATATGATAAAAATAAAAAGCTAAAAATGATCTGCAAAAGTATATTCCAAACGTCGCTGAAATTAATGTGCTTGAAATGATAACACATCAGGTAATTTACGCTCAGAAATCACTTTTTAATTTGATCGTAAGAATATATGAACCTATGGGAGATTGACAGAATTTACTTTTCAGTAATTGTAACTACGATTTTTAATCTACATGCCAGATGTAGTAATCGGCCAGATCGGTCGGGTTATAGCTACACACTGAATGACGTGCCTAGGGTTTTTCCTGTATTTATTTATGTACTTTTATTCCATTGGAGAATTTAAATGGTGCATATATCGACATTTTATCCGCGATCTTATATTTTAAAGTTACAGCTTCATTTACACAGGTGTTTGATCCTGGATTATATGAATCATTTTAATTACACACGCGGCTACGCCTTTTTAGACAAGTAATGGCGATAAACTCCAAGCAATTTCCAAGTAAATTTGGAATGGTGATGTTCATTTAGCGTTTCATACCATTTCGTAATCCTGTCGAAGATGGAATTTCATTAACATGCCGAGTTTCCGTTAATAATTACAACCCCAAAGTGAATTCATTACGATTTTTTTCCATCCCACCTTAATTTTTCTCCTCCTTTTGATGTTATTGGGCCATTAATTCGACATCAGCTGCTTTAGTTTTCGAAGAGAAAAACGATATTACGCTATCTCTCTGACAGCGAATTAAAAAATTACCGAGAAAGGAGGATTCTTTTTTTCAAATAAGACCTCCCGGAGAGATTATTTATTCGTATAAATATCGCCGGAGCACTTTCCGCGCCGCCGTTATAAAGAAACCTTAATATTTGGGCACAAAAGATCTTTACGAGGCCGCCATTTCTGGCTTAATTAAATACGCATCTGTGTCTTATGGAACTTTACAGATCTCGAAATTTTTTATCGACCATAAATTTTCTTCTTTCTTTGTGTGTCCTTGCCCCCGTCCCCTCCTATTTTTTGTTGCCCTAAATTGCTTCCCCCCTCTTCTCCTATCACCCCACCGAATGGGGACCGACGCTTAAATTTCCAGAATCTTCACCGCTTGCCGTCCTTCCCTTTCCTCCTCCCATGACCCTATTCTCCGCCTGCCTCTCTCCCATTTTCTACCACTCCAACCCCCTCTTCCTATTTGCCTTGCTCCCTCCCACTTCCTCTCACCCTCTTCCTCACTCCCTCTTCCTCTCTCTCTTCCTCTTTCGTCCTCTCTCTTCCCCTCTCCCTCTTCCTCTCTCCCTCTTCTCTCTCTTCCTCTCTCTCTCTCTCTATTCCTCTCTCCCTCTTTCTTTATGCCTCTTCCTTTCTCCCTCTTCTTCTCTTCCTCTTTCTCTCTCTCTTCCTCTTTCTCTTCCTCTTTCGTTCTCTCTCTTCCCCTCTCCATCTGTATTTCTCGCTCTCCCCCCTTCTCTCTCTCTATTCCTCTCTCCCGCTTTCTTTCTCGCTCGTCCTCTCTCCACCTACCCCTCTCCACCTACCTCTCTCCCTCTTTCTTTCACCCACTTCCTCTCTCCCTTTCTTTCTCCCTATACCTCTCTCCTTCGTCCCCTCTCCGTCTTCCCCTCTCTCTCTTTTTCTCTCCTTCTTTTCTCTCTCTCCCCCTCTCTCCATATTCCTCTCTCCCTCTTTCTCTCTCCCTCTTCCTCTCCCCTTCGTCCCCTCTCCGTCTTCCCCTCTCTCTCTTTTTCTCTAACTCTTCTTCTCTTCTTACCCTCTCACTCTTTTACTCTCCCTCTTTTTTTTCTCTCTCTCTCTCTCCCTATTCCTCTCTCCCTCTTCCCCTTTCTCACTTCCTCTCTCCCTCTTCCTCTCTTCTTCTTTCCCTCTCCCTCTTTCTCTCTTCCTCTCTCCCTCTTCCTCTCTCCTTCCCCTCTCCGTCTCTCTTTTTTTCTACGTCTTCCTCTCTCCATCTTCCTCTCTCCCTCTTCCCCTATCCCTGTTTTTCTCTCCCTCTTTTTCTCTCTCTTCCTCCCTCCTACTTCCCTTCTTTCTCTCTCTCACACACTTTCCTCATTTCCTTAGCCATTTTCTTCCATCTCCCTTTCCTATTTCACTTCACTCTTTCTATTTTTTGTCCCTTCCTATCACTCTACCTTTCATTTCTTGTCTCCCTCTCACTCCCCTCGTTCCCTTCCTCACTCCTTCTCCGCCTTTCCCCTTTTCTTCTTCCCAGAACTAATAATTCTTCTCGCATCGTTTGCTTTTATGGCAAAACCGACGCAAAATATATCTTTTAGAAATTATATAAAATTTCTCATAACTCTCTCATTTCGGGAGTAGTAGTCCGTTTTAATCAGGTCTTTGGAAGCGACGCGAGAATCCTTAGCCCTGTGCACCGCCTTGCGGGAGTCTCCGTGCAACGTGACCGGCATGGTTAATAATATTTTTTGCTCCACGGGATGGCGTGATAAATTGGACTATTCGTCATGTATTTCTTTTTAAATGCTAACCACCGGAATGAGCAATGGCACGTTGGGTTATTAACTCGTAAAAGTAAGCAGGGAATGGAATTGCATTTGCTAAAACTTCAGCTGTGGTACTTATTGGAGGATTAATGACTTTTTTTGCATGGTTTACATTACTGCGGAGGGCATTCTAGAGAATATGAAAAGGCACTTTTATTATTTAGCTTTGTTGGAATTTTTATTTGGACCTGGATAAATCCATTTAGCAGTGAAAAACATTTTCGATCTCCGTTGCATAAATTACCCATAAAATATTCTGTTCGTTCTTATAAAAAAGAAGATGCCATCGGCTTTCCTTTAGATAAAATGAAAAAGTTTCATCCTCAGTTAACTATTCGAGCGTATTTAGAATTTCAAATCATCTAAAATTAAAAATTCTGTACATAGCATAAAACTAAAGAATCTTAGTTGTTAAAGATATTATCAATTCCGTCCCGTTAAGCTTGAAATATTTACGCACCTGCAAGCAATTTGGGTAACGCTTACATATTTAATCGAGCATTTTGTAATGCAGCGCTTATATGAATTCGTTAATACACCAATAGGTGTTGAACTTCTTTTATTACTTTCTTATTCGATAAATAAAAAATCTACATTATTAATGAATCAATAGTAAAATGGGAAATGGTAGGCAAAGTAGGGGAGCGTACTTTGAATATACTGAAGGCGGGATGGAAAGAATAAAATTAGAAATGGAAAGATGAAGTATAGGGGAGAGAGGGAGAAGAAGCAGGCAGAGAAAGAGGAGGGGAGAAATGGAGAGAAGAAAGAGGGTAAGTGATAAGAGACTGAGTGAGGGGGAGTGATTGAGTGATTGGTAAGGTTAGGCCCTGCTTGGCATTTCTACCACCTGCCCGAGAGGTGGACAAATATTTTCTACATGGCGGGCTACATTTTAAGTAGCCATTGCTTTAGTAGGCTGGATTAGGGTTCAAATAAAAAATAACCTAGACGGACTGAGGCCAAACATAAGGGAAAATTAAGTCTAAATTAGGTTTACAACAATAATTTTTATTATCAATATCTGAATTTAAACAAATAAGAAAGAGCTACTGACACAGACGGAAAATGGCGGTTTTATGAGAGAAATAAATTGTTAATGTTAAAATCTATGAATCTGAAAGAGTATAAAGAGCTTAGAACATTGACGAGAATTTCAGACCTAAAAATCAAAATAAAAAGATGGCTACTTAATATTAAGGACACAGATCATTGTTGACTAGCTATTATATCTCTTATCCACAGAAAGATAAATTAAGAAAATTAATATGATGTTATGGTACCACTAGGCAGCCTCTTCTCTAACATTACAGGACCAGTAGGTTAAAATATGTTTACATTGTTATGGATATCTCATTTTTATTATTTTTATAAAAAGAAATAGCAATAACAACAACGTAATATAAGTAATTAAAATAATATAATAAAAAGAAAATGATAGTGGTAATTAAAATTCAATTTTCTACCCCCATTCTGCTGGAAACTATATCCTCCGTAGGGAAACGTACATAACGAGACAGAATACTGAATGGGTCTTCGAAAAACTAAGTCTCTAGCTGCTTTCGTTTTCGAGGAGTTTGCGCGTCAGACAGGCAGACGGACAAACCGAACTCATAAGCGGAATTTTTTTAAAAGACCGTTAAAAATATGAATTTGTACATTAAGTTTTACGGATCTCTTTTTTGTCATAGAATTTCTGGCTGCATAAAACGCTCTCGGGATCCATAACGGCCGCAGGATGAGTGTTGCTCGTGCCAGATCTAACCTCATACATCGGCTATATAGAGATAGTATGAAATTACAAAAATACCATAAGTATTTAAGATTAAAGGATGCACAGTTGAAAGTATCAATTACCTCCCAATCCAAGGTAGATGTTTCGTGACAAGAGTTTTCATGAGGACAGAGATTATTATCTTATATCAGCATATATGCAGTGAATTCCAAGGAAGACTTAGTGCTTACTTGTTTTCCATTAATTGGGATAACAAGAACCCGTGCAGAGTTCATACGTCGTGTTGAAAATTATTAACTTAAGTGAGAGATAGGACGGCGAGGATAGATTACGGGTTTTATGAACCGTTGTAATAGTGTGTAGCTTGAGTCTTGAAACCAGACATTGCTACGATAATTCGTTTAGTAGCGTAGTGACGTGGTAGATGAGTTAAATGCTAAATGTGAATTTAACGAAATGTCTGAAGGCAAGATCGAGCTTGACATCAGTAGTTTTATGACTTTGGGGAATTTGAAGGTAGAGAGGGAAAGAAGGGGAAAGAAAGGAGAAAGATAAAAGGAATGAAGAGTACGAGGGGAGGGAAGAGGGCAAGAGATTGGAGAGAGAGTTAGAGGAGAAAGGAGATAAAAGAATGGAAAGGGAATGTGAGAGCAAGATGGGACGTTGAGCGAGGGTAGCGGATAAAGGGCTGTTCGCCGCATGGATGGCTCATTGCACGCCGCTGGATGGGACACGGGTCCACCCCGCGCAATAGTAACAGCTGGTGGCATTGCTGCTTCTGCTAACCGCCACCCGCTCTCTTCATTGCGAAACCCTCTCTCTCCCTCCTCCACTGTGGCATTGTGGGAATGAGTGGGATAGCGAAGGTTCGGGAGGCGAAGAAGCATCGACCGATAAACAGGAGAGGCGAAAAATGAAGAAGAGGTGGGTATGGGGTGAACGGAGGGATGGATGGGGTGTCCCGCGTTCCGCATCTCTAAAATTGGTTTTTCCTTTCCATGCTCCACTCCTCTCCCCTCCATCCTTTTTTCCCCACGCCCACCTACTCACACCAGCGCCTCTCCCTGCCAATTATGTTTCTTTTTTGGTCTTCTTCAGCCAATGTCTCGTCTGCCTAACATGAATACATTTCTCCGGGTATGGACGGGAAATGCGACGTAATTCTTTTGGTTAGTAGAATTTCAGGCGCTCAAAGGACAATGGCTTTCTCGTTAAACTCTCAAAGCTATTAAGTCCCTCTGTATGAAAAAGTCATTCCGTCCTCTCAAATGGCGACGAAAATTTCATTAACCTTCCCTCTTCGCTATAAATTTTATTTAAAACTTAATATATAGATGAGATACTCGTCTCAGCTCATTTAATGTGAATGTTTTTATCATACAAAGGTATTAAATGAATTCAACAAATTTACGAAACTTTCGTCCGTTTGCTTTCCGCTTAATTTTTAATCCCAAATATTTATTAAATAAGCTTCAATAAGAGGAAATAAAATATGAACATCAATAAATCAGCGGAGAATGAAAGGTCTACAGTAAAAAAATTTGTGAATTGCTTTTTTGTTTTGGTTTGTTAAGTTGTACAATAAGACACGCCATGAATCACTTTACCGCCTCGGCCTGGGTTATATTAACATCGTCCTTAATGTACAAGGGCGCTTTCTCTTACTCTCTCTAGGTTTTGTTATGGCTCTCTACCCGTCTTAATTTAATCTGTAACCGTTTTAAGTCCGCAATATTCGCATCCTCCTTAATTTCACACTCTGTTCCTCTATTGCGTCACGCGAAAATTATGACCGAATTGGGGCGCCTGCAATGGTGCTCGGAAATGAATTAAACTCCCTCCATCTCTCTTCCTCCTCTCTTTCCCTCTCCCTCTCTCCTCTCTCCCTCTCTCTCTCCCTACCTATTTCATCCTTCCACCTCACCCCTTCCCTCCTTCCTCCCTCTTCTCCGTCTTTCTCCCTCTCCCTTCTTGGCTCCAACCATCCCAGCCCAACTTCCCTCACCCATTCTGTTTCTTTCCATATTTCTCCCACTCACTTCCCTTTCGCTGTCTTCCCCTTCCCCTTTCTCTACTAAAATTAGGTTATTGCTTGAACGTTTTCCTTTTCGTCTTTTAGTTATTTTCGCACGTAATCATGCTTTTAACCTAGGAAAGCAGTATTTAACCGTTGTTGCAAAAAAGACCTCTGAGCATTTTGAAAAAGTAACTGCGTAGCCCCATGTAGATTTTTAAGTGATAATGAAATAAGCGCGTTTATTTTGAAATACGCAATTCGTGTTTATGATTGCAAGCAACTAAGAAAAATAACGCGATACATTCCTTTTTTATTATATTTACCGATTCGGCCTAAACGACCAGGCGCGTCCTCTTGCGTGGAAAAAGACAATGCGACCCCCATTAGTTAAATGTGCTCAGTGTTGAGAAGGCTTCTTTGAATGGAAACGCGCAAGTATTGGAATAATATTTTACTTCAGCACCCCTTAGGTTGTAAAATTGTGTCTACTACGTTTCATGACGTTATTCCTTCTGACGCGACAGCCGCAAAGTCATGCGCATAATCAGAATTGAGGATCTTTGATATTTTTACGTGCCCCTATAAAAATCTTTACCTAGCGGTATTCGCTATCGCCATAACCTAGGATATGCTTTAATGTGTGCGTTAACGTCCGTCGAAATGTGTACATTTTGGTGGGTCGAAAAATATTTTTTATCGAAATGTGGAACGCTACCCTCCTCAAAAGTTGTGTTTTGGTTCACATAATGCGTGGTTAAAATTAAAGCCATATGTGACAACTTCACCAGGTTCCGCAACGGCCTTGAAATTTTGGAAAACCTGTAAAAAAAATATTGTTTTTGAAACTGCGCACATTTATTTCTATTCGGACTTCTGATGCAAAAATGAGTCAAATCGTTTTTTTCCGGTCTCCACTAGGACCAGAAAGATTATACCAACGCATAACAGCGACATAAATGAACGGGACGGGGATGTCGGGGACGCCAAAATCCATTAATTTCATCACGGTTGTAGAGCACTAGAAATATTGTGCTAACGCGAATCTCTTTGATAGTTTGATACCACCCAAAACTCACCACGAGGAGGTGGCTGCGCATCGAGTCCCGCCCGTGCCCACCCAACCACCCAGCATAACACAGTATCGCAAGAAGAATGTTCTCAGGATGTGCAAAATATGCGTTTTCTTCAATGACATTGTGCACAACTTCCCGGAGATCATTTTCCAGATATCTTGAAGGAAATATAGTACGCCAGAGGTGTTTGGGGACGTCTTTGCATTTTGAGTGGCATGTAATTGTAAACCACATGGGAGCGTAGACATGTATTATGAATGTAGTTCAATTCTGTAGCTGCTGAGATGAAATAGGCGTTGCCACATAAAGCCGGAGAATTTTGTTTGCAGTTGTTTGCCAGCGAGAGTGTACCAAGTTTCCAGGATCTCAGTTAGGTAGGCTCTGAGAAAAAATGCCAGGGGAAACTGCGTGACAAATTTTCAATAAGTATTTTTGATCTGTACTTAATTTTGCCATGAAAACTGAAGGGAAGTCACATTCAACTGCCTCAAATTAAACGGGCGGGGAGTTTTTGCAAGTACGAAGGCTCTTGGCCAGAGAACCCGACAGACCCTGAAGTCTTGCCATCCAATGTATATAGCATATGACAGAAAGGCAATTCATTGAAATGCAAGATGAATATAAGCCACTGCAAAGGTCTTTGGATTCTCCTCTAGGCGACAGACAAACACCGGAGTACATAAAGGTGTCATACCTTTATGTACTCCGGTGTTTGTCCGTTTTCCATCACTACCATTCCAGGTTAGTTCAGATATGTCAAAGATCTTTTCCTGGAGAAAGTCGTCTATCCCACTGCTTATGTTCTTTACAGACTTAGATATTGGACTGACGTTCCCTGCATAAGGTGTTCCAGGTTCTTTCACTAGAGAAATGTGCTCCTCCCATCGTTTACTTAGGTATGACTTGCCGTCTTCTGTTTTAGAAATATACCGTCGAAGTATATAGCACGAAGTTTGTTACTTTCTGGGTAATGATGCCATTGAATTATTGCACGGCTCTTTCTGCGTTCTCGCCGTACTTTACTCTTATCAATTACTGGAACAATTTCCTTCCGAAGACCTAGGTGTTGGCTGACATCATGAATGACGGAAGACGCAAGATCAGCAGCAGTTCTGTCACTATCTATCACACTTTCTTGCGAAAGCGGGAAGTGGTATCCTTACTTGTGAAGCAGATGTAGAAGTATATGGTGAAGAGTTACAATAGCCTTCCTTGATCGTTGGAAATCGGCGTTCGTCAACATTTATGACAATTGATGATGAATCAGAAGCGATATTTGTTTCTGAAGAACTAATTATGAGAAAGCTGGAAACCTCATCCATATATTAATTTTTACGGCTAAAGAATTTTGGTTTATTTTCAAGCACGTTTCTTTTGCAACTTCAGTGTTAGCTCTTCCTGTTCTTTTCTTGCAGCTCTTTTCCTAATTTTCTTGGTGGTTTAAAAATCAATCCCACTCATTGCCATAGATCTATCAGATCTCTGATCCTTAACGCTCTTGTTCAGGTAATTTCCCATCATGTTCGCGTTTACAGCAGATGAAATCGGTGCACTTGCAGGCCTCTATGTCAAATGGATGCTGTGATTCCTTACAGTAACATTCAAACCTCTTCCTATAATTATAATCAGTTATTTTACAGCTTTTCTTTAGAATCTGAATAGCATTGTGGTACTTTTTGTTTCTCTCTGTTATGACAACATGAGAAGTAGGTATAGATGCTCTCTTCCAAATTTCTTCAACTTTTGCAGCAACGACATTTACAATATCGGCAACTGAGGGATTCTTTCCATTGCTTTCTTCATTCACACTATTTCTTACGAAATAGTAGTTAGTGACGCATGACGTCTTGGTAAGTTGGCAGCGTATTCACATTCATCTCCTGCTAACTCCCTAATATTGGACAGTCGATCTGTTTTCGTGTTTTGGCCATTTTAACAAACTAATCACAACAAAAAACTGTAGCACAACTTCTTTCTATTAGCTGGGTGAACCTGCTCACTTTGGCTGTCGTGAGCAACTGCAGTGATCAGGGAGCAACGTAATAGACGGTTGAAGAGGAATTGAGTGGGGATGGTCAAAGGACAAACAATGTTGCCATGTTGACTCAATCCGTAATCCATGCAAAACAACAAAATACAATTATCATTAGTTTTGTTTTACGTGAACACTCTACGTATCATTGCAATGCTTCCAAAGCAGAAAACTGGGATAAATTTAATGAATTTTGGAGCCTTCGACGCTCCCTTCTCCGTCCCCCTTAGGCCATTACTTTTCACCTCCATGATCTTTATGTGAATAGGAGAAACGATTCCACGCATTCTAGCATTAAAACATAGAATAAATATTATCCAATCTAATTCGAAGACATGCTGTTTTAAAATAATTTTTCAAAACTTCAATGCCGTTGCGGAACCTGAAAACGTTGCCACATATGATTGTAATTAAACACGTACTTTGCACACCAAAACACAACTTTTAAGGGGGTTAGCGTTTCACATTTCGAAAAAAAAACTTTTTTCGACCCAGTGTACATCGTAGTCGCATTCCACTCCATCTTTACTTACTTTTCTCAAGTACATATTTCATATCTTCCTTCTTGTGCAGTATATTGCTTCTCTGTGTTTTTCTATGGTTTATTACATTAATAGATTATTTTATTTAAGAGTCCTCTATTCATTTCCGCTTTTATTTAATCCAATATCTTAATTTTAATTTATTGCTCTTATTTTTTTAAGTTTAGCCTGATAAAATTAGCGTATATAGAAGTGGAATTAATAGTATCGATTTCGTTCCAGTAATGACGAATGGCTACCCATCCCTTCTCCTTCTCCTTCCCATCTCCTTCCTCCACTCCTTTCCCTTTCCGTCTCTTCCCTTCCAAAATTTCCCTTTTTTCTCCCTTCCCCTTTTCTGCTTCCCTTTCCACATATTTTTCCCTAACATTTTCTCATTTCACTCTCATCCCCCTTCTTTCGTTCTTTTCCTCATTCTTCTGCCAACCATAACCTCTGGAACACACTTCTTGGCACCTTCTCATCCTCCCTCTCTTTTTCTCTCCCGTTCCCACCCAAATTGTATCGCAAAACCGTCTAAAAGCAATCTCCAAACTCATTTCCACCACAATTGAATGGAATTCCTCCTACCCATCATGCTATGCGAGAGGACTTTTATTGTTCCCCTTCGCGCGCCTTGTGACCAATCTCTGATGGCTTCTGCGCTCACATTCCACTTTTAAGCCGTTCTCCTCCTTCTCTCTCCCTCCCTCCCACCTCCTTCCTCTTGTCTCTCATTTTTGGCGTTGAGTGCTTGCGGCCGATGAGATATTAAAGTGTCATGATACATTGCATTAATATGCGGTTGATGCTACACTTGATTTTATCCTTCATACTCTCCGCGTTTATTGTCTTTTAAACCTCTTGAAGTCTGTTCTCAGGAAAATAGAGTGAATGAACAAATTCAATTCTGCGATATTCGCAAAATAAAGCGGAAATTAATGTCATATTTCAGCAGAGGTTTTTAATTAAAAATATATCTTGTATATCCTTAAATGTAATTATTCACAGAAATACGAGCGATTATTTGTGGAATTTAAATTCCGCAATAATTTTCGAAGTGGTTAAGTTGAAAACATTTTATTCGATGAGAATATTCCTTTTGGAAACGCGTTAGCATTTTAGCTTCGATTTATTTGATGTTAAATTAATTTCACCTAATGTCGATAATGTGTATAACTGATTTTACAATAAACCACTGGTTACACAAATAAGAATGAACAATTTGCACCTGAACCATCCCTGAAGAGGTCTTTTGCCTAAACAGGGTATTTTCTGGTCAGGCCATGTATAAGAAATGGAAATGTAAAAATTTATGTAAATGAATGAATTGTATATGGCTTGTCGGAAAATAAAAACACATTGAATTTGAATTTGACTGATAGGAAATTAGATACTTCTAAATTTGAACTATTTAATTTTCGGTAAAACTTGAAGCAATTAGACAACATATGCGGCATTTGGAAACAACAGTAAAAAACATTATTCCCGACAGTGAAAATGTTAATGTTTAAAATCTGTACTTTTTAACTTTTAATATCCACCATATCTTAAAAAGGGACGTATGTAAAGAAATTATTTTTACTTTTTAGTTATGTGCTGCACGAATGTATTCGATATGAACTAAACATTGATTAAAATTTATAACTATATTTCACTGATGATTGAAATGCTTACAAACTTCAATCTTTTAATTCTGGAATTAAACAATTTCAGAAACGTCGCATATCAACGTATTTTGCACACTGGTTATTAAAATCCCCTAAGGCGAAATAGTATCTTACGCCGTTTTCGTATGCCTGCATCCCTCGACCTTTTATTTCCTATCTGACACAGCTCAGCCTCCAGAAACCCATGCTGACCAAAGCGAAAGGACAATCTGCATTTGGATTTATTCCGCCATTCCACATTCTTCCCTCCCCTTCCATTTCCTTACTCGCTCCACCTAACCTCCATCTTCCCAGTTCACCTCATCTCTCCCTCTCTTCCATCCCTTTTCCCCCTCCCTCTCGGCCATACACGCGCCCATTGATCCCTTTCCATCATTCCCTGGCACACCGCCAAAACCCTGCGTCCTCCGTGCGTTGCTTAGTTACGAGGCTTTGAAGCGGCGCCAAAAAGGGATTTAGACAATCCATCCTCGGATACACATTGGGTCCTCTGCCTCGAATGTTTTATTCCACACACACACACACGCACACATCCACACATCATGGACATGGACAAACATAAGGACCACACAGCCGACGTCTCTTTCTTCCTTTCCTCTTTTCATCTTTGTCCCTTAGCTTCTCCTCTTCTCCGTCTTCTACTTCTCCCTTCCCCTGCCTTTCTTGCTTCTGTTCAATGTTGACGGCATTCTTCTCACCTTCTCACCTGCCATTATAATTCTTTCAACGTATATTCTCCTGCCGTCTTCTTTTTTCCCGCGTCACCTTGTCATCAATCTCCAAGCTTTTTCCCGTCTCCCTCAACTCCTTGCGTCTTTCTCTCGCTCTTTACTAAGCCATTCTTTCCTCTTAGCCCAATTCTTTTTCCCATTCACGATGTAAAACCTTGTGCGTGGCAGAACGTTTTAACACAAGCGTATCTTTATGGTAAACATGATGAGAAACGGTTGATATTTTTGATGCATAAAAGCAGCACATTCCTCTGTTTTACAGTATCTGCCATGGAACCGTTTCCTACTTAATCCTTTTAACATTTGGTGAAAATAATTTTCAAAATGGTAAGTCAGCGGGTATGCATTTAGCCTACAGAGGATGGGAATAAAATTATGGGAGTGTGTATACATACGCCTACAAGTATGTCTATCTTTTCCTATTCGAAGCAAATCTGGAAGTCTGATATGAAGCGGCCGTCAGATGTTATGTTCCTTCTTTCTCCCTTTTCTACATTCTTTTGTCTCCCTCATAGATTTAGTCTAGCCACTAAGCCGGTAATTCATATTCTCATTTCTTTTTGCGACCCAGTGTAGTACTTCCGGGCCATTCATTCAGTGTTCTTTCTTATCCTCTTGTATTTGTAGAGAAAATCAATAATATCTTTACCTTAGACTTACAATTAGTCTATTAGAATATGATAAAATATGTTGGTTATATTTTACCCCCTTCATCCATTCTTTATGATATAACCACTACACTAGTGACGCATTAGTTTCCAACCTTAAAACTTCCTTAATTTCGTTCTTTTAAATCTTAATCTTCTTTACTCGATAACTCGATTCTCGAATATGTCAAAATCCAGAAGTTTTTAAAAGGAAAATAAATTAATTTTACAATTTTTGCTTAAGTTTCTGTTGCCAGATTTTGTCTAAGCTTTGATATATATAGCTCGATTAATAACATATCCAAAGGGAATATTATTAGAAACCACACATCAACTAGAATATTAAAATTATTAGATAACTACCCGGATTTTGCCTCGGGTTTACACTTTTAAATTTTACATGCACATTTCACTCTCTAATATTTTCATCAAACTCAAGATACTCTCAAGATAGGTAACCATTAATTGATATGTACAAGTTAAATATAGATTAAAATTTGATACCTCCCTCACCTCTCCCCCAGAAATCGAAGTTCAGACACCGTGGTGCACAACCTCAACGTCTTTTTAATATGTGTACCAATTTTTAAGTCTCCACGTTGCTTGGATTAACATTGATATTGGTGAAGGTTTCATCAAAATCGGTGAATAGTTTACTGAGATATCTTCAAGAAACCGAAATTTGTCCCGAACGTTCCATGGGGATCCTTAGACCCCGTGAATATTGTACCGGCCCTTACATTACAAACCTTCGACTCCCATTTTACACTCGAAATTTGCTCATCAAAACGTTGTTATCGTTGGAAGATTCATCCAAATCCATCAATCGGTTGCTGAGATATAAAAAAACCGAAATTTTGACCGACCGTTTCATGAGGGTCCCTCGACCCGTGGGCGATTTAAATTATATTTGGTACTACAACTCCCATGATCAACCAGAAGCTGCTGCCGATGACCTGAAGAAGCCGACTGAAACGCCGACGAAATATTGTCCAGCGAAATAGATCTACACGGCAGCAACCCGGAAACCATCCTGTTGTCATAGTAGCTTTTGAGTTAACAGATACATGAAAAATCAGAATTATTTGCTTAAGACTTTCAATTTATTGAAATTGTAGATTTTCAAAAATCTTTACACTATTCTATCAGAGATATTTCAAAAACTTACAATACGCTTCTGCCATAGATAAAAACTCTACACGAATAGGTTAAATTAAATATGGTAAATATTAGTTAATATACAATTTGTGATAAAAATTTCTGGCTATAAACGGAGAAATATTTCAGCGATTATTTATAAGTTGTCTGTCCACGTATACGATTAAATGAAACGTCTTTCATCACTTTTTGTTGACGAGGCACGCTAGATATTGTTTCGACGAAGGCGTACTTTTCCGCCGAAAAAAATCACCGTTTATTCATATCCCCTAGATAAATTACCATTTATTTCAAAGTGGAGGGAAATATTTTTCAAAAACAAAACCTCCAGAATGCGAGCACATGAGGGATGTAGGCAATATGTCAACGAGGCGAGAAGTCGTAACCGAGACACGTTAGAAGGGAATGAGATACCTTATCCGTCTCCCCGTCGGACTGGAAAAGGGCGGAGGAGAAATCAACGAGTCCCTCTCTTTCTCTATCTACATTCCTCTCATCCATCTCCCTCCCTCCATATTCTACCTCTCTTCTCATATCTACCTCTTTTCCCTTCCTAGAGGCAACCATGCCCTATATCTCGCTCGTCCCTTATTGCCCCAAAATATCGAATATATCAAATCCATCCGCTCTGTCCCGTAGTCTCCCCCTTCCCCTCCCACCTCAACCTCTTTCCTCCCTCCCCCAACCTCCCTTCCGACAGCCTCGCAACTTTACTGCTCTTCCTCTGCCGATATTTCATCAGGTAGGCTTCCTCACAAAGCTCCGACATGATTACCGTCCGTGGAACGTAATTTTCATAAAATGACGGCCAAAAAACGAAATAGAATTTTTTCGCCGTTATTGAAACCTTGCAGGTAAAGTTTTCTTTGAGCCTGTGGCATGACGAATGAATCGTTAGTAACGATCGCTGTAATATCGCAAAAGTTATTGAAGAACGCTAGGTTTATCTGAAAGCGAAAAATAATAAATAGAATGGTAAGTTATACGCGATACATAATCTAACGCTAGAATCCAATGTTAACCTGTGAGAAATGCAATGGATGGAGCTAAGACCTTGTTATCAATCTGTCTAATTAATCATCAGGTATTTTAGGAAGAAATGGTAAGCCATGAATTAAGGTAAAAGTCGATAAAAATTTACGCAATATAATCCTGATTGTTCAAAGTGACAACAATAGATTTTGTGCTAATAGAGAAAACAAGTAGAGGTTTCCCGTGATACAGAAGTGCTTTTCGTCAAACTCACCCTAGTATAATCGTAAACTAATATATTTGCTTTGAAACCAGAAAATTATTTTTCCTTATATTGTGGTAGCCCTGAATTTTAGATCCGTTCTAAACATATTCATTTCGTTTTCCCATTCTATACTCTTCCTACAAACGACATTTCTTTAAAATCCGTTCAGCATATACCTTCCAAATTCATAGTTACAAAAAAATTCTAACCTTGATATTATGGTAGCCCTGTTTAGTCGACACGGTTGAAATATAATATTTTGGTTATTTATTTATATGAAGATTAAACACATTTGGTTAAAATCTATATCCTCAGTTCTCTATAAATTCGTGTAAAATAAATATCATTTAACTTTTTACTGTGGTAACCCTGATCTTTAGCTCCGCTTTAAACATCTTGATTTCATTATGAAATGTTGAACGAATCTTATATGCAAAATTTAGTTGAAATCCGCCAAGCCAATTCCCTCCAAATCCATTATTACTGAAATAGTTTAATTTGTAATTTTGGCACCAGTGTTTGGCGTATCCGGTCCAAATATGCTATTATGGTTTAGTATATATGTGACATTATAAATACTAAATTTCGTTAAAATTGATTCTGACAATTCAACACAAATAGGTGTAAAAGGAATGTTTTTATTACTTTGATGGTGGCAGCCCTGATTTCTATATCTACACAATATATATGGATTTTGTTTTTCTATGTTTGCGCATTTCTTCGTACAAAATTTTCCTGAAATCGGTTCAGCCAATTCCTTTCAAATTCACAATTACTGAAAAGTTAAACTTTGCAATTGTAGCACCCCTGCTCAGTCGTTCCTGTTCAAATATGTCACTTTGGTCATTATTTTATGTTGATATTCTACGTACCAAATTTGGTTAAAATCGGTTAAGTCAATTCTTACCTGATATATACGTACGGACGGACGGACAGCACGAAGATAATAGTGCTTTTAAGCAATGACGAAAAGCACTAAAAAGGCAAGTAATTCAAAAATTGCTTAACTTATATACGGACCACCTCTAATATCTCGGACCGTATTTTTGAGGCCTTAACATCTACGTGATATGTACTTTCTGAGAGATACGTTATACTTACAATATTAATTTATGACATTAAAAAAAAACAAAATATTTTTAGCTTAAATAGATCTCTTTGGTTTCAACGCCTTAGCTTTGCTGAGTAACGATACATTTGCGCAAAACTTTGACGCTCCCGACGTGGAATCTGGGAGAAAAAATATACGCGGTCGGCCCCCATAAAAATATTTTAAAATCTGCAATGGAAATGCACCTCTTCGTAAAGTTTAATTATAAATTGAAACGGAAATGTATTATTTTTAAAATTTTTGTATCTGACCCCGCTTTGTTTTTTGTTTCGTTTAGCAGACGAGGACGCCCAGAACACGAATTATGCCGAGATGCACGGCCTTTCATCTTGCGAGACCAATGGCACTCTTATCGTACTCACGAACCCATGAAGCCTGTAATGTTACTTGGAAGCCATAGTTACGTGGCTCTAATTTGGTCTCTTCGAAGGCAAAGGCCTCTCTATTTGCGATTTGCATCTGAAAGGAGAAATTCCCCAAAACAACCGCAGGAGTGGCTGTCGATGCATCTTACCTTTTCGCTATACTGCGCCACGGATTTTATTACGCGAGGAAGATTTCCTTTGGAGAGGTCTTTGAAGACGTGAAAGTGCTCCTCAAATACCTTTTCTTGGGTACTGCAAGCGCAAAATCTAATCTTTTTCCTTCGTCCCACGATGTATGACGCCCACTTCATTCATAGCAATATGGAAAGGCTCCCAGATTCTGAATCTAGAACTCCAATCCTTGTCCTGACACAAAGCGGGTGCGACGAAAATTGCTCTCTTTCAAAGGGCTGGGATTTTGGTTCCACTTATTTGCATGGATGACTTGGATCTATTTCTGTCTGCTGGAGGCTCTTTATCTTTTGGGGATCGTCGGCGTTGACTCTGAGATGCATAGCTCATTTATAAAAGGAAAGGAAAATATCATATAAAGTGTCAAGAAGGTGGATATTAACATTTTTAAAATCTCTTAAATATCACAGACTATTCGATGTCTATCGTATTCAACAGTATAATTTTTAAACAAAACCGCATAAATTACCATCCAAAGGCATTTGGTCGCATAGGCTGGGGCTCAGCATTTAGTAGGATTTGGAATTGAGTTTTTTTCAACATTTTAGGCGTTCTTTACCAGCGAAGCGGTAGTAGCGGCCTTATGGGCACGTTTCGTCCGTCCGTCTGTCGTTACTTTCATCTCATAAACCGCTGGACGGATTTTAATTACATTATGTACGAGTGATCGTTATTAAAATTTATCACCTAATTGTAACTATGACCTGAAGAGTCGACTCCGACCGTAAACAAACTAGGATTTAGCGAGAAGAACCAAGCGCTAAATACGTATTTCGAGAGCCAAGCTCTCATCATCAGCAGCTGTAATTGTAATTTTCAACTGATTCCGTCAATTAGAACTTCCACTTTACATAATTATTTTAATAAACTTATACTCGTATCTCGTTAACTGGCATTCGTCAAGCAACAATGAAATACCTTACTTACTCTCCACCTTTTATATGATCTGCAAGGTATACTTTACAAAAAATTTATTCGGATAGAGAACAACATTAACTACAAGAGAGTCTGCGAGACCACAATTACGAGTTATAGTTTCGAAGATAAAAATTCGAGAAAATCCCTAGCTAAACATCGCATACTTTGTTTACGTCGATCTCTAAGATGGTTCTCTCGTCAAACAACAAATAAAATCCATGTTTTTTAATCCCACGCCCTTATATGATCTGTGAGGTATAGGTTAATAACATTATTCGGATAGAGAACAACATTTACTACAAGATAGTTCCAGAGACTATATAATTACGACTTATAGTTTCGGAGATAAAAATCGAGAATCGCCTAATCTTTCGACACCATTTCATACGTATTTTCCATAAAGCAGACCTTCGAAATCTCTTTGTATTCCATTTATGGAGTATATTTTCCCATCTTTTTATTTTATTTTATTATCTATTATATATTTTGAAGATTTTGGATGTTCATAGAACTCCTTCCAAACGATAAAAACTAGAACAACCAAATTTGATACGATTAATCCTTACATCATAACTTAGTGAATGGCCAAGGTTTCGTCAGTCTCGTGTTTTTCTTATTGTGTTACCCCATTGTTCAATTTCAATATACCCCATAATAATAGCACGGTATTAAGTGCAAGACATTCTAAAAATGCTTTTTAAAATTTCTTATAATTGGGGTACAAACTCCGGACGGAAACGGTTCTATGGTTAAAAGAATGAAGTTTATAATTTTACATGATAAATTTCAAATCCATGTCGAATTCACTTATTAAACGGGTTTTAATAGCGGAAAAAGGTGGTTTTCCCGGTATTTAACAATGTAAAATACTAATTACCATGGCGACGATCTCAATTCTTTTAAATGGGTACTGATAACATATATCTATTATATATTTTGAAGAGTTTGTTTGTTTGTTCATGGAACTCCTTCTAAACCATAAAAGCTGGAAACACCAAATTTAGTACGATTATTCCTTACATCTTAGTAAATGGTCAAGGTTTGGTCTGCCTAACGTTTTTTAAAAGGGTTATTTTTTATCCCATTGTTCAAATTCAATAGCCCATAAGAGTAGCATGGGTATTTGAGGAAGCCAGTACAAAAATGCTATTTTAATTTACTTAAAATTAAGATACGATCTCGTGACAAAGGCTGTTATATAGAAAAAAGAATCAAGTTGCTTATTCTTGAAAGCAGAATTAGCTTAAATAACTAATTTTAATCACATAAAAAGGCTTTTTATTCCACTTTTCAACAATGCCAAATGCTATTAACCATGGTAACAAGCTCAATGTTTTTAAATGGGAACTGATATCGCATATGTTACGATAGCATTGATTTAATGCATTTAATGGGAATTTATGGCGTCATATTTGAATCGTTACATTCAAATTGCATTATAAAATATAGTTTACACACGAATAATAAAATCGGAACAAGTGTCAATTACTGTTACCAATAGAGTGCAGTTATATCTTATCAATGAAGTACGATCTCGGCTAATATCCGACGAATTCCCATGAAATCGGCGATTTCCATCGCCTGCAATATTTTATTTGATAGGAATGTATGTATTCGTTCCCTATAATTGGCAGCAAAATTTGTTTTTTCATTTACATTGGAAATTAAGAAAGTGAAACATATCACAGAAGCTAAAATAGAAAACTTTTATAACCATTCTATAATTTCGACCAAAAATTAATCGTAAACTTCTTCCTCCTTTAACTACCAGTATGTACTTTATGCTTTCACTTCAACTGAACTTTTGTATGTATCAATTGAGCTAATTATACTTATTTTATTATAACAACGTTTTCCATGTCATAATAACACACTTTTTATCGCCAAAATCAATTTCTAAGTCCGGAAACTCATTTTGATTTGTAGGTTTTACTTTAAAACATTCACTTGACAAATTCGATCCTCAGAATCAGCCTTTGCATAGAATAACGTATTGTTAAGCAAAATTTGAATATATCTTCAAACGTATTTCCACCGGTTGCATCCCTAGACCTTGCAGTTCTTGCCCAAGTTTTTGATGTTTTTTGAGATTCATGACCGCATAATGTGATGTAGTTTCGTCCACTGGAAATCAATTCGAGTGAAATAACTACATTTCAAAAATTATTACATCGATTGTTTGTTATGATTATTTGGTAAAAAATACAGTCGTAAAACTTTTCTATAAAAGATGCGGGGAAAAATGTATTTATTTTGGCAAAAGCTGGGAAGACAAGAAATATTGCATACCATCAAGCATTACCATAAAAATTAACTTGGTAGGACGTTTCCCGTCTTCTTCATTCACTGGTCCAGCCGGCGAAACACATTCTTGTCTGGATAGCGTCGTGGTATTTTAATTCATCGTATAAATCGATGCCGGGGATATCTTTCTGATCACCATCTGTAAGCAGAATTTCTAAATCCAAACAATTTTTACGCAGCTCGTCGTCACTCATTTCAGTGGCATAATTTACATTGCATAAAAATTGGAACTGATCGTTATGCTTTACGATCAAATCAAACCTGTCTTTCGATGACTAAATTGCGTTGTCTAAAATGTTGTTGAAAAAGTGAACCCTAAAACTTTCGTTCTCTATGGTTTCATCTTCGTGTTCATAATCAAACATTCTTTTTCGGCGGCGATTTCTTGTTTTTTAAAACTCTGGTTCAATTTCAAATTCGATTGTCAACATCTTTTCATCGTCTAGCAAGCGTATAAATTTCTCATGTGTAATTTTTAAGGTATTCGTTTGATTTTGAAAACCGGGAGACAGCTTGCGAGATATTCCAATCGACGTCTTGGAGAGCTTTACTTGTGATGTTTATCTGACTCAAAATGTCATACTAAACATACAGGCTCCAATAGAATTCCGTTTGTTAAACTTTTTACTTATTTCTTGTTGATCGATTGCGATTGTTTTTTTTCTGTGGCTCTTTCGATTTTTTGGCGCCCCCTAGACTTCGGCGCCCCGAGCCAATGCCACATTGCCTCACCCCCTAAGCCGGCCCTGGCAACAGTACATAACATCTTATTCTTATCAATAATTTTGCAGCTGTACATTCAAATAGCTCTATTTCGGAAACTGGTTTGAATAGGACACTTGTCCATACGAACTTTTTTTTCTTAGAATGACCGATACTATCACCTCCCAGAATATTGACCTTTCCTCCTGGGACACCCTGTATATAATTATATCTGAATTATGTAAATTAAGTAATGATTATATGGTTGGACAATATTAGTTCTCTCGAGGTAAAACAATCTGGAGGTAAAATAGTCCCACAATCGGAAAGTAATTTACAAATAAACACTTGGAACGTAAGAACTATGAGAAAGACAGGAAAGATAGAGAATTTGTAAGAAGAAATGAGAAGAAATAGAGTTGACATTATAGGACTGAGCGAAACTAGATGGGAAGGAGAAGGACTGTTCGACTCGGTAGAATTCACGGTAGTTTACTCTGGAGGAAATAGTGGGGAAAGGGGAGTAGCTCTGGTACATAGAAAAGATATTATGAAAAGTGTGACAAGGATAATAGCAACGAAAGATGGACTGATGGCAATAAAGCTAAAAGCAGTCCCAGTGGACATGCTGATAATCCAGGTATATATGCCAACGTCAGCTCATGAAGCTGAAGAAATCGAGGAGGTATATGAGAAAATTCATGATATTTACGAATAAGACGGAAGAGGAAAGGTAAACTGCATAATAATTAGAGATTGTAACAGTCGGAGAAGGACAGGAAGAAAATACTGTCGGGCAATACGGACGTGGGAAGAGAAACCTAGGAGGGGAAAAACTGGTAGAATTCTGCATCAATAATGACCTTGTAGTGACTTATACATGGTTAAAAAACCATAAACGAAGGTTATACACATGAAAAAGCCCTGAAGATAGAATGAGATGCCAAATAGATTACGTCCTAGTAAAACAACAATTCAGGAACAGCATAAAGACCACTAAGCCATTACCAGGAGCAGATATTGATTCATATCACAGCCTTGTAATAGTGGATGTCAGTACAAAGCTCAAACAGATAAGTAAATCGAGAAGAGAAAGACAGACCTGGGACATAGAAAAACTGAAAAAAAGGCAGGATGTAATCAGCATGAAGTTGGAAGATCGCCTAAGGAATTTGGAAAACAAACCAAAGACCGTGGATATAGAATGGGAAGAAATTAAAACCAGTATCAAGGATACCTTAGATAAAGAGATTAGAAAACAAGAGAAGAAAATCAGAAAACCATAGATCCCTAAGAAAATGCTGGAGAAAATGGATGAATGACGAAAATGGAAAAACGTTAACAGTGAAGAAGGTAGAGCAAACTATAGACGCATAAACAATGAGTTGAGAAGGGTAACAGATAAAGCTAGAGAAAATTGGATAAAAGAAAAGTTTGATGAAATACAACAAATGGAGAAGTTCGGACAGTACGATATGATGTACGCTAGGGCACTGGAATTAGAAGATAAGAAGTCTGATGGAATTCGTGGTAAAATCCTTTTTAATACAGATGGGAAGATAGTCTCAGAAACAAAGGATGTAGCACAGGTATGGGAAGAATACATTAAGGAATTATGTAGCAAAGCAGACAGGATCGGCAAAAATAGAACTGGAAGATGAGGGAAACATTGAAGAAGACAACTTAGGACTAAGTATTATGGAAAGCGATGTAGAAAAAGCGATAGTGGAACTAAAGAAATGAAAAGCCGCAGGCAGAGATGAAATACTGGCTGAGGTACTTAAAGTCATGGGATCAGAAGGACTAAAAGAGATCACGAAATTAATTAATGAGATTTACGACACGGGAAAGTGGCCGCGGGATTTCCTAGAAGTAATAATATTCTCTCTAAAGAAGAAGCTAAAGGCAATGCAGTGTAAAAACTGCAAAACGATAAGCCTTCTGTCACACTTCGAAGATCATCATGAGGATTCTTAATAAAAGGCTGGAAAAAAAGGCAGAAGAAATGCTAGAGGAAGATCAATTCTGTTTCAGAAAAGGACGAGGAACTGCAGATGCTCTAGGGGTAATTAGAATCATATCAGAAAGGGCAATACAGTCAAAATATCTGCGTATGTCTCGTAGACTGGCATATGACCTTTGATTCTTTCATTCAAAGATCAGGCAAAGAAGATAATCTGAACATATGTATTGAAGGAAAGCCTTTAGAACAAGTTTCAGACTATAAATACCATGGAAACATCATAACAAGAGAAACAAAATGTACGGATGAGTTCAGGACTAGAATAGGAAAAGCAAAAGCGGCTTTCAAAAGAAAGAAACACCTACTTACAGGGAATATAAGGGAATATATCCGCAAGAAGTTTATAAAATTTATGGAGTATAGCTTTGTACGGTGCAGAAACATGGACGCTATGGAAAAATGACATCAAATACTTGGAAACTTTGAAATGTGGACTTGGAGGAGAATGCTGAAGATAAGATGGACATATAGGATGAAAAACGATGAAGTGCTACGAAGAGTAGGAGAGAAGAGAATGATTATACAGACTATTAGAAAGAGGAAGGCAAACTGGGCTGGTCATTACCTGAGGAGAGAGAGTGTGATTAAGGACGTGTTAGAAGGAAAACAGTTGGAAAAAGGGAAAGACGTTGGGAAAGGTTTCAGTTGATAGATGACTTGAAAGGGAAAGAGAGTTATCAAGATATGAAGAGTACAGCGGAAAATAGGAGTATATGGAGAACCAGGTTTAACCATGAATAATCACGGATCTACGGACAGACTACCTATGATTATGATATCTGAAAGGTCTGGTCAAAATTCGGAACCAAGTTCTACTTTCCAAAAGAATGAAAAAAGTTCATATAAACATTGACCCGCAAATGCTCCTGTTCCGAGATACCACCCTTCTCAGTTTTCTGAAATGATGATGGATGGATGTCAGGATGAAACAGTTCAAAATAGAGTTGATATTTAACTGCAAACATTTTTAAAATTTTAATATATCTAATTTACATTAGTTTCAAAGCAAGGCAAAACTCTTAAAAAAGCAATTAGAGAACATGGTAAGGCTTTAAACATTTTGCTGTCTTCCTGATGCATCCCTGTCACAGAATGTGCTCAAAATGTCTTCCTTTAGCTTTAATGCAGGCATCAACACGTCTTCTCACTGAATGCGGAAGACGCACAAAAATACCGGGAGTATTGCGGATTGTTTGATAGATATCCACAACGCGCTCTTGGAGATTCAGGGCATTGAGGATTCGAGTTGAATACACGAGAGCTTTTAAATACCCCCTCAAATGAAAATCCATCGGATTTGGGCCAGGGGAGCGCGGAGGCCCCCATCGATCTATCCAACAAGAAATGTATGCAGCATCGATAATCTCAAGGGAAATAATGCTAAAAGGAGGAGCTCCATCATGCATAAATCACATACATGCTCGCACCTAAAGTGGAAGAGCTTCCAGCAGGGCAGCCAGATCGTTTTCCAAGAAATATTTGTAATTTCGCCTTCTGAGCCTGTGTGGTGGTACATGAGATCCGATGAAAAACTCACCAATGACACCGACCCAAATGTTTACGGAGAACTGTTGCTGGTGCCGTAATTCAGCAATACTGTGTAGATTCTCGTCTACCCAAAGGTGTTGATTGTGGTAATTAAGGATACCGTCTCCGGTGAGCAATGCCTCATCCGTAAAAAGCACTAAAGAAATGGAGTTAGGTTTAACATGCCGCTGCAAAAACCAGTGGCAGAAAAAAACTCGTGCAGGGAAATCTACACCCGCTGCAGATGGTACAGATAGAGCTGCTGCCCTTTCAGCACCTTCCAGACGGTCGTGTTTGAAACACGATTTAACTGTAATACTAATATCCATGTGCTACTTACAGGATTTTCCTCAATCATGTACAGAATCTGTTCTTTGATTCAGGGGTGCGAGTGTCTCTTCCTCTTTCCAGTAGGCAGTAGCAGGCAAGAAAGTTCCATGTTGTTCTCTGAGACAACCATCAATGGATACAAAGGTTTTCCGAACTGGACACTGTCGTCCTGGGAATTTCTCCTGGTATAAACACCTGGCTTCATGGCCGTTACCCTTTGCAAGGCCATACAGTAAATGAATTTCCGCCATCTCAGCATTTGAATAAACAGCCATATCCACGGGAAACAGTTAACACTTCACTCAATTCACTTGAAACCCTTGGATAGCACTACCGACGAAGACAAGGTCTGTACTAACAACGTTTCGAAGGACAACCATGAATGTCTGTTATCGCATCACGTGATCAAACGGTTCCAGACCGTCATTGTAGCCTGGATATAAAATCAACGTTTTATACACCGACGTAAAATTGATTTTCTGTTACCAATGTAACAGGAATATTTTCCACAATATTTCACTTGAGTAATTAACTCGAAACATAATCTTCAATTAGTGTTACAAATACAGAACATTTATATCTTATCAATTAAATACGATCTTGGCTAATATCCAACGGATTTCCATTTCCATCGCCTGCAACATTTTTATTCGATAGGAACGTATGTATTTGTTCCCTATAATTGGCAGCAAAATTTGTTTTTTCATTTACATAGGAAATTAATAAAGTGAAAAATATTACAGATGGTAGGTACAATATGAAAATTTTTGTAACAATTCTTTAATTTCGACCAAAATATAATCGTTAACTTCTTTTTTCCTTAAATGCCTGTATGTATATTTTTTTTCTCTTCAGCAACATTTGTATGTATCAACTAAGCCAATTATACATATTAGATTATTGCAACACTTTTCATGTCCAACTAACACACTTTTTGTCGCCAAAATCGATTTCTATGTCCAGAAATTCATTTTGTTTCGTAGGTTTCACTTGCAAATATTGGCATGACAAATTAGACCCACAGAATCAGCCTTTGCATGGAATAATGTATTGTTAAGCTAAATTTCAATATATCTTTAAACGTGTTTCCATCGGTTGGATCTCTAGTGCCTGCAATTGATAAAAATACAAATTTGCCAAATTTGTCGATAAAGGATGCGGGAAAAATTTCTTTATTTAGGATAAAGATGGGAAGACAAGAAATATCGCATACCATTAAGCATTACAATAAAAATCAACTTGGTTTTATTTTCAAATCTTCCTCAAGATTTTTTGTCTTGATTTCAAAATCCGACCACCTTCTCCTATTTTTCTATTTTTGATCCAGAGACAGATTCCCAGAAGTGAAAATGACCCCTGCTAAGGGTGGGTTACTCTGTCCCACCATTATCTTATACTTGGTGGAAATCTCATTTTACTGAGTCCGAGCACCCGAATAGTTTATATTGAGAAGATTGAAAGTCCAGGGTTCGATTCCAGGAACTTTCCTTCCCATTTGGTTTACATAGCAAATCTGAAATCCAACGTGCAGAATGATTTTCGGTTGCAAATTAAAATATCTTAAAATTAAAATATCTTAAAATTAAAATAACTTAAAATTAAAATTTTTTAATATTAAAATATCTTAGGAGCGGGATTTGTATTATTCTTTGAAAGGAATGTAGATTCTAATTTTTATCGTAGAACTTTGATTATAGCTTGTATTTTTTCCGAATTTTGCGTTAATACTGGCGTTTTTGCAGTTTTTATCGTCATTACTGGAGTTTTTCCATAGCAACTACTGTTGTTGGACTCGGCTTTGGTACATGCAGGCGATATTTTCGCCACATAAATACGCGCGAAGAATTTAATTTTCCGCTCGAATGTTTTTGCAATATTTTATAACGGTAAATTATGAAATTTGGAAACACAAAGAGCAACTCATCCGCGGTGATTTTAAAGCTATTAAAGTCAATATAAGTATTAAATAAATAATTATGTGGAAAGTAGATATCATAAATTCCGTTTGGATAATCTTGTTTTTTAATACTTTATCTTTATAATTATATTCAAATATAACTTATGAAGGTTTGTTTTTAATTTTAGTCATTAAAATATAATAAAAATGAGAATTTGGTTATAAGTTATGTAATAAATCACTAAATATGTTTTGTAATATTTCAATAAATAAAACTTAAGGTAAAATATCATGAATTCTTTGGTCTCTTCCAAGCTGAAGCTAGTTAATTTCCATTACTGCAATTTGAAAGATGAGTGATTAAGAGGTGTTTTCTCTCCGTGGTCAATTTGACCGCTATGGCGGTTCTAGGTAGATTAGAAGTGTGGCGGTTCTAGTGTTAATTATGAATTAGTGGTCTTGAATGGACGGGAGACATCGGTAATTTTCCGATTTAAATTTTTTTTACCTTTTCATCTAGAATTTGAATTGTATTTTATTGCTAAAATTCTTACTTGGAGACAACAGAATACAAAAAGTTAATATTTTTCATTATTTCAGCTTAATTTAAAGATTTGAATCGTTATTTCACGCCTTGATGCACTTTCGTTCGCACCCCTATTTATTTCTGTCGAAATAAATATAAATAGAAGTGTGGCGAGTTTATTTTTAGAAGCTAAGAAGCAGCCGAAACGAAGGCACTCCGTCTTACGCCCGACTTAACAGCTTTGCCGGCGCTCGTCACGGAACGCGCATTCGACCCGATCGCTCTCACAAACGAAGGACGTGAGTTGCGTCCGCTCTTTGCACCTTTAGTCACCCGGGGTAAATTTATTTCGCCACGGCGGGTTCCAAACCTTAACAAAAATAAAAACAAAAAGAACTTTTCTCTCTTTTTACTAGCGAGAAACTGAAATTGGAAGGCTCTGGTTGCACAACCCATGATAAAAAATCCACGAAAGGGCGAAACGTATTCTTTCGCGGTTTTGAAAAGTGATGCTGCGTGTCATTGGCGGTTAATCCCTTCGCAGGGTCAGCGGGGAGGGATGGGGGAGGCAAAGAGACGGAAAATTTTCGAAAACCACGGAAGCCTTTTTATTTGTCGCAAAACAAAGGGCAGGGAAGAGAGTTTATAGAGAGAAAGAGAGAGGGGTAATGAGAGCTACCTCTTCCTTTCTCGTTTTGTCTTCTACTCAACTTTACTCTCTACATGTTCTCTTATCTCCTCCGCCGTCTCTCCCTTTCACTTCCTCTCACTTGCAATGCAGACGTACTCCAATAATCCTTTCTTTTCTCTCTCTTTGCTACGGAGCAATGAACAAAAATAGAAGGGAAGTTACACGACTCTAATTTGAAAAACACATTTTAATGGCGACGTTTATTCTCGCTCAGACATTGTTTCACTCTTCCACCCCCGACCCATTACTAACGCCAAACTTATTTTTCCTATCTCTTTCTCGCTCTCTCTCTCTCTCGTTCTCTCCCCGTTCACCTCCCATGCAAAATCTCGCCTTCGTTGCTCTACCGAGCCCTCTAATTCTCCCACTCCTCTTTCCCAGCACCTATTCTCCCCCAACTCCCTCACTCTGCCGCACTCGTAACCGTTACCTGTGAGCCACATCCCCATTATTCTCTTAAGAAGTGGCACCCGCGCTCTCTCTCCCTCTTACTCCATAAGGCTCATGCGTACATTAATTCAACATCCCCGACTCCATATAACCTCCATATCTTCCTCTCCGTCCTCTCCTTTCCCTGTCTCTGACACCTTTATTTCTCTCTCATTTTTTCCCTCTCCCTACTTCTATTCTAATATATTTTCCTCGACCCTTTCTCCTCTTGCAACAATTCCTTCTTCTACTTTTGCTTTTTTCTCCTTCTACATTCCTCCTCCCCGCCTTATCCATCGTCTCTATTCTCCCGTCTCGTTTCATTCGCCTTTCTTTCGCTTTTTTTTTCTCTACTTCCATTTTTTATACCAAACATTCTTTCGCATTTATCCTTACTTTTCCTTCCGTTTTCTGTCGTCCTGCGTTAACAGCGGTTTTTTCAACGCTAACCCCTTTTTTCATTTCTATCGACGTATCGACGGTAGGATTCGATTTAAATCGATATTTATCGACAAATATCGCTTTAGTAAAATTTAAAAACATTCTCAGAAATTGATTGACATCAATAACTGTCGGTTTTCATCACTTTATCCCATACTGAATTATGCATTATTATTTCTTAATTTTTGTTTACCGCTCTCAGCACTATCATATTTTAGCAGCAGCGCAAAAAAACAATTAATATTAAATAGCTGCCGATATTCTCTGCCGAGTTTTAGTAAATATAAACGTCTGTTTTGGTCGTCGATTTTTAATAAATATGAACTCCGAAAACTACCAAGACTGAACATAGTATAATCTCATTTTGTCTTCTTGTTCAAGGCTGATGGAACTTTCTGCAAGAAAAAGCGTGCGAAAAAAACCTTAAGATCTTAATCTCTCTCTGCGGCGAAACGAATTATCTGTCATCTTCTTCACTTCCTCAATATTTCTAATTCATTTTCTCCCCCATCCCCTCCCCTTCCATAAATTTCGCCTCTTTTCCTTTAACCAATTCACTCTCATCCTTTCCTCTTCGCCTTCCTCAATCGCCCAATTTATTTATGCCCGCCTTTTCCATTGTCTCCTCTCTCTCCTACCTTCCCCTTCCTCTCGTTTTGCTGGAGCTAACCCAATAGTGTGGGATTAAGGAATGCGCTAGAGTTATGAGACTAATAAAACCAAATCTCGCCACGGAACGGGTTGTGTTATTTATTCTTCTATCAATATCCCCCTTCCCAACTCCCTTCCACCTCTACATCTCCTCGCTATTTTACCCTCCTATCTCCTTCTCCGTACCTTTCCGTTCTCCTGCCTAACGACGTAATTAGTTTTTCTTTTAAATCCGTTCGCTATTCGATCGAGGGGGGGCGCGCGCGCACTACTCCGAGTTAATTAAAGATAGAGGGAGGGAGTGACATCCCTTCTCCCACCCCCTCCCACCAAGACGGGCACATCTTTCTTTCTACGGCGAGAATTTCGACCAAAACGAATCGTTTGTACGGAGGAAAAAAATGATCGCGAGTGCGACCCGATCGAAAGCGAATAAAAACACGGCTTTTATCGGGAAAATGCCAAATTTCTTGGCCCATGAATTACCTCCCTTAATTTTCCGTTTATTTTCCGGAACGCGCGTAGAATTTCGTCCGTCAAATGTTATCTCAAATAGGATTTACGCATAGTTATGTGCAATTGAAACTGCTCTTTATGCTTAACCCTTGAAATACGAAGGGGTGACCATTTTGGTCCAAGCATCAGCTTAGGAATTTAATTTTGGGATATCGAAGTCATAGATTTTTTTTCTAACTGCCCTTTATACATTATATTTTACAAATAAATATCTTTTTCTCATATATATGATCCGAGTTTTTCGTTATTTACCAATATTCCTAGATAGATAAACGTTGGACCAAAATGGTCACCCCTTGGTCTTACTTGTCATAATATATTTAAAAATTGGAAAAATTTCTTTTTTTCTTTTTTTGGTTTTTTGCTTTCTGAAACATCTGATGATTACACAGAATATTGATTTGACTTGACACATATGTCATTCGAGTACTATCTTAAAGTAAAATGTTTTTGTTTCAGATCAAGATTTTTCATAGTTAGAAGGGAGTACTTTAGATATTTACGTCATAGTAAACCCCTTCTCTCACCTCTCTCATACGGTCATGGTCTTTAATTGTACTTTTTTCACCCCTAAGATGAAGATTGTAGTACATGTGTGTGGCGGTAAATTTCTATAAGAACTTAGTGTTTTAGATAATGAAGTTTTCAAAAATTAAGAGGGAATAGGGAGACAGGTTTTAATTCTTCCAAGAAAACTCTTTTCCTTGGGTAGGCAACCTCCATTCTTTTGATATTTGCCGACAAATATCTGTAAACTGTGATTAATATATGTCCACATTGCTTTGGCTTTGCCAATTGGGATGCCCGAGCAGCACAGTCCCAGGATGCGCCTTTAGTGATCTACAGGGGGGCTGCCTGAGCAATTTTGAAATAAAATGAATGTTGAATGTTTTATGAGTAATAAATAGGTTGTAAGCGTTTTATTTCGTTAACGTCTATAATATGTAGTGAAAACATACAAGTGAAGTATGGTCCAAAATGGGCCCCCCTTAGTACTTAATGATAATTTTGGACCTTGGTATTTCTAAGGTTAAATTTACCATAAATAAAATATTTAACTTGCCTCTTCTAGGAATTTCCTCTAAACGCGACCGGGAGATACAAATAGCACCTTTGAAAAGATAACATTAGAGTTTTTTAGAGTAATTGAAAATCCTGTTCCGACAGATTCTAGCTATGATTCACTGACCGACGTTTCATAAAAGAATTTCGGCAAGTTTTCTGTCATTAGCGTGATTACTTCGATTTTTAACAGATTCGTCGAGTATCGTTTGGAAAAGAAGTTTTTCCAAGTCATAATAACATTCTGACGGGGCCTTAATGATTTATTTGGATTTTTGGCGTCAATTAAGAAAACGCGCTTTGATTTCATTCAATTTATCTCGGGCGAAATTCGGCATTTTTTTCACTTTATTCCTTTCTTTCTCTGGGTCGTATTTTGTTCAAGATCCCAGACATCATAAACCATTCTACTCCCGTCTCTAATCGAGAGAATTTCTTTCTTTGGGAAATGAATCCGTCACGATATAAGCCATTTATCATTCGTCCTCCCTCCCACTTTCTCTCTTTCCCTTCCTCCCCCACCTCTCTCCCCTCCTCTCCTACCTCTCTCCCCCCCACCTCCTCCTCCCCCTCCGATACGATTCGTGGCAGCCGAAGGATTTCTCTGGAATCGTTTCCCATCAAAAAAAGGTATCGAAGGCATCAGTTTGAATAGCTTAAGGTGAGGCATCGCTAAAAAATGAGTTTTATTTTTGTATCTCCTTTTTCATCAACATTGCGTGACGTTTGTATATTCATGATTAAATATGCCAATAAATAAGAAAGTCCTAAAGCAAAGTTTCGATAAATTTTATGATAATTTCGCCATGGTCCTGTATTTTGCGTAATTAATTTTAAATATCCATGACAGCGTTTTTATTTTATTTTTTGAAAAGAGGTTTTATTTGTGTTTACTTGTTTCAATTAAAATACAAAATCAGTAGAAAAAGGCTAAGATAAAAGAAACAACACTTTAGATTGCATGCTAAAATACGTTTCAATATCACTCGCAAAGTAGGGAATGGAACACTCCCTTTTCTTGTAACTCTACTAATGCCATATGGTACACATACCATACATATCCTTCATTTATTTTTCGTCCAAGTATTTGGAAAGCTTGTTGGTACTAAGAGACAAGCGGAAGAATGTCTTATCTGAATAAAACAAATGAAATAAAACTCACCAAGTTAGTTTCCAATTTAATCAGCAGTCACACTACTGTGAAATCGGTCGCGAGAATAAATTTAAGTGAAAATTTACATAATTTTATTTCATAAGTATAACACAAAAGTGACGCCTTTGGTTAACTGTAGTAATTAAATATAATTGGAAATTTGAAATTTAGTAACTTTTGAAAATATTATATTTTTAAAGAATTAAATAAATTACAATTTCACCGGTTCTTTTTTCATTTTGAAAGATATGAAAATCTTGTTTTCTACATTTTTGTGGTTAATTTTTTAATATTTATGATGCTACCTTTTTATGATAGTTCCAGCATTATCTGAATACTTTCTTCACTGCTGGTGCTCGGCAAGAACATGGAACAGTCATTTACTATTTCCTTCAGACATTATTCATCCAATTTATTTATAAGCATCTCTAGTTATAGTACCTGTTAATTCCATTTAATAAATACATTTTTTTGTTAGTTCAATTAGTAGTGTTTATTTCAAACGCTATCCATGTGAGATCGTTTGTGCTGTTTGTCTCCATTCAGCGTGTAAACATGTTATATTTATTATTTGTACATTGTACATCTCTAAATTAGATACCTCACAATGAAAATCCTTAATTACATAATTCATTCAATAAATATATTTGCTCATGTAGAAAACAAGATGATTCAAACGGAACTTATTATGTCTACTTTACAATTAATAAAAATAAAATAAAAATAAATAATACTTATATTGACTATAATATTAGCTTTAATATCACCGCGGATATGTTGCTCTTTGTGTTCTCCGATTTTAATAATTTAACGTTATAAAATATGACAAATAAATTCAAACGAAAAACTAAATTGATGACGCGTATTTGTATGACAAAAATAACGCGTGTATGTATTAGTCTATACCGAATCCGACTCCAACAATAATTGTTGCTATAGCAACACTTTCGTAATGAGTGATAAAAACTGCAAAATTGTCTGTATTTACACGAAATTCCAAAAAAATACGATCAATAAGCAGCATTCTACGATAAAAATTAGGATCTTCATTCATTCTCTCAGAGAATAGTACAAATCTCGCTCCGATATTACAATTCTAAGGTATTTTAATGTGCAAAAAAATTTACCCTGCGCGATGGATTTCAGATTTCTCATGTAAATTAAATGGGAAGGATAGTTCCTGGAATCGAACCGTGACATTCAATCTTTGCAACAAAAACTATTCTCTGGAGCTCGGCCCAAGTAGCAAGAGATCACCAAGTTTCATGAAAATCGGTAAATCGGTTAAAAACTTAATAGTGGGGAAGGACAGATAGGCAGACAGACACAACGATGAAACTATAAGACTATTTCCATTCTGGAAAGTAGGATAAAAATTCATGCATGCAAATAAAATTTCATATTAAAGAATATGTTTACATAAATACACTTCAAAATTGTTTACGAAATGAATAGCCATTAACTTTTCGCAGTATTCAAAGTTTGTAAAATGTGAAATTACCGAAATTTACAATTATCCAAAGCTTCCTTGGTTCTAATTTCTTCGTATAGTCGTCTGTATTAGTTCGATTTCAATAATTAATTTCCGTATAAAATGAATTAGATTTTTGATTAGATGTAAAGTAAAACGAAAGAAATTTACTAAAAAAAAGCTCAATTTCTTTTCTAATAGAAGAACTAAATTTACCACGGTTTTCTCATTTAAATGGATATTTATTTTCTACGTTCAATTCATTCCGATTCTTTATATTAATACTATTTTTACTGATATTCAGGTATGTGAGAGTGTGTTCGTTGATTGATATAGATTACATTGGAGCGATACAAGTAGCCGCATCGTGTTTATCTATTCAAATAATGTCGAAAACGTTGAATTAGAATACACATCAAATGAAATTATAAAATAATAAACATCTGGTGTACAGGTTGTGATGATGATTAAAATAAAATTTTAATTTCGTAGAACAATCAATGATATGAAAATTTCATTGGCCGAAAAAGAGTGACTGCACGTTAGACGGATATATTTAGACACCTAACAGGCGAACAAGCATGCTCAGTTTGGTCATAAAAAACCCTCGCCTGTAAACCGCTAAGTATTGCAAACGGGCTTGACACCCGACCGACTCCTGCATATATAACTTCCCACCTAAAGGCCTGCGTGATAAGAAGCAATCATCTGACGTCACCCGCACATATGGCTCAATGTTTTCATTAAGCGTAATGACACGCTTTATTTTTCTCCGTCCATGCGTGATTTCTTCTCCCATGACGTCTTTCTGTTTCTCTCCCCTGACCCCGGCCTTCGCCATCGCATTCCGCAATCAGAGTGTGCCACTTCCATCCAACTTTCAAACCCCGAATCCATCTCCGAGCCTCTCGCCCACGCGCCGTAAACCATCGTATCGCCTGCTAAAAAGAATGAGACCTCAAAATACCCATTCTCACACCTCGACTCAGACCTTGAATGGAGAGGTCTCCTTTTTTTCTCTTCAGCTCTCTCTCCTTCCTTCCCTCTTTCCAACTATCACAAATCAAATTGTCCTCTCTCTTCCATTTTCTGTTCCCATCTTTTCTCTTCCTATCTTCTCTTTCTCTCTCAGGACTCTCTCTTCCTATCCTCTCTTTCTCTCTAGTCACTATTTCCCTATCCTCTCTTTTCCTATTCTCCCTTTCCCTGTCCTCTCTCTCTCTCCTAATCCCTCTTCTCACCCCTATTCCTCTTTTCATCTTCTCTCTGTCTTTCTCTCTTCTTCTCATTACTGTCTCTCTATTATATCTCTCCTTTTCCTCTCCCTCTCTATAATATCTATCCCTCTTCCCACCGTCTCTTCTCTCTCCTTCTTCTCTTTATTCCTCTTCTCTCTCCTTTTTTTTCCTCCCTCTCCTCTCTCCCTTTATTCTCTTTCTCCCTCTTCTCTCTCCCTTTTTCTTCTATCTTTTACCACCTCGGTTCTCAGCCTCCAAAACATTCTTCAATTCCTTTCTCATTTCACTCATCTTTTAAATACTTTTACTCTCTCCTCTCCCTTCCACGTTCTCTCCCTCGTAATCCTTAATTCTATCTGTCACTTCTCCCCTCCATCCCTCTCTCCCAATTCCCCCTGTTCCAGCTTCTGATTCCATCCCTCTCCTCCCCTTTCTCTTCTTCCCTCCCTCTTCTCTCCTCCCCTCCATCTCTTCCCCTCCCTCTCTCCATTCTCTGTCTCTCTCTCCCACTCACTCCCTCTCCTATTCTCTCCTCTTCTCCTCGTTATCTCCCTCTCTCAGAAGAATGCTTCCTCTCCGACCTCAGATGCCCAACCCTCCCCTACAGGCCCTTACTCCTCAACTCCCTTCACACCCATCTCTTCTCCACATTCCCCGTCTTCCATCCAGACCATCCGCCATTCATTCTCTTCCACAAAACCTCTTTTCTTCTTCTCCTTCTCCTCCCTGCTGTCGCTTCTTAAAGAGGAAAAGCCCAGGTGAAGACTACGGGGCTACCGGTCCCTTTTTCCAGAGCCTTCCTCCCTTTTCTCCTCTCCTCCTTGCTGCCATCCGTTAAGGATATCGACCAACCAGCGACAGCTCCTGGAAGTTTAAAAAAATTCTGCGGTAGGGGAAATGAATGGCAACCGCTTTAAAAATGTCCAAAAGGCGATTTTTTTGTATTCTTTTCAGATTCCGGGCGTTGTCGGGGGAACTAGTGGAAGCAATTACGCATTGTTGTCATTCTTCTTCTTCTTCTTCTGCTTCATTCACCCTCTCTCCCTCTTATGCAAAGCTCTTATTTTTTATATATTTTCTCTCGTCTCCTACGTCTCGGTGAGTTTTAAAATAAATCGTGAAAGACAGTCGTCCTTAGAATTCTCTATGTACTTTTCTAAAGGTGGAGTAACTAAAAATGTGCGAAAATTCTCTCTTTTTGCTTTCCTTCGCCCCATCCACGAATCCTATTCCCTTTTCATTGCCACAATGATTTATTATCCATCAGTCTCGCTGTGGTCTCCGCCGTTGCAATTACCCTACATTTGCGCCTGACTTTTCCAAAGGACTGACCTTTATCTCAGAAAAGAGTCACCGTCCATCGGTCTCGTGATCTACGCCAATTAGAGATGGAAAACCTTGTTCGCAACAGACACACTCAAATATCTTTTGAAATTTTTATCGATACAGGGTAATTAATTTCAACAGTAGAATTGAAATAAATATCTCGTTAGAAAAATGAGTGATTGCTTCTTGCCTAACGCGAGTCTCTATTCTCTACCGAGGTTTGTGTTTGAGATGATATATTGTTTAACATATCATTGGCTGATATTTCTCCAAAATTATTAACGTCATAGAAATAAAATTTCGTAATCCGTACTTTTTCCTGAACGGGGATTATAGGTCCTAAAGGCTTACTCCTAAAACATCGCAATATTCCTTCCGAATATATCAAAGGTAAGTCCTTTTCGCGCGTTCATCAAGCTTTAAGGTACAATTTTTTATGAAATGGGAAATCTTATAATTTTTATCGTCTCTCGAAGCGTAATTTTGATTTAATTAAGAGGTTTATCGCTGGAAGAATTCTCTCGCCTCGTAATCTATTCCATTGTGTTCGGAATAGAAGGCCCGAGGATGCTTGAATTTTTTCATTCTGAGGAACAGAAAGCCACTCCCTTAGTTTTTTATCTTTCCCTCGCATCGAATGAATGGACCATCCTATTAAAATTTCCGTTTATTCAGTTTTGTTTGCATTTATGCTGATTCCAGTTATAATCCTTTTTGTGCATAAAAGATGCTTTATCCCGTCCTCTATGCACACTTTGAATATTCCGAGATCATCACCAAGAAATAACTCTTTCTTTCAATTTTGTAGTTATATCATTGCACCGAAAATATTATGCAAAAATAATCAAGGTTACAAATATTATCTGAATCATTAGAATACTACATCAGCCTTTTTAGCGTCGTGGTAGTTTCAAATGAAATTTTTCTATATTACTGGTAACAATTTTAACTCGTACATATAAAAGATAATTTAAGGTAAAAAGTATACATAGGCGATACTATGTATTATATTTGAGACGCGTAAATAAAATATTTAGTTTAACTGACAAACATCTTTGCCATTTCCATTTTTTTAGTCAATGACTTGACATGCCTTTGAATCTTGGTTAGTCTTGCTATACATTTTGATAGCCCGTATAAACCTGTCCCCTTTACATTACTACAAGCTTAAACGGTCACATAATTACCAAGTTACCAATTATCCATTTGCGAATTTCTGTCAATAAACTTTCACATTGAGTCACGTGACGTATGCTTCAAAACCGAATGGATAGGTCGCGCAAGACTTTTTATCCCTACCTTTTCCCCCTTTTGCTTCTGGATCTGAAATCTGACCCCATTCGTCTCCGTTAGGCTCTCAATGTTTTCTCGCTCTCTATATCCATATTTTCAATACGTGCTTTCCCTTATCCTGTTCCATTCCTTCCCTCGTCATGCTAAAAGGTTTTTATCCGCATCTTTGGGTTCGCCCACCTTCTCTTGTTTCCAGGTTGCGCCAGCGTAGCTCTCCTTTGCTTTATTGTCACCGCACTCCCTCCATTTCTTTCTCTCTCTCTCCCTTCCCGCGCTCTCTCTCCTCTCACTTGCAACCACCACTAAACTTGTTCCTCTCCTCCCGATTTTCCTCCCTCTCATCTCCCCACCACATCTATACCCATCTCCCAACCAACACCACTCGTCCAGTAAGATGTTTTTCTTGGAAAATGAACGCCTATTTATTTTACGCCGCATCGCTAAAAAATACTTACCTCTCTGGAATATTTTTTAAGAATCTAAATTGGGATTGAAATATCCAGCTGTGTAATCAAAGATGAGGGATTTTTTAAAATGCCCAAATCTCGAGAAATAAAAGTAAGGATTCATTTTTATTTGATGAATTTTATAAATGAATTTTTGGAGAGGTTGATGCATTCATTGCTAATAAACTCTTTACTTAATTACTTTCTCATATAACAAGGTTGTGAATGGAATCGTACCGGCGTGCAAATTTAATATTTATTCAAATCTGCTGCGTTCTTTATTCGAGCTCTGAACGTTAACGCTATAAGCTATTAAATAGTATTAATATTAATCAAAATAACGTGGAATATGACTCAATTAAATGATCGAATACGTTAGGTTTATGCACGGTAAATAAACTTGTTTTTTACTGAGTAAGTCTGAATTTTGTGGAAATAAAACAAATCGCTTTGAAAAAGTGGAATTTTTTCAAAGCGATTTGTTTTATTTCATTAAACTTGCTTTCACTGAAATTTTATTAGCGTTGAATAGTTTAACGCATTAAACATTTAAAATAATAGTTGATGCCAGAGTGATATTGAAGCAGGGGGACGTTAATTGCATCCTCAAAGCTTATTTAATACAGTTTTAACCATATTTGAGTTGAGGAAAAGCCTTTGACAGAACATCATCTGCGTATTTTATTTGTATTTTCTACTCTATTGAGTAATTAATAGTCCAAATCCATTAAAAAAATCACTTTTCACGATCAGGCTGAAAGTTTATTTCGCCATAAACAACCGCATTCAGAACCGGGAAAATTATCTGTTAAAGTAGTTCAGTGGTAGAACATCAGCCCGGCAAGTGGAAGGCCCGGGTTTGATTCCCGGTGAGCAGAATTTTCTCTTGTCTGCATATAGTATCCATAACTAAATTAATTATCTCCTGTTTTACACAAAACAAGACAGGATACATGCATGCATCATGCGTGCATACCTGCAAGGTAGAGGTGTTCTTTACGATTTATGTAATCATGTCAAAAAGATAAATATTAATGTCTTGGAATAATGTATAAGCACAGCAAAACGATTTGCCAGAAGCGATGTCAAGTAAATACCGAACCATTGATTTACCGATACATTTTCTAATTAGTTGTAATTAATGAAGAATTGAAAAATTATTTCATACATACCTACCTCACTTGAAACGAATAGTAGTTACGTTCACGCTCATTCCTTGTAAATTATCCATTTCTTTTCACTTACAAATATTACGTGTATACGCAAGGAAAATAAACGTATTCAAGTTCATTTCTTCATCGTAGATAATCCATTTTCTTTCATTTACTATATGCTGTATGCGCAGGAAAGGAAATTAAGCGTGTTAATGTATGTAGTACAGCAGATGTTGTTTGCTTGAGTTACTACGAAATCGTTTTTGCTGAAATAATTAAGTAATCATAAAAGAAATGTTTCAGATCAAAGTGGAGTACGAATTTTTAGTTTATTTTTCTTGATAAAGGCTCCTCCTGCGACAAAAATATATTGGCAAATATTATTTTAATTGAGCAGTATAATATTTATTTGAAGACGTTTTCGGTATGACTAATATTTTAAGAGATATAGGGGAATATTCCTGTTATTTCCCCTCCCTCCTGATTAAGTTGTGCGAACGATTTATATATATATATATATATATATATATATATATATATATACACACACACATGTTTTGCCGTAAAAGTCCAAAATATCAAATTTAATGAAAATCCGCCTAGTAGTTTCGGAGATGAAGCTTGCGGACGAACGATCGGATATGATCTGACCATAATTCGTTCGATTTGTTTTTAATTTTAGTAAAGAGCGCCTAATAATCTATAAGGAAAAGGGGTCATACCGACATTTATTGGTTTTAATTCATGACGTGATTACTACACCATTGATTTCAGCGACGGTTAGATGACCATTTGATTAAATATCCTTTAACCGCTCAACGGCGATTTCCCTGCTGCTCGCGTACTTTAATCCGCCCTTACGGTTGGAAATTCTTTCGCACGCAGTAAGTTGTATTTCAAGAGGGTAGCGGGAAAATATTATCTTCCAAGCCAAGAAACCATATTTCACATTTCCTTTGCCTTTCTTCCCATCGTCTCCCTGTCCAACCTGCATTTCCCACTGCCTATCCTTCCCCCCTCTCCCGAGTTTCTCCTCCACTCCACCCCCGCTCTCCCGTAGGCCTCGGACAGACAGTTCTGCCCTCTCTCGTCCGCCCTTGATACTCTCATTATTTCAAGCACACTTCCAGCGTCAGCAGGAAAGGAGGAGGGAGATAGAGGAGAGAGAGGAAGGATATGGAAGAGAGAGAGGAAGGATATGGAAGAGAGAGATAAACGGAGAGGGAAATGAGGAATATGTAGGTGAAAAAGAGATGGGTTTGGAGGAGAGTCAGAGGGAAGTTATATGGAGCGGAGGGGGAGGGGTGTCGGTGGGGGGGTGAATAATCAGGGGAGGCGGGAGGACACCTGAGGGCGGGAAAAGCGGTTTAAGGGAGGGGCGGGAGGGGATTAAGGGGGGAAATTAAGCGGGTGTGGATGATGCGACTTTTGTGCACCGTGGTATCATGCGAAAAGTTGCGTGCACGGCAGGTTAGACAATGAGGCTCGCGATAATCTCATAATTGAGCGCATTTACGTTTTCCAGTCATTCCTGCATTGTGACCCGCCATGCGATTCTGCACGCTTCCCAGCCGACTTCTAAGCCTTATCTGCGGTGCCGTTGGGAGGATGGGAGGCCATTTTTGTGTCAGCGAAACTCAAAACATTCTATTTTATTTATTTACGGTTGAAATTACGCAAACTTTTGAAAGGGTTTTAGCTCCAGGTCTTGCGAGGAGAGTGTAGCAAAGTCTGAAATTATAAGCGATTAAGTAATGGTAATCCAAGTGTGTGAAAGATGGATAAGCACGCACTAAAGTGTGCAAAATATAAGGTTTTATTTCGCATTATTTTCTCCATTGATATAAAATATATTCTAGTATTAAATTATGTGATATTCGCATTTTTTACGAGCCATTCACAGTTTAATTAATATTTTGTCGCAACTTAACCGAGAATTCTCTCCGGTTTTCTACTGCACGGATTTAGGAGTTTCTGGATGAAAAATCGCGAACAAAGTAGGTGGTAATGGATAAATGGCGTGCAATACCGGTCGTTTAAAGGGCTCCCTTTTCATCAGAGCAACTCAGGGAAACTTTTGAAAGTTAGGGAGTATGGTGTAATAATCGTCCATCTTCTCCATACTAATTCGATAGCTTAGCCAGTTAGAGCGATTCTATTTCTGCTTCCGTGTCGAAAGTAAACTATTAACGTTTATTTTAAATATATATCGAATGTAAATGAGATGTGATTATATAGCTTTGCTGAAATCGTTTCCTTGCAAGTTTATGGATATTTCATTAGTGCCTTAATTTTGTATTGCAATTATAATGCGGTAAAACTTAATTAAACCAGTATTTGAGCGTGGATAAAATTAGCGCGTTTTTATGTTTTATGTTATTATACCACTACATATTCTGTTAATAGAGTGAGTAATTGGAATCAATGTGGAAATGCACGCTTAATTTTCAGGTTCCATCTTTTACGCCATCGGAGAGATTAAAAAAAAAATTAAAAGGGCCCCAATCCAAACTTGCGTATTTTTCAAGATTCAAAAACAAATGGCTGCAGTAGAGAAATTTTCACTTAAAGCTTATGCTCTCCATCGTTAACGGGTTTGTCACAATATTAATTTAAGCAAGTGCACAGACAGACTGAGGCGAAAGTAAAAATATATGCGCGACTGTGGGTCATTTTAGTGCAGTCGCTTTGAAGTTAGTCTTTAGATGTTCTGAGGTTATAGGTTTGTAATCAAATGTTATGAAAGGCTATTGGAATTACATAAATACTTAATATAGTTAAATAAACGAAAGGTTTTTCAGTAAGGCAATTCAAGTGTCTAATAAATACCGAAGAGTATTAATTAATACCTGACTGTCTTACATGATTCTGAATATGCTAAATGTGGAAATATATCTAGGTATATCTCTGTTACGTATTAATCTACTGCATAGATCAAAACCTCTTGTCCTGCATTTGATAAAAACAATGAAAAAATACAATCCATAAGAACGGGTTCCATTCTCTATAATACATTTCTAAAATACATAATTGAAGAATTTACACCTTCTAGCTTGCAAATAAGAACTTGTTTATGGTGTGTTAACATGTGGAAAATAATGTTATTATTGTGTACGTAAATGGCAATGGCTAAAAAATTTTTAAAATATATTTTTAAAATTTTCTCTTTTATCTAGGAATGAAATATTTCCCTTAAAATACAAAAATCAGTTCTCTTGTCCATTTTTAATTTCCATTGCTTTAAAATTCTCTCGGGCGAGTTATTTTACGCCTAACTTTTATGGCTTACAGACACCATGAATTTTTAACTGAATAATTTTTGCCCTACGCTTATAACTTCTCTTGTCTCTTCCTCGCTTTACTTGTTTGCTCTCTCCTCGCTACGCGTGGCTATTCCCTTTCCTCATTCCATCTCCTTCAACCTTTTACCTCATTCCTCATTCCACGTTTTTCTATCTTCTTTCCTTATTACTTTACCCTGTACATCCATTTATGAATATATGATAGGGAGAAATAATTTATAGTGAAGGAGAAGAAGGTTATGCTTAGACGAACGGAAGACTCCCTGTGTTTCATTGGCAAGCATATTGAAGGGAAATTGCAACATTTAAAGCTGGATTGAATGCGAGAAATTAGCCCAGCGTTAAATCTATTCCCTCAGTTACTATTCGCCCTTCATTTTCTATCATTTCATCCACATGAAGATCTACGATCACTCGCTTCTTCATAATATTAGCTGTAAATTTCCTTTGAGCTTGATGCTAACGATTCTCATATGTTTTTCTCTACATTAAAATGCAGGCAGTCTTTCTACATTCCCAGTTTCTAAACATTTTTTTACAAAATTAATAAAATTTTCAAGAGAATAAGCAAAACCATTAGGATATCATTCAGTTGCACATTCTATCACATTTCTGATCATTGTGCGAAGCAACTTGTATCACATATAGATATAAAAAAACAAGTTCGCATTTTGGTTGCAAAGTAGTCATCATCAGTGGTGATTCAGTGGTAGCACATACCAACTATTAGATGCAAAGCGGTTACACAATGTTATCGCCAAAGACCTTTTTAATCCAGCAAAATTAAGAAAAAAGATGGGGTTTGAAGAAACTAAGTAAGGTGTAACCGTACGACTACCAAGTTTTACGCTTTCAGATTTTAAGATAAACAAAGAAAAGCAGATGTGATTTCTACCGAGACCGAGGCTACTGCCCGGCCATTTCATTTTCCGGGTGGTTGCTCTAGCCAATTAAGATACCAGCGCGGCCATAATTGGTTAAAGCATCCGCTCGAGAAATAGGAGATTCTGGTCTCGGTTGCTGCAGAATTTTACACCAACTTTTTCAGTCTTTGATTAAACGAATAAATTCTCCGTTTCTCAAACAATGTCTCGCTACATCAAACCTGGCGATCATAAGAAAGTTGAAGATTGCTTCAGACATTTGCTAAATTTTTCTTGAGCAGAAAAATGAAATCATATTTGAAGATGTTCTTAAAGAAGTAATTCCACTTACAATTAGTATTTTTAGTATTTTTAATTAGAGGATTATCCAGATCGCCTTTTAGCTATTCTCCTATAGTATATTCGTTATTATAATGTATTTTTTAAACGCAATAACTGAAAAATATACTCATTATTGCAGAGTTGTTTTGTCTCAAATGAATAAGAAATTAAAGCTTTAGCATAAAATATAAGCTAATTTCCCTCTTTTTAAAATGAAATTTATCACGCATTTTAATGTTTTTTCTGTTGTGCGTCATCGAGATACACTCCTCAATTCAACCATCGTAATTTAATTCCGTTTTGAGAAACGCCTCGTTCTATCTTACTTCTAGCGAAAGAAATCTATAAGTTCTGTTAAACATTTCTACCTTTCTACCGAGCGAGATAACGACGTTTCCCCCAACACGACGCATGGAATTTCGTCCTCCTAAACTCGAGCAATCAAACTTTTTCCAGCGCCCAACCCAGATAGCCATCATGTGTCCCTTGACCGCGGGAGAGCGTTCGCGCGGCGCGGGTCGTCAATGTTCCAGGCGCCATCGCATGATGATGTTCGCCTCCCTCCGCGAGGGAAACGTCAAGCATCCCGAGGCCTCTCTCCGCCCCACTTTTATCAGCTCTCTTCCATGCGGTGGAGGGCGCATCGATTCTCTCTCCCTCTCGAGGACACTGGGAGACCGAGAATGGGTGACGGAGTGCAACTTCCGTGACGTGTCCCGTTGGTTACGGAAAGGGCTCGAGTTCTCGAGTGACGAGTTAAAAATCTTTCTCCCTCGGAGTCACTAGTACGAAAGGCGATTGCGTGTATCATAACGAATTCAGGCTTTAATATAAAGATGTATCAAAAGGTAAGACTAGGAGCACGACTGGCATTGCGAAACCGAGTTATCGATCCAGTGAGGTTATCCATAAAAGAAACGCTAATGAGTCCAAGCGGTGCCACATAACAAATATTGCGATCGCATTTAACAAGTTTTACTTGAATTGAAGCTTCTGGCTGCAGATATTCTGAGGCACAGCACAGCAATACTCCGTTTAACGCTACCCTGTACAACGCTGATTCGTTATAACGCTCTTTGTTCTCGGACAAATTTTTTAACTTTCTCCATGCGTTTTTGTGGGCGCTCTTAACTCAAGAAGAACTAAATGTAACTTTTAAAATTATATTTTTACTAGTATAAAAGCACGTCAATATGACGGGACGGAATACATTATTTATAAATAGTGTATTGCCCGTCATATGACGGGTGCCAGTTACTATATGGTGCGAAGGCTTTCGCGGCGTTCGGCTGTAGGCTGCATGTTTTTCGGCAGTTCACCGCGTTGATCGGCTGTTTCGCAAAGTGACGTTTCGCCGGCGTTGCAGTCGGCTTCCTCAGGTCAGCTGAGATGAGGAAGCCGACTGCAAAGCCGGCAAAACGTCGTCTAGTAAAATAGCCGATCAACGCGGTGAACTACCGAAAAACATACAGCCTACAGTTACTATATGGTTAAAAAAAAACCGTCATAAGACTGGTAATCCTAGTGAAACCATGCATCTTAAGTAATCGTAACTCATAACTATGGATAATAACAAAATTAGTTTATTAATTGCCAAAACTTTCACTGAAAACAACATTTCTTGTGAAATATTTTAAATTATTACAAATATTTCTCTGAGTTGCAGTCTCATGTATGTAAACATTTATATTGTTTATATTTCTTGACGGGTAAGAGCTACGTAGAGCTGCCCATGCGCAAAAAAATAAATCCTCACATAATGAAAAGTCTATCTTTGTGATTTGTTTACTGCCATCACAAATTCTGGAATAACGGGAAACTATCTTCTTTTGATAATAAACGGAAGTTTTGTGTCACTTTGACTCTCGAAGTATAACAATGACGTGGTGGGAAAGGCTACATCCTGTTTAAAAGCCGATATTTTCCCAAAATATGTGATTTAAATGTTTAATGTGAGAGATTTCGAACGGTAGGCGGAAAAAGATTAATAGAATAAGAAACTTCATTATTTTCCTAAAACAGAGTTTAAATTTGAAGATCGTACGTCAATTCTTTTTAATTTTAATTTCCAAAAGAATAAAAGACTGCACTTTAAAAAGTCACTTATTACGTGTTATCTTAAGGGAAATGGAAATTTACCTATTGGAGTCGAACCAGGGTCTTTTTTCGTATTTTTATTTCGTCATTTAATTTTATATCTGAGTTAAACATTTCAACCTTCTACCTAATCGAAAAGTTTGCTAAAACGCGTTAAAAAGTGCCATTGATGGCGTCAGCGTTAGGCACAGAGTAAGGCTTTTATTAAAGAGATTTAAATTAAAATCTCGTACTGAGACAATAATGAGATCTAGATTTCGACAATGGCAAGGCAAACAATTGCCAAGGCAAATCCTCATTAAATCGCTAAATTTTGCCTTAATAAGTAATTTTAAACGTTACATTAGAGCGTTTGCGGACAGAGGGAGACAATCAACGATAAGACTAAAAAACTTTGTATATTTTCATTGAAAATATTTTCTGTTTGAAGATCGAGGGTCAATATTTCTAATTTATATGAGCAAAAGAATTAAAGCTTGCACGTCGCTAAATTGAGTTTTGCGTGTTATCATGTGGGAAATAGAAATTATCTTTTAGAGCCGAGTCCTGGTTGTTTTGGGGATTTTTTTTCGCCTATGACAATTTCGAGGAAAAATGAGGCGCCTTTGCAATATTTGGTTGACCCGGCCAAAGAAACGTGTTTGATGATATTCTTCGTAAAAAAATTACAAGACGCGTGATTTGATTTTATTGCACATTTTCAGTATGTATCGAATAAATTTCAAAGTAACTAAATAAAAACTGCCGAAATCATCGAAACAACCACAGCAGAAACACAACTTTTTCAGAGTGCAGAGTGGCATATGTCTTTGTTTACATATCTCACGACACCTATTGGTGATATTGTTCGCTGGGTGTGTGGAATCTGTTACATTGTGTGAAAATGACAAAAAAGCTGCGACAGTTATTATATTGGGGGATTTATAGTGCGTAGCAGTTCTGATACATTGCGCATGGATTAATTATTTACAGTACATTTGTTAGAGTATCGGAGAGAAGAGCGGGTATAACACTAATATTTTGAAAACAGGTAATAAATTACGATTTTAGGAAAACATCTCGGCAAGTATTTTACCAAAATGACCCCGCATAACACTGATTCAGTTAGCGCTGTCGTTTTCAGGGACGCATCCCCGGCGTTAAAAGGGGTTTGCCTGTATTTAGCTTCTAATAACTCAGTCGTTACCAGGTGAATAAATAAATAAGTAAAGATGGAGACTACGGCGAAATTGATGTTAAATATAAATTAACTCCTTAACTGTAAAATTCAAAATTAGAGACACACAAAGAAAAGGGGGGAGGAAAGGAAGGAAAGGCAAAAGACAATAAAAATTATAAACTTACAGGTGAATAAATGATAAGTAATTTAAACTGCCATGAAAATGAATGTTGAGGAATCGGAAGAGTTGCACCAGCATAATATTAATAAATTCTCATAAAAATTAATCGAAATGCTTTTAAATGACAAGTAAGTGAGATCAGTGTTTAGAATATCCGTCGGGAAAGTGGAAGACTCGGGTTCGATTTCCGGTGAAGGCAGAATTTTTCTTCTGCTTTTTCAGAACTCTTCATGTTTAGCAAATTCCTATCTGCATAAAAAATCACCAATACTTTCATTTGTGTTTAATGAGTAAACTAGTTCGCCAATGATTCTCATAGTTCGATTATTCTTTTAAGAAATATTTGATGAAATGGGTGATTGAAGGCATTCTTCTTAAGCCAAACGTAAATAATTCTACGGTTTCCCCCGGAGTTCGGCTCGAAGATTATCTACCCCAGTCCCTCACAGCCAGCCGCCGTATAGCTAAGGGTTCTCCCGCATCTTCCTTCTTCCTCCTCATTCCCCTCCTCTTCGAATCGACTTCTCCCAACCCACGCCTCTTCCTAACGTAATTAAACCTCTCTCTCTCTCCTCCCATCTCATCTCCCTTTTGCCCGTCTTTCCATTCAAACTTCTTCTCGACCTGTCCTTCCTCATTCGAAGTCCAAAATCCAAAAACTTATAATAATAGCACATTCCGTTTCCTTATGACCCTCCCGTGACATTGTCCTCGATATCGAAGCAATAAAAATGGTTTTTGCGTCCAAGAATGAACGGAGAAAAACGCTAGGGAAGAATTTGAAATGACTCATTATTCACTAGGTGCCTAATAACTCTTACATTAAGATAAGGCTCGTTAAATGGCTATGTATATTTTAAGACGTTCTTTATGTCTGATATTGGAAGAACGATTCGGAAACTGCCGTAGAACTATATTCATATGCGTGACTATATTACCTTTTCAGTTAAGGTAAACAATTTCTTTTTCTCCATGATTCTTTTTTGCAGTGCCCGTATATTCGGGTGCATTATAAAAATTATAAAAATAGTAATTTACAAAGATTTAGATTTAGAAAAACTTAGAAGAGATTAAGTATGTACCGGTAAACCGTGTGAGATTTTGGTAAAAATCTTGCCACCTTTAGTATTTTACTTCAACGCAATTAAAGGTCAATTAACTAACATGAATCATTTAAAAGTAATTTTGCATAATTTTATGACACCTTTTCCTGTGTTAATCTAATATAAAATCTATTGGCAAATAATTGTGGTGCAAAAACTTTTTAATTTGGTATTAGGCATGAAGTTGACCAAAACTATTTATAATCGTAATTCTGATAGTGTTTGGATATATTTTTCTCATTCTCATTTTTTAGCTTTAAAAGAAATCCAGAAAATAATACTTTCCATTTATATTCATATAAATAATATCTTCATAAATGCACATCAGTAGCCTAGCCAATGAATTTACGTCATTATAATTTAGAGTGCAAATACTTTTTGAAATATTATTGCATTACTTTAACTTTTACTAGCAAATGGTTCTTTTAGCATTTTATATAAAATCGTTTATCAATATTATACTTACTAGACAAAAATAGCTATGAAATTAATATTTTATTTTCATATGTTATTGAAATATTAGAAAAGTTACAACTACTTTTGAGTTTATCATAATATTGAAAATAACTACTATCATTTTGAAACTTTCAGTCGTTTTGAACTTTCAGAATTTTGCATATGACATAATATGTAAACGACTTTCTAAAATTAAATGGGTATAAAAAATATTCTTAAACATATCCTATTTTCTAGCAACAATGCGCAGTATCGACTATCAGGTGTTAATAAGAAAGAACTCGAATTCGAACTCTCGAAACTGTAAAACCAACTAGTGTTATTTCCCCTACCCAACTAAAATTGCTCTTTCGTAAAAACGGCGCCCTCTCCCCTCTTTTTCTGAAATATTTGCTTTCTATCTCCGGAAATGTAAGTAGAACTACTCTCGACAATGCGGGCGCGCGCGGCTTCGTCCCCTTTTCAGGAAATCATGGCACTTCCACAGGAGGAAAAAAGCATGATAAAAAGAAAAACATCGTGACAACCGGAGGAGGAAAAGGAGAGCGGCCATAATAACAAACACGCATCCTATTTCACCCGGTGGCTCGCTCCTTGAAACACGCATTATCACTCGCATAATCTGAAAAGAAACCCTTTCTCTCCTCTTCTCCAAATGAACCAACGAAATCCGTAGCAACGGGAAGAGAAAGGGGGGCGTAGAATGGGAGTGGGAAGGAGAGAGAGAGAGGGTGGGGGAATGTTAGCAAACAGCGCAAAGAGGAGGCGGGAGGGAAAGTGTGAGGAACTTGGTGTTAAATGTAGCTAATGGTAGGAAGAGACGGGAGGGAATTTGCCGCAAGCCGCCCTCCATTGAAACTTTCTTTGCCTTCCCCCAAAATGCCCAACTTTCTCCTGTTTATCCCTCTTTTCTCCCTCTTCATCACGCTCTCTTTACCCCCTTCTTTCCCGCCCTTATAGCCTACCATTTCCATCTTTCCTCTCCTGGATTGCCCTGAAGGGGTAAGAGACAGAGAGAGGGAGAGAGAAAAACTGCTCTTTTGGTCCTATATACCCAACCGGCACATGCGTACAAAATCCTAAAAACATATCTTTCTCTCTCTCTCTCTTCACTTATATCCCTTCCCATTACCCTTTTCACCCACTCTCTCACTTTATCCCTCCGTTTTTTCACACTTAATACCTCGCTATATATCCGTGTCGCACTATTCCCGTTTTTCTTCAGTCACTTTCATCCTGCCTGTTCGAACTCTGGATCTCTTGTATGCATGCCACGTCTCAACTACATTCTCCCCCATGTCTCTCCCTCTCTCCACCCTCCCCTACTACTTTTCTTTCTCCCCACCCCACCCATTTCTCCTCCCACTCCTGTCTCCCTCTCCCTTCTCTTATCTTCTCCTTCTCGTTTCCCCCGTCTTTCTCTTTCCGCAGCCATACTTCCGTCTCGTAATTCGGACCGTGAACCGGAATCCTCGAGAACCAACAGAGATAATATATACACATCTGAAATGGGAGGATGTAGGAAACAAAAGAGTATTACAATTACTGGAAAACAAGATAACGGCGATGCTGTTTAAGTTTCTCAGTCTCTGAGGCGATGCAAATGAGTTAAAATCCTGTTTTTTTAACGAATTTTGATTATTCCTGTTTTTCTTGGCTGGATTCTAAATGATTATATACATGGCGATTCCAATGTTAAAAATATTGTTTACACTCTTTTACTTCTATTGTTTTTCTCTCGCCTTAACGGCACAAAATAATTTAACAGGATATTCTTTTTAAAAATTGTATTCTTTGGCTTTAACTTAATAACCAGAAAAGATGAAATATTATTGAAGAGGGGTAAAAAATGAACATTGAAAAGTGAATCGCTAAACAGCTTTGATGAACTTTTTAATGGTTTATGAAACATTCCTGATAGAATCAATTTTCTGTTCTTACATACCCTTATATTTATGCGATCATAACAAAATACATTAAGTTAAATACGAGCATCGATGAAGATGCAAAAGATCTATAAATTTACTTACACTCATGTGCTATATGTACTACATGCTAGAAATTTTATCATCATCGTACCATATAAAATATCCATATGGATTCCGTGCTTTTTTCGCTCTTACAGCATAGCATATTTTATTTGCATTTTAGGATACATTAAAATTGAGCCAAAACTCTTGGGAATTAGATTTTTACCACAGAAAGAATATGCATCATTTTTTTAAGGGAGAATTATTGAACTAACTTTATAGATGATACCGAATTAAAATGCTATATTTCTCCATTTACCGTGACAAGCTACTTTAAAAATTTCTTTTTCTTTTTTAGAATATACTGATGACGAATCATTTGTTGGCAAAATGCACAATTGGTTTTTCCTGTGCTTTTATAGTTATTCGCGAGACATATCTGGTCAGTATCACATATTTTCAAGAAAGATAGATAGATAGAATTAGATTCAGAACCTGATCGTCACGAAAATATATTTGAAACCTGAAAATCGCCAATTTTATTAGCCCGTATCAAAAAAAATTATATTCGGCATCAAAATTTACGGAATTTTTTCTGCTCTTTAGCAATCAGTTGACTTAAACTAGAATTCCTCTATGTTTTTATTCAATGAAAGTGTTTGGCGCCAAGTTTTACTTTACGGAATCTTGCAATTTTACAATAATTGACAAGAAATAAAATGTTGATATATTTGCTTGAATAGGAACGAGGTTTGAATCAATCACATTCATTGATATCTTCCGCTTTATTTTCAAACCAATTATTTTCAACAATTGACCAGTTTATTTATTATTATGCAGTGGACAACTATTTAACATGTCAGATCATTAGTTTAATTGAAGTTTTTGAAAATTTTCGCCCATAAAGTTGTAAAAGTTTGAATGTATCTGGGATTGCCCCACAGTGACATGTAAATTTTTATTTACATAATATCACCGGCATACAATATGTAAAAATCGAGATGGACTTTGTTTCAAAAGTATTTATAGATGAATTAAATTATCAGCATTACTTTTTTAGACGAAAGTTCACCGCATTAGGCGGTAATATGATTTTCCGACGTTCACTCCTTTATCCAATTTATGTTTAGTTTGTTAGATGAGAGCTGTAAATTTTATTCTTATCTGATGTCATTAAGGAAGCTCGAAGTAGTTCATGCATATATTTGGTCTGCTTTGACTCTGACTCGGAAGCATTAGTTATGCAGTGCTGGAGAATATATCCCGGTTGAATAATTTAGTCCCGCGATGGAAAACTTTCCGGATTCCATTCGCTGCGCACCTCCGACACAACAATGGATCTCGGAGGATATGCTTACTCTGGCAAATAAACGAATTACTTTCGATTTTTTTAAATGGATCAAGGCTCAGGGTTGTTTCGCTTTCGAAAAAACATTATTTAATAAACATTAACGAAGGAAAGGTAATTCCACGAAAACTTTACTGTTCGTCCACATTAATTATTCATTTTGTCCGTTAAAAAAATCTCCACTTTCATAAAGAGGAATTTCCAAAGTTTAATCCTTTATCTCTATCTTTCTCTCAGCCACATCGGTTTCTGGCTATGAACGCGTTATATAAGCCGAGGCTTTCCTTTAATCCGGCATAACCCACGGGGAAAAACTAGAAATGCCTTTTATTTTGCTATCATTCGATGTTTATGCGAGGAAAGTCCCCTCACTAGGATCGGCAGGATACGTTCGAGTCCCTGCTTTCTCCTTGAATTACCATGCCAAAGGTAGTCGCTATATGGGGTCGCGGTTATGCTGCATACTTTGGGAGGGGAAAATACCTGAAAGTCAGCTTAATACATCTCGAATAATGCCATCTAAGGAAGGAGGAATTTTGTTTGCTTACTCTAACTCGGGAAAAGCGTATCGTCAGAAGACTTTTAACCAACCTCTGTCGTTTTGCTGGCATATTTCTTTAATCTCATTTTCTAAAAATTAAACTATCTTAGAGGCTGCAGCTTTGTACTTAATGCGGAAATTCCTCAGACCGACAAAATAAATTCGAAGGAGAGAACGCCATATTGCAAAGACATTTTAAACTGTTGCAAAAAATTTATTAATTTATTTATATTATTTTATCAGTGAAAGTATTATACTTCCTGAAGGATTACCTGGTTACTTAAGCGCCAATGCATTTTGTATCTACACTAGCGAATGTCCCAAAAGATCAGTGTAACTGTCTGCAATTTTAAAGGCATAGCATGAAGTTAGTAGTATTAGATTTGTTTGTGTGTATTTCTGGATAATAAACTTCTTGGATTACTACAGGGCATCAAACCGGAACCAAACCGAAAAAAAACTGTTATTTTAGCTGGAGAGAAACCAAACCTGAACCGAAAAAAAATATTTTACTGAACCCGAACCGAAACCGAACACTGTTATTTATTTCGTTCCGTTTTTTCGGTTCGCATAAAAAGTGAGAGCGAAAGAAGGGTTTTTCTTTTCTTTAATATGAGCCTTTTTTGAAAGCCTCACTTTTCAACACCGACTAAGGCAAAGGCTAATGGTTTTCTTGAGAATACATGCTCCAAAGCCTTTGCAGAGATGCATCTTTGTGATGATATCTCTCTGTTCAGTAGTGGAATTTTCCATGGGCATCTCAATATATAGAGGGTCAAGTATACATCCTGCAGATGTTTCCCAGAAACCTGTCAAACGAGGCTAGTGGAAAGTAACTTAGTTGTACTTTGAAGACAGCCGCTAATCGCCTTGGTGCCCTCCTCCTGAGCCTACCCGTGGAGTGTTCCGGGTAAAAATGTTACACGATTCTGAATTTGGATTTTGCTTAAAGTTGGAGGTTATTGTCCACAAACTTTCATCCCTTCTCCATATGCATTGAACCCTTATATTATGGTAGTCTTTCTCTAAAAAATTATCCAGAAAGGATCGCTCCGCATTCGTGTTTTTGAGGTATTCTTACTTCTGTTAAATGTTACTGTGTGTACATTTTTGTCGTCTTAAGAAAATTTATGTAATTATATATTGTATGGTACTTATTTGTAATATTATTATCTAAATTATTGCATTTAAAAATAGTTAATTAGCTCTTCCTTGAACAACTCTATATGGATTACATTCTACACTCAAATGTGAATTAATATTATCGTACCTGTTCAAGTACGTGCATGAGTACTTTTGGAGTAAATTCATTTTAATAATGAGAATATTTGCTCATATTGGAATCTGGAATATTTTAATTGTAAAATCAAATAAATGTTTACTTATGAAAGAATAACAACGGTATTTCATAAAATTAATGGCTAAAAAATAAATAGCAATTTTAATAGTTTTTACACGCACTAAAAAGAAAAAAAATTAAATTCCTATAGAGCAGTATTAGAAGGAGTCATATAAAAGTAGCCGTTTAAAAATTAAATAAAAAACGTAAGAAGGGAATTAATACAATGTTTTACTGTTACATGGTGGGAGGGGGTGCTTGCACGATGTTACGTTGTACCTGTTTTTGTCTTTTTGACTTGCGATACTGAAGACGAATTTGGTTTAAATAAAAAATTACATTAATTAAAAATGATTATTTAGGAATCCTCTTGAAATTTTCTTGAAAAATTCAAAGTCGGAGCGAAAAACCCGCTTCGAACCGGTTCAATGGTGGTTGCTGGAGCGAAACCGGAACCGAACCGAATTTTTTTGTTCTGTGTGAACCGCAACGAAAACAGGAGCGAAAAAAATTTCCGTTTTATGCCCTGGATTAATGTAGCTATTACTTCTTCCACACCGAACGCACACACACACACACACACACACACAAGGAAGGAGGGAAACCTGGTGCCGGCATTAGCATACTCATTACGAAGAGCATCAAGGGGACCAACTGCTTGATGTCTCTTCCAAAGGATGGAGCGCTGACTTGCGTGGTCTTTTCAAGTCACACAAGTAGGGGACGGGACGATCCCATGTTGAAAAAATCGACATCCGCAGGATTCGAACCTGAGACCACTGCGTGGAAGGCCAACGCTCTAACAACACCGCCACCTCTAATAATTATTGTAGTTCTAATACTAGAGCATCATACAAAATTATGTAGAACAACCTTATATTCCGGTCCGCTTTAAATGAACTAGCAACTCTGGCTGCCTAATATGACTCGGGAAGTGTCGCAGTCTGCTTTACGAACGTATCCATTGGGAATGATTGGAAATTAGGCGTCAAAAAGCTCGGATTTTCTCTGTTTGAGATAATTAAAAAGGCAAAATACGCAAGGTGCGCTCGTCGGAAACGTTTAATTTGCAGAAATGGGACTGAGAATGGAAGCAATGAGAGGACTGACTGTCTTGCTTCCCAAAACAAAATATATTCATAAAAAATTGATTTAACCCTTAGCTTATATGATGCGTAGATGAAGAATGTGTAGAAAATATGGTCCAATTGGATTATCAAATTGACTCTGTACTGGTTGAAGTAATTTACATTTTTTCTAATCATTTAAGCCCCATTGTTCACTGGAGGGTAGAGAATATTCGTTTCTTTGAACGGCGCCGCTACTTTGGTTGATGTATTGGACCTTTCACTCCTCATTCTGTTCTCCGGAATCGCCCCCTTTGATCCACGTCAGAGCCAATCACGCCCACTTCAAGGAACGTCGTTTTGACGAGTTTAACTCTAAAATCAAAGCAATCGACATTGAAGTGCGACTCAACACTCGAGGCTTATTTTCCAATCTCCGAGTAAAGACAGAGACTCGTGAGTTTTTTCTGTTTCGCGTGACGTCAGCGAGGAAATTCATGAAACTGGATGCGAAACGATAGGACACAAATGTGAGATTACGATTTCTATTACTTTATTTTTCCTACAAATCATTTTTTAGTTCGCAGCTAGAAAAGGGGCGGTGACTATTCCATCCGATTGCGTTGATTTCATTTTTTCTCTTCGATAATTAAAAAAGAAAGAAACGTTGGGAAATGTAGATATAATTTCATAAAAGTTAAATCAAGGGTGAAATATGGGGAAACATTAGTCTTAATAAATAAAAATACGGATTGCTAAAACATAATTGGCATCTCTAGGATAAGAACCTGGCTATATCTCATATGATAGAAGGCGTAAACACACTATAGTTAATGATATAAATCATAATATTTCTTGGTATTTCATAGTGTAACTTATGAAATTAAATAAGTACAAAGTGCACGTTTCCTTAAAATTTTGCAGCGATTTCTTCGCCTTTCTCTTTGGGAAGGAGTAATCTTCACCATTGGAATGAAGATTTTTACTGGACCTACTCATATGATGACTCCTCTGGAATTATGGCTAAAATGCCATTTCTAAGTTTGAATTTTCCGAAATTGAGGGCATCTGGCGGAAAATATATGAATCACTGGGTAAACCCAACCATTAAAAATTCGTAGATTGATAAGAGCTATCTAATTCATTCAAAAGGAATGTTCTAAATAAATTTTAAAACAAAAAAAGCTGATTGTCCGCAGACAGACAGAGTGATCATATAATCACGTTTTTTTCTCTTTTAAGAGAACGTGCTAAAAATAAGCTAGTGATTATGGTAAATTCCTACGTTTATTGACCCAGTTGGTGATTAATTTTTGAGGCAGTTGTTATAATATATATATATATATATATATATATATATATATATATGTGTGTGTGTGTGTGTGTGTGTGTGTAGCCATAATTTTCGATCGAAAGTTCATTTTTTTCCATAATAATAAATACCAAATTTAATTTATTTTTATGAGTTTCAGATGGAACTTCTAATGTGAAACGGTCTACTGTAGGCCGTGATTGATCGCTATAAAAGGGTTCCATTGAAGAGTCAATTCGCAATTCATCTGTTCGTCCGAGTATTTTTTTCGGACGCTCGGGTATTACAACTCGTAGGATGATTAATTGATGAGCGTGTTTCGGCCATTTTCAGCCGATTGATAAATTGACTCGAGGCATTAAAAGGATCTTTCGTGACCTGCGACCCGTCCGCCATGTTGCTAAAAACGGACGGGGTCAGGTTGATGCATAATGCCTCTGTGGAAAAAAAATTGCACTGAAAGAAATATCGACGTCACGGAATAATCCAAGCACGTCTCATTGCGTAAGGCAATCCATTATTTATGCTGACAATTTATTTTTAGGGGGAGCTTTTATAGAAATGAGGCCTTTGACGCAAAAACTGTTTCTGCTTAGGTATAGAGGGTGATACTACGTTTTCCTTCATTTGGCTAAAATAAAAGACCATCCTTACCTTATTTTCTGGCATATTGACTGCGGTTTAAATGTTATAGTAGACTCATTGTGTGGAACATTGAAGGAGTCAACGGGAAACAAGAAAGGAAATACGCTGGTCACAATTGAAGACTAAAGCGGCAAACTGACATTTCGGCGAAGAATAGATAGAGATAGCACAAATTAGGGGTTATATGCAACAGATTTGAAGCCAGAACCTATTAATTTATAGGAAGATATAGACTGTGACAGCGTTGGCACGAGAATATTGAATAATGAGATCGGAAAGGCTCTCAGGGATATGAAGCCAATGAAAGCAGTAGGAATTGATGATCTACCCGTAAAAATGTTAAAGGAATTAGGAAAATGGGGGAAAGAGAGCTTTAACAAATTGTGCTGTAAGATATATGGAGATGGAGTGTGACCAAGGGACTTCACAAGATCAATTCGTATTCCCTTGCAGGAAAAGTATAAATCAAACAAATGTCAAGGTTATAGAACAATCAGTTTAATTTTGCATGCAGCTAAAGTTGTTCTCAAGATTTTGAACGGAGATGAAGCTAAATCTAATAAATATACAGACGTAGGCCAGTTTTGAAAAGGTCGCGGAATTAGGGATACCATAGGGGTGATGAGGACATTGGTAGAAAGAATTATTGAATACAACCAAAATGTATTCGTGAGCTTTAGAGATTTCGAAAAGGCCTTTGGCAGAAATTTATGGCCTATGCTGGTGATGGTGTTGAGGAAGATAAGGGTGGATTGGAGAGAGATATATATATATTTAATCAGAAATCTGTAGGTATATAACCAAACTGCGCAGATCAGGGTAGCAGAGGAAGAATCAGATTGGGAAACGCTAGGAAGAGGCGTGAGATGGGTGTCCACACTCACCAGCACTTAGCATTTATGCCGAAGAAATTATAGGATAGGCATGGGAAGATGTAAAAAAAGGAATACAAGTGTGAGGGAACCTGATTAACACGTTGAGTGATGGCGGCCGCTCGAGCCGCCCTTCTGATCCCGATAATCAGGTACCTCTCGAGCGGTCCAGCGCTCTCCTCTGCTTCCTTGTTGTGGTAGGAGGCATAGGCACGGGTTTTAACCTGCCCAAGCATCACTAGGCATCAGTTGGACTCCGACCTTCACAGTGCTGTTCTTATTTTTCAATTCGATCTATTATCTTGCTTTGGGTTAGATTTTTTTAAATATTTGAACGCATCTTCTTTGAACAAGGTAAAATTGAATATTCTTATCGTTTACTTTATATCATATATATATTTTAAGTATATTCTTGATAAAGAATGACATTTTAAAACCTTGTAAAATATTTTATAGTGTAGAAATGTCGAAATTAATACCCTTTTGAAAATATTTTTTTTTAAATTTTATAGTGATATATTTTAAACTTAATTACTTTTTGGAAATATATGAGTAAAACCGTTAAGTTAATTTAAAGAATAGGCAAAATAATCGTGTTTAAGTACTATGTAATGCATGGGAAGATGTAGAAAATGGAGTAAAAGCGTGAGGGAACCTTATTAAATCAATTAGATTTTCAATGACAAAATATCGGTTAGTAATTCTGAAAAGGGTCTTCATATACGTTAGTCTCTTAAATGAAAGGGCAAAGCATTTGGGATGAAAATTAATAAGAAGAAAACGAAAGTCATGAGATTTTTCCAAGAGCGGTGATTCCCAGGTGAATGTTACAGTGGATAGAGAAAATTTGGAGAAGGTGGCATATTTTTTACTTATTTAGGTAGTATTCTGTCAGGATTGAAGAAGGACAAAAGAGACCAGAACAAGTACACCATGAAAAAAAGGAGTCATTCACGTGACGACCAGATTTGTTGACAAGAAGTGTGACTAAATATGTTAAAAGAGATTAGCGAAAATCCTGATATGGAGTGTAGCATTATATGTGCGCGAGACCATGGACAATAAGATGTGAGCAATTTAGAAGTCTTTTAGATATGAATGTGGCGTAGACTAGAGAAAACTAGTTGGACGGAGAGAAAAATTAATGAGGAAGGTTTGGATACAATAGTGGAAGAGAGGTCATAGCAATAAAGGGCAAAATTTGAAAGAGGACGGTCTATTAAAAGAAGTCATAGAAGAGAGAATTATAGAAAAGAGGGAAAGAGGTTGGAAGAGAGAAGATATATTAGATGCTTTAAAAGAATGAATTGGGTATATGACCTTAAGAAGAAACGGCTCTGTTTGGATAGCACAGATTGAGTTTTGTCTGTGTAAATCTAGCGGAATTTAAAATTAAAATGAATGAATGGATCTATTTAAGGATTGGCGGAAAACTACTAGAACAGATTGAGCAATATTATTCTTAAAAGAAGAGGTAAAGTGAACGAATGAAATAAGGAATAGAATTATTAAAGCAGAAGTCGTCTTCAGATGGAAAAACCCTTTTAAATGATCAAATGAACGAAAGGCTGAAGAAGAACTTGGTGAAATTTCGTACGTGGAGTATCGTCTTCTATGGAGTGAAAACATGGAATATTTGAAAAAGAATTAAAAATGTTTGGGAAGCTTCTAAATGTAGGCATGGAGGAGAATGCTGAAAATATAATACAGACAACTCTAGTTCAACGAACGACATGCGTTCCTGAAAAGTGTTCGTAAAATGTAAATTCGTTGAGCGATCGTGATTTTTCCGTGACTTCCCCGTTAAAACTACAGTTGCGTTCCGGGAAAAAGATTTTTTATTCTTGAATTTATAATTCTTACCTATTAAAATGTCTGTCAAAGCAAGTACAATATTGGATCAACTAGAAAACCGAAGCAACAACAATCGAAGATAGAAAGGTCGTAATGAACATACATTACAACAGTCTCGTGATATACGAAATTTTTTATTTTAAAATAATGCTGTAAGCTTTCAAAAAAAAATAAAAAGTCCTTCTACATAATATTAGAGACCATTTTTCACAGTAAAATATTCAAATTACATAATGACAAATCGCATTGAATGAATGTCAATTTCAGAGGCTCAAAGGTGAATTGCACAAATTATAGCGTAAGTGTTCATTAATTACATGTGTTTTAAACATTTGAGAAAAATAAACCCAACATGGAAAAGTTTAAACGAAGTTCAAAAGAAATTAAAATTGAAAATAATAGATTCAATCCTACAAATTTTTATTTATTCTAAATTATGTCCTGATTGCTTGAAAGTTATTTTATATGAGCCAATATTTATTGAAAATATATTTATTCAAAATATATATTTATTGAGACAAATCTTTTCTCAAGAGGCTGAAATATGCAGTATGTTTTTAAAAATGAAGTATTTTTATTCTAATAATGACTCATAATGGTTTTGTATTGAAATATTTTTCATTTCTGTGAATATTTTTCAAAAGATCGTCATTTTTATTTAACATTTCTGAGAATTGATACATTTATAATACATTTATCATTGTGATTGAGGTAAATGTTTCCAAAAAAAGACTGCTCTTTACACAGTCCCACACATCATTAATTTACGAGAATACACGCTCTACACTTCAATTTGTCCCAGGTAAACATAAAACCATTTCAAACAATATCTTTAAATTAATAAAAGGAAGATATTCGGTTTTAAAAAACTGAAATATTTCCAGCCATCTTTTGTCGACTTCTATTTTAATTTCAGACCATTCATAAAACTTCTTAGCTAAGTAGCACTCATTTAGTCTCCGAACCTCATCAAACAGTGTAATGTCCTCAATCTTTACGAGACACTTTATTCCCAAATTTCATTGATTCTACAACTTTTTCCCACTTTATTGGTTTTCTTAATAAAATCCACTAAAAACCTTTATTCCATCCAAAAAATTGTTCCATTTCATCAAATAATCATGGCAATTTATATAAAATAGTTGAAACTCGTCCGTCCCTTCTAACTGTTGGATTACTTTCTCCTAGTTTCTTCAATAAATTATATGCATTTACTGGTATAAATTTTATATTTAATCTGGATTCCAATTGGTCGTTAAAACTGTGAAGAGTTGACGTTACTTCAGCTGCACATATTTTGTTCTTTTCAATTTGCTCTATATTCAACTGAAACAATGTTGCCTTACTATGCATGAAATGCAGAGTAATTTCAGCTAATGGATTTTCAAAAAAATCTTTTAAAACTTTGGGACATTTATCTAAACTTAAAAAATATAAACTTAATGATTCAGCTAATTAAGTAACACATTCAATGGCAGGCGTTAAAGCCAACCACCTGGTTTTTGAGTATCCTAATAATTTCTTTTGCTCGATTGAAGCGACCTCACGAAATTTAGTTCGACTCTTTACTCTCACAGTGAAACGATGAAAATGTAAGTATATTTGTGGAAGGATTACTTCTACATCTATAGCCATTTGACTTGAGAATACACAAATACACAAATTAACAGAAGTCATGGCTTGAGTAAATGGAAGGACAAAGGCAGAGAAATGTTCAAAAAGGAGGACATGGAAGGACAAAATGTTTAGGAAAGACAGCTATTGAAAAAGAAGGGCTGTCCTTCCAAAAGGAGAACGTCTGGTCACCTTAGAAGTTTAGAATGGCTGTGGGAAAGACTGCGTAGTGCACTTCTTCCTTATCGGTACACAAGAGGTCCTTCAAGTCTAAGTGGATATTTGTAAATATCGGTGACATCATATTAAGCCTCTCAAGAAATGCAGGCGATAGAAAAAATGCGTGATAAAGTGGAGAGACAAAGAATCCATTGTGACCCCAAAATAACCCGTAAAAATCCGAGTTCCCTCGATCTGAGTTGGATACATGTTATTTAATTCGTTAAGTGAACAGAATTTTCGGCGAAAAGTAAAGCTATAAAATTCAATTCATTCGTCAAAGCGAACATTCGTTCAACGAACGTTTGTTGAACGAGAGGTACCTGTAGTTGGATCGAGTAAAGAAATTGGAAACATTAAGAAGGATAAGAGAGACGAGATCGTTAGTACAAATTATTAGAAAGAGGGGGTTTCCTGAAGAGGGACTCGATGATTAACGATGCGATTGAAAAACCTGCAGACAAAAGAGGAAGAGAAAGGGAACGGCTTCAGTTGATGAAGGCTTGAACAAGAAAGCGAGATACTAAGAAATGAAGGAAGTTGCGGAGATTAGGAGAATGCGCAAAACTAGGTTTAACATGTAATGGCAGACCTTTCTGAGAACAGAATACTAACGATGATGGTTGAGTTTTTATTAGTGGCCATCGAATATAGTTTTTACATTCACACAATCTACAGAGGGAGCTAAATCATCGGAGATTGGTGAGTGAGTCTGTTGCATTTAGCCTAACCTGAACTAAATGCTGGTCTGTGGAAATCCATCCAGAATTATAAACACAACTCAATGCACATCTGGCCATACTCATACTCTGGAGCATACTCAGTGGTTCCTTGTCACAGCGGTTTATTTTATGTAACCCTCTTTCGGGTTTATTTATTAAGGGACGTGCTAAGTGTGGTGATTTTCAAAGTATTTAATTTTTCAAAATGAAAAATATTTTGGATTGATGCGATAGACGCCGTATTGACATTTATTTGACAATTACTACCTAATCGCTATTATTGATAGATAAACTGTACTTTCTCATATCTCATATATATTTTCTTCTAGTTATATAACCTCTTTTCAGATGAAATTACTATGTAAAATAATTTGGTCAGGTTATTTTTTCGTCCTTGAATTTTAATGCGTGATTGAAGCATTCCTGCCAAATTTCAACCTTCTACTCTATTTGGGATGTTTGTTTAAAATAAGTTAAGAAAGCATTACATACGAGCTGTCAGAATATTGAGTATCCTTTTAATGCCGTTATTTAAGTATTGCAAAAATCACGAAGCTTAACAATTATTTCTTTAACCGACAATGAACCATTCGTTCTTTGAAAAATATTATGGACAATTTCCATTTCGTCGACAAGTAATTAAAGCTGATATAGCTCGCGCGCTCTAAGGTGGCAGGCGAAGACGCGTGAGAGGGGAAGGGAAGGAATGAGAAGAAGAAACTTTAAGGGGGAGCCGACGTCAGAACCTATGCGCAGTAACACAATTTTCTTTCGCATGAGTCCAAGTTCGCGCATCAAATACCTACACCTAAACACCACCTCCCCTATAGGCGGTCTCGCCTCGAAGATGGATTCGTCCTTCCGTAAATGTGCCTACTGTGCACTGCCAAGTTAGAGCGTTTTAGCCATACATATTCATAATTAAATGTTAAACTGTTTTTTTATAAAAATACAGATATCCTGAGCCATTTAACCGATTGAAATTAATTTCAAATATAATTTTCCATTAAATTTTAAGTTTATTTTCCGCTCGTTTCTGAATTTAAAAAAATTACACACATTCCTTTTAACAGTACAATATTTACCGTTCCTGATAACATGAAGTCCCAGAAGTTAGTTCTTTCAATAATTTATTTAGTATTTTCATGTTATTAACTGTTATTAACTGTGATAACAGTTTCCTGAATTATGCGGCTCATCGAGGAGACAAGATTTTTTCCGACGATTTCTCTAATATAAATAAAATTTTACCAGAAAGAAAAATAATTTAAATACGTTGGCGTTAATTTTTTCCTTAAAAATGATAATTTTGATTCTTCAGTCCCAATAATATAAAAATTGCCAAATTTTCTAAAACTTTTGCAGCAGTTTTTGTTTTTAGACACAATTTCAACGCAAATCTATCGCAATTTTTTTTCTAAAAATTTAATTGGGCCGAAATATTACATTATAAACCAACGTTTCTGTCTAAATATCGTAAGCTTTTATCCAATTACTTCAATTTCTTTTCACTACTATGACATTACTTTGCAGTCTTGAATACTCTTTTTATTAGCCGCATTTATTCCGCCATCTCAGATCCCGAGAGAACGAAAACAAGCAGTCGTTTAGTCGGCAATTCCTTCTATGTGAACCGAACCCTCCTTATACGACGATGGAAGTTGCTCCTCTTCTAAAAGGACCAGAAAACGGCCAGCTAATAAGATGCCTCGCCGTGAAGGGAAAGATGTGCCTGAGAATTGGAGGAAAATGGTTAGGAAGATATTTGTTGTATCTCCCAGCGGAGAGAACGAGGTTGGAGTGAGAGCCGAAAGAGAGAGAGAGAGAGAGATTGAAGGAGAGAGGAGTTGGAATAATGGGCAGGGGCGGAGTAAGGGCAAGTTAGTAACAACATGAGGTGCGCTGATGAGGAAATAAATGGAAGAACGAGGTGGCATGGCATGGCACGGGGAGAAGGAGTGGGAGGATGGATAATGGAGGGAGGGGAACCATGATGAGATTTTGTGAAGAGAGGAGATGGGCGTAGCGAAAAGGTAAGTTGAAGATGAGGTGAAGTTGGGGAGGGATGGAGGATGAATGGTGTGGCAAGGAAAGGGGCTGCGTGGGAGAGCGGTGGCAGGACGGGAAAGAGATGGGTTTGTTATTTCAGAAGGTGTACATTGATGGGTTTTGATGAGATCAGGAGAGAGAGAGAGAAAATGGGAGGAGGTAAGGTGAAAGCGGAATAACTAGGGAGACGAAAGGGAGAGATAGAGAATGAGGGATGCTGGAATAAAGAAAGGAAAAGCAATGAGGCAGAGGAAAGATTGAAATATCAATCTTAGTTTTTTGGAACGTCAAGGCAGCGTCCTCAGTCAGACGTATACCAGTCGGATATTTTCTGCGAATAATCTTAATGACGGCGGAGCTTAAGTTTCCGGTTAAGTGTAATCTGACGCAACACTCCTGACATTGGTTTTAAAAAATGTTTTAAGGTATAAGATTGGCGTTGAGTTTGTGCTCCTGAAAGTTTTCTTTGCTTATTCTAGCATAAAATAAAGTTGTATAGGGAAAATTTCATGGTAACATTATGATTATGTAAATTAACTTGTCAAGTGTTTTATCGCAAATTTTGAAAAGGACATATAGATGTATCCATTATTGTTCCCTAGTCACCTCCGTATTTTATACAAACTACTCCAGGGGCAAATAAGAGAAAAATACAGTCAACGTATTAGATTCTTATGAAGTAAAAACGTTAAATTAAAAGCAGGTAAGTGACACGGTGAAACAACAAAATAGCAAATAAACAATTACAATAATTAAATAAGTTTCTACAATCGCTATGAAATAAATTTGATGTTCGTTTTCAATATGGATAAATCGGATAGGTCACAATACTCACTCGATATATATAATTGTATTTTATCATACATTGTGGTCTAAAGCGATATGCTGTAATATTGTACTGAGGTATTAGTTGCGCAGTTAAAGAAAATTATCCAAACAAATTTTAAAAATAAACTCATGCACCAGAAATATTAATTATACGCGCGTATTGAGTAGCTTTTGCAAGAAAAATGTTTAAAAGCCGTTGGTCATGAGCTGGAAAACATTTCGTCTCGACCCCATTTTTCCACTAGAAACAACGCACTCTTCTTTGAATCTACCACGCGAGCTGCGTCGCTTCGCCTTTAAATCCAGACCATAGCAAGAGAGTAAGAGAGAGAAAAGCGGGGAGAGAAAAGGAGAGAATTAGCGAAGAATTCCACAACAGTGGCAAGACTAATAAGCTTTACCACTCGGCTTGAAAATAAAAGCGGCGAAAATGAGGTGGCATGCGCGGTGAGGGGAATGGGGCGAGGGTTTGGCGGAGGGAAAACGGCCTCTCTCCCCTCCCCCTTTCTCCCCCTCCCACCCTTTCTCCCCCAGGAGCCCTCCACCCTCCGACCAACCCTTCGAACGTAAGCCAGAGAGAAAAGGGATGAAAAATTCATAAGCCACGCATTTTCAGCTTCCGTCTAGATGCCGGGCCATACTCCGCCGCTATTCCATCCCCTGATCCGTTCTAGGGCGCCCACTAGGACTCCCCATGCTGGTGGAGGATTAGAAGGATATAGGAGAGGCGGAGAGGGGAGAGAGAGGAAAGGATAAGAGGTAAGGGAAGATGGGAGAAAGGGCGAGAGGGAGTGCGAGGAATGGAGATTGGAGGAGAGGAAGGGAGAGAGAGAGGATAGAAGAAGGAACAGAAAGGTAGACGGGCGTCTTTGTTCCGACGTAATTGAAAATGAATCCTCTTACTTTTAAACCTACGTCATAATACAGTTTTTTTTTTAAGAAACGCTCACCAAATAAACAAAATACATGTAACGTGAAATTCGAAGCGTGTTTGTTTTCGAATGGGTCCAATAATCTTGAGTGGGTAACCGCACATCAATGAATCGCCCCGCATGTAGCGTTTCTGGAATTTAAAAGAAACCGAATGAAATGTTTCGCGAGAAAGAAACTGCTCTTTTTCAATTCAGCTGTGAGATTTATTGATTCAGTTTTAACAAATACCGCAAAGGCTGCTTAATAAATATTTATCCAGTTACTGGCAAAATAGCTGCGTTTACTCTTCTCATTATACGATTGTTTCGTCACGTTTCAACTTTAAATTTTCACGTTTTTTGCTATATCGTTTTGTGACCGGTCTTATGGTACGTACAATGATGTTAAGTATAGGCTTACCATGCGTCCAGTTTTTTTGGGATTCGTCCTGGTTTTCAGGGATATGTCTTGATGGCCCTAAAGTCTTTTCGGGACGCAGCAATTTCTTTTTTTAAACAGTTGTACTACTTCGTTTGACTCCATTGCTATATAACACCGTCTTGGTAATTTTTACAAAATTTGACCATAACATATCCGATCGAATAACCGTAATCAATCTTCGAATAACCGTAATCAATCTTCATTATATATCTATTATATGTTGTTTTAGGTGAGAGTTTTTAAAGCATGAGTTCTTGAAAGACAGTATTATAGTTTTGAATGTATATTGGCATAGCATCATAAAGTCTGTAAGCGAAGAGATAATTGGGGAAAGAGGAAGGAAAAGAGAGAAGTGAATGGGTAAGAATAAGTGTTAAAGTAGAATGGGGAGAAATAGTGAGTTGAAAGAATGAATGGACGATGGAGGAAGGGAGTGTTATAGTAAATGGGGAAGGACTTCGAGGTCGGAAGAGAACGAGAGATAGAAAGGGGAACTGAGGTAATGGAAGAGATGGAATCAGGTCAAAGGTAAAGGGAACCAATGTCAAGGGGTAAAAGAGGTGGAGAGAATTTGCCGGCAGAGAGACAGGAAGGAAATGAGACAGAAATAGGAAACGGGAGAGGAGGCGTGATAATATGACGTGAGATTGAAAAGAGTCGCTAAGCGTTATAATGGTTTCTGTTTAATATTAAACATTTTACGCTGTTATTTTTATTACCAATCTAATTGTAACGTAATCAGAGAATTTATATAATCATTTAACCATGCGGGTACATGTGATGCGTTTCTTTCTTATTTATATCATAGAAGTTTTTAAAAGATTTACCCATTTTTATAGCAAAATTTCTATTTTAAACGCTGGAGTATTTATTCTGCTGGAAGCAGGAATTAACCTGTCATAAATGTTGTTTTCAGGTCTCTCCAGGTAAATCCTGGTACGGGAAAGAGTAGACCTCAGTCAGCTACTTAACAATGAGGGTTAGGCGGCAGGAAGTAACCTAACAAACTTAGAGGGCCTAGGGCGGAAGAACCGTCTCAGGTGGTCCCTTAAATAACCTCAAAACAAGGGGAAAACAGTTTATATCACGGCCAGATTTGAGGGCAAATGTAGTGTGTCGGCACGGCTAGGGAACCGAATAACTGAGAGCGCCGTCGATATTCAAGATCAGTGGTGTCGGTAGTGCGATGTGGAAGGCAACGGGAAACCAACGAATTAGTATCCAACGATAACGCAGTCACGGAATATGGCTACCACGACAAGACTGTATCTTTAGTACGATGAAGAGATGCTGTTGAGGCCGAATCTCTTTTTCAATAGAACACTGTCTATTATATCCATATTATGTAACCTGATTGCTATTTCTTGCAGATGTGAATTATATTTTCGTTGATACTATACTGATACTGCCAAAAATGTATATAAAAATATAAATAATAATAATATATAAATATAAATAAATATAAATTTCATGTGAAGATATCGCAGTCGCAATTTGTAATATATGAGTTATAAATTCTTTTTGCCTTTAAATCAGAGGTTCCCAAAGCGCGACCTGCTGTCCAAATGCGGTCCGCGAGAGCATTCTATGCGGCCCGCAAAGTTATGATGAAAAGATGATCGGTAAAATTTTATATAGGCAATTTCAGATTTTTCAGTGTAATTATCGTCTCAAAACATTTTCTGGTGGAGCTTTAACACTATATAGTAATTTATTTAGACATGATTTTTGCTAATATGAGACCACAGAATCCCTTGGTAATTTCTAATATAAACACTCATCCGGCTCGCCGAAGTTCTCGCGACTGCCAATGCTGCCCTCCGAAGCATTCACAACTACGACTGCGGCCCGCCATGTAAAAAGGTTGGACTCCACTGTTTTAAATTGTACGACTAATTAAATTACGGATTATGGTGTATGATGTTTAATCAAGCATTCCATAAAAATTATGTTGGAAACATTTTAGGAATCTATCGACCACCAATTTCAGGGATGGCGAACCTTTTTCAATGAGCGTGTCACATTGTATCATCCGACTTTACAAAAAATGTTTCGCGTGTCACATTGAAAATTCCAAATAAAATAAAATAGCGATTATTAGTTCAACTATTCTCAAGTTTTTTGACATTTACTAATACATAGCAATAAATAAACCGTTGTTGTCCAAATATAAAATAATGAAAAATGATTCTATTAAATATTTTTAATAATTTACACCTTTTTTCTTTGAAAATTATGGTGAGTTATTTTTAACAAATTCTGACAATAAATGCATGATTAAATTATTTCAAAGTATAATATCTACAACAATACACTATCAACGGATTTAATTTTATATTCCTTCACGTTCTTTTGCAAAGGATTTTATTCTAGTAATTATAATAATGATCAGAAATGGACTTTATTTTATGCACATTCTTGAAAAACAAAAAAAAATGAAATATGCATTATTATAACTGTTAACCAAATGGACTCTTTTCATACACACATATTTTGTCTGTGTGACACTTGTTTTCTGGTTGATGCCAAAGTATCGATTTGTGGAGTGTAATTTGTGGTTTTCAATCCTACGCATGCATCAGTTAAATCATTGCCACGGCGATTTTTGTTATTGGATTTGAAAAAATCATAGAAGAAAATTACTTCACAAGCATACGTTGATCCAAGAATCGTTAAAAGAGCTTTCGCTAATTTTTTCATTGCAATAAACGACTCGGGTAAAGAGTTCCATTTTGAGAGAATGAAATTCTCAACTCTCATTTCCTCTTATAATTTCCCAGTCCCTTCATTGTCGCAATAAATTTCCATAACTTAACAGTTAGCTCCACAAATTTATTGCTCCATACAAAATTGTTTTGAAACTCAATTAATTCTATCTTTAAATTATCAATGTCATGTCATTTGAAGAAAGTCTATTAAAGGTCTTAAAATTTGATCGTATGTAGCAAAATCATGAATTTTAATGATGTCTCCACTTCATGAAATTGATCAAATATTTCCATACATATTTAATTTGTATCTCCTATTAAATAGGTGTAATTTTTCAAAATATCAATCTTATGTTTGCCATCATCTATGAAAAAAGTCGATGTCGCAAGATCCTTCTTAAGTGATGGAAAGTACTTTTAATTTTCAGTCGTCAAATCCTTTTCAAATACTTCAAGCTTCTTCTCAAAAGCTTTAATATGTTCGAAAATTCTTAATACGACCTGACTTTGGCCTTGAAATTTTGCATGTAGTTCATTGAAATGTTGCATGATATCACAAAAATACATTAAATCGTTTAACCAGATCGTATCTGTAAGTTCTGGAAAATCTTGCTCTCTGTCCTCTAAAAACAGTCTTACTTCGTCTAAGATGCCAACAAAACGGTTCAAAACTTTACCGCGACACAACCTTTGGACATTATTGTACATAAGTACTCCTGAATATTGAGATTCAACCTCATCTAAAAGTTTTGCAGACTCTCTTATATTAGGAGTGCGAGAAGTAATAAAATTGACAAATTTCGTTTACTACAGAAATCCCATTTCCAGGTGAATTTAAACTTTTTTTCACACAAAGTGCTTCTTGGTGTATTATGCAATGAAGTTGAAGCAAAGGGCATTGGATTTATTTTAAAAGTAATTGAACAAATCCAACATATTTGCCAATCATACTTGAAACTCCATCAATTATTACCAACACAATATTTTTTAAGTTGATCCCCATTTATTTGAATTCTTTTTTTAATTCATTCATAATATCGAATTCTGTGGTTTTTCCCGGAAATGCCATTAATTTCGCTAATTCCTCCCTCGTTGTATTTTTGGAGGAGAATCTGGCAATAACCGCAAGTTGCATCTGTGCTGTTGCATCCATACTTTCATCCAAACAAAGGAGAAAATTTCTGCAGATTTTAAATCCGTTAGTAGTTGATTTCTAGCGTCTTTGTTTAAAAGCAAAATTTGGTTTTTACGGTGTTTCCACTAATAGACAATTATTTAATATGATTCATGATCAACTCCTTATCCGCTTGCTTGTTCTCATCCTTCCGAGTGAAGATACCAGATAATCCTTTGAAAGGACACTGCTATTGTTTTGCTACTGAGCTGCTATTTGCACCATCCGGGCGTGCCCCCATTGAGATCATTTTCGAGAAAAGAGTGGAACACTTGGGAGAGCGGGTGAAAGGAGGGACTGTTTTGGGTTTTCCTTTTTTCCCGCATACCATAATCAATTTTCGCATACAGGCTAAACTTTAGAGCTTAGAACTTCAGATACTCTTCCGTGTCATGCTAGAGACCTTGGCGTGTCACTCTGTGACACGCGTGTCAGTGGATCGCCATCTTTGACCTATTATAAAGGAACCAGAGGAATATTTAATAATCATATTTATGAAAAAATATCTGTTATTGATTTGAACAACAATGTTTATGGATACCTCAACATCGAGACACTTTGCCTTTTTTATCTTTCTCCCCTCTCTCTTTCTCACCCTCTCTTCCACTCTCTTTCCGCCTCTTTCTCTATATCTCCCGCTCAACCTCTTTTCACTTTTCATTTCCTTATTTTTATCTCTTTTCCTAACTTTCCTTTTTCCGTCTCCTTTCCGCTACCTTTCCTTCCTCTTCCTCTCCTGGCCTACACTCCACCCTCCTGACTCCCTCCCTTCATTCCATGGCGCAACTTTTTCAGCCAAGTCTTACTTCCATCTTCCCTAGGTCATTATGACATGGGTCCAACTTCTTTTCTAGTTTGTCAGTTTGTGAGAGTTAAAACTTCGCCTTCCGTTAGAAAAGAAGATCCGTCTTCTCCGAAGATTCGAGAAAGAATTAATGGCTCTCCGAACGGGGGTCTCCGGTTCGGGAAGGCAGTTGCGGCGGATTGTGGATGTGGTGTGGACATCATATGGGTCAGTCCGTCCAACTCCTTTCCGTCTCGGCGACCTCTTCGCCCACGGACAGCGCTCCTGACGACGAAGAAACTAGTAAGGGAACGTCACTAGGCGATTAGTTACTGATCTATAAATTTTGTTTGAAAGGAACACATCAATTAATGGCATACAAGCTAAATTCATCAATTGGTAAATGCAGGTTTTCTATATTATTTTTCTGTTTATATCTCCACCAATGTTAATACCAAAATTGTAAGTTCTTTTGAAAATTTCAGCATTACTTTATTTATCACCGTCAGTAAATTATAAAATTAAGTTAAATAACATTCTTGTCCAACAACCTAGATTCTATCTCGCAACTAAAGGAGGTAATAATATTGATGGTATCAGTATTGCTGCTAGAATCAGAACGAAAAACCTAAACTATAGTCCATTTCCATGTATTTCTAGATTTGTATTAATATTAGCGAACTCTCGTTTTTAAAAATTGATATGCTAAGTTTTAATATAGTTGGAGATAAACGTAAAATAGTCATTAATAGTTTTGTCTTAAGAATTAATTCTTGCTATTTTTACATGGTGGATCATGCGAATTTGGGTGGCTATGAATTATCTTTCGTCCCAAATACAATATTAGATGCAACCTGTTGCCTCTTGCCTCATCATTTTAGCCGCATTGAAATGTGCGCATCAAATTACTATAGAGTGTAATGCATTTCATTGTTCTGACGCGGAGGGGAATGTCAACTGGTGCGCTAGAAAACAAATAACCGCATCAGCTATCTTGGTGCATTAGAAACAGTGAACGCGGAAACGCGTGGTTGTCAATGTGAGGGTAATTTAGCGATATGCAATATATTTTCATTAATCTGGCAAACATCGTTTTTCCCGTGGAGACCCGAGCGTTTTTTCGATTCCCGCATGTAATGCCGATTCGGGGTTTATTCTGCCTGCTACGCTAAAGATAAAAACACGCTAAAATCGATTGAAAATTTTATCGCTGATCTCTATCAATAGCTGCCGCAGCGAACTTTTGATGCAGTAGTTAAAATGGCCGCCATCCACGACCCGTGCCCCTCTATCTACTCTTTCCCGTTTTTCTCATTCGCAACACATTCCTCATTTTTCGAATCTTTGCTATCTCCCTCTCTTTGCCTATTCCTCTTTCGTGATTTTTCTGTCATCTATGATTGCCATTTATAGCCCTTACTTCCCTCATTTTCTTCGTTCTACCATCATCTAATCCTCTAGCGCATCTTCCAATTCTGTATATATATATATATATATATATATATATATATATATATATATATATATATATATATATATAACAGCTTACGGAAAAGGAAAGGTAAACTGAATATATGGATGTCAACAAGGTGTTGGGATGAGGAAACCCAGTGAACACTCACCAATCAGACGACTTGAGGTTGGCGAGGCACCGGGGATGTCGAAGCGACACACGTAAAAGAGCACTAAAATACAGAAACATCACAAACGTAGAAGCTTTCGGAACTACTCCTTCTTCAGCTACAGAGAGAGCTGAAGAAGTAGCTGAAGAAGGAGTAGTTCCGAAAGCTTCTACGTTTGTGATGTTTCATTGTTTTAGTGCTCTTTTACGTGAGTCGCTTCGACATCCCCGGTGCCTCGCCAACCTCAAGTCGTCTGATTGGTGAGTGTTCACTGGGTTTTCTCATCCCAACACCTTGTTGACATCCATATATATATATATATATATATATATACACACATACGAGGAACTAAAGATGTTATAGGAGTAGTTAGAATCATATCAGAAAGGGCAATAGAGTACAGTGAAGATATCTGCGCATGTTTCGTAGACTGGCAGAAGGCCTTTGATAGAGTAAATTGGGTCAAGTTGATGAAGATGTTAAAGGATATAGGTGTTGACTGGAAAGACAGGAGACTGATTAGGAATCTATATGAGAATCAAGTTGTAAAGGACAGGTTTGAGAATGTGGACACCTGCGGAATAAATATCGGTAGAGGAGTAAGACAAGGCTGCTTATTCAATATATATGTAGAAAGTCTAATGCAAGAAGCTTTAGAAGGCACAGGGGATTTCAAAATGGGAGGAAGGATTATAAGAACAGTAAAATACGCAGATGATCAAGTACTTCTAGCAAGAAAGGAAGAGGAGCTACAAAAAATGATAAATAGACTAATGATAACAGGTAGAAAATACGGTATGGAAATAAATGCAGAAAAATCCAAGGTCATTCGAATATCGGGTAAAGAAGAGAATCTGAACATAACTATTGGGGGAAAGCCATTAGAACAAGTTTCAGAATATAAATACCTTGGAAGTATCATAACACGAGAGGCAAAATGTACGGATGTGATCAAAACTAGAATAGGAAAAGCAAAGGCGGCTATCAGGAGAAAGAAACAACTACACAGGGAATATAAGGAAAGATATCCGCAAGAAGTTTATAAAATGCTACGTATGGAGTATAGCATTGTATGGGGCAGAAACATGGACGCTAATGAAAAATGACATCAAACACCTGGAAAGCTTTGAAATGTGGACTTGGAGGAGAATGCTGAAGATAAAATGGACAGATAGGATGAAAAACGATGAAGTGCTACGAAGAATAGGAGAGAAGCGAATGATTATACAGACTATCAGAAAGAGGAAGGCTAACTGGGTTGGACATTACCTGAGGAGAGAGAGTATGATTAAAGACGTGTTAGAAGGATAACTAGATGGGAAAAGGGAAAGAGGTAGGAAAAGGTTTCAGCTGATAGACGATTTGAAAGGGAAAGAGAGTTATCAAGATATAAAGAGGACAGCGGAAAATAGGAGTATATGGAGAACCAGGTTTAACCAAGAATAATCACGGACCTGTCTACGGACAGACTACCTATGATGATGATATACACATACATGTTTTCATGTCTTTCTTTTCTTTTTTCCGTTCCTTCATTCTTTCATTTCCACTTTCTTTCCATATCCCCCTTTATCCCTTTAATCTTCAACTACCTCTTTTAATCCTCACGTTCAGATTTTAATATAACAGCGGGTTTTCTCTGAATATTGTCTGACGAATTGCATTTGCTGACCAGTTAATGCGTAAACTTTCCAAGATCTGATTGAAAATTCTTTTTTCAGGTCAACACGGATCTCATATGTATTTGTATTTTTGGGTTGCGGTTTTGTAACCATTTTGAGGATGATCGGATTTATAAGTATTTGTTCGTGATTCGTGGCATGATTATACTACCCTCGCAACATTTACAAGGCTCTGAATATTAACAGTAGCTACATCAGAAGATCCGTGTTGTAATTACGTAGATGCAATAAAAAATATGGGAATTAGTCACATGTGCAGAGCCGTCTCTAAGACCCGCGGGGCCCCGGGCGAGAGGGTTGCCGCGGGGCCCCGGGCGAGAGGGTTGCCGCGGGCCCCCCTTATTTATACAAATCAAATTTCTCATTTAATTACAATTTTATTATTGTTTTCAAGTTTATGTTAGTTTTCCCCCTAAAACACAGCAGGTGAAATATATTTTTAAAACCATTAATGGTTAAGATTTGCACAGAATAAAAGATCAATAATCAGTAAATTACAATTTTTAATGTTTATTTTAGCTTAAATATGCGCAAATCTGTCGATAATTATTGATTTCTCAATCTTATCAATTTCCTTATGTTCAGTTGACAAAATAGATAATCATTTCAGTCTCTCCTGTGAAATTGTTGACCGTAAGTAATTTTTTATTAATTTTAATTTTGAAAACGATCTTTCAGCAGATGCGACTGCCACTGGCATTGTAAGAATTATCCTACAAAGTATTTCTGTGTTTGGGTATACTTTCATCAATCTATTTTTATGTAATAACTTCAAAATGTCAAGGACGCCATGATCTTCTGGTACGATCCTTGATAACATTTTTAGCTCTTCACTGAGTTCCGTTCCATCTACATCACTCTCAGCACTTCCATCATCCTTCAAAACTTGCTCTATACCGCAACATACTTTCTGTAGGTGAGATTATTCCCAAATTTTAAATTGGCTTATTCTGTGCATGAACCCAAATCTAGAGATGTACCCATTATATTTATCAAAACGCCAAGTCAGAGAGATTAGTGCCATGTCTATCACTCGCAAAAAGAAATCCGTTCTAAATCTCTCCTTCGCGTTTTTCAGTGCATCGCCCTCTCCTTTGCAATGCCTCCTATTTTCGTTTTTAGAAAACTCTATATTAATTGACATAGCATTGGCGATTTGTTCGGCTGTTGATATGGCTTCAATAAATCCTTTATTTCTGCCTCCAGATGTTTAACAGCACTATCTAACGGAATTTGAGCAGACTGTAGGACCATACTTAATTTATTTACAGATAATAATATGCGATACCAAACAATAACAGATAAGATAAATTCAAACCTGTTTAACTTCAACAACCTCAAGTAAAGCATTTTTTTATATTTGATAAATGAAGGCGCACAGCTTTTACGCTTTTGAGTCGAGACTCCCATCTTTTGTTAGACAAAGGTTTTAGAGAAATATCGGTAAATTTTTTAAAGATATTCTATCTTGCTGGTGATGCTGCAAATAAGGTATACAGTCTTTGAATTACACCAAAAAATGACACCGCCCTTGCACAGGAATGAGCCATGTCGCTAAGAACCAAATTTAAGTTTTGCGCTCCGCATGGCATGAAAAAAGCTCCAGAATTTAGGTTTAAAATTCGCGCTTGAACTCTTTGTTCATGATCTTCCATATTCGCTTTGTTGTCATACCCTTGCCGTCTTCAATTTCTCAAAGAAATTCCCATATCGTCCAGTTCTTTCAGTAGAGCTTCGCTAAGTCCTTTTGCTGTCGTATCTGTTACTTCGACAAAGGTTACAAAGTGTTCAACTACTTCTACATGGCTGTTTACAATATGAACTATTCTTAAAATTACTGACATTTGCTCTTTGTGGCTCACATCTGGGGTGCAGTCCAGAATAATGGAGCAGTACTTGGCATTTAAAACTTTTTGAATAATTGTCTGTCTAACTTCAGTAGCCAAAATTTGAATGATTTCATTTTGTATTAATGGCCCCAAATAGTGATCCTTAATTTCACTCTCCTGGTATCGTCGTAAATGATCTTGGATTATCGGATCAAATTTTGCTAATAGCTCTATTTGACCTAAGAAATGCCCATTATTTTGAGAGTATAACGAACTACTACTTCCTCGAAAAGGCAGGTTATGGCGAGACATATAAAGTATTATCTCAATAACTCTTTCCAAATCATTACGCCAACGCTGTTTTTCTTTTTGGTATAAATCTTGGTTTATAAAATAAATAAAACTCCCTTTCTTCTTTCTCTGAACATACTCTTGCCATTCTTGGAAACTTTTCATGTGTGGTAAAGATGTTTTCATGCTCACTTAGCTTATTTCCTATATTCTTCCAATGACTTATCCCATCAGACGCCAATGCCGACTTTGATTCTGATGCTAGAAACAATTTACAGCAAAAACAATAGACTACATCTCTTTCTTCTGAATAAACCATCCATGTCCTTCTCCCCGTTTTTCAAGATCCTATAAAAATGATAGTCAAAAAACATCTATTCTCTGAGTTGCGTGGATAATCATTTTTTATTCGATGCACTTTGGACCCGCTTATATTAAATGATCCCTAATGGAAGAAGTGATAAATTTAGGCCAAGTGCCGGGGTCTGACGTAACATTAAAATTTTCAGTGCCTTCAGCAAGGTAAGTCTTACTAATATTAATAGAAACGTTATTCACATCACGGGAAGAAAATGATGTACTTTGTGGTGCAGTCATAACAAAATCTACATGTTCTGCAAATTGCTGTTCACTGTCACCATTTGTTAACACTTCAATCCCTACATTTGAACAAATCGATGCTTCAGTTTCACTTTCGCCTGATTTGATGACACTTATCGATTGAAGGGTTTTGATTTACTTTTTTAAGGATCCGTCTTGTTTCTTCAAATTTTCTTGTGCTTCTTTAATTTTTTTTCTGCGATCTACTTTTGTATTTTATTCCTACATCCCTGTCTCTAGAGGCACTCATTTTTTCGTGAAGGGTACTATTGAATTTAAAATATACGAATTTTATATTAATAGTTGTATAATAAAAATACCATATTTTTATATTTTAATGAAAAAGACATATCGATACCTACGTGCAATACTAAAACTCTAAATCCATTTTTTTATTCTCGTAAGTAAAATAACAAAATTCTTTATCGATTGCAGCTGTACTATTTGATTATTATCAGGGACAAATCATTCAATTACACATGATCTTAACTTTTCAAACCCAGCTTCTGTTAAGGATACCAGTCTCCTGAGTTACGTTGTTTTTAATAACGAATATTAAACAAACTTCCGCATTATAAAATCACAATCTATACTTACCAATAGGGTTGCCAGATGAAAGTTTCTAAATATCAGTACACATGAGGTTAAATTTCTTAAAAAATCAGCACATAAATCAGTACATAGTCGTAGAAAAGATTTCATTAAAAAAGTATCAATTCGGATAAGTATTGCATTGTTTTAATAAGAAAAATTTCTTTAATTAAAAGAGTATTTAAATTGCGTAGTTGAGATCAAATTCAATTCAGATGAATATTTGAAAGGATCCAGAATGATAAATTCATTCAGAAAACAGCACGATCGTACTACACGCACCTAGCTATCAAACGTATGAAATTAATCCAATTTTGGCGAAGATGTCCTCATTTTAATTTTAAACCCAAGAATGTGTATTTAATGAAATAAAAAACTGATTACATAAAACTGATTGTATTTAAGTCAATTTAATTACTCAAGAATGATATTGCTTGAATTGTATTACATTAATTAATTAACACTGTATTTGATTTGATTCTTTCCAGTGGATTTTCATTGAAGTCTTCGTAAGAGAATTTTACATTATTTAAAAAAAAGTACATTGCGATACTTCTTGGAAAATTATTGAAAAGAAGTACATGCCAAGCAAGGCAATAGAAAATCAGTACTCTACTTCCTAAATCAGTACATCTGGCAACCCTACTTACCAATCACTGCCCATGGGTACTGTATAAATCTGTTATGAAAGTAACCGGAGATAAAAAAATTCACCGGTCATTGTTCCATTCGTCTGTACAGAAACAATGATAATAAATTTCAAATCTGATCATCAAACAGAAAACAGTAATAAATAATAAAGAATGTGTGATTGAGCTTACAAATTTTCACACTAATTATCCAGGGTTCAGTTCACAAAATACACAAACACTCTCAGACTAAGTATATAATGAAGTGTCACCAACAAGATCCATTTGATGGTCAACTTTCATCTCTTTACGCTTCACGTACATGTATATCCAATGAGAATTCGCTTGGCGATAGACGTGCCATCTGAAGATAAACATGTGTACTTGAATGTGGAGATTTGGCGGAAAGTGTTGTTTTGGCAGTTTTGGTGAAGGTTCCAACTTTAATAGGTAAGTATATCTAGGAAATGGGAATTATATATTACATATTTATTTTTCTATATTTAGTAATTGGAAATTAATGAGAAAAGCATACGAGTATATATTAATATTATAGGAGTAAACGAGCGCCTATCTCCTCTTCTCGAGACAATTTCTCGAATACAATTTCTACTATAGCTCCTCATAGACGCGGGGCCCTCATAGGCGCGGCTCCCTGGGCGACTGCCCACCCAGCCCCCCCTCCCCCTTCAGACGGCTCTGCACATGTGATTGCTGCTCAGTGTATTTGTTTACAATGGATAGGGAGTATGGAGGAATTTTATTTGGAAAATATATTCTATCGGATGGACGAACATGTATGAGCAAGTCGTAGTCGCGGTCGTAAATTAATGAAATAGTTGTCCTTTAACGGTCCTCTCCAACTACTCCCATTATTTTCATTCCTCTCCAACAGCTTATTCTTTATTTTACTCCGAACGGCGCCCTTCCACCCTTAACGTTCTCACCCCAGTTCTCCCCACCCTCTCCTCTACCCATGTCTCTCCTCTACCCATCTCTCTCCTCTCCATTCCTATCAGCCTCTTCTCCTCTTCACCACGAACCCCTCTTAAGAATGAACTCAATGTTATCAATCTTCTACTATCTACCCGGCGTTTCACTCCCTTCCTCTCGATACTGAGTGACTGGTATCCCGCCACATAGGTCGTCCCTCCACCCTCTTCCACCGTTCCCTTTCTCCTCCCCATCCCCATCGACCACCCTCATCCCCCACAATCCAGCAGATCAGTGTAGTATAGGCGGGTAGGTTTGGTATTTAGTGCTCCTTTGCGTGTCTCTCCGATCAAGTCGATCGCAATCCGATGGCTTCCTCATCGAGCGAGAACGCGTAGCGACCTACATCTGTATCCTCATTCCGCCGCGGAATTGTTTCCGTCCCCTGCCGCCAGGTGGAATTGGCGGCGTGAGAGCGAGGCTTTCCTTGGCTCCGCCTCCCCCCTTCCCCCCGTTATCGCCGTCTATCCGTCCTTGCGCTGACCGATGTCTCACCCCTCGGGTCATTTAGCCTACGCCTGGATGCGGCAGATAGCCTGCGTGGAGGGGTGGGGCACAATGGGGAGCCGCGGCACCCAATCGGGCACATAATTGATAGCGACCGCTAGGTGCCATAGGACAGTGTCAACGCAAGGTGGTTCCGCTCACCTTAGAGATCCTGGCTCCGTAAGGGAATCTACAAACATGAATGCGTGAACCGTGAATAGATTTGAGACAATGGAGCGTGGATTACAGTTGCTATGCACGCTGAGATGGTACGGAATCGTTGGGAAGGCAAATAACAATTTTTTACCAATGTAAATTAAATGCAGTGTGAAAAGTATTATCTTCATTCGTAATGATGATCGATTTTGGTTATAATTTTATATTTGAAGTATAATTGGCAAAATAGTTTTCCTAACTGTGATCCTAATATTGGAGTCGTGATAAGTATACAGTTTGATGATGATGCGCGATACGTTTTATGAAAATTGTAAATTTAACTGCATCATATGCAATGCAACATCCATATGATGCGCAGGTGAGTTTAAGATCATCATGCGTGATTATTAATTGCTAGACATAATGATGAGCTGGAGAATCATGTACGACGCTAATATATTTTGACTGAAAAGACGCCTGATTCAGCATCACATGCAACATTATAAGAACATACTTTGTTTAGTCTTTTAAAATAATTACCCCTAAAAACTGAAAATGTGCGTATGACAGAGAAGGACTTCAAATGATTATTTTCAGTTTTAGCTTACACAACACATTTGCTGGTTTCTTTGGCAGCTTAAAATCCCGAATCATATTTAAGTACTATTTCAATTGATATTCTTAGTAAAAAATGTTGCTACTTAAGTGTTTATGAAGAATAAAGCATTGAAAACTCCCAAAAACCTGCGCGAATTTAAGCTTCATATATAATTTCAGAAAAAAAGACATTCGGATTTGGTTTAATTTCTTTGATAAAAGACTACAGTGTCTATACAACAAACTTCTTGGTCGCTCAAACATCTTCTCCACAAATGGCAGCATTTGAAACCTTAATTGGACGCTAGGAAGAGGAGAGGCTTGTTGATTACATTTCAAACAAGCATAGCACTTAACTCCGAACTGTACCCTGTATCTTTCATTGTCAGCTTGAGTACGGCAAAGTTTGTACTATCTGCGTAGTAACAGTGACCTACATTACACAAGTAGGCTAGTGCAGGAACCGAGTTTGGGAGTTCTTGCGGCCGTAGACTTTGGCGTCCAAAAGAATCACGTGGTTTGTTAGCAATGACCTGCTGCAGTAATCCTCTATACCTCAAATTAATTATGTCTAGATTTTTTTTACTTTACCAATTAAATGTTAAGATGGTAGATAATAATAATTAAAAAAGTATAGTTATTTCACTGCATGATGCTATATATGAACGGAAATGTGTATTTACAATAATTTGAGGAATATGTTGCTTAAGTAACCTGTCGTGTACACAAAGCTATCTAACAAACGGAATTATAGGAAAATGGGATTTATTAGGCATGGGTTTGAGAGGAAAATGGTTAATCTAAAATCCGTAATGCGGAGAGTTTTTCTTTTACATTTTAAAATATTTTAGAATTATGATATTGCAGTGGGATTTGTACTGTTCTAAGAGGAAAAAATCACACAATTTTGATTTTCGATCGTATTTGTTTGAATTTCTTCCAAATACTTTCGTTTCGGCGTGTTGAAAGCTATTTTTCGATTTGTTGCTATGGTGATGATTATTGCCGAACTCTGCTGGAGCATAGCCGATTGAACATTTCAGCCCTGTATCGATTCTAGCTATCGAGGTAACAATCGACCCTTAGGTCGATTCATACCTATCGGGATCGAGGCGAAAAATACGAATACCACATATTGTTGTCAGTAACAATACCGACTCTGTAAACAAAATGGCGCTTCTTCTTGTGTAATTCTTATGGCATCTTTAATGAGAGAATTTTGTTTTTGGTTTTTTTTGGTCTTGAATTCGTTTGTTCCCATTTGTTTTTTCATCGGTTTTCCTTAACGTATCTCATGGTGGGTTTGTCGTTATTATTAAAAACCACGTTTCTTCTTGTATAATTTTTACGGCGTCTTTGGTTAGATAATTTCGTTTTTGGTTTTTGTCGGTCTTCAATTGATTTGTTTTGTTTTGTTTTTCCATCGGTTTCCTTAACGTACCTGTTGATTGGCTTGTCCTTATTTTTTTAAACGACGTTTCTTCTTGTGTAATTCTTACATCTTTGGAGAGGGGTTTTTGTTTTTGGGTTTTGTTGGTCTTGAATTGGTTGTTTCTTATTGTTTTCTTTATTTACTCCCAATATATTCTAAAAACTGTCATGTAATTCAGTGACAACACAAAAGCATAACTAATTATCATTATTATAATCAAAATCAAAACATTTAATAGCCATAACCAATCAATGGAAATGTTACAATAATACCGCGGGTTTTTAGAGAAACCAATGCGTCTCAAATAGGCTGTCTTATTTCATTGTCATCATCCACTTACGCACGATGCACCCTGTTCTTACAGACGAGGACCCTGCAAATACTTGTCTACTGTACCCTTTATATTTCATGGTGCATAACATTGGAATGTTGTGCCGGCCGGGTTAACATGATTGGTAGAATGCCTGCCTGTTAACCCAAAGGTCGCGAGTTCTAATCCCGCGTAGGACATGGATGTTGTGATTGTCTATGAATTTTTCTGACTAGAAAATTCAACGTTGCAAAATGACCTTAGCCGTCGATGAACCTTAAAATAAAAATTACTGCTACTACTAACAGGAAAATTTGTTAATTTTGAAGATGGCGCTTGTATATTAAAATTGTATTGAAAGGAAAGTAGGCGGATTAGTTCTTTCCAGAACTACTAGTTTTTATGTTCAATTAATCTTTGACCATATTAACTGAACTGAATCCCATCGGTTAATAGTGATGTACTCCGTGAATAATTGAGAATCGGAATCATACATCAAAACTCACATTATTTAAATGCGGCAATAAATGCGTATTTAAAAGAATAATTTGACGAATAACGTTTCCTTGTTCTGTAATCGCGATGTAGGGGGATTATGAATGCATATTCTATTGTGATTAGTACTTCCGTTGAAAGCGCCTATGATAGAAGATTTCAAATAACACCGTTGATATTCTTGAAAATTAAGTATAGTAGTTCTCGGTTATAACGCCGTCACATGCTGCGGATTCGTATATAGCGCGAGTCTTCCATACTTCCCCTCCATTCTATGACGAACTCCTCGAAAACTGCGGTATAATAGGCGAGCTTCATATTTGATTAAAAATGCGATTTTTTTGACTAATGTAAATTATACCAATGCAACGTATATTTTTAAAAGCAATCAGCTTAAGCAATTACCTGTTTATCAAAACTCTGAGGATATTTAATTTCCTTTGAATTACATCCACAATTTCCGTCGGTGCTGTACATCCATGTTCAAACAAGCATCGATATTGATTTCAGGAGAGAGATCGCTTCCCTTGATTTCGCCGACAAAAAATGACATTTTTGGAACTCCCGCCGCTCTTAATTGCTTCGTTATTCCACTGAAAGTCCTTGCACTTCATCTGCCTTCTTGGCTCATTTGATAGACTTCTTCTCCTCGATATCGAGTGATGTCGTGCGATTCTTTCGATCGCCGATTCGCTCGCAAAGTGGAAAGGATTCCCTGTAACAGGGAAATGTTAACGTACACAAAAGGATCTTTTTTATGCGAAGCGATAATTTCTCCTGGATTGGGTTTCAAGAGAGAGAGAGGGAGAGAGAATTCTTCACCTGACGAGTGGGGTCGAGAGAACTCTTTGAGGGCATCCAATTTGTGTTTTTTCTAACACCCTCCCTCCCCTCTTTGGGCTCCCACTTAATGGCCCCTTTGCCCGTGACAAATGAAAAACGCCTTAGATCAACCAACCTGCCGGATCTCTCAATCTACTAAAGGATGAAATAGTCCGGTGTAATCATGGGACAGGGTGAGAAAATGGGAGGGTGTGAGAAGGGCTCGTTGGGTGGGGTGCCGACGTAAAGGGGGCTTTGTAAAGTGAAGGGAATAGAATGGTGTGGCGGGAGTAAGGAAGAAAGCGGAGGGGATGGAATCTTTTTCGTCGTTCCAATTTCGTTTTTCCCACCGCCAGTCCATAATGAAATGCCTTGTAGTCGGTAAATAATTTCCGTCGTTATTTTTTTTAATTCGAATCTCTTTTTAATTTCGCTGTCCTCTCTATCGTAACGAAATCAATTGAATAGGGTTTTGAATGACAAAGCCTCGTCCCGTGTGATTTCTGATTGGAAAGCGATAATTGGGAATGGTTAACACCTTTTTAATAGAAAGAAACTCGTTAACAGTAATTTGAAGTCTTCATTTATAAATTTTTGCTGACAATGAGATGAATTTATCCCGTAAAATCAGGCTCTTGGTTAATTCATTATCCGTTCAATAAATGAAATGGTTAATAAATCGATCTTTTGAAAATTACTTTATATATTTTATTGTTGCTTCACAGTAAATTTGTAGAGTTGATTTTTGAAAAATCTAGCTAAAGTTTCCAATGCAACCCTTGCACGTTACTCCAATATATACATTAGTGTATTTTATAATATTTTTATACAGGAGATCCTTGCCAAATGCAATTAATTCCGTTTTGAAAGATGTGACGTTAAGCGAAAGAACGTCAAACATAACGCAATTTTGCATAGGAAATAATGTTAAAAATTAGAATTGGTTCCAAATCCTTTGGTTAAAAACCTAAAAGCAGTTATTTTTATTTAAATAAATGTGATTAAATTTGCTATAATTCATATCAGAGCATAATTACAACGGTTAAAGCAAAATATATTTCCTGTTAATAATAATAATGACCACATAAAAAGTTAACATTTATGATAGGAGTACTTACCACATATTTCATTCCATACCACTTGCATAGCCTTTGAGATTTTTATTAGGGAAATTTTTAGGATTTTATTTTATGCTTGGGGGACTTATTTTTGGATTTCTCGTTAGCCTCTTTCCAAAGAACTTCGAAGGAAAGGCATCCTACTATTTCCTAGAGTGCACTAGACGTATTTTAGGTAGCTCAAAATACGCAAGAATGTAGAATATCACTTGTGGTACAGCGTATGTACCGCATGACGTAGGTTAATATATTTCTAATTTGCTAATTTTTTCATAAATCTGAATCTTCGGATTCAGGCTGTTTTTTTAATCTTTCTGATGTGTCAGTGAGTTTTTTACATTTCTTGCGCCAATTAGAATGACGTTTACGTCAAATTGCGACTACGTTAAAATTATAATGAGAGTGCTTAAGGAAAGACGTTAAGGCGAAACAACGCTAAACGACTCTAAGATACCCATTGATCCCCTAGATAACGTTGGCCAATACACATTTTATATTTATCTATCCCCATAATAGAATTTACCAAAATATAAAATGTAGGAAATGCGATTGGAAAATGTACTTTTGCCGTGGATTTTTTCTAAATTTTACCAGGAATATCTATCGATACTTTTCATATTTTCTCAGTTTATTTGTTCATTCTTAGCGAATATATAATTCACTTATCAAGGCTCCATTTACCATACGCGATCCTAAATAGCATTTTAGTTAGCATACTATTAAAAGCTCATGCATGATACTACTTGTTACCTCATATATCTATTCGCCCTCGTCAGTGGCATTAGGTCCTTAGTTAATTCCTTCAAAGCTCTTCCCTTCGTTTTCTCATAACTATCGACCTTGATTGCCCTCCCTCTGTTTCTCCTTCGTTGCCTTATCTTGTATCGTGTATTAATAAACGTTTGCAACCCAGTCTAATTTTCTATACGAGGGGTGATCGAAAAGTAACAGGACTGAAGGGAACATATAAAACAAATAACAATTTAAAAAATTATTTACTGCTCTTCATAAAGTCTCTTTTATAACACACTTGTCCCATACTATTTTCCACATATTAAAACAAGTGTATAACCATTGTTTAATGGCTTATTCAGTATATTCGAAATAGCTCATTTTCGGACTCAAAACGGTGGCCACTCTATTTCATTAACTTTGGGGATGAGAAAAACTTTGCAGGTTATTAGATCTGGTAAATATAATCTCGAATCCCAATTCTTCTATGGTTTCTTAGTAAACCTGAGAGTGCTGCGCATATATGATATCCTGGCACAAGCTCCAACCGTGTTCTACAGATGGGATTTTTTTTCTTGGGCAATTCTAATAACGGGTCAGCATAGGAATTACTTTATACCTATAGGTATAACCCCAATTTTGTCAAGGATATCAAGATGCATGACTTTTCCGGTACATTGATAAAACATCGTCTGCTGATGACAGGATCTCTTTTGAAATTTCTAATGGTTATTAATGTACTTATGATCAGGATTGTAGTGATAAAACTTCGTCGAAAAATTTTCGATCTCGAAGTAACCTTCCCTACGAATGCTATTCGAGTTGCATATGCTGCAGGGGCATACGAGTATTGTTGGTAGAATAAGTTTTAGGGGCAGAGAGTGTACTAAGGGTGGTAGGATTCAGCGGGCAACATCATATAAGTTATGATGCCTTATGAAAAACATGTGTAGTATGGGTTATATAAAACTAAAGGGGCGTTTGTTTAGGTTAGGTGGTGTAAATTTCAAGGAGCTAAATTGTAAGTTGGTTGGTTTCAGAAAAATTTGGCGCTCGTATGGTGGTGTATATTTCTTGGGCACGCTAAGTAGGTTGATAGGCATTGGTTGTAAGGGCCTACTTATAAATACGAAGAACCCTTTTTGTGCTGTGCTTGGCTGTGAAAACATTTGCAAAACTTTATGCAATGTATTAAATAATTATGGTCTCAGTAAAAATAGTTCAAGGTAGACTCTAGTTTTGAGTTAATACAAAACGACTCCCGATATTCTATTTGCTCGTTGCTTATGATTTTTGATATTCACTATTATGTAATTTTTATGTATGCTAAATCATTCAAGGCATTCATTCAAACACATGCCAATGCCCATAGTACCAGGTATTTTTACAAGTTTATATGACGGGTACTTTTATCAATTAATTAATTTGATTTAATTTTGATTCAGATCGTCCTGTGAACAGTCAACCACTGCGGAGTTCATCGTCGTGTAATTTCGCTCCCTAAGAATATCCTTTATGGCAGTTAAACGCTTAGCCGCAAGACGAAAAACCCTCATGCACTTTTTATCATTTCATATGTTTCTGTACCTATTTAACCTAAAGGCGTGCAAAATATTGTCGCATATCGTAGTTCTAATCATCGATCCATTATGAGTATGATAGACACCACTTCAATGTAGGAATTTTGCATAGAAATTGAAAAGAATATGACATACGTCTAAAAACTGATAATGCAGGAAACATGCCGGGTTACGTTGTGGCTGACTGTAAATCAATATCTGGTCTTACTCTGGAGATGAAAATTAATTCCTGTTAATTTTTTATTGACTCGTGTACTGTTTATTTTAATGGTTTGAAACGATTTGTCTTCTTCTCCCAACAAATCCCAGGACTCGTATTCTTCTGTGTGGAAAAAAACTCTTTAATTAACAAACCGTCCACGCACTAAAATTCATAATTTACCTAAATAAAATATAATTGTTATATAACTTTATAACTAAATAATTTTAAGCTCAATATGAAATGTTAAAGTCTTTTTAATGTATTTTATCGTAATTTGCCCGCTTCATGGATGCGGGTTTATCGTGTTCGATGTTGTGCTCACATCTCAAACGAGTGTAGTAAATCGAAGGTTGAGTAAAAAGCATTAAATATTGTAGTGCCTCTTCGATCTAGAAAATGGACGCAGAGGGGAATCCAATTTGTCGCTCATTACACATGATGCGCTCATTGTAACATTTCACGATATTAACGTCAAGGGTCATTTATACTTTGAAGATTCTTCGTCAATGACGATTTTCCAATGATTTTGTTTCCCTCGACCGGTTGACTATTACCTCTATGTTTTGTAGGTGAGTGTAAGACAATAATTCCATACTTTCTGACGCTATTTAGGATTTTCCTTTGTGGCTACTTTATAAAGAATATCACTTATATCTTCATAACATGAAGAGAAAATTGATCTTTTGGCGGATTGTTTGATCAAATTTCTAGAATCCACTTATTAATTATTGCAAACAAAAATAGGAGGGAGATAGATGAATGAAAAAGACAGCATAGAAGAGGAAGGGAGAGGAATGAGAGTGGATTGTGACAGAGGAACAGTGAGAGAGTGATAGGAAAAACCGGCGAAAAGTTGGGAAAGGAGAGAAGAATGAGAGAGATAAAGAGATTAGTACATGCTTACGAAGAGGGAAAATTATTAGAGTGACGTGTAAAAAAAGGAAAACGGAATAAAGTTGAGAAGGTATGTGGGATGCAAATCGGGGATGTAGGGAGAAGAAACGGTAGGAGAGATAGAGAAGGGAGTGACACAGAAGCGGAGTAATTCACGTTGAACGATACCGCGTGAAGAAACGAACAGATAGTACCACATCAATGTTATATTTTGTCATACATATTCTTAAAAATATGACTTGGGTGAACTCCATGAAAATATGGATTTTATTTTAAACCATCTCGCTCCCATAAAAATCAAGGACTTGACAAAAGAAATACTACTAAAATATTTTTTATAGAATGCAATGGCAATTATTCGGCATTCATAGCAAGCGGCTCTGGTGTTGAAACCGCTGTTCTGATGATGAAGCCAAGACTCATTCACGAATTCTGGTAGGCGCTTTACGAAAGTATGATTTCTTTTCTAACCTTAAAAATAAGTAGTTGGATCAATTAGTGATCTTAATTATAGGCAATCCAAAAATCGCTCTAGTATCTCTTAAAACGAAACAACCCAATCATCACCCACCAGGTGCATTCTTAATGTTAGTCAATCGAAACTACAGAAGGATGTTGCGCTACAAAGAAACCTAGGTCGTATTTGAGTGATTTTTAAATAACTTCTCTATTGACTTCACTAGGCGATATTGCGAACAAATTTTCATATTCCAAGGAATGTTGAATAACTTAAGAACGGATAAATATATTTTAATCGTACTTTGTCTTCATTTAAAATAACTTGCAATTGTCCTGCAAAATTGGGATTTAAACGTCTAAAAAATGAACTTTCTCTTTCCTATCGTCATCTTTCGTATACGCCTCAATTCTATCCACATAGTTGTCAATAGCTACCACATTGTTGCCAGTTTCACAATATTGCGTAAATTGAACCGGATTAAACGGAGTACAGGGAAAAGTTGTCGTTAATTTGGGGAAGAAAAGAAATTTTTGCAACAGAAAAAACTTACGTTTCTTTTAGCCGCATCTGGTTTAAAAAGGAAACGTAATTTCTGACACTGACAGTAATAAATTGACCGGACGAAGTGTTTGTAATAAAGAAGTTCTCAATGAATTACAAAGGTTACGACAATTGCTATCATTTATTGTTCACTAGAATGAATTGCAATAAAATATAATTTCTCAAAATATTTTTTGGGCATAAATTATCAAAATTATATTTAAATTGTGACTAATAACGAGAATAATAAAAATTTTTGAAAAGTAAATCTTACAGCCTAAACAATCTTTTCCTTACAAAATTCAAATGTACTAAAATTAAATTTTAGGGTACCTGATAAATTATAATGGAGCCCGAAAAGTTGTTCGACTTTAGTGATGTCATGATAATGATAAAAGTAGGAAACAAATTAATTTTATATTTTGTAAAATGGTTATGTCTGTACAGCAATGCTGATGTAATTTGATACTCAATAAATTTAAATTGTTATTCGAGCAACTTTTTCAGTTCGATTTAAATTAATCAGATACCCTAGAATTTATTTTTTAATTTTTATTCCATTGGAATTTAACGTGAAAAGGTTGTTCAAGCTGAAAAATATCTTTTAAAGATTTTAAGATTTTTACTATTTATGTTATTTTTTCTTTCCTCATACGGAATGGAAAACTTTCACATAGTTGAACCGAATGTTATTAGTTTTATTTAAAACCACGGTTTGAAAAATAGTTGTAAGATGAAAAAGCAATGCTTAAAATAACATTATTTTAGCATTATGGGAAATAACAATATTTTACCCTACAAACCTGCTTTGGTACAAAGTGTTACGAAAGTCTATAGGATATAAAAATGTAACAGAAAGAAATTTGACGGATAAATAAATAAATAAAAGGAAGTAGTTAATGGAGAATAATATTGTCTTTTAATTCCCATGATTTTAAATTTGATTGAATTTTATAAGCAAACATTTATCTAATGGCACGCATACGCATTACTACTTAAAATATTCTATTAGATTCAACCTAAGTATTAACAGGGCATCTACTAGATTATCTCTTATGCTAGATATTACGCGAACCTTATGTTTTCGAACTTTTACGTTGCCCTGCCGACCTATCTTATCTACTACCCTGAGTGGGTCTCCATATAAGGTGGGTCCATGTGCATTGCACACCTATGGTAACTAAACTGGCGTGAAGTTAGGGTGAAGACAATAGAAGTGTAGCGTGCGAGGCACCTTTCTCCCTCTCTCGATCTCTCTTTCTCTGCGTATGCAAACTCGTAACCATGTCCTGCTTCCTATGTGTGGAGTTTGGCGATATCCTCCTCAAGGCTGTTTGGTCCTAAGCCCTGGATATTTGGTGGGGACCTCGGCAGCTGCTAATGTCACTGCATCGATTATCCGTTTTCCCCGTCCTTACTTCCCCTGGTCACCTCTCTCCCTCCGCCTATCCTTTTCTTCGCCTCCTTCCATCCTCTTTTCTCTCCATTCAACTTGCAAATATTCCGCTATGTGCGGCACGCATGCTGATTCCGTATTTTTGTATCTGCTTCAGCTAGATTACACTCGAGGGCCTAAGCGGATAATGATGCTCGATTTTATTTGTTTATTTCTCTATTACCTGATCAAGAGAAGTCTAAAAAGTAATGGGTAAATTAATCAGTAATTTCATTTTCTGCAATAACATACGAGTTTTTAATAAAATTTGACCTATTATTTTAGTAATTACTGATTAAATATTGCTTTCCTTAAAAATATTTGCGGAAAATTTTGAGACGAAACACCAACAATAAGTTAGGGTAATCTCCTACATTAATTCTTATTTCTCTAAAGAAAGATACATTCTACGAGTGTATTGAACGTATATGGTACTGCATAAAAATATCTACCAACCTACCTGCTATTAAACGACTAAGTACATTATATACCGTTAGCTAAATATTTTTCTTTAAGCGCCAAAGAAATTCATAGACAGAATTTCAAATTGATTGACATTCTTATTATTTATTTAATTCAGGTTTTTATTATTAATCAGTTACATATCTCTACAAACATTTCACACTATTGTTATCCTTTTGTAAAAAAACTGAGTACTAAAAAGAAATAAAAGTATCGATATATGGTTGTATGCTTTTGCTACAGTTTTTCAGTATAATAAACATTTTTGGACTCTGCCTCGAGATAAATAAATTCGGAGATTTATAGCTGATCTATAGGTATAGTCACCACAAATAATTCTTTCCATCGATTTATGTTTATTTTTCTTGACATTGCCCTGTTTAAAATTATTAGAAGTAATCAAGACAGATAAAAAAAATCTAACAGGCAATTACTAAAATAAGCAAACGTTTCAGAGAAAAAGTGAAATCAACAGACATTTCATCAAAGAAAGAATCTTAAAGGCACGAGAAGTTTACGGGCCTCAGTTTCTTGTCCCCTCTGAGGGAATAAACCTCAAGAAAATTTCCGCATTCCATTGGTTGCCTGTCTTCGCGAATCCGAACTGTTAGCAGGAGGAGTTAATTAGTTCCGTTGACTCAAAGCAACAGCAATATTGGAGGGAACAATTTTCATCAGGTTTTCCGGGAAAGCAAAATTTGAAAACTTACCCAAATTCGCAGGGGCTCGAGAGCGATCGCCTGAAAAGACAAAGGACGCCGCGGCAAAAGAAAAACGTTAGGCAGAGAGACAAAAAAGTTGGAAGACGTAAAGGGAGGAAGAAATAGGAGGAAGGTGGTTCAAAGAGAATGATACATGTGGGATTGGCAGAGGAAACGGAGAGATGGAGGAAAAAAGTGAAGTTTCGATGCCCACGGAGTAGAAGAAAGAACAGGATTGGTTTGAGACGAAATGGAACCATTAGATCCGAAGGGATAAGGGTCAAAAAAGGGTATTTTGTAAGAGAAGAAGGGAGCTGAAGGAATTAAGGTATAGGTAGAAGGAAAAGAGGTAAGATAACCGGAAGGAACAAGAGAAAAGTGATAGGTATCGGATGGACCGAGAGGAGAATTCGCGAATGGGGGAAAACAGACGGAGAAAGAAAGATCTGAAGGGATAGAGCAGAAACAGCAAAGGGGGAAAACGTGTCGGATATGGAGGCATCAAGAAAGAGAAAGAATATTGGAACAAAAAGAGACGTAGAGAGGCATAAAGGATAGAGGGCGAAAGGAAAGGAAAATGAGGGTGAAATGGAAAGGGCGAGGACGCGTGAAAAAGGAGTCGAGAGGTGCGAGTGAAGGATATTCGGAGTGGGAATCGAATGGTTTGCGGAAAGCCCCCCCCCCCCCCCAAATGGAACGGCGGTTGACGGCGGGGCGAAGAAGTGGGGGGGGGGTGGGGGAGAAGAGGGTTTTTGAGAGCCCGTCCGCCTTCAATTGTTCCGTCTTTTGGTGCTCCAGCAGTTGTCGGATCCACCTGCTTTTTTATCGCCTGGTTGGCAGAATCAGGGGAATACACGGGAAGGATTCGGAATGGATAAGGGGCGGAAAGGAGGCGGGGGAGGAGGCGAGGAAAGGAATAGGCAGCATGAGAGAGATTGGGGATGAGGAGAAGAGAAGGGGGCGCCGAGGGAAAATTTACGGCAATTCATGAGTAAGGAGATGGGGATTTGGGACCTTTCTATACATTAAGTTCGCGGCCCAAGAAACAGGAATATGTTTTCGTTTTATCTCGGAGATTTACAAGATGGTTCCTTGATCCAAAATATACGATCTAAATGAATTCTAAACAAATTTTATTTCGGAATCGGATGGGTGTGTTTTTGTTCCAAATGTAAGGAGATCAGTGCGATATAAAAGAAAATTTTACCACCTATTGAGAGCCTTCAAGTTTTGATTGAATCAACATGTAATGGCGTAAATTCTAGAGCTACCACAGATGGAACTGATTCATTTCAATCCATAAACTCTGGATATTATGGCTGTCATTACGCTCACGTTGCCGCCTGGAAAAATTTAATGATCGAGATACCTGTTAATATCTTCCCATATTCTATAGAAATTCATTTAGAGCCGCTACAAGATTTTGTCAGACCATTTTGAGTCAAATTTTATACCACATAGCAATGTATTCATCCCAATAATTTATGTATTTTTTGCATATTATATGAACTTATTTATTTAATTAAATATACCAATACCTGAAAAGGAAGAATTAAAAGTGATTTTTAATGACGTAATTGTGGCTTTGCCTATTATCAGTGTCCTTAGCGATGGAAATTGCTATGTAAATTGAGTTTGCGCCATAATTTTTTAAGCAAGTAGGATTTATAGAAATGTGCATATAATGTCCATTGGATGGTCTTTACCCCATTATTTATATTTCGATAAAATCCCAAATTGGCAACTGCCTAGTTTTAAGGCAAAGAATCCTAAGCCTTGATTATTTTTGAGAAGATCCGAGGAGTATTTAGGTTGAAATGTAACTTTTATTTGCAAAGCATCCTGTATTGAATTCTGTGAAATCCACCCTTGAACCATGAGCAATGCAAGAGGTTTTAGAACAAGTAGTTTTTTGAGAGGCACCTTCAGAAAGATTGAAACTGAATATGTATATGGTTTTTGTAATATCTTCTTTAAAAATATTGGCTTTTTCTTTAAATAAATCTGTAGTATCAGCTAAATTTGCTTATTTTTCACATTATTTCAGTTTGACTAATGGGAATTTTGATAAAAACATGCATTTATGAAGTAAATTTCCAAGCGGCGGGCTAATAAAGGTATTACAAAGGCCTTTTATATTACAATTTGATCAAAAATATGTCGAACTGAGATAAAATTGAAAATACTTCTGTTCGAACATCGAGTCGGTATTGGTGGTATCTTGGTTCAGTGTCTCCGTAATATCCTCGACACGCAGTTGCACGCGCTCAGACGTAACGTCAGTCGACCAGAAATATTTTCTGAAGGAATTATAAGTGGGTTTAAAAATATATTTCAGTTAATATAAATTATTCGCAATAAGATATGGTTTCCACGAAATGATTATAATCAATAATCTGCTTTATACTTTGTTCTAGTTTTCGTTCCACCACAGACGTTTAAAAAATATAACAGCACAATATTTTTATACGAACAAATAAATAAAATTTTGCTAGATAATGCGTATAACGGATGCGATTAAATCACAATACGTGGATATATTTACTTCGCTTTATATTCACTAATATAAATGTATTCTCTCTAATATGTCATCCAAACTCGAAGTTTCATTTGCTTATTACCCTATGGTATAATTGGATGTAAGGCATTATAGTAGCACCATCCTGTCGCCTTAATTTGCTTTCTACGGCACGTGTAATTTTTTTACGTAAATGCATCTTTAAACAATATAAGCAACATTTTACCGATTTCTTCCTCTAACCTATCCTATCTTCCATAATCGTATGGATAATCGGGTTTTCACGGAATGTAACCCTCATGTGCGTGCACATGAGTATATGTTTTGGGCGTATCTCTTTTGAACTCAATAGTCCCTCTTATTTCGCTGATATATTTCCATTTCGCATTCGTCTTCATTCGCCATTACAACAGCTACTTAAATTTTGACGCGATGTCGAAGGAGGATACTGTAAAAGAAATAGCTAACCTTTGCCAAAGATAAAACGCACTATCGCAAAAAGCATCCTCTCACAGACAAAGCTATTAAAAAACATCACTAGTCCACTCTACGACAAGTTTTCCTTTGCTCTTCAGAAAATGGATGCATAATGGGGAACTTTTCTTGCACGTAGGGAGCCCTTTTCAAAGCTCGGAATAAATTTTCCGGCGCAGTAGAAGTTTCCATAAACCAGAGGGATTTGTGTATTGAATCTCTGCGAAGGGTCACTCGTTAAGGTTTCGAGGATGTCTGGAGTGGGAGGAAGCGGCGATTCCTGTGACCATTGTAGAGAACGGAAAAAAGAGGAACGAAGTCGGTTTGGAGACCGAGAGCTCGAAAAAATTGTAAAAATCTGGAATAAAATGATGTGTAAGGAAGATTGCTTTGGATAGAGAAAGTAAAATATAACAAGGGAACGTAAAAAAAGAGAATGAGTCGAAAACTATTGGAAGGACAAACGAGAGAGATCAAAAGGAGTCGTTACTTTGAAGAAATGTGGGGATAAAGTTCAGCAAGAAGAAAAGTTTGTCGTGATTAGGAGAGCAGCAAGAGTTTTTGGTTTCGATCCGAGGGTTCATTATGTCGAGTGCGTGATTTTCCTGAGTGTGGACGCCTTAATACAAAAATGTTACTTTAAAATTGAGATAAAACGTGAGACGCACACCAATTGAAAGTATCTTTCAAAATATTTTTCGTGCAATTGTAAGATGATCTTCTACAATAATTTGTTTGTTTATTTGTGTTTTTCTGTCTAATTGACCTCCTGGATTGTTATAGCCATTACTTCTTCCACACCGAAGACACACAAGGGAGGAGGGAAACCCTGCTCCGGGATTAGCCCACTCTAAACGAAGAGCACCAAGGAGGCCAACTGCTTAACGTCCCTTCCAAATGATGGAGCGCTGACTTGTGTGGTCTCCTTAAATGATACTAATAAGAAGTTTTTCCTTTAAAAAATAGTTATAGGGTTTTTAATGCGTTATGAAACTTCCATAATATAAAAGTATTTCAAATTAAGATTAGACGCCAAATTAAAATTATAATCTCGGTATACTCAGTCATTTAAGTGGTATTAAAATTGATTCGTTATCGATAAAAATGATTTTTATATAATTAATTATTTCATTAAATTTGACAGGAAAATTGTTTAAATTTCGTGACGTCCATATGGAGTTTTCAGATGGTATTTTGGGAGACATTACGCTAAAATATCATACAAAATTGCATTGGTTTTTTTAACTTTAGCCCTAGCAATTTTTCTGAATAAATTATCTAACTAACTAACTATTGACTTCTGTGCTAAAATTTGTGAATGCACGTTTTCATTTAGTAAATATTTTTGCGTAAGTTGAAAATGAATCTTTTGCGAACTACTGGAAAAGTTTATCTTTACAGGAAAAAGTTTGACTTTTTTGTTTCAGATACAAATTGATAGAGTAAACCTTTATAGAGAATTTGAGCTTAGAGTTATCGTTCTGACATCATTTCTCCATTAATTAGAATATATCTGTTACACTTTGCTATGACTCCAATCTTCGGAAGAGGCCTCAAAACATCTTAGTACCGTGTCCCTCTATGATGCGCCGTTAATATTCTTCGAAGGGTTCATAGTTTATCTTATATAGTTCAGGTGTATCACTTACGATAACGTGGGTCTAGACCGATTCGAAATGCCTAGCGATTCGCCCCAAAGGGAAGCTTTCCTCGTCCAAAGGATTAAGCCATGAAGCCCTCATATATACTTACCTCCATTTGGGCGGCGAGTTGCTCCAGCGCATCTCATCGGCAGAGAGCTCTGGGTTTCCCAACCACGGTCACGTGTTCTGCGAGATGATGGATAAATCACCACACCGCAATGTTCCGGTCAATTAGGGCAGAGGACAGGGGATTTGACATCAGAGAGCTCTTAATGAGTGGGGACTGGGTCATCTATAACGGAGAAGTTTTGTATCTTTCCGCTTGGAATGATAGTATAAAATAGGAAATAATACGCCTAAATAATGTAGGGACATAGTAGTAAATTAAACGAGGATTTTATAAAATCAAGTTTGATGAGTTCAATCTGAATTGTTGTGGTAATACAAAACCGTTTTTACAAATAATTCAAGTACCTCTGACGCAGTTTCATGATTCTAAGACAACAAATCACTGCAACGGGAGTTAAAAGTAATATAAAAGTTAAGATTCATCACTTCATTTCCACTTATATCAAGTTTTGATTACGAGTACAAAAAGTACAATTGGCTTTAAAAAAAGCGCGGTAACCAATCCTTATCTTGTAGTGTAGTAAATGTTTAATTCGTAAAGTGGATTAGGTGGAAATTAACCACCCCTCAAATTGATTCATGGCTATTTAGGGGTTTCAGATAATTGAGGCAGATGTTTTAGCCTGCGCGCATGGGAAATGGCACATGGACTGGAGCCTGGTTTTAGGAGCGCATGTTTGTGAAATGGCGATGTTAAATAGAGAGGATGGTCATTAAGAAGATTTACATGTCGTTGCGAGAGTTTAGGTTAATGCTAATTGGTCAGTCTATTACCCTGTCTGCGGTATTGGGCGAAGATGTTATGAATGTGAAACCGATCTCTAATAATAAACAACTAGAATATGACACATAGTATGTATGTGAATATGATGGATATGGCCGTAAATATCGCACATTTTTATAATTTTGAGAAATAGGATAATCGTAAAAACACAATAAGTATAGGCATTGAACTGGAAAATAAAGATACTAAATTACAGAATATGTTTATAGTAATAGAAGACTTTTATAAAAAGAAAACTTAGAGAGAATTAGCAATTCTTCGTGTCCAGCCGATGCCGACCTGCATAGAATTTCACCGACACTTTCATTTGTGTTTAACAATTCAGATATGAGACCTGCCCAATTTGCAATATACTATGTGGAATATTACGAAACTTTAAAGTATGCGTAGTTTAGCTGCAAGATTACTTCAACATAAATTAAAGCACTCCCATATTTCTCCTGAAACATCTTTGAGTAGTTGCCTAATTTGTTCTACGGAAAATTGAGGTGAATCATCACCTATCGCCCCAAAAAAATAAGGGCCTACATTGGAATAAATAATAATTAATTAATTAAAACAATTAAGGACTTTAAAAGCTATTTATGAAATCATGGACCCTGGGACAAAACGTATGAAATTATGCTGTAGTGACTTAGCTTCCAAATCGGGCTACTTTGAAGTTTCCTTCTGAATATTTTCCAGATCTTCATTTATACTACGTAAATTAAAAACTTATTTTTTCTCTTGGTGTTTATTTATTTATAATTGTTAATGGAAAGGAACTATTTCTGTAGTCCTCCTCCTCCTGTCTATCTAAACTCGAGAGAGTTTTAAATCCGTTTGTGTATTCTTAATCAAATTTTCATGTGATTAAATTTTTCTTCTTTTAGTTTCCTGGAGATTCATTATAATCTATTTTTAGATAATATTAAAATTTTTGTTCTTTAAAATTATTTTATTTTATAGCTGAAACATACTAATTATTTTTAATTATAAAATAAAAGGTTATTATCTTTTTAACTTGTCTTCTTTATTTAACTTTAGCTGTTTGTTACGTAACGTGTACTATGTCCTCCGCAAATCATTTACTCGTAGGCAAAATTGCCTCCTACTTAAGTAAACTAGTTAATGATATTTAATAACATGAGCACCTAATTATATTAATTTGACTTAAAGATTTGGTTCACGAGTTAATTAGTTAAATATTGTTGCGAAATTAATTTCTGAAAATACTAATACTAATAATACTATTGATTCCGAAATGTTTTATTTCCATGCGCATCTTTGTCGTGTATATAATAATGCATATTTATGAATTAATTTATCGTTTTTAATGATGAAAATATTTTGGCATTGCAGGTAAGAAGACCTTGACCTTAAATGGAATACATCCACGAAATTAATTTTTCCTCCTAGACTGAAGGTAAGGTGTCATTTATTCATATCAGAATTAAATCAGAGCTACCTTACGTAGCCTTTAAATCCATGAAATTTTGAGTTGTCGAAATAGTTCATATTTTACTTTGGTATTATATATGCTATATATATTATTAGGAAAATCCCATTAGTGATGGGTTGCGTCGAAGATAATTGTTGAGACATTATGCTATAAGGTCTTAATATAATTCTAATAATGTCATCCTTCCGTTTTATTTTCTCTTGATATCTCTTATAACCTTATATTAATTTGAATAAATGTAAATGGTACGTTGGAAGAAAAACGTTAAGAATGCTGCGATATGTACACTTTTTGTGTCACTGGAAATATGAAAAATAATGCAAAGCCCGGGCTTTTCTTTTTTTAATCACATCAATTTGTTCGTGATGCTTAGTATAAGAAGTTTTTTATATATAAACTGTTAGGACATGACAGTCTACAGAGAAGTTCATTCAGAAAAAATCTTAATTTAATTCTAAGAAATATAAATAATTTTCAGTTTTTCTTACATCTAATGTTTATCTTTCTTCGCCTTTTTTATGCATTACCATTTGTTTCTAGTGATAGATTTTAATAGAAAGTTAAAGAGCATTATAAAAACGTTTCAATAACTAAATATTTACATGAAACATTAGGAATAAAGTATTTATAACCGTTTATAAACCCTATTATCCTCCCTTTTCCTTATCACCTATAATGTACATTCACAAAATGTAACTCAAAGATCTTTTTTGGAATCTGCCACATAGAATTCATTATCAACATAACATTTTTAAATGGTCCGTTTTCAAGCAATCTATTGCTTAATAAAACATCCGCAGTAGTTCGTTTACGTGAGCTGCGGTAAATTTAGGCGAAATGTGAGAGACGGCCTTAACGTCCATCATTAAGCTGACAAAACATAAACCCTATTAGATTGTTAGCATTTCAGTTGACCATGTAATTAAACACAAGGACGGGATATTTTATAACACTACTAACGTAAACAGTTAAAATACACACAACCAACTCCCCGGTGGATCAAAATAATTTATAATTCTTATATTGAGCATTTCTATCATCCTACGAAATGTTATCATTCGATCATTTGTTTAGTCGAAATATTTTGCATTAATGATAATAAATACTTGGCCGATCGATAAATTATTTATGTCGCGTGATTTCAAAGATTCGATGGTTCAGTATACCATATTAAACTTCAAGCCATTTTTCGTTTGAGACAAATGCTAGGACTGATAAGATATTTTTACAAAAAATGGAAAAATAAAATTAGGCGAAGAAAAGAGAAACAGGAAAAACAAGTAACCGTTTTCAATATTAATATAGTGTCATTATCTCCAAAAGTATATCACATATATAAAAAACTATTTTATTAAACGTACATTACTTATGAAGCTCTCAAAACCACGTCAAACAGAACTTACCCCAAATAAACGATCAATTTGACGTGATAAACTCACAGATAATCGATTCGTTGGAAAAGAAAGGCAAAGTTTTCCATTATTTCAGCAAAATTGCTTTGAAAGTTGAGAAAGAAGCAAAATGGCCTTTAGAGTTTGTGAACAGAATTACTACAAATGCTTGAACACTACATAAATCGATTCTGAAAAAATAACGAGTTACCGTAATTCTCCCTCGTAACATCCAAATAATGTGATCCGATAAACAGTACGAGATTGATTCTAAAAGAACTGCATAAACACTTTTTGACCTTGAAGTTATTACCGGCGAAGCGAAGGAGAATGTATATTACTATCGACAATCAATCTTGAGCCTTCCAACCATGTCCTCTCATTTAAATTTAAAGCATCACAAATTCCGAATCGACTCGCTTTTGTCATCAGGATTAACGCCTCGTAATGGAAGACGCTGGACAAATTCGCCTTAAATTTTCCGGAACCTTGTTTAACCCCTGGCCGTTATATTTCCCAATGTCACGAGCATAGTGGCCCGGCGGATTGAAAATGAAAGAAAGTTAGGAAAGTGTACAGGGTATTACAAACGGGCGCGTTTCGTGCTATGGAGTGTTTGAAACTAAACGATATAATTTGAACGAACGCATGGCATAAAACAGCAAAACACCACAAATCGATTGTCTCTCGGTCAACTAAAAATTTCTTCCCTCCCCTGAGTTGGTGCATTAATAAACGTATTTACGTAATATTAGTATAATGACTAAATACTGAAAGCGATACATCAGAAATGAAGTCGGAATCATTAAAGTTTTATTTACCGATTTTTTCTAATCAGTTGTAATTAATCAAACAATCGAAAATTATTTGAAACATACCTCACTCGAGAGAAGTAGTTGTAACATTTACGTTTATATTCTTCTCTTCGTCGCATATAATCCATGTCCTTTCGCTTACATATTCACCGTTATCATTATATATCGGCGTTTCTTACAGAGGAGGAGGAGGAGGATATAACATATAGGAGGATACTAATGTTTAGGCACTTCCAGATGAGCTGGAGATTCGAATTTTTTTTCTTAGGTAGGATTTTGTGCAATACCGACTACAAAAACGAAAATTTAGAAAAAGTGCAACAATGCGGCCGCTAAAAATTCGCAATTGTTTAACCAAAATTTCAAGGTTTATGTATTTCCGCATGTGCTACGGAGTTGAAATTTTTTCATAAGTAGAATTGGTAAAAAACGAAATATGGATTATACAAAATTTTGATATTTTAATTTGTTCGGCAGCTAAAAATTCTTAAATTTTAAACAAATAGATAACTGTTTAGACATTACGGGATGAGCTAGGAAGCTGAAATTTTCAAGTTATGTACAAAGTAGTGGATTTGCACAAATAAACATTTGAATCTCTCCATAAACATATTGCGGCGGCCGTTAAAAATGTTTAAAATTTAAACAATTGGAAAAATATTATTTCACTTCTAGGAGTACTACAACTTAAAAATTTGGGAGAAATGTGTAGCAATAGTACCCCATAATGGTGAAAGTATAAAATTCTTAAAATTACAAAGTTTTGGGATTGTTTTAATCTATTATTTTTAGATAAGGGAATAACGAAAATTGCTCCGGAGGTGAAATATTTAGAATTTAAAAAATATTTGTAATGATGAAATATGAAAAATGAATGTTTTTTTATGTTGAGATGATATGCTTGCAGAATGCAAGCACCAACTACTAATAAATAATAATATAATCCCTTATTTAATCACCAATTTCATTATTATCAAAGCTTGACCTACTAGTCAACATGTTGAAGAACTAAAGAATAATTTGAAAATGTGCACACTTTCAATTAGCTCTTTTATTGTGGAAGTGGATATTCATCGTGCGTTGTATTTCTCTGATCAGCAAAGAAAATGGGAGAGTGTAGCAATGAAAAAGCCCTGATCTTCATTGAAGACTACCGCGAATGTCCTCTTTTGATATGTATACTTAATTAGGGTTATAACAACAAACTCGTAAAAGGCTAATCATGTGTGAGAAGTACGATTGAGTGGAAAAGACCAACAAGTAGCTCCGCGTTCAACATCTAAAACTACTCTGGGTCGCCTTCAGTGTAAACAGATATTATCTTGCTCTTTCGCATGCGATTGTCGCACGTCAATAAGCATGAGGCAGTGGTAGACCATTTAGAATGCTGAAGCGCCGTTTAAACTAGCCTGTGGAAATTAAACAAAATTTTGGAAACAATCTTATTAGTAACTGAAGTAAATAAGCTTCAGTGAGTAATAAAATTGTTTTCGTTTACAACAATTGAATGGTATCACAGCAAGAATTTTTCTAATTTCAAAGCAAATTATGACCCTCTGTTTGATTTTCTTTATTTACTCGTAATTTAGACTTCACATTATCGTATCCAGAAACGCATCCATACACACAGCATTATGTAACGATCCCGTTTAGCGGAATTTATTTTGGCAAAATTGTTTCGAAGAACGCATTCTTACGCTAAACGGTGTATTATTGCAGTGGTTCACAAGCTGTGTCGCGGCTACAAGAGAGTCGCGTAGGCGGAACAATGTATATGAAATAGTTTCAATATTTTATTTTAGATAATTTTAATTGTAAGTTTATATTTCATTATTAATATTAACAAAAATTCTGATTTTCTCTAAATATTCCAATTTCACATTATTTTTATTGGCTGATGGATTAGTTTAAACGAGTCCCGATAAGGTTTTCACAGACAACATTTTTCGCAAAATATATCTGCGAGGACAAATTATTACGGGGATAAAAATTCGAGGCTGCCCCGTCCAATCTTTTAAGACGATTTTACGTGTAAATCCCCTAAGGGAAAGACGTTTGCATCAGGACACGAACCAAGGTATTATGAGGGAAAAAGAATTCATCGTTGTCCTTCAGCTAGATAATACGAACAAAATTATTCAAAAATTTGGCTCGTTCGGTGGACATCGTGAGCGATTTTTTACTGCGCGCACGCACACACATACACGCACGGACGCTACGAAATTAACGTAATGGATTGTTAAGAGGGTGCGCATTTACGTAACCCTTGAGTGGACGCGTGGTTAAAAATTGGACGGGTGTGGTCTGTGAGACCCAAATTTTGAAATTATAAATTTCAAATCTGTGGTATTTTTTGTTAATGTGTTATATGATATCAAAACATGGGTTAATTTTAGTGTCTCTTACTCATAATTATTGGTTAAAATTAATTTACTGGATATTTTTTCCGAAGATCAAAAAAGTTCAATTTTTTACAGTTTTATTAAAAATAATTATTAACAAAAATCGGAACGAGGTCGAGCTTTAAGCTCTTTCTACTACAAAATTATATATATATATATATATATATATATATATATATATATATATATATATATATATATATATAACTAGTTATAAGTATAACATAATAGAATGTAATAGCTTACGAAAAGAAATCATATAAATCATATTCACTTTTACTACAGTTTTTCAGTACATGTGATGAAACAGGACACACTATGTTCCAAACAAAGTTTACTTACATGAAAGATAATGAAAGATAATTACTTACATCATTTTTTATCCATGATTCCACAAAATTGCACGTGAGATAATTACTTACGTAACACAACCGTTGACAATAAAAGGACACTGATGATATCACTCAAATTGTGCTAATCTCTGAACACAGTGAGAAAACTATTTATGCACATTTGTAAGTGTATCTTACAATCAGAGATGTTCTCTCCGTGACGCTTTAGGAATAACTGAGCTATGTCTCTTCTTGAGAAGAAAACGTTGTAGTTTTATGACACCAAATGATAATAAGTAGAGCCGCTCAAAGTATTCGAAATAAAATGTTGCCTGAGAACCTAAACCCAGGTTAAATTATTTTTTCGGTAGTAAACTTTCATTGCTTCCAACCCTTGACATTTTTGACATCGGTTTCTGACAAGATTTTGCCAGATAATAATAAATACGAATACAAATTGGTCGAAAAATAATATAACGGGAATATTATTATTATGATTTTCAATGTTAGACGAGTGGACGGGTGTGGTCTAATAGACCATATGACTGCCTCACGCAAAAACAGTCTTAAAAAAATTCAAGCCAACTGGAGGAAAATATGCCTTATCACAGTGATTTCCAAACTTGACCAAGCCGCGCTCTCCTTCACCAAGGAAAGCTGTCTTGGCGCCCTCCATATCATGTTCAATAACAATTATTTAAGAAAACCTACTTGACCTAAAATTTTTATGTAGCTTATATATGATAATATTTAAAGGTATGACAAAAAATGTGATAAAATTTAACGAAATTTATAATCTGCTAGTTGGATGTGTGTGCTTGCTTTTCAGCACAATTTTTTTGGAATCTGGGTGTCGTTGATGTGATGGCAGCTCTCAGTTCCTTTTCAATTATTAGCCGAGAGTGATACTTGGTCTTCATGACAGCAACAGCGGAAAATCCAGTTTCACACAAGCATGAAGTTACAAATGGAAGTAGAATATTAATGGTTGTTTCTGATAGAACAGGATATTCTCTGGCGACTCGCAGCCAAAATAGAGAAAGTTTTTCAGGATAGAACCTGACGCAACAAATTATCACTCGATAAATCTATCAGTTGTTTCTGCTCTGAAGTCGACAGTCCAGAGGTAGGGATAACAAAAGGATTTCGTATCCATTCAAATCTTTCAACTTGAAAGTCTTTGAAGTATACTGTAAACTGCGCCTGTAACTCACTTAGGTGCTTCATGAATAGTTTTATATTAGCTTCAATTTCACTGCTACAAAGAAAATTTTATAAAACAGGAAACATGTCATAACAGTTATTCTCTAAACTTCTTTTCCATAAATCCAGTTTTCTGATGAATGCATTTATTTTACCTTTCTAGTTGAGTATGTCCATTTGAGGTCCTTGCAAAGAAGAATCCAAATTGTTAAATTTTCCTTAAATTTCCACTAAGTACGCCAATGTGTGATTGAAATACATTAGACTTGCATCCGCTTTTTTGCATTCCCTGAGAATAACTCCAATTTTGTTCCTTAGTTCAAAAACTCTTTGAAGTACTTTTTCACGTGATAACCAGCAAAATTTACTATAATAGAGCGGAGCATTGTGCTCTGCGTTCATTTCATGGCATACTTAGCAAAAATTATCATTTTCAACGGGTTACTTTTGATGTAATTCTTTATCCGTTTGACATCTTGAAATACTGCCCTTAGTTCCTCACTCATGTTGTTAGACACATGAGCCTATCCGTGAAGCATACAATGTGTCCAGAGAGCAAGTGGTGCCTTTTTTCTCACCAGGGCCTGAAGTCCTGCATTTTGACCGGACATAGAATGAGCTCCGTCTGTACACATCCCAACACAATTTTTCCACTTAATATTATTTTCATGCAGAAATTCGTCATTTATTTGAAATATTTTTACAGCACTATCTTCAATTGATTTTCATAACAAGTCCTCTTTAATTTCTTTACCTGTGATATATCTCACATAAGTAATTAAATGAGCATTCTTCACGACATCAGTTGTCTCAACTACTTGCAGAGTAAAGCGAGTGTTATTAATTCTTTCAATTAATTGTTAGCAAAGATCTTCAGATATCTCTGAAATTCTTCTTCCTACAGTGTTGTCTGCAAGCGGAATGCTGCGTAACTGATTTGCGTATGATTCGCCTAGCATTGCTTTCCCCATATCAATAGCAGAAGGCAATATCAAGGTTTCTCCAACTGACAGAGGCTTCTTGCATCTAGGAATTCTATAAGACACTTTGTAAGAGATTAACAGCGAATGGTAAATATATAAAAAATTGTAAAAACTAGTTACACACACTAACACTAGTAGCTGGAAAGTAACTGCTATAACACAACATACGTCACTCCACAAATTGTATTTTTACAAGGGGCTGTCATTATAATTTTAGCCAATATGTATTTTCTTGTTACTGTTATACCACTTTTTATTCCTTTTCATTGTATTCTTTCAAACAGTCACCATATTCTCTACTTTTCAATGCACATGAACTGGGAGATATATTCAACACATTGTAGCCAGAACAGAACTGATGAAATCCGAAGCTATGGGAACCCGAAGGGGTAAAATTATAGACACAGACATCTGGGACCACATAACCAATAAAGTATAGATTCATTAGGGACGTGGAAAGATGTAGCTGCTTCATTGTAGCTCTTTAGCTCAAGAGCCTAGAGAGATATTAAACTGGCTCAACGCGATACTCTCTAAGCGAGAGAATGTCTGATCGTAAACAAAAACATCTTGGAGGACTCGTCCTAAAATAAACTGAAGAACAGCATTCATTACGTAGCTGTAGAAAATATATGGCACTATAGTGGGAGAATGTTATAGGCCTCAAGATAAACAAAGACGCAAACTATATTTCCAAACCACTCAAGAATTAAATTTGACAGCCGCATAGCGAGGTCACACGATAAAGGTTAAGCAGACATTGAATCTACCAAACCTTTCGCGCCCCCCTGCTCTGTTCGTCACGCTCCACAGTTTGGAAACCACTGTCATATTAAATGTTAGGAAGCTACATAGAGTTTCAGTTCGCTAAAAAATTTTTTTTAGAAATGACAGCAAAATATAAGTTTCTCTGAACTAACAGACCACATGCGTCCACTGGAGGGATAACTATGAATTATTTTTCCACCTTTAAATATTTGGCATGTTTAAAGAATATTTAGCTTAGAATCACGTTTGAAAACGTATCTGTATGTCAAGCACGCACTCCCTAGTAAATGCTAATAAAACATGTAAAGCACGTACACTTTTAAAATGATTATTTTTAGCAAATTCAATTCTGAAGAGCTGTTTCATATGGCATAAAATATGCAATAGGTTGAATACGTGAACTAAAATAATTAATCGTTCACATTCATCAATTTTTCTATAACCCATTTATTCGCCATCATTTCCGATTGATTTTGAATTCACAGCGTATAGAATAATCATATTTTTATATGGGAATCATATGATCGGAATCAGCCGCTTAAGAGTAATTCAGAGAATTATCCTAATTTGTTAAACATAAAAATTATTTAAAAATAACAAAAATAACAATCCGCTAGTTGCAGATTACCTACATTTAAAGATAACATACCTATCTTATCAATATTAAATAGAAATTAACTCCTTAACCGTAAAATTCAATATTAGAGACACACAATGAAAAAGGGGGGAGGAAAGGAAGGAAAAGGCAATAGGCAATAAAAATTATAAACTTATATGTTTAGGAGTTGTTACTCCACGCCAGGGACCTGATGTCTCTCACACATTCAATCACTCAATCGCGCAAGCACTAATCCTAAAGGTGGAAAAGGAAACGGGACCGGGTTTGCGAGAAATAACTTTGCGCCAGGGACCCAAAACGATGTGATTTATTTGGGTCCCTGGCGCAGAGTAATTTCTCGTAAACCCGGTCCCGTTTCCTTTTCCACCTTTAAGATTAATGTTTGTGCGATTGAGTGATTGAATGTGTGAGTGACATCAGGTCCCTGGCGTGAAGTAACAACCCCTAAACCTGTAAATTTATAATTTTTATTGTCTTTTGCTTTTTCCTTCCTTTCCTCCCCCTTTTTTCATTGTGTGTCTCTAATTTTGAATTTTACGGTTAAGGAGTTAATTTCTATTCAACATCAATTATGCCGTAGTTTCCATCTTTACTTATTTATCTTATCAATAAATAAAATATAAATTGGATAAAATTTATAAGATTTAAAAAATTAATCCCGCATAAGGATTCCGTTTCCTGTCACGTGTAAACTAAATTTAAAATTGGAAACTATGTCTTCATCAGGTGTGTGTGTATGTGTGTACGAAAATACGTGACATATTAAAGAAAAGGCTTAGTTCATTTTTTCATAAAATATTCTTTGACTGTGTAATAGAAATTTGGTATTTTGAGGCTTATTATTTCGCGATAATTAATATTAACGATGGAAAGCTGCATCAAAAGAAAGCAGAAAAAATGGCAATTCACAGGATTAAAACCGAAGCGAAACAATGCGGCCAATTCGTTGGTGATATCCCCCACGCATTTTCAGAGTAAGGGAAAGGCACTCAGAATAACGAGGTTATGTTTCACGTACCAAGAGCTTGGTGGACGTTAGCAGAAAACTATTTATCCTAAACCAGGTAACGTCAAATCCAACCGAATCCTTTTTCCTCCTGACCATTATCCCGCCCCTGCGCCGCCCATTTCCTCGCTCTCTCAATTTTTCTCATCTCCAGCATGTGACCGGCAGGGGCGTATGTGTAGCAGCCCCCTAGAGAAAACCCTGCTAATGAGCACCTGCGGATAGCTGTCCTCTGCGTGTATTCCTTCGCCCGATACATTCACCCACACCACCCAACTCCAAACCTACACGTCCCTCCGTAAAATAAAAAAGCACACCTCCCTTTCATACCCACTACCCCCTCCCTCTCCCCATCCCCCCTCTCCCTCCATGTCACTCCACCCACCCACATCCCCTCTCTTGCTACCGTCTGTGCCAGAATTGTAAAAAAAATACTTCAGAATCCTTCCGAAGCCCATTCTCCAGCAAAGGGTATAGTTACAATCCATGGGCATTTGATGAACCCCTCTCACACCAATCCTCTGTTGTTTCCTTTCTCTACTCTCCCTTATTCTCCCTGTCCTACCTTCATTTTATTTAACAATCTCCACCATATCGTTCAACGAAATCTTTCTTTTCTTATGTCTCCTCTTCCAACTACTTCTCCTTGATCTCCATCCGTTTTTAGGCGTTCTTTACCAGCGAAGCGGTAATAGCGGAATGCTTTATGAGCAAGTCTGGCCCGTCCGTCTTAAGTTTCATATCCTAAACCGCTGGACGGATTTTAATTTAATTAGGTATGAGTAATTGTTATTAAAATGTATCGCCCAATTATAACTTTCAACTGAATCCGTCAATTAGAACTTCCACTTTACATAATTACTTTAATAAACTTATACTCGTATCTCGTTAAATGGCATCCGTCATGCAACAAGGAAATACCAAACTTTTCTCTCCCTAGCTCTTATATGATCTGTAAGGTACAGACCACAAAATTTATTCGGATAGGGAACAACATTTACTACGAGAAAGTCCGCGAGATCACATAATTACGAGTTATAGTTTCGGAGATGGAAATTCTAGAAAATGGCGCGCAAAAATATTTCGTATACATCTTTCTCTAAGGCTGTTTTCTCTGCATACGACAATTAAAATCTATTAAAATCTTTTCTATCCAACACCATTATATGATCTGTGAGGTATAATTTAAAAATTTTTTTCGGTTAGTGAACAACATTTAATACAAGATAGTCTGCGAGACGACATAATTACGAGTTATGGCTTCGGCGATAAAAATTCGAGAAAATCCCGAGCAAAGCAACGCATATTTTGTTTACATAAATTGAAAAGACGGTTCTCTCAGCAAACAACAATTAAAATCCATATATATCTCTCCCATGCTCTTATAAGATCTGTGAGAATTAGATTTAAAAAATTATTTGAATAGAGAACAACATTCACCACACAAATTCCGCAAACAGATATAATTACGGCTTATAGTTTTGGAGATAAAAATTCGAGAATCGCCCAATCTTTCGATACTGTTCCATTCGTGTTTCCCCTTAAGAACGTCTTTGAAATCTGTGTATATTCCATTTTTGGAGTATACTTTTTCCGTCTCGTTCTTCATTTCTGTGCCGTTTGTTTTCGTTTCTTGCTTTCTCTCTACGCCCCTCTCCTTTCTCCCCCACCCTCTGTCTCCCTCCCTCTCTCCCTCTCCTCCCTCCTTCCTCTTATACTCCTCCCTATCTTTCTCCTCGTTCTCTCTCTGTCTGAGCCTTTTCGAGTCCTGTCCAGTTCTATATTCTCTCTCAGTACCTACTATTTATTTTTCCCCGCCTCTCACCTCTCCCTCTCTACCGTTCTTGGTTCCCCACACTCGCCTCTTTATTCATCACCATTCTCTCCGCACATTTTTCACATTTCTACCTCTATTTCCGAGGGTTTACAAACGTTCTCATTTAAAAATTATACTATTAAAATATTCACGCTGCGTTTACTTTGTTTTTCAATGTAAATATGCCAAAAGACTGGATATTTTAAGTTTTTGAGGAAGTTTATTCAATATAGCTTTCATTCAATTTTTTTTTGGCAATTGGTATATTGTTGTTGTTTAAAACACTTGTACAAACATGCCATCAGGAAACAATGAGGCTCTTTTTTATAATCTATTTAAGTAATGGGATTATTAATAAAAAAGTAAAACCATTAAAAACGTTTTCTTTTCATAGTATAAAATTAACGGCACAAATATTTATATATAACAAAACAGAATAACGTTATGAATAAAGTTACATTTTCTGTGCTCATAGCATACTTTGCAGGAAGTTAGCGCAATATTCGGGAGGTATATATAATTTTCATATATAAAACGATAAGCCACGTTATTTTTACGTCATAGATGTCGAGAAAAATCCCATTTCATTTAAACGCGTTTTGCAGCTAATTTATTTCGTTTAAAGAGATATTTTCTTAAAATTAAGACTTTCCGAATATCAACCGAATATTATAACGGTTATTGGAAATTTTTTAAACGGGGAAACTTTTTCTGAAAAACGCACTTGGAAAGTCTTTGATCTCAGGCAGGAACTACACTATTCTGCTCTTGAAACTATTTATAGGAGGTCCTTTGAGAATAAATCACGCTTCTGAGACGCGAAAGAGAACGGTGCACTACCAAATGGATTTCAAAGGAATGCAGTTTGACCTAATAATCCTACCATAACTTTTTAACAAGGGGAAATCCCACAAAAAAGGCAATCAGTGGAAAACTTGCTTTTCTTGTCCTTAAAGTTTAAGTTCAAAGAGTAATCTTTTTCCTTTGTCATTCGCAACAAAATTTCGTGCGCTTTGCTCCCATCACGGAGGCTTAGCGATACTCGTTAAAAGTCATTTGTGAAACGCTTTTTATTTTGTTTGGGTGATCGAATATAATATCGGGGCCACAAAAAATAAACTAGAGAAATCATTTGCGATTACAGGCTTTAATATTGCGGATTTTTAAAAATAATTGACACGAAAATTTAAATGTTGGAAAATGCTACGATCACCAGGGCTTCCTTAATTTTCGTAAAATATACCTCTTAGCTGTTTTACTTGTATTGGCTCATGAACTCACGGGTGTGTTTCATCGAAAGGGTGAACTGTTCATTTTCCGAGTGCTGAACGAAATGAATATCGCATGGTAAAAAGAAGGATAAAAACTTCGGCGCCAGAGGCAAGATTTAAACAAATTCATCGTCACATAGTAACACTAACTCCAATATAACCGCGTGATTATTTAGCTAGTTGAACTATCGTGTAATCGATGATTAATCATCATAAATCATGTTGAAATAAAGTCTGTTAGTTTGACCGTTTTTTAAATCATTCCTGCAATTTGTGCAGAATTTGAAGATGGGATACGGAGACCTCGCAAATTTGTTCCTGTGCATCATTTCACCATATAAATTAGAGATGGGGTCCGTTAGGCCCAGAATGTATTAGCTGAACAAAGGTATATGGTAGTTTGTGTAGTGTTCAAAACTAAGATATAAATTACAAATATTATAATTATCTCAAAATAGAAAGCAATTATACATATGCTTGGCGGACTTGAAACTCCACCCACATTTAGTTCCACTTCCTATAGATATTTTTGTTCCAATTTCTTACTGGACGATGAATGAACTTAATATTTTATACGGAATATATTAATAAGCAAAACCGAGATATAAACTTACGTTAAAATCCCACGCGAGTACGAAAAATCAGGTGATCAGAACAAACAATAGAAACACTGAATAAGAAGATGTCAGACGTTCTTTAATATGATTGCTTTTGTTACTGCTAATGCATAGGCACTTTATTCTTTGAAAATCCGAAGAGGTATCGGAAAAAATATAATTTGTCCAGGTCCATTCTTCTTCAACTTGTCCGTAAATCGTGAAATTGAAATTATTATTCATCTTAAATGTTGTTCGACACTTTATAAAATTTATTATTCACTCATAACAGAAGTTGATTCATTGGACCTCCGATTTCAAACATACGAGATTTATAGAGCACAGGCAAGACGCACTTTTACGCGCTGAGTCAGGTTTTTTGTACTTGCTCCAAGGTGCCACACGCTACCACTTCTGGTAAATATTTTTTTATTGTCCTGGAGATTTGCCCAACGGATTATCCGGAAACGCATCCCTGTGAAATCAGACTGGGGCGGATCCCCTCTTGCGACCTATATTGTATAACTTTTACACCTTTCTATTTTCCTGGAAATATCGAACCGTACGAGAAAATAAAAAAAAATCGGATTACCTCAACCAAACATGGGTGTCGCGTACAGCTCTGTAGCTTCCGGCGCGCATGATTTTGATTCAATCAAGTTTTCCATAGCCTGGGAAAAGGAATGGGAGGGAGTGAAAGGTGGGGAAAAAATGGAGGCGGAGGTGATAAGAGGCAAAAGGAGAGAGGGAAGACTGAGAGAAAGGAAACAAGTTGGAAAATTACACTCCGTAAATGAAATACACAGAGATTTTAAAGGCGTTCTTTATAGGAAATACACGTACCTACAAAACGGCATCGAATGATTCTTGAATTTTTATACCCGATATTAAAGTCGTATTTATGTGATCTCGCGGACTTCTTTGCGAAAAATGTTGTCCTCCGGTTCTTTTAATAAATAATTTACAGATCATATAAGAGCCAGGGAGAGAAATTTATGGTTTTTAATTGCTCTGCTTCTATTGCTTTGCTTTTAAAGAACGCCTAAAAATGGAATGAGGGGGGAAATGAGAGGAAGACGATGGTAAAATACGCAGATGGCGAATAAATAAAGACGAGATGGAGTAATGAATGGATTAGAAAAAGTTACGTTTGACATGAGTGGTGGATGAGAGCAGGATAAGAGAGAAGTATGAGATCAGACGGAAAAAGAAAGAGGGTGGAAGGGGTTGTAAAGGAGGGATAGAGGCGGAAAAGGGTAGAGAAATTGTAGGAAGGGGATGAGGTAGAGAGGGAGGCGTATTCTCGCACCGTGGTGCTGAGGAGTGGCGTCATCGGCGCGGAGGATTGGGAAGGTCGGCGGAGTGGAGGAAATAGCGTCGGAAATGAACCAGTTCTGGGTCCAGAATTCGCATGAATATTTCACGCAAAAATATACGCTCTTTCGATCTTGAATTTTTCAAAACGTTGAAATTGGACTTATTAAAACAGGAAACTAAATTTGTATCCGCGCAGTAAGATTCGAATATGTTGAAATGAAGTGTGTCTTTAATTTTGGTGTTTTTTGATGCAAATATATTCTCAAGAATCCGTAGGGGTAGCATAAAACCGTTTCACTCAAACAGGGGTCGTTATCCTATAGCATGCGTGCCAAAGGTGACATACGGAGTTTTTGTTGCACGCTAATTCAGGATAAAACTTACAGAAACATACATTTTAGCAATAAATCCATCTTTAAATTTCATTCCGTACTGTTAATCTCCAGCATGATATACAGGATGTTATAATGATAAAATATTCCATTAAAAATCCGAAGTACAATGGGAAAGTACAACTCTTTACCGTAAATTGCGATCCTGTAAATGGCAACATCATTGTTTTCTCATTCTCAAATGTGCAAATTTGATCAAAACCTATTGTAATGCAAAATTACGCATGGAGTTGAGAACTGATTTTTTTCTACTGCACTATAATATCTTGTGCAGGATTTTAGTGGCTCAACCTCATGTTCATTGCACAGCAATGTCACAACTGCATTGTCCATCCAACACACAGCGTAAATGGACGTTTCCTCTCCATATTAATTGCCAAAGTAATAATTGGCCACGTTCAGAAAAAAAAATAAAAATTAAGATATTTAACCGTATTGTTTCTCGAGTAATTTTGTGAAAGTTTTTCCCTACCTTATTTCTTTGGATAATAAGCATTAAAAGTTGTACCTCGTTCGTGTTCCATGGTATGACTATTAGGCCGAGATGGCACTATATTATAAATGTCAATATTTTTATTAAGTGGTGGTGAAGCCAATTTGATGTGCTATTAATTTCTTAAATCCAAATAAAGGGGCATTTTTCAGTTCAAGATTTCAAATTTCTTTTCTCGCAAAATCATTTTCGCAGGATTTTTGAGAATGCAGAAAACTGTGGCTTTCCTTATACTTAAATCGATTATACAAATTTTTAAATTTTATATCGAGGAATTGGTCGCATATTTTACAAAATAAAGTATTTAAATCGTAATTTAATTTAAATTATAACATATAACTTAGCTGACCCCCTTTCTGCTTTTATTAAATTAGGTCAAATTTTGTTTTTGATCAATTTCAAAGTTAATGATAAATTTATTAGAGTTAATTACTAATCCAGGGAGCGCATAGTAGTTTTATGATTTTTTTATCATTATCAAAACATACGAAATATAATCGACGATAATGTATACCAGAATAATGTATTTAAATTGATTAAATGATTGTGAATTTAATTTCCGTTTCTCAGTAACAGTTTTAAAATTGTGAATACATATTAATAGGAACAGCAATTAGTGTTCAAGATCTATTTAATATCATCAAAATTGTTTTTTAAATTGGTCATTTACATTTCAACTAATTTATTTTGCCTCTTTGTAAGGTATTAATTTTCTGTAATTGGCCACACACATTCCGAGAGTGTAATAAATGAACATACTCTAAACAGTTTTGTCCGTACAGAATATTAATTAAATCATCTTCTCCGAGCGTTACATTCACAATTTATGCTATAGTCATCGAGGACAGGTTCATCTTCCTCACTTTTAGAGATTTTACATGGACATTGAGCGTAACCATTTCCACTAAATATTCCGACCCGTTATCATAAATAAAACAATTGAGTAGACAAGTAAAATGAGTTTTATTCTTGATTTGTTCGTTAGAGGCCTCATGTAAAAATCTTTTCTTATTAGCTAATTAGAATAGTTGCAGGATAACATGGAATTTTTATATTTTATTTGGCATTTATTTTCCGCATTTCATATTTTTTAAGCATTATCTCTTGATATTATTGCTTGTTATTCTTGCTATTTCTTTTTTTTACGAGTGTTATTTTGCACACCCACAATTTTAATGCTATTTCCCCTAGCTTTGTTGGGTAAATGCGATCTAGAACTCTCTTTATTACTACCTTTAATGTCTCAACAAAAACCTCCATTTCTATTAAGTAACAAATACAAATTTTAGTTTTTTTGCGATAATTCTAGGAAAAATAAATTTGTTTTGCATTTTTAAAAGTTTCAAAGTATGTAGTAAAATGTTATTAATACAGTAATTAATGAATGTTATCCTGGGTTTCATCTTATCATGAAAATATATGTTAACAGTAATAGCCTCAACATATTAAATTAAATCGAAGGATGTAATTAGTGGAACTCCACAATAAATAAAAAGGAGAAAAACACTTACTAAAGTAATTCCACTTTATTTAATAGAACCAACTCGACCAGTTTCGATTAAGAATAAGATCTAGTCATCAACAGGTATGGAAGCAAGGACCAAATATATGTGGAAAAGGAGGGAAATGTACAGAAGGAGCCAATGAATGGACAGGGCGAGGGAAAGGTTAAGTCGAGGCATGAGGAAGGAGTGATGATTCGGAAGAAACAAAGTACGCAGAGGGAAATAAGAGGGGACAATAAGTTCGTTAACAAGGTGAAGAGTATTATCATTACTATGTAACAAAACTTCTATCTTCTCGAATAGATTTAGTCTGGAGCCTCTTCTTTCAAAATGAATTACTTCCAGGATAAAGTTGGAGGAATGGTTATTTTCGAGCAGGTGTTGGGCAAAGTGGGATTTAAACAACCCTTGTAGAAAATATTTTTTTGGGTTCCGTAGCCCTGGTGTGGAAATTTCTCCGTTTGCCCCATGAAAATTGCCTGACAGTCGTTGCAAGTAAGTTTATAAACCCCGCTCCTAAGTAGTATATCGCGTTCATCTTTGGTGTTAGTTAAAATTTTTCTTAAATTTGTGAGAGTGTAGAAAGCATTTGTCTCAAGGGATTATGTTAGCAATAAACTGGGAAATATGGTGGATACTTATAGGGTAATTTGATCCAACGGTGTTTGTTTTCAGGTGGCAGAATACTGAAAATGTATTCTAGTGGTAATTTTCATTGTTTCCTATAAAGGAATGTGCTTATTAGCGTGTGTGAAAAACCGTTAGACTAGCTAATTATTTTATGACAATTAGTTCTTTGTTGAATTCTTCCAGTGAGAAAGGAATATGGGATAACCGATGTATTAGAGGGTGATAGGCAGCGTGTTTATGCGGAATGGGATGGAAAGATGAGGAGTGATTAGCGTGTTTCCAAGGTAAGGGGGTGTTAAGAGCCTAAGTTGGATACACTAAAATTTTGTTTGGAAAATACAAAAATTTTAAGTCAGACTGTAATGGGCATATATCGGACTCCCGATCTGGCCGTCGGTGCTGGGAAAAGAGTAGCTGGTCCGTAAGGGCTAGGGGACGACCCACCAGTGTCGTTGTCCCGTGGAAACACAGGAATAAATGCTGGAACCGCGGGTGCCAGTCGTTTGCCAGACTGGCAAATGGGTTTGGTTTCGCGGGGGCTGTTGGTACTGTCTTCGGACCGCGTAAGCTAGAGCGCACCCCTGACCAGAGGGGGGAGGAGACCGACGATCCTCTCCAATCTGGTAATTAGCGTCGCCAGTGGGGCGCTAATGGGTTGGGCCTATTGAGTCGAAGGTGTGGGCCCCTCCTTACTGTCCCTCGGCAGCGAGGTTAAAAACTTCCCGTAGTGCTTTGCGGAACGGGGAAATCTAGTAGAGGAAATATCCTGTAATGGGCATTGTCAGAATGAAGACTTTATTCGTATAATTGAAAATTATTGCGGACTGAACTGCCCCAAAGATTCGAGAGAACTATTTATTAAAGATTCCTGCAGAATTACTTTTTCAGATGAGCACAGGACACATCAAATCATATTATTAACTATGTAGAAATTTTTCAATAATTTTCAAAGTAATAGAACCTATTCTGAATGAACGATTTCAGAAAAAATATTCATTGCATTACAATTGATAACTTTGTTCCTCTCAGTTGTCTTGATTTTGAATTTTGCTTAATCTTGCCTTCCAATTATTGGGAACGAGACCCAAATATTCGGAGGACATTTAATTCCCAGATGCTTGAGGCTGTTTAAAGTTATTTTATCGGTAAAAGTTATTGCTTTGAAACCACGGATTAATTAATATCTTTAGAAATTTCATCCGAGGAGTGATTTTAATGCTAAAAATGAAAACAGTTGGTATACCCACCCTAGGTTAATATCTGCTGTTTGTATCGAAATAAACACCAATGGAGCCAAAAATCGATCTGTCCAATAACTCGATTGCTGCATTTTGGTGCTGGCGGTGGCTCTAAATATTTAATCAAATATGTTAGCCACGCAAATCATCTCTTATAAATAGGATTAGCCATAACAACCATACGGTACTAGATTGAGGCAGATCTATGGTTTTGCTATTCAAATGGTTTATAAATATCCACGCAACATAAAGAGAAAAGGTCATTGCTGATCGCGCCGATCTGAAAAAGGAGAAAAGTACGCGCCCACCACTTGAGTTTCAAAAATATTATTTTTCGCCACGGTTTTATTCAGAATTTATTTCTGGAAATAAGGACCAGAAATTTCGGAAAGTTCGCACGAGTGTGTGTTTTTTTTTTGAATGGTCGGCCGAAAAAATAATAAATGGGAGCCTTTGGGCGAAACGAGCAAGCGAAAGGATTCGTAAAAACGCAGTTTTCGGAATAAAAAAGATATACGGAGTTTGAATGGGGACCAGGATGTCCATTTGCTGGAGCATGTTTCACGTTCCATTCAATAGAGGAACGCAACGCTGGATAGGGCACGCAACGGCCCTTATAAGAAGTTACTACACCCTGATCTCTGGGCAAGGGTTAAATGATTTTATTTTGTTCTTTCACTACATTAACTGTGTTATATATATATATATATATATATATATATATATATATATATATATATATATATATATATATTTATATATATAAATGATATCCTCTAAAGTGTTTTTATAGAGTTGTAACGCGCCCATATTTAGTTGTTCTTCAGATCGGCAACTGGTTTGTTATCCGGCAGGAGCGTGATGCTCTTAATGGTTTCCAAATTTCTCGTCATCGGTCGGGAGCATAATTCAATGCCACGTCATCCGGCAGGAACGTGATGCTCTTAATGGTTATCAAATACCTCGTCATTCAGCGGGAGCGCAACGCTTTTAAGGTTAGCAAATGCCTCGTCATTCTGCGGGTGTAACCTGCATGAAACCAAAATGAAAAATCTGAAAACTTTGACATTTGGAAAAGTTATGAATTAATACATTTTTTCAATTAAATTTTACCATATGAACTACGTTGGCTCGCCATTCCCATATTCATAACATTATCTTGCTCAAATAGTTTCAGTTAAGATAGGAACTTGGGACTTGGAGAGTTTTACCATCGAAAGGACGAAGTCTATATTTCTGGAAGAGAGAATCCGAATCTATGCTGAATTAGCTTAAAATTTTGTTTGATGTCACAAAAAAACGGGAGTTGTCGAAATTTCAACTATGAGTGACTTGTACACAATATAATGCTTTTAAAATGGAATGGGAGAGGGAGATATTATTAGAGAGATAATTGCATTTTATATCGTAAAATATAGAGGCAAGAAGAAAGATGGAAAACAATTATTATTGCGATTTAAAAACATGATTCGATTATTTTAATATTAAAAACTCAATAGGGTTATTTACATTTAATTTCTTAAATTATAAGTATCACCTATAAAATTTATTACTTTTTCCTAACTCATTTCATCGTTAAATCCTAATTGCAAGAAACACTACAACAGACTTGTATTATATTTTCTGTGCAGAGATTTTAAGAGTATTTTTGGTACAATCCTTTTAGTTAAGAATCCTGACTGTGGGAAACTACGGCGAAATAACTTTGTACCTTTTGTCAGAAATTAAGTCTCCATGGGATGTGTGCAAGACTTTGGAATTTAAATTATTTAAATATAAACGATTCATTGTTTTGAGTGGATCCTTTCATTAGCAATTCATTGACATGAAATAGACATTTTTGATAAGATGTTTAATTATGTTATCATAAAACAATTGGAACTGTGATTTTGCCAAATATTTTGCCTGATTGATAATCATAGCAACCTTTTAATGAATTATATTTGTAATAAAATTTGCTTTCTACAGTTTTACTATAAGTAAAATGAAAGAAGGAATATGACTTTAACAGATTTTTACTGGAAATGTGAATTTTCATTACTATTTTTCTTTGCTTATAGAGTCCATTTTATCAGCAATGTTATTTCTTGCTTATTATCCTTAGTTGTCCTGAGAAATAGGTGAAGTAGGATTTCATATCAGCTTGCGGCGCAGAAGTGGGCTTTAACACTGGAAACAATTTAGAGAAATATGTTGGATAAATTAATCTTTTGTGTAATTAAATGTACTTAATCTGATAAGAACAATGCTTATTAAAATAATTGGCATCAGCTGAGCTCTCAAAATGACCACCGCACAAGTGAAAGCCGATCCTTGTCGGGATATCAGGTATCGAAGCTTTAGTGAAAGATTATGGAAAATGTCAAATTTGATACGAAAGAATGTAACGTGAGATAACTGAGTGTACCCATTGTGCTCTTACCATATTCAATCACGTGGGAATATCTGCGGTCGGCGGCGCATACAAAATTCCATTTATAGAGCGTGGATTAAATGATTAGGAAGCCCAAGGTAGTGAGAAATGGCCAGTTTGCATTCCAGGCGAAGGCGGAATGTTGACGGCGGAACGCTAAATCAATGGTTCTTCGAATCGCGAGAATTGGAAAGACTTGACTTGAAGTTATGTGGGTTGCCTGACACAAAGGGGGAAAGAAGGGAAGGATGAGTGAAACGCGTGTCGTTCGCAATTAACTGATTGGCTGAGTTGGCGACTGGAAATGGTGTGGATATTGGAGATGCGATGCTAGTGAGGAGGGTGAGTTTAGAGAGGATACGCGAGAGCTTAATGGGGTTCCATGTTTATAGGCAAATTCTTGAGTGTTTTCCAAGTCTAAATCGTTTCAGATTGACAACTAATGTTTTCGTTGATAAAATTGCGAAAAACTCGTTGATTTATTGCTTGCCTGACCTGCGTTATAAAACTGTTTCCGCCTCCAACGAAAATATTAGATGGGCTTCAAAACCCTGTTGTTTCATTTGGATATGTATTTGCATTATCATTGAAAGGATAGGGGCAAGTATTTGATATTATAACTGATTTCACATTAAAAACTAAGTTTGATGAAATGCAAATCACGAATTTCTGGATTGGACTTTTCACAGAATTTCCTGATATTGCCACTCATTCTTTGAAATATCTTATGACATTTGCAACAACATATCTCTGTGAAAGATACTTCTCTCTATATGCAGCAGCAACGAACAAATGGAGGAATATGCTTGACGCAGATGATGATCGAAGCTTGCAATTAACGACAATTGTTTCTGATATCAATCTTTTTCTATAAATATGGGTTTAAAATAGCTAACATTTATTTTTGTTGATTTCTAAACTGTGACTTCCTTTTGTGATGTTAAAATACCGTAAAATATATAAAATATGTAAATTCGAATGAATATAAAGCCTATTTTATTGTCATTTGGGCCACCATCTCTTGGTTAGGGTTTTAGGAGAAAAAATATTTTAATGTAAGTGTTCTGTGGGTTCACAAAGTTTGGAAAACACTGACATGGATGATCAATAAGGAGTGCCGCGTGTTTCCAAACAAACAAAATATTAGATAGTTTTCTAAGGTAACAAATATTGCTGTTTCGCTTTGTGACTCTATTTAAATGCTTTCTTGTACACAAACAGCGTTATATATATTATTGTCTTTCTTAGATTTTTTTTAATAATTCTTTCTTAAAACCTACATTAATGGATTCAAATTGGTAAAATGACAAATTAGCAGCTATAGAGAAAAATCCATAATCAGAAATCATATAAAAGGTTTACATTAAGTTGAAATGTTGAAGACCATGAAATAGTTTTCTGCATTATCAAAAGTTAGAAAATAATTTCAAAGAATACTATAAGCAATTTTGATGCCACTAGTATTTCTTTAAAAAATCTCGTTTTTCCATGTTGAAATGAGTATTAGGATATATTGCTTGTTCCTTGATATTAACATTTCTTTAAAATTTACTCTGTAATCAATTATGTGCAATGGAATATTTCACAAATATTTTTAAATTATGTAATATATCGTCATTTAAACAATATCCTTAAGTAGAATACACCGTAATTAAAATATGCTGAATAATATGTTCTTTGTAAACCTTAAGTTTTGGTATTGTAAAAAAGCACTATATCAAGCAGCGAGCGAAAGTCGCAACATTCAGCATCAGTATTGATTGGCAAAATCGTTATTTGTGATATATATGGTGAACTAAACTATTACTGGGAATGATAAATACTCTTCAATGGTCGCATCTTCATTAAATAGCACTCTTCTGTGTAACTGAATGGAAAACCCCTCTCAATTTTCATTTTGTTGCGTTTTTGGCAAGCACGCTCACTGAGAAATTTATCACAAGATAGCGCGATTGAAGCTCCGTTGATAAAAAGCACGATGTGATTTGAAGAAGCAGAGATGAAGGGAAGAGAATGAAGAAAGAGAGAGAGAGCTGGATAGATCTCTCCTGCCTCCGCGTTTGTTTTCTCTCCAGGAGTGATTTGGCGGATGCTGAGACGAATAAGGTGAGCGACGTTGCGTGGAGAGTTCTCAGAGAAGGAAAAGATGAATGAGGATGGGGAGAAAAATGACGACGTAAGCGGATCTGATGGGCGATAGGAAAGAGAGGGTGAAGCGAGAGGAGGAAAGATAAATCATCATTTCGAGAGATAGATAGAGAAAAATGGGGGAGGGGTTTTGAGATTCTCGAAGGAGGAACTTGAAGACTGTGATAAATAAAATACACAAAACTGATTCATATAATTACTTTATTGTTGATGGATCGTAATACTTTTAATATCTAGTTATAATGTTAAATCGTTAATCCTATCATTTATCAAGAGGAAAATATGAAATAGATTGCTCGTTTACCCCAAAATATGCAATTAACCCGACTTTGTATTTATTTTAAAAATTACGAATAAAAGAACATTTGAGTACAATTAAGCAAATAAATATATGTTTTCATGATGGTAGTATCTGTAGAGATAGGCAAAAAGAAATTGAAAAATTAGAAGTGTATATGAGGGGGAAATATAATATTTAAAATAAAACATTAGACAAGTTAATGATTTAAACATGCGGAGCGTGAAACTTAGTTTAAAATATAGGAAATTACATAAACAACAAGCAAAACGCTAAACTAGACGACAAACAACATATCATCTCCTTACTTTCAATGTAGAAGCGTTTTCGTGAATTTAGTTTGTATGTCATTGGATAGCTGTCATTCCGGCATCAAATCAATTAGGAGAACCAGGAGGTTGTTTGGAATATCCGCGCTCAGGGCGTGTGTGTTTGTGCATACGTGGGTTATAGATTTCCGATCAAGGTTATTGCTGTGGAATGGATCAATCAGACCGCATAACGCAGGAGCTGAATTAAACCGCCATTTGGCATAAATATTATGATTTATACCACCGAAACATCTGTTGCGCGACTCGCAACGTTGTCAACGCTAGCGAACTGGGTGAAACTGAACGACATATGCAAATGGAAACTCGAAATTTTCTTAGTAACAGTCATTCGTACTATTTTATATTCGGAGAGGTTTCGGCAAAACGACCGTTGGCTTGAAAGCATATCCGGATGAATAACGGTTTATTGATATCTGTTAATATATCTTTTGTTATGGTTGCATGAATTTACGGTTCAATTACTCGGCGAGTCACGACACCATTCTACAGAGTTTTATGCACAAAGTTCGTCTATCCCGCTGGAAAGTTTTGGGTACGCTGTTTAAAATACACCGATGAACATAATGAACAGAAATATTATGGGGTAGATTTTGCGGCAGTTTCAAGGTGACCGTTTTATCTCAAATAAATGTTCGAGTTTAAAGCAAGAATAAAGTTAGTCTCATTTTCGCCAAATCAACTACATTTTGATAGTGAGAAGAAGTTTCAATTTAGTTCCTCGAAACCTGAACAAGATCGATGGAGTAAATAAGTTAAAAATACCTTCAATATATCTACGAGGTTTTTTATTTTGTATTATACTAGCGCAATTGCCCTAGCTTTTCCCCTAGTTTATCTTAGAATTTATCATGCACATATCACTCGGTAATATTTTCATCCAAACTCAAGGTAATTGACCGATATTTCCTTTAATTTGTATGAACAAATTAAATATAGACTCAAATTTGATACCTCGCTCCCCCCAAGAAATCTAAAGTTCTGACACTGAGGTGCATATCCTCAACGTCTCTTTAGTATGTATATTATGTTTTAAGTCTCCACGTTCCTTGTTTCAACATTGATATTGGTTGAGGTTTCGTCAAAATCGGTCAATTGGTTGCTGAGATGTCTCGAACAGAATGCTTTTCGTCAAATTCCCCATAGTATAATCGTATACTAATGTATTTGCTTTGAAATCATAAAATTGTTTTTTCTTATAATGTTGTAGCCCTGCTTTTTAGATCCGTTCTAAACATGTTTATTTCGTTTTACCATTCTATACCTGCCATACAAAAGAAATTTCTTATTTAAATCGGTTCAGCCTATACCTTCGAAATTCATAGTTGCAGAAAAATTCTAACCTTGATATTTTGGTAGTCCTGTTTAGTCGACTCGGTTATTTATATGAATATTATATATACCATAATGGGTTAAAATCCACATACATAATAAATATTATAATTTGGTTAAAATTGATGGAGACAGTTCAACACAGGCACTTGTAAAAATAAATTAATTTTTACTTTTATTGTGGCAGCCGTGCTTTCTAAAAATTTTTATTTTATTTTTTTATGTTGCACAACTCCTGCATACAAAATTTCGTTGAAATCGGCTAAACCAATTCCTTCCAAATTCATAATTACCGAAAAGTTTAACTTTGCAATTGTGGCACCCCTACTTAGTTAATCGGGTCAAAATATAACAATTTAGTCATAAATTTGTGTGAAGATTCTATCTACCAAATGTGGTTGAAATCAGTTAACCCAATTCCTTCCAAAAGCATAACTTCCGAAAAGTTTATTTTGCAATTGTGGCGCCCCTGCTTGGTCGATCTGGTCCAAATATGTCATTTTCGTTATGTATTTATGTGAAGATTCTATATACCTACCAAATTTGGTTGAAATCGGTTCAGCCAGCTCTTTCCTAAAATATGCGTACGGGCGGACATACATTGCCAAAATTTGGACCGACCGTTCCATGGGGACCCCTCGAAATCGTAAAATTTGAATCGGCCATTACATTACGATCCTTGACCCCTTAGATCAATTTTATCCATTTTAGGCTCAAAAATGTGTCTCATCAAAATATTGATATTGGTGGAGAATTCATCAAAATCGGTCATTTGCTTGCTGAGATATCTTTAAAAAAAACATTTGGACCAACAATAGGGACCCACGGTCTCCCGTAGCCCAATTTAAATTATATTTAGCTCTGAAACCTTCAGGGTCATCATGAAGCAGTTGTCAAATTTTGAAGCTCCTACATTTATTTCCTGAAGAGTTATGACCGCCACAGACGCACACAAACCGACAGCTTCTTTTATTATTTATAGATATATGTTCCGCGCAAATCTCGAAATTTGGCAAATCTAGATTTGCCCAAATGGGACGGGGAAATCCCGAAATAGTATTTTACTTCAGGATTTTCCCGGGCATATCTAGATATGCCCGGGCAAATCTCAGAGTGTGTAGTACATCTACATGTTACCCTGCAATTCACCTAATTGGTGGGTGGCAGGGGGTGCAATGAACCAAAACCTACCTAAAGATTGTCCATCGCAGGTTGAAATTTTCTATTGTAATCTCGTTTTGTCCTCGAAAAGAAATAGCCTAGATAACGCTTCGTCCTACAATCGATCTCACGTATCTTATCGTCACGGTAGTTTCTACCTATATACGTTGGTGCTTCAATTGCTCCTACTACCTCGCCTTTTAGACATTCCGATCTATATTTCTCCGGCATCCGCAACTTTGACTTCAATCTACGATCCACCAGTGGTACCCAGTTCAAATCCCTCAATAATGAGGTGACGCTTTCCTTATGTTCGTACTTTTGTTTTACAAATCTGGCTGCTCTGCGCTGCACTCTTTCTGATTGAATTATGTGTCCCTTCTCGTCCGGATCCCATATGCATGAGGCGTATTCTAATTGTGGTCAAACTAGTGATAAGTAACATGTTTCACGTACTTTTTCTGTAATGTTCCGTACTATTCTACCTATGAAAGCCAGTTTCTTGTTGGACGCGCCTATAACTCGACGAATGTGCATGTCCCATGAAGATCTCGACAAATGGTTACTCCAAAGTATTTTACATACTCGGCTGCTTGAATATTTATTCCATCTATTTTATACTCGAAATCTACTTCTATGTTCTTACTTTTCCAGAACGTAGCTGCGGCACATTTAGTGTAATTAATTTCAATTTGCCATTCTTTGCACCACGTTGAAATGTCTCTTAAATCTTCACGCAGCGACTGATGGTCCTCCTGGTTTTTTATTTCTTTATATAGAACGGTATTAACGGCAAAAATTCTAATTTTACTACGAACTACTGGGCAGATATCATTCACATAGATAAAGAAAAGTAGAGAGCTCAATGCACTTCCCTGAGGAACACCCGACGCAACTTTAACGGGGGACGAGTATTTCCCATCGATGACAACTGTCTGTTCTCTATTCGAGAGGAAGTCTCTCACCCAACTGACAATTTTTGGATTGATACCATATTGTCCTAACTTCGCAATTAATTTCTTATGAGATACTTTATCAAACGGCTTCCTGAAGTCAATGAATATGGCATCGACCTGAATATTTTTCTCTTCGCATCGCAACAAATCATCCACAAACAGGTCGAGCTGTGTTTGGCATCATCTAGCTCTCCGGAATTCGTGCTGGCATCCGCTAAGCAATGAGTGACTATCTAAATAGCGCATTACAGAACTAAAGATTATGTGCTCAAGAATCTTGCACGATAATGAAGTTAAGGAAATTGGCCTATAATTTTCGGGGTTCTCTTTGTCGCTGCCCTTATGGATGGGCGTAACGTGTGCCACCTTCCAATCTTTAGGAACGACTCCTTCCGTAATGGATTTCTCGAAAATAATTTCCAAATACGGCGCGATTTCATAAGCTAACTCTTTCAATGCTCGCGCGGGTATTTCCTTCGGCCCAGGAGATTTATTTGGTTTAACTGAATGAAGTTGGAGCGCGATACCATTTTCGGAAAATATCAAATCTTCCATCGAGTCGCCCTGATGCATAGGAATAGGGGTTTCACATGCATCGTCATTAGTAAAAGCTTTCTGAAAGTGTTGATTTAATAAGTTTGCTTTCTCCGCACTACGGTGAACTACATGTCCCGTTTCCAATCTCAGTGACGCAATATTGAGGCCTCTACCTTGGACTTCTCTGACGTAAGACCAAAATGCTTTCGGGTTCTCTTTCAAGTTATCCTGTAAAACCTTCTTTTTGTAATTGTTAATCGCATTACGCATAGACACTCTGGCTATAGAGCGCGCTTCCTTGTATTGCTGCCTTAACGTTGCAATCTGTTCGACCGTAGCTGTTGAGGATGTGTTATTTACACAAGAGTGGAGTTTTCTTTGCCGTCGGAGAGCGCTCTTAACTTCCTGGTTGTACCATCTAGGTTCTGCATTTTCACGCTTCAGTTTGCTTGGAATTAATTTATCTGTACACTCTCGCATCATATCTCTGAACATGCACCAGGATTCTTCCGCGTGTGCAATATCTGTTACCTCGCAGAAATTAGTATATTTATTTCGCAGAAAAGACCTAAATCTTGTGAAATCGGATTTGGTGAATACATAAAGCTTTCTTTTAGCCTTAATTGACCTCTTTCTCAATGTTTAGCTGAAACTCCACGTACGTACGTAAATTTTGGTGCGGGACAATTCGGCGCCGAGACGATTTGGCGACGGGAGAATTCAGCGCTAGCAGGATTACGCTCGGCACATTACCAGCATGATTTTACGGGAATGGTTTGGTAATAAAAAGATATTACAATTATTAGTGAATTTTGCTATGTTAGCCAACTACTGATACGGTAACATTTCAATAAAATGGAAGTATTTTAAATACAACTTTTAAATTAAAGTACACGAAAAAGGTACTCCTCCAACAACTTAACCCAAACCGGGGGATGAAAATGGAACGAAATAAACTCCCAAACACTAATCCAAACTATGGGAGGAAAATGGAACGAATAAAACCACTTAACACATAACTCAACCCGGGGGAGAAAATTAGAGTGAAGCAAACCCCCAACCACTTAACCCAACATGGGGCGCCGAATCGTCCCGGCGGCGAATTGTCCCGTCGGCAAATTGTCTCAGCGCCGAAACGGTCGCGCCGAACTATTTCGGTTGATTAGCGGTTGGATTGGGTGGGGTTTGATTTGGCTTGGTTTGATTGGGTTGGATTAGTAACTCTTTGTATTGATTCATATTTTATAGATCGAGTTTTGTCTTCAAATGACTTAATATGAACTGAAGATGGAGAAAACTGCTGCGTAGTTCATTACACTTAGCAAAATCGGTAAATAAACGTACTGAAAATTATGTTCGAGGTACTGAGACTGACCATCGAAAACAGGAACAAATTTCTGAACGGATGTAGAGTGTGAGCCCCGCCACATCTAGATTTGCCCAAAACGATTTGGTCACATCGCGAATTGCCCGCAAAAATCCAGAAAAAGTTCATTTACTAAAAATATTTCAGGAATTGTCCAAAATACATGGGCATATCTAGATTTGCTCAGGCCAATCTAGATGTGCCGGCATTTCGGGATTTGCCCGTAACATATATATATATATATATATATATATATATATATATATATATATATAACGATACGGAAAAAGAAATAATATGATAAAATAAATGCAACGAGAGGTTGAGAGGGATAGGAAGGAGCCAGTGAACACTTACCATACGGTGGTGGACGTCCACAGCGATAGAGGAAGGCTTGTAATTTGGAGCTTTCGGGCAACATACGCCCTTCTTCAGCGAGAGAAAAACGAAGACTAAAATAAGCGTAACACTGGAGGTAGGGGTTCGGGAAAAGAGGGGTAAGGGGAAGGGGAAAGAGGGGTAAGGGGAAGGGGAAAGAGGGGTAAGAGGAAAGGAAAAAGGGGGGTGATTGGAGTGGGAGTGTTAGCGAAGGTTTAAACCTGGTAAGGAGAGGGAGCGGAGGATGTCAATATGGGCTAGTTCCCATTGACGGACTTGTGGCGCGGGGAAACTACTTGGAAGAGCACGAATAGTTTTTACTGTGAAGCAGCTATTGAAGGGAAGGGAGTCCAATCACCATATATATATATATATATATATATATATATATATATATATATACACTCCCCGGCATCATTAGACAAGCGCTACTGGCCCCGGCAAGACAACCCTGCCGAGAAGTCTATGCGGAAGCCCGCATCGAACCGGTCTTGCACAGGATGACGAGGCTGCGCTGCAGAGCGGCGGAAAGGCTGAGGATATACCTCCCTGAACTATACAACACCCTCCTGCAACCCCTATCCCACATCCTCCCCAAAAGACTCCCGAAATACAAACTCCCCTCCCCCGGAAGAATAATAGCGGAGCTAACACCCCGCTATTTTCCCAACACCCCAGAAATCCCCGTCCGCACCCCAGTCCCCATCCCCGCCCACCTGATGCCTCAGCCCGGATGGCCTCTGCAACAGCCGAAAAAGAAAGTGCGTGCCCGTCGGAACAAAATCCAGTGAAAGTGAAAGTGTCAACTAAAAACAGTACAAAGAAAGAACGATGAAATGAAAACTAGTCAAATCATATATTTTTATCCAAATGTATATATTTATTTATTTCTAATAATCTGTTTATTCGTTATTGTTATATAGTATTTTAGATATTTATCAGAGATATATATTCTTTTGTTATTGTTGATACCATATATAGTTTATATTTACCTGTGTATTTATTCGGCTGCCTACGGAAGGTTTTGCCGGGTTTCCCTTCCGTCATCGGGCGAATGCCAGGCAAACGCCAACCCCCGGAGAAAGAATGACAATGGAAATGCTACCAATTGGTTAAACTAAAAGACATTAAAAAGTGAAATGTTTATACCACCCTGAAGAGGCAATAGCCTATAACAGGGATTTGTAAAAATCAGTGTGCAAACAAGAAATGTATTTATTTATCTATTTAACAATGTAAAAAGACATTATTGTACAACTGTTTTTTGCAAATAAAAACCTTTAGCCAGCCAGGAAAAAACGTCAGGACTTAACAGAAAATCTAAAGAAACATCAAATGACATGCAGGTAGGATCTAAAATGAACTTAGCAAGGCTAAGTTATCTTCTAATTCGCGCACAAAACTCGAAAATCGCAAATAAAACGAGTAAAAATGTTAGGGCACGAAACTTGCACATTAAGGCCAACCCATCATCAGGGACGTGTCGGTGGTTAAGAGGGATCGAGAAGAAGAAAGGAAAGGAATTGATGGGGGAATTTGGTAAAACGTGCTTTTCGTTTAACAAGCTTCACCTTTCTGGCCTTATGCGTTTGATATTTTATAATAATGACACAAGAAAGCGGTGACATTACTTAATTTAATTTTATTTAAATGCATAGTGCTCCTAGAATTGTTTTATTTTTAATATTTATCAGAAGAATGTTATAGTTCAATCAATTAAACTCGGACATAATTGTGTATATGAAATAAAATTAGGATTAATTTTAATTTTTTTCTATACAACGTTTATTTACATCTTAAAAGGATGTCAGTTGGTCAGAATCTTGTACATGCTTTAAACGATTAACATGATCCACTTACTTAGCAATCATATGCTTCATTAGCACAATGTAAAGAGAAAGAGATATACAGATAACAACGAACAAAATGACAACGCGAATGGTTGAGTACACGAGCAAATAGGAGCTTATAATGTTATTTTGAGAGCAAGTATTTCGAAATGGAGACGGTCCCGCCACATTGTAAGGAAAACGGACGGAGCTGGACTTGTAATATAATCGAATTGATCCCCAGAGAGACTAATATGTCGAAGAAGATAGCGCAAGATGGTAAAGTTTCAGAAAATGTGGATAACGCTATCGTAAAAATACGAAAGATACTGGAAAGAGGCTGCGTGAGATAAGGTGGATTTGAGTAATATTGTCGATATCTATAATAATATAGCTGCTCTGCCTCACTCACTGACACAAAACTCTTAGGTACTTCTAGAAGAGATAGAAATCTGGAATTTGGCATATAGGTAGGCTGTGTAGCACAACCGACGATAAAAATCGAAAATCACAAAAAAATTAATATAAAAGTGGTCTTTTTAACCACAATGTTTCATTTCAATACCCCATAAGAAAAGCATGGGATTCAGTGCAAGGCTTTCTAAAAATGCATTTTGAAATTACTTAAAATTGGGATAGGAATTCGGGAGAAAAACATTTGTCTAGTTGAAAGAATGGAGTTTTTAATTTTGAAGGCAGAATTTAAATACTTAAATAATTACCGTAAATATCTGCTTTTAATCGGAAAAAAATGTGATTTTTTTCCTATTTTCGACAATGGAAATTTTTCAATACTGTAGCAACAACCTTAATGCTTTTAAAAGGATCTGATATTATATGTTATGATTGCAGTGATTTAATGCTTTTAACGGAAATTAATGCCGTCATAACGAATTAGACTGGAACTTCCATAACTCGAATCTCTAGAAAGTAATAATTATTCGAGTAATAGAAAAATCAAGTTATGAATATATATTTTTAAATATTTGCATATATATATATATATATATATATATATATATATATATATATATATATATATATATATATAAACTTCTATACCTCGAATCTCAACAGGAAGCAGAAATTATTATGGAAAATTCAAGTTACGGAAATATATATTTATATTTTTCTTTAATTGAATTAATATCAAGTTAGTTCCCTTAAATCAGTGTTTCTCAACCTTTTTTAGACCGTGGAGCACACCACGATATCCCCAAATTTAGGAGGAGCACCAGACCAAATCCGTCTATTATATAAAATCAAAACCCTCCCCTCTCCCTATAGGTTGACATAAAATTAAATGGGAGCAAATGCGATGCAGCATATTTTTCATTTGCATTTTAAAATCACTTAGAATCCCTTTATGAATGCGGAACTCAAACCCAACGACGCCTGAAGAAATGGAGATTCATTTTCAGGCCATTAATTTTCGAATACGCGTCGAATCGTTCCAAAAATTTATTATTAAAAAGAAATGTTGGCTGTGTTTTAGACGAAAATTTTTTTAGTCAAGGGTGTCTGAATTGTTGCTGTAATTAAGTAAGGCAATGTATATATGCATATACTTTTTTACATTTTACAGTACATAAATATTACATTTTCATGAAAACGATCCACAAAATGAAATAAATATGTTCTTACTTATTTTTACACAGATAATACCTGTAAATAAATTATGGAAAAATGTACTCCTCAGCACAGAAACCTATGATCTATAAAAGCTAGAGTGGCTTGATAGCTAGTACCGTAATTAAATTATTACATACAACAAATAAAACATTGTAGCAAGTCCTTTAATTATAAAAGCAGAAAATACTACAAACTTAGTATTACAAACTAGGTAGATTAACAGAAAGGTATTCCAACAAATAGAAATAATGAAAGAAAAATCCAAAATAGTAATTATTCCAAAAACTTGGTGTCGAAGCAAAATATTACCATAAAAATAAAGGAAACGTTAAAAAATTAAGTAACCTTACCAAAAACACAAAAAACGAATAAACAATATTATAATTACAGAGCAATAAAAAAGTAACATTAAAATTTAGTAGAAAATTGATAATTTGATTTTTTTAATCCGTACATGGTTTATCCATACCTTCTTAATGAGATATTTGGGCCTGCATGTTTGAACAGAGTACATCTATCCGTGGGCTAAGTTTGGATAGAGATAGTCTTAATGTTGAAGTGATGTCCAAACGATTTCTCAGCTTGTTTTTGTTTCAGTAACTACAGAAAAACCACTTTCACATGGAAAAATCGATGAAAAAGGAAAAAGGACTTTCAGCGCTTTTTCACTTAGCTGTGGAAATTCAGTGAAAGCTTTAATCCAAAAAGTTTCAAGAGGAAAATCCTTCTTTAAAATTTTTAATGTGCAGTCTGAGGAAAGATCAGCTAGTAACTCTTCTTTTTCTATTGATAAGTTATTTCCTTGATTATCATTAAATGAATCTAATGCCCACAAAGAACCTACTCTTGGATCTTTGTTTAAAGGAAAATATTTATCAAATTTATCACTAAGTGTATCCAAGTGACTAACAATGATCAATTAAAGTTCTACAAAATTAAATTCTTCATTGTTTCTATCTTTTACTTCATTCAGAAGCTATGTTAATTCAGAAAACATCAAAGTAGTGGTCTTTGGCTATGTTAACCCATAACTTTAATTTCTTTTAAACCCTTCTATTTTACTATACATGTAAAAAACATTTTTCAATGGTCCTTGTAGTGATAAATTTAACTCATTCAAATTCTGAAAAATGTCTGCAAGATAGCAAAGTTTCAAGTACCAATTAATATCCTTGTAGTACTTCACAAGATCTCAATTTTTCTCAGACAGAAAACAAACTACTTCCTCTCTATGTTCACACAATCTTTTTAACACTCCACCTTTGGACAGCCAGCGAACTTCTGCATGCAATAATAGTGTGGAATGTTCAGACCCCATTTCATCGCATAGTATTCCAAACAATTGGCTGTTTAGTGCACTGGATTTTATTAAATTTACTGTTTTGATGTATATTGCTAATACTTCATTTAACTCTGAGCTTTACTTTTTTTTACCATGCTAATATTTCTCGGTGAATATACAATGTGTAATTTGAATTTTTGGCACTACTTCTTTAAATTTGGAAACCAATTCTGCATGTACACCTGTCATATTTGCTGCACCGTCAGTACAAATCGAAACACAATTTGCAAATCGATATATTTTCTGGAGAAATATTCTGATATTACCTTGAATATTTCGGACCCAGTTGAACGGTGTGGCAAGTAAAAGCTGTTCATGAATTCTTCTTCAATCACTTCACTGTCCCAATCAATATACCGAACGTACATAATTATTACAGCTTTGTTAGCAATATCTGTTGATTCGTCCAATTGAAGAGGGAAGGTTCCAGCTTTTTTCACTTTCTCTAACAGATCTTCATTCATCATTGCGATACGTCTCGCAATCATATCGTTGGAGAGGGGAATTTGTCTAATTTTTTTGCAGCCTCCTCTCCCAAAATCGTCTTGCATGCATCTACTAAGCAAGGTATGATTAAACTTTCTCCTATGGTGAATGGCTTTTTAGTTTTGGCGATTCGGAGTGAAATTAAGAACGATGCATTAAGCATTGAGTCAGTTACTTTGCATATGTTACTAATTAATTCTCTCTGGCTTTTAAATTAATTTTCTCTTCTCTTAAAATACTCAACTGGCTTATTTTGATACTGCTTGTGTTTTTTATCAAGTTGTCTTTTTAGTTTTGTTGGAAACATGGCGCTATTTGACAAAACCTCAGAACAAATAACACACTGTGAACTACTGCCTTGACATGTGAAACCGTATTTAATTTAATCAGGATCATACTTTCTATGTACTAACACTTTCTGCTTTTTCTTATCTGACTGTGAAGGTGAGTCACATGTTCTATTACCGGCGTTGTCTCTCATGGAAGTAGATGGAATCGCTTCGTCAACATTTGTTTCACTCATTCCGGAATTTTTCATAAAAAAAGTCAACCTGGTCTGTTTACTCATTTTATCCTATGGGTACCAAGCGGACGTAATTTTATTAGAATAAATAGAAATATATTAAATTTAAACTTAATTTTATTAACGCAAAAGGCTACTCACGTACTGCCAAAATTCGACAATATATGTAGAATACACGTTTCACAACACTCACCAACGCATTTAAATATTACACAATGGTTAACGAAAAAACTGATATACAAAAAACTACGATAGAACACAGGGCAAATGGCCGCCCACATACAGTGCCGGGCTTGTTTCGTGGGTTGCGGCACAACGTAATTAAACTATAGTCCGTGAGATGTAACTATGTCTCCGAGTCGATTTTGGAAGGCGAGTGGAGGGAGGCAGTGGAAGAGTCCGCAGTCAACAACAGAGGCCTGGCATCATCAGATGCAAGTATATAGAACCTATAGCAAATGTTACACCGAGGGGGAGGAAGGGAATCGGTGAGTAGGAGAGGGGAGGTGGAATGGTGAAGGAGAGGGTGGTTGGCGGGCAATAAAATGTTCGTTTATGTACACAATGTGGAAGGAGAAGGTCCGTGAATTGGTGAGAGGAATAAAGGGAGTGAATATGCTTCTAAGTAAACAAAGTAAGATGGGGAAGGGAGGGTATTGGAAAATAGGAAAGGGGAGGCAGAGAGTTGGAAGAGGTTGGGAGATGGGTAAGAAAACGAGGTAGTACATATTCGGAAAGAAAAGGCAGAACAAGTAGATTTTATAATCAAAGCAGTGTTGCGATTATCGTAACATGATAGACAAAAGTCTTTATACTTCGTTCTAATAAACAATTTAATATTTTATTTCCAATAATTGGACTTTTCACTTTAATTTTTTTAAAGACTTGCGGAGCACCTGCCTCATGTTTGCGGAGCACCGGTTGAGAAACACTGCCATAAAGCATAAAACTCGAATTTTCAATATCATGCATATTATTAAAACATCATTACTAGTATTTTCTCCCGATAATATGTAAAATTATACTCTATCCAAAACACTAACTGTATCACGCACTATGATTGATGGTGTCCTAGATAATAGCAATTCTCACGTACTACTGAAAGCACAAATATGACTATTAAATTTTTGTTACCGACTGTAGGAAGGAACGAATAGGTTTGTTTTTCTGCTACTGGTCACCTGTGTTGCATCCGTTTTTCATTTTATATTTGTTCGTTTAACACTGTGTTTTCATCCTAGGTTCCGTGGTTTATGTTTGTGATTAAGCGTTAATTTATTAATGGTTTATGTTTAAATTTATATTTAAATGCTTTGAGGTTGGAGTACATGTCGATGTACCTACGATGTTTGACGTGCCCTCATTACTATGCCAGTATAATATCAATTGATCAGATATGATAGTAATCTGCAATTTATCTCTCGTGCATGACATGTTGAGCGATATTATACCACCAAAGCCTAAGGGTGAATTTCAAAAAGATAATTACAGTTCCTAACTGCTATGCTTCAACGTATGGTAAGCCCTACCCTCTAATTACTTTAATTTCAAATGTTATAAAAGAAGTTGGTATTTTTTGTCAGTTATCAATTGTATTGTTTTTTTGGTTTATTCCCTTATTTTTCAATTGCTTACTGTTAGTGATAAGACACTTCTTGATCCAGAAAATAATGCGCTCTGAGCAACCAGAAACATGTTTTAATATTAATACCAATACCAAGTGTGAATTATGTATTAAATCATAGGTATAATATGCATCGTGCAAATCGTGTAATCAACTATTACTACTGGTAGATTTTATGGACTAGGAGAATAAATAATTAGGAATACCTGTTTCTTATCTAAAATATAATAACGAAAAACCCACGATTACTACTGATGGGGATAAAGGTCCCTTACTATGGGGTGGCACCAAATTCTGAAAAGATACCTAAGGGTACCGCCATGACTAAAATTTTTAGAAACTCTGGTTTTACGAGATACTTTTTACAAGAAAGTTATATTCGGTTCCAAGATTCGATGCAAAACCCTTCAGATAACAAGAAATGGCAGTTGAGTGGAGAGCATGGAGGGGAGAGAAGGTAGGAGATAGGAGGTGTGGTGAGGAGGAGCGGAGGAAGAGAAGATGAGGATAGAGGGAAGGAGGAGAGAGAGAGAAGAAGGAGGGGGAAGAGAGAGGAAGAGATGGAGACTGAGGTAGGAAGGAGAGAGGATGGGAATGAGAGAAAAGAGAGTGACAAACGGTGTTCATATGCAAGGCCATACTGGGGAACCTTCGGCCGCAGGGGACTCCGCGTTATAAGGAGTCCAGCGGCCAAGGTGCTGAGAGTTCTCTCCCAATCTTTCTCATTGCTTAAAGAAAAAAGAATATTTTACTTCGTGTTTATGCATGGTAACCTCTGCTTTACTACTGGTAAATTCATCCGGATCCCACGCTTTTTCAATATAAACATAGATGCATGACCTAAAACAAATATAATAGGAATGGAAATATCGCGATCTAGATAGACGTAGTAGCAAATTCTTTTGCACGTGGTAAGGCTATGGAATGTTGTTTCTGAGTTATATTCTTAAACATATACCTAAATATATTTCAATTTATCAAAAAAATATTGAAGGGCAGAGGAGAGCGTTGCCTAAATTTTAAATTTCTATGGAAAAAGGGCAAACTTTGCTAAATCCTGCAGGGGGTCAAAAATGTGGTTACAACTCTATGTGTAGGAGAAAGAAAGAGAAGGGAGAGATTGGGAAAGAAGGGAGGAGCAGCGAGGTAGGGGAGGAGGGAGGAAGAAGGGAGGCGGTGGAGAGAGGGCGAAAGGACATCTGGAACACGATGTACGTGCTGGGAGGAAGAAAAGAGGAGACATGAAGGCAGAGACAGGAGATCATCAGATCCGGAGCACTTTTGCGAGCGTGCGGGTGTGCGTGCGTGTACCCGCGTGCGAGAGGGCGCGCGTCTATCGACCCGTGTTAACTTTCCTTCGTCCGGTGCTCACTTCTCCCCCTCCTTCCCTCCACCACTCCCTCCCTCCACCTCCCCCTCCCTCCACCTCTTCCTCCCTCTCAGCCCTCCCCCCTCGCCCCTCGAGCGCTCGCCTGGGCGTGGAATCGTGCCCGAAATCGCACAAAGAGGACGCGAGCGTGACGTGAAAGGGGCGACTCTCCCTCCCTCGGCTAGGAAAAAATGATTCACGCTCGGACGAAAAATGAGACGCGTAAATTGGGCGCGAGTTCAAACGGGAGAGCGGCCGTCGTAAAGCACCGGTTTTTTTCAAGCGCCGACTTTCACCACCCGTGGTGAGTACCTTTGGACCCACCTCCCTCTTCTTCCCCCCTCCCCCCACGTTCGCTTTTATGCCCTCATAAAATGACACGGAGGTGTGGTCTGAGGAAAGATCGAGGCCTGTACTGGAGGCGGAATACGATTAAGGGGAATTTTTCACGCCCATAAATTCCAAAACCAAATTCCGATCGAACACGTCGAGCAAATCCCGAAAAAAATCACGGCATTTTATTCTAAGCATCCATTATTTAGAACTCGCGCATTCATGTATTTATGTATGTGTGTGTACATAAGCATATAATGGATGATGTAAATACTAACTCTGTTCAGCAACTTTCTTCGTATCAAGTATTAGTAGGAACTTCTAATAGGTAGAAGAGGGTTGGTAGCGTTGATTTTCGCGAGTTACTGGTTCTCGTACAAACTGAATTTTGTTTATTTTATTTTTAATGAATGTTGCCTACACTGATTTCCTTTGTTTTTTTACAGGTAATCCTCATCCTATTCCGTAGTTTATATTATCCTGGCGTCAGTTAATGTGAGTATATTGTTTACTGAATTTTCGGTGAATGCTGGAAAATTATTTTGCGTATGAACCCCATGTATATTCAGACGTGTTTATGTCTGTTTTATTTTGCATGTGAATTTTATTACAATCCAAGGCTGTCACTAGGATTAAATCGCAGATGCAAGTAACTATCGTTTAATTCCTCCTTTGTGAAATAATTTACACTGGTTTGTATTATGGTATCCATGCGTCCCATAGAATGCATTTTCCGCCTGCGGTAATTGAACGTTTTTCTATCATCTAAAGATTGGTCAGTAATTACTGTGTTCCTTTGAATGCTCATATTATTTGCAAAACAATTATTTTATTTTTTTGTTGCATGTATACGTTCGTCTATTGTTATTATAATAATTACATGAGACAGAAAAATGAAAATATTTAATATTATCCACGAATCGAATCTTGTATTTAACTTACGAACCACATCTTTGGGACTGAGGTATCAAGGTAGACTGATGTACTTTTTTCAAAATAGTACATGTCGTTAACGCGTGAAAGATTTCTAATACCACTAAAGATCAGATATATTTTATATTTATTCATTTGTATAAGCAAAAATAATGCTTCTCTTTGTGCTTTTGCGTATTTTTCTTATATAAATAAATATTTTATCAATAAAATATTATTTCTAGTTTTTCGCGGTGCTTAAAAAATGTTCGCGGCAAGAGGTTCGCGTATTACCGTCAAATTGCGTGGATGTGGAATTGAATGCTCAATTATGAATTTCTTCATATCACAAGCATCTCAGAGAAGAGAAAAAATTACGGTACCGTCCTTGTTCTCAAACCATTGAAATTTGATAGACCCATCAACGTACATTCTTAATAGTACGCGACACAAACATCTCATGAAATTGTCTTTTTAACCCAAGGCTAGTCAGAAAATGCATAGCGCATATCCTCGACATTGGGAACAGAAACTAAACTAGAACGTATCCCCTCAGTGTTGAGCAACCACAATACACGTGCGTGCGCATTCATTATAGAACGCAACCCATACAATTTCTTAGTGTTAGGTAACAAACGAAATTCTAATATGTAAGTACATTCTGATGATAGGTTGCTCAAACAGATTATTTAAAGAAGTGGGCAAAGGAACGAACGACTTCGTATAATGTTGGAGTTATGTAGATTATAGATAACATAGGGCCAAACTTTCTCACACGGCAAACCTGCGGTGATGAAAAAGAGTGCTGAAAGTCTTAAGAACGGATAATTTTACATCATCTCCCAACAAAAAAGAAGATAAGAGGATAACAAGATACAATCTTCTAGTTTTCAGGTTTTAAAAATTGTTTCGTTGAATTGAAGAGTATAAGTATTTTAAAAAAATATATATCTACATCTATATCTACAAGTTACCCTGCAATTCACCAACTTGGTGGGTGGCAGGGGGTGCAATGCACCAAATCCTACCTAAAGATTGTCTAATGCAATTCGAAGTTTCCTATTGTGATCTCGTATTGTCCTCGGAAAGAACGAGCCTAGATAACGCTCCGTCCTACAATCGATCTCACGTATTTTATCGTCTCGATCATTTCTACCTATATACGTTGGTGCTTCAATTATTCCCACTACCTCCTCTTTTAGACATTCCGACCTATATTTCTCCAGAAGTTTCAACCTTGAGTTCAATCTACGGTCCTCCAGTGATACCCAGTTCAAATCGCTCAATAAAGAGGTGACGCTTTCTTATGTTCGTACTTTTGTTTTACAAATCTTGCTGCTCTGCGCTGTACTCTTTCTAGTTGAATTATGTGTTCCTTTTCGTATGGATCCCATATGCTCGCTGCGTATTCCACTTGCGGTCTTACCAGTGATAAGTAGCATGTTTTACGTACTTTCTCTGTAGTGTTCCGTACTATTCTAGCTATGAATGCCAGTTTCTTGTTGGCTGGCTGGTTGATTTTTAAATTAATGTAAATAATCATCTAAAAACATAGTTGAAAGATTATCTCTTTTAATTGCGAATTCTTATTATTTAAGATTTTCCGCATACCCAACCTTATCTGTGACCCTGAGTGAATAAAATAATATTGATTTACTTCTCTTCCGACCTAAGGAAAAATAGTTCAAGCCTACACTCGTATTCAAGTAAATGTTTATTGACTTAAATACATTATTTCCACTTTAAAAAAATAAATTTTAATATAATTAAATAAATAAAATTTGGGACATTTTACTCGTTCTTCTCTCTTACTTTTGCCTCCCCGCTAGTTTCATTTTTCTCCAACGCGGTATCTCACATTCTCCGAATTCTTATTCGAATCTGACAAATTCCAATCTCTCGCATCGCGTGGCGCGACTCATCCCATCTTTTTAAGAGTTCGCTCCATAATAATCTTAGCCATTGAAATTGACCCAGTTACGTAGACCGTAACTTCAAAACAAAAGTGCAGAAATTTGGTCGTCAGATGCTTAGACTCCGAGGGTTGCGAACGCTAGCTGACGTAGAAGAGAAGCTCCCGCGCGAAGGTAAGTTGTTACAGATGATGTTTTGAGGGGAAGGGATGGAGATTTTCGGAGGGAGGAGGAGGGGAATCGGAGGTGGAGGGGTGGATGAGAAAAGAAGGAAAATGGGATGGGAACGGGAATGGAGGATAAAAGGATATCACGTGAGCAGGGTCGTCAGGGGAAGAAAGAGAGGCGAGGTGAGGTATTCTTAAGGTGCTATTCTGGGACCGTAATAGTTTCGCAGGAATGTAACACTAGAATTCTGGGTCGAATGGAGCTCCTTCTCCTCTCTTATCCCTATCTCTCTCTCTCTCTCTCTCTCTCTCTCTCTCTCTCTCTTTCTCTTCTCATACGTGACACGCGCAAGAATTCCATTTGGATGCAGATCACACGCTCCCTGTCCTCTCCTCTCACTATCTCTCCCTGAGCATAGAAATCCTATCTAATCAGTCTCTTCCATTGCCATCGCACGCATCCTCTCGCTCACTTCTTCAGCCGCAAAACCTCGCTATTTGCCATGTACTAAACATCGTCGTCGGAACATTTTTCCTTCTCTTACTGTTATTGTTATCCCTTGAGCTTTGACTCTTCGAATGTATCAGCTTTCACATCGCATTGCTCCCATAATTCCATCCTCTCTATTTATTTCTATTTCTGGCAATTACGATGAGTAGATTATTGCATCAGCGCTCCTTACTTCAACGCGCCATGTATTTATATTTTGCGCCTGTAATGCCCGGGATTACATTTACACGCATTCTTTATTGCCTAATACTTTGTTACTGAAATTGAGTATATTTATTGGGAAAACATTTTGTGTTATCCTCTTGTTCATGGTGTTATGTACGCATACACATAAAACATAAATATTAATGCTTACATATATGTCTGAATAGTTTTCGGCCTTTCAATTCGATGATTTAAATTTTCAATTTTTTAAATTATATGTAAAATTTACGTTTATGTTACATTACTTTGATTATTTATTTAAATTTTTATAGGAAGTTCAATCTTTGTATAAAAATTAATTGAACTAATGTATTATGTTCTATATACATTTTATTTTATTTATGCGCATTTACATTCTTCGCCATTTTTAAATGTTAATGTTAAATAAAAGACTCGATAGTGAATTTATTAAAATATTTTTTTATCTTTTGCTTGCAGTAAAAAAGTATACTATACAAAGTAAGAATAATATTGAAATCGTTAATTTGATCTTTTAATAATTTAATCGTGTTTTTAACCAAGAAAGTCATCACATTTGAGCCAGCCACGAGATTTCGCGTGCTTTTTTGGTTTTATGACAAAATGTTCAGGGACTGAGTGTAGTACGGGAATCTAAATCCGGTACACAACGTGTTAATGCGACGTGTGCATAGCGTACAACCAAGTTTACTACTTGAAGTACCTAACATAAATAGTTAATGCAGAAAAAAAGGTCATAGTGCGAACACGAAACGATATTTCTGGTTTTTGTACTCCTTTCCTAACAAATTTTTCCAAACGTAATGATTTTGATAACCAAATTATACGAGAAAACATATTAATTGTTAATTCACGCCTTTTATTAGATCGTTCTTGGTGATTAAACCAAATTAGCACATTGCGTGTCGGTTACGAGAATAATATTGTTGTCCTACCACATGGAAACATATTTTTAATCTCAAATATCTTAAGCTGGTATTTCCAAATCTAGATATTTTTTATTACGCATAATTCTTCCAATCGCGTCGTTGACAAATATTTTATATAGAAAATGCAGATAGAAAATTATGCTTTGCCTCTTGAAATTGTATAATGAAAACTAGAACATATTTAATTTATGAAATCAGAACCTACGCTGTAGCTTTTGCAAAGAAACATTCTTAAAAAAAGAATTTGAGAGTTCAGCTTTAAGGCTCTTAGACATTCGTTGATACCAATTAAGAACTAATTAAGGAAAAAACATCAATGATATAATTATCGCAATAATATTTTAGACGTTAAATAGAGCTATCTACTACATTTTATCATTTGATATATTTCATCACTGCACTACATATTCTCTTTATTTATCATAAAATATATAGTGAGAAAAATTAGGCTTTATTATTGAGCGCTCGATCAACAGTCTTACCTCAAATATTGATTTAAATGTGTTTTCCAATCGACAATATATTTTACGACAAATAGAAAATAAATATTAATATTTAATCACTCTTCAAATTTTAGTAACGATTGCTAATTAATGTGCACCTTTTTAAAACCATTATATATAAATTGAAATTTACTGATCTGTAACAAAGGATGAAAGAGCCAAAAGCAATAGAGCGGAACGATCTTTTATTGGCAACTTTAAGAGAAAGACTGCCAAAAGATTGGATTCAGTTTATACGGAGAAGGGGTGAAAGTGCATGCAACAACGCCCATGTATAGGAAATTCCTTGCAAGGAATCGAGAAATATTTTCCAGGAATACACTCCACAGGGTTGATGAATGGAAGGGGTAGAAAACGACCACCAAAATTCCTTTCTTCCGAACCTTGTTTAACAGGAGTCGAGACATTCTCAGCCGGGCATATCCATGACCTTATCTGTATAGAAAGGCTCGTGGAATATCTCACCATGAGGTCGGCAATATAATCTCAAAACCCTCAAAAGGGCTAAGAATCTCGTGTTCTCAAAACTACCCTAGGGCCTTGCAGTTACCTGATTGTACAGAGTAGAAGCCTGAGCTTTTAAAAAAGACGCATATTTGAGTGTAAGAAAATACCCTTCTTTCAATCCCACTGTTAATGCAAGCCCAAATCGTAGGTAGAAAATAATATTGCGAAAACAGTAAACAGAAACGACTGAAATATTATAATTCAGAGTAGGTTTTTGAACGTATACTTTTCCATCTTGTTGGAAAATCGACACTTATCAACGACTATTTATTTTCGTCGATTTTGAAATTTGAAAAAATCGACATTTATCGATTTAAATCGAATCCTTCCAAGCCTACACATAACATAAAAACTGTTTTCGTTGTATAGAAAATATAGAAGAATTTTCCGAGAATAGGGTATCAAAAATCGTAAAAAAAAGCGAAGCCCGAAAGCTATTTAAATAGAGTATTCTAGTTAAATGAGAAATCTAACTCCTTAACCGTAAAGAACTTTACGGTTAAGGAGTTAGATTTCTCATTTAACATCAATTTCGCCGTTGTCTCCACCTTTACCTATATATCAATTGTTTTCTAGGAATGATATTCTTTGTCTATGCTCCTATTTATTGCAATATGATCATTAATAAAAATGGCTTGTCTTGTGATATAATTTACAAAACGTTTGTTCGCCAGTGCATTTACTTTTGCCCAAGCAGGAGGTTTGCAGGATTTCCACAATAGACTACCGTTGGTGTGACTCCTTCTATATTTATAAGACTTTCGAAATTTAAACTTTTAAATATATCATTTATACTTAATGCCATATTTATACGCTGCGTGTGTAATGATTTCATGTTTTTCACGTAACTCTCAAATTTATATTAGCAAATGACAGAATACGTAATTTCTTCAGAATCAAAGCACTTTCCTCCCTCTCCTCCTTTTCTCTCTCTCTCTTCTCACAAAACGTCGTCAACAGCAGTACTGATGACATGCGGAACGAGCTTGGATTCGAAGGAAGTTCGTGGAAAATTTGATCCGTTATTCTGTGACCGAGACTTCGAGAGAGACGAGACTACACGAATATTAGAAACTATTGACGCGATGCTCGGAATAGCAAAAGTTGGAAAGGATAATAATCCAAACTGGTATGCACAGCCCTCGCGTAAGATGATTTTTTTTAAACCTGGGTTTTCAGAAGGTAATCCGGCGTACCACGTTCTCTGTTCAGCGGAGCAGAGAAACGAATCACGTGAGGGATAGAGACGTGGAAAGATAGGATTAGTATCGTGGAGGTCGACCCTTTTAATGATAAGGTCCCTCGCATTTATCTGCTCTCTCTCTCTCCCTTGGACCTCACAGGCCAAGAGAGACCTCTCCCACTGCAGACCGACCCAAACCGGCCACTTTGTACCCCTCCCCACCACATCTTCTCCTCGAGCGATTCTCTTTTATTTGTCTTTTTCGCCCAATCTTTCCCATCCTTCCCCTCTCTTTCTCATCCTCCTCCCTCCGTACTCTCCCTCATTCAGATTGTGTAGAAACATTTTTCGTCGCCTCGCCTTCTTTTGTTTGGCCGCATTCTCTTTTCCTCCACCCTCGACTTTGTCCCGTTCTACCTGGTGCATTCTTTTTATTTCGTGTTTTGCTCCTCGGATTCCCCTCTACACGTTTGTAGCCCTAATATTCAGCAGCGCGCCGCAGTGTTTTCTCGAGGATAGTCCGCAAGGGAAATAACTGTGTCGCATTAATTTCAGATTTCGGGAAAGAGAAAGTTACTGGCCGCCTTGAGTGGGGGCGCTAAGAAATTCTCTTTAATGGTCGTTACACTCATCTTCACCGCACTTCAAGGCGTTCCGTTTTATATACCGTGTTTATGCCGTTACTAGCATGTTGCCCAACAAAAAATTAATGGAGTCCCGCAAAAAGAGGGTCCCTTCAAGAGACCCTCTTTTTGTGTCCAAAACACAACTTTTATCCGAAACAGTATTTGTACCGTAACACCTATAAAACGTTTTATTCGCAATGAAAATATAAAAATTATGTAGTATCAGTATAAAGCATTTTTTTGAAAGAAAAATTTCAAAGGAATTCAAAAACTACAATGTTTTTATTTTGTTTTTATTATCTATTAGTTACTTTTTTGTTTAGTACATGTAAAGCACAGGATTATCATATTGATTATATTTCTGGGCTTTGTTAAACCTATATAAACTTGCCCATGCGTAATCACAGAATATGGTAAAAACAAGCCAACATCATCAAATGATTGGCTCTGAGTCTCGTATCCAAGTCCAAACCAAGAATTATGCCAAGCATGTATTTCTTCTCTCAATTTCATACAATTGCTTATTTATTTTGATACCGCGGCAAAACGTTTCTGAATAATACCTAAACGTCAACGCGAACGTTTATTACGACAATCGATGAATAATCACGCTGGATGATGCTAAAAATTGATTGAACTCATAGCAGCCGCTCTTAAATTATTTACAATATTAAAAGCAGAGTTTTGGAACCGGAAATTTACTCGATATATCTTTTTTTCGATTCCCGGAATTGTTCGATTGAATTTTCTGCCGAGTCAAGCTTTTCCAGTATTGCCTTCACAGCTGATTTTTTTTAGATATTCCTCCAAATTTCAACCAAAAATATTAAGCTATCAAAATTAGTTTTGATTTTATGCATGTTATGCCAATTAAATTTCTGATGAATACTAATTATTTTTCAGTTATTGCTATTTAGTAATTGAGTTATTGGAAGTTTTTATATTAAGGATCACGTTGCGTTTATTGCTATTAATTCAATTTTAATGGAACGCTAACATAATGTCATAATGGCTTCTTCTCGCGTCCGTGAATGTCGTTAGTAAAAAAGTCCATATGTAACGGTTGCATGTTGCATGAATCTGAAACTAGGCGGTGAAGTGAACTACCGTTTCCTCCTATTCTTCTTCCTTCACCCTCCCCATTCTCCTCCCCTAAACGACCAAATTAGCTACTCTGACCAAGTGAATTATATATGGACTAGGGGGATTCCCGTTGAAATTCAACGGGAAAGTTTTTATGAAATTTCTTGAATAGACGCGACGCGAAGCTATTATCCAAATCAATGGCACCCAATTACACGAAACCGGCAAAAATGCAAATCACTAAGAATGCGTCAAATTCTTGCGTTACAAACTGATCTGTTGATCGATTCGAGGCGTATTAAAAATTGGTGGCAGAAAAACAAACTCTAAATAATTATAATATGCGAATGATTAATGTTCTACATTCAAATGTATTCCTTCTTGCATATAACGCAGCGAATGTTGTTTACATTGGTTGCTATGAAAATCATTTTCCTCTCCTTCCTTCTCTCTCTCTCTCGTATTAAAATTATTCAAAGTACGCTTCTACCCATAAGGAATGAAATGACAATAGGATTTCGAGGTTTAACAATGCAATTGGTTGGCAAGACAACATCCCGTTAAAATGGCAAGATTTCCCCAAAATATATTAATTAAACGTTTAACTTAAGAAATTCAGAACTGTAGGCGGAAAAAGATTAACAGAATAAGAAATAATATAAGATTTTCTTTAAAATGGTTTAAATTTAAGATCGTACATTAAACGCCGATGAAATGAAATCTACACCGGATGATTAACCTATTTCTGTAATCTATCTTTCCACCACCACTAAGATATATACAGCTCTTTATGAATAAAACCATGCAAGAACAAAATGAATTTTCTAAAAAAACTCGAAAACTATTGCATCCGTTTTTGGTGATTAATCGCTTTTATGATACAGGTGTGAGTAACGTCCTCGTCTTCTAGGGAATTCTACAATCTGAAACGTGGGAACTGCTGAATTTCAATGGCTGAAAACTGCTTTTTTTTCTGTTATAATTATTTTCCAAGTTGGAACTATTGTCACCCGTTCAGCCTCACATCCGCACGCTAAAAAAGATAATAAAATACACGTGAATTCAACTTTATTGCGCAGATTGTTTCACATCAATTTAATTTGTAATTACTCAACATTTTTTGCCTTACGGCTACATAATATAAAGGCTATTTAGATTTATTATGTCTGTAATATTTTTTTTCTTATTTTGACTCATATATTCCCCTTATTTTGTTTTTTTCCTTCTGGATAAAAAATAGTATTCCCTCCCTCCCTCTCGCCGTCCCTCTCTCCCTCCCTCCGGCACCCTCCCTCTGTCACCCTCCCTCTGTCACCCTCCCTTCCTCTCTCTTTCCTTCCTTCTCTCTTTCCTTCCCTCTCACCCTCACCCTCCCTCTCTCTGCTTCCCTCTCTCTTCTTCCCTCTCTCTGCCTCTCTCTCTGCCTCTCTTTTGTCCTTTCCCTTCCCTTCTGTCACAATTCAGAGCTCTCCCTCTTTTTCTCTGTCTCCTTCTTTATCTCTTTCCTCCCGTCGTTTTTTAATTCTATACTTCCCTTACTCTATATGTACCTTCCATTCCATATCCCTTTATTCCTATCTTCCTCCCCACATCCCCCTCTCTCTTACTCTACATCTATATAGTCGTTTAGATTAGCAAAAGAAACCAAAATAAATCCCAGTCCCATTAGAAATACGTATTTTCGCGAAAAAATCTTACGATAATTTAAGGCAATATATGCACTCGTATATATTACACGTTTGCGGTTTGAGACAACAATTAATTCTCAAAGTTTAGCAATGACGTGGTCAGCAAAGCAACATCGCGTTTAAAAGCCAATATTTTCGCTAAATATGTGATTTAAATGCTTAATATGAGAGATTTTTAACGGTAAACGAAAATAAATGAATAGAATAAGAAACGTCATTAATTTTCCCAAAATATAGTTTAAATTTGAAGATCGTACGTCAATTTTTTCTAATTTTAATTTCCAAAAGAATAAAACTCTGAACTTTAAAAAGTCGATTTTTACGTGTTATCTACCGGGAAATTAAAATCGCCCCCCTCGAGTCAAACCCGCGTATTTTTTCGTATTTGTTTTCGTAATTTAATTTTTATATCTGATTCAATCATTCTTGCGAAATTTCAACCTTCCACCTAATGTTTGTTAAAAACTCGTTAAAAAGTGCCATTGATGACGTCAACGTTATACACATCATCTAGTCTTTTATTATATATATATATATGTATATATAATTTTATATATATATATATATATATATATATATATATATATATATATTGTGTCCACTGGGTTCCCTTCAGCACCTTGTTGCCGCACTCATGACTACCTTTCTTTTTCCTTAAAATATTATCTCTCTATATTATAAAATCGTAATGGTCATCATGATGCGTAACGCTCATTCTGATGTAAAAATCCTAAGACTGATATAAAACTCTTATGCACCTCTAGAAGTGCTGGAAATCTGAAATTTGGCATGTAGATAGATCAAGTAGCACTACCGACGAGAAAAATCGAAAGTTACAATAAAATTAATGTTTAAGTGGTCTTTTTAACCTCAATGTTCCATTTCAATAACCCATAAGAAAAGCATGGAATTCAGTGCAAGGCTTTCTAAAAATGCATTTTAAATTACTTAAAATTGGGATGCGAATTCGTGAAAAGAACAGTTGCCTATCTAACAGAACAGAGTTCTTATTTGTTAAGACAGAAGTCAAATACATACCGAATTAGCATAAATATTTGTTTTAAATCCTATCTTCAAATGTATAAAAACCATGGCAACAACCTCATTGATTTTAACGTGATCTTTAATGCTTTTACTAGAAATTATAGGCGTTTTAATGCCATTAATGGAAATTAATACCGTTATAACGAATTGTAGTGAAACTACCATAACTCGAATCTCGAGGGAAAATAAACATTATCTGAGTTACAGAAAATTAGACATACATTGATATATGTTTTATATTTTTTATTTATGAAGTGGAACTTCTATAACTCCAATCTCAATGGAAAGCAAAAATGATTGGAGTTACGGAAATATATTTCTTTCAGTATTATAAAATAACCTACATGATAGGTACGAAGAAACAGCGAGGAAAGGAGGTAATTCCAAAATATTTCTGGTATTTTGAAGTTTTATTTTTCGTATCTCCAGTGCATATTCGGATAAACTTCATTAATGTTTAGTAATAAAAGGTGTTTCTGTCAAGTAAATCTTCATAGTTTTCACCACTCTTTCGGGTGAGAATAAGGTCCCTTTGAGAGAACGCTCAACATTGCTGGGGAACTTTAACTTCGTTGATAAGAACCGCCCCACCCACTTATTTTTTGTCTTGCTGAAGTGGAATTTTCGCTAGTTATGAATCTCCATCTCCCCTTTTATTCCGTTGCGCTGGCACTGAAGTCGTGGTTTTTTGCGCTCGCTTTTTGTTGTGACATACGACATACTACACCGTAAATTTTCTAAACGTCTTTGAAAATACTTTTTGCACTGCCGCTATTTGCTTTTTGTATAGGCACGTTAGTTAAAGATATATACACACTACCATGTACTATTTAAGCGTAATTATGGAAAAATAACTATAATGATTGCTCATATAATATCTTCCTTAGATAATTTGTTTTATTTCCAAGCCTCTGTTTAGTATCCCATTACTTCTATATATTAAATGACTTCATCTAATCCCTTTTTAATTCGTGATTGGTCTTATATTTAGCTTCTATTATCTGCCTAAACTTCAAGAAAACAACTTTCCATCTTCCATTTATCTGATAGTTTCTTTTGCAAAGAGTTATGCTATCAATCCAACACACTGATGACTTTAATGTTTTATAAAGAATTAAACTGTTCCGTTAACCAAAGATAGCCCAGAAGAGCAGAATGTCAATTTTTGTTCGACCTCTTAATCCGTGACCTTTTAACCGTGGGTTGTTTCACCAACAGATAAACTGTAAACGCCAATGAGCTTGGGGGGATAATGCACTTTGTTTCATAAATATATGATGATACCGCTGTGGGTGCAATGATGTTTAGGCACATGAAGGGCGAGGTTTCCGTAATACTGATGATATTGACATTATTCGTGCTATTTAAGGTCAATTTTATAGATTATTAGTTTTGTTTTGTTCGTGCACCGCTCAAAAAATAATGCACTATTATATGGATCCTTCGGAAACGGCCCGCGGGCCGGATTCGGCCCCGGAGAGAGCTTTATGCGGCCCGCGAATCCATAATGAAAAACTGATTGGTACAATTTAAGAGAAAATTTTGTATTTTCAGTAAAATTTTTGCCCCAAAACTTTTTCTGATGAATATTTAACGCTTGTAAATTATTTAGACATGATTTTTACCACAGAATCTCCGGAAAACTTCGGATGTAGACACTCATGCGGCCCGCCGAAGCACTCGTGACTTTCAATGCGACTCTCTAAGGCATTCACATTACGAATGTGGCCCGCCATGCACAAAAGGTTGCCGACCCCTGTTGTAGATGATAATTTGTTACAATAAATGACATTTTCAGTGATCATTGTTTTTATTATAAATTATTATAAGAAATTTCTGTAATTTTTACTAAATGCAACATTAATTAGAATGACCAAATTTGATTTTTTGGGAAGTGTATTGGCTGCATTTAATTTCCACTCGTTAGAGAGTCACAATACCTGTTCAACTCTCACTGTGCAAGACGGACCCACGGATAAAAGCGAATGAGAAGCGTAGGAAATATCGCATTGTAAATCAAGTTGTTGCTGTATTTATTCAACGAAATTATAGGGAAACATTAATAGAGATAGTATTTGCATCTTTTGAGATTTTGTAATCTAAGTAACTTAAAAAGATTTAGCAGATAATAATATTTAGGTTTTTTCAATATGTAAAAAAAATCAAAATCGTCGTTGCAACCTAATTATTAAATAATTTAAATAAATATGTTTTGATTTTACTGCTGAAAATTACAAATTCTTTATTGCCCGAATCCTTGAATTAAATAACACGATCTATAAAGTACGAATATAATAATTTTTACTGCACTTAATTTGTAGAGCGAGAAATTTTAATCAGTATCTGTAGAAGAAATGATTTATGAGTTAAAAATTACGGTTAACATGTCTTTCATAGAACTGCTTTAAATTCCAAATAAATTCACAGAGAACTATTTTCAGAACTTGTAATAATAGACAGTAATAAATACACACAGAAACCTTCTATTGAAGGTGTGATTTTCGGGTCTCTGGCGTAAAATAATCCCTCGTAAACCCGATTTCGTCCTCTCCGTCTCCATCTTTAGTATTTGTGTTAGAATGATTGTAGGAGTGTTGGTGACGACAGGTCTCTAGCGAGGAGTAAAACCCCTAAAACTGTGTATATTTATTAATTTTTTGACGCTTTGCCCTTTTATTTCTTTGATTTCTTTCCTAGCGTGCCTCTAAATATTGAATTTTAGGGCTAAGGAGTATTTCTTATATTATACTTTGCTATAGACGGGAGATAGGAAACATTTACAGTTTTTTTTATTCGTCGAGCGAACAAACAGACTTTTGTTCAAGATGGCGTCGCCTCTAAAGGTCTGGTAAATGAGTCAAGGATAGAGAAGGAATGCTTTCGTTGGTTGCAATTGTGTCCCTTGTCGCGTCTGTATTGAAAAAAGAAACTCCTCTTCCTCACTATTTTCAACCACGGCTCCGATAAGACGTTTTTCAATCATTTCTTTCTTCTCTTCACGTGCACCTTTCTCGAACAGCCGCCGTATCTTTTCAGCGTGGTCGAAGTGATAGCCCGGATGAAAAATAAAACCACTCCCATTCGTCCAGCGTTTCCCGGAAGGGTAAAAGTCTGTGAAATAAACCCAAAGTGCTTCCACAAATCTTTCGCCGATTCCATTTTGCCCACACTACCTTCCAAGCAGTGATTTACTGCCTCTGCACCAATCTAAAAGTCACGTTTATCTGTTCGTCTTGTGGTCGAAACGCCTTCTGCAATCAGAAACCCCATCAATGTCGGTAACGCACTGTCGCCGATACGCCGACCTTCCGTCTTCCAAAGGCGCAGAACAAATCGAAATAAACCCCTACTTACCCTGTCCTCTCAGTTACACAACAAAATGCGACATGTTGCAAAATTAAGTATAATTTCTTACGCGTCTTGGTCGCATTTATTCAATTTCAAGAGCATGGTATAGCCTTCTAAATTATTCAAAAAAAATAATTAACACGTTTTATTGCCGACACTCATAGGAACAATCTATGCCTTAAAATAATAGCATAGCCATGGAATACAAGTCAATACTGATGCAAAAGCCCTCCGCGCTCTAAGAAATTGATCTTGAGAAAATCCTCGAGCAGGAGGCTGGAAGGATATTTTCATTTAGACGAAAAGCAGCCTTCTTGTCCTGCACTTGGCACGGAAAGTACAATAGAGGGTTAATCCGGGATTGGGTTTGGCTGGGAGGCGATAGGGAATTGAGGTGTCGGATGGTATTCTTCCAAGGGATTGCTGGAGAAGACCCCTCGGGCAGTCAAAAGGATTAGCGCCGAATTTCTAAACTGCATCTAATTCTATATAACCAGCTTCCATAACTTCCATGCTTATTTTGTAACACTAATAGTACTTATCCGCAAAAATTTTTGCGAAGTCAGTCTGCATATCTGCATATTTAAAAGTAATAATAGTCCATTTCTCCTTATAAAACTAGGCAACAGACATTTTTAATTTCACGTTTGTTTTTATAATTTATATGCACAATTTTAATTGCTTCTCCCTTACGAAAAAGGTAACATTCCAATATTGAAATAATGAAAGAAGATTTTTCTAAAGGTCGGTCGTTAAAAATGCCCACAGTCCACATCCAGGTTACTGAAAAATAATTATCTGCAATTTTTAACGTTGCAATCTATTAAATTTGACATTGCTACAACTATAATTTCGATGCTTCATAAAAAGCGCAAAGCAAATAACACAATTCTTTTGCTTATTTGAAGGCTTATTTGACGCTAATTTAATCGGAGACAACAAAGCGGGTCACCTCTGCAACACCCGGAAAGAGCACGAAAATTTCTAAAATAATTGCATGTTTCTGACAAATTCTTCTGCATAACATCAAAAAATTACACGAATGAGATATTATATAGTTTTAGCCGTCGTATAAAGCAAAAACGGAGAAATTTGGTCCATTTTTACGTATTTTAATGAATGAAATAAATAAACCTTGCACCTTGAAAAATGGAAACTTCTGTGTAAACAAGGGAAAATATAATTGCCTTGTGGAGTCAAACCTGAGAAACCTCCGTAAACAAAAATAGTTTTTTTAGGGTCTCCTAGTTGCTAGAAACAAAATGGCGTTCACCGCATTTCTATATGACAAACTGTTCAAGAGAAAAAAGCGCGGACGAACGGACAGACATTGAGTCATATAATATATTTTAACTGCTGTCCCTGCCTGCCTGCTTGCCTGCCTACTTGCCTGCCTGCGTCTGAAGCCTCATCACCTTCCTGCATGAACGCAAATTAACCAAAAGCGGTCGGTTTGATTTCGACGAATCTTTCGGCTGAATACTCGGCGCGAACTCTTGCAGGTTTTAAGTGGGTAATCTTCTCCCGGAAAGGCATGGGTACGATATCAGGAAAGTTTTCGTTTTTCCATTCGATTAACACATAATCGGCTGGAATACGATGTGTAGAACTTTGTTCTTTAACATTTTAAAATACTTTACGATCGAGACTTTCTCTCGATATTTACACTTTTTCATGTAAAAATAAACGAAGATTCTTACCTTTGACTCTGTTGTTTAATTCGCGTTTGTTCATATTTTAAGTTTATGTTCGATTTTCTCCGATTTTTCAACATTTCCAAAAGGAGTTTCCTAATGTTGCTGGCATTGTTGATCTCAGATTTTTACAATGTTCGACTCGGGTTTTCAAGTGCATTTGCACTATGCTTACACTGAAACAAACACATCAAGGACAATAACCTATTGAAAAATTATATGAAAAGTGTCGTGTAAATATCAAAACAAATGAAACACGTAGCGAAGAAACTTGAAGTCCGAAACGACTCCAATGCATTGTAAAAATGGACATCTTAACATTTCAAATAGGAAGATATTTCACGCTTAGATTAAAAATATCGTTTCGTTTGCAAATTTTATTGGGTAGTTTAAAGCAAATTACTATATTGATGTTTGTGATTAATTTCTTTTGATAATTAAGCAGGATCTTTGACGCGTGGCCAGTGTAATTATAGTGATTACTTGATAGCAAATAAACCACAGAACATATGATTTTCTGTGCCATCAGAAATAGTGAGCAAAACAAAAACTTTTGTGAACTGGTAAGTTTTAAACTAAATCACGGAAGTTTGTGTTTTTGGTTATGGAAATTATGTGAACTATATGATTATTTTGAGAGGGGCAATAAAAGTGGTTGAACTAATAAAACCCTATGTAACAATTTTTGTCACAGTAACTATCGCATTGAGCCACTTCACCTAAAGTTCCCTAAATGTTTGCAGGAAGTACTGCAACGGGTCTCTAGTTATATATAAAAGACATTGCTCTTCGAATCTGATTAAATTTAATTAGGTGTAGTTTAATTTTTTGCAGTGAGATGATCATAGGAGAAAAATAGCGCTTTTTATTGGTAAATGAGATAAAGGAATCATTTCAACAATAAAGTGATTGTGGAGAGGAAGATTCAAATCTAATAAAAATGCCGAATTGCCGCCATTTCGCGAAAGCGATTTCTGAGAAGAGACGTGTGTCGTCCTATATTTCTGTTTGACATCAAACAACATTAATTATTTGGTAATATTTCGTAGGAGCTCAATTGCGTAGTGGGCTTAAGGTTAATAATTTTTCATTTTTGACTGAAATTAAATGGATTAGTATTTTGTGGTCTATTGAATCTATTCATTAACTAATGATTACTACACCTTGCGTATTGCTCGTGTTGAAGAGTTGCCCTTTGGGGAAAATCTAATTATTTCTGTTAAACATTACTAAGTCATTATAGCAATTAAATATGAATTAAAAATTAATGTTAAAAATTTAAAATTAAAGGAGAAGAAAATTTCATACTACACACTCCTTTATTTCTTCAGAACCTTCAAGGCCGACTTGAAAAATTACTAAGTAATGAAAATTTTTTAAATTGGGCCAAAGATACGTTTTAACTGATGGATTTTCCTCCCACAAATTGCAGGGCTATATGTAGATGTAGATTTTAATAAGTCATAACAGACTTGCAATTAAAATTATAATATGTAATATCATTATATATAGACGTTCCTTACAGAGGAGGAGGATATAACATACATATAACATATAGGAGGATACTAATGTTTAGGCCCTCCCAGATGCGCTGGAGATTCGAATTTTTTTTCTTAGGTAGGATTTTGTGCAAAACCGACTAGAAAAAACGAAAATCTTGAAAAAGTGGAACAATGCAGCCGATAAAATTCGAAATTGTTTAAACAAATTTTCAAGGTTTATGTATTTCCAAATGTTATACGGAGCTGAATATTTTTATAGAAGTAGGATTTATAAAAAAAACGAAATATAAATTATAAAAATTTTGATATTTTAATTTGTGTTGCCGTTAAAAATTCTTCAAGTTTAAACAAATAGATAACTGTTTAGGTACTAATTTTTAAAATTGCAATCTTTGGGGATTGTATTTATCTATTATTTTTACATAAGGAAAAAACGAAAATCGCTGCGGAGGTGGCATCTTTAGAATTAAAAAAATATTTGCAATGATGAAATATGTCTGAAAAATGAATGTTTTTTCAAGGTGAGATGATATGCTTGCAGAATTCAAGCACCTTCTACTAATATATATATATATATATATATATATATATATATATATATATATATATACACGTTTATAAATTTATTATATAGATATAGATTTAACTTTTAATTCACTACTCTGAGCAATTTGGAAAAACAGTGAATTTTGTGTAAAAACAACGTTGCAGAATTTTTCGAGCTATCTAAACCCGTAACGACAGTTACTTGTCGGATTACTAAACGCTCCGTCATGCTGAAACTTCAACTTCCAACTCATGTACCCACAGGATCCCTCGAAAAATAAAATATTCAACCTCTTTCCCGTAGACGTCCAAACTTATAGTCAATCGTAGAAAATTCAAACGCATGCCAAAAAAATGAGGATCGGATTGTTACAACAAAATCTTTGAAAGAAAATGAAAAACCAAGATGTTTTGATTATAAAAATAAATTCCTAGCTCGTGGCAAAAGAGGGAGTCATTAAAACAAGCAAAAGATAATTTCTGTTCACTCCCTTCGTTGCATTTATCCCTTAAGCTTTCCTTCTTCCTTTTCCACTCTTTCGCACACGCTCCGTTTCCCTCTCTTTGCATACCCTACCTTCCATTCCTAATCTGTGTACCTGTTTCCACTCACTTCTTTCCCTTAGGCCTCCTACATGTCTGCTTTTCCCTTTCCCATCTTTCTATACCCTCTCATCTCCCTCCCTTCTATCCACTCTTCCTCTTCTCTCTTCGTTGGAACTTTTCCATCTTCCTCCCTTGGCTTTTCACGGTAGAGCAAAACCTGAATCCGAGAGCGTATGGATGGCTGCAGGATATTTCCAGGCGTTTCGAACGACTTGAACGAACTGGGAAAGGTATGTCTCCTTAACAAACTCCTTTTTAGTTTGTGCGAAGCGTGAAAATTAAAATGCTTAAAAAGTCTGCTGATGCGTGAAACGCCACCGTTTTTTTTACAAATAGAGATGATTTCAAACCATCGAATACAATGAATGCTGTTATTTATTAATCGCGCACGTTGATATCCCAATTATCAATAAAATATGGGACCGACGAGGGTAAGTTTTTTATAAGGTGACTTATTCTTATATGCATCAGAATACTAGGGCGATATCTTATGATGAATACATTCGTTATGTTTATTTCTTATATTTCCTTTCCAGATAATTCATGAACTTAGTGATATGGATCTATTTTTGTATTATGTTTGAAGTTTCGTGGTTGAAAGAAATACCTCTTGCTTAACACCTCGATCCCGTAAGCTTGCTTGTCTGTAACTCTAAACGCCATCTGACGCTTATTCACCGTTTTCCTTAAAATTTGATATAAAGAAAATCGCATCAGATAAAAAGATTTGTTGCAGGATTATCCAATCCCTTCTTATAAATAGTTGTATCAAACGTGATTATTCTATACTGCTGGTATCCGTTACGTCTCATTCGCTCTCCGATATAACCATAAAGAAATAAGAGAAAGAATAGCTGTTGACCTTACATTAGCTCATCAATACATATTTGTTTGAAAATCTTTGGTTAGGCCGTTGAGAGGTTGAGAGCGGCGTAAAACCTGGCTACGAGTGTATTTGATGAATTACTTCCGTCACCACATTGGTGAAACAGCGGATAAAACTAATCTCGACAATGATTTTTATATATCTGAGAACTGCTTTCAGTAGCGATAAATAATTGAATAATTTTATGGAACTGATATCAAAATCTCAAGCTAATATGCAAAAAATTCTTTAAGAAACTTAATTCAAAGAAAAGGATATGCCTTTTAAATATCAACCATAAAATCCTTGATTCGTATATACATATCTACATTTACATGTTACCCTGCAATTCAACAAAGTGGTATGGGCAGGGGTGATAATATTATACATTAATAATTCCTTAACAGTTTCTATTGTCGGTTTGACAATCCCCGTTTGTGATCTCTGATTGTCTGAAAAAACTTGTCCCGATATCGTTCTCAGATATTTTATTGTCATGATCGTCTCTACCAATGTACATTAGAGCTTTAACTATTCCTAAAACCTTTTAAACTATATTTCTCCATAAGTGTTATTCTAGCGTCCAATCTGCAATCATTCGACGATACCAAATTTAAATCCTTTAATAATTAGGTTACGCTTTGCTAATGGTCATAAATCTGTTTTGCAAATGTTGCTGCTTTGTGTTGGACTTTTTTCAACTTAAGTTTCTGGCCCTCTTCTGAGGTATTTCATATATTTGACGGGTATTCGACCGGCGGTCTAACCCAGTTGTGCGCAAACTCTTCACATCGCTATCTCCTTTCCTTCCCCGAAAATGGCGGCGCCCCCAATTTTAATAGGAAATTTTATAAATGTTACGTTGACATTGCATTTACAAAAAAATTAATTCAACTTAGATCAATGACACGACATCACTGGATTGCCAGTATACGCAAGAGAAGAAAACTTGAGGTAATAGTAAACTTTATTTCAGTAATATTAAATATTTTTGACTTGGAATCATGCTAATCTACGAGTTACTGAGATCCGCGCGTATGTTTTAAGAAAAAGTCACGGGTTTTTGTAACAAATTCTAAATATTAGGATGAAACATTTCTATTCTCTGAATAAAAATAATAAACTAACCAAATATGCCTGGCCTGGCCGGGTTAACTACCTTGTATTCGAGCTCTTAAAAAAAAAGCGTTTCTCACCTGCCATAAAATCGTTCACGCTCCTTGAAGGGGGGGGGGGGCTCAATTTTGCACACTACTGGTCTAACCAAACATAAATATACAGATTCTTGAATTTTCTGTGCTATTTCTTACTACTCTGCCTGCGTGTTTCAATTTTTTGTTGACTGCGCCTACAACCCGACGAATATGAATGCGAAAAATAGCGGTTCTTAAAAATATTACAAAATCAGCTACTTGAACATACATTATTAGCATCTCGCGAGAATATCTTTTTTGTCTTCCTGCAGTGGTCACGATCATCCTGTGTATTTATCTTCCTATATACGACGAGAATGAAATAACTTCAAACTGCCGGGCAGATAGAGACAGAGAGAACTGGTCGCAAACATCACGGCGTGAGCAAACAGCTAGGAATCTAGCAAACAATTGTGGAGAGGGTGAGTTAATTTTAACTATGAAGTGTACGTTGCGATGCTGGTTTGCCTCAATGATCCGTAGGCCGAGTTTACATGGATAACAACGGAAGGAAGACAGACCCAGCGACCAAATCTAGGAAAATAATTTTCTGCAGAGTGAAGTATCAGTGATAGAAGGGATAACGATACTGGAGCATAAGAATAATTTCCTCTATGCATGGATCTCTTTGAGAAAACATTATTAAATATATATATACATATATATATATATATATATATATATATATATATATATATATATATATATAATACTTCAAATTCAGCAGAAAGTATTGCTGTAGATACTATTTTTTCCTGTATAATCTAACAGACGTCCCTAACAACCTCTAAAATTGCGAAATCCCCCAAAAACATTGTCTTCCTTCGTGGTCTTTCCATCGCTAAACTAATTCCTTCGATGTAGTTGCAGTGCTGTTTGATACGGCACAGTAGTGGCTGCATTACGCTGACTGAATTAAATCACCGGACGCCCTCAGTTCAAGTGAATAGAGGCCATAACTATGGCGACGCTCGAACAGTTACAAATTAATTGCTCTTTCGTTGAACCCAAAGTGACCGCGATGACGTTTGTGCCGCCGATGTTATTTTTGCCCGCGTCCAGTAACGTTTTTGCATTAGCTGAATAAGTGGGATGATACGTGAGACGCAACGAGAGCATTTAGTTTTGCCGTGGAGCAAGCCTGTGCCTAGAACGTCGCCACCTGGCGGTAGGCAGGTTTACCAATAGAGAGATGAAGAGGGACGGCCGTAAAGAGGAGGTAAGGGAGGGAGTTAGATACGCAGTGGCGCTGCCGAGGGATGAGTAGGGGTCAAGGTTAACTGGATTTTTTTCGAAGGGATCCGGGGCTCGATACTCGCTGCGTCGTGCAATAATGGGATCTTTCCGGAGCAAAGCTGAGCGCTGGTTTACGACTCCCACGAACACGCGCTGCCCGCCCACGAGCATTCTGTATGTGGGAATCCACGGCGAGCAGGAAGTATTCCTGTCTCGCGCTCTTTCCATCGGGTCGAGGAATGTATTATCTACAGAGACCTGATTTGCCAGTTTGACCTCTTCTCTACCCGAACACCGTTTCCTCATTGCCTCCAAATCCTTTATCGCTCCATTCATCCAGCCATCTTCTCCCATTTCTGTTTCGATTTCGCCGAAACTCGCTGAATTAATGCGTTTGCCACGACTGACTAATTGTTAGGTTTGATTTTAGTCTTTGGAGCAAAACTAGCGAAGTCGTCAAAAAGGAAAGATTTTCATTGAATGGCATGATAAAATACCGTTCCAATCACATTGATAACGGACAAAATTGAATGCAAAGAGTAGTGGGCTGGATTTACATTCCGAGTATACCAAACTGTGGAAATTTTTTACTTAGCAAAACAATAATTTGCAAAAGTTCTGTCCGTGATTTATTTTCAATGCCTAGAGAGCTATTTATTTCAACCAGTTTTCATTATCGTAAAAAGGGAGCGTAAGTTTAAGGAAGGTGCAGGAGAAGAACACCATAACGTGGGCCGGTAGTTTCTGTATTGCAGTTATAGCCGAGAAAAAACATTTTTGCTCCCTAAGGAAGTTTTGAAAATTACGCCCCACTTCTAACGTAAGTAAACAGTAAACAATTTTATATCTGAAAACTAATTTATCTACAATTTAAAGGTAAAATAAAATATATAAATAAATTTTATAATATAAAACCTTACAGTTTAAAGTTCAAATTGTCATTTTTCGCGACCCTAAGTGTGCTGCTCCCGAGGCGGGTGCCTTGCTCGCCTAGCCTTAGTCCCGGCCCTGAATACAGTTGTATGTAGTTTTTTGCCAAGGTTCATAGACCGTAAGGTCTTATCCGAGTGTATTAATTTTAAATCTTGTTATTAAACATGTAGTCCCTGCAAATGCAGGCAGACTTTAAGAAATGCCATGCTTCAAAAGTCGCTTTCAAAGAGAATTTACATTGCCCTGTCTTGAAAAAAAACATCTTCGTGTGACATGAAGTTTTTCCAGAAAGCAGGAAATAGAGCAAACATTCATTCGCAAACAGAGACGAGGAACCTTTTGAAAATTTTCACCCTCTGATCACCTATAAAATTTATAAGTGTTACAGATGCGCTATAATTATTAGCTTGTGAGGTTCAGGTTTAAAAAGTCTTCTCAACGCCTTTGTTTCTCTTTATCTGCAGTTTTTTGTTCTATTTGTATGGATTTGCTATGATTTTACTGGATTATAGCTAATAGTTATACATTAATATATTTATCGTTTATATTGCTTATTTGTCTAAACGTGGTACTTCACTATACTACATTTTTCTATACCTATGTAATAGATACATCTATCAGCGCGAGTATTGATTTAACTTATGGTATTCTTATATATATTTCTCTTAATACGTCTGCAACAACTTCAACCGCGCACCACCAGACCGCGCCACTGAAGCACCCATGCCTATATTAATCGTTTATATCTCAAAAACAGTAAAATAAATGGTTCGAAATTTTCCAGGAATGCTTGAATCACATATAAAAAGTGATTGACGAAAAAATATTTGGAAAAATGACCCGGGTTCGACTCCAGGGAATTATTTCTATTTCTCATAAGGTAACACGTAAAAATTGATTTTTCGCTGTGCAGGTTTTTCTTCTTTTGGAAATTAAAATTAGAAAAATATTTGACCTTCGATCTTCGGATCTAAAACATTCTTAAGAAAACATTTTCAAGTTTCTTATTCTATTTGTTTTTTTTTCGCCTTCAGCTCTAAATCGCTCATGTTAATCGTTTGAATGGTATATTTTGGAAAAATCTTGGCATTGTAACGGAATGTTGCCTTGCCTACCAACTAGTGTTAAACCTAGAAATCCTATAGATACTTCAATCCATATGAGTTTAAGCGTGATTTGAAAACTTTTATTAAGAGAAGTAGAGAAAGACGGAAGGAGGGAGAAATTATTTTCGTAGCAATCATTGCAAACAACATTCGTTGCGTTATTTACGAGACGGAATACCTAAAAATCTGAAATATAATTCAAAGAGATTAAAAATCGTAATAGTGAGTTAAATTCAATAATATTGAAATATAAACGTTATGAAAATCTGAGGAAGGTGCTGGACATTTTAATAAACATACCGAGCATGTCAATATTTTATGGAGTGAAGGATTGTGCGATAGGTTACGGGAGTTAGGTAGAAGAATGCAGGACTTGAGGACGGTTTGTAAATAGGGAGAGAAAGAGAGGTTTAAATGAATCAAAGGATCACCAAAATAACAATAAAAAGCTATGTTGTCCGTCCGTTGGTCCTAGTGTCAAGCTATTAAAACGCGACTAATTCAATGAAGGATGTACATATAAAATTTAAATTTGACAGATTTAAAATATTAAAATTCTTAGTCGAAAGAAAATTCACAAAAATATTCCAGAGATCGACTCCAGGGTAATATTTCCATTTTTCGTAAGATAACACTCAAAAGTCGACTTTTTGTCGGTCAGGCTTTTCTTCTTTTGGAAATTAAAATTTGGAAAACCTGGCCTACGATCATCCGATTTGAACTATTTTAAAGAAAAATTAATAAAGTCACTTATTCTATTCTTCTTTTTCCGAAATCGCTTATTTGTTTATCTTGACAACCGACTGCTGTGAGAAACAAAATCAATATAAATAATTATTGTTAAAATAATTTATTTAAATTTAAAAATTTTAATTCCGTTTTTTATTAATTTGAACCCGTCACTTTTGACGGGCAATTGCGCGAGTTATATATATAAAAGCTCAATTCAGTTGATTTGTTGGGAATGCTGACGTCGTGCCTATGGTGGCGAATTATAGCAACGCGAATAACTCAAGGGCGGCAAATACGAATTATACGATTTTTTATCAATATAGTACTGGGATCTACCTCTTGCACCTTTTAAATGTGCAATCTTCTATCAGAAGATTATGGGTATCATTCTAGGAGCGTTAACCTTATCTACGGAGATGAATGACGCAAACAAATCTTTTGCATTTTAAAATTATTTAAACGAATGGTACGAACTCTGGATTTGCTTGAGAGAGTTAGAATACTTGTATAATTAGCGTAAAAAGAGTATAAAACTAGTGATTTTTCAAGTTTTTCACAATAAGAAACATAAGTTACCATGACAACTCCCATTGTTGCCGCAATTGAGCCTCCGATGCTTTTATATTGAGAATACTTTAATGTTGTGTACTCTTAATTTGCGAGTGTGTTTTCCGTTCGTAGTTTGTTTTTTAAGTGAATACCTACCATTAAGTAGACAGTTTCTTACGCATCACATCACACGTATCTATGTTTATTTTCTGCATGTTTTGCGTTCGCCGTATGCTTTTTAATGGCACTCTTTATGTAAGATTTTATATATACAGTCAAACCTTGATAATGCAAACTCAGTTAATACAAAATCATCGTTTATAAGTATTGTAATTTAGTCCTCTGCAATAACCTACGCATATGTTTCTTATTATAACGAAATCGATTTTACAAACATCGTTAGTAAAAATAATGAAATTTTAATTCCCTTGAATTTTGAACAAACGAGGTTGTACTGTATCACGCTGAGAGAGATAGCTGCATTTTTGATAGGAGAGTAAGACGGAGAGAGGGAGAATTGGAGGGAGAAAGAAAGAGAGGGAGAATTGGAGGGAGAAATGTGATAATATTTGAAATTAAATAAAAATCGAAGGAATGAATGCCATTCTTTCCTCAGTGAAACTCTATAAAGTCAATATTATTAATTTTACAAATACGAGCATTGTTATTTTATTTGTATATACAGCCTCGGCTCAGTGAAAGCATTTTTATATTATGTAATCTACATCTATATGTTACCCTGCAATTCAACAATCTGGTGGGTGGCAGAGGGTGTAATGCATCGAGGTTTACCGAACAGTTATTAATCGCAGATTTGATTTTCCTTTCATGGTCTCGTATTGTTCTCGGAAAGAATAAGCCTCTATAACGCTCCGTCTTACAATCGATCTCGCGTGTCTTATCGTCATGATCTTTTTAACCTATGTACAATGGAGCCTCAATTATTCCCAATACATCCCCTGCCAGACACTCTGACATGTATTTCTCTAGAAACCTCAACCTTTAGCGCAGTTTGCGCCGTCTACAGTCTTTCAGAGATCTCCATTTTAAGTTCTTCAATAATGATTTTACACTTTCCATATGTTTTTACTTCTGTTTAGCGAATCTGTCTGCTTTCCGCTGTACTGTTTCTAGCTAACTTAGATGGTCCTTCTCATACGGATCCCATATACTGGAGGCATATTCCACCTGCGATCTAACTAGTGACAAATAACACCGTTCGCGTACTTTCTCTGTACTATTCCGCGCTATTCTGCCCATGAACGCCAATTTCTTGTTAGCTACGCCTATAACATGACGAATATGCATGTCCCACGAAAGGTTAAGACAAATGGTAACTCAAATATTTTACAGGCTCAGCTGCTTGAATATTATAATGTAGTCTCTAACACATTTATATAATCTGAATAGTAGTTGCGATTATTTTACTCCAACAGTTTTTATTTAACTGTGTCAATACATTTTCTGTTTTAAATCGCTTTAATTATGTTAGTAAGACATTTAAGCAAAAATATCTCAATCTTTTAGCAAAACGTTTGATATACGGAGATAATTTTATTAGAAAAAATTAGCGAATGACTTTCACTGTTCACTAAATCAATAAATCCAATTAAATTGTGTTCAAGTTTCATTTTAGAAGAACTATATCAAAGATTTTACATTTTTTATAGCCCGCTCGACAAAAAAAGCTCCAACCCAATTCTGAAACCACGGTATTATCCCGTGCCAGGTTCGTTTTTGATTTTCGATGGATAAATAAAAAGGCGACACATTTTTCTCGGGATTTTTCTAGTCCATTTCTCCAAAATTTCCCCTCCTCCTCACATTTCGTCCTGGAAACCCACCCAGCCACCCCTTCCCAACCTCTCCATTGCGGTCTCACCCTTTTCTTTCCCTCGGCTGCTATAACTCGCACAGAGGTGGCCCCTGTTACGTAAAGTCCCAGAAAAGACGATTGGCTCCTCCACACTCCCCTTAGTCCCTCATGGTACCTTTAGCTCCCTTGCACCACCATTGGCTGACGTCCCAATATTTTCGCGTATCCGGATAAGGCCCTTATTTCCCGCCACGATTCGGGAGGAAAGGGTTAGTCACGAGGGACAAGAGTCGGATTTGCCAAGTGCCAGGGAGGAACATGAGAGGGAGGTACATAAAGATGGAGATAAAGAGAGGGGTCGAAGGGGAAGGGAGGGAGGAGAAAGTGCGATAGGGAGTGTGAGATAGGCGGAATTATGGATGAAAAGGGGAAGGATAATCTGGGGCGGTGAGAATAAGAGAGAGAAAACGTTCAAGAGAACCAGGAGAGAATGAGAGAAAAGCAATTATGCAAAAGTTGGGTAAGATAGAGAATAGAAGGAAATGAATAATAGAAAAAATAAGGAAAGATGGTGGAAGAAAAGAGAGCGAGTTTCGAGAGATAGCTTTATAAATGACAGTATAGATGGTAATATGGGTTGAAAGATTTGAGATGAAATAATATTAAGCAGAATGAGAAAAAATGGATAGGAGAAGTATAGGAAAAGGATGTGAGGAGATGGAGATACATATTCATTTACATGATACCCTGTAAGTCACATTTTTGGTGGATGGCAGGGAGTGCAGTGCACCAAATGTCTCTAGTTTTTCTACCTTATCTTTTCCTATTATTTTCTCTTAACGTCCTAGGAAAAACGATATAAGAGGTCTTAACGAATACTTTTGACACACGGAGAAAAGTCGAGAAAGAGTAGAAAAGATTGAAGAAGGGATATACTCTGTAGAAAATTGAGGGAATGAGAGTAAGATGTGAGAAAAACAAGTCTAGGCTAAGTGGGAAAAGCAATGAAAGGATAGAAGTGAGAAAGGAAGGATGAGGGTAATAAAGGACGATGGAGAGGTAAGGAAGCGGAGAGAGAAAGAGAATTGGATGGAAGTGGAGGGAGTGTCGGGATTATATAGAGGGAAAGTGTAAAACGTCAGAAAGGGCGACGCATGGGATTTTGGGACTGCGTTGTTCATGGAGATAACAATGTCTGCCCATTGAGACGCGCCTTGATTACTCGGCCTTGGATTTTATTGCCCTGCGGACATTTACACATGTCAGCTAGGGCATTACCTTTATTATGGGATTTCTCATCCTTTACTTCAAGAAATTTCCAGCTTTGCCCTTAAAATCTTCAGGTTTAGGATAACCTAAGAGGTTTATTTGCTTCTATTCATAAAAACAATATTTAACTAATGCCATATGAATTAGCTTCTAAGTTAGTTTATTTAGAGATAAATATATTTTTAACTTTATCCGTTATAACTGGGTCTCTAAAATTGAAGGCATTAAATGAAGTCGTCAAGCAATCTTAGTGTGAAACGTAAACCTAAATATTAATTAATGATAAAATAATCTAGTTTTCCAGAACATTAAAGATTGGAATGCGTCCATTATGTTACATTTGGTTCATCAGAATTTTCAAAACCGGCCGATATTCGATTTTTCGTAGTCTTTTTAAGCATCTTTAAACGAATAGTTTGAAAATTATTTTTCCATTCTTTAAATAAAATTGGTAGATATATTGGTGAATATTCGTCATAAATACAATTTAACAGATCAGGTTCTATTGGAATAGAGTCACTGCCTTCATGTTTCATCGCCATATTTTGTGAGAATTGCAAAGTATGTATTGTGTTCAGAACTTTGACGAAGTCGGTTCGATTGATAATCTGATAATCTTTCTCAAAAATTAATTCAACTTGGCCGTGTGGAAGCAGAGAACAAATGTAACAACTTAGTGTCCGAGTCACCCATTTAAATAGCAACTTCGATCAAACTCGAAAACGTATGGTTTCTTAAGACAACATAGTTGCCGTGCTTTTAATTCTGGGTGCCTTAAAAAAACTGAACCAACAAATGAAAATATTACGATGCTGATTATTCGAAATATTTTAATTTTACAGAAATTAAATCTGAAATAGCCATCCTTAGTCAAAGATAACACTAAAAAAGGTAACATGAACTGAATTAAAACTTATTTGTTTAGCCGAAACTTTGTAAGAGTTCCATTTCTTAAAAAGACAGAAAATAAAATCACTTAAAAAAAAGATACTTTATTTAACAGAACTACGACCCGGGTTTCAACGGTGAAATGTCATCTCCAGATACAAAGTATTGCTGTCATTTGGTTTATATACAAAACCTGTGGGGATACACAATCAGTGGAAGGAAACAAAAATCATGTGTGATTAAACTACCAATGGAAACATACAAACAAATTTCATTTTATTGGCATCCTAATAAAAGTACCATATCTATCATTCTATCACGATATCTTCTCTTCCTTCATTTTTAAAAGCCATTGCTAATAATAATGGCATTGGTTTCGGTTTAAAAACGTGGTAATTTTCGAATGGGTATTTTAGCCTACACTTGCTAAGTGTTGCATTACCTTGATTACGTGCAACGCCTTTGCCATCGCTACGGTGATGTCACTAACTAATCATCCCTTTTCCCTAAGAGCGTTGCGACCGTAAAATGGATACAAATTCAATAGAAAGGGTCCGCATGCTGAGAAATGAATCCGGCTAATGTAGGTCTCGCTATGCATTACTGTAAAAGGCAAGTCGCTCTGCTGAAAGGGATTGCTGCAAATTCAAATAATGGCCAATTTATCCTAACCTTTATGTGAGCCAACGAGATTGCTAGGAAGATGCAAATTGGAATTGAATCAGGAGGAACGTGAGATTAGTTGCTTGGGATGTGAAGGAAATAAAAAACACTCTGCTATTATGGGTTTCTCTCAATTAAAGCAAAATATTCTGAAAAAATAAAAATTGATGGTATTTTGTTCACAATGAAACTGTAAATTATCCGTAATACGTTAGTTAATTTTCTGTCTACAAAATTTGTTAGGTTATATAAGGACGAGTGAATGAGCAACGAGCTCATAAATTCCTTTTGAACAATTCTGTTCACCGTCCTTTTGAAGTTAAAACTATTTTTAGTCTTCGATAAATATTTAAAATGCCGAGATTTTAAAGGTTACGGTAAATTCAATACATAAAAGGAATACCGTTAAAAAAGAGGACATTTTCATTGTTTCAAACATTTGATAATCAGCTTTATCAAACATCTATTTTCAACTCTTTTGAAAGGAAGGACGCAAAATTAATCTCTTACTGAATGACAATTCACCTGCTTCAGAAAATAGAAATTTAATTAGGAAAATAAGAAAGAAAGTTTATCTTGAATATAAACTATCGTTGTTTTCCTAACCATTTTACAACAATAAATAAAGAAAAAAACATTCATCGTAAATATTTCGCTCAATAAATTACGTCTATTATAAAGGAGGTTTAGGAGCAGCAAAAATCGTAAACGGCATGACAAACTTCCTATGGCTCGATCAAATAATAAAGTTTTTGGCAGTTAATTCACGCAAATCGTCTCCCCTTTTCTCGACCGATCGCCAATCAATATCTCCCTTCCCCCTCCCCTCCCTTCTTCCCCTCTCCATCTTTCCCACTCACGCCATCTGATTCCAATCTATTCCTCTCACCAGGATACTAACTCATCCACTTTCTCCCATGCGAAATCTCCGCCCCTAAAGCTCCCTCCCAAATGGCTCACTCCCTTCCAATACCCCCACTCCTTTTACTTTGTCCTTTTTCCTTCTCTTCTTTCCTTTCCCCTTTTCCCTCTCCTCTTTCTTTCTCTTTCCTCTTTCTTCTTCCTTCCTCCTCGTTTCTTCTATTGCCTCATTCTCCTTCCCCTTTTTTCCTTCTCTTTCTTTCTACTCTTTCCTTCTTTTTTCTCCTCTTCTGTTCTCTTTCCCTCTCCTCTGTCCTCTTTTGTCTTTCTCCTCTTTCCATCTGTCATTTCCTCCTCCCCTTCCCTTCCCTCCCCTCCCCTTCCCTTCCCTCCCCTTCCCTTCCCTCCCCTTCCTTTCCCTCCCCTTCTCTCCCCTTCCCTCCCCTCCCCTTCCCTCCCCTTCCCACCCATTCCCTCCCCTTCCCTCCCCTCCCCATCCCTCTCCTCCCCTTCCCTCCCCTTCCCTCCCCTCCCCATCCCTCTCCTCCCCTTCCCTCCCCTTCCCTCCCCTCCCCATCCCACTCCTCCCCTTCCCTCCCCTTCCCTCCTCTTTCCCTCTCTTAGCTCATTCCTTCTTTTACTTACGTTTATTTTCGACTTGATGCATTTTATCTGCAATTCCAACCTTTGCCGTTCCTCGCCTTGCCTCTCTCAATATTAAGTTAAAAAGTAGCTCGTGGATAAATTTTCAATGTAAATTTCGCTTTTTTATTATTAATCACTACTCTATATAAATTAAATCATGCACTGGAAATTTGCAATAAAATAAATTACAATTGTACAATTTAAAAAAATAACGCTTCCAATAGACTTGAGCTTTAAATTAATGTTTCAAATATTGTTTCATGATTAAAATATATAGTTGACTTTGGTATTTATTATAGAGCATTTTTCAAGTCATCCCTGTACATGACATTTTTAAAAATTTCTCATTATTTCAATCCATATTATTTTTTTAGCCTTATTTTTTCCCGCTTTCCTTTCATAACTTTCCCTCTTTCTCCTATCGCCTATTGCCTTTTTTCTCTATCTCTCTTTACTTTTTTCTTACTTCCCCCATTTTCCATCACTTCCCTAATCCCTGATTCCACCTCGTCCCTATCCTTCCCTTTTCACGTTTCATCCTCCACCACTCTACCCTCCCCCTTCCTCTCTCCTTCCCTCTTCCCCTCTCCCTCCCTCCTCCGCTCCTTTTGTCCACATTTATCATCTCCATCCACGCAATATCCACACCTCCGAAGCCCAAATTTCATCCGTCCCCTCTTATTACCAGCCTTGAACTCAAAACTATTTCGAACCCCTTTCTAGGGACACAAAATTAACATTGGGAACCGCAACCGTGGCGTTCACAACCTTTTGGCCGTATTCTAGGTGGACGGGAGAAAAGGGGAAAGGGAGGATAGGGTTCCTTTAATGCGCCAGCCGCTCCCAAAACGTGGCCTAAAGCTATTTCCAGTTCCTTTTTCTTCATTCTTCTTCTTTGGTCGGCCTCCAATTCTCCAGAAACAGTGGAATTCGAGTTTCTTGCGAGATTTGGAAAACGCTCTCCCACTTTGGAACTCGTTAATAATGAATGAGACGGCGCTTATGGGAGTTTGAGCAGTCATATTTTCGGATAATTTACCGTGAAATGGTTTTATATATACCCTCATTCTTAATGCCTCTGATCGTTGTCCGGAGTAACGGTTGAGAGAGAGAGGGAGCACTCCACGGCCCTTATCTTTAGGCGCGAGGTTTTTTTGCCGGGGAAACGCATGGAATGCACTTTCTTTGAAAAGGTATCCAAATATAAGTAGCTACTGTCAATGGTTTTCAAACAATGGGGAATGTTTAATTTTTTCACGCGTTGTTTCTCGATTCCCTAGGGTATTTTCCCTTCGTTTATAGAAAAATATCTTTCGCATTGGATTTTAACAATTTTTTCTTTGACGGGTGAATTAATCAGTATTCTAAACAGAACGCCCAACAAGGTAGTATGTAAGGTAATGATGTTTTTATGCTCTGGAGAATAAAACTCAAGGGGAGAAGAATCGAAACGAGGTCCTAAACCTGCTAGGCGGATTCTTTAAACGGCTAAGCTATCATGCCAGTATGATTTTCCACTCTATATTTATGGCTTTTCTTGAGAGGATGTTCTTAATAAATAGCGAAACTTACAAAACCCATCGTCCTCACTAAAGCACAAACGAGAATTCTCTTAGTTATTTTCAAATCAGTGAGATAGCCGGTCTAGAAAGTTGGAAGTTTTTTTTTTATTTATCAATAATTTCACATACAGCGTAATAGCCAATTTAAGGTGAAATACCAAGGACATAACAATAAGGACGATCACAAACATCCATGCCCTAGGTGGAGAAACCTCACCTCGGCGGAATTCGAACCCGCGACCCTCGGATTTGCGGGCGAGGACGTTACCCTACCAATTCGAGAGTTGAGAATCAATTTGCTCAATTGCTTAGCTGGTTGGAGCAATAGCCTGGCAAGTGAAAGACCGGTGTTCGATTCGCAATCAAGTTCGGATTGTCTCTACTTCTATCTCTGGGTATGACGTATATTTGCGTCATCGAACATCCCCCTCGTGATGGACACGAATATATATTATTCTATCCATTATCTGCTGAGGTTTCAGAGTAGTTGCATCATCGTTAACCCTTGAAGAGACGAAAAATAAAAAATACTTTGAGCGATATGAAATGAAACCATACAATTATAAATTTCAAAACTTCCATCAGATTTGCGCAAAGGCGCTGAAATTTTAACGATTTGAAAATCTAAAATGGCGTCCTCAAAATGATTCCGAATTCTCCTATTGATAAAAATTCTGCATTTTACGAGCAATATAAATGGGAAGGCGTCCGCCGTAAAAGTGACTCTATCTCTCTCTCCCAATCGTAACGCTCGCATTTTTCTAGTTATAAAAATGATTGAATCACCGCAGATTCTCTCTTTCTCGTGTTTTCTTTTCTCTTCCAGCGAATACACATCGTTCCTTCCCTTCTCTTCCGCGCGTACCCTCGCATTAAAAAAAACGCCGGCAAAAAAAAACGCGCACGATTGCGTCGTCTCCTCAACTCAATTGGCCGGGATTTTTATCCCGGAAGCGCCGTCACGCCCCTCCGCACAGAGCGGAAAATGTAAGAGGCGGAGGAGAAAAAATAGAAGAAGAGCGGATTTCGTTGTGCCTTTTCGTTCCTTTCACCCGTCGCCACTGTGCGAGTGTGTAGGTATGAGAGGGGAGGAGGGAGAAATAGATAGTCGGGAGGAGGGAGAAAGGGATAGTAGGGAGGAGGGAGAGGAAAAGGGAGGGAGATAGGAGAGAAGGATAGGAGGAGGGAGGGAATGAAGGATGCGAAGGGAGAGGTACCGCAACGCCCTATCTGCTCCCGCACGCCAGGGGTCGCTCCTTCCCCTTTGACCTTCCCCCGAGATATGGAGCTGCCCTCACCGCTTTCTCCTGGGACTAGACACAAAGGAGCGAAAACCAACCCTCCCTTCATCTCTCCCTTCCATTTCTCTCCTTTATCCTCGTCCTCACGACACCTCGAGAGCCCCGATGCTCTCTCTGTCTTTCTCTTTCTCTCTCTACCGCAATGGTTAAACATGGTAGGGCGTTGGGGGAAAAAATAGTAGAACTGTTTCGAGAGATGTCCCTGGGAGCAATTTCCCTTTTTTGTTATCTTCCCCCTTTATATCCCCCATTTTCGCTTAACCTCAAGGTTTAGGGAAGAGATCGACTCCTCGTCCAGCCTTTAATTCCCTTTCTCCCTCCACTTCGCGAAAAGGGAAGCGAGTCTTCTCTTTTTGCCGGGCTCAAAGACAAGGTTGCGATTCTGCCACAAACGAGGAGGAGGGGAGAATGGGTTGGGGAAAGGAAAGGGGGTGGGAGAAGGCGAGGGATCGTTCGGAAGGTTGTAGTTTGGTAAGAGATTAAAATCCGGGACTTCGAGAGAGCAGAGCTATAAGAGCAGGTTTGGGATTAAGCGGAGGAATATTTCCTATTGAATGAAGCTGTAGGACAAATTTACTGAAACAGTTTATAATATTAGTCGACACACCTTATAAAATCAACTCTACTATTATAATATTAGGTCTAGCTTCGTTTTTTCCTTTTTATGAATAGTAAATTTTCTATTAGATGAGATTTTCTTGAAGCAGTTGGAATTTCAAAGCGGCTCGCTGAATTAATAAGTACTATAAAAAACACCATTCTAAAATATTTTTGAGCGAATTATTTCACAACCTAATCAGTGATTCTAAAAGTTGGACCAGTTCTTACCTGCAACTGGGCAACGTTTCCTCAGGAACCGTGCTAAAAATGTTTCTTGCCTCTGGTTCGATTGTCACTGACAGTATGAATGAAAAAACGAGTTTAGCGTTATTATAATTTTCGTTGTTCATTTTTTTTTATATTACCTACCAAGGAAAGTAATTATATCTCATTGGAAGATTTTAACCCATCAACATATAATTATTCTACCTTAGTCATGATTATGAAAATAGTTGGTTTCTTAGCTGTTAATGAATATATTACTCTGCTATTTTTTGAATAACAAAAAACAGACATTAATTTAAAATTTATGCATAGAAAACTATAAACGAATGATTCACGTCTTTTTCGTCGCTAATTTTATATTCCAAATCATCGTATGCCACATAACCACCTACTGAATGTTTTACTAACATTTAATAATTTTCGTGCTATTCGCAGGTATATAGGATTAATGCGTTTTTCATTTATTTTCAATTAAATTTCAAGACATATTTCGTCTTCTCTTCAGGAAATCAGGTTAATGTTTTGCATTTCCAACTTCTGAGGTCCCCTAGATTCCGTCTTCTCCATTTTAAAACCGGCGTTTTTAAAGGAAAATTATGTACTTGAATATTTAAAAAAAATCTTAGGTTATGTAATAAAAGTAAAAATTAGAGAACTTTTCGATTTTAGATGTATAAGGAATAATTAATCGAAAGCGCTCGATAACGGATGTGATATGCGAATCACGCCATTCCATTCCGATGTTGTGCACGTTAAATGACAATACCTCCGCGGCGTTCTATGACAGCTCAAGTTGTAAGTAACTGTTAAGCTTTAACTTTTTGATCGGAAGAAAGGAGACCACAGTTCCAAATAAAACGTTCGTTTGGATCGTAAGAATCGCAATAGCTCGCCATAAATCATGTATTCTTCCATGCTGATTTTTGCTCTCCTCACACACCACCCCTATCTATTTTCTTCCCCCTGGTGTTGCGATAGTAAAGCGCCCACTTTCGGAACTTCTTCCACGAGTCAATTCGCATCAATTCCTTAGTTTTATGGTCGGATTTCTCTGTCGCGCCGGAGGACGAATGAGAGATATGCTGCTAGAGAGGAGTAAAGAGGGAGTGGGAGGGACTCGGGTACGCAGCGAGGTAAGAGGGAGACATATAGAGTGACCTTCGCCTTAACTGCCTTACAGAGAAGGAGAGAGAGGTAGGGGAGGATATATTTGTCACACCCAATGTCCTTCGCGAATTACTCGCTGAAATTTAAGATCTCCGGTGGGAGGTGTAGCATTTCGCGGATGATTCACGGTCTTAGGGCGAACCCTTACTTCTTTAAAGGGTCATTTTCAACGACCTCCACCCACCTACCCTCTCAACTTATCCCTCCCCCCTTGTATATATATCTCTCTCTCTCCCTCTCGCCTCTCTCTCTCTCTCGCTTCTTTCTCTCGCCTCTCTCTCTCTCGCATCTCTCTCGCCTCTCTCTCTCGCCTCTCCCTCTAGCTTCTCTCTTTCCTCCCTCCCTTTCCCAGCCAGGCCTGAGCCTAAAAGATGACTCTGGAAAAGTTTATCTATCTTAACTCTACCTCAAGGCCCGCCAGAAAGGAAGAGATGGAAAGAGAGAAAGAGGAAGAGGTAAAAAAATGGGAGGGAGTGGGAGAGGGAGCGAGGTTAGGAGTTGGAAGGGAGGGACCGAGGGGAAAAGAGAAGAGGGGAGAGAGAGAGATGAAACACAAAGACTGCTGACGCCGAAATTTCTCCAACAGAAGCGGCAAACTTTTTCGAATCGTTTTTCACAGTGGTCGGTGCATGGCGCTCTGGATTCTCAGGGACGTTTCGACCCCATTCCAAAGTCGTTCCGAGACTTGCTCGGAAACTTTTGCCACCGTGCTCATTCACGATGACTTCGACTTCCTTCTATGTATATATATAGTTATTGTTAATCTATTACTAAAAGAATAGGTTTTGTATCTCCGTATTTTATATGGGAGTTACGTTTACGAGAAGCAATGCAGCGTAATTTTCATTAGCATTTTGAAATTACTTAGAATCGTCGTACGAATATGGTACATGAGCCAAACAACGCCTTAAATATTGAAAATTCATTTTCCTAGAGTAGATTTTGCGGTTTCAATGAATTTATTTAGGGACTGAACAAACCGATGCCAAAGAAGGTTTGTATGAAGGAGGTGTGCAACACATTAAAACGAAATCAAAACGTTTTTGATAGATATAAAATGTATGGCTGCACATATAAGGAATAATAATATTCTTTACACTTATTTGTGTTGAACGTTTTGCAAAACTATCAAAGATATTTAATATTTATACTTTATACATATATTAAAAACCATACCGGCATATTTGTTTCAGACCAGACAGACGGGTGTGCCATACTAGCAAATTAAACTCTGACGGTTTTGAACGGAATTGGATTCTATGTATTTTCGTCCAAAGCTGTTAATTATATTTATATTTATTTTAACACTACGAAATGTAAGGAAAAGTTTCCATTTCTGAATTCCATTCAGAGTAGTTGAAAATTATTTTTATATCAATGATTAGATATTTCCTTTTGATAAAAGAATTAATTGATAGAAATATTACATATAATGAGAAAGTCATATTTTTTTAATATAAGAATTTGGAATTTGAGACCTAGACAAAAGTAAGTATAAAATAAATAACCTTATTAGGCGTGACTTCGTGCAAGTGATTAATATTATTCATAATGAAAAAAACCAAATAATACCTTTGTAACTCAAAAGGCCGCTTTGACAATCTTTCCAAATCAGAAGTGTACCGACTGGAATGTAACGATTGAGGAAACTTACATTTGTCAAACCGGAAGGAACTTTCAAAACCGTATGAACAAACATAAAAGGTGCTACAAAAACCAGGACCCCATTCCATTATTTGTAAAAACATTTAATAAACAATAAACATACAAGTACTTTTGTGCCAAAAATTCTTAGTTTGTTTTCCAAATGACGAAATCTGGACGCAATGGAACAAATTGAAATTATAAATTCGTCGAGCACCAATTTGGTGATTGAATATGTTTTTCCTAACCATTCCATTCTCCTCTCAACAATATTATCCCCTCCTTAATCGTTTCCGAATGCTCATGGCTATTTTATTTTTACCTTTCCTCTCCCACTTTTCTCCCCTTCCCCTTACCGATCACCTAGAACCCTACGTGCCATTAATATCCGTCCCTTAGTCACAGTGTGTTTACTATGTCTCTTTTTGTGGGTGGTGTCTTTGTAATGGCCACCCCTCCCTTTAATATAGACCAGTGGTTTCCAACCTCGGTGCCACGGCACATGGGTGCCGCAGCTGATTTTTACGTGTGCTGCGATAAAATTAGTTTTGTAAATAAATCAATGATTTGGATGTGTTTACAGGTAACTAGGGGATTAATAATTTCTTAAATAAATTGATTATGGTGTGACACCAACAAATTGACACGTTCAAAGGTTGTAATACTAGTTTGTGAAAATATGAAAACGTTGCTTGAAGGCCACGAAATTCTGTTTATCTTTGAAAGGGTGCCGCGTCTACAAAAAGGTTGGAAACTACTACACCTCTTACACCCCCTCTCCTGTCACCAGACAATGTCGTATCACGGTGAAACCAGTCGTGAGGAAAATATATTGTGGAAAAGTACGATTTTTGTTTTATTATGAATAAGTATAAAATATTTGTTTAAAGCTAAAGTATCTATCATGAAAGATTTCTATAAACCATCGACATATGGCGTAATAACTACATGATTACGAGTAGATACCACAGTAGATATAGCATATTCTATCGAAGTGATCCTATCAGGTATACCTTGTATTACATTGATGATTTTAAGTTGTTACGCAAGATCTATTTCTTCATATTACGCTTGTTTAATAATTTTGTCTTTCTAATCCACGTTTCCAAGATAAAATATTTCATTAAGCCTACCAGTCAATAGCAAGATTTTGAAGTACTTATCCTACATCCAAATAATTGAAAATTGCAATTTTACGACTCCTTGCCCAAATTTCGAAATAACAACTGGCGGTGAAACGTCATTCGCGGAGAAACGGCTGTGGTGAAACGGCTACGGCGAAACGGCTGCGGCGAAACGTCCTAGTCCTTCCCAACCTCTCCACCCTCGGGTACTCTGTCTCCCTTCGGTCCAATGTTTTACTTATATGCATGCAAAGACGGGTGTTAAAAATTCGTAATAAATATTTTAAGTACTCTAATATAGTTTGTCTTTAACTACTTAAAAGTCAAATTTATACAATTTAAATCTAAACGTGAGGTCTTTTTTAAAGCTTTCTGTTAAACTCTGGAACAATAAATATCCTTTATAATTTTTTATATTGCTTACATAGCAACGAATAAGTTGTTGAAATATTTACATTGCGATTATTCTAATATTCAGTTTGCTTTTAACTGCTTAGAGGGAAAAAAACACAATCAGTTGCAATTTTGTTTTGATTTATTTTCGAAACAAAAAAGTTGTAGTTATAATATCATTGTTTTTATTATTACAAATATAGAGTATTTTAAATAAAAATAATATTGTTACTTCGGTGAGATTGATTGTTATGCCGTGTCTATTGGGCATGTAAAAATGTTAAATACACCATACTGTATTCCGAATGGATTTTTTCATATTTTTATATAATGGAATTTGGACAAAATTTGTGACTGACATTTTATGAACATAAATTGCCGTTCATTTCCTAAAAGGAGAGAAATCAATTAAGATTTAAAATAATCATAAATATATATTAATTTGCGTCATGTAAAGAGCACAAGAATTGCATGGTGTAGGCTGCATTTGCGGGTCAGGGCACGAATTAGAGACGTTAACGGAAGAATGAATGAAAGTTTATTTTTAATGATAAAGTTCTTTCTGATATATAAAGCTATTGACTATTGTTTTCTTTGAAAAATATATAAGGATTTAGATACTTATGTTGCTTTCTGGAATTAATTTTTTACATTTTAAATTATTTCAACGAATATTAAGTACGAGAATTTAATTTAAATAACAAGTAATATATCTCTTCCCGTCTTCAGTTTCTAAAAGTCGAAGGAAGTTCTGCAACGCGGAATCCATTTCTATTTAAACCATATGATCTGAAAACCAAATGCTGAAAATTATTCATGTAATATCAAAAGCTAGAATATATATTAATATTCAATATCTGTCCGTCCGTCCCCCATTTTATATCTTGAACAGTATGTCATAGAGAAATGCCGTAAACGCCATTTTTGTTTTGCTAACTAGTAGAGCCCGGGAAAACTATTTTCATGTACATATGTATCCCGGATTCGAATCCGGGAGACGATAACATTTTCCCATATGTTTAGACTAGTGTTGGGATTGATTTTGAAACGAGAAAAAAGTCTGCTATGACCGAGAATCGAACCCGGGTCTCCCACTTGCCGGGCGGATATTCTACCACTAAACTATCTTAGCAGATCAATTTTCTCGTTTCTGAACGCGGGTGTTTTCTTGGTTGGGACGGAACAAGCCAAGCTAGTATCATACGGCCCCAACGGATGTCCTCGAAGAGATACACCGAAGAAAGCTTCTCCCTCTCAAATGGTGAGATTGCCAAGCAAGAAATTGGGATTGATTTTGTTGATTCGTTTCAAAATCAATCCCAACATTACAGCTTATGCCTGTCTGCATAGGATCTTCAGATCGCTTCATTTCATCAAGTTTAGATTTCTCGACTTTTTTCTGTTCTCGAGATTTCTCTTTTTCAAGTTATTTCTTTTCTTGAGAATTCGAGAATTTATCTTGCCTTCTCGAGAAATCTCGAAAACGAAAAAATTGCCATGTGAGAATTTTTATTAAATATCTTTTTCTTAAAAAATATATTATGGGAAGTAAGGATGCTAAAATATTTTCAGATTAATTTTAATTAATATTTCTCGTACAAAAGTGAACTACATTTTCCTTTTAAAAGTAGATTGCATACAAAAGCGGATTTATAGGTATGAGCAGTACGCGCAGAAGTAGGGCCCCGTGGGGCTGAGGTGGCCCTTAGTTCCAAAAATAACAAAAGCTTATTTCGACTTTGTGGACCTTTATTCAACTGTGTGGAATTCAATAAAAAACGACAGTTATTATAATTTTTGATTTCACCTCTGCCGATAAAAACAGAACTGTGACTGTTAATAATATATTGTGTGATGCGTTTTTGCCACTATTATTTTTCCCTAGAGAAAAAGTAGGTCCCCCAAAAAAGGACCGCGGGCAGGGCTCCACGGAACATAACTCCGCCGCTGATTGTATAGGACAAATGAGGAAGAAATGGGCCTTATTGCCCTTTGCCTGTCTCATTGAAAAATCTTCTGACGATCTTACTGACGAAGAATTTTATTCTATTTTTCATTTCAGAAAACATGAATAGAAGTTACGTAAATCCTAAAATGAAAGTAATTGTTTCTATATTCTGAGTTAAAATTATTAGTCGGTTATTCGAAACTTTAATTTATATTCCATACGATGTAGGTAAGAAAATAATTTAAGTATTATGGGAAAAATTTGTAAGAAATATACACTTACAAAGAAATATACCTATAATTATATAATGTTGAGGTAATAACTACTACTATTGTTACATATAAAAAACTTGACATTTCCTAATGATAATAATTTGATTTAACATTACATGGAATGAATTTTGAAATGAATACCATTTTTTTCACTTTTTAAATGAATTTTATCTGTGTCTCAATCATATACAAAGCTTATAAGATACTTTGCCTTCCCCCTTCACCCTCATAAATACTAAACCTTTTATGGGCAAGGCAATGCAAAGGGAAGAATTTTTGAGTCTTGAGAGGACACAAAATGATACGACCCAGAGCGGTGGTCAGTCCTCCTCCACCTCCTACTAAAACCCATTACTCCGGGTTTTCCCAGCTTGCCAGACGGGAAAGTGCCTTCAAACAATAGAGGTATACATCGTACCGCACGCGACGAATAGAATGGCAAACAAACCGACGACCGGACCAGAGGACCTCAAACCATAGTGATTTTTCCTTCCGCCTTTTATAGTTTCATATTACACTTTTTGATACAAGACTTACTAGAAGAAATCTTTTCTGTACGCGTCTCGCAGGTTCCATGTTACAGAGGGGCATTCCTATGAAGTGTAGTATCATTATGCAGTACGCATTCTAGATTTCCGGCTTTGGTATATTTCGCCTAATACAGATTCCGCCTTTCACAAGTTTCACTGCATGTGAAAATCCACACCGGATTGGCTTCTCATGTCTCATCCCTGGCCGAAGAGCCCGGAATCTCATAAGAGGAACTGCATTGTCTGTATGAAATATGAGCCACTTGTTCATAGCAAGTCTATTTACACTCTCTGTAAGCAAAACATTGGTCGTGAGCTCATAGCTCTTTGAGTAAAATTTTTCCTCAGATAATGACTACGTCTGAATTGAGAGAGATTGCTATCGGGAAAAATAGACGCCTTAAGAAGAATCAAAGGTTCCTATTGTTAAATTCATAAAAAGCGAGCGTCCAGAGGAGGGTGAAAACAAACGAGTTGAGTTTGTTGATGGAAAAAGATGGATGACATCTCGCCGCCCATTTTCGCAAAAACGAATCGAACAGAATGAGTAGCCGTGACCAAATGGTGGACTATATTCTGTTCACAACGTGTATAAACAACGTAATAACAACGCCGAGAATGGTGCCATATGGGTGAAGAATCAGACCGCAAAACAAACGAGACTGTGAGACTGTGAAAATATATAAACTGCTAGAGGTTGTACTGCTACGCCATTATAAATTTATCACAAATAAGGTCACACAGACATCCTAGGGAAAATAGGGTGAAAAATGTAAAATGCTTCATGGTTTAAAACGAAAAAATATCTTATTCTTGCGATGTTTAGACGTTACACGGAAGAATTTGTCAGAAACACGCGTTTTTTTCGAAATTTTATGGCTTTTTTGTACTCTTTCCGGGTGTTGCCAAGGCGACCCTCATTGTTGCCTCCAATTGAATTAGCGTCTATTAAGCCTTCAAATAGACAAAAGACTTGCGTTATTCGCTTCGCGCAAAAGGTTTTGCGGGTACCACTAGTATATATTATATAATGGAGGTTTAATAAGCTAGAGAAAATTGGTTATATTTGCTATATTTTTGGCATTTCCTGAAATAATATTATTTTTTAACTTTCAAAGAAGTTTGGCTCAAACTTTTACCTTAAGTTTAACTATTTATTTATCCTAATGTAAGGCATAGGGCGCCGCTAGTGACAAGTAACTGAAATAGAAAAGTGGCTGACTTTAAATTCGATCTAAGGATAAAAATGCCCTACTCAAACTTATATAAATTTATGTTAACGCACTAACAATCTGCATTAAAATAAAAATACATACATAACAGATTTTTGTCACACTTCCTCTATTCGAATAGGAATAGATCAGCTTATTCTTTGGCCGACTGAAACGTGGTCTGAGTTTGTTAAAAGGTAACCCGCAGTGTTATCGCTCTCGTTCAAACGGATCCCATGGTGGCGGCTCGTTCGTATTCTCGGGAAATACACGCGAAGGGAGACGGAAAACGGGCAAAAGCGCTCTCTCTTCGTTCCCATGGGAATAGCATTCAAAGATGAAAAGCTCAACTTAAGTCTCGTTCGTTGCACCAGCTAAATGGAGCGCATAGTGAGAGAGGGATTGTTCCACGATGGAAAAGCCTATTGTTCGCTGTTTGTATGGTTTTTCCCTCTTGCTTGTCTTGCTTTCCAGCAAAAGCAGCGCAGTTGCATTTTCCATTGTATGCTAAAGAACTTCTCTCTTGATTCATAATTGACTCGCCGATTATCAGAGTGCTTATAAGTACACAGTGATGTAATGAAAAACAATAAGCCCGAACTTGGGCGCATACGCAGACGACCTTTTTACCCCAGTCCCCTGTAGCGGATTTGTAATAAGGCCAATGTATGCAATGGCCTAGGAGCGACGAAATTACGGGGCGGCAATTAAAACAGGATTTCGGAACGGGAATGAAAAAGATATCATTACGCAGTTATTTGATGGATTAAACTATTATGATCCTCAGGCGGACTGATGTGCAAACAAACCATATACATGAGCGATTTTTTTTAGAAAAAAGTGCCCAAAAGGAGAAGGAAATATAATTTGGCCTAAGGGCGGCAAATTTACAAATCCGCTATTGCCAATCCCGGTAATTTTACCTTGCAACGAAGCACCATTATGAGGATTCTGTGAATACCTATTGTCGTAAGACATTAAATTTTAATTGAATGATAATTATTTAATTTGTCAAACGCAGTATGTGCAGGTGTTTATTTTCTATATTCCGTCTAATGGAATATATTTCTCTCTAGTCATTCGCGTTTATATTCAGAATCCTCCCCCTACCCCACCTTCCACCTCCTCCCTTTCGTTCTCCTCCCCCTTTTCTAATCTCACTCCTCCCACATTGGCAAACTGCCCAATACCTCATTCCCCCTCCTATATCCTCGCCCTTTACACCCCCTCCCCCTGCCATTCCTCCTCCGGTGAAAAAAAGATGGTCTCGCTTTTGGAGTGCACTCGAAAACGCCCTTTGACTCCTCCGTAACTCCGTTTTCAGCCGTTTGAGGACCACTCTCTGATCGCTCATTAAAATCCCCATACGCTCTTTCACCTCGCCCCCGCTTCCAACTCTCTTGCTCACGGGGAAGAAAGCATACCTCTCTCCCTCATTCTCCCTCTTCTCCCCTCGTATTCTCTATCCTCTCATTCTTTCTCCTCTTCTCCCTATCTCTCTTCCTTCTCCCCCTCTCTCCCTCTCTTTCTTTCCCTCGCCCTCTTTCTTCCTCTTTCTCCCTCTCTCCTTAATAAAGTTCTTTGTCTCCGCCCTTTCTTTCCCTCTCTTTCTTCCTCTACCTCTCCCACTTTCTACCACTTTACCCTTGCCCTGCCAATGACGTGTTTTGCTGCCATCGCCAGTGCACAATATTTACATGAGAATGTTGGCTTTTGACTTTTTTAAAAAGCCCGATTTTTGTTTTTCTGCTATCTGTTGAATCGCCGTAGGGTTTAATTTAAATATGATATCTCAAATGGCTGAGTTACATGAAATTATCAGTAAAATTTTGCGTCTAAATCACAAAGCATTGAAATAACCTACTAGGGAGAGGGTTAAGATCCTTTTCTCTCACTACTATCTAATTCTTTATCCTCTTCTCCTCTCCAAAACTTTCCTTTATCCGAACCATAAGGCTGTACCCATTCCTTAGAGCTCTAATTATTGCACGGCACGTAGAGAAACCTTGGGTTGAGACAGCGAGATTTCATGTCAAAATGCGATATTTATTCGTAAATCCAATGCTAACTCTTTTCTCCGATTACTTGAACGCACGGAAACCTTTGTTTCCCTCGTGTATCTCCATACATATGCTCGCCATCCAATATTAGCCCCTTTCCGAATAGCTCTCTCATTTTTTTACTTACGTTTTTTTCGGCAGCGTGTGCGTGATGGAGGCAAGGTTAAAAATAGCGCGATCGAAGGGTGATTTGCCTCGAGGATCGGAAAAGATAATTCACGGCCATTTTTTCTTAATGATTACATTCCAAAGGGAAGTAATTTCTTTCGTCTGCATTTGCCTTCGGTTTATCTGCGGCCAGTCATTCTCTTTCCTCGTCAGGATATTGACATCCGTTCCCTTCTGATGGCAATTGAATTTGTTCTTCTCGCCTCCCCCAGTCGTTTTTGCCAATGCGAGAGGCCCTCGAAACTCCTATTTTTTCCCGTCACGAGACCTCCTTACGCCACTCCGAGCCAAATAAACCCATCCTGGAAAACTCTCGAAGGTCTTCAATCTCTCTAGTCCTGCAAAAGAACACTTCACTGAGACCGCGCATCCCTTTCTCTCAATCTCTCTCATTTCCACTTCTTACAGTCGGATTTTTCTCCCTCCCTCCTTCCTCTTCCAGACGTCTATTTCTCTCGCCACCATTCTCTTCCTCTCTTACCGCCTGTAAAAAAAATTTTCTCATTCCTCCGCAGAGATCGGAGCCTGCGGAATTCCCGCACCGCTCCGGGCTCTCAATTTATTCCTCCCTTTCAAAAACTTTCCCTCTCTCTCTCTCTCTCTCACCCACGGGTATCATCGATATGAGGTCTTAAGAGCTACGAGATACAAACCAAACATCGCGAGGAAATTTTTGAACGAGCGGAGAAATATTTCATATATTGGATAACATTTTTAGGGCGTTTTTTGAGACAGAAAAGAAATAACTCAACTCAAGGTTTATGTTTTTAATCTTCGGAATTTTGCTAAGCTTTGTCAAGGGAGTGAGCTGAGTTATTTATCATAAGCATAAATCGATTAACGCGCAATGCATACATATATTAAATGAACAATTTTTGAACATAGATAAATAGTATATGATGCGAACTGATGTTTTTGTATCATTTATAAGAGCTGATGGGGTTGTTAAATTCGCCATCTGGTGATAAAATCTCGATTATGGATATAGTCATCATACCACTTCTGTTGTTTATGCGTTTACGTCATCAATTACTCATATAATGATTACCAGGACTGTTGAATTTAATAAATTCCAGCACAAATTCTTTGACAATTTAAGGTGAAATCAAGCTCTATTTTATTTGATTTTCCTCTTCTCTTACCAATTATAACACTTAAAGGTTGCATTTTAATCCTTCACATCTTGTAATCGGCAATAGACCTCTCAAGCTTAGCATCTATCTTAATACATATTAATTTTCTTTTTTCAATTTCTTTAGGTTATTTCGATTTAATTTTCTAGAGTACCTTTTACATATTCATCATTTTCTTACGAGCAGTAATAATTATCCATTAGAGATGTCAAAAGCATCTAACTGCTCTCTGATACAAATGTTACTGCTAACCCGCATACTTGAATGAGTTATTGAACTTAAAACTTGATCGCGCACTCTTCTCCAGCCAGAAATTTCCATCAGTCACCACGAAGATACTTCATTTTTTCGTAGAAATTTCGACTCGAGTGAGATTTATGCTAAAAGTTAATAAATGTTTCCTATTTTTCCGTTCGATAGGAAATAATGGAAAACTTGAAATTTTACAAAAAAATTTTGATTGATTGATCACATTTATAACTAATATGCATTTTACTCATGGAGGCATTTAAAAAGTCATGTGTGACTTCTATTATCTTGAAAAAAGAATTACTGTATCTTTTTATAAAATTACGGCCCATACCTGAGTTCTGCCTCAACGGGTAGTCAGATTAAAAATGTGCGTTAGTAAAGTTGGCGCTCCTTTCGTACGTCCACGATCAAATAAACGCAAGTAAAATTTTAAGTATTTTTTTATGGCCTATTATTCTGTTGAAATGGCTCTCCATGCATATTCAATATTAAAATATATAGCACAAATGGACAGCCAGCCATACAGAGAGAAAACATAAGCGCGTTTATTAAATGAACCGCGTTAACAAATGAAATGAGAAAGAAATAACAACGCATTAACTAATTTTAATCCGCTTTCAGTGAATCTTTCTTTAAACAGGATTTTGTTTTTGCAGGTTATTTGCAACGCAGACATTTCTTAAGTGTCATATTTATAGTAAAACGTGTTTATAGAGCATTTTATTTCACAATCGCGCTTATGTTTTCGCTCTGTCTCTCTGTCCGTCTGAGAAAACAATAACATTAAAATAGCAAGTAAACGGCGAGGTTTCACTGAAATTTGCGCGGTGCATGTTATCTATGACGCCATTAATTACGCTGCCAAAGAAAAGCTTTTGAGGAATTTGGAGGGTCTCAGGAGGAGCCCTCAAGATTTTCAAATTAAAATTCTGTCAAACAGGTTTAGGTAAAAAAGATGAAAATTTTCGCTATTTGTGTAACATTTAATTCTATCTATAATACTACAGAAGGAATGTTTTTGAAAAATCGGAGTGCGTCTGGGGGAGGGCGTTTTATTTGAGGAACGGGTGAGTGTCAGGTGGCCTCTTTTTAGTAATGCACTTTGTTCATATCCTAAGCCAATAGTCATTAGATTGTAAACAACAGGTGTAAGAGTATATTTTTAAAATTAATTATTGAATAAATTAATTTATGTCATAGAATTGTACTGCTAAATTTATAAAGAATTTGAAGTTGACAATTATAAATGAACCTCACTAAATAAAAAAATCCTCTTTTTCAATTTGCGTAAGCAAATGAAGCTTCCATTTTTTCCCTACTTTTTTGAAATGCAACTAAATCAATGCTAATTACGGGTCGGGAGCTTTTGTTGTAAATCTTTCATTCATTTTCTTTTAATATTCCCGAACCTGGTATTTTAAAATGCAATTTGAAAGAATAACTAATAAACATGGGAAATTATCTCAAAAAAGGATTATATTACATAATTTCATCGTTCACTCTGATCAGTAATTGCCTTTTTAAAATTCTTGCGAAATTTACGGAAAATAATTCCCAGAGAAATATTATACGGTTAATTGACAGAACGCATTTCATTACTTTCACGTATATAATGAAAAATTTTCATACTAAAAATATATACTTTTTTAATTTCTCCTTTAATATCATTAGAACCAAAAGGTGAAAACTAGTATTTTTACTAAACAACTCTCGAGTAAGTTTTTAAAAAAGTTTCGCTAGTTATTCTTTAAAAAACCTGGAATTTTATATTTTTTCGGCGACTTTGTCCCACTTGCAGCAAATTCATTGCTCTCTCCTGACGCACGATTCACTAAAGATTTTTTTCGTCTCGACAATTGTCGGCATATACGCCACGATTTTCAACGGATATATTCTGGATCTCATCGGATTTTTCCCTCGGTTTCACTTGTCATCTATCTTGTTTGTCCTTTCCGAATCTGCCAATCGCTTTGTTTTTCTACCGAATAAATCTATCTTGCTCTCACCCAAAAGCGATCGCCCGATCTTCCCAGACAACGACCTTCAACTCCACACCCAACATCCATACATCCATGACGACCTATCACCTCATTTCTCTCTCCCCCTTTCTCCTTTCTTTCCCTCCCTTTCTCATCCCGTCGACCTCCCGTCTGCTTTTCCACCTTACACCCTACGCCCACTTTCTCCTGGCCGTTGCTAAGCAATCGCAGTTTCACCGACCGCAGTCATACCCCTAATCCCGCGGTTAATCCCACCCACTCAATCCCTTCCCGCTGGCGGTTTCCCGCTCTCTCCATCCTATCTCCCCACCTCCTCTTCACCTCCCAAATCGACCTTCTACCTCCCGCTAACGATTCCATTCAACGCGGCTTTCGACTAGTATGAGACGCGACCGTCATCGCATGCCACATCGGCTCGGGTCCGAGTCCAAACTTCCCTCTCAATACCTATCCTCGGGGAAGAGGAGGACCGCCTGCTTCGGAGCGGATATTGGAAGGAAGGGCCGGGGATAGCAATATCTTTCCCCGGCTTCCGTTTCTTCTCGCGCAAACTACTGCGGATTCTGTCCCGCAAGCGCTATCAATACTGGCAGACAGTCGCAAGCGGGTAAGCGATAGGCCACTGTAGGAAATGAGGTTTTTTGAGTGCGATATATATTTCGAAGCGATAGAAAATGTTAGCCGTGTAATCATAAGGGCTTGGAACGAATGAAGGAGAGTGAAATAAAGTATAAGAAATGGAGAAAGCGAGGGAAAAGGGAAAATAAAGAGAGGGATGGAGAGATGGAAGAGATATGTAACCAGGGATAAAAGAAGGAGAGGGGGATGATAGGGGATGGTGAGGGTGTGATTAAAACAAGAGGAGAATTGGGAAAAGGGAGAAAAGTGATGAGAGAAAGAGCAAGAACACAACTTATGATGCTTACTATCCATTTAATCATTTATTTAATAATATTGGCTTTAATAGCTTTAAAGTCATCGCGGATATGTAGCTCTTTGTGTTCCCAAATTTCATAATTTAGCGTTATAAAATACTACAAATACATTCGAACGGAATATTAAATTGATCACGCGTATTTATGCGGCAAAAATAACGGGTGTACGTATTAGAATATATCGAATCAGAGTCCACAAATAGTTATTGCTATGGCAACATTCTCATAATGAGTGATATAAACTGCAAAATCGCCAGTATTTACGCGAAATTCTAAGAAATATAATCGATAAGCAAAATTCTACGATCAACATTAGAATCTTCATTTCTTTCCTTACAGAATAGTAAAAAACTCGCTCCTATATCACAATTCTAAAATATTTAAATGAGCAAGAATTAATTACCCTGCACGATGGATTTCAGATTTTCCATGTAAATCAAATGGGAAGGATAGTTCCTGGAATCGAACCCGGGACTTTAAATCTTCGCAACAAAAAGTATCCTCGGCAGCTCGACCCAGGTAGCAAGAGATTTTCACCAAGTTTCATGAAAATCGTTCTGTTGGTTTAAAAGTTAATAGTGGGGACGGACAGACAGACAGACACAACGACAAAACTATAAGCCTATTTCCATTCTGGATAGTAGGCTAAAAATAGGAGAGAATAGAATAGAGAGGTTGAGAGAGATAGGGAAGAGTTTGTTTGTTTGTATGGAATTTCTGGCCAAAGGCTTTTCTGGCTCTTGGATTATTATAGCCATTACTCCTTCCACACCGAACTCTCACAAACAAGGGAGAAGGAAAACCCCGTGCCGGCATTAGACTACTCTAAACGAAGAGCACCGATGGAGCCAACGGATAGAGAAGAGTGTTTGAAGGAAAGGGAGAGCAAGAGAGGTTGATATAGAGGAAGGGGGAGTAAGAGGAAAGGAAGAGGGAGAGTTAAAGGCAGAGAAGAGGATAGAGAAGTGGGGAGAGAGAGATTGCGGGCAGAAGTTTAGAGAAAAAATAAAGTGATTTAGCCGCTGCGTAGGGCACACGCACATATTTCCACTAGATGGTTGCACCGGGTGCAATTGCAGAGGAGCGGTTTGATGTTTGGAATTGGCGGGCGCGATAGCCGGTTTTAACTCTTCCGAAAGGCGTCGTGATGGATATTGGTCGGTTTGCAATTGGAGAATTCAATATTTCAAAACATCGCTGTGGTGAGCAGGTCGTCTGGATTTGCCGATTGAGTTCGGCCCCGCAACAGTGGCAGTGTGCATTCGAGCGCGAAACACTATCGGATTAGGTAATGTCCGGGGGGCTATCGATTTTCCTTTCCAAGATCATTGGAACTTTTTCATTGTAAATTTATTTGGATATTGTGGAAGCTAAATGTAGGCTTTTAGTGATAATTTATGTGCTACTTATGCTTCCTTTATAGTTTTAAAAAATTGGTAAATCTCTATTTCCTAGATTTAAATTAAAAGTTAATTCCGATCGGCAGTTAAAAGAATATCGTATTTTTCTTTGCCATTTCTGTAGCAGATATATTTGTCTTTAATTTGACACTTTAGTGTTACACAAATATTAGTGTGTCTCGATTTTTTATACAAAATTTAATGAGAGATAGCATTTTGTGAAATGTATGCGTGATTTTAAAAGGGCTTCGAAAAAAAATTCAATGAACAAACCAACACCTCGTTAAAACAGAGTTAAATTTTCATCTATTGAAAAGAGTATTTAGAAAACTTTGTTTTTAATGCTCTTATTAGTTGGAGCATGATAAATGGAACATGTTGTTTAAAAATCATTTATTAATAGACAAAAAAATGTTACAAGATTATCTGCCAGATTATATTTTCATTTTAATATCCCGACATGCTAATTTTCATATTACCGCATGATGCAGCTGTTTCTCGAACTGAGAAAAAAATATTAGACATCATCACTTCTCAACTAGAGATGATATTTACTCTCTTTGTTTTTCATCACTAACATTTCCAGCATTAATTTTACAATACTACTTGGGTAACATGTTCACCATACAGTTTTTCCGTTTATAAATGGTATAAATAGCTTAATTTGCGGAATTAATAGTGAAAAATTAATTTCACTTAGATGGTTTTAGCTAGTCTCCGGTATTTAGGAACGGTATTAAACTACGTTTTACCCTATTTTTCCCACTGCAATCCATGTAAACAGTTAAGTCAAGCGCAATTAGGTCGCTCACCTCGTAAAATGGACTTAAGATGAAAATTGCCAAACAGTACAAGTACCAGAAAAAGTATATATAAGGTATTTTTTAATAAATCCTTAATTTATGTCGTCATAAGGTACCTATAAAAGAAGCTACGCAGCTCCCATAGGATGTTATTCTAACTAAGACCTATGGCATTTTCATCCGATTGTTTGAATGAGGTCTCATCAAAGAAGCATTCAGAAAAATGCCAGTTGGCATTTTAAAATGAAAATAAAGGAATTACATTTAAAAAACAAAGTATCTTGTGAAAGGCTTTAAGACTTTTAGCAAATAAAAATGTAATTATAATTTAAAAGGAAGACAAAAATACTTTTCCTTTTGCCATAAACAAAAAATTGAAATTCATATATTATGTTCGAGAAATATACTTATATAACGAAATTAATTATTGTGTCTCACTGCAGTAGAAGTCAAAATTATTTTTCAGTTATAACAGAATTTTGTTTTTGAAATGTATACTACAATTCAAACGCTTTCTCATTAATAGAATGATCGAGTAAAACTGAAATAGTTATTATAATAATTTATTATTACTTGTGAGTTTTTTTATTTATTGTATTGGTCCGGCAGATGTTGTAAATATAATATGAAGTCGTGTATCAGTTTAAAGAATCGTCTCCACCATTCCGCTAAAAGATTCTCATCTTTAATTATAATTATCTATAATAAAAATAGCCATTTATTGCATAAAACTATCATTGTTTCACCAAAAAAATCTAGTTTGCAATAAATACTTAATCTAGTTTATGATGAGAAGCATAGAAAAATAAGAAAATTTTCTGTCAAATTCCTCTTTCTATTTCTATATATTAAAATAAAATCTATATAGAAACTTTACAAAAATCTTTGCCGTTTTATTTACTATTCATCTTTATGCAATTCCGCCAAGTAAGCAGATGCCCAATTACCCAATCATAAAAATTTCGTCTCAAAATTTCTACACGAAGTACAGCATTTTGTAATTCGCATCAATTTGCACGACTTCGGTGATATCCAATTATAGAGCGTAAAAGCAGAGTGATGAAATGCAATGGCGTTTCAAATTCGTCTACATCGTTTAAAATACACTGTCGGAGCGTGTGAGAAAGAGAGAGAGAGAAAGCAGCCCGCATGTCGATTGGAGCCGTTGTTTCCCCTTTCAGCCCATTTATCCTAGAGCGCCACTTGAGGAGCGAGACACAAAAGGAAAACAACTTTAAAACGCCTCACTCTGAACAAGAACATTGCGTGCAATATCCCGGGTCCCGGGTCTGATTCGATTACCGCTCTCTGAGGCCGTAAGGATAAGATATGCGACTTCGGATGAGAAGAGGAAGAGAATGATGGAGAGAAGGAGATAGAGAGGGGGAAACGGGAGAGTGTGTGTGAGAGAGAGAGGGAGAAGGAAGAGTAGGGTTTCTTTGTCTTTCACTTTTTCTTACTCCAGGATAAGGAATCTCTGTATCAATGAGTCACTTTCACAGGGCGGTGTAGATAATAGGACGAGGTGAGTGGCGGGAGAGGAAGGGTTTTGCGAGGGGTGAAAGAAATATGGGAGGAAATAAGGAGAGAGAGAGAGAGAGAGAATGGGGTAAGGGGGAGTGTAAAGGAGGAAAGAGGTGTGGGGCGAAATATTGCGTCAAAAGAAATAATTGCGAGAAACAGAGAGTGAAAAAGGGAGTGTGAGTGAGAGAAAGGGAAGGAGATGGAAGAGAGACGGTGGAGTGGGAAGAGGGGTTGGCTTGAAGGAGGAAAAGAGAATAAAAAACCGCGAGGGCGTAGCGTACCAAAGCTAAGGGAGGCGACAAAAAAGGAAATTATTACAGAGGAGTCAAGAGGCGAGAAGACAGGAAAGGAGTGGAACGGAAGAGAGAAAGTAGAAGAGTTCGAGAAAGGAAGGATATCAGAATGAGAAGGATTGCGTAGTTTGACGATAAAGAACGGAATGGAGATGGAGGAAGAGAGGAATTGCGAGTACGGGGAAGGGAGGAGAGAGAGAAACAAAAAAAGAAGAAAGGGAGATGTTTTGGAGGGTGAAGTTGGGTAGAGGAGGTGGAGGAGGAGGTAGGTGGATGTCTGCGGCATCCAATGAGTGAAGCGGAAGGGAGAGAGGGGGGAAGGAGAGAAAGAGAGGGAGAGAGAGAGAGAATGGGAAAGAAAGAGAGAGGGGGGTCTCACAGTTCCTGCTATTGATTTTGGTTTGCTCCTCCCAGCATCCTCTCCACCTCCACCCCTATGTATCCACTCCAGCCTGCCTCTCCTTCTCGCCCCACCCCTTTCCCTTTCTCCTCTCTCCCTCCCTTCTGTTTCACTTTCAGGTGCATAACCACGCACGCACGCATCCACACGTTCTATCACCATTCGCAACGGGACGCGGTCTCCCTTTCTTCTTTCTATTTACCCCTCTCTATTTTCCTCTTTTTCTCTCTCTCCCCATCCCCTCCTTTTCTTTCCCAAATCTTTTCTCCTTCACCTCCTCCTTCACTTTCCTCCCATTTTTAGTGGTCACCCCCTTCATTCTTAGTAATAACACTCCTTTCCACGCGTCAGCTCTGCTCTCGACTCCCGATCTTCCCTTCTCTCTCCTCTCTCTCTCTCTCCCACTCACCCTCTGCTCTCTTTCCTTCCATCCGCCTCTCTCTTTCCATCTTTCTCATTGCCTTTATTTTAACGCTCCCACGCTCCCTTTCTCTTATTTTTTTCCCAACTCCTTTTTTTATTTGTTCATTTTCATTCGTATCCCAACAGCCCCTTCCTCGTAACACGAAAGATTGTCGCGCAGGCAGCCCTTGCGGCCGTTGCTGCCTCTTCTTATGTCCTCTCTCCCTTTCCCCATCCATTCCCGAACTCCCTTTTCCTCACCTTTTTTCCCCTTTCTCTTTCTCCCCTCTCTCCTTTTCTCCTCTCTTCTTTTTCTCTCTCTCCTTTACTCCTCTCTCCTTTTCCCCTCTCTCCTTTTCCCTCACTCCTTCTCACTCCATCTCTCTTCCTTTCCCCTCTCCCTTTAAAGAGATTTCTTCGCTGTTGTAAGGTTGAGAACGCAATTGATGTAGGGCACTTGGTAAGTACTTCTTACTAAAGAGAGCTATCTCAGAGTGATGCTCTAGTTTTCGCAGAAAAGTTTAGAGAGCGGCATAGAGTTATAGTATGCGGACGGAGCAGCGTTTATGCGCTTAACTTTTCGAGGAAAATCCGTAAATTTCGTTACTGAATTCAATTCTCTAGGTTATTCGTTATATATACTACTTCCGCATACCGTATCGCAGAGAAAAGAGCTAACTAAAAACAAGGAAAACATAAATGCTTGAATTCTGCAACTTTTGTAAATATTCTCACCCTCGAGTTTGCGACGATAAAGCTGAAATTGAAGTTAACACATACATTAGAAAATTATATATACTATCACGATGCAGGCTATTATGTTGCCGTTAGAAAGCGACAGGATATAATTTATATCGTAAGATTTGATGTATATATATATATATATATATATATATATATATATATAGTCAGGGCTCCAGAAATATACCCACTTGCTACGGGCGAGTTAAGACAGTGGAGAGTGGATTTTAGCCTAACCAACTAATGTTGAAATATGGGCGAGTGGATTTTGTCAAATGGCGAGTAGGTTTTAGTTATATTTTTGAGCCCTGCACATAGTGATATCCTAAACAGAACTCCTTTTCAAGAGATGTTGATTTGATAACGTTTATTTGAGAGGAACCTTTGGAAAGGTCGTGAGTGAAAAGCTCGTGAACCATAAAGCCGCACTTCAGATTCGAATGTTCTGTATGCAACATCACCCTTTTTTTCGATCTAACCTGTTTTCGAATGCCAGGCCGGGTGTTCTGATTACTAAGGCGAGAACGTACCGATCACTCCGCAGCGGGGGCACGCGCGTGCTGGGCTATTACGCGGTGAGCGTGTCACATGCTGGCCGTAGTGATACGTTCCAACAACGCAAACAGCTTCTGTCGTAAATTACACGTCGGCGCTGATTCCCGCGTGGCTATATAGGCAACAGTCGTACGCCATCGCATGCGACGTGCGGTCCGGCGCAAGAAGATCGGCAACTGCGTGCGAAAACCCACACTTTTTAAATGGAATATTTTTTACCCAAATCAGAGCGTGCGTTTCTGTAAGAGGAAATATGTGGGATTTTAAAGAGTGATAACTGACTTCCTCTCTGATCCGCTTAGTATGCTTACAAATGAGTCGCAATTCATCGGATGTGGTTGCTCATTAACAGATACCTATGCCTTTTATGCTGAAGGCTGGTGGAAAAATCCAAAGCGCATACCTGGATGATCGTCCGTTAACTTTCCTCCAAAAATTATTCCGCGCAAACGCCGCTGCAGCGAGCGAATTTCCGGAAAATAAGTCGCTTTTTTCGTTAAGGTGGGAATCTGCCGAAAGAGAAGTAATCAAGCTAGCTAAAGCGTGGGAAGTTCTGTAACCCGATAAACCGTTAGGTTAAGACGTCCCCGATGATTCGCTCCGTTCCTCTCATGTTTCTCCCGCGCATCCTTACTTCTCCCACTACTACTCCCACTCTCGCCTTATTCCCTCTTCCTCTCCTTGTCCCTCACTCGTATTTCTCACCGTATTTCCCACCTTTCATCCATCTTGTCGCTTCCACCATCTCTCTTCTTATATTTGTTATGGCTCACTATCGTCCCTCTCTGCGCCTCTCTCTCACTCTCTTACCTTTTCTCCCCATTTCTTCTCCCATTATTTCCATTATTTCTCTTCCTTCTTTTCTCGCTGTTTTGTCCCTCTTTCTATGCTCTTTCCGTCTCAACTTTCTCCAATCTTGCTCTTCTTAGGCGAGTTAAAGGACAGTGGAGAGTGGATTTAAGCCAAATCAACCAAAAAATGAATTATGGGCGATTAGATTTTTTCTAATGGCGAGTAAGTTTTAGTTATATTTTTTTAGCCCTGCACATAGTGATTATCCTAAACAGAACTCCTTTTCAAGAGATGTACTTATATAGCAGGCATGACCAAGCCTGCTAACCCTCAGAACCTTATATGATAATCGTCCTGAGTCCGAGAGCCGCAAGGCACATATTTTGCATCCAAAACTGTACGAACAGTAAACATAACGTGTATTCGAAACAATACAGAGAGACTGCATGTCAATGTAGCATCTCCAAAGCGTCTTACTCGCACTGCGTAATTGCTTTCTGATATGATAAGCCTTGATATACCCTTGAGTGTAAATGAATAAGAGCCGCACGTTAAACGAGCCGCATGTGGCTCACGAGCCTCGGTTTGTACCACTTTGGCGTCTGTCTGTGCAATTGCGAAATTGACATAATGATTAAACCGCTAACGATAGAGAGAGAGAGGTATATTAGATAGAGAGCTGAAACTTGAAGCGTACATTTTCACATTTACCCCACTTACAGACCGAAATGAGACGTTTCGCCGCGAGGTACGGTTCGCTGCGGCCGTTTCGCCGCCTTCGTTAATGATTTTTGGGTGCATTGGGAAGAATTGGCTGAATTGATTTCAAGGAAATTTGGCATATAGAACCATCACATATATATATGACGTGTTTGGGATTTTCTGCCTGAACTATCCAGCAGAAGTGTATATTGCAGCTTGAAACATTTCTGTTTTCACGAATTCGGAATTGATTAGCCCAACCAGTTTCAACTAAATTTGTAGCATAAAATCTTCTAATAAATACGTGAATAAATGTTATATTTAGACCGCATCGAGTCAACAGGGATGCCACTATTGAAAATTAATTATTTTGCTGTTTTCCTGAATTTATTTAGGGACTGGGCAAACCTATGCCAAAGAAGTTTTGTATGAAGGAGGTGTGCAACACATTAAAACGAAATCAAGACGTTTTTATTGATATAAAATGCATTGCTGCACATAAAAGGAATAATAAAATTCTTTACACATATTTGTGTTGAACCTTTTGCATAACTATCAAAGATATTTAATATTTATACTTTATACATACATTCAAAACCATAACGGCGTATTTGTTTCAGATCAGACAGACAGGTGTGCCATAATAGCAAATTAAAGTCTTTAAGTAATGAAGTTTTTAAACGAAAGTAGATTGTACATATTTTTGTCCAAAGCAGTTAATTATATTTATATTTATTTTAACACTATGAAAAGTAAGGAAAAGTTTCCATTTCTGAATTTCATTCAAAGTAGTTGAAAATTATTTTTATATCTATGATTCGATATTTCCCTTGTAATGCAAAATCTATTTCTTCATATTACGCTTGTTTAATAATTTTGTCCCTCTAATCCACGTTTCCAAGATAAAATATTTCATTAAACCAACCAATCATGAGCAAGATTTTGAAGAACTTATCCTACATCCAAATAATTGAAAATTGCAATTTTATGATTCCTTGCACAAATTTCGAAATAACATCTGGCGGCGAAACGTCATTGGCGACGAAACGGTGGCGGTGAAACGGCCGCGGCGAAACGACCTCGGCGAAACGTTTTAGACCCCTTACAGACGAGGCCTTTGGGACTGAATATGCTGCTAAACGAATAAGCTAAATGTACGCATATAACAAATGATCAAATTCCAAATTCTCATTAGTACGTCAGTTACGTTAATGGGGTATATCTTCATAGCGAAATAAAACACAAAATATTACCGAATTTAACAATAGACGAAAAGAAAATCCTGTTTATTTTTTGCGGATTCATGGATAACACTACTTGTTTATTTATGCGTTGCCCTTTGCCCCCCCCTCTCTCTCTCTCCTCCACCTCCTCCCATTCAAATCCTTTCCCTTTTTTACCCTGCAGCACTTCATCATCTTCTGATGCGGATTTTTTTTCGCAATTCCCGTCCTCTCTTTCACTCTCTCTCTCTCTCTCTCTCTTTGGCGGTTCCCTTTCATCTTTCTCTCCCTATTTCTGCTTATGCGCGTATGTAATTTGCCGTCATTCGTCATGTTAACCCATTGATATGTATCATCCCTTTTCCGGGCCGTATCTCTCTGCCTTCGTAACCATAGCGACCTTTAGCTCTCCCTCTTTTCTCCTCCTTCACCTCTCTCACTCTTCCCACGCGCCAGGAACAGCCCTCTTCACAGTTTCCCTCTCGAAAACTTTTGACTTCAAAAGCAGGTTTTCATACTTGGCGTCTGGCTCGCGCACGGGGTCGCCCTCGCTTCGCTGATATCTTTTCCTTCAAAATGTGAACTCGAAACATAAAGAGTCTCCATGGATATTTGCGTGGAATAGGCGGCCGGAGCACCTATGCCTTTGCCTGGGTTTGGGCGATTTTGTCGGTATAATTGCTCATGTTTTGTTGGTGTGGAATGCATTCGAGAATTTTAAATTCAATTCAATCGTGACTAAAGCAATGGTAAACTTTTTTGTGAGAAACGAAGAATTTTCATGTCCAAGCTGCAATCTGTATCTTTGTTAGATGGCGCGATTAGTGTGTTTTCTCAAGTTCTCCTAGTGAGTGTTTGCGTCATTCACTTGTATTATGATTGCCACGGGAGTAAATTATTTTCTGTCAACCGCAGAAACGTTTGCCGTACTATTATAAAGACCAAATATTTCTATTCATTAAAATAGAGTATCTATCATAATAGGGACTCTTCCTTCTCTTCTCTTGATCATTTGCTATGAACCCTAAAATTTCATCCAATCTGAAACCTAGTAGATCTAAAAAGGAGAGATATGCCTGGAAAAAACATAGTTTCGAAAATATTACATCAATGAATTTTTGTATTTCTAGTAGACTTAAAGTACCACATAATCCGAACAAAAGAAATCCTCAATTTTTTTAATTTGATTACATTCGCATGTGTACGATTTTACACTTAAATACGGTTTGCTTCCTGGAGATAGAACTAGATTGTAGAAACACCAAAAAATAGTTGTGAAACCTTAATTTTTAAAATTTATTCGAATTTTCATTTCGTAAATATATACCTACTTTTTCTAATTCTTAAACGATTAAGATTTTTTCTAATTTTGCTTAAGTCTCCTCCTGAATCTATAGCTAAATCCCTTTTAAAATCCTTTGTTGACAGCCTCCTTTCCTCATGCCAATAATTTTTCTTCTCCGCTATGAGAACTCATCAACTACAGCAAATAAGTGTAAAATATGATTTCATACAGAGAATATTTTTAAATGAGAATTTATTCATATTTATGATGTTTCTATACTTAAATTTATTGTATACATGGTTAAATATAATATTTGCCACATTTAAACGCATTGGTATAATATAGCAGCTACATTTTTGTAGGAAAAGTTCATGGGCTTGCATGGGAACGCATTTACATTTACAATATGTATTTATATGTTAAATTGCCATCCGCTTTACGTACATACATCCGTTTGACATATGCGCTTTTGAAAACGTAACTTGTACGTTAAGCGGACGCTATCTGTACTATGCTATAAATTTGAACTATGATAATTTTGTTTTATACATTAGGAAATTGTCGGTCAGGCATGTGAATGAATTATAATCGACATTAAGAATTCAACCTCTATCTACAGATCCAAAATTTTAAAATTTTAGAGAAATTTATTTTGATGCCCTTTTAACATGGCGTGCAGCATTCTTAGCTGCGAATCCTTCGGCGGGCCGTAATGGAAGTTGCAAATTCTTCGGCGCGCCGGATTACAGTTTAAATCGGAAGTTACCTACATATTCCGAGGTTCCATATAAGTGAAAATCACTTTTAAATAAAGTTTATATGGTTAATATTTCAATACTAAAAGTTATATTATCATAATTTTTATAAAAATGTATGGATTTGTGTATTAGATTTTTCGGATTGCCTTTTCATCATAACTTGGCGAGCAGCACAAAAACCCTGCGCGGGCCACATGCTGCCCGCGGACCATAGGTTGGGAACCACTGATTTATGCCGTTATATATGTTCATTGATAAGTTCAGGCTCCACATTGTGAAATTTTCTCATGATAAAAATGAAATTCAATTGTGTATCTTCCACGAAATTATACTATATAATAAAGCGTTAACCTGTATATGTCGATAGGTATGTAAACATTTTCTTTAAAAAGTTGTAAATAAAAATTTTAGAACTTTATTTTCGAATTACAGAATACAGATGGCAGCACAAAGTAATTAATATTTTATTGCTCATTAAGAAATATAGTTATGAAAATTCGAGAAAAAAATATCTTTAACTATTTTAATCTCAAGTTGCTAATCAATAATAAGGTTAATAATCAATAATAAGGTTACAAACTATATAAAAAAGGGTTTACCTCTATATGTCGATAGGTATGTAAAAATACTATTTAAAATATTAGCAGCCAAGAATGCCGACTCCCTTGCGATCAACAACGAAATTCTCAACAGAATGACTTTGGCTCCAGAACAACATGAAGCGGTATATGTCAGCATCGATGAGGTCATTAACTGTACAGAAGATGAAAGAGCTGACTTTCCAACGGAATTTTTAAATTCGCTTACTCCGCAAGGAATGCCACCGCATAAATTACGTCTCAGGTTGGCGCTGTCGTAATGCTTCTTCACAACATCAACGTTAGGTAGGGTCTGTGCAATAGAACACGTTTAAATGTGAAATATCTTGGTCAGCACACCATTGAATGCAAGTAATAAAGACCGAGCTGTTATACTTCCTAAATTCGATGTTACACTGACAGGCGATAGCGAGCTTCCGTTCGAGATGAAGCGTCGTCAATTTCCAATAACATTAGCCTTTGCCAAGACGATTAATAAAAGTGAAGGCCAAACATGTGATACCGTGGGATTACTCTTACAAAATGAGGTTTTTGCACATGGACAGCTGTATGTCGCCATGTCACGAGTACGAAGGCAAAAAAATTTAAAAAATTTAATCCAGTCGCGATAAAAAAGTTAAGAATATAATATATCCCGAAGTTTTTAACTTAACTTAACTTTCTAATTCATTTAACTTTATTACATTACTTTTATTTTTCCATTTCACGTTATCAAAATGAACGAAAAATGAAAAGTAAATTTGACGTAATAATTGTTTTAAAATGTAAATTATATAGTTAGATAAAATGAAGGGTTTTATTTCTGTAACAAGAAGGCTGTCTTCGATTTGCGTCACATGTGTGACGCGCACCAGCTAGTTCTAATATAACACGATCGTAGCGAAACCGGTCGTGTTACATTAGAATTCCATAGAAGATGTATACTTGATTTTTATTTGTATAATTTTCTGCTGTTTTTCGGAAAATTGTCTGTGCTTTTTCACATGTATTCATTAACTGACATTTATTGTGAAGCTCACGTTTATTCGGCGATTATCTTAAATAAAGTTTCAAATTTTAGCTGTTTTTACGATTTATCATTGTGCATTCAAAAAAAGGATTTGCTATATTATTTCATTACTTTATCCTCGACATGAATCGCTATAAACCGAGTTTGAAATAAAAAGGCAGTAATGCATCAAACTCTACGATACTATTTCTTTATCCACTTGTGCTGTTAATCACAAGTTGGCTCGGAGGCCATTTATATTGTCGTTATGCTTTTGGTATACTCATAGGACCTTCGAAAGGAATTCTCTTTGTCATTCCAGTCAAATTTATTTATCGCATTACCCAGTGAGCATAATTCTGTTCTGAATAGTTGGTTATTCATGCTTAGTATCAATTTTTAAGAAAATGAATCATGCCTTAGAAGCATTTTGTGTAATGCAAACTGTACTCGGTTTAAAAGACTCAATTTCCAATAATATATATTTAAAATATTTTCATTGCATGTAAAACATCTTACTGGGTTTATTAAAAATTGTTTATCAAAATTAAGAAACCCAGAAAGGGGTTAATAATTTAATGAATAATCAATGTTCTGTAAATTTTTAGTTTTATCGTTATCCACATTTTTAAGTCCTTTTGGATCAGATTTTCAGGAGTTTATAACCAATATCTACTTTAAAATAAGCAATAATTAGACCATATAACGAATAATTTCTCAAATAGTGATTATATTAAAAATAGGAACAAATGAGACATTTTGTCTCAGTATATTAATTTTGTATGATATTTAATATCTAGTTAATTGGTGTTAAATGATATATAGGTTTATGAAAATAACGAAATTTTTATGAATAACCTTTTAATTTAAGAAATTAAAGTTAGAATATTTATAGTTAACACTGATTTGCGAATTATAAATTACAAATTTTACATTTTACTTGTGTCATGAAACTTAATTACCTAAGATATAGATATTTTTATTGCTAAATAGTGGATTTCTTTCTAAACGCTGTCTTCTGGATGTTTCGAGACTAATTGACACATTTCCTTGCATATTGGGATTTTCATGACGAACTGCGCATGTGCGCATAAAGGCATTACATTTAACAACATTCTCCATAAAAAACACCGCACCACACGGAAAAATTAGGATGCTGGTATTTACGTAGTTTGAATTTCCCTTTCCGAAAAATAAGCCCCTTTAAATTACAAAAAAGAAAAACTGTGGAAGAAGGAGATTTAGCTTAGCGAGCGAAAGAAGAAAAAAGCCGACAAACCGTTATTAAATTAAAATCCCTTCATTTAATGTTTGTGCTGTTTTCCTCGAAAAAAGGATCACGGTTTATTGAGGAGGAATCTAGAAAGTTCAGAAGTCTACAAAAGGGAGTCGTCACTTCGTCATTCTGCATAATCCGCCAGTAAGACCTGACCGCCCGCTCATACTTCTCCTATCCCTCCCTTCCCCATCACGCTTCCCACCTCCTCTTCTTCCTCGATTTCTCTTTCGCTCCTTCCCCTCTCTCTCCTTCTGCGAAATTCTCCTCCCCCTTCCCCGCACATTCACCGCCCAATCCTTTAATCCAGCCTCTCTCTCAGTCTCACGTAGGAAGACCTCCTAGACTTCCATTCGTCCCTCTCTCTCTCTCCCCCCTCTTTCCCTCCTGCTCTCCCGCTCGCTGAGGATTAGAGACGGGAAAGGGGGGAAGGAGCGAGGTTGAAGTTCACCGTGCGTCTCCCTGCAACCACTTTCCCGGTGGCTTTGACGGTTCAAGTCCCGGTAAACATGGTTGGATCCGCGAGCTATTTTTTTTTTAACCGCAATCCTTGGGAGTCTTGACCCTGGAGTCACTAAGGAAACGCAGAAATGGTAGGATTAAATTTTAAGAACTCCGCTCTGAAGTTGGGAATTAACGTGTGGTTACTTCTAGTGGTTCTGAAACGGGCGACTCATGAATAAATATGTCCGCATATATGAAATAACATTTTATGCGTTCGGATTGTACTTCAATCAATTTCAACAGCGCAGAAGCGAGTTCTGGAATTTTAGCCTCATTAAAATTATTTCCGTTTTCCAATGAGCATTTCAATTGTTGGGGAAATTAATCGGAGTGTACGGACCAATATTCGACATTTAATTACCAAATTAATGGATTTAAACTTAATACGACTTAGCGTTTGCATAAACATAGCTCTATAACATAGGAATTAATCGACTCAGTAATTTATCTAGAATTAACAACCAGTTTTTGCAATAAGTATAACAACCATTAAAACTGGAATGAAATATATGCATATACTAAAGTTGACGGTTTTCAAAGTTACATTGGATTGGTATAGAAACTTGCAATCAGGAAACAAAAAGTAGTTTGTCCGATACGACTATCATTTCACGTATTGAAATGATTTGCATAAATCATAATAATAATTGCATTCCCTTCACAAAATGATTAGTTTTTCGTATGACCTGATCTATATTTAGAAAAACATATATGACTTTCAATGTTTTTAACGATTATCTTTGTGCGTACGTTTCGTTAATCAAAGCATAATGTTATATAAAAGATGTACTTAGCATGGGTGTTCTCTGATGATAACCTATTTTCAGACTGAGTTAATCCACTCGTCCTCCTGATTCTTAAACTCAAGCAATTTTAAAACACCCCTGTTTGACCAAACCTCTTTTTAGTAAAACATTTTTTCGCTGTTTATGTTATTATGATAACGGATTACTCGCATTTAGAACACAAGATGTTTACCCATGATACGCGCATAGAAATGAAATTCGTTTGGAGAAGGAAGTAGGTTCATGGACCTGAAAGAGGACCTTGTAGCCGGTAGTGTATACATACTTCTGAGGGTAGCGGAGGGGGCCATCTCTCATGAGAGAGAAGCGCAAAGGTTATTTTGATAAGGACTTCCCTCTCTTCTGAAGATGCTCCCCCGGCGAGCGTAAACCTTCCCACTTTCCGCAAGGTCTGCCGACCCTATGTAGAATGTGTAGCCATATCTTCCATTCCATATGGCTATGCCTTATGGGAAATATAAGCGGGTTAAGTTCCTGTGAAAAACCTCGGACGGACCTAAAGTGACTCGGAAATGCGGGGCCGAATGAACACGATAGATCTTTTTTCCAAAGATGAACACTGTTTTTTAAGATTATTTCGCCCTTTAATATATGTTTTTAATATCTCCAGTGAATCTACGTCAAATTTCTACTTATGGCATACTTAAATATTCTCCATTATAACTTAAAATGTGGGGAATTTACTGAGAATAATATTTATTTATTTATTTATTCATATTTTCACATACAACATACATACAAGTTCGCCAATTTACAGTGAAATAGTAACAAGATAATTAAAAATAAATAAAAAATAGTAATATGGATTAATATACTAAGAAAAGAACAAGCAATAATAACAAATGTAATGGATCGATGTGTGATGAGATGATGAATGTAATTATTTTTGCAAAAGATGTAGTTTGATAAAGGATTTTATTGGCTTGGAGAGAGGATCTATATAGGGAGGTAAGACATTCAGAAGAGAGGGAAAAGAAACAGAAGACTTATTCAAAACATACCTCAATTATTATTTATTATAATTGCATGGAATAAATATAAACAAATATAAACATACGAATAGTAAATTCTAACGTGAATGTGATGCTAGGGAAACTGACATTTTCTTGTATGTATTTTCTAAATAATGTTATTTTTACTGTCTTCAATTTGTCTTTATTATATCTTTATATTTTTTAAAATGTGAATTGGTCAATTAAAATGTTGTTAATGCTTTAAATTTTTTTAAATTATAGTATTGCCATTATCGGTCTTTTCCCCGCTCCGCGTGTCATAGTGTAACAAAGGTAGCGCGTGCTATCGTGGGTTAATATCGGTGTGCGAGTTCCTCCGAACTGGGTGAAGGTTTCCTTCAGACTAAAATATCTAGAGCATATTTCTCATGCAATCCGAACACTCTCCTTAGACAGTCTCATCGTAAATATCTTTGAAGGAACTTTTTAATAAACTTACCTCAGATATGTGCCGACAATGACGCTTTTCTTTCTCTAACTATATTTATCTGAATGAATGGTGACGGAAAAAACAGAGCCCTGGGCACCTGGAAATATTCTTCTCCTCCTCCCCCTCCCACAAGTTGCTGGTTCTCACGAAGTGCTGAGAAATTGGAAAACGAAATTCGTCTGGAGAGAGAGAGAGAGAACCATCCATGGTCAAATAAACATCTCCTTTAGTCTACGAACCGAAATACTGCTCCTCTCTAAATTCCACAGAGATTTTTAGAAGTCGAAATTCCCCAGTCAATGCTCTTGGCGGGATATTCAGTTTTCATTACGGGACACTGTGCTAACGTACGGGGCAATCTCGCACAAATCGAAAAATGCAATCTTGACCGTCCCGAGAGATGAGATGGCTAGGCCAGTTTCTTTGAAATGATAACAACATATATAATTTATATTTTAATATCATTACGAAAAGAACTTCTTATTTACCTTGGCTTTTCAAATACGTATCGCACAATTTTTATCCCTACGAAGCATTTGCACAGGCTCACAAAATAAGAAATGACTAATCTAAGAACAGAATTAAAACGTGTGGCAGTAATGTAAACATAGACAAATGTTATCGTTATGCGAACTTTTAAATTGGTCGTCATTTTTGAACTCTATTTTCGATTTTCACATTATTAGTGTGTTCATATGCGCATTCGGTCGTATTTTATAGTGATGGCGAATTGTATATACTGGTAATTCGTTGCAAAATTTTAAATCCTTTAATGCCGAAATACCGGTATTAAATAGAACAATATTACGGTATTTCGATATTGAAAAACTCTCCGGTACTCCGGGATAACGGTATTCAGTATACCGGTATTGCATTCACTATTAGCAAGAAAGTGGAATGAGTAATTCTGGGTGGAACTCGGATATTGGTGTTGGAAAGTAGCTCAGGGCAGTCAGTGTTGAAATTCAGATTGCTGTAAATAAAAGAGAGATCTGATTTAGTTCGAAGGGCAGAGGGATGATCGAGATCTAGAGAAGATAGAACAGCATTATTAGAGGCATGGTGAAGAGAATCTACATGATATTTAGCTATTCTTATGAAGAAGTTAATAACTCGGTCAAGAGAAGAAAGATTAGAGATAGTGGGCATAGACCAAATAGTGGAGCAGAAGGTGATAACAGGAAGGACAATGGTTGAGAAATACATTCTGAGGGCTATATGATCACTAATGTCTGTAAAACGATACATAATACCAAGGAGAGGCATGGCTTTATTTTTAATTGCTCAGATATGGTCAGCGTAGTTCATTTTACTATCGGTTATTATGCCGAGACCCTTCTGCAGTAAAACTCTCTTCAATGAATACAAATTGACAATACTTACAATTGATTGGTATTCTTCGAAAAGAAATGCACATGGCAGTGCATTTCTTGAGATTTAATCTAAGGTTCCAGACATCGCATCATTTGAGACCTGATTAATTGATTCTGTACAGTCAGAAATTGTAGTTACCTGCTTAAAAATATTGCAATCATCAACATAAAGTAATGTGTAGGCCTGGGAAGAATGGAGAGGGGCGGCCATGTCATCAACAAAGAGATTAAACAAGTAGGGTCCGAGAACACTTCCCTGCGGGACGCCTGAGGTAAAGGGTGACGAATTCCAGGCTATTGCAGACAATATAACCCGCTGGTTACGATTATTCAGAAAGCTTCTCAGGAGATTGAGAAAATTACCATGGATATTGAAACGGTGGTTAAACTTGTGAAGAAGTATATTAATTATTATTTTATTGAGTATTATTTCAGTTAACGGCAATAAAATGATATAAAGTTTAATACTTTGTCGATTAAAAGCATAATAGAACAAAACCAATCTATCAATGATTCTTCTTTTGTAGACAATCTAAATTTTATTATAAACGCGGGTGGTTTGCCACTCTTATTGAAGATTGGAGCACTTTTTAGTCTAAGGTAATCTTCGGCTATATTGTGTCATTTTACTTCAGCTGGCCCAAATATATCTCATTTGCTGTAATACGATGCATTATTAAAGCCTGTTCTTTGCAAACCATCCTAGTTACTACTAGTAAAATTCATTATCAGTTTTAGAACTTCAAATCAATGAAAGTAGTAAACTTGAGGCTGGGAAGGCTGTATTCCAGAGAGCGCTTTTCTCTCTGTTGCCGTATATATTGCCAGTGATTTCACTTGGCTTTTGAGGATCTTAATGCGATCCCTTTTCGTCCAGCAAATTTGCAATGCGCACGCATTATCTCGGATGACCCACTTGTACATTCATTTGAATAAGCAAAAACCTTATCTCGTAGGCACGACCGGCTCAAGGTGTATTGGCGCCCCGACCACCAAATTTGTTTGAACGCCCCTCTCCACCAAAATTTTTTATTGCTATTACAAAATTCATCATATCATCTAATATAATTGTTATTAATTTTTAATTATTTTTTTAACTGTTCACCATTCACTACAATGAGATACATTACGGTAAAGATTAAAGCTAAAATGATACAATGAGCCACTACCCAGAGGTTGGTGAAAAAATTGCTTGTAGAATCACTGTATGAATTTGCATGTAAATTCTATAACACAAAGTCATAAAGTCTTTTTAGATTTGCACTTTGCAGTATTATGTGACCGCTGAACCGCTGATTCGATCGAACCCGGTCACCGAGTTAGCTAGCAAATTGCGATCTTCTGTTTTCCCGCCATGGCTATCTGCCGAATTACCCAGTGCATTGTCGCATGCGATATATTACATCCTTTAGCAACATTTACCAACTCAATCGCTGCACACATGGTGAGAAATACTCTGTCTTGGGGATTGCGAGGGGCGCGTAAGCTGCCCGAGCGGTACACACCTTACACAGCCGGCACTAGAAACTGAAATTACAACAAGCTGAAGGCTTGCCAGTTATCGTCTCAAAATTTGAATTGTTAATAATGTTTATTAAAATTTTTGCACATTATTATACAAAAATAATTATAATCAGCTTATTATCGCCACTTCAGAAGAAATTGCTTCATCAAATCACTTTCATAACGATACATACATGTAGCGATAACTAAAAAGATCGATATTTGTTACGAAACGCTACCGGGTACATTCGCGTCTGTACACTCAGGTTGCTCGTGATCAATTTTATTACTTTCTAAAGGTTTTCTAGCTATAAATGACAATATGATCATTTTTGAATTTTTAAAGCGAAAACAAGCTCAAAATTGGGATGAAAATTTTGCCTTGAAAAGAGTAAAAATAGTAATCTTGCAATTCATTTCATCACTGATGTTATGATTTTATTTATATTTCGCCCTTTTGGGCTGACGTAATAGATTTTTTAAGAATTAACTGCAGCTAACTTTTTTGATTTTGGCGCCTATAAAATTCGTCGTCCCGAGCCTGTGCCTCAAGTGCTCGCCCCTTGAGCCGGCCCTGCTTGTAGGTAATACATTTCCCCTAGACATACGTCAAAAATAAGATATAATATATATATATATATATATATATATATTATAGGTGTGTATATATATGTATCCTTTTTTTTCTCGTTTCAAAATTATTTCCTTATCTATATATGTAAAGATTCATTGAAATACCTATATATATATATATATATAGTTAAATGTACTCGGGAATTTGTCTCTACATCTGAAAATATATTAATTTAATAACAGGATCAAAAATGAAACTGAGAGCTCCTTTCGCAGAAAAAGAATTTCGAGGGTGCAAAGGGATACGAAATAACTCGATACGTTTTACGGGAGTGAATTAAGGGTATAGAGAGAGAGAAAGAGAGAGGAAAAATGACCGAATGGAATTTGGTGAGGGCGGAGTGGGGACCCAGAAGGCGACGACCATTTGTGGAAAGGGCGCCGAGTTTGAAACCTTTGATGTGATTCCGCCTTGACCCCAAATTTTATTTAATCCAGGGCATGTACGGGTTTCCCAAGCAGCCCTTTCCTATTCCCTCCCTCAGCTACAACTCCCGCATCTCTCTCTTCCTTCCCCTTTCCTCCTAATTCTCTCTGTCCTCCTTCCTCGATCCTATTTTTCTTTCTCCCGGAAAAGCTATTTCTCTGTCACAATATGTATCTTTCTCCATCCTCTCACTCTACTTTCTCCTCTTCCTTTCCTTCAGTTTATCTTTGCTCTCTCCTAAACTTATCCTTTCTCTGCCATTTACCCACTCATTCCTACCCATCTCGGTCCTTTTCCATCATTCATCTCTCTCTCTCTCTCTACTCACCCCATTTTCTTCCTCTTCCAAAATTAATAACAAATTTCCTCAAATTCAAGAATAAGCGCCTAAGTGCCAAAAATTGTAAAAGTAATTGCTTAGATTTGCGCTTGATTTTTCAATTTTTACTACTTAAGCGTTTATTCTTGCATTTTTCCAGCAATAAGATGAGCTCAATAATTCTTCAGTTAAGGAATTTTTTTATCTGGATCGGGCATCGAACTCAGGCCTTTGATTAGACAGGAGTCTGCTTTGCCACAAATCAATCTTGGTAGTATTTTTCTTACTTCCCAAGAGCTCTAGGATAAGGTATAGTCATCATAGGTAGGCTGTAAGTAGGCAGGTCCGTGATTATTCTTAGTTAAACGCTATACATAGTATCCGCAGGTTACGTGAACAACCCTGGTTTGATCCCCTATCAGAATCGCATTTATTTATTTCTCTCCCTCCATTTTCGTAGCTATATAAATCAGATTTTTTATCGAATACATTGATTTTCATATTTTCTTATTTCCTTTCCTTAAACAAATTTTACATCTTCTTACACCCTAAATTTATTTTATTAAAAAATATACATTTATTTTCTGTAATTATTGTTTTCATTTTAAATTCTGTAATTTAGATTAATATTGCAAACTTAATAATGTTCATATATTCTTTTTGACTCAACTGACTTTGTCATTATTTTCAGATGTAATCTTCTGTAGAAAATGTTTTTACTGCTGTAAATTATTAGTTGTAAGTTTAATAAAAGGTAAAATATTTAATTGTAAGAGTCTACTCCTCGCCAATAAAGATAATTTCCTTTCACACTTTCTTTCCTATCTTCCCGCCCTTTTAAAACATAGTCCTCTCACCCGTCTCTCTCTCATGTTTCTATCTCCCAATAATCCTTTCCTCTCCTATTCCCACCCTTCCTTTCACGCCCTGGTCATGCTATCTCCACCTCTGCTTTCCCATCCCCCGCCCATACATATCTCTATCTCTCTCTAGCTTCCCAACCTCCCCGCCAGAGGCCTCACTTTGCGTGTCACGCCTCTATACGTCATCAGGAGCCTCTTGTTATTTGCACTGTGTGGTCAATTCCGTAGCTTCAGATTCGGACCATCTGCCGACCATTCCAATTAAGCCTCGCATTCCCCCGTCGCATAGCGTGTTTTTGACCGCTTCATTTAGTAAGAATTCAGTTCCGAGTGCACGCCTGATGTGTTTAAAAATCGAACAGCAGAATTTGTTTTATGTCCGAGTTTCATTTGCGCAGTTAGTTTTTAGCGAGTGACCGATGGATGCAATTTTATCTATAAATGAACCGAAATGCAAGAGCCCCAATATCGATCTCGCTTTTTTTTAGTTTTTAACCGAAGTGTCGACAAGCGTGTAAATTTAATGCCGCGGTTGGAATTCAGGAATTAGTTTGCATTTTTATTGGGATTTTATCTCGGATTGCATCTATTAATATGAAAAATCATATTTAACTTTGGTGGAAGAAAATTGTTGGATATTTTTGGATTCGAAATTACTAAATTCATTTCAGGAACGATTCTCTGACTGGTGTAATATTTACTTTTCGAGTATATGATAGTTCCAATACATTCAGGTTGAATGGTTCCTTGTTCAATGGCCTGATTTCTGAATGACTTTATAAAAAAGACTATTTCCTAACCGATTTTCTATGGTTTCATTAATTGCGATGGACCTTAAACTCTACACAGACAACGTTGCATTGATTCATAAAATGAGCATCATGTTGCTGATTATAGAAGCATATTTAGTCGCTTGATAATCTAAAATCGATAGAAGCCTACTTCTGCCCCTGTCTCTTTTTGGATCCCTCTGTCACGCTATAAAAATACGAATAACTCAATAAAAAATGGAAATATATTTTTGAAATTTTGCAGGAATACTAAATTTGATATTGTAAGGTGATCACGAAAAAATCTAGATAATGTCCTGCGTTCGACTCAAAGGAAGACATTTCCATTTCACATAAAATAAGACGTAAACATCGCCTTTTTGACATGCAGGCTTTTATTCTTTTTGAGATCTAAATTAGAAAGAATTAACCTACGATCTTCTGACCTGAACCGTTTTAAAGAAAAAATCATATAAATTCTTATGCTGTTCATCTGTTTCTTCCTACAGTTGGAAATTCCTCATGTAAAACATTGAATTCACATATTTTGAGGGAATCTTGCCATTTTAAAGGGATGTTGCCTTGCTAACCCATTACATTGTTAAACCTCGAAATCCTATTTTTATTTCAACCGTTACGGATGAAGGCATGCTTTGAATGCTTTTAATACTAGAGAGAGAAAAAAGAAAGTAAAGGAAAATAATTTTCATAGCAACGAATGTAAACAACATTCGTTGCGTTATTTAAGAGAAGGAATACATTTAAATGTAGAACATTGATCAATCGCATATTAAAATTACTTAGAATAATGGTAGGAGTTCAAGGATTGAAACTACGAACGCCTAAAAAAACGAAAGTTTGTTTTCCTGCCGTCGATATTTTAACACGCGTGGAATCGATTCAACACATCAGCTTTTAACGCAAAAATTTGACGCATTGCTGCCGGTTTCGTGTAATTGGGTATCGTTGACTTGGATAATGGCTTCGCATCGCATCTATTCAGGAGATTTCATTTAAAAAATACATTCACGTTGAATTTCAAAGTGCATCTCCCTAGGTTTCATTAGAAATATTTTGAAAAATATTTGTAACAGATATTGTACAAACGTTCTCATATCCTTACGTTTAATCCTTTACATTGTTTAATGAACGGCTTGAAAATATGGGAGCGTAAAATTCGATGTCACTTTAAATAATAAGCTAAGAAATCCGGTCACGATCGACTAATCATATAGATATTTTAGTGTGTGTGTATATGTTGAAGCTATCGAATTCAAATATTTCATTGGCCATCCTATGGACCAAAGAAAGAACTTGGTCTAGGTTTGTAGACCTTGGGATCTCTTATACCCCATGGGGTCAAAAAAATACTATTTCCCTAAGAATGCATGGGAAATGGCGTGGAGAAACTCGAAAACGCCATGCAGCCCTTCACTGATGTGGATATAAATATACCTAAATATTAACTTACGATAACGTAAAATGACTTATTTTACGCACAAAAGACAGTATTTTAATTCGGTTAATGTTTTATCATATTATATGCTAGATCTAGAATTGGTTTCAGACTATAAATATCTTGGAAGCATCATAACAAGAGAAGCAAAATGTACGGATGAGATCAGGACTAGAACAGGAAAAGCAAAAGCGGCTTTCAGAAGAAAGAAACCCCTACTTACAGGGAATATAAGGGAAGATATCCTAAATAATTTCTTAAGATGCTATGTATGGAGTATAGCTTTGTACGGGGCAGAAGGAGAAGGACGATAAGGAAAAATGACATAAAATACTTGGAAAGCTTTGAAATGTGGACTTGGAGGAGAATGATGAAGATAGAATGTAGAGATAGGATGAAAAACGATGAAGTGCTACGAAGAGTAGGACAGAAGGAAATGATTACACAGTCTATTAGAAAGAGGAAGACAAGCTGGGTTGGACATTACCTGAGAAGAGAGAGTATGATTAGACGTGTTAGAAGGAAAACTAGATGGAAAAAGGGAAAGAGGTAGGAAAGGGTTTCAGCTAATAGACGATTTGAAAGGGAAAGAGAATTATCAAGATATGAAGAGGACAGCAGAAAATAGGAGTACATGGAGAACCAGGTTTAACCATAAATAATCACGGACCTGTCTACGGACAGACTACCTATGATGATGATGTTAATCGCTCGAAAATTTTCTTTAAGCCCAAAATTTATAGGTTTAGATGACCATTTTTCAGGCGGCAACAATGCTAAATTTCCTAATCGTTTTCCTCTTGAAAGGGAGATAGCCACGTAAAGATTAATGCAGGGAAAATACACGCCGTGGCGCGCCGCTGAGGAAGAAAATAGCCAACGCCAAGGTAAAGGGTACAAATGGATTCATGCCTAAATATAATCTATGAATACTTTTAAAATGAGTCAAATGATTTTTAAAGAATAATAGAACATTGTTATCTTTTACGAATAACATTGAAAGATTTATCCCAACATAAATCAACACATCTACTTACATTTGTTCGCTAATCAAGATGTTGTTTATTGTTTACGTTTTGACTAATAGTAATGACACAATCCACATAGTTTTATTGCTGCTTTAAAGGTTTCGATGCATCTATCCATGTGAATATTTAGTAAAACGTTAAGGCATAATTATATTAATGGTCAAACTTTACAATATAATACATAAAATAGTAAATGTTAATGTAAACATCCCTGGAGTAATTAAGGAATGGGAAACGTTTGGTAAACCTGGAGTAGTCAACAACAAAAGTAAGTAAATTTCAAAATTTATTGTAATATTTTTATTGTAATATGACATCAAAAGTGATATATCAATAAAAATAATAAATAATAAAAATCGTTTGCTACTTAAAAGAAAACTTTTCCGAGCGAAGCCGAGCGTTTCAGCTAGTATTAAATAAATATTAACAAATAGTTAATATTAGTCGAGCGTGACCAGATTTCTTAGTTTATTATTGTTCAAAGAGTTTTATGACTGATTGTGAGTGTAATGCTTTTTTTAACAAAACCTCCGAGTAAGTAGAAGATTGAAATTTAGTAGGAATGTTTCTCTCTTATAGTAAAAGCCATTTATGAAAAAATCTCCGAAAATGATCCTGATGCGACTCCAGTATGTTTTCTGTTTTCCATAAGATGACACGTAAAATCGATTTTTTGACTTACAGGTTTTTACTCTTTTGCAAATTAAAATTAGAAAGAATTTATCTACGATCTTCGGATCTAAACTGTTTTAAATAAGATTAAATAAAGTTTATAATTCCTGCCCTAACATTTCGCCTACGATTCGAAATCGCTCAAATTATACGCTTATATAAGATTTATTGGAAAATTTTAAGCTTTAACGATATGTTGCCTTGCCGACCGTGTCATTGCTAAACTTCGAAATTTTATTGTCGTCTCAATCCTTTTACTATATACACTAGTGCAAAGCCCGTCAAAATGACGGGTATTCGTGGATTAAATATTAAATTTAAGGCACTTCCCATTCTTTCTCCTTTTCTCACTTCCATTCTCCTCCCTCATATTTTAAGTTTGTTCGCATTTCTTCCACGCCTTAGAAATGGCACCACAGTAAACAAACCTTACGTTCAAATTAATCCATCATTACTTCCCTTTCAATTAAAATGCATTCAAAATATATAATAAGAGTTCTCAGAATTGATTTCAAATACAATATTAAAGTTCATATCATTGCTTTTCGATATAGTGGTAATTTTGCTAGATCAGCAACAATGCCGTCGCCCTTGACGACGAAATTTTTTCCTCTATAATTTAGCCATGTTTTCGTGTTAATTACGTATTTGTGGAACGATTCGACTCGTATTTGAAAATTAATGGCTGGAAAAGGAATATCCATTCTTTTAGACGTCGTTTGGTTTAAGTCCCTTATTCATATCGCAATTCTAAGTGATTTTAAAATGCAAATGAAAAATGTGCTGCAACAGTGCAAACCGTGCAAACACACAGAAAGAAGGACAGAATTCTCTATAATATATCTGTTAGATATTAGACAAGAGAAGCGTGCTTTGAATGCTTTAATACGAGAGAGAGAGAGAAGGAGAGAGAGGAAGAAAAAAGGAGAATAGAATTTATTGTTCTGGGACCGGATAGTCCCATGGAACATACATCTTATATACAGTTTTATACAATATGATACCCAATCAGGTTGGGAACAGTAAACATAAGAAAGTAGTTTCTAGTACATTAAAGAACAAGACATGAGGAGAGGGAGAGAGTGGGAGAGAAGAGAGAGATGGGGGAGACAGAGAAATAGGGAGGGGAACATATTTTCCTTATTAGGGCGAGTTTGAGACTAGGAAGTCTATTTTCTAGAGAAGGAGAGGGGGAAGGAGGATGGGATAGAGTAAGAGAGAAAAGGAGGAAGAATGGTAGGTGCCTTAAATTTAATACTTATTCCACGCATCTCTGACATATTTGACGGGCAATTACGCTAGTTTTTATGATATATCTGGACCCTATATTGTTTGAATTTTATGTATACATACTATACACTTGATCTTGTTTGTGCCAACAGGATTTACAGTCAGAGGAATTATATTAAAAATCCTCATATTCAATTTTTTAATAAAACGTCATTTTGTAATAATCGGAAGCAATAAATTATTCTATAATATTGCGCGACATAGCATCTTTTACCTAGGCTTATATTCCATATGATGTACTGTGTAATCCGGATTTTCCTTCAGGTTAAATTTAACTTTTTAGCCCCTAAAGACGACAGACTACAGAGAGCATTGTAAATACCACGTTTCTGGAGCAAGTAGCATCTAAAACTTTCATATTCATCAAAATCTCGAAGTCGGACACCATTAAAATACTTTGTCTGTATGCTTCGTATATTAGAAACTGACAAGAGTAAGTTTATGTTTTTCTTTTAAAATGTGCGTTCAAAAATAATCCGGAATAATGAATATAGAGCCGCTTCATGCTTCAACCAAGATTTTAATGCGACAACATTATGATAATCCTCCATAATAATTTCTGTCTGTTACATCACATATTTTAATGAAGTACCTTTGTGAATTTAAAAGCAAATTTTCTGTGTTGTTGCTTTAATTTGTTTCATCCACGTAAGGAACTCAGATCCATTAATTTCTAAATTATATTTCATCTCATATTGTTTTGTACATTATTTTGTTGTTATTTTATTAAAATTTGAGTGTTTAATTTTTCACTTTAAATTGGCGTTTTCGCTATATGTGGAAAAATGAATAAATAAATAAATGAATAAATAACAAGCGGAATGAAATTTCCTCTTACAACGACGACGTTTAACAGCAACATTGAGAGGCGTACGCGCTGATCATCCGTCCAGGAGGGCCAACATCGATCAAAATGAGAGGAAAAACTCGGAAGAGAAACCATCCTACAGTTCCCTAGTGTCCCAGCTGATCTGCATGCCGCCGTTTCCTATACCCTCGCTTCGTACCGTCTGTTACTCCCATATCCGCCCACGATCTTATTTTTTCCCAAAGCCCGTCATACCTTTTCTCAAAGTTAAGCTGGGTTTCCAGTAAAAGAGAAAAGTCAGGCGTTCGGAACGCCGCAAGTTTACATCGATATGCGTGAAAAATATAAAAATACCAAGCGATAAATCTCCGAAGGCACTTTTCTTAGGTCAACGAATATACATAACTTGCAGCGTAGATCTAAAATTATACATAACAACGATAACCTATCAAACTCGCTATAAACAAAGTTTTCATTTAATATATCAAGCTTGAGTTATATATAGTTTGTTCGATGAAGTTGTCGAGGGCCGACGTAAAAAAGTACCCCGAAATTAAATTTCTCTGAAACAAGTTACGCATATATTTTGGGCCATGCTCGTTTATTGCTTCTAGCGACACTTTTAAAAAATATGATTATATATTTACATATATGAACGAAAAAATTAAAATCTTATGAATGAAATATCCTCGCCGGCGCCATTCACCTTTGCGGAGGCAGCTGTTGGGCGTCATTGAGGCCATCCATCACTCCGACCACGACTTCTCGTGGCTTTCCGGCCATTTCCCCGAACTAGCGCTCAGAATATGGAATGAGCGTTTATTGCTCCGCTTTTCGTTCCGGAGAGAAACATTTTTCAAGTGTCTTCGACTCCCTTCTGGCGTAAAAAATATGAAAACTCGTTAACAGCACCCGCTACTAGCATAATGTTCGCCATGTTTTCACCGCATGGGCCGGGTGCAGGCCATTTAACCTCAATGAAAATTATCCATTTAGGAATGTGCGCGGACCAAAACAGTGAAGGAAGCAGTGTACATACATTCACCGTCGGAATATTTACATGAAACAACCATAAAAATGCATATATATATATATATATATATATATATATATATATATAATATGTGTGTATGTCACGTTAAATGGGCTTAGTCCGGTAAATATGTACATTTCCCGGTTAATGTGCACATTTACCACCAGGTTCGGTAAATGTATGTATAACACATTTACCGATTGGATTGGGGAAATGTACACATTTACCTAGAGACACTGGTAAATGTGGATAAACGTCGCAACACAGGCCACAACTTGGCGGCGTCGCGAACATGCGTTGCAGTTTAGAAATACGGTAAATGTGTGTTGTCCGGTAAATGTGTAAATTTCATGGTAAATGAGCACAACTGAGCTAAATTTGAAAATGAAGGCAAATTTTACTCGGCCTCACCGGGTTGGGTAGGTCAGTCGAAATGTTCTTGATTCCTCCTCACGTTCACTGTGTTCCCCCCTCGAGTTGGGAAGCGTTCATCCTAATATATACCAGTGGAGCCGAACCCTCGATGATTTTCATTATAAATTTACGTAATTAATAAAGTGCAGCATTTCTCATTCTTACTTATTTTCACATTTACCAAGGCATATCGGTAAAAGTGCACATTTACCAGGAAATGTACGGATAATACGTATTTCTGAAACTTAAACTTACATTTACTGAGCTTGGTGCTAAATGTGCACATTTACCGGTAAATGCACACATTTCCCGATTACGTAATATTAAATAAATATTTGGAAAAACGACTCAGATTAGACTCCAGGGAATTATTTCCATTTCTCATAAGGTAAAACGTAAAAATGTACCTTTCGACGTGCAGGCTTTTCTTCTTTTGGAAATTAAAATTAGAAAAATATTTGACATATGATCTTTGGATCTAGACCATTCTAAAGAAAACATTTTCAAGATTCTTATTCTATTCATTTTTACGCCTTCAGCTCGAAATCGCTCATGTCAATCGAATGATCTTGGTATTTTAACGGAATGTTCTCATGCATATAAACTACAATGTTAAACCTAGAAATCTTATTGTTATTTCAGTCCTTTTGGGTTTATAAGCATACTTTGAAGGATTTTAATACGAGAAAGACGGAAAGAGGGGGAAATGGTTTTTTTATTGCAGTCAATGTAAACAACATTCGTTGCGTTATTTATGTGAAAGAATACCTATAAAGCTGAAACACTTTTTTAAATTAAATATAGTAATAATGAGCTAAATTCAATATTATTGAATTGGAAACAATGAAAATCCGAGGAAAGTGCTGAACGCTTTAATAAACATACCTACCATGTAAAAAAATTTAGGTGAAGGATTGCGCGAAAGGTTACAGGAGTTAGGTAGAAGAATGGCGGTCTTGTGGACGGTTTAGGAAATAGGAAGAAAATGAGAGATATAAAAGAGAGAATAAAAATCCATGCTGAATTAGCTTAAATAACAGATTTTAATCGCATAAACAGGCTTTTTATATTCCTCTTTTCAACAATGCCAAATGCTATTAACCATGGTAACAATCTCAATGCTGTTAAACGGGAACTGGTATCGTATATGTAACGATAGCATTGATTTAATGCTTTTAATGGGAATTAATGGCGCCATATTTGGATCGTTATTTTTAAGCATAGTTTACGCTCGAATAAATAACTCGGAACAAGTGTCAATTAGTGTTACCAACATAGTGCATTTATATCTTATCAATTAAGTACGATCTCGGCTTATATCCAACGAATTCCCATGAAATTAGCAATTTCCATCACCTGCAATATTTTATTTGATAGGAACGTATGTATTCTTTTTTCTGTATTTGACAGAAGAATTTGTTTTTTCATTTTCATTGGAAATTAAGAAAGTGAAATATATAACAGAAGGTACAATTAGAAAACTTCTATCGCAATTCTTTAATTTCGACCAAAATATAATCGTTTACTTCTTCCTGCTTTTAATACCTATATGTCCATTTTGCTTTCTCTTCAACTGAACATTTGTATGCATCAATTGAGCCAATTATATTTATTTTATTATAACAACACTTTCCATGTCATAGTACCACATTTTTATCGCCAAAATCGATTTCAAAGTCCTGGAACTCATTTTGTTTTGCAGGTTTCACTTTAAAATATTCACGTGACAAATTAGACTAATAGAATCAGCCTTTGCATGGAATAATGTATTGTTAAGCTAAATTGGAATATATCTCCAAACGTGTTTCCACCGGTTGCATCCCATCAGCTTGCAAATCCTGCCAAAGGTTATAAATTTTTTGAGATTAATGAACATATAATATGATGCAGTTCCTTCCACTGGAAATCAATTCGAAATGCATGGTTTTGATAGCAGGTTAGTATTCGTTTTTGCATTTGATTAACACGTAATCGGCTAGAATACGATGTGTAGACCTTTATTCTTTAACCTTTTAAAATATCTTACGATCAAAACTTTGACTCGCGATTTATGCCAATTTACGTATAAAGAAATGCGGATTTCTATTCCTACCACCGATTTTGTTGTTTAATTTGTGTTTGCTCATATTTTAAGTTTATATTCGATTTTCTCCAGTTTTTCGACATTTCAAAAAGGAGGTTGCTAGGGTAGTTGGCATTGTTCATCTCGGATTTTTGCATTGTTAGACTCTGGCTTCAAGAGCGTTTGCACTAAGCTTGCAATGAAACGCATGAATTACAAAAACAGATTAAACCTCGAGTGACGTCACCTCCCAGTAAAAACGCAAATACATTATGAACGGTCGGCTCGATTTCGAAAAATCTTTCGCCTGAATACTCGACGCAAACTCTTGCAGGTTTTATCACTAGAACCGCCGGTGGAACTTTTTTAGTGCCATTTTCATCTTTAAAGTTTTACAACGTGTGCATTTTGCAATGCATTGTTATGTGGCTTTTTGACTTTTCATGATTTTTGACTGGTGACACTCTCCAAATTTTGGCCCCCCACCCCCTTCGCTTTGATTTCAGTTTATACTAGAACCGCCGATGGCACGTTTTTGTGCCACCCTCATATTAACCGCTCCCAATACTATGCGCTGTATCAGATCGCACTTATTGGTTCTGATGCTGTCTGGGGAAATGACCTTGATCCAACTGCTAGTGTAAACATGCGCTTCCACCCCTCCATTTTCCTTCCCCACCACCAGCACATGCGTCTTTCTGAATATGTAGTCCTTTGACCGATGCAATATTTTCTGAACAAAGGACGAATTATAATTTGTGATGATTTTTTTTACCTCTTTGGCTCTGACAGAGAAGCTCAAAACAAAATCCTCAAGCTTGGCTGGGATAGTGATGCGAGCAAGGAAAGAGACCTGTCATTGTAAAGAACACACGTGAACCTTTGTACACCACTCATGAGCTGAAGAATTTTGACATTACACTTACTGTCTATCAGGGTAAAGTAAATTGGAATGTGCTCCTACTCAGCACATAACTTCCTTATGTCCAAATAGATAAAGACAAGAAGGTAAATCTGGAAACTGTATTCTTCTATAGTGAGACAAAGTACGGTGTAGATGTGGTTGATCAAATGGCGCAAATGTATTCAGTCAAGGCAGGTTCATGCAGATGGCCCGTTTACATATTCTATAATATACTTGACTATGCTGGCATAAATTTGTGGATAGTCTACAAAACTGTCACTAAGAAGACAATCATGAGAAGAGATTTCCTGCTAAAACTGGCCGAAGAGATTAGTCGGAATTATGCGAAGAGCAGAACTGCAAAAACCCACGCTCAAGCAACTGGAGTACCATCTGATGATGGCGAAGAGGACCATGCAGATGCTCACAAAGATAACACAAAAAGACGATGTCAGGTGAAAAGGAGCTGCAAACAATGCAGAAGCAGAAATAAGTGCTCCATATACAAAAAGTTACTCCCAAAAAGTGCATTGAAAGTATTACCGAAACAATTTTGTTCAGCGATTGCGCACAAAAAAGTTACCTACTTACAGTAGTCACACCATACCAGTAAGTGCTAACACGGAAACTGGTTCATTGTGTTTTTTAAATATCATAGACCTTTCATTTTAGTATATCAAAAGATAATCAAGATTTACCTAAACTATTTATACAAGTTTTAGCTATTGTATCTGATTTAACTCACATTTTGCAGAGGCTGTAATTTTTATTTTAATAAACATGTGTGTTATTTGTATAAAAAATATCTCCCTTTTCTTTAATAAACATATTCCTACATTATGACCAACATTATTTTGATGCAAAACACTTATTTTCACAAGTGGCTCTTTTTTGTGCCAACGGTGATTCTCGAGGGGTCGCCAAGTTCGGCGGTTCTAGTGTTAAGCGGGTAGTTGTTTCCCGAAAAGGCACGGATACGATATCAGGAAAGTTTTCGTTTTTGCATTTGATTAACACATAATCGGCTGGAATACGATGTGTAGAACTTTATACTTTAACCTTTTAAAATAACTTACGATCAAGACTTTGACTCGATATTTACACTATTTCACGTAGAAAGAAATTAAAAGTCTTATTCTTACCTTCGATTCCGTTGCTTAATTAGCGTTTGCTCATATGTTAAATTTAGATTAGATTTTCTCCGATTTTTCAACATTTCACAAAGAGAGTTTCCTAATGTTACTGGCGTTGTTGATCTCAGATTTTTGCAATCTTGGACTCAGGCTTTCAAGTGCATTTCCACTAAGTTTACAACGAAACAAACACATCAAGGATAATAACCGATTGAAAATTTATATCAAAAGTTTCGTGTAAATATAATGCAAATGAAACACGTAGCGATGAAACTTGAAGTCAGAAACGACTCCAATGCAGTGTAATAATGGACAACTTAACATTTTAAATAGGGAGATATTTCACGCTTTCACTGAAAATATCGTTTCGTTTTCAAATTTTATTGGATAGTTTAAAGAAAATTACTATATTGATAATGTTTGTGATTAATTTCTTTTGATAATTATGCATGATCTTTGACGCGTGGCCAGTGCATTTATAGTGATTATCTGATATTAAATAAACCACAGAACATATGATATGCTGTGCCATCAGAAATAGTGAAAAAAACAAAAACTGTTGTGTACCGGTGAGTGTTACAATAAATCATGTAGGTCTGTGTATTTGGTTATAAAATGGTGTGAACTATATGATTATTTTTAGAGTGGCAATATAAATGGTTCGACTAATATCACCCTGTGTAACAATTGTTTCTCATAGGACCTATCGCATTGGGCCACCTCACTCCAAGTTCCCTAAATGTTTTCAGGAAGTACTGCAACGTGCCCCTAGTTATATATAATATCTTAAGGAAAAGGAAAGTTAAAGATGAGGGTGGCAATAAGGTGTTGAAGGAAGCCCAGTAGACATTTACCAAGTTGATGACCAAGTTGGCGAGCTGCTGGGGGTGTCGAATAGATACGTAAAACACAGAAAACAAAAGAATACACAAAAACACGAAAGACTTTCGGACTTAAGTCCGTCCTCAGCGATAGAGAGAGAGAGAGAGAGAGTAACTGAATGTAAGTGACACACTGGGTGGGGATGACAGGGTGATGTGAGGAGGTTGGTGATTGGAGGAGAGGGGGAAGATGGAGGGATAGATGGCCAATAAGGTTAGCGAGATGGGGGAGTGTTGTAAGGTAAGGCGCGAATAGCCCTTATATCGTAAATAGAGAAAGAGACCTATCAACACATGAATAAATATATATATATATATATATATATATATATATATATATATATATAAAGTTCTTTTTAATCCACTGATGGATGAAGGCCTCCCCCTGTCTCATCCAGTTTTCCCTATCACATTTCTACCTCATCCAATTTGGCCATAATAATTTCACAATCTCTTTGTCCCATCTGTCTTTCGATTTTCGTTGCGATATCCATATCCATTACATACTTTTTGCGATCCATTCATCCCATCCATTTATGCTATATTTCCAAAGCTGATCACCTCTTCTTGGAATATGGTCCGCCTACTACCACTCTGGCGCCTTTACTATCCTAATAGGTATGTAATATAATGTTATATTCAAGGTGACGGATTAGATATAATTAATATCTATGGGTTCATTATGAAGAAACGTAGAACAACCATATATCTCGATTAATCATCGTTCCACTTTATCGCTAATATTAATGATGGACAAAGAGTGGCGCTAAAGTGGGTCACTATATTTCATGTGATGGTCAAATTAGTTGGCGAGTGATGTAAAATATGATTTATCGTTATGTGAAATCTGATTATTTCCACTTTCGAAATTTCAAGCGCATGTACTTGGCCGTCGGACTATACGATCTATCCAGGTGGCAATCTAAGCACGACGAAATTACTTGCAAAGAACTAACTAATAAATGGGGCAATGAAAGTGCAAAATGCTATTACGCGAACAAATATCATCTTCGAATTATAGATTTCGATGCCGTAACTGAATTTTTTAACATTATCTTTGGATGTTCTTTACTTAAATGACTTTTAATAATTAGATTTTTGTTTCAATATTAGCTATTTTGTGCTAGAAGTTTACACAAGTAGTTATTTTTCAACGTGATGCTCTCGTTATATACACAAAAGCAGGTTATACTCCATTGGAGGTAAAAATATTTTTATTTTTGTAATAATCTATTGAATTTGGCTCCCATTTTGGACTCTACACAGAATAATTAGACATAACTGCAATATTAAGTACATCCATCAAATATTTCCCCATAATGTACATGAGCTTCGCTAAAGTGGCATTTTACAGATCCAACTTGATAGAGCCACAGAATCGTCAACAGGTTTAACTCCGTGGATCATTAAAACTAATCACCTCTCAACAGTGCCTCCTATTAGCTCTGACGACACGTCTATTGCCCCATTAACGCAATAAATTCCATAGCAAACATCCGTATGGAAAATACTTCACATTTAAATATTAAAGAAAAATTGCTCTGTTTCACTCAGCCTTATAATCATATGTGCAATGGTTACTAATGACACACAATTGTTGCGGATGTACTTAGTATCATGTGGAAATTAATGTCATGGCTATTGAATCTATAGTCCAAAATATCATATTTAATATAATACATAATATCTGTAATATGATGGATTCTCATTCAAAATATTCAGAGCTTTTTTTTAGAGAAGAGCGAATTTGAATAAAGCACCCTACCTTCAATCTTCCCATGCATGACTAACCAAAGCATTACTTTCAGTGTAATATAGAACGGAAAATAAAATTTCAACTATATGGGTATATCCCCAGAAATTCATATAGAAGTCTCTTAATAATATAATACAAAACTTGTTAACTAGACGGATTGTTTTTAGTCTTTAACTGGTTCTTGAAATATCGGTTTAAGTCTTACTCACGAATCTGTTACTGTTGGTGTGAATGAAAACATGCCGCTAAAGAAATTTTTCTGTTACATTAATGTTATATAATATGTTCCAGTTTTCATTCCAGTATTATTCATCCATTAAATTACGGAGCATAATTACTAGTCTTGGTTGAAGAATTAATCGGGCATTATTTTATTTTAGACTGAATATTTCAGAATTAAATTCCTTATTATTTAATTATTATTTTTAAGCTTATTTTGTTATCTCTTTTCTTGTATTATTGCACGCAAAAAACTAGTGGTAATACACGCTAAAAGTACGTTTTTCTCAGCAGATTTAGCAATTGAAATTCCAGTTTACTCCATTAAGGTGACAGTTTTGAAAAACGACACGATTCAAGTATCTTATAGTTTGCCTCATTTATAGAAATAATGTGCACCAAATAAAATTATATTCCATCATAAGGTTTATGGGAAGAAGTTTTTATTTTAATTACGATTCCGTGATCGATTGATATACTCGAAATCTATTATTTTCATTCGCTTTCTAATGATAGTGAACTATTGTTTGTCCCGATTAAGTGGCACGAACCAAGCATTCCATATTACCTAATATTCTAGCTGGATCCACAAATATAAAACGCTGCTAAACTTTCGTACAGATATTCAACTGAAAATATTTGTGAGACATTTTATACAAAATTTATATCAAAATTAACGTAAACTCAGTTTTATTCTGAAACTTTTGTAAAAAAAATGCTTTTTTAAACAAATATTTTACAAGTTAAATCAAGGAATTTGTGGATTTTTTCTAATAACGTGGCAGCCATGGTTGTGTGATAAGAGTATCTAATTCTCTTCCTCCTCTTTCACATAAATTCCATACCGTATTTCATCAAAATCTGATCGGCAATAAATATATGCGTATATACCAACGGAAAAGCTCCTAATAGCAAACCTATGCGGGCTCAGTGTAAAGATGTGCAAAACGATATGCGACTGGATGTGGCTTCCGGCAGCGGCTGGTTGGCACAGGGTAACCCGGCGTTTCGATCCCAATGTTGGTTATCTTCTTCATGGACTTCATCTAACCACATCCAGCTCTACAGAGCAACGCTGCGGCAATTCGCGTCAGAAAATGATATGCAACTGGTTAAACAGGGGCAATGCCAAGCGAAGGCCGTCCGTCGGATTTGTGAATCCTCGGTCCGTTGACTGGTCGTAGATGCAAACTCGGTACTCGTTGACATGTATATGCACGTTGCGAATGCCTAAAGCAATCGACAATTGGGCAATGAACAGGGGCTCCGAAACTCTGCTCTTCAAAGCGCTCCTTGATGCCTCTATCCGCAGCGCACGCAGAAGCGGTACGAACTCTATCTCTCGCAAACATGCACACACAACCGCACGCATTATACAAGCGCAGATCCCGGGTTACACTCCGTAACATACGAACCTTCGCATTGAAACATCTTATCATCGCCTGATGAACCAATCAACAACAAAGCCGTCCACCGAGCGGCCAAACGGTCTGAAGGGCGTATCTATCGCGCATTCCCAATTCAGCACTCCAGTTTGCTTTCTCTCTTCACCCTCTCTCTCTATACCCATCTCTCTTTCCCCTCCCTTTCATCCAGTTTTTCCTCTCTCCCTTGCACTTTCTTTGAACCCTCTCTCAGTATGGCCATTCATAATTCTCTCTATCCAATTTCATTCAGAATTTTCATTAGTTTCTACACGTTAGGAGATGAATAATTAATGGATCATTCCCAATTTCACAAGCCAATTAATAGGTCAATTAACGAATTCATGATCAACTCCTGATATTTATAGCTTCCTTTCTCCTTTCCTTCCACCCTACGTTTCTCACGTATATTGTAAGCCTCTCTCCTTCCTCTTCCCTCTCTCTGTCTCTCCTTCCTGTATGAATGTTTATGTATGTATGAATATATGTGTGCTAAATATTTTTTATGTATTTAAATTCTTTTTTAAACTGCTTAGGAAATTTTTGCTGTTTTTTTACACTTCTCTTCGTAGTTTTTTTCGCATTGGGACATATTTTTTGTGTTAAACAAGGCTGATACACAGTCTCTTTTTCATAACACAATGGTAACATTATTCTATAGCACTTCTACTAATCATATATGTAATTAATATTTATCTTATGATATACATGACCAAAGGATTAAAAGTAAGACGGGACTATATTAGTCTCAATTTCGCCCTTAATAGAGTCCTTTTTTTGTCTGTCCCTCATCCTCTCTCTTTCCCTCTCCCTCTTTTCTCCCCTATACTTTCAGACGATAATTTACCCTTTCAATCCAACCAAATCTGCCTTTCAGGAGTCAATTGGAAAAATCATTATTTAATATACACTAAGGCCAACTACTTTGTGGATGGAATACGCACATGTACATTCCATGAATGAATTAGATCATTAATTGGATTCATGCCATTACGTTAGCTCGATGATTTTATTTAATTTTTTATTTTCCGAATGGATACGCCTTACGTATATATTTATTGTTTTCTCTCCTTTCTCCCATACTATCTCTCTCTCTCTCTGTCCCTCCCACTTACAAACAGAGCCGGGACAAGAGAATTTTGTGTCCTAAAAAGGCTTGAAAATTGCGCCTATCTCCTAATGAAACAACATGGTTTTATCTCTCAAAGGTAATTTATTTGAAATGTAGAGGTAAAATAAAATATATGTTATAATATAAAGCGTTACACATAAAAGTTCAAACTGTCATTTGTCGCGCTCCTATGTGTGCTGCGCCTTAGGCGGGTGCCTCGCTCGCCTAGCCCTTATCTCCGCTTTATTTCCAAGACTTCGTAAAAAGCGAAAACTGATAACTGATAAGATCTCCGAAACCCTCGTTTTTCTCTGCTGGTAAATCACAAAATAAAAATTTCTCTGTCATTTTCAAAATGACACCAATTATTTATGCAAAAATGGAGTGTACTGTAATCTTATTGACGCTTAGTTACGTCTTACAATTAGTAACACTCCTATTTCTTTTCTTAATTGTTGGGGCCTTGTGGCTATATCCAATCTCAGAAGGCTATGGTTTGAGTATATTTCTATTCATTGTAAAATCTAAAATTTTCTTGCAGTTTCTTAAAATATTTATTACAAGCTGAAAAGCCCGGCTTCGATTGGGAAAGTTTTCTTTCAAGTAGCAAACGATTTTTGTTATTTATTATTTATATTGATATATTACTTTTGATGTCACATTACAATAAAAATAATACAATAAATTTTGAAATTTACTTACTTTCGCTGTTGGGTACCCCATGTTTACCAAACGTTTTCCATTCCTTAATTGCGCAAGGGATGTTTACATTAACATTTACTTATTTATGTATTGTATTGTAAAGTTTGACTATTATATAATTATACCTTAACGTTTTACTAAATATTCACATGGATAGATGCACCGAAGTCTTTAAAGCAGCAATAAAATTATGTGGATTATGTCAATACTATTAGCCAAAACAACATATTGGTTACCGAACAAATGTAAGTAGATGTATCGATTTATGTTGCGATAAATCTTTCAATGTTATTCGTAAAAGATAACAATGTTCTAATATTCTTTAAAAATCATTTGACTCACTTTAAAAGTATTCATAGATTATATTTAGGCATGAATCCATTTGTACCCTTTACCTTAGCGTTGACTATTCTTCCTCCTCGGCGCGCCACGGCGTGGATTTTCCCTGCAGTAATCGTTACGTTGCTAACTCTCTTTAAAGAGGACAACAATTGAGAAATTTAGCTTTGTTGCCACCTGGAAAATGTTAATCAAGTTTGCGCTTAAAGGATATTTTCGAGAAATTTAACAGGTAATACGAAAAAACATGAAAAGAATTAAAATAATCAGTCTTTTTTGCGTAAAATAAGCCATTTTTTCTGATCATAAGTTAATATTTATGTATATTTATATCCACATCAGTAAAGGAGTGCATGGCATTTTGGGGTTTTTTTCCACACCATTCTTATGGAAATATTATTTTGTTGACCCTATGGGGTATAGGAGACGCCACGGTCTGAAAACCTAGACCATGTTCTTCTTTTGGTCCATAGGATGGCCCATGAAACTTTTGAATTCGATAGCTTTAACAGTGTAAAAATGTATAAAGAGCATACGTACATACACACATACTCTAAAATATTTATAAGATTATGTAACCTATTTGGAACTTTTAGAAATATTACAAATATGGAGAAAGTCATGTGGTGGCCACATCAGATTTTTATCATGTTGTTAACCATATGAATTTGTTATTTGGAAGAAGGGTCTCAATGCTCAAAACATCGCCGGCGAAGACATTTTCTTTTTTGTTCATCCCAATCATCTTCTCCCCTCAATTTTCCTCCTTTTCCCTTAATTCCAACTCATCACTCTTCTACAACTAGTCCTCTCTTCCCTCCACCATCTCTCATCCGCTATCGACTGCTAATCTTGAACAACGTGGCGATCCTCGCGCTCAACATCCGGCGGATATCCGTCTCCACTCTCAGCCAGATGCGGCGAGAAGACGCATTGTATTGCGCACGCGCGGAAAGGCTGACTGCCAAAATTATATCCGGAGAGAGCGAAAAATTTTAGCACTGGATTTTCCTCTTTCTTACTCCTCATCTTCCGTTCAACTTCACATTATTACCATGCAAGCCGCGTCGGGCGTATGGCAAGGATTGCTCTAAATGAAATTTCCATCGGCCTGTCTCGTCGCATCTAGAGATGGTAATTAGTGGTATCCTTCGCTTTCAGCGATTTTTAGATGTATTGAGACAGGAATTGAAACCTACGACTCGAGAGACGCATGTGAACCCCGAGGTCGCATCATACGGCCAAAGAGGCTATGTCGAAATAGGTTTTCCTAAAATTGAACGCGGATAACTTCGCATTTTTACATTCAGGTTATTGTCGTAAAACCTTGAATTATGAAGTTTTAAAATTACAAAATGCTAGAATTGATATTCATTTATATAATGCCACATAATCTCTACGTATCTTCCGATATGAATTCCTATCCAGCCAAACGAACCATTCGCGGCACCCGACATGGAAAAAAGTTTTCCTAACCCCGTTTTCAGGAAATAGGAGATGGGGCACAGACAATGGCGGATGCAAAGGGGGGTAATAGAGTAATTATCCCCCCTAAGAGAGATCAATCTTCGTTAAAATATTATCACAATAAATATTTATATTTAGGCATTCTAAAAATACTTTGCAAATATCCAAGCAAAATATTAATACACGTTGTATATTTATTATAATGAGACGATATTATTTTTCTTAAACAGGTGTCAGTAAATATATGTTTTCTTATTAACCCGCCATCCTAAGCTATGCAACTGAGTCCCCTGGGTACAGGATGGTACCAAAAAGGAGGGGAGGCGGGAGGAGATAGAAGAGGACAGCCCAAGCAAAGGAGACACACGGAATGAACCAGAGAAAGAGAGAGAATGGCCAATTTTATTGTTGTTGTCAGAGGGAGGGGAGGGAGTAGGAGGAGAGCGACGATGCAATAGAAGAGGTCCACTCCAATCTAGATGACCTCACCTCAGATGGAAAAATTCCGAATGATACTAGGTCGATTAGAGAGGAAGAGAGAGGTAACGGCATGATATTGGTCTCTCTCTCTCTCTCTCTCTCTCTCCCCCCCTCTCTCGGACTCCCTCATCCTCTCTGTCCCAAACTACGGACATCCAAAAGACCGGCAATTCGGGAGAATATCGGACGAGCGGTCAAATCTCCCAATCTCTACGGTGGGAGCTCAATGTTTCCGATTCTTTGTCGAATGAGTGTCCTCTGCTTCTACAGCGGTAGAGGACGGAGTCGGAGAAGAGTTGATTACAAAACCATTTACTCCGTGCCAACTTTTAGGTCACATGGCGTATTTTGGAAATTTGTTTCTTTAAAGTGGAAGCTAAGAAGCAGAGTGAATTGGCACATTTTACATTATGCTAATATTACGTTTTGAATATTTATCAAAATCTTTTGGTGGAAAATCATATGCTTTCCCAGACAGGAAGAGATTTTTAAAAATTAGGAATTACTACTGAGACTGCGGCGTAGTTAACAAAAAAAAGAAATTTCTCCAATATCGCGAAGGACGGTTAAGGTAAAATATTTCAATTAGAAATCTCATTTTTACGTTAATTTCCATAGTAATATTAAAACTGTTTCATACCGATAAAAAGTCTTTACATTAAGGAGCATATTCACAAAGAATTTATGAAAATGGTTATGATCTAATCAAGTTATACTAAAAGGCTTAACTTTTAGTGATACGCGTTAATAGTGAACGTTAAAAGTGAAAGTGTATATTATAACCCAGGAGCGTGTAATGGAAGTGTAGAAAATTCATAAATGAACATTTCATTCCAATTCACTAATTGAAATATGGAGGTTTAAATAAAGTAAAGAATTTTCAAAATTTGTATACCGAAAATTTGTTTTTTTTTTGTTGAGCATCAAACCGAGCAATCGATATTTAAAAAATGCTTCTCAAATCGGAAAAAATTATGTTAATGCATATTTTGTCTGGTGAGATTCTCATTATTTTGATAAATAACCACACATTTTGAAGTATAAATAGTTACTTCGTGAACTCAAGGAAAAACAATTGTTAATTTCATTAAATTCCATTTGGGCATATAATAGACTCGTAAACGCGTTTTACGCATAAAGTTCGAGCGAAGTTCATCTAATTTTTTCTTTAAAAAATCAAATCGTGGATTATAATCAGCAGTGAAAGTCTCAGCATCGTCCTTTTATCATCAAGGCTCCGCTTTAACTTGTTAAGGCGCTTGGAACGACTCAATTACGCGCGAGCTGACGCGGAGCTGTAATTTGGCGAGTTTGAAGAAAGGAAATGGCGGAGTGCTGCATTCAGCCTGACAAAGCAGGGTAAAACACACGCCTCATTCGTCAGACTCGGGCAATATTCGACATCTGGGTCACTCCGCGAACCCCTCGATAAGAGTCGCTAATGCGTCAAAATTCAATTCCGCCGCTGCGTTCCGCTAATTCCCGTCTTCCAGCCCTCTACTAAACCGTTCCGCGCGAGGAGATAATCCGTCATAATAAAGAAAAAGGCGCGTTTTAAAAAAAATGCCACGCGCGGCAAAAAGCGTTGATAAAAACAAAAGAGAGGAGCATTTCGACGCTCCGAGCCCTTAATTCACTCGCGAAATTTATCTGCCCATCCTTTTTGTACGTTTCCTTTACGCAAATGCAACGCTCTCATATCTCACGCTTTTTCCCTTTGTAAAGGTCCGCGCCTCCCTCCAAAATAATGAACCTATTTCCTCTTCTTCCTCACCATTCCCACTCGTCCTCTCCCCCTCCCCCCACTTCTTCCCCTCCTCCTCTTGCCCTCTTTACACTAATAACTCTTTAGGAATGAAAAGAGTCTCCGCCCGCGGATTAGCCCTTGTGCAGCTTCTGGACACAACAGATTCCACTTTTCCCACGAGAAACAAAACGAAACAAACCATGTCTCTCTTCCTTTATTCCTCTTCCTCTCATATTCTGTATCTCTCTTCGACTTTCTCCTTTCTCTCTCTCCCTATTCTCGTTTCTCTATTGCCTCCCTCTCTCCCCATCTCTTTCTATACTTTGTAGTCTATATCTAGCATCCCATCTTCTTTCGCCCCCTATCTTTTCTCTCTCATCTCAACTTTCTCCTCCCCGGCTTTCCCAAGCCTACACTCTGCGGTATCATTCCTATAAAAATGGCTCTCTATCTCTCTTTCTCAGCCCTTTCCCTCTCTTCTCTTTCCATCTTTCTCTATCCTCCCCATTTCCTCCCATCCTCATTCCCTTTTGTCACATTTGTTAGTGCAATACCTCATCCAAAACGGCCTTCTTCCTCCCTTTACACTCCATGCTACTCAATTTGGGGCCATCATTCATCCCCACACCGCCCACCCCACTCCATAAACTCCTTTCCTAAACATTTTTCCTTCTCCTTCTCCCGAGTGCCGCCAAAAAAATCTCTCTCAATTCCCTCCCGTATTACCTATTCACTTCCCTCGTCTTCCTCGCATAGCATTCCCATAGCTGTAGCTTTTTGTTATTTTATTTTCCTCCGACGTCCTCCCATTTTGCAAACCTGTTCTCTCAATCTTTTTTCGGAGTCGTATGTATAAAACAAGTCGTCCTACATAAGGCGTGAATGGCGGCCGTGCGATCTCGCGAGGTCGTCCGTTTGAGATTTTCCGAAAATAGCGGCACGTAACCGTGTAAATTCGGTTGTTCTACTAGCCGTGAAACGGGTGAGCCCGTGAAGGGAATTACCCAGAGCGCATTACGTATTTCAATTTTTTTCCTCCGAATCTTGAGCCCCTCCACAGAAATTCCGTCGCTCTGACAGCGTTATGTAACGCGATTTCCGATTCCACTCTACTCCTGCCATTATCGTTTCGTTTTTGTTTCTCGCTCTGCGTTCGCTGGTGTCTCATTGTTCCTCTTTTTCCCCAAGTTGAGACAACTCTTTCCTTTCCCTCTCTCAATCTCTCTCTCTCTCTCTCCCTTGATTGCATTTCATTCCAAAATGCCTCGTCCCCGACCCGTCTCTCTGTTTCTTTTAATCTCCTCTTCTCCTTTCCTCTTCAAAAAGCCTTTTTCTTTCATAACAATTCTCATCCTTTCCCTTCCAAACCGTGCTTTTCTCCGCTATTTCATTTCCCCCCTCTCCATTTCTTCCGCTCTCTCTCCCCCTCCACTTTTACCCACCCTTTGGCAACTATTCCCTAATGCGAGTTCAGTGTTCTTCCTCCATTCTCTCACTCACTGTTCCTCTCTCTCCTCTTTCCCTTTCTCTTCCTCCCTTTCCCTCTGGCGCTGGCCATAATGCCACTCTCATTCCCCATATTCAAACCCAGGCTCCCCTCCCTCTCTTTACATCCCTCTCTCTCACCCTCTCCTTCCATCTCTCTCCTCTTTTACCCCTTTCACCTTTCTCTCTCATTTCCTGTAGTCTCTTGGAGGGAGTGTATTTGGCTCCGGGAGTCGTTCCGTGATGATCGGTGCACCTGGTACCTCTCAACGCCCATCTCTCCCTCTCTCTCGCTCTCAACTCGTCACACCCTCTTTTCACTGACTCCCTTTCCCCTCTCGTTCTCTTTCCTCCTCTCCCATTTCTCATCTCCTTCTTACTTTTCTACTATGTCTCTTTCTCTCTTTTCTACTCTCCCTTCCATTTTGTCTCCCACTCCCTATCGTACAATCTCCTCTTTCTCTTCTTTTATCTCGTAATCTGTCTTTTGCCTCTTGTTCTCTTTTTTCTGAACTCTCTCCTCTATCTCATGCTCTTTATATATCTTCCAGCCTCTCTCCAAGTATGTCTCTGGTACTCGGACGGTATGTCGAACGGACGTTATGCCGACTGGACGTTATGCGGACAGGATGGGATAGGTGGGGAATGTTAACAAGCGATTTATAAACAATTTCAAGGGAAATTTATACCACCAGTAGCATATAATATTGTAAGGGATATTTAATCCACCGGAATGTATACCTAAACAATTGAACAGCTGGATTAAGCCGTCGGAAGCACAAATAATTGAACGGGTGGATTGAACCGAGGGAACTGGAAAGTTTTGAACGGGTATCTTGAAACGTCAAAAGTATATAAAAAATGACGGGTACACTGAAGGTGTAATTTGTACCACCAGTGGAATATGATATTGTACGGTTAATTTTAATCACCAGTACTTCTTCCCGTGAAATTGTTTATAAATCGCTCGTTAACATTCCCCGCCTATCTCATTCGCATAACGCCCAGTCAGCATAAATTCCGTTCGGCATACCGTCCGTTCGGCATACCGTCCGTTCGGCACAACGTCCGTTCGGCATAACGTTCGTTCGGCATAACGTCCGTTCGGCATAACGTCCGTTTGGCATAACGTCCGTTTGGCATAACGTCCGTTCGGCACAACGTCCGTTTGGCGTAACGTCCGTTTGGCATAACGTCCGTTCGGCATAACGTCCGTTCGGCGTAACGTCCGTTCGGCATAACGTCCGTCGGCATACGGTCCGGCCCGTGGCGGATTTACGCCTCCTGGGGCCTCTGGCGGTAAGCAGTCGGGGACCCTGCAATCTAAATATATAGTGAAACCGCTCCTAACGACTACCCTCTTTTGTGACACCTCTTAACGATCGTTGTTTTTGGACCCCTTATTTCAAGGGGCCCCAGTCGCGTGCCAAGTTCGACCTCCCTTAAATCCACCGCTGAGTGTGTGAGGGAGAAGTTCAAGATTTATGGTAACTGAACGGTAGGGAAATCTTGCTTTTATCTCCCATTTTCGTAGATCGATACGGAGCCCCTATCTTTCGCGGAAACCTAGGGTTCCGCGTAACCCCAGTTGAGAAGCACTGCCATACCTCACGGGGCCCCTGGTGCTTGCCATGTGCGATCCCCTCTAAATCCGGCAACGGTCTCTCTCGGTATATCTCCTCCTATCTTTCACCTACGCCTCTCCTCTGCGTTGCCTCTCAAAGCTCTCTCGTCTCTTTTATCTCTCTCCTAATCTTTCTCTCTCTTTTAACTTCCCCTTTGCTAATCTCTCTCATACACCCACTCACACCTAATGCCCTCCTTAGGTGTCGATGAATGCACTTTTTTGGGCATTATTTAACGGGAAAGAATTGCATAATGCTGCACAATAATAGGATCGTGTTTTTTTAATCCGTTAATGAACGTTCTGTTGTCCGTTTCGTTGAAATAAGCACACGGCGGATTTTAATTCCCTTTTTTATGCAGTCATCCATCACGCGTTTAAAAATACAGACGGCGACGATCACTACATTTTGCTCCGGAATGGAAATCCAAAAGGATTCTCCGGTGACGGAGCGTTTGTAATAAAAAATTTAATCCTTTGATAAACTCGAGTAACAAAATTGGTGCTTATCTTTAAAGGCGTTTGGAACTGTTCCAAAAAATTTCCGCCGGGTGTCGACAACAAAAAACATTTTTTGCTGGAATGGATCATAGAAAAAAAATAATGCGTTTTACGATAGATACACAAAGATTTATATGCTCGAACGGCGGTAGGTTCGCAGTTCACAGTGTTCTTTGTTTAAGCTCGTCTGATTATATGCTAGGAAATAAAACTTGTACAGCCTCGCGAAATGCCTATTTTTTATGGCATATGTACTTTATCGCTTGACTGACTGCCACAAAATTCAACGAATTTTTAAGTAACTGCGACCTTTTGAGGGATGATTTGACATTTTAGCCAAGTTATACATTATTCTTGATTATTTTCACTCAAAATGACACCATCGAAGCAGTAAAGTCGTTTATGAATCAAGCAGAAAGAATGTCACAATTCGTTCCCAATTCCTGCTGTTGGTAAGGTTTTAACCCCGTGCAGCTCTCAGTAAACCATTCCACTCAACAACCCGAAATATTCTTTATTTTCATGGATAGTTTTTATAATTTTTTTCCGTCAACAAACAATTAATCATTACCTTCATCAGAACAGCGTAACTTTAATATCCAATTCTATACACCAACAAATGTGTCTTCAAAATCGATTTGAATGAGCCGCCGCTTTAGCTTAATGCGTCTCGCGGTGCAAAGACTAGAGACGGTCTATTTCTAATCTAGTCACTAATGAAACGATTTAATCGCACCGATAACTCTGAAAAGTTGATTCGATTTCACTTGTTTCAATCAATCGCCTAAATTGACTCAAATTGTTCTATGTGTATATATATATATATATATATATATATATATATATATATATATCCAAGGTCATTCGAATATCGGGTAAAGAAGAGAATCTGAACATAACTATTGGGGGAAAGCCATTAGAACAAGTTTCAGAATATAAATACCTTGGAAGTATCATAACACGAGAGGCAAAATGTACGGATGAGATCAAAACTAGAATAGGAAAAGCAAAAGCGGCTTTCAGGAGAAAGAAACAACTACTTACAGGGAATATAAGGGAAGATATCCGCAAGAAGTTGATAAAATGCTACGTATGGAGTATAGCATTGTATGGGGCAGAAACATGGACGCTAAGGAAAAATGACATCAAATACTTGGAAAGCTTTGAAATGTGGACTTGGAGGAGAATGCTGAAGATAAAATGGACAGATAGGATGAAAAACGATGAAGTGCTACGAAGAATAGGAGAGAAGCGAATGATTATACAGACTATCAGAAAGAGGAAGGCTAACTGGGTTGGACATTACATGAGGAGAGAGAGTATGATTAAAGATGTGTTAGAAGGAAAACTAGATGGGAAAAGGGAAAGAGGTAGGAAAAGGTATCAGCTGATAGACGATTTGAAAGGGAAAGAGAATTATCAAGATATGAAGAGGACAGCGGAAAATAGGAGTATATGGAGAACCAGGTTTAACCATGAATAATCACGGACCTGTCTACGGACAGACTACCTATGATGATGATGATATATACACACACACATACCCACACTTTTTCCAAATAATAATTAAGAATTTTTATGAAATATCAACGAAACCAAAAACACGGGAAATCATAGCGCAAAAGAGAAACCTTCTGTCGCCATACCGATTATCAATCTTCTTTTTGAGATCAATGTGCATCAAAATAATGTATTTTCTTCCAGAAATTGTAATACAGACATCAAATTATTTTAATTTTAATAAAATGTTATTAATGTTCCATGCATTATGCATAATAATCTTTGTGGAATCATGTGTTAAATTCTGACAATGGAAAGCAGCGTTGGATTGTTCTTAAAGTTTTATTAAAATTTACGTTAGATATCATCTCAATTAAACTTTATTATATTTCAGTGCATTTTTTCGTCTCAGTGATTTTATAAACCATCGAATGGATTCACTGCATTAGTAGTTCTTTATTTTTTCATTTATGCCACATGTTATCTTAATAACAACTTGACAATTTTTAAGTTTTGTTTTCTCATTGGATTGGTTCAATCGGTACCGGTTATTCCATTACTATGTGTAATAGAATCATCCGATGTGAATTGATCCTGTTGAATCGATTCTTTGGCCTAATTTGGCCATACATTTTGCGACACCTTCTCTCGCGATGTTGGACAAAAACTATTCTAGCATAGTGTCTCTGCTTTCTCGCTCTGATCAAATAATCAGAAGTCGTGTTGAATTTATTATGAAGAGGAAACTCCGGCAAAATTCGTTTCATTAGCGATAGGTTTTGCTTCCCTACCGAGAGATGGAACCTCAATCTATTTCGAACCCTTGAGCCCTGCAATACATCGGTTTGAGTCCGGGTGGGGTTCTCCCGCCGAATAAGCTGGAAGATAATGTTGTCAAAATGGCACCGTATTGCGGCCATTTTATGACGTAATCCTTCAAAAAATGTCCGTGAACCCTCTAAATCTATATCAGAAAGAGGAACAAGGATCTATGTATTGTGCTTCAAGATGGGAGCTATCGACACAAACAGAATTAGATTGCAGCAATCATGTATCCGAATATATAGCATTCCAAATGTTTCACGGATAATAAAGATAAAATTATTTACTAGGAAATATTTTCGTAAGAGCTCGAAAATTACTTAAATATAAAATAAAACTTCTTCAATAAAAGTATAAAGAGCAAAACGGTGCTCCTTTGAATCGCCATAAAAGAAGAGAAAAGCATTTTTTAGCAGTGAAATAATTTTCGACGAGTATAGTATGAGTATGATCTTTCACAGCTGCCATGCTAAGCTGTCGCCAGAGAAATCAGATCTCTGAATGAGATAGATAAGAATATATATCACGGAACTGATATTTAGGCAAAATAAAGATTTCAAAATGAGCTTGGTACAACACAGAGTTTCATCGGGATATAGTTTACGCCTGGGACGTTTATTTTGAATAAAAAGACCCGGGAAGATATAATCGTTATAAAGGACCGTATACAGGGAATGGAAGGACAAATATCGAGTGAATACACGCTAAAAAAAGCCTGTCAAAGGGAGAATGATAGATGAGATGTAACGGGGAGGACCGATAACGAGCATTTTTGATGCTTTAAAGCAGGGATGAACAAACTTTACCACATGGTGTGGCGCATTGGTGGTTGCAAATCCTTGGGAGAGTCGCATTGGAAGTTGTCATTGCTACACCAGACTGGATTAGACATTAAATCGGACCATAACTAGAGATTTTCAGGCATCACATAAATGAAAATAAATCCTATATTATCCAATATTATCCCGAATGCTTAATCACCAAAAAATCAATTCGAAAAATATGATACTGATTTTGAACTTTACTGATCTCTTTTTCATCATTACTTCATGGGCCACATAAAACGCTCTCGGGAGCAGCATTTGGCCCGCGCTTTAAAAGAAATAATGGTTGTCTGAAGGTTGGTAAGAAGAAATTTATACAAATTAACAAAATTTACTAATAGATAATAAAATTTTTACAATGATACTTACCTTAAACAAAGTAATCTCGTTGGGTGGTCGTACTTAAGCTATCGTATAAAGGTAAATATAGAGAGTCTAGTAGAATATCTTTGTGCTTGAGTTGGAATATCCAACACACACCGGGTACTTGTATAACGTTACTCATATCCCTTTAAGCGAACGATTCAGATACTCCCATTAAGTCGGGGTATTGTCAATACGCAGCCATTCGCAGATAAAACAGTTAAAATTAAACACGAGTCCTCTTTTTCCCAGGTGGTGAGCGAGCTAGGGTTTCAGGGAATACCAAATGCTCCATATCTCTCTGAAGTGGTACTTTTCAAGCTCACGGTCTGGTTGCGGAAAAAATTACATTAAAGGACGATAGAACTTAATTGGCCCGTGTAAACAGCTATGGTTGGGGGGGGGGGGGGCGCTTCAGTGCAACCTGCGAGACTAAATGATTTCGTTCACGCGGGCGGAAGAAATTCTTTCATTATCTCGAATCAGAGTATTTTTCATTTTCAGTTGAAGCTACGGTGTCTCCCTTCTATTTTTTTCAGGGCAAAAGAGCTCCCTAATCGTTTGGCGTCAAAAACAAAATGGCGTTTAGTTTTATCCTCAGTTAGCTTCCCGGTGTCCGCGTGACATTAGAGGCAGTCATGCGTCGAGATCTGCAGAAGGTGGATTTTAGGACTCCCGTTTTATTCATGGCATCTCTGTCGAACGCTCGCATCTTTGCTGCCATTCGCTCCCTTTGCATACTTTTATTTTTCGCGCCCTTTCCCGGAGAAATATGGCTTTTCATCCGGAGCATTACCGCGCTTAATTGCCACGACAGCAAAAATTCGTTCCGTAGTCGAGCAGCGCCACAATGACTTTGCTGACACATTATTGCGCTTTGTTCGAAAAAATAGTTCTGTGAATAAGCCTTTAAAATATTCACCACAGCTAATAAAACTGCAATATTTTATAACCTTTCAGTTATTCCCGAGCCTTTAAAAATTTCACAATAAATAAATCATAAAATAGTCCATTACCACAGTTAATAAAACTGCAATATTTTATGTAACCTTTCGGTTATTCTCGAGTATTATCGTGAATTTATTTTAAATAAACCAGAATCTTAGTATCACTAAGTAATTTCTGGCATTATTCATTCCTTTGACTCTTTTGTCTATTGTGTGCATTTGCTTGCATTTGAACGCGATCAATTTAAATAAAGGGATTTATGCAAAAATCGGGTTTCTGTGCTTTCCAATCGATCACAGGAGTTCGTACTCTACATCGACATTCAGAGGATATATCTACCTTTAGAGTTTTATCTGGCACTCAAGAGGAATAAATGCCATAAGTAGATATAAACTGGCGGAAGAAGACAAATCAAAACATAATACGTTTCAATTTATAGAATAAGCGTAATTCAACATTTAAACTAAGTTTTGTAAGATGATGCCCGAAAAAAATATTATTTTGGTGCCAGTGAAATTAATTAAATCGGATGGCAAACTTCTAAGATGCAAAAATTGGGATAAATTCGCAATAATAATGTCAAGCTCCAACAAAGGACATTTCTTCTTTTTCCTATAGTTAATATTCAAACATGCGACAGTACTATATTTTATTTGCTAAGGAATGAGGTTATTCAACGGCTTATATTCGCCTCGGTCTGTATATTAGAATGGCTTAAATTTGCCGGCAGCGGCGCAAACGTAATCGCTCTCTGATTTTATAAGCAAAATCGTAATAATCCGTATATCACAGATGGTATCGCGCAAAAGCAAATTGAATGGAATATTTGTTTTCTCTATATGACAAATTCAATTAACTAATGACATTATAAACTCGTGTTTCAGTTCGTGCTTTTAATTTAGCTATGAAAAATATTTATGCGTATCCTCAAGAAATTTCCAATTTAATTCCTAAAACAGTTTGTGTTTCAGCCAGAAAACATCCCCGTCGTATATCTCTCTACTCCCTTCTCTCCCTCTCTCCCTCTCCTTTCCCCTCCCCCTCTCTCAAAAGCATATGCGTTGCAGCTCGGTGTGTCCGAGTTAGTCACTCTGCCGCTTTCCCAAGGTTAAATGGAGCGCGAGACCAGAATGCGCTCTCTCCCTCTTAACCCTTTCCACTACTATATTTCTCCCCTCTTATTCAGAAACGTCACTGCGCTGTAGCAATGGGGCCATTGTCCCTTGCAAACCTATTCCACTCCTCTTCCTCTCTCTCCCTCACTTCCTCCCACCTTCACTTCCCCAGACTCCTCAGCGCCACCCCAAAACATCCCTCGCGACGATCCGCAAACAAAATGCAAGCGGGTCGCCATGCAAACGCACACACACACTCTCACACTCGCTCATTCGCCGCGCTCGAATTCACCCCATGATATATTAAAAAGGAAGCCATTGCTTCGCTCGGCCGAAATGTATTTTGTATCTCTCCGTTTCTCTTCTCCACTTCCCCTTCCCTCCGTCCTTTTCCTTTTAATCCTCTCCGGATTCAATTTCAATTTTTACCGTCTCCTCCGTCCTTTCTCTTATTCTTTTCCAAGCAGAAATATGCGTTTCTCCTTTTCCGCTCGATGCAATTTCCGGTTCATGTTTTTCGTCCTCGTGTGAGGATTTTTTCTCCATTACGCAGGTATTTTTTTGGGATCACTCGGCTCTAATTTTTACGCGCCTTGATCCCATTCAGCATTCTTCGTTCAATACTCGTTCCATCTCATCTCCGTTTTACTCCTCGTACCTTTTTTCTGCTGCGCCACGAGTACGTAATCTGGGAGCGGAAATTGCAAATCCCTCTTCTTTGTAGTGCGATTCCAGCCCCTGCATTGGAAAACAAATATTTTTTGTTCGATTTTGGATTAATCGCACAGAGGGTCACGCGCTGAAATAAATCATTGCCGACCTGTAAAAGTAATCTTAATCTTTCACAAATGCGTAGCAATTGTAAAAAGTTTAAATCAATTTCTGGTTTATTGCTTACACGTTATTTTTCAATGCGATTTTTTACGGTATTGTCGATGATTCAGTATTATTCGATCAGATAGGAATTTTACTTAATAGTTATAAAATAATATTTTTATATAGGTGTCTTACATAAACATCTATAAATATTTGTACATAATTAGTTAATTAAATACTGAGGAATGGTAGCTTATGCTGAAAATTTTATTCTACTACTCTGTTCATCAATAGTTATTAATACAGGAACTGAAAGGACTATCGATGACCACGTGACTTACAACAAATTATTATTAATTATATTCAATAGCATATCAATTTATTTTAATATCACAAGACAAATACTTGTATCATACTTCAAAAAAATACGTTCATCTCTTCTGTCTTCTCCAAACTTCATCATGATATTTTGAAAGAAAGTAATACTCAACAACTTCCTTTCTTCAAATTGTTGGATGCAATTCAAAGTATATCAATTAACAGACGGAATAAAATGAAGGGGTATTTAATTACATACAGTTCATACTCCATGTAGATATATTTTAGCTGCCTGGACAAAAATGTATAGAGCTCTGAATGAGAAAACGGCGGCGATGTAAACGATGTTTACAATGGCAATTTACTCGTTTCGAAGAGCCCATTTTGTCTGAGGCGAGGATATTGCATCTCGAGGGAAGCGGCGGTTCATCGATCCAGTTTCGATCCCATGACCTTTTTATCCGGAAGCGCATTGATTTCGAGTTTCCTCGCTGAAACCTCTCTCCGTTCCTGTTTGTACATCACATCAAGTATACACCACCTCATAACATAAAGTGAATAACACGAAGACATTGATTTCACCGCTATGAAGACCAACATTTTAAAACAACCATGATGATGATGATGATTACTATATGATGATGATGATTATAACTGCAACTTCAATCAAATGATAATTCAGTAAATAATAATTATTTAATTAGTTAATCTTTCCTTTATTCAAAATAATATCAGCAAAACCACAAGTAATTATAATAACCTTGTCTTCAAATACAGTAAGAATCTGCGCATTCGCCGTTTCGTTTCGTTTCCCGTGTATACGAGTACCTATGTCCTAGTGAACGTTGCGTTGTTTACAACGACTCCTATTTTTGCTTGATTACACGGACACCTAACATCTCGCAGTAATTGAATGAGTATCATTTGCATCACGCGCTCTATTTTCCTTTTAGATTTTATACCCTTTACATTATACGCTATTTGTTCATCATATCTTCAAAACGTATGAGATTTCTGCAAGTGCGTCTGCACTTAAAAGAGGAGGGAAAGATCAGAAAATTAAAATGCTAGACTGCCTGCAGCGTGGTAAGTCGGCAGCTTATATTAGCCGCCTTTTCGGAACCAACGAGTAGAGCAAGGGTTGGCAACCTTAACTGCATGTCGGGCCGTATTAATGTTAGCGAATACTTCAGGGGGCCGCATCGGAAGTAGCTAATGCTTTGGCGGGCCGGCTTATTGTTAAATCGGAAGTTACCTAGTGATTCTGAAGCATCGTATAAGAAAATATTAGTCTGAATTAGGTTTTTACGGTTAACGTTTCAATATAAAATGTTGTATCATAATTTGAATTAAAATACTATGAAATTCTGTGTTAAAGTTTACGGATCTCGTTTTAAACCATAACTTCGCGTGCCGTACGAACCGCTTTCGGTAGCCGCATGCAACTCGTGGGACGTAGGTTTCCGGCCTCTGGAGTAGTCCATCAGGTCTATCATGAAATATGAGCATCAGAAAACGGAATAGAATAGCTTTTAGGCATTAAGAATCGTCAAAAGTGTTCTTGGCCAGAAAATCGTACCGGCGAAACGTAATCTGTTTTTTCCATATTCGCGTCACTTTTCCGGTACGTTACCCCTGCGAATACGGAGCATTTACCGTGCCTAAATATTCCATAAATATAGACATGTGTGCCTTTTTGTAAGAAAGTATGCAGTACCGGATAAAAACAGCGCTTAACCCATTTAGTAAATTAATTGTAACGTAACAAATATTTAAAAAATAGAATATCTGAAAAAAGTGGGAGCTTCATTTACGGACGCAATCTGTAAAAGCACGATTTTTTAAAGATTTATTTAGAATTGTAATTTTAAATTTCTTTATAAACCTAGTAATATAACTACTTATATGACATAAAGTAATTTATTCAAAAATTAACTAAAAAAATATATTCATACTCTTAAAGAAGTTAGGTTTATAACCCAATGACTATTGCCTTATAATATGAGCATACTACATTAAATACTAAAAAAGACCCTCTTGACGTTCTCCGATTTCTCCAAAAAGAGGTTCCCCGAGGCTCTCGGATTTTTCAAATAATTTTTTTCTGTCGCGTCACACAAATAGTGAAAAAATGTAACTTTCTATCTATAACCATTTGACAGAATGTTAGTTTGAAAATCTTGAAGGCCTATTCTTCCATTTAACTGCGTTTTTCCTTTGAGCTTGGACAGCGTTTATCGTTTCTTTCGTGCATTATAATTTCGGACTATTCGCTCCTCCGCGAGGAAGTTTCGACAACGGGAAAACCAGAGTTTGTGTTTTCGGTTTCAAAATATTTCACGGCTCAAATCCGTGAATAAAATTAATTTCACGGACGTAATAAACTTCAGAAAAGTGTTTTTTCCTCGATTTAACCAAGCGAGGAGTCGCATAAAAGTAGTTCAAGAGGAGGGATTAAAAAACTAATTTTAATTTCTCCGGCCTCTTTGGCGGGAGAACGCGTTTTTCATCCTCGGCTTGTATTCCTCCTCCTCTCTCCGTCCCCTTTGTATATGACCTTGTTGTTTCTTCTTTAGTCGCTTTGAAATAATTTCCCTTTTCCTTCGCATTCGTCCTCTATCCCTTTTTCGGCCACGTTCGCCTACAGCATCTTTGTGCCTCTCCCAGCTTCCCCCTTCCCTCCAAACTCCCCTCACCTCACCCCATCTTCCCCCTTGCATCTTTACATCTTCCCACTCTCCACTTAGCCCTCCCTCTGTTGCGGCCGGAGGTGATTACAGCTGTCTCGCCAGGCGAAATCCCTTTCATCCTTTTTTCCGCCTCCTAAACAATGCTCGGGCAGCCTCCCTACGCCCATTCTCTGCCCTACGCAAAACGCCGGCTCCCATCCCCACCCGCAAAACCACAATCCTGCAAAAACTATGCAAATTCACCTTATATTTAACCTCCTCTGCGTATATTACACTTCCATCTAACTCCTCAATTCCATCCGCTTCCTTCGCATTCGCATCGCTCTCACATTCTCAGCTTCCTTCTCCCTCTCTGTCTCACTTCCACGTTTCAAAGACCCTCTCCGTAAGTATATCGTCGATTCACACCGCCTATGCGCCTAATGCCGCGTCTGGTAATTTTCATTTCTAGGAATCTGTCCGATGCAGCACGTTATCTCCTGCCAAATTTTTGATAGATTTTCGTCATTCCCATTGTTTTCACCTGCTTCATTTTTAAAGAAATTTATTTCTTTTAACCCTTTCAGGACCAGAAGGACTTATGGAGTAATACAAAGTTTTTAGGAATTAAAATGACTTTATTAGGTATCTATTTAACATAAAACAACACCATTACATGAAAAAAATCGTAGGTTTTATAGAATTTCATGGGACACGTGTGTCCCAATGGACGTAAAGGGTTGCAAATCAATTAAAATTACTAACATTTATATATTGACTTCAACTACATTTTACTAAACATAACAGTACATAAATCAACAAAAACTACAACAATGGACATAAAAAAGATAAACACTATAATCTAAATAAATAAAAATGAGTAAATAAGTCTTTTAGTTATGGTATTCAGCGAAGCAATTTCTGTCTTCTGTATAGCATAGGTGAACGTTACATGTAGTGCAAGTGTTATTAGTGCGATTTTCAATTTTACCTTTAGCGCAGTTTGCACATCTTTTACGTGTATTCGCTTTCGCCATGGGATGTGAAGGCATGGAACGTTTCAGAAGTACACGTTTTGCACTTGTCACCGTCGAAGAAAAATCGCCAATCAAAGATCGAGCTGTGACCTGTCTGTACTCGAGGCAGGATAGTAAAGGGTCCACAGCACGTTTATTTTCGTGAAGTTTTGTGTAAATGATATGGGCATTATTGACAGCTATATCCAGAAGATCGAAAAATAGACGGAGATAGTACTTTATCTTTGATTTACGATCCAATTCGTAGCACACCTTGCGCTGATCCATTAGGTCAACACCGCCCATGTATTTGTTGTACTTTATGACAATTTCAGGGCACTTTACGTCAACATTTTCAGCAGATCCTGCCTTTCGCCGCTTTACAGTGGACGTAAGTATAGGCGATATAAAGTTTGTCAAAAGATGTACCGACTTGTTGTCCATCCACTTTACATAGGATATACTATTGAAACTTTCAGTATAAATATCTCCTCTATTCATATTTTTATCTGATGGCGCAGATTTTGGAAGATGTTTTCGGTTAGGGCGAACAGTCCCGCATGCCTTGGTCTTCCAGTTTTTCAACTCGTATTGCAGCATGGGTGAGTTGAAAAAGTTATCGAAGTACACTTTACAACCTAAACCTTCAATGGCTTTTGTAAGCTCCAGCACTACCGATTCGCCTAACCCATACTCAGTCTCTGGTGATTTTTTGCCCGTGTACAGATCAAATTCAAACAAATAGCCCGTTTTAGCATCAGTTCTGCACCACATTTTGAAACCCCATCTTAAAGGTTTATTTCTAATAGACTGTTTCATAATAATGTTCCCTTTTTTCGACATGTCTGTAATGATAAAAAGACAAATAAAATACAAAAGTGGGTAAAATACAAAAAACACCGATTACAACAACGAGTAATTTCCTTGTAAATGTATCCCTTTACGTCCACAGGGAAAACGGCGTCCCTTTATGTTTTTGCTCGTTTATATGGAATATTATTTCAAAATTCTATTGCAAAACATAATAAAACTATTATTTACTTACCATCAAATAAAAATATGACACCATAAACATATAACAAACAATATTCTATGCAGAAACACATGAAAAAGTTTGAATACGCCGCGCTCTGAACGTACGACTTGCCGCGAAATTTTCTTTTGGCAGGTGACGTTTACGTAGGGTTTCCAGTAATAAAATTATCTAAAATACGTTCCGGATTACGCATTTGCTGAAAAAAATATTTAGATAATGTTGGTTTACGTACACGATCAAGATTTTATGTGGAGACACATGTGTCCCATGGTCGTGAAAGGGTTAACCTTCAGAATATATTTTTCGTGATATTTTAAAGCCATTTTACCATTTCACTTCTAAAGCTACCTGATGTTAGCTTGACGGGTTTTGTAGGGTAACAAGTGGACGAGTAGAATGTTCGCTGTCGAGCTCGCTTTGGCAAAGCTGTTTATCTATCTCTGTCCCGTTCTCCCCATCACGCTAGCGCTATCTTCATCTTCTCGTTTTTACGCAATTAAGATTCCTCCTCCCTCCGTCTCTTTCTGCCTCTCTCTCTCTCTCTCTCTCTCTCTCTCTCTCTCTCTCTCTCTCTCTCTCTCTCTCTCTCTCTCTCTCTCTCTCTCTCGACATCGTGCATTCTTGCTAGTTGGATTACGTACCTTCTACGTTTCCCTACGTCTTATCACCTTCGTCTTATTCTTTATCTCTCTCGTCTCCTTGCTTCAGTTCATCACCCTCCTTCACAAACTGTGCGCTTGCAGTACGAACATGAGATGAAAAGAGAGAGATGGAGCTAAAGGGATGGCAGACGTCAGGTTGCATCTTAACGCTGACCCATATTCTCTTCCGTTTCGCGAAACATTTTATGACATCGCTCGTTTGTGCGCAATTTGATGGTAAACAGACGTACGCGATTCAAATCCCTTGATGAAAACGGACGTTGCATTGCTGATGCGGTTACAAAAGCACACGGTTTCATTCGAGATATCGTTGCTAGTATCGTTTCTCGGGCGCCTTAGTACTTCTCACGGACATATTTGTTCCCTAAGGGTATTTGCGTAGAAGACATACGGGAGCATTCCACAAAAGCGAGGGCGGGGCTAAAGGAAATATTCCCCTCCGTCACACAGAGGGTAGTTTTACTACGATATCCAATTACAGGACTTTCTACTTGAAACTTCTCTGTATTCATCGCTCAGAAAAGAAAATAAATCTTCAGTTTCATTGCAACTTCTTTTCAGGATCGTTACAGACGTGTGACATTGCATAAGTTCCTTCGGTAAAGATTTGTATTTCTGGGTGAACTATAACTATTTCCTTGGAATTGACGTTGAAGTATATATTAATTTGCATGATAATCTGAGTATTTTGTTGCTAAATAAACCTGACAAAACCAGAAATTTCTTGAAGTCTTTGAACAGGAAATGGCAACGTTAAATAAATAAATATCAGCATAAAACATGTTAGAAATATCGAAACAAACAGCTAATACTGTAAACGTTATTTTTGCTTGTGAAAATTTTTTCAAAATCCATTTTGCTAAAACATAGACCCTCGTTCTTTCAGGATGCGGATGAAATGTTAACACAAAACTGAATTTTCTTTGATTGTTTACATTTTGTTGTGTAAAAATGTAATCCAAACTTAAAAGCGTTTGGATTCCTCTTAAAAGAAATTACAGAAGCTAGTAACGCCATTGAAATGAAGTAAACTTTTTGTTCCATATACTTGAAGCACATTTTTTGCATGTGTTAATATGGCACTATTATTTCTTGATCAAATAAAATTTAGTTTTTTATTGCATGGTGTGTATTTTCATTATCGAATATGATGAGGGGTCCTGGAAATTTCAATTTTTGGAGCCCCTTCTTTTCGGAGGGTCCAATGCACAGCATACTTTGCCTACAACATCACTCTGTTCCTGATAATGAGAATTAATTTAATTATTTCATTTTTAAAAGGAAAAATTAAATTAGGCTAGATTTTTTTACGGTACCTGCACAGTGAGACTGAAGTTTGGATAGCAATTGGTGAATCAAACGATATAAATAAAATAATTTATTGATTAATAATATCAATCAATCTTTAAAATATAATTGAAAGAGCGATTCGAATCACGAAGAAATCCGGATTTCAAGAATATACGGATTTCGAAAGAGAGTTTTCAACATTCTCTCTTGCACTGCCAAGTAACTGGAACAAGTAGGTACTGTCTCCAGTACTTCTGTAAATTTAAAGACCCTACCGAAATATAAATTCGCAGATTACTATCATTTAGAAAAAAAGTGAAAACTAAGTTTTTGTCGAAATATGTTCTTCTCTCGTGAGATAGGTTTCAATGTAAAAAACCCCTCTCTCGCGCATAAAAAATAAGCGAGGAGAAGCATGTCTGACAGCCGTTCTCTTCACCTTTCTCTCTTCGTCATAATTTCCTTCTCTCCCCCACCGCTCCTCTTCTGTTTCTTTGCTCACCTCTCTCTCTCTCTCCCCCTCCTCACTGCGCCTCCCCTCCTGTCTCCCCTTCCTATCTCTCCGCTTCCTCCACCGCCTCTTAACCTCTTCTGCCTCCTACCCAGAGGGGAAACTTTTATTGACTTAGTGTTTAGATGTGAGAGAGCGGAGAGGATGGATGCTGCGTTGGAGGAAGCGTGGGGAGGGTGCTGAAGGTGGGAGGGCGCGGGAGGCGGGAGGGCGTGGGTGGTGGGAGGGTGTGGGAGGTTACGTGAGGTGGAAGGGTGTGGGTGGGCGCGGGAGGTGGGAGGAAGTGGGTGGGCGCGGGAGGTGAGATGGAGTGGGAGGGTGCGGGAGGTGGAAGGGAGTGGGAGGCGAGGGCTTGTGGAGGAGAGAGGAAGACAGAGTTTGCTTGTATTCCTCTTGCCAAGCGAAGACGACAGCCTTCGACCCGTTTCAAACGTCTACCTCCCAGCTAACACTCTCTCTCTCTCTCTCAGTTCTTCTATACATCTCTCTTCCCTCATACTATCTTTTACCGTCCAGTTCTCTTCCTCTCTCTCTCTATATATGCTAATATCCTCTGTTCCTCACCCATCTTCTCTCTCCCCCTCCTGATGTCTCCCTCTCTCTTCTTCTGTCCGACCTCTTTATCTCACTTTTCCTCTCTCGCTTTCTCTTTCTTCTTCCTCTTTCCCCCCATTCTTCCATCTTCTCTTCCGTGGCGTACCTACTCTGAAAGCAAAAAACACTCGGGTCAGGAAGATTCCTGTTTCCAGCGAAACAGCCTTAAGCGAAAGTATTATTTTTTTAATATGCCGTACACTTCGGTAAGGCAACTCTGCGGTGCTTGTGACGGAAAATTCAATTTTTTCCGGCTAAAATTTCAGTGGAGCCCAGATTATTGTTGCCGCGGTGACGGCGCCTGTCTGAATAATTTTGGTGAACACCATTGTTGAGCATAAAGCTCAATCTTTACGAGTTTTTCGGCTAGTAGAATGAAGGGAAATGTGTCTCTATATAAACACACACACGCACAAAGAGTCAAAATGTGAGAACTCCAACCTAAGGAAAAGATATAATAATTTCTAAGATATCAAAATTCATTTTAGCATTTATGATTTAAGAAAAAATATATTATTCGCGTCATCGAGTAATCGGATTTCAAGCGACGTGGGTTTAGAGTTTCGCATACGCAATCAGAAAAAACAATTCACGCATAAATATGCTTACCTACTTGTGTAGGTTTTCGCGACAACAGAGGAAAATTTGTTCCAGTTAGAGCTTTACACTGTCCACTATCCTTCAGAAGGAGAGACGCAATACATGCATTACATGCACACAGACGCAGTCAAACCTCGTTTCATTTCTGCAATCTTCGAACCCCGCAACTGTGAAGTACAATCTTTAATATCAATTAATTAATAAATGGTTCGAGTTTTAATTTCGCGTGCGTGTCCATACGTTCAGCTCCTCTCCATTAGGCACGGCAGAAAATATTATTTTTTGTGCGGTGAAACGTCGTCAAAAAAAGGCAGAAAAAGAAACTCGGATAAAATTTTGAAAGTAATTTATCACAATGTCATGGTCGCGTTGTTGCAGCAGAGGTCTTGTCATACCCGCCGTGCGTAGTGATGGCATGGGGGAGGGAGGGCGTTGTATGGGGGGAGAGCGAGAGAGAGGAAATAGGAGTGCTGATTTTGGGAGACAGGAGGGGAGACGGAAAGATTGGAAAGATTTGGGAGGGATTGGAATGAATTGGAATGGAAGGGACGGAGTTGGTGTGGAGGGGGAGGGAGAGAACAGGGAAAGACAAAGTGTCGGATTAGTGTTGTGACCAAGATTCACGCCATCTCTCACAGACCTCAACAATTTCATTTTTGTTTCGTTCCGCGTGGCGGTTTTTACACAGTTCCTGCTATGAATAAATAACCCAGGACGAGTGCATAATAAAGACGGATTTATTCATGGCCGCGTAAATCCGCATTTGGAGGGTGTTGTCAAAAATGTCACGAAGGTGAGGCTGCAGTGCTTATTGTCGCGACACAATGCAGCGCCATTTTTTGCTAGAGCTGAATTGGGGATTGATTTTTAAACAGTTTCTTGCAACGTTCTGTACCTTTCTGCTGCTTAAAATTTGACGAGTCGTGATTGGCCTCTTGTTGAAAAAATAACGAGAAAGGCATTTAAATTGATTTTTAAATTAGGCAAAACCTCATTTCAGCTGACTGGATCTATAAAATTTCTAGCAGGATGTACATGTATTCCTATCACTCTGAACCGTGCAAAAAGTACCTTTTGACGTTCCATTGTATTTCTAAACTTATTTTATAGGAATAACAATAATCACCACATAACAAAATGACCGTAGTCGCACAATATAAACAGAGGCGTTTGGTGTACACTTATGTATTAATGAAATTTTATTGCTCGTGTTGAGGATATGAAACACTTAGTTATAATTTCTCATGTTTTTGGATACCCGAAAATAACGTTGACTCCAGCAAATACACCGTCTCACAATGTTATTGAACTCATTTAATTCAGAGCGTTGTCTCAATCTTTTATATTATTATTTGCTTATAATCTCCTCCTTATATCACGAACATTTAACTTAAAATTTTTCGTTTATCGAAATGCTTATGAGTCAAGAACGGTATTTACAATTCAAATCATACTTTCAGGATTTACTTGGTTATATCTCTTTTGAATTTTAGACTTTTCAAAGTCTACAGTAACGTCATAGATTCGATTCCAGGAGCGTTTCTTCTTTCCATTGCAGCGGAGACGTAGCGTGCAAGCCTTTTTTCGTTACCATTTTAAATTACTTATAATATATAAACATTGTACTAACTCAAAACCTAGACCAAATAACACACAAAAATATGACAACGTGTTTTGTACCGGTCACTATTCGAATTTGCGTCGAATTGAATCAGAAATTTTATTTTTAACTTCAAGCTCTCATTTGTTTTTGAAAGAAAAATCGTTCCCATGACAACCCTCATTGATAGATTTTTCGCGAAATACGTAATTCTAATGAGGTCGGCATTTAGTGTGGATTCCTTTGCTTAAAGACTATATAAATGTAGAAGCAGAAGGAGAGGATATGGGAAGGTAGATTGGGAGGGAAGGAGAAGGCTGGAAGATAGATAGGGTAAATAGGTAGATAGGGAGTAAGGGAGGTATATATTTAGAAAAGGGCAGGAGGAAAGAGATAAATTGGGAGACGGAAAAAAGAGGGAGAGCGATGGATTTGGTGTTGGAGGTAGGAGAGAGGAGAAGAGTAGGGAGAGCGGAGGGGCATGGAGAGGGAGAGAGAGAGTCGGCGTTATTACTTAGGGTCATTTTTATTTGTGCACCTGTTACGTTACTTAACTTTTTAATGTTAAAATATATGACGCTACTTAAAGTTTTTATTTCAAAATACATAACTTTGTGAATGGATAATTTACCATAGTGAAAGCAGTTTTTTTCTCGCAGACTCTGTCACTTCTCTCCTCTCATATTGTAAATTCTTCCAATCTGACAAAATTCTCCTCGATTACTTAGTCGTTTTTCTTCCACTAGTACTGCTTGATAAATTCTAAGTAATAAAACTTCAAACGTAGCTGTAACGAGCATGCTAGGTAACATATCCTATATTTTTATTAGCTTAAAAGTAATTTCGTCGTTTATGGGATCCTCGAATAAACATTTTAAGTGCAATTTCAAACTAAATGTTTACTGTCGTAAAACATTATCATGCTTTTTATCTTTCTTTCAAGGATATACACTGAAAACTTCATATGAATCTGTTTATGACATGTAGTTTGTGTTTCATAATTGTATTTATTAGAAACAGAATAACAAAACGGTAAATATCATGTCGCAGCTCTATATATGAAGTGCGTTTAGTCAGTGTGTCAGAAAGGACCGATGAAACTTTACATCTATAATATGCAAACGTCTAGGGTCACCGCACCACACCACACCGAATGTTTATTGAACCAAACTGATCAATGGTCTGTTAACTACGTTATTGAAATTTCGTTTGAAGTATTTATACTTCTTTTCAAATATCGCCTAAAACATTGAAATTAAAAAACTACGAGTATCTAATATAAGCCATTTTAGGAAAACCTAATTTCAAAATATTTAGATATAAATATTAATGTCGTGAAATTTTACCATCCTGCCATCTCATGGCAGTAGTAGAAACCGGTAAAACCTAAAATGCGGGACCGTCAGAGATAGTTTAAATGTTCGCCACCAGGAGGCACTAGTATTTTGTCATGCATATTTAAAAATTAGACCCATGTACATTCTTGATTTCCACTGCATTACATTAGTGTAGTAAATAACATTAAAATAAAAAGTATGAATACCTAATAGTAGCATTTGTCGCAAAACATAATTTGAACAGAAAATTTTGATAGAAAATATTTATGTCGTGCATCTTTCTATTACTGCCATCTCAGGGCCGAACATGGAACTGGTATAACCTTAAATGCGGGCCCGTCGGATATATTGAAAAGTTCTCAACCAGGTGGCTCTGTAGTATATTGGAATACATTTCTAAAAATATACCCACCCATTGCATTAATTTACCATGCCGGGTGGAAGTAAACACATATCTTATTGATGCTGCAAGCAACGCTGCCCTAAGCAGCTCGTATTTGCTAAGCGTAGCAATAGAACTTCGTTATTTACTTCTTCAAAGTTCAAATTTAACAGTCATTGCAAACGATTCTTTTTTTTGTAAATTCTTGCCATAGGTGACAATAATTTATATAGCATATAATGAAGCTTACCATTTTAGAGCAAACGAAAGTTAATATTTTATGTGTTCTTTCTCGAAAATTCTTTCGATCTTAAGGAAGGAAAAGAGTGGGAAATAGTTTTAACGATTCATTTCCTTCTTTGAATATACCATGAGAAGCTACGTGTAACAAACTTAACGAATGGCATATATATACTACGTCTTCTCTATCTCTGTATTTATTGCAACAGTTATATTCTATCCGCAAGTTTTAACCCGTGAATAAACTAAATAAATTCACACAGCGCTTTTCACTTTCCACTTAACCTACATTGAAGTCTACCAAAACTTTCTCTTACGTCTTCACGAAGCAAAAATATACAACCACGTGCAATGAAAAGAAATGCCCCCGACTTTTAAAATGTGACTTTTTACGAATGAAAAAGCACGAGATATGATCCTCGAGAGAACTTTTTTCCACGAAACTAAACGCAGGAAACGCGAGGGTTGTTTGTGTAACACTCTTGCGCCGCAAGACCATTAAAAGAAATCGGGAACCGGAATTATGGGAAAGATTTGCGTGAATCAACTGCTCCTACTCGAATGAATGCTGTACTGCGCGTCTTAAATCTCACTTTCCCTCTCCCTCCATTTTACCGGAGTCGTCGACGCAGAAATCTCGTCTTCTTTTGTTTTCCGCGTCGTCTTTCTCTCTCCGCCCCTCACACTCTCTCCCTACCTCACTTTTCATGTTTTTTCTATTTCTACTTCCTCCATCCTATTCTAATAATATAATCTTCTGTTATTCTATTTTGTGCAGGTTTCACCCCGTTCACTCTCATCTTCATTTTATTTCCGCGACTCTCCCCTTACATTCTATTTAACTTTCTCCCTCTTTCGTCCTTTACTATTTCCTCCTTCCTTCTGCCTTTTCTCTTCCCCTTCTATCTCTCTCGTTAGGATTATTTTTAATCTTTCCACTCGCGCGCTCGTCTCATTTTTAATACTTCCCGACCTCCCTCCATTCCCCTCCTCAAGGTCTTTTTTTCCTCTTTATCACGGATTTCTGTAATTTTCAATTCCTCATTCAACTGTTTTCTCTGCCTTTTTTACCTCACTCCATTCCCATCCTCGGTCGCTCGCAACTTTCGCCAGCTTTCTTCCTCAACTCTCTCCCCTCCTTCCCCCCTCCTCACTTCCTCCCTTTTGTCTCCCATCTATGCCTTTCACTCCCCACCACTCTCTCTCTCTCTCTCTCGCTCAAAAACCTCCTTGAAATGGCTCATAAATGAGGCCGTGTTTTACTCATGCAAATGGAATATTACATTTGTCGAGTCATCTTAGGAAGCCCGTGTTAATGAATGTCACGCGGATGTTATTTTTTCTGCGGTCAATACGGGGTCGTTCCCGCGAAATTCGTAATTATTTTTAAGAGGGATGAATATGATATACGTGGCATTCTTTTTAAAAGGTTCGATATGTACCTTTTGTCTTCTCGTACATGTTTAACCTGAATAATGAGCATTTACAGGCACGCAATGACTTACATAATGCGCCGAATGAATTATCCAAAAATAGTGAGAAGAAATGGCAATGCTTTGGGCGCTTTTAAAAAAAGTTTTCATGTACAGATACTGGCAGTTGCTATGATGCAGTTTATTTCTGAATATTTCTTCAATGGCATCGTTAGTTAGAGTGAGACCGACTGACCAAAGAAATCCTTAGACAATACGTCATTAGACTTGAGAAAGATACTTCGAATTTGTGAAATATTTTACCGTCAAACTAAACAGCCAGTGAATAAGTTAGCGCTCCCGTATCACGTCCTAAGTAGCACGTACATTGGGTACAGTGCATAAAACTGTTCTTCGACATTCATATCTTCATGTTATTTCTTATATAAATGCTTCCAAATTATAAATCGTGTTACTCATATTTGTGCGCGACAAACATCGATTATTTAACTTAACTTGGAGGTTAATTAACTCCTCCCGGCTTCTACTTGCTCTGCAAACATTAACTTAAACCAAAAGACTCGCAATCCAAAATTTGATTGTTTGCGTAAGAGTCAGAAACTGTGAGAAAATGTTGATTGCGTATTTAATATCTTCTGACATTTAAAGAGGAAAGGATGCGAGAAAAACTAAGCAAAGGAAAACATCTGCGTTCATAGAGCATCATTCGAAGCTTACCTTTTTTCCTTAACTTTCATTCACGGTACCGTGTTATGCCTAACATATCATGCTGTCTTCGCTCATAAATGAATAATTTCGCAAGTTATATTTACTATATCTTAGTGCCAGAAATGAGAAACGCAAGTTTTGGAGCTCATATTGATAAAATTATTTAGGCTTTAAATTACTGAGAAAGTCATAAGGATGTGAAAATTATCCACTCTCATCTAGTCTGGGTTTGGAAGTTTCAAATACAAGATAACAAGGCTTTTTCGTTTTTCTCTGATTACATAGAGGCCGAAACAATTTTACATATAATATACATATAATCATTTCAATATTTAATCTTCATCATCTTTAGATTTCTTTTCTTCAAATATATTTTGCGTGCTTTCTCAAAAACAATTTCATCCATAGGTAATTTTTTGGGCTTTGTCGAAATATTTACCTATTACAACGACTCTGGTTTAATCGTGCACGAATCTTTTGAGAATTAAAATCATTGATGTTCGGTGGATGTGGATTTTTGAATGGAATTTTAGCGTGATAATTTATTTCGATAATAAATTGACCCAAAACTCATTTTTGTTGTTCCGCGTAAAACGCCCTATTCTCTGATATAAAATACTCCAATTACCCCGTGCAAACAAAGATATTTTGTTGCGAATCGAGGTTTCAGAGACATTGGTTAAATTATTAATTAAATGGTTTCTCTGCTGATGTAGATGGGAGAAACGTGACTCGATTTTAAGAGTCATCTCGTTTTCCCATTCACCAATTATTTAGCGTCCTTGTTTCTGTTTCGCCTCAGTATTCGATTAATCCCCAATTACGGGATTCCCGCCGGCAGAGAGCTTTGAGATATGCCCCGCTAACGATATCCCTTCAAAAAAAACCCTTTCGAACCTCTTTTGCAGCGTCTCTTTGCCACATTCTCTCCCTTCTCAAATTCATTCCTCTGTTCCCAGCATCATTACCTTTTTCTTTCAGAAATTTTCGCTCGCTTTTCTCCACTTCGGAAATTATTTTCCACTTTGTTCAACTTTTCACGTCGTTTGATTCATCCAAACGAATGCGAGAATACATTCGCGCGCACACGTGCTCCCTCTCATATAGATAATCACATTCCAACCTTTTTTACGGGAATTTTTTTAAAGGGGTAGGTAGGCACGTTATTTTTTTCTAAGAAAATCGTGTTACCACTGTCACTTGTAATTCTGTAACGCGAAACGAATTTATGGTTTCCAGAAAATTTTGCTTTTTCAACTCTGAAACCGCAGTAAAAAGTAGTATTTTTCCCATGGAGGAGAAAGAATTTCACAAGAATTATATGAAGTGAAGACATTTTTTCATCTTAAACGAATTCCCGCCTGTTATTCTGTTATTTCTGGTTTCGTTCTTCCTGTTTTTGTAAGCGTTCATCCAAATGTAGAAAAACGAAGGCATTGAAAAGCGTCTGCCGTTTATCATTCATTTTTGCATTTAATTCTTTTTCTTGTAAAACCCTATTTATTGTTATTTTTAGCGCTTGTTCTCAATTAAGAGTTATTTAGCAAATATTCTATTCGCGTCCAGTTTCACGCTGCATTTCCCATAGATAATTGTCCGATAGCTTCATCATACAACCATATTATTTGTTTATTTAACAATTATCCAAAATCAGCCGAACGTGACCTATTACAATGGATGAAATTACAAAATAACAAGTAGGGATGTGCACTGGTTTCCCGTGGTACATACGTGCTTTACGTCAAATTCGCCGTAGTATAATCGTATAGTAATGTATTTGCTTTGAAATAAAAAAATTATTTTTCCTCATATTGTTGTAGCCCCACTTTATAGATACGCTTGAAACATGTTCATTTCATTTTGTCATTCTATACTCGCCCTACAAGCGAAATTTCTTTTTGAAATCGGTTCAGCTAAAAACTTCCAAATTCACAGTTACAGAAAAATTCTAGCATTGGTATTGTGGTAGCCCTGTTTAGTCGACCTGTTTGAAATATGCTGTTTTGGTTATTTATTTATATGAAGATTATATGTATCATATTGGTTTAAAATTCATACTACCTGTTCGCTATAAATACGTGTCAAAATAAAATTTTACTTTCTATTGCGGTAGCCCTGCTCATTATCTCTGCTTTAAACATCTTGATTACATTATGGTATGTTGTACAAATCTCATCCACAGAATTTAGTTGAAATTCATTCAGGCAATTCCTTCCAAATCCGCAATTACTGAAAGAATTTAATTTGTAAGTTTAGTACCCCTGTTTGGTTGATCCAGTCCAAATATGCTATTATGGTTTTTTTATATATGTGTACATTACAAATTTTAAATTTGGTTGAAACTGAACAGTTCAACACAAATACTTGTAAAAAGAATTTTTTATTACATGTATTGTGGAAGCCCTGTTTTCCATATCTCATTTAAAATATTGATTTTGTTTTTTAATGTTGCACACCTTTATACTAAATTTCGTTGAAATCGGCTCAGCGAATTCCTTCCAAATTCATTATTACCGAAAAGTTTAATTTTGCAATTGTGGCACCCCTGCTAAGTCGATCTGGTCCACATACGCCATTTTGATTTTATATTTATGTTGAGATTCAATATACCAATTTTGGTTGAAATCGGTTTAGTTAATTCTTCCCTGATATATGCGTACGAATGGACGGACATCATGAAGATAATGGTACTTTTCAGCAATGACGAAAAGCACTAATAAGGATGATAATAAATAGGAATATGATTATTGTAACAGTACAACAGATGCAAACAAGAGGAAAATCTAATTAGGGTTTGTCGTAGAATGGTATGAGTAGTATGAGAAAAGATCGTGAGATGGGTTTATGGGTGTTTTATAAATTGTAGATGACAGGAAGAGGTAAAAGGATATATAGAGAGGCGGAAATTTGCCTCTGTTCTTTGGTGTAACTTATTATTATTGTCTTATTGCGATTGGTGCAATTACAGTGTCTTAGTCACCAATATTAGCGCTTAGTTTAGTATGAATCTTAAGAAGTTCTCGCGGCAGAATTCTATCAAAAATTATATGCAGTCTTCGCGTTTATATTTGATTTTATTTTATCAAATGTTATCGAATAAGATCGTGTAATACTATCTTCCAAAACAAATGCAGTAACCTTTAATGTTCTATTTTAGGGATAGTTAATATTTAGTTATCATCTCTGAACTTAAGCGTGATTAAGACATATTTAGTTTATTTTTACAGCGGAGAACATTTATATTTTATTCCAACTGGCTCGACATTTTGTATAAAATTCTAAAATGGTGCACCTATCAGACCACAGTCAAAGCAGACGTAGTTATCCTATTTTAAATACCATGGATACATACCGTTCTCGTGTGTAGAATTAAATACAACATCACATCAGTCGATTGAATTTTAACCATATACTGGGCCAATTATTTAAAAGTGTACATTTATTCAAATGAGAATCTTTTATTATATAATTCTATTTCCAAAATTTCATTTAAGTTACCAATAAATAACTATTTCTTGATGATAATATAAGAATAGTCTTCATTAAACCTCTCTTTTGTGACTAAGTCTACAGAGAAATATGTATGTCTCAAATAATTTTCCGTTCCTACATTTTTTTTTCTATTCCTTTTGACTTGATAAAAAAACTTTTAAACAAACTTTTTAAAAAGCCCAATTTATTGTTCATTCATACGTAATTCATTGCCTTTTAGATTCGAGGATAGCATTGCTCGACTATCCAAAAAACAATTAAAAAGTTTCATGTAAATTTTCCAGCTATTTGAAACAGAGAAAGAATTTATATTCAATACCCATTCATGTTTCTTTATTTCCTTCCATACGTGTAAAAATGTCAGACAGATGGCGTGATATTCCGCATCATTTTCCCTGCAACTCTTTCTCTCTCTCTCTGTACATTTTCTCGAATCTCTACTCCTCCTTGGAATAATTTCTACCTTTCTCCTCCATTTTCTCCTTTTCGCATGAATTGAAATGCCTTCGCTCCATTTCTGCGCTCATCCACCTTCCTTTGTTTTTACTCCCTCGAATGACTTTTCCTTTTTCGCATTCAGCCAGCAGATGTGCCTTGGAGTTTTCATTCCCTTATTTATTTTTAGCCTCCCTGGAACGCAAAGAGTCCCTGGCGTCAGAACGCATTTAAAAAAACAAACCTTGAGAAATGCAAAGTTATCCTAGAAAATTCAAATTTGATGCGAGACAGGTTTTTATTATTTCAGCGTTTTCGAAAAAAATAAGAAATAGTTGTGTCAATATTGGAACGGAAAATTAGGTTCAGAAAAGAATCAGGCTTTCATATCCGCAATGACCCTCGCCCGCGCGCTCATGTTCGGGATACAATGGGTGGAAATACGAATTGCGAATAACATATTTGGGTGAGAACGGCGAAATCTTAACTTTAAAATAAACCTGTTAATAATTCAAGGAAATATGGCATCTTTTTGCTCGGATTCTGAATTTATTTTGACGCCTGATTCGAGCGCCGAAACGTAACAAGTTTTCTTCAGTTAAATTCCTCTGTATTCTCAGACGGTAATTGTGTGGGCGAGCAATCACAAAAAGAGAGAAAGCGATGGAGGTGGAACAATTAGCGTCCTTTCTTTTCAATTCTTTCCTTCCAAAGCCTTATTGTCTTCTTTCTCCTTTTCACTTTTTACTTCCACCCCATCCCTTATTTCCTTCCGTAGGCCTTCCCTTAAAAAGAAAACCCCCTTCTCTTCGGGGACTAATTATTTTTCCCATATAATTTTTCCCATCCTCTTATCCGTCGATCTAACATTAAGCGCCATTTTCTCCTCCTCCTCGCACACACGCTCACAAACTCGCAGAGTTAATTTTTTTTTTCAACTCGAAAAGTGGCCTCCGCTTCGTCTCACCGGCCGAACTTCTTCCCGCACTCTCTTCCCCCACTCTCCTCCTCCACTTTCTCTTCCTCCTTCCTCTTTCACTCAGAGGGGAAAAGATAAGACATACCACGTCCCACTGAATGAAGACGCTTTCCCACGTCTGTCTCAGAAATCCTTAACCTTTCTCTCTCTCTCTATCTCCGTCTCCCTTCCCTCCCGACTTCCTCTCTTCTCTCCTCCCCTCCACCTTCCGCTCTTGTTTCTTCGAAAACTCCTTCCCTTTTCCTGCATCCCTTTTTATTATATTTTCTCCCCTTTCCATCCCATTCTCCTTACCACATCCTCAGTTTTTACTTGTTTCCACCTTCACTCTTCCCCTACCTCTCTCCCTTAAGCCCTTCCTTCTTAAATCCCCATTCTCTCAATGCCTACACATTTTTCGTCATCATTTTTCTCCTCCGTTGTTTTTCGAAATCTTTATTCTCTCCACCTCTCTCGACTTTTCCTATCCCCATTCCCCAACATTCCCACTCCTGCTGAACACTTCACTTTTCCTCATCTCGTCTTCCGCCATATCTCATTTCTTACGCCGTTTCTTTTGTCGGTCTATCCTCCTATCCATTATCTCCCCTCCTCCGCTCCTTTCCCGCACGAATCTTTGCCACACCTCTCTCCCTCCCTACTCCCTCTCTACTCCTCTCTCCCTCCCAACTCCCTCCACACTCCTCTCTCCCTCCCAACTCCCTCCACACTCCTCTCTCCCTCCCAACTCCCTCCCCCCTCCACTCTCCCTCCAAACTCCCTCTCTACTCCTCTCTCCCTCCCAACTCCCTCTTCACTCCTCTCTCCCTCCCAACTCCTCTCTTCTTCTCATTTACCATTTCAACAAAATCCCTCCCACTGCCACCCTTCCTTCCCGCCTTCTACGCTATTATCTTATCCGTCCTTGGTATTATTCCCCTCCCTCGTGCAATCCATCCCCATCCACAACTTCCAGCCCTGAAATCCTCTCCCTCGCCATTCAACTCTTGTCCTTTTGTTTTCTCCGTCCTCATTCATCACCTATAGATTCCTCTCTCATTCAACCTTATTCCGTTTGGAATACACAATTATCAAAGGGCTAACGAAGTATCTCTCGCGGGATGTGCGTGCAGCGTATTTCAATGTCTCGTTCGGTCGGAGCATGATCCTTTTCTTAAGAAAACACTCATTTTGATACTTGTTTTGCATTCCTTGCCTCACCCACTAATGGAAAACATGATTAAAATACTTCTTTTTAGAAGGTTGGAAGGAAATTCAAATTCATTTGGTTCGTTAACTTACTAAATTTCAAATAATATTTTATAGCAGCGAAGACAATGCCTATGAGAGTATGGGAATGTGATTGTGCGGCATGACACTGGTATTTTCTGAAAATTTCAATAATGAAGTACAGACACTACCTAAAGGCTAGAATTTAATGTTTTAAGGATAAATCTTACTTAGACTTTTCCAAACGTTTCAAGGCATTTGGAGTAACCTTTGACAACAATTACACGCAAAGTTGAAGTTAGAGGTAAAATATTAACTACAATCGTATAATATTTTCATTAACGAAAAACGTACACATCACCGACGTATTTTGATAATTTTTTATCATTCGAATTTAAATGGGCAAAGAGCTTAAAACCACGGTCATGGGAAAGCGAGGTCAGCGCTTAGCTCTTAGTTGGAAACGGGATGAATTAATAATCGCGCTAAGGTAACCTTTCCAATTTAATCGGATTGTTTGGAAGGAGGGATAGGGCGTAAAACGAGTGGACGTTCGGCCGAGAACAAGTGAGCGGCGAAATTCGTGCGCGTGTTAAAAGCTTCGCCGGCGGTCTGTTGAGTGGAAAAAGGTGTCCGCGTTAAAAGAAAAAAGTTTCGCACGCAATTACGTGACGTCGCTCTGCTCACGTGAGGCAGTTTCGTGGCGGAGGAGGCAGACTTTAAATAATTCTAAAAATAATTTAGGGGGCATCTTTTGGCGGCCACGCCCAACTTACGTAATAGCGGTCTGAGGGATTTGTGGATTCCGTTTAGGAATATGGATGAATATCTTTTGATAAAAGATTTTAAAACATTTCAATAGTAACGCGGAAGCAGGTTTTTCCTATTATTTCCATAAATTCGGCTCCTATAACTAATTAGGTAAACCAAATCAGAAAAGACACGACAGAAAATGCTGGATAATTATCGTATTTTGACCAAAATTCTGTCTCAAGAGAAAATAATAGGCCTAAAAGAAGAACAGAGGGATATATATATATATATGGATGTCAACAAGGTGTTGGGATGATATGATGATATGTCTAACATGCCCAATAAACCCCCCCTGCAACTCCTTCTCCAGTCCCACAACCAACATCACCTACCCCATAACTTCCACCACCAACTGCACCACCCGCAATATCATTTACCTCCTGAGATGCACCCAATGTCCCGCCTTTTATGTTGGCCTCACCAGCAATCCCCTCAACATCCGCATGAATGGCCACCGCAACAGCGTCATTCTCAAACGACCGCTGCCGGTGGCCGTTCATGCGAACAAACATAATTTAAAGTTTAACAACTGCTTCACAGTGAGAGTCATTCGCGCTCTCCCGACAATACTTAGGCTCCCCAACTCCGTCAGTGGGAGCTTTCGCATATCCATCTCCTAAACTCCTTCACTCTCCCAGGCCTCAACTTTCGATAGCTTTTCACACCCTTTCTGTCTTCTCCCAACACCCTACCCATCCCCAACCCCCTCCGTTTCCTCCAATCCTCGACCTTTCCGCACTACCCTTCCACCCCCATGCCTCCACCCAGTGTCACCGCCATCAGTTCTCTCTCTGTAGCTGAAGAAGGAGTTGTTCCGAAAGCTTCTACGTTTGTGATGTTTCTGTGTTTTTGTGTTATTTTACGTGTGTCGCTTCGACATCCCCGGGGCCTCGCCAACCTGAAGTCGTCTGATTGGTGAGTGCTCACTGGGTTTCCTCATCCCAACACCTTGTTGACATCCATATATCTATTTTACCTTTCCTTTTCCGTAAGTTGTTATATATATATATATATATATATATATATATATATATATATATTTAATTGTATACATATATGACAAACGATTACATTAAATTCATATATATATATATATATATATATATATATCATCATCATCATGCTTCTGTCCGAAGACAGGTTTTAACTGAATCGCTGCCTCCATTTCTCTCTCTCCCTAGAAGCCTCTTTTATACCTCTATAAGTAGTATAGCCCTGCTTTATATTATCTAATATTCCTATTCTTTTTCTCCCTCTTCCTCTTCTTCCACTAATTTTTCCTTCTAAGATCGTCCTTTGTAAACACTGTCTTCTCAATATGTGCCCTATCCAATTTGCTTTTCTTTTCCTGATTGTTTTTATCAGCAACCTCTCTTCTCCCACCATTTCTAATACTTCTTCGTTTCTCTTCCTCTCTGTCCATTTCACTTTCATCATTCTCCTCCATACCCACATCTCAAAACTTTCTAAATATTTTTCCTCCTTTCTCCTTATCGTCCACGTCTCTGCACCATAAAGAGCTATGCTCCATATGTAGCATTTTGCTAATTTCTTCCTTGTTTCTAAATTTATTTTCTTGCTTGTGAGAAGCTCCTTCTTCTCGTTAAATGCTGCTTTTGCCATTGCAATCCTACTTCTGATGTCCTGTGTACTAGTTCCATCCTGCGCTAAAATACTGCCAAGATATTTGAAACTAAATACTTGTTCCAATTTTTGGCCATTTACCATTATATTTAATTCTTTATGTTCCTTTGAAACCACCATGACTTTCGTTTTTTCAGCATTGATCTTCATTTCATTTTGTTGGCCAACCTCCACTAGTCTGTCTGTCATCCTCTGAAGCTCTTTCTCGTCTTCTGCTATTAAGCCCTGATCATCTGTGTACTTAATGGTGGTAATACTTTCACCTCCTATCTTAAATCTTTTCTCTTCCCTCAACGCTTCTTCTGTTATTGTTTCTGCATAAATATTAAATATCGCTGGTGAAATAGGACATCCCTGCCTCACTCCCCTCCCTATTGAAGTACTTTCTGTTTCTACTCCTTCAACCCTGACTGTAATCTTTTGATCAAAGTAAAGGTTTTTAAGCAGTCTTTTATCTTTCCAATCTATTCCTATTTTGTTTAAAATACCCAACATCTTATCCCATTTCACTCGGTTAAATGCTTTCTCCCAATCTACAAAACAAAAATAGATATCTTTATTGACTTTTAGCGCTCTTTCTATCATGATCCTCATACATCCTATAGCATCTCTAGTCCCCCTTCCTCTTCTAAAACCAAACTGATTATCTTGCAGCTCCTTTTCTATTTTACATTCAATTCTTTTGGTTATTATTCTGGTTAGAACTTTAGCTGTATGAGAAATTAAACTAATAGTTCTGTAATCCTTACAACATTTTGCATTGTTCTTTTTCTCCAGTGGTACCATCACAACATCAAAAAATCTTCAGGCCATATGCCAGTATCATATACTTGGTTAAAAAATTTTGTGAGTTGCTTAACTGCTTTAGACCCCAAAACCTTAAGAACGTCCACGGGTATATCATCACTCCCAACAGCCTTTCTTCTTTTCATGTCATCAATTGCTCTTTTAACTTCAGACTCGAGAATACTTGGTCCTAGCTGATATTCTTCCACATCCTCTTTTTCATTTAATTCAATATTTCTTGGCTTTCCTTCTTGGTCATACAGAACCTTAATGTATTCTTTCCAGACATTCTTTACATTGTCTGGCTCCGATACTATTTTACCACTTTTGTTCATGATTCCTTTGCGTCCTATCTTTCTTGCTTTTTTCTTGAATAGTTCCCTTGCTTTGCTATACATGAGGTCTGTTCTACAAATTCTTTCACATTCGACAATCTCCTCGCATTTCTCATTTATCCACTGTTCTCTGGCTTTATCTGTTTCCCTTCTTAAAGCATTATTTAACTCCTTGTACTTTCTTTGGCCTTCTTCAGTGTTTATGTTCTTCCACTTTCTCCGCTCTTCCATTTTTTGCAGCATGGCTGCTGTGATCCAGGGTTTTTTGTTTCTTTCACCCGTTATCTTTCCTACCTTCTTTTCCATTACATCTTTAATGTTGCTATGGATGTATCTCCACTCCTCATCTACATTCTTCCTATTTTCTTCATCTCTCTCCCTCAACCTTTCCTCCAGCTCAGTCATAATAGCCTCCTTGTTTTTAAGGAGTTCCTCTAAGTTCCATTTCTTGTTAACTCTTATGTTTCTCTTAACACTCTTCAGTCTACATTGTATATTAGCCACCAATAGGTTGTGGTCGGAATCCATATCTGCCCCTGGTAGTGTTTTCACATTTTTAATGCTATTTCTAAATCTTTCATTGACTAGTATGTAATCTATCTGGTATTGTCTCTGGTCTCCTGGGCTTCTCCATGTGTAAAGTCTCCGCTGGTGATGCTTAAACCATGTATTAGTTACAATTAATCTATTTCTATGGCAGAATTCCACAAGTTTATCCCCTCTTTCATTTCTCTTCCCTAGCCCATATTTTCCCACTATGTTATCTTCCTGTCCCTCTCCGACTACACTGTTCCAATCTCCCATTACTATGGTGGTGATCCTTCCTTTTCCCTCATCCTCCAATATCTCCATAATCTGTTCATAGATTTCATCTACTTCGTCGTCGCCAGCATTAGTCGTTGGCATATACACTTGAATTATAAGCATTTCCACTGGCTCCATCTGAAGTTTTACGGCTATTAATCTATCATTAACTGTCACTACCTTGCTAATTCTTTCAGCTATCTCTTTTCTCATTATAATCCCCACTCCCCTTTCCTTTTTCTCTTCTCCCGAGTAAATAATCTTAAATTCGTCTGAATTTATCTCGCCTTCTCCTTCCCACCGAACTTCACTAAGACCTGCTATACCTACATTATTCCTTCTCATTTCCCTTTTTAAGTATATATATATAATATATATACGAGTAGTCGGTGCCTGCAAACTGAAAGCGCTTAAAAAATCAACATACACCAAGATCTAAACTCGTAAATAAACCAACACGATCTCCAGGGTAACCACATCAGTCACGTGGAGTCTATATCTATTAAGTAATAAATTCCATGGGTTATAGCATTATATTTATAACTTTCCGTGAAATTAAGGCAACTATCCGGAATATCCAAATTCTCTCGCAACTCGTGTCCAAGTCTTCGTATTTCCAGTTTAGTGACTCAGATCGCCCTGCATGACCAGTAAGAACAACCATAATTAACACAATGCCCTATACATTAAATTTATGGAAAAATTAGGATATTTTCTATTAAGATTACGGCATCATCATCCATACCTATAGCGCGTATTTGGATAAAAAATATCGAGAAATAGGTATGATGCCATTACATTTAACAATTGAAAATAGTTAACATTTCTCGAAAAACTACGAAACACAACATTAAAATACTATTCACGTTTTACCGTCACTGCTATCAGATTTACTTCTCCTATTGTGATCCCTTATAGTACGTGAGAATTGCAATTGTCTATGATACCCTCAATCACAGTTCGTGATGCAATTAATGTTTGGATAATGCAAAATATCACATATTAACGGAGAAAAATATTGGTGATGATATTTTCATAATATGCATGATATTTAAAATTAGTGTTATATGCTTATGGGAATAAACTTGATGTTAATTCGATTAAAGAAAAATGATAAAAAAATATATTTCCGTAACTTGAATTTTCTATAACTAGAATTATTTTTGCTTTCCTTAGAGATTCGAGTTATAGAAGTTCTACTGTATATATACAAATATTTAAAAATATATTTCCACAAAGTGAATTTTCTATTACTCGAATAATTATTACTTTTCCTTGAGATTCGAGTTATGAAAGTTCAACTCTAATTCGTTATGACGGCATCAATTTTCATTAAAATCATTAAATCACTGCAATCGTAACGTACAATATCAGACCTCTTTAAAAGCATTGAGGTCGTTGCGATAGTATTTAAAAATTTTCATTGTGAAAAGAGGAAAACATTCACACTATTTTCGGATTAAAAGCCAATATTTACGCTAATTCGGTACATATTTTAATTCGGCCTTCAAAAATTAAGAACTCCGGTCTTTTGACAACTGTTCTTTTTTCGAGTTAAAATTATAATTTTATGTAATTTAAAAATGCATTTTTAGAAAGCCTTGCGCTGAATCCCATGCTTTTCTTATGGGGTATTGAAATGGAACATTGGGGTTAGAAAGACCCCTTGAATATAAACTTTTTTGCGATTTTAGATTTTTCTCTTCTGTTGTGCTACTCGTCCTACCTATATACCAAATCTCAGATTTCTAGCCCTTCTAGAAGTACTTAAGGGTTTTTCGTCAGTGAGTGAGTGAGGCAAAAGTAGCTATATTATTTTTTTATTTTATCGCATACATATATGACATACGATGACATTTAATTCAGGTTTCCGTTGTAAAAACTAACTCAATTATGTATTCGACATTCTTCCTTTTCCTCTTTTTAATCTCTTTCCCTTCATTGCTTCTAATTTCCTCCACTCCATCTTCATGTTCCTTCTATTTCTAATCCCAATGCCTTTACGTTAACATCTTCGAATATTTCCTTCACTCTTACTTTTTTCATTCCCAAGACTTCGGATTTTTTTTAAGCGAGGAGGATTCACTAGCCATTTCTCTTTCTAAAATAAAAGCCCACTCCATTATTCTCTCTCTCTCTCTCTCTCTCTCTCTCTCTCTCTCTCTCTCTCTCTCTTCCGCCACATTTCCCTATCTCACTCTTTCCATTACACTTTCCTCTCTTTTTACTCCCCTCTCTACCCCTGCTATTACCCGCCCTCCGCTGCCTCTTATGCAGGCATCCATTTCATTTCCCCCATTCTCTTCCATGCTAACACACCCCAAACTACCGTTCTCCCCCTCCCGCTCTCTTTCTCTCTCTCTCCCCCTTCAACTCGGCACACTCGCCTACCTTATTTTACACATTTTCTCCCCTCTCATTTGCTCTTTTTCTCCTCTCCACTTTTACTCTCCCATCTCATTCCCTCGCCACCCTCTCACCCAAGGCGTCTACTATCGGCCAACCATTGATATTTTCATTGATAAATCAGTCCAACCTTTTCCCTTTTTCCTTGTCCCTTCCCTTTATCTTTCTCTCTCTCCACCTCCCCTAACCTATCCCTCTCCTCTTTTTCCTCTTCCCCTCCCTCCACCTCCTCTCAATCTCTCCTCTTTCTGCCCCATTTCCCTCCATACCAGGTGAAGCTGCAGACAGAATCGATACCCTCACTCCCCGTACTATGACGTCACTCCCTCTCTTTCCCTATACTTCTCTCCCTTCCTTCTTCTCATCGCCAGTTTCTTTTTTCTCCAACGAAAGCTTTTTCTTTCCCCACATCACTCTTTAGCTCGCAAGAGGTCCTCTTCCAAGCTCCCTCTTTCTCTCTCTCTCATTCATCTTATTTTCTTACTTTCGTTTCTTCCTCCCCTATCCCCGCTCCCACTCAATCTGCCCTTCCACTCCCACCATATCTCTTCACCCTCCAATTTCTCCTAAAGAGCCGCATCCCTTACCTCTGGGCTTCTTGATTATTTCCAAGCGATGCGAAGCTAGAGACGCGCCGCTGGTTCCTCTCTCATTCCCTCTCATCCTCCTTTCATTCTTTTCTCCTCTCCCACACTACAGATTCTCTTCTCTTTCTTTTCTACCCTTCTCCTCCTTCCAACATCTCCAATTAATGAAATGGTGGCAATTACTCTCGGAGACGCCTCTAGAATGCAGCGCGTATGTATGCCGCCGCCACAGTAAACTCCACTCTCTTAACACACGTGCGCAAATACACGATGCTCTCCCTCTCCTCTTCAACACTATTCGCTACCTCCCTATTTCTCTCTTTCTTTCCCTATCTCTACCCTCTTCCGCTCTCTCGCACCTTCCTCCTCTCAAAAGGGATAAACCATCAAAAGAACCGCTCCGTAACGCACAGCAAACATTAAATGATGGGAAATTGGGAGCCTTTTCCGCTCTCTCTCTCTCTCTCGCTCACACACACTCTCTCTCTATTCTTGCTTTATCTCTCCACCTCTAGCTTTCACTCTCTCTTACCGCCGGGCCTTGTATCGGATCGGTTGGAGTTTCTGGCCCGCAATAATGAGGTTTGAATCCTGCCCCGGGCGTTTCCGCTGGTCGTTTTATTTTTGTCTCGCACGGTTTATCTGACCTGGATGCAGTAATCGAGATACCGTTAAATAAAGGATTTTGATTCACCCCTGCAAAATCTCGATCCTAATTCTTTACACCAATTAATATCGTTTTCCCGCCCCCATACATTTATCCCTCAATCCCTTTTGTAGTTTCGTATTTTTTCTGTTTCTCTCATCCTTCCTTCTCCTATCTCCATCCAATTTCTTTCCAGTGTTCATTATCTATCCCACCCCACAAATTCCCCACCTGTACCACAAAGGGTTCTTTCAAAATATTACATTTTATAGTAACCTTCCGCCTTCTATTTCGCATCACTTTACAAGCCAACCCACCCATAATCCCTGTTACGCCGCTCGCTAAACTCTCCCATTCTCCTTCCATCCAAGCCCTATGAGAAAGTGATTGGTTTCGATGAAGTCATTATCGAAAAGTGAAAGCAGCGACTCCATGTGCCAAAAAATGAACGCAGAAAATAAAAATTCTTTTCGGGTCAATTGATGCGACCACGGAATTGTTTAAAAACGAAATTTTATAACGGAAAGGAGACGACAAAAGCGGGACTAAAAGAAATTGGAGTTGAATATTTATTAAGGGATCTCCTTTCGATTCTGGTACGAATGATGAAATTGAGTGTTGCATTAGCGCTGAAATTGAACTTCATTAGTAATAAGCTTAATAAGTTATAAGCTTCTCGATCGCATAATAGGTTCAAGCTCTATTTTACGCATTGCGATCTTCTGTTTTAAAAGAGAATCGACTGCATTTGTTTCAAATTTATGAATGTCGTATTCAATTTTGGATCTGGTTATTGGATGCCAAAATTGTATTTTACTAAATGATTTAATTGAAATTTCCTAAAATTCCAGACGAACTTCACTCTTTACTGAAGCTATACATTTTGACATTTCAGTTTCATATTTGAATAATAATAAGGTATTTATTGGAAATAACCAAAAAGTATACAATTAGTTTTAAGATCTAATTGTGAACTCTTTGATTAATCTATTCCTTGTTATCACAATATTTTATGCTCCATATTATTATTATTGCCATCTTTGCTTCGTTTAAATTATGTAAAAACAATGTTAGATCGCAAATCTAGCCATTGTATTGAGTCTTTCTCCTTCATTGTGTTACCAAATGTACTAACCGAAAACCTTCAATACCGAGCCCAAAAACTATGGCAGATTCCTTGAAAATTTACATAAAACTTCTAAATCCACTTGTATACTGCAAACATTAAAAATTTGTTTGTCGATAGGATGAAAGACTAAGAGCGGTTTCTATATCAAACTTATTGTTAGATGAAGCAAAGGGGATTATGAATTTTTAAATGCTATTCGCAATGCGTTAGTTAACTATGCCGGGAGTATTTCAGAAAACGTGACGCGAATTTTTCATTCTAATTTGAACTTTCGTAGTTTGTGATAAAATTGTAAGTTTCCGAATTCTTCGTGCGTAGTGCCTCTAAATAGTCTAATTTAGCCCCTAGCTGGATCTTTTCTTCTCTGCATAAAATTATTTTGGTCGCTGAAAACATGAAAAAAATTTGTTTGTAGGAAACGGGTTTTTCCATTTTATGGTTATGACCTGGATATCGGTCGCCCCAATTTTAAGTCGGAGGCAGCAGCCGCATGACTCACTTGGGCCTCAATTGCTCCTGGCGACCCTTAAGGCAACACGCAACCCTTTTCACTCGCGACAATGCACTAGTCCGGGATATTTCCCGATGAAATGTTTGTTATCCCAAGAAATGAAAACTCCAAAATGGGGGAAATCTGATTATAAAATGTTTTAAAAACAATAAATGCTTTAATTCTATGCATTTAGTAAAGGTTTAACATGCTAAAATATAAAATGTAGACAACAAACTCGTAATCTTAATTGTTAATTTTGATCGATCAGCTTTTATGACGTGTTCTGACTTGATTTATGACATTTCCATTTCGTAGGTATCAATCATTTTATATTTACATAAAAATTAAAGGTATTTATCTTAATATAAAATTCCACAATTCGCTGTTTTTATGCAGACATTTTAAACCTTTCCTGAATGTTTAACAATGAGGCAATCGAGAACTGTAGTAAAAAACATACATACTGACACACATTATTCATAAAGTAGATTTATAAGCCGTTTTAAATGGAATTCTTCAGCTAATGCATTCTCCAATATCATTTTTATCCAAGTTTTACAATAGAATTTACATGCAAAATATCAGTGAAACATACCTCGTATCCGTATAATTCATGTGCGTGTAATAATGTCACTGATTGCATAATTTTTTGGACAGTTTCATGGTAGCTGTGCGTAAATTTCTATGCGTATTTTAATGTTACTGAGCGTTAAAAAGTAATTTTAGAGAGGCAATGCTGATGCAGTAATGTTTATGACAACGACTTGTGTAACAGGATAAATTTTTATTAAAATCCTTCAGTCCGTTTTTAGTAAATCAACATTTCGTGAAAATTGGCAAGAAAGAACTACATTCGATTGTTGCGCGTTACAACAACGCTCGTTGTTTTTCTTAATCCCCTAAATAAATACAAGAATTTATCAATTGCTATTTAACCGTTTATCCCCTAGTGACAGACGATATTGCATAAAACCACCTTCTAGGATTCTCTAGTGCCTAAAACGGGCATACCTTTTAAAACTCTCGAACTATTATTTTTGCGATCTCAATACTTAACCTGTACGTGAGAGAATAAGAAGGTGAAATCTTTTCAAGTTTTCCTGGAACGATTTCATATAGTAACCAAACTTGTTCGTCCCTTGCAGCATAGCATTAGAAAAGCTCGACGTGTAATGCACGCTGGGTCATTTATTTAACTTTGCTCTGCGCTTACACTGGGTAAACTTGCTTGCTTCCCCACCGGTTTTTGCTATCCGTACAAAAAAAGAACAATTTGGCCGCGCCCAGAGAGCAGACTTCCGTAAATCCGGTGGATATTTTTCGCCAAAGCGTTGATTTTGCAGTTTTCAGGGGGACATGAAATTCGTGTTTGTTCGTGCCGATTCTCCGACACGCCAGCAATCTTGTCAAACAGCGGCGCCACCGCAAACACGCCCTCTCGCGTCGTTACCGAAAAACGCAAAGATCTGGATCGCCTCACTGAATCAAAGTCGGCTTTGATTCGTTCGAAAAACATACGTTTTTAGGTAAAATCAAATAAAACGCATGAAAATGCAAATCAAAATAGAGGTGTATATTTTCTGATACTGGGGAAAAGTAAAAGGCTCCTCTATGATTGAAAATCAATAAAATTGTTTTCTTCCGAAAAAACCTATTTATGCGTTAACTTCCGCAATTTTGCTCCCCTTTATTCCCATCCACTCTTTCTAAAAACTTACATAATCTTGAGAGTATAAGACAAACAATTGGATGAGGTACCAAAGGGATAACGAAAAGGATATTTTTTAAAAGATTAGTGTAATAATTTTTTACAAATTTGTGCAACCCATGTATTTGTTTCTATGTAATCCTTAGAAGAAAATTATTTAGTAACATACAAAATGATTTATACAAAATTGGACACTTGCGTTGCTGTAGTTGAGTTATTCCCCTAAATAGGAACAATTCCCCAAGACTGTAAAATGTGATTTTTATGAATAATAATATCTTGTACAGGTTTTACCTACAATTTTTGCTTTTACTCTCCATATGAGCATTTGCAGTAGGTTATTCTAGCTATTTAATTAAAACTCTTTTGAAATCCTCCTTATATTTAACTGGCGTGGGTATCTTTATGAGTTTTACACGCCGTATTATATCTCAAATTCCTTCTCCCTTGACGATACAGTATGTATGCAAATTGTTTTCATTGGATAAAATTTCATAAAATGCTATATTTCCTCATCTTTCGTTAATATAATTGATATAGCTTCTACTAAATATATATAATTGCTTAACGCTAAATCAATCCACATTAAAATAATGTCTCTAATAAATAAAGACACTTATTAATTAAAATTATTGCATAATGTTATACTATTTCTGATAGAAATATATCTGCAAGAAAATTTAATTAACCTGTCATCTATATTACATTTTACAAATGTCACATTTCATCGATATTTATTCGTTCTGTGGAGGAATATTTCCTAGTTATTACATATAATTGATTTAAAAAGGCTAAAAATGTAAAATACTATCAAACTTTCATAAAAAATAGATCTAACGGAAATTTTCCTAGGATAATTCATTACCCCCTTGGTAGGATTCGGGCATAAAATATCTTGGTAGTCTGCGGTTTAAAACAATTTCAGGCAATCTAAATGAAGAAGCAGAATCATCAAGTTGATAGTGTAGATCTTAAGAGATTTAAAAACAAGATTTTTAACGAAGATCGAAAAGAACAATTTAAAAATTTCTCCAAAAAGATTCTTGCGACTTTCTACTTAACATTCACCCAAATCTGATGCAAGAAAAGTGTCCCGTTTTACAGAGGTTCTCTCTCAATGCTCAATCTCTGCCATAATCGCGTCTGCATCCGAGGGAAAACCGCTCTGAACATCAACGTGCGTTTAATGACTTTCCTTTTTTTCCCCTTTCCGCGTCTGTGCGTGCGCGTCCGCATGAGATTGTGGTACCTACGGTCTCCGATACGCGGCGCCCCTTTTTGAGCCGAATTCCGTTATGGCCTTTCGGGCCGTAAAAATACACAAAAATCCGTTTTTTTCTCTCCCAGCCGCGTAAGTACCTCAGCAGCAAAACCTTATCCACTGAACCCGGATCAACAACCAAAAATGCCAACCCAACACGCGCCTTTCTCCCTTTCCACATAAATTCCCGATTCCTTCCCGTCCGTCCTCTCCATTTTCCCCTTTATTCTGTTATCTCCTTCTCTATCCACTGTCTTTGTCTTCTTTCTTGCTAGTTGGTTTAAGAAGGGTCGCCTTAGTCTCGGTCACGTCCTGTAATAGCGGTTGCCATCACCTCCTCTACGCTTTCCCTCATCTTTCTCTCTCCCTTCCTATATTCCCCTTTCCCACATTTCACCCACTTCCTATCACGTCGCTTCATTCTTACGTCCTTTTTTATAACCGACGAAATTACTGTTTGCCTCGCGGTTGTATACGTTAGCTCGATTCGTGGTGATCTTTCGATATTTTTTGTACGAATCACCACCGTAAGCATACGAATGGGTCGGATTCGCAGAGGAGGAGTTTCCCGTTTTTTTATATACTCGTGGCCTGCGTGAAGACGATTTCAATTCAGGTGAATTCTCCAAGGTTCGTGGCTCCATACCGCGTCGGGTAACCAAAAGTGTGCTGACGCAAGTAGTTTTTATATTATCAATCGGAAATATTCCATAAGAAACCTGCGTGTGTTTTGGTCCGTAATGCATGTCGTTCGCCAAGTTACCCCGAAAATTGCGAGGGAACTTGCGAGAATGTCCTATTTTTAAGCACCGTCGAAAAACAAATCATTTTCTCCAGACAAACCGGCAGTTAATTTTCTTTTTGTAGCGACGGATTCAAGCGCTAGAATTCACATTAGCACAACAGCGCTGACAGAAATAATCTCTCCGACGTACGTGCATACGCTTCCGTCGCGTTTTTCACAGCACGCGATAAGACACGTCAAGCGAAGGTTTCCATTAAAAGCAGGGGTGTGGTGCAACAGGACCTCCCCCGTATTCCCCTCCGGGGGGTGCAAAATAATACAGCCTTGCCGCTATTTATGGATATTTATCCCAGTTTATTTCAGCTAGGCAAACACTTGAAGATGCACCAAAAAACCAATAATTGCATAGCGTTTGTCTGTAAAATTATTCTCGTGACATCCATTTTAATTAGTAACTAATGAGAGAGTCTCACCGACACGCAGTCTGCGACCACATTTGATTTCGACCGTAAACGGTACGCGAAAAAGATTGCGTGCCGCTCGAAGATAAGCAGCAATAAACATTAAGGGCTGCATATTCATCTCGGACTTGAGGAAGATAAGGCGAAATGCAGCAATAAGTTATTCTGTCGCCCGACAAATTTCTATTTAGAGACATATCTGAAAACGATCTTTTTTCAGCTCTGTTTGGAGGCCAATCTCCCCATTGGCTCGGCGAACGCGAGCCGATGGCAGTGGCGTGTGCACCACTTGCCATCCCCACCCGCTTCCCCTCAAACCCTTTTGCCCCTTCCTATTACCCGCCCCTCCTCCACTTCTTCAATCCCCCGCTGGCTATTCCTTACCTTCCGAGGTCGCTCAAATTTGTCGCCTTGTCTTAAGCCCTTATCCAGCCCTTTCATCTCCCGTTGTTTTGACCTTTTCTTCTCTCCATCTTAGATTGCTCCTAGACACGCAAACCACCCCTCTTTTGCTCGCCGTCTCGCTTACCCACCCCGCCCTTCTCTCCTTTACCGCTTCACACCACGCCATCTCCCGCCTCGCCCATTCCTTCCTGCCTACCCGTGCTTGAATTGCGATCCACCCTAACAGCCTGTTCCTTAAGCGTTTTTCGGCCTCAACATTTTATTTAGAGACAAGCATTTCGGCCGCGAAAGAAAAAAATGTTTCTGGCGACCTTAGCTCTAATTTCATTAAAAGTGAAGAGAGAGAGAGAGAGAGCTTTTATTTCGTAGTGGAGATAAAATAATATGTGACTAGCTAGGAATTTGTAACGTTCGTTTTGATGGATTTGTCGTTGCGTGAACGCGGGGAATTTGATAAGAGGAGAAGAAAGATGTCACCATTAGTGGTCTGTGTATAGACAGGTCCTCCATTATAGGTTGAACCGGGTTCTCCGCATTCTTCTGTCCTGAGCAGCTTTCTTTAATCCTTATAACTCTTTCACATTCAAGACATCTAATAGCTTGATCACTTTCCGCTCTTTATTTGACTGAAAAGTCTCTTTCGATCACGTCTTTGATCATGCAGCGTATTCTCAAGTACCATTTCGTCATTCTCTTTCCAACATTCGTATCATCCTTCTATTCTCCTATATTCTATTTAGTGCTTCGTAATTTTTTATCTGTCGATTTTTTAAGTTATTCCCAATGCCCAAATTACGAATGTTTCTTTATATATCATAATATTATTCCAAAGGGTCTTTATTTACTTGTCGCAAGAATACTTCACCAAATTATTCCTTAGATTCTTAATTTGTTATCCTAAGTATTTGTATTTATATATTATATAAGTAAGGTTTGTATGGAAACAGGATGATGATGCAATATGATATTCGTTTTCTCAAAAACATAAGAATTTAAAATTCCAAGTTTCGTTGAGTGACGACGATATGGATATTGTATGAACAGTGTGAATGTTGAGAGATATGCTAGACCTCAATATAAAAATGTAAAATTTATTAAGTATACTAGCTGCAAATTAAAAATATCAACTTAAACTTAAAAATATAATGTCATACCGTTAAAGTTGCAGTTTATATTATACTATCAGGAGTAATTTAATTTTATAAAAGTAAACAAAGCAAAATATTTTCATTAACTTATATTTTATGTAGCTTGTTTAATATTAAAGTAACTCGTGTTTCCTGGAGCATAAACACAATAATTGCTAAAAAGAATTCAATTATAAAAAATTGCTTGAACTTCGTATTTTTAGAAGCTTAGGGAAAGCATGGAAATGAAAATAAACATTTCTTTGATCCTTACTTTTTAATCTTAAATTACAAAACCTACCAATAATTCTACGAGTTACAAATAAACAGCTCTTTTAGGAATTTGTTCGTTGAAAGCAAATCTTCGCGACACAATCTTCCGCCTTCTCTACAGAGAAATACACAAAAAAAGAGTATTGCATATTTATTTATCTATTGTAACACGATAATAAATATTGAATGTATTTTTGAACATATGAACGCGCATGCCAATATTTATTTTTCGGGATGAGTTCCTCGAGGAAAAAGATTCCCTCTTATTTCCTCTCCCCATGCCCGCCTCCCCTCTCTTCACTCCAATATTTCCTCCTCCCACTCCCACCCATATCTCAGTTCTCTCTCTCTTCTACTACCAATCTTCCCCCTCCACCAACCCCTTCTCGCTCTTGAGAATGTGTTATCCCGCAGGAGATATCTTCTCGAGCTATCAGAAACATTTCTCGAATCCCCCGATGTCGCATCGTGATATTCTTTTGTCTATGGAAGCGTTTCCAACTCTCTTCGTGCATATGCGCATCGCTTTCTGTATCTCTCTATTTCCTCTCTCTCTCTCTCTCTCTCTTTCAACTTCGATTAACTTTCACTTTTTCACTTTCGTAATTTCTCCTTCCCTTTCGAATTTATTCAATAACCCTCTCTTTGGCCTTTTATGCGTCTGATATCAGAAAGGACGTGTATCCTTCCCTCGGAAAATAGAGCGGATGCGGGGTCGTATGAAGGGAAAGAATGGGAAGATGATGGTGGTGATGAGAGAATGGCGAATATCGATGAGAATGGAAGACAAAGCGGAAGAAAAAATGTTACAGAAAGTAGGCGGAAAAGGACACACACACATACATACATACATATATATATATCATCATAGGTAGTCTGTCCGTAGACAGGTCCGTGATTATTCTTGGTTAAACCTGGTTCTCCATATATTCCTATTTTCCGCTGTCCTCTTTATTTCTTGATAACTCTCTTTCCCTTTCAAATCGTCTATCAGCTGAAAACTTTTCCTACCTCTTTCCCTTTTCCCATCTAGTTTTCCTTCTAACACGTCTTTAATCATACTCTCTCTCCTCAGGTAATGTCCAACCCAGTTAGCCTTCCTCTTTCTGATAGTCTGTATAATCATTCGCTTCTCTCCTATTCTTCGTAGCACTTCATCGTTTTTTATCCTATCTGTCCATTTTATCTTCAGCATTCTCCTCCAAGTCCACATTTCAAAGCTTTCCAAGTATTTGATGTCATTTTTCCTTAGCGTCCATGTTTCTGCCCCATACAATGCTATACTCCATACGTAGCATTTTATCAACTTCTTGCGGATATCTTCCCTTATATTCCCTGTAAGTAGTTGTTTCTTTCTCCTGAAAGCCGCTTTTGCTTTTCTTATTCTAGTTCTGATCTCATCCGTACATTTTGCCTCTCGTGTTATGATACTTCCAAGGTATTTATATTCTGAAACTTGTTCTAATGGCTTTCCCCCAATAGTTATGTTCAGATTCTCTTCTTTACCCGATATTCGAATGACCTTGGATTTTTCTGTGTTTATTTCCATACCGTATTTTCTACCTGTTATCACTAGTCTATTTATCATTTTTTGTAGCTCCTCTTCCTTTCTTGCTAGAAGTACTTGATCATCTGCGTATTTTACTGTTCTTATAATCCTTCCTCCTATTTTGAAATCCCCTGTGCCTTCTAAAGCTTCTTGCATTAGACTTTCTCCATATATATTGAATAGGGTTGGCGATAGGCAGCAGCCTTGTCTTACTCCTCTACCGATATTTATTCCGCAGGTGTGTACATTTTCAAACCTGACCTTTACAACTTGATTCTCATATAGATTCCTAATCAGTCTCCTGTCTTTCCAGTCTACACCTATATCCTTTAATATCTTCATCAACTTTACCCAATTTACTCTATCAAAGACCTTCTGCCAGTCTACGAAACATGCGCAGATATCTTGACTGTATTCTTTTGCCCTTTCTGATATTATTCTAACTACTCCTATAGCATCTCTAGTTCCTCGTCCTTTTCTGAAACCAAATTGATCTTCCCCTATTATTTCTTCTGCCTTTTTCTCCAGCCTTTTATTAAGAATCCTCGTGATGATCTTCGATGTGTGTGACAGAAGGCTTATAGTTCTGTAATCTTTACACTGCATTGCCTTTGGCTTCTTCTTTAGAGGGATCATTGTTACTTCTAGGAAATCCTGAGGCCACTCTCCCGTGTCGTAAATCTTATTAATTAATTTCGTGATCGCTTTTAGTCCTTCTGAACCTATGACTTTAAGTATCTCAGCCGGTATTCCATCGCTGCCCATGGCTTTTTCCTTCTTTAGTTCCACTATCGCCTTTTCTACTTCGCTCTCCATAATACTTGGTCCTAAGTTGTCTTCTTCAATGTTTTCCTCATTTTCCAGTTCTATTTTTGCCGCTCCTGCCTCTTTGCTGTATAATTCCTTAATGTATTCTTCCCATACTTGTGCTACATCCTTTGTTTCTGAGACTATCTTCCCATCCGTATTCATAATTCCTTTACCACAAATTCCATTAGACTTCTTATCCTCTAATTCCAGTGCACTAGCGTACATCATATCGTACCGGCCTAACTTCTCCATTTTTTCTATTTCATCACATTTTCCTTTTATCCAATTTTCTCTAGCTTTATCTGTTACCCTTCTCAACTCATTGTTTATACGCCTATAGTTGGCTCTACCTTCTTCACTGTTTACGTTTTTCCATTTTCGTCTCTCATCCATTTTCTCCAGCATTTCCTTCGTGATCCATGGTTTTCTGATTTTCTTCTCTAATATATATATATAAATATATATATATATATATATATATATATATATATATATATATATATATAATCATCATCATGAGGTGTTCTGCCTCTAGGCAGGTCCCTGGCACCAGCGTTGTCTCCACTCATTTCTGTTCCTTGCCATTTCTTTCATTTCCTGATACTCTCCCCTTTCTTTCAGATCGTCAAACATTTTTATTCTTCTACGTCCCCTTTTCCTTTCACCTTCTACTGATCCTTCCAACACCATCAATAGTAAACCTTCTCCTCTCAAGATATGCCCTAACCAGTTACTTTTCCTCCTCTGAATTGTTTCAAGTAATCTTCTCTTCTCATTCACCCTTGTTAGTATTGCTTCATTCCTTATCCTATCCGTCCAATTAACCTTCTCCATCCGCCTCCACACCCACATTTCAAATGCCTCTAGTCTTTCTTTCTCTCTTTTCTTTAGCGTCCATGTTTCACACCCATAAAGCAATACACTCCAAACATAGCACTTCACAAGACGTTTCTTCAGATTTAAATCCATTTTACCACATAGTACCCGTTTTTTCCTATTAAATGTTTCTTTTGCCATTGCTATTCTTGTTCTTATTTCTTTTTCACTTCTCCAGTCTTCAGTTAGCATGCTTCCCAAATATCTATACTGTTTTACTTGCTCCACTCTTCCATCCTTTATTGACACATTCATAATCTCTCTATCCCCTATTCTCATCACCTTTGTTTTCTTTATGTTCATTTTCATTCCATATTCCATCATCCTGTCTTCTAGCTTTGTAACCATCTCCTGAATATGCCTCGTTTCATCTGCCAAAATTACCATGTCATCAGCAAACCTTATACAATTTATTATTCTACCCCCAATACTAATTCCTTTGTCATTCCCTATTCCATTGTCAATCATTTCTTCAGCATATATATTGAACAGGGTTGGCGATAAGCAGCAACCTTGCCTTACTCCTCTTCCTAGATCATACCATTCGGTCTGTGCATCTTTTATCCTCATAGCTGCTTTCTGTTTCATATACAGCTCTTTAATTAACCTTCTATCTTTCCAGTCTACTTTTTTTGCTTTTAGTATTTCCATCAGTTTTTCCCAGTTCACTCGGTCGAATGCCTTCTCCATATCTATGAAGCACAGACTAATTCCTTTACCCCTTTCTATATATCTCTCTCCACTCATTCTTATCAATCCTATTGCATCTCTTGTACCTCTACTCTTTCTAAATCCAAACTGTTCCTCTGCAACATTTTCTTCCATTTTGCTAATTAGTCTCCTGTTCATAACCCTAAGTAGAACCTTTGCTGCATGTGTAATTAGACTGATTGTTCTGTGTTCACTGCATTTTCTTGTTCCTTGCTTTTTCGGAATTGGAATCATAATTGTTTTGACGAAATCCTCTGGACACATCCCCTTGTCATAGATTGCATTACACAACTTCACTATTTCTTCCAGTCCATCCTCATTAAGACACTTAAATAATTCTATCGGTATCTCATCTACCCCCATTGCCTTCCCATTCTTCATATCCTTTATTGCTTGTAGCACCTCTATTTTCAATATCGAAACCCCTGTTTCGTCATTATTTATTTCATCCTGCTCTTCAATACGGAGATCCTTTGGTTTTTCATTTGATTTGTACAACTCCTCCATGTATTCTCTCCATCTATTAAGGACCTCCTCTTCCTTATATAGAACTTTATCTTCTTTACTTGCAATCTCTTCCACACATGCACTTGTTCTCCATCTATCCCAGATTACATTTTTTACTTTCTTATACATCAAGTCATACATTCCTTTTCTCTCTAGATCTTCTATATCTGAGCATTCCTCCTCTAGCCATCTCTCCCTTGCTTTTTGGGTTTCTCTTCTTAGTTCATTATTCAGTTTCCTGTATTTCCTTTTTCCATCTTCATCAGTCCTGCTTTTGTATTGCCTTCTTTCTTCCATCTTTTCTATCATTTCCTTTGTCACCCATGGCTTTTTTATTCTTTTTCCTTTGAAAAACCCAATAGCCTGTTCTGCTGTTTTTCTTATAGCCTTCTTTATCCTATTCCATGCTTCATCCACATTTTCCTCCGACACGTTTTCTCTTTTGATTGCCTGAGCTAATTTTTCTCCTATTCTTTCTTTTCCTACTGTGGCTATATTCTCTAAATCCCATTTCCTAACTATCTTAGCCTTCTTAACCTTCTTCAAGGCTAGTTTTATTTCGGCCATGAGGAGCACATGATCACTGTCAATGTCTGCTCCTGGAAGTCCATATGCCTTTTTTACTCCATTTCTATATCTTTCTTCCACTAGAATATAATCTATTTGATATCTGGCTCCATCTCCTGGTGATTTCCACGTGTATAGCCTTCTCTTATGATTTTCAAACCAAGTATTTGATATAAACATCCTCTTCTCTTTACAGAACTCAACAAGTCTTTCACCTCTTTCATTTCTTTTCCCTAGTCCAAATTTTCCTACTACTTGGTCTTCTCTTCCCTCTCCTACCACAGCGTTCCAATCGCCCATCACTATCTTGCAACAGTTTTTACCTTCCTCCTCCATAATATTTTCTATCTTCTCGTATATTTCTTCAACAGCCTCATCTTCATGTTGGCTGGTCGGCATATAAACTTGTATCAACAGTAGATCTTTTGGGTGCATTCCTATTCTAAGACCAATTGCTCTATCATTTACAAATATCACCCTCTGTACACAATTTGCTATTTCCTTATTCAAAATTACCCCTACTCCATTCGTTCCTCTAGTACCTCCTGAATAGTACACCGTGATGTCATCACTTTTTATTTCCCCTCTTCCTTCCCATCTCATTTCACTTAAGCCAATCATATCCATTCTATTTATTTTCATCTCTTTCTTTATATTTTCCAACTTCCCTGCTCGTAGGAGTGTTCTAACATTCCACGTGCCAATTCTCAACTTCTTTCCAGCTTCCTTCCTTCCTTGTGTTAAACGGAACCTCTCGTGTTGTCCCCCCCGGAGATCCGAGCGGGGGACCATTTTGCCTCCGGAATATTTAACAAGAGAAGTCTCCGTCATGATGCCTCTACATGGGATATATTGTGGCGGTGGTTTCCCATTGCCTTCCGCCTATATATTCAGCCGCCCCTAACATGGGGAACAGACGCTGTTTGCAGCCGCCCCTAATATGGAGAACAGACGCTGCTGCCTGTTGGTCCGCGGGAGGTATTTTATTTCCCTCCTACCCTACATATCTGTAGAGCATTCCCCTATCCGCCACCTGGGGACGCGCCCTCTAGAGGTTACAGGCTCCTCCGAGGGATATATATATATATTAACTAAAGGAAAAGAAAAGTTAGTGATGAGGGTGGCAACAAGGTGTTGAGGGAAGCCCAGCGGACACTCACCAAGTTGAGGACCAAGCTGGCATATATATATATATATATATATATATATATATATATATATACACACACACACAGAGCCTCGCTAATCCGAACTAATTGGGACTCGGGCATGTTCGGATTAGTCAATTTTCGGATTAACCGGGTTTTAAAATACACGGCGGGAGAGAGAGGGGGAGAGACGGAAATTCCTGCGCTCTTGACTGAAGGTCACAGCAAACCACTGTATTAATTGCTCAGTGCTGTTTCTACCGTCTTACCGTACAGCTGGGTAATGTAGTGCAGAGCTATCTCCAGTGTTTTAAATTACTGTCGCCGTTTTGCCCATCTTGTAGAAATGTCGAAAAAGCATAAGCACAGTTCGTATTTGTTAAAAGATAAGTTGGAATTGCTCAAAAGCATTGAAAAAGGCTAAAGTGCGGCCAAACTAGCCTTAGAGTTTGGTTTCGGAAAAGTAACCATCAGTTACTGGAAAAAGAATCGCACTAAAATTAAACAATTTTGTGCAACTATCAGTGATGAATCTCTCGGCAATTGTACTGTCGGAGAAAAGTGGTCAAGATGACTGGAATGAAAATGATTCAGACGAATATAAAACGGAAGTAATCTCACACACTGAGGGATTGGAGGCGTTGGAACTCGCTGTGCTGTACATAGAGCAGCATAGTAAAGCCTACAGATGTAATTTTTATGAAGCACTGGCGGGATATTGCAGCCCCTTCTCGTCTTTTAATACTTTATCAGAAGAAAATAACTTTGTAAAAAGGAGCTAATTTATAAATGTGTAAATTATAGTTTTCTGTCAATTTTCGTCTAAATAAATAAAACTTTTTCTTAAGACTATTTTTTACATCCGGTTCCGTTTAACCTAAATTTCGGATTACCGAGGTTCGGATTAACGGGGTCTTACTGCATATATATATATATATATATATATATATATACCCACACCTGTAGAGGTTTTTATTTGGGCGACATTTGGAGACCAGGTGGTCCTTTCCATCCGAGCTACGAAAAAAGGTTAAGAGTGGAAAAAGGTGGAAAATGGAAAGAGAGGCGCTAGGGATGGAAGGGTTAGGGAGAGGTGAAAAAGAAGATACAGGGAGGGAAAAGAGATGAAGGCTATGGAGTGAAATGATAAAGATGCGAGGGACGATGCAGGATGGATGCAATAAAAGAAAATGAATGTTTACGAAAGAAATTGAGGAAAATATAAGCGTTCGTAATGGTATAAATGAAATCATACGAAGACTTTTCGAGCAGAAAACGCCAATGTCAACATGCGTAACATTACATTCAAATATTATCCCTTTGGAAAAATGTGTCTGCGAGATAAGCTTTTCATCCGAAAGAGACGCACGCGCGAAAAATTGCGGGGGATGAGTATAAGCTGAAAATGTCCGAGTCGGAATGTTTGAATGAAATATCAAACTAAACAACAATATGGGTATAGTCGTATTCGTTCATAGAATAGGAAACAGAAGTTTCTCTTTGATCCGCGACTGACCTCGTTGTTGCCGTAAAGGGTTTAGCAGCAGTATCTGTCCTATTCTGGTTTCTAACGGGAATTTCCAACGCGCAATTATATCTTCGGATGAAGACGAATGGAGGTAAAGGGGGTGGGAGGTAATTAAAGGAATGTCCCGACTAAATCTATTAGCCAATCTCGTGCTTCTTTTCCACCCCAAAAATTCACCGCTTCTCCGCCTGATTTCCCTCAACCCTTTATCCTTTCCGCACACTTCTCAAAGATACGTCTTTAATTTGACGGTCCCGCATCCCTCTCATTCCCCCTTCCACTAAATCCCCCTCTTCCTTCTTATTCCCCCTCTTTCCTCTGATTCACTCTATTCCCACTCATTCCTCCGTCTACCATCTCATTCCCCCTCTTCCCTCACATTTCTCCTTCCACTTATTCCCCTAATTCAGGGGTCGGCAACCTTTTCTGCATAGCGGGCCACATTTGCAGTTGTGAATGCTTCGGAGGGCCTCATTGGGAGTCAAGAAAGCCTCGGCGGGCCGGATGAGTGAATAAATCAGAAGTTTTCTAGAGATTCTGTGATTTCATATGAACTAAATCAAGTCTACATAATTTACTAACGTTAAAACTTCACACAAAAAGGCTTTGAGACCGTAATTTTACTCAAAAAATATAAAATTGCCCATGAGAAATTTTTTTGATAACTTTTTCATTACAGCTTTGCGGGCCGCATAAACCTTCTTGAGGGCCGCACGTGGCCCGCGGGCAGTAGATTGCCGACCCCTCCCCTAATTCCTCTAATTCTCCTTTTTTCCTCTCATTCCCCCTCTTACCTCTCATTCCCCCTCTTCCTCCTAATTACCCCTCTTCCTACTCATTCTCTCTCTTTTCTCTCATTCCCCCTCTACCCTCTCATTCCTCCTCTACCATCTCATTCCTCCTCTTCCCTCTAATTCCCCTCTTCCCTCTAATTCCCCTCTTCCCTTTCATTCGCTGTCTTCTCTCTCATTCCCCCTCTTCCCTCCCTTTCCACCTCTTCCCTTCTTAAACCAACTCCTTTCGTATTTTCTCGCTTACATTCACTCCAGGCACACACATCATCCCCTCTTTCCTCCCCCCTCGGCAACCCTCCCTCCTCTCCCTTCGGAATCACCCATTCCTATCTCCCATTTCCCAATCTTTTGCTCTCCCCTATCCACCCCTACCCCTCCCAATCCCCTTCTCCTCTCTCTTAGGGATGCCTCTGCCAACCATACACGAGACCGACTGAAAGAGAGAGGGAAGGGAGAGAGAGGCGTTGTTTTGGACGCAACAAACGCGAACCGCTTAGCCTTCGGAAAACGAAAAAGGGATCGTAGAGGGGGAGGTAAGGGAATGGGAGAAAGAGTGAGAGAGAGAGAGAGAGACCAATACCCACTCACACAGAGACAGATACAAAAGCGCCAACGCATTTAGATAAGTTTACGCTCCATCCGGCACCAGAATTGCGAGGAAAACAAAAGTCGCCAAAAAAAGGAATGATTTGCGGTTTTTGCCCATCTGTTTGCTTCGCGTTTGTTTGCTATAGGTTTTTCCAGCATTAACCGCTTTTGAGCCAATTGCGTAAAATTGTAGTGGACTCTCATGAAGTTTTCACGCATTTTCATTGTATCCAAAGAGGGAGCAATAGAACAGCCAAGTTTTCCAATTCTACTGCAATAGTGAAACTACGTCCAAATAAAGGTCGTCGATATTAGATCACTAAATTTCCCGGTAAAAGTTTGTACGAAACAGAATAAAAGCTTGTGTCAAATCTGAGAATAAATCAAAAGTTCTCGAATTTTGCGCCAGGCGCTATTTATGGTAGCCTTATTCAAACTTTATAAAAATAACTAAAATGAAGACAGGAGATTATTTGGTGAGCAAATATTTTTCTAGGTTAATGCGCAGCAGGATATTTGCCCTGACCAGGATAGGTGAATGAGATAATTTTCCCAATTTTATGATATATTTTCATTATTATTTTATTTTATCAATGTTTAGGCACTATGGTTAGAGACAGCTGTTAAGCAGAACTTCATTTTTGTTCGCTGCATTCCATATCCTTATGAATATTTTATAGGTAGATGGGTGGTTAGCGCAGCTGACTCTCAACGCCAAGGTCGTGGGTTATAATGCTGCTCTGTTATTCACTTGGCTACCTTTTAAGAAATTCTTTGCGAAAGACCAAATAAGTGCCGTTTAAGTGCCGATAAAAAATAAAGTAGTTTAAAAAGTACTGCAAAAGCAGATTCCAAAAGCGCTTTATGTAAATTTTTGTAATATTCGACCTCCTCTCCCTAATTATTGTGTAAAACATCGCCGTAGTTAAGTAGATTTGTCTTTATCGCTTTTTAAATGTAAATTGAACCTATTTATGCTTCGCTTGTATTGTTGTAGTAACGTAAACAAAACGAATCCCTAACTTAGGAACGGACCCCTACATATAGTTAATGTTTTTTTAAAGTTGCTGAAATTCATATGAACAGACAGCGGATCCCAAATCAATAGGGTTCATATCGGGACCCGGTCATAGGACCGACAGTTGAAGGGCCGACAGCCAAATGGTCGACAGTCAAAGGGCCGACAGTCAAAGGGTCGACGTTCAAAGGGCCGACAGCCAAAGGGCCGAACGAAGGCCGACAACATCAATTTGCATAAATAGATAAATCATTTGCTTAATGAAACAGACTAACGCATTGGATAGTTGATATATTGGGATATAACTAACAAAAAGGTATAGAAATTAAAAATATGGCCTTATTAATATATTATTTTATAATATGGATTGGGTTGAATTTAGTTAGACTGAATTATGCTTACTTACATAAGTTCCAAAAAGTTTGTATAAAACTTTAAAGTATAAATAATTTAATTGTAAAGAATTGAAGTTTGTAAGAGACAATTATCTTGATCGCCAAAAAATAACTTTGAGGTGATTATATGAAGAGATAGAAAATATTACGACAATTTACTAAAATTATTTAATTTTTTATCATTCTTATAAATATTACAATTTATAGAATATGAGAAGTAGCCGAGAAGCGTAGTAAACATTTCGGTTTTTTCGTGTTTCTGTCGTTTCGATACTTTATACCAGGGGTGCATAATATACGGCCGGCGGGCCAAATTTGACCCTCCGACATATTTTGTGCGGCCCGCCAGGATTTAACTCAGCTGGTGCTTTCCTTTTCTGTAAAAAAATACAAGTAAAATTTATCATGGATATTTATCGCATGTGTGAACAAACATTCTCTCTTATGAATATAAACGAAGCTCCATTACGTTCAGCACTGATAGATCAGATTTTAAGAGATATTCTAAGAGTTGTTACGATAATTGTTGAATATATAATAATGTACTTACATTTTATATGTACAAAACGTTCATAGCTTGGCCCGCCTAGGTCCAATCAAGGTCGATTTAGGCCCGTGTCAACGTTTGAGTTGTGCACCTCTGCTTTCGACCCTTCATTATTTCGACCCTTTCGATCCTATAACATTGTCGGCCCTTCGGTCGTTTCGGCTCTTCGGCGTACTTCGGCCCTTTGTTCCTGACCCGTTCATATTTATTTCAATCAAAAATTATCCTGAAAATCTTAGTTTCATAGCTCTTCTCTTTAAATCAAAATTTTGCCCTTGGACGGACGGACAATGTGCAAACATTATCTATTACAATAAGCGCTAAAATACGGATTATGATAAGTAAATGAAGCTTCAATTGTTTATGGAAATTACGCGTGTACACGTCATTAAAATTGGTAAATTTGATCAAACATTCGCTCGTTAATTTAAAATTCATAATTTTATCAACCCGATGTAATGCTTTTTTTTTAACGCGAAAAAAATCATCACGTTTTTATGTCCGATCGGATTTTGATCCACTATGTCCATAGTGGATGGATGGATGACGTAAAAATAATTACATTTTCAGATTCCTCTCTCCGCTTTTTCAATCGCCACGTCTAAATTCATATAATTATTCTGCTTATTTCGACCGAACGCTGCGAATTAGCCGAAGGGGTGGAATTCGTTCAAAACCCGTGAATAACGCCCGTCCGCCGGTTGGAAAAACCGACGCGGCGCGGACGTGGAGCTTCGAAAGAATTCGTGACTCGCATGTCAACATACAAATGTCAAACTTGTCGCACACATTTTGCGGGATAAAGGATTCCGACGTTGCGTCGGAGCGCCCGTTTTCGATATTGGACATTTTGACGTCCGTTTTTCGCGGCCATTAAAATTAATTCCCCCTTGGCTCCATGTTTTATCAAATTTCCAAGCTGTACAGATTATAATAAATATTCCTCTGATAAATGAATAGCTTCTGCTCGATATAAATCCCTGTCATGAAAAAATCTAAATAATTAACAGCTTACATTTTTAATGATTTTTGTCCGCTCGTCAATCGAATCTTGAAGTATCTAAAATTAAAATTGAAGGAATGATTAATTCTCCTTCACAGAATTTTGCGTTATGGCTGAAAGAAAATTAAAAAATAGGCACTTGAAAAAATAAGTACTTAAAGTACCTAACTCACGTATCTCCAGTAGCCATATGTTATGGCTAATCAAACTCCCTCCCTCTCCAGAAAAGAAAGGTATTTTCTATGCTTACCGAGCTATAATTTATTAGAATACTAATCAATATTTAGGTTTTAGACAATGCATCTCCCACATTAACTCAGTGTTGACGCCCAACGAATCCATTTGTAAACTCAAATCCGTTGCGAAAATCGACTTTTCCTTTGACATAGCATTACCGAGAAAGTTTTATCGTCGCTCATTATCTCACCGTGAGTTGAAGCTCACATTTGTCCTAGCCAGCTCCACATTGTAGTAATTTACCTTTTTGCTGGAATTTTTGGACTCTCCTGATGAACTGCGAAAGGTCTAACTTCCCAATGTGAACTCAAGCACCTGCGCATTAGAAATTGAGCTTGGAGGAGTTGGAGAGTGCGAAAGAGAGAGAGAGAGAAGGTAGAGCCAAGCTCTCTGCCATTTTTTCTCTATTTCTCTGTGGCGAGGAAGAATGTCAGTAAAACTCCTAAGTCCTTCACATTTCTGTCTCACCCACGACTTAAATAAATAAGGAGGTTATCCCCAGACGGTAGGCGGTTCCTCCATTCCCTCCCTACCTCACCATCCGCCCTTATATTTCTTTTACAACAACCCTTTCTCTCCCTCCTTTCCCAACTGACTTCCTTTTACCTCTTACTCCACTCTCGCATCCTTTTCCCTCCGATGGACAAGACCGCAATGACTGCCTATAACTGCCAAACTCTCCCCCTTAGCACTCCATCACTGGCGGCCTTGCCATGCCCAGCGCCGTTTCCCCCCCTCTTCCTCTCTCTCTCTCTCTCTCTCTATCTCTCTCTCTCCCATTCCACACAGGGCGCCCCTTCCCATCACCAAACGAACACCCTTCGACCTCCCACTCTCCCAGCGGTAAGCTTGGTAGGAGCGTTTTCCACCTTTTCATAGGCAGAAGGCTCTAAACCTTTCCTGCCCTTCGGCTATTCCCTTCTTTTTTCTCCACTTACCTTTCTCACTCTATTCTTCTCTACGTCCTCTTTATCTTTCTTCCCCTCATTTCTCTTTCTCCTCATTTTCTCAGCGTTCACCTATCTCCTTTCTCCACTCTTATCTCCACTTTCTTCCGCCCGAGTTCCCTCTCCTAGGTCCATAAGCTCCTCACCTCCAATTCTTCCCTTTCTTGCCTTCCTCTTGACGTAAAAATGGCGCCCTTTGAAGAGTTCTCTTCGTATGTTTCACCTCTAGAGAACGTCTATTTGTAGTAATAGACATCATCAAATCCTTTTGTCTAAAGCCTGCGAAATACCTCACATCTATCGTAAACATAATGTCTTCCTTTTTCATCAAGCAGTAGTCACCGTTTGGATTGATTTTGACGACTGGTACCAAAAGAATTATTATGACACGATTGACTAATTCGTACAAATAGCAAATACAAGGAGTAATAAAATTTTCATTCGAAGTGTTTTTATTTATTTGAGAGAATTATAGGCTGTTTTCTTTTAATTATAAATAATCAAATATCAGGATTATTGATAAGGATGGCGTGCAATGGATCTATTGAATTTATTAGGGTAAGCGTCGGAAAAATTCTCGCCGATGCACAAACTTCGAATGTAATAGAGTCGATTAGTAAAGAAGTTAGCAAATACTGCTATAAAGAAAGCTATAATTTAAATTGGAAGATTAAGTGAAAGGATTTAATGAGTTAAATGAGTGCGTACATAAGTGTGCGTATTGATGATATTATTTTTTACACTAGTTGATACTTCAATTATTAATCACGGTTTTTTTTAAACAGCAATTACTTCCTTAGACATATAATACGCGTGTGTGTAAACATGCACACACGCTTGTTTTCTTTCGCTTCATACTACAATCCCTTTAGGAAGCGCGAGAAGGGAAGAGAATAGCAGAGAATCATTTAAGATCAAGACGTGCATCCATCCATCTCGCCTCCCCTATTCCGTTTCCCCCATCCCACACCCTTCATTCCATGATCTCTCTAACCACCCCCATCTTGGAGGATCTCCCCGCCGCATTTTTCAGACCTTTCTCTTCTTTCCTTCCCTCGATTTTATTTCTTACCCTCCATTATTCTTTCATTCCCTCCACTTTCCTTTACTCCTATTCATTCCAACCTTTTCTATCCTTCCTTTCTCTCAACTCCCACATCTGTCCCCTCCATCTCCTCCCCTTTTTTATATCTCCTCCTCCTCCTACGTTTCTTATCATGTGCTCCCCTTCTCCACTTACTCATCCCCGTGAAGGCGTCGTTATCTCGCTCTCTCCAAATCCCAAAAACCCCTTCTACAGCCACTCCCTCTTACTTAATCCCTATCCCTCTAAAAACCTTCCAATCCCTTACATACTGCCTCTCTAACTCTCTAGCTGTTTCACACCTACTGATTCTCCTCTTTCTCATTCTCCCACATTTTCCCTTCCATTTTTTTCCTTCCCCTTTCTCTCATGTTTTACATGGACTACTTACAATATATCCACCTTTCTAAGTCTTTCCATAGTTCAACCGCATTCTCCGCATTTCTTTTCTCTACATGCAGTCTTTTTTCTTCTCTCCAATTATTCGAGTTCTCTCTCTCTCTCTCCTGTGCCTATTCCTCCCTCTGCATCCCTCTCTCTCCCCCTCCTCCTACTGTATTTACATTTCTTACCTTCGCTTCCCAATCCAAATATATCGACATAATGTGGTATCCAATTATTCACCTGGATCTCGCCGACAGTGGTTTCCCCAAGGCGCCACTCTTTGACTTATTGCGGTCCGTATATTTTCGACCTTTCCCTTTCTGAGGATTTTCCTCTTAGTCTTTCGTTCCATATTTATGCGAACCGAGTTCCAAACTAAGCACTCCATTTATTGTCGACGGCACTTCCTGCTTCATAGATATTAATAGAATGGTTTCATTTATATCTTTAAAAATATTAGTTTGCCTCCTTGGGATAGAAAGTGAATTTCAAATCTTTATATTCGCTAAAGAGTCGTTTTCCCCCATCTGTTGGAATAATATTTTTCCGAAATTTATTACACTGTGCATACCAAGTAATTTCGTTTCTAAAGTTAAAAGCATGCTCTTAAATTTCTTTGTGTAACATATAATTTGTCTATTTATGGGCGCATTTACTAAATTATTAGCCACTTATAGTATGAAGATTTCTAAAAAAAATTCTTCTTTGACCGAGAATCGAACTAGAACCAAAACTGCTTCTTCTCCAGCGTTCGGCATAGCTTGCTAGAAAGGCAAGGTCAAAGATAGATTCCGAGTATAAAATCGATGGAGTAAATATTCAAGTACCTGAGTATGCTGGCTATTTGGGAGTCTATTTGCAGCCATCTTTCGTGAGGCTTGCACACTCGTCGGGTGAAATAGGTTATAGGACAGAGCGTTATCGAGACTCGTTTTTTCTAAGTACAATTTGAAATCATTATAGAAGAGTCAAACCTGCGGGAGAAAATTATAAGGTAGGTTGGTTTTATTGAATTTTACAGTCTCCCGCCCATTACTTTGGTGAATTGCAGGGTAACATGCATATGTAGAAAATGAAGCACATTTATCAGATGTTATGAAAAAAATAAGAATGAACGTAAAAGTTTCGATGCGGAAGCTTTAATAAAGCAAATCAACATGAAATATATTTTTCTGTTATTTTGGAATAATGCAGAAGATCGAACGACTCACCAAATAATAATTTGTGATTCTTTCAGAATTTCACGACTTATTCCTATAAAGCTGAAATATTCATAAAAGTTTAATTGTTTAAACTAAATTAGTTTTATAGATATTTTTGCTTGGTTGTTATTTTAATATTACCCTTCATCTTTCACAGGTAAGAGCGGAGCACTTGGATATGTTATGCTTCTATTCGCCCTATGAAAGATATTTTCGGGAATAACTGAGGTATGTCCATCAATATGTAACTAACTACCAATTTTAAATTTTTTAAATAATGCTTGTTCCATATATATACTAGAATAAAAGCCCATGGATCTTATGCGTTATCTGTCCCCCAATATGTTTGTTTTAGTTTCCTTCTCTCTGCTTAGGTTGGGTGGTTTGGGTTTGGATTCGTTCTATTCCATCCTCTCGGGTTGGGTTGAGTGGTTGGGGGTTAGATTCGTTCTGTTTCCTCCCCCGGTTTGGGTTGAGTGTTTGGGGGTTGGAGTCGTTCTATTTCCTCCTCCGGGTTGGGTTGAGTGGTTGGGGGTTAGATTCGTTCTGTTTCCTCCCCCGGTTTGGGTTGTGTGGTTGGAGGTTGCATTCGTTCTTTTTCCTGTCCCCAGGTTGGGTTGGAACCGTTCTATTTCATCTCCCCAAACATTCAACCCAACCCGAAGGGAGGGAAATTAAACATCTAGACAGATAACGCAAAAGATCCAAGCTCGTCTATATGACGAGTAGTAATATATTATTTATTATTTAACTTAAAATCTCGTACTTACTGTTATTAGAAGTAACTTATTCTTATCTTTCAAATATCAAAATGTAATTCATAATTCTAACGTAATGAATGTATACCATAAACTTTAGTGCTTTGTCATAGAAAACCGTTGTGCATTATGCAATACTCTCTGTACCACACGATAAATGCATGATGGCTCATATTAAGGCACTCAATACATACGTATATATCTCTATATTATAAAATCGTAACGGTTATCATGATGCGTATCGCTCAGTCTGATGTGAAATTCATAAGACTGTCATAAAACTCTTAGGTACTTGTAGAAGGGTTAGAAATTTGAAATTTGGCATGTAGGTAGGTTAAATAGCACAACCAATGAGAAAAATCGAAAGTCACAAAAAGGTTAATGTTTAATGGGACTTTTTAACCCCAATGTTCTATTCAGTACCCCATAAGGAAAGCATGGAATTCAGTGCATGACTTTCTAAAAATGCATTTTTAAATTACTTAAAATATGGATACAAATTCGAAAAAAAGACATTAGTCTAGCTAAAAGAACTGAGTTCTTAATTTTTTAAGGCAAAAGTCAAATACATACCGAATTAGCGTAAATATCGGCTTTAAATCGCAAAAAAGTGTGAATTTTTCCTTTCTTCAATAATGGAAATGTATAAAAAGCATGTCAACGACTTCATTGCTTTTAAACGGGCCTTCAATGCTTTTAATGGAAATTAAAGACGTTTTAATGCTTTTAATAGAAATTAATGCCGCCATAACGAATTATAGCGGAACTTCCATAACTCGAATCTCAAGAGAAAGTAAAAATGATTCGAGTTACAGAAAATTAAAAATACAGAAATATATTTTTTTTATTTTTATATATACAATCGAACTTCTATAACTCCAATCTCAAGGTAAAGCAGATATTATTTGAGTTAATAGAAAAATCGAGTTACGGAAATATATTTCTCTCTATATTATAAAATAACCTACATAATAGGAACGAAGAAACAGCGAGCAATGGGTGGGGGTTAGAAGAGCACCAGCATATGAGCATTGGGACAATAATGGTATCTCCATTTCGACAATGGCATGGTTCAAGTCAAATCCTCATGTAATCGCTAAAGTTTGCCAAATAAGTCATTTAAACGTTTTATTTGAGCGTTTTCGGACTGAGGGAGACAATCTACGATAAGAATAAGAAACTTTGTTCATTTTTATTTAAAACAGTCTGTTTGAATAATTGTTCTAATTTTTATGAGCAAAAGAATAAAAACTTGCAAGTCGCTAAATTGATTTTTAAGTGTTATCATGTGGAAAATGGAAATTATCTTCTGGAGTTGAATCCGGGTATTTTTTGGGGATTTTTTCCCTGTAAATAGGTTTCACTATAAGAATCAAACATTCCTACGAAATTTCAATCATCTATTAAACCTTCCGCTCCACGCCCATCCGTCTTGAGGTCCCTCGATAACCCTTACTCAAAGAAGGCTATTGTAACTCTTCTCCATCTACTTCTACATATACTTCTGCATCTACTTCTACATCTACATCTACTTCTACATCTACTTCTACATCTACTTCTACATCTACTTCTACATCTACTTCTACATCTACTTCTACATCTACTTCTACATCTACTTCTACATCTACTTCTACATCTACTTCTACATCTACTTCTACATCTACTTCTACATCTACTTCTACATCTACTTCTACATCTACTTCTACATCTACTTCTACATCTACTTCTACATCTACTTCTACATCTACTTCTACATCTACTTCTACATCTACTTCTACATCTACTTCTACATCTACTTCTACATCTACTTCTACATCTACTTCTACATCTACTTCTACATCTACTTCTACATCTACATCTACTTCTACATCTACTTCTACATCTACTTCTACATCTACTTCTACATCTACTTCTACATCTACTTCTACATCTACTTCTACATCTACTTCTACATCTACTTCTACATCTACTTCTACATCTACTTCTACATCTACTTCTACATCTACTTCTACATCTACTTCTACATCTACTTCTACATCTACTTCTACATCTACTTCTACATCTACTTCTACATCTACTTCTACATCTACTTCTACATCTACTTCTACATCTACTTCTACATCTACTTCTACATCTACTTCTACATCTACTTCTACATCTACTTCTACATCTACTTCTACATCTACTTCTACATCTACTTCTACATCTACTTCTACATCTACTTCACAAGTAAGGATACCACTTCCCCCGTTTGCAAGGAAGTGTTATAGAAAAAATATTAGTGACAGAACTGCTGCTGATTTTGCTTCTTCCGTCGTTCATGATGTCATCCAACACCTATTTCTTTGGACGGAAATGGTTCCAGTCATTGATAAGAGTAAAGTAAGGCTGGAACGCAGAAAGAGTCGTGCAATAATTCATGAGCAGCAATTCCCGTGAAGTAACAAACCTCAAGTGCAGTAGTACTTAACCGTTGGACGAATTAGGAAAAAATACAGGAATTCCATCTCCCTCGACGGGTACTTAGACATCCTTTCTACAAGTCAACGCAGAAATTTTACTCCTACTTATGCCATGAAGTTTTTGACTTGCTTAATACTGGATACGGTGTAACTAAGAGTTTTTTTATCAATATGTATTTGTGTAAATGTTAAATGACGTTGTTACTTGTCTATTTGTGTGAATAACAAATTTTAAGTTAAACTCATTAAGTTTTAAATTGTGTAGGATAAAGTTTCTCAAATTGTGAAATTTATGGAAATGCACTCACTACCTAATTTTAGCAGCCTATCCTTATTCCGCGCCAAATTTTCACTTGTCTTCCTTGCAATATCTTCTTGTATCCCGAACTGTATCAACTGAGGTAACCTCGGCAAAAAGCCGAACCTTATTATTTCTATTATCCATCGGAAGATTTATTTTCATATTCACAGGCTCAAAAATAGTAATTTTCAAATACAGAATATCGCATTTTTATTTCCATAAGGAGATGCGGCGATGAATATTAAGTAAACGCACCATAACTTTGGGATATATGTCGAGAATTCGAATCAGTTCCCAGTTCCCACTGGCTTGTTCGTAGGGCCAACTCGAAATTAATTCTCAAAGTCTCTCTCTCTCTATCTATCTTCCTCTTGCCCGTTTGCCCCCTCCCCTTCTAATTCCGAGCATTCTTATTTTAACATTCCATCCCGTTAGCTTCGAGGAGGAAGTTCAGAGCGAATGTATACCCTTAATAAGATAACATGGGATTAAGGCGCCTCAGCTTGGAATGCTGAAGGCTTAGTTTCAGCATTCAATTCCAGCGGGGATCCGACGGAATTCCATATATGTATTTATCCCACAAATAGCCTCCGGGAATATTATGCTTCCTTCATTTCCCATTTGCCTTGATATCGAATTCATCGAAAATGACGCAATGTTTTCCTTGTCACGCAAGCTCGGCCGGAAAACAAAACAGTCATTTTTGTATAATTTTATCTTATCACTTTATACCCTGAATTATAATATGCTTATTATTTACTTATGATTATCTTTTATTATGCTCAGATAGGTGATTTCTTAGGAAAATAAGAACATTTTTATCAATAAAATTGTTTATAACATTTTAATCAAAGAAAATATTTGTTCGCATTTTATAGTATAATTAATTATTAAATGATGCTGGGATAAATATTTCTATACTAAACAATAGATAGTTTCATTATACATTCAGTTTAAAAAAATAAAATCAATGTATACATGATCAACAACCGTAGGTTCCACAGTGAAAACGAACACAGAATTCTTCTCACATAATGGTGACCAAGCGGCATGCACGAGTATAAAGAACTATTACTTCCGAGTATAAACTCAAACAAAATTTAAATGTACCATCTTTTGGCTTAAGTTGAAACTAATAACATTTAGTACAGCTCTGTACTGGTAGAAAAATTTTAATAGCATCTTGCGTAGGTCTTTTAAAATTTTGGTAATTAAAAGTACCGTCGGGATATAAAGGGTTATAACGGCAATATTCCATCTAATTAGCTTTGTGAAAAACCTATAATACTATGTTCTGATGTTAAAATATAAACAGAAGCATTTAAAAGTAAATTATGAACAAAAAAGAATATTTAAAAAATTATTATCCAAAGAGGCTTATTATAAGCCTTTTTCCAACCGAAACTGCTTTTAGCCCATTTTAGAGTTTAAATTAATGCCGTGACTTTTATCATATCCTGAATTTTCCAATTGCTATTTCTTTAGTCATATCATACGTACTTAACATCCCTTTTCCTCATTGCCGGCATTTTATCTTCACAGCAATTGCATTTGAGCACAAGCAGGAGTGAAGGAGAGAGATGGAGATAGAGAGAGAGAGAGACTTGGAGAGGGAGGTCATCACCTGATTTGTTATCGCGTCATACCCCGTTGCTGCTGGATTGAGAGCTCATTTGCATGTCCACTGACATCGAGATCATATCTGTGCATTTGCGGAGAGATACGGGCAAAAGAGAATGAGAGGCAGGGACAGAGGAATAGAGAGAGAGACAGAGGAAGACAGTGAGGAAGAGAGAGGAAGGATTCCAGATAAGCAGTCACGATCACTCTTCCCTTCATACCAACACCAACCACTCCCCGAAACCCTCTCGCTTGCCTCTTCTTCCATGAAAAGCGTTATTAGCCGGTGCTAAGTGTTTCCTCGTGATCAAGAGCGCCCCAGAGAGCGTATACGGATTGCTAATTGGCTCCCTCTTTCTCCCTCATCCTCTACCTTTCCACCTCCGCCACTAAACCCTTTTCTTCTCCTCCCTCAGCATTTTCTCTCTCTCCTCTCCTTTCCGTCTCATTTTCTTTCTCTTTTAAGCGTCGATCCCCAAAGGTGGCGGAAAAACTCCTTGTCTCCGATCTAAATGAGTTCAATGGCGGCTATTCTCTCGACGATTCAGCATACGCTTCCTCCTTCGTCCATTTTTTTTTCATCGCGTCACCATCGTAGATGCGGTGAAATTGCTCGTGAGAAAGGCGCTGTTGCGTGCTTGGTGAAATATTAGCGACGGGTTCGGAGGAACGGATGGATAAGACCTTAATTACTACTCTAGCAGCGATTAGTTTAATTTCTTTATGTGAGTAAAATGGAAACAAAAATCACGAGTGTAATTTCGGGAAATTATATTCCGTCTTTTGTTTTAGCGATACCGCGTGGTAAATATTTTGGAAACGAAAGTAATTTTAATGGTATCCCTAAGCTGAATAGTGTCGACCAGCTTTAATAAAAATACGCCAAAGGTATAGCTTTATTGCGTACATACCGCTCTAAGAGTTTCAGTTCCTAATTGGTGATTTTAATACATTAAAATTATTACATATTCAAAATTTAAAGACAAAGTCTGTAAAAACAAATTTATTGAAAGAATTTACGCAAAATGTACTACGAATAATAAAAATGACTACCTATGTTTCGACTCACAGAGTCATCATCAGATACTGATACATATGTTGGAATACAATGAATAAGTGAAATAGTAAGGGATTGGGAGAGGGAAGAAGACTAAATGATTGATTAATTATGGAATAACGGGAGAAAATATAAAACGGTTAGGGAATAATTAGTAACAGAATAAAGACAATAAGGGTGAGTGGGAAGTGAAGAGATGTTCGTTGACTAAGTTATGATATGAAGTACGAAAACAGATAATTACCTCCAGCTTTTCTAAGAAATTGATTCTTATTCCTTTATTCATTAAATGGAAAATTTAGGATGAAAAATCAGAAATATGGCTATGGTCTAAGAGGTGTTTAGAAAATTGTGATACAGGCAAATTTTAGAGGAAGTGTTGATGTGTTCATAGCATCTGATAAGGAAGTTTCTTCCGGTTTGACCAATATAGGACGCTTTGCAGTCACTACAGTTCAGCTTATAAATGACACCTTACATATTCAATTTCAGCATCTTGTATTATTGAAAAAGATTTTGATCACTTTATTTTCACAATAAAAATGTTTTAAATTACTAATAATTATTAATTTAAGTTCATAATAATTAATAGGCACAGGACTACCATAACAAATTTCTTATATGCTAAAACTTATTTTCCTCTCCTTAAATAAGGCGTTTATTTATTATTTGAAATAAAAAATCATGTTTGTGTGACACATGAGAAAAGGCTGAAATTAGTATTAATTTTCAATGACTGCATTAATTTTTTTTATTTTTCAATTTTCATTATAGCAGCACTTAGGTGCCCTCTTTAAAAACTGTATTTATAATAGAAATAAAAACCTATTGTTATTTCTACAAAATAAGATTTACTCGACCTATTACAATAAAATCACCAGGTAGGCAATAGGCGAAACCAATCGAGTAAATCTTTCTAGTGAAAATTACAATGAGTGTTTTATTTATCTTATAGAATCTTTTCACAAAGTGGAGCCTTCTCAAGTGGATTTTGAATGTATTTCTTCTTTCGAAAACTGAATTGGTCGGTTAATTTTTGGCAAAAATAACAGTTGACGAAAATTGTCTCTGTCTTTGATTACTCTACATACGGCACATACCAATCCTAGGCCGTTTCTTTTCCAGAAAATGGTTTCCCGGAAGATAAAAGCGATCGGGAGAGAGAGAGAGAGAGAGAGAGAGAGATAGTACGAGAGTGAGAGAGCGATACGGTTGAGAGCGTGAATAGGGCCGACAATCAGGCGAAAGAACCCATTGAAGAGAGCGGGACAATGTAAACGAGAACTGACGCGAAGGGAATTTATGATAAGGCGAGATTTAAGGGAGCGAGTGCGTGATGAGAGGCGAATTAGAGGAAGGCATGAAAGGGAGGAGGACCGAGACTCTTGCTCTCCACTCTCACCCCGTCACTTCCTGTTCGTGACCAACCGTCGCTTCCGGTTTAGGGGACGGCGCGATGCCAAACGATGGCGCTGCACGGCGACGAGGGCAGGAAGCTTCCAAATCCACCGATGGAAAGGTTGCCCTATTGGCTCGCATAAAAAAATTCGAGTTCCTTTCCTTCTAACCCGCTGGTCCATTTGGAAGCATCTGCCACCCCGAACGCCACGAAACAGGCTCCCCACTCGCATGCTTTGGCGCTTTTCCCTTTTTACCCAACGCTCGCCATTTGCAGATATTGCAGAGAATATTAGAACGCGTCACGCCATCCTCTCTCCCCCTCCCAAAACGGCCGACAATTTAATCGGTTTTACTCGACCCCGTGGGAAATGTCTCCGGAACATTATCGAGAGGGGGCGTTTTTCAATTTGCGTGGGCCTTTCATGTGATTCCCACCGCGAGAGCGCGTTTCCATATCCTGTCAAATCGCCTTTGAACAAATTTTCGTTTGTTGCGACACAGTCGGAGCTTTTTGGGGCGAAATTATCCCCGTGTTCCCATGTCGAGGCGAAATTGTTGCCATCGGCCTGATCTAAACCGCCGTCAGCTTCAAAAATCGCATCTCCGCCCCAAAGCGCATAAAATCCATGAAAATACATTCTATCGAAAGCAATTTTTGCTCTTGTTCCTTGTTTAAATATACTTAGCGACATCATCGTTCTTAGTTTTCAAAATCTTTCTCTTTTTGGACTTCTAGATATTATAAATACGGAAAAATATATATTGGATATATTTATCGTCTTTACTCCTTCCTTATCCTCAGAATTATTTCACTATCTTCTCTCTACCATTTTCCCATTTTACTCAATCTCTCCTTTTTGCTTCCTTTCTCTCTTTTCTATTTTCTCTTCCTCTCCCGAACTTTTTCTTCTCTCTCTTTCCTTTCCTTTTGTTTCTTCTTGTCTTTCCCCCCTCCCTTCCTGTCTGAATGTTATCTTGCAGTTCTTTTTCTCTTTATCTGTTTTTCTTTTTCGCCTATACTCTTTTATTGCTTGTATTATTATGCATGGTCATCTTACATATAATAGGTAGTGCATTCCATGCTGATTTGTTTTGTGAACTTTAGTAGGTTTCGCAGGTTTTTCACACTCCCCTTCTATGTGGGTGTTTTCCTGCAGTGGGTTTTTTGTTATTTTTCCCCCACAATTATATATAGAAAAAGAAACTTCATTAATTTTTTAAGGCATAGTTTAAATTCGAAGATCGTACGTTAATTCTTTCTAATTTTAATTTCCAAAGAATAAAAGCCTGCACTTTAAAAAGTCGATTTTTACATATTATTTTACGGGAAACGGAAATGGCAACCCTGGCTTCGAACCCAGGTCTTTTTTCTTGTTTTTTTCGTCATTATATTGAATAAACATTCATACTAAATTATTTGTATCATGACAAGGAGTTAGGTGGAAGATGGGACTTCCTAGTCTCAATCTCGCCCCATATAAAAATCATATCTAATCTATTCAAATCTAATCTATCCTTCTCCATTCTTAACTCTTTCCGTCACCTATCTCTCTTTCACTTTCTCCTCCTCTCCTTTTCTTCCATTTCTCTTTCCCTCTTTCTCCCTCTTCTAGTCTCCCTCACTCCCCCTGTAATATCCCCTTTGATGGCAGTGAACGTGTTTCCCCCTTCCATCCAAAGGCCTAACTTCTGTTTCTTTTCATCATATTTATCCGATCGCGTTGATTAATGATCGTCTCTTTCCCTTTCCTGCCCCTAGTGGGAATTGCACCGGCTTTTTGGGATGAAAATGCGATATAAATAACGGAATCAATTGCGCCGCTGCATTTCCATAGCCGTTTCCCTCCTCTCCCTCCCCATTTCCCTCCCCCACCCCCCTTCATCGTTCTTTCCGCGTTCACTTTGACTGAAAGTCAACCGAAAATGGGAATTTGCAAACGCGTATAGGATTATATATGTGGACTTAGAGAGGGCGGGGTCGATATAGTAATTTTGATCCGAGGTGGAAAAAGAGAGACTCGGTAATTCTCTCTCTCTCTCTATTTGTCTCTGTCCTTCTCTCTTTAACTCCATCGGCTTTGATGTCGCGGGGAAAATTTGCAAATATTCGTTTTTATTTGCCTCTGTGATGAGTGGCGCGTCCGTAACACGCTTCTCCTTACGGCGTCCGCGCGTTCGTATTTGTTTCTTTTTTATTCCATTTCGTTCGTCACTTGCCTTAAATGCGACGTTTTCTTTTTTGGACAACTCCCTCCTCATCCTATGCCGTATGATTCGTGGTTCGTACTGCTTAAATAAATTTTCATTCCGCTTAATTTTCCAATATATAACTTCGTTTCTGTCAAGGTATATTTGAAATTAACGGGAGCTTATGCTCTTAACTTTCCTCTTCATCCATCTTCCAATGTCCCTGTTTATTGAACTTTGATATATATTAGTCTTTATAAAAACCCGTTTTGTTATAGGGCCATCATAGTTTGGTTTTCGCCCATCTGCAGATTATTTTAAGCGTTTTGATTTACAGACACTGGCAGTTTGAAATATAGAAATTTAATATTATAATATATTGACAAAATTTTCGCTGTAGGATCTTGTTACTTGGGGATGCTACTATGTGAAATTAATGTGTGACTTTGAGAGACGCTCGACTCTCTTCGCTATAACGGGAAGGAACACTGAGTTTTCTGTTTTTCATATAAAATAGAATCATCTATGAACTTATACCAAAGAGTTTTTATACAGGACGTTTTGACCTTTCATTTTCTTCTCAAGTGGGGCTCGATATCCCGATAATCCAACTTTGCCTTGATCCTCCTATCTCATATTCTACTCTCGAGCGCTTCTAGTCAAGAAATAACTAAACCTCTCTTCTTAAAAAGTCTTCCAATAAAACTTTTTCCTCGTTTGTCTCTTCTTTCTACCCAATCTTTCTCTAATTCGCTCTCCACAACCTTTTTCACCAACACATTCACGTTCTCTGACCTAACCCAATTTGATCTTTTGAGTGCCTTCCATCTTGATTTTCTCCAGATTACATTCCCAACCATTCTTTATCGCAAAATCACCTACATTGATACACAAAAGAATCTTAAGTTTTGTCCTAGTAATATCCTATTTTCATTCAACGTTAATGTCTTACATGAATTTCATTTTCTATGTAACAAAATGATATAGAGAATATCTAGATTTTGTTCTAAGTTTTATCTATCTTTTTTCCTTAAAAGTGCACTTCAAATACTGGAACACCTTTTATAACAACGGCAAAGAAACCTTTTTTTGTTTAACAAAATAAATTTGTCCCAATAGTACTCGTATACAAGTTTTACTTTGTAATCAAATGTCTAGTTAAATGTATGAAATGCTTATTGTTTTGCAATATTCAGAAGCTTGAGCATAGGATGAAATATTAATTTAGTTCGAATTTTATCAATTTTGTCAATATTCGTTACTGAGATTTATTCATATAATCGAGTTTCAAGAAAAGGTTTTTCTAAGGTAAACATTATGCGTATACTTATTGTTTTAAATTAAAAAATGGATTATAAAAAGACGAAACCGAATGTACGAAAGTTATTAATACCATAATATGTATATTGCATATACATATTGGAGATATAAATTCAAGTCTACAAAAACTTCATACCTTGTCCATAATGACGAAATAGAAAGTGGCATAGATTACAAAATACTCGTCTACATAGAGAGTGCTATGAAAAAATATAAAACTAATACCCACCTTGCCATTCTTTGTAGGGGTATGTGTGATATGGAAAGAAAACACATGAAATGTAATAATGTATACTCGGAAACAGAAGATGAGGGTTTAAGATAGAGAAAGTCGTCCAAAGTGTAAGTAAATGCTAAAAAGCTGGAAGTTAAGGAACTAGAAAATATTATGAGCATATAGAGGGAAAAAGTGATTGATCGTTTAACTTCGAAAACTCAGCGCACTTGAATATGTCCCATACTTACGTTTGATTATAGCGTCGAAAATGCTTTTTTGAATTCTAGAATATCGCGAACCTACGTCATTTATCTTGTCGAGTACAATGGCTTACCGAAACTTCGGAAAAATTACTGACCAAATCCTTTGTAGAAGATATTTCAGTGAATTGTATGTCAACTACATGATATGGTGTTAGTTACTTTATTCCCAAGCGGTAGCGTATATGATGTTGTTTTACAAATAATGACGCATATTTCTTAATATTAATAGGTGAAGTCAATATACCTAAGACAATATTAATCGCTTTATGTAATTACTAAAACATTTTTATTCTTAATACTAAAAACTTTAATAAATTAGAACGGAATTTGCATGAAAATGTTCATTACTGTGAGTTCAAGGCAAATTACTGTTGGCATTGACTCAACGCTTCCAAGAATTGTACCTATGGCAATTAAAATTCCTGTAAATTGAAGACTTTGGATTTGTATTGAGTTATCAGACAGTTCAGGTACTACAATATTTATAAGAGTATGATTAATATTGCATCAAAATTTTAAAAATGTACAAATAAAGTATAAGAAATTACCAGGTGGTCAACTGCATTATAGAAAATAATTATATACATAATATGCTTATTCTGTACGTCCGTCCGTTGGTCCGCCGGAACGCTCTATAGAAATATCCATAAGAGAACACTTAAAAATACCTTTTTTCACTTGCAGGTTTTTTTTTCTTTTGCAAAATTAAATTAGAAATAATTGACCTACGGTCTTCGGACCTGGACCATTATAAATAAAAATAAATATAAATTCTTATTCTTATCGTCGACTTTTGCCTTCGGTTCAAAATTGCTTATGTTATACGTTTAAATCACATTTATTGGAAAATTCAATCTTTTTAAGGATATGTTGCCTTGCCGACCGTGTCATTGTTAAACCTCGAGATTGTATTGTCATCCTTATACTCTATGCGTAAGGAAAGAGTGTTCTAATGATTTAGTACGAGAGAGAGAAGGCGCCCGAATTATTTATAATTAAAATCGTGTTTTTCATTAATTTCTTTTAAGATAACTTCCTATTGAAATTTTTTGTAATTAAATATTTTTATAGTTATTTTCATAGTTTTTTGTAGTGCATCTTATTATTAACCGGATTTATAAATTTGAATCGCAGATATGAAACACGCAAAAATCCATTTCTCGACATGCAGAACTTTTTCGTTTACATTTTAAAATATCTCAAGGATACGGTATTTAAAGTAGTTATGCGACGAGAAGAATTTAAATTTCATTTGTTAGTCTCCAAAAATTACGCTTTAATACGATTTTTCACGTTTTCACGCATTTTATTTATATTGGGCCACTGTTGTCCCAGTTGTTGAATTCTATTCTTGGCCTCATAATAAATGCACCGATTTAGTGCTTTAACACGGATCAGAATTTTTTATATGGGTGTGTATAATTTATTTACTGAATCTATCAAATAGTTAGATAGAGGAAGGAAAAGAGAATGGCAATGAGCAGAAATAAAGAAAGTGGACCTAGCATTTGCATAAGATAAGATAAGGAGCTGCAGTACAAAAAGGACAATAATAAATTATAATTGATTATAAAACATTTTATACTATCAAATCATGCGCCTTTGCCAAATGGTGGGAAATCATAGAACTAAATATAACGTAATTTTCAATTGATTTCTTTAAATGATAATACAGCAAATATTTCGTACCGAATTTCTAATAGAATTGATAAAATAACATTTTATCACGTTTATTTAATTTTCTTTAAATAAGGCCAATTTTAAAAAAAATTCAAAACTACTATATGTATTTAAAGAAAATTGCGATCTTAAAATATAGTTAAAACTCATTGCAGTACAAATAAGTATTATATCATAGTTAGTTACTACACATTTTTCCTATGACGCTAAATTTACTTCATTTACATCTAATCCTGTTTTTACGAGTTAATAAGAGTAAAATAATTCAATTATTAAGTTAAATTCTCTACGTTTTAAATAACTTATAATTTGCTCAAATATTTCAAGTAAATTTTTGCAAATCTTGATGCATTATATCTTATTATTTCGATTTTCCTCTTATTTTCAGGAATTATTTGGACAATCATTTGGCCTCTCTGTTAATAATTATTTAAATAATATAATTAAAACAAAGATAACTTTCAAAAACAGTGATTTGATTGTGCATGAAAGCCAACCCAGTGCATAGCAAATATTACCGATTTTTCATATCGAAATCAAATGTCATAGAGGACAGAGGACAAAAGGAAGGAGAGAGAAAGGGAGTAAGAGACAAAATTAAATGTTTAAATTGCTTTGAGCATATAAGAATAGTGTAGCGTAATGGATTTCTTTGCCGTACAATTTCTACTCGCCCAAAATTATTTTTACTCTTTGTAACACTCAATTATGTGAATTTTATATTTATTGTTTACTTTTTAATGCTTATACAAGTTGGTTTCATTAAATTTTTATTTCAATTTAATACTTAATTTTTGCATACCCGTCATATTTGACGGGAAATAGGCATAAACACTACAGAAGTGATGTCAAGGAAATATTAAATTTTTTATTTAACGATTCATTTTATAATCCTTTGTAATTATTAAAATAATCGAGAATTATTTAATGCATCACTTGAATTGAGTATCAGTTAAGTTCACAGTAAACAATGATATTCCTGTTAAATTTTGATGATAACGATACAAATTTAGATGATAAGGCATATTTTACTTGATTAGTTCTAGAAATTTTGTTTGAGAACATTTTTGGTTTGACTATTATTTTATAAGATATGAAAAAAAACATGATTTTTGTTACCTACTAGTAAAATGGCACCCCTGATTCGCTTTTATGACAAATTTATACATTTTTATAATTTTATTTTACCCATAGCTCTAAATACCAAATTTCATGAAAATCCACCCAATAGTTTCCTTTCGAAAATGAATCATTCAGGCTTAACCATAAGGTGTTCATTTTTACTTTTTATAAAGAAATCCTAATAATTTAAATTTGTATTAATACTATTTCATTACTTTCGATTTTATACTAGTTTTCGTAACGCAATAATGAAGATTATATGAATTGCCTTTTAATTTACTTACCAAATTAACGTTTTTAAAACTTTTTACTTCAATATTAATTTATTTTTAGAGTATGTAGGGCAAACAAAACAGGAAATATATGTCACTCTTCAACCTATTCTAATATAAGAATGTGTAAATGAGATACAAATAAGTGACTTTTGTAAAGCTCTGAAATGTAATTCGTTCAATACAAAATTAACTTTTCGCCTTAATTTGAGATCATAGTTTCATTTAAGAATATACTATAACATTGTAGTAGCTTTTTTGTACACAATAGGACAGAAATATTTATTCATAAAATTTTCCAATTTTAAATTTTTATTACACATACATACATACATACATGCTCTATTTTGATATTTCCTTAACTTGTCTAATTCATCATTTCGCAATTTTATGAAGTTAAGAAAGGAATATGGATGAAGTAAACTTCTCAGAGAAGACCACATTATGAGGTTGATTAGAACTATAGGAATGAAATTCTCATACCATTGACTATTTTTTGCACCTAAGAGAGGAAATTTCTATAATGGAAATCGATCCGTATAAATTATTTCCGAAAAAATTAAAAAATTAAAACTGCCAAGATGCCAGATGCAAAGTTAGATATAAAAACGTAGGAAAGCAAAAAACGAGCGTCTTATAATACAAATTAAATCTTTCGCTGCTACACTTATAAAAAAATATATATATCCAGAATCAGAAAAGTACACAACTGTTTTAAAAAAATGTGAGGATTATTTAGAAATCCCTCTATTAATAATTGTTCCAGTTAATGAAAAATCAAGTATATTTAAATTGCTCATATTAATAATCTGTGGCAGAGTTTATAATTATTTTTTCAGAGCGATCTGGATTTGTATTCAAATTACGAGGGTAAGTCAAAAAGTAAAGGGACATTACGCAAAAAGGAAATTTATTTTAAATACACAGAAACGAAACTAATATTACTTTTCAATGTAATCCCCCTCGACTACCAGCATTTCACAAGTTTTTTAATTCTGTTAGAAAAAAAGTTTCTTTGTTGCGCCTTCACCAATTTTGCACCGCGCTAATGACTTCTTCATCGGATGAAAATCTTCTTCCTCTTAGCTCTTCTTTCATTAGGCCAAACATATGAAAATCCCTGGGAGCGAGATCCAAACTGTGTGTTGGGTGCTCCATCAGTTCAAATCCCAACTCATTTACTGTTTCGACTGTCCGATTGGCCGTATGAGGACGGGCGTCGTCATGCAACAAGATGACACCCTTTTGAAGTATTTCATTACGCTTGGATCTGATCGCGGTTTTCAGTTTCATTCGTAGCATATCACAGTAGTTCTGACTGTTAACGGTTTCACCCTTTGGAGTGAAATGAACCAAAATCGCACCTTTCATACCCGAATAAATTGTAAGCATAATCTTACCGGCTGATGGTTGACTTTTGAATTTATTAACAACGGGTGATGACAGGTGTTTCCAGGCCATACTCGGACCTTTACTCTCCGGTTCGTAATGATGTACCCAATTTTCATCTGTGGTGACGATTCGCTCTAAATATTCATCTCCCTGACGGTGATAGCGTGTCAAATGGATACGTGAGACTTCCAAACGTCGAGTTTTATGCTGCGCGGACAGTTGTCTAAACCTTTTACACACTTTTGGAAAATTTAGCGTGTCGTGCAAGATGGAATTTGCTGAACCATGACTGATGTTTAAGGCCTCCGCAATATCGTCCACTCTGATTCGTCTGTTTTTTCGTACCATTCTTCCAATGACTTGAATATTGTTCTCAGTCCTTGCCGGTCTTACTGATCTCTCCTCATCGCATACAGAAGTTCTTCCCTTTTTAAATTTTAAATTAAATTTTACTGCGATAATAAACAATTATCACCATACTGAGTTTACGTTCGACGAATAATTTCTACAGGTTTAACACCTTCCGCAAACGAGAATCGAATCACTCCCCGCATTTATTCTTTTGTGCAAATTGACAGTGGAGCTTCCATCTTTAACGGTTTACTACGGCACAAAATAATAACCCGCTTACGTAGCGCAACGACACAATAACTGACACTGCACTAAACCAGCGGTAGGAGTACAGGCAGTGTTACCACCCAACCGAATGAGAAATTAAAAATAATCCCTTTACTTTTTGACTTACCCTCGTAGATTTACTTAGATAAATGTTGTTAGTTCATATTCTGATAAAAATCTTTCTATTTCCGTGACAGGATAAAATAATTAAAAAGGATTATTTTCACAACATGTTGAATAAGTCTAGCACTTGCGATTTACAAGCTAAATGAATCAATCAAGTCTCTCTCATGGAGTTTATTCGTGTCCAATGGGGCATTGTTAGGTAAAGTTCTCCCAAATCACTTCGGTTTCTTCCCAAGCCGTGTCCTTCGGTGCCCTCTCCATCATTCTGAACTCTTCTCCATACCCGATTCCGGCGTTGGAAATGGATTCGCGGCTGGCACGCTATGCCGTTCTCACTTGTCTCTGTCACTTGCCTTGCGAGACACATCTGGAGGCGATGGATCCCATTACTCCCAATCCCTGCGTATCTTTCAGTCGTTGTCTTCAGACTTCCATCCACGCCCATACCCTCTCGAATGCATCTTCCAAGGACTCGAAACAGCTTCGAAAATTCTTGGTGCAAAGACATAACCAAGTGTCATCAGTTTGCAATATCGATCAATGGGCAAAGTGAACGGATAATAATACATGCCTCGCATATTACTCGCGGCCATCCAAAGATGATGGTTTAATTTAGAGTTGACTTTTTTAAACCTCGCCATGTATTTGCAGCTTGTGAAAAACCGTTTCAACTCGGTCGATCCATTGGATCGTCGAGACTAAATCGCATAGTTTAAATTTAACAAACGCAACTAATTGAGTTTACAGTTAATATTTCACCTGGTTTTCATTATTTATCACTTATTAGTAGTATGTTTTGTGTGTGAGCCCCTGCTACTAATATATATCAACCTTTTCTAGTTTTCACCAAAAATATATAACACAAAAACCGAACACCAAATGTTCCGCAAAACCGGTCAACGTATAGTTTTGCTCTTGAAACGTGCACCAACAAATTTGCATAGATAGTGTCTCCTATCTTACATCAATTTTCCTCTAACACGTATACCACCAAACTTTCACGAAGCTCCCCTGGAGTTTATGCCACCCATCTTACGTTTTTTTGTAACCTAAATCTTATGCCCCAAACTTACTTCAAATGCCCTGGTTTTATGACACCCAACTTACACTTCACTACTCCTAAGTCGTATACCATCAAACTTACTTACACCATTATTTTATGTCATCCAACTTATACTACTTTGTCCGTGTCATACCACCATGAATATACCGTCTGCCCCTACAACGTAAACTTCCTAACCTACCGACATCCCCTGCATCCCAAAAAAAATATGTAAGTAAGAATCTTCCAGATGCAGTTTTTGGACAAAATTGTGACTTGTTTCGTGGTTTCACCATTAAAATCCTGAACTGAAGTTTTAGTGCCAGTGGAAATGACTAAGGTGTCTCCAAAATGGCGAAGGTTGGTCACAGTGCCGGAAAAAATGTTTTTTTGGCATAATCTGGGGCATTTACGGCCACTATATCCCAAGAGGTCAAGAAGTAAACGGAAAGTTCTATTCCAATGTGCTGATAGGACCACTATTAGCGTACCACCTTGTTCAATACAGTTTGATCATGCGCTACAACCAAGTACCTCCACATTTTTTTCAGATTTTTCAACAAACCATCAAAGAATTGGGATACGAGACCATAGCTCATCCACTGTATTTACCAGAACCCTCTGATTTTTCTCCGGTAATCATAAAATCTTCTGTGTCTTCTAGCGCTTACTTTACTTTTCCCCATATGTATTGAATAGTACCGGTGACAAATAACAATCTTTTCTTACTCCTCCTCCGATATTTAATCTGATTTCTCCAATGTAATATTCACGACTTAATTCAGGTACAGATACCCGATCCTACTCTATTATTTTTTATCTGCACTTATAACTTTTGATGTAAGCATTACCATATTTACTCTATTAAAGTCCATCTGACAGTCGTAGAAACATGAGCAGCAATCTGGCCTGTACTCAAGTTCTATTTCTGATGTGATTCTCATCATTATTATAGTATCTCTGGATTCTCATCCTTTTCTGAAACCTAATCAAATCTTCGAGATATTCTTTAGCCTAATTCATTAGCCTTTTAGTGAGAATTATTGCTATGAACTCCGACACGTACGATAGTAGGTTTATCGTTCTGTAGTCTTTACAGTGCATTTCCTGCTGCTTCATATTTTGAGGGATCATTGTTATTTCTAGGAACTATTTATGTGATTGATGAAGGAAATCAATTCACCACAGGCCTGTGATCATTTCGCCACATGTGGTGATTGGAGGATGGGTTGGAAAACGCTGATCTAGAGTAACAGATATTCCATGAAGTATTTCCATGGCCTCCATTACATTAAATTTTCTTCTATTTTTGAAATTTTTAACTGCGTTCTCCTATCACACACGTGCATAGCTGACACGCCATATTTAATGATTATACCTTGCCGAGTAGAGAACATAAATTTCACAATAAAACGATAAGGCTAGAGTACATATTGAAAATTGCGTATCAATGAGCAACTTAGTCTATGACGAACGGAAATCTAAAACGGACGCACGTGCACTTAAGGCATAAATTAGATTGAATTTTTCACTAGTCTACACGGCCATTGCCATTGAAAGGATAATAGAGATTTAATTATATGAGATTATTGTGAGATGGAAAAGAGTTATGTACAGTAGTTACATTTTTGATTGATGATGTTCAAAAATGTCAAGTGATTTAAAATGAGACACAAGTTTCTGCCTTTAATTGATTGCTTAAACTCGATTAATATTATATGAACTCCATTGCAGCTGACGGAGCAAAGACAATCAAAACTTGCTATTATAGCGTGAAACGAGAACGGTGTTTATCAGAATAAATATTTAATACTGCAAAAATAATGACTATAATTAGTAATAATTTATTAAATCTAAATTGTGGAGATATATTGTTTCGTATTTATACTATAATACTATATTTCGGCATGAAATAAGAGGTTTATTTTGTGCGAGAGAAAGTTCAAACATTTTCATTTATGATTAGATATGCATTTTGGAGACCATTACATTAGATGCTATGTAGTGGACTAAGTTATAACATTACTTAAATTAACATTAAAATTACATACAAATATTTTCATATACTCGTGAGGATAAACTTGTGTGAAGGTATCTTCAAGAAAACAAGAAGATAAAGAAAATTACTTTGGGCAATATTTTTCATTAATTAATAAATGAAAAGGTTATGTTTCTTAAACTATCGACATTTTTATCATAATTAATTAGGAATGGATTATAGATCATATAATAACCTGGGTAGCTATATTATTCCTATCAACCAAACACTTTTATCATTTATTTAAACGAAGTTTTTGAGAATTATTGCGAGTCATTGCAATTTTATGAGTGACCTTAATTTAATAATCATAGGTAAGTTTTTGAAAAATATGAAAGGTAAAGGCTAAAATGATGTCCTCTATTTTAGATCCAATTTTTTTCTCTACTTTAATATTCCACCAAAGTTTCACTGATACTTGCAACGACCGACTTTTGGCTGGAAATTTTCTTCCGGCGCGGTAGATAGCGACATTGGAAAGGAAGGATGCTCTGTAGAGATGGAAGGAGAGAAGAGAGAGTTATGGGAGGAAAGTCTGAGGATGAGTTTGGTGAACAGTATGGGCTGAAGAGAACACTGGGAGAGGTGTCGAGCGATGAGGGGGGCGTAGAGGAGACGGTCGGAATTTGATAAGGATTGAGAAGGGTAAAGTCGTCCTTTGATTTATTCCCGCCGGAGGGCAACGCCTTCGCGTGGTACGAGGGCGGAGTTCGATAGTTTTGACACTCTCCTAGAGGTGCGCCACCATCGGGAGGAGTTTCCTCATTATCGTATCCCATATACCGCCGTGCATTGAGGTGAGAGAGTCGAGGGAAGTTAGGCCGCCTGCGGTTACTTCTGTGAGTTGTGAGTTGCGCACATTCGCGGCGATATCTATCGAAATCTTGGTAGCTTCTTAACTCATATGAAAGCGCTGCTGTCGTAATTGAAGCTCCTCTAGGAATCTGAGCATGTTCAATAAATGAGTCCTTTTCGCATTAAAATGTTTGATGAAGGTTTATAATTAAAGACACACGAAAAAATCCAGTCTTTCATTTTAACTAAGTAGCGTGTCCGTAAAGTTCCTGTGCACTTTACGAATAGCAAGCACCTCAAGAAAAGTAAATCCATTGCTAAGATTACAGCGTACAAGTTACCTTGTCATGTGTGGGCACACAAAGCAACGAGAAAATACATACATCTGCATCAGTGCAAAGTAACGGTCAACCATGAACTTATAGAAAAGGACCACAGCCAGCGTGTGGAATACTGCCAGTGGGTTCCAACTTATATTACCGATAATGGTGACGATTTTTTGGATGCTATCTTTTCCATTGGGGTAGCATTGTTTCATTTATCCTGCTAAGCTAGAGCCAAAACACCCATATATGGTCAGCAGAAAATTCACAAGCGATAGTGGGGAAACAATCGCACGATCTGGAAGTTGGTTTGTGGTGTGCCATTTCACGTAGTCGGATAATTGGCCCGATATTGTTTCGAGAGAAAATCATTCCATTCTTTACCCATTCATTGGGCAGTTGAATGCAGATAAAATTAACAGTGTATATTTCCAGCAGCGCAGTGCCTATGTGATTAATGGTAATCTATCAATGATGCTGATCTTTGACGTGTTTGGAGACAGTGATTTTAAAAACATTTAGACGCCGCGTTCTCTCATTCTCACACTTCCAGACTTTTTCCTCTGTGGAGCAATAAAAAGAGCACCGTTTACAAAGATAATCTCCACAACATTCAAGAGCTAGAGAAAAACTTTGCCAATGTCATAACCAATATCTCAGGATGACTTGATTCATGTCTTCGCTAATACGCAAATAGGTGTGGCTGGCTGTTTGCATGCACATGGGCACCATTTTGAACACTTTCTATGAAGAAAACTGCTTTTCAACGTGTTTCCAAAAGTATTGCCGTATCTTTCTCGGGAATTACACTTTACATGGAGGTTGTAGAGGTGCACAAGGACTTTACGGACAACCTGAAAAATGATAACGAAATCATAAATAAGAACTTTAATAATTTCAGATTTCATCAGCATAACATTGTTAAAATACAGAAAAGAATACCTAGTAGATTATCTACATCATTTCTGCAGACACTGAAGTCATTTTATGCATTTCAATCCGTTACAATAGCAAACATATATCACCTAGAAATGGTAAATTTGTTGCGAGGTTTCTCATAAATAAATAACCATGTGAAAGTTTACGGGGATACAATACTCTTTTAGTAAATATTAAAACTCCCATCATATGCTTATTTTCATTAAATCAATCAACCATTTGTTGATGTCCTTATTCTGAGCATCGCTTAGGCTTATTCAGAAGAGTTTCGTTCTGTACAATAAAATTCTGCAGAGTTGAGTTAAGGTAATTATCGTTAATTATGAAGTCCATCTACTGTTATTGTGAATCTCCCATGTTATTAAAAATATTCGGTTTACTGATTCTCATTCATTACTCAATAGCTTGCCGTATTTTCAATGACGTAAGAATTGTGAATTCCTTTGTAATGTCGTACTTGAATGACGACAATCCACTTCCATGCAAGTTAATGTTCCAACATCCACTTTCCAATAATTAATTGTTTGTACAGTATTAATTACTTTTTATTCATCTTAGAAGCATTGCATCAATTATAAACATTGAACTCGTTTTCATGGTAACAGAATTTCTCAAAGTTAAAATATTAAAAAATATGTGTTTTATCCGAAAGCAAGCGAATTTATATGCTAATTCAGCATGGATTTGGACTTTATTTTCAAGGAAATGCTTTTCAAATATTCGGCAGAACAATATCCAAGTCTCCAGTTTTTGTCTTTCAATAAATTCAACAAAGAAATGTCATGGATACAAATGGCGATGAAATTTATTTCTTATGGGAAAATTTTTATTTTGAAAAATCTATTGCCTCGTAATTATTTCAGGTTTAAAATTTTCCATAATTTTCCTCATTGTTTCACGTGTATATCTATTATTCAGTAAAAATTTTGTTTCCGGATCTAAGACTTCGACACAGGGGTGACACTCGCACGTGCGCAGGCAAACTACAAAATTAATTTGTAGCATAAGAGTTGTGCGGCAATGGAGGAATTTGAGGTGGACCAAAATCGCCCGAAAAGGGACCAATGGATTGGCTTTGCGCAGCGTTTAAAACCCGCCCTCCGTATATGTTCTCCTCCACCAACTTCCCTTCCACCACTCCCCCCTTCCCTTCCGTCATTCGGTGTCATTAGGGCGGCACACTACCTGCCGTGGAGCGGAACTTTCTCCTCCCCCTTCACCCTTTCCAGCGAATCGCTCCCTACCCCCCCCCCCCTCCGTACGCTTCCTCTGTCCTTGCTCGGCGTTCCGACGGAAGGGAATTGACCGCGCGGAGCCGCATGATCGAGAATTGGATCCCGGCTTCGCCAAAGGGGACGTGCGGTGTCCTCGAGGGCGAGCCGGCAAATTAACTTAGGGGTTTGATTGACGTTCGTAAAAGGGGTCATGTGGGAGTGTCGCCGTGCAGAGAGGCCCTTCCCGCTGCGACGGCACAGAAGCTGCCAACGACAGCGCGAACCGTGGCACGATAGTGCGTGCGGCGAGGCAGCGATGGGGAGGCTGGGGGAGGGGAAGCGATTACCCTCTTTCCCCCAGTGGGAAGGAAGGTCGGGCGGAGAGAGAGAGAAACGAGAGACGAAGTGCTTTATTAAATGGAAAATTTTGCACCGCACAAATTCGTAAACGAGTCTTTAATTAACGCGGCTCCTATAAAGCGTATTAAAAAGCTGACCTGAGACCATAAAGAAATGCTCGACTGACACTTTAATTTCGCGTCCGCATTGTTCCGCATTCCAGACACGACATAAATTTGTCGAAATTATAGCTCAAAATACCATTTGAAAACGAAGTAGAATCGCTTTTTAAAAAAACTACGCATATTCACAAACACGCACACATACATTAAAAATCTGCGCATACACCAATTTTCATATATAAAATAAGTCATCATCATCATGCTTCTGTCCGAAGACAGGTTTTAACTGAATCGCTGCCTCCATTTCTCTCTCTCCCTAGAAGCCTCTTTTATATCTCTATAAGTATTATATCCCTGCTTTATATTATCTAATATTCCTATTCTTTTTCTCCCTCTTCCTCTTCTTCCACTAATTTTTCCTTTTAAGATCGTCCTTTGTAAACACTGCCTTCTCAATATGTGCCCTATCCAATTTGCTTTTCTATTCCTGATTGTTTTTATTAGCATCCTATCTTCTCCCACCATTTCTAATACTTCTTCATTTCTCTTCCTCTCTGTCCATTTCACTTTCATCATTCTCCTCCATACGCACATCTCAAAACTTTCTATGTATTTTTCCTCCTTTCTCCTTATCGTCCACGTCTCTGCACCATAAAGAGCTATGCTCCATATGTAGCATTTTGCTAATTTCTTCCTTGTTTCTAAATTTATTTTCTTGCTTGTGAGAAGCTCCTTCTTCTCGTTAAATGCTGCTTTTGCCAACTGCTTTTGCCAACCTCCACTAGTCTGTGTGTCATCCACTGAAGCTCTTTCTCGTCTTCTGCTATTAATCCCTGATAATCTGCATATTTAATGGTGGTAATACTTTCACCTCCTATCTTAAATCCTTTCTCTTCCATCAACGCTTCTTCTGTTATTGTTTCTGCATAAATATTAAATATCGCTGGTGAAACAGGGCATCCCTGCCTCACTCCCCTCCCTATTGAAGTATTTTCTGTTTCTTCTCCTTCAATCCTGACTCAAATCTTTTGATCAAAGTAAAGGTTTTAAAGCAATCTTTTCTCTTTCCAATCTATCCCTATTTTATTTAAAGTACCAAACATTTTACCCCATTTTACTTGGTCAAAAGCTTTCTCCCAATCTACAAAACAAAAGTACATGTATTTATTGACTTATAATGCTCTTTCTATCATCATCCTCATGCATCCTATAGTATCTCTTGTCCCTCTTCCTCTTCTGAAACCAAACTAATTATCTTGCAGCTCCTTTTCTATTTTATCTTCAATTATTTTTGTTATTTTTATGGCTAGAACTTGAGCTGTATGAGAAATTAAACTAATAGTTCTGTAATCCTTACAACTTTTTGCATTGTTCTTTTTCTCCAGTGGTACTATAACAACATCTAAAAAATCTTCAGGCCATATGTCAGTATCATATACTTGGTTAAAGAATTTTGTGAGTTGCTTAACTGCTTTCGACCCCAAAACCTTAAGAACCTCCACTGGTATATTATCACTCCCAACAGCCTTTTTTCTTTTCATGTCATCAATTGCTCTTTTAACTTCAGACTCGAGAATACTTGGTCCTAGCTGGTCATTTTCCACATATTATTTTTCATCTAATTCACTATTTTCTAGCTTGCCTTCTTTGTCATACAGCACCTCAATGTATTATTTCCAGGCACTCTTTACATCGTCTGGCTCCGATACTATTTTACCACTTTTGTTCATGATTCCTTTGCGTCCTATCTTTCTTGCTTTTTTCTTGAATAGTTGCCTTGCTTTGCTATACATGAGGTCTGTTCTACAAATTCTTTCACATTCGACAATCTCCTCGCATTTCTCATTTATCCACTGTTCTCTGGCTTTATCTGTTTCCCTTCTTAAAGCATTATTTAACTCCTTGTACTTTCTTTGGCCTTCTTCAGTGTTTATGTTCTTCCACTTTCTCCGCTCTTCCATTTTTTGCAGCATGGCTGCTGTGATCCAGGGTTTTTTGTTTCTTTTTCCCCCGTTATCTTTCCTACCTTCTTTTCCATTACATCTTTAATGTTGCTATGGATGTATCTCCACTCCTCATCTACGTTGTTCCTATTTTCTTCATTTCTCTCCCTCAACCTTTCCTCCAGCTCAGTCATAATAGCCTCCTTGTTTTTAAGGAGTTCCTCTAAGTTCCATTTCTTGTTAACTCTTATGTTTCTCTTAACACTCTTCAGTCTACATTGTGTATTTGCCACCAAAAGGTTGTGGTCGGAATCGATATCTGCCCCTGGTAATGTTTTCACATTTTTAATGCTATTTCTAAATCTTTCATTGACTAGTATGTAATCTATCTGAAATCGTCTCTGGTCTCCTGGGCTTCTCCATGTGTAAAGTCTCCGCTGGTGATGCTTAAACCATGTATTAGTTACAATTAATCTATTTCTATGGCAGAATTCCACAAGTTTATCCCCTCTTTCATTTCTCTTCCCTAGCCCATATTTTCCCACTATGTTATCTTCCTGTCCCTCTCCGACTACACTGTTCCAATCTCCCATTACTATGGTGGTGATCCTTCCTTTTCCCTCATCCTCCAATATCTCCATAATCTGTTCATAGATTTCATCTACTTCGTCGTCGCCAGCATTAGTCGTTGGCATATACACTTGAATTATAAGCATTTCCACTGGCTCCATCTGAAGTTTTACGGACATTAATCTATCATTAACTGTCACTACCTTGCTAATTCTTTCAGCTATCTCTTTTCTCATTATAATCCCCACTCCCCTTTCCTTTTTCTCTCCTCCCGAGTAAATAATTTTAAATTCGTCTGAATTTATCTCGCCTTCTCCTTCCCACCGAACTTCACTAAGACCTGCTATACCTACATTATTCCTTCTCATTTTCCTTTTTAAGTTCTCTAGTTTACCCCCTGAATTCATAGTCCTAACATTCCATGTGCCTATTCTTAATTTCTAACCACTTGCTTTCCTACTAATGTTATATTTCCTCTGTGCATCCCGTAGGGTAGTCCCCACCCGGAGATCCGATTGGGGGACTATTTTACCTCCGTAATATTTTACCCCAGAGAGATCCATAGAGGTATTTGCAGCTTTTCAGCCTATCATGGGATATATAATGAGGTAGTTTCCCCTTGCTTTCCTCATCGCAGTTTCACAGAGTGATTACCCATCTGTAGCTGTTCAGATCCACATGATCACCACCTACAGAGGTACTGTGCAAGCTGCTGCCCTTGCACAGGGGGATTTAAAACCCCCAAGACTGCTTCTTAGTCTGACTCTTCCCCTCAGACCTTTCCGGCTTGGATGGTCCTACCAGGAGAATTATCTCCCGCCGGCATAGCTCTTTGGTTCATAAGAGTACACAAACCCTCCCACCTCTGTAAGGTTATGCAGTCCTTAGGGAGGGATAAAATAAGTAAGTCGTTAAAAATGTGTGAATCTTTATGTTGGTAATAACAAGAGAAACAGGATGATACAAACGAAACCTATGATGTCAACTTTCCATATAATTATTTAAATTAAATTTGGTGAAGCAATTACGAGTGCTTATTATTAGCTTTAATTGCTTTAAAATCACCGCGGTTGAGTTGCTCTTTGTGTTCCCAAATTTCATAATTTATCGTAATAAAATATTACAGCTACATTCTAATGGAAAACAAAATTGAGCTCTAGTATTTGTGTGGCGAAAATAACGCTTGTACTAGACTCTACCTAATCCGTGTCCAATAATAGTCGTTGCAATGGCAACACTCTCGTAATGAGTAAAAAAACTGCATCGAGGCCAGTATTTGCTCGAAATTCGAAAACATACGATCGATAAGCATAATTATAACAATTAGATTTTCCATCCTTTCCATCAGAGAGTAGTACAAATCTCGCTCCGATATTACAATTTTAAGATACTTTAATGTGCAAGAGAAAATTACTCTGCACGATGGAATTCATATTTATCATGTAAATTTAACATTTCTCGTAGCGTTAAATCTATCTAAAAAGTTTATTGCATTTCAGTGTTCTCTTAATTTTTATATACAGTAAACCGTGATTCTGATGCCTTAGTTTTCATGCATGTGCGCGTAATACTAGCCTCTGGGTGAATATTGAAGAACGAATTCTTTTTAACCGCTATCTCTGATGCGCCATGAATAAAAAAACACTCTCCGTCTATATCCTTGGTCCTCCACCTCTGGTCGAGTGAATCGGATGGTGTTGTGACTCCAGGTGTTCTCTCGCAGGAGAATGGAAACGTGAGGAAGAAATAAATGGGGAGATAGAATTGGAAGGAAAATGAACATTCAGAAAAGGACAACTCCAAATTACGCAATCGCATACGAGTGGCCTGAAGTTGGAAATTAGTGTTTGCTTCGACAAACTGTTCTAGGTATTATTCTCATTTTTATGTTATGGGTCATACGATTTCACTTAGAGAGTGGATATTTCTACTATCACTCAAGTCTAAATTTACGGTATTAAATGCTCTGAAAATTTAGAAATAATTCGAAATTTTCAAAAATATTCTCCAAATTAAGTAAATCAAAGAAGAAGGCTATAAACTGACGTTTTTTATCCTTTCATCTTCTTATGTAGGCATCTCAAAACCTAATAAAGTTATACGATATTTTGTTGTTATGCTGGTATATGATTTTCAAACAATCTCTCCAATGTTCCTATGAACAAAATTTATTGCTGCCTCCTATTATTAAATTATTCATGTTAGCTGCCGTTAGACTAAGCTAAAGCCAGATGAAAATACATATGTAATTTAGCTATAATAGTTCTATAACTTTTTCTGCAAGTAGAAAAGCATTTTATCTGATATTCTCGTCAAAAGCAGTATTACCCGTGTTAGCAAAATACATGGCTGCCTATAGTAAACATTAAGAAACTGGTTTTTATAAAACTGTCTTCAATAATTACTAGATGTGTATCGATTCGGTGGGTTGGATATTTGGATTCAGGAAAGACTTTGTAATTATCCAGATATTATCCTGCATATTTATGACAAGCAATTAGATAGTAATTGGCACTACTGAAGGTTTTCTTAATTAAATTAATCTATAAAGTAGCAACTTGATCAAACCTTTGCGACAAAATGAGACTTGCAATTAAATTTACAAGTAAAATTAAAATGTGCCAAACGCGTTAATTGATTGATAATAAAAAAAACCTAAAAGAGACTCATCTAGTTATAAATTGCAATTTGAGTTTCCCATTATCCCGGCTTCAATATTTTGCCTTCATTGTAGAACATCATTTTGCGCCTTAACGAGGAATCGGAGTGAATAGATTATGCCTAACCACTAAAATGCTATTAATAACTAGGATTAAAGTGAGAGAGGGTTCCTCCCTTCTTCTCTCTCTCTCTCCCAAAATTTCAATGGGTGATTGAGTCGATCTCTCGAACGAAAATGGGCTCAAACGGAAACGAGGAGATTGCTCCACACAATGAGAGGAGTAAAATGGTGTGGGAGGAACGGGATCAGGAGAAGAGGTGGGCGCGGGAATAAGCGTTGGAGAGTTTAATCGCTGCGATTTTGAAGGCCTTCCTACGAAAAAAAAATTTGGAAGAAATTTTGTTTTGAGACGCGCGAACCGGGAAGTTTTCAATGCTCTAGCAAGCTAATTGTCCGGTTATTGGAAGAGAAGAACTGAAAGACATGCTGATTAACCCAACCTGTAGTATCGAAAACACCAGGTAATGGGTTCTAAAAGATTCATTCGCTGCACTTGTGGGACACAAGGACCCTTCAGCGAGAAGGCCCTCTTCCCGATTGGGGGCCGCCGCCGAGAGATCACTTTAGTCCGCAGTGTTGTCGTGAGTGGAGTGATGTCTGAACGGCCGCTTATCCCGCTAAGCAAGTAAGAGGGCAAAAGGGGAGCGGGAAGCACTCGAAGAGGAGTGGATTCGAGGGGAGAGGGAGAAGGAGGAAGGGAGGAAGTAGAGAGGGGAACGAACCAATCCAAGATCGAGAAGTTCCGAGGCAAGCAGAAAGAGAGTCAGAGGGAAGGATAGATAGAGAGGAGAGAGTAAGAGGAGGATGGACGGAGAGCAAGAGTAGGGGAAAGAAAGACGCGGTGTCCAAAAGGGATCAGAAGGGGAGACACGCGTAAATTGATAAAGACCTCTATCCCTCTCTCTCGGAACCTCTCCATTGCTCCTCATTCCCCTTCATCACCACCTCGTGCTTAACGACGTGAGGTCGTGGAAGAGGGGGGAGCTCAAGGAGGGGAAGTGAGATGGAGTGAGTGGGGGAGGAGAGTTGTTCGGGGGAGAGGAAGAGGGGGTTGAGGAAGCGATGCCTCTTTGTTAGCTCTCCCAACAGTCTCTCTCTCTCTCTTTCTCCTCACAAAAAGGCGGAGGAGGGGTTAAAAAGAGGAAAGTGGAGGAGAAGGATGGCCGGCCCCTTTCGCAGTGAGCCGCCCTCGCTTCGCTTGCTCCCTCGTGCGTCCTCTTCCGAGGTGATGATGATGCCGTCGATGATGATCACCCTTGCTCTCTCTCTCTCTCTTGACATCCCCTGAGAGGAAGAAATGAGGGGGCTGAGAGAGGAAGAGAGGGAGCTGAGAGGGGGAGGGAGAGGGGGAAGGTAGAAATAGGAGCCGATGGAAGGAGTTTGGGAAAAAGGTCGTTGCCGTGGAAACGGTTGTGTTACCTCCCCCTGCCTCTATCCCTCTTTGTTTTGAGAAATGTGGAAGAATAAACTACGTTTATGCTTCGTTCCATCTTCAGAATAACGTCTATTTTGCGGCAATCTCTTGTTTTGATGCGATTTTGGAAACGACAGGAATATTCTTCGCTTTATCCTTTGTCTAACTAGGAGAATTTTCCCTTGTATTCTCAAAGAATTAATGGAATATTCAGTGGAATTATAGCATAGATCTCAAATTGAAAACAAAAAGGTTCTGACTTAATTATCTTCGTATATAATTACTCAATTTCTGCCATTCTGTTCGTCCGTCCGTCCGTCTGTCGGTCCGTCTGTCCGTCCTCCCTTTTACCCCTTGAACATTTTATTATAGAGAAATTCTGTAAACGCCATTCTGTTTCTGCCAAATAGGAGACCCCGGGAAAGCTATTTTCGTATGCGGAAGTGTCCCGGATTCGACTCGGGGAGACGATTATATTTTTCCATATTTTTACAGAGGAGTTTTAATTTTTCAAGGTGCAATGTTTATTTCTTTTATTCATTAAAATTCGTATATATGGACCAAATTTCTCCGTTTTTCTTTATTCTACGGCTAAAACTATAAAATATCTTATTCTTGCAATGTTTTGATCTAACACGAAATAATTTATCAGAAACAAGCATTTCATTTCGAAATTATAGTTGTAGTAATGTTAACCTTAATAGATTGCAAAGTTGATAATTAAAAATTATTATTCAGTAAACAGCGTGTGGGCTGTGGACATTTTTAACGATTGACCAAAATAAAAAATCTTCTTTCCTTATTTCAATACTGAAATGTGACCTTTTTCATATGGGAGAGATTATTAAAATTGCACATAAAAATAATAAAAAGAAACATGAGACCAGTTGTCTAAATTTATGAGAAATGTGCTATTATTTCTTTTTAAAATGGAGATTTCTGAGTGATTTCGCTAAGTTTTTGCGGGTGCCAATACTTATAAATAATACCATTATGATAGCATCAATGATTGATTCCCTTTTTGTGAAGGAGGAATATTTCCACCATTATTGACTTCATTCTTTTTTGCCAACTTTATTTGTTTTTAGCTTCTGCTTAACGGTTTAAAATAATTTTTTATAGTATCAGGGAAGAGAACACGCTATGTTAAGGTTTCACATAATTAATAGAATGATTATTGAGTTAATAAATATATTTATATTATTTCAGTTTTCATTCTCAATTTTTGTAACGTTCTATTTAACATTAATTGTACGGGCAACTCTCTTTCAACGAACGACATGCGTTCCTGTAAAGCGTTCGTAAAACGGAAATTCGTTGAACGATCGTGATTTTTCTGTTAACTACCACGTTAAAACTCCAGATGCTGTGAGAAACACTGCGTAGTACACTTCCTCCTTATCAGTACGTAAGTCTAAGTATATATTTGTAAATATATTTTGAGTAACAAACAGCGCAGCACGTTCGGTGACGTCATGTTAAGCCTCTCAAGAAATGCAGGCGATAGAAAAAATGCGTGGTAAAGTGAACACACAAAGAATCCATGGGTAAACAAGACAGTCTTTGTGACCCCAAGAGCTATCCTAAATATCCGAGTTTCTTCGATCTGAGTTGGATACATGTTATTAAGTTCGTTAAAGTGAACAAAAGTTTCGGCGAAAAGTAAAGCTATAAAATTCAATTCATTCATAAAAGCGAACATTCGTCCAACGAACGTTCGTTGAACGAGAGTTACCTTTACTAATTATATATATATATATATATATATATATATATATATATATATATATAATTAGTAAAGGTAACATTCGTCCAACGAACGTTCGTTGAACGAGAGTTACCTTTACTAATTTTATATATATATATATATATATATATATATATATATATATATATATCATAGGTAGTCTGTCCGTAGACAGGCCCGTGATTATTCTTGGTTAAACCTGGTTCTCCAAATACTCCTATTTTCCGCTGTCCTCTTCATATCTTGATAACTCTCTTTCCCTTTCAAATCGTCTATCAGCTGAAACCTTTTCCTACCTCTTTCCCTTTTCCCATCTAGTTTTCCTTCTAACACATCTTTAATCATAATCTCTCTCCTCAGGTAATGTCCAACCCAGTTAGCCTTCCACTTTCTGATAGTCTGTATAATCATTCGCTTCTCTCCTATTCTTCGTAGCACTTCATCGTTTTTCATCCTATCTGTCCATTTTATCTTCAATATTCTCCTCCAAGTCCACATTTCAAAGCTTTCCAAATATTTGATGTCATTTTTACTTAGCGTCTATGTTTCTGCCCCATACAATACTATACTCTATACGTAGCATTTTATCAACTTCTTGCGGATATCTTTCCTTATATTCCCTGTAAGTAGTTGTTTCTTTCTCCTGAAAGCCGCTTTTGCTTTTCCTATTCTAGTTTTGATCTCATCCGTACATTTTGCCTCTCGTGTTATGATGCTTCCAATGCATTTATATTCTGAAACTTGTTCTAAAGGCTTTCCCCCAATAGTTATGTTCAGATTCTCTTCTTTACCCGATATTCGAATGACCTTGGATTTTTCTGTATTTATTTCCATACCGTATTTTCTACCTGTTATCACTAGTCTATTTATCATTTTTTATAGCTCCTCTTCCTTTCTTGCTAGAAGTACTTGATCATCTGCGTATTTTACTGATTTTATAATCCTACCTCCAATTTTGAAATCTCCTGTGCCTTTTAAAGTTTCTTGCATTAGACTTTCTCCATATATATTGAATAGGGTTGGCGATAGGCAGCAGCCTTATCTTACTCCTCTACCGATATTTATTCCGCAGGTGTCCACATTCTCAAACCTGACCTTTACAACTTGATTCACATATAGATTCCTAATCAGTCTCCTGTCTTTCCAGTCTTCACCTATATCCTTTAATATCTTCATCAACTTTACCCAATTTACTCTATCAAAGGGCTTCTGACAGTCTACGAAACATGCGCAGATATCTTGACTGTATTCTATTGCCCTTTCTGATATGATTCTAACTACTCCTATAGCATCTCTAGTTCCTCGTCTTTTTCTGAAACCGAATTGATCTTCCCCTATTATTTCTTCTGCCTTTTTCTCCAGCCTTTTATTAAGAATCCTCGTGATGATCTTCGATGTGTGTGACAGAAGGCTTATAGTTCTGTAATCTTTACACTGCATTGCCTTTGGCTTCTTCTTTAGAGGGATCATTGTTACTTCTAGGAAATCCTGAGGCCACTCTCCCGTGTCGTAAATCTTATTAATTAATTTCGTGATCGCTTTTAGTCCTTCTGATCCTATGACTTTAAGTATCTCAGCCGGTATTCCGTCGCTGCCCGTGGCTTTCCCCTTCTTTAGTTCCACTATCGCTTTTTCTACTTCGCTCTCCATAATACTTGGGCCTAAGTTGTCTTCTTCAATGTTTTCCTCATCTTCCAGTTCAATTTTTGCCGCTCTTGCCTGTTTGCTGTATAATTCCTTAATGTATTCTTCCCATACCTGTGCTACATCCTTTGTTTCTGAGACTATCTTCCCATCCGTATTCATAATTCCTTTACCACAAATTCCATTAGACTTCTTATCTTCTAATTCCAGTGCCCTAGCGTACATCATATCGTACCGTCCTAACTTCTCCATTTGTTCTATTTCATCACATTTTCCTTTTATGCAATTTTCTCTAGCTTTATTTGTTACCCTTCTCAACTCATTGTTTATACGTTTATAGTTTGTTCTACCTTCTTCACTGTTAACGTTTTTCCATTTTCGTCTTTCATCCATTTTCTCTAGCATTTTCTTAGGGATCTATGGTTTTCTGATTTTCTTCTCTTGTTTTCCAATCTCTTTATCCAAGGTATCCTTGATACTGGTTTTAATTTCTTCTCCTTCTATATAAACCCATCTTCGGTTTGTTTTCCAAATTTCTTAGGCATTCTTCCAACTTCATGCTGATTACATCCTGCCTTTCTTTCAGTTTTTCTAGGTCCCAAGTCTGTCTTTCTCTTCTCGATTTACTTATTTGTTTGAGTTTTGTACTGACGTCAACTATTACAAGGCTGTGATCTGAATCAATATCTGCTCCTGGTAATGGCAGTAATGGTAGTGGTCTTTATGCTGTTCCTGAATTGTTGTTTTACTAGGACGTAATCTATTTGTCATCTCATTCTTTTTCCTGAGCTTATGTGTATAACCTTCGTTTATGGTTTTTGAACCATGTATTAGTCACTACAAGGTCATTATTGATGCAGAATTCTACGAATTTCTCCCCTCCTCGTTTTCTCTTCCCAAGTCCGTATTGCCCGAAAACATTTTATTCCTGTCCTTCTCCGACTATATATATATATATATATATATATATATATATATATATATATATATATATATATAGATAGAATGAGATGCCAAATAGATTACATCCTTATAAAACAAAGATTCAGGAACAGCATAAAGAATGCCAAGGCATTGCAAGGAGCGGACATTGATTCAGATCACAGCCTTCTAATAGTTGACGTGAGTACAAAGCTCAAACAAATAAGAAAAACGAGAAGAGAAAGACAGACCTGGGACCTAGAAAAACTGAAAGAAAGGCAGGATGTAGTCAGCATGAAGTTGGAAGATAACCTAAGGAAGTTGGAAAACAAACCGAAGACCGTTGATATAGAATGGGATGAAATTAAAACCAGTATCAAGGATACCTTGGATAAAGAGATTGGAAAACAAGAGAAGAAAATCAGAAAACCATGGATCACGAAGGAAATGCTGGAGAAAATGGATGAGAGACGAAAATGGAAAATCGTTAACAGTGAAGAAGGTAGAGCCAACTATAGGCGTATAAACAATGAGTTGAGAAGGGTAACAGATAAAGCTAGAGAAAACTGGATAAAAGGAAAATGTGATGAAATAGAACAAATGGAGAAGTTAGGACGGTACGATATGATGTACGCTAGGGCACTGGAATTAGAAGATAAGAAGTCTAATGGAATTTGTGGTAAAGGAATTATGAATACGGATGGGAAGATAGTCTCAGAAACAAAGGATGTAGCACAGGTATGGGAAGAATACATTAAGGAATTATACGGCAAACAAGCAGGAGAGGGGAAAATAGAACTGGAAAATGAGAAAAACATTGAAGAAGACAACTTAGGACCAAGTATTATGGAGAGCGAAGTAGAAAAGGCGATAGTGGAACTAAAGAAGGGGAAAGCCACGGGCAGCGATGGAATACCGGCTGAGATACTTAAAGTCATAGGATCAGAAGGACTAAAAGCGATCACGAAATTAATTAATAAGATTTACGACACGGGAGAGTGGCCTCAGGATTTCCTAGAAGTAACAATGATCCCTCTAAAGAAGAAGCCAAAGGCAATGCAGTGTAAAGATTACAGAACTATAAGCCTTCTGTCACACACATCGAAGATCATCACGAGGATTCTTAATAAAAGGCTGGAGAAAAAGGCAGAAGAAATAATAGGGGAAGATCAATTCGGTTTCAGAAAAGGACGAGGAACTAGAGATGCTATAGGAGTAGTTAGAATCATATCAGAAAGGGCAATAGAATACAGTCAAGATATCTGCGCATGTTTCGTAGACTGGCAGAAGGCCTTTGATAGATTAAATTGGGTAAAGTTGATGAAGATATTAAAGGATATAGGTGTAGACTGGAAAGACAGGAGATTGATTAGGAATCTATATGAGAATCAAGTTGTAAAGGTCAGGTTTGAGAATGTGGACACCTGCGGAATAAATATCGGTAGAGGAGTAAGACAAGGCTGCTGCCTATCGCCAACCCTATTCAATATATATGGAGAAAGTCTAATGCAAGAAGCTTTAGAAGGCACAGGGGATTTCAAAATTGGAGGAAGGATTATAAGAACAGTAAAATACGCAGATGATCAAGTACTTCTAGCAAGAAAGGAAGAGGAGCTACAAAAAATGATAAATAGACTAGTGATAACAGGTAGAAAATACGGTATGGAAATAAATACAGAAAAATCCAAGGTCATTCGAATATCGGGTAAAGAAGAGAATCTGAACATAACTATTGGGGGAAAGCCATTAGAACAAGTTTCAGAATATAAATACCTTGGAAGTATCATAACACGAGAGGCAAAATGTACGGATGAGATCAAAACTAGAATAGGAAAAGCAAAAGCGGCTTTCAGGAGAAAGAAACAACTACTTACAGGGAATATAAGGGAAGATATCCGCAAGAAGTTGATAAAATGCTACGTATGGAGTATAGCATTGTATGGGGCAGAAACATGGACGCTAAGGAAAAATGACATCAAATACTTGGAAAGCTTTGAAATGTGGACTTGGAGGAGAATGCTGAAGATAAAATGGACAGATAGGATGAAAAACGATGAAGTGCTACGAAGAATAGGAGAGAAGCGAATGATTATACAGACTATCAGAAAGAGGAAGGCTAACTGGGTTGGACATTACATGAGGAGAGAGAGTATGATTAAAGATGTGTTAGAAGGAAAACTAGATGGGAAAAGGGAAAGAGGTAGGAAAAGGTATCAGCTGATAGACGATTTGAAAGGGAAAGAGAGTTATCAAGATATGAAGAGGACAGCGGAAAATAGGAGTATATGGAGAACCAGGTTTAACCATGAATAATCACGGACCTGTCTACGGACAGACTACCTATGATGATGATATATATATATATTGAAAATTCCATAAAGTCTTTCTACGGTTATAGCTAACAGTAATGTTTATTATATTTATACATTAATTTATTATTTATATAACTTGACGATATTTATAGCCACCCGTATATTTAACCTGAATGCTTGCTTTGATGCGTCAAAAAATTTCTATATTTTTAAATAAAAGTACACTTTCTGAATATCCAGTTAAACCATTCCAGCGTGCAAAGCATTTGAAAGAACCTACGACATGTAACGAGGCATTTAAATATTTATCATCTTATTTTTCTGTTTTTTGAGATATTTTTGCTTTTCCTTCTATTACCGCATTCAAAATTACTATATAGAGATAAGAAATAAATGAATAAATATTATTTTCCATAAATAAAAAAGAAAATTGTCGACAAAGAAATAAAATTTTCTAATGTGATTCGGCTGATTAGAAATCCGTAAAACCTGCGTTTAGTTGACCGTGACTCTAATGTGGGAACTTGATGTATTTCATATATCGGATTCAAAATTAACGATTTAGTTTCAACGGTGTCTTGACAATTAAATCTTTAGAATTATAAAACTCTGAGTTAAACGGCGAGTAATTACAATAACTAGGAATAAAAATATATTCTATTTGCTTTCTTATATAGCACTGACAGTTATGGAAAATATTTTGATAAGATTGTAAATTTCGTTAATTTTTTGACGATATAGCAGGCATGCATTCTAAAACGAATTAAACTAATTTTACCTCTGCAATTTATTTTCACTTGCTGGATCATTCAAACCTGTTTGAAATATACTTCAACTAGTAAGAAGTAAAAAAGCAATAAACAAACTGAATTTTATTGTACGTAGAGTCCGCTACAGAATTTTGATAGGAACATTATATAACGTCCTTCCTTATGTATTTTAAAGACTCCATCATAGAACGGGCACGAAATCTATTAGCGCCATCTGCAGCTCACTTGGCAGTTAAATAGGCGGCCCTCGTATCACATCTCTCCTTCCCTTCTCCACTTCAAGAGGGCCTCTTTGGTTTCCGCTCTTTAAAGCTCTATTTAACACGATACGTCCTTGTAGGATTTGGTGCACAATATCTGCGAGACATTTTTTATTTTTCATTTTTCGCTTTTGCAGTTTTTCGTCATTTCCGCACGAAATGTTGCTGAAAACCCTCGAACCCGTGTCGGAGCTCTTATTAACCCTTGGAGTAAGCACTTGTCTTTTGTTCCAAGTTCGATGAAGAGCGAGCTTCGAACGAAGATCAAGCTGAATCCAGTGGGTGTAGGGCGTGGGCGTAGGAGGAATGGTGGGAGAGGCGGATTAACGGTGGTGGGTAGAGGAAGAGGATGGTGGAGCGGAATGATAGGAGGTGAAGTATGGAGAGAGTTGTAGGATATTGCAGTAGACTATAGAAAAGAGGATGGGGCGAGGAGAGATGGAGAAAGTTGACAATGAATGAACCGCTATGGAAATTTTTCGGAGGAAAGGGCTGAAAATGTATAATACGGGAGAGAAAGAAGTGATCGAAGAAAGGAAAATGAGTAATGAAGTCGAGAGAGGGGTAATATGGATAGATAGATAGATAATCGTCATAATTTGGGCGATATTTAGACTAGACCCAAGAGTTAAAACGGAGAGGATAAATAAGGTGTGAGACGATTAGGAATGCTAGGCGTCTATTAATCTTTTGAGAGAGAATGAATGCAACTTCTGACTCTGACTGCGGAAAGTTCTCAGCCGTTGAGGTATACGCAATGGATGTTTGGTTAGAGAAATACATGGAGGATGATTGCATGTGGGCGTACGTGCGTTTATGTGTGTGCGCGCGCGGGAATGTGCGTGCGTGTGAGCGGCAACAATGGAAAGTCCGGACCGGGAGAGCGTGGGAGATAATTCAGGCATCCAGAAAAGCCATCAGGAAAGAAGGGAGGATGAAGCATGTGAGAGGAAAAGGGAATTCTTGGGAAAATGTCGAATCGAATTGAGAAAAACGGTGGAGTTTTACCAGAGGGAACGTCAAAGAAAAAAACATTTTCCATACGAAAAGCTGGTCTTTTATTTTTTCAACAAATCTAGTCGCAGAAATTTTGTGTGCAGGATCTCTGTCATAAATGGGAATAAGAAAATAAAACATTTTGCATCCATATTTCAAATAATGGAGTTCGATACTATGCGTACGAACAGTGCCGTAACTAGGGTATGGCGAAGTTGGCATTTGCCATAGGCGCCGCACAAAAATTCCAAAAGTATATTTTTCCATAAATAAATATTAATTTAATACTCAAATATTTAAGTTATTGTTGATAAAAGCGCTAATATTCTTTATGGAAATGTATATTCTATGTAAACAAGGGGTTTCCTTAAAATTTTGCCATAGGCGCCATACCTTTCATTTACGCCTCTGCATATGAATATTTCTTCTTAAGCTGACATTCTCCAAAAATAAATTACGCATATGTTTTATAATAATAATGGAAAGCTATTCCATAGTAAAATTTCCTAGTGTTTAAGTAATATTTCGTTTAGAATATTTCTTGGGTACTACATGTCAATTTTTGAACAAAATAACGCATTTTTCATATTATCATTAATATAAAATATCTTCACAATATAGAAAAAGAATTTTACGTGGATATAAATTATCAATTTTCATAATACTTTAGACTTTCAGGACTTGAGCGCTTAATGCATAAAAATGCATGGATTTCACGTTTCCATAAATTAATGAACTGTCAGAGAAAAGCAAATGTAATAATATTATATCAATTTATAACAATTCAGTTAGCTGAAGAAGAAACGCCATTTTCTGCTCTAAGGCTTAAGTATAGTTTAAAATGAATTAGCACTCAGTGCTCTACAAGTTTAAATCAAGAAGATTAAACTTTTAAATTGTCCGATTCTACGTTATTACGAGTACTTATATTATTTTATCATACAAAATCTCCCAGAGAAATTAAGATTATATGACATCAGAGAGAGGCAGATGAGTATAAAATGATATTGTCTGAAGGACAAAATTAGACAGGAAATCTATGAGCTTTTGGATTTTTTCATTTACATTTTATATTACAAACGAGTTATCATTAAAGAATTGGTGTCAAACCTGGAGAATTTAAAAAATAAGATGCTTTGCGTACAAAATAGAACGAGCGTTAATTATGCATTGGAAATGTAATAAAACACGAAATTTTAATCGCATATAAAATGCACGGATATTTCATGCCATTAAAATTTTGTGCACTTCAAATTATTAACAATATTTTATCACAACATGTGCGAGCTGGAATAATCCTTTACATTCATTGTACTTTAAGGGATAATTCAATCAAATTTAAAGATTGTATCGTAAAATCGGCGTCTTAATTTGAATTTTGAAGCAGCAACTCATCCAGTCTTTCACAAATACTAAAACGGCAGAACATTAAATCGCTTTGTATTATTTTTCAAAATAAGATTATTTTGCCACCTCCAAAGAATGGGCTGTAGTTGTATGTGTAGGTTAAAGAGAGATTGGACAGTTCTTTAGTTAGAGGCAGAGAAGGAGTTTAAAGGGCGAGGGGAGGAGGCTGGTTAATTGAACCAATTAAGAAATACCTTCTCTTTATTCCTCCACTTATATATATCTCTCCCTCACTTCTCCCGTATCCCTTTCACTCGCAACCCTCTCCTCTCCTCTCTGCTATTAACCCTTGGCTCCGAATTTCATTATGTGCACTGTAACCAGCGAGTGAGAGTTGCTTTGGTATATTTAATGCTGTTTCCCTTTTAAAGTATTAGGTCCCGCTAATGTAATTCCTGTCAGAGTGCACGGATAATCTTGTCACGTAACTTAGATGGCAAACACCGAATGTAATAATACCCTATTCGCTAGTGTATTAAATGTCGTCGTCCAAAACAAGTAGTTTTGCCATGAAGTGTAAATGTTTTCATATTATCCTATACAGGTCACTCGAGTGCAAAATTAAAATGAAAACGAATCATATGTACTTTTTTATTCCAGTTCTTTCTGAAATAGATATCTCACGTATTGGTGAATCTGAAGTGAAACATTAAAGATACAATCTATGGCAGTTCATGTAAATAAAATAGTAATTCCCTAAAAGAAACGCGGAAAATCCAAACCTTTAAAAAATACCTCTCGGCCCACAAATATCAATCAGGCGGTATTTGGGTATCAATTATAAAGCTTGGGCGCCGTGGTAACTCAAAACTTAAAGGGACCTTCCACAAACGCCGGCGCGGAATACTGCGCTCGGTAAATAAAGAAAGCGGAAATTTTAGCATTTTTTTGACGGTGGATGAAGGTAGATTGGCGCGATAAGAACCTTTTTTCGAATTTGAGGCATAAATCAAGAGGTGATAAAAATATTTTCTTAAGAGAGAGAGAGAGAAAAAGGGATTTGCGAAGACGAAAATGAAAGACGGAGGGAGATGGAAAAGTAATGAGGTGAGAATGCAAGGAGAGGAGAGAAGGAATGAATAAAAGTGGGTAGAAAAGTGAGGACGTGATAACAGAGCGAAGACTTGCACGCGGAAGAGAGTATGAGGCGCGCGAGAGCAATCTTTTGTGGAAGCGGAGAAGGAGATGAGGGAGAGAAAAGGAGGAGAGAGAGAGAGAGAAAGGAGGTAGACTGGGAACTTGCTCATTGAAGTGGCAGCACGCGAGAGGTTGGGCGGAAGGGGTCAAGTGTTTCCGGAGGCAAAGTAGTTGAGAGGGGAAGGTGACGTTGGGCGGGAGTTGCGGTTGCAAGGAGGAGTTGAGAGATGACAGGGAGAGAGCGGAGAGAAGGAGAAAGAGAGAGAGTAGAAAGCAGTGTAAGAGAAGTAAGCTTTGGTGTCGTAAAGCTGGTGAATAAGATATAAGAGTTTCGGACGGGATGTGGAGTAAAAAAGTATGTCGGTTTAAGGTTTGAGGAATGAAAAAAACAGTTAATGGGATGATTGTTAATGACTGGATATTGAGGTGGCATCAAAGGGAGTGTGGAGAGCCGGGACGGTGTGTGGCGCTGAAAGCAAGATAAATGGGAGGCTAAAATATGCAGAGTTCTGGAACGAGGGAAAAGGGGCGAGCGGAATAATGTAGGTGTTGGACCTAGTGTCGGCTAAATATGGCTTCGGATCGTAGCGAGTGAGTGGGATGAGGAGGAGCCCGGAATACCAGATAGAGTGGGAAAGATGGAGGGGGAGATTGGAAGGGAGAGATTGGGAGGGAGAGATTGGGAAGGAGAGGAGATGTGAAGGAGATTGTTTGCGTGGTGAACGGAGTGAGTGAGAGAGAGAGAGAGAGAGCGCCGGTGAAGAACATCTGAGAGGGTAGTGTATAGACGTGAAAGTGAGGGAAAGAGGGGGGAAGGGTTGTCGGAGGAGAATGTGTTAGGCTTGTTGCGTTGCCGTGTTTTAAGAGTAAAGGCACTTGTGTTTCCCGTCGTTATGTCGTGTACAAACAAAAGCATGATTTTGCCGCTAATTATGCCTTAGCCGCCATCTTCCGGCGGTTTAACATGCGTTGAGAGATCCAGAAGGGATTTATTGCGTTGTTACGCGCGCACTCTGTTGAAAGATCCGGAAACATGCCATACGTTCTGTTTACTAGTGCCTTCCTGAAGCGATGTTATTTTAGCATTCCTCATAAGCATCTGGCAGAAAACCTGAAATTATACATGCACCCTCCAGTTATAATAGTGCTTCAAATGTTTTAAACGGACTTGACGTTAAGATTTGTCGCAAATTGAGCTTAGCATAGAGAATTCCTGATCACAACTAATGGCTTTTATGAGATTATTGAATGGAAAACGAGTACTTACTAACCAATTTAAACCGATATGAGAATTTCATATGAATATGGTCGTCATCAAGTGACAGAAGGAATAGATATGAATTCAAATATTGCGATCAGCTTTCGGAAAATTGCCACTACTATGAATTAATTGAAATTAACATGCGGTCATATGAGCGATTTTCCACTCTGCAAATTTTCCGCATTATTCATAAGTTAAATGTGAGCCTTTTTATGGGTGTTTCCAAAGTATAGTTCTGTCTGTCCGTCCGTCCGTACGCATGTTCGTTCTCTGCTTTTGCCTAACGGATTTTCATGAAATTTCATATTTAGAACTTCTGGGCAAAGGCAATAAGAAAATGATATAAATGATAATGAAAGCCTGCTCGGGAATTCCAGTGTTAAAAAAACACGAACTTTTTCTCATATCTCGTAAAATATAAGCAATATCGAAAAAAATTTCAAATAAAATTTGTACGACTCAAAATAAATATTTCTCGCAAATAAATTTTTATCTTATGGATATCCGTTACCAACAAAATCAAACAAGAATGTCGTTATTCATTTTGAAGTTAAAAAAATTCTTGCTCGGTTACTTTAAGTGACATCTACGATAGCAATATTCGTTGTAACTGAAGTAAATAATACCTGCTATAATTACAAAAATACGTTCGATTTCCTTACGTATGCATGCATAATCTTTGAAGCGGAAGGTCTTGGACGGAGAAAAAAACGTAAACGTAAATATTCCAACTACTTAAATCAAGTTAGGTATATTGTGAGTAGTTTTCGATTGTTTATTTACAACTGAGTAGTGGAAATTAAATTTGGAAATAAAAATTTAATATTTACCTGAAATTATTTCTGCTTTGTCTTTTTCGATTGCTTGATTATTTGCAACTGAGTAGAAATTATGTTGGTAAATAAAACTTTAACGTTTTCCTGAAACTATTTCTGATATATCGTTTCGCATTAACTAATCATTATACTAAAACTACGTAAATACGCCAGTTAAAGCACCAACCTAGAGGAGGAAATAAATTTGAGGTAGACAGAGAGACATAATCGGGCCGTGGCCTTTCGTTGTTTTATGGCGTGCGTTCCTTCAAACTATATCGTTTAGTTTTAAATAGGCCATCGCACGAAACCCGGATTTCTGTGATACACTGCACATTTTCCTAACTTTTTGTGCGACTTTGTCATATTTTCAAGCAACTGTATAGGATAAAATGGACGGAATCAGTTGAGTGCGAATTTTATCTCATTCCACTATGATGCCTTATTTTTTATTATTCAGAGGATTAAAGCAATGATATACAAAAATCAATCCTTGTTTATTATAGAGCGTTATTTAAAGAGGATATTAGTTATATCTGGTAACGTTATAAAAACATTAAATATTTAACTACGCATTTGAAAATGCAACTTTTGCAGTGGTTAAATTTTGGTTCGGATATATTTTAGCAGCGAAAGTGTGATAATGAAAGTTATTAAAAGCAACCGAAGTTTTCTGCATCAGATGTATTTTCTTTAAAAATATCTTTGCTTGTAACTATCCACCAATATTCCTTCATTTCTCACATTCCATTTATATATATATATATATATATATATATATATATATATAACTCTTCTGTTCTTTTCTCAAAATTCCTCTACCTCTTAGTAAGTTGGGAGTGTTGGGTTGCGGGAAGCCTCGAGTCTCATTGGGAGCGAAGGAGGCGGCGCCCGGTGAGTGTAGGGGAAAACTCGACTTCCGCAGGCGAGAAACCATTGGTTGAGAGCAAAGAATGGAAAAAGTGAAGGATTAAATTGATGTTCGGAGAGAAATTGAAGGAGAGGAACAAGGAGAGAAGGACTCTGGGAGAAGGCGCGTGAGGGATGGGGAGGGGTAGGAGAGAAAGTATAAGAAAGAGGTGTGGAGGAGGAGGAGGTTGAGCCCGCCTAAGGATGGTTGGCTGTCGCGGAAAAATGAGGAAAGTTTTAATATTCGAGGAACAGGAAGAAAGTGAGAAGGGCGAAAAAATACGGTACACAGAGTAAAATAAGACATACAAACTCTATGGGAAGTGGGAGGCGGTGTGGAAAGAGGAGAGGGGAGTGCGGAGGGCATTTGAAAATAGGAAGGGGGTTGGAGAATGAGGGTAAACATGTTAGTGGCTGTCAACCCAGAACTATACCCACATTATTTCTCAATAAAGATAAAAGAATGGCACTTAAGGAGAGGATTGTATTGCGCCGATAGCCCTAATTATATACATTATGATTTGAGCAAAAATTTGTCTTTTTGCAACTGATATGATTATTTAGATTATGGCAGATAAATTTCCATCTTAACCCCTTTTGGTCCTCTGTCGGAATTATTCCGACATCTTTATTTTCCAGTTCCGATGCTGTGTTGGAATTATTGTGACACTTTCAAAAACATTTTTTATGAAATTGAACAAAAATGGCTACAAAAGGCTCTATGTGTCTCATCTCTATAGCTTCTTCTGTATGGTAATGCCTTCTGATAACCAATTTTAATTTTGTTTCTTCCGAAAAGAAAATATTTTTACCCAGGTGATCGCATTGTGTTGCAACGGCGTCTGCACACAAAAAATATTTTTAGGTAAAAGGATAATGTTCTGAAATAAAAAATAACCAAAAGCTTGTAAACTAAGTTATATTGGGTAAAATGAAATGGTTCACATTTTTCAAAATTTTAGAAAAAAATGATGGACCTAGAGAGATAATGAAGGGGAGTACACTAAACCTTAAAGGGCTAATGATTTATTATTAAAATAATCTATCACCGCCGTTCAAAATCGCATTTTATTTGTGCATAAACCTACAGCAGGAAATTCAAAAAATTAGTAATACTACAATGAAATTGCTAGTTTATGGAATTTTCCTCTTTAGATGTAAGAAAATATCACAGGATTATCATTCACAAATTCTATAAATGAGCGTCTTTAACTAGAAGAATAATAAAGTTGATAAAAATAAGCAATTTCTTTCATAAATGAAAACCAAACCTCACATGGAAATGGTGTTCAAACCTGTCTATTCCCACATTTATATATTATGGCACCTTTCTGTTTCGTTAGAAAAAGGATTCTAATCTCTCACGAGGATTTCATTTTCTGCGAAAAGGAAAGTCAAAATGTCGTCAGCAAAAACATTCTATAATATTCACAGCAAATAATGAATTTCAGTCATCTCTATTGGCAGAAATTTTAAAAGGGTTTTTATTTTCTTGCCGTCATTAATTCAGTCGAGAAAAATTTCCCTTGAATGACTTTTAATAACAATGCTTACTGATGAATTTCTGCAGACGTAAGGTTTCAACCTAATTCTGTTTAAAACTTATAATAAGAAACTCTATACCTCTTTATCATGCTTTCATATAAATTTACATGGCCTCCGCAATATTCCATTATATTTTCCATTCATCACCACACAACATCATCCCTCAATTTAATTACCTTCATTTTAGTTTGAAGTTGCGATTCAATGAACTATAAGTTCTAGGTATGTTTGAGAAAAAAATCATTATCACGATTACGCATTTCACGATTTCGACTAAATTTCCACTTTATATGCTGATATTAGACGATTTTTATCCGTAAAATACGTTTACTTGCGGAAAATTCCATTAAAACGTTATAATTGATAATAATTTTCCTTTTTCACTATGGTATTTTAAAATTCAAGGCTTTAGCTTTATTCAGTAAACGTTCATGATATACTGTTATTCGCCCATTTATTGGTACCTATATATAAAGTTGGCAGTCTTTATATTTACCTATCAAAAATATGGGTGCATGATTATTCCGTGAATATATCACATTGTAGACACCTCTAGATAGCTTTTAAGGAGTATTTCTTGACGCTCCGTGGCACATAGCTTAATCAAAAAGTTCTGAATAACAAATTGAAATTTTTAAAAATATCGCTGGTATCCCAGGGTGCTTTTCGGAGAAGCTATTATGTTTGTGTGTTCGCTGTCTTCCGGTTCCTGTTTCACGAAGAAGGAAAATTGGGTTTAAATTAGATGCCGCTTATTCTATCTGCCTCTGTCCCTCTCTTCCCCTCCTTCCCTTTACCCCTATTCCTCCCTCCCTTCTTTCATTGAATTGCTCCTCCGTGGAGTGACATCAGGGGTAATTGGAGTGCAAGTACAACTGTCATGTCGCGGCCACTTTGGGGCTTGGTCCCACTCGCCGCAATTATTCATTTGGAAAAACCAGTTGATTTCCCCTTTCGAAGTTATCCTTTTGCGTCAACATGCCCAAATTGCTTTGAGGGAGAGAGAGAGAGAGAGGGAGAGAGGAAAAATGAGAGGTCCAATTACATGCGATTCGCGCTGAAAAATTACAATAGCAACATGAAAGTGTAAATTCGTGGGAATATTTTTTCCAATTCTTAGTCAAATGAACGCCCGAGAGAAAAATCAACATGCAATTGTTTTCGTAGCTTGCGATTTTAACAAAAAAACGCTAAAATTTTCCCATTGAAATGTGTGAAAATAAATTGCGAATCGGTACAAGACATGTTTGCGCCCTAGGCAAGGTCCCCTTCACTGATGAAAGTATACAGTACACAATTTTACTTCTCAAAAGAGTAGTTTATTTACAATGTACAAGATTAAAATAAAATACATAAAATATATTTCATAATATAAAACGTCACCATTATAAGTTAAAATTGTAATTTGTCGCGCCCATTAGTGTGCCGCGCTCTAGGCGAGTGGCTCGCTCGACATGTCTTGGCTCTGCATAAAGGGTTTTCACTGTCATAGAAACCAATTATTGTTTAGGCTGTGCCACATTCCTCGGAGACATTCCGCAGTATTACGCATAAAAGTAATTAAAATTTTCAATTATTTTCAAGCTAAAGCAATGCTGACTTTTGATGCATGTTTTTTTCAGGAATATGTAATGCTTGAACCAGAATTATATAACCTTTCCGCATTTGCAGGCCCACCAAAACAGTACATAACTACAGATCACCTCGATCATTCAAGTACAAGCACTTTACAAATACTTGTCTCAGGTATCTCCAATAGCCAAAATAAGGTAATAAAAATGAAGATACCTGAGACAAGTATTTTTTTAAATGCTTGTTCTTGAATATTTTAAGCCATAAGACGAGCTCGGCGATTTCCTGTCGAACCTCAATCATGTTTCTATAGTCGGAATCTATTATCTTTTTTAGACAGCAGCTACTGCCCCATAGTCACTAAATCACTTCTAACTTGTAAAGTCCTATTTAAGGACCAACGCGGACCACCTATATAAAGTTAGCTGAGCATAAGCTGATAATAAACTGCTTTGAGAAAATGATAAAATTTTAAATAGTCTGTATGGTGTAGCATTCAAAACTATTTTATTTCTTGCAAGTCTTATACTCCAATCGGTCTGACGATGAATTTTTATAAAATCCTTCGGAGATGCTGCAAAAATTCTTTATATTTTCTTCACGGAGGACTTGATTGAGGTTCTGGTTTTAGTTAATATTTTGTGTTCAAAAATAGTTTTTCCTTCCCTATATTTTTCTTTCTTGGGCCTCAAAACCAGTGTGTTTTTGTAAGGTGACTCCAAAGACTGCGGCCACCGCCGTATTTCGTGTTTTTAAACTTAGCATCAGCTTTCAAAAATGGAATTGACGGCTTTAGATGATGTTTTTTTATTGCACACTGTGGATGCAGAAGTAGTGTACCTGGATCAATAAAAACAGCAAATTAACCCGGTTTTCACAGGAGCCCCAAATGAGACAGTGATAATAGCTGATCGAATTACAGATGCAGTTGAATTAGAATTGAGTTGCATAGCCTTTTTCAATCTACAGCAATAATGTTATCCAAAGAACTACGTACTTGCCATTATCGCCCAGTATGCTGTAATAATTGCTGTTCCATCTAACTAGCGTTGGGCTTCATTACGGATATAAACAGTACTCTGATGAATAAATACCGCATCGAAATATAAAAATCTTCTCAAGCTCGCAACGCTCTTAGCGCGTTGTCTTTCAACCATTCATGTGACTAAATAGGGAAGAGGGAGTAAAAATGAAACGGTGAACATGTGGAGGCCAAGCCATCATGAGGCAAATTGACTCATCTTAGGTAACGTCCTATTTTGGGTAACCTTCCCCCGCTACCATTTGCTAATATTTATGATGTATACAAATGGCGACAGGAAGGGCTAATTTTAGAAGAGTCGTGACCAAAGCGAGAAAGTCAATTTCACAATATATTGCACGATATGAGCAATTCTTGATTTTTAGTTGCACTGAAAAATATAGCATATAGGCGTAATGGTGTAATTCGTATGTTCTATATATCTTTTTATGTCCGATATCAGAGTTTTTGATATGTACTGTTGATATAAATATACGAAATATACCGTATATCATCTTGACTTGCAAACAAGATGCAAAGTTCTTAAATTATAGATGTTTCCAACATGTCCATACATCCGTTAACGTTTTTTTCTTCGGTTAAATGATTTAGTGACGTCAGTTTTTGTATTCGCCAGGTGATTTTTGGGAAAACCCAATGTCTTAATGGAAATTTTTTATTTATTCAAGTAATATTGACATTTTACTTTATTTTTATACTACTTAGCAGGAGTTTTTCCTGGCTAAAATGCAAACAAACTATCTTTTATCAAAAACAATAACCTCTTTTACAATCCGAAAGATCATTCAATACATTAATATTTTTCAAAGAACATCCGCAAAAGGTTTTTCATCTTTAAAATCGAGCAAATATCTCTCGTTATGTATAACAAATAAAATTTCTCTGCGCCATTGTTATAATCTACGACCGCTACACCACGAAGCACGGTCGTAAATATTCGATTTGCCGATAATTGGAGAGAAAGAAATAGGAGGGAGAGGAAGTATTTCCTAACGGCGACGCGTGGTTCCACGACCTTCCATTATTTGTGGGTGGCGTTCATTGGTGAAAATTAATATCGACACCCTTCCAAGCATCGGAATTTGATGGCGAATTCCATTAAACTCTTGCCTTATCATTCACCCGTTCAATAAATCATCCTTCCTTGTGTCCTGCTTAGGATTTACGACCGTCGGGTATGGTAGCTGACCCCTACATCGTGTTTATCTCAAAAGTCTTCCACTCTGAATTGCCCCTCCCTTCCCCCATTCTTCCCCCCGCCCAAATTGCCGGTCGCGATGTAAGGCTGAATGAGTCGGGTTTTTAGAAGGCGAAGTGAAATTAAAGGCCACGTTTTTTCGGTATTATGGGGGTGGCGGTACAATGGCGCAACTGGCCTTAATTTTATTTTCATTGAAAGCCTTGTGCTTATCTTTCCCTGGTAATCCATAAAGTCATAATGAAAGATACCTTTCCCCTTTGCCGGGAAGGGTTCCTTTATTTCTACTGTCCCAGAGTGTAAAAAAGGCCCAAGATTCCCGAAAATGTGAAAGGCTTTTTTGAGGTTATGGCAAGTAGTAAAAAAATACCAAAGGAAGAAGTTAGTTACTTCCCTTAAATGCCACTAATGACAAAATTTCGAAATGACAGATGGCGTTAATCCTACGAAAGGTTTCCATGATATTGAAATTTTAATAAAAATATGTTCTATTGTTAAATTTTCCTTGTATTTTGTCTGCCATAAATATTTGTAAATTCGATGTTTCTCCTCATTTGTTAAATAATTATGACGCGGAAATTAAATTACATACAAATCCTATAAATAAAAGAGAATGTTTGTCTGTCTGTCTGTGTCAGCCCTAACTCTTCAGAAAATAAACTTAGGAGCTTCAAACTTTGGCAGCAACTTTAAGTTGATATTGAAACTTATAATACCGAACATAATTTAAATCGGCTCACGGGGGCCCGAGAGTCTCCATTGTTGGTTCAAATGCCGATTTTTTAAAGATATCTCAGCAACCAATTGACCGATTTTGATGAATTCTCCAATAATAATAATATTTTGATGAGTTACTTTCTCGAGTCTAAAACGGATAAAATCGGTCTACGGGATCAAGGATCGTAATGTAAGGTCGATCAAAATTTCACGATTTCGAGGGGTCCCCATGGTACGGTCGGTTTAAATCTCGGCAATGGACGTTTGCCTTTACATATATATCAGGAAGATCTGGCTGAAACGATTTCAACCAAATTAGGTAGGTACATAAAATATTCACATACATACATGACCAAAATGACATATTTGGACCGGATTGACCAAGCAGGGGTGCCACAATTGTAAGATAAAATTTTCTGTAGTTATGCTTTTGGAAAGAAATGGCCAAACGAAATTCAACCAATTTTAGTACATAGAATTTTCACAGAAATTCAAACTTTGACCCGATTAACTAAGTAGAGTAGCCACAATTGCAAAGTTAAACTTTTCGGTAATTATGAATTTGGAAGGAATTGGATGAACCGATTTCAACGAAATTTTGTATGAAGGAGTTGTGCAAGTTAAAAAAACAAAAAAAAGATTTTTAGGATAGATATACAAAGCAGGGCTGCCAAAATAAAAGTAATAAAAATTGTATTTCAGTGTTTGTGTTGAACTGTACGCATCGATTTTACCATATTATAATATTTATTATGTACATATATATATATATATATATATATATATATATATATATATATATATATATATATATATATAAAGCCATAATAGCATATTTAGACCGGATCAACTAAACAGAAATGCCACAATTACAAATTAAACTCTTTCAGCAACCTTGGATTTAGAAGGAATTGGCTCAACGGATGTCAACTAAATTTTATATATATGGTTTTTACAAAATACCATAATGAAATCAAGATTTTCAAAGCGGAGCTTAAAAGCAGAGCTACCACAATTAATAAATAATAAAAATCGTTTGCAACTTAAAAGAAAACTCTTTCCCGAGCGTAGCCGGGCGTTTCTGCTAGTATTGAGTAAACATCTATAGCGTGGATGTGTTTGACATGCGAGCTGACAGATTTTCAAATAAAGTCAGTTAGATAGGTGACGAGGGTTGGAGATGAAAAGAACAGACAAGACATGCTCAGTACGGGAAAAAGCGCAATTGTGGCCAATATATTTCATTAACTATCATTCGCACGACTACATAATATGGACAACCTACGTCTCTCCGTAAAAAATGGAGATCAGTTTGTCAATTTGAAGTTCAACCATAAGGCGAAAATTCCCTCTAGAATTATGCCTAAATCTTTATATGAAATACTTTTGGATATCTCGCTTTCTATCGGAAATTTGCTTTGCGGGATTTTCTAGTCGGATAAAACTGGTAAATGTTTTATAAATGCAGGATAAATGCATATACAGTTTTAAAATGCAGGGGATATATAAAAATTATTTTAAAATTATGATAATAGAAGATGATTTTAGTTATACAGGGTGTTTCAAAATTATGTATACACAATTTGAAAATTTAGATTTCGTGAACCAAATATACAATTTGCATAATTTTTCTTTTATTTTAAAGCAAAATAAATTAATTATTTTATCAATGTTATGTTATTTACAAATATCCATGGAAACGATGGAGAACATGCAAATGAGTTTCAATGAGAGAAAGCTAATTCTAAAATGGTATTGGAAATTTAAAAACGTCACAGACGTTCAGCGTGCATGGGAAAGAAACTATGGAACAAAAGCACCAACTCGTATAACGATTAACCATCTGCGTGATAAATTTGAGGAACATGAAACTGTGAACAATATCAACAAGACATGCTGTGGGCGGAAAAGAACGTCAAGAAGTATCGAAAATGCTGAAGCTGTCAGAGATGCAATTACTCGCTCCCCAAGGAAGTCTACAAGGCAGTGTTCATGTGAGCTACAATTGAGCCATACAAGTGTTTTTAGAATCCTAAAGGACATAAAATTGAAGGCATTTATATCTCGATTACTGCATTCGATCCAAGAAGATGATCCAGATCGACGAACACAATTTTGTGGGTGGTACATTAAAAAAATGGTGGAATTGACGCTTTTAAAGATTCAATTGTACGGTCAGATGAAGCCACGTCCAAGCTGAATGGCCATGTGAATCGTGATAACTGCGTTTACTGGGTAGGTAAAAATCCACACTTCACATTGGAGAAAGATGTCAATCTACTAGGTTTTACTGTGTGGATGGGACTCTCCTCTCGTGGAATAATTGAACCTTAATAGAGAAAGTTACCTTGATATGTTAAAAAATTATGCAGTATCTAACATCAGAAACATGTTTCCGGATACATTGGTGTATTTTCAACAGGATGGTGCACCCCCACATTTTCATACAACTGTGTGGGAGTACCTGAACAATGAATTTCCTGAGCAATGGATAGACCGCAGGGGGAGTGCTTTTGAATACCCTCCAAGGTCTCCAGACCTCACTCCTTTTGCATGGGGATACTTGAAAGATAAAGTTGACGGTCAGAAACAGCAAACATTGGAAGATCTGTGAATGGCAATACAGCAAGAAGCATACAGAATTTCTGACTTGTGCACTGTAGTATGTAATTCTGTTAAAGAGAGATGTCTCTTATGTATCAGTGCTGGTGGTGGACATTTTGAACATCTTACTTGAGTTTTGTTCATTGCAAACGTTATTATGCATTAAAGCTTTAAAATAAAAGAAAAATTGTGCAAATTGTACATTTGGTTCACGAAATATAAACTTATAAATTGTGTATACATAATTTTGAAACACCCTGTATAGCAGTCATGGTAAAAGTTACCTTCGCCTATTGGAAAACCTCCGAGAATTCCCGGTATAATTGAATAACTTTTAATTATTTTAGTTTAACAAAATCGGTGAATGATGGGGAATTGATTAAAATTTTGCAGTTATCTAAATAAGAAAATTCATGGTTACGTTCGACTTTTATGCATCATAAGATAATAATGATGTCTAAGGAAAACATAGTATCTGATATATCTACAGTACATGCGATCCAGACATTAGTACTCCACTTATTTCAGAATAATTAAATTTATAGAGCTGCTGGTAGGTAGAGGTCAGCGCAAAACATTCCGAAAGCTCTACCTTTGGTTCACGAGCCTGATTTTACAGATGTAATAAAAGTTGTAAGGGCTTTAAAAGAAGAGAGGTTTGGGAAAAAGACCGGGAGAGAAGCGGAGGGAGAACGACTTCGATAGGGAGAGGTAGGACAGAAGGAGAGAGACAGACGGTAGTTGAGGGACGGAGAGAAGTAGGGGAAAAGGAGGAAGAAGAGGGGAGGGAGTAGAAGAGGGAAGGAGAGAGGTAGTTGGAGAGGAGAGTGAGGGGAGAGGAGAGGGAGAGGATAGAGAGGGGAGAGGGAGGGGAGAGGGAGGGGAGAGGGACGGGAGAGGGACGGGAGAGGTAGATGGGAGAGGTAGAGGGGAGAGGTAGAGGGGAAGGAGAAAAAATTTGGAGAGAGTTGGTGAGGAGAAGAGGCTGGGTGGGTTGAAAGTAGAGCGCGAGAGGAGAAAGGGAGTGATATGGAGAGAGAGAGATGGGGATGGGAGACGCAAGTGAGATAGCTGAGGGAAGGCCGATCAATTTTGCACCCGAGTCTTCCGCAATTCCATTCACGTTTTGTCCCTGGCTGTCCCTTTCCCTGTTCTCCCGGCTCAAATCTCTCCTTCCCCTTTGCTCTTACATGCCCCTCTCCTCTTTATATCCCACCCCTTCCTTTCCCAGCATCCTTTCCTTCATACCCTCAGCTATTTGTTATAGCAGCGAGAACCGACGTCCCTGTCTACTCCGCTTTATTACTGTACTACTGCAGTCCTCTCTCCCACCCTTGCGCTTCCGTCTCTGTTCCTTCTTTCCAACTCTCACATCCACCACTTTTATTACCTTTCCTTTTCCTCTGGTTCTCCCTCTTTTTAATTATTTTTTCCGCATTAACCTTCCTCTTTCTTACTTGCCCTTCATCACCTCTGCATTTCCTTTTTCTCGTCACCATTTTGCCTCCTCTCCTGTCTCACGCTTGCTAACTATTTCAGCCTCTCTTTTCTCTCTCTACTTGCCTCCCTAACTCATATCTCTCTTCCTCCCCTTAAGCTTCCGTCGTTTATCGCTTTCTTCTTGTGAAACCCGCTTAATCCACCCTTTTTCCCCCTCCGTGTTTCCGAAAGGTCTTTTTCCAACCCTCGGTTCCCTCCCACTTACCTTCTTGTTTATTTTCCCTCATTTTTTTACGACGGAGTGGATTTTGGTAAATAGCTATTTCCCGCGAAAGGCCCCCCTTTTGCCGGGTTCTGATTTTTTTGGAGCAAGTGTTGAAATTGTTCGATGGCCTTCATTCTGCGCAAGTTATTTTTATTCGAACCAACGAGCATCTCGTATGTTGTCAATATTTCTGGACTGTTTACAACGTGCGAAATTGAATTAGTCCAGTCGAAGGAGAGGTAAAATTCAGTATTGTACAAGTTGATTGATTGAAAATATACTCTTTTCCATGGATTTTGTTAGCACTGCACCACAGTTATTGTTGAGAGAAACAAATGAATGACAAAGATCTTTTTTCATTCCAAGCGATATGTGTTTCAGTTACGTAACCAAGAATCTAATTGGGTGGCAGCTGGCAATTGAGCTTTGAAAAATAAATATCCTTGATGGTAGTTTAGTGAGAAACGAACCTAAATATATAATTTTGCCCCTTACACAATAAAGCTTTTTTATTTTTAATGATATACGCGCTAATAGTCAAATATTATAATATCTCATATTTGTAGGTGATTTGTAGTTAAAAATTTTACGGTAGTCCGGTAAACTTTTTAAGCTAACTTAGCCTCAAAGGCTGTGGCATGAGTAAGTTCGTCCTAGCTGCACCTGTATTCTTGTAAATTAAACAGAATCTTCCATCTAACCGAGCTAAAATATGCATTTACATTTCTAAAAATGTTTTTCAACAATTCGTAAATCTAAATTTCTGAGGGAAACATTTTTTCGGCAGAAGTAAATTGAATCGCACATTTATTTTTTGTATGGCCAAGGATACACTCGGACAATCTGCGTCCAGGGACTGTTCTTTCTATCCCAAAGGTATTTGTTAAGATAATAGGGTGCCTAGGTTAAGTTTAGGCCATTGTGTAAGTAAACTTCGCAGGAGCAAAGAAAGACATTAAAGCAATTATTATTGCACACGAATATTAAACATACCATGAATCAAGGGGAAGAAACTACATCAGGCTTAATAACAGACAATCTGTTTTTCACTTGATATAAAAACATCGAGTTTAATCATAAATTTTCTAAAAAAAGCATATGAAAATGAAGAACAATTTTCGTATTACATTCGTCATAATTTTCTTAAATATTAAAAACGGTGATCCTCTATGCACAAAGCAAATATTTCGCTTTAACCTTACCAATGCACTATGTTGCATTTTATTATATAAACCTGAGATACCTTAGCAACGGGTACATCGTCTAAAAATATGTACTCGGTAAAGTTTCCTTGTCGCAAATTCTACCGAATACTGCCCCTTTAGGCTGTATGATTTGACTACGCGGATATAACGAGTGATATGGATAATGAATTTCTGGTTCCATTCCTCTCCCCACTCCTTCTTAAAAATTCTACTTTCCATGGGTTCCCCGCGATCGTTGTCTGGGAGACTATTTCACGAACGAGGCCAAGGCTCTTCCAAATCCGAAAAGCGTGGCAAACAAAAGGCGGAGCGAGCATATACACACAGACAGACACCAAAAAAGATACGAATGAAAAGGATTTTCGAGTTTCTTTATTATAACATGTGTTAAAGCCTTTTCAATGGCGAAACGTTGCTGTTCACATACACAGAACGTAAATCTGGAGCGCTTTTTTTTCCAAGAGTCGACCCATTTTCAGCTAATGACCTCAGCTATGAAGGGGTCCTAAAAATATAATGTTTTTTTGCGGAACGCATTCCGCGAGTAGCCGCCGTAATACATTCTATCTCGTATCTGGTGAGGAAGCTATTCGTTATCAATATGGCGCCGAAAGGAGCCTTTCAGAAATGGGGAGACAAGCGCGGCTTTTAAGCGCGAATCAAATATTCACGGGGGAAGAAATGACTTTTTGGCATAATGTTTGAGGCTTGGATTTTTTTACCTCGCTAATTAAGACGATAAATTTCAGTTCTCCGAGAAAGGGAATGAAGGCATTTTTATTTATAAATTTTAAGCAATAAAATTCATCGAATTTGATTTGATGTGTGCGCCCCACACAAACGTCAAGGTGATGCCGACTGCGTTTCCGGGAAATTTGTGAATAAAGCCAACAAAAACAAAACGAAGGAGAAATGCGCATTGTCGTATTTGAGGCAGCTCTATTGAAAACGATGAATTAAATAAAACCCTCTTAAAATTTGAAAAAACAAGGCCTTTGTTCAGGTTTTTAGTAACAACAACGAGTATTCCGATTCACGCTTCATTTTACAATTGTTAATTGCCGCATTTTATAATAACGGCATTCATTCGCATAGAAAAAGCTTGATGTTAAGATTTTTTTCTTGTTCTATTTTGCATTGCCTCTTTTAAGTGTTGAATAACAATAGTCACTAAGCAAATACGTTCGTTCTGCATTTCATTTGTGTCGCCTTAGAGCGTTTGTTTATTTTTCATGCGCATACATTAGAACATTATTACTTTATTTACTTGAAGATTTATTAAAATGAAACTATTGTCAATAAGAGAACATGAAACAGAGGGTTCACAATAGAAATTATTATTTATCTAGAAGATGAGTTGTGATAAATTAAACGAGGATTTAAAATCAAAATAATCAGATTTATTTAAACCGTATAGAGTAAACACTTTTTCAGCGCGAATTCTACCAACGCGGTTTTGATTATACACGTAGATGTGTTACTTATTTACCCAACACGTATAAAATTAGATAATAAGCAGTTCTGAATTACACGGTCCCCTCATATCGTGTATGTATGATGCATTAGAAAGCTCGTAGCCGATACGAACTCGTGATTTTTTATAAATTAATTTATTTTCGGAACGCGGTTATCTCCAACGCGTCCATTGCCATGAACTTATCTCTCACACTGCGCGAGGGAACATTGTATATGTTATGTTCTGTGGAAATAATTCACGGTGAATTAGCTTTGCGTAAAGAGAAACCGAGCTCGGACCCCCGTCTGGCCTACGTCAGAATCGAGTGTTATACACGCACTTCAAACCCGATCCCTCTATTATTTAGTTCAAACTTTTATTTTATGGTCCATCTTACAAAAGTGTTCTGACGCCGCCCACATGAAGCAGCCTCCTTTATTATATTGATTGCGCAACAGAATGTACGCTGAGATCCATGGTATGGTGCTGGCCAGCGATCCCTGGATATGAGCCAACCCAGATAAGAGATAAGGCTGTCATAAATATTATTTACGGTATTATTATGTAGATTAGCGCTATCTCCTAGAATGAGGGATGTTAGCCGGAGGAGGATAAGATTGCTTCATAAAAAAATCATGAAAATATGTTGAGTGGAACACGCAAGTCAACGGAAATAAATTCTAAGAGAATATTGCAACAACAAATAGAATTAACATCGATGAATAGAAATAAGGAAAATAGAATAAACCATAGAAGACCGATGGGCAGTCAATAGTCTCACGATATGCTTGTATATTTGTTAATGTTGGTATTTTTCCATCGAATGAGTAAATATAAAGAGAGCAGCAATATTTATTTTAAGTGCTACACCTCTCACTCATTTATATAACTGACAAGAGTCCTTTTGATAGTTGAATGATTTATTTGCCACATGCTTCTTTAATGTATATTTAATCACGAGCAAATATCCACGACATACCCGACATTTCAGACGCCGAAATCTTTTGCAATTATTTGCTTGCTTGAGAGCACTTACAAAGTAGAGGAATTTGGCAGCGATTTTCCGAGAGTTTTCCTTTTCTAGGAATGCAAACATGTATATTTAAACGAGAACAGGGGGAAAAAATTATAACGTCGCTTCTCCCTGAATGCCATAAATTGTAATTGATTTTCAAATTAAATGCCACCGCCTTTAGAGATCGAGGGAGAGAGCCAAAAAACATTCAAATTCTCTTCTATTCATTCCAATTATTTGGTCTCTTTTTTTCTTTTGAGGCGATCCTCATCTTCTGTAGAGGGAAGATTCGCCTTGCGAAGAAACCATCTTCACCCTTCTCAAAGCTTCTCATACTTCCATCATCTCCTCTGCCCCCCACCCTTTCTCTCTTTCCTCCTCCAACCGCCTCCTTCCTTTTTTTTCTCGCGTCGCCATCATCCACACCCTCCGTGTTTGCACATTCTCTCGCACGAGTGCGCGAGAACCATTTCCTACGAAATGAGAAGAGAATCTTCGTTCAATTGTCTTTTAAAGTGACGCTCCCGCTCTCCTCCGATCCCTCCATTCTGTTCTTCTTCCTCTTTCTCTCTTTCCCTCCCCCCTCCCTCCGTCTTGGCATTTCTCCGCTATCTTCCGGTGAGGAAGTTCTGCATGCGTCGTTTGGAATAATGAACTTTTGCCGTGGATAAACAAGGAAAGTGCTCCTTTCTCTATTCTCCCTCGGAAAATCGTCTCTTTGAATACATTTTTCAGGTTTTATTTTTCGGTTCATCCTCTGTATATTCTAGATGTTCACGGGAGATTAATCTTCTATTCTTATCATGTTACAAAGGATCAATCTGTGTATTTAAATATTAAAATGCAATCAATTATTTGAAGAAGTATTTGTATTCTAGGTTTTGCCTTCGAATTTCAATATAGTCCGGGAAAATATTGAAATTTCAATAAATACGTTATTTTTTCATTTTTTGACATGTTAAATTGAGATTATATTGGAATTTTGTCCGGAATCAAGGGCCCGTTATAAAATAAATTCCAATTTTCTATGGAACTACTTACACCGTCTTTTGACTTAGGTTGATCTCATTTTATTATCCTCGCCTGAAAGAAGCAGTTATGAGAGATATTTTCCAAGAACTTAACTGCCGCCTTTTGCACGGGACTACTATACACGACATTGGAAAATAGACTACTAGCAGAGGAGATGAAAAAAAGTGCGGATTGGGATCCTTAGAGATCCAGTTACGGCAAGGATAATAGAATCACTTTCTGAGACAAGGGAAGAAACTTGAAGAAAGGAGTAGGTAGACGAGGAATCGCGCAAAGTGAATAACGAACTTTCTTTCCTTTAACACCGTTATATATATTTTTGCTACATTCGAGATGTTTTTCTTGATGATATTGTAATAACGCTACGTTTAACTGTTGAAACAGGAAGTTTTAAAAGAACCTAACATATAATCTTTCGCTGGAGAGCGAGAAAGAGAGTGAGGTTGTTGACATAAGAGCTTTTTAACTAATATTGTTTCTAATGATCACAAAAGACACCTAACCAAGCTTATTAAATTCACAAAATCATTGAATAATTTTATATGAGCTACCGTTTATTTTTTATATGAAACCTCTTAGAGTTTCAAAATAACTACAATTGCCATAAAACAGTTATGGTAAGACTTTAAATGAATTTTTTTTAAGTAAACGGCTTAAGAATCACCACCAAAGATGTCTCCTATGCAATAAAAACCCCCATCTGGCTTTCTCGAAGGATTGCTTTTGTTGGAGTTATCTTTGCCATCAAAATGAGTTCAAACTAATAGCTGAACTCATTCTATTATTTTTGGAACACTTCGAGAAATAAATGGATAATTAATATGATAATTTATGGATTAAATGTTTTTAAAAACTAATTAAATGCATGATTATTACTTTCCTTAATTAATCAATGAGCAATTCTTTATAATTACCTGCGTTATCACAACACCAATTGGATTATTGAAAAACAATTATTAACCACGCGATTTAATTTTTATGAATGTATTCTAATATAATAAACGAGCAAATAGAAGACTTCATGAAATATTATCTACCAATTGGATTGACGCGTTGATATGAATTTAATGTAGAACGATTTCTCGGTTAAAACATTGATGGCAGTTATTCCGTTCCGATAGCACCACAATCAGCCGCTCCAATATGGAATCCCAGATTGGATTCAATGGATTTCAGCGGCTGCGAGAGAAAAAGTTTGGAAAATTGCGGGATGGAGAGAAAAAGAGGAGTTGGGGATAAACAGGCGAAAGGGATGAGTTAGGTCAGTAGATAAATCTTTAAAATAGCGTAATTTGTTTGGGAGAAAGTGATGAAAAAGAGAAGAGAATGGCAAGAGTGGTATTTATTCAGAGTGGACGGTGTGAAAACGAGTGTGGAATAAAAAGTTGTTGAAAGAGAAGGAAAAAATTCCGAAAATGAGGGTTAGAAAGAGAGAAGATAGCAAACAAGAGCGAGATGGAATTGGAAAAATTAATTGGAAGGAACGAAAGAGGTGCGGGAAAAAATTAGATGACATTGAAGATTGTGAATGCGATTGGGATGAATGTTTGAAGGGAACAAGAAGATGGAGATTGTAAATCAAAAATGATTGGAATAGAGACGTTGACAAAATGGAAAGAAAGAAAACAACGTGAAAAACGGAGTGGAGATTTATAAAAAATGGTAATATTATCTATTCATCTTTTTCTCTAACATGTCAAATTCGATAGTGAAATTCTTTACATCTAGGAAAATTTCATATACATATATATATATAGTATTTAGTGAAGGGAAGCAGTGTTTAGGCGTGTTTTGCCTCCAGCATAAGCGCCTATTAACTTCGGTTTGTCCATTCGTCCGTCCGTCCGCATGTTCGTTCTCGGCTTCTACCAAACCGATTTTTATAAAATTTGATATTAAGGACTTACAATCAAAGAAAATAAGAAAATCACATAAATAAATCACGTAAGCCAATAAGAGGTAGCACTTTACTGGCGACAAAAAATGAACAATTTTTAGTTTCAAATACTCCATCGCACAAAATGCGCCTCTTAGTGATGCACTGTACACTTTCCTAACTTGTTTTATACTAAACATGAAATCAATAATAATTTATAAGATGAAATCATTTTTAAATAGCCGTAAAATTTCAATTGAAATCAAACTCACTATTTAAATTTCCACATCAATTTATCTTCGCGACCACTTTCACAGTAAGCGAAAATTTACATAATGGATTTGATTATATTTTTATGATGCCGTTCCATTAAGTGACCTTATTTGGTTGACTATAGCCGTAAAATTCTACGCACGATTACTTGTTTTTAAGATATTGGGTTTAAAAATTTTACATGAATCATTATCAATTAATTAAGAGAATAAACATTTTGCCAGGAAAATGTTTTGCGAACAACAGCCGTGCAAGCGCGATGAAAATAAAACCTTATAAAACACAAAGGCAATCACCGAATGGAATAGAGCACAAACGCGCCATACCCATTGACCCGGAAGAACTGGATTGTTTACGCGAGTGGCGTCATCCGGTGTCTATTTCACAGCGTATCAACAGCACCGTCTCTTGCAGGACGGACAAAGTAACGAAAAAAGGATGAAACCGATACCCTCAATATCCTGACCAAGTCCTCTTTCTCAATATCGGTTTGCAATTGTTCCTCTCTCTCTCTCTCTCTATCTCCCTTTCTCTCACTCCCCAACTCTTCCCTCACTTCACTCCCATCTCTCCTCCTCTCCCTCCCTACCATTCTCCCACCCCCTCCCGGAATGAGATCCCGACTCGAAATCGAACCGGTCCACCGCTACAGCTTCCAATCACCATGCAGCTTCCCAGCATTTTCCCTTTTCATCGCGCTCTTGTCCCTTCCGTTGGAAGCTTCCCTCCCGCTCTATCGGTTGGCGCTTCGCCTCCACTACCCCACCCCCCGTTCTAACTCCCCCTCCCCTCCTTCCGCCTGCCCCCACCTCACCCTATCCCAAACTTCCGCACCCCTTTCCCGCATCCATGCAACCCACTGGACTCCCGCATACCGGATCGGCTGAAAGAGGCGATCCACTCTCTCGGTGGCGTAGAAATCGCAGGAGGGAAATAAAAAAGCTTCACTCATATCCATCGGTGGAAAAGAATTTTGATCCGAATGTCTTTTTTGCTCTCTTTACTCCAATGATTGGCGAAACACAGACGGGGTCAAGTTCTGGCGAAAAAAATGGAGGGCTCTCGGGAGAACTCTTAAGCGATCTCTAGTCCGTTATGCACACACATCTCTCTGCGAATGTGCTCCTGACTGGAGGGCCGCTCAGCTCACTCACAGTCCCATTTATCCCACTCCTCTCCTTGTTCCCTCTGCCCTTTTTTATCACTAAAGCTATAATCGGATTATGTAATCATAATTTTATTGTAAATTTGGTGTCGTGAATCCGACAAACTGTAAGTTGGTTAGGTGGAATAATGATCGTTATATCCTTGACCTCTCCGATAAGAATTTTGTTTATTTATTTTTCTATCTCGTTACTCCTTTTTTTCCTTCTCTACCAAATATTATCCCCGTTCTTTCGAATCTTTTTCGATCTGCACTAATTCCAGCAGTTAATGTTTATTTACCACCTAACTCTGTGCAGTGCGAGTAGCCATCAGAAGAGCACGACCCAGATTCCGTGACTCCCCAAGGGCACTCAAGATGAACCGCGAGGGACGGGACAGACATCTCCTTTCTCCCTCCTACTCTCCTCTCACTATCCTCTTTTCTTCTCTCTCTCTCTTCCCCCTCTCCTTTCCATCTTCTCCAACTTTTGGCCGACCCCCATACATTTACCTCCTACAAATTCATTAAATATTTTCTTTATCTTTCTTCCTCATTTTCCTTCTCTTTACTTGCCAAATCTCCATCGTACCAGAGAGAAAATTTTCCTACACTGTGCCAACACTCCAACCCAAACCAACCTAGCCTCAAGTTTCTCGTATTTACGTCTACTGCTGTTTCTCCTTCCAACCCTTTCTCTGAAGGCTTCTCTCTCCTCCGCCCACCCCTTCCTATCCATTTCACTCTCTCCTCATCACAAACCTTCATCACTTCCCTCTGTCCCTTCCTTGGTTATTTTCTCTTCTAATTTATAATGAATTTTTTAAACAGGTATTCAACACCATGCATACCTGTGTGCGTGTGAAATAGTGTCTTCGTGCACGGAATCACATTAAAATCGATATCCGCTTCTCGTTTTGCTATCGATCTATGCCCCTCTCTCCCTATTCCTATCTCCCATTCCTCATCCTCTCTACCTTTCTCTCGACTGCTGCTTTAATAATCATCCCTTCGAATGCCGTGATTTATCATTCCCGATTCAGTTGCATGCCATGCCTCGTATGACCTCTCGTTTTCCAAAGCATATAACCCAATTATAGCCACTGAATCTGATTGAGGGTATTTCTGCGTTATGACGAATGTTTTTCCCAATTTATTATCGATATTATTCTTTTTTTAACCTCCCTTCAATTTTAGCTGCTATAATCATATCTCATTCCAATTTAATAAGGCTTTAGCAATTGCGTTATATACCGCCAGTAATAGAATGAATCGAGACTAATGCGTGATTATGTGATTCTGTTATAGAAATGTCACCGATGTAATATTTAGTGCTTTGTAAATACGTCCACATTGAATATCATTAGAATTTTTTACTAAGATACACTCGGTTAACTCTGTTTCATGCCTCTACTCCTTGATCTATTTCTCGTCTTTCATTTTCTCTGCAGCAATTTTAATTCACCATTCAACGCTTTCTTCGCTTTGTCTGGATCAGATTGATTGATTCAGGGCGATTTATAATCGATGGGTTGGTTGCCCTGATTTCTTCTCTCTCTCTCTCTCTCGCATCTTTCCTTCGCACTCTACGGGTGCATTCTGCAGCCATCGACAAGGAATCGGGAAAGTGACGGAGAAGAAACTCGTGTTCCGTGCTGCCGTGCGCCAGGTGGAAAACAAAAGCATGTCGAAAAACGGACCGGCGCCGTTTGTGTGTGTGTGCGTTTTTTCCTCTCTCCCTGTGGAAATTAACGAGGAGTGCGGTTCCATAAAGTGCGGATGTTGAATTAGGAAATGTCGGAGCGAAATAAATGTAAAAGTTTACTAATTAACTGGAATGTGTAACATTCGATTCGAGATTTATTTTGGAGAGAGTAGAAGTTGAACCGGCATGATATAATTTTCGGAGTTCATTGCATTCGAGTGAATGAAAACCCAGTGATATTAATTAATTCAATAAGGAATGTTTATCACAATTAAATGAAATATCGTGTTATTTGCCATCATATAACCCTTTTTTAAATTAAATGGTCATTTTATGAATATTTTCACCAATTCAGAAAATCTGTTCATATTAATATATTTTCCATTTACATCACAGGTCGTTAGTGGTTCGTTCCACGATATGAAAGGGACCTTAAAAGTTTTGCCAATTTTTTTCGTCCCTCTTTCCGTTTATCTCTTTGGTATCCATAATATAATTTCGCTCTTCAAGGTCTCATTAGATATATTGTATTTTATATGATGTTGTCGATGTTTGCTTTCTCTTCCATTCGTTTTCGAGATACTACATTGCAACTAATTTAACAAACCGCATTGCTTTTATTTGTTTCCAAAGGTTAATGAAATTTTATTAGATTCAAAGATAAAAAAATTACCTTGAGCTCAGCTCATTGTTAAATCTAACGGATTACCAAAATGATTTCTGCTATAATAAAGTCATTCAAGATGCGCATCGTAACTTTCCTCAGGACCAATTAACCGGTCGTTAATTACTTTAAGCACATCTGTATGGGGTATCTTAATTTGATTTCAGTGATCAATTCTAATCAAAAGCATAAATATTACACGTATTTCAATCCAAATGTACCATATTTTAAATAGTTATGACGTACGCGGGAGGAGAAATGAAGTCTTAACACCGGAAACTAGCGACTTTTGCTATATTTTTATTTACTCTCAAGAGGGCAATTATACTGGAAGAGCCATAATCGCAATCAGTGGCGGATTTATGGAGGCTCACACATGGCGCGCGCCAGAGGCCCCGTGAGGTATGGCAGTGCTTCTCAACTTGGGTTACGCGGAACCCTAAGGTTCCGCGAAAGATTGGGGTTTCGTATGTATCTGCAAAAATGGGGAAAGAGCAAGTTTTCCCTACCGCTCAGTTACCTAAATCTTGAATTTCTATCTCACAATCAGTGGTGGATTTAAGAGCACTTGACGCGCGACAGGGGCCCCTTGAAATAACGGGTCCCGAAAAAATGTTCGTGTATATAATCTCAGAAATATTAAATGTCTCTATTATTCCATAGAAAAACGATCGTTAAGAGGTGTCACAAAAGAGGGTAGCCGTTTGGAGCAGTTTCAACATATATTTAGATTGCAGGCCCCCCGACTGATTAGCATCAGGGGCCCCAGGAGGCGTAAATCCTCCACTGTTCATAATAACATTTTTTCGAGCCATATAAGTGGAAGAGGGCTAAATTCAAATTGTCTAGCTGGCGATTTTATCCAGTGCACCAAAGTGCAGAGAAAAATACACCAATTTCAACTGGTGATACTGGATTTTTAAACTTCCAAAATGATTATCTTTTCTTCCTCAACGAGCTGCTTGGATACAAAATTTCACCCAGTTACTCATTAATATCCTCACGAAATATTATTTTACCTCCCTTAAAAAATTACACATGATGAAATGCAATCCATCATATTAGAAGAGATAAGTATCTCACTTTCGGTCGATTACAAGAAAATAAAACGCCTAATTGTGAAAGTGGGAAAACGTCTGAAGTCTGTTTGTTCCTGATCTGAGTTTCTCTTATGTTTAAAATTATAGCAGTCAATATTTTTTCAAGATTTTAGTATCACTGCAACCACTGCTTAGTCTTAGGATTGTTTTCAAGTGGGCCCAGATCTCTCCAAAACGAAATTCTTCATTATTGAATTACCATTTTTGAAAATAAATTATATCTTGAGTATTAATCAATGTAGCTTAAAAATAAATTAGTTTTTCTACCAACGGGTAATACCTCTTTCGACTTCTATGTTTCTGCAGGAATCAGGTTCTTTGGAAAACGAAAACTTAATTATAGACGAGGTGTATTTTCTTCCTCGAATGTCGAAACCACAGATTTCCCTTCTCATTCGATCCCGCATCCGTACACGAGATCGCAGAATGGAGAGCGGACATTGTTTCCATGGCGATATAAACCTCAAGAGAGGGCGGGAGGGGGCCGTTCTACTTTAGATCGCCGCACAATAGGCGACAGATAGAGACGTCGTCGCTGCTACGTGGCCCTCTATTCTCATTCGGATGCCTTCTTCCTGTTGAATGGAAACCGAGACTCGAAAGCATTATGTTCGAATCACGCGGTAAACCACGCGTTCATCCAAATAACGCTCAGAACACAACGGGATGCGCCTTTCTCCTCTTGTCTTAAACAGAGCATCGAAAAATAGACAGTTTGTTAGCTCGGAACGTTCCCAATCGCAATAAAGGATAAATAAAACATGATAATTGTATATTTAAAATGACCCGTGCTGTATTTTTGCGGCATTATGTGGATGCTATCTGAAATAAAGAGCGAGCTCCCCTATCGCATTCGAAAAAATACGCACGTAGTTACATCGAACAATTAACTGATTTTTAAAATTCGAAATGAATTACCGCGTTATAATTTGTATATCCTCAAGGTATTATTTTCAGATCACTTCAGTGCCAAAAATACACGGGTAATTCTATTATTTATTTCATTTCATAATATTGCACTCATGGAAATGAATTAAGGCTATTTAGTCTTTCGTAACAAATGTGTACATTCCTTTTTACTTTCTCCATACACAGAATAGAGAAAGAATTGTTTTCTTGGAAAAAATCGAAATCGAGATATTAACGGAAATACACCTTTAAGGTCTTTTAAGTTCATTTTCACCATTTTATCGATGGTACCTCCGTATGATAGAAATTTTGTGCGCGCTGAAGCTCAAAAACTACTATTAAAATCAACTCGAAAATCTTTTATTTAAAGTTTATTAAAAAATCAAGGTTTTATCAAATTGGGACTAACATTTGTAGCCGAAAGCTCTTTGTCGTTTCTATATTCTGTAGGGTTTCTAGATTTTGATTTTGAGGATACAGAACCCATTAAGAAATTCTTCATTAATTTACGGGGCAATTACGGGACACGTAAAAGATCCGAAAAAAAAAACATTTTCTTGAGTGTCATTCTGTCAATTTTAATTTTGATTATCGATAAACCAATGAAAACACAAAGTAAATTTGTACATCTGTATAAATTGTAAAATTAGTCTGCTTTCCAAATACGGAACACAATTTTGGAATGGGAGAAAAAAGACAACAAATTATTAATAATTGTTAATTTTTATTTTAGGAATTTATTTTGGAATTTAACATAAGAGTATAAATGAAAAATGAACAACATTTATTGTTAACTTTATAAATCTTGGGTCGTATCTCACTGAACCTCGAGGGAGATTATGCTCTCTTGTGGAGAAAAACCGTGTTCTGGATTCGTAGGGAGTCTTTTCGATCTAGCTCTTAGCGACTGCATAACAGATGCATTTTCGGAGCTCGAAGTAGTTTGTTTGTCAGCGCTTATTTTTCTAATTATGGGTGGAGCGCAGAATACTTTTAATTAGCTGCAGTTTTTCCTAGCCGAGGTAAAGAAAAACTCGTATACCGTAATATTTAAGGAGAAACTTTAAAAACTCAGCCTCGCAAGGGCCAAAGAAAGCCTCAGAATGATTCGTTTGGCTCGCCACAAATAATTTCACAAACAGACAGCAATCGAGAAGTATCCGTAAGAAGCTTCCAAGAGTTATATTATTACTTTCCAGTACCTTGTGTTCATCCTTGTCATTTTTCTATAACAGAAAATGAAAAGCCAATGTAATGAGTGAGATGATTTGTGAATCGCAAAAATGAGATCGTCATTTACTACCTTTTCTTTATTAATGTCGTTGAATTTTTCTCTGAATTAAATTATACCTTACTACGGTAGAAAGCGATTCAGATGGTAAACTCAATTCTTCCTTAAAAAACAAACTAAAGGAGAAAATTATAAATATTAAGCTTCCAAATTAATACCGAGCACTGGATTGTAATCACGAAGTGGCACCCATGCCTGGAAATACAAAGAAAATTGAAGCATGGATGCATAGTACTCAAAATCTGATCGTAGTATCAATTATGTGACTGTGAAATGCTGATATTAAAACGCAGATTGAAAAATAAAAAGAAAAGTAACACTTAATAAAGCACCATATCGCTGTCTCATTTTTTCACATTTTCTCTCCATTTATAAGCATGTTCTTTCTCAATGTCCCATAGTGCAACGCGGCGGTGGGAGTGAAGGCGTTTTTCGACATGATGCACGAGGGGCCGCGGAAGGTGATGCTGTTCGGAGCCGCTTGCACTCACGTCACTGATCCAATAGCCAAAGCGTCCAAGCACTGGAGACTCACGCAGGTTAGTGACCAATCCAATTACTTTTCCTATATTCATCGCAGTTACCCTCGTTATAGTCCAGTTCTTCTCCTTAAATCATCCCAAGATACGACTTTATGATGATGTTACCTCAGCTAAAACAAACCTAAAGTGGACAATACCGAATTCGTCAAAGTACCACGCCCATCCGTACAAGACGGTCACCCATTTTTGAAACACGTATTTTAAAAAAAGGAAAATCGAATTTGTTCATTTGATCTTATTACAGTTACGTTTTCACATTGTCAAATAATTTCATTAAAATACAGTATTCTATGTCCTTGACTTATAATTTTGGGAAATTTTGTCCCTGCAATAAAAGAAACAATGCTTTTCCAGTTTAAAATAATATCAGTAATATATTTCGAAGTATGCTTGGGTTTTGTCTGCGTTCGCAGTTTGTGAAAGAATATACAAATTTTGCTTCAGCATTCCAATAATATACTTCTGAAAATCCAACGGTTATCTTCGTAATCATCAGGAAACCGTTGCGCGTTACATCTTTTATCTCGACTCGCGTAGGACTTGTTGCTACAAAAAGGCCTCGAATATGACGCGCACTAGATTTTTCAATCTGAAATGTTCAGAAAAAAGTCCGCATGGTATTTGAAAAAATACGATACGAGTTTAAGAATTTTTTAAAGTAAAAAAGACCAAATTTTAATTAAATTTGGGCAAATTTTAATCCTATTATTATTCCATACCGTCAGAAATGACTTCCATGTGTAACAAAATGTTACAAATTTTCATGGTAAACATTAAGGATGCTACACACAGACGAAACAACAAATATATAGCACGAATCTTTGAAGTTTGAAACGTGTATCATCGAATGTGTACCATAATCTTAGGTCGGTGACCGCGCGCCCACGAAACGTGTAACGTCACCGAAACGAAAAACTCGTGTCACGGAATAGCCTGCTATATTTTTGTTTCCGCTGTGCTTGGTCGGTTTTCCGTATGATTTTAGTCGCAATGAGATATAACCTCTGCAGCAATCATTTTTGTCACTTTTTGCTTCCTATAACACAACTGTTGGAAGAAAAATTTTCCTCCATATGCTTCCTGATGAGCAAATGTTTTACATAGGCTTCACCAATTAGATGCAAATTTTTGCATTTCACCTTTCCAGTAAGGGAGGAAATTTAATTTTAAATTCCTTTATATCGAGTCTTTTTATAGAGAAATCACAGCCGGATTAAACATGTGTCTACTTCATGCGCGTGTCAGTGCAAAAGGTAGCGTATTGGAGATTCAACTGATATGTTAATCATACATGTCCAAATAAAGGTGAAATACTCCTTTAGCCAAACAATTAGAGGGTTACAACACCCAATGCATTTCGCCCACAAGGTGGGCATCGTCAGGGGTAAAACCTGTTTCAACAGTGACTGGGAGCCAACTGCCAGGTTTGAAACGGAAAGTATTAAGAAGACGACCGAGAAACAAGTGAAACGCGGAAAGATTTTTCGGCGTGTGTGTCGTTTAAATCTGTCAATTTGTATAGGGTCTTGTTAAAATCTGTGTCCGTGTTCATAAGTGTATCGCGGTTTTTGTAAATGTGAAGGTTTTCTAACGAGTTTAGTGAGTTATTGGCTGAAGTTATCAATGTTAAATCGTTTACGTGTATACTATGACCTGTTTCAAAGATGTGGTTGGCAACGCTTGATTTTTCAAAACGATTATATTTATAGTGAGCCATATTTCCTTGAAGCGTGTTATTAGTTTCCTTTTTTTTCCTTATAATTTGAAAAATTTACTGGGCAGTACAAAAGACAGAACAGAATCTTTGAACAAGTCCGGTATTTATAAAATACAATGCTCAGACTGCGACAAAAAGTACATAGGACAATCACAATTGTTTGGCTAAAGGAGTATTTCACCTTTATTTATCTTAGCCAAAGTTATTGAGCTACTATCAATTATACATGTCCAAGGTTGCAAGGGAATAGACGCTTCGCAAAATCTTTATTTCACGTCAAACCTGTGTTGTTGTTATTTCCACAAAAAAGTCGGACTAATGAAAATAAATTTCGCATAAATTTGGCTTCTTTTCTTTATTCCTTGTGTCTCCTGACATGTTCATCGATTAAAACGGAAAAGGTTTCGCTATTCTTGCTTTAAACGCTTTGAAGGTCGTCGAATGAGCAAGACCGGAAGAGACCATTGACTTCGCGATTTATTTTACACTTTGTGAGCCATTTATAAGGTAAATGCCTCCATTTTAACCAACCATTTTGCGCTTAATCCTGTTACACACAGCCTTCTGCCTTCCTATAAGTTTCTAATTAAGTTCGTAATTTCACCAGCAAAAGCCATCCGTTCTCTTTCCCATGAGACTGCCAAGCTAGCTTTTCTTTCACGAGCCTGAATTCGTCCTTGAACGAGCTCATCCACACAACTCTATTGAATAGCATTCTCCGAGACATATTTTTATGCGAGAAGAATTTTTAAATGGGACGGAAAAGGAAGACCACTTTTTAGAAAAACGTTAACTCCGTGACGATTGCATTACATCCGACTCTTTTCATTCACGACGATGCGATTGCAACAAATTTCTGTAGAAAAGAATGAAGATATAATATTATAAAGGACTAACATAAAGACAAACTTTCACGTACCACTTATTTATTCAAACAATAACACTGCGCGAGTTTCGACGCTTGGCGATGACGCGAAGAGTCGAAACCCGGGAAATGTTCTTGTTTAATGAAGAAGTTAATTTGCCTAAAAATTTGCCTTTTCAGTAGTCCTTTACAATGGAATGCCACAAAGTTAAGGCCAACTCCATCAATCATTATTAATTCGAGTATTCCATATAATAATTTCGTAGTGTATCTGCGTGCGTGCGTCACACTTTTGTGGAAGTGGAGGATCCGGAATGGATGAGAATCTGAAACATAGTCGGCATTTAGATATAGACGTAAAAGCATAAGGAAAAATATGAAAATCTTGAAGTGTGAAATAGTTATCAATAAACTAATATTTTAAATAAACATTTTTCCATGATAAAGACACTGTGTCACCATTTATATCCATAACATTCCTTTTTTAAACTAGTCAGAATTAAAATACAAACTTTAGACAGCAATTTGTACGGCCGAAAAAAATTGGTACATTAATATAATGAACGTGAACATAAAGGTTATATTACTACTATTCGAGTGGTGTATGTTTTATGTAATTGTCAAGTTTTATTAATTATAACTGATTAGGAAATTAGTCGGTGAATCAAAAATTTTATATTTCCTTGGCATCACTACTGGTAATTAATTTCTTAGATATTATACTAAGCCATTGATATTTATCTTTTTTGACATGATAACATAAATTTTAAAGATCGCCTCTGCCTCGCATATACGCACAAATTATGTGTGCGTCTTTTCTTTCTTGTTAAGTATAATGCAACTTGTTGCAACTAAATTGTGAAACGCGTTATTTCTGTTAGAAAATATTGTTATAACCATAATGTATACGCCGCGTTTCAAAACTAGCTTGATCAAAACGATACAAAAATTATCAAAATTTGTATTAATATCACTTTCTCTGAACTTATTGCTAATACAATGCCATTTTTACATCCTTGGTGGGTGTCAGCTGAAATTCGTCTCCCCGTTAAAATATTACACTTCAGAGCTCAGTTCATTCATGTGAAACAGAAAAACATGACCAATTCATATCAGAAAATTAATTATCACATTATAAATTAGCATTAGTGTCGCAATCTCAGAAACTCTCCATAGTGACGAGAAGAGAAATATCCCTAGCTTGTAACAAGAAATACAAAACCATTGTCGTGCCATTTCCATGAGGGACAATCAGGGAAATTACATTGAAATTCCATCCAATTCCATTCGATAAGTTTATTGCCAGAGGGTTTCTGGCGCGGCCCACTATCATTTCATCGAGAGGAGTGCTACTAACCTTTAGCATGAGGCCAAGCGTCCAGATATTTCCATATCTCTCATTCTCTGTCGCCCCCACACCGAGTTACACTCACCCTTTTTTTACTGCCTTCCCACTCATCCATTATACGCCTGGTAACTTCCTCCATTACCGGCAAATTCATATTTGCTGAACATCCCTTTAATCCAGCTGCTTTGCATAGGATTCGAATCCGACCATCTGGATTCTACTATGCTTACTTCTCCCACCGCTCGCCATTCTTTTCTAATGATTTCGATTCCGTTAGCCATCATTTTCTGCACACCAATTACCACGATAGAGCTAATCCATTTCGTTCTCGCCCTTTATTTTAAAAAATCGCTCACTTTCACCATGGTTTCACTCTTTTTAATTCCTCGGGTATCTCTTAGTTGTTCGTTTTACTTTGCGGTATCATCACTTTCTTCTCATTCCTTCACAGATATCTCTTTCTCTTATTTACTCTCCCTCTCTCTAACCTTCTTTATGCCCCTTTCTCTCCCATCTCTCTTTCCTCCCTAATTACGTATATTCTCCCCTGCTTGAGCATCGTGTATTCTGGAAACCGCCTCTCCAACCTTTAAATTTTGTTTATTATCTTATATTATGAAGTACATCAGCTCCCCCCTCCCCCCGCATACTTAAATATTCACGCAATAGAGTTTCTTGGTTCAATAGGAGGAAATGATTATTTAATCCTGGGAATACCAAGCCATTTTTGAAACCATACGCTACCATGATTCGAGCCTCAAGGGGCCATTTAATTTTATACTACAGTAACGAATATGTATTAAAGTGATAGTAAACTATGACTGCTTACTTGAAGCACGTGCGTGGACAATGTCATTTTCAAAAAACTTCGCCATAATGAGTATGTGAATAAAATATTATGGACGCGATTTAGGATTTGCTGTTCAACAAATTCAAATTTAATGATCTCTTAAATGATTATGAAATACAGTATATCTATTTTTAATGGTGAAATTGTATTGTAGTGTAAGTAAATATAGTTCAATTACAATCGCAGAGGCTACTTTTAAGCCATTTTTATAACAAATTTGCAGAAGAAAGTAAATAATAGCAATTGCCACATAGAGTACACGTAAGTATAATATTAATTACATTAAATTCACACACAAATCATCGGCTAAAGATTAGTTGCAAAATTGTCATTACAAAGCAAATACTTCTCCGAGGGCAACACTCCTTATCAAAGCGTCGCTAAACTCAAAATTAATACAATGCATAATGAGCTATAGAAGTGAGTTAACGTCATGATGGCTAAGGTGCGTTTCGGAAGTCCATTAAAATCCTTCCCCAAGTAATACTTTATTCAAGCAACCTTTAATCAACATAGAAGCAAAAGATAACCGTGCAATTTTCGTGAATGTTTGCACACTCCCTCGTAATCCGAAATTTCACTTTCAATTTCCTGCTATACACCTCCGCATAACTTTTATGGACCGTTATACCCTTACTCTCCCTTATGCTCTACTCTCTCCCTCTCTCTCTCTTCCGGTTTCTCATGCGTCTTCCTTCTTTCTTTCCCTACCAAATATCCAATCCAACCGTTCTTTTTGTCTCTCCTCCTTAATCATGTCTCCCATGTTCTCTCCTTTTTCTCTACCTTTTCTCATTTCTATCACCTCTTTATCTCATCTCTATTCTCATTCCTCTTTATCTTTCTCCCTTTATTCCTCAATCTCTTCCTTGCCTCCATTCCTCCCATCTTCTTCTGACCTCTCCTTCCTCTCTCTCTTTCTTATCCTCAGATCCATCCCTTCTCAACCCTCTCCCCCCTTTACTTTCTCCTTCTCTCCCATCCCACCCCACTCCTCCATAATCCCACCCGCAGCTAAGTTTGAGGAATCCTTTGCTGAGCTTCAACGGCTTCAATAGGACCGCCTTCACCGCATAAACCTCGCGATGAGGGGAGGGGGAGGAGGTTTGGGAAACAAAGATCTCTCTCTCCTTACTTCGGAGGACACTGGAGGAATCGAACTCCTCGGAGCACGAGATATAATCTTTCCCTTCTCTCTCTCTCCTTTCCACTCCGTTATGATTAAGCAAACTGCCTTCATTGACGTCTCCGCTTCAGAAAAATATTTTTTTATTTTATGATCAATTCAAACGTGATTTAAATACCTTTAAGAATTTGATTGAAGTATTTCCAACGTATTTTGTCTGTCCTATACTATCCCACACATTTGCGTTGGAGTTTTGTGCCTGAGAGTACGGTGAGTTGCGATGAAATCCAAAACTAGATAACCAGAGTCAAATAAATTGCGGAAATGAAATTATTTTCATCTCTATTGCATGCGTGAATATAATATATGATGCTACAAAGCCGTATGAGATTTAAACGTCATTAAGTAAGATTGAACAACGTTAACTTCCTGAATTATTCATACCCATTGCTATTAATGATTTCATTCCAAACATATCTCGGAAAGTGTGCGTCGTCATATATGTGGTGGTGTCTAAAAATGAAAGTTATTTCTGCACTCGATTACGTGAAACTCTTTCCTCTGCGCTCTGCGATGTGATTTTTAGGGCGTTCCTCTGGGCCATTTAATGCGACAAGATCGAAAACCGAGTCCTTTTCGAGGACCTTTCAAGCGATTCATTCCGGGTCATCCAATATAGCTTACCACTTCTCTAAAAGGGTCCTCGCTTGATTAACGCGGGATTTTGACGTCACCGTGAGAACCAATCAGAACGGCATATCTCTCTTCGTCAAGACGGCTCCTTCTCACTATCCCTTTCCTTTTTTAGAACCCCGAAATATCTCTTGCTCAGGCGTACGAACGAATAGCCGCCAATCCCACCCCCTGCCACCCATCCTTCTTTGCCACTTCTCTCGCTTATCCTATCCCCCCTCAACTTTTCTCTTCCCACCCCAAGTTCTTGCCCATAAGCCCGCTTGCCAACACTCTCTTAATGTCTTCCTTGGGCTTTCCTTAATCTCAAGAAAACCTCCGTCTTCCACGCCCGAAATCGCCAATCCAAAGGGAAGTGCAGATTGGGGTAGAGAGAGAGGGAGAAGGTGGGATACTAGTCACCCACAAAACCTTCCTTTCACACTACCTACCACGGCTTCCGTTTCAAGCTTCCCTTATTTCTATTCTATTCCTTGACTATAGGTTATTCCTCCATTGCCCCCCTTATATTACATCTCTGTTGCAAAACATTCCTAAGTCCCCAAACAGTTCTTCCTCCCTGTCATACTCGTTTCCTTCCCAACAATGCCTTTTCCTTCTCTATTTCTCCCAAACCTTCTCTTACTCACCTCCCCTTCTCATCCCACTCGATCCTCTCTAAAATCTCTCTTTCGCCATCCTTCCCATTTTCTCCCTCTATTTCCTTTTCTAATCAATCCAATATCTGTTCCCTTCAGATTCTTTCCACTCCCCATGACTTCTCAATATATTTTTTTTGGTCGCGAAAGAAATGATCACTCGCTCTCAGGAGATGGAGACAGTATCCGCAGAAGTAATGAGAAATAATTTGTAAGAATGGAAAATTATCGGGGGTCTGGAAATTTTTTCCATCCGTTTTGCCTCTTAATGAGTCATCAAACTGCCAATCAAAGTGAGCGACACAGTAACGGAAATCAATTAGAATCATAAAACTGTGGAATTCTAGGTGACATTGACGGGCTTTTAGTGGATTGCTGTATGCAAGTCCTGAGATATCTTTCCCTAGTAAAAATGTGGAACGTGATTAATAAATGATTTATTGTTAATTTACAGTTGTGTTAAAATTAACGCGTTTCTATATCCAATTTAATTAAAAACATGGCAAACATCGTGTATGTACCTAGATAGCATTATAAATATTGAATAGGAAAACCTATGGATATTACTTCCTTCTGCTTCTCGTTTGCCCCCTCAACTTTCATCATCGCTGTCACTTATCTCCCCTAGGCATCATCCCATATTTTATAGAAATAAAAAAAATTACATATTATATTCAAAGTATCTCCTAGTAACAGAGCGGGTCAAATGTATGATTCAATTTTCTTCGATGTTGCCATTTAAGGACCATTTACGGCCTTGAAATTCTGTACCTTAAAGTGAATTTTTATTTCTTCAACATAAGTAAAGTATCAAACTAAAGGCAGAGGCTTATTGGTAAACTAGAAGAAAAAACTAGCAATTAAATTGGTATTGGAATGCCAAAATTGGACAGCAAATCTTATATCATAATATTGATGTCCTTGCCAAAGCGTACGCGATATTATTAATGCAGTATATTTCCCTTTCTTTAATTTTTTTGATAATGACAAGTAACTGCACTTTTCTTCTTTAATCGTTGCATTGATTGGGAAATAAAGATTTAGATATGTAACGTGTGTCTGTGTGTGCGCGTAGGAGGGGTGATCTAAAATAAAATTGACTGATTTTTTGTCTGGTCAAATAACGATTTACTGCGATTCATAACATATCACGTTTTGTGCATTATCAGTTTAGTAGACGCTTGACATATTCTAGTCAGTCCGTTTCTATATGGCGCTCATAGAGTGGAGTGGTGTTTAACATAAACATCATGAATGTGTGAATAGAATTGTGGTATGTGATATTTTTTACTGTTTCGGTGAGAAAAGCTCGAAACGTTTAAAATTATAAAACATTTATTGAATGATTTTATTTGTTAAGTGTTTGAGTGGATTAAATGATTTTATGAGAGATACGAATCAATCTAGGAATGATGAACCCAATGTTTGACCATCCACATCACGATTTGAGACAAAAGTCCTTCAAACGGATTAATTTATATTGATAATAAGTAACTATCGTATCAACGTGAGAATAATATTCATTACTATGGGAATGGAGTAGTTGAATTTATTGTTGACGATGACTTAGACATTTAGTTGTTACCTAAATTCATGAATTAATATAAAAAAACTATAAAGAGACATTTTACGTTAACGCTACGCTTCGGTCTATCATGAACTATATTTATTTTGACCATAATATCATTTATACACTACCTACATTTTTTAGGTGCTTTCGCCGCCTAGTACAGCGATAGTTTTGCTCTGACTAAGATTCCTCGTATGTCTGCATATGATCAATGCAATCAAAACCAATACTAGTTTGCCTAAGAAATATATGCTAACGTACGAACACTAAATCTTTCCTGAAACCGACCGATCTATAGTTATACAACTGAAACGTATACCGCCAAAATTGCATTATATTTGCTGTTAATTTATGCCACCCATCTAACATTAGTTGCCCCTGAAATTTAATTAAATTTAATTTATGCAACCCACCTTACATCAATGTGCCCCTAGATCGTGTAACGCAAACATACGCTAAAGTATCCATAAGGAGCATTAAAATAATGTATGCTACCCACCTTACAATGGTTTGCCTCTAAAATGTTTACCACCAAACTTACACCAAAAGCTCCCTGATATATACCACCAAACTGACAACCGCCTACCTCTATACGGTATGCAATCAAAAGTTCCACAATTTTGTGCCAAGATTTGCCCCTAAAACGTATATCACAAGATTTACGCTAAAAGTTCCTGATTTTATATCACCCAACTTACACCAGTCTGCCTATATAAAGTATCCAAACAAAATTCCCTAATTTTATACCGTCCACCTTGCACTGGTTTTCCCTAGAACGTATGCACCTGATATACTTCTCAGTCATGCCAGCATGTATACGCATGTGGCTCCTGAAACATGATACCTAGCCCAGTGCTCCGTATCCATTTAAGTTTCACAGCACATTTTCCTATTCACTTGAACTTCGTCGCATACCAGACTACGAGACAATGTGGAACATTTTACAAACCTGTTGTCAATGAAAATGGAAGAAAAAGAGGATCTTCTGTCGTAGATGAGAGAAATTAGTGCTAAAAGTATACCTTTTTCAAATCGTTATATATTTATCAGTGCTTGCAAACGAAAAAAAACGATTCGTTATGTTTTAAGTTACAGGCAAAAAATCTATTTCTTATTTTGTTACATTTTTCGTTACGCTAAAATCTGTATTTTTTCCGTTACATCTAACGTTATAACGAAATAATTCGGTAAATAATAATGAAGTGTAGTTACTCTTTTGTTTTTTTTTTATTTTAGAGCTTGCGTATCCACCTTAAATGCATGATTCTCACTTAGAATATAGAATATAGACACTTCTAAATATATACTGCATATCAGGATCGTTTTTAAGATTTCAAAGTATTCGGAATATTTTTATTTTTTTATGATCATGTATGAAAATTCGTATTTTCTTATTCAAAATTTTATATTCAAGATAATAAACTTAACACATATTTAAGACTAAAATATTGGTGTTGTAGCTGTCGGTCAGTTGTTTCGATTATAACTCGGAGAACATGCTCCTGCTACAGACCTAAAATTTGGTAAAATGATCGGTCATCAGATAAAACTAAAGAGAATTTTCCAAATTCCAAAATCTGTCCTCTTTAGGGCTCATTTTTGATGTCGTTCTTTCTTTTCATATCCTCCAAAATAAATACATGGAAATCATGCATAGGTTTATAATATTGCATTTGAAGATTAGTTAGATTTGAGATATTAACCAGGGAATAGCTTTATTTTGTATATGAAAGAATAAAGTAAACTATTTGTAAGACGAAATTTGAAACCACTCCAAATAATCATGAATAAAGTTAATTTTTCGGATAAAATAGAAAAATTTTTAATCTTTAACAATGCGGGTATTCAATTGCTCTCCTGACGAAAGGAATACTATTAAATTTTAATTAATACCTAAATTATTGTGAAATCTATAATTTAAAATTTTCAGTGTGACCTGAATACGTTCCTATATTTTTTTAGTTTGTAGTCTATTTCCAACGCAGTTGATAAAAATGAAGAGCCAATTAAAAAATTCTTTAACGATAGTTCATTAGAGGGTTTATCATTATGATAAGACTTATGCTCGATAGTTATGAATAACAATTTTTAGGATCGGAAAATACAATATTTAATAAAATGAGGATATAGGATATTGTCGCGTACCGCCGCAACCTCACCGTAAATCGCGAATCCCTACGAGATCTCTTTTCACTTTCACCAGCGCACTCGTGATCTCTTGATCACTCACCGCGTATAAGCAACGGAACTGTCCCTCCCGCTCCCGCTATAACTAAAAGACGTTCAATATTGTGTCGCGAACGCCATATCTCAATGTCATGTGTAATATACTTTATACATTAGTTTTTAAAACTTATTTTATTTTGCAGTTGAATAGAAATACATGTTAAAATTGAAACATTTTCTTCTAAAATAGCTAGCCCCTACTAGCGCTTGCTTACGTAGAATATAAATAAATACGTTCGATAAGAAATATTCTACGACAAAAATTGAAATCATAATTTCTTTTCGCAGAAAATAGCACAAATCCCGCGCCAATAGTACGATTCCCTTCTTTTAACACTTAAAGAAAAAGGCACTGCATGGTGGATTACGCATTTCTTATGTTAACTAAATGAGAGGAAAATTTCTGGAATCGAACTCGCGCCTTCAAATAACAGAAAAAATTTTCCTCGACAGGTCGTCCCGAGCGGTCAAAGATATCCACCAAATACCATAAAAATCGGTCAATCGATTCAAAAGTTAATAGGGGGACAGAAAGACAACGACAAAACAATTAGCCTAATTTCCATTCTGGAAATTATGGTAAAATGCACGATTCAATGCTTTTTCAGAGCATTATTTTGATGCTAGCTTTGAAAACTATAATGACCAAAATTGTATTTATTTACAGCAATTAAAAAGGTTATTTCTCTCTTCCCATTAATTCGAAAATCTACTGCGGCACACCAGGCAATATGTCACAAACCAACATTGTGCCGTGACACAGCGGTTGAGAAGAACTGGCGTAGTCTATACTATACCCCTGCAGCATATTACCCCCAATATCAAATTTTCGACGCTCTGAAAAAGAATCTATTTTCTATGTACCCAACAGCACCCTGCCAAATTTCATATTATTTCTTGAAGGAAACAGATGAAGTTGATATTGAGAAATAACACGTTTACGCATTAACTCATGGAATATTGAACATTACATGATAAATTTTATCTTGCCGTAAAAAAGTGGAAATATCATAGTCGTCCTGAATATTAAAAGACAATTATTAATTCGTATGTATATTTTTACTTATTAAAGATAATAACCTACATAAATTACTGATTTAAGTTCTTATTTGATTTCAGATTTTTATACAGTATTTTAAATTTGTAATGAAAAACTCTATAGTGGTTCTTAGAGTTTTACGCAAGCGTTTATAACGTGAGATCAGTGCCGTAACTCAAGCGAGGCATCTGCCCCGAGCGCAACTAAATAAGGAGCGCAAAAAGTTTTAACGGTAAGTTGTGTGAGGTTGCATGGCACAAGGACATGGGCGATTTCACTACTATACTTGTTCCAGACATACGCATAGCAAAAACTATAAATTTCGATGATGTTATTGATGAGTTTTTTGCATTAAAATTACGTAGAATGGCTCTTTAATATTAAAATATTTATACTTTCTCTATTTTACTTATGTATGTGGGTAATTATGTGCGGACGTAATTGTATTTATAATTATGTATTTAAAATATGTACATTTATAGTGAGAAATTACATCATTTATAGTTTATTTTTATTTATTAATTATTTACCCAAAATCCATATAGTGATAAATATACGTATTAGAGGATTTTTATTTATTTATTTTATTTATTTATTTATTTATTTTATTTGGTAGTTTTCCCCGGGTGCTAAAATTGCTAGTTACGGCGCTGCATAAGATTGAAACTTTCAGACTGATTTGATCCTAGAATAATTCTGATATCTTTAAGAATGTATGTATGGAATAGATTCGATTATCTGTTTATATCTATAGATCTTAATATATTTTACTACAATATTTTGGACGAAGAAAAAAACTGAACGTTACTCCATATCTCAAACTGTTTAGTAACTCTAAAAAGTAAGATCTTTTGGCCACATCATATCACGGAATGCATTCTTATGTTTCGAACTGGAAGCATCGGCAGCAACCTGACAGCCTTCATAGCTGAAAGAAAACGACATTATATGTGGCAATAGACCCTTTTCATGGATTTCTTTAGACCTTTTTTACGGTCCACCGGGAACATAATCTCTTAAACCTCAAAGGGACGCTATCGATGCTCAGAACACCCTTATCTTTCTCTCTCTCTCTTCTCTCTCTCTCTTCTTCTCTCTCTCTCTCTCTCTTCGCTCCTTTGGCTGAGTATAGTGTGGTCTCCCCGCCCCTACTCGTCCACTTCCCACCCTTACCCACAAGCCTCCTATCCACCCACAAGCTATCCTCCTCCCCCTTTTAACCCAGGAATGGAGTTCGGGAGTGGGGAAGAGTGAGTTACCCGAGAGAGGAAAGGGGTGGTAGAGACCTTCAATACTTTCCTAATATCCAGCAGACCCGCTGACGTGATTATCCTTCCCGTAATCTCATTTGAGGTTTTGAGGCTCCAACTCCTCATCCTCCTACTTCCCCGTCTCCTCACCCGCGGCGCCACCTACCTACCCACTCTCTTTCTCATCCAATATTCTCAACGGAGGGAAATGAAACTTTAAACGACTCTAATTCGAACGCATCCAATGGAGGAAAGATTAGACATTCCCACAATCTCCTTCATAAGAATCTCCTTAATCGTCTAACGCATTCTGTTACCGTCAGTTAAACTCCACCGAGGTTTTGCTGATAACCGTCTCCATGGTTTCACTCTAGCCTGACTCCTCCCCTTTTACTCTCTTAATCCTTGATATTTACCGAATGACCTGCAAGGACTCAGACACGTCTCTTGTCGATTTCTGTACGCTTAACGCAAGCATGGGATCTCATCTCGAGACATATTATACGGAAACTTTCGATTCAGATTTTCATTCTTGCTTCCAGAATTACATCATCATCCTAATTATCAATGGTTCTCAATTCTTAGATTGGTTTTATAACTTGGGAATATAAACGCATGGTGTGGTGGTTTTCCCGCTGTCTTCCGCACTGGACACACATACAGAAGAGAGGAGGGTAACCCGGTGCCGTCATTAGCCTACTCTTACGAAAAGCTCCAGTTCACAGTCATTTAAACACACAAATATGGGGTCGGGCGACCTCGGAAAAATCCTGCTTTTGCAAAATTTGTGCCCGGTGTTGCTTTGCGTTGAAAGGTAGCGCTCTAACCATTACACCACCGAAACCCGCCAGAACTGCAATGGGGCTGTTATCTCCGAATTTAATATGCCAATGTCTACCTGCAAGACTTAATAAATAATTCATTTATAACAACGTTTTTATTCCTTGTTCAAACGCAGTTACGCCTAGGTTGGCGTAATAGCCCGTAAAAGTGACAGAAATTAAATGACGAAAAGAAACTAAATCATCTGGATGCTATGTATTTCATTGTTCTTCTATAAATGTCTCAATGTAGATTCTAAATTTACTTTCATTGCGATTTTCTAAATATTGGTCAATATTGATTTTCTGTTTGCGAATGTATTGTAGAAATATTAATTAAATTAAAATATCGTGGGATATTGATCAGTGATAATATAAATCAAAAGTCATATCAAAGAATTATGCTTAATCCCCAATTTATTCATTAGGATACGGTTTATTAATTTATATATATATATATATGTTTTTTCTAAAAATAGCTTATTCTTAAGGGAAGTTAGAATCCATGACCTTCTTGAAATAATCATAGCACAGTAAAAGTTTCATGCGTTGATTAATTTCGCAAATTTGAATCAATATCTATATGAAAAGCATGAAACAAATAGGTTCTTTCTAGTTGTACTTCCTTTTCGTAATAATTGATGTTTTCCGCAATATATTATTAAATATTTACCTTTTTAAAACGTTCATACAAGAGTTCTCCTTTTAGTACGTCTTAGCGGTGACGCGACTTCTCGTCACAGAAAATTCGTTACTGTGACATCTCGTCACATATGGCAATTGGTACCTGCGACATTTTGTCACACTTTCAAAATGGTAACTGCGACAACTCGTCACACGTTTTAAATTCGTGACAGCGGCATTTTATCACCCAAAATATTTGGTACCAGCGACATTTGGCCACACATTAAATTGGTATCAGCTACTTTTCGTCATAGAAAATAATTGGTATCAGCGACTTTAAGTCACAAAATTATTTTCGTCACACATTACTTTTCGTCACACGTTATGTATGTGGATTCTTTATGGGAACATAGGCTTCGCGGGTACCGATGTACTCGGGACGATACGTTGGAAATTTATGCATGTATATCTAACAAGTTTGATCGGAATCGGCGAGGGGAGGGTAGGGTAGGGGGGATAGGGGTTTCTTTCCGAAAACATGCGCTTCATGGGTAGATAACAAAATACTTGGGACGATGCATATGTTGGAAATTTATGTATATCAAACAAGTTTAATCGGAATCGGCAGGGGGAAAGGGGTGGAGGGGGCATAGAACCGAGAGAAGTTATTTCATTACTCATCACAAACTGAGCCTTATTCTGGAGACTATTTTTGCTCTTTCCTTGAAAACGTATTGCAAATGACGAACGAAAAAGGTATTGAAAACGGTTTATTAGTGATGTATAATGTTCCATTTTATAAAGGTCAAAGAATAAAAATCCTAGTATCAGAGAAGGAACATACACTTTTATATTTGTTCCCATATTTTACTTTTATGAATTCCGTTTATAACGTTCTAAAAATGGAAATAATCAGTTATGCATGGAAAATCGGAAAATAAAGTCGAGTTGCTGGAATTAACTGAAGATGGAGCAAATTTCATACCAAAGAATGTTTGTGCTGCTTTCTACAGACAAATGGCAACTTATGATCATAGATGTATCAAGAAAGTATTTATAAATGATTAAATACATTTCTATTTTGATCAATTTAATAAAAATTATCTATGTGTATGTTCATGTATTTCTGGTTAGTCTTTATGATAAGTTTTTAGTGAGTTATGAAAAAGTACTTATGATTTATTAAATAATTAACAAGTCTTTATTTATATGATCTCTTAAATACATTCCCCCTAAAACTATTGGAAATATCGGGATTTCGTGTTTCTGAAATATGTTATTATCATTTATCACATATATTATATCAGAAGCATTGTTGCATAAGCTGAAATGACGATTAATATGTGTTGCAGATACCAAATGTCATTGGTCCCTATGACCAAATGTCTGTGACCAATTGTCGTAGTGACGAACTTTCTGTGACGAAAAGTAGCTAAACCGGTCTTTGCTTGCATTTTTATGCAAGAGAGAAGCTGAGAATCCAACGTTACAGAAGAACCGAAAAAGAAAGCGTTTTATTATCTAAGTTGAAATTGATGGTCACAAAAATCTCTCTCTAAATATTTATATTGTAAACACAAATTATTCTATATTTCTGAAAAATAATGCTTTTTAGAAGAAGGTTGCATTAATTTTTCAAATTTTTATGAAACATGCGTAAAATTTTTAGGCAAAATTATACTGATGAGAATTTTATAATAACTTTTTTCTCATCTTGAAAAGTATTATTTTCTTCTTATTTTCTGGGAGATGATCTAGAGTTAATATTTGTTTCGAGTAGTTAAGTTTTTAAAGCAGTAATGCTTGAGATAAAGCTTCTTCCTCAAATAAGACAAGTTTTACGTATGCTAAAATGGGAGTAACTGAAATTTCATTTCGGTTATTATGACAAATAGTAAAACTGTTTCACGCGGACTAAAATTTCGTGCCGCATTTAGAGTAATTCGGAGATGTGGAAATGAGGCGGTCTTAAGCATTTTGTTCTTGTAAAGGAGTTCAATTGCTAAGGGCATTTAATTAGTTTCCTTGAAGTCCTTTAAAAAACTAAAGAACCCAATTTTCAATTCTTTTGCAGCTCCACTTCCAAATCCTCTCTCTCTCTCTCTTTCTGTCTATTTTTGACTCTCCTCTTTCTCTCTCTCCCCCTCATTCTCTCTCTCTATCTCTCTATCTCTCTCTCTCTCTGTTTGACTACCTTAACTCTCCCTTCCTTCATCGGCTTCCCGCGTCATCAAATCCACTCCTCTATGCAAATTCCTTTTTCATCCTTCCTCTTAGTTCTTTCTCGCCCAAAATCCCAATTATCCCAGTTTCCTTAATCCCTTCAGGTCTCTTTTATCTTTCATTAACTCTACATAATCCTGTCTTTCCTATGTATATTTCCCTATTTTCTATCTTTCTCACACACAAGTTGATCCTTTCAACTTCTTGTATCCCTCAACTTTTATCCCCCTCTCTATTTTCTCTCTCTATTTTCTTCTATTTTCCTCCTCTCTTTCTCCCCCTTCATAATCAAATTTAATTTTAAACCATCAGTCACGGATAGTGTCCCCAGTACCTCCTCTTCTCAATATGTGAAACTCCACCCTAATTTCTTATATAGTGGGAAACATTTAGAATTATCAAAATTCCACAGTCTGTCTTTCTGTTTATTTTCTACTCTTCGTCTTTCATCCTCCTTTCTTCCCAACTCTGAACCCTTATTATACGACGAAGTTGGTCCTTGGTGGACCCACCAAGCATCTCTCTCTCTCTCTCTCTCTCCCTATCTTTCTTTCTCAGCCAAACAACTCCCCTTTCTCTCTCTTTCTCTCTTTTTCTCTACCTTTCCTATTCTCCTCACTTCTAAACTCCGTCGTCCATCTGCAAACAACCGAGTTGCTCGTTAAGGAGCCTTCCTTTTAATCTCCAAAAGATCCGAGTACGGTCTTTGCTTTCGTTTGCATTTTAAAATTTTTTCCACGAAAATCTCCAAACCAAACTCTTTCGGACTTTTTTGTTTGATATAGGAATTTTCAAGCAAGAATAAAATTGTGTATCCTGGCCACTTTTTTAATCAGATTCTCTTTTATCCACGCTGCGTGCATCTATAGCTTTTGAACAAAACCGATAATAGGCAGTGTTTCCCTTTTTAGACCTCAGTCAGTACAAGGGGTTTCTTTTGGAGTATGTTGTGCACTGAGTTTGTGATGCTTGTGACTCATAGATGTCTTCAGAATTTTTAAGAAAATAATTCTAAACTAAAACAAAATCCTTAGGACTCAATAGTTTTAATGATTTTTGGAGAAAAATGTAATAACCTTAATTTATGTTTAATATTGCACAGAATCTGAATTAATCGACTGTACATTGACGCCTCTGAAATCTAACATTTAAACTAGTATTTACTTGAAATGTTTTTTTCAACGGTCATAAAAACGCTGAAAAAACTTTACAAGGAATCCGTCAATACTTATGTCTCACCTACACGAGATTTTTAAGTTCATTTTTGGAATCCTGTAGTTAAAAACTGATATCGGCTGCCTTGTACCTAATACACCTCTGATTATTCCAACATTTCATGTATATTGTAGAAACAGTTTTCCTGTTCGATTATGATGATCGTTTATTGAATTAGTAGTTCTTTTATCTTTAAATTATTCATGAGAATATTTTGTGAATTTTGAGTTAAGAAAGTGCCGCATTGTTTGTGTAAATATGGTATCAACATATTTAATTAGAATTCTCCACCGATAACTGAGTCCCCCAAAATCTCTTGTACTCCAAAAGAGATAAGTATAAGGCTCCAACAATCGTGCGTTTGAATATCTTATTGCTCTTATTGTCCCATCTACTAATATTAGAGCTCCAGGTGGTCTTGGTTCGCGCGTACCCATCTGTGATTAAAGTTAACATCGTTTCATTTTTGAATAAATATTTGAACATGAATTTCTTAGCTTAAAGATTTCAATGATCAGCATTAATATCAAACCGAAGTTTCTTTTTTTTTTCACTATTACAATGATTTCTCTATATCCTACGTTCATGAGGCCGTAAAAAAAGATTTAAAATATTTTACGAGAGCCCACTAAATTATGTTTTGTCACATTCTTGTTATTACTTTATTTTCTCATCAAAACATCTCCTTATAATGGTATACAGAGCAAAAACACGCCTTCACAAAAGTTGTTTGTCAAGATTTCCATTGTTTACAGGTTTTAATTGAGGAAATTCATCAAAAATTAAATTCAACCGTCTCACCGTTTAAAACATCAACCGCTTAATTTCCCGTCCTCACAACATGATGCCACTCGCTATGATTGGTGTGACATATTTCTAGAGCAGCAAGACTGAATTGCTTCTGAAAATCCCTAAAGCCCTCATCGGCTCCCTCCGCACCCTTCAGCCCGCTTCCCTTTTCCCGCTCACCTCTTCTATCCCTTCTCCCTTATATTCCATTCTTTTTCCCTCTCCTTCTCGTTTCGACCTCTCTCTCTTTTTTCTTCGACCAATTTCTCTCTCTCACTTTTTTCATACCTATTACAATCACCCCTCTCCCTACTCTTTCTCAATCTCCTTTCTTCTATCGCATTTCCTTCCATACTCTCAATCTCTATTTCCTTTCTTTATCTTCACCTTACTGCATCCATTCTCCTTTCTCTCTTCTCCGCCATCTCCCTCTTCTCCCCTTCATACTCGAATACTTCCCTACCCCCTCCATTTCTTCCGCTTTCCCCCTTCTACTCCTCGTTTGTCGTTTCCCACCCCCGTTTTTCATCCTCTTTAAAATTAAATATTCCCTCGCTGATTTTAACACATTTTTTTCTCATTTCCAAACTCTTTCTCGACTTGGGGACTTTCTAATTAAAGTGCTTTTTTAAGTCATAGTAGTTTCACGCCATGCATGTTTCACTTATCGAATTCGAACCACTTGGTGAGATACCTATTTTTTTCGACGGAGTGTTCTATATACTTATTTCTTTCCTCCTTAATGAAGCCCTTTAAAGTTTATTTTTGTATAAAGAATAAATTTCTAAGAATATGGAAAAACTTTATTGATTTTGTATTGCTTCTGATTAGTTTTGAATCTATATCGATAGTTTATTTATGGATATTGTGATATGGATTTTAGTCATTATTTTACTTTCACAATCAATAATTTAACTACTGAAATAAATTTATCGTTAATTAATTAAAGGAAGAAATTTTAATAATTATAAATAATTCTTCAAAATATTATATATATTAGTAGACTATTGCATATTCTTCTTAAAATTATTTCGTAAGGCAAACGTTACATAATTAATAACTTCTTCTGGTCAAAAAGTTTAATTTCAAATTGTTTCATCGTAAAACGCTCATAGGAATCATTTTGGCAGTTTAAGATATAAAAACACATCACCATAAAATAAGAAGCATCGACGTTCACGTTCTGTTTTGTCGGTGATTTGTATTATTTGGTAACCTCGGAGAAGTCCTCTTCAACTAATGACAGTGAAAGTTTTAATCAAGAAATAAGACGTATGGGCAACAGCGAGAATTTCTTTTCTTTTTTCTTTGGCAATTACTTAATGCATAACGTTAGGGCAGAACCCTTACATCAATACATTCAAACCGCAGCAGTATATCTCCCATCAACGGAGGATTATTGACCCCAGTTACGCATAGCACCGCCAGTCATCTTCTCGTAACGTTTTCCTTTAGAACTGAATGGAATCTTGAGGTTCGGAGGAGCATGTAAAACAACAAATTTTTCTCCTTCCCTAGAATATATGTAATAATAGGTTTTTTGGATTATTGGTTTATTTTTATTTGTTTATTTTAAATGTCACCCGTGAATAATATCCACAAATTACGGTAGGTTTGAGCAACAGAATAATAAGTAAGGTAATAATAACCGATAAAACAGAATGACGATGTAAATAATATTAAAGAAACCGCAAAACAAAGGAGGGAGGATCCAATATACAGAGTGAACTAGGGCAGACAAAAGCGCATGAAAAGAGATGAAAAATATATTATGGAAAGGAAATGTGTAGGGAAGATTTAGAAGGATGAGAAAATGACGATGAGGAATTGAGGAAAGTAATGAGTTATAGAAATACGGTGGAACATGAACACATTACAGAGAGAGGGAATTTGAACTGGTTAGAAATGTGGCGGTTGCAAGTTAGATATTGAGAAACGTGGAGGGAAAATATAACGGCAGACCATCGATTTAAAATATATTATGCATAATGGGTGTAGGAAGTTTTGACTCATGAAATTACGCCAAAATAAGAGATAGGCGATCCCAAATGATGGAAATAAATGCTCTCGAGCTTAATTACGAAAGATAAAAACGATTTGAGACTGTCGAGAAAAATAAATTGAATTTGCATGCAAAGAATTGCAGTTTGTTGGGAGAAGCTGAGGTTTTCATTACAATCGCAAAAGAAATTGAATTGTATTTATTTCAACAAACTGAAACTAATTTAAGGTAAATACAAGTCATGTGAAAAAACTGACAACATCACTACCTACGAACAGTTTGTACAATCTAAACCGAAGCGCATATTTACTCAGTGTATACCAAATAAACTAAAGGAGTAAAGAAATAATTATTTTGCTGTATATCGCAACTAAATTTTTGATAATATTCATGGGCAAGAGACGGGAGCTGGATAAATGTATATTTAGAATAGGAATTCATTTTCAAGACACTTTCAAGAAGACAGAAATGGAAATAAAAAACCAATAAGATGAGAATAAATCACCCTTGTCGGTCATTATATTTATATCGATTTCCCACGCGTTGATATTAATAGCTGAAATAAAAATCTTATTATCGATTTTGCTCTGATATACTTCATTAATATAATATATACAAATATATATTGAATTCTTGTCATATTGAATATTTTCCTCGCCTTCCTTCGGCAGAAAAATCCTTTGAGATATTAAGCCGCATATCTGAGTTCTTGTTTCAGCAAAACAAAATTCATGGAGCTTCTTTTTGGGCACTTGACGAAATGTTCTTCCCGAAACAAAAACTTTTTGAGGAAGAACTTTTTTAAACCTTTCACAAATTTTTGATTTTTTGAAGTTGGGCTCAATTGAAGTCCAAAAGCGTCTTTCAGAATAGAAGAGTTTCCCTCAAAAGTCTCTCTTCTCTTTGAAAACTTATCCCGGATTTGCTAGTAATTATCGGCATAACTGTGTTTTACATACTTTGGAAACTTTCGCTCATTCTAACTAATTCGCAACCCGCCGAGCGTTAAGCAAAGCGGCGAACGGATAGCGAGGTCGCACTCCCCCGCCCCTTTCCCTCGACCCTCAATCATAACCCTCAAATTCGAGGATCGTAATTGTGCGATGCCTCAACCAGCGCCGAGTTGATTGATTGATGGTTTCTCTCTCTCACTTTGGCGTTAGCTCGCGTTCCGCGGGTAAACATTAGAGAAAGAATCTATGGACATTCCTAACTACCGCCATATTGCTTTAATTTGATCGCTAACTCAAAGGAAAATTCTTTCTTGTCCTAAATTCTGCTCTAAGGAATTAACAATTGGAATGCCATTGTATCTAAATCCATAGCAAAAGCGACTGCTAAAGTATAAACCGACCACTTCAATAACATTAGCTCTGATACCTATGATTTTTACAATGCGTACGTCTGAATTCCATGAAATATTTCAATAAGGTAAATTCATTTATTTCTTCTAAAAATGTTTCTGGTTTCCCCATAATCTTTTAAATTTATTTTAAATTTTAGGATTGTTCTGTATATAAGAAAAATATCGCAATTACTTTTTTATTTTACCGAATAAAATTCCATCGATTTTATTTTGCAGCATATTAAATGATAAATGCGTTCTATTAATAAAATGAAAATTTTACTTATAATTATCAGTTGTAGTAATAAAACAAACCGTTTAAGTTCGTCTAATGGTAATCTTGCTGAAGTTAAGTTGTTCTTTCGTTTTGCATTTGTCGAATCTGAAGTCCAATATAACTAACTTTATATATTGAATTCTATAACATATAAGTCGTTAAAATTTTTAATTTAAGTATCTTAATGAGATTGTTTTTTACATATCACAGAATAATTAACGAGACTCATCCTCGCCCTTCTGTAAAATGACGAATATTTCAATCAGTCAGTTTTCTTTATATAGAGAAATTAAAAAGGAGGCCATTAAGTTTAATTGCATTAACGGTTAATTAGGATTTTGAATCTCCACTTTGTATGACCCGAAATCTAAAGAAATTGCATCATAAAATTTGCTTTTATTCGTCTTTTGTCTTAACCACAGCCCCGAAACAAAAAATTAGATTATTTGGCAATAATTTTTGCTGAAATTGTTGTCGGTTAAACAAAAAGTTCAGGTGACTTAATTTGTATTCTTTTTACTCGTCATTACTAGCGGCGCCTTTCTGTCCCTTTTCAATCGATAAGAGTGAAAAGGATTCAAAATTGAAATCCTGCAGCAATCGTGCGGGTCAGAAGCGATGGCATCTCACTCTCTCTCTTTGGCTCTCGTGGCAAAAGCTCCGCAAACGGAGCACGCTTTCCAGCACTTTCTCTCGAGAAAAGAAAAAAAATAAGAGGTTTTTTCAGAGAGTTTAGAAGTCGCAACGTATGTGTTGAACAGTCTCACTTATGTCACGCCCGAGGTAAAAACCGTGCTAGGAAACTGAGCGTCAAGCATTGAGTGCGTGCGCTGCTGGAGAAGAGAATGAGAGCAAGAGAGGGAGGGAGGGAGGTAGGTGGGGTGGGAGAGAGGTAGGCAGGGTGGGAGGGAGGGAGGTAGGTAGGGTGGGAGGGAGGGAGGTAGGCAGGGTGGGAGGGAGGGAGGAAAGGAGAGAGAGGGAGAGAGAGGGCGAGGAAAAGATGAGGAAAGCGAAGGAAGGATCAGGAGGAGCGAGATGGCAGGGGAAGGAGAAAGTTATAGGTAGAGTTAGGGCGAGGGACGAGAAGGACTTGGTGGGGAAGAGGGCGGAAGCTAGGGATGAAAGGAGTGAGGGAGGGGATGTAAAGAGGAGGAGGCCCTTAATCTTGCTCTCATGGGCGTCCCAGGAATTCCTGCACCCTCGTCACCCTCCAATCCCTCTCCTACCTCCTTCCAACCCTCCCTTCACCCTCTCACTTTTTATCTTTTTCATAATCTCCTCCTGTAAGTCCTCCCCGTCTTCCATCCATAGCCCAAACCAAACCCTTCCTTCTCCTCTCACCCATCCTCCTCCGCATTCATCTCTGCCCCACCCCATTCCCTCCAAACTTGCTTCCACTGCAAGGCCCTGCGAGATGGAACTTCTGCGAATATTTCCTCCTCCCTGCAATCCTCCCTCTCTCGTATACTCCCTCAATACTCCACCCTCTGCACCTCCTCCAAAGGTTCCTCCACACATTCCCGCCTACTACACTGTTCCCTACACTTTGCCGTGCACCCCTCCACATTCCCGTGCCTCATCTCTACCGCCACCGCCTCCCACTCCCACCGCCTCCGCATCTCCTTTCATTTGGAGAAGATTAAATGGGATTAAATTTCTCCTTCGCACTCTCTCGTTCCAACCTCGTAGTAACAACTCTCCCAGTATTCAGCCATCCCATAAATCCCCTCCACTTTTGCTAACACCACTCCCTCCACACCTCCACCTTTCTATCCCTCCCCTCAATCTATCTCCCTTCCTATCTCTTGATTCGTCTCTTGCTCCGCAACCACCACTCCACACTCGCTAGCTACCGGAATAAGGGGCATTATGGGTAAAGAAACAGTCAACCCTTTGCTCTGTTCTTCCAATCCTGCAGGTTCCTCCCTCATTCTATTATTCTCTCTCTCTTCCTCCCGCTAACTCCCCTACTCTCCTCCCCTCCCTCCTCACACCTCTTCCCCTTCTCCACTCTCCAGTCTGCAGCACCTGGATGCTTTTTGGATGATCGCCCGGGGGTTCGTCACTTTGATGGAACTACCCTAGCAACGTGTGTGTGTGTGTGCTTTTGTGTGTGGGTGTTTGTGTGTGGTCTTCATTCATTTTGATTTCAGTGCTTCTATCAAAGTCATTGCCATTCCGTGACGCGCCCCATAGGATAAAATATCAAAAGCTGGATATATTCAATGTATTTTAGGCAGTGGTTCCGTATTCGCATCCTAAAGGCGCAGAAAATACGCGCCACTAGCAATACGTTAACACACAGGTGCGGCAATGTAAAAATCACCATTTGGTTATCTTTGAAGGTATTTGAGTATTTCCAGAATCTATAACAACACACGAAAGGCTTTAAATCAAAAGAAATGTGTTTATCTAAGGATGAGGGAAGAAAGATTGAACTTTATGAAGTACATCGTGTTGAGTTTTAGCTTATAGAACGCCTCTTCGATGAAAGGCATCTGCGTTGAATCGTATCAACAACTCTGTCGGTCGTATATAGAGATGAGAACTTCTTTGTTCTTAAATGTTCGATAATATGACGAATGCGACCTGATGAAGTTCAAATAAATCAATAAATTTTCATCTTGTGTCATAATGTATGTAACATGAAGCTCATGTTTGCATTTTCATGAGAGTTAATATTTTTCTAATTTTAAAATTAATATGAAAAGCATTTTATGAGATATATATAGAAAGAGTTGGACGTTTTATTGCCTTTATAACCGAGCAATGCGGATAAAAGCTGCTAAAACAGTATACATTTAATCTGTGTTCACCACAGTCATCAGAGAAATTTACATGAATGCATTTAAACAATTACTCCATCAGTCTATCTTTAAAAATAATCAGTATTATCCATGAACTGTGATAAAATTAGTGCGTTTTTCTTTGTTCTTGTGGTTATACCACCACATATTCAGTCACAAGACCCTCGTTTGTTTTATAGCGGTGGATACGTATTCTGTTTTCGTGTTAATTACTTTATGTATGTATTTAATGTTCTCATGAAGAAATATTACCAAAATGACAGGTTTTGAATACAATTAATCTTGTATAATATTTTTGAAGCGTCCCCTTTCCGCCTCTATAAAAAATTAATACTTTTCAAGAATATGCGGCATTAATTTGGAAAGGAGACCTCAAAATTTCAGTTTTCCTTCTTTTTTGCCTTTAAAAATATCATAGATAGGCTCGTATCCGATTCTGTGAATTTTTCAAAGCTAAAATAATAAAAATAAACAAATGGCAGCAGTGCAGAATTCTACACCCTCTATCATTTACGGTTTCGTTAAAATTTCAATTTAAACAAGTGCATAGACAAACGGGCGGAGAGACAAGCAGAGAGACGCCAAGTGAAAGTATTAACGTATTTTTTTAAATCGCTAAAGGCTATTTTTCCGCTAGCTGCTCAATTATCAAGTCAATAAAATAGTAATGGCGTATCAAAATAAACACTTAATTCTCCCTCCTTTCAGCAAAGAATACATAAATGATGACCCCCTCCATCGCAAAAAAGACAAGAAGATACGCTCCATAAAATGGGCGCGCGACTTAATTTGATTACGAATTTCCAAAATTCCCGTCGGGTGCCGCTCAGCACATTTCGTTCGGACAAGGTGCTTTGAAGGGCACTCGTTTTTCTAAGACTTTAAGAACTAATCTTTTCGCGTTATTTAAGCCATTACCATACAATAAGCGACTTTGCAAAACCAACTTCCCGCCCCTCTCTCCCACCTCTCAACTCTAATGCCTTTTTTCCCTCTCAAACTCTCCCTCAGCCTGCTCCATTCCTCTCTCAACCTGTGTTTGTTTTCCATTAGAGGGTGATAACAGCCGATTTGTCCCTCTTCCCACTTTCCCTCCACTTTCTCTCTCTTCCTCTGTCTCCTCCGAACTTTGCGCTTTTATTCTCTCTTCCCCATTTTTCATCCCGCATCCATCCCTTAAACGCTTTAGATCTCCTCGCCCTCCTCGCCATATTTCCGCGCCTCTTTGTCGCGCAGTCATTCCTTCGAACTTTAATCGCGGTCGTATATCGCGTCTCTTCCGTATCTGTTTCGTTTTCGGGAACAACCGCTTCAAAGCTCGCCTCTTTTTGTCCCGTAATGAAAACCGAGCAAAAAAATATGTGTAAACTGCCGCAAGATGTACGCGTTTTTCAGTTTCACGATTTCTGGGCTTATTCTTGGACGCTTTGCGCTTATTTTACGCTGGTAATTTTGAGGTTGATCATCCGCGTGAGAAGTGTCTCTACGATTTGATTGTCGTCTCGTCTTTTTACGGGCCCTCGTCTCTTCATAATTCGCGCTCTCGCTTTATTACACAACGGCGACGTTGCTAGCGAGGTGGAAGCGGGTTGGAGAGGGCAAATGACCCCCTCCCCCACTCTCCTTCTCCCTCTCCCCTCCCTCCCCTAAATTCCTCTCCGCACGCTTCTCACTCCTCCAAGCGACCCGACCGCGCGCTCTGCCACGGGAGAAGATTAGACGGAAAGTGAAACGTATGACGCCTCGGCACAACGCCGCAATTTGGCTGCGACTCCCTTCCTCTCTCTTGCTCGAGTAAAGCGCCGTAAAACGGCGAGAAGCACTAATTTCCCGGTTTGCAGCACGTAACGCAAGAGCTCCTACAAGCCGACCTCGAGGGAAAGAAAAATGGAGCGGAGAAGACATCTTCCTGCGTGGGTGGACGTAGGGACGGTTTATGCGTCATCTGCGTTATAAAACCAGTGATGACGTATATCGCGTTTTATGGACCCATTACGTCCATTATTTTATCTTTTCCGCTGCTCATCAACCCTCTAACATAGAAGAAAATGTATTAAAACTTTAAGATTCAAGCACCGAATGAAATCATAAATTACCTCTCATAAAAACAAAGCTTTCGATTTAATAACAATTTTTAATATTGCACTTCCATCAGTATGGTTAAAATTTGGATAATTTTATGATTACCGAAAGATATTTTGACTTTAAATAATTATTCATAATATAATAAGTGTCTGGTATTAGATATTTCCATTATTAGACTATGGTGTATGAATTTACTTTAAATTAAGGATAAAAATTAAACTTTCTATTCGATATTAATTATTAACACTAAATAATCATAAGTCCATTAACGGCGAATCATTAACTTTCATCATTATTCAATATATATTAGCATTTAAATAAACAAACTGTCTTGCTATAATCCAACATAATTATGTAAATTTCAGTAAAAATAACTTCTCTAAGGAGCTTAATAGCTTAAGTAATATGCCCGAGCCGATGGGGAGACAGAATTTTCCTTTATTCAGGGAAAAGTGTTATCGAAACGATGCCGTTATGAAAGCAGATAAAAATGTATTCGTATCATGACGGCGATGGCGCGCATAAACAAGTCGCCGGAAGTGAAAATTGCGAGTAATAAAAAATGAAATAATTCGAGCCTTTTTTGGGCCTCCTTCGCTCGGCAGTGGATGGCTCCGCGAGAACCGGGTTAACGGCGGTCGTAGGCGCCGCTCCAATCGATGGCGTCAACAGAACCAACCGCGCCCGTGTACGATATTTCTCTCGCTAGTAGAATCCCGACTCATCCCTCCCTCCCCTCCTCCTCTCCTGCAGCCTCGCAATCCTCTCGGCTATCAATTACTTCCTTGGGTCCCTCTTCCAGTCTTGGAACAAAAGGGTCCCTTTCTCCTTCTCCAGAGGAACAAGTGTATTATTTAAAACGTCTCCGGACCTACCCTCATTCCGCATTCGCCCACCTCTCATTCCCCTCCCCCCTCCTCCCGTCCCCTTTTTCAATATTTTAATCCCTTCTCTCTCTCTCTCCTCGTATATACAGGTCCATCTCGTACACTCTCTCTTTTCCTCCGGGCCAAAGTGTCCTTTTTACGTGCGCTCTCCTCCCTCTTTCCTTCCCTTTCCCAAGCCCTTCTGGCCGCACGTGCCTCTTTTCCCTCCTCTCCCACCTCCACCCCTCTCGTTGTAATCGTCATCATCATTATTAATTAAAATTTGTACTACTTGAGAAGCTTTGGTGCTCGCTTTCTCCGACCATGTCTCCGACCATTTCTCCACTTTCTCTCCGTTCCGACTCCTTTCGTGGTACATTCTCTCATTCGACCTGCACGGGCTCCCTCCTCCACTCACCCTTTCCTCCACCATTTCAGTCCTCTACTCTCTTTCTCTCTCTCTCTCTCTATCTCTCATTCTACTCGCCAAAAACACCATTCCATATCTACACGCAACTTTGCTACTGACTTCCTTCACCCTCTATCCCTCTTATTCTTAATCCTTACTTCTCCTTCCTTCACTTCCTTTTAACTTATTCCGGCGCTCCCTCTCTTCCTCCCTACCTCCATGCCTGTTCATTCATCTCTTCTTCATCTTCATCTCTCCTCTAATCATCCTCCTCCCATGTTTCATTTACTATTGACCTCCTCTCAACTGCCTCACTGATGACCTCCCCTCTCCACCCAATGTTATGGCTCTCTTCCTTCTTTCACCACTTACTTTCTATATCTCTCTCAATCTTTACCTCTACAAACCCATCTATTTTTCATCTTCTCTTTCCCCGTTTCCTTCATCTTCCCTTACGATCTCCTATTCTCCACTCCATTCCTTTGCTTTCTCCCTCCTCCATTCCCTCTCTCTCCCTCTCTCCACCCTCTATTCCCCTTTATCCTCCTCTTTTCCTTCTCTTCCTCCTTAAATCTCCAACCGAAAAAAAATATCTCCTCCTCCTTCCATCAGAAATATAGGCGTCCTCGCGACGGTCGAGAGCGGAGTAGGTAACTGAAAGTAAACATGTGAAAGGGGAAGAGGCGCAAGAGGGCGCATTTCTTTCTTGAGGACTCCGTCCGAACGCGCGCACGCGCAGCAGAGGTCTTTCTGATGCTGCGGAATTGGGAGATGTAAAAGTAGAGGCGAGAAAGGCGTCCAGAGGAAGGATAAGTGGGATGAGGGACTATTTTCTCCGTCCGGCGTCAAGTGGAAGGTAAACAAATTCGCAAACACACAAAAATGAATAAAAATAAATAAACATGGGTGTATAATTATAATTACTCTCCGGTTATTATCCACTCCTGCTTATGTCAATAGTGTAACAATCGGTGTGCGATGCACACAGGCTCACTTTACTGGGGACCGCAGATAGCGTCTGGTGGGCGGGGCATATTTCATATTTATAGCCGTGTACGGCTATTGGAGATATATAAGATATGTACTTATTTTTTCAAATGTTCATTCTTCTTCTTCAAAAATCGATTATGAATAGGCTACGCATTTGAAAATATATAATTCTGCATACCCTGCTAATATTCTATTCATACAGAAAGGGGTTAAAAATGTATAGTTATTACCGAGAATAATATTTCATATGAGTCCATTTTAAGCCAGTATCGCAACTGATATGTATGTGCGGCAACAAACATGCTCGCACGCTGCGTAAATCTAACATATTTTTATATAAGTTTAGCATCTTTTGATAAAGAACATTGAACCCTTTTCTCAGTATAAAGAATGCAATAAGGAAGACGAAACAGGAGATGGAAAGGGGGAATACGAAATTCAAAGATTGTGTTAAAAAAAGGAGGTCAAGTATTGTTTTGGAAGATGTATTTGTTGAAACGCGCATTGTTTACAAATATTAAATTTGAATTTCTCTTTAGTAAAACTTCTTTCATAATAAAATTTTGCTATAGTCACCAAAGTTGATTAATAATTCTCCATAATTAGACATAATACTGAGAAACCATAGAAAATATGTGCTGTAGTTATTTAATAAAATTTATCCTTAATTCGTAAATACAGCATGTGGTTTAAATGTTATAAAATAGCACATATCTTAGGCCAAAACTTTCATAATTATTTCGAAATCGCTATATGCCATTTTAGATGAGAAACATAACTCGCCCGCTTTTTTGTGTATGATGTTTTTCTTTACTTTTGCTGGAATGAGATCATTAAAAATAATTTTACGGTTTTAGTAAATGCAACCGCACTCACTCTGGTTTGCCATTTTGTACGCGTACGTTGTATACAGCGTGGAATATATGAATAGTCGAGATCTTGAATCCTTCATTAATAAGAAAAATTATTATTCTTTGGAAATGATGATAATGCCGATAAATTAATCTCAAAAACGTAATCATGCTACTCGTTTGTTTTTCTTACAATCTCTATTGCTATGATAAATTACAGTTGTTTTAAAAAGCTAACTGGCGGCGATAATTTTATTCTTCCATAGTCACCATCAACTATTTTACTATCTGTATATTTATTTCTTAAATATCGTATATAATTTCTTATTATGGTGATCGTGTGCGAGATGTTCATTTTTTACAATTAAGTAATTTTTTACTTTTAACTATCCCAATCGTAGAATTACTGATTTAATTTTACAAGATAACAGACTAAATTAACCCCATAATTTTCCAAAACCCAAATTACTACAAAATTAAAATATAAGGAGGAAAGCGCCAATCGTTGCGCATTTAAATAATGAAAGCTTTGTTGTTATTTATCTTTAAACTCCGTTCTCTCTATACTATTTATCAATTATCACGTTCAAGATCGCGCCTACAAAGCAATTTCTATTGGATTTTTTTTGTGTAGCCAACTGAAAAAGGATATAAAGAAGTTTCATTTTTATAGTGTCACTTGCTCACTTTTTCTTTATTGAGACTTATGCGGAGGGAGAAAATTGAAACTTATGGCGTAACTTTTAAGTTTAGCTGACATATTTAACAGAGTTTCAATTTTAAAAGGTACTTCCAAAAATATTTTTTTAAACTAATATCATCAATCGGCTATTCACTCCTTAGGTCTGTGTAGTAGCTGAATTAAGAAATCTTACGTTAAGACGAGAATTCAAATTGCATATAAGGCGCTATTATAAAACTTGCGGCGAAGCTCAATCCGTTTCCCCTAACACCTCCTGCCACACACCCTTAAGTCTCGCTCCGCGCCAGCACTTGCCAAACCCTCTTGGCGACACGCTCGTCTTTACCTCTTAAAACTCATAACACGGTTCCCCTTCCCACTTCATCCGCCATTACTGCCCCCTCCTTTCCCTATCTCTCTCCGCACTCTTCCCGTAACCTCCCGACCTCACAAATCCTCCTCATTCTCTTATGTCTACGTTACATTACGTCTTATACTATCTCTCCACCTCCCCCACGTATCACCCTTCCCATTTCCCCCTCTCCTTTCTCTTAACCTTCCTCCTTCCCATCCTCTATCTATCACTCACTCTCTCCGCAAACTCTGCGGAGCCACAAGCTCCTTGTGGAAAGTTCCCGAGACACTCTCTTGCCCTGCACCTCAAACACGCACTCAAAATGCGGTTTTTATTCATTGCCTCATCAAATTGCAGATTTTCTCTCGAGGACTCCCGCTCATAATAAAACTATTTTCATATTTTTATAACGCGTGGAGCATAAAAAAGGCTCAGTGAAAAAGTATTTTAGGGTTCTTTTCTAGTGAGGGAAATGAACCTCTTATTCAATTCCTTCGGTCGTTCTCTAGCAAGAATTCTACGGATAATTTTGATTTTGTAATTGGAATTTTTTCCCTTTTGCTGTAGGAACATTTTAATCATGCGAGACTGCGGTATAGTTTACGATATTTTTATAAGTTTGATAGCGGTGTTTATAGAGACCCACCTAGCTCCCTTAGCGCGTAATCACACTCCTCTTCGAAATACGTATCAGAACAGGAGTCCAACAGTGAACTATCGAGCTCGTCTTATGGCTGAAAAACCTTGTTGTGACTATTGGAGATATCTAGAGATACGTGAAATTCGCACTTTACGATAAATGCGAAATAGATTCGAAAAAACGGTTAAATGCGAACAAAATGCGAAAAAAATCGATGTTTTTGAATAAAATACAGTGATTAGCCATACAAATTTTTATCTATGGACTCAATGCAGTTTTCAGCATAGTTAGAAATATTATTCAGCCCTGTAAAGTAAAAGTGTTACGCGTCCTTTTTTCGCATAATATCTCATTTTATGTCACATTCACAAATGTAAGCCAGTGTAAGCGCTGTGCTGAATTTGGTTCAACTATATCTTTTAAAATATTTGTAATTATTAACTGATATGCATAAATTGTTGAATGCATTTTATTAATACTATCTTTTCACTCCTTTTATGTTACATTTATTTTAATTTTTTATTTTCTACAACATGGAGTGAAAGCAAATCGGCATTCGCCGTACGTCAATGATGCTAAAATTTTGATGTGCAAAATCTGTAATTCCTGACTGGAATGGAAAAAGGACAACTTGAAGAAACATATACAAAATGTTAACAATTCAAGGTAAAAATCGAAGCAAGTAAGCCAACCTACAAGTTACCATGGGAGTATTCACGGACTACTACAAATCAAAGGACAGCAAAGGATAAAAAAACTGCATTTATTCAAGATACCGTGAAAATGTGCCTCAAACTTATATACCGCTATTAAAACTAGATGGCCCAGCAGTGCGTGAAGACTTTACCAAGTATGTCGATGGATATGGAATTTACCCTGCTCTGAACATCCATCATTTTCGGTGCTGGGCTCCTAAAGTGCATCTTGTGAAAATGTATTCATTTTCTAATTTTATTTTTATTTATATAAATGTACATGTTGTTAAAAGCCCATTAGAAATAAATGTTCCTTTATTGACTGTATTTATTTTTATGACAATTTTATAAGTATTAATATCAAACAGGTATTTTCTTTGTTTAGTTTTAAGTTTTATTTGATCTACTCTCGTATCTCAAAGTTTTAACTCTGATTGATACTTGGTCCATTCTTGTATTTAATAAGTTGTAAATTAAGTTATATTCTTATAAATTAATGAGTAATTATATAAGTAACCTCTGTTAGAAATAAATTTAATTTGTTGTGCTTATGACAATGTTATTTATAAATAATATTTTCATTTTTTTCTTTGTGTGGTTTTAATGTTTGTTGGTAAATAAGAGGTTGTAATTCAATTTTAAAATTTCTTTATATTTTTTGGGAAGTTTTTTTAATAAAAATGGCAATGTAATACTTGTTATAATTATATTCCTGACTTATTTTTAAATTGGAGTTAGTTTTTTGTATTTCACTGAACGCTAAATTTGTTTAAGCTCCATAAATTACTCTAAAATTTCATGAAAAATAAATGCTAAATTAAAATTATTTTCCTGCTATTAAACGCTAAATCCAAAAATCAAACGCTACAAATTCAATTTTTTGTGGCTAAAAGCACGTACCTCTAAAGATAACTAAAACAAGTGTTTTTAATGCTTGTTCTTAAATAACAGGATTTTATAGTATAAAAATAATTGCTGGTGCCTAGAAAAAAGGTTTTTCAGTGCGTTTAATTAATTAGTTAATTCCCAGCGACGACATCGCGCCACGTGTGTATGGATGTAAGAAAGATAACATTTAATCGTAGTTCTGGGAATTAAAATTTTTAAACGTGCAGTCATAATTTGATCGGTCAAGTTCCGCAACGCAATAACCGAAGGGCTTTGATTAAATGAAATGTCACTGCGTGACGCATAATATGTTCGTCTTGGTGATAGCAAAACCCTGCTAACCGCCGGGATGTTTATTCAGTCCATAAAAAAATTTCGAGTTCTCGTGTCGTCCCAATTGCTAAAATACGCTCTTTGAAGAAGAAGGAGGAGAAAAAGGGATTTTAAAAGTGCGAAGAGATGCGATGCTGCTGCGACAATGGACATAAAAGACAGGACTCCTCTCCGCGGAAACCGTCCGAAAAGAGAATGAAAAAGACCCTTTGCAAAAGCTGAATGAATGAGTGAATGAGGCAGACGCCCTCATTAAGAGAAATTCCTTTTCCTCTAGAAGCAATCTTCCCCAGAATCTCTCTTTTTTTTAACCCCCTCCCCTCCTCCACTTTCTACCCTCAAGTTCTCCCACCCCGTTTTTTTACGTTCTTCCCGTCTTTCTATGCTTCACCTCTCGGGATTTACACCGCCCACCCTATCTCCCTCTCATTCATGTCCTTAACATTGTGTTCACTTTTCCTAACCGACTTGAAAAGTTTTATTATTATTTTGTTCAAATGGAAATGAAAATACCACGTTTATTTTTTCTCTCCGATAATGGAATTGTCTACTCCTGAGTTTGAAGTTGTCTATATATTATCTTATACTTAACCTGCGTTGAGGTTATTTCATAAAACGGCCAAAAAATCTAAGCTCATATCAGGTCGCATAATCCAGAGCTGTAATGTAATTACGTCGAACGAGTGATAAAACAAGTTCGAAGGTTATTTTTTTGTTCTTTTGGAGAATAGAGTGCTGACCATTTATTGAATACTTCCGCTGTTAATTTATACTCATCAAATTAGTTAATAATGAATAACGCATTATGTAATATTAGGTAATATTTAATCTTGTTGTTCATTAGGTATATTTTCATTCCTGAACGAATTCTTTCGATTGTTAACCAATAAATATGGACCAAAATTAATCTTATTAACGATTGTTTATTTAATTTAGCTGTTCAAAAACAACTTTCAAATGGCTAGAATAAATACTACTTCACGGCTCGAACATGTAATAAGAAGCATTAAAGGTGAATTGGTCATGAATAGAGACATATGTGGTGTCATTCTAAGACCATATCAAGGAACCACAACCATACAAAAGATCTTTAAGCCTAAACTGACGCTTTTTTCCTTGTAAATGATGGAAATATTCTCCTTTGGCATCTGCTTAAGGCGACGATTGAAAGCAAAAGATGCGCAAAGAAAAAATGGAGCAGAAATGAAGGCAAGAGATGTAGAAATAAGAGTTGAATGGAATTCTCGGGAAGATAAAATGAAGGGGCAAGAGAGGAGAAAATCGATAAAACGAGAGGATAGAATCTCGTGCGGAAGCCGCTCTGGAGATAAAACTGATCGATTGAAATCAATGTGTCCACGAATTATTTTTATGAGAGAATCGTCACGTCATTTTAAAAGTTCGTTTTTATCAGCTCCATTTTTTTGTATTTCAACTGTCAAAAAGCATTCATTATTATCAATCGAAGTAAACTTTCGGCGAAACTTTTTTCTAGTTTTCTAAACGGCCAATTTAAGCATTTTTTATCGGAATTAAAAATGTAAAATAGAAGTAGTTTTGAGTATAATGCTTAAGGAATCGTTTAAGTGTCTTAACTACTAATCTAAACAATTTATTACGGTATATTCAAGAATGACGGGGGAATTCATTATTTAAACATTTTACTAATTGATTCTCGAATTAGTTGTTCTTTTAGCGCAAAGAGTATGAATCGCTCAGATCCGATATAGACAAATATTTTTTTATTTTGTGTATTTGGCATGCTTTTTTTGCAATCCTTTTTGTTTTTTCATTCTCAGTTTCACATAAGTTATATATGTATTTCATTTATTATTTATATTTTACGGTTTCCCAATTTTTCCAGCCTACTTCCCATCCGTAATTCTGCGTGCGTTCAACATTCAAAAATTTTATCCTTTTCAAAACTATTAAACTGTATGAAAAAGCTTTAATCGCTGTTAGCAAACGCCGTGGTACCAAGGATATGTTATTTTATGAGTAAAACCAAATTCATTTTCGTCAATAAATACTCTTAATTGAAGCGGCATTCCACTACAACCCTTCGCTAATCCTCAGCAGTGGCAATCCCTTTGGTAAACTCAGGGTTAATGGAATCGACAATCTATCCGATTTGTTTAATTTATGTGCCGCAGATTTGATTCGAGGAAAAAGAGGCCAGATAAAAAGGCAGAAACGAAAATTCATTATACTTCAATCGTGTAAATTTTAAAACGCTAATACTTCTTTCTTTTTCTGATAGACAACAAAGTGAAAGTAATTACGCCGTATTCTAAAATTTTAATATTTCTGGATTTGTGATGGTTGTGAAGGCATTTTCGCTAACTGCATCATCATCAAAGATATAACTGGTTTATATGACATACGAGTAATGCCGCAAATTGATATGAAATTGTTCGACTAAATTCTAGTTTGTATTAGGCATTATTTTGTGTATTTTAGCTTTTTATCCAAGTAATATGATTTTAAATATCGTAATTACATATCAAAGTCATTAATGATAGCAATTCAATTTTTAATTGAATTCGTTTTAAATATACCCTTTATGAAATTGAAAGCATGAGTTTGAAATAGTTGTTGAACAAAACTTCTCCTTGTATAATTTGATTAGATTACCAATTCAATTTTATCCGGAAAACTAATTTAATGAAATTAATATCTATTTATTCTATTCTATCCTTTAAATATGTATGATTGGTATATTTTCCTATTAGTTGAATGACGCTGAAAGAGTAATGAAAATATCAAGATTAATTCATTTGCCCAAGGAAATGTGAAAGAAGAGTTATCAAAACTACCACTAAAAGGGCATTTGGAGAAAATCACTGATAGAGCAACATATGATAAATGAAATGAATGAAATTTTCGAAAGATTTGTAATGAGAATATTTTCGAGTTAATTCTTGTGTTTGGTATGAATAACTGTTCTCATATCTCGAAAACTTTTTCCAGTATTTAAAAGCTTGGGCGCTCTAAGTTTTTTATAGAGGCATATATTTTCCAAATGGAAATACGTATATTAATGAAAAAAATTAAATATTTGTTCATAATCCCTCGAAATAAAAAATAAAATTTTTGCAGAATGTAATATTTTTAGTAAATCATTTCAATAACCCGCGTAATTATTTCATGTTTGCGCTTGAAAACATTGAAATGTAGTAAATTAAAGCTTTTTGCACACTTATTGCGAAGAACCTTTTGCTTATATTCAATTTGTAAATGATTTCAGAAAGGTATCTTGAGGATTGTCTCGCCTAAATTAGCCGTACGTAATATTTTATAGCTATGCTAACGATTCGTGCAAAATTGTTGCATTAGTTCTGCAAAATACGTGTTATCAACTAAAAAAACATTTTCTGCTTATGTGAACAGAATTTAAAGAAAATTGAGATCATTGTAAATATTGCAGGAGGATTTCCCCAAAAAGCTCTTTTACTCAACGGATCCTAAGCCGCATCACCGCTTCCATTGTGGCCGAATTAGGGGATTAGCGTTCCTCTTTTTAAAGGGAATCTTTTTTTTTTCGTTTCATTTGGAAATTGCATTGCTGGTTCAGACGCATCAGTCGGACCGCCGCAGTAATTCTCCAGCCACCCGTCTGAGCGCTCCCGTCGCGGGCGTAATCTGATAGCCAGGCATTTGAAATGGAACGTAGGAAATCCCTCCCTCTCTCTCACACACACACACACCGGGGAGAAATCGGATTTGAGGAGGACACTGCGCATCGAGATGGTCTTTTTTCAAGTTTCGCTCTAAGGCCGCGCGAGCGTTCTCGTCTATTTAAAACTCCTCAACGACTTCTCATTTCCCTTTGTTCGCGTATCGGAGTCGGGATCTAAACTGGACTTCTCCCAGTCGGGCGGCCATTACGGGGGAAACGAGGATTTTTATCGCCACACTCGACAGAGAGGAAAAGGGCGCTGAACGGAGTTTTAAATGAGAGAGGAAAGGGAACGAGCATAAACAAACGAACCTCAAGGGGGGGGGGGGGAAGGTGAAGGACGCGAGGGAAAACACGGCGACCCTAAAGACACTCTTTACCTCCGAAAGAGGTGAGAGGGAGAGAGGGGAGAGAGAGCGGGGATAGAGAGGGGGAGAGAGAGGGGGTAGAAAGAGGGAGAGAGGGGGAAGAGAGAGGGGGAGAGAGAGGGGAAGAGAGAGGGGGGAGAGAGAGGGGAGAGGGGGGAGAGGGGGGAGAGGGGGGAGAGGGGTGAGAGAGGGGGGAGAGAGAGAGGGGAGAGGAGGGGGGAGAGAGAGAGGGGAGAGAAGGGGAGAGAGATAGATAGATAGATAATCGTCTTTATTCGGGCGAAATTTAGACCAGAAGGTCCATTCTTACATTTAACCCTTCGTCAATATAATAAATACAAGAAAAAGAATAAAATAAGGTATAACAAAATACATTATATAAACATTATGTACCTAAATCATACAAATTAAAAAGATTAAATTGAATACAGATTTGTGTTTGTGGGGAAAACCTAGGTAAAAACAGACATGTCCTCCCTAGTAAAACCCACGCAGGAAAACACCCACTAAGAAGGGGGGGGTGAAAAACCTGCGAAAACCCTAGATAGTGTACATATGGTAATACAAAACTACAACATTAAATAGAAAGGAGTATGTACAGTGGGAGAGTTCGTATATACAGCGTAATTATATACCGTCATAAAAAAGTACACGTAAAGGTAATAACGTAATGTAAACAAGAAATATACAAGTATGCAGAATGAGATGAAATATACATGAGAGAGGTGGGAGAGAGAGGGAAAGGGAATAGAATAGAATAGTAATTTATTTATTGTTTTAGGACAAAATTGTCCTATGGAACATACATCTAATGACACAGTTTTATACATTATATCCAATCAAGTTAGAAACAGTAAACAGAAAAGCAGTTTATAATACATTAAAGGTCAGGTATGCATAAGTAATTTAACAATATTTTCATACAGATACACAAAAAAACAAATAGTAATTAATGATTACTGTTTCAAAACAATACAATGTAAATTGTATACGTCTATACAATCTATCAATAGATAATGTTTCATCCTTTTTTAAACTGTATTACAGAGAGAGAGGTGGAGAGAGGGAAAGTGGAATTGCCGGGGAATTGAGCTGAGAAAAAACAGAAGGATAGTGGAAGGATAAAAAAGAAAAAATAAGTAAGGGTTGGAAGGGAAGGAAAATTGAGCGATATGAAGTGGTATGTAAAGAGATTGGAATTTGGAATTGGCAAGATATTAAAGAGAGTGACAGTGATATGGGAAAGGGGAATATGCATGAGAAGCAATGAAGGTGGAAAAAGACATCGAATGACGGGTGGAAGAGGATGTGGAGAGAGAGTGGGAGAGCGGTGGGGGAGAGTAGGAGGGATATCGATAGGGGAAGAGGTAGGGAGGCAGTGAGGGAGAGTAAGCGAGAGAGGAAGGAGGAGATTTTGTGAAAGGATTGGGATGAAAGCGCAATAGGACGTGAGAGGACAGATATCATAATAATCGGATTTTTCCTGGCGAAATTGAAGTGACTGAATCCGTCATCTGGTCCATGGAGGAATTTATCCGTAAAGAGACGGAGAGGAGGTTGTAGGGAAAAAAGTGAGTGAAAATATTGACAAAAAAGGAGAAGAAAGAAAGGGGAAGGTTTGAAAAGAGAAAGCGTGGGAAAGGATGGAATGACAGGAAACAGGAACACCGAAGTTATAAGACGATGTAACTTAACGAATCACTTCAATGTATGTGATTGTTTGTGTAACAAAATTAAACAGGAGAGAATATATAAGTTGTCAACCAGTGTTTGAAAGGGATAGGAGAAAGACACTGTACACTAGGGTGGGCCGAAAAAACACATTTCTATTCTTAACGCACTAGTGTGGAAAAGGTGCAATTGGGGCTTGTAAGTAAAGAGATTTTTTTCTTGATATTGGGCAATATGTAGAGGCGCCACTAGAAAACTGAAGTTTTCAGTGTTTATAAAACTTGATAAAAATTTATTCTTTTTTAATTTTATCATTTGAGCATCGCAGTACAATACAAGAATCCCCATAGTCCCCATCACGAACTCTTTTAACTCAGACTGAAGTCGGACAATATATTCAGGTGCCACTGGGCAATACACATAGTACCAATTTCTCTACATTTTGAGGTTTTTGGTATTGTGCAGCTCTTTGCTTGTTTAGATCTGAAGTGAATCTTCGAAACAACCCAGAACTCACCACGTGGAGGTGGCTTCACGTCGTATTCCTCTCGTGCGCACTAAGGGCTGCCCAGCCCTATCACCCGACCTTTAAGGGCACGTTTATTGTTTCATGAAAGTCAAAGTTACGAATTGTGCCTCTTGCCCAAAATGAGGCATAACTTGTCTCGTGGTGATTCTTTCTCTCACAAAACCATCTCTGGCCTCTTCCCCATACACTGCTACCGAGGCTTCATTTACATTTTCATTTACGAACGGCTCTCTCCATTGCCTGCGCATGGCATGGAAATCTTGATATGGAAAGGTCCACGACCATCTCGCCCTTACTCATGAAACGGATTTCCTCCATTGTGATATTCTTTGTCAGGGGCGTTTCACTGATGGCAAATTTTTGCCAGTTAATCATTTGAACAATGATTAGCGTCAAATTTCAGATCAGGAATTTTGTGCCGCCGCAGCTCGGTAATGTTACTGGCACTTTCCTCTTCCCTCGCACGGAGATTTCGCCGTAGAGCAAGTTGTCTAGATGAGCAAAGTAGACGTTTTTCTTAATAGTTTTGTCTACAACTTCTTTGAGATCTTCTGGAAGGTATCGTGTTAATTTTATTGGGGTGCAAAGGTGACGGGCACCCTCGTGGCACAAAGGGTTTCCCTTGATCTTGAACCGCATAACGGCATGCACTCTTATTATGAAGGCACTTGAATGCGAAGATTGTCATATGGGTCAGTACTAGCGACATCAATTCGTAAGACTCTGTTTGCTGTAGTTAACCTTCGTGAGTGTGATAATTTTCCCGAATTATGTTCCGCTAAGTCAGGAGGGCAATGGCTTCAAGCAACTGCTCTGCAAATGCGCAGCGACTATCTTTGGTCTGTACTAAGGTTGCTCTCCACTATCAAAGGCAAATCCACTTCCACTCTTTGGAAAGTGACAATAGGCAACCACTCACAATCATCTAATTTTTTCCCGATTGGTCCTCAGTAGCTATAAGGTCCATTTAGAGGCTTTAAAATATGGCGGAGAGGAATCTCATTCACATGAAGCATAGACATCAGCCATTGGAGAGGTCTGTTAACGACCGGGTCTATCAGGCGAATCACTCCGTTGTCAAGCTTTGTATTTATATTAGTACCCTCACAACCGATTGCAACAAGGCAGTCTGTGGTTATATTGTTTCTTTGTAGGTACTCCGTAATGCCCCCTTTATATTGGCAGCATTGAGTCTTCCATTTGCTATAGTATGTTATACGTATATAGAATCAGTTTCTTGAAACATAGTGATTTGTTCTTCCATTTTAATGTCCCTATAATATTTCTTCCCCTTTACCATTTTCAGATCTTCCATTACAGTAGAGGCTACTGTTGCTCAGTGAGGGCGCTTCTCGCTTGGCAACTAGCGGGGCCAGAGCTGCTGTTATATTGTTGCAGCCCTTCTTAACAACTCAAGAGCAGTTTTCACAACTCTTATGCCTCCCAAAAAAATATGGACCTTGCTTCACGTTACACTCTCATGGCAAGGATATCGGCCTGTAATCCCAATCGAAACAAGCAAAAACCTGAGAATGTCCTAATACTGGACACTTTGATGTAATTGGTAAAAATTCGGAGCGCCAGTGGCATCTAAAGATATTTTCTGACTTCAGTCTGAGTTCAAAGCATTCGTGATGAGCTCAATAGGGATCTACTGAATATAGTGCGATATTCAAATCATTAAATTTAAAAAATATTTAATTCCGAAAATTTTTAAAGTAAATTTTAGATTTTAACGGTCCAGTGGCACCTTTAAATATTACCCGATCTCAAAATTTTTTTTACCTTACTCATGAATCCATATGGCACCTTTCTTATACCAGTGCGTGGTAATCAAAATAAAAATTTTAAAACGACTTTTTTCAGCACACCCTATTGCAATAGCAATGTGAACTTAAACGGAAAAAGAGTATGGCTTGTCGTAGAAGCTTTCCGTCATTGGCCCTTCTTCTTCAAAAGACAAACTAAGAGTAAAGCTATGTTTTTACTAGAAGTAGAATGCTCTCCTGGTTGAAATAGGGTGTGGGAAATGGAAACTGGAAGAGGTTCAGGAAAATGTGGGTGTTGGAGTAATTGGAGCGAGGTGTGCTCTCGAAGGTTCGAATCAGGAAAGGAAGGAGAGTGGAAAACCTTTAAATAGGTCATTGGATGAGCTCTGATGCATGGGAGTTTTCGGAGAGGACCCGAATGATCCTCACGGTGAAGCATACATTTAGCGGTAGTGAATGGATTGCTGCATGGTCAGCCATCGAAAGAGGACGTTTTTACTCCGATGACCTATCATGCGGGTGTTGAGAAATGTGATGATGAGGCTGACGCAGAACTTCGGGCATTTCTTGCAGGGTCACAGGAATAATAAAACAGAGATAGGTTGGAATTATGAGGTGGTCTCTCACAAAGGAAGGTGATAGTGGATTTGTAGGGGACGTCACAACAAGTTGCCAAGGTTTCCAGGCTGGTAGGATATCATATGAGACTTTGCGAAGAGAAGGATAGATAATCGTCTTTATTCGGGAAAAATTTAGACCATGAGGTCCACTTCTATATTTAACCCTTCGTAAATTATATGAGTAATGGAAATTCTAAAAATTAACAGTACACAAAACCCAGTGAAAATCATAAAATACAAATGAAAGGTATCTAAGAAAGATTTTAATTTGTGGGTATTAACCAGGTAAGAACATACTAGCTCACCCTAGGACATAATCCACAGGGAAAGGGTGTGAAAAGTCTGCAAATACCCCAGATGGTACCCGTGCATGACAATGGAAATATAAAATAGTATATAATAAACAATATTCGGAATTTTAGAATGGAGCGGTTGGTAGGTGGTATGAGAATAAGACGGGCGGCGATGAGAACATTTTTCTCTGGGTCTCGAGCAGTGGGTGGAAGGTTGCGATATGAGTGAGGGGACTGTATATCTACATTAGTGCGTTGGTTGTGGTTTTGTTTGTGTCCAGAAGCAGGAAGAGTGGTCCGATGTATTTTCTTCCGAGCTCATTCAGGATGATAGCCTCAGCTGGAGAACACCCAGTGTGACTGAGTGCAATAGGAGGTGCTATCCGAGAAAATTCTGTGTCCACGTCGCGAGAAGGACCTTTTGGCGTGGTTTATTGGCAGCTGGAGTAGTGGAGACTGCTGGTGATTGGTGGGTTTAATATGCACCGACATACTAATTTATCCACTCCTCAGACGGAGATTCTCATCGAGAAACGTGGATTTTAGATGGAAGTGTGTTGGGAGAAGAAGATGGTATGAGTTTTTGCAAGAAGCATCTATGTTACTCTGCCTCATCGGTTTAAAATAAAAATGTGTTTTGGATTTAGCTGAGCCAGATGAGAGTTTTGGGCGAGAGGAACGAAAGAGCTTGGACTCCCATTTACTCAGGAAACAGTTTTCATATAAAGGAGCCATCCCTTTAATCATGACAGCTGCTTTTTTATTGCTAGTAGCACCCTCTAAAATCGACTTTTATTTAGCGGGGACCATTTCTGCCAGCGTGGTGATAAAATCGATTGTTACCAAGACAGTACTGATGTATGGCAATTTTTCAGTAGCATTCTTTGGTTCATTGGCTTTTTCTATGCATATCATCATTAGGAGAAAGAGCATGATTAAATAGGTGTTAGAAGTAAAACTATAAGGAAAATTGAAAGAAAATAAAGATTTCAGCTGACAGATGACCTGAAAAGGAAATAGAGCTATCAAGACAAGAAAAAGACTTCGAAAAATGGGTGTAGGTGGAGAACCAGGTTTAACCAAGAATAATCACGGACCTCTCTACGGACAGACTATCTATGATGATGATGATCATCATCATCAATAATATTTCCAGAAACTGTCCCATGATCACATTTTTAAATCGGGTACTTCACATTCTCATGTCCATTCTACCCTCTTTAAGTTTAGATGTAAGAGGGAATTTACCAACCTCAATCTCGACCAAATAAAGTCTAATATTTATCTATCGATATACAAGCACACACACACACACACACACACACACACACATATATATATATATATATATATATATATATATATATATATATATATATATATACATATACATATATACTTCTATGCCCTCATACCTACATAAATGGCATTTAAGTAAATGCTGGTGTTTAATAAACGATTGCCCTCAGCGGAGCTGCTCAGAATATCCCCTCTCTCTTCGTTTTCCCTCGTCTCTCCTCACAGGGATGGGTTCAATTATCCATCGCCATTAACCGGACGTCCCGTTTCGAGCGAATCTCTCCTCTTCACGAACCGCTCACGTTAGTTCCGTTTAAATTAAACGCGTCCCGTTCGGCGTCTGTTTCGTTAGTACGTTCATTCAGGCGCCCTTCCATTCCGGGGCACTGCGTTAATCCGTTTCGAAATCCGATTCGGCGGCTCGTTCTGTCGGTCCATTCCATCCCCATCCCTTTCCTCCTTCCTCTCCCTTTTTCCCCTCCCTCCCTCATCCCTTCCTCTCCCTTTCTCTCCTCATCCGGACCATGTTCCCCCTTTTATCGGTTCACGCACTCCGACCAAATGTCTTTGAGTCGCTTCGCAAAATACCCTGGAGCAATAACTCGGGTTCCGATCTGCCACTTAAGGTATTTATAAGGATGGCAAAAAAACGAGATCAATGATGAATTAAGGCTGATGGAAGAACAGGAATGCCATTTAGAATGTTTATGGGAAGCATCTAGGGTATTTAGTCATGGTAAACGGGATGTGGCGGAAAAGGGGGAGAGGAATTAATGGAAGAAGAAAGAAATAGAGGTCACAGAACGGTGCCAAATAACATAGATGTTGATGAAAAAGCAAATGATAAATTATGAGTCAGATTTCTGCGGAAAAGACAAATACCGAAGGAAAATTATTAAGATGATGCGAGATGACATAGTACAAGAAGGAGAATTAAAACTTTGGATGATTGACAAATAGCAGGATCATTATCAGAAGAAATATGAAAGATTGTAAGATCCATAAACTGACAGAAATGAGGAAAACTCCTTAACTGAATCGATTTATGTTAGAAGATCTGCTTTCACCATAGCGAGTATCATTTTCCACCGTTTAGATGCCTGTTATCTAATTTAATGCATTTGGGATTTTAAGATTTCATATATACTAAATTACACCCGTATGCTATAGTTGATGGGCACAATTGCCGAATTTGGCGTACAAATCCTCCAAAACTGATTGATCATCAGAAGAAGAGTGCAAAAGTGAATTTGCGGTGTGGTCCGATAATTATCGGTCCTTTCTTTTTTGCTAAGAATGTGATTTTTTGAAACCAATGAGTGACTTTGTGAAAACCCTGCGTTATTCTCCATCAGGAGAAAAATGGACTAAAAACTATACTTTATTTCAGGGAATTTCTCCCAATTTACCGGTTAAGTATTAGAATTTTGATCGTTATTTGATAAAAATTGTTCTTCTAAGGCAAATTTCAAATCACAATCTCAGTAATAAGTCAGCTTTCAACAACCATAATCTAAAAGAATCCTGTTATTGGAGTGTGTTTAGCCATTTCATTTCGATGCATTTTATATATGTAAATAACTTATCAAAGTTAAAGATGGTAACACAGTCTTCCTGACGGTATTCGATTACTGCACCTGTGCCGAGTCCGTAAAAGGAGTTTTCCCTTTGATTTTTATCTTCCTCGATGGAAAAACGTGCGCAAATAAAAGTATTGGCAGATAAGGTTAAATATATTGTCTCTTTTTTATTTTATAAAAGGTGCTAAAGATAAGTTCGGGAGAGAGAGCGGTATAAAATGATTTGAAGGAAAATAATCAATCTTTTATATTTTCTTTCTCTCTCTCTCTCTCTCGTTCTTTCTTTCTCTTTCTCTCTCTCGGAGGAAGAGGAGTATAGTAACGATTCCCCACGTTCTATAAGGCCGTAATTCTTATTCGAAAAGGATCGCCACGGAATAGATGGATTCTCTCGAATTGCCTTTCCAAAATAGAAAAGTTCAAACCGACGAAGAAGAGCACCTCTTTAGCGAGAGGGAGCGTGAGAATAATGGCGATATTTCACGAGCAGTTGGGCGCCTCTGATCACATCCTCGCCCGTTGAGTTCGGAGAGTCCCTCCGCCTCCATCTGCTTCAGGTTGGGAGGTGGAGAGGGTGAGAGAGGGGGGAGTGGAAAGAATGGGGAGGGGCCTCTGATGCGAGGAGGGGGTCCTTCGCGGGAAGTGAAATACTGATTAGGGGGGAGAGAAGTTGGAAAACAACATGGAGGAGAAGACTAGGAGGAGATAAGTGGGGAGAGGTAATGGAAGAGATAAAATATAGGTGAGGCGAAAGGATGGAAAAGTAAACAGTTAGGGAAAGGAAGGAAGAAGTTGAAGAAAAAAGGAGAATCGCACCAAAGATAATAAAAAGAAGAAAGAGAGTAAAAGAGGAGACAAAGAATGTAGGATGAAGAGAGAAAAGGAAAACACAAATTTATAAATTTAAAGGAGGAGCAGATAAGAGTGGAAAATAATAAAGTATAAAGGGAAGAAGGAGGAAAAATGAAAATAAGGAGAATAAAAGAAGAATGCGATCGGTGTAAGAAGAGATATTTGAAAGGGGAGGAAGAATAAAAATATCGGTTAAAGAAAATAGAACTGATATTAAATGGAAATAGTATTAATGAGAGAAAGAGAGAGGGTGAGAGGGAGAAACAGAGGGTGAGAGAGAGAGAGAGAAAAAAAGAGGGGGAGAGAGAGAGAAACAGAGAGAGAGAAAAAAAAGAGATAGAGAAAGAGAGGGAGAGAGAAGGCAAGAGAGGAAAGAAGGGTGAAGAAAAGGGACATGAGAGAGGAAGTTGAGGTTGTTTGGGTTGGAGATCAAACTGAGACTGAGCGAGATTGAAGTGGATGGAAAATGACAAATTCGGAGGTGGAAGAAGAACATAAATAACCCTTGGAGGAAACTTCTTATTTTCTCTCCTCTCCCCTGGGTTCCTTCCTTTTATTTATTTCGAATATCAATTGATGAATCGAAGCGGTCGGATCCCCGCGCCGCTGAGGAAGAAGCGATGCGTCTTCATATGTATTCTCTGCGGTACCGCAGCGCATGCAACACATTTTTTCCAAATTACGAGAGAAAGGCGCAAAGCGATGCTTTTTGACGCCGGGAGATGTTTTCTCTCTCTTTTTAAAACAAAAGGATGGAAAATCATGATTCACGAGGGTGGAGGATTAATTTTTAATTCATGAAAACTTTGAAGAGCGATGCTTTTAGCAAAGGACGGAAAACGTTTAATATAAAATCGGGAAAGTTTTTTTAAAAAGTCGCACGCGCTGCTTGTAATTTGAATATAGCAGTGAATGGTAATAGGGAAAAAGGACTAATGAACATTAATTTTTACAGGTAATTTTTATTATTTAGGGATAAAATTAAAAGAACCTCGTCGTGTTTTTGTATTAAAATAATCGAATCATGTAATAAAATTGCAATAAAGATAGCTTTATTCTCTATTTTTCATTTAATGGCGACAGATGGCGAGGAATTTTCCAGCCTTAATAGAATAATGCCCTTTTACGGATGTTGACGCATTTGCCAACCTTTCGCTGGATGACAAGGAATTTGTCATCATAGTTAGAATGACGGCACGATGGCGTTTATGAATTTATAGATAATAGAAAGAGATGTAATATTTGGCATAGCATTCAGTTACAGTAATTCTTCCCGAAAGATAACATATCTTTTTTCGTTGTTTAGAACCGTACCAACAGCAAAGCGAATTCTATTTGGATTGTTGACACGTGTAGTTACAACATAAAGTTAGCCATGTGTTAAAACATTATCTTTCAGATACACATCAAAATGGTTAAGTGTTTGATCTATGTGATTGCAATTGCAAACGCAAGCCGTAAATTTAAATGACGCCTCTGCCAAAAATAAATTACTTCATTAAAAAAGTATATCTCATTCAAAACAATTATTTACTAATTCACTATATTTTTCGGTAAAGAAGACAAAGCAAGCAAAAATTTCAACAGTAAAAACATACAATAAAATTAAATAATTAATATCGTCATTCTCGTTATGAATGTACATAGCTGCCGTTGCTAGCTAAACAAATTACAATTATTTAATCTATTATATTATTTGCTTTAACGTTTTATACCCAGACGGTACCAAAACTTTAAAATGTTCTCCGCGGGTCAAAAACATTTAAACATTTAAAACATAGAAAGAGCTGAAACGTAGCGGGCAAGCCTTTTTTCGTCGCCATTTCAAAACTACTTATAATCATCGTACAAACTCAGGAGTTGCACCAAACAAGGCCTAAAAGAATGTAAATTTATTTTTTTTCCGTTGATTTTCAAATGCTCGTCAAATCGGCCCACATATTTGTTTTTAACGCAAAGATTTTACGTTTTTAAATGAAACATCGTTCGTTATCATGACACACTCATTGTTATTTTTTTAGCGAAATTGTGTAATTCTATTTAATATGGATTCTTTTACTTATCAAAACAACTATACGGATGTAGAAAAATGCAGGTAGTGGGGAGATAGAGAGGGAGATATGCTGTAAGGTAGATTGGGGGAAGAATTAGAAAATGTCGGGAGGAAATACATAAAGAGGGAAACGGAGAAAATAGGGAGCGGAGGGAAGAAGGGGGAGTCCTAGGAAAGGGACAGAGAGGGAGAGGTAGGGAGAGAGAGAGTGTGAGCTAGAGAGAGGAAGGTAAGAAAGAGAAAGGGAATGGGAGAGAGAGACATGGAAGGAGCAATAGAGAAAGAGAGAGGGGGATGGGTAGAGAGAGGCATGCAATTAGGAAGAAAGAGAGAGAGGAAGATAGAGACCGTTATTACTTACCGTTATCTTTTTTGAAAAATTTTGTGGGTGTTACGTTACTGGACGATTTAATGGTAAGATAAATTGCCCTACTTTACCTTTTTATGGCAAAATACATATCTAATTTAGCGAACTGAAAGCAATTGTTTATTTCAGGCCCAGTAACTTCTCTCCTCCTCTCATACTGTAAATCCCTCCAATCTTAAAAACTTCCTCTCGGTTACTTCTATTACTACAACTTGGCAAATTCTGACTACAAATCAATTGACAGTGTAGCTGCAACAAGCAGGTTAGTATTTATTATTCCATAAATAAAATTAAAAGTACCTTACTGTATTTTTTGTTAAAATAATCAAATCATGCTAAATAAAATCCCAATAAAAATAGCGTTCCATCTTTTGGCTTTTTCGTTCCGCGGCATAAAATGCGATGTTTAATTCTTTCTATCTGTCTCTCACTTTACATTTCTTATTTAAAAATCGATATTTTATTGTTAGAATTTTATCGCTTAACCACAATAAATTGGATGTCCTTTTTTAAGTTTCCGACCAATAGAAATGACTTGGAAGGAATTTTCAATCAAGACGATGCTAAGAATTCGAAGATTTATTTAAATGCTAACGTCTACCAAGAATTCAAAAGTCCAAACAAGAATAGGTATAATGTATAAATCATTCATTTATTCATTATTTTCAAGCGGGAGCTGTATATCACATTATATCTATTTGATTTCAAATCTAGCTTGTAAATATGCTTAACCCGGGAACAGGCGCGCGGGGTGACTGAGCCACCACACCAATATTTACACTACACTCATCCACTCGTAACGCATGTTTTTCCCTGAGATAATTCCGAACTCTCTTGAGCATATTCATATCACTTTTAGGTTTCAGTAGCATTTAGTCCACGAAACAGAGCATTTCAAATATCTTTCTGGGGTGACTCAGTCGCCCCGCGCCCATACACGTTACATTTCTTATTGCGAGTCATGGTAAGCTTTTTATTCTATATATGGCTATAATTTTCATAAATCGATGGAATCTCTTTACAATTGACCAGTTTATTGTTTCTATCCTCTCTTTACGTTTTATTAAGCAGGTGAACGTTTCGATTTACATCGCGACTTGGAGAAAATCCGTGAAATTCTTCTCAATAGTTACGTAATATTTCTATCAAATAACTCAAATACAGTGCTCAAAAGAAATAGTTTTATAAAAAATGCGGTCAGGTCTTAGCAAAACCAGCAGTCATTTCTCGGTTGCAAAAGAAAACCTTACCAAAGCAACTAAGGGAATTCGTCCAAAAATTTGTACCGCCTAGAAAAGAAAATGCCTCTAGAGAGCCCGGTCCATCTAAACCTGCAAAATTACGCTGTGTCGTATGCTGAAGAAATCAAGACACGAAAACTACTTCGTTCTGTTATAAATGTGAGAGGTCAATGTGTATGAGACATGAAATACGTATGTTATTACTGCCTTGACAACGAATAACACAACGAGAAGTGAACTTAGATAATTCTTATTATTATCTTATTCATAATATTATGTTAAATCAATAAGTTATAATTACTATTATCCAAGGTTAATTATTATTATTATGCACAAATATTGTTATTATTATACAACTTCTTTTGTATGTATGTTAGCTAACCAGGAGTTTCGAACAATAAAGATATATTTAACAAACGTAAATTATGTTTAAAATAAAATTTAATTTTTCGATGTATTTCCTTACTTGTCTAAGAATATAAAAAAAAAAGAAAATTAAAAAATCATGAATAATTATGCTGGAAAATGTAATTTTAAATGGGGTCAGTCAGTCACCCCGCGCGACCTTCTGAGCTCCAGAATTGAGCGCGCCTTCTGCCGGGTTAAGAACTGGAGTAAGATATGTTTCTACAACATTAAAGCATCGTAAAAGGTTCACAGTAGTTTTGATCACTGTTAGGATTCACGTCCTACTACTGGTGGAAGTTGTGTAACACCATTGCGTAGCGTAATTTATTGTTTTGTAGCTCAACAAAACTTTCTTGGGCCACCTATGCCAGGGGTGCGCAAACTGGGTGACGCGCCTCCTCAGGGGGGCGCGATTTTTTCTTCTGTCAAAGCGGAACGCGATTCTCGGCAAGTTTACTCGATCGAGACCGACCTGGTGGTTATTTGGTTTTCTTTATCAGACAATATCCAATTTTGCGCTTTTTACAATTCTCATATAAGAATTTATTATAAACTGCACAAACTTGAGATTCAATCAAAATGGGGGCGCCGCCGTTTTCAGCGATGAAAAAGGGGGCGAGGCTTGAAATTTTTGCGCACCGCTGATCTTTGCAACGCACATTTTCTGAGACGTGTCATAGGTAGTGTGCGGACACAGCGGCGCCAAAAAGAGACAATTTGAAATGACAGCCTGATTTAGATTTATATTTTAATTCACTGAAAACAGCACAGTATCTTGCCACTTAATATAAAAAATTTTAGTATTACTATACCCAATGAAAGGAAAACAGTATCATTCTGCAATAATTAAAATATTAATATAAATAATATTATAACTAATTAAGCGAGTGGCATTAAAAATAACTGTATCGATAATAAAAGTCATAGAATGATTATAATTTTTATTAATAGCTGTTGTTTTCCTTTCATCATGAATATTAGCCAATTAGGCAATGTTAAGCCTCAGCTTATAGGTAATTCACAAATATTAGAATTCCGAAGAATGATGGATAAGAATTTCTTTTTAAATCTGAAACTCATTATTCGTAAGTACACGATAATACATGCAGCAGGAATTTTTCGATGTGTTCAGCGTATGATGAAAACAACCCAGTAATTACGATAATTACTTAATTATGCTATATTGCGCTTATGAAGAAAACATTCGCGGCAGCTCTGTGAAAATATATTCCGCCGCGCACGTGTTAACGATTATAATGATTGGAAACTGCCCAGGTGAATCAATGAAGTGGAATTATCAATTGGAGGAAGAAGAGAGAGGGTCGAGGTGCCTATAAAGGCGGAGTGAACGACAGGCACCGCAAATGCAGAGTTAGTGAGGTGATGAAAGCGAGGGACAGGTTGGAATCATTCAGCTAAAGCAGCAAATAGCTGTACATGATGTAAAGGGATACAGAAGGTGCGAAATGGGATTGAAAGAGTTTGAAAGAGAAGGCATCTATAGGCCGACTGTAAAATACAGAGAGGAAAAATATAAATGACAAAGGCAACAAGTAAGGAAAGAGATGCTGAAGCAGACAGTAAATGTCGTTTTATTTAAAAGAAATTGATAAGACAGAATGAGAAAATTTATGTACCAGTATGGTTGGTAAAAAATAATATTATAAAAAATAATTTAATATAATTAAGAAGAATTACTTTTAAAACAACATCTATCAAAAAAGAAATTTAAAATAAAAGTTCTACTCCCATTCTGCTAGTCACTAGAACTTCCGCAAGAAAGCGTGCATAAGGAGACAATACTTACTCAATAGGAGAAAAAACGAAGTCTCTAGGTGCTTTTGTTTACGAGTTAGCCCATTGGAGTTACAGACAAACGGACAGACGAACCTCCGCGAGAAAACATGTTCAACGAGACAGAATACTAAATCGAATGGCAAAAAACGAAGTCTAGCTGCTTTCATTTAAAAGTAGTTGGCGTGTCGATCAGACGGACATACGGATAAATCGAACGTAATAAGCGGATTTAACAAAAAACCTAAAAGAGTGGAAGTATTTATCAACGCATATAAAATTTCAAAGTTTACTATGAGATGTAAAACAAATATGTTCTTTTTGAAGGACATGCAAAAAAAATACCAATATAAAGCGTAGAAATGTGGGTGTTGAATCTTCTGTGATATAATAGTGCTGTTTTTTATATTTACTTTATTCCTAATGGATAATTTTTTTACACTGGCGGCAGTTTAATGATTAACATTTTCTCCTCGATCTCACTCTCACTCACGTTCAGACTTCTTCACACTCCGGTAATCACTTTTCCCGTCACTTCGATCACCTCATTAAGATGGCAGTGTTATATTTCTCTTTGAGGTCTTTGTCTCTGTCTGTCTGGTCCTCTCTCTTTCTCTTACTCTTCTCGTTCCAGCTATTAACTCATATCAAAAATTATAACTCCTTCCACAGTGCCTTACAAAACACACCGCCCGGCGTCATCATCTGATGCACTGATTTCAAAATTTCCCGAAAATTATAATGATAGCACAGAGGAAAGTCGTGTTATATAGAATCAACCGTTTTGGCAATAACCTGAAGGTATTCTCTCTTAAAGAATTGGTTTGGATATGGATACAGTATTTAACTGAAAATAATATTAACTGAAAATAATTACTTCGTAGATGATCTTTTATGAGGGTAACGGTGTTACTATGAACGTTTTCTAGCACAACCTAGAGCAGTGGTCGGCAACATATGACCCTCGGGTCAATGGGTGACCCGCCATCACGATTTGGGTTACTAGCAATAGTTCAGAAGGGTTTACGTTTTTAAAATAAGGGAGTAATTCAATTGTTAACTATAGCTTATATAAACATCAAGGTTTGATTCTTCTTTTTATTCAAATTTCTAATTGATCCATCGCATTTCTCTAAAACCTTTAATTGACCCGAAATCAGAAAAGGTTGCAGACCACTGATCTAGAGTAATGGTTTCCTAGTCCACGAGCGAATTCTCGACCCAAAGGACTCCTCGCGGCGACTCAGCTGGCCGAAAACCTCCGGCGAACCAAACCTCTCCCCACGGTCTCCCTCCACCGCCAGTTAAAACGCCCCCTTCTCCCCTCCACACACGACCCCTCTCACTCCAAGTTTCTGCTCTCGTGCGAGGGAGTAAACTCACCCTTGAAGAGGCAGTCAAATGGGGAAGTAAGGGATGGAAACTCCACGTATCAGTATGTTTAACCATCCAAATCGTGAGACCTACAACATGCAGGCGTCAAACTCTAGTGCTCACGAGATAAGGACCTATCGTTTCCGTTCATGTTTCTCTTAAGATGGTCATATTAATGGCAACAACAGGTCCAGTATATAGTGTTTACAAAATTGATTGAATTTGATATAAAAGGGGTCACAAAGGCATTTTTCTTGGTTGCAATGTTTGGAAACCGCTGATATAGAGTATGTTTGGGAAAACTTTTAATAAAGATCTAATTACTTTGTACTGGAACTGAGTCTAACCGACAAATACGGGTTTATGTTGCTGTTGATTTAATTAGAGAAGTTGTTAGGAGGAATGCATTGCAAAATATTGTGTTCTTACTTGAAATGAACGAAAAAACTGGAATCTAAATTTATATACCGTATACTTATAGAACCATTTTCTATTAATGTTTCACCCAAATCATGACAAACTACGAAAAGCTAAAATTGATACATGTAACAGTTTTAATGCTGAGAAAGTATATTCCGATTACCTGCGCTCATTATTATTTTATACAAAACATATTATACCTTTTATGAACGAAGAAATTATTTAATCTAAATAGTTCTTGAATCGGACCCCGTTTTTAACGACAAATTTCACTATTCCGTGCTTCCAAGCCAACTTTTAGAAGGTCAACTATTCGTTAACTTTTGCACGTAGATTCTCGCGTAAATAAATCCAAAGATTTCACTGGCGTCCTTATTAAAATCATACGGTCATATTTATATCGGCTGACATTCATTAAAGCTTACCGATTCGAAGTGTAAAATTAATTTTCGCGCATTTTAGGAGCTCTACTGTTGCGTGAGAATTTTTTTCCCGTGAAAGTTAATTACGATTGAGTTTTAAATTTTTTTCTTTCATGTGTTCCAATGCCGCCGCGAGGTTTTTATTAGTAATCCCGCGAGAATGACTCGGGGTCGACATTGGTCATGGTATATATTCGTATCGTGTATTATTCAAAGCCCGCACCGACCGGTGACCCTGTCCTGGGGGAAGAACGAAGAGAAAACGATTGATTTTGTAGACTTTGTTCTTTAGAATTTTATTCTAAACGTAATATGGCAAATAATTGCGAAGATTTTAAAATGTAAGCGGTACAACTCTAACTTTGACTTGTGTCTTTTTCCTAAAATACAATGATTAAAATTAACGATCGGTCCTTGAGTGGTTGAAGCACGAGTCGTTTACACCAAGAGAGTCCTATCCTTCCTGCGAATGACGCAGCGACCTTTAACCCGTCCCTCAATGAACGCCACGAGAGCATTCTGCTAAAATTGTGTTAGCCCCAACGCAGAGAGAAAGACAAATACACTCCAAGAGCACGTAGTTATAGCGAACCGTGAGAAAGGGAAAATACCGGCTTAATTGTTTTCGCTACCACCCCAGAGAGAAATAACTATTCAACTTGTCGGGACTATGAGGCGCAGCGCAAGTGGGAGTAATTACAAGCGATGACGTAATCTCGAAAATCTCTGGGTTTGATTATTTCCGCGAACGAGTCGTGCATTAACTCAACCCTTTTCTGGGAGCGAACGCTGCCACCGCTGCTCCGCTACTTTTTGATCACAGGGCGAATGCAAAGTGCCTGGGAGTCTTGAGAGAGCGGGAGGGGGGGGGGAAGAAAGCGGATTAAAACGGGGTTGTGCAGGTAGGCGGAGGGAGGGAGAAAGAGAGCGAGAGTAGGAACAATGAGGGGAAAAGAAAATGAAGAGGAGAGAGAGGCAAGAAAGTTTGTCGAGAGAGAAAGACAGAAAATGAGAAAGAGACGGAGAGTGGAGTAGAGGCAGAAAGAGAAGGAACAAGTTTAAAAAACAGAGAGAGGGAAAATTTACAAGGTACACTTGGGACCTGCCTTAACGTGATATGTTATATCGCGGAACCCGGTATGTCGCGTATTTGTTTTGGACCACGATATTTTTATCGTTTTATAATAAATTTCAAGTATTTTTCTGAAGTTTGCCGAAAGTTTTTTGCGGTATTAATGCTCCAAAAATGGATATAATCTGCAATATGATAGATATAATTTACATGCAGAAGAATTGAATAATTGATTAATCCATAATAATATTATGAACAAGCCATAACTTCTTTTTTGCTTCAGTCATCTTAGTCACTCACTCGGGCCAACTATCATGCAGGTTCACTGTTTACTCAATATACTCACTAAATAAGAATTAAAACGTGCAAGAAAATGAGAATATCTACATTGAAACTATGTATACTGATTTAACCGTTGTTTTACAAATCAATTAACGGAAATAGATGAGAGAAATAATGGCATCGAAGACAAAGACGTCGCAGGGACTTCACGAACAATATGACTTTTATAAAGAAAAATGGTTAGCTTGAAATAAAATTCGTAAGTAATACAGAAAAATGAAAAAGTAAGGTTTCGGCTTTCATTATATAGTATTGGATAGACTTACGAATAGAGGTGCGAAGCATTTTATACATTTTGCAAAACACGTACCTTTGAAATTTTTAAAAATACATTGAACGGTTATTATTTGTCTATCGGTAGAGTGTGATAATTGGATAAATTACATTTGAAGGAAGTAAATCAAACGATGATGATTCTCGCATTGGCCTAACGTCCACATCAGGAGCTGAATCAAAAGTCAATCGAAGGGATGAGTCGATAAGAAATAATACATAAATTGGTGATAAACTCCCTATCAGTATAACCCAAGAAAAACAACTGCATTTTCTTGAAAACAGATTAATCTTGAATCACGATAACGTACGTGCCTTTTCATTGCTCTCAGGTTTGTTAACAAACTATGTGAGTATGTGTTCAGAGATTCCCCAGAACTAGTACCCAGAAATTTTTTCTGTAGCCGGAAGTGTAAAAAGTATTGAGAGGTCATCATTTTGAATCCAATAATGAGCTAAACAATATTGTAACGGGGATATTCAATAATCTATCATACGTTTTTCATATGTATTTGGTAATATAAAATAAGATGAGATAAGTGCTTTGAAGCAGAAGGAGGGTATTTGAAGGGTAGTAAATACATTGTATCATAGCATATTTAAATTCAGTTATCCACCTAGTCCTATATATATATATATATATATTTATATGTATGTGTATATACAGGGTGTCATAACTTCGGGATCTTATTCGTTAAGTGATTTTAAGTAAAAAATGTCATATGAACTTGGGTCCGATTCTCATTTGTTACTGAGCTACGGGTAATTGAAATTATCTCGTACATAGATTTGTACACCTTAATGACTGAAAAAATGCATTGTTTAAATAATTATTCGTATACATTGTTAATTGTTGAAAAACGTATTATTTAAATGATCATTCGATTACATTGATACTTAATCCATTGTTACAATTGTTCAAAATGTCCACCTTCAGCCTGAATGCACAATCTGCCCCGTTTGAGTAGGGAACATGAAACAGCACGAAGAACTGCCGCGTTGTTAACGCGCCTCGCAGAATCAAAAATTCGCTGAATAATGTTTTCCCTCGTGCTCACTTTGGCTTCATACACAATGTTTTTCATTTGCCCCCACACATGAAAATCCAAGGGAGTGAGATACGGGGACCTCGGTGGCCAATCCTGAGCACCGCCACGACCGATCCATCAGTTAGGGAACTTCTTGTTAAGGCACAGCGTAGCGTTCCTACTAAAATGGGTGGGGTGCCCCGTCTTGCTGGTAGTACATCTGAAGTAATGTTTGCAGAGGAATGTCTTCTAAGAGATCTGGCGTTTCATTTTCCAAAAAATCAGCATAAATGGCACCTGTCAGACGTGGCGGGAAGAAATACGGTCCAACCAGCAGGTTCCCAATGCCAGCACACCATACTTGCACAGAAAAACGGAGTTGGAAGTAGTTTTCAACTGTTCCGTGAGGATTTTCGCGAGCTCATAAATAGTAGTTTCTCGTGTTGTTTATTCCATCACGAGTAAACTGTGCCTCGTCCGTGAACAAGATGTAACGATTCAGGCGGGGGTGTGCATTTAACCACCGGCATAATTTCAACCGCCTAGCCATATCCCCTAGTTGAAGATGCTGAACTTACTGGATATGGTATGGATAAAGTCCCTCATCGTGTAATGTTTACACTAACACTACCTGTAACAACAGCAACATGTGAAAGCAGCTTTAGCAAACTGAAGTTAGTAGAGAATTATTTAAGATCCAGCATGGGTCAGCAAAGAGATTATTGGGGCTAATCTAATCCTTCTATAGAATATGCTAAAGCAGAATATAAATTTCTATGATGTTATTGATGAGTTTGCTGCATTAAATTCACGTAGAATAACTCTTTAATACCTATTAAAATATTTACGTTTTCTGTATTTAAATTAAGTATGTATGCAATGATATTTATAATTATGTATTTAAATTATGTACATTTATAGTGAGAAATTACATCATTTATAATTTATTTTCATTTATTAATTTTTCACCCAAGATCTATATAGTAATAAAATATAGGTATTAGATAATTTTTTATGAAGGGGACGCATATTTGGTAGTTTGCCCCGGGTGCTAAAATGGTATCCGGACGTTTCACCCATGGGACGTTTCACCCACAGACACTTTTTCCACGGGTCATTTCACCCATACACTCTTCACCCACGGTGCGTTTCACCCACAGACACTTCACCCACGAGAAGTTTCATCCAAAGACCATTCATCCATGCCTTTTCACCCATAGGTTTTTCACCCACAATCCAGTTCACCCGCATTACGTTTCACCCAAAGATATTTCACCCATAATTGTTTCACCAACTATTCAGTTCACCCAAAGATTTATGAACGTAACTAATGTACATATGCTTATTACTTTTATAATAAATTTAAGCAAAACATTTATCATAATGTGATTATTTGTTTTTTATGTTACTATTGGCTTTGGATTTTTAGTACTTTTCGTCATTGCTGAAAAGCACTATTATCTTCGTGATGTCCGTCCGTCCATACGTCCGTACGCATATCTCAGAGTATAATTGGCCAAACTGATTTCAACCGAATTTGGTACATAGAATTCTTACATAAAGATAGGACCAAAATGGCATACTTCGACCAGATCGACTCGGCAGAGGTGCCACAGTTGTAAAATTAACCTTTTCGGTAATTGTGAATTTGGAAGGAATTATCTTAAACAATTTCAACGAAATTTAGCATGAAGGAGGCGTACAACATAAAATAACAAAATCAACATTTTTGTACAGCTATAGAAAGCAGGGCTGCCACAACACAAGGAATAAAAAAATTCTTTTTACACGTATTTGTGTTGAATGGTCCACATCAATTTAACCAAATATAATACTTATAATGGACACATATATACAAAACCATATTAGTATATTTAAACAAATCAGCCGAACAGGGGTGTCACAATTACAAATCATACTTTCTGTATTTAAGCATTTGGAATGAATTGGCTCTACGGATTTCAATTAAATTTTGTATGTAAGATTTGTACAACATAAGTAATGAAATCAAGATGTTTAAAGCACAGCTAAAGAGCAGAGATACCACAATAACAAGTAAAATAATATTTCTTTTACACGTATTTATAGAAAGCTGACCCCATGGATTTCAACCCAATATAGTATATGTAATCTTCATATAAATAAATAACCAAAATATCATATTTCAACCGGGTTGACTAAACAGGGCTAACACAATATCAATGTTAGAATTTTTCTGTAACTATAAATGTCGAAGGTATTGGCTGAACCGATTTTAAAAAATATCGTTTGTAGGGCGAGTAAAGAATGGCAAAATGAAATGGACATGTCTAGAGCGGATCTAAAAAGCAGGGCTGCCCCCATATAAGGAAAAATAATTTTCTGATTTCAAAGCAAATACATTAGTATACGATTATACTACGGCGAATTTGACAAAAAGCACTTCTGTACCACGGGAAACCCCTGTACACCTCTACTTGTTTACTCTATCAATAGCAGAAATTTTTATTAATGCCATTAAAACAAATTCAATTCATAAAATAAAGAGATATATTGATACCGGGCAAGATGGCGCCCAGGTGTGAGCCACGCTCTAAATGCTCCGCTGTTTTTCCTAATAATTCAAGTGAAAGTTTTATTATTTTATTGGGCTCTCTCCTCTCAGTACGGTGAATTCACGTTGGACATATCGGAAATTGCCGATTATTACTATTCCATAAGACATCTGAGGGTTAATTTCCTTCACATTTGTGGATTCTCTTCCTCGGCGAACGGAGTTAGAAGGAACGCCTCGTGTCAGCCGTCTCATAGACTATCGTCACCCTGGCTCCTTCTACACCTCCTGCTCATTTCGTCGGACATTGAACTTAATCCGGGGCCTAACCACATCTTTGGTAACTTCTCAACATACTACCAAAATGTTCGTAGCCTTAAAAACAAGTTGAGTGAATGTGAATTCTCCCTCGCAGAGTTTGCCTCTTTGGACTGCCTTTGTTTCACCGAAACTTGACTTAATAGTCATGTCCCTGACGTTGAACTTCCCTTTTATACTATATTTAATGTCTATAGACGTGATCGTGTGAATCGTCGTGGTGTTATGATTTGTGTGAATAATAATATTCGCTCTAGACGTCGCCCCGACTTAGAATCAAATTGTGAGATTATGTGGGTAGAAGTGACTTGTAATTCCAACAAACTTTTTATTGGTTATGGTGAATTTTTCTCGGGTTTCCAACCGGGTTGTCTCGGAGATTTCTTCCGACGTTTCGGCGACTAGCTCTGATTTCTGTGGAGGTTTATATACCTGCCGGGGGATGACAGCAGGTCGGTGATTGGCTGTTGTATGGAGCAGTCCTATTGGCTGGCTCTCGTTGGTGATTGGTTGTTGCATTGTGTGGTCCTATTGGCTGAGCGCTCGTTGGCTAATTGGGCTATCATAGGGTCCCACGCCTTGCTGAGAAGGAATCCATTGTCTCGGTTGATGTTATTGCGGTTCAGGCGGATTTCGATGGCTTCCTTCACTACGCGGTCCCAATAGCCATTAGCTCTCGAAATCCTTTTTAATCACCGACCTGCTGTCATCCCCCGGCAGGTATATAAACCTCCACAGAAATCTCCTTGGCACTCAGGATCCCTGAAGATGACGACAGAGCTAGTCGCCGAAACGTCGGAAGAAATCTCCGAGACAACCCGGTTGGAAACCCGAGAAAAATTCACCATGATGATTCGCCGGGAAAGCTTCAAATCTTTTTTATTGGTTGTTTCTACAGACCTCCCAACGACCAGAGTTCCCTTGAGGACTGCTTTAATTCTCTTTTAAAAGTATCCCGACTAGGTTAATTTATTCTTTTTGGTGATTTTAACTTATCTGTGGTTTGGGAGTCACCTGACGCCGGTTCGCCAAAAACTGCACTGGACTCGTGGTTCATAGACCATTTTATAACTGCTCTCTCATTGTGCCAATTTAATCCACGTGTCACTCGTGAATCATCCTTTTTAGACTATGTGATCTCGAATCTTCCCATTCCCAAAGTTTTTACAGGAAGAAACGCCTTTCAGTCAGACCACGAATCACGCGATGTAATCTTTACTTACAACCGACTACTTGGCAACAGTGCCTCCCTAACAGCTCGTATTCCAGGCCTTGCTCCCTCGCTCAGCGTGACAACTTATCGGAATCTGCCTTCCGTTAGAACCTTCAGAGCTTGGAAAAAGGCTGACTGGAAGACAATAAACCATGTGCTCAACCTACTCCCGTGGAATGCCCTAAGACTCGGTTCCGTTGATGAAGCGGTCGAATTCTTCTACGACCTAATAGTGAGTGTTGTTAACAACTTCGTTCTCTGCAAAAAATCGTCTCCGAACAGACCCCGGTAGATGTCCGCCGAAGCTTTTCTCGCCATAAAAAATAAGAAGGCTTGTTGAAAGCTAATGAAATCGTTTCCCAATCCTCACACTAAACGAACTTTCGCTTATCACCGACGGCACGTTAACTTTCTACTGAGGCGTGACTACAAAGACTACATTGATGGTGCGTGCTCAGAAATTAGTTTCAATAGTAAATCATTCTGTAATATAATAGATTGTCGCAGAAAAGGTGGACAAATTTTCTCTCTACGCACATTCTTTCTCAGTTGTGTTCCCCCAATTTCTTAATACTGCTCACACATTTGGTCCTCAGTTTCACAATCTAATCTAAATCACCTAGAAAGGCCCCTAAATTTCTTCCATCACATTATCCGCCAGCGAGTTCCTTCTCTTCGTAATGCGTCCTCTTCCCACATTCTCCACACTCGAGGTTTACTACCTCTGACCGATCGTAGACTGACAATCGACCTAAAGTTTTTTCGTAACATTGTAAATGGAAAATATAGAACTCCCGAACTTCTCTCTAGTTACCCCCCCCCCCCCCCCCGTATTCCCTCTAGAAGTACAAGATTGCATGATTTATTCCACTTCCGTACCCTCTCAATCACAAAACGCTCCTTAATTTTCCGCCTCCCAAACTTCTATAACCAAACTCTGAAGCAAGATCCTCATACTGATGTATTTCATTGAGTTCTTTACCGTTTTATTTGACTGTTTTTATATGCATTTATTATTTATTGGTTGTAATGTTCAATGTAATAGGCAGGAGTGCTGTTTTTGAACTTATTAAATAAATAAATACTGTTATCATCACAAATATATCATTCAACTAAATAGCACAATCTTAAATGTTATGTAATATTCCCAAACAGAAGATGAGAAAAGAATAATTTAAGTGTCTCTTTGGCCTACCTTTCGTGGCACGCGAAAAAGTTCCGACGAGGTGACATAAGTTTCTCGTGCTCAAATGTAAAATTTCATATCTCGAACACCAATAAAGATATTGAGTTCATCCCACTTTCAAAAATTACCTTAATCTTTTCGCACTTTTTTATCTACAAATAATAGCCACCTATTCCTATTAGTGCGTAAGTTATCAAGAGAGTAAAAATGTAGTGCACTGATGCAGAATGTAAGAACCTCGTTCGGTTTTATTTAATGTTTAACAGCAATAAATTGCTTTACATGTTCCTTTTAATAGAATGTGTGACTTATGGAACATTTTTAAAAGCTACAGAAAAATGTTCGTGTGATTTCAGCGAATAGACTGCGAGATTTGGCCGTTCAAATATGAATGCGGCGGAAAAAAATCGAAGTTTCGACGAAAACGGAACTATTGTTTAACCATGCAAAAACGGCGTTTTTTTCGGTTTAAAAAAGTATTGAGTTCATTTTCTTACTCATTATGTTAATTTTACATCTTTCGTTAGGTGTTTAAGTGAGGAATTATGCCAAAAACGACGAATATCTGGATTTTGCACGAATTGGCAACGCCAAGAATTAGCAGCATAGAGAAATAAAATGGGATAGCGATTCTCCCATAAGAATACGTAGTGCACGTACAAGTTTAAACGCACAATAGTACGTATAGAATGGAAATAGCGTTTTTAACATAACATCATCCTTTTATCTTTAATATGATATTCTTTATTTGTCTAATAAAGTGAAATACATTATATAAACTGCTATTTTTAGAGGAATGAACTTTCTGTATCATATCACGGAATAAAATGATTAATTAAAAACACATTTGACATAATGTTCATAGGCACACACATTTACCCATATGCCACTTCGTCCATTCTTTCCTTGTATAGCTATGCCCTTACAGGATGCAATTAGAAATGAAAGAAAACCAATTGTTGTTATGTTTTATTTAATGATTATAGGACATAACGAACAGTTGTATAAAACTCCTTCAGCCAAAAAATTGTAGGGTAAGCCCTACGCATTTCGCCCAATTAGTGGGCGAAATGCATAGGGCTTACCCTACAATTTTTTGGCTGAAGGAGTTTTATACAACTGTTCAAATTGGAGCCAAAGTGTTAACGAGCTACCATCTACTATAGGACATAACATTTCAATGAAAATAATACACGTAATCCTTTTTAGAAAGATCTTTTGATCTTGTACCAGATTCGAATACTAATTTTCGAAGAATCTGGTTGTTTTTATTTATTCATTGATTTTCAAATAATTCATAAGCCAAAATATGCCTAATGCGTTCTAAATAATCTTTATATTACGATTCTACATTTATACGTTAATTTGCGCAATACTTATTTATTATTAAATATGCCAATGCGCGACCGAAATTGTATTAAGTCAGAAACTTTTCACATACATAAATTTGGCGTAAAGACATACTACTTAAACGACAATATCACCATAATCAAAACAAATTCGGCAACTGAGCGGGATCAGAGAAGGAGAGAGCTATAGGGAAAAGCAATGGAAAAGAGAGATTTAGCGATAGCCTATACTGTCAACTAAGTGTGTAACGCACTATAGTTTCCACAACTTTTATCAACTTTACAGTTTAAATATCGCTATCTGATAAAGAACGTAGTCCAAATTATTTCACCTGAAAATTCAACGTAATGTTTTTAACGTTTCAATTGTACTACACTCACGAATATTGTTCTTGGAAAAGAATGCGCTCTGTAATTGTAATTTCGACATCAAACAGACTATTTAAGAAAATAAATTTGTACACACGCATATTATTTTGTTGAAGAAAATGCTGAGTAATTGCAATTTTGACGGTCAATAGACTACAACTTAAATAAAACGAATTATTGTAAGTACGTAATTTCAACTACCTTAGCTTCGGTAAAATAGTCCATTAAAAATAAAAGTTTTCTTCCTCTTTCCGTTTCTGTATATTGTTTACTTTGCTACAGTAATAATTAAATAATAATTACCTTGATATTCTATTATATTAGTAAAGGATTCCTTCTATAATAGATTCAGTTGAATTTTTAGCATTTAAACTGAAGCATGGACCAAAAACAATGGGTGAAATGTCTTTGTGTAAAACGTTATGTGGGTGAACTGGATTGTGGGCGAAAAACATATGGGTGAAAAGGCATGGATGAAAGGTCTTTGGATGAAACTTCCCGTGGGTGAAATGTCAGTGGGTGAAACGTCCCGTGTGTGAAGAATGTATGGGTGAAATGACCCTTGGAAGAAGAGTCTGTGGGAAATATATATACATATACATATATATATATAATATATATATTATATATATATATATATATACATATATATATACACACACCTACATACTAGTAGCAATGCCCCTACGCGCGTTAACCCTCCCCTTCGCGCGCTCCAGGGACCTTGGAAATTGATTTTACATACTTTAAGAGCATTGATTTAATGCTTACACTGCATTATAATCTATTTGATATCAGCCAACGTCGTCATAATTTTAAATTAATTTATTTATCCAGATACGTACTACAAGGCACGGATGATAAAACTATAATCCTATTACAAAAAAGATTCTAATTTTACATAAATTTCAGTGTAACATATAAGCTATGAAAACTATTATCTTATATAAATGGGCTCTGTGTATTTCAAATGCTGTCACGTTGTTTTATTTACGATATCTTGGTGTATGGTGATTTTTTTTAGGCATGCAGTATGCAATCACCGACAACTCGTATATATATATATAGATGGACGGATGCTTTCTTAGGTTCTGAAACAACTATCTCTAAGCCGCAAAAACATAAGCATTATAATGTGGTAACATTAATTTTATTAATTACATTCGAAATGCATAACAGAAAATCAAAACCTAGTGTAAGAAAGTGATAAAATTTCATTTAATTGTTAAAAATACGTCGCAAAAACAAAGCATTAAAGTGGTAATATTTCTTTTAGTTATCGCGTTCAAAATACGCGGAAGAAAATCTTACGTATTCAAGATGATAGCAATTCTTAGATTTACATAAAAAAATTTCATGATAAAAAAGAAACCCTAACAACACAAATAACATTTCCTTAAATTACGTTCAAAATATGTAACAAGATAATAGCAAATGATAACCTTACATTCTAGAATGATGCTGTTACTTTAAATTTTATGCTATGGTTTCATCATCGAAGAAGTTCAAACCGAGGCATCGAACCGAAATTTTTTCGCTCCGGTTTTCGTTCCTGTTCACACAAAACAAAAATTTCGTTTCGCTCCTACAACTGTTGGTTCAATTATTTCAAAATTATTGGGTAAGGATGGCGTTCTTGAGAAACACCAAGGCAATGCTTATCATCTCTGTGGAATCGGCAAAAATGTTTTTAAGGAACTTTGGTAAGTCCCAAACTGAAGTTCAAAACATAATAAGTTCAGGGAGACTAAAGCAAGTTCAAGAGAATCGAAAGCGTCTTTTGCCTATTATTGGCACGATCATCACTCTAGGTAGACAAAATATACCATTTCGAGGACATAGGGATGACGGCAATTTTTCAGACAGGCCTGAGAGCAGTAAAAGCATAACAAACGAGGGAAATTTACGCATCCGAGGTGGTGACCAGAATCTTGAAAATCATCTGAAATGCTCTAGTGCAAATGCCACATACATTTCAAAAAGGACTCAGAACTCAATTATTGATTGTTGCGGCAATGGAATTTTGGAAAAAATCTTAAACTTTGGGAGGGAAGGAAATATTATTCCATTTAATTTGACGAAATAACTGATATAACTATGATATCTCAATTAAGCCTTATTATTAGGTATGTTTATGAAAATAAAATTAGGGAAGATATCATTGGTTTTGTGGATTTGCAAGATGAAAATTTCACATCAGAAATTAAAAAAGACCTAGACCCTAAATTAGGGGGGATGTGCTAGAAAAATCAGTTGTTTAGTTATTAGTAAAAAATATCTTGATATGAAAAACTGTGTTGGTATTTGCACCGATAACTGCCGTGTCATGGCTTCTGAGCAGCGTGGTGCTGCTTCAGAAATCCGTAAGGTTTCTCCGCATGTGGTTCGAGTTCCTTGCCATAGCCATTTATTGAACTTGACTTTGTCGAAATCGTCCGAAATTAGGGCAATTAGAAAATGTTTTGAATTAATGGGCGAGGTTATTAATTTTTATCATTTGTCTGCTAAGAGAAGTTTTCTTTTAAAGAGAGAAATGGGTGGGAGATTAAGTAGCTTGTGCGATAGAAAAACATAATGCTTGTTTAATTTTTGAGAACAAATTTTCCACAATTACCAAAATATTGAACGATATCAGTAATTGGGATGATAGGACATCTTCAACAAAGGTAGATTTACTCCTTAATAATCTCATGACAAGCAAATTCATTGTTTCGATGAAATGCATTACTTTTATTTTTTCCTTAACACTTCCGGTTAGTAAGTCATTACATAAAGAATCGCTAAATCTGTATTCAGCTATAAAATGCATAGAGGACATTAATTGCTTATTAGATTGTGAAAGAAAAATGCTTGACGAAGTTGTTAATAGAATTTGAAAAAGCGCTAATGAATTTGCAGATATTTTGCAATTAAAGCTCATTAAGCCCTGGTATTCATCAATACGAATTAACTGTTAGGAAACTGCTGAGGAATGCTATCGACGTAGTGTTTTTATCCCAATGATTGATACTCTCCTAGTTGATTTTCGAAGCCGTTTTTGTGATGATACACTGAAGGCATTTAATTTGGGAAATATATTACCAAAACAGCTATTGTGTTTGGGTCAAGTTGAGTTAGATAATACTGCAACGTCATTATGGGAAAAATATTCTGACTTTTTGAATGTTTCCATTATTTCAAATTCGTTTACTATTTTTCTAAGGGAATTAATAATGTGAAAAACCAAATGGGAAAGTGAATATAAGTGCAATAACATTAAAACTGACATGAGTTCCCGTGAAGTTTTAAGTATGTGCGACGAGGAAATTTATCCAAATTACAAAATTTTATTTAAAATTTTACTCACTCTTCCTATAAGTGTTACTAGCTCTGAACGCAGCTTTTCGGCTTTGCGACGATTAAAAACTGGGTTGCGGAAGAGAATGAGTGAAGAAAGACTTGTGGGTTTGGCGTTACTCTATATACATCAAGATATTCATCTTGACCCCGAAGAGATTTTAGATCGTTTTGCTAATTCTGGCAATCGACGACGATTTTTTTATTGTGATTTTTAAAATAAAATATTAAGAAGTGCTATACAAAGTGAATAAAATGTCACAGATACCCAATTTAAATATTTTTTTCTTTTTTACATTATGCGAAACATAAGCCTTATACATCACTTTCGCAAAATATGGATTATTATAAGGGAGGTCAAGGTATGCGTGGTTTTCAAAATATATTTCCCCTAAAATAGATTTTATGTTAGAAATATACTATACTATTATTTCTTGTGATAATCTCTTTAAAAAGTACTGAATATAATTTTGACGAATATAGGGAGTTGTATTTGAAAATTTTCCTATTTACGAGGGAAATAGCACTTAATCGCCCCCCCCCCCTGGGAGGTTTCTAGATCCGCCCTTGTAGCAACAGGTACATAATAACGAGTAAATATATATGAAAAGCAACGCAATCGTTATTAATGATAGAATATTTCCTTTTTGGCAAGTAAAATTACTATATTATATATTTATTATGCTTATTGACGTGCGATTCGAATTTCTTGATGAAATAAGATTCATTTCCTTTTCATGAATACGAAGAAATGCAATGTAATCGTCATTAATACTAGAGTATTACCATTTCGGTAAGTAAAATTACCATAATATACATTTATTTTGCTTATTTACATGCAATTCAAATTTCGTGATGAAATAAGATACATTTGCCTTACAAGAATAGGTAGAATGATATTATCATTCGTTAATATATTGAGGTTAACTTGCATTATGCTTGGAGTTGCTACCTAGGTCAATAATGACTTCCAAATGAAATAAATTAAGCCTGCATAGGAAAAAATCAAATTCATTCAATTTTTAATTAAACTTCTATTCTTATTGTAATTTTTTAAAAAGAAATTAAGAAAAATTGAATTTGCAATAAAATTAATTAACAAAAAAATTAGTATACAAGCTTTGACTGGAAGCAGCGCCGGGTAATTCTGGTATTATATATATATATATATATATATATATATATATATATATATATAATAACCATAACGAAATCAAGATTTTTAAAGAGGAGCTTAAATGCAGGGCTACCACAATTAATAAATAATCAAAATCGTTTACAAATTAAAATAAAACTTTCCCCAGCGAAGCCGGGCGTTTCAGCTAGTACAATATAATATAACCTCCTTTTCTAGGGCGCCAAAGTTTTATCTGAACTTCGAAACAAAAAAGTAGAGGGAGTTCAGAATGTAAAAGACATTGAAAAGTAGTATTCTCCGGAAAAAAAATAATGAGAATGAAATATATTGAATATTGATTACAAAAATTGGAAGGTTCAAAGAGAAAACTTGACAAAATTAAGTAATAAAATGAACCTATTTTACTTATTTTTTCTTTTCTCTTTTCATTTCTACCCCACAAAGAACACAGGTCAGAGTAGATAGAGCAGGTATCCTGTAACCATCTGCCACACACTTTACACCGGATCCAGTCTGATGTTGACTGATTGTGAGTGTTAGAGTAATGTTCAAGACACTCAACACATTCATCTAGGTTGTAGTCTTCAGATTGTTCATAAGACAGAAGTATTGGTTCTTCATCGTCTTCTGACGATGGAGATTAAAAATTCAAACGCCGCCGTCTTGACCTCTTTTCCCTCTTATCAGTTTTCTTAGATGATCCAATTTGTATGGTTTTATTGATTTTCTTGTTTTACTTTTTCACCGTCTTCTTTCTCATGTTTTAAGCATTACTGTATCTCTGAAAGCAATTTTTCTTTCTTCTTGCTTTTGTCATCATTCTTATATTCTTGGATATTATTTTCCTTCATCATTTCTGCGATGTACGCTGAATCGGTAATGTTAGCAGCAGATTGTTTCTACAAGAACAAACTTTTTATTTGATTATTATGCTATCGATAGCTGACGAAATGCGTAACTTTATTCAGAAATAGGCCAAATATTTTAAATGCCGCGATTGAAATACGGCAGCCAGACCCTATAGGCGGGATTGAAATCCGGCGGATAAAGATTAATTATCTGAGAAAGTAAAACAGCGTCTTCTATCCTCCCTCCGAGAGCGGTCGTCTCTCCTAAAGTGTTAAAATAGATGACGCACCATTCTCCTCCGGACAGAACATGGAAAAATATTATACAAGTAAGAATGCCACCTGTCCACCTACCGAATTTGATCTACAGTTAACAAGGTTTTTATTATTGCCTCGATAAACATTCGAAATGAAAATAATAGAAACTAGCAATTACCCGTCGATAAATTGACTGGTTGTTTAGATTAAATATTCTCTTGGTAGTTCGCCTTTTGTCACATTACCATGAGGGTTAGCCACTGCAAGGTTTATTTCATTTTACTAATGTACGCCTGGAGTGCCACATTATTTCCTACAGGGTCTACTGTCCGCTAGCAGTACCACCTTAACATCAACCACTGTAATTATGTCGAGCAGAGCTTTGCCAGCCAAAAAACCTCAATATCTCGCCAACGGTTTGAGCGATTTCAATTTTATAATATTCCTACAAATTTCCAAGCTGAGACGTTTAATTTGATGCATCACACGTTAAGGTGGCTGCTACTTTCGCTTTAAAAAAATTTTATGCTAATTATATATAGATATAATTCATTATCATACTTACTCTTTCCCAATCATTTCAATTTGGAAATGTTTATAATGAAAAACTGTCAGTATGGAAACAAAATAAAAAGGAAATATACAGTATACCTCGCGATACGCTCGGTTTGCGTTTATAGGGTAAAACTCGAGCACAAATTCAATGTGTCACAACCACGATCTCGGAATGAAAACTGCCTGTAGTCCGCCGAAACACTACCTTGGACATAAAAAGAAGCTCGTGGATTTCACTATTTCTCTGGTGCTATTATTTGTATACATGAAATGAATATGAAAACAATTTAAAAGTAGTTCGTATATAATGAAACAAAGTTGTTTTTCATTGCTCGCCTTGAGACCTTTTGAATGGGCAGAGAAAGGATCTTCGTTCTCCGGGATTTGTAAGAGCGTATGTCCGAATCAAACGAGCGTGGTAGAGTGAGAAAGTGTAATGAGCCTAAAACCGAAGAAAGCATATCGCGAGGTGCAGCCGTATTGTTTACACTTGGAACAAAATAAAAAGGAAATATTAATGTTACATGTGCATTTAAAACAGTTATAATTCATTATCATACTTACTATGTCTCGATTATTTCAATTTGAAAACGTTTATAACAAATTAATTTCAGCTGTATCTTGACACATCTTGATAGTAAACTTTCTTGTTTAAACTTTAAATAAACACATTACCAAGAAACTCAGCGACTTATACTATTGTCCGCTAGTGCCACGTTATTTCCTACAGCACCATCTTAACATCAACCATTACAACTACGTCTAGCAGAGCTTAGCCGGTCAAGAAAAATCTCAATATCTTGCCAACGGTATGATTGATTTTAGTTTTATTATATTTATGCAAATCTGCAGGTCAAGACGTTTAATTTGATGCATCACACGTTAAGGTGGCTGTTAACTTCGCTTTAAAAACCTCATTTTATTATGCTATTAATATATAGATGATATATGGAAATTCAGGCACTTACTAACAACAGCTATGAATGAAATTCGTTTGTAAATCAAACGAAAAAATGCACATTAAAGAATGAATTTGTGAACGTGTGCTTTCTCCTTCTCTGTTGACCGCCGTTTCTGCCCCCTGTCTATGATTATGGAAACTAGGGACGCGTCATATCTCCTACCCCTGTCGTCTCTCCTCGCTTTACCCTATATATCAGTTGTGGCCAAGCCTACTTTCACTCGGTGCCGCATACGATGATTCCCAGAAGTTTGCAAGCCGCATGACATATTCTGCGCTCATAAATTTACGAACATTAAAACAACCTGTATCCGAAGGAATTTGGATATAATGCATGTCCATTAGGAATCCCAAACACGTCTCGAGTCACATTACGTCATTGTGTCCGGTAGAGTAAGACGTTGACACGCCTCTGCATTAGAAATTTAAAAAGCCGCATACTAGAATAAAAGAGCTGCATGTGGCTCGCGAGCCGCGGTTTATCCACCTCTGCAATATATAACAGAAAATGCCAACAGCGTCTTCTTTTTCTTTCCTTCTCTGTTTCTCTGCATGTCAATCTTTTCTCTTCCGCATTCTCTTTCTCTTTCATTATTTACTTCTATTTCGTGATTTACCTTCCTCATTGTATTCCTTTCCTCATGATTTCCTCTCAATCATTCCCATGTTCTCATAGTTTCAATGTCTGTAAATTACTCAAGGGTTAAATTACAATGCCAATGCAAAAATTTGTTTAAGCGTCCTAAATTCGTTCAAACTCTATCTCATGTCGATTAATTAGCTTCAGTTAAATCAAGATATCTAACATTCTATATTCACAGAGACAATTACTATTTATTATAGCTTAAATAAGAATGATAGAAAGAAAGAATTTACGGTCAGTTAAGTGAATAATTAATATTATTTGTAAAAATTTATATGGATGAATTAAAAGTACATTTTATGATCAATCATTACTTCTTCGATGAATATCATATTCATATGCTTTATCTCTAACCAATCTAATATACTTTTTGATCTCGTAAGACACCACACTAGCCGTCGATTGAGTGCTTACCAAAAGTTTTAATTAAAACTTTGCTTGATTCACACTCACTATTACAGAGACAAAAGCAAATGTTTCGTATCAGTTCAGGCAGATTGGAATCACCCCCAATTATGATGGCTCTATCTCTATTTATCCAACGTAGCATCGCCAATTGTTTCTCGAGATAATAAATAACTCTATAATTACATTAGAAGACCTATAAAGGGGGGATGTATTTACGACTTTAGAGCCGCTTCGTAAGGAAATGCGTCACACCCACTTTCAACTTAGTCGTTGATAATCTATTGCAATTGCAATTCAAGGATTGACAGAATTTGCTTTCAATGGACATCATCTTTTACAGTGTTTTATTATTCACCGCATAGTAAAAATTCAATTTGGCGCTCGCTTAAGAGAACTGCTGCGTAATTCATTACAATTAACAAAATCGGTAATTATATGTATCGAAAAAGAGATTCGAAATACCGGGACAGAATATATATATATATATATATATATATATATATATATATATATATATATATATCGGTTAGAATGAAAACAAGTCAGACAGATGCAGGAGCACTAGAGAGAGATAGAATGGTTGGATTTGGTGACCGTTGGAAACGACAGCCAAGGTCCGTATAAAATGTGGAAAGGAGAGGCGAAGGGTAAAGAGCGCGAAGAAGAGATAAAAGGGAAGAAGGGAATACATGTGGATCTCGAACGGGAAGTGAGTGGAAGGGATGCTGTGCCGAAGGAGAGGTAGGGGCTCGAGAGTGCGTCCCTTCCAGAGCAATATAACCGCGTCTCAGTAAATGCCAATAAGTGCTCGCCCTCGTTTTGAGCCCAAGGTCGTCTACCAAGAGTCCCATTCCAGCAGTGTGTGTCTCGCCGGGCGCGGACATTTGCAGCTGAGGGAAGAGAAAGATAGGGGGAGGTGTAGGGGGTGAACTCCGGAGGCGCGTGGGATGGGAGGGAGTAAGGGGGAGAGGAGATGGCTCTTTAAGGACCTCTTTTCAAATGTTTTGGACTCAAGAGTGCGTGAGAGAGACAGAGAGAGAATGGGGGGAAAAGGAGGAGAAAGTGAGAGGAAGAATGAGAAAGGGGAAGAGGGTAGGGTTGAAGGAACGAATCCTTAATGAACGCAAATCAAAGATCTCCCAGAACAATGCCTCGGAATGGAATCCTTGCGAAAACAAAGGAGATTTCAGACGGAATTTCTTTTCATCATAGACCACGGCTCTTTCGGCCAAATAACGTGCGATGGGCATAAACTGATATTAAATTGTTTCACTGTGATGGCTCCATGCAATACTTGCAGTTCTAATTTCATTTATCAAATTGTTTACTATTAATTTTACGTACGTAATAAAATTCTATTTCACGGATGTTAAATTAAATTGCTCCAAACAACTCTGAGCATCTGTAAATACTTGCATTTTCTCAATACATTATTGTAAATACTATTCTATATTTATTCCGTTTTAACTAAACATACGTCTCATATCAATAATGCCTGCGGCTCTGTTCCATTAATTTAGTAATTACATCATAATTATGTGGTAATTTAGTCATCCACCTGCTTCATTTATACGTGTATTTATATATTCGATAAAATTAAATGTGAATGCTTCGAAAGGTTAAAAACAACTTCCCGTATTCGATTCCACCATGTTCATTCTATCCACCACACAAAGAGTGTGTTATCGTGAAAAATTATCAAAACCTTAACTACACTATTAAATAAAGGATTCGAAATTTTCTGAATTTCATTACTTCAACTTGTTCATTGGTTTTACTCGATAGAAGCTCTCCACTCTATGCGGAGTCCACTTTTGGGACTCCCCTCTTCTGTTTCACAATAAATATTTTAAGTGTCCTCTGCCAAAAGAACTTGCGGCTTCATTTCATCTAAACCAGTGGTGATCGACCTGTGGCCCGCGAATCGATTTCAGGTGGCCCGCGAAATATTATATTCTCTCACTGAACGGTATAACAGCAATTTCCACAAAGCGATTAAAGACGGGAGAAATGTACGCTGAATAATATATCCTCTACCTATCAGGTATGTTAAAAAAGGCAAATTTAGAACTTTCGACTCATTGATTTTCTCAAATAAACTTAATTGCATCTCAATTCGGTTTTCGTGTTGAGAAATCTCCTTTGACGGGGATACCAGAATAAATCTTTGAGGTGCCAGTAAACAAATCATACGCGGAGCTGTGATGTCAACTATGAATGCGATTAGCTAATTTAGAAAGTAGAGAGATGTGGAGGTAAAGTTGGTGGGCGGACTGGGAGAAAAGAACAAGGATAGGAAATCCGAGCAAACCGTAAAGGAACTCAAGATCCCTTCGCCGTAGCGATCAAGCGGAAAATCAAATTTCTGCCAAAGTAGATAAGGAGTTCCAGAGAAAGATAAGGGAGAAAGGAGGCGGGTCAAAGTAGAGAAAAAGAGAATAATAAGTATTTATAGGGACTAAAAATACACATACATAAAGAAGAGAGAAATTGAAGTATGGGGAAAATAAAAGGTAAAAAAATGTGATCTTCATTTAATGTGAAAACACGTGTTTAATTCATTGAGGTTTACTAGTAATTGTTAACTTAAATTTTTTTATATACTTACAATTATTAATTTAATCAATAATTAACTCTTCAGGCCTCCAGATGCCGAAGGAAATCATTTTGGTAATGCAGGCGCGGAAATATAATAACATAACTTTTCACCTTTTTATTGGATTTTTATGACTTTTTTAGGATCTGCGCAAAACATGACATTTTAAAACTATAACTTTTACGCTAACTTGAAATAAGTGGACTCATTGCTGAAGAAAAATAATTTGCAAACCGATCCGTTACCTATCCAACGCGTGACCGCGCTTGCATATAATACTCAATTTCGTGAAACTATAGAAGTTATTGGCCTGCAACCTTCTTCAAAGATAAACTTAACCTATTCTAAACATTTCATTTGCTGCATGTACCCCTCTAAACCAATTAGAGAAAAGTTTCCCGCAGGTCAACTTTTTCGTGTATAGACTGAAAATCTTAGATAAATGTTACGATTATTATTTTTTTAAAGCAGTTCATAATCTTTATGTATTTTTGAGCTACTCTGTCGTTATCCGGAATCATTACAAAAGTCACCTAAAAATTATCCCTTTCTATTCAATAGAAACCGAAATATGACGTTGTGTGTATATTCGCAAGGAAGGAATCGAGTGGCTACAAAAATAAGTGTTGACAAAATTTCAACTCCTTATCAAAAATAAGAAATACTAAAACATTTGATGAAAAAAATATAGTTATCAAGATCAAAAATTCTTCTTTTGATAAATACCAAGGTTTTTAAGATCATAAAATTTCCAGCGATGCAAAAAATAAACAAAACTACCAATGAGGCTCTTATATCTCTTACTATTTACTTTCTATATTAATTTCATTGATTTCTCAGGCGGTCAGAGAGAGCAGAAACATTAACGCGTTTATGAAAAAAACGCAGTACTTAATTAATAAATTTTAGGAAAGAAGAGATTGCCATAAAAGGTGACTAGAGTCGCAACAAATAAAGACGGAGATTTTTTGTTTGAGGGCGCCCTCGCTTGTGCAACAAAAGATAGACGAAATGAGTAACAGAGTAGTGGGGGTAGAATGTACTTTAAAAGGAAAGTGAGAGAATAAGTTAAAAGGATAAGATAAAGGTGAAATTGCGAGAGCGTTATCTTCAAATGATACAGAGTTACAAGGATGAACTCGGAGAATAGAAAATATGGCGTGTAGGAGGAAATAGGAGTTACCGGGGAGACAGACGGAAATGAGAGGAAAGTTTGGGGGCGAGAGAGAGAGAAGGGGTAAGATACAGACAGATAGGAGAAGGAGATGAGAAAAAGGATAGGTAGAGAATAGAGAGAGAATAGTTAAGGGAAAGGGGAGAGAATAGGGGTGAAGGTACGTACAGGGTAGGAAGATGTTTTTGATGCCCTCCGCCCGCCAACGTACAACTGCATACACAATCATCCTTCATTCCACCCAACCCTCCACCCCTTCCCACATTCCTCCATCCCACATCTCCTAACAAACTTCTTCCAACATCCCTTTCCTCGCTCCAACTATAAGGAATAGGACGCAAACATTGGCCTTGCCCCATCATCCTTAGTTGGATGCTGTGGGAGAGAGATAGGGAGGGAAGAGTTTGGCACCGAGGGAGAGATGCGTCCCACGATAGACCATTGGTATGTATGGCTGTCTAACAAGTGTCATTACGCGCATTTCGGAGTTAAAGTCTTTTTTGTGGAGGTAACGACGTCATAAAAGCCATTTATGAAAGAAATGGAAAGGAGAGTCAAAGGAAAGTTATCAAATCTCTCAATCTTTCGTAAAAAGGATTTATCGATTTCGCCGCTGCTTTTTCCCTCGCTTAACTTCGCAAAAGTTTAAGCGGAAGGATGTCGAGGCTGAATTTCTCAATAATGTCTTTAGACCAAGTGGCAGGTGTGTTCCTTCTTATCCCGTCTCCTTTTTATCAAAGTGCTGTTTATTGATGTTTTCATATATAGAGAGGTGATAATGAAATAAATAAACAATAAATGATAAAAATGAACGTCCTAAGCTGTAGCAAAGTAAATCCTATTAAAATTCCATTTCAATGTTCTCGTTCTGAAACGCAATTAACTTTTCCTTCATTTTAATGGTTTATAATTAAATATTCCCTGAGTTAATGATTATATGAGTTGTTACTGATCTTTGCTGCAATCTTCTCCTGCAGTTTATAAGAGAATGATATTATCCTCTTTATTGTTTCATGTTTTATTTGTAAAATCGATAGTATGACAGAAAATTTAAAAGGGTCCAGCTAAATCAATACACAACCATCTTCAGCATCTCTCTAATCGATCAAGTTATCAATTGGATCTTCGTCGTCTTTCGAAATTATTTCAAATATCAGAAATACATCAACGAGGCATCACAACGCTACGCGTGAGCAGTCATACAGCTTGCCAGAAAATGTCAAGCTTTCCCTGCGATAATTGGGAATAATATCCGACGGGTTATGAATTCAAAACCGCTGGCTCGAATCAGCCGCTCGTGTTTTTATAGTTATAGCCAAAACAGAATGCGGAGAAACGAAACAAAAAGTCAGCGACATCAGACTTTAATCGAAAAAAGAGTAATCCACACCAAAGCGAACGGATAACTCTATAGTAAATACAAACGAGTCACTACCCGTATGCTAAAGGTAAACCCTTAATTCGTTAGAACGCCTTATGATCCCATCATGTCCGTCCTGAAGTATCGTCTCCAAAACTACTGGGCGGATATTCATTTTAATATTTAGGACGTAAGGGCAAAGAAAATAAGAAAATGATATAAATGGTTTACGTAGCCTAATCGGGAGTGCTACATTACTGGTGACAAAAATGAACTTTTCTTAATATCTCGTAAAGTATAACTTATAATAAAAAAGTCTTCAACCAAAAATTGTAGAACTATTTAAATAGCATCTGCTTTGTTCAGTACGTTTTTATAAAAGGTGTAGCCGATTTCAAGAAAATCAAACAAGAATAAAGTAATTCACTTTGAAATCCGAAAAATTGTCCCGTGTTTTTTAATTGTTGTTAACGAAAACAATCTTCGTGGCCACTGAAGTAAACAATATCTGCTGTATAAAACTAATTAATTTAATTTTCTTTCGTGTGTACGCAACATTTAGTAAAAGAAGGGAAATGAATTATCAACGACGAAGAAATGAACGTGAATACAACTTCTTTCTTTACTATACACAGCGTTTGTAAGTGAAAGGAAATTGGTAATTTACGACGGAGTAATGAACATGATCATAAAGGTTATATTCAGGGCCGTGCCCGGACATTTTGCCGCCTGAGGCAGGATATGATATGGTGTCCCTTTAATTATTTTACTATGCTCTTTTAATTAGAAATCAGTTGAAAAAGTAGAAGTACGTAATAAAAGTTTATTTATTCATATCATATAATTACGTTTATATTTACAAAACAAAATCAGGAGCATTTTTAGCGTATTTTTCTAATAACACAAATATTCTAAAATCGAAATAAAAGCATTCATATAATGATAAAATAAATATTCTTTCAATGTTAACTTTTAAAATATAAAAGAAAACATTAAAATTAATAATAACTTCCGGATAATTAACATTACACCAAAAAGCATTAATGCAACACAATATAAGGCAAGACAATAAAATGAAATAAGTTTAATATTACTGTATTACCATCGACACAACTACAATTTATAATTAATATAAAACAAATAGTAGATATTGTGCTCAAAACAAAATTTCTATTCATAACATCAATGCTCATATTCATATATAAAAAAGTTTCAAGAAAACGTGAAAATAAATAACACTATTCAATTTTCTTTGAAGTTCCAGATGTATGTGATGGGTGACACTGCTTTTCCCTTATAGACTCTCAATATTTGGTGTCAGGGAAGACGTTGCTAATTGAAGAATATCATTCAAATTTTCATCCTTAAGTTGATTTCTGGTCATGTTTTTATTCAAATTCAAAAAAGGGAACGTTTGCTCACAAATGTAGGTGCTACCAAACATGCTTGTATAATATAGCGCATTCTCCAAAAGATTAGGGAAACAGTTATAAAATTCTATCAAATCCTCAGGATTGAATTTTGTACAATAACAATCAGCATTCTAAATATCAATCAACTGTAATTTTACAAGGGGATTAACTTTTATTCACATCTGCAACAAAAGGATTCGAAAACAGAGGCATGTCTCCAAGTTGTTGATGCAAATGTTGGTATCTTGATGGAAACGCTTCAAAAAGTTTGTCAATTACGTTCACGTACTTGGTTAAAATAACTTTGTTTCTCCATTATTTTGGAAAAAATTGTAAAGTGAAAAAGACTGTTTTGCTGAATTTGGGATTTAATTAGTGTCAATTTAGCCATAAAAGCTGTTACATGGTTTAACAACTGATTGACTTGTCGATTTTTACCTTGCAATTTGAAATTTAAATCATTGAGTAAATGAGTAATATCTATTAAAAAGCGTAAGTCACATTGCCAATTAGGATCTTCAATAAGTGTAGTAGGCCTTCTTTTTCATTATGAAATAATATAATTTCGTCTAATAAGTTTAAAAATCTCATTAAGCATTTCCTTCTGCTCAATCAACGGTTTTCACTGTGGTAGACCAAGTCCATTCTGCCTCTATTTCTTCTAGAAATTGTTTAAATAAATATGCCATCTTGATTTAATCATGTTAACTGCTTGTGTAACCTCCTTTATTACATGATCAAAGCCAATATCCTTACCACATAAATGTTGGATATGTGTGATGCAATGAATTTTTGCTAGTTCCTTATCTCGTGTGTTACATTTGCTAGCTAAGTGTGTGATAAGTCCATTTTTAGAACCAACCATCTGTGCATATGCGTGAAAGTTTTTCTAAATCTAAATTTCAGATAGTATATATTTCTAAAACAGCTTCAAATAAATTGGATCCTTTTTCTTCCTCTTGTAGCGAACAAATTCCTAATAATTCCTAAGTTATTTCGAATCTTTTTGAAACTCCGCGAATGAAAGCTAAAAGCTGTGCCGTTGATGAAATGTCCGTTGACTCATCTATTGCAAGAGAAAAATAAACAAAATGTTTTGCTTCTCTACGATTTGTTTTTTAATGCCCTTTGATATTTCTTAAATACGCCGTTGTATTTTCATTCTGTTTAAACTTATAATTTTGAAATTTCATGGTTGCTTCAGGGCATATTTTCTGCGATGCCAGTATTAAACACTGTTTTACAAAATCACCGTCTGTAAAGGGTTTACTTGATTTAACTGTCATTAGTGCTATATCGTAACTAACTTCAACGGCAATATCTAGTTCAGACGTGCGTTGCAGAAAAATTTTCCTCTGTTTGCAAACAACGCTGAAGAGCTGCTACTACTTTCTTATTTCTTTCTTCTCCAGAAATCTGAGCGAAATGTGATGTTTAAGTTAGTGATGTCGTTTTAAAATAAATACTTTTGAGACAGCCACAGTGAAATTACACAAAAGACACACTATATTATTGTTCGCCTTAGTAAAACAATACTTTTTGATCCATTCTTCTTTACATTTTCTGTTCTCTTCGTCAACTTTACGTTTTCCTACTGCCATTATAAATAAGGATTATTCTGAAAAATCAACATAAACACGCAAATGTACTCGAATTACTCGATTGGCTTACTCTTATTAGCCACAAAACAAGAAACCGTCTTTGTACTTGCTCCGTTCGTTTTGGAGCTAGCATCGACAAAGAGAGTAACGAAAAGAGATTGCTTTTCTTTTCGTTGCAGGCACTATATCCGAGAAATGAACGGAACTAGTCATGGTTTAACTAATGCTATTTCATTTATTAAAATATACGTCCATTTTCGTTATTTAACATACAGCATTTAAAATTACATTATAACGTTATAAATTAAAAAAATAACTTCATTGCTTTGCGAGCCGGATAGAATTCTCAAATGGGCCGGATTGGCCCGCGGGCCGGACTTTGTGCACTCTTGCACTTGACAGTGTTAAAGAGCTAGGGACAGGAATGTGTTTTTTTTACAGTTTCATCAAAGGAATCTACGTGACAGCCATTATAAACAAGGTAATGCGTGGGAGTCTATTGGTGACTTAACATGGGGTTATAGGTGCAAGTTTAATTGTTAATTGAGCGGGGGGTTTAATTATATGGGAGAGCTACGTGTTCTTTACATCGCTAAAACAACAGATAAATGTAAATGCCTTTCATTTAGTATTATCACATGCTGCGTTTATTAAGAGAAAAGTAGTGCATAATTAATGCAATTAATGAAGAAATATTATACAACTGCCAAATCCCGGTGAGGTATTATAAATACATTATATTGATTTTGGGGTTAACGCTTGGTTTTCAAAGCTAATGATCGTATGAAAATATAATTAGCCACATTATAAAAACGTAGTTTGATCACCAACAACTGATAATTCAACAAACTTTCTCCGTAAAGTATTACTCAGCAAATGTTTAAGCTTCTTTTATTATAACATTTTCATGGTTTTATCAGACATGGTTAAACGTCAAGAATAGGGGACAAATATAAGATACTTAAAATGATATCCGATGGCTAGACTGATGTTATTTATAATGATTTTTATAACATAATGTTCGGTAGATGATTTGAGAAATCTTAAAATCAAATTATTTTGCCCATATAACCATAAATTATGATTTCGAATCAATTAAAATTTCCTAAAATATTTTTCTTCCCTTTCTTTGAACAGGTATTATTATTATTATTCACATAAACGCTGCAATTGGGAGCAGGTCCCGGTGGCAGTGCGTCCCCATCACAACTCGATGCATAATACCCAAATTACATAATAAAAATTGGGTTTACTTAATACAAAAATATAAGCTTTTTGATACCATTTCCTGTACACTATATACTACTTCTTAACTTCAAGTCACAGGAACTCCCGTCACAACTATTCAACTAATATATATTACTAGAGTAATTGTTCATAAATAACTTTAGGGGCACCATTTATATTATATTACAACTCGCTGCGGCTCAACATGAAAATAAGAGGGAAATTAAAATATGAATTGTAAATACGCGGTTTTTCCAGTTCACCTCCGAATTGACACACTGTGACGGGCTAGGGTTTCTCGGAGAGGAAAGGGCACAAATGAAAGTTACGCGTAAAAACACAAACACCTTTAATCGCCTGGGGCGCACACTACACTCCGTAAGCTTCCACAAGAGAAGAAGAACTGAAGCGCACCCTGTTGGCTGCGCGCAAAAACAAAATAAAATGAACAGCAAAGTCCGTTATCGGTCTGGTCTCGTTACATCCTCCCCCTTAGAATGGCATGTACGACCTCGAATGCAATTCTACAAGGTCTGCTACTGGCGGCATCTCCTAGGTGGCTGCATCCTAGTAGGTAGCGCAGGTATGTGGGAAGCCACCGATGAAGTAGAAGGCACCGATGTCCTGGAAGGCACCGATGACGTAGAAGGCACCGATGTCCTGGAAGGGAATGATGTCCTGGAAGGCATCGATGACGTAGAAGGCACTGATGTCCTGGAAGGGAATGATGTCCTGGAAGGCACCGATGACGTAGAAGGCGCCGATGACGTAGAAGGCACCGATGTTCTAAAAGGTACCGATGCAGGTCTTGGGGCTGATTGCTGTTGCCGTGGACGGCCTCGTTTCCGCAGTGGTCGTAATAGACACGGATCAGGGGCACCATGAGTGGCGACAAAGGGAGTCAGCAGTCTGCTCGCATATTCGACGGGGCGTTGGTCTGGAAGCTCCCCCTGGAGTAGAACCGCTCCCAAAGCGTAAGCGCTTGCATCTCTTCTGACCACATATGGCAGGTTGCTGACGTGGACGTTGCTCACAGGTACAGATGTAGCAATATCTTCTTCTCGTATAAAACCGTGGCGGCTACTGGGATCTTCCTTGAAGAACCATTCATGTCCGGGAAGATCCAGAACCATGCCAGCACTTCGGATAAAATCTATGCCAAGTAGCATCCGGCTATCCGGATGGTCCGGAATTGCAATCAAGGTCGTGAGGATCGTACGGTTGACGACAGAAATTTCCACAGAAAAACTCCTGGCTAATACTCGATGCGTTTTTCCATCAGCTAACTTCATGTCCAGGGAAGTCTCGCTGAACGGACGCCCTCGAGAAATTAATATATGATAAAGCTGTGCACCGGCTATACTTCTTTGGGAGCCAGTGTCAAGACAAGCTAGACCATCCAGTCCTAAAATCTGGACCGGGAGCATTGGTCGCGATGAACCATCATCAATAGAGAAGGTTGACTGCGTAAAATTGAAGGATGAGACAATCGTACTTTCAGTTTTCATGGGAGGCGCACAGTTAGGACAGTTGCTTCTGACGTAACCTGGGGCACCGCACCCAAAACACGTTATTTGTGGTTTTGGCGAATCAGATTTTGGGGTGATGATTTTACTGATTGTACAACATCACCCTTAGTTGCCTTTGCTTTCCTGCAATCTGATTCAACGTGGCCGAAATATTTACAGTAACTACACCTCGGACGCTGTTTCTTCTCCGGTCGGTCTCTACCTTTATTACTACTGACATCCTTTGATGGTAGCAGAACCTCACGCTGTGAGTGTTCAATGTCTTTTGCACGTTGCAAAAGACTCTTGAATGAGTCGAAATCGCTAGGTGAAAGTCTTTTCCTAACTTTTCTATTCATTAACCCGTATACAATATCTAATTGCGCGCGTTCTGGCAAGGTATACGGTAATTGTGACAAGAGGGCACGAATGTGGCATACAAAAATCTCGCTTGTTTCATTTTCGTGTTGCTCACGTGCAAAAATCTCTCTAAAGACGAGATGAGGCGGCAATTTGCGAGAGAACGCGTCTCGAAACGCGCACACGGCACCGTCCCAGTCCGAAATATCTCTCTTTATACCCTGCCACCATGTCGCAGCAATGCCTTCCAGAAGCATTGAGACACCACGTAATGCATTTTCTTCGCTGACATTTGCGCAATCCTTAAAGGTCAAAACCGAGTCCAAGAATGCGTCAACATCAGACGAAGCACTGCCGTTAAATCGAGAAGTACATTTAGAAAAATTGCCGCTACTTGGTGTAACAAGGACGGGGCTCGTCAATTGCCTATCAAGAACAGTCATTCTTGCCGAGTCCGTAATTTGCGCAATCAGCGCCTGAAATTGTTCGTTTGATAACGTCAAGGCTGGCGGAGATTCACTCGTCCCTTCCGTAGGTGATGATTTAGATTTAGGCATGGTAGCTATTTCTAAACTAATCCACGCAGGAAACAATATCACTCAGCGGAAATACGGAAAAATTCGCTAGGCGGCAAGGCCCAAGGTCGCAGCGCGGAAAAGGCAATATGGCCGCACAAAGTAACAACCACGTGGAAGAACGCAGTTTGGCCAAAAAAGCAATATGGCCGCGAGTAACACAATTTGGCCACGCGGAAGAACACAATGCCGCAGCGCTGAAGGACAGTTAATTGTTGCAGCGCGAAAGGACAAATATTTTCGCAGCGAGCGAATAATATCACGTGGAAATAAGAAATTTACGGACACACGTATCGCACTAAATTTCACTGTAGGTGGAAGTAGGCGAAGAAGTACCGCTTCGCGGAAGGATACATAAAAAAACCACGTGGCAGGATCTATAGCACTAACACGTAGAAAATAAACAGCACACACTAATTATGGCCAAAAATACAAATTTAAAATTTACGGAAACACGTATGACACTAAATTTCACTGTAGGTGGAAGTAGGCGAAGAAGTATCGCTTCGCGGAAGGATACTTAAGAAAACCACGTGGCAGGATGTATAGCACTAACACGTAGGAAATAGACAGCACACACTAATTATGGCCAAAATACAAATTTGAAATTTGCGGACACAAGTATCGCACTTAATTTCGCTGTATATGACACTAAGTGAGGAGGTATCTATACACAACATGGAATTGGTTGCGCTGCTTCCGGAATCCGATGCTCAGATCTGATGAGTGTTTAAAACGCAAATATTCCTTTGCAAACTTTTATCTGCTCCCGAGCCGCGAGTTGGGCGCCATTTGTGACGGGCTAGGGTTTCTCGGAGAGGAAAGGGCACAAATGAAAGTTACGCGTAAAAACACAAACACCTTTAATCGCCTGGGGCGCACACTACACTCCGTAAGCTTCCACAAGAGAAGAAGAACTGACGCGCACCCTGTTGGCTGCGCGCAAAAACAAAATAAAATGAACAGCAAAGTCCGTTATCGGTCTGGTCTCGTTACAACACTAAAATAAATGCTAACTGACTCAAGGCCCTCTAGTAAAAGAAAAACGGTGCTCGAATAGACGATTAACTAAAAGATGTTTGCACTTGAGGGGACCAAAAGAAACCGAACTTCGGGGGTGTACGAAATTGAAAGGGAAGGTATTTAAATCTTAGGAAACAGAAGGCGTACTAGAGGGTTTCTAAGAAATCGGTGTCATGTGTTTTGTTAATAAATATTGCGAAGAACGGGGAATGGGACCTAAATCACTGTAGGTCTTGTTTCCAGTTTTTAAGATGTGTAAGCTCTTCATTAGGTAAAGTTTTTGACTATTGTGTGTTATTAATTCCAAGTCGTGATTTTCATTGTGGTCAATCTTTGGTGCCCCTAGCAAGAGGCGCCTGAGGCACGGCCCTGGTTATATTACTATTATTCGAGTGAGGCATGTTTTGAATAATTGTCTATTGTAATTGTAGCTGATTATGGAATAAGTCGGTAAATCCAAAATTCCATATTTCCTTGGCATTACTACTGAGTGTCATTTTTCAGTTCATTATATTAACAATAAGCAATTTATATTTAGATTTTTGACACGAGTGTATAAATCGTAAAGAACGTTTTTGCCTCGCGTGTATGTACGCACAGTGTGTGCATCTTTCATCTTTCTTCTCTCTTGTTAAATATGGTATCATCCTATGCACCTGTTTCATTCTTCTACTCCCAGTCTGCCCCATTTTGCTCCCGCATTACTTTTCTTTCCCTTTTTCCTCCTTCCATTTTCCCTACCCCCTTTTTGCCCTCTCCTTCATTTTATTGTTAGTATCTGTTCCTCGGTTTTTCCTCTCGCACATTTGCCGCTTTCCTCTTTTCCTTCCAGTCAATTAGTTTCAATACAAAACTCGACTTGTGCATTTCATTTAGTCTGGATATTTAACTACTCCTTTATTTTTGTAATTTCTTGTATAATTTGGAAACGACGAAAATTGATCATTAAACTCACATTATGTGTTTATATCTACTGATTATACTTAGTATAACGGCGGCTAACTTGTGGCTGAAATATTCATCTTTACCACAACTCCAATTTTTTGCCATAGCAGTAAGCTTGTTTATTGATTTATCAGAGTCATTTTAATGGCTTTCCAAAGCTTTAACATTGAGCGCTATTTCTAATCCCGTGAAAATTCTTGCTATCAATTCCATTTATGTTGACATTTTCCACAAAAAATGACACCGAATTATTCCTATAAAAATCAATCCTTTTTTGTTATAATATCACGTTCTCTAATCAAAATTCGATATTAGTTGGAAGAGAAATCCAAGTTCCCTTTCTCACAGCTTTACAGGATCCAATCAAAACGTTTTCATTTCCGTTCCATTAATGTCACCATTAGTTTCCCTCATACAACGCATTTCCTCGCCCCATATGCGAATAACTCACGGAGGCTTCATTTTGATAGCGAGCCAAAGGAAAATGAATATTGCATAGAGTGTCGTTTTTAGAAGCAATAGACGTAATTTATAGGTAATGACTTCGCGATCGATAATCATAATTTGACGAATAAGTAGTCCAACTCGTTGTTTCTTTTGTCTCCGAGTGAACTATCCAGCACGTGTTCGCCTCCATTCGTCACTGATGACGCACGTTTCGCTCTCGCAATTTGCTGGACGAGGTCCCGAATCACTCCTCCGCTTGCTTTCTCGTTTACGCTGGTGCCTATCCCGAAGCATGATCAAATGGATGTTTGCTTTATTCAGTTGAATTGGTAATCGAGAGCAAATAAAATGAAAAAGGCATTTCCGTAATCACTAAGAATCTTTGCTCAGTTACTTCCATTAGTGTGTCCACGTTTTCCGAGAAGAGTGGATGCATGTTAAGCTGATTCTTTTTTATCAGTTTATGAGTGATTAAAGGTGGCATAACATTCGATGGCCACATTACTCCTCTCTCAGCTGAGGAAAAGCGAACGCCCGCCATTATTTTACATTGCCATTAATTTTTAATAATTATTATTTCTTTTCTTTTGCTTAATCGAGTATACCATTCAATATGCAATGATCAGCGATGATTATTTTCACTAAAATGACGATTAGAAATATAATATTAATGGGCACAAGGAAAATTAAAATACCGAGTGGCATACAACTCTCCCCCTCCCTCCTGGATTTAGTTATTGCATATTTTTCTTTCCAAATCTCAAAGAGAAAACTCGTGACGTGTTACGAATTGGTAGGAATTTTTGGTGGGTTATTTTGGTTTTGATTCACTGTTTTATTTTAGACGTAATAGTGTCCGGATGCACTGAAGTTAGTATTTTCTGCATTAGTATACAATATGTAGCAATTTATTCACCAATGTAAACAAATTGCGAGACCTAAGCAAATGACTCGTTTTTTTATTTTTCAATTACGTTTTTAAAGAGATAGAATGTTTCATATTATTTATAAAATCTATAGTTATAAATCCTCATGAGATTTCAAGTATGCCCTTGTTGGGAACGAAGAATCATTTCAGATGGAATCTTTTCCATTTCATCAATTTTAATATCAAATTCTTATTTCCCTCGTGAACCCCAAAGTGTTTTTCATATCTCTCCTTTTATAGGTATTTGTATCTATGCTTGTGTATGCAGTACCTGCAAAGGAATTTTGATATTAATCAAAGTTTAAAGTTTCTGTTGCCTTCTTCCTCTCCCCGGGATAATTTGACGTCTAATCTGAGGAGATGAAAAGAAAATAGCTTTTAATCATTTGATACAGCAAGAGAACTATTGCCATTTATTATAAATATTAGTCCATGGTTGGGTACATATAATTACAACTCTGGTTTCTTCCTCTCCTTATTCAAACCCGAAGCAATTTTTTGACATCTTCTTCGTCCTTTCCTCTCCTTTTCCCATACTTTCTCCACTCCACTCTAACGCCATCTTCCTTTCTCCCCATCTTTCTCTCTCTCCTTTTACTCATCCTGAGGTCTTGGGCCAAAACCCAGCCTCCCAATTAACGGGAGTCCCCTTTCCCCTCCTGCCAAGACTCTCCCATTCGCCTCACCTCCCTCTCCATCTCTCGCGCAACCTCTCTCGCCCTTCCATTCACCCTCTGCCCTCTCTTTAACTCCCTCTTTTACCCTCTCCTTTAATCCCTCTCCCATCTCCTTCCTCTCCCCCATCAGGCGACCCTTCCATCGTCCCTCCCTCGTATACCACGGTGGCCTTCCCAACCAGTCTGCTTCCCTCGTTAGGGCGTGTGAGGGCCATCTCGGAGCCAAAATATTGCCTTCGAGGAATCTTCCTCCTTCCTTTAATATATCCCCCCCTTCCCCTTTTCCTTCCTCCTTCCGTCGCCACTCCTCCCCTCGTCCTCATTTCCCGCCACTCTGCTGTTGCCAGCGACCTCTGCTGCCGTTCCTTCCTGCCACCTATGCCATACACGAAAGCTCATCAGCTCTCTCCCTTTCCCTCTCTCTCTCTCCCTTTCCCTCTCTCTCTCCTCTCCCCTCTCTCTCCATCTGCTGGCCCTGCCCTTGCTTCCCTTTTCTTATAGACGTATATTCCTCTCTATCTCCTCTCATCATTCTTTCGTGGGATTCATCTACATCTACAGTTTACCCTGCAAGCCACCGCAAGGGTGTGTGGCAGGGGGTGCATTAACACCAAGGGGAAAATTCCAAAATTAGGACTGGGTTTACGCTCCTACGCGAGGTTACTTTTGATCGCAAGTTTTATTCTGCTCAGCTATCGTTCTAGGGAAAAATGAGCCTTTGTATCTCTCCGTCCAACAGGCTATCTCTCTTATTTTACGAGGATGGTCCTTTCATTTCTTTCTCTTTCTCTCTCTTTTTGCCTCTCTTCTTTATGTTTCTTTCCCTCTCTTCTATTTTCTCCATTTTCCTATCTTCTTTTTACTTTTTATCTTCACCACAGTATCTCCCTTTTTTCCTTCAATATGCCTCAACGTCCTATTTTTAGGTTCAACGCTTACTGATCTCCTTTAGAGATGTTTCGGACCTCCCATCACCTCTTTCTCTTCACCCCGCTCTACCAACTTGGGTCCCCCACCACCACATCCTGCTCCCCCTTTCCCTCCAACACGAGCTGCACGCCTCCTGACTACGCCATTTCCATGCCCACTCCGTCGCACCCTCCCTTCAGCACGTCCCACCATCACACACCCTCTATCTGCCAGGCCATATCCATTCCTTTATACGCTCTGCTAGGCTATTTCTATGTTAATTACAAAACTTCCCAACTCTATTCCGTAGCTTAAATTAAAAACATATTCCCAAGTTTACAGTAGCTGTAGTAAACATGTCATGGCAACTTTCACATGTAAGAATTACTCACTTTCGTCAGATGTCGTCGACAAAAACTGTAAAATACATCGTTTACGGACTCTAGCCTGACAATAATGTTTGAATAAAATGCGCATGCGTTAAAAATAGGAATATCGCCACGCAGTCACACCAGTTAAACAAATTCGGATACCACGCTTGGGTAGTTTTAGTTTCTATTTATTTTCTTTTCTTTGAAAAATTACCTAATAGTGCATATCAGAATGACATTAGCCTTACCTGAGTGGTTGATGTCGGCATTATTTGTCTATAGACATCTCTAGCTAATTTTGAGCTCTATTGATATATATATATATATATATATATATATATATATATATATATATATATATATATAACAGCTTACGGAAAAGGAAAGGTAAAATGGATAAATCGATGTCAACAAGGTGTTGGAATGAGGAAACCCAGTGAGCACTCACCAATCAGACGACTTCAGGTTGGCGAGGCCCCGGGGATGTCGAAGCGACACACGTAAAAGAACACTAAAACACAGAAACATCACAAACGTAGAAGCTTTCGTAATTGTTCCTTCATCAGCTACAGAGAGAGAACTCTATATATATATATATATATATATATATATATATATATATATATATATATATATATATTAACTTAAGGAAAAGAAAAGGTAATGATGAGGGCGGCAACAAGATGTTGAGGGAAGCCTAGCGGACACTTACTAAGTTGGGGACCAAGTTGGAAGGCTGCTGGGGGCGTCGAAAAGACAAGTAAAACACATAAATCGTTAAAATAATACTTTAGGTTATGCGTTATATATATATATATATATATATATATATATATATATATATATATATATATATATATATATATATACACACACTAGTAGTTGGTGTTTGCATTCTGCAAGCATACCATCTCAACATAAAAAAACATTCATTTATCATATTTCATCATTACAAATATTTTTTTAAATCTAAATATTTCACCTCCGGAGCGATTTTCGTTTTTCCCTTATGTAAAAATAATAGATTAAAACAATCCCATAACTTTTCAATTTTAAGAATTTTATACTTTCTCCATTATGGGGTACTAATGGTACACATTTCTGCCAAATTTTAAAGTTGTAGTACTTCTAGAAGTGAAATAATATTTTTCCAATTGTTTAAATTTTAAACATTTTTAACGGCCCCCGCAATACATATATGGTAAAATTGAAATGTTTATTTGTGCAAATTTACTATACTGTAAATAATTTGAAAATGTCAGCTTCCTAGCTCATCCCATAGTACCTAAACAGCTATCTATTTGTTTAAACTTTAAAATTTTTTAGCTGCTAAACAAAACAAAATATCAAAATTTTTATAATCCCTATTTCGTTTTTTAAGAAATCTACTCATAAAAAAATTTCAACTCCGTAGCACATGCGAAAATACATAAACCTTGAAAATTTGTTTAAACAATTGCAAATTTTTAGCGGCCGCATTGTTGCACTTTTTCATGATTTTCGTTTTTTCTAGACGATTTTGCACAAAATCCTAAATATGAAAAAAATTTCGAATCTCCAGCACATCTGGAAGTGCCTAAACATTAGTATCCTCTTATATCCTCCTCCTCCTCTGTATGAAACGTCTATATAGAATGATATATATATATATATATATATATATATATATATATATATATATATATATACTAGTAGAAGGTGCTTGCATTCTGCAAGCATATCATCTCACCTTGAAATAACATTCATTTTTCAGACAGATATTTCATCATGGGATATTACTTTAAATTTAAAAGATTTCACCTCCGCAGCGATTTTCGCTTTTCCCTTATGTAAAAATAATAAATTAAAACAATCCCCAAACTATGACATTTTATGAATTTTATACTTTATCCATTATGGGGTACTGATACTACACATTTCCGCCCATTTTTAAAGTTGTAGCACTTCTAGAAGTGAAATTATATTTTTCTAATTGTTTAAATTTAAATAATTTTTAACGGCTGCAATAAGAATTTCATGGATACAATGAAATGTTTATTCGTTTATATAGACTAAACTCTAATTAACTTAAACATTTTAGCTCTCCAACTCACCCCGTAGTATCTAACGATTTACCTATTTTTTTAAACTTTAAGAATTTTTAACTGCCAAACAAATCAAAATTTCCATAATCCTTACTTCGTTTTTTTACAAATTCTACCTATAAAATAATTTCAGCTCCGTAGCACATTTGGAAATACATATTCCTTGGAAATCTGATTAAACAATTGCGAATTTTTAGCGGCCGCATTGTTGCACTTTTTTAAGATTTTCGGTTTTTTAGTCGGTTTTGCACAAAATCCCACCTAAGAAAAACATTTCGAATCTCCAGCTCATCTGGAAGTGCCTAAACATTAGTATCCTCCTCCTCCTCTTCTGTAAGAAACGTCGATTTCATTACAAGTAGTTGGTGCTTGCATTCTGCAAGCATTTCATCTGACCCTGATAAACATTAATATTCCAGAGAGATATAGCATTATTAGAAATATTTTTTTAATGCAAAATATTTCACCTCTGCACCAAATTTCTATCTTTCCTTATTGAACAATATTTTATTAAAACAATGCCTTAAATTTGCAATTTTAAGAATATTATACTTTATCCAATGTAAGGTGCTAATTCCACACATTTATGTCAAATTTGAAGTTGTAGCACATCTAGAAGTGAAATAATATTTATTTAATTGTTTAAATTTCAAAAGTTTAATGCGGCCGTAATAACACTTTGTTGTGTTTGTTAGTTTAAATACACTGAGCTCTACTTAACTTTAAAATTTCAGCTTCCTAGCTTGCCCCAAAGTACCTAAACATTTATCTATTAGTTTAAACTTTAAGATTTTTTAATAGCCAAAGAAATTAAAATATCAAAATATGTATAATCCCTATTTCGTTTTTTTCAAATTCTACCTATAAAAAAATTCAGATCCGTAGCACATTCGGTAATACATAAACCTCAAAAATATATTTAAACAATTGCGAATTTTTAGCGATCTAATTTTTGAACTTTTTCAAAATTTTCTTGTTTTCTATGTCTAATTTGCGACAAAATGATTTCAAAAACTCGAACCTACAGCATATAGTTTCCAATATAAAAATTATGAAACTTTAATGTTCAAATGGGGTTAAAACAACCCCTAAAACTAACAATTTTGAAATTTTCTATTTTTATAGTTAATTATGAGAAAAATTCAATAAACCTGCAAAATTTCAGCTTCCTATACTTAATAGATTGGTCTACACACTGGGATAACATTTTCCCATGCTAACTTATGGGAGATATTCCGGGGTAACTGGAGTCGAACCCAGGGCACTGTAAGCAAAAGTATCAATAATTCCTGATAGATATTGCGGCCCTCTCGCAACACTGAAAATTTCATTTTTATATCTTACAGGCAAGTGCCCAAAATTAATTTACAAAAGTGGCGCAATGCTTTTCTTATGGGAAAAAACGCAACTTTCGGAATTTATGGAGTCGAACTCATGTCACTTAGGTGAGTTGTCTCATTTTATCTGTAAGTTTCTCTATCATATCTACAAAAACTGAAACTATCACATCTCTAGCTCTTGTAGTTTGGGCTGGACATTAGTATCCTCCTATATGTTATATCCTCCTCTGTAAGAAACGTCAATATATAATGATATATATTTTAACGATTTATGTGTAATTCAATGCCACTACACTATCAAACGCATTTTATACATTCTCTTCCTCCATTTCCCCTCTTCCCTTGTACAACTCCTCCCGCTCACTCTTCCTAGCTTGTAGGTCCTCTATAAACCTTCCCATCCGTGATAACTTCGCTCCTTCAGCTTTAGTAGTTTGGCTACAATAACATTTCAATATTTGTAATTTCTTGCCTAGCGGAGAAGCTCTAAAACTACCAGGAAAATCCAATCAGTGGAAAATTCATAGATTGAGATATCCAATTCAAAACCAATCTTCCACAAATCTCTTAAAACAAAAGGTTGACTGACCACAGACAAGCGGACAGACAAAGTGATCACGTTAGCATGTTTTTTTCTTGTAAAAAATGTACTAATGATGATAATTAAAGGTGCAGCTATTTACCCGGTTGCTTTTAAAAATTTAAATGATTACTAGACAAAATATTACACCTTCTTTCTCTCTCAGGTTCATTGAAATTGCTCCTTCCTCTATGTCACTAAAGAAGGAAAAAGAAAGCAATCGTGTCAAGAAAATCCTTTGGAAGATGCGAAAGGTTCCTCTTTTTATCAATAGAACCCTATTCTAACCTCGTGAGGGCACACACCCACAAGCACAAACACGTTTCTCTCCATCTCCACCCCATTTCTCCCCTTTGGACGCAAAGACTCGTTCAATACTTTCTTCCTCCACACGTCACTCAATTCCATTCGGGCCCCCGAAAGTGTTTGGAGGGCATTTCTCCCACGAGACCACCCTCTAAACCCATCCGTTCCGCTCCAACATCTCCTCCTTCTTTCTTCCACTCTCTCTCAATCCGCTTTAGCTTCTGTATTCCTCTTCATATATTCCCCTTTCTCTCTTTTATTATCGCTTTTTCACACACTTTCTCAGTATCCCCTCCTTTCGTATCCCTCCCGGTTTCTCCCTCTCACACAGAGATTTCCTTGTTTTCCTTTACCTATCCATCTTTGTTTTACCTTCCCACCCATCGGATTTCATTCCTCTCTGCCCTCTTTTCCTCTCCAAAACTGAATGGAAGGTCAAGGTTGATGAGAGAAGAATGTTTTCGTGACTTCGTGGTCATACTTGAAAGATGCGGAAGTCAACCCGAGTGCGTTAGGAGGTTGGTGATCAACTGGAGCCTCTTTAGGAAACCTATAACCGCTCGACCGAGTCGCCCTTAAAAAGTTCCAATTGCCACTTATTTCCTTCTCCGATTTATTCTCACTTTTCTTGTGCTCTTTCTTTCCTTTTTTCTTTTTCTCTCTTCTTTTCTCGCATTCTCTCGCTCTTCTACTCAAAATCTAAGTCTCTCTCTACCTTAAAAATCTTTGTCAGTTATCAAGACTAGACCAGTGATAGACAACCAGGGTGCATAATGCATCACGGGGTGAATGAGATTTTTCCAAGGGTAGATGAAACTGACATGGTGCATGAGAGGGTTCATGGCATGAATGGTGTGCATTCATTGAAAGATGTTCAATAAATAGTGTTCATTGAATGGTGGTCGACAAAAATATTATGCATTAAGATTGTTTTGTTTAGCTTTAAAATTTAGATTAGATAGTTATTTATCTTTATTTCTGACACTATTAAAACGAATAGCTTTTTTATTTTATGCATAAAATGTGTGCTATTATTTGTATTGTATTTTTGCCTCTTGATGTTTAAATTTAAATATAATGTTTGGGTGCAAATAAAGTTTGATATCATGGTTGCAAACCAGGGAAAATTATTTTTACGTGCAATATGGAAAAAAATTACGGACAACCAAACTTTTTTACGGACATTTTTTGCGTAATACTATGATGTGCCAAAAAGACACAAGTGAACAATATTCAATACTGCCATTCATACAGCGCAACAGAAATGTTACTTACATTAGTTTAGCGCACTTATTTGGCTTAAGGAAACAGGAAATTTCGGATGTGTTCAGTAAAAATTCTTGGAAAACATGCTGCCTGATTTTTCATTCCGAGCATTTTAATTTATAGTTTTAATTTGACCCATTGAAAAAGAAAGATTGCTTTGCTTTTAAAAATATAACAAAAAATGAAAATATATAAGATAAACATATTTTTTTATATCAGCGGCATTCAACCTAAAGGGCATATCCCTGGGGATACGCGAGATCTTTCAAATAGGTACGATACTAAGGATTTCTAATGTAAAAAAATAGCGAAGAAATCTAATAATTATATCACCCATAAAATATACGTAAATCATATAATTAGGAAGTACATACTATATATTTGTAGACTACCCCATTATAACCGAGTTTGTTAACTTTAAAATATACCCGAGAACACGAATTTCGTCAAAAATATTTCAAAGGGTACGCCGAATACCACTGCTTTAAACTTTGGAAATTTCTTAGCATTTTTACAGGCATCTAAATATTTTTACGGGCCTTACGGAGACGTCCAATTTTTGCTCTTTTTTACGGACTGTCCGTAAATTTACGGACGGTGGGTAACCCTGTTTGGTATTCACACTACGTGAATGTGTGTAATGTGTTCATTCTGAAAATAGAGCACAAAGATTAATTTAACATACAAATGTGTGGTAATTTTCCTTCTGGGGTGCATGTGTTTCTCAAAACCTGGCCTAGAGGTGCATGAAGTTATAAAAGGTTGAATAACACTGTACTAGACTAGTGGTCGGCAATCCTTTCTGCATGGTGGACCATATTTGCAATTGCGAATGCTTCGATGAGCCAAATAGCAAATTAAGAGAGCTTCGGGGGGCTGGATTAGCGTTTGTATCTCAAGTTACTGTTCCTGTTTCTGTAGTATCATATTAGTAAAAATCAAGTCCAAATGATTTTTTTAGCGTTACGAACTTAGTCAGAAAAGATTTCGGGATCATAATTTAAGTATTAAAATATGAAATTGCCTGCTAAAATTTGCCGACCACTTTGTCATCATAGCTTCGCGGTCAGCATGTGGTCCGGTGTCTGTAGGTTTCCGACCCCTGTACTAGACTGATATTTAATCCTCCCTATCCTACAATGACGACTAATATTTTTAAGCTTCCGCCACAAGCACCGTATTTCAACCACTCGCATGAAAATTCCACCTCATAATAATTCTGTATATTTTTTATTTTGTAATTATTTATTTTTATTTTGCGATTACTTTGTTGTCTAATTTGCGCATTTTTGCAATTAAGCACGAATTTTACAGCAAGCAGCATAGGACGTTAAGTGGTACCGAGAACAAAAAGGGCCTCGCAAATGATGGTTCTGCTCCAGCATCTCTCTCGTTCATTTCTACTTCCGTCTCGCTCTTTCCTTTTCCTTCATATTTCTTTCTTACATTCATTCTCTCTCCATCATTCTTTCTTCTCTCTCTCATTTTTTCTCATTTCTTTCTTTCCATCATTCTCTTCTCCTTACTTTACTTTATTTACTCTCCATGTCTCTCTTTTCTCACATCAATCCTCACTTCTTCTATCTCCATTATTTTTATACCTCCTTTCAGCTCACTTTGTTGGTTGCACCCTTCCCAAGGTCGCTCAACAACAGCGTGATTATATCTCCTGCGCTTTCACCACAACCAAACTGGCGCTTTTGACAGAATAGCCAACTTCACGGAGATAACATGGCTTAGGCTCACGTGAATATCTCCGGATTGTGTTAAGGGCTCAGGCTATAGTATTCTTTCGTAGAGAAGTTCTTTAAAACAATGAATACATGGACATTACCAGGAGTTTTCTTTCAATTCGAATAAAAACTTTTTTTGTTCTTTAGGGAAGAGGTTATCAATGTTTCGTTGCTGGCATGCCCCTTAAGAGCATTTTGTTAACTATCGCGTACTCCCTATATCATTTTTTTAGAGGTCATGTACCAATTTGCCATTTAAAGTTATAATAAAATGAATAACGCTTTCATTAAGATAGTTAACCCATGTTTTCAAAGTTAAATTTCACATTTTTGGCGTATTTTCTGTTTTATTTCGTTATTTTTAGCCATAACATTGTAAATTTTGATACCAAAATAAGAAGAAAAATTATAATCTACAACATTTCCGCGTACCCTTTCAAAACTCTTGACGTGTACCTAGGGGTATACGTACTCCCGGTTGAAAACCGCTACTTTAGGCTAACAATTAGTTTATGAAGTCGAAATACTACGGTATCAAATTTGTCTAAAATTATATTCAAAGTACGTTTTATGTTATTTGATTTAACGAGAATTATTCTGAATAAAATGCCTTAGGTTTCGATGTTGCCCGAACAAATCGAAGATTAAGGCATGAATTCTTCTTGAGTGCGTTGTAAACCTGTATGAATTTAGAAGAGGAACTTTTATTAGCCAAGCTTATTGACGTTAAAATAACGCAGCGATTGTAATTCTCGTCAGCTGCGGAGCCAACGTCATCGAATTATTCCAATTTTTCAACGGAGTGAAAATAATCTCTAGGGGGAGAAATTTCCATTATCAGCTACGCTCAACTTGCGAGAGCTGATGCTTCTGAATGTGGATAAACTGTATCGCGCGAGGGTTTCAAGGACATAATGTTAAAAAAGGAGAAGGAAAGAGTGAATCGGGATGGATATTTCAAGAATGGAGGGTAGGAAATGGATCAATGCGGAAAGTTATGGCAGAGGAAATGGGAAGAAGAGAGGGAGGGAGAGGATTAGGGGAAGGGGATGAGGGAAAAACGGAGGTAGCGGGGAGGAGTGTTATAGGGAGAGAAGGTTAATAAGAAGAAAGGGAGGGAATATAAAGTTGAATGAAGTGAGGTTGCGAAAAGAGGACGTTCATGGTGACCCTAATTGGACATTTAAGAGAAATGCTGCGACGGAGACAAATAGATAATAGCGTCATTTAAGCTAAAAACATAGCATAAGGCGAAATTATCAACTACAAGAAAGCTCAAATTTCTATCTAAAAACTTTCAATTTCTCCTCGCGTCCATCTTCTTAACATCCTAACCGTGCCACGAGAAGAAGAACATTCGATGATATTATCGTGCCAAATAAGACCCAAGTTTTTTTTAATCTCTCCTACGTTTCCGGGTATTGAGGTAGAGACTCGTTTATGAAGTAATGGGAAACGAACACATGTTACTTACGTGATTCTTTCATATTCAATCTTGTGGTGTTGGAAAGAAAGAAACTTGCAGTTTTCTGTTATCTATTTGACCCGAAGAATTTCTCTGCTTCTCTATCTCATGTCTTGGTGCCTCTCGGAAACCATTCGTTTCATCCAGACTTCTAACTCGGATCAGCTCTTTTTTCGTCAATTTTCCGATGCCATTTTGACGCTCTCGCACTTTCAATTACGTCTCGGCATATCACACTGTGCTTTCGCTTTCTTCATAGACGTCGCAATGATCACGTTACTGAATTTCACGACCAGAGAAGCTCCATTCTTGTAGTAACAGAATTTCGCAGCGACGCCAGGGATATATATATCGCACAGAGTAAACACTTGGATTATTATTTAAACTGCGTCGATATAAACATATATACTAGCTGAAAGTATCCGGCGTTGGTCGGGTCTTTAAGTCAATACTAAAAATATTGAGGAAGATATAAAAATAAAACCAAGAAATGAAACCAAGTTAATTTTTATTTTAATGCTTGATGATATGAAATATTTCTCGTCTTCCCATCTTTTGTCCATATAAATAAATTTTTCCTGCATCCTTTATCGACAAATTTGGCGACTGTATTTTTTATCACATAATCATAATAAACAATCGATGGAATTACTTTTAAAACATAGTTATTTCACTCGAATTGATTTTCAGTGGAAGAAACTGAATCATATTATATGGTCATGAATCTCAAAACTATAAAAACCTTGGGCAGGAATTGCAATTTGCCACGTGAATATATTAAAGTCAAACCAACGAAACAAAATGAGTTCCCAGGCATTGAAATCGATTTTGGAGATAAAAAATGCTCTGTGATATGGAAATTGCCGTTATAATCTAATAAGTATAATTGGATTAATTTATGTATACAAATGTTCAGATGAAGAGAAAGCAAAATGTACATATATTTATTTAAAGGGGGAAGAAATTGACGATTACATTTTCGTCAAAATTCAAGAATTTTTATCCAAGTTTTCTAATTGTACCATCTGTGATATCTTTCACTTAATTAATTTCCAATATTAATGAATCAACAAATTTTGCTGTCAATTATAGGGAACGAATACATACATTTCTATCAAATAAAACATTGAAGGCGATGGAAATCGCCGATTTCATGGGAATTCGTTGGATATTAGCCGAGACCGTATTTAAATGCCCTATATTGGTAACACCAGGGGCGGCCGATTAATTTTAACGCCCGGACGAGATAGAGCTCTAGTGCTACCCCTCCGTTAATATTTGTTGAGATATCTACAAGGTACGCGTTAATTTATTCATCGCTCTGTAAAAATAATTGATAATGAAAAATTGAAAGGAATGCCATCAAGATTTTATCCCGTTCCTCGATATAAATTGGTATCCAATATTTGTTCACTTGCAAGTATTGCATAGATAAATGATCTGGATAGCGCCCCCAAAACTTTGGCGCCCCGGGCGCCCGTAGCTCGCGACGGCCCTGGGTAACACTAATTGACACTTTTGTTCCGAGTTAATTATTCGAGTGGAAACTATTTAAAAATATAATTTGAAAATATCAATCCAAATATGACGCCATTAATTCCCGTTAAAAGCAATAAATCAATGCTATCGTATCGTATGGTATATGATAACAGTTCCCATTTAAAAGCATCGAACTTGTCATCATGTTTATTTGCATATGGCAATGTCGAAAAGAGGAATAAAAAGCCTGTTTATGGGATTAAAATCAGTTATTTGAGCTAATTCTGCAGAGATTTTAATTCTACTTTCAAAAATAAGCAACTCTATTCCTTTTTCTATATATATATATATATATATATATATATATATATATATATATGTATATATATATATAGATATATATATATATATATATATAAGGATTGTCATGGCCGATGGTGTGCTGTCTATTTGCGCTGTCGAATTTCAAGGAAGAACGCCCTCGAACAGCAACTTGAAACGTTACGCGAATTAATTACTCTGAGAGAGAGAGAGGGAACAGATTACATATGCATACGGAAGCGCGTAGGGGATGATTTGAAAATACAATTGAAATGCAAAAAAATGCGAACAGAATATTTGCTGATGGTGTAAAACGGTGCCGGTAAATTTCAAGGAAGAACGCCTTCGAACCGCAATTTGAAACGGCACGCGAATTAATTATTCCTAGAGAGAGAGGTGGAATATCTATCAAGTGAATACGGAGGCGCGTAGGTGATGATTTGAAGAAAAAAACGAACGCAATGCAAATAACGCGAACGAAATTCTTGCTGATGGTATAAAATCGTTTGAGTGGACAAAAGCGAGGTAGAAATTGTCGAAGCGGAAATGGCTTCCACCGTAACTGACAGTTTTTGCATCGTTTTGCCGCAGAGACTGTTCGTACAAACATCGATGCGAGCCACAGACAAAAAGGGAGATCGGAGGACTAAAACGATCTTTTTTTAATTTGCCATTTGTTTCCAAATACACGGAAATGGATTCGTTTTATTGCTCCCTGAAGATTCAGATGACTGGCAACTTTCAAAAGGGTAATTCCCCTCTCCGAAATGGTGCTAATTGTCAACGCCACGGTGCGGAAATTTAAAAAAGAACGGACGGAAAATCCCGGGAGATTGCGATATGACAGCGTTTTCCGCGTTTTCAAAAATAATAATCCATACTGCTTTTGAATTCCATAGAGAGTTAGTTAACGGTGTGCGAACAAACGTTTGCACAGAATTTTTGTTCTGTTCGAAAAATTTATTAGTTTCCGGCGCGTTCGAGCTAAGTCGCAGGAAGGGAATTTTATTTTGTGGCACGCTCATATCCGAACAATGCATTTTTCGATGAGAATCTGAGAGGAGATTTTTCTAAACTTCCTATATTGGGTTTTTTCTTCTTAATCCCTTTTTTGATCCTAAAAATTTGCTGGTTTACTTGTAAATATTTCCATAAAATTGAATGAAGATTAAACCGCTACGATTATTAAATTAAAAATTGAAGATAAACTCTTTATAAATAAATTTTTCCGTCTTTGGAGTAGGTTTTGCTTGCTTTTTTCAGATCGAGTATTGCTTTTTTCGATTAATAGAAAAACTTCCACAGAAGCATAGCTAATAAATGAGAAGAGGCGGGGCAATTTTTGGTAACGCAGATCAAAACTTATGGAGGTTTTGTTACAATTTTTATCAGCAGTCACGCTAGTTAGCGATTGCGAACCGTACTTATAAATTCAGAAATTCATCCCAAGTTCTAAAACCTGACGGTGCCGTTGTAGCTGTGACACAGGCACTGATGAATAAAATTTAAATACCTTGCGATAGGTTTCCATTTGTTTGTTATATTTCTTAATTATATTTCCTTATGCATTTTCGAAAGGGATATCTGTTAGAAGGACTCCAGCCTTGTTGTTAACAGCGACTAGAACTAATTGGGCAATTCTCGAATGTCCCTGATTTCATTTACGGAGCAGTAAATATCCACTTGCACCTATGCAACGACTTCCGCGACGAAAATTAAATGTCACTCGTGCAGTCCTTCCAACGCCATCTCCTCCTCCCCACACTTTTACACACACTTTTACACAAATTTACACGCCCCAAGTCAAATCCTCGGCCGTCAATCACTGATTGCTCCGCACGTGCAGGGATGCACCTCGTCCACAGTTAGTCATAAAAAATATTTTTCCCTGTAGAATTCATCCTTGAGTGGCTAACATATTATGGAAAGGATTAATACTATAATTATGATGACGTTTCATTCGATATCAAGGGAGGTTTTAAAAGTTTTCTAAAGTTTTAAACATTAATTTTGCAACCTTTAATTGGTATTTGGGTTTACCATTTGTATTCATCCAGTCCTCTTAAAATTACCTGCGTCTTTTGGCTAAAGGTAATATGCGAGCGCCTCCTATGTCAGACTCCTCCTCTTAAGCCATTATTCATGCATTATGCTCCTCAATTATATAGACACCTTTATACTAGGTAAACCCCTACCAGATGCCTAAACCCGCGCGCGCACACACACACACACACACACACACACGCACACACACACACATATATATATATATATATATATATATATATATATATTAACTAAAGGAAAAGAAAAGGTAGTGATGAGGGTGGCAACAAGGTGTTGAGGGAAGCCCAGCGGACACTCACCAAGTTGAGGACCAAGCTGGCAGGTTGCTGGGGGCGTCGAAGAGACACGTAAAACACACGAACACAAAAACACACGCAAGCTTATCGGGCCTAAGTCCTTCTTCAGCGAAAGAGTAACGTAAAGTGACCAATATATATATATATATATATATATATATATATATATATATATACATACACCAGCACACAGGGCCGGCGTGATGGGGTATGCACAGTAGGCTAGGCATAGGGGCCCCCACCCCCAAAATTGCACTTGCACATTCATCGGATACAGATAAGTAGGTTACACTTAAGAATCGGATTCTAATAGAAAATCAGTATCCATGCTATCCTCTGGTTTCCAGTTTCCCCGACAACCGATAATAAAAAGCGGCACGTGGCCTGTCTTGTTCCCGTGTGTTCCCGTTTCGACACTTTCGGAGGTTTTTCTTTTCCCTCTCACTTTCCCGTCTCTTTGTTTTCCCATGCGGCTATAAACCCTGCAAACTCGAGGAATGGGGGCCCTGAACGTGAGAAAAAACAAATAGTGTGCGAGGGTAGTTTCTCTTCTCTGCGGTTTATAGATTAGCGGTTCGATTTGTTCAAAAGTAATGCTATCCAGACTGCATCTCATCTTACTTTTGTTAACATATCTGTGCTCCGGATGGAGAGCGTTGCACTCTCCGTTCCAAGAGAATTGACTTTTGTATGATTTTCACATTGAAAGAATCCGAGCGTTTGGATTTTTGTGTGAAATACAAACAATCCTGAATATCGAGCTCCCTATTATGTTGCTGGTGATTTATATTTTTATTATAGGAAGTGAAAGACATTCAGGCTTGTCTTTGAAGTGTTTACATCTTTGAATGTCAACAAAGAGAAAAGAATTCCCGTAGTAATCGCGAAGGGAACTTCTGCATACGTGCCTCCGATCGATAAACATTGAAGGCGATCACTAGAGGCTGCCTTTTAACACGAGTACTAAACTTAACGACCCCGCAATATTGATATCTTTGCTGAAATATCCTCATCACCTTGCTTGTTTTACCCTCCGTCTATACAGTTAGCTGACGGCAGTCTCGGTGTTGTAAGTCAAAGTAAATCAATTATAAATGAACAATTTTCTAACTTTGGAATTGGGAATATAGCACGCAATAATTTGTATCATGCATCTAAAATTTATCAACATTTCACCATTACTACAAAAGTTTCAGAATTTATAGAGATTCATTGAATAGAAGTAGTGACCGAATTCATTCGTATAATGGGATGATGGAGAGTGAAAGAGAGAGACTGGAGATCAGTCTGCGCATGCGTCTACTGGGCGAGTAGGGGTTAGGGAACCTGCTTGTTTCACAGAATCCTATACGTTCGTGTTCTTATGGATGGATTGATCGCTTTGCCTCAAGTGTTACTTCGTGCATTTAGCCTTATTATAATTAATTTATTGGTGTTCAGTCACTTCGTTTGCTGTTAATGAATAATATAGTGTAAATTTCTAGCGGAGTGTGAAGTTTAGAAGTGATTTTGTTTTATTATTATCGACGCATTTATAGAGACTTATGGAATCTTCACGCCACCAGATTCCACCATGCATTCAGGGGCTCCCGCTGATATTGTTGCTACTTGCGAGACTGCGGAGAGTGAGATTCTTCGACAGGAATGCTACTGTTACATTGAAAAGGTACTGAATTAATCGTTCAGTGCATTTTCTTATTAAGATAAACCGCAGATAATCAAATGCGGCAGGTGAATATAGCGGTTTGCAATCTACATTCCTATGTACACAAGTTAAATTTTGCTCTTTCAGTCTTTGATTTACATTTAAAGAGTGCAAAATATTTTTCATGCCACTTTCTAGCTTTGGAATGTTTTTCAGCAAATCAACCAAGACAGAAGCTCTAGAGGCAGAAGTGAAGAAGCGATTTCCCACTTTAGCCCCAACACGTTGGAATTACAACAACAGGCTTCTGGAAACTACATGAGTATAAAGAATAAATAGTGAGTTTGCTGAATAGAATGATTGATGATTCTGAAACGATCTGTACAGCAAGAAGCCTTCTTTCAAACCTACAAGATTTCGACTTTAAATTCCTTCTTGCTGTGTTTTATTCTGTATACCCCAGTGCGTGTTATTTCAAGTAATCCAGAAAAAACGTTTTTATATCAGTTTCTGTATTAAGAAAGTTAAGGATTATTCCAATTATATCAAGAAAATTAGAGAAGATTTTGATAATATATGGGACAGAGTGAATATGGCATGCTCAAATAACGATGATTCTTCCCAAAGAAAAGACTCAGACATACTATCATCTCAAGCGAAGACAAAAATCGTCGTATAGGAGAACATTTTTTGAAATTTGTCATTTGCATGAATATCGCCAGTGACCTTTCAAAACTCAATTTCTTAAATTTTTAAGATATAAGACACTGTCAGGATTTCCAAAGCAAGTTTACAAAAGAATTTTTTTGCTTAAAACAGACTTACGGCAAGTTCTTTGATTTTTCGAGCCTGAGAAGTCAGCTCCCTGTGCTTTAAAAAGACCCAGACTTGCATAAAAACAAAGTTGCAGAGATAAATCACTATCTGAAATCGTCGGACTTAATTGATGTCTTTCCCGATGTGTTCAAACTCACAGAACTAACTATCACATCCCAGCATCCAGTTCTTCTGTGGTGAGATCCTTCTCCGCATTGAAGAGGATTAAAACTTACCTGCGAAACACACAAGGCCAGAAATGACTGTCATCTCTTGCGCTTTTAAGCATTGAGAAGGATTTGTTGCTGAAATTGCGCAGGGGGCCAACTTTTTACGAAGACGTGACTGAGAACTTCGCCATGAGAAACCAGATAGTAGAACTACACTAAAAAATGAGGTACTTGTACATTTTATAACATTATATTTTGCTTTCTTTGCGTGTCAGTGTAGAACAGCTTCCCCTATTTCAGTAATCACGCCTCGCCACTGATCCCACAATAGAAAAAGTATAATATTATTAAAATTTCAAATTTTAGGGTTTGTTTTACTTCACTATTGTTCCATAAGGAAAAAACTAAAATCGTTGCAGAGGTGAAAACTTTTAAATTAAATAATATTTCTAATTATGAAATATATTTCTAAAAAATCAATGTATTTTTCAAGGTCAGATTATATGCTTGCAGAATGCAAGTACCAACTACTTTTGTATGTATATATATAGTTGCGTCTCCTCCTTTTTCCTTCCGTATTGCAGTCACCGACTCGCGCCGCTTTCACCTCGAGAGGAACATGACTCGGGGAATTTTGCGCTTTCTTAGGGGCGTAGATTCACTTGATTAAATTAAAGAAAATCTAATCACGGATTAAAACAGGTTGAGGCCTTTTGCTGGTATTATTACAATGGAAAGTTTTCAGAAATTTCATAAAGGAGCTTTACAAGACAGAAATTACACTAGCCCACATGATGACAATTGGCTAAGACGACCGCCGCGCAATTATTTCTAGGACGGCCGCCTTGCAATTCCTCCGTACAATTAGCCGCTTCTGCTCCTCCGCCTCGCCTTTTTATGCGTTCCTCTTCCCCCATGATTCCAGGCGTGATGAAAGGAAATCAGGGAAAGAGGGAGGGGTGACCTTGTTGAGTCGACATCATCCAATCATCCACGCCTGGTCAAAGTCGTGACGTGATAAATAAGATAAATAAGATTACTTCTAGTTGGCGGGCTGCTGGTGGTGTCGAAGTGACAGACGTAAAACAAAAAAAACGGAAGCTTTCTGAGGTGAACCCTCCGTCAGCACAGTGCTGACGAAAAGATCACCCCAGGGATATATATATATTCATTCATTCGTGTTCTGTCTTACGACAGGTCCTACCAATTAATTAATTAATTGGTTTTTGACTAGGGAATATACATACACGGTGTGGTGGTTTCCCGTTGCCTTCCACACCGAACACACACACACAGAAAAGAGGAGGGAAACCCGGTGCCGGCATTTGCCTGCTCTTGCGAAGAACACCAGGGGGACCAACGGCTTAACGTCCCTTCCGAAGGACGGAACAGCTGAATTTGCGCGGTCTCCTCAAACCACGCAAACAGGGGGCCGGATGACCTTGAGAAAAAATCCTACTCGCGCAGGATTCGTACCCGATGACTTTCAAGCATCGGGCGAGTAGCAGCCAGCGTCCTAACCACTACACCACCGGCACCCATATATATATATATATATATATATATATATATATATATATATATATAATTAATTAATTAATATTAATTAATTAATAAGATTTACGACACGGGAGAGTGGCCTCAGGATTTCCTAGAAGTAGCAATGATCCCTCTAAAGAAGAAGCCAAAGGCAATGCAGTGTAAAGATTACAGAACTATAAGCCTTCTGTCACACACATCGAAGATCATCACGAGGATTCTTAATAAAAGGCTGGAGAAAAAGGCAGAAGAAATAATAGGGGAAGATCAATTCGGTTTCAGAAAAGGACGAGGAACTAGAGATGCTATAGGAGTAGTTAGAATCATATCAGAAAGGGCAATAGAATACAGTCAAGATATCTGCGCATGTTTCGTAGACTGGCAGAAGGCCTTTGATAGAGTAAATTGGGTAAAGTTGATGAAGATATTAAAGGATATAGGTGTAGACTGGAAAGACAGGAGACTGATTAGGAATCTATACGAGAATCAAGTTGTAAAGGTCAGGTTTGAGAATGTGGACACCTGCAGAATAAATATCGGTAGAGGAGTAAGACAAGGATGCTGCCTATCGCCAACCCTATTCAATATATATGGAGAAAGTCTAATGCAAGAAGCTTTAGAAGGCACAGGGGATTTCAAAATTGGAGGAAGGATTATAAGAACAGTAAAATACGCAGATGATCAAGTACTTCTAGCAAGAAAGGAAGAGGAGCTACAAAAAATGATAAATAGACTAGTGATAACAGGTAGAAAATATGGTATGGAAATAAATACAGAAAAATCCAAGGTCATTCGAATATCGGGTAAAGAAGAGAATCTGAACATAACTATTGGGGGAAAGCCATTAGAACAAGTTTCAGAATATAAATACCTTGGAAGTATCATAACACGAGAGGCAAAATGTACGGATGAGATCAAAACTAGAATAGGAAAAGCAAAAGCGGCTTTCAGGAGAAAGAAACAACTACTTACAGGGAATATAAGGGAAGATATCCGCAAGAAGTTGATAAAATGCTACGTATGGAGTATAGCATTGTATGGGGCAGAAACATGGACGCTAAGGAAAAATGACATCAAATACTTGGAAAGCTTTGAAATGTGGACTTGGAGGAGAATGCTGAAGATAAAATGGACAGATAGGATGAAAAACGATGAAGTGCTACGAAGAATAGGAGAGAAGCGAATGATTATACAGACTATCAGAAAGAGGAAGGCTAACTGGGTTGGACATTACCTGAGGAGAGAGAGTATGATTAAAGACGTGTTAGAAGGAAAACTAGATGGGAAAAGGGAAAGAGGTAGGAAAAGGTTTCAGCTGATAGACGATCTGAAAGGGAAAGAGAGTTATCAAGATATAAAGAGGACAGCGGAAAATAGGAGTATATGGAGAACCAGGTTTAACCATGAATAATCACGGACCTGTCTACGGACAGACTACCTATGATGATGATGATGATATATATAAACAATTAGCTTTTCAATGTGTCTTCAATATGTAGTAGATTAACTGGTGACTTATTCATATGGAGAAAAATCTACTAATATTTGGAGAAAGGAAGTGCATTCTTAAATGGTACTGGAAATATGAAAACTTAAAGAGGTGCATGAGTGTGCATGAGAACGTAAATATGGGACAAAGGCACCAACGCATATAACAATAACCCACCCCCGTGATAAATTTGAAGAGCATGGAACTGTTCACAACATCAATAAGGAAAGTTGTGAGAGGAAAAGAACGACAAGAAGTGCCAAAAACATTGAAGCTCTTAGAAGTGCATACGACCAGTCACCAAAGAAGTCAACAAGACAGTGTTCCCGATAACAGCGTTTGAGTCAATCTAGTGTTATGAGAATCTTAAAGGGCATAAAGTTCAAACCGTTCATACTACAGCTATTGCATGCGATTTAGAAGAACGATACTGATCGACGAACACAATTTTGTGAGTAGTACTGTCAGAAGAACGGTGAATCTGGTGATTTTGAGAATGTAATCGTATGGTCAGACGAAGTCACATTCAAATTAAATGTCCATTTGAATTGTCATAGCGGTGTTTACTGGGCCAGTAACAATCCACACCTCTCTCTACAGAAAGATGTTAACCTGCCAGGGATAGTGTGTGGATGGGACTCTCCTCTCGTGGCATAATCGGACCTTACAGATTCAGTGATACTGTTACTGGGCAGAGTTATATTGAATTGTTAATGAATGATGCAGTTCCCGCAAAGGAAACATGTTTCCGGATACATTGGTGTACTTTCAACAGGATGTTGCACCTCTAAATTTTCACTCTAATGTCCGCGCTTATCTTGACACTGAATTTTCCGAACGGTGGATAGGTCGCAGGGGGAAAGCTTTTGAATACCTCCCAAGGTCTCCAGATCTCACTCCCCTAGGCTTTTTGCATGGGGATACCTGAAAGATAAAGTGTATACTCATAAACAACAAACATTGCAGGATTTGTGGGTGATGATACAACAGGATGCAGGCAAAATTGCTGCTGACATATACACTACCGTATATCGGGCTATTGAGAAAAGATGCCGTCCATGCATGCGTGCTGGTGGAGGACATTTTGAACATCTGATGCAACTTCTGTAAGGTATCACATTTCTATGTATCTAATGTATTTGAGAAATTTTTTGTTCATGTTTACTAAATAAACTTTCTGAGATACAGCATATCAAAGTGTTTATACATAATTTTGACTCAGTATATAATTTGCCGATTATGTGTCATTCCGCTACATAGGAACGTTTAGATTGACTGCTACAATGCAAGCGCCTCCGATGGCGAATAGCTAGAGAACAGGAAGTACGATTTCTAAAAATTTTTTCGCATTATATAGATTTCTACCTCTGGCACCTTTTAAACATATCATGGGTTTCACTCCAGGAGCGTTTATTTTCTTCAATTGATTATCACGGGCACGAGTGTAGCATATTAATCATTTGCATTTCAAAATTACATAGAAGTATTGTACGAACACGGTATGTAATTGGTTCAATGTTTGAAAGAAAAAGTTTATTTTTTCAAAAGAGAGAATCCAAATCCGAAGCAGATTAGTGTAAAAATATGCATAAAATAAGAAAAACATAACTTTTCATCAGGATTTTAACAATGAGAAAGGTAAGTAACCATGACGCATCTCATTGTAGCCTAATTTCAGAGTCCAAAGCTTTTACTGTTGGAAATTTTTTTTAAGTTATGTGTGATCACTATGTGCATGCGTTTTCCATTACCCATTCAATAATTTAAAAACATTGCTACCATTAAAAAGATAACTACCTTAAATAGCAATTTCTCACGCATCACATCATACGTATCCATTCCAACTTTTTGAATTCGCTTTCCGTTCGTCATTTTTTAATGTTAATATGTAAGATTTGATATATGTTACTATATGAGAGATAACTATATCTTTAGGGAAGAAAGTGGAGAAGACGAGAGATAATGAGAGGGAGGAGAACGGGAGAGAGGAAGAAAGTGTCAATTTTAATACTACATTCATTTAATCCTGTTATCTTTGGTGGCCAATTACTCTAGTATAAATAATTAATAGATATAGGAGTAACAATTTTGAACTACTAAAATTACTCAACTATTTTTAGATATTATAATATATTCATCATCTTTCGTTAGCTTTGAAGTATATTAAAAGGTGAATGTATGAAGTGCAAAATGATGGCATCGACCAATTAAATTTCAGTGTCCAAAGTTACCTTAAATTAATTCAAAATTGCTGAGTTTTAAATCTAAAATTATCAGCGCTACTTTACTGCATACCTCTAAGGATAAATAACTGATTTTATAAATGAATGTTTATGTTTTGAGTTTTCAGCCGCAGCAGCAATGCTAAGCGTGTTTTCCCTCTATTTTCCTGGACTCCCGACCACGGCGCAGCTGTCATACGCAGACACACACCCCATGTTCACCATGCAGGCGTTTCCCAACTTCTTCCGCGTGGTCCCGTCCGAGACAGCCTTCAACGCACCCCGCCTCGCCCTCCTGCGCGCCTTTAACTGGACCAGAGTGGGGACGCTCTACCAGAACGAACCTCGCTACTCGCTGGTGAGTTGAGCGCCACATAAATGGGAAGAAACCGTGTGGGCGACACCGCGCCAACGAACGGACTGAATTGCAACTACTCGTAGATCACGTGCTTATCTCCTAAGCGACGACTAACGGCTGAAAATTTGGTCGAATCTTCGGGGAGAACTAAGTTTGTGCTAACAGAGACCAAATTATACTTGGCAGCGAGTGACAAAAGTTTTAATTTCATTTTTCTTAAGGATACGCTTATTCGCAGGGCGATCATATAGCTCAAGGTTTCCCAACTGGTGGTTCGCGTACCCTAAGGGTTTACTGGATAAATCTAAGTGCTTCGCGAGAAAAATTTGGTAATGGCGTCTTTTTCCCTTTCCTGGTTCTGCAATATTTACCAATATTTTAATTTATTTCAAATTAGATGCATGGTTTTGATTTCAATCTTTTTCTTATGCTTCAAGAATTATATTTGAATTTTATTGTGCACTAACTAGATCCAAGATTCATTGCAAGTAGTAGGAAAATAAACGTTCGTTAATGTTAAGAAAGAAAAATTAACGATCCCAAAGTAAAAAAATAACGAGTAATCCAAACTATCCACTCTAGAATTAAATTTTGTTAAAAAAATATTTTTCTCGCTACCCGTACAAAAAAAAATATTTTTAAGCGCGACCATTCGTAAATATTTATTTTTAGTGCCATCTATATATGAGTTCTTGTTATATACTGCGAACTGATCCTTTTTACATATTTCCTAATAAGAATTCACCCACGACAAATTAATTTTCACTTTATATCGTTTTTCCTGTTTCTCGAAATATTCGTTTCCATAGCACTAACTATTACAATCAGATTGTGTGAATCGAAACGGAACCTAAATACGTACTTTACAACAATAGAACACCAATATCATAACTTTTCATGAGTGTGGTATTAATGCAAGCTTTTAAAATGGTGGTCATCTTTATACAAGAGTAGTAGCTGTTGAAAAATTATTACCTCTTGAATGATAATGAACAAAACTTTTAAATCTGTATTTTTTAGAATTATACAATAAGATTAACTATACAACAATATTGTATTGTAAGAAGTTCATATAATGCTATGTATGGAGTATAGCATTGTATGGGGCAGAAACATAGACGCTAAGGAAAAATGGCATCAAATACTTGGAAAGCATTGAAGTGTGGACTTGGAGGAGAATGCTGAAGAAAAATGGACAGATAGGATAAAAAACGATGATGTGCTACGAAGTGTAGGAGAGAAACAAATGATTATACAGACTATTAGAAAGATGAAGGCAAGCTGGGTTGGGCATTACCTGAGGAGAGAGAGCATGATTAAAGACGTATTAGAAGGAAAACTAAATGGAAAAAAAGGAAAGATGTAGGAAAAGGTTTCAGCTTATATACGTTTTTGAAAGGGAAAAAGAGTTATCAAGGTATGAAGAGGACAGCGGAAAATAGGGGTATATGGAGAACCAGGTTTAACCATGAATAATCACGGACCTGTCTACGGACAGACTACCTATGATGATGATGATTGTGATTTACCGTGTACAGTCATACCCCATTTAACGCTGGACTAAAAACGAGAGTACTAACTGAATTAGCGTTATGCGGTATCATTTTGGTACAGTATTTGAGGAGATGCGTTCTTAAAATCGTAATTTATTACCTGTTTTCAAAATATTACTACTATACCCGCTCTTCTCTCCGATACTCTAAAAAATGTACTGTAAATAATTAATCCATGCGCAATGTAGCTGATCTGTTACACGCTATAAATCCTCTGATATAATAACTGTCGCAGCTTTTTTGTCCTTTTCTCACAATGTAACAGATTCCACACACCTCACTTAATAATCGTCGCCCAATATCGCCAATAGGTGCTCAATTTTGTGTTTCTGCTGCGGTTCTTTCGATGATTTCGGCGGTTTTCTTCAGTTATTTCGATTGAAAATTTTCTGCTACATACCAAAAATGTGCAACCAAATCGAATCACACGTCTTGTAATTTTTTATTATTTTTTCCATAGAGCAACACTTAAGAAGAACGTCATCAAACACGTTTCTTCCGCCGGGTCAACCAAATTTTGTAAAGGCGCCTCATTTTTCCTCGGAATTGTCATAGAAAAAAAAACCGCAAAAAAGACCCGAACTCGACCCCAGAAGATAATTTCTATCTCCCATAAGATAACACGTGAAAAATCAATTTAGCGACGTGAAAGCTTTCATTATTTTGCTCATAAAAATTAGAAACATTGACTCTCGATCTTCTAACTGGTGTTATATTAAATGAAAATGAACATTTTTTAATCCTATCGCCGATTGTCTCTTTCTCTGTCCGCAAACGCTCGAATTCAACGTTTAAAATTACATATTTTGGCAAAATTTAGCGATTTCATGGGGATTTGCCTTGACAACAATGCTATTGTTGGAATCGAGGTCTCATTATTGTCTCAGTACGAGATTTTAAGTTAAATTATAAATAAAGTATTCCGTCCCGTCATGTTGACGGGCTTTTATACTAGTAAAAATATAATTTTGAAAGTTATATTTAGTTCTTCTTGAGTTAAGAGCGCTCACAAAAACGAATAGAGAAAGTAAAAAATCGGTCCGAGAACAAAGGGCGTTATAACGAATCAGCGTTGTACGGGGTAGCATTAAACGGGCTATGATTGTATTGTGATTCATCGCTCTTTACGGCCACATAGAAGAGCCAAAAAGTTTTTCCGTCATAATTAACATTATAATATTTTGTTTTATGCAAAAGAGATGGAATTTTACATTTCAGTCTACTTTCAAATTTGATAGCTTTAATAAATATGATAAAATGTCAGATCATTAACTTCAGTACACAGAAAATCCAGAATTATAAATGGTTCACTGGTGGCATAAGATTTGGAGGAACTATCGATTTCAGAAATTTCTTTGTTTTCCAACGTTATCTTATCCTCTTTTTATGGTCTTCATACATACCTTTTATCATCCATTACAAAATACATCCTTTATTTATGACCTACACTTTTATTATATTCGGTTCAAGTCTATGTATCTGCAAAAATCCAGAACGCTTATAAAAATCCAAAACGCAATAATAATATATAATAATAAACCGTAAATTAAACTGGAACGAGTGCAACATCGTTTGGATTTGCGTTTGAAATTCATTAAAGCTAATACATAATGAGATGGGACATGGATTTTCAAAAAGAAAACAGAAAATAGATATTATTACTAAATGTGGCCAGAATAAGCACAAAATTAGATTTAAAGCGTCAAAAAACCTGTATCCTTGACGTAACAATGAGATATGTTAATTTTAAATTTTTTATAACTAAACGGCTTCTATTTTCTTAGTTTTTCGAAATTCAAGAAATAGCAAAGTTAAATGGGAGAATAAAAAAACCGCGTATTACACAAAAATTTGTCATTGTTTTTCGGCCAAACTCTTGAATTACATGCCAGCGCCACTTTTAAATTTTAAGCTGCTTTTTGTCTACGTTAAAATCACGATTTTATTTCCAGGAGTGTTTCTTCTCCCCAACTGTAAAACATAGGAAGAGATGGAAGGGCAGCGTGCAAGCATTGTTTTGTAACAATATTAAAATTACTTATAATCATCATACAAACTCAGACGTATCAAATAACGCCTAAAAGAATGATCATTTATTTTTCTGCGACCAATCTTGAAATGAGCGAAGAATTACCCAACAAACTTGTTATTAACGACAAAATTTACGTTTTTAATAATAAAAATCGTTCGGAGTCATGACAAACTTCATTTTTGGATTTTTCGCGGGATTATATAATCCTAATGTGACAGACATTTAGTTGGTTTTCCTTGCTTATCTAAACGACGTAGATGTAGATAAAACGGATATATGGAAAGAGAGATGGAGAGGAAGAAAGAGGAGTTAGAAAAGGGCGGAAGGAAAGAGACAATGAGGGGGACGGAGAAAAGACGAAGAGTGATGGATTGGGAGAGAGGTGGGGTGGGAGAATAGAGAGTGTAGGCGTGTGTGTGTATTTTTGCCTAATCAACCTATTGGATTATTACAGCCATAACTCCTTCCACACTGAACACGGTCGCAAGGGAGGAGGGAAACCCTGTGCCGGCATTAGCCTACTCTTTACAAGAGCACCAAGGGAGCCAACGGCTTAAAGTCCCTTCCAAAGGACGGAACGCTGACTGCGCGGTCGGGAGAATAGAGAGGCAGAGAGAGAGGGAGGGCGAGAGAGAAGAAATGGGGTGGCGAGGAAGATAGGAAGGGAGATAGGGGGTGTAAGGTAGATAGGGAGGAAAGGAGGGATAGAATTAAAGACAAAGAAAGACGGAGAACAAGTGGGAGAGCGATGTATTGAGAGAATAGAGGTGAGAAGAGCGGGGTGGTAGGAAAGTGAGGCAAAGAGATGGAGAGGGATAGGGAGGTAGAGAAGGAGGGAGGGAGAGTGAGGGAGGGAGGGAGGGAGGGAGGGGGAAGGAGTGAGGGGGGAGGGAGGGAGGTAGAGAGAGCGTTACACGAAAAGACACTATATAACAAGGCTACAGAGAAGGTTTATATTATTTTATATAACATATGATCTCGGAACAAAAGCCATTTTGAGATAAAACATATTCGCCCAATTTTTTATGATTAAAATCCAGTCATCGTTTTGATGGGCAATTATACTATCTCAACAAATAGCAGATTATTTGCACGAGAGCATTCATGCGTTGCGTTAGGTAGAATTAGAAGTTTAGTTGAAGTTGAAACTTTGGAGATTGAAGTAACGAAATTATTCACTCCTAACGTTTTTGATCGTATAGTTTTGTAAGAAATGACAATATAAATACCACTACTAAGGTATTATGTAACAGTAAATGATAAAACATCTCAATGCAAAATTTAAGCAATTTATGATCATTTTAAATCAAATAAATACGAATTGAAAAGAAAATATGAATTTTGAAAGTCATTACTAAATATGATAAGACTAAAGAGTTTCAAATGAAATACGTTAAAAAAATACTTTTCGCAAAAAAAAATTTTCACGTTTTACAGCTAAAAACAATACATTTGTAATTAGATAAATTTGTGGATGTTTGGTATTAAGTATTGTATTATAATTTGTAGCATCTTAAAGTAAAATGTGTAGTGCAAATATAAAGACATTAGAATATAACATAAGCCGCAAATTTGTAAAAATATTCTTATAAGAACTTTGTGGCTTATGTTATATTCTATTGTCGTTTTCAACATAAAAAAGCCACAAATACTAGGCTTTTGTGACTTTTTGTTTACTTATGTTTATTAAAACATTCACAATGAAAATAACCTATTATGCTAATCAACGTATCCATCATACAAATGGTATAGCCTGTATGTTTTACAACCTAATTGGCTAATCAAATGTTGTCGAATATCATTGCTGTGATATTTCTGCTTTCCAACGATCATTGAGAGAAAAGCAAAAAAAATTGATATATTTATGATAACATGAGATTCCATCGTTAACTAAAACTAGTAGACTACTACGACGATATGAAACATCTCTATACTAAAAACGCAACCATACTCTTCATTTGTTTTGATTAGTGATACGATACAAGCGTTATAATTAGAAAAATATTGGAAGTTATAAATCGTTTCAAATTCTGCATTAGAGTACAGATAAACTAATCAAGTAACGAATCTCAACCAAGAAAGTACTAACTAGTCGTATATATGTTAATTGCTGGATAATAGGCAATATATATTAATGCAAAATTACAGTAGTACATTATTCGGCCACCGGATTCCTCTTTCCTGATGAAGTCCCTTCATAGCGTATAGACGGAAAAAGACCCCACCTCTGCTAACGAAACCAAATTGGCCAGAACGAATACCAGCGCCCTCCTCCTCCTTTTCCCACTCACCCTTTCTCCTCTTTATCCCTCATTCTCTCTCTCTCTCTCTCCGTTTCTTCTCACCACGCTCTTTTCCTACGGTCATCACCCGTTCTCTTTGCCCGGAAATGTTTCTATCCGTTTTCATTTTACTCGACTCCTTCCCTCCCCCCTCTCTATCGTTCCCCAACCCACATAACTCGTCGCTTTCTCTCCCTTTCATTTTTCGCCCACCGCCAAGTGGATTTTGCGTCAAAAGGAGAGACTCTCCTATACAGTTTTCAATCCGCTGCGGTAGGCAAAACGCCCCACTCGCCACAACCTGCCCGCCGCCCACTCTCCCCCTCCCTCCACCCCCCTCCTCCCGTGTAAAGCATGGCATTCCCTTTCCTCTCTCTTTCTCCAATCCCTTTTCTCTACTCATTTTTGAAGGTAAAACCAGTCACCCTCCCAACTACCACACTCCGACCTAATTCCCCCTCCTCCTCCCTCTTCCTGCTCTCTCTCCTTCCTCCTCCCTCCCCCTTCCAGTGTCCTTCAAGTCCAATTACCGCCCTCTGGCCAGGCAAGCTAACCCTTAAGGGACAATCCCTTCCTCTTGTTCCCTTTCCCCCGCCACTTTTCCTTTTTTCCCGTGCTATAACAACCATCCGTTCCCCTCCTCCTACTCCCTTTTACTCACTCCGGTTCTCCCTCTCCTTACTTTTCTCCCTCTCTTGGAAACCACCACCTCAGGCCGTTTTCCTCCGTCTCCATGCCAAACACAAAACCACCCGCTCCTCCCACACCTTCCACCCTCTCACGCGCAGACACACACACACTCCCCCATATAACGCCCTTTGGCAGAGATTCCATCCACCTCCTCCTCCCCCTAAGGGAGAGAAATGTTATTTATGGCCATCTCGGGAGGGCGCTGAGTACCAAGTCCACCGCTCTTCTCTCAGTTTCTTTCTCCCTCCCTTTCTCTCATTCCCTCCTCCCTCTATCCGTATCTTACACCATTTCCTTTCCTTCTTGCTTTTTATTTTCCCCGCTCTCTCCTTCATCTCTATTCATCGTCTATCTTTTCCCCTTCTGAGTTCCTCGCTCTACTTCCTCCTACTATTTGTTACCAATTCCTTTTCTTTACTCGCTTATCTATGTTCCTTTCTTCCGTTACTTTTTCTCGTCTCCTTTTCCTCATTCATTTTCTCAATTTCTTATCACCTTTTAACCATCCAGTTCACTTCTTCTTCTCTCAGCTGTCATCTCTTCCATCTCCCTTTGCTGCCTGCCCACTAATTCTATTTACATTTTCATTGTTTCCACGCTCTCACCATGCTTTCTCAATTTTTCTTCACTCCTTTCTTCCATGTTGTGTTGTTCCTTTCTCTTCGCGTACATATTCCATTTTATTTTCTCCTACATTTTCTGCATATCATCTCTCTCATGTTCTCTTTCTTTTTCTCTTCCTCTCCCATTCTTGACTTCTCTCTATCTCTTGCATTTCAAATCCTGTTCCGCCTATCCCACTTCCAATTCGACCCTGAAAATGATTTCCGATCTTGTCATTACACCTTTTCCGGGAAATCAATCCCATCCAATATAACTGCTTTACTAATTACTTTCCGATTCCATTTTAAAGCGTTGTTGTTTTCTCTCTCTCTCTCTCCCTCTCTCTTCTCTCTTCCCTCTCTCTTCTTTCGTCTAACATTTTTCTCCTCTCTCCGACATGCTTGATTTTTCATTCATCATTCATATCTGCCCTTCTAACAAGACTACAGCTTCACATGTAACATAAACAACCCGTTGCGCCAATAACTTCGCATCGATATTACATTAAAATCATTACAGCCAATAAATTATTTCGCAATATTATAACAACTGAACGCTTTTCCATTTTGCCGGCCTTCTAACTTTTAACATTATATTTTTTCTTCAGCGGTTAGAACCAATACGATTACCTTTGTATTCTTTTCGTAGCTACGATATGGAATTGGACGAAATTAAGGAAATTACTTATACTGGCAATTATTTCATCATAATATGGAAACCTTAACTCAAAACATTTCCTTCTTAATAAGAAAATTTTTAACCATGTGTCCAGCACAGAAAATTATCTCCGTCTTATCTGTTTCGCCTTTCTGCCACATTCTCACCGCTACCTCTTTAATCTGACCCTTTCTCACTCATTTGCATCCAAAAAGTTTCGTAATCTGTATCTTCTTTGCCTCCACTTTCTCATTATCCACTCCTCTTCTCACTCCGCTCTATCATACCTCTCCGTCCACAATCTTCTCCTCCAGCATTTTTCATTTCCCTCTACCTTTGATCTCTCTCTCTCCCTCCCTCTTGTCATTCTCCCTTCCTCCTCCTCTTCTCCCTCAATCTATATTCCTACACTCTTCCTCAATTCCCCTCCGGATCGTCCCTTTCTTCCACTCACTTTCTATTCCAACGATCCTTTCACCTTTGACCCCATATCTACGCCATTCTCTCCCTCTGGGATCGAGTGGGCTTTAGGATGGAGGGGTTTCAATTCTTTTTTCCGCTCTTTCTTTCCTTATCACCCTCCAAACAGCACCGTCCTTTATCACAATTCGTGGGTGTCAGTTAAACCAATTTGTACATTGAGGTAGATAAGTTGTTCCCCAACAATTTCTAACTCGTGAAAAAGTCTGTAATGCCATAGAGTGACCTTTGATCCTGGGTTAAATTTCGCTCAGAAAGGCGGAAAAAGACGATATCAGTGAAATTCCTACACTTTATGCTCATATAAAGTTACATTCAATGTATATTTGCTTGAAAGATGAATGGAATTCATAACTTATTGATTACTCAGTCATTAAATATGTGTTATTTTTAACTATATCTCTAGAGTTATAGCAACCGCTATTTATTGTTATTTTTATATTATTGTTTATTTATCTTTCACTTGCTTCGCTAGCCTTTAATGAAGAGATACCGAAGAGACGCGAAATTTTCAAAAATGTCAGTATTATTTCATAACAATCAGCTGATATAATACTATAGAATATAATTGTTCAAAAATAAAATTATATAGGTCACCTTACGGCTGAAATGAAATTGAAAACTATGTTTTTCCTATATCCATAAAAAGAAAAGGATGAATAGATACGCATTTTCGGCTACGAAGCAGTCTTCACTGCCGATAGTAGATTTTGAAATAATCATATATTCCCAATATTTTTTTTATCAATTAGAGAAAACGTTTTCAGTAAAAATTTTGTTGATGCAAAAAAAATTTCTCGGTTCCCTCATAAAAATATTTAAATCCTAATTATAACGATAAACTGAGAAAGAAAGACAAAACTTTTTCGTTAGGAACCAAGCCTTTGCCTAAGATCAAATTAAGTTTTAATGTAATCTTCTTTAAGATATCCTCCTATGGGGTAAAGTAGGCTAAACTCAAAGAAAACCCCTACAGACTCCTTAGAGTACACCTTGATGGCGCCGCCCATCCGCATCCCCCTCTCCCTGTATATCTCCCACTTCCCCCCTCTCCCTCCTCCCTCCCTCTCCCCTCCTCCCTCTGTATATATCCCACTTCCCCCCTCCTCCCTCCCTCCCTCCCTCTCCCCCCCCTCTCCCCCCGTATATCTCCCATTTCACCGCCCGCATCGCTCCGCTACCACCCATCCTTAAACCTTAATCCTCTTCCCGAATCGTATTCCCTTTCCATTAGTCGGCATCCATTTGCACAATTTATGTTAGAATTGAGAGGACAGTCGGTTGCGGTCGGGTTCCAAATGACATCTACCAAAGTTATGTGGAGTAAAGTAGTTCTCTTTCTCTCCCCATCTTACTCTTTGTCTATGCGGGAAAAAACCTATTAGTAACCCGTTACCCCTTTATCTCACCTTCTCACTCTCCCTCTCTCTCTCTCTCTGCTTCACATTTCAATTAACCCCCTCTCTCTCCGCAAACTTCTGATTCCTTTCCTCTTCCTCGCAACTTCTCAACTTCTCTTCCCCTTCCGTCTGTTCTCCTTCGTCGCTCTCTCTCTCACCCTCTCTTTCTACATAATCTCTCTGGCCCATTTCCAATCCAGCTTTTCACACTGTAAGCTCTATATAACTATTGCTGAAAGGAAACATTGTCGTATGCAAATTTAATCAATGTGATATCCAGATAATGTCTTTATAATATTGAAACGGAAGACAGCCATTAAAATTGAATTAAAAGCATTATTTGAAGAAACATTTATATCAAGAGTTTCGAATACCAACATTAGAGATATCGCAAAATATACTAATGTATTTTATAAGTATTGTTGTGATTCAAAATGTTGACGTGAAACGAACAAATATTTTTATAATAATTATAAAAAGATAAAATATCAAACCGTAACGGCCAGGTGATAACATTAAATCGATATGACTTTTAATGGCAACAAATTATAACAATTACTAGGGGCCCGTTGCAGTACTTCCTGCAAACATCTAGAGACCTTTGCGTGAAGTGACCCAATGCGATAGATTCTATAACAAAAATGGTTGCAAAGAGTGTTATTAGTTGAACCACTTTATTGCCCCTCTTAAAATAATTACCGTATTGTCCCGAACATAAAGCGACCTCGAATATAACGCGACCCTTAGATTTTTGGAAAATCTTTCAAGAAAAAACTAAACATCGAATATAAAGCGGCCCCAAACAACCTTCAGCCAATCTAACACAAGTTCCTCGCTCATCCTTCCCTTCTCCTGCGCGTGAAAGATTACACCTGACGGTATTTTTTTCCTTTGGCATCCTTTTACGATTTAAAATTAATTAGGGAGTCAGTTTTTGCCCGTCAGCCGTGACTGCAATCATAACAGTTATCCTTGATTTCTTATTTTCGGTGTATTTAACAACACCGATTTATCTACGACTATTTTAAAATTCATGTGATAACTTCGTCGGATTCTTCTGTTAACTTGGGATTTGGAAGAACCTTTTTTCTCAACATGATCAACATCCTTTTTTCACCCATTTTTAAAATAACGGATGGCTAAAAACGGGCTAAGGTAGTTCCAAAGAATACGTCGACACACTTATAGCTTCAATTCAATGATTATCGAGGGGTTCAGTCGCCGATTGAACTAGATCCATTCTCACCTCGGATGCTTTTCAAGTACAATGTAACAAGTATCTTGTATTTCGTAAAGAGACGTGCGGAATGTACTATGACTATTCTAAACAGGATTTTACGATTTTTTAAAATCACTAGTACTCGAATATAACGCGGGGGTTACTTTTAAAATTACATTTTTTGGAAAAAAACATCGCGTTATATTCGGGACAATGCGGTATATAGCTCACACCATTTTTATAACCAAAAGCACATACCTACATGATTTATACTACCGGTACACAATATTTTTTGTTTTGTTCACTATTTCTGATGGTACAGAATATCGTATGTCCTGTGGTTTGTTTAATATGAAGTAATTAATGCACCGGCCACGCGTCAATATCGAAAGAAATTAATCACAAACATTATCACTATAGTAATTTGCTTAAACTGCAGAATAAAACTTACAAACGAAACGATATGTTCAGTGTATGCGTGAAATATATTTCTATTTGAAATGTTAAATTGTCCATTACTGCAATGCACTGGAATCGTTTCTTTTCTTTGCTAAGTGTTTCATTTGTTATATATTTACACAAAACTTCACATAAAGTTTCAGTCGGTTTTTGTCCTTGATGCATTTCTTTCATTGTAAGCTTAGTGCAAATACACTTGAAAGTGCGAGTCTAACAATACAAAAATCCCATATCAACAATTGAAATGTTTAGAAATCGGGGAAAATCGAATATAAACTTAAAATATGAGCCAACACAAATTAAACAATAGAATAGAAAATAAGAATCTTCATTTCTTTCTACACGAAATATTATACATCTCGAGTGAAAGTCTCGATCGTAAATTATTTTAAAATGTTAAAAACTAAAGGTCGTATTCCAACCAATTATGTGTTAATCAAATGCAAAAACGAAATCTTTATTGATATCATACCCATGCTTTTTTGGGAAATGGCTACCCACTTTAAAACTGCAAGAGTTTGCGCCGAGTATTCAGGCGAAAGATTTGTCGAAATCGGGCAGACCGTTCTTGATTTATTTGCGTTTTTACTGGGAGGTGACGTCACTCGAGGCTTAATCTGTTTTTGTCCTTCAAGCGTTTCATTGTAAGCTTAGTGCAAATGCACTTGAAGCCCGATTCTAACAATGCAAAAATCCGAGATGAACAATGCCATCTACCATAGCAACCTCCTTTTTGAAATGTCGAAAAACCGAAGAAAATCGAATATAAACTTATAATGAGCAAACACGAATTAAACAACAAAATTGGCGGTATGAATAAAAATCTTAATTTTTTCCTACGTGAAATGGTATAAATCTCGAGTCAAAGTCTCGATCATAAAATATTTTTTATGTTAAATAATAAACGTCTACACGTCATACTCTAGCCGATTAGGTGTTAATCAAATGAAACAATATGGAAACGTATACTTCATAAATGGAATACATAGAGATTTCAAAGGCGTTCTTTATGAGAAATACGTATGATCCGGTATCGAAGGATTGGGCGATTCTCGAATTTTTATCTCCAAAACTATAAGTCGTAATTATATGGTCTCGGGGACTATCTTGTAGTAAATGTTCTCTATCCAAATAAATTTTTCAATCTATACCACACTGATCATATAAGTAAATGGGAGAGAAATATATGGATTATTAATTGTTGTTTGATGAGAGAACTGTATTTGCGATCGATGTAAACAAAATATGCGATGGGAATAATTTTTAAACGAGAAAAAATATGCGATGTTTTGCTTGGAATTTTTTGGAATTTTATCTCCGAAGCCATAAGTCGTCATTATATGGTCTCGGGGACTATCTAGTAGTAAATGTTATCCTCTATCCCAATAACTTTGTGAAACTATACCTCACAGATCATATAAAGTCGTGGGATAGAAAAAACATGGATTTTAATCGTTGTTTGCCGAGAGAACCACCTTAGAGATCGATGTGATGAAAATATGCGATGTTTTTCGAGGGATTTTCTACAAATTCTATCTCCGAAACTAGAACTCATAAGTTATGTAGTCTCGTGGACATTCCTGTAGTAAATGTTGTTCTCTATCCGAATAAATTTTTTAATCCATACCTTACTGATCATATAAGAGCTAGGGGGAGAAAAGTTTGGTATTTCAGTGTCGCTTGACGGATGCCATTTAACGAGATACGAGTATAAGTTTATTAAAGTAATTATGTAAAGTGGAAGTTCTAATTTACGGTTTCGGTTGAAAATCATCAATGGACGATAAATTTTAATAACGATCACTCATACCTAATTAAATTAAAATCCTTTCAGCGGTCAAGGAGGTGAAATTTAAGACGGACGGACCTGACGTGCCCATAAGGCGTTCCGCTATTACCGCTTCGCTGGTAAAGAACGCCTAAAAACGAAACCTATCCTGACATTGCCTTTCCGAGGGACGACTGCCCACTTAAAACCTGCAAGAGTTCGCAGGGACGCAGGCAGAGACACAGCGGATATAATATATTAGGTAAATAAAGCCGACTGTGAGGATTTTCAGGCCTTCGGCGATACCGAAACGGTCACGGGAAGAACCAAGACCAAACCATCCTACCAAGCATCTCTCTACTAATCTCACACACAGCCAACTACCACGCAAAATTACAATCTATTAGGATATTAGAAATCTTAGCGATAAATATATGCATTAGATAACGCGAGGGGAAACTACCTTCATTAGAAGTTGTATAGAGGCCCTTTATTAGAGAAATTGAATTCTTTGCAACGATCAGAGAAATCATGGATTTGGCATTTTTGTATAATCCTTACGGAAATTAATTTCTGAAAGCATTAATTGATCTTAAAACATCTCACAAAATTTAATCAAAGTATCATGGAATCGATAAAATGATAATATTGTTAGGCAAAGGATTATTTCGATATCAGCTCTTCGTAGTATCAGTCTGAGAGAAGGGATAGCCGAAAAGATTGAGTGACATCATTCTCCGAGCCATCGCATGACTTCACGCACCCGATCTCTTCATTAACTTCCGAACCGTTAATTTTATCGATAATTCCGAGGTAAATGCTGCTTGATGGTTTGAGACCTCGGTTCATCCGGATCGAATTAGAAAATTAGCGTCTTTTCGCGTTTCCTCAACGACCAGATATTTCAGTATGTGTTTATTCCCTATTTCACCACCTCTTCGGTAAGAGATTAAACAAACAATCGTAAAGCGAATCGAGAGGGAATATGTATATATGGGGCGAATGATCGAAAGATTTAACCGAGAAGAATACTGGAACAATATCGCTACGCTGGGTGGATCCCGCGAAAATTAATGAGCTATCGGTGGGACTAGGTGCCGTCATCTAGGGTTCCGGTTAAAGGGCATTATCCATTCGGTATGAATGAGTGCCCTATGATGAACGCATCACTCACGTGTTCGAAACGGCATCGAACTTTCGCAACTTTTAATCTTGCTTGATACCCGTCGACTCGACCATCCAATGGGGTGGAGCCTCTCCTGCAGGAACGATGGCTTTCGTCATTTTTGACACATTCTAGCCATCCGTTACGCGACGCAGAATCCCATTGGCTTTAATAACGCGGCGGCAGAAATGATCCACGGGAAAATCGACTCTTTGAGTGATTAATTATCGGAGCTTTACGAAGTGGGGGGGGGGGCATGGGAATGCTTCTTTCTCGCGATCTCCGATCCTAACCTCTGCAATCGCTCTCCCTTCCCAATCACTCCTCCTCCTCTTCCTCTTTTTCGCGCAAAAAGTTAATTTTCGCGAGGATCCTGGTGGAGTTAATTGAATGGTTCTGGGAGTGGTGCGGTGCGGAAGAAGTAGGATGGGAGAGGGCAGAGTTTGGGAGGAGTCATCCAGTATTCCGTTTCTCCTCGTATGTCATCCATCATTCGTGCTTTTCCTCTCCTAATCCCGTCCTAAACCTCGCCGAACCGATATCGGAACAACAAAGGGAGAATATGATAGAAAAAACTTTCGCAAATTACAACAAAAAGTTTCTAGCGCTCGAGTTAACGGATTCTTTCTCTTGGAATTGTTTTCTATCCAGATATAAATGCTGGATGAAATGGGATTTTTTTTTAATGAAATAGCAATGCTCTATGATGGAAGATGGAGTTAATGTGTTATGGGACATTACTATGCTATCCGCTGAAAATTTTAATAAAACTTTATTTGTAATTGCAAAGAAAACTAATATTAGCATGAAAATTTTACATAATTTGCATAAAATATACTGATATACTACTTGTTCATATCATCACTCACAATCTAGAATTACCAAAGTAGGATTTTTCTAGCTACATGATCCATATAAAGTTGTGTTACCAAATTTTAATGGTACATTGTAAATTCAGGGTGACAGAAAGCAGGGATTAAATGTGGCGTTGTTAAATTAAAAACAAAAATTAAAATAATATAGAGATTAAATAACACTTCGGTGAATAATCACCACCATTAATAACGGTGATTATATGTCGAATTGTTATTAAATCGGTGTGTTCAATTAGTTTTTGTTTTAATACTAGCCACGCTACATTTTACTCATACTATGGAATTCCACGAAGTCTTGGCCTCGTCTATTTATTTTAAGATACATAGCGACGATTCTTCCAGTATATCATACAGAATATCACGCGCATTTCTTTTCAAATCGTTGCACGTGTTCCGGCACCAAGCGGGTTTTCCTGAAAATAAAATCAAATTAAACTCTCGCAAAAGTTCTAAAGTTTACGATAACGGATTTTAACTTAATTAATTAATTAAATTAAGATATTTGTTGTGTCTCGGCACCCTAAAAGTATTGTTCGCTCTCTGAGGAACCAGAAGGTGGTGAGATTAATAACGCCACTTGTTGAATGGAATAGATTTGTGGTGGGTTGCTTGAAATAGAATAGAGAAAATGGCGCTGAGAAGAGTGAGAGGAGGAGATGAGTTGATTCCATTGGGAGCAGAGAGAGAAAAGGAGATGGAGAAGTGAGAGATAGAGAGGGATAGACCGGGGAGAGATGAGAGTCGGAGGGAGACAAAAGGAGAGAAGCAGGAATGAAGGAACAATGTACAGGGAAGGAATAGGAGATGAGGAGGAAGAGATAATAGGAGGAGAGAACAGGCGAGTTGAGAGGATGGAAGATAGGAAAGAGGTAGAGGAAGGGAAGTAGAGAGTGAGAGTTATGGGAGGAAGAGATTAGAGAGAGAGAGAAAGTAGCGAGAGAGAGTTAAGGGATGAAGAGATTAGAGAGAGGGAGAAAGTAGAGAGAGGAAAATTTTAAGAGAAGAGAGATGGGCGAGAGTGAGAGGAAGTGAGCGGGTGATAATGAAGTGGAGTGAGTGAGGAAAAGTCGAGTCAAGAGAGTGCGGATGTTAATGCGGGAAATGGAGGAGCGGAGAAGATGGCGAAGAATTTGAGAGTGAGAAAATGGGGCAGAAGATCTCGATAAGGAGAGGTATGAGCGGAGGAGGGATGGTAGGGGAATAGGAAGAGGAGGGAGGGAGAGTGCGAAAACCATCTCCTTAAACGCTTATTCCGCATCGTTTCCGTATCGATTCGCCGTGGGTCTCATTTGGTTAATGCGGATGAGTTTCCGCGGCCGGGAGAGTGTTCCATCGCAAACGAAGAGTTTGCTCGCGTCGAAGGAGGTTGCCGGGAAGGGCGAGGGGAGGGGAAGCGAGGGTAGGAGCGAGAGTGGGGGGGGAGGACGAGATATGAAGTGCTAGAATGAGTGCAGCGGAGGTTTTCCATTTGCGAAATCTTTTATTCCTCCCGAAGGCGAGCGAGTGATCTCCACGGTACAATGGGACTCGCGGAATAGGATGGAAGGGGAAGGAGATGCAATCTTACAAGATCCCTGAAGAGTGTTTCTTTGTTTTTTCTTCATACATACCAATTCTAAGGAGGCTTCAGTAATATCTCAGACCGAAATGATAGAACACCCACCAATACGCGGACCAAACCGGGATGGTATATCCCGTGCCCGACTTTAGCCGCAAATTTTAGCCGTGATGTAAAAATATACTCGTTTTATAGCAAAGGCTGCATTGTCCTTATTAGATGCAGAAGCAAAATGTCGCGAAGGGAGTGGTGCGGTGTTCCGCGGTGAATGGATCCTTGCAGCCACTCAGCCCAGTAATTGATTCTCTCTACTCCATTCTAAGCACACACAGACTTTACAGAAACATATTCAAGCAGCAAAAACTATTTGTTTATAGACAGGACAGCAATTTCTCATGTATAGCTCTTTAAAATTATATTAGTGATAGCGGCTTTGCCCCATGAACTTAGATTAGTTTCGTCTACAGGCAGAAATATTGCGATTAAGAAGAAAATGTCGCAAATTCGAAATATGTATACTAGTTACCAAAGCTAATTTTTTTCTTGAAATTTCTGAAGCTAAATAGTCCGAATAAATATTTAATTTTGTGTACAAACTAAAACGCTTCAAAGAGCATCAAACTTTTCAGGTTAATCCAAATTATAATTTAGACCAGCTACAAGGAAAATAAAATGAATGAATCTTAAATTGTTCAAATAATAACGTTTTATTATTCATTTCATATATAAATTAACCAGAATAACACGTAAAATATATTTGAAGCAAAACTGCTTTTTTGCATTTTAATTTTACTGCTACTGAAGTGATGTCATTAAGTCATCAGCTGTCTTCATCCAAAATGCAATATTATGACAACATTCTTGGGTGTGAGAAGCGGCGGTGGTATACGAATTACAGAAATAATTGCCGAATAGAATACAAAAGAAGAAAAAGAAGATAACAAGGGGAGAGGTTAGAAGGAAATGAAAATAGAAATAACAAGAAATGTTAAGTTCTCATGTCGAAGAATGAAAAGAAGACACATCACAACGAAGCCCTATCTCCTCGGATCAACACCAAAGATAAATTTCCTAGAAGGCAGAAAGATTCCTTCTAACCGATAACGCGGATAACTTCTTGTTTTTAACGCCAAATTCTTGAAAAGATGTTTTCTTAAATCGTGCTTAGAAGCTGTCTCGTTTTCGATAACTTGGTAAACTAACCCTAAAATAACTTCAATATCAACAACTTGCTTTTTTATCGCGTTTGGCTGATGGACAGATAAAACACGGTCCAATTTTCAGCTCCGGAAAAATTGCCTATCTGCGCTTGGCAGATTTAAATCGAACGCCAAATTTCGTGATCCTTGAGGCTCCGGCTAACATCGCTGTCATAACGACGGAAGAGAAGCTTACTTTTTAGAGTTATATCAGTAGAGTTTCAATATTTTACCCTGCTGAATAATCTGTTTTTTCTACCCCGAAAATTTTTATAAGTCTGAGAAAAGCAGAATTTTACGAGGATTTTTGAGATGGAAATTAATTTGTTTTTATGAAATGGAGAGAAAATGTCCTGTTTGTAGGGGCATCCCAATTGTTTACGAAGGCGGTGGAGTTAATATTTTTTATTGGACCAAATAAATCACACAGAAGAAAGTAAAAAATGATTTCTTATCTCTATGGTATCAAAAAGGTCATTTTGATTGAGAATTAAAAATATCTATGTATGGGAATGTACATGCAAAATACACAATTTTTAAATCACGTATCTATTGTATTAGTAATTTTATTATGAAGATCAATTATTAAAACTAACCAAGAATATTAGAGATAACATCTCGCCATTTACGAAATATTATGTATGCATTGTAAATGAACAAAAAATTAAAGTTCGCAGGAGTGACAGTTGCTTTTTGAAACTCGTCCATGTTCTTAGTATATGCACAAATGTAACAACCAGCAAAGCTTTAGATAACTTACTTCTGTCAATGAACATAAATATCTATTTTTCGGTTCGAAATGTTTCACGTGACTCTGCAGCACTGCTTTAATGCAAAATTTTAACTCGTGCAAAGGAATCCGAATCTATCGGAATGATTTCTTTTCCTTTCCTACGCATGCCAGAAATTCTTTGCTAGGAGGCACTCGGAGAAGGAGAGGAGGAGGAGAGGATACGGAAGAAAAAAAGGAAGGAAGGATTTAGCCCCTTCCACTTCTCCGCTATCCTGCCTTCCACTCCTAGCATCCAAACCTTCCCCCTCCCCATTCTTTCGCTTTCCTCCCTATCTCTCTCTCCCCTCAAACACCCTCCTCCCCCTATTTTCTTCACCGTCGGTATCAAAGGCATCGCCGCCATATGAAATTCTCCTCACGGATACCCCACGCTTCACTTTTTTCTATTCCAAACTCCATTCCTGGGATTTAGCTCCCTTATATTCTCCGAATTGACGTTCCGAGTTCTTATCTTGTTTTTATTTCTGCCAAGTCCGTCGGGACGACCGACCACGGAAAATCGATTCGGGAGGCCGAAAAGGCACGTATTTTTGAGCATAGAAATGGCATCGGCGTGTTTTTTTATTCCGCGCCAAGCATAGCGTCGAAAAATGTTGTAGCGCGCAACGCGCGGAAATTTTTTCGGCTATCCTGTGCGACTTGAGTTGACTTTTAAAAAAAGGAGAAATCACTCCTGTTCGGACGGAGAGGATTAACACCTGCTGACGCAATCGCTTAAGTCGCTTTTTATCGCTTTTCTCCCGTGGTTCACCAGGCTTACATACATAAAGGGGCGTCGAAAGATATTGCAGCGCGTCGTGTTCCAAAATGCGTGGCAAACATTGTGACTTCATGCCCGTAGTAGCATATCTGTGACTCATAAAATCAAAGTGATAGTTAGCTGGAAATTATTTAAATATTGATCATTATTGGTCAAGATAGTCAGCCAATAAATGTATATCGAGCTCAAATTATGGCTAAAAACAAATTTAAAAATAATTAAAATGAAACTGACAAAAAAGCCCTTACCTCAGGTATCATTAATAGCCATAAAAAGGTTGTAAGAAAGCATATGGTTCTATGCAGCCGCCATCAGTGCTATTGACCGATAGTACGTTCTAAATGAACCCCTAGAAGAAAAATAAATTAAAATCTATATTATAAAATGTCATAAAACTGTACTCCTTATTCGAAACTTGCATTAAAATGTATGTTAATTTACTCCTTGCCTATATTTCAAGGAATCCGCTGTCTTATAGTTTACTAAAGACTATACTGACGAGTGTGGAATTTAACCAAAATTGTCTTAGTTAAATTTTTGAAAATTCGCAAGCTTTCGAGTACGTTCAATTTTCAATCCAAGGATGTAAGTAATAGTCATTGAATGTGCTGTTTTATCAATGTAAACGCTAGATTTTTTCAATCTACCAAATTTTAAGTGCGCTATGTTTTTTATTAGACCAAAATAAAATGCTTGATTGAAGACGCCTGAGATGCCCTTATATTGGAAAATGATTTTTAAGTACTTATTTTTTAAGGTATTGCAATAATAATTTCTTCTCATAAAGCGGAGCTTTCCTTCCGGTTTTTACTTCCCTTAATCCGTTAAATTCTATTTACACGACTTTGCCTTATGTTATATAAGTACATTTAATTATGATAATAATCTAATATTAAAATCATTCAATATATTTTGTAGCCGATTTGAATAGAGGTTATTTTCCTCTGTGGTGCAGTACTCATCCCTTCATAAAAATTCAATTTAAAATTGTTATCGTTGGACAAATTTTCGAACGCGGCGATTCAATTATCCGCGCAAGACCATACCAATCGCTTTTTCATCATCCGAAAGGTCATTTTCTCTTTCGCAGTCCCTCTCTGATCGGCTTAATGTATTCTTCAGAGCAACTCATCTCCGCTTACCGTTAACTCTTTCGCCATTTCCCACCCTCGGACCTTTTTCTCAGTAATCTTCATTGAACAAATTAACCTGAGGGCCGTCTCTTTTTCCTCTTTCGCTACCAATTTCGAGATTTTTAGTTTCGTTATCACTGTTTTATGCTCTCCCACCGTAATCGGGATGGCTGCGCAGAAGGTTTTTTTCCTCATCCAAGCTTTACGGCTCTTACTCATCTTCAATCTCTTCTCTCAGCCGAAGATATCACCCGTTTGAAATCTGGAGCGATTCAATCCGTTTAAACGTCGATTCATCCGTCTGACGATTTATTCCCTTTTGATATAGGGGAAAACCTCTTCGAAGGGTGGAAGTTCTCTAAACACCGTATTTATGCGAATTTCACATGTTCCCAAATGCAGCACACACTCAATTATTTCAAGAATGCCGAATAAAATTGAAATTACTAGGTTTTCCATTTTGAGGTCAGTTGCATATATTTCAATGTCAGGAAGTAACTTTCATCGTTAGATAGTCACTTGGTAATATTCATTCAACATTTTCCTGACAATGGCGATTGTCGTCTAGAAATATAAAATAACTTTTTCATTGAAATCTTTGTAATATGACACCCTACTTTTCGAAAAGAACGTTATAACAAAAGGAGAGTGTGGAATTCGAGCAGGTAAGGTATCTGAACTATCCTGTGAAGATGAAGCAGTTGGTAGCACAGTAATTATCAAAATCCATCTTCACATTGCTCTATTTATTCTGCTTGATCTATCAATAAAATAATATTATAATGAAAAACTATCTCTTTCCGGTATTCGTTATTTAGAATCGACTATCGGCGAGACACCACTGAAGACGGCTGCTATGTAGTCTAAATGCTCATTTTGTTTTCCCAAATATTTCACAACTATAGGAAAAACATTGTGTGCCAATTTGATTGCAGAGGATTAGATTATATTAGATTTAACAAATATCATTATTTCAGATATTATTTTTCTTACCTACACTATATTCTAACAAATTTCGGTCACAATATCAAGCCCCAATTTTCTGCTAATCAAGTTTTATTCCCCAATTCTTCGGCAACGTCTTCATTTCTCGTTCGTTTTGCTGCAGGAAATTGCCGTAGCATCCGGACGAGCAAATAATTGAACTAGGTCTCCGAGTGAAGAGCAAACAAGAGGAATGCACGATTGATCCCCGGCGCCATCTTTACCCACTTAAAACTTTCCATCTGCCCCCAGGCGCAGCACTCTGCTGCCCACCTAATTCAATTCCTTCCCTAGGGCGGAGATTTAAACTCCAATGGCCCCCTTTTTGCCCAAGACAAATGGTCCTAACCTCTTCGTCTCTCTGTCGCCACGGGAGGTTGCCCCGGGTGAAAAGATCCATTGTAACACGCACTGGACAAAACCTCTTTATCTCTCCCTTCCTCCCTCCGTTTCCTCTCCCTCCTATCTCCCCCATTCCTCTCTCCCCGTTCTCCTTTTCAACTACTGCTCGAGCGTTTTTTCACCTCGCACACCCGAGCCGGAATCTTCACCTAATCAAACCGAATCCTCAGGAGAAAATTCCATATATTGCCAACCTCATAACTTAATATTCTGGGAGAAAAGTAAGGAATCTTCAATTAAATTATGAAAAAGATATGGGAAACCTAGTAAGTCGAGTTTTGGAGAGTTGGGAGATGGGAAATGGCCACGCTAGCAGGGACGGGATTGGTTGGGAAAATGAGAGAGAAAGAAAGGTTTTCATTTCGCAGGAGAAAGCCATTAATGTTTCTGAAATGACGATGCGTTGATGAAGTGGGGGTCTTGATAGAGGCGAGTGATTTTGTAGAATGGAGTGGAGAAGTGGAGAGAGAGAAAGAGACGCATTTGAATAAGAGAGGAATGAGAGAAAGAGAAACTGAAACAAAGGGAGAGGAGAGACGGAAAGAGAAAAGGAGAGAAATAGAGGGACGGATAATGGGAGAACTGGACAGAGGGAGTGAAACACTACGAGTGAAATGAGAGAAATTATAATGAAAGAAAGAAAAATAAACCTTTAGATTTTAAGGGAAGCGGAAAAGTGAAGAATGAGAGAGAGAGAACAAGATGCAGAGGTAAGTAAAAGTAATATAAAAGAAACTTATGTTATTTTTTGTAATTTGAAGTGTTTACTTAACTGAAAAATAACTAAGTGGAACGGAAACGAAAGAAAAAACATGGATAAACCCTATAGAGAAGAGATATTTAATTTTGTAAAGCAGATTCCGGCAATAACATTGTCTATAATTTAAGGTAACAATTTCACACAAATACAAACAATATCACATGTGAAAGATCTAAATAAAATTTTGTATGAGTGATAAAGAGTTGTTGAAAAAAGTATTATGAAAAAGAGATATAATGAAACAGGATTGTTTGGTAGCCGATTTTGTTTCAAAAGTAATGCATGTTTTTCTATCTTTAACAACTCCAAATAATCAGGGCATGTTCACATATCAAGTTCATTAGTCCCTCTGCTCGTCATTCTCTACAGGACCCTATTGTACATGTTTGGCAATTGAAAAAAATGCAGTTACACTAATAGTGCACTCATCCGACAAATTTTTCTATAGAAACCCTCATTCAAGTTTTACATTTTATGCAGGCCAATCCTATTTATAGCTCTTTTTTACCATAATTCAATGCTATTTATAAAGCCAAGAACACAAGTGCAACTTAGATTTTTGTAATCATTTTATTTTTACTTGAGTTCCTCTAAAGGAAAGTCTTTTGTTTACGTTTTTTCATGTATATTACACTCTTTACTGCAGGCCATATTTGAATCAAATTCGGCATTTAAGATTCATATACAAATTTAAGACTAAACTGATGCACTGTAAGTCACCGCTAAATCAAGACTGCTACATCATTGCTATTATCAGAAATTAATTTGAACTACCAAAACCTAATTCTTTGTGATGAATTAATTGAATATTTTACTTTAAAAAGTTTAAGATTCGTTGATGCATCCAAATCATGCCGTTCTATCAGGATTTTTTACATTACAGGAAATAAAAATAAAAATTTATGTTCCCACATATCCTGAGAAAATTCCCATAGTTTATGCGGCGCATCTATAGTCTGTATTAAACTTACTTATTTTCAATTTATCGGAGGTTGATGAAATAGACGCCAACTAAAGTAATAGGGATCGTTAAACCTATCGTTCCATCATCCATCGAAACCGTTTCATGCGCATTTAGCATGATACAATGCGGCCACTTCGCATGGTAAATAGCGTCTCTTTGTAAATTTGGAGCTTTGAACCTCATTATACCTATCGGTATGGGATGTCAATAATCGATATACTAATATTTTATGGCGCACTGTACGTAAAAGCAAGCGTAATCCTACGAGCTGGGACCAGTTAAAGTTTTTAATTTAAAATTAATTCAATTTAATTCTAATTAAATCTCCTTTCAATGAAATCGTTATATTTTTAGAATTACTCTGCCAATAATATAATAAAATACATTAAAACAATGAGTGTTTTCTTAAAATAAAATTATAATTTCAATTAATGCTTAACATTAAAAGACGATCCCGAAATTCAGAATTCCAGCTCATGATTTTGAATGATAGAGAAAATTAGCGTACGTCTAATTAAATATGATATAAAAAACGTAATATAAAGCCCTTGAGTGCTTAGCAATCCCTTTTATGTGATAAAAAAGATAAATAAAAGAGGTAAAATTAACCCATGAGCGAAATTTTATCTTCATCCAAAGAAAGGCGCATTTTGCCATAGGAATCTCGACCAAAATCTTTTTGTAATTAACCTTGTTTTTCCTGATGAACACTAGGATAATTAGAACTCCTTCTCCCCAACTTTGATACATTTACTAAAAGTCTCTTCGCTCTTTCCCGCGAGAACGGGGGAGTGAGAGCTGGGAGAGAGAGCTTTGAACGAGACGGATTTGTTTAATCACTCTCCCCTTCTCTCCCTCTTCTCAACCCCTTCTCTTCCCTCTCATCTCCTCCTCTCCCCACACTTTCCCTTCTATTTTCCCCCTTTTACCTCATTTTTCGTCCTCTCACTCTCCTCTCTCTGTCTCTATATCCTTGAAAATCTGACCCTTCAGAAGATCTTTAGTTTGTAAGTAACCATGATTGCTTTATCTCTTCGTTTTATGCCTTAAACACAGAAATTGATGAGAAAATATTTATCCGGGTCACGGATATAACCTGAAATTTTGGATTACCTACAATATTCTCATTCATAAACCTACCGCGTCCAAGAATTAATTTATTTAAAAATATTGCACGTGTTGGTCAAATATTTATCCTTGTATGTGTGTGTCCTAATAACTTCCAAGCATGGCAAAGAGTGTCAAATAACTTCTCTCCTTGTTTATTCATATTGATACAAATAAGTGGAAGTTTATACCTTTCCCATATTAAATAACTAGCTTTAAGTACCCGGCGTTGCTCGGGCTTCTAATAACAGTTTATAGAATCTTAGAGCATCGCGATTTCTGAAAATTTAAAAATCAAACTACGTTATTATGATTAATTTATACTGTTTATTCTTTCAATTCACATAAGTTAAAGAAGACAAATCGGGGATGGTTGTTGGGGTTCCCGGGTACCCTATGTTACCCGTAGGGTCATAGGAAGTCACTTTGCAAAGTTTGGTCCCAATAGGTCAAAGGGTGTGGGAATTGAATTTATAGGGAACAGCAAAACAGACATTCAATTTTAGATATTAGATGACGATTATTCAAAATATTAAACGGAGTTCGTATATGTTTTAAAGAACCAAAAAGGTCAAACCTTCAGAATTTTTATTGGAAATTTTATTTAATGGTTTTACATTAATATAAAAGTAAAATATTTATATTTAAAGGAGCTTTTCCTTTTAAATTCTGGTAAATTAATTTTTCAAATATTTTATGTTATGAAACTTGGAATAACAATGAAAATGTGAGAGGAGCTCATTGTAATTCATAATTATTTTTTCGAGTAGTCGAAATTTGGTTGAATAGAACTGATACAAATTAGAAAGAATGAGTCGTAAAACAAATTGCTGAAGAGGATCATTTTCTTCAATACGACTAGTGAGCAAAATAAGTGAATCCAATTTTAAAAGTTTTTATTGCTTGATGTGAATCGTCATGAGTTTGTGTCGCTAATTATAAATGATTGTTACAAAAAGTAATTTCATACAGCTTGAAAGATTTCGGATATCTAAACAAGCTATATCTAAAAGGTGTATTCCTTCTCCTGCAGAGTCCCGTCTTGTTGAATTTCAGCTTGTATTGAATTCATCAAGCAACCACCGTATGATGAAAACGGACTCGGCAGATGGAACAGTGAAACACCATTTGGGAGAAATTCTTCCATAATAACAGTTTAAAACTTTTTAATGAGTAGAAATATAGAACGAGAACTTCAAATTGGAATCTCATTGTCAATTTGGAAATTGCCAAATGTTCGGCTTTTAAAAACTTTTGAACTTTGACTCGGATTGGCCGCCATAGGAAACTTTTGGTGAACTGGTTTCATTGTTCCACTGCGAATAATTTCTACTTCCCCGTCCGATTCTTCAATTAATTTTTCAATTTGGAGCGAAAGGATTTTGGCCACCTTTTACATTATTTGAAAAGGAAAAGATTGGTTCTTCCTTTATCGGGGATGCCATTGGCCACTAGAAAATAATCGCAATAGATCAAACATAATAGAATAGCAAAAACCTAAATCGCTCGAACGAAAGGTGAGAAATTGTACGTCGCCGAGATGAGACATAGTAGCATTCTAAAGTGGATTATGGTAGCTGACGTTTTCGCTTGAGTAGCTCCTAAGAATTGTTTCGAAAAGGAGAGATTGGCATACATTTGTCAAATAATGTCGAGGTCGAACTTTTGTTAAAAGTTGATGTGTGACTGATGATCGCTTTGAGCAAAGTTAGTGTACCTCGATGAATGAGAAATACTTAAACGCAGAACGCGAGTGAAAATTTTACGGTGAATAGATATTTGTTTACCTCCACCTTCCTTTAACCGACACAAATATTTTGGCAAATGATTAACCGTGTTTTGCGTTGCTGAGCGACACGTTAAGACAATCAACGAAACAGTTTTACTACAATACAATTAATACATTACCACTAAATTTGAAGTCTTTCGAATAATATAATGGAATCTTTAACAATTATACTTATTTAACCTTATAATTACTACAGTATTTTAATCTTATAAGTAAGATCAGCAATGATAGAAGTAAATAATTTCTTTTGAAAGTTTTGCTTTGGATAAATATATTGGCTCTTTCCTACCCTTGCACATTGCTCATTCACGCACACACCAAAATGTATCAAATATTCCAAATATTCCTAATAATTGGTTTTGATATAAGAGATCTCATGACTTTATGTTTTCCTAAATGTTTTTCTGCTATATGTCAGAAGCGTAGGACACTAAGTGCCGCTCATTCTATAATTTAATTATTTTATCATAAATTTCTAAGTAATCGCAAATGTTTCTTCCAAAATCAAGGTGAATTCTTAGCTTTCGGAGAGAATTTAATAGGATAAAGTTTACAATTGCGACCTAAGATTTTAGGATATCTGCTGTCAGTAAAAACATCTAGCGGAATACATTTTCTATCTACTTCACGTAAACGCAAAGCAGTAGTAGACATCTAAACCGAAAAACAATTCGTTTTCCAGTAAATTAATTGCCCTTTAAGCCAAAAGACAAACTTGCATAATTCAAAATCTCTCTGTTTCAGAGGGGATGCTGTAAACTTTGATTCTCTTCATTAGAGCTCCGTCTATTTCCGTGCATAAACTCGTCTCAGTCCTCAAAAGTCACTCGTTGCAATAATTAGTAAACCGCTCCATCCAAATCCTCTTGAGTCTAATGTCAATAATTGAGGACCGACTTGATTCTACGGGTTGCCACATCACAGAAATGATTCTTTAGCTCATGGGTACTTAGAGAGAGAGCTATGTTTGCGTACAAGTTTCTCTTGTTTCCTTGACTTCATTACAAACAACTTCACTAAGAATTGACTAAGTCGGACAAACAGCACATAAGATAGTAGATATATGATTGTGTTTTCAGATACATTCCAAATCCATTTTAATATGATACATTTACCGACTTTAAATCACCACCTTTCAGAGGAACATGTGATTAAAATTACCTAATCCTAATGCATGATAATGTTAAAGAAAATGGAAGTTAGCAGCAAATGAATATATTTCATTTCCTTGCCTTTTAATTGAGAGAGGGGGAACTATTTAAATTGTTATTTGTAATATATAAAATATTTTGCGATTCCAAGCGCAATGGCAAGAAAGTTTTTGGGTGGTAAAAACAAATAGAAAATTAAACATCAAAGTAAATATTTTGCAGAATTTTACCGCTAGATTTATTTATGATTTACTAAAAATTAAGAAAAAATTACGACTTAAGCGAGGTTTTACATTCATAGCAAAGCCATTCAAAACTCCAAAAAATTTATATTTCTGTAGACTCATAGCCTCAACGCATGCCTCTAATCTAATTGTGTGTTGCAGTTGGGCACGAAACGCGTATTTTATATCTTTCAAAACTTTAATCACTTGCAACGACTTAACGTTCGTCATTGCAATCGCGCTGGATTATTTTGCACGACGATATGCTTTCCTTTGGATTAACGTAGTGCGGGAATTTTTCTCGTGAATTTAAAACCCCTCGTTCACTCGTCCATACCGCGCTCTCGACATTTCCACTCGCCCTGCATCTTGCTCGCCACCAGCTCAACTCGTATGACTTATGTTTTAAACGTACGTATATGATCTTAAAATAAAATATCCACATTATGATTCCACTCGCTCCATTTAGTGCTTGTGTTTAATCTCCCTGTACACTCGCGAGAGCGAATAGGCAACAATCGGCGACACATTTCCACGGAGCGCCGTGTGCTTTCGTATCTCCCTTTGCTCAAAGGAATGTCGTTCGAGTATATCTTTGCTCTATATATTCTCTCTTCAAAACTCCTTTATTGCTGTCCACTAAACCCCTCTCTCCTCCCTCTGAAATCCCTCTAACATTTCGTTTCAAGACTTAATCTTTCCTACTTTCCATAATAATGTTCAGTTTGCGTGTTTTTTCCTATCTAACCGCAATAACCCCTCTTCTCTATCTATTTCGCTCCTCTTTCTCTCTACCAGTATTCTCTTTCCACGAACTTTATGTTTCTCTATTCTCCTAATTTCTCTTTTATCTACATCCTCTCCCATGTCCTTATATTCTAACCAGCACATATTTTTATCCCACTAAGTCTCACAACTCTCACTCTCTCTCCCCCTCCCTTCCTCCCTCTCCATCTCCACCCTCGCTCTCCCTCCCACCCCTCTCTCTCTCACCCTCGTCCCCATCTCCTCATATTCCCCTCTCCCCTCTCTCTCCTCACCCCACCTGATATCTTTCCCCACTCTGTCCCATCTCTATCTCCCTCCATTTCCCTTCCAGAAGCCGCATCATTCTTTCTTTCTTTCTCCCTCTCCAGAATGTTCCATTTTCTCTTTATCCACTTCACCGCCAAAAAACTACCTCAGTCGTGCAACCTAACTTTTCTCTTTCCCCCTACAATTTTTTATCTCTTCTATTTTCCACTCCACCCCATCTACCGCCTTATTTCATTGTCACCTTGTTCCATACCCTCCATAACTTTTTCGGCCTTAAAACCAACTTAACAGTTCCTTCTCCTTCTCTTCAAATATATTTTCCGATTACTTCAGCTCGTGATAAATATGTTTGATTTACTTAATCCCGCAAATCATTAAAGTAAAGTCACGGCACTCACTCCCATGTACTGCTCGAATTAAGAAAAAATAATTTCCAATAATTATAATTCACCTGTGTATCGGGTAAATGTTTGTCTGGACTGCGAGTAGTAAACTTTTATATGCGTTGTTCTTCATTGACTAAATAAATCCCATGAATCATTATTCATATATATGCTTTTTCATCAGAAGTTATTAAGATTTAAATTGTTTTTATGAATTATATAATAGGCGAGCGTTGTCCAACAGAATTTTGAAATTCGCTAAATTTGTGCAGAACGATTCAAAATCTTCGCCATAAAAAGTGTTAATGAGAAAAATGCTTAATCTATGAAATGGTTTCACATTGTGCTATTCAATATTAACTGTTATTGTTTACATATTTTTATCCAGAAGAAACGAATGTAGTAGTATTAATGTACTGAAAAAGACATATGATAACATATATTATTAAAGTACAAAATCCAAGAACCTTCAACCTTGGGACTGGTTTTTGGATTTTTCCGATTCCTGAACTATGAATGTTCGTATAAAACGGGTGATTCGAAATTAATAATACTGAATATTTTCTTCATAATCAGGCTAGGTTATTCTTTACTACAAGTTGTATAATGTTTTATGGATTATCAGCTCACTACTCGTCTTACATGCTCCTTTCTGTTTCTATATATTGCTCATAGAGCGAGGCGTCGTTTAACCTACCCATCGGGGATTTACAAATATAGTTACTATATATGCTGTAATGTTTTATGTGCGTTTAATAAAACATGTGCAGAAAAGTTTTAAATTATCAAAGATGCATTCAATGTGGATTTAATGTTTTTTCCGTAGTGTTAGAGTGACATAAATAGTTTTCTGAAGGATGTAAAGAAATCAATGATAAATCCTGCTGTGGTCAATCGTCCATATAAATATCTGAATCATAAGTCAATCAAATTGATGAACTGAAAAAATATAACCATCGTATCAGCTTAAGAAAAATAATTGCTACCATGGGCAATATTTATGAAGTGGTTAATGATATTTCCTATCATGATTTAGAATACAGGATGATAATGGCCATTTGGATAACAAAAATCATGAATGAAGAGCAAAAAGCACATCAAGCGGCATTTTGCATTAACAATAAGCTAAGGTCTACTTTGAGCTATTTTAATTACGACCATAATACCATATGTGCATTGTCAATATTTTGCGAATGCCTTGCCGCCTAGCACAGTGCAAGTGCTGCCCTCCTGGAAGTTCCTCGTATGTGTGTGTATGGTAGACCTTGCAACCAATACATAACAACTTACTCTAGTTTTCTCCAGGAATATATACCACAAAGTGAACAGCAAATCTTCCCTGAAAAGGCCACTTAAACGTATGCAACCAAATTCGCATGAAATGTTCTGATTTATGCCACCATATTAATTTGTACCCTAAAGTGTGTAACACTAAACATTATTATACCCCTGATTTAGACCACTCAACTTACTACCAACTGTACCTACAACGCACACAACCAAACACACCTAATGCCCCCTAATTTTATGCCACCCAACTTACACTCAATTGCCCCTAAAATGTAAACCACCCAGAATACACAGAAAACTCCTGATTGTTTGCCACCCAGCCTACGCTCCGCTGCCCCTGCAACGTATACCAACGAACAAGCTTTAATTCCCTTTGATTGTATGCGACCCAACTCACTCGGTTGCTCCTTAACATATGCCACAAAACTTACACTTATTACCCTGATTTTTAGCCACCCGACTTACAATCCACTGCTCCTACAACTTATACCACCAAATGTACGCAAAATTCCCTTATGATTTTTTGTGCCACCAAAATTATAATACTTCGCCCCTGAATCATGCCGCCATTCACAAACCTACTTCCCCCTACAACTTGTGCCACCCAACATAATGGCATGCTTCTGCGACTTATGCATCCCAAGTAAAATCTGTAAGTAAAGACTTCTTCGAGACCCAATGTTCTTGACCAAAGTTGTTATTTGTTACAAGTTGTGGTTTCACCCCTGTAATCCTGAGATTAGGTCCCAAAGTTGCCAGCGTAAACGCCAGGAGAGGCTCAACTTCAGAAATATGAAAGTCTGTCAATGTGTCGGAAAAGTGAAGCATTTTTTTCTATGACAAAATCGGGGCCATTTTTGTCACCTTCTTTAAGTAGGTCAAGGTGTAAACGTAAATGTGCTGAGAGGTCCGCTATTAGCATAACTCGAGAAAAAACGTCATTACCTTGTCGAACACGGTTGTATCTTGCGCTACAATAACACACCTGCGTATTTATTTCAGGTTTTTCAAATAACCATCAAAGAATTAAGATTTGAGATCATGGCTCATGAACTATTTTTACTATAACTGGTAGTCCACGATTTTTTTCTCTTACCGGAAGTTAAAATAAAATTGATGTATAGCAGTTTTGAATCCGATAATTAGCGTTTATAGTTATATCCAATTAACTATCAAACATTTATTTCTAAAGATTTTGATAAATGGAATAAGTGTATTACGGAGGAAAGAGACCATTTGAATGGCAATAAATGAATTTTACAATAGCATTGACTGATATAACAATGCATTTTCTTCAGGTTCTTATTTAAAGGGATCATTTTACTTAAAATAAATCCTGAAGCCCCCCTAATAAATGAAAAATAAATATATGACTGAGAGATCTGTGGCCGATTCGTCACATGTGGTTAGTGGCGAAGGGTTTGGATAATGGTGGTATAGGTTATAGGCGAATATTTTCCAACCAAAATGTCGCTCTGAAGTGTAAATAAAAAGGTCTTTTAATAATTAAATGAATGACTTGAAAATGATAGGTTATGAAAACAATAATATTTCATCTGAAAGACTGATAATGATATTGCACCATATAATAAAGTCTTTCGATATTTTTGCTGCTGTAAGTAAAAATTGTTTCAAACTAATCGTTTAAAGGTTATTGCGCCAACAAAAATATCTGGAACCATCCTTTTCCTATTACCTTTATTTCAATATTTATAATTCCATTTCAAAATTTTCCTTTGATAAATAACACCATATCGACAGAATTCAACCGCACTATAATTTGCGGCCAAAGACTCGCTTATTTAATTCGATCAGTGCTCAATTTCGGTTTATTGCACTTCGAGGCGATTGAGGCTTTCTCGCGAACTCCGCAAGCGCTTCAATTATACCATTTCCTTTTTCATATTCTATTCCATCGTTCGCCCTCTGCAGTCACATTTCGAATCCACCCGGATCAAAAAAAAAGAAATCGCTCGCGCCATTCGGTTCAACGGGTTTCCGAATTCACTGTTCACCAGAGAGATAGAGAGGGGGGATCGGAGATTGTGGAATGAGAAAAAAAGATGAATTTGCGAGGTATGGAGAGAGAATCGAGGCGTACCGACTAAGTCGCCCCTTCCCTCAATGGGTGCAAAAGGGCGACCTCCAGCAATTGGGCAAATCTGAAAAGACTGGTTTTTGGATTTATATCCCTCTTATGTTTCGTGTTCACCCCAGTGCCTTTATTTCCACAATACTTCTGTTACCATCATTTTCTCACTTCTGTCGCTCTTTAAACTCCTCTCACTTTCTCCATTTTTCGTCGTTTTTGCGTCTCTTTCTCTCTCACCCTCTTTCCTCATCTCCACTAAATCTCTCTCCCTCCTTCCCCCTCTAGCTCTTCTCTCCTCCCACTTTCGCCAGTTCCTGTATCCAATCCTCTTACCTCTTACCCCCTTCCTTTATTCACTCGTACCCTCTCTTCTTTATCCTCTCCTATTCCTGTCTCTTCCTCTCTCTCTCTCTCCCCCTCCCTCTCTCTCTGCCACTCCATTGCACAAACGATTTCCAAATATCTCCGCGCACATTTTTCGCCATTTCAAATTCCTACCCGAACCTTTTTCCCCTCTTTTCTCCACCAGCTTCTCCCATCTCCTTCTTACTTTTTCTCCTCCTGACCAAAGAGACGCTCTCAAAGAAAAGCACCTCCATTTCCAATTCCGAGACCTCTTGATTCCCTTATTTTTCTCCATTTTTCGATCCCTCTTCCCTGCATTCTGCTTTGCAATTTTCTACTCCACCCTTCCATTTCCTCCTATATTAAATATTTTCTTTTCGTCGCATACTATCTCACTCCATACAAGTCCTGAAACCGATTCAAACTTTTGCAGATCCGTTTTTTTCCCCATTCTATCAATTTCGTGAACCGCGTGAAATGGACCCGGAAAACACGCGGTGCTGTGGATGCGATTTGTTCCAAGACCCACCGCGTCGCTTCGAAACAAATGATGCGATTGTTCGTTTATTTGTTGTTTCTCTTGCACGATGTTTGAGCATTGCCATAAAGAGGCCTGAGTTGCCCGGACGCGTTCTATATTCATGAAAAATATCTCACCGCGAAGCGAAGATTTTATCGAACGGCTCTTCAAATAGACTCCATACTGCAGCCACAGATTTCCTTTGTGTTTGGTAAAGTGTTGTATTGTTCGATAAATCAAAGATTTTCTGGCCTGCGTGCGTTAAAAAAATAGAATTTCTCAGTCACTCCACGGAATGTGAATGTTTTGTTTGCCCAACCCGTTCGATTGTTATCCATCAAACTGTTCACCCTGTCCAAACCTCTTCGCCCCTTCGAGATAGCATTCAGAAATCAAATTTAAAACTCCATCTCTGAAAAAGAACTCTTTTTCGTGTACTGCTCGTCTCTTCTTCGCCACAATCCATCTCCCTCGCCCCATCCTTTCATCTCTCCCAATCCTTCCTCCCTCCTTCCCCTCTCTCCTCCCTCTTCTCCCTTCCTCTTTCTCTCTCCTCCAGCAGTCGTCATTCACTTCCCCTCGGGCGCTTTCATTCCGTTTCCAAGGATACCCCGATGTGTGGCTCATCTGCATCAACCTAACTCCCTTTCCTCTCCTCTTTTCCTCTCGCTTCGTTCGCCTCACTCCTCCCCTCCATTTTCTCCTTTCCCAAATCTCTTTATCTCTCATTCTCTCCCACGTTCCTCCGATCTCTCTGTCGCTAACCTCCAGCCTCCCTGTAGAATTCTTTTTCCATCCAATTCTCACCTCTTTTATCTTACTATATCTGTATTCTCTTTCCGCCAACTTTTACAGTGCTGTTATCAACTCCAAATTTATTCTACGGAGTTCTCACAGCAGTGTTTCCGAGCATATATTTTACTCCGCTGACATTTTAATTCTTCTCCTTGGCACCCATTTTATCAAGCGGAACGAAAAATTTAATAGTCATGATTATATTATTGTTTTTAAATTTTTGAAAACTATAAGTACGTTTTCATATTGTTATAATGATCATAGATGCTTCATGTATCCTTTATTCAGTTATGCTTAAATGAATGTTTCTATTTTTTCCGGCGGACCCAGTGTTTAATCCGCCTATAGGTGAAAATTCTTATCACTCAAAAGTTATTTAAATTCAGATTAAATTATACTTATCTAGTCACTTCTTACGTTTATGCAAATAAAATGGAAGATATTTCTAATTCTTTATTCGGGAAAATGAACTGGTAAATTCTCTTTGCATAAAATACCAAATGTAATTACTTGATTAGGATTTTTACTCGGTTTATTATATTAATTTTCTAATGCAACAATTCTCTCACTACTACAGAAACAGACATTATGTAAGTACATGTTAATCGTGAAATCTCAGATGGAGGCATAATTCTAGTTTTACTAAAATATCATGGTAGCCTATACATTGTGTAACTAAAATAATTTCAACCATCGAGTTTGTGCTACGATGACATTTGTTCATCGAAGAAAAAAATGTTTTTAAAATCTCGATTTATATCTTGACCTTCTGAGCCGAAGAAGAACTGTGTTTTTGTGTAATTTTTATTTTTCTTAATTTAGAAATTATACGCTATGCTCAGGTGTGCACATATGACGCGACGTAGGTAAAAGCTGATATACGGTAAAAACAAATCTTTTCAATATGCACACAATACATGATATATCTCTTTAAATATCGAAACATGGTTCTGCAGATTTTATTAGTCTTGACAGAGAGGCAGCTGCCGTGTATTTCTCAAAAATAATAATGGTACGAGATGAAATCCTACCCCAAATAGACGTAAGAGCTGGACTTAGTTACTGTTCAAAAGTACATTTAAATACCTAATTATTTTTAGATGAAGACAAGTGAATAAATAAATGCGATTTGTTAATTTGTGAAAGGCTTCATTTGCGAGATTTCAAGCGGAGGAAACTACTCAGTCCCTGTGGATATGCGAATCCATATTTTTTCAGAATGATGTTCAGATGTATAACGGATGAAAGCGTAAAAAAATCTCCATCTTCCACACACCGAAATATTTCGGATTGGCTGAATCATTCCAAATCAGCAGTTAATATACGACTCCAAGAGATGACATATCGCAACCGTCAGACACGTTATTTTTTTAGCCGCTGCAACTTGATATGCAATTTCTGGCGCAAGAGGCGATAGGAGCCCTGAGCAGGTTGCTGGGAAACCAAAGCCCGTCATATTTTCAGCGGCGTTACGGGAAGGAGGACAGGTGGATGGGGGAATAAAATAGGAGGATGGTAACAGGAGGGAGGGTGGGAGTAGGAAGGAATGGATTCGAAGGTGGAACTCGTAGAATGACTCGCTGCATCTCATTCCAACTCCCATTTCCTTTATTTACGGTCTCCTTTAACATTCCCACGTCTCCTCCCTCTTCCCCTTTCTCCTTTCTTCCATACTATTCTTCCTGTTTGTCACGTTCTTTCCTTCCTCTAAATTACTTCTCCCTTTGTACTATCTTCCCTATCTTCCTCTCGTTTTTACATATCCCCACCCTCCCTTTCTTCTACTCCCTCCCTTAGCTTCCCAATTCCCATTCTCCTTCCCTCCGCTCCATCCTATTTTTCCATATCTCCTCTTCGTCCCCTCTATCCCTCACTCCTTCCGCATCCCTCCTCCTCCTTCCCCCATCCAACATCCATCCCTCCCCTTCAACAACGCCCGATTCAACCGTGCGGAATGAATGCTTCCATACTCCGCGTCTTCCTCTATCCGTGCCAAAGCTCTCCGTAGCAACTGCTCAACCGATTTCACGCTGCCTCCGTAAATCTAGGCCCTGGAAAAATAAATCTCCGGCCGCTGGATACTTTCTTAAAAGCTCTCCTAAAAATGGATTCCCTTTATCTTACTCTACGTCGTTCTATCATCGCCAGTGTTGGAGGAGCGTTTTAAGCGCTGCATCGAGGGATGTGACGGAGGCGAATGCCCAGCGACCGTGTCTTCTTTCGCCCCGAGCACTCAGCCTCACTCCCCTTCTTCCTCCTTCCTTCCCGATCCGGGGACTTGACCCTACTCTTCGGATCCTCATACATAAACCCTTTTTCTCTCTTCCCTTCCCCCAATCCCTTCTTTCCAAAAATCTCCCCCTGTCAATACATTTCAATTTCTCCCCTCTTTCCATTCTGCCCTCTGGGTCGACCGGGGTCACCGTATTTTGTCAATCTACTACTACATGAGGAATTTTTTCTATACGACGCTTGTAAGCGATTTAAATTTTATAAATTTTCCGCTCTTTATTTCATGCATATTCTTCAATCCGTTTTTGTTTTTTCAATTCTTTATAACGTAGGGGAACATAACTAGGTGTGCAGTTGTCAACTTTGCGGTATGTCTTTATATACTAGAAAAACTTACCCGATAGGCGCTATACAACATGACGCTTAGAAAGTTTACCCCGCCTGTATAAACGTTTCCGTGGATAAAGTTTGTTACCATATTTTGTGAGAAAACCTACGTTATATTTTGGATGAAACTTGATCCAATGGGATAGGTTTCAAGAATCCACCATTCCTGTATCTCGGGGCAATTCTCAAAATTGGCTAGCGCATTTTCCCTAAAGAAATGCTATCACTAGCGACTTTTTTTAATTTCCGCTCGTATTCTCCAATCCACGTTAGCAAAAATCACTCTTTCTTGTTGTTTTAACGCTCAAAATTTGTTTTTCGAAACCCAATTACCGCGGTCCCGTGTATCAAAATATTTCAGACGACCTTCGAGCATATTATATTTCGATTTTAATATTCGCTTGAAAATTATGGCTATCACATGTTATCGTGTTGGATGTTTCGTTTTCCAAATTAGTTCGTGTAAAATCGTACTTGTTTGTGTCTTTTGAGTTGAATGTGTATTTATAGATCAGCTTCTATACAAGGAAATATTCCTGTAAATTAGATTTCAATCCATTGGGAAACATCTTTTTGCATTTCTGGAAAATAAATTTCCATAATTAATAATTTATTTTAATTATTTGGTGGCAAAAAACGAAAACCATCCCACGGTAGCGGTTGATAAGCGTAAATTTTGTATGAATACGACCTTTGGGTGACCTTTCGATATCCAATAAAATCATCAGATCATCTGAATAGCTTGAAAAAAAACTATTACTGGAGCAATGGCATAATCTTCATTATCAAATTGTTTTTAAAGACGTTTCTATAATAAAAAAGGTAATTTTACCAATTTGCTCTAAATGGGAACTGTTATAACCCCAGGTATTGCAAATTTAGAGCAATTTTTTGTTTGCATTTCAATCCTTATTTACTTGAAGGACAATGGTATGGATGATTTCTGCGACAAAGAAAAGTGATCGTCAACAATGTTTATTTATAATATTTATTTATGGACACTTGATTTCGTAAAATAAACGTCATTCGACGACAAATTTCTTATTAAAATGACTTCAACAGGAAAGTACCAAAGGCAAAACAAATTATAACTAGAATTTAGATTGAATTTGGCAAAGAGCAAAGAAATGCTTGAAAGAGTATCAAACTGTTAACTGATAATGACGCTGTCTATTGTCTTCGAAGTATAAATATGGTTTGCTCAACCTACTAATAGCTAATTCAAGAAAAGCGCTTGAAAAAATATGTATTTCTTTTAGGCATCTTCAATATCTGTAACAGGAGACACCTAAGATAAGTACCAATTTTTCTAAAGTGCTTTCTCTTAAATTTTTTCAGCCATTAGACGAGTTTGATAATTCTCTCGTGTACTAATGGAATTATCCTTTAACTAGTGTTTCGCCGATTAAACTTTGAAACAGCCCTGTGAAACTAGCAAATAACTCAGCTCCGTAATTCATCGCGGAGGAAAATAAAACGCAATATAACTTTCACCCGGCGGAAACCTGCAGTCATTCTCATGGGGATGTGCCTTTGAACTTATTTCTTTGCAACCCCTTTCTCTTCACTCTCTTCCCTAAAGCGTTTATCTTTCCGATGTTTCCTCTGTGACCTCACCCTCTCCCTCCCCCACCTCCTCTCTTCCTGAACACGTGGCTCTCGCCGCAAATTCTCTCCCATCATTCTTATTTCCCCAAAACCCTTTCACTGACTATCCTCCCACTATCTTTTTTTCAAACTGCGACAGATGCACCGCAATTCCCTCTACCACCGTATTTCATAACCTCTCTCGCGAACAATTGCTCAGCCTCTTCCTTTCCCTATTTTTCCCCGCCATTGCCTTCTTTCTACCCCTCCTCCTCCCTCCCTCTCCTTCTCACACCCTCTCCTTCTCCCTCCCTCTTCTCTTCCCACCCCTCATATCTCTCCCTTCTCTCGCTCCTACTCTCTCTTCCTTGCCTCTACCGCTCCTTCTTCCCCTCCTCTTCCCTCCCCTAATCACTCCTCCCTTTTGCTCCCTCCCCTCTTCCCCCTCCTTTCTTTCCCATCCCTCTCTCTTTCTGCTCCTCGCCGTAAATTATGCGTTTAGGGGGCCAACGACGACCATTTTAGATTTTTTAAAGAGAAATTCGGTTACCAGGATCCGGAAATCATTCCGGCGAAAAATTATTACCAGCCTGGATAAATTCCGTCTCGGTTAGGCACGCTGTCCACGTTGGAAGCACTTCATCCTCATTTAATACTGCTGCAGTCTTATATTTTATGGGTTTCTCGCACGAAATCAATTTTCCACGACGGGAAAGTTTTTTTTCACGGGCGATGTTCGTGTATTCACGCGCCTGAGAAAATTGTATTCAGCAAAAAAACTTAAATTAGTCTTGCAAACAAATTTCCCAGTGTCGTTGACTGGGTCAGAGATATCTCTGCTTTACTTCTTGAAATCTATTGTATTGTATACATTATAAGCCTCTGAACGACGGTCTGTATCAAAATCAGATGAATTTTCCTACTTTATGATTTTATAAAGTAGCCTTGCTTGAAGGAAAGTATAAGCGGGTATTTTGTCTTGTAACTTGTATCTTGTAAATTGGCTATACAGTAAAGTCACTCCGCCCAAGGACTGTTTTTTTACCAAAAAATGGGAGATTCTTGATTGGCTAATCTGGATTTCATTTTTCTACAGTTCTACAGTTGAGTATTTTGGTAGTAAATATATATTTTTAAAACTACTTTTTTGAGAATGTTTGATAGAAATGGATGTGCTTGTCTTTAAACTCAACTTTAAAGAAAGTCGTCTGATAAAAACTGCTTTCGGTTTGCACTTTTCTCTCCTGCTGCAACTTATAAATTTGTTTTTGACCAAGAGTAACTTGAATTTGTTGGAAAGATATTTTCCACCACATCGAACAAGCAAACAGTATTCTAAAACAAAAAAGTTACGAATGTTAGGGATAGTGAAGGAATTACGGCGAAATCGAGTGTCCATCACCAACTAAACTAATCGCATTTGGTCTGTGAATGGAAGGAATAAATTTTAGATTTACGAATCAGCACAAAAATCTACTACTTCTCCTTGCTCCTAAAAATATTTTCTTCAAAAATGGAATAAATAAACGGGAAGATGTATCGGTTCATTTGACCGCAGTTGGAATTTTTAATTCGACCTTGTCAAACATTTTTTCTTCGCAAGGCTCGATTCTGTGGTAACGGAGCGATTAATAATTCCCAGTAAAACATATTTGTTTTATTAATTTTTGACGCTTTTAAATATGCATGGCAGGATATTTTCCGATTCGCTGAGCGTTAGTTTCAGATTATGTATCCAGGTGCAATCCGCGACTCTGGCCCATCGCTCCACTTTTTGCCCTATTTCTCCTTCTATACTTTCACCTTTCTCCCTCCCCTTCCGCTCTTTGGCATTCATTTTTACTTCCTAAAATTATCTTTCTTCCTTAATCTCTATCCCTATTCTTACTCTCTCTCTCTAAGGATCGTTCCAGCATCTTACCCTTTCTCCCTCAGTCTCTGTTTTATCCTCTACATTCTTACATTTCCCTTTCATTCACTCCAATTTAATATTCTCAACGGACTGTTACAATAATATATTTCCAAACTTTTCGCCTTTTTCATCTCACCCTGCTTTTACAATGGCTATCTTTCATTCATAATCCCTCCATCCGACTCAGTCCTAAGGCTATATTCGCACCCTTAAATCGTTCCTTTGTATAACCGGTGAGGAACACCTTAACACGATTTACTGAACATCGCAGCATCTGTGCTCCAATTTTGTTGGACCCTCGTCTCTCTTTCTTAAAGGCTCTCTCTCATCTCATAAATTTTTGGATTTCTCATTTAAATTTGGAGTTTTTTGCTTTTCTTGAAAAGGTTTGGAAGTTTATATAGAATGCTATTATTGCAATATGGAATAACTAAGCTATTTTATTACATATCTGTGTGCATTTGACAACAGTGCATATATGTATTAGCACAGATATAATTATCCCGAATAAAAGCGACCTCGAATATAACGCGACCCTTAGATTTTTCGAAAGTTTTTCAAGAAACCATTAACCTCGAATATAACGCGACCCCAACCGTCCTTCAGCCAATCTAACACAAGTTCCTCGTTCATCCACCCCTTCTCCTGCGCGTGAAAGATTTCACCTGAGGTTACTTTTCTTTTGGCATCCTTTTACGATTTAAAATTACGTAGGGAGTTAGTTTTCGCCCGTCGGCCATGACTGCAAGCATAACAGTTATCTTTGATTTCTTATTTACGGTGGATTTTAACAACACCGATTTAGCTACGACTATTTTAAAATTCATGTGATAACTTCGTCGGATTCTTCTGTTAACCGTGGATTTGGCAGAACCTTTTATTACATGATCAACACCCTTTTCGTCACCCATTGTTAAAATAACGGATGGCTAAAAACGGGCTAGGATAGTTCCAAAGAATACGTCGACACAGTTATAGCTTCAATTCAATGACTATAGAGGGTTTCAGCAGCCGATTGAACTCGATCAATTCTCATCTCGGATGATTTTCAAGTACAATGTAACATACGCCTAAATGTGTTTACAATGTAACATGTATCTTGTATCTCGTAAACAGACGTGCGGATTGTACGGTGATTTTTCGAAACACGATTTTACGATCTTTTAAAATCATTAGTACTTGAATATAACGCGAGAGCTACTTTTAAAATTACATTTTTTCGAAAGAAAACATTGCCTTATATTCGGAACAATACGGTAATATCAAAAATGCAGAAATTTTTTTTGGCCAAATTTCTGGTGTTATTCCATTTCATAATTTCACAATCAGCTCAACAAAAATGCAGAAGATATTAGATAAATGCGAATTCTTAAACTATAAAATTACCATCTCTTAACTATGTTCATCGCAAATAATTCCGCATTACAACAGATTGAGAAGAATTGTGCAGAATATGCGCCCTAGATTAACTTCACAGGTCCTTGAAGAATTTGGAAGGTTTGAGAGGCAAAAAGCAAGGTAATGTACACAAATCTGCGCCAAATGACACATCATAGTGGAGGAGATTTTATTAACCGGAAAAGTTTGATAGGGATTTGCTCACAAGGCTTCCATTTTTCTCCAATCATTTCTAAGTGAAATGTCAAAACACCATGAAACAGGTTTGGATCTGTGTGTATGTTTATGTATTTATGCAAATACGCTGATAACTGTCGAAAACATCCTCCTGTTTAGAGAAAAATTATCCGAAAAGTAAGTGGTGTTGATGAAAATGGGAATATCGAAAAAAAATACGCGCATTGTTTCTGTTTTTTACAATTATTCCCGCTACTATCCGTATCGTTAGAGGCATTTATGCGTTTGCAGATTTTATGTATCATTGAATTCGGCTCTTTTCCTATCTCATACTTCAATCATTCACGGAAAAAATACCCGTCGCGTGTGTCGTTAAATTCTCACCCCTTTCTCGTCATATTCTCCTAAAAGTATACATCAAGCGTTTACATGTCCTTGGAGATGTATTATGGGATCGTTTGCTCGAAATTATTCGTTAGCATTAGATTTTTTTTAAATGTTGTCGATTCCCCAGTTTAATATCCACATCGCATTCCGTATTGGCGTTCCAAAATTGTATCGCCGAACTCTAACTTTGCATAGTGCGCCAGGAATTGCCCTTTTCCGATTGTCAAGCGAAAAACCATCACTCCCTATCTCTCTCTCCCTCTCTCTCTCTCTCTCTCTCTCTCTCTCTCTCACCCCTATCATCGTTCTTTCAACGCTATCCATCTCACTCTCTCTCCCTTTTTGGTAGCGTTCCGTTTGGGACCTTTTTATTCGTTCCCATATTCTCCATTTTACGCATGAATAACAAAAAAGTGCTGGAATATCCGCAGCAGTCATTCGCTGTATAGTATGAAGGTAGCGTGGTAGGAGGAGGGGGAAAGTGGAATGCCTACCCTACCTCTCTCCCTTGCACCCTCTCTCCACCTTTTCTCCCTCGCTTTCTCTCCTTTCTCCCTCTCCCATCCCTATCCTTCCTTTCTCCCTCTATCTCTCGTACTTCCCTCTCCCCTACCTTCCCCCTCCATCCTTTCTTCCTCCCGCTCTCCTCCCTTTCTCTCCTCCCACCTTCTCCCCTCCCTTTCTCCCTCCATCTCTCATACATTCCTTTCCCCTCCCTTCCTCCCTCCTACTGCCCTCTCCCCTCCCTTTCTCCCTCTCCCCTCCCTTTCTCCTTCTCCCACCATTTCTCCCTCTCCCCTCCCTTCCTCTCTCCTTCCTTTCTCCCACTATATCTCCTACCCCTCTCCCATCCCTTTCTCCCTTTCTCCTATCCCCACCCTTTCTCCCTCTCGCTCTCCTTTCTCTCTCTCCTCTCTCCTTTCCTTCTTTCCTCCTTCCTTCCTATCCCCTTCCATCTTCTCTCCATACTTCTTCCTCTCGCCCTTTCTTCTCCGTCTATCTACAACCCACTTCTCCCACATTTCTTCCCTCCCTATCATCTTTCTCCTTATCCTCTAGCTCTAGAAATTCCCCCACTGCAGTCTATGCCACTTTCGACCCCTTCCCCCTCCAACCGAACCAGGATTTGCATAATGAAGTCCTTGCAAATGGAGAACGGAGGGAAGAGGAAGAAAAGGAGGGAGCGAAAAGGAGGAAACGGAAAGGAGTGAGCGGGAGAATTATACGGGAGCGAGCGGGAAATGTCAGAAAAGAGCGGGAGGGTGGAAGAGGGAGGAGAGAGAATGGCCGATCTTGAAACGCGCAGTAAAAGAAGCGTTGTGGATCGTGATGCAGCGCATAGGAGCGGAAGCTAGCCGCGGATAGGGGAAAAATAGGGGTGGAAGGGATGAAATGGGTCAAAAAGAGTTGGTTGGGCAAGACGGAAGTCGGTTTCCCGAAACGGGATGCGGTTCTAGATAAAGAGGTACGCCTCCGGATGGCGGATTCTTCAATTTTTTTTATGATAAGAGAATATAATCGCCTTTGCTTTCTCCTATAACTTATATTGTAGAGGGTACATTTATATGACTTTTTCCGCCGGTTGTCTTCTCTTTCGTTTGTACGAAGTATGCAAAGAAAGTACTGCGAGCTTGAAAAAATTGTTCTTTTGGTTGTCGATGAATGTTTGCGTTTTAAATGTCTGTGTACAAGAAATTGTGCAAATTCTTGTCTCTTGTGTGTTGACGGCTCGAGGAGATAAAAGTTGTACACAGTATGAAGAAATACCGTATTTTTATGCGGCATCAATTGGTATATAAGTCGTTGTGAAATGAGCTATATGGTGAAACAATAGGAGGTAGTCGATTTTTACATAATGTCAATTTCCTCAAATATTTCTGAAAGTATTTTGGTTGAAATTTATGAAATTATAATGCTGACTTTTATAAATAATATTAAATATGGCATGTCTCTAAAATAAATACATTGCGTTTCGCTACATTAAAAGATATTTGGTTTTATGCCCAGCTACTGCCAAACTGTGCATTCGATAGCGTGACCAGCGGTATTATTATATGGACTAGAAGCGTGTCGATATGGGAAAGTTTGTGCAAAGTGTGTCCCATTGTTTGTTTCTAGTATTTATCAAAGATTTCTATCCGAGAGAAAATGTATGAATATACAGGGCCTATTATAATTACCTCATTGGCAATGAAAATTATTATAGCAGGCCTGCATTTCTACGGCATAATTCGATTCCGCGGCCTTTGTAATAAAACGCAGTGTTAACACCTACCCCTTAAACAACGCAGACTATCTCGATGTAGCCAATCTGTAAATTTCAGTTTGTTAATGAATAAACATGGATAAAAAATAAAGCGAAACAGTTCGCTCTTAACGAAAGAAAACCTCCAGTAGGTTTTGAGAGCTTTGTAGTATTTTTTCTTTTCTCCAGAAGTAGATATTTCATTTATCTTAGCCTGTGAGAGAAACTGACTCAAATTTATCGTAACGTTAATATATTATTCGACTTAAATTCCAAAAAATGCTGACTTATCAGCGCAAAATATTTAAATTTTATCCGTTTGATAATAACAGTATCTAAACATTATCCTGCCTTGAATTTACATTGCCCTAATGGACGCTAAAATTATCCGCCGTAACTGATTATTCGGCGCGAACAGCAGATGGAATTGTTGAAAATTATGTCTGCGTCTCTCCAGGTTACGATTCCATTCAACGGCTTCCTTTGATGCATTCGACGTGCGGTTGAAATGGAAGTGTTAGGGACCGTGATTCGTACTTTACGAGGGGCCTGCCCCAGTATAGCGACGGTAGAATACGATGAGTACCTGGGAGAAGAATGGAACCGCCATCGGTTGTGAATTCAGAGGAGAGGGACGCATTTGCTGGGTGAGGGACACTCGCGGATAATTGCAGACACACTATTAGAGCGATGAGGAAATAATGGCACGCACATCCAACCTGGATCCAGGTTCCACGTCACGCCACGCATATGACCTCATTCCCGGCGAATTTATTGCCTTTCAGATGGTTAACAGTTATTATTTTCCAGTTGATTATTATGGAGGAACATATTATCAGAGTAATTCCCAACAATCGTATATACGTGGCACCGAACCAAAGATAAAAATCTGGAGAAACTCAAATCTCTTAATCCTGATGATAATTTATGGCAAGCATTTAACAGACGAAATTGCTGCGTCGCCAATTTGGTAGAATAAAAAATTAACACCCTAACAGCCCATGAAAATTTTCAAATTCAGCAATTTAATTGTCTGATTGCATTTTTTGAGGCAACCATAAAGGTTTGGCTGAACCAGAGTTAATAACACATGAAGAATTTGCGGCAAAAATTACCTCTAAAAGTGATCGTGAGATTTATAGTTCATTTTGAAAAACGCAAAATTGTCTCCATTTGCTTTTGTATTGAAATACTTCATGCAAAATTTCGTTACTGTGGATTAAGAGCGGCGATAAAACTGCTTCCTTAAAACTTCTGGCATCTGGGGGATTTTAAAGGACATATTTAATCTAAAAGATCCAAAAATAATTACTGACAAAAGGAAACGTTTTTTATCTTCATCCACTCGAAGAATCATCTTTCAATAGTGGGTTTATGGAACTTTTTGGTTCAGCGGATGAGCCAAAATAATTGTAACGACATTCCTTTTTCAGCAAGCCGTGAGATACATTGAAACTTGGATTTTTTCAAAAGAGCGATCTCTTCTTCGGATTCAAAGTTTGAGCGAAGAAAGGAGGAGGTGATCTTCTCGATCGGATTGTATTTACATATCGTGAGAGGGATTGAAGATGGAGTGGGATGGAAACTCGAGCGGTTCTCCGGGGTATGAATTCGATCCCTTTGTGTCGAGCGTGCTCTCGTAATTGGTGCCATGGATGAGGAGAAGAGAAAAAGAAGAACGATTCCCGTTCCTCGAAATCCGAGCTTTTTTATTCCGATCGCTGCTGCGATTATTTGTGCTTTTAACGAAGCCCTTCCCGTGGGAAGGAGGAGACTCCTGAAACGAATGATTCTTCCTTCTCGGAGGCGAGAACGAAGCGAAGGAGCGAATGATAGGTCGGCGTGGATCGCTTGATTCGTCTCGGGGAGGATTTAATGACTTGCGCCCCCTCCCTCCCCCTCTCTCCCTCTCCCCCCTCCCTCCCCCTCTCCCCTCTCTCCCCCTCACCTCCCTCTCTCCCTATCCCCCTCCCTCCCTCTCTCTCCCCTCCATCTCCCTTTCCCCCCTCCCTCCTCCTCTCCCCTCTCCAAATTTCGCCAGAATAAAGACGATTATCTATCTATCTCCCCCCTCTCCTCCCTCTCTACCTCCATCCCTCGCCGTCACTACCCTCGAACACATTTTGAACGCAAAAGCACTCCAATTAAAGGGAGATCAGGAAGTCTTGTCCCTCTCTTTCTTCTCAATTCCCCTTTCCAATCGTTTGAGTTTTTTCTTCGCCGTCTTTTCATTTCGTTCTGAGGAGCAATTGCGGGACGAAAAGGCTCCGATTTAAGGAAGAAAAGGCTCCAACGATGTCTTGTCTTCCTCTGCACATCGCTCCACCATCCCTACTCTCTCCTCTTGCACGCACGCTTCCATTGCGATGAGTGGGACAAGATGATACATACGGAACTTATGATGCCTACTTTCTACGTAACAATGATTTATTTAATATTTGTATTGGCTTTAATAGCTTTAAATCTCTGAGGTAGAATTGTTTCTTACTTCTAAATATCATAATTTTGCGTTATAAAATATTACAAATACATTCTAACGGAAAACTAAATAGATCGCACGTATTTTTGTAGCAAAAATTGCGGATATCTTATATTACTAGAGATACCCGCAAAAACGTTTACGAGGTCAGTTACAAATCTGATGTTTAAAAGTAATATAGCCAATTTCTCCTTCTAAAATTAGACAACTGATATTTTGAATGTCATGTGTGTTTTTATAATTTATATGTGCAATTTTAATTGTCTCTCTCATACTTAAAATGTTACATTTCAGTGTTGAAATAAAGAAAGAAGATTTTTGTTTTGGTCAATCGTTAAAAAGGCCCCCAGCCCACCCGCAGTTTACAGAATAATAATAATTTTAATTATTGACGTTGCATTCAGTAAAGTTTGATATTACTACAACTATAATTTCGATGCTTCATAAACAGCGCGAAGTGAATAACGCAATTAGTTTGGCTATTTAAAGGCTTAATAGATGCTAATTTAATCAGAGGCAACAATGCGGTTCGCATTGGCAACGCCCGGAAAGAGTACGAATAAGCCATACAATTTCGGAAAGGAATGCGTGTTTTTGAGAAATTATTCCGTGCAACATCAAAACATCGCAGGAATAAGATATATTATAGTTTTAGTCGTCGAATAAAGCAAAAATGGAGAAAATCGGTCAATATTTACGTTTTCAATGAATAAAAGAAAGAAATCTAGCACCTTGAAAGATCAAAACTCCTGTGTAAACATATGGAAAAATATAATCGTCTCCCGGAGTGGAATCCGGGACACTTCTGTAAAAGAAAATAGTTTTCCGGGGGTCTCATCATTAACAGAAACATAATGGCGTTTACAGGATTTCTCTATGACAAACTGTTTACGAGATAAAAGAGGGGACGGACGGACGGACAGACGGACAGACATTGAGTAATTATATATAAAAATATTACCATAATCGTAGTCGTAGGCGAACGTTTTTGTAGGTTGATTATAGCCTATTGGGAAGCTTATATCTCCGCCGCTGTTTGGGTAATTTTCGTCATCTATAATTTGTGAAGATGCGAAAATCTCCTGTTCTTTGACGTTACTAAATTTAACCGGAAACGTTAAATACTTCCTTTTTACGGTGGGTTTTCCGACACCCCTGCACTCCAAAAGAAAAGCATTGGAATCAGTTTCGGGCAATATAAAATCGCATTTTAAAATTAGTTAAAATCAAGATACGATGTCGGGACATAAACGGTCGTGTTGGAAAACGAAAGAAATTTATTTTGGTTACCGTGAAAATTCAATTACGTTCCGAAATTCCCGGAAAATCCGTTTTAATACGAAAAAATGCGACTTTTAAACGATGAGAATTGTCGGTTACCATGGTCACCTCATTTGAGCGAGTGGCAATATCGTAATATTGGGTGTATACTCGCGAGCCCCTTGACGATATTACGTCATTTTGTTTATTTACGTGGATTTCAAACATTTTTGAAGAATCAGTGAACCTTTCCCCTTTTAATTAAAGAACCATTTTATTCGTTATTGTAGCATCGTTTAAAAATGAATTAAATAAATTTCTTTAAACCAAGCGAAAAAACATTTTAAACAGTTTAAGATTAAAATAGAGCCCCTTGTCGATATTACATCATTTTGTTTGTATACATTTATGTCTATTTATGTATTACCCTGTACGATGAATTTCAGATTTCCCATGTAAATCAAATTGGAAGGATAGTTCCTGAAATCGAATCCGGGACTTTCAATCTTCGCAACAAAATTTATCCTCGGGAGATCGGCCCCAGTAGCAAGGGATTTCCACCAAGTGCCATGAAAATCGGTCTATTGGTTCAAAAGTTAATAGGGGGGACAGACTGATACGACGACGAAACTATAAGCCTATTTCCATTTTGAAAATTAGTCTAACAAAAGCGCTCTGTTTCGCGTTCCCTCGGCAACGGGGACGACTCTGAGGCACGTCTATTTAAATATTGTAAAGAAACTTAGTGGCAACAGAAGATCATTTTAATTTGTCTGAAATCGTCAAAATATGCTAATAAGCAAGCTCTATAAGTAATTAAAATTAAACTTTTATGTAAACGACTAGCTAAAATGCCCATTAAATACGGGCTGGAAAATCGTCGCGGCAAAATTAAATTTAACAAACCGTACTATTCTTATAAATCCCGCAAAATTTACAATTCGGATACTAGCCTGGTTAATAAACAACTACTTACCATATGTTTTCCCAAAAAATCTTTTATTTTATTCGAGTATATATTGCTAAATTATCTCTCCGGGGTACTTTTAATAAATTAAATATGTAGAAGATATTCCGGTGCTTTTCCCGTCTCTAAACCTTTTTTTCGTTTAATAATAAAGATAAAAATAATCGTAGTACTTATCTTCTACAGAAATTACTTAATAAATAACTTACAGTTTTGCTACGAGCATCATCAGGTGATACTACGTTCGTAACAAAACCGATCGTGATTTACTACATAATTATCGTGGTAGATATCTCGTCTGTCTTTATCTGTATCATGAATAAATTCCACAAAGTAAAGCTTGAATTAAATAATGAGAATTTTTCGCTTATAGACGTATAGTTTCATTCGAATTTTACAAAATTATTTCCAACTCGGTTTTTCAACGAGCAAAGATGTATATTTACAGATATTATAGCGAAATCAAGTTTTGTTTCCTTAACCCTTGAGTAGGTGCGAATACATAAGTGATCACCTGGGATCTATATGACACTTTTTATTGTTTTTTTTTAAATTTATTTAATGATTTATATTCATCAAATTCGGTTTCAGAAAAGGACGAGGAACTAGAGATGCTATAGGAGTAGTTAGAATCATATCAGAAAGGGCAATAGAATACAGTCAAGATATCTGCGCATGTTTCGTAGACTGGCAGAAGGCCTTTGATAGAGTGAATTGGGTAAAGTTGATGAAGATATTAAAGGATATAGGTGTAGACTGGAAAGACAGGAGATTGATTAGGAATCTATATGAGAATCAAGTTGTAAAGGTTAGGTTTGAGAATGTGGACACCTGCGGAATAAATATCGGTAGAGGAGTAAGACAAGGCTGCTGCCTATCGCCAACCCTATTCAATATATATGGAGAAAGTCTAATGCAAGAAGCTTTAGAAGGCACAGGGGATTTCAAAATTGGAGGAAGGATTATAAGAACAGTAAAATACGCAGATGATCAAGTACTTCTAGCAAGAAAGGAAGAGGAACTACAAAAAATGATAAATAGACTAGTGATAACAGGTAGAAAATACGGTATGGAAATAAATATAGAAAAATCCAAGGTCATTCGAATATCGGGTAAAGAAGAGAATCTGAACATAACTATTGGGGGAAAGCCATTAGAACAAGTTTCAGAATATAAATACCTTGGAAGTATCATAACACGAGAGGCAAAATGTACGGATGAGATCAAAACTAGAATAGGAAAAGCAAAAGCGGCTTTCAGGAGAAAGAAACAACTACTTACAGGGAATATAAGGGAAGATATCCGCAAGAAGTTGATAAAATGCTACGTATGGAGTATAGCATTGTATGGGGCAGAAACATGGACGCTAAGGAAAAATGACATCAAATACTTGGAAAGCTTTGAAATGTGGACTTGGAGGAGAATGATGAAGATAAAATGGACAGATAGGATGAAAAACGATGAAGTGCTACGAAGAATAGGAGAGAAGCGAATGATTATACAGACTATCAGAAAGAGGAAGGCTAACTGGGTTGGACATTACATGAGGAGAGAGAGTATGATTAAAGATGTGTTAGAAGGAAAACTAGATGGGAAAAGGGAAAGAGGCAGGGAAAGGTTTCAGCTGATAGACGATTTGAAAGGGAAAGAGAGTTATCAAGATATGAAGAGGACAGCGGAAAATAGGAGTATATGGAGAACCAGGTTTAACCATGAATAATCACGGACCTGTCTACGGACAGACTACCTATGATGATGATGATTCATCAAAAATATACTAAAATGACGTATGAGAGCAAAATATTTACACATTATTGAACAAAAATAGTAATAATAAAATAATAAATTAAATGAAATTTTAATGGCCTTGTGGTATAACAAATATCTAATGGGGTGATACAGGACCCACGCGCTTACTTGAAGGAGTAAATTTGTAATTTTCTCCGTAGAGACTCTTTACCGTTTGTATTCTCCATGACAACTACACCGTTATTATATCTAATCACGTTGAACATCGCGTTATGCGCTGCGAAGTCAAATCAAAATATAGGGTAATTTCAAAACGTTTGCCCTTTCGAATAAAAGAGTGAGATTGTTATTCCTCCCCATTACCTCGGAGGAGGCGCCATTAGCAATGAGGAGGTAGCGAACGGCAATGCTTCCAGTTTAATGACCCACCTCACGGGTGCGAAGTTCCTCCCGAGAGGCAGTGTATACATATTTGCGCCGTATCCACTTTCGGACTCGCGCTCCCGCCGCTGACAGGAGTGCAATTTGGGAAAATAGAAATGCTAAAGAAGATTTCTCATGTTCTCTCATACTTTAAACAAATAGGGATCTGCTGGTGAATATATAAAATAAAATGTGTTGTGTATGTCAACCATTCGATGGCAGTCACTTGAATTCTCTTCTTAACAACGGATAAATACATGGTCCATAAAACATTGTAACTATCTTAATATTTACTCATGAGGATTAAATGATAATTAAAAGAAAAGAATACTTTAAATTCATTTTATTTTTTTGAAATGTAAAGTTGTAGGGTAATTTGAGATGGTGTTTCACAGGCAGAACTTTAGTAGTTTAAGGTTAAAAGAAGCATTTTCACGATCGAGTTTTGTATAGCATTAAACATGTAAAATCGAATTGTAGACAGAAAGAAAAATTCCTTTATTTGAGCGAGGTTGAGGCTTGTATTCCCCCTTTTACTACAGGGGCTCGCGAAAACGGAACATTGTGTGTGGAATAGATCAATATTTTTTTGTTTGTAAAAATATTCTAATATTTTACTGAAATTATTAAATTCTTACAAAATTTACTGTACGAATCGTTTAGGATTGTAGTATTACCAATGTATACTTATCTTTCCAATGTATAAATAGGGCTTTAGATTTGATCTAAATTAGGTATAAATTCATTAATGAATGAAGTGTATGGATATATTTAGAACAAACATTAATCTTTGTGGAAATATAATAAATATTTATAATATTTTGAAATTAATGTTACATTTTAGAGTTATTGGTATGGAAATAAGGGAGTCGCGATAAGGTCGACTGCCGTAATACGAGCGGATGCATAAAGGTTGAGAACTGCCGAGCTGGTGAATAATAATAAAAAAAATGAGGAAAGAATTTCAGATCAATTAGCATAAGGCGCTTTCTTTCGAAAATTTAATAAAAGAGGTTCTTTTGCTCTTTAAAAAATTCATTCTTCAATGATTTCTTAATTGTAAGACTAGATGCTTATGATAGTTAAACAGAGATTCATTAATTAAACTTTGTGCATCGTAGAAATGAATTTTTCAGAAAATTGCATCATATGATTCACTATTATCATAGACATTTATAATTTCCCTTGTTTTTGTTTGCATAGAAACAAAAACCTTGGTTTGGAAACAGTATATCATTTGAGTTGTAGAGAAACTGTGATCTTTAAATTGGAAAACTTAAAAACTGTAAATAATACGTTGCTGTTTACTGCTATTGTTGATCAACATTTGTTTTATAGAATACATGTGATGTCAAATCCGGAGCTTATGGCGCTGTTATATTAGTTATTTCACCAAAACAAAAGGTTGACTGCAGTTACATAGTTCTAAGAATTCATTTAACGAAATAATTGATTGATCGTCGATATTAAAAGGATATCATGCTCTTTTTCGACAAAGAATATATTCGTGGATTTGAATTGGTTTAACACGTGATATTTAGGGAAATCAAATTGGAATATTTCCAAAACGGAAATTTTATTTTGCTATTTACTGCAACTGGTGTTGAAAAGTATCATAGTTTAATTTTAATTTCATAGTCAATTTTTTTCGAGTTATTAGCAATGGATCTTTATACTCACCATTTACACCCCAGCTACTGATTCTGGAACCACCAAATATTTACCATATGGGGCTCTAATGCAGAACAATTTAGTCAGGAATTTTGATGTTTGTAACTTACAATATTTTTTAATTTGATTGTTAACGGGCAGACAGACAAAAGAACGGATGGACCGAATACATAAGCGAATGTTTAGAAAAAAGCGCTAAAAACAATATTTGTCTGGGAGACTGAAACCTCAGTTACAATGAAATGCATTAGGTCGAGTCGTTATCTTCTAAATTTTTTAATAGAGCTTTGTCTTTCCAATTCCAGCAATGAGTCACATCTAGAAGTGTGCTTTTTAAAAGGCATTATTTTATTCTGGTAATGTTTCTTCGAAAAGGTTTTATGAAATTAGTTTGCTTCACTCTTGATGCTGGCGAATTTCCGCATTATTGCTGCTGAAAAATACTGCATCGGTACATTTTGGAAAAACTTGTTCCTGCTTCATACGCAACGCGTCACATAAAAGTATTCTCGTGTTCCTCGAGTCGCCATGGAGTAGTGATAAAAAGAGAGCTGCTCTCTTATCACCGTCCTTTCTTCCAGTGCTTCCTCGATCAATCGATAACACCATCACAAGTGTATTCCGGATACGCATGTTCAACGAAAGAGGTGGTACTAATTTTTTCAGATATTTTTCGAAAAAATTACATTTTTATCTTCCACTTGAGCAAGCGGGTAACAACTCCATCACTCAAAAATTAGCATAGTTGAAGGAGGAAGGGAATCTAGTGGTTCTGTGCTGGGCTGCGTATCCAGAGCCAACGATTGGCACTCTTCCAATGGATACCGGACCACATGGTCCAATATTGAATCAATGAAAGCGGAGAGAAAGAGAGAGAGCGGAAGAGGAGAAGGTGCTCAAAAAAACCCTTTGGGAACTCGGGGAATCCTTGGAGGATTTTATCAGATTGATTTTATTACCCATGCATGAGAATACATCAATTTTTTCCAGAAGTGGGGATACGAAATTCGTTGGTGTGCATATTCACCGCGTAAAATTCTAACCGTAAATTAAGTAAAGGACGTAGAGAAGTTTAATGCAGGCAAAATGCGACGCTGAAAAATATCAACATCACCCGTTCTTCTGTAATATTCTATTCTTTCGCATAATCTATAACTGAATATTATTTAGTTTTATCCTTATGACGAAGCGATACACACCTCCATTTTTTAAATTATCTACATTGATATTATGAAGGAAAATGAAGTTGTCAAACGACGTGGTGAAAGTGCTTTCTTTCATACAGTGCTAACTTTCTTAACAGTAATAGTTATGTTCTGATGTCTGCGCACTGCGTAGGATGTAGACGTAAAACATCACAGCTAAGAATTGGCTAAGGTCGATATAGAATACCCAGCCAACAACGAGCAAATAATTGCTCGGCCTACTTTTGAAAAGAGATCAGTGAGCTAGTTCAATGGTAAGTACTGCTCTTAAATGGTCAAGTAACCTGAGATAGATTCTAAGATGCATTATTGGGCGTAAAAACGGCAGCGTAAGAAACAAAATTCCGCAAAATAATTTGCTAAGTTGAGAAGAGTCATTTCCGAGAATAAATCGAATTTAAGCTTATCATGCGACGGGAGAAATTTTAGTTTTTCAGCAAAACATTGATCTCCAAACCTTTTCTGATGAATGTTTAACGCTATTAAATTATGTATATATATATATATATATATATAATATAATATTTAATAATACGAGACCACAGAATCTCTGGATAGCTTCCGATGTAAACACTCATCCGACCCGCCGAAGCTCTCGTCGTGATTTTCGACGCGACCCTCCGAAGCGTTAACAACTAGGAATGCAGAAAAGGTGTCCGACCCCTGGTCTGAGAGATTGAATTTTTTCATTTGAAATTCGCGTGATCATTAATACATTCATTAAAGTGGAGGTTATCATTCAGTATTTTAAGTCATTTTTATCCTTCGTTCTCCGTAGTCACGTTTAAAGTTGAATAATTTCTAGCCAGAATTAAAGATGGTGATGACATTCTATTTTAAATGCGGGCATAATATGCAGACTATGGCGGTTGGAATCACCAATATCGTTTATTTTTTGCACAAGACAATCTAAAGTGGTTAATTTACTTTTTCTGATGCAAAGGCCTTTGAGTGGTTAGACCGCTTTCAACAAATAACAGCGTTTCTCAGTCTTTTTTATAATACAGCCCACCTAAGCTACAGGAATTATCCGCGGCTCACCTAAACTGCGACAATGTTTCCGCGGCCCTGCTATTTTTTTCAATATAGTCAGGATAAAATTTATATTACCGACTAGAAGTACTGAATTATTAATTAAAACATCAAGCAATTTATTAAAAATTTCAATGTTTATTTGTTACGTTTGATTTTTACAGAATATTAAGTACTATGCTTTTGCGACAGTTTTTAAATACCTTTAATATTTTTTCAAATTTTCGCAGCACAATTCAACTCCTTTTGCGGTCCACTGGTTGATAAACACGGATACATACTTTAATCTTGTTTAGTCGGTCGATGTGATTGCAAATAACCGTCTTTTCAAACGGAAACTTCAGTTTGTTTCCGAATAGTGAACAACAGGATCCGTTCCTCCGCAAATCCGGTGTCACGGACAGAGTTTTTTTGATGCTCCATTGCCCCATCACCACGGCAACGTCTCTCCATCGGTTTCATACGTTTTCCTCTCTCTCTCTCTCTTTCTCTCTCTATAGATCAGGTTCACGACTCCGCATCCATTAAATCGCAATCCACTTCTATGGCGCTGTGGCTGGGCGTATGTCCGTGGGCCGTTCGTAGTCTTCGAATAGCCGCGTTTCTCCTTTAAAAGAGGGGGCGGAGGAGGATGAAGCGGGAGGACGTACATCAGCCGCTCATTTCGTGGCCGCGCGCTATTATTCCTCATCTATCCGCAAAATGGATTATGTGCCGAGGATTTGCATAAGAGGATGCGCGTTGATTTCTCCCGGAAAAACATCCCCTCCCACTGCCGACAGCGTCATAGAAAAACCCGCAGCTTTCTTCCCGTTCCCCTCTCAGTCCCCGGTCAACCATGCCAACGCACCCCCCCCCCCCCCGCTTCCCTCTTCACTCTTCCCCACTGCATAACTAAGCCTGTTCCCCTTCTTCATTCTCAAAAAGCCTTCTGCTCTCTTTCCCTCACTTTTCGTTTCTCTCGCATCTTTCTCCTGCCATTCCGTCTTTCTTTCTCTCCTTCACTCTCACTCTATCCTTACCTTCCTTGCCTTTCTTGCCTTCCTTTACCTTCCCATCTTTCCCTCCCCCTCTCTACTTTGTCTCTCTGTTTTCCCATCTTTCCCTCCCTCTCTCTACCTATCTTTCTATCCTTCCCTCCCTCTCTCCGTATCTGCCTCCATCTTTCTATATCTCTCTCTCAATCTCATTCAACATCTCCCCCTCCCTCGCTCCATCTCGTTCCCTCTCCTTCCATCTTTCCCTCCCTCCCTCTCCCTCTCTCTCCCTCCCTCTCACTACCTCACCCTCTCTCACTCCCTCTCTCTCCCACCTTTCTCCCTCCATCATTCCATCCCTCATCCTCTCACTCACTCCCTCTTTCTCTCCATTCCATCCTCCCTCTCTTCTTCCATTTCTCTCTCTCCCTCTTTACCTCTTTTTCTCTCCTTGCTACCGTCTCTCCCTATCTCTCTTTTTCTCTTTCCCTCCCGTTGTCCTGGTTCCTTTCCATTCTCTCCCTACGAACACGCCTTTCTCCTTTCACGATGAATTTCCCTCGCCCCTCTCCCTCATACCATTTTGATCTGGAACGGATTCAGCCCTGTTATTCGGGGACACGATAGCGCCACGCATTAGCTTGCTAACCTACGCTTGAGACTTTTTAATCTTGGGCTCGAGCAAACACTTTGGGCCCACGTACGGCCGACGTCAGCACCATTTATGTTTTTGGTAAACAAATGAGACTAAGGGTTTGCGGACGATATTTTCGACCGCACGATATTCTCAAAATGATTAGGTTTACAGCAACAGTTGCCACTTTACGCCTTTAATGAGATCATCCGAGAAGGTTTATATAAATCGCACATTCAAATATATGACCGATTAGAGGTATTGTCGGAATTTGAAACCTAATTTAAGATGCGCGCTAGAAATTGTGGGAATATAAGGATGAGATACATTGGAATGCTGACTTTCGGTGGTGTCGAAACGTTGGTCTTAGCCCAAATTTTACTTTAATAGAGATAATAAATATTTAGGAATCAGCAAATGATGATTTAACTCACTAGTCAAGCAAAAATAACACTGGTAAATGTCAGATGTTTTTTATTAATACATTCTCAATTTTTCTAATCCACAACTCATTCATGATCAAATTATCAATTATTGGTAAATTTAGTAAAAAATCGTTTAAAAATATAAATCAGCCGTCATCATCCATTTTATCGGTAACTCGTATGCATTACACCCATGATCCTGCATGGACGTATCATTTTTGATAACATTTATTTGCGGTTTTTATTATAACAAGTTTGCATTTGGAAACTCTGTGTACTCCGACATGGAGTACACCTTTCCAACCTCGTTTGACCGGTGGATGGCAACGTGACCTAAACGAACATAGCTAGCAGAGACGAGATGGTAAGTAAGCCTTCTTAAAATATTAACCGTGAAATTCGCCACAATCCAAAAAACATATTGCCGCTAACGTTTTCTATAATAATAATAACAGTTGAGATAAGACCGCCTTCAGTTCTTCGCTTCCGTGCAAGGCTCTTCATCCGTGCCTTGTTTTGGAATGAACAGAAGACCGACCAATTCTAGACGTTCCAAAGGAGGATTTGGTTGTGACGGCGTGCATACCACGGATGCACATACCTCGAAGTATCAAAGCCAAAACGCATGCATTTTTTTCTTAACTCTAGGAAAAGCATTCCGTTCCTTCGCGCTTCGCATTTTTTCACCCTTCGCGCACGCCCGCGTCACTTGTTTTCTCGCTTATTTTCTTAAGGGAGAGCTTTCCTCGAATTTTCCAACGTCGAGATATTTATGTGCTGCTGTCAGGAATGGCGCATTAGGCCTCTCCGTTCTCTCTGCCTTCGCCTGCGAGAGAAATATTTTTTATCGCGCGAGTCAAATTCGTTACTTTATAAAATATATCCTTCCTCCACGTAGTTACATAATGAAAGAAAAAAGGTTCATGATGAGATTACAAATGGCATTCTTGTATCCCTTGCGCGTACATGGCAGTTGTTTAAGGGTTTACCCATTTTATTTGCCGCCATCGGCGGATTTTATATTTCTATTTTCAAATGAATGCTCCAAAACTAAAGCTCTCTGTAACCAAGTACGGTCGTCCTTATCCCCGACTTTCGCCGACAACGGGGCCAATTTATTGCTCTACCGCTGGTCACGTGATAGAAGACGCCATTATAAGATAATTATCAGTGTATTTATTTTATTCTATTCCTTAAAATTCTCAAAATTTGATTTTTATGCATATATTTTTATTGAGTTAATACTCTGTTTGGGCCCGTAATGGCTTCCGTTGTAGCAGTCAAAAGGATTTGTCCGTACTTGGTTATAGAGAGCTTTATCAGAAACCTCTTCCACTTTTCCTTGTCGACTCTTTCTCTCTCTCGCTTGGGTTTTAACTATGAATATCGAATGTTAATTAATTAATATAATCCTCTTCCTCAATGGACATCCCATCCAAAAATTCTTCTCTCCTCTATATAAAAACGACGGAAATACTAGCACACGTGTTCTTTTAGAATCTATTTTTGGTGAATTACCACTGAAGACGGCCGATTTGTAGCCGAAATGCGCACCTGGTTTATGGTAACCTTGTTATGGCTATTGAAGATATCTGAGATGAGTATTTTTAAGCTTGTTCTTGAATTGAATTTTGAATGTGATTTATTTTTTAGTATCACGAAGTAACTTGGTCCCTATACAAAACGACGGATGTCACAGAGCGGTAATATCATCCATTAATGCAGCGGTTTGCAACTTTTTTGTCTTCTTGTGCCCCTTGTAGCATTAAATAATTTTTTAAACAAATCTTTTTGAGCGCGTTTCATGCATTAAAAATAAAAAGTATCTACTTAGCATGTAACACATTTACAACAAAATTAGAATCTCTGATACGGTTTTCAGTTTGTAGTTAGTACCCAGTAAAATTAAGACGCAATTCATGAATTTTGATCTTCCTTCTCTCTAACCCCGTCGTTATTACGGCCTCTATTGTAGGCCTGAGCGTAGTTACAAGCGTTCTTTTTAGCTTTTCTCGTCAATGCTTTACACTAGTAAGTTAAACCTCGCAGAACGAATGCGTCTTATAAGATTTCTCTTCCACTATAGATGCGGTATATGAGTCCATGTTGATGTTTAAACATCTTGATTGGACCAGTTAGTCATTTGTATATGTCATATAAGTTTTCAATGATTGACATTCAGGTTCTGATTGATAGACTCATAATTTTAGATGCTTTACTTCTAGGTACATTTCTTTTCCATAACAAGTGCATCTCTAAGGAAATATTATAAAAAATATAAAATCTATTGTGAAATGGTAATGGAAATATAAGATGCTTTATTTGGAAACGTATCATGTTCATTCAAATTTATTCCATCTCGTCTTCGGCGTCGATTTCTCCAGACTGTGATCCATGTTTCATATTTGATTTCCCGAGAATATGTGAGAGTTGTATATGATGAAACAGAAGAATCTAAGCCTCCTGATAATTTCAATGTCAAAGGAAGACCGAAAAATCTTCGATTCATGAAAGCCATGCTTAATATAATTTCACCGGTGTAGATGAAAGTGGAAAGAAAAATGCATGAATAACAGAAAATTATGGATACAGACGTTCGAATTATCGGGCTTCGAAATCTTACGCGTAACCATAGTGAAAATTTTATTTGACGTGGCTTCATATATCACTGGCAAAATTCGGTTGAAAATTTAAATTATCCACCTATCCTAAAATTACTATTTATCAAAAAGAATGCGCACAATATATGTATCGATATTCAAATGGGCTAGCATCCCAGGAGTATTCTGCTCGAGCTCAATCTTTATTCAATAAAGACTCACTCAGTATCCCAGTGAACTCGAAACTGCGTCGTTTGCGTCGTTTTTGGGTTTTCTGTCTTACGGCCTTTATTTAAATCCCGTCGATAGAGTTCCAAGCTTTGGATTACAGGAACGTTTTTTCCTCATATACTTATTCTTTCGTGCATGCCAGTGGTTCTCAATCTTTATCGACACACGGAACCATTAATAAATGTTGTGGCATAATAAATCCCATTGAAGGAAAATGTTTCAAAATGTTTATGATGTAAATATAAAATGTCGTTTTTTTACTTAATTTATAAGAAAAAATGGCTCAAGCCTAACTTTATGGGTTTTCAACCGCAATGCAAACAACAAACATTTGCAGAAATTCAGCTGAGAAACACGTTATGCTATAAGCTCGTGTGCTTTGTCTCCCTTCTTGGTTAGGCCCACAACCGTCTCGTGGCCGACTTGGAACTGGAAGGAGTGTCCGTCGCCGAGAGCCAGAGCTTCGTCCCGAGAGAGCTGAAAACCGCTCTAGTGCGACTGAAGCGCCGCGACGTGCGTGTCATCCTAGGGAACTTCAACGAGACGTGGGCGCGGCGGGTTTTCTGCGCGGCGAAGTCCGAGGGGCTGGTGGGGAGGCGCTACCAGTGGCTGCTGGTCGGCACGTACTCGCACAAGTGGTGGGAGGTAATGACAATGACCCCGGGCGAATACTGTTCCACGTAATTTATGGGGTCGCACGATTGAATTCGCCTACATTCACGAGTTGAGTCGTGTTCATGTTATTTTTACTCCGTTTCCAACGTTGTCGATATTTTCTTTTTTTAAATCACCTTCCACGGGACTGTAAAAATGTTCTCGATGAACTTAGTTTCTTGTCGATAAAAATAATAACCTCAGTGTCTGCTGTATATTATTAAAGTTCTAGAATCGAGGTCAGGAAAGAGTGCGGAAAATACTTCCAAATCTTTTGTTTGTTTGAGCAATTTCCATTGGAATAATTTATACTAGAGGAAGAATTGTTGGCACATTTGCATTGTTTTGTCTTTTTTCTTTGAATCTGAACACACTGAACTAATAAGACTTTTCTGAAACTGAATAAAATTTTAACTATTTATTATGTACGTTTTTAATCCTATACTAAAAACATACAAAATTCCATCTAATTGCAGCGAAATAATTCAAACCGTAAAAATTCTAGTTTGAGTACAGAAGCTCAATTTTTGTTTTAACCAAAATCTTTCCATCGAGTAGCGTTACGTATCTCGGATGGATGCTTCATAGTGCTGACATATTTTTTAAGCTTGGTATTGGAAATTGAACGTGCAGCATGTGTAAAACCTCTCGGCGTTGCTAACGTTATCTTCACCTCGCAGGTTGTGGAGAAAAGGCCCCCGAAAGTTCTCGGTCCCCTCGGCGAGGAGGAGGTGGAAAAGGAAGAGGAAGAAGACTTCTCTCACTGCACGCCAGACGAACTGGTGGAAGCGTTGGAGGGCTGCATATTGACCGACCTGCTGCCCCTTAGCACCAACGGCGAGATTACCGTCTCCGGAATCGTGAGTCACATGCGGTTTTATTTTTGTACTCGAAGCTCCCTCCGAACGAAAATCTAAAAAAATAAAGCTAGCGTGACGCCATCCACCGGTGTAAGAGCTTATTTAGCTCTAGCTGCGCCTCAGAAATTATTCCCATATTTTTAAATTCGCTATTAAGTATGTGTATGCATTTTTTTACAACAACAGTTTTCTACTGTGCTAAGGAAGACTTTAATGTAGTTCACAAGACATCTCTTTGGATACAGAGCTAATTATCATTTGTCAGGTGCCTAGCAGAACGATACACTGAAGCATTTTTAAGACTCAAGCCCACATAGGGGTTGTGGTGGCGGAGTGGTTAGAGCGTCGGCCATCGCGTTGGCCATCCACGCAGCGGTCACAGGTTCGAATCCGGCCGGAGTTTTCAATCTGGAATCGCCCCGTCCCCTACTTGTGTGATTTGAGGAGACCGCGCAAGTCAGCGCTCCATTCTTCGGAAGGGACGTTAAGCAGTTGGCCCCCTTGGTGCTTTTCGTAAAGAGTTGGCTAATGCCGGCACCGGGTTTCCCTCCTCCCATGTTTGTGTGTGTGTGTTCAGTGTGGAAGAAGTAATGGCAATAATAATCCAAGATGTTGATTAGCCAGAAATTCTATATAAACAAACATCAATCACACATAAATTGGCCCATATTAGCCTGCCTACAAAAATTGTTTTCAATCTCTCTTTTCTCTGCATTTGGCATCCTGTGTCAATTTGGGATCTATCTTAGTAGTGTATAAAACAATATCATCTCTTTATCGCATTTTGTATATAATTCATGCAATTACAGTTTTATTTCGACGAATCAGTCGCCAGACGTGATCCTTGGCAGTTTTAGATAGCTTTTAAAGGTTTTGACGATGTTACGGGTTCGATTTCAAGAGTTTTTCATTTCTCCATTTCATTTGCATGAAAATTAGCATAGGATATTGTTCATATGTAATTAAAGACGTTTAGAATCAACATAGAAACATAGAGCTTGAACATAGGGATGCTGAAATACCTAAATTTACCTTTATTTTCATTAGATTGAGGTTCTTTCTCAAACGAGATAAAAAATTAGTTCCGAATTCGAAAATGCAAACATTTTGCGTTTTTAAACAGTTATGAATTAAATGACCTAGGGTATCTTTGTTCACCGGACGAATACTCGATCCGTTCGGATATTTTTAACGGAAAAATTAAGTATGTACGGGTAGTTCTCGATTTGCGCGGTTTGTGCGTTCCTGAAAATTACCGTGTAAATCAAATTCGCGTAAAACAAGAACAATCCATATAAAATAAATGAAATGTCCAGGTTAGGGGGAGTACCTACGTTCCTGTATTAGCCTTCCCAACATCACCGAAATCTCAAATTATGATACACAACCTTTTTGAACTACGCGAATAATTGGTTCCGGAAAACTGACGCGAAATGCAAATTCGCGAAGTGCAAGTCCTATTTTCCCATAAGACACTATGTGAAACTAGCAGTACGGTTTCGAGTCAACCGAAAAAATTCATTTTCTATCGTATATAATTCAGTTTAACAGAAAATAAAAGAAAACGTAACAGCAAATGAAAACCTAGCATCATAGAGTGAAAAAAATTATTTTAATTACTTTCAAAACGCGTAATAGCAAATAAAAGCACAGCATTACAAAGTATTCAACATTTGTTAAGTAATCATTTGTGATGATAAATCCGGAGCCTCTGACGCTGTCAAATTGGTGATTTTCTACCGAAGCAAGGATTGAGTTATAGCATAGTTATAAAAATTCATTTAAGGATGCTTCCTTAAAAAGCAGACTAAAACATAAATTTTTATTGAGTCTACACGTGAAATGTTTTTTAAAACTAAAAATTCACGAATATAAACATTCCTATCACTATATATCACAGGACATGCTAATCCCCGATGTCATGAAAATCCGTTTAGTATAAGCCGATATGGAATTTATGTGATAACATTTAAATGAACTTCATTGGTAACACTGATCTATTTTAATATAAAGTTATTTTAATTTAATTGTAAATAGATGAATATGAGGCCAAAAATAGAATTCAACTTTTTGGAACATACTATAATGTGAATTATATATTTTTTAATTTTCAGTCCACATAAAATATTGTTTCATTAAATTAAAATTTATTAGTTATATTCGAAGGAAGTGCAACATATCCCCTCTCAAAATAGCGCCACAAACGGACGTTTGTGTCCTTAATTACCATGTTAATCCTAGATAAACAAATTCTGATTAGTTCATTATATAAATTTCTGCCAAATTTCAATTTTATATCTACGTCCATGATCGAGTTATTCTCATTTTAATAACTTTACACTCAGACCAACGAATGGACAACATAGCGTATTTCAGCAATTATAAATTCCTTCTCGCAAATAACGCAACTATGAAAATCATTTCCCTCTCCTTCCGTTTTTCTCTCCTTCCCGTATTAAAAGCCTTCAAAGCACGCTAAAAACCCATTAGGATTGGTATAACAATATTATTTTGAGGTTTAACAATGTAATTGGTAGGCAGGGCAACATGACGTTAAAATGGCTAGATTTCGCCAAAATATGGGAATTAAACGTTTAACATGAAGGATTTCGAACTGTAGGCGAAACACAATGAACAGAATAAAAAAATTTATAATTTTTTCCTTAAATGGTCTAGATCTAAAGGTCGTGCGTCTATTTATTCTAATTTTAATCTCAAAAAGAAGAAAAGCCTGCACACCAAAAAGTCGATTTTTACGTGTTATCTTATGAGAAATGCAAATCATCCTCTGGAGTAGAACTTTGAATGTTTTTCGTATATTTTCCTTCATCATAGCATTTTATATCGGAGTAGATTTTCTCTGCCAAATTTCAAGTGTATATCTGCATATTTGATCGAGTTATTCGCGTTTAAAGTATAATCCAGGAATCAGGAACCCAGAAATCATGCAACAGGAACCCAGGAATCGGACGTTTATATATATATATAGATAGACATTCAAAATGCATAACAGAAAAACAAAACCTAGCGTAAGAATGTGATCAAATTTCTTTTAATTGTTCAAAATACGTTACAAAAAAACGAAGCATTAAAGTGGTAACATTTCATTTAGTAATCGCGTTCAAAATAGGCTGCAGAAAATCTTACATATACAAGATGATAGCAATTTTTAGATTTACATTAAAAATTCGTAATAAAAAATGAAACCCTAACAAAACAAAACTACGTTTCCTTAAATTACATTCAAAATATGTGCAAAGATATTAGCAAATGAAAACCTTACATTCCAAAATGATGGCGTTTCTTTAAATTTTAAACTTACTTAATGGTTGCCAGTTAATATTCATCTCTCCAGACACTGTTAGTTCCGCGATTTCCAGACATGAATAAACCCCACCTTATCTAAGATAATATCCCTTCCCTGTACATCACGTTCAATCATATTTTATACGCATTTATTTTACCATTAATATTATAAAATATTATAAATATTATAATATTATAAAATAAGGGCTAAAATTTTACGGCTCCATATTTGAGATCTCACGATTAAGATGGTTAATTCAAGGCATCGAACCGACAGTTTTTTCGCTCCGGTTTTCCTTCCAACTCACATAAAGCATAACATTTCTGTTCCGGCTTCTCTCCAGCAACCACCATTGAACTGGTTCGAACCGGTTTTTTTTGCTCCGACTTTGTATTTTCTGAAAAATTTCAAGAGGGTACCAAATTAATCTTTATTAATTATTGCTATTTAAACCAAATACATCTTCACTATCGCAAGTCAAGAAGACAAAAATAGATATCCACAAGTAAAAGCGTCCTCTCCCTTCTTGTAAAAACAGTAGAAATTTGTATGAATTCTTCGTTACATCTTGCGTTACGTAATTTGTAAACAGCTCCTTTAATACTGTTTTATAGGTATTCAAATTTTCTTTTTTTCTTTTTAGTGCGTATAAAAGCTACTAAAAGTCTTTCTTATTTATTTTTTAGTCTTTAATATAATATAAAACTGTTATATTTCTTTCAAAAGTCAACATTGATTTCATTTTACAAACCAATTATTTATTCTTTAAGTAGGCTTTTAAAATTAATCAATTCTTAATTTATATAGGATTCTATAATCATTTATAATTTCATAGAATGTTTTCCAAATATTCTGGAATAACCTAGGGTGTTCTAAAAATAGACTAGATTTTTTATGAAATTTAGATTTTGGAAGCATGATAACTGAGCACATTTCCGAGTCAGAGAAATTGCCTCAAGTGAAATTCTCTTTAGAGAAAATATAAATTTTGAAAAGTAGTTGATATGAAAGTTATTCATCCCGTCTGCTTTCAAAAGGGTATGTCAATATTTAGGTTACTAAGAATCATTAAAATCAATGAACACAATTTACAGCTTTTAGTCGCACATACGCCGCAGATAATTTCAAAATTGGAACTTTATGCAAAACAAGAAACCTCATTAATACAAAATTTGTGGGTTTAAAAAATATTACATACGAAGTCAAGACCGACCGGATAACAATTTCGGAATAAATAAGTGTATGTATCAATATTTGTTTATTAATCAGTTTCAGGACATTTCCTATAAAAGTGATCGTTTCGTGTTTATCTCTTAAATATTTCCGAAAATATGCCTGTTAATTAATGTAACAACTCGATAACGGAAAGGGCTACAACGGCCACACTTGGCTTGACGTTCTATTATATCCTAAGTAAAAGAAATAAGCCTGTTTGCATCCCATTCCATATGCCCAAATTCAATTTTATTTATTATCATTTGTCGGATTATTAAAGTCAGAAAGTGATCATAAGTTTTTAACACCCTCGAGGCCAAAAGGTCTCGAACGCCTCGAATGAGAATACTTATTGATTTTATTAATTTCGGCTTTTTCCTTTTTTGGCGGGTATTAAAAAATTATATTATAATTTAAACCCTTCATTAGCTAACTAAATTGGAAGATTCAAGTCATGAAGTTATTAACAACCTAGTAACCAAAAACTCAACAATCATAATGCCTCGAAAAAAAGACCACGTTTAGGTCATACGAAATCAATCACTAAAAGAATGGCAACATGCAAAAAAGAGGAAAACATCAGAACAGATACAAACCCGATTAAATTAAATTAAATGAAGTTAAATTTAAAAATATATTAATATATTTAATTACTATTTCCCAGGCCGCGCCATGTACATCAGCTATTATATTATGTACAAATAAGTGCTAACCTGTAACAAGTGACACGAAAACATAAAGATCCTTATTCCACAGATAGTAAGGAAAGATTCGCGGAAGGTGACTATAATTCATATTCAAGCGAGACCAATAAATACACTTTGAATTCTAACTACAACTAATCCACTCTTTCAGCGGTACAGTTTTTAAGGATTGATTGAGGAAATGCTTAATCAGACTAACTTTTTGGTGATTTAGGATTAAGAGGTAAACAATATAACGAAGAAGTAATCCAAAACAATTATCAACTTTGGAATTTTGTAATTTTTCCCGTAAGATAGTCCCACCTTCACGTACCATCATGGCAAAATCCTTATCTTCGTAACGAATAACATATAAAGTACATGAGAAAGCGAGTAAACGAGGCCCACGCAAGCTGATAAACATATTTAATCCGCATTGACGCAATAAAATTTGCGATTTCTGGCGCAGATAGATCATTTTTCTCGAATATTTTTGGATGAGGCGATCGAAGCTGCCCTTACCTGTGTTTTCGCTCCATACACCCACGCTACGTTTCCTTCTCGCCTCTGCCTAAGCGTTAGCATTCATCGATGCGTACATTTTAACCAACTTTGTGGAACGCAGACGACCGTTGGGTCGGAAATATTCTCCCTTCATCCCCCCCTCCCCCCATGCTTGCTCCGCCGAAAAGAAAACGGGGGCGATTCTGCTATTTCCGCCCACAAGGCGCAATCGACTCCTTAAGCGCCACACCCCCCGCCACCCGCCTCCGGATGTATTCCTCCTCCCACCTCCCCACTCCGCTCTAAAAGCACTCCGTTCTGTAACCGCCTCACCCTCCTCCCGATCCCCCTGAGGCCCATCTCCACCCCCATCTCCCTTTCCGACGCCGTAACCTCTTTCCGGATGATAAAAGAAAGCCAGATGGAGGCAAACGAATGCGCCGCTCCTCCTTTTAATAAAGGGATGCCCGGAAGAACAGGAGGTGCGTTGAGAACTCCGCGCCTCGGAAGTGGACTTCAAAGGAGTTCAGCGGGAGAGAGGGAGTAGCGAAATATAGAGTTACAAGAGGAGAGAGGAAGACGAGGGTTGGGATATAGTTGCAAGGAGAAAGAGTGAGACAAAAAGATGGTGAAGGGAGATTCGCATGGAAAGAGAGAGGAGGAAGGTAGGAATAGGAAGAGAGATGTAAGGAGAAAGTGATAGAGAAATAGTAACAAGGAGAAATAGGGGGATGAAAGAAAGAGGGGAGATTCGCATGGAAAGACAGAAGAAGGAGGTAGGGAGAGGGAGGTAAGGAGAGAGTAACTATAAGAATAAAGAGCAAAATAAAACGAGGGGGAGATTCGCATGAAGAGAAAGGAGGGAGGTAGGTAGAGGAAGTGAAAGAGAGGAGGGAGGCAGGTAAAGGGAATGAGAGAAATGGGTGAGATAGGTAGAGAGAGAGGTAAGGAGAAAGGGGTAAGGATATGGATAGAGGAATGGCTTAGAGATGTAAAGGAAGACAGAGAAAGTGGAAGTTGGGGAAGAAGAATGGAAAAAAGAGAGCAAGATAGATGTGTAAAAAGAGAGGAGTAAAGAAATGAAGTAATGCTGGATGAGGAGTAGGAGAAATGAATAGAAATAGAGGAAGAGGACTGGGAGAGAGAGACAGAAAACGGCGATAGACTAAGGAAGGAAGAGGAAAGCGGGTAAATGACCAAGGTGAAAAAAGAGAGAATATGAAATGAAAAGGGAAGCCAGAAAGGTAGGAGTATAGGAAAGAGAAGAGGCGTAGAAAGGCAAGGATGAGCGTATAATAAGAAAATGTAAATGGATCGGAAGAAGCAGGGGAGTAAAGAGACGTGGTCGCGTTTAAAGTGAGAGAGCAGGAGAAAGGATTATGCTTTGAGGTAGAAGTAACGGAATACCTGCCCTTTATTAGAGGTCGCTTGCCTCGCTCACGCGATTGCATCGCAGCCAAGGCAGGATTGCGGCTGAGTATAATATTTCCCCAACGTTCTAAATTTAAGTAGCTTCTTTACCAGCTCTCTTACTGTGAGTTAATACTTTTGTATGCCTGTATTCTTCTCGAAGATTAGGAGTAGTTTATTTACTACTTATGGTTATAATTCCTACTTGAACATTTGAAGGAATGTTACTGAAAATAAATGTCTACAAAAGTATTGATAAAATAATGCAATAAAACCGTCCTTTTAAATTAACAATGGTAGTGATGGTTAACCTATCTGATTTTCAATACTACGGTAGTAGGTTCGAAAAACGGTGGAAATGTCGATGTCTGTTGCTGTCATTGGTACAGTTTATATAGTCTTTGTAACAGGCCAAGTGGAATATATAGAACTAATGAAATTCTGATAAATCTACTGCAATTTCCCTTCAGAAATGACGGGAATACGTGAATAAAGTGTTGGAATTCAAGCAATTCCCATTCTCTCCCTTCATACTTCCTTTTCCTCCATTCTATTTCCTCCCTCTCTCCCTTTCACTCTCCCATTAGGTATTTCCCTCAGCCTGACGGAATTGCAAATAGATAATTATTAATAGATCGTTACATGCTCCTAGAAATACCGCCGGTGGTGATGAGCGTGACGGACTCACTGACATAGCAGGATTTCGAAGTTCGCCAAACTTGTAGAGAATGGGTCACCATATTCGCCATATTATACCAAATATATAAAAAACTAATACTAAAAATGGCTAGTCTTTTAAATAGGTTAGTGTTAACCATTATCTACTCAAAGAATAACCTTCTGTAGCCTGTGCCCCGCTCTAAGTGTGCTACGAACAGTTTTGCAATTGTGGTTGCATAAGATTAGGGATAAGGTTTGCCGGTTGCCTATACTTAAGGATAAGACCTTAAATGCAATTAGCAGAGGTCGGCTAACGTTTTTGCCATTCGTAGTTGTGAATGCTCTGGAGGGCCGCGTTGGCAGTCACGAGAGAATTTACCTGAAGATTTTTCTGTCTCATATTAATGATAATTATGTCTAAATAGTTTACTAGCATTAAAACCTCACTGGTAAAGATTGTGAGACTACTGAAAAATATAAAATTGTCTGTGTTCAAGTTTATCAGTCACTTTTTCGTCATAGCTTCGCAGGCCGCATGAAACACTCTCGAAGGCCGAATGTGGTCCGCGGGGCGTAGATTGTTGACCTCTGGTAATGAGTAAAGGAAATTGAAAAATTGAAATTTTAAGCAAAGCAAACATTTAGTTTAAAAAGACTTTTGAGTTGATTCGTATACAATTTAATCAATGGTTTGCAATAACTGTTTTTTATTTATAATACTAGTAGAAGGTGCTTGCATTCTGCAAGCATATCATCTCACCTTGAAAAAACATTCATTTTCCAGACAGATATTTCATCATTACAAATATTTTTTTAATTCTAAGGATTTCACCTCCGCAGCGATTTTCGTTTTTCACTTATGTTAAAATAATAGATTAAAACAATCCCCAAACTTTGCAATTTTAAGAATTTTATACTTTCTCCATTATGGGGTACTAATGCTACACTTGTCTGCCAAATCTTGAAGTTGTAGCACTTCTAGAAGAGAAATAACATTTTTCTAATTGTTTAAATTTTAAACATTTTTAACGGCCGCCGCAATATATTTATGGAGAGATTAAATCTATATTTGTGCAACTGCACTACTTTGTAAATAACTTGAAAATTTCAGCTTCCTAGCCCATCCCGTAGTACCTAAGCAGTTGGCTATTTGTTTAAACTTTACTGCCAAACAAATAAAAATATCAAAATTTCTATAATCCCTATTTCATTTTTTTACAAATCCTACCTCTAAAAAAATTTCAGCTCCGTAGTACATTCGGAAATACATAAACCTTGAAAATTTGTTAAACAATTGCGAATTTTTATCGGCCGTATTGTTGCACTTTTTCGTTTTTTATAATCGGTTTTGCACAAAATCCTCCCTAAGAAAAAAATTTCGAAACTCCAGCTCATCTGGAAGTGCCTAAACATTAGTATCCTCCTATATGTTGTATCCTCCTCTGTAAGGAACGTCTATATATAATGATATTGAGAACCAAAACTGATCTGAGTAAATTGATCAATTTGATTTAACCAAAGCCATTGAAAATCAATATTTAAAGTAAATACGTTTAGGAAAATATAATTTATCAATTTATTTTAATGAAACAACGTTTTATAGGAATCAAAAGGTAAATAATATAAAATTTGCATAACGTTACGCTCCAGAAAATATAAATATTTTTGGTTATATAAAAGTTATCTAGCGTAAAATTCAACAAATAAATATTAATTTTGTGTGTGATTTTAATATATATCACGCTGAGAGGAGAGTGAGAAGGTGAGAGCAAAGTAGAATGGTTGGGGAAAAGGGAGGAGAATAGGAGATAGGAATAGAGAGAGGGTGGTTGGGAGGGAAAGAGGAGAATGGGAGGGGAAAAGAAGGAGAATGGGAGGAAGAAAGGAGAATGGGAGTGAGCGAAGGAGGAAAATGGGAGGGAGAGGAATGGGAGGTAAAAAAGGAGGAGAATTAGGGAAAATTGGATGGAGAAATGGAGGAGAATTGGAGGGAAAGAGGGAGAAAAATGCAAAGGAGAGAGATAGGGAGAATTGGATGTAGAGAGGGAGGAGAATATAAAGGAGAGGGAGGAAAATATAAGGGAGAAGAATGGAAGAGAGAGGGGGAGTAGAACGGAAGGGATAGAGAGAGGGAAAAGAATGAGAGGAAGAGAGATAAAGAGAATTGAATGGAGAGAGGGAAGAGAATGGGAGGGATAGAATGAGAAGAATTGTAGGGAGAGAAAGAGAGGGGGAGAAGAATGGTAATATGAGAGGAAAGAGAATAGTAGAGAAAGAGTGGAGAATGAGAAAGTAAGAGAGAGGAGAATAGGAAGAAGAGATGGAGGAGAAATGGGAAGTGCCTTTTATTAACTTCACCTGAGACATATTCATGTATTCATATCCGAAATATAAATGTATATTAATGAATTTGAATCAAAAGTTTTTACATGATAAAAAATATTAAGACATCACTCCATAAAAAATATTTAAACCGTTTTCATGTTTTGGTATTTTAATTATATTTTAAAATTTAAGAACAGATCGACTGAGCACCTTGTGACACCAAGAGGCAGAAAAATGCAATACTTGTAAAAACAAGCAACGCCATATTGAGTTTGATTGTAAGATCAGAGTTGTTGAAATTGGCTTCATAGAAATCCCGGATATGAAAAAGTAAAACCATCCATGAAATGGAGGAAGAAAGGCTGTTGAGATTAACGAGGCAAAATGAATACTACAAGAAAAGAAGGTGAAACATCGAAGCAGAGAAAGAATAGACTGAAACGAATGAAAAGCAAGGCAAGGAGAGAAAGAGAAAATGAAAATAAAAAAGGGTCTGGAACGATTAGAAAAGTTCAAAGTAAATTATGAATTTTGTGTAAATAAAGAAACAAAAGAACAACGTGAAGCACGTTACGTTATAAAAGTTGTAGACAACATAATTTTCTACATATTTTGTTTAAAATATTTATCATAGAACGAATTTTTTCGGAGATAACTATATTTTTCACCTGAGTTTATGCTCAGTACATGGAATGTCGCTAGATGACAGCTTTATTTTCGTTGTTATGATAAAATTTTCGCCAACGCTGTCAAGGTAATCCACAGTGGCGTATCCAGGGATGTTTGGGGGTTATGAAACTATTCACAGAATAGAGTTTTGATAATATTTGGTGCTTGAGATGTTTTATCAGAGCAGAAGACTTCATTGGGTAATCACAGTAGTATAAGGTTTCCAATAATTTTTCTTAATTCAGTATACCAAGCTGAAATTACTTAAGACATGTTCCCTCGATTAGAGCATTTATGTTACAAGGAATGATATTTAAATTTCGGCTTTCTATTTTATGATAGAAGTACAAACACTTCGGTATTTAGAAACATTATGAAATTCAATAACATTAGAGCGTATTTTAATCGTGTCAACAGGGCCTGCATCTCAAAGGAAATTACAATCTAAATGACGACTCCTGTATCTACTGAAAGAAAACTTTCGATCGCTTCAGCTAACATTTTTCATGCTACCAAAACTCAGCCTTAAAAAGAAATCAAACGTCGGCTGGCGTATTACCAGAAAATACTATACAGTTTTTATTCTTTCATAGACTGTGTGCATATTATCACGGATACATTCTCAGGTAATAGGCTTAATACTATTACCTAAAAATCAAACGACGAAACAAAGGACTTCACAAAAGCTATTGAATTTCCTACTTATGACTAAAAACAACCAGCATCGAGCTTATACAAAATATCTCTACAATCGGCAAAGGATAAATTCATCAAACGGTTGAATTATATTTAATCAGCTACCATATAACATCATCTTAAATTTCATTTTGCGAATATCTCGTGCCACGACGGGAAGCAGGACAGAATAAATGGATTTTCCATCGATGTATCTGAATTGAAACTTGAGCTTAAATACGCTTTTGATATGTTCCCAGGTTTATTTTTTCAAATTAAACCGATGGAAATTTTTATTAATAGGTCCAATAAAATCAATTTAATACATTTAATATTTCACGAACACGAAACTCATCAAAGGAACTTTTAAAAATTTATATTTCCTAAATTCCAACCTACTTCCGCCGACCCCCGGCTTCTTTTCCTCACTGCTCCCCCTCTTCCACTTCCCCTCACCTAACTTTTCCCACCCTGTCCTTCTTGCCCTATCCCTCCCTTCCCTTCGACGCATCCTCATTTACCTCCAGACCTCTCACAAAGTGCCTCATAATCTGACGTCTCTCCATGCCCCTCCCCTCCCTACCTCTATATATATATATATATATATATATATATATATATATATATTCCCCCGCGTCCTTCCTTCTTCCTCCTTACCTTCCTCTACTTTTCCTATCTGTCCCTCTTTCTCCATTCCGACCTCTCCCTCCCACTCCTTCCTTATTCCCTCTCCTTGACACTGCTCGCCTCGGAAGCCTTGTAATAATATATGAGGTGTAATGGCTGCCCTCGTCCCAAAAGCATGGCCACTTCTTTCTAGACCTCTCCAACCTCATCCATCTCACCCCTTTCCTCTCTTTCCACTTTTTTACCCTCCGCTTTCCCCTCTATCTTTTCCTCCTCTATCGCCCTCTTCCCCTTTCTCAATCTCATTTCCTCCCTTTCAAACTCCCATTAACCTAACCTTACTAATCCTACCTCTTTATCTCCTTCCTAAAACCCATCTTACTCCCCACTCCCTCTCCTCCTTCCTCCATTACCGCCTCCCTCCTCTCCTTCCTTCATTACCGCCTCCCTCCCTTACTCCGCCATCCTCCCTTCATAAATATCCCTTCATCCCCTAACCTTTCTCTAGCCACTGTGTCTCTCCTACGCCTCAATATTTCTATCTTCTTCTGTTCCTCTCTACAAACCTCGCTACTCAATTTCACCCCTCTCCTAATCCTTATTTCCCTCCTCACCTTTCCATCTCCCCCCCTCCCTTTATCTTTCTCTTTATCCCCTTTCTCACCTCCTTACGCCCACGCACTTTTTTCAGCCTAAGTTTTCTGACATTTTTTTGTTTTCCCGTTTTTTCCCCTTTGTTACTAGCAAGGTTTGTGAAGTTCAATTTATGTTGATCTCCCCTGTCTTTCCCAGACTTACGTATTAAATTTCTTCACTGATTAAGGATTTTTTTTATTTATTAAGAATGACAGACACTGTCTAAAAAATACGCTTGCGGTAGACAGTTTTCAAGCTTCTCTTTATTCCCGTTAAACTCCGGGGACAGTTAACGCAGAAACGCAAAGTATCCTTTTGAATTAACCATCACTCGATAGCAGATAACCGTAAGTTTTAAGTCCATTAAAGTTTTATTTTTTTATCCGTAAGCAATTACCCTCGTGAAAATACGTAACAGAACGACAGAGAAAGCGGTCTGCTGATTAATGAATAAATTGTTTTAAAGTTAATTATAAAGGCTCCAAGAATACCCGGGATATTTGAGTTTTAAAGTAAAAAATTTATGGAAAGATATTCCTTAAGGCGACATTTCGGCATCTTACTTTAATCAGACTTCATTAAATCTTCTCGCCATTTTCTCCGCTGAATTTTCATCAAATATCGAATCCGAACTCAAAGGATTTATCGCGTACTTTGAGCGAGCTTTCGTCTCGCCCGTTTCCAGCCACGCAAGTGTCCATTTTGGCGATTGATCGATACGAAAAATCCTGAAATCTTAATCAATCCCCTACTTTGATCTCTTTCGCAGGCCACGCCCGCCGACTTCGATCCGTTTCTATGGTTTCCTCCTCCCCTGCCTCTCCCGCCTTTCCTTCTCCTCCTCTTCCTGTCTACTGTTCCCTTTTGTTTCCAGATGATATTTTTTCTTACCAACAGCTTCATTGGGATTTTCAGCCCATAATAATTCTCTTCTCTATTTACGCTTTTGAAACCCCAACACGTCCCTTTCCTTAAACTTGTGAAAACCTTCGTTTACGCCTATCGCCTCGTTTTACGCTCGCGCCCGTTTCATTCTTCTTGATCGAACAATTACGAGATAACCACTTTCGGTTCGAAATATATTGAAACGTTTTCCGATTCTCGTGACTATGTTCGTAATTCTTGGATTAAACGTGAAAGATTTGTAGTAGAAATCCTTTGATAGAGGATTATTGGGTTCGTTTAATGGTTGAAATCAAGTTGACGCTATACGTATCTCCAACTGAAATAAATAGGTTATTAAAACAAAATGCAGTCATCAGTAGTATCCATCGGTAGTAAGATGCCGCTGACGATGACTGTTGTTTAACCGAAATGTGCATAAGGTTTCCATAACTTTTTTATTTCTATGGCGTCAGTTTAGTAATAATCCTGGAAAAAATGCTGATATTTTGACGTTTGAATCATTATAATTATGTATACTCAATCGTGAAAACAATTTGAATAAACTTTCGCAGCGCGTATTTTTCAACAAAATAAAAATTGTCATTTCTTCCCTTTCCCCCTTTTATAGCAATTTGAGCATAAATTTGTCAGATTTCATCTGCAAAATTGCATCGGGAGGCTTTGTTTGGTAGAATACCCGCCTAGTGGAGCAAATTTTATGGAAATATTTGCTTTATTGCTGCTAAATATAAGTTCAACAAAATTTTTCTTGCACCAAAGACAACACGAATTTTAATATAAAGGTATCGCTCGCCCCTTCTCTTCCTTCTTCTCCCTCTCTTTTCTATTCCCCGCCCTATTTTCTTTCTCTCCCCCCTCCTTACGCTCTCTGTTCCATCTTCCTTTCCTTCTTCCCCTCCCATCCTGTTTCCTTATCTCCTCCTCCCTTATTTTCCCCATCTTTCCCCTCTTCTAGTCCCTCCATCTCCATTTTTACACGCTACCTACTCGGAATTATGAGTTCCATTTTTTTACCGACTTCCTTTTCCAGTCCGCTGCTTCCTCCTCCTCCTCTCTCCCAACCTTTGACCCTCTCTCCCTTCCCCCATTTCTCTGCTCTTCCACACGCATGCCCTCTTCCTTTAATCTCCTCCCTGCCCCTCCCACACGACTAACCCTCCCACCATAACTTTCCTCCTCCATAAACCACCTTTCCTTACACCTCGGCGCAGTTGGAAATAATAAAAAATAGCCAATTTTTTTAAATCTCTCGTTTAAAAAGCCTACGCAAACATTTTTGCGGCTTTTTTATTAGAATTTCCCCGCTTTCCGAATAATTTAAACGTAATGCACTTGTTTGTTCCTTCTTCTCTGGCCTTCGTTTTTTTCGGAGCCTTTTTTCCATCAGTGGGGAATTCTGCGAGCCGTTATTTATTAAAAAGCTGAATTCGGAAGAAAATAAAAAATAGCTAGCGATAGCGTGTTAAATAACATTTCTCCTCGGCGTTAAAATAGTAATCTGACTCGCTATCTTTCTTGAACTTTTATCCATTCGCATTCTTTAAAGCACTCATGAAATGGTGTGACTTGGAAATAAGGAAAGAGAATATGTAGGTAAGTAGCTCTGCATCCGTGGATGTGCCTTACTATCGAGACCTGGGCAAGTGTAAATGATGCGAAACTTTATATTTTACTGGAGAATAGAGGAGTTATAGCAACAAAACTGAGAGAAAATAAATGGCGTGGGGTGGTTTCGACAGGACATAAAATATTATCCTGAAGGCTATAAATAGGGTAAAGCGAACTATAGAAGGTTTTGCTAGAGCAGACGTAATTTCAGTAGGAGCGAAAATGTTCGAATTCTATTCATCGAATTGAGTGGTTTTTTCAAACTGCCTTGAAAACCAAAAAGTGAGGAACGGTCGATAAAAACATTTCTCATTTTAAAAACGATTAAAAACGGGAAATATATGAATTGTGTTGCCGAAAATTTTATAATTTATTATCTCTTTCTTAGCAATAAAAGCTAGTTTTCTAGAGCCAGGATTATTAGTACAAATGTAAAAAATCTTAAGTGGCCACCACATGACTTTCTCCATTCCTGTATATTTCTAAAAATTCCAAATAGGTTAAACGATAATAAATATTTGAAGGAACTGCGAGAAAAATTTAAAGACTACATAGAACAGAAATAAACTCAAACTGTAGGTTTCTGATATTTAATATAGCCCGAAGCTCCAACAATTAAAAAAATAAAAAGGAACGTAAAATGTTTACAATAGTCGCCGGTAGGTGGTCTGACGGTGACAGCTAAATAATTTATTTTTTTTAAATATCTCTTCAAAATTGCGTTACATGGGAAAATGTTTTGAACAAATATTATAGAAAATTAAATTTTCTACAACTTTTATTCCAACATGTTTTTACATTTATCAAATATTAAAGTAAATATTCTAAAAAACAAATAAGTGACAAGAGTAAAGACCCACTTCCGATTGACCGGTTTACCAAAACTTATCAGCACTTCTTTCTTTAACAGAAATGTCAAATATATAATTTCACGCTGATCTGATTAATAGTTTTTCAGTTAAAGCACACACAAAATCCGTCACAGACACACATACACCCGCAGACATCATCGAGAAAATAGTCCAAATGGGTTCAGAGGACCTTAAAACGTATTTCCTTTGAAATCTCGAATTCAATTTTTTTCATGAAGACAATACTCTCTACACTTCGTAAAAGTAGAACGTAAAAACTCACTGATTTCCATTACTTTCGCGACGGTCTTGTTTTATTCTTACTTGTTGCAAACGCATGGAGTGACGTTTAATACTAAACGTTTTTTGCCAGCTAATGAAAGAGTTGGATTCAATCGAGACAGAAATCCAATAAGCTCTCCGAACGTCGACCGCATTCTATTATTTCGGTAGCAACAGAAGCGAGGAGTCTGCACGCTCTATCGGTATTCCCCACGCGGCCATCTTTGCCCTTCTTCCTCCGCGTGGATGGTAACGCTTGCATTTTTCAAAGGGGGACAGACGTTGACCCTTGAAACGTTCTTCCGAGCCTTTCCCCTGCGTAAAAGTCGCGTTGAATCATAGATAAAGGAGGTGCGCGGTCCATTAGTTGGCAGGCTGGCATTGGACGATGACGCGCCACCCGCCCATTGTCTCAAGGTTAATGGAGAGGTCTCCCGTCACTCCACCCACACTTCACTCCTACTCTCATCGGCCATTCCATCCTTCAATCTTTCTCTCCTCTCACCAACTTTACATCGCTGCTATACCTAAGTATTTTCTTTTCCAAGTAATTTTTAGCTCTCTCCTCATGAATGCACTCACGTAATTAATTGTTGTTTCTAACCTAAATCTCGGAGTGGAAGTAAGGTGCAAGTGTTTTTTTATCTCTCGAAAATCATTTCTGTCACCTCCATTCCTCCATTATCTCCACGTCTCGTTAATTATATAAAATGTCTTTGAACTTCCCTAAATGTCCGAACCGGATCTTGCCCAACATTTGTGGTTCCCATTTTAAAATCGGTCTCATAAGCCATCCGTGCAAGTAAAACGTATCATTACGAAGTTATCAAATTCAGAGAAAATCGTTATGCATTATGACTTTGTGTAAAATACTCCGGAAGACGAATTTGTTGCATTTGTACTCATGTATGGTGACTGAAAATAAGTTTTTAAGACGTACATGGAATTTGAAACCGAAATTTTAGAAAAAAATAATATATGCACTTGATCTTAGGTAATTTACAGGAACAAAAACAGGATTGCTATACGCCAAAATAATCAAGCAACTAACAGTTTATTGGACCCAAATGAAGAATATGTGTTGTTACTGTTAAGCGCATTTCATTCCATCTACTTTACGCCCATAAATAAGTCTGATCATCATATGAGCAAGTGTTTCTTATCTCAAACGATGAAAATTGCATTTGATATTATTACGCCGAGCACTTTTTTGTATTTGGATTTTGCCGACAAAATTATCGCAGTACCTCTAATTTCTGAAAACTCATTTTATAACCGAGTGTTGTTATTTTGATAATTTTCCCTTCAATTTCTCCATTTCTCTCGCATCCTCCTAACGCTAATATGATGCTCAATTTTCGTTTTTATGGACTGCGCCATTTCTCATTACGTTATTTATAGTAAAAACGAGCTTCCCTTTTATAATAATCCAAGAGGTTGATTAGCCAAATATACGCGCGAATTTCCTTTTATCGAAGCTAATCATAATGAATGAATAATTAGTAACCAATTTATCATGCAATATAATCAATTTATTTTTATTGATATATTTATCACTGTGTTAATACCATGGCTATTGAATAACAGTTATGGGCAGTTAGTATAATTCGGCAGATAAAAATCGAACCTGAATGTACTTAACAGTAACATATATAAATTTCATTCAAATATGATGATTGTTTTCCTCGTCATTTACCCAAGTCTAGTTTGAGTAGGTTCTGTCAAAAACATAGAGATTAAAAACTATTCTTTCCATATAGTCTTTTGTCTTACAATGCCTCGCTTACCTTTTCGACTGTACACAAATAAGATCTTAATAAATCGGCTTTTTTCTATTCTCTTTGTGGTATCCTTGCGTATTTATCTATCCTATCCGTCGAACGTTTGACTTTCTCTTACCTTCTGAACAACCTGTTTTTCATTCTGATCAATGTTTTGCATCCCGTGGAATGTTTAATGAATTACACTCTAAGCGCGACAATTGACTTCATCAATCCCTTCCTCAAACTAATTATAAAATCTTACGTTCTTTCGTTTTTTGTCGCCTCGCCGTCTTTCTTCCCTTCCTTTCTATCTCGTTTGGTACATCTCCCGCCGGCTCACTCAAATTTTCATTTTACTCCATCTCTAAGGCCATCATTCTCGTTTCTTTACATATCAATCTTCCATCCATTCTTTTTCTTTCCTAACCTTCTCTTTTTTCCAAGGATATGTTCTACACCAGTGGTTCTCAACCTTTTGCATTTTGTCTCCCACCAATCATTTTCTCATCAAAAAACCTTGGTCCCACCGTGATAAAAATAAATTACAACTTTCCCAAGAAGTGAATTTTTACGTCAATTCCATTTCCGCATTATATTAATCGTTATGTAAATTTTTAAGAACCACAAATATCGCTGTCATTTTGTCGAGAAAAGTTTATAATAATTATTTTCGAAACTCGGCTTCCCACAAATTGAGAAATACTGCTCTACACTACCATAGTGTTTTCATCTCTTGTTATGCAACCGCTGTCAGCCCTATGTCTCATCTTTTGCCATCTCCATCCAGGTTCTACATCAATTCGTCCGCGACGAATTTCTGCGCAACGAATTGGCGGGACACCCTCCATCCTTATCTAACGGTCTGGCATTGTTTTGAACAGCAATTTCAAGCATTATTTTAGCGATGGGTCTATTATTTTGCCTTTCTCGCATTGAGGATGAAAGCATACTCAATTATGACGGACATTATGCAGAAAATTAATTTTCCAACTTTCGTTAAATTTTCCATTCATTTAAGAGGACAATGGAAAACTTTTGTAAATCAATTTTTAAATGAATGGCCTTCACGCCCATGATTATGGCATACTCGCTAATAACAGACATTTTGCATAAATTCAATTTTCCAATATTCGACGTATTATCCGTTCAGGTTAATATAGCTACATTTAATAAGTTGAAATATTTGTTTCGAAGTAATTTTCTAAATGGACGGCTTCCTTGGCTTTCTATGTAACTCTTTAATCTTGGCTGCGATTGCTGCAATGCCTTCATTTACAAACAATTATTTCATTAGCGTATCACTTAACAAAGGTGAAATATTCCTATGGCTAAAGGAGTATTTCACCTTTATTAATCTTAGCCAAAGTAATTGAGCTACTATCAATTATCACTTGACAGATGAATTAATCGTAATATTCTTTCTGCATGTCAGATACTACTTAATTTAAAGCTCACATTAATGGAAAGAATATTGAAATTCACCTGAATAATTATCGCCGAATCTGATTTGCTTCAATTACATTATAACTGCAGTTTTAATCTACATCAATGTTCGTAGAATTCAGACGGAGTGGGTCTTTTAAAGCGCATTACATTTTTAGGAATTGTACATTAAGTACACTAATTTCAGTGCGCTACGATTTGCGAGCGTAGTTCGTGTCTCATTGCTGCCCTTCTTAATTATTTTCTTAAATTTATAATCGGAATTTTCTAAATTAAAAGCTTTCTAAACTTCTGCTCTCCCTATTTAATTTAATCCATTTTTGTTCTGCGTTACGACCATAGAACCGAAAAAATTAAACATTCCCTTCCATGTTGACGAAAAAGATTATTAACTCGCACAAAATAAGATGTGTTAGGAAGACAATAATTGTTGGCAGGAGTTTAAATTCATCAAATTACTATTCTATGCAAAAATATGAAATATCACCAAAAATATAGTATGATTTCGGATACTGTTTCAATATAAAAACACCTAGTGTGGATGAAATTATGGCGTTTTAATTTTCTATGTTATTATACCGCCACATGTTTGGTACTAGATCCCCATTTGTAAGTGACACCAACGTGAAAATGTACGCTCAAAATTTCAGCTATTCATCTTTTATGCTTTAAAAAATAATAATAATAATAAGAATAATATGAAATTAATGAGCCTGTATATTTTTCAAATCTCACATCCAAAGAAAAACAAATGGCAGCAGTACATAAATCTACACTCTTAAGTTTGAGTTCTCTATCATTTACGGTTTCGTCACAATTTCAATATGTATATGTATAAGCTCCAACTTTTTAAAACGCACTAAAATAGTCGGGACGAATTTGGAAGCCGCGAATAAATGTTCCATTGCCTTTACTCGATCAATTTCCATTCGTCCCTCCTCCACTTGGCAGGCTGGGTCATCGAGGCTTAACCTCTTCGCATAAAGAAGATCCCTCGAAACAAATAAGCATCGGGCGCGGGGCGAATTTATCAATAGGCTCCGTTCCCTTATCGCTTCTCCCGATTGCCATGGCCGCTTGCGAGAATAGCGCCCACACCTGGGTTACGCGGATACGCAGGTGCGGGGAGCTTGAAGCGTGTCGGGAAGGGCGTGGGAGTGACGTCAGAGGGAAGGGTGGGAGAGGTAGGAGAGGGAGTGGTGACTTTTTGGGTGGGGTTGAGGGGTAAACGGGAGGGGAAAAAGAAGGTCGCGACCGCCAGCGCCGCGTTTTCGTAGCGGCGGGAGCACAAATCACTTTTTACTCCGGTGGCCGGGAGCCTCCTTTGCCGTAATTCCCATTTCCAGGCCCCCTCCTCCAACCCCTATAACCAGAAACCCTCCCACGTACCACCGTCCTCTCCCTCCCATTTCCTTTCTTCCTTCCTCTCTCTTTCTTTATTCTCCTCTTTCTTCCTCCCTTTCCCTTTTCAGTTTCCCCTATCCCTAACGTCCGCTATTTCATTACCTTCTTCTGAATCCCGCACAATCACTTCTTCCCTTTACTTTTCTAGTTCTCATATTCCGCTTTTCGGTTTTTGTATCTTTTTCATCACCTCCCCTTTCATTTCTTCGTATTTTTCTCCTTTCAATTTCCTCTCTCACTCATATTCCCCTTCTTTCCCTTTTTATCTCTCCCCTCTTTCCCTCTTCCTTACTCTCTTCTTTCCTCTCCTCCTCATCTTTCCTTCCCCTCTTTCTCCCCTCTCCTCTCTCTCCCTTTTCCTCCCTCTCTTTCTCTTCCTTTCTCTCTACCTCTTCCTTTCTCTCTCCCTCTTCCTTTCTCTCTTCTTCCCTCCCCCTCTTTCTCTCCCTCTTCCACTCTCTCCCTCTTCCTTTCTCTCTTCTTCCCTCCCCCTCTTTCTCTCCCTCTTCCACTCTCTCCCTCTTCCTCTCCCTCTCCTCTTCCTTTCTCTCCTCCTCCTCTCTCTCTCCTCTTCCTTTCGCTCATTCCTTTCTCTCTCTCTAAATACAGCCTTTGCTGCGCAAGAATGACACCCATAAATCCAAGAGACATTACTTGTTCTCTCTCTGTCTCTCTTTCTCTCTCTCTTTCTCTCTCTCTTTCTCTCTCTCTTTCTCTCTCTCTCTTTCTCTTTCTCTCTCTCTTTCTCTCTCTCTCTTTCTCTCTCTCTTTCTCTCTCTCTCTCTCTTTTGTATTAATGCAAATTACATTTTTGCTCGCATTCCGTCCCTCCGGGGTTTTTTAAAAAGCATTCCTAATAAAAAGTGAGTGTATATTGCATTCCAAGCAGATCTAAGAGACATTTCCATTCCTCGCCACAAAAAACTGTGCAATGGATTCGCTGACCTCCTTTGGCCAATGAGCGCCGCAGTCCCTTTTACCCTGGAGCACCCGTCTTCGACCCCCATCCTCCACGATCCTGTGTTTGTATTTGCTGTTCCTCGACTTCTGGCCCTTCGCTTCCGCGTAATTAATCGCCCCTTCGACCCTCCACTCCTTCGACTCGGCCTCGCACCGCCCTTCACTTATTCGGCTCCCAGAATGCTACGCGGTTTTTGCGCACGTCATTACTCCCTCTTGTGCGGTAATTTTCTCCCTTCGTCTTTTTTGACATTCCTTTTTTCCAAAAGATCAACAAATATTATCGCGCTATTTCAGGATACTCTGAATAAAATAATTTGGCAAACAATTCTCACTCGGTTATTGCGAAAAACTGCGAAGGAAGGAGGGATTCTTTACATGTTTTAAATATTAAAGTTTTCAAAATAAAAAACTGAAAAAGAAGATAAAGTTTTTGCGAAGTATGATGAAATATATCGCGGTTTAGTAACCTAATGAGTGGACTCGATTATTTCAATGGCTTTTGATTTGGATCTGGTCGCTCAAATGAATATGTTCGGTAAAATATCCCTCGTTGTTTTATGAGTGGTAAGACTGATTAAATTGTTCAAGTTATTTTTAATGTTGATATGTATGTTTTAGCATTTATACTCAGTGAGTTCCCAGAATATTATGTATAGCTTCATAATTTTTGCTAACAAAACTAAATAAATGGTAATAAAATGATATCTAATCGTTTGCGTCAAGAGTAAAATCTGCAAGGACAAAATTAAATTCACGTGCCGCTACCATATTGTTTTCTATGTTTGATGAAACGAAAAACAGTGTGTGATTTTTAGATTTAAAATTTATCCGTCGCACACAAATGTTCTCTCGGAATAACCCGATAATCAGGCAAAAAATGCGTCCAGTCCCTGATTTTGAAATCTTGGTATTTTATCCGCCGGCAAATTTATAATCGACCTCCGAAACTTGCGTCACCTGCGTGCGTGTGTCACATCGCTTTGTAAGTGGTAAACGTATATATAAGCACGAAAGGATCGGGTAAATTCTGAAAACCTTGAAATATGGACTAGTTGTTAAGTAATTAATTTTTCAAAATAAAACTTTTCCCATAAGAAATAAATTGCGGCGCTATTTATATCCATAACATTGCTTTATTAATTTAAGTTGAATTAAGATACGAGCTTGAGACTTGAAAAGTTGTACAACTGAATGAATGGCTATTAACTAAGAGATAATCCGAATACGTGCTCCATTAGCTTAAATATTAGCTTGATATTAGAATAAAGAGAATTTTTCAAGATTTTAGCAATGAGAAATTCTGATACTATGGAAAAGAGTCGAATGCTTTTAAATGGAACAAATGCTTTTGATTGGGTAATGGGAATGGGAGATAGAGGTAGAGAAAGATAGGACGATGGAGAATCAAAAATTCGCATTTTATACCGTGGAATAAAGGAACAAGAAGAAAAATGGGAAGGTATTTTTATTGGGATTTTATAACATGTTTTGATTATTTTAATATAAAAAAATACAATAATATTCTTATAAATTTATATTTTAAATAACAAATACCGTCTGTAATAATTAAATTTCTTCAATTTACCCATCTTTTAGTTTAGTCTCAATCTCGCCCTAATAAAGACGTATATATCTATCTATCTTCTTTCACGGTTGCATCCAAATTGCAAGCAACGCATGTTAAATCCGGGAGATCCAAGTAATCAATTCATTTTATCGCTGAAAACGGAAAAAAGTGTTTTATCAAACATACCATATTTTCCTTTACTACTCGATTCTCTTAATTTAATTTTTTAGTTCTTTTCTTTTTTCCAAATCAAATTTAACGAAAATATTGACATAGTTTCGCCCTCCAGCTTTGTAGTCCATTGGAAACCCATTGCGTTGGGTAAACGGGCCAAGTGTATCCTTGGGTCGTTTCCCAAACCGTTTTCCCAGTCAAGTTTCATCGAGCATTTAACCGCTTCCGTAGTTATGATCCATCGTCCAAAAGGTTACGCTGGCACTGAGACCACTAGACGCCGAGCATTATGGGACGCAGTCCTCTGACCTAGCTGCGGCTGATGAGTCCGTGGAGACGGGATATGGAAAAAATTTTTTCAAGCTTTCGAGATCTCGACCCCTTCAACGAGCTCTGGGAGTAAAGGACGTTCCCCGCGCTCGTCGAAAAAGAGCGAGGTTCTCCCAAAATCCCAGAAGCCGTTGGAAAATATCTCGCCTCCACGGACTCGTCAGTTCCTAGTAGGTCAGTGTCCACCGGACGCCTCTCGTCCATTCCTACGACCTTATGAATCCCTCTGCGCCGCCGACCAAACACGAGAACGGGTTTTCATACCGGAATGGAACGTGTCGGAGCGGAACTTAACAGCTATCTCTGATAAAAATTCGCCCGAGGGCCATCGTGGCGCTTTCCTGTATGCGAAAAGAGGGTCATAGGCTGAAAACGACTGTGAAAATTCTTCCGCGTCATTACGGCACTTGAGGAGAAAATTAAAGCTATGGAGAATTCTTTCGCGCGGAAATATATTTCGTTTTCAACTCGTATCCCGAATGGAAAGACGCATCTAATTCAATTAATATGCGAGTATAATTATTTTTCCAATGTCCGAATCGCTTTACTATTTGCTTATTTATTTAGCCACGAAAGGCTGGCATACAACGCGAAGCAAATTTCATCTGATAGATTAACAAAAGAAATATCAGCGACAAATTTTTTCCACGAGAAACCTTTTCTCATACACGCCATCGTAAAAATTAATTGCTTTCTTCCCTAAATCTCATGCGTACATTCGGATAGCCACATATTTTAATTGAATGCAGCATTTAAATTAATATTTAACTTGATATGATATTTCCATTCATACTTTTGTGGAAGAACACGAAATATGTTTTGCAATTTTCATGTGTGTGTGTGTGTTGAATGGCAAATCAGCCTCTTGGGCTATTATCGCCATACCCTTACCGTAATGATTCATTCATTTTGCGGAATATCAAAGTTCCACACAACACAACTTTTTTTGGATAGGACAAAATACAATAAAATAAAACTATCCCCATGTCTCATCTGTGGCATAAATAAATAAATATAATAAATTCATTAAAACCAGATTGAGAGAGACTGTAAAAGGGCCTCTCACAATCTGTGAAATAAAAAGTCGGCGAGGCTGTATGAGGGTCTCACAACGATAAAATAAATAAAATTAAAACAAGTATGTGAAATGACCCATTATGGTCGCTAAAATCTTATACTTATATAAAATAGATAGGAGAGTTATGCACGGGCCACATCCTATCAAAATTAAAATCATTTAAAAATAATTTTGTAAAACTATATAAAAGATAAAATTCTGGACTCTTTCAGAAATGAGATGGTTCTATTTAGCAATTGTGGATCATCTCCCAGAGCAACAGAAAGGTTCATAGGTAGATGCATCTTCTCCCTCTCATTTCTGAATTGAATGCAGTCCAATAAATATGTGATACTGTAAGTGCAATTTTCATACCAAGTTGAATGCCGCGATAGCTCTTTAAACTGGTAAGTTTTGAATCAATCCCCAATAAGAAAGAATGGGTTGTTAGAGCTAGAAACAGTTAATTTTTAGTAAATCACCGCTGATGACGACTGCTTTCTACCTGAAATACTCCTCTGAATGTAGATTCTAATTATTACCACAGAATTTTGATAATTGATCGTATTTCCTTGAATTTTTAATAAAACATAAGGTTTTTGCGTTTTAAATCGCATTTTATTGGATTGTTGCCATGGAGACGATTATTACCGAACTCGTCTTGAACATAGACGAATGAAAAAATGTATTATTTTCTTTTCCGCTCGACTACACTTCGGCAATGGACAGTTGATCCAAACATATTATCGTATAAACAGTAACATTAATTAAATTCGTTTATTTAAAAAATACATGCAAAATAAGTCCGAAAGAGATTTTGATATTGCCTTGAGTATTTTAAACCTGATAATGCTCTATTAATTTGTTTTCCAATTTTCTCTATCATTCATAAACTATAAACTACAAGTGGCATTTATGGTATGAAAATTCCTTGGAATGATGAACACATACTGAAACATTTCCCGTCAATATAAGTCATCAATTCGGGACGTCAACTTTGGGAAACCAGCCTGCATTAGTCCTGGTTTGGACTTCTTGTTTTGTTCTGCCTGCAATACATGTTTCTATTATGAAAATTATGATTTAACATTTACTTGAAATATCCTTAATTTTTCAAGAACAAATATTGATAAATAAGTATTAATGAGACGCTTAAATTATCGATTGAATTTCAGCGATTTCCATAGCTGTCTTTTTAATACCTTTAATTTTCCCCATTATTCATTATCATCCGTTTTTTTCTATTTTCCAATTCGAGAGGTCAAAACAGCGGTCAAAATTTAAGCTCGGCCGATGAAAATGCACACCGAGCAATAAAACATTTCTCTCGGGGGCCAAATTTCACTCTGTTCCAGATGCTTCGACGACGCGCCGTCTAATGTAGAGATTAGAGAAAATATTAAGGGACGCCCCGTAGGCATTTGTTGTTCCAATCTTGGCCTCGCAAAAAAAAAACCCTCCCTGAGGAATGCGCGCAAAAGCCATCCCGAACCTTACCCTCTCTATCTCTTTTTTCTCCCTCTCTCTCTCTCTCTCTCCGTGCCCTAATCCCTCGTCCATCTCCTAAACTGTCCGCCCCCTAGGCTCTTTTGTTAGGAAGGGCCAAACTATTCGCGGCAGCGCCGTCAAAGAGTAAACAATCAAACCATTGTCGGGCCTCTGCTCTATTTATGGCGGGACATAGGTTCACGAAACGAGATTGCCATTGTGTCCAACCGCTTTGTTTCCCTTGTAAGTAACGGCCTCTAAAATCGTGGCAGCTTTTCTTTCCTCCGAAAGTTTCGGATAGGGGAGTTAATTTTCCGTCTAAAAAACGTCTCAGAGATGGAAAAAAAAACTTCCATAAAACGGTTTTTACGGCAATTATATCTCGGCGAAGTGGCTGAAAAGGATTTTATTTAGCGGTCGAAAAAAAGGTTAAAGATATATCTAAGGTACCATAAACGACTTTTCTTTTTCTGAATACACACTACCATCATCTATATCTCCAATTCTGCAAGGAAACTTCTCCTAAACTTTAAGCTTACACATACAATTGGACTGTTACTAGCAGATAACTCGATCGAATTTTCTTTTTATTCCTTCTCTTCTTCCTGGTGTGTTTTCCTTCCTCTCTACGGGGAATGCAGCAGTATTTACTTGGGAATCGGTTGTCATATAAATAAAATCTACTAAAAAGTCCCTTGGCGACTAGTAAATAACTAAATGTATGTCCTCTAATTAAATGCAATGCTGTAGGGACTGTGAACTTTGATACGCTTTATGCAGCATATCGACGCTAGGACGTTAATTGACTAAGTAATACTTTAGTAAACTAACCAAAATGAATTTTCCATTAAGCAAATATTAGTAAGTATTCATGCAATATTGCCTACAGGTTGAGGCGTTACTTTGCGAAGCTCAATGTTACTACATAAATTTCTTATGATACCTCACTAACTATAAATAGTGGCTCTTGCCAAGTTATTTTGTTTTATTTTTCATTTTTTGAATAATACCCGTTTATCTTGAAGCAAACTTCAGTCATATGAAATTTCATTTATTCATACTTATAGTGATAAAAAAAGCCATAGGATGAAAAGAAGGCCGTTAAAATATCGGGGAAAGAAATTTTTTTAAATATACGTAATAAAAGTGTCCCTGGATCTAAAACCATTACTTGGTCAAAAGGTGTCCGATAAATGTTCTGAAAATGGATGGAGATCTTTAAAAAGGAACTATTCTCCATTAAAGCCATTCGTATGCTGTAGATATTATGTTAGTAATATTTTTACTATGAAATAGATTTTCCACTGCATCGTTGTTGATATATAATTTTTTAAATATTTTTTCGGCAAACAATAATTGATTTTACTACTTCGTAAAATCGTTGGAGCATTTTTACATTTATTCTATTCAATAAAATTTAACAGATACTTTACTTTATATTTAGTATGTGATCAAATTATTTCAACGTAAATATTTTCTGCAATATTGGTAATTTAGGGAAGAAAAACATCAGTATTATATCAGAGAGGTGTTGAACTCAAGTCGAATGTAATTTTAACTTCAAGCAATAGCAAAAAAACGTTTACTCAACTTATCACCTAATAATTGTCGTTTTCCTTCCTTTTCCAGTTAAAGCAAAGTATTAGCATATTCATCCCCGAGACGTTTTGTTGTTACCGCGATTGAGATTACAAAATGTATTAACATTTTAATACGCATTGTTTCCTTGCTTGATAATGCAAAATATATTCATTATTTATTATTAAAACCTTTTTACCTTATACAAAAATTCCCCGTATTTATAAATGCTGAAACTGATACAGCCTCTTGTTACGTCACCGAAATCGAAAGCGTCATACGCAGCTATATTACGTTTTTAACATCAAAGATGTCAAATACTGCCGTTTTAGTGTAATATTAAATTTCCAATGCCGTAGCTTTAGAAAATGGGAAAATTGACCCTGCTGAGGTAAATTTTCGACATCTTGGATTTCTTATAAATCATAAATACTGTCCCATTAATCCAACAGGGAATTACCGAGAATGTCTTATGGATACAAAATGCAAGAATAATCACTTTAAAATATTTTTTTACTCATCTCCATTAGCCACAACAGTGTTATATATAAAAAGTGCGCATCTGGTATTCTATAACCTGTTTGTGGTTAATGAAGATACCTGAGCCAAATATTTTTAAGTGCTTGTTCCTGAACCTTAATACTATGCAATCCAGCATGACTGGGAAGATTTTACCATTTACAGTTTAATGGAATATATTTTTAAATCGACTCTACATGTTTTCAAAAACAACCAAATATCGCCGCGCGTGAGCGAACGAAAGCGCATCGGCTAACAAAGAAAGTCAACATTTTGAAACCGCCGGAAAGTTTTCATAGGCGTCGCAATAACGACTCTCTCCACGGTGGAATACTTAATCTTCTTTGATACCTCCCTTCTCTTTCTTTCGGGCAGTTTGCTTACACCAGCAGCGCTGAATGAGAGACATCCTACCCCTCTTTCAAGTTCCACCGCCACCCAAGCCCCCGCCGCCGCTATGGGAACCCCCGAGGCGAAAAAGCGAAAACAGATACTGCTCGAGAGGGCGAAGGAAGAAAAAGAGGAAGAAAAAGTCGCGAAAAAGTTATCGGGGATTTCAAAAGAAAAAACAAAGGGACATCGGATTCGCAAAAAAATTTAAATAACCAAAATATTATCGAGCTTGGCAAGAGTAATTCTCGTTTTTTTGGGCGACTCCAAATCACCCTCTTGTTTTCCGATTTTATTTTTTTTTTTCGTGACACGACGGCTCCATTTTACGACGCACGCGTCACGAGCCGGCGTTATCTTTCTTCGAGAAGTTTTTCCTTCTTTTCATTTCTTCCACCTTGCCTAGACAATGTCTTTCTTTTACTCTCTCCTTATATCTCTATCTCCCTTTCCGTTTGTTTCCAAAAAAGTGAAAAACGTCTCGATTCATTAGGAAGAAATGCCTCTCACGCTGGCAAGGACGTCCAACAGACCTATTACGAGAGGGAGAGAGCGGGATAAGGGAGCCTGGAGAGGAAGGAAGGGAGGAGGTATAGGAGGAGGAGAAGGAGGGGAGGAGGTAGAGGAGGAGGAGAAGGAGGGGGAGAAGGAGATAGAGATAAGGAAATAAGAGGAAAGGGATGGGAGTGGGAGGCTGCCTTTATTTCCGCCGGGGCGAAAATCATACGCTACGCTTCCTGTGTCCACAAGCTCTCCCTCCCACCATTTCCGCACGCACATATAACTCCTTTTCATCCTCCCTTACGTCCTCACTCCTCGAGCAGTTTCTCTCTCTCTCTCTCTCTCTCTCTTCCCCATCCCTATCACCAATCCTTTGAAAATCCCACCAAAAAGACTAGCCCTGAAATTCATTACGCCGTCGCTACGCTTGAAGATTTTATGCATATTTAAGTTAAAGAGTTTTGCCGAGAATAGTTGATCTATTCAAGTGATATTCAACGCCGCGGTTGATAGACGTTCAAATATGTCCTTTCTAGAATTCCGAAAATTCTGTATTTATGTTTTACTTAGGCGTAAAAACAGGTCTCTTCAGCTACTCCCACGCTTATAAGTCAGTTAATTTTCTATGCGAATTTCATCTTATACCCAAAATTCAAATGTAAAATATTGTGTATAAACTATGAACAAGGAGATTTTCAGCTTTGACTGAATTGGTTATCAATTAAATTTCCGTAAACTTGTCGTTTGGCGAGTTATGAAATATTTTTACTAAAAATGAAACTACGGTGGAAAAATACCATGTTCAATTACAGTTCATAAACAATACCTATTGGGGCATACAATTACCATTAATAAAGCAACCTAAAGAAAAACATGGACGCAAACGATACGGCCTAGTCAATTGAGGGCTAGAATTTGGCTGCTGCATATTGTAGGTCTCAAGATTAGAGTAGTTAAAAGGAAAGTAAATATATGAGAAATCCTTTGCGCCCCCCTCCCAACCTACCCATCGCGCCCTCCAAGAGGGGCGCGCCCCACACTTTGGAAACCACTGATATAGCCTAAGTTACTCGCAAGGTAAAATTATATACCTATGCGAAGTTTCGTGACGTGTCTTCAGAGGTGTGGATTTGTATAGCGGACAAGCAAACAAACAGAATTTCAGATTTATAGATATAGATATTTGTGCCGTAAATTATGGGTAGTTTGTCAAGAAATCATTTACTAAAATTTATTTCTTGCCAACAAGACCAAATTTAATACAATAAGTTTAATTATGTTTGCTGAACCATGCCTTAGCACTGTTCCTGACATTTGGTATGAGGATGATTGCGTTGATGCATTCGTAAATGAATAGATAAATGACTGCAGTATTGCTATAAACGGCTACATTTTAAGCGTTTTTTACCAAGGGCCTACGAGTAAAACGTTAATCCTTCTCATTTGGGTCATTGCCTTTTGATTTGTGACAGGTTTGTTCATAAGAGAATAAAAATCTGACGGAAGCAGTTATTATCCATGATTGATGTGGCTAAACTAAGGGATCAGAAATAAATTGAAAATTTTAACGCGGTGGATTATCGAAGCACAATATTCATTGATTATTAATGGATTAAGCCCATGGAAACGACTTTTACCTTATTTTTAATTTTCCCTCGAACTGAGTACTAAATGCATCTTTAAACCTCTCTCACAACTTTCCTCCATCCCTCTCTCAGCCAGTCCGTACCTCAAACCCCTTTCACCCTCAGCCGTATCTCCCTCAGTCACACCACGACTTCTCTTATCCCCCTCCCTCCTCATGCCCTTTCGCACCCCTCCACTCCCATTCTATCTCCGACCGTTAACTTCTCTCTCCCTCCACCTTTACACCTCTCCCTTATTTTCCCTTCGCATCTCCACGCTCATTCGCTTCCTCATTCCTTCTCCTCTCGCTTTCTCCATTTCTCCATCTCTGATAACCCTCCTTAATTTGCTCCATCTTTCCCATTCAATCTGTCTCTCTCTCTCCGTCCCTCCCGGCCTACCTATCTCTCACTCTCAGCCACTCCCTCTAACCCTCTCTCATGAATGTCACAGCCAGATAGTATAAAATGAACCGAGAATTTAAAGGATTAATGCTCATAGATGGTCTCTATGGCTTGAGTTATTAGGGAGATTCCCTCGAAATCTGGTGATCCTTGCAACCACATTGCGGCTGTTTCAGTGGAGTGGCCATCTTTTTGGGAGGTCCCAGTGCAAAATCCCTTTTGTTACGTCATATTATTATTATTTTTTATATAAGAAAATAAAGAACTTTCTGTGAGAAACCACCTTACTATCCATCGATAAAAGCAAGACTATGCAACTTTCAGTGTGATACGGTGGCAGTAAATTATTTTCAATTATTTTAAGGACTCTAGCCAGAAATATTACGATAACTTAAATCAGTATATATTGCGCTTTCTCGACAAACAAAAAATTACGATGACTTCGGGCATACCCCAAACTACAATCTGGGATGGGTAAAAATGCTTTGCAGAAAATAACGAGTTAAACAAATTAATACGACAAAATATAAATAATTGTTAATGAAATGCTACTTTATTGTAGGGCCCCGCTTAACTGGGGTGCCAGTTCATAGCATCGGTTCGCTATTAGTATGCTACATCTTGCCCGTCGCTCGGCTCACATTTGTAACTTCCAACTTCATCCGATTCCCAGCAAACAAGATTGATTATCACAAGGATTACAATCCTGCATTTGAAGGAAATGTTAAGAAATGGAGGATGACACACTTATAAAACAACTTGCTTAGCAAGTAATTGATACTGATATATTTAATGGGACCAAAGGTATTATTTCAGGATCTGTTGGTATTCCATAAACATTAAGTGAGAATTATTCTTCAATAAAACAATGAAGTTTCAAATTTGATTGATACGATACATTAAATACCAAAATTCAATGAGAGAAAGGGGTAATTTATCAACTCGAAGCAAAATGGCTAAGGATCTAGTTTGAGGAGGACAAATAGATGGAAGAAGCGAGATTGAAAAGAGAAAGAGAGGAGAGAGATAAGGTTGAAGGGGTAATGGGAAAGGAAAAACAAGGCAAAAGCAGATAAGAGACAGGTTAGGCGGGTGGAGGGATAAGGATGGACGGCTGGAGAGGATGAGACGAGGGCTGTTCGGACGGACGGACGGTCTGGGAGCACGTGCAAGGGATAAATAGGGAAGATTTTGTGACGAGAGAGAAAGGGGATGGGAGTTAGAGAGCGAGGGGGCGAGAAGAGGGAGAGAGGGATGGGGAGGATAGGGTGAGGAGAGAGGAAAAGGGTGAGATCCACGTTTAGGACCAAGAGGAAGATCGGCCGGGGGTTTGGCGTGGATGAGAGAGAGGAAAAAGAGGCGAAAACAAAGGAAGATCGGGAGGGAGAAGGTGGGGAAGCCTAAGGAAATAGAGTGGGGAGGAGGGGAATGAAATCTGATAAGAGGGGGCCACGTTTGAATGTGAATGGAACAGATAAGATGTCGTAAGTCGAGAGGTAGGCAATTTATCACCAAATGAAATTGATGCAGGAAAAGCTGATGCATTTAAAAAATTTAGTAATGTCCAAAAGGTTTTCTATTTAAACAATGTTACATCGTTTTTGTCCTTTATTAGGTGCCAAGGTAAAGAATCTTTTTTCGGTTCACAATTACCACACCATAAGACGTTTTTATGAAATTCAATTAACTACAAATATTGAAAAGAGAATGATCCTTAAAAGATTACATTCTATTTCTTTCATGTAGTTTCAGCACCATAATTTGACTTCCTTGTGATGATTTTGGTCCATATGCATTAATTGTAAATGGTTTCGTCAGTCGATTTCCCGCACAGAGAAACTTTTTGCAGCACTATTCAAAATAGACAAGAATGTGTTAATTATCTAAATTGTACAGTATATTTGCAAATTATTTCAAATCAATGGAATCATTACGGATTATATAATATTGAGAAAAATATTAACCTTTAATATTTATAACCACAATCAGAGAAACGTTACTTATCTGCTTTATCACAGATCAATTTCGCAGAGCTGTGCTTTCAGCAGTAAATTCGACAATAATTCAATTTAGGACTAATTTTTTTGTGTTTCTTTTATATTACTACCTCCTAAATACGCCTTATTATAATATAATATACATACTATAAATTAATAGATAGTATTTATAATAAGTTAAGCATAATTGTAAAATATGTTTGATCCAGTTCTATTTGAAAATTCATTGTTTTACCAAATAGAGAGACATTTTTAATGACGCTGGCATTAAAAATACGATCATTTTTTTTGTAACTTGAAGGTAATAGTTACTGCCAACTCAGGATTTTACATTTAATGAGAATGTTTTATTATAATAGAATATAAGCTGCATACGATAAATTCAGTAGCATAAAATCAAAGCAAATTGAATTAAACACGTCGTTATAGCATAATTTTCGCCCTTGGCGAATTTAATCACGTTTTCCGCTCATCACTTAAATTGTAACTGATAAATAAAATAATACCCCTCATCCTCTAGTTAAATTTTGCTTGAGAAACCGTTTAATCTAATGATAAAAGTTTCCAATATTTTCTCTCATTTCCGCCACTCCAATCAATTTTTTGAAATATCTCCTTAAATATTTCTCGTTATATTTCGCCTGTTTTATCAATAATTTCATCAAATTACTTTTTCGTTTCCTTTAATGTTTTCTCGAGCTGATGAACACATTTTATTCGATAATTTTTTCTTCTGCTTTCGAAAGTTTTCCTTGGAGAATATTCTCTCCATTACATTAATACCTCAATTAAACTACCTTCTTGTAACACCGCCATAACAGCAATACTCGCTCCATATACCAAAAATCAAAACGTGAAAATGCAAAACAATCGCCTATGGATGCGTCCGTACGCCGTAGTCAGTCCACATTTAGAAGGTGGATGTTTGGATGAGTGACGACAATTTATGCACACTTTTACGAACTTAAATATCATATATTCCTTTCATTCTTTTATTTGTTTCATCAGTAGCTTTCACATACCCTTCTTGTAAGGGGTTCTCCCTTCTGTGGGGTTTCATAAAGTTTGCAATACTATTTATCCATTGATTTTCCGGCAGATATGCCTCTATTATCATTTCCACCCGTTTTCGATGGGGATTCCGGCTGCGGTGGTGGAGTGGATCGAGCACTGGCCTTCCACGTAGCTATCCCGGGTTCAAATCCGCCGGTGGACGGATTAACCAACCTGGGATCGTCCTGTCCCCTACTTGTGTGATCTGAGGAGAACGCGCAAGTTATCTCTCCGTCCTTCGGAAAGGGACGTTAAGCATTTGTCCCCATTGGTGCGATTCGTAAAGAGTAGGCTAATACTTCCTTCTGTGTAAAGTCGTGTAAGTAAAGTGATAATAGCCCAAGAGGCTGATTCGACAGAAAAACACTACAATACTATCTTTTTCGATGGGATACATTAATTTTGCTTCATTGCTTCTATTGCATTGCAATTAGTAGAAGGGGTCACACAGAGAAGAAGAGAACTTCCGTTTTCAAACTCGTCTTAATCAAGTCCTATACCTACCTGTTTCTGCTTCTTTCATCTCCCTATCCCCCGTCTTCTTTTCCCTCTTCTATTTCTTCCTTTCCTTCCACTAGCTTTTCCGTCTCATTCTCTCCCTCCCTGTTTCTTTTCTCCAGTCTTCGATCCCAACAAACCCTCTCTTCCCTTCCCATGGTCCCAACCGAGCATTTACTCCCCCTCCCCCCTCTCTTTCTCTCTTACTTTTAAGTCTCGACACTCAAACCCTTTCGCCGTCCGCCCATTGCTCATTCAGTCCTCGCGCTCTCGAAGTCTTAGCATCCCGTCTACTTAAGCGCATGAGAGAGAGAGAAAGAGAGAAGAAAAAGAGACAGACTCTCGCTAGACATAAAAATCTACTTAAGAGCCCACTCGAAACGACCCACGCAACCCGCCAAAGAGTCAAAACTGAGAATACTATGGAAACCGATCGATGTGGAGATCCGCGGTAGAGAAGGAAAAGACCTGCGGAATATTTTATGCGTGATTGTTTTGAAAAATGTGCTCTAAACCGAAGGAGTGCGGTCAATAGTGTCACTTTTCCCATGTAAAACGTGACACATGTTGTGCAATTAAAGTTCACTCCCTAAATAGGGGTTTCTGATTCGTGTTCTGTCAAATGTAGGGAAGGTCGATTTCGATTCGATTCATGAATGTATCGATTAATTCGTTGCGATTAATGCATTTCTGGTGAATCGGTATTAGCTTTCTGGCTAATTTAATTGTCATCAACATATAGAACTTGCATTTAAACCTCTCACTTAAAATGTCTTGAGGCACTATGTTCTTGTATATCTGAATGAATATATATCTGGTTTAATAAATTTGAGTTCTTGTTTTCAAGTCTATAAACCTCTCTGTTCTATCACTACGATTTTTACACGTAAGTGAAGAATGTTCGTACATTTATCCCTGTTTTATGTTTAAAATCGACGAATATTAGGAGAAAATAACTGTGAGTAATTAGGCATTTAAATTTCGAACACGAATTTTGTTTACGTCTCCGATAATGTATTATACTTATTAATGCTATTAAATCGTGGGCATGCATTCTTTTCGGTTTGTAGGTATATGACCGTATTCCAGAGCAAAAAAATGAACGAGAATACGTTAGTAAACTTAGTGGAAAAACATCGTTCCCGTAGCTTATTGCGACAAAGCCACTTCTGCAACGTACCCGCCGACTTCGAAATTCCCCCCCCCTCCACCAAATGTCCACAGACTACACCTGAAGTTATAATATCACTCCGAAGGCTGCTGCATAAAATTCTGTTTGCTCGAAATTTGCAAAATAAATATTTTAAAAGACGCTCTCTCTCCCTCACCATTTTCGTTTTGTTCCTTATTAGTTTATCAACACCTTTTGCCGACGCCCTTCGATGTAAAAAAACACGAGGGAATTTAATAAACTCGCTTCTCTCCAAACAGCTTGTGGCAATGTTTTTCATAAGCAATATTCTCACCTCTTTCCTATCCCGATATCGATGCCCGGAGAATACACATTTCCCTCCCTTTCATCCCATGCCCTGACTTCTCCCTCCCACGCTCGTCCTCCCTTCCTTTCCCCTCCCTCCTGCCCCCAAAGGTGGAGGAGTGTTACGGGGAGAAGTTCGGGGGAGTTCGTTCGTTGCCATAGCCTCGAAAGCAGATTAATCCGAAGAGAAAAGGAAATTGACTTTTTTCGTTATCTGGAGCTGCTACGGGTTTACGGGTTTCGGCAGAAGAGGTGGATTGACGGAGAAGGGTCGCTGGGGGTGGGGGGTCGATGCGGAGGCGGTGGGACGAGGAGGCGGGTCCCGCTGGAGGGAGATGAATTGGAGCGTGGATTAAGTGACTAGGTTTGCTTTTTTTATGCGTCCCCGTTTTTAATGGAGAATGAGAGGAGGAAGCGTCGCTTTTGGCTGCGAAATGGGACGAGGCGTGAGTCGGAAGTTTAATGTGACGAGAAGAAAGAGGAGCCGCCGCACGGCAGCCGATGGAACCTCAAACGTTCAAGCGGCACTCGGGAAAGCAAACAGGGCTTTATTTCAAGGATTCTCCTTTAACCTGAAGAGGCTGAAAGACGAAAAAATAAATAAAATATCTAATTCCGGAATGTTTTTATCTCCCAACTTATTCAATGGAAAACTAGTACAAAGTAAATGAATTCTAAAAAGTCGCCTGTTTCTCAAAAAAATCGTGCTACCTCCGTATCTCGGACTTTCTTTTCTTCCGTTTTTCTTACGCTTCATTTCATAACGAAAAAAGGAAATGATATGATTTCGTACATTATTGTATCGTTTTTTTAGGAGTGGATTACATTAAACGGTGGTGAGCCATTTTGAACATTTCAATTCAACTGGTAATTAATGTAGTTTTTTTTTAATGAATGTCAGAACTTTAACAATTAAAACAACGATCAATTTGTTTATTAAGTAACAACAACCTAACAAATTTACACATTCTAGTAATTTAATCAATCACTTAAAACTCACTTCCATTTTTTCCAGTGAACTTAATGTTCTCCATGACTACTGTTATTTACTATACCTTGTGCGAGAGTTAGGTCAGGGTAATCATTGCTTCATGCAAATAATGAGCCATCGTCTCATGACAAAAAACGTAAATTTAAATCTTTAAATATTCCCGGAACGCCCCCTACACCAAACTTCCCTTCCGATTGAAGCATCCATTCGTAAGTCACCTCGGAACATAATTCATCAATAAAAAAGTTCCGAGTCCCTTAAGCTTAGCGATGTTTGGGATAAAGGAATTCCTTTGGGGCTTCGCGAAAACGAGCCAATTTTCATTCATCATTTATATTACTTCCCAACTGAATTTTTTTAAATTTTGCGAGGAAAAAAATGACTCCGTGGCGTAACACTTGTCACAAACTATTTTAAATCCTATTTTACTTTATTATTTCTATTTAGAAGACCCTTGTAAAAATCCATTAAAAAATCGTCTCTCGTACTCCCAGGAACCAGTAGTTGGAGAAATGAAACCGCGAAGTTGAGAATGTTCGTCGGCGAAACTTTGTTAGCGGTTCATTTCTTTGCCCATGCCACGTTAAAGTAGGAAGTTTCAGAGGATTACAGGCGCTCTAGCTTCAAAATTCTTCTTTGTTTCCTTCCAATTCGTATCTCGTAGGAGTATTTCCGACTAATTACAATCAGAGAACACGCATTAAAGAGGGGAAAACTTTTTCTACGGCCGCAGTAATAACAGGTTTCGCTAAATATGCTTTTTAATATGAGAAAGGTTTGGAGGTCAGCGTTTATACGCTCCGTTTCATCACTCCAGCTCCAGTTAATTTCACTCTGTAGGCCTGGTTTGAAAAATCTCCATTTATGTTTTCTTTTAATTAATTTATCTCTGGTAAATTGACCCGATCTTTTCTTTTGTTGGAAAACCCAAAAGGTAATAAAAATACAAAATATTTCATATCAACAATGAGAAGAACATTCCAAAAGTATATCATTTATTCGCATATTGAGCAGTGAATGGCAGTTTTATTTTTCATAAAAAATGCCGATGCAAAGTTTAAATGGTATAACAAGTGCTAACTAAGAGATACTTCCTTTTAAATAATTTGAATTCTCAATTTGCGAAACATGTTTTAAACCTCAATCACCATAGTTCCTTCAACCCTAAATTCCTCCACTTTGAAATTAAAGGTCGCAAATTGGATGCTCTTGAACAGCTAGAGATAATTGTTTTTGAGGACTCGCTTCTCTTAAATGTATACCTTTTCCACAATTATTCTCCTCTATTTAGCTTACTGAATATTTTGTAAACACTTTGTATCAACATTGTTGTCGTTGGCCCCTTTTACCAAGTTTTTGTAACTTTATGTAACAGTTTGTAACTTTATTTTGCTTTCGCCTTCCTTACCAACCTCTTCCTTTTCCTAACCGTTTATTTAATTACCTTCCATTCTTTTCTGTGTAACCCCTCCTGTCTCCCCCCCTTTTTTCCCTATATATATATATATATATGGAACGTCATATGCTACGGAAGAGAAAGCCGAAGTAACAGAGGATAATTGGCAGCTACCTCAGCGGAAGGACCTTCTCCGTTTGATGGCACGGCTCGGACTCAACCCCACACGCCATAACATCTGGCGTACCCCAGGGGTCCGTTCTTGGTCCCAGCCTGTACAACATCTACACGTCGGACCTTCCAGTCGACCTTGGGTGGAACACCATCGTGGCCCTTTACTCCGACGACGCAGCCCTATTCTGCAAGTCATGGAGCAAGTTTTAGGCTGCTGAGTACCTCTAACGCTATACGGATACCCTCCTGGATTGGTTCCAGGCTGCCAAACTGGAGGTGAATCCCCGGAAAACTGAGACCATCATCTTTTCCGTCTCCCCGCTGCCGAATCCGGATGGTATCCTCATCGGCGACCAGCAAGCCGACTGGATGGAAGATGTCACATATTTGGGTGTGACACTAGATAGGAGGCTCTCTTTTGAGAGGCATGCCAGACGTGTGGCACATCGGGCCCTTGGCTCCAAGATTGGGCTCTCTCCGCTTCTTAGGAACGCCAACATGCCGCTACGGCAGAGACAACACATTTACAGGGCAATAATTCTTCCTGCCCTGCTCTACGCCTCACCAGCCTGGAGTGGACGCCTCACTTCTGCCGGCTACTACCACCTCACCACAGCCTGTTTGCGCGCCATTACCAGGAGAAAACGAACGCTGAAGGACGTCTACGAATGGCTGTCCCTCCCGACTTTACGGGAAACCATGAAGACAGGCCGTACGGTTCTTGAGCAAAACAGCAGGCAAGCAAGCAGAGCACCTACGAGAGATTTTGGAAGCGATCCCGCAGCCCTGGGATCGCCATAAGAGACCGCGCTCTTCCACGGGCGCAGACAAGCACCTCCCCCCGAACAAGAGGAGGAGATAGGGCCAAGGATGGCCCAAACGCTCAATCGTGAGCAACTGACTAACACAATACAACCATCGCTTAGGTGTCACCATCGGTGAACAGTTGTGCGACCAGCTACCTCGGCATCCACAAGCTAAGATACGCAACTCACCACTCTGTCGGAAGAGGGATCCGGCGGTGTTGTTTGAGTGTTGGCCTCGCCTTACGATTCCGGCCCTCTATTTGTGCGTTGATATTAGATGACGAGGATGAGAAAATGAGACAACGAGAAATATTGAGGAGATCGCATAAATCGACACTCCGTCCTTCGGAAGGGACGTTAAGCAGTTGGCCCCCCTGGTGTATTTTGCAAGAGTAGGCTAATGCCGGCACTGGGTTTCTCTCCTCCCTTCTCTTATGAATGCAGATGACTTAGGCAACTGAGAACGGCTTCACAGCCTGCCTCGCTGCCTAACACTTGCCGATGGGCAAAACGTAAATTATTGATTAAATTGCTAATAACAGCTTTATAGCTTTGCTGGTAAGCTGATTAAGGAAGCCGGTAATGACTGGCTCCACCAAACCTGCATTATTTTATGATGCTATGTGAGTATCCCGTAGTGTAGCCGGAGCGGCTACACAAACACCGCATGCTAAAGCCGGGAGTGAAGACCTCACGAGGGCACATTAGGCTTCAGCGGGAAATGTGACCCTTCCACCAGCCGAGGCTGATGGAACCCGAAGAAGAACTGTAAAAGATGCTACGACCGTAGTGAAACCGGTCGTGCCAAAATAAATTTGTGCAAGTGACAAAGGTCTTTCTTTTTCTCGATGAGTAAATTCCACAGGGTTGAGCCTGACCTCATTCTTGATATTTTTCTCGGTATAACAAGTGCTTTAATGTTAGACTTTCTCTACATAACAACACAGTTATTTTGTGCAAAATATTCGCGTTATTAGGTACATGTATATCATTGAATTGACCAAACAATCTGCTAACAGTGAATCACCATTGCCGTCGCCCGCTTTGTAGCCGAAATATGCATCTGATATTCCTGACATTTTTGTGAGTATTGGAGAGGCATAGTTTGCCAACTTGACTATACCAATAAGGTTAGTTATATAATTATTTTTTAATAAACCATCTAATACACATGGGTACTGTAAAGCGCAATTTACCAGATCCCAATAATCTGTAAAAGTTTGGATTAAAACTACTACTACTGTACATATAAGTTAAATGAGTAATCATGGACAAAACATCCCTAGGAAATTTTCTAGACCAAATAATCACATTTTTAGCGCTATTAAATGCTTTTTGTCATTGCTGAAAAGCACTATTATCTTCGTGACATCCTTACGTCCGTACGCATTTATCAGGGAAGAATTGGCTGAACTGATTTCAACCAAATTTGGTACATAGAATATTCACATAAATTAATTAACAAAATAACATATTTAGACCGAATCGACTCAGCAAGGGTGTCAGAAAATTTTCTTTTTACAAGTATTTGTGTTGAACTATCTGCATCAATTTTAACCAAATTTAATATTTATAATCTACACATAAAAAAACAATAGCATATTTGGACCAGATAAATAAAAAAGGGGTGCCACAATTACGAATCAAACTCTTTCATTAATTCTAGATTGGCTGAATGGATTTCAACTAAATTCTATATATAAGATTTGTACAACATACCATAATGACATAAAGATGTTTAAAGCAGAACTAAAGAGCAGATCTACCACAGTAAAAGGTAAAATAATATTTCTTTTATACGTATTTATAGAGAACTGACCTCATGGATTTTAACCCAATATGGCATATATAATCTTCATACAAATAAGTAACCAAAATGGCATGTTTCAACCGGGTCGACTAAACAGGGATACCACAATATCATGGTTTGATTTTTTCTGTAACTATGAATTTCGAAGGTATTAGCTGAACTGATTTCAAAAAGAACTTTCGTTTGTAGGGTGACTATAGAATGGTAAAACTAAATGAACATGTTTAGAAACGGATCAAAAAATCAGGGTTACCACTATATAAGAAAGAATAATTTTATGGTTTCAAAGCAAATATATTAGTATACGATTATACTATGGCGAATTTGACAAAAAGCACTTCTGTACCACGGGAAATCCGTGTACACACCTACTTGTTTAAAATCCACGTATGCATTCGATTTGTCCGTCTGTCCGACTTACTGTTTTTTCACGCGCTAACTCCTAAACGAAAGTAGAGAGAGATTTCGTTTTTTCGCCAATGGATTCAGTACTCTGTCTCGTTGGGCACGTTTTCTTGTAGATATACTAGTGACTAGCAGAAGTGGAGTAAATATTTAATTTAAATTTCCATTTTTTTATAAACCCTTTTTTTATTCTTCTTCTTTATTATATTAAATTATTTTAACATTCTTTATTGGCAATTTCTTTTGACAAAAACCGCCATTTACAGTCTGCTTCCGCAGCTCTTGTTATATTTTTGGTCGTTCCAAAAACTCAGTCGTTCGACGCGCAAGCGCCTCGCTGCACCGAAAAACGATCGGAAAACCCCTCCCGGGACAACCCGTAAACCTGCAGAGATCTGGACAACCAAACATACCGTTTCTCGGGTAACCTTGTTTCGCTTAATGCAGAGAAAGGAGCGTAGGGGGAAATTAGGAGGAGGATGGAATGAGGAATGACGATAAGAAGAGAGGGTAAAAGAGGAAAGGAGAAAGGGAGAGATGAATGAGGAGAGGGACCGCGGCAAATTGGGGGGCCAAGGAGACAGAGAGATGAGTAAACACGGGGGGATGGATGTGTTCAACCTCCTCACGCTCCTCCCGGCGTCGGTGTCCCCCTCTTACGTGGGTCGGCATAATTAATGAGCTGGAGGAAAAATATCGACGATAGGGGGATTTCCGGGGGTGGAACAAGATGGTGTCGGGGCGCATTCGGAATATTCTGCAGATAGGGCTGGACAGAATTGGGAGGGAAAGGTGATTGATCTGAAACACGAACTCCGCCACCCTCTGAGGCATTTACCAGAGAAGCTGCTCGTTTTCCATACGCCCGCTTTAACATTCAGTCTGCACGCCGCGCGGAATTCCATCTGCTATGCTCACGGGGTAGCCCCCAGTATATCCCGTTTAAGTCTCCGAGCTCTGATCGAAATCATCGGAGATCAATCTTGGCAGGAAGCCGCTCCACCCTGTTGCCTTAATCCTTCAAGGAACTGGGAGCTTAAGGAAGGAAGAAAGGAAAATGTAGGAAAGGGATGGCTGGTAACACGTAATAAATTGCCCACGGGGCAATCTATTTGCAGGGAAGCCCTGGCAATAATTCAACATCACGACGGTAATCCTTTATAGTGATGGAAACATTTTTTTGAGTCGGGCGAATGTGAGCGATAATCCAAGGCACATATATTCTGCGTCCTTCAATGTTTTCTTTTAAGTTTTTGCGGAGTTTTTTCCGCGCCGAGAAAACCTCATAGAAGTTTGCGCACTCTTCGTTAAAGTGGCTTTCATACAGTCCTTATAACATTTACATTGACTTACCGTTGATGTTTTGATCATTCATGATTGATGAAATTAACGTAATGTTTTTTTAAATTTTCCATTAAATTTATTTGGGAAGATTCAACTAACTCCATGTATTCGAGGATATAATATTGTATTTAAGAAATCATATAGCTTTCTATGACAGAAATTTTATTTTTGCCTTTGTAAGAATATTTTTAAAAATTCATTCTGAATTGTATCAATATAACTACACCTTAATTAGTAGAAACTTTCAAAATCTTTGCTGACGAAAATTAAAATTTATTTGGTAAATGAAAAGCTATATATTACTACGCAACAATCCATGCTGAAGTCGACGAGAACTGAGGGAAAAGGGATTATCAATCGGCTTCTAACAATCGCGTGCCGGAAAATAACTCGGGTAATCCAATGAGCCACGCTACGTCCGGAGAAAAAAGTACTCGCAAGTAGAATTTTCGCCGAACTGCCGATTCCAAAAAAGGGGGGAAGAGTGCTCACCAGAGAATGATGAGGATGAGGTACGAAGTGGCGAGGGGAAAAGGGGGTGGGGAGGTAGTGACTGGTGGAGAAGGTACGCAATAGAACCGAGGCCCGACCGTAGCAGGAGGGAGGCTGAAAAGGAATAAAGAGAAAGAGGAAGGGAGGGAGAGAAAGTGAGCTTGGGAAAGGGGAAAAATAAATCGGCGGAAGTGCTTATCCTCTCTTATGGAGAATTAATGAAGTCTCTTTAAGCCAAATCCTCCCTAAACACTCCTCCCTGCCCCAACGCCCCCCTCCCCACTCCCCAAACCCACCCTTCATATAATACCTTTTAATTCTTACCCCCCGCCGCATCTCCCTCCGTCTCTTTCTATCTCCACTATCTCTGGACCACATTCCTCTCGCTTGCCCCTCCTTCCCTCCCGTCTTCATATATCTTACATTCCAAGGTCGTCTTTTCTCCTTCTCGTCTCTTCTCTTACCGCTCCTAATGTGTCTTTCTCTCATTTCTCCAATCTAACTGTCTCCCTCTCACCTCCGACGCTCGTCGCCCAAAAAGGTTGCTCCGTCTTTTCTTTAAAATACCGCTGCTCTCATCGTTTGCCTCTAAAAGCGCATTTTCCTTAGCTTTACCTAAGGCAAAGCTGATTGGCGAACCCTTTCTCCCTTCCACCAAACAATCTTGTTTTAATCTTCACACCTCCGCCCTCTTTCCCTCTCTCTCGTTCCCTACGCAGTTATCGCCTAATCATGCCTTCAATCTTTTACTCATCACTCCAGCCCTTCTTCTCCTCTCACTCCCCTTTATCTCCCCCCCCTCTCTCTCTCTCTCTCCTCACCTATCTCTCCTTTATTCTCTCCCATCGCTCTCTCTCTTCTCCTTTCCTATCTTTCTCTCTCTTCTCTCGATCCTTTCCCACGCTCTTTATCTTTACCCTCTCTTTTATGCACATTTTGTTTCGTCCTTTTTTCCCACCTTTAAAAGTTATTTTTCGTTTAATTTTCTCTCCCCATCTTCTCTTGTTAAACAGTGCTTCTAAGTGATCCGATAGCCTCCTTCCCAAATGAGCACGGCTGCTCTTCACCTCTATCGCTTTTTCTCTTCCTCCACTTGATTATTCAGGTCGATAACGTCGGTGGATCGCCTCCGTTTCTTTCATTAAATTTCTCCATTATTCTAAGCCTAGGGTCAGTGCCATAGCGAATAGGTTTTTCTCCCGGTGAAAGACCGTAAAACACCAACCGTTATTTTGATAACAATGAAGCAATGATAACAATTATATTATTTTTGGTAATATAAATTCAGGAACCATTGTTAAACAAAAATGCTTAACGGAGTAGATTCATGATTCGACCCCTTGATCTCGTGCTCGTCCATCCTTTGACTACTGTCACCGATTTATTCTCCACATTGATTCTGCTTCTACCTTCGATAATTTCGAAATTATAAGCTCCGCCGCCTTTTCTCTAGTATTTATATATATATACCTAGAAAAGAGCTCAGTCTACTTTCGTGAGAAACTAACAGCCGTCTTGGAAATATATCGAGGTTCTGAAGTTTAGGAGCAAATGTACCTCCCAGCGATTACTCTTTACGAGTGAGAAATGTGTGCAATTCCCGACATCAAACACGACCGTTCGCTCAGACTGTCCATTTCCTCTCTCGCGTTCTCACTCTCTAGTACCATCTCCTCCACCATAAAACTTCCAGCTTTCTCTTCACCTAATTCCCTTACTATGCTTTTCCATCTGCGGGAAATGACGCATCTGCAGTTATTTTCGATTAAAGAATTTACGCCTGAATTCCTAGACGAATTACATAGACTTACTGTTAGTCAAATACTCGAGCTATCAGTTTTATGCTTGTATAGCCCAAATTAAAATTTATTCAAGGTTAATAGCAATTAAATTAATACTCAAATAATTGCAATCGAATAATATGATACTGATCAAAATCTTTAATCGTAAAAATGAAATTGACGGCAACATTTAAATCCAAGATCTTAAAATTAGTGAATACAGTGAAAGATTTTTAAAAGAGATAAAAGGAGAAATTAGTCTATCAAGTGTCCAAATTTAGTCATAATAAAATCAGATACTAATTCCTCGCTTAAATAACTGTATATTGTTTGCTTTTGAGCAAAACATTTGTATGCATCAGTTGAGCCGATTTTACGCATTACACTATTGGACAGTTTGTCATTACACCAATACTTTTCTTTCCATCGTAAAACATACTTTATCTCAAAATTTCATTCATTTTATCTCGTAGCTTTGACTTATAATGTTCATGTGACTAAATAGATGCTCAACATTTAAATTGCGTAACGTGAATGCAGTTATAGCTAAAGCAATTTCTTCCGTTGAGAATCTATACGAGTGAGCAATGCTGAAAATTAGGCAAGCATTTTAGCCAAATCAAGTATTCCTGACTTCGTTGGTTTCATACATTCACTTAATCAAAAAGAGATTGACTACAAAGTCAATCTCATGTATGATTTTTCTGGCAATCGCTGACGAAGCATATTTAAGGGGGCATCATGAAACTATTCAATGTATTCACACCATTTACGTATGGCACGTTTTATTTCATCTGAAAATTTAATTTCTGAGATTTATTTGAGAAGATATTTTCAACCTCATTATTTTCAGTAACAATTATCCCTAAAATAATTGTCTTTGAAGTTGGAGAATAGATCATATGAAACAAATATTTAAGTAACCTAGTCTTCGGCCTAAAACTCTTTATTCACAGACTCAACTTCTCTATTAATATGTTTCACATATAAAAACATATATGTGAAACATACGGAAGATGATTAACTCTCTTAAACCAAAGAAATCGGTACCCCGTCAAAATAGTTCCGACAAAGTAGTCCCGAAAAATCAGCCCCGTCAAATTAACCAGGTTTTATTTTTATTTGTTTGAAATACCAATACATAAATAATACAATATTTGTCAAATAAGTCAAAACAAGACGTAAGTAGTACAATAATTGTCAAATTAGCCAAAAAACAATGCATAAGTAATACAATATTTGTAAAATTAGCCAAAAAATGAATATATGTGTGTGTGTGCGTGCGTTGTCTGTGTGTGTGTGTGTGGGGGGGGGGGGGTGCGTGTGCGTCCTTGTGCGTGTAAGTAATTCAATACAAATACGATTACTTAAGATGCGTGGTATAAGTAGGATTACGTCTTACGACGGGTTTTTCAGCAATATAGTAACTGACACCTGTCATATGACTGGCAATACACTAGTTTTCTAAATAAATGTGGTGGTCACATAAGATTTTTTGGATTTAATAATAATTATCAATTATTTTTAAAATACCTGATTATAGCTATGCATTGAGATATATATCGAAAAAATCAGTCACTGGTAGCCATATCTGCTACCAAAAATAACGATTGTTCACAGAGAATCAATTCATTGATAGAAGATATGTTGTAGATGTAATTTGGTGGATAGCAGCCACACATCAATTTATAGCCCTTCAATGGGCCCGTACGCAAATACGGGAATTTGGCTGCTAATAATTTATTTAGACATAGGTAAGATACATTCGCCAAATAAGAGACAGGGATATCTGGTCAGTCATGTGTTGCAGCCTCGCGGTGACTGTAGAAACTTGTTGCTGGCATCGTTTGAGCACGCTTGTGTTGTTTTTCAGCCAGTGCTGAGTGAATCGTTGCGTTGGTAGTCAGAAACGTTAAATGTGTACAGTCGGATTTTTTAAAGTGGATTGAAAGAGAAGCCGTTTTTTAAATGTAGGTTTGAATCACTTTTGTCCTCACAACACTGAAAAAACGATGAAATTGCACTCTAAGAACGAGGGTACAGATATCAAGATTTCGGTAACATAACCTCTAAGATTGTTTTTGTTCGAGTAAAGGATGTTCCCTAATAAGAGATACCTTGGGGTACCTAATAAGAGATAAAATCTCTTATTTGGGAACTTTGAGATCTTTCCACTTTTAATTACTATTATTTTAATTATAAGAATATATGTTTTTAAGTTATCCACTGTGATTCATAGAGATAGATTATGCTAATAAACAATTCTGGTGCAATATACACATCCCTTTCCTCTGCTGCCAGATGTTATATGCCACCCCTCTCGATATTTCTACGAAAAAACATAAAAGCCGGGTTGATGGACTAAGTGGCTCCATTTCAGCGAGCTACATTTTCGGTTGAATTCAGTCGAAAATCTTTTTAAATGGTATGATCACTTTATTAGATATTCAAGCCAACAGTTGAAGAACGCGTGTTGCTGGTGCTTGACGGCCATTATTTGCATACCCGTAATATTGAGATCATTGAGAAAGCACCAACCAACCACATTTCCATAGTTTGCCTTCCACCTCATTCAACTGCAAAAATGCAGTCACTTGATGTCGGCTTCATGGCCCCTTTAACCCTAGACTGCATACGCATTTTTGAAAGCTATTACTGAATACGGGGTGTCTGCGCACCCCATTATGATTTTGTTGCAATATATTCTGTAATAACTCATTTTATTTGAACAATGAATATTTATGTAAGTATCATGTAGTAGGTCCTGTTGTCGTACATAGTAATGATTTTTAGGCCACATTTGTCTGGTTTTGAAGCAATGTAAACGCGAAAGGGGCATTTACCCCTAAAACTCAGCAGCTGATCATCAATGGTGCAGTATTCATGGGGGTTATAATATTTTGCACAATTGGTGACAAAGATATCCCAGATTTATCTTACTTGTGCGAATTTGACCTGTCGATTTTTGCGTGTCTTGTCATCGAATCTAATGCAGTTTATCAGAAATCTGAACTGGCTCTCGCCCATTATTGACCGATATATAGGCGGGCCATGGATGTACCACATTTCGGTTGTGTTGACTTTACCTTGCATGCAAGTTCCTCCCTTGTACACTAATCCTATCCGAGCACGGATTTCAACTGAATCAGTTTCTTGTCAGTAGTTCGTGATTCGTATACTTCAGAATTTTATGAATAATCTCATCATTAATAAGGAGATTCCATTCTTGGAGTTGTGTTTTAATCTCTTTGGCTTCTCCTTTACAACCTGGAATCCTCAGCAATGTTTATAGATGCAGAACGTCCACGACGTTTGGCAGGTTATGCAACCCATCTGTAGCCATTCCTTCCAGTAATAACCCCTGTTCTTGTTGGTAGTATATCTACATGCTCTTCTTCACTGACCTCTCCAAAACTCAATTCACTGTCAACCTCAGGCTGTATTTCTACAGTATCCTCATATTCAGACCCAGAATCCACTTCAGTTTCGTCATCATTCTCAGTGTCTCTCTCAAGCAGAGCTGCTTGGATTTTTCTTCAAATGTAAGGTTATTCACTGGAAAAGCCATGGTTAAACAGTAAGAGGCAAACTACTGACACTCCTGAAATGAAATGATGCCACCGTCAGGGCCGTGCAAAGGGAGGGTGCGTCGAGTGTGTGGCACCGGGACTCCCCCACTTTGAGGGCTCCGTAGTGATCTTGCAAAAAAAGATTTCCGGGAGTTTTGTTTTTTTTATTATTATCATTCGATGCAATTTTTTGTCTATCCCTAATCTATAATGCCTACTTTGGAGTTTAGATGTCTCTGTAGCTTTCCTCTGAGTGCCAGTATCAGCTCTAGCAGTTGGTCGTCTCACAACTGAACCCCTATCTGTACTCTAGTTATCCTTGTCTATGGTCGAGGTGTGTCACATGTTATTTTATGTAGTTGCAGATTTGAGGGTCATGTACTTTTATCAGCGTAATGTTATTCGTTCCGTATTGTATATTTTCTATCCAAATTTAGCAGTATGTCTGAAAAACGAACATATCAGTCGGGAGCAGCCGAAAGAAAATTTTAAAAAGAAGCAGGAGAAAGAGTGAAAAAAGGACAAAGTGATATTTCAAGCTGGTTTAAAACACAAGAAGGTGGGCAGAATTGTTCACAGGAGGAAGTGGACAACAATATTAAAAATTTATTTGAGGATTTTGCATTGGTCGTTACAGAGGGGGAAAATAAAAAATTGTGATGAACTCATATTTGATAATGTCAATAAAGGTGATATAATAACAAATAGGTAGTAATGATCCGGCCATATGGCCTAAAATTATATATGATGAATTTAGAATAAAGTTATATACATTATAGACATTAACAACTGCAGAGGGCAATGTTATGATAACGACTCAAATATGAAAGGACAATGCAAAGGAGTCCAAGCCCGAATATTAAACATTAACCCTAATGCATTATACATAACATGCATAGCTCATTCTTTCAACCTTTTACTTTGTGACGCAGCTTTAAGTATGGCATGCAAACTTTTTTGGCTCTATTCAACGTGTATATGCAATAATTTCCGCATTGAGCATTAGATGGGATATATTATGTAAATATTTAAAAATAACATTAAAACCGCTGAGTGACAAAATATGGGAAGCTAGAATTCAATCAGTTAAAGGCAATAGATTTCAGTTAAAAGAAACTTACCAAATTTTGGAAGAACTAATAAATTCAACAAAGGATAATGCCATTGTCTCAGAAATTAATAGTTTACTAAAGCAGATTCATACATTGCCGTTTATTATTTCTATAATTGTATGGTAACGTTAACAGTGAAGAAGGTAGAGCCAACTATAGGTGTATAAACAATGAGTTGAGAAGGGTAACAGATAAAGCTAGAGAAAATTGGATAAAAGGAAAATGTGATGAAATAGAACAAATGGAGAAGTTAGGACGGTACGATATGATGTACGCTAGGGCACTGGAATTAGAAGATAAGAAGTCTAATGGAATTTGTGGCAAAGGAATTATGAATACGGATGGGAAGATAGTCTCAGAAACAAAGGATGTAGCAAAGGTATGGGAAGAATACATTAAGGAATTATACGGCAAACAGGCAGGATCGGCAAAAATAGAACTGGAAAATGAGGAAAACATTGAAGAAGACAACTTAGGACCAAGTATTATGGAGAGCGAAGTAGAAAAAGCGATAGTGGAACTAAAGAAGCGGAAAGCCACGGGCAGCGATGGAATACCGGCTGAGATACTTAAAGTCATAGGATCAGAAGGGCTAAAAGCGATCACGAAATTAATTAATAAGATTTACGACACGGGAGAGTGGCCTCAGGATTTCCTAGAAGTAACAATGATCCCTCTAAAGAAGAAGCCAAAGACAATGCAGTGTAAAGATTACAGAACTATAAGCCTTCTGTCACACACATCGAAGATCATCACGAGGATTCTTAATAAAAGGCTGGAGAAAAAGGCAGAAGAAATAATAGGGGAAGATCAATTCGGTTTCAGAAAAGGACGAGGAACTAGAGATGCTATAGGAGTAGTTAGAATCATATCAGAAAGGGCAATAGAATACAGTCAAGATATCTGCGCATGTTTCGTAGACTGGCAGAAGGCCTTTGATAGAGTAAATTGGGTAAAGTTGATGAAGATATTAAAGGATATAGGTGTAGACTGGAAAGATAGGAGACTGATTAGGAATCTATATGAGAATCAAGTTGTAAAGGTCAGGTTTGAGAATGTGGACACCTGCGGAATAAATATCGGTAGAGGAGTAAGACAAGGCTGCTGCCTATCGCCAACCCTATTCAATATATATGGAGAAAGTCTAATGCAAGAAGCTTTAGATGGCACAGGAGATTTCAAAATTGGAGGAAGGATTATAAGAACAGTAAAATACGCAGATGATCAAGTACTTCTAGCAAGAAAGGAAGAGGAACTACAAAAAATGATAAATAGACTAGTGATAACAGGTAGAAAATACGGTATGGAAATAAATACAGAAAAATCCAAGGTCATTCGAATATCGGGTAAAGAAGAGAATCTGAACATAACTATTGGGGGAAAGCCATTAGAACAAGTTTCAGAATATAAATACCTTGGAAGTATCATAACACGAGAGGCAAAATGTACGGATGAGATCAAAACTAGAATAGGAAAAGCAAAAGCGGCTTTCAGGAGAAAGAAACAACTACTTACAGGGAATATAAGGGAAGATATCCGCAAGAAGTTGATAAAATGCTACGTATGGAGTATAGCATTGTATGGGGCAGAAACATGGACGCTAAGGAAAAATGACATCAAATACTTGGAAAGCTTTGAAATGTGGACTTGGAGGAGAATGCTGAAGATAAAATGGACAGATAGGATGAAAAACGATGAAGTGCTACAAAGAATAGGAGAGAAGCGAATGATTATACAGACTATCAGAAAGAGGAAGGCTAACTGGGTTGGACATTACATGAGGAGAGAGAGTATGATTAAAGATGTGTTAGAAGGAAAACTAGATGGGAAAAGGGAAAGAGGTAGGAAAAGGTATCAGCTAATAGACGATTTGAAAGGGAAAGAGAGTTATCAAGATATGAAGAGGACAGCGGAAAATAGGAGTATATGGAGAACCAGGTTTAACCATGAATAATCACGGACCTGTCTACGGACAGACTACCTATGATGATGATGAATTGTATGGTGTAAACTGGGTAGAATCTACCACAAATAAATAAATAAGAATACTGTATGTACCCGCTATTAGAAATAAGTTATATAATTAGGTATAGTATATTCAAACTGTACCTTATTTACAAACAGTAATAAAAATTGTCATTTTTTATTGTGATCTTTGTATTTTCAAAATAGAGATTTAGAATTACAGATAATTTCATTTTTAAATTACTAATAATTTATTTAAACAAAGCAATTAAAAACTATAGGTATACAAAAATTTTGGGCAGGAGGAGGTGGGGCAAAAAGAAGCTTTGCATCTGGGCACCAAGATATCATTGCACGGCCCTGGCCACCGTCATGGAAAACTCTTACACAAATGCAAAATTACAGGAACGAGTTATTGAAATCTACTAACACGAACGCATACAGGGTTCTTCGACACCCCAAGAGTCTCACTAGTACAGAAACACAGTCAGCTAGCTTAAAGGCGAGGCCGTGTCTGTGTAACGTAGGCTGGGGGAGGAAAATACGTACATGGACGATTGTGCACATACATGAACGCTACTACCCAGTACACGCAATTTTTAAAATATGTGGGGTGCGAGAACACCCCGTATGCGTTCTAGGGTAAAAAACGTATTATTCACAACAAATTGCAACTTGTCTTCGTAATCATTAAAGCCGTGTCATCAAACCTTTTCTGGTTGCCAGGCTGTTCAATTCTGCATATCAAAAAGCTGCAGAATGCCGTCAATGCATTTAGAAAGACAGGCCTAATGCATTGCATTAGGCACAGATTTACAGAACTAGACTTTGCTATTCAGCTGCCTGAAAAGGGTGTAGGTGTAGAAATTTCAGGCACTGAAGGCCTTGTGACACTAGCAGACATTTCTCTACTTCCTGAGCTGGTACAAAACCAACAACCAGGAGACGGCATATCAAAAAAAACGTAGAGCGGGTAGTGCAGCCGTAATAACGTCCTCACCGTATCAAAAGCAGGGAATATTCTTGAAACGAGAAAAAAGTCTGCTATGACCGGGAATCGAACCCGGGTCTTCCACGTCCCAAAATTAAAGTTCATGCCTGTCTGCATAGAACCTTCAGAACAATTTTTATTAATAAAAGCAGTTGAAAGAGAGTCTAGAGAATAAAAACAAGGTCATGAATGCTGCAGCAAAACAGAATTTCGCGGCATACCACAATTGAAGGAAGGTTTTTACATTTTCCAGACAAGTATTACAACTTTTGTTGGTACCACACCATAATCAATTTATTATAGAAAATATTTCCATAGTTACCTATAAATACATCCAAATCATTGATTTATTTATTGAAATAAGTTTTTAGCGGAACCCTTAAAAATTAACCGCGGCATCCAGGTTGGGAAACAGAAAGTTACTTCAATGCGTATCCTTCATTATGGTCAGCGCCAATTCGTATTCTTAAAGCTAGGCAACCTAAACGGCAATCAATTGCGCGCCTCCCTAATGTTAGGTAACCCAAACAACACGAAATCTAGTATCTTTGATTCCAGAACTAAAACTTAAGTATCAGAAATTAATAAATCAAGTACTTGTCTCGGGAATATTCAATAATTATAAAAATGTTATAACTAAAACAATTTAAAGCCTTATCATCTCTATTGGATATACCTAAGAAAAGTTCTTAATTTTTAAATTTATTTTCCAAACATATGACCAGCTTGATAATTCTTAAAGTCAACGATTCTCAATTTTTATGCATCAACCATTTTGTTAAAAGTCCCGGGTACCAAAATTGTAAAAAACATCCTTTTCCAAAAAATGGATTTTTACACTAAATTCGTTTTAGTATTACATAATACATAAAAGTAGATATAATTTAGGATATTAAATATTGCAAAAAGTTTGCTGAGAAAAATTTTATAGTATTTTTTTAAACACTGCTCTACGGTATTCTTGATGATATACCGTTTTGTCCCTAATATAACGCGATGTTCTTTCCCAAAACAAAATTTTAAAAGTAGCCCCCGCGTTATATTCGAGCTCTAGTGATTTTAAAAGTTTGAAAAATAGTGTTTCGAAAAATCATCGTGCATTCTGCACGTCTATTTACGAATTACAAGATCCTGGTTACATTGTAGACACATTTAGGCGTACGTTAAATTGTACTTGAAAAACATCCGAGGCGAGAATAGATCGAGTTCAATCGGCTGCTGAATCCCTCGATAGTCATTGAATTGAAGCTATAAGTGCGTAGGCATATTCTTTGGAACTATGAGGGATTCGGCGGTGTGGTTTGAGTGTTGGCCTCACCTTACGATTCCGGCCCTTTATTTGTGCGTTTCTATTAGGCGACGAGGATGAGAAAACGAGACCACGAAAAATATTGAGGAGACTGCACAAATCAACACTCCGTCCTTCGGAAGGGACGTTAATCAGTTGGCCCCCCTGGTGTATTTCGCAAGAGTGGGCTAATGCCGGCACCGGTTTTCTCTCCTCCCTTCTCTTATGAAATGCAGATGACTTAGGACCGAGTGCGGCTTCACAGCCTTCCATGGTGCCTATAACTTGCCGATGGGCAAAACTTAAGTAATGAATAAAATCACTATTGACAGCTTAGTAGCAATGCTGGAAAGCTGATTGAGGAAAACCGGTGATGATTGGCTTCCACCAAACCCTGCATTTGGAACTACAATAGCGAGTTTTTACCCATCCGTTATTTTAACAATCTGTGACTAAAAGGGTGTCGATCATGTTGAGAAAAAAAGGTTCTACCAAATCCCAGGTTAACAGAGGAATCCGACGAAGTTATAACATGAATTTTAAAATAGTCGTAGCTAAATCGGTGTTTGGTAAAATCCACCGGAAATAAATGATTGCAGTCACGGCCGACGGGCGAAAACTGACTCCCTACGTAATTTTAAATCGTGAAAGGATACCAAAGGAAAAGTTACTGTCAGGTGTGATCTTCCACGCGCAGGAGAAGGGGCGGATGAACGAGGAACTTGTGTTAGATTGACTGAAGTTTGTTTGGGGTCGCGTTATATTCGAGGTTTTTGTTTTTTCTTGAAAAACTTTCCAAAAATCTAAGGGTCGCGTTATATTCGGGACAATACGGTATGTGTATTCTTAGGCCTAGGCAACTGAAACAGCAAATGGATACACTTGCTAACTGTTCGAAGTACGAACGACATCATTACGTGTGTAAATGTTTCTTAAAAATAAGGTTGGGATATTATTTCTTATAAAATAAATAAATGTCACAATGTAATATATGTTCGCAAATAACACTTTTCCTAGCATTTGGATTAACAAAAACTATATCTGTTGCTCTTTAAAATTCATACTATTTTGTTTTCAATCACTATAACCGTGAATAAATATGACCAACTTTAAATCAAATTCAAAGCAGTTTTTATGTATTAAAATTGTTAATACATCTTATGAACAAAACATATAGAGTGTATGATAAGTCAATTCTATAAAACATTATACTTTTTATAGCAACAAATAAGTTGAAAACGTAATTCTTACCGAAAAATTAAGTGGAGAACTCGATCTTCCCAGCCCCTTTTCTATGTAACAGCACATCTTCCTTACACCCTTTTTGTGTCTGTTCCCTTCTCGTTTCTCTCCCAATTCTCCTTACAAACTTTTTTCTTCCTTCAGTTCTATCCATCATCCCTCTCATTACATTTTCTTCTTTCCCTCTACTTAGTTCTCATCATCTCTCCTTTTCTTTCTCTCTCTCCACTCGCTTTATCTTCCGTCCATCTCCTCCTCCCAATTCGAAGTTTTGACGCCTTTAAGATCTCCCGTATTCAATCTACTTCCTATCCCTCTCTCTAACCTTTCAACTTGAGCGCCATCACTCATCTGGGCCTAACCAATTACAAACCTTCCCCTGAATTGCTTCGTCCGCTGAACTGCCTCCCTCCTTACCTACATATTTACACAAACGCATACACACAATATATATGTGTATATATATATATATATATATATATATATATATATATATATATATATTATATCCTTCCCTATTTACAGATCCTTTCAATCGACCTCTGTTCATTTCTCTGGACCCATCCAACCACGGTCACAATACCATGCATCCGTCCTCTAGGAAATCCATTAAACTACAATCCCGCCCTGTTTCCTTCCCAGCCCTTCCCTCCCTCTGAGCTCAGTTAGGAAATAGCCGTCTGCATTTATTCTCCTTATCTTTCTATGCTTTATCCACGCCTTAACATTCTCTCTCTCTCTCCACCCTTCTCATCCCGGACAAGGTTTTCTCACACCATTTCGTTCTCTCCGCGACCATCTTTCTCCCTCAAACAAGACCCTCCGACCCCTTTTCCTCGTCCCTCTTACACGTAAGCCCTCCTCCTCCCCTCTCTTTACTCCATCCCACCCCCTCCCCTCCCGCACCGTCCAAATCAAAAATCACCTTCCTTCCTTTTAGCGCTATTTCAACACCTCCCCCTTACCTCATCCTTCCTCCCTCGCGCATACACCTAAAAGGCACCAACGCCTCATTACTCCCGTGATTTCGGAGGCAAACGAATCTGTGAACGGAATTTGATAGAATGCGTCTCGGGCCGTTTGGGGAAGAATGGATGATGGCTGGGGGTTGAGGGACTAGGGAGCGAATAAAAGTGAGGTCGGAATGAGGATAATGGATAAGGCGGAAAGGAGAGAAGCGAAGGAAGGGGAGAGGGGGGAAAGCGAGGAAGGATATGGGAGTGCTAGGAGAAAATTCGTCGAGGTTGGTCGTCTGGTTACTTCGGGGATCGATTCAGACGACGAAAAAGGCAGAGAATTAGAGAGAGAGAAAAAGAAAGGGATAGACTCCCCTTTGGTCGAGGAAGGTAAGAATAGAAGGTCTGCTTCCAAAGTAGAAGATAATGGAGGGAATGTGCTTCAGAATATATATATATATATATATATATATATATATATATATATATATATATATATATATATATATATATATACACACACTAGTAAAATGTGCTTGCATTCTGCAAGCATATCATCTCACCTTGAAAAAACATTCATTTTTCAGACAGATATTTCATCATTACGAATATTTTTTTAATTCTAAGGATTTCACCTCCGCAGCGATTTTCGTTTTCTCCCTTATGTAAAAATAATAGATTAAAACAATCCCCAAACTTTGCAATTTTAAGAATTTTATACTTTCTCCATTATGGGGTGCTAATGCTACACATTTCAACCAAATTTAAAAATTAAAAAAATTTCAGCTCCGTAGCACATTCGGAAATACATAAACCTTAAAAATTTGTTTAAACAATTGCGAATTTTTAGCAGCCGTATTGTTGCACTTTTTCAAAATTTTCGTTTTTTTTGTCGGTTTTGCACAAAATCCTACCTAAGGAAAAAATTTCGAATCTCCAGCTCATCTGGAAGTGCCTAAACATTAGTATCCTCCTATATATCTGTTATATCCTCCTCCTTCTCTGTAAGGAACGTCTATATATAATGATATATATATATATATATATATATATATATATATATATATATATATATATATATATATATGAACGATTCCGTGCTTCTTCAAAAAAATGTCACGTCAAAATAACTCCCACATAAGAAGAGGTCTTCAAAAATCGGAAAATTTATTCAATTTATGCTGAATATGTAAATAATTAAATGACCTAGACGAAGTTAAAAAAGGATAGGAGAGGGAATATTTGGATTTAACTGTGCTATAAAGGGTTTACGAGACTGATGCGTTTTTTGTACTTCTCTAAGCCATCTTGTGTCACATTAACAACTTTTAAAGAAAAGCTAAAGAAAATATAAAGAAAATATAAAGACAGGGAAAGGTAAAATATAATGTAATTTTGACCGTAATTTTAATGGACTCCAATCGATTTTATAATGGAAAGAGAGCTTTATTTTTCAGAATTTGAATATAGGAATTATTTAATAATTCCTCTATAACTAATTCTTCTGATGATGACTCCAATCGTTTGAAACCCGTGTATTGTTGTGTGAATAAATAGTGGTACTTTAAGTTTGTCTTTTTCTTTAGTTATCCTATACTTCTGCAGTTGAAGAAGTGGGTCGCGCAGTAGTATAGACTTTGTAAAAAAAACTATAAATCAAACATTTTTAAACGTTATATTTATAATAGTGCAAGTTGACATACACCGAACGCTTTTACGTATAATGGCGCTTATTCAGATGAAAAAACATTCTCGAAGTGGCTTTTATGTAAATTATCATAACTTACCGATTTTTCCACTGATACTTTCGTTTTTTAGGACAATTACTAACACCCCAAAAACTAAAACTTTTCAAATTAAAAACTACCATTTACTACAGTAAAACTAATATATGTAAACTTAATATCGTTATTTAAACTCCGTATTTAAGACTCCTCTGTATGATTTTTTCCTAAATGTTATGTAACCCAAATTGAACTAGCCTTGTTAAGTGCAGAATTTTTCAATCTACTTCTTTCCTCGAATCAATTAAGAAATGGATAGAATCCTTTTGACTCAAAATCCCCATTCGGCAAACCGCCAAAGAAGCTAGGAAGTAAAACCATCTATCCGAGAGTAGCCGTTCTTTCTTATGCCTGTTTTAATGCTTTTCAGCTTCTTACGCAACGACCGCTCGCATTCAACTTCCTTGGGTTTTGGATATTATTTTACGCTAGGGTTGACGGCGACGGCATAGCGAAGGCATGTTCGTGGGACACTTGAACTGCGGCAGTTGAGGGCTGGAAAGGACGAAAGTGGAGGAAGGGGAAAACGGAGTGAGCAGCAGGAGAGAGAGAGAGAGGGGAGGAGAAAGTTGTTGATAGAAGATGGATAGACAGAGAAATTCTCCACTCCAAACCAACCCACCCCCTCCCCCGTCCCCTCTCCCTTCACCTCCCACCTGCTGAGACGTTTAACCAATCCGAACTTTCGACTCCCGCTGCGCGAGAGCTCCGCTCTTTATTACACGGCTTCGCCTTTTCCAGACGAAACGAACCAAGTTCCCTCAGCCGCCTACTCCATAAGAGGACTCCGAAGAGGGAGAAAGTTAGCGCCTTGAGCGATTCGATTTGGCCCTTTCGTCGCGCAAACCGTCAAGCAGTATCACGTATGTTTGCCTCTCCAAACTCGCAAAGAGCGTCCGAGTTGTCTTTATAGAAACTTGTTTCGCTGTCCGCCACGATCCCAGTGCTTTCAAGGGGGGAACTCTAATTGTATCCAACAAGAGGGAGTTCCTTCCGAGAAACTAAACTGTAGGATAGCCTCATTTGATGCAGGGGGGTATAACCTACGGACCCTCGAGAACATTTCATCCGTCTCGCAAATCTTTGATTAAAAACGTTGTGATAATTAATACGCCAATTTTATACTTGTAAATTAACATTGCGGTAAGAAATTTTTTGTTAAAGTTTTGATGCTAAAAATATTGGTGATACTCAGAGCAGCAAAGCATCCCGAATAAAAGAGTGGTTTGATTCGTGAATTCGGTTCGCAGTATTTAACAGTGGTTTGGTTCAGAATTGAGTTCGGTGGTTCAACAATGGTTCGGTTTATTTTAAGCAGACGTGTGATTTATGTATTATTAGCTTAAGTACCCGGCGTTGCCCGGGTAAATCTAATACTGCTTTCCCGTAAAACTGGAAAACCTGATTCTTATTATTTCCTGTACGTCACCTATATTGGGCGTCGCAAAATGCTCTCAGACCCATTCTCCAATTCTTTCGAGCCCTGCCCCTCCTTGTCCTCGATAGAGGGTTTTCGCGCATTTTTTTTGGACACGAATATTTTGCGTTTTCTTAAGTGAAACTCTCGACGCCAAGGAACTCACGATAAGCCTTCAAGCACGTTTCCCTTGGGATTTTCGACATCGTCACAGTTGCTCTGCATCTCAGAGTATCTTCATTTCCTCAGGGATTGCTGTTTTTTATTTCATTTATATTTTTTTTATTTATATGTACATTTTTAATAATTTAAAAATACAGCTTAATTGTCTTTTTATGCTGTGCAAATAGAAATAATTGATATGTAATGGTATAAATGAATCGAAAAAGAGCATGCGAAAAACATAGATTGCATCCTTTTTATGCAGTATAATTGATAATAAGTCAGTAATGTCTTATTTTAATAGATCACTAGTGAAAAAATAGAAATAACCAAAACTAAAGGAAGAAATTAAGAGTGTTATCCATGAACCTGAGATAAAATTAGCGCTTTTTTGTCTTCTGTTATTTAATTTGGTAATATTTTGTGTTTTATTTTGCTCTGAAGATTTCTCCCATTAACGTAATTGACGAACTGAGGAGAATTTGAATTTTGACCACCTATTATATGCGTAAATTTAGCTCATATTATTTTTTTATATGGTTATACCCCCTCATATACGCTTACTAGGGCTTCCTTTGCGTGTGGCATCAATGCGAAAATGCAAGATCAAAATGTCAGCTTTTCATCTTACACACCTTCGGATATATTAATTATTCTTAATGGCCCCCTGTCCTACGCTGTATATTTTTCAAAACTCAAATATAAAAAAATAAATGACATTCTATATCACTTACACCCTGCAAATTTTTATCTTACATCTCTTACCGTTTACTGGTTATTTTAATTTAATTGGTTGCACAGACGGGCAGAAAGACATGCAGAGCAATAATATAATCTCGATTATGAAATATAACCCGCTAAAAACAAGCATCGATGTCATATAATTACAACCATTTTTATTAGATATAGAAACAATTAAATGCACAAAAAATGACAAAGCCACAAAAAAGAACAAGGTAAAAGTATTTGCTACGTATTACAATGACAACAGTTTTTTGTTGGTAATAAACCTTTTCAAATAACGGAATATAACAAATAAGGAACAAAATATACTAGTATTGGTCGCATACGAGTGATAACTAATGATTTATTTTAAAAAATAAAATGTCTTCCAACCATTCAGATCTCCTCCATTATTCTCCTTTTACCTGTCAAAATAATTTTCGAGTGTTGAAAAACACCTTTCCACACTTGCTTTAGTGACAGGCACTGCAAAATCTACTTTTGGAATCTTGGAGTAGTGGGTGGCTAAATATATTCACTTTATTATAAGCGAGAATGTTTGCTATTATTTGAAGCCCCCAATATTGTCAATTTCTTCCAATTCGAGCATCATAACAAATTTAAAATTTATTGATAAAAGCTTATTTTCTTTTTATTTCGCTAATAGAAATATCTCCACTACTTCCATCGCTTCATGGCCAACGGTACTAAATAAAATTTAGGAGTCGCAATTTGGATCATCGTTTGTATTTGATGACTGCAACCTTATCAGTTGCTCACAAATGGAGCAAAAATGTTCTTTACCCTACCTATACTCCCCATCTCCTTGAATCTTTAGCAAGGGTGAGGACCAGAAAGCTGTTAAGGACTCTATTTGACGCTAACTCACAATGTCCCACTAGAGTAGTTCTTATTAACTAGGTCCCTTCTATCCCATTTCAACCCTAAGATGTCTCCAATTTATATTTCAACTCCCTTCTTCTTTCACTAACGTCTCAGGCATGCTACGGTCACACTTGAGTTGACCCCATACACTCTATAACCTCCCCTCCCTCCCTCTCTCCCCTCACTCCTTCAATCCCTCCCCTCACTCCCTCCCACCCTCACACCCTCCCACCCTCACACCCTCCCACCCTCACTCCCTCCCACCCTTACACCTTCCCTCCCCTCACTCCCTTACTTCTTCCCTCCCCTCACTCCCTACCTCTCCTCACTCATTCCCTACCTCTTCTCACTCCCTCCCTACCTCTCCTCACTCCCTCCTTCCCCTCACCTCCCTCCTTCCCCTCACTCCCACCCTCTCCTCACTCCATCCCTCTCCTCACTCCCTCCCTCCCGACCTCTCCAATCCAGCAGGCCATGACTCCTACGTACCACTTTGCGCTACGTCGCCTTCTCTCCGATTAGACTAATTACGTTGAACATGTCCACTCTCTTGGGCACGCTGCCTTCAACCTCGCGTGATTAAGATGACACATCCACTAGTAACGAGCCGGTATTTTATCCAGCTTCGTGCATTATTTCCGGCTTGCATAATAATCGCAATCGATAAATTCCTATTTCTTTTCGAATCACGATCGAAAAGAACGGAGAATTTTATTACGTTAAGCTTTACGGCATACAAATGAAATTTAAGAGAAACTCGTTCAACCAAATCCGTTTCTCGTAAATTTGGAATTGAATAAATTTATTTCTCTTTAATTACGTATGTTCGAATATTCTTGGGTCATGTTACATTTGCAGTGGTATTATTCGTACATATTAATCAAAGATATTCTCAAATAATTACTACTTGTAATACAACACTTTTCATTATTTTCGATAAAATTCAAATTAAAAAAATTTTGCTGCCCTCAATTACTCCTCGATTGAGCCAGATCGTTAATTAATCTAATTATACGGCTATCTCGATTCGAACAGCAAAAGCTTATATTCAGTTATTCAATTATTCTAACAATTTTTTTAGTTTTCAACGCAATTTATACACGAGCGACTCTCTTGGTCGAATATAAGGGAAGACTTCCAAGTGATGATCATCATTACGCGCGGGAAGGGAACTGAATTTTCCCAAAATTCTTCGGCCTCTCGAATTCTGTAGCATTTCACAAATTATATTTTTCGAGGGAATAGAAAAATAATAACCCCTCTCGAAATATGTAAGCGCCAATTGAATTTTTCCCATCAGTCAGTAATTTAATCACGACGACTGAATACAGAAGCGCCCGCATATTTTTTTAGCCCAATGACGATGCCAGTATGACGGGAATAGGAAGGGGAATGTTTAGAGATCGGCGTGATACGACGGAGAGAGAATATATTATAATATATTGGCGCGATTGGCAAGGGAAATGGATGGAAATAAAGAGCGTGCGAGGGTGATATAGGGAGGTTGGTGCTGGGAAGGAGAGAAGGAGAGGGATGGGGAGAGGGAGGAAGAGAGGGAGAAAGGGACGGGGGAAGAGAGGGTAAGAGAGGGAGTAAGAGATGGAGTAAGAGAGGGAGGAAGAAATTGAGATTGAGAGAGAGGAAGAGAGGGAGGAAAAGATTTAGATTGACAGGGAGGAAAATATGGAGGAAGAGAGGAAGGAGGGTAGGTGGAGAGGGAGGAGTGGAGGTGGACAGGGAGGAGAGAAAGGGGAGAGGGAGAACGGGAAGGGATCAGGGAGGAGGGAAGGGGAGGGAATGAAATGGTCGGATAGAAGGGATTCAAATGGCAGCAGAGAGAGAAAGAGAGAAAAGGACTTTCTGGGTGATCAAGGAGGGCCGCTAGTCAGAAGGCCGAGTTGGGTTGAGAGTGCGCAAAAAACCTTAACGAACCCAAAGTCCCATTAAAAGCGGAAAAAAGGGAAACTTTAGGGTTGAGAGGAATAAAGATGAAGTCGAACCCGAAGAGTCATCGAGATAAGGGCGTCTTCGAAGAGAATCTTCGAGGGGAATTTCAAAAGGAATGCCGCCTGTTTTTTTAAGGAGAGATTTTTAACTTGTCCTTGATGAAAACGCGTGTCTCACGAATATCTCGGCCGTTTTATTTTTTTTCTGTTGATTTTTAGTGGAGTTGTATGTTTGATTATGTCAGGAAAGTGTATCGGGAGAAAATAAAAATAAGTTTCAGGGAACAACTCTCATATAATAGTTTGCGATAATCTGTACTAGTTTTCTTCGGTGTCGTGTTTATATAAGTGCGCTGTAAAATACCTCGAAGGCAGGTACGGTTTGATATCTAACTACGCAGGTTCTATGGTTTGGAGAATAATAAATTCCATGATATAAAATTGAAAAATTCTAATTTTGACTCCTTTTGAACGATACTTATAAATTGAAATAAACTATATAGAAAACGGGGATGTATTATTATGTGTCTAGCTCTCTAGAATCTGGATGCCTGTGGATCCGGAATTGCAGCCTAGATTCGAGAGTCCAAAAACGGCCACCACTTCAGTATGATCTGCTTTATCTCATATGCAGTCTTGTCGTTTCTCTGTTCAAATGAAAGGCGACGTCTTCTTCGTCATTTCTTCCTTTTCTTGCATTTATCCCTCCGGCTCGTTATAAGAAAGATAAACCGTTTTTATGTTCTACTTTGTTCTGTAGGACAGGAAAGAAAGATTTCGGAGGAATTAAAATCACTTAATTTTTTTCATTTGAGTTTATCGTCGTGTAATATTTTTTCAGCGCTAGCAAAGTTAGATCAGTTGTCTATTAATTCTTTTAGAGTGAAGGGTAGCAGTGCTCGTCTAAATACACTTAAAAATTGATGGCAGGCAGGAACGCGCATGCTTAAATAACGTACATATAAAGTATATATAAAACAAAGTTAAATATTATGAGACAGAAAATGTCTTCACCGAATTGTTCACATAGACCAGTGCGATTTGGCGGGTTTTTGCTGTTATATGTCACATTTAATATGGAAATACAGTTTAAGTTTAATTCTATTCATTAAAACTCCGTTTCTTCTAAAATCCTAAAAATTGTCTGATTGCGTTTCATTTCTCCATGATAAATAAATACATAAATACATAAGATGCCGTCCGAAGCATTATTTGCATTCATTAGGTAAAAATTATATTATTAATTTCCCATGTATTTCCTTTAATTGTTGTCCGAATCGGGTCTGTACACATTCACTTCATCTTTGAGAATATCTTCATAATGCTCAGCATCATATTATATCGATAATCATTTTCTCGTCTTAAATTTTATCTTCCCAGGGACGCAATTAGCCTTTCATTCATGGCATTGTTGTCAGAAATATTTCTTGGGGTAAACCAAAATTTAAAACATACCAATACAATTAAAATAACAACATGGAAGCAATGTTTTACTAATTTTGGTAAGACTAATCATATAAATGAAATGTAAGACATATAATAATTTAAAAATTAAATTTTCAACATAACATTCAGCAGGGAGGTGCGGGCTGAGGACTTAAAATGGGAGCCAGACCACCCCTCCTCTCTCCTTTCCCCAGCCTTCCCCTAGTTACGTCCCTGGGTCTTCCGTACTCCTTTTCCGAATAGATCTATCATCTTGCAATAGCATTTTTTATGGCCCCGCCTTTTTTTATCTCACCACAGATAGTGACAACTTATGCTTCGTATGGCGATACCTCGAGGAATATCACATAGGGGCGCTAATAACGGTCTCTCGAGACGACATCAAAGATATTCGAATATCACTTTCGTCCCGGTGAATTCTCGAAAGGGCGCCAGAGGGAAGGGAGTGGGGAAGGGGTGAGGAGGAGAGAAGAGGGAGGAGGGGAGGAAAGGAAGTAAGGGGAGGAAAGGGAGGAGGAGAGAAGAAGGAGAACGAGATGTGAAGTGCAAATCATTTAATGAGGGAGTCCAATGCTGACTCTATTATCCCAACCCTCTCTGTCTCTCATCGAGTCGCTTTTTCCTCTCGTTCTAAGACGCATATCCCTCGGAAGTATCCACTGCACTGAAAGTGGGTTAAGTGCCAGTCGATGGAGATTTTTTCGGCCATGGTTCTCTAACTAAAGCTCTTTAGGAGAAGAGTCTTCGTCTCGACGCAAGATCCAGGTGTTTGTATAGCGTCACTGACCACGAGAGAAAAAGATGTTAAGGTTGAGAGGCAAATTAGATCGTGTAGGAAATCCAAGAGACAGAGAGAGGAGGGAAATAGGAGGGAGATAAGACAGGTAAAGGAGAGGGATAGGAGAGGAATAGGAGGGGGATAGGAGGGGATAGGAGGGATAGTGATAGGAGGGGAATATGAGGGGGATAAGAGAGGTATAGGAGAGGGATAGGTGGGAGATGGGAGGGGAATATGAGGGGGATAAGAGGGGGATAGGGACAAGAGAGTGGTACGAGGGGGATAGGGATAAGAGAGTGGTAGGATGGGGATAAGAGAGGTATAGGGTGGGGATAGGAGGGAATAGGAGGGGGATAGTAGAAATATAAGCGGGGATAGGAGGGGGATATGAGGAGGATAGGAGGGGATAGGAAGGAGAGATGAAGAAAACTTTAATTGCTGAGGAGGTTGGAACATGTGTACGTGTGTGTTTTATGGCTGGTAAGGAGATCAATGTTTAGAGGAAATGAGCAGAAGATGCGGGAAGAGAAATCGGACGGAGGAGAAGGAAGTGGAAAAGGAGAGGAAGATGAAAGAGAGAGAGAGATGTTGGTAGATGTTAAAATGCGAGCATTGCTCGTGTTTTGTTTGTCTCGCAAGAGTAATGATTAAGGGTATTTTTCGAGTCTCCGTAGCCAGAGGTCCGCAGCATCCCAACTTTCCCTTAGCCAAGAGCGGGAATACATCAAGCCGGAGGCGAGCGTGGGTCTTTATACAGCTCTCTCTCTCTGTCTCACCCCTTGCCATGATTCTCTCTCCTTTCCCCGCCGACCCCTTTCTCCCCTACATCATCACAGAATGGCAAACACCCTCCCCCCTTCCATCCCCCTTGCCCCTCACTTTAACGACCAACTATTGCCGTCGCACGGCCGCCGTCCGCGCTGACCAAACACCCACGCTATCCGAGACGGTCGTTAGGAGGAGCCACTTCCGAATCTTCAGCCGTTCGGGTGACGGTGGTAACGACGTCGCCGCGGCCATAACGCGAAGAAAGTTTATAGCGTCATTTAATTCGTATGTATCCCTCTGTAACCTAAAGGCCCATTAACAAATGAAACTTTGCAGCGCGGCCAAAAAATAACAAGTAATACTATGACAAAATAAAACAATGTATTCCATCGCGCGAAATAAGAGTGATCAAGAGCGATAACCATATGCAATCTCTCTCATAACCTACGGTCAGCCCCATTCTCTATTTTAAATGAAACCGTCGGAACAGAAGCATGATATTTTAACTCGGAATTTTAGCTATATAAACTTCTCCAATTAGGTCCAGGATAAGTTGCACATTTTAGAAATTCCAGGGATTTCTCGAGTTCTATTAAAGCCTACCCTTTACGCAATCTGAAAATCACATGCGACTATGGAACTTCTAGGGAGGTTCTAGTTAACTATCCAGGCTTCCAAAGCGATTGTTATCACTAGGATGAAACCTATTAGTCTGGGAGGGGTTGGTTTGTAACATCCATTATTATCAGTCGTAAAAATACCTTTGCCTCTAACATCCTACACGGTTTCTGTATTTTACTCAACAAATGGTGTTGCTATTAGCAAGTAATTGTCTGCTATCATCGTGCATTTTTGGTCTCTTCACGTTCGTATAAAAAACGAAATTGTACGTGGTATTTGAATAATAATTTATTCCCCAATAAATCAATGGATTTAAAATGACGAGGTAAAATCCGCATAACATGCACCTTATATATTTAAATGTTCTTTTTAGTTGCAACTAAACTGGGGATTGAGTATCTAAATGGTGCATATGATGGTTTTCCCAATTTCTATTAAATGAGTTAGGAATACTGAATAAGATTCGATACTTTATTCGGCATAATTAAGTTGATGAATAATGAATAATATTTAATATATTTTAATAAATAAAATGAAATCAAATTAAGTGGGTGTTCACGATCTGAAAAGGCTTGGAAACAACTGGTCCAGATTGAATTCACCCACCCGAGATGTGGCGTCAAAATATTTGGGCGTGGGATTATTTCCTCGCCATCAATCACCATCACGGTTGGACGCCTTAAAACATCTGGCACGACTCACTCCTTAGCGAATATATACGTCATCATTTTCACTCGGAGGACATATATTCTCATTTTATTGCATTATTGTGTTGTAATGTCACATGAAACTGTTTCATAATACACGCGAATACTACAAAGGGTACATAAAGCGATGATGATGTTGCGTGCATCTTTGGTTGGTTTATTATCAATAAACAATAAAATATTCAAGGTTTCGCGATAAGTAAGTTTTGAATTCCGGCGTTAGCGGTACCCTCAACTTTGTTGAATTCCTCAAGCAGATTTTTCTAAATAAATTTATTGCACTCGTGTCAATCGAACAATACTAGATAATTATATACGTACAAATTTATTCGTTAGCGTCACAAAGTATTATTAGGTTGACATATATTGTAGATTCCATTCAAAATTATGCACGTGGATATATAAAAATTATTATTCCAATGCATAATTACGTAGTTGAACAATGAGCTGTGTATAAAATAAACAGTTGACCTTTACACCAGCAGTTCCCAAACTGGCCCCACCCACGGTCGACATTTGGTCTGCGGCCAGCTCATTTAAATTTTTAAAAAATTAAAGCATATGAAATACTTTGTTTTAAAGTGACACATTTTGCATTTTCACAAACGTCTTGCGATTTAAATCAATTCCTTTATAAAATTTACAATATTATTTCCAAATCCAAATTGATGTCTGTTGATTAGTTGCGTAACGACGTAACGACCTTAATGTTTGAGATAATATTAAGTTCCCTTTTCATATGCCAAAACTGCAAATTTTCCGTCGCTGAGAGGTGTTTATAACTCCTAGAGCTTTTTTGTCGACAAAAAGCGAAACGCAAAACTCCTCAGCTAGTCTAATTCGCGTTCAATTAATCTCCCACCAGACGGCGGGTGAATATCGTGAGGAGTACGACCTGAGGCGAGGAGGGGAGTATTCCCGTTTCCATGGCTACACATACGACGGCGTGTGGGCCATCGCTCTGGCCATTCAGCACGTATCCAGGCGACTCCTCCACCGCACCAACCCGGTGCAGAGCAACCCCGTGCCGGGGCAGCCCTCAAAGAGACTCAAGAGCGTGGCTGCAGACTTCCGCTACAGAGACCCTGTATGGGAAGACCTATTCATTGAAGCACTGAGGAACACCAGCTTCGAAGGAGTGACGGTGAGCAACTGAACCCCTTATCCTTTACTGAATATTATATTTATTATTGAACCCAATCTCTATTATTCTTTCATCCTTCGTTGACCCTTTACCATGAACTGATTTGAAACAATTGTTTAGATTGTGTACAAATTGTTCATCAACGGTAAAAAAATGCTTGCATTAATCTCCAAAGAGGTTACAATAAATTAAGTGGCTTTTAGTTAGTCTTTCACTAATTTTGTTGCATCCTGGACATGAGTCATACGTTCATTTTTTATCACCTAATCAAAATCTTCTTCTCCTCTTTTACCTATAGTCCTTTTACAAACAAATTCCCCGGGTCATGAAGTAATTTTTCTTTTCCTGGAATCTCAAATAAATGCCATTACAGACAATCAAGATATGGTTAAATTTATTTGTTAAAGAGTTACAACAGTGAATCGGCTGCTATATTTTTGGCTAAACTAAAAGTCAAAGCAGTCAATCAAATTTATGCTCTTCAAAGTAGTCCCCTTCTGATTACGAATGAAGAATTAAGAATAGGGAGTGTGGTAGACGGGTAAAGTAAGAACAATAGAAATCTGGAGATCTAGAATTGAAGTTAAGCGCAAATATCCAACGGATTGCGGGTGTAACGGTAAAATTTTATGCTATAAACAAAGGTAAAATAAAATCCACGACAAAGAGAAATATAATGAAATAGAGTCAAATAAATGCGAGGCATTCTCAAATGACCCTTGCTCTTATATGGACAATGTAAGCATTCACCTTCCCCTGCTGTGCCTGCCCGCAAAATTTGAGTCGTAATACGGCCCGCGAAGGGTTTTTGTGCGGCCCTTGAGAATATGATGAAAAATCCATCCGAAACATTTGGCACACAAATTCATACATTTCATGAAAATTTTGATAATAAAACTTTTAATACAGAAATTTAATCATAAAAACCTTATTTAGTCTTAATTTTCATGTATATGGTTCCTTAGAACATATAGATAACTTCTGATTTAGTCTCGAATCCGGACCGCCGATGAATTGGCAACTACCAATGCGGACTGCCGAAGGATTTACAACCACAGTAAAAAAGTTTGTGTACCACTGCATTAGACGCCCGTTCTCAGCTTCGCGTAATACATTTCTTTCTCGTTTATTTCATACATGTTTGATCAAAATTTAATTGACCATTTTCTTTTTTTAAAGGGTCCCGTGAGGTTTTACGACAACGAACGAAAAGCTGGAATACTTCTCAAACAATTTCAAGGTGAGTGAACCGAATATTGCCTCACCAAATAGCCTAACTGTTAAGCATGAAATAACATATTCTTCCTAGCATTGCTACGACCTTAACGCTAAATTAAAACTAAAATTTATCTGCTACCTGAAAATTAGCGCATCGTTTAAGATTTGAATAATCAACAAATGTAATGTTAAATATGTTAGAGCAGCTTCGAAATCGAATCCATCTTGCTAACTTCTGAACTCAATTTTTTTTTCAGCTGGGCACGAAGTTAAGATAGGGGAGTATGATGGGGCAACCGGCCGCCTCGAATTCGGCCCTCAGCCTGGCCAAGGCGTGAATGGCGAGGAAGAGGAGGATGTGGAGGTGGACGTCGTGCGTCCGGTGAGGTGGAGGGGAGGAGGTGGACCGCCCAAGGACAGAACCTTGGTCCTCACCGAACAGGGAAAAGTGCACCTACCGATCTTCGCGTGCCTGGCTGCCGCATCGACCCTTGGCATTTTGATGGCCGCCTGTTTTCTAGTCATTAACATCAAATACAGGCATCAGCGGTGAGTGTATTTAGAGAGCCAATAGGTATTATACGAGAATCCTTCGCAAAGCCCACATATGGGTATTGTTCCTAAACGGGATATTCAATTTTGCCATTACATTTACGTTTCATTTCTCCTTTTGGTTTATTTAATTAAAAAATGGGTGCAGTCACCAGCGGATTTACTAATCTTTCGCCCTCAGGCATTTACCCCCTTCCCCTTTTTAGGCGTTCTTTACTAGCGAAGCGGTAGTAGGGGAACGCATTATGGGCACGCCTCGTCCGTCTGTCGTAACTTTCTTCTACTAAACCGCTGCACGGATTTTAATTAAATTAGTACAAGTGATCCTTATTAAACTTCATCGCCCAATTGTGGTTTTTAAATGCATCCGTCAAATAGAACTTCAACTCTATATGAACACCTAAATTAACTTATACTCTTATCTCGTTAAATGTCATCAATTGAATACCGTTTTGTTCTCTCCCTAGCTCTAATATGATCCGTAACTTATTGTTTGAAAAAGGTATTCGGATAGAGGACAACATTAATACAAAATAGTCCGCGAGACCCCATAATTACGACTTTTAGTTTTGGAGATAAAAAAATTGAGAAAATTCCAAGTATGACATCGATACGACGATTATATTGACAAACAACAATTAAAAGAAAACATTTGCCTCTCCCTAGCTCTTATATGTTCTGTGGAGTGTAGATAAAAAGATTATTCGAATACAGGACAAATTTTGCCACAAAAAAGTCCGTGAGACCATATAATTGCGTTTTATAATTTCGGAGATAAAAATTCAAGAATCGTCCAATCGATCGATACCGTTTTATACGTATTTCCCATAAAAAACGTCTTTGAAATCTTTGTGTATTCCATTTATGGAGTATGCTTTTCCATCTTGTTTGGTTAAAATAAAACACGTTTTTATTCAAATTTATAGTTCATAATTCATCCATTTCTAAATATTTATAAATTAGTAATTTTTATCATATTTTTACTATATTAATATAATAAATATAAAATATTATGTAAAATAAAAAATATGCGCCCCTCCCCCTAATCATTTGTGCCCTTAGGTACTGCCTAACTTCTGCCTTAAGGAAAACCTGCTACTAGGCTCAGTTGAAATCATATCTTTACTTATATGTAAAGATTTAAAGTTAGTTTTAGGAATTTTAAGACCTTTTTGGGGTTTAACTAAAAATTTGATGTTATTATACAAAAATCCTATCTATTTCTTGTTTTTAAGCTTAAGAATGAAGAATGTTGAATATATTTTGAACAAATGTTGGCATAGTTTGGCTTCCCAACATTTTGATCATGATGATAAATTATTTCAATTTATGATAAAAAACATCATGTGAAATATTTTATAATTTTAATTCATTAGATGAATATTTTTTCACTCATATAAAAGTATAAATTTTATTGTAATAATTGAAAGTTTGGTATTATTTCAAGAGCATGTAAAAATTATGAAAGAGCAAAGCTAAAAAAATTTATCTTTGCTGCTGATGGTGTACAGTGTTGTTATCTCATATCACTATAAAAGTTTACCTTTTGGCCTTATTTCTCTTTGTAGCTACATAAAAATGTCCAGTCCTCATTTGAACAATCTCATCATTGTGGGCTGCATCCTCACATATTTGTCTGTGGTCTTCCTTGGCCTTGACTCACGCCTAACCTCTGAGTCAGCCTTTCCCATAATCTGCACATCTAGAGCATGGCTTCTCATGGCTGGTTTCTCCCTTGCCTTTGGCTCCATGTTCTCCAAGACTTGGCGTGTCCACTCAATTTTTACTGATGTCAAGCTCAACAAGAAGGTAATGCATGAATTTGCACACTTCAATAAATAAATAAATTTATTGCTATTTAAATAAAGTTCAGTTTATAATAATCGTTTCCTCCAAAATCAAGGCATCTTTTTCATTGCCTAATTCAGCATAATTGCCACAATAATCTGTCTTAAATTATTACCCTTCCCCTACAATTTTTGGCCTACCAAAAAATTTTTAATAATTCCTAATAGATTACAAAAATGTTCTCATTATGGTTATTTGGTCAAATATTTTTGTAAAATTATTAGCCAAATGGTCATTTTTTCTGAGTGAAGTAATTTTTTCAAGTTTTTTAAGATAGTTTGAATTTTTATTTGTATCTGCTGTCTTTCAGCATGCATTTTGTAAGTTTTATTGATTGAAATTTCTTACAAAGCTTCTTATTACAATTAATTGCTCATTTAACATTTAATAATAGATGCTTAACATACATCCAGTTAATGCACATCTGCCAATGTGTACCTTATGTAATGATACCATGTGTACACAAGTACATGCTGAAACATAAATCAAACTCAGGTGAAGCAGTTTGTCTGGTGTGTCGACACATGAATGCTGTTATCACATGCTTTACAGTCCATCGTCTTGATTGCTTGGATTTTGCTTATGTTTGTATATTTTAAACAATTTGAGTGAAATATTTCATCATAAATGGTGATAAGAGAAATGCAAATGCAAAATATGTTTTAGAACAGGGATCCATTACTTAAGCATTATAAACAAGACTGATCTATGGATACTATAGGACATGGGTTAGATTTGAGTCATTCTGGCATTAATACCATAGTGAGAGAATTATGAAATGTTAAACGTGAGATTGATGCAAATCATATTCATTTTTATGTTTCTATTTTTCAATTTATTGTTTACATGCTCACAAGTAATGTTTCTTACACTATAAATGCAATTGTAAAATATTCCAGCTTAATTGTGAGTGAAAAAATATGAGCTTGTACAAGAACACATCTTGAATTATAAAATAGGTTTCTATGTTAAATTGCTGTCTGCTTACCATACATCCACTCAGCATATAGGTTTTCAAGAACATAACCTATATGTTAAGTGGATGTCGCTTGTATATGTATTGATATAAAAATAATGTTTAATGTTAAATGAATATCATAGCTAATGAAATATATCCACAAATTTCATTTGTTTTCAGGTGATAAAAGATTACCAGCTATTCATGGTGGTAGGAGTTTTATTGGTAATAGATTTAGCAATAATGACAACATGGCAAATAACTGCTCCATTTTATAGGGAGACCAAACAGATGGAACCTTATGTGAGTATTACTGTCACTGAAATTCAAAAATAATCCATACTTAATTCCACTTTACTAAATGTATTACATATAAGTACTTTTAAGTAAATATATATTTCCTAAATTATGTAAAATTTCTATAGCTGAATTGACGAATAATTTCAGATAATTTCTTAAAGTTAATTTAATTTACTAGCATTTCATTAAAAACAACCTGAACTATTTGGAGAACAAGTTACATTTAATTATGTCAATTAAGATCAAATATGTACTGCTACCAATGAAGATAGTTCACTTATCTTTTACTGCACTACTTTCTTTCATCGTCCAGCCACATCCTTCAAGTGAAGACATTCTCATTATTCCAGAGAATGAATACTGTCAAAGTGGCAACATGACAGTATTTGTGGGTTCTATTTATGCTTACAAAGGATTATTACTGGTAATTATCAACCACTCCGAAGAATTAACTTTAAACAATGTAATTTTCTCTTTCAAAAAGGTATTACAAATGATTCTTTTGAACATAAATCTATTTTTACCTAAGACAACTAACATAAAGATTTGAATGATTGCCTAACTCCCTTGGCAATTTTTATTACCACTGTCATACCAAATCTGAACTTCACCACATAAATCTGTAATGCTATTATCCACAATTGAGCTATAATAACTTATTCACATTTTTATTGCTGGCTCATTTTTTCAGACTTGAAAATTAAAATATTGCTCAAAAAGGTCACCATTGAAAGTTTATAAATTTTGTGCATATTTAAAAGTATTTTTATAATAGATTCCTTTTTTGCTGCAGATATTTGGTGCTTTTCTTGCCTGGGAGACACGGTATGTTAGTATCCCAGCACTCAATGACTCTCGTCTGGTCGGCCTCTCTGTGTACAATTGCGTCATCTTCTGCATAGCAGGTGCAGCAGTCTCATTTGTCTTGTCTGACCATCAAGACGCATCATTTCTCATTGTTTCCATTTTCATCTTGTTCTGCACCACCGGTACCCTCTGTCTTGTGTTTGTGCCTAAGGTGAGTCTCATTTTTTGGGAAAAGTATGCAACTATTTGTATACCATTTTTTGCTAAATTGTTTTTTCTTATGATGCTTTTCATATAATTCTTCAGTCCTTTTATAAATTTAGTTTATTCATTAAGTATGTACAGCATTGTCCTAAATAGTAACATTGGCAAAATACAGAAGTGATTTCACATTCCATATTTTTAAAAGAATTATAATCTATCCATGAAGTTCCACTTTTAGTGCAATCAATTCCAATCTGGTGATCTATTTGCTTACTGTACAATGACTCTAATAGGTTACTTTCTTGATACCTAAAACAGCTTCATTCCAAGTTGGTATGATCTCCTTAAAGTCAGCTAACAATCTTAATGCCATGATATTTAATAGTATGTTGAGCAGAAACTTCACATGCCATCGTCCTATGTAACAGTACGTTGTGTGTCATTGCTATATTATTTATTTTTTGACAAACTGAAATTTCTTCGATCATAACAATTTTGATTAATGTTAAAAGAAAAAACTTTAAGCTTTACTATGTTTTATTCTTTCAATTTTATTGCATTTCTTTTTTATTAAGTGCTAAAAACTTATTTAAATTTTTCTTTGTATTCTGCGTTTCTCTTGCATACAACATCATATCTACTCTTCCATCAAACAAAATGGAACAATTTTTTAGATGACTTCTGTAGTAATTATGAAGACCGTGCAACTCAAAAATCAACATCGTACCTAATATAATAGCTGTTGTCCGTAAGATAACGCTGACATCATCAATGGCATGTTTTAACGCATTTTTAACAAACTTTCCGATTAGGTGGATGGTTGAAATTTTGCAGAAATGTTTGATTCAGATATAAAAATTAAATGACGAAAAAATACGAAAAAAGACCTGGGTTCGACTCCAGGGGAGGCGATTTCCATTTACCGTAAGATAACACGTAAAAAGCTACTTTTGCAAGTGCAGGCTTTTATTCTTTTGGAAATTAAAATTAGAAAGAATTGACGTATGATCTTCAAATATAAACTATGTTTTAAGAATATTAATGAAGTTTCTTATTCTATTAATTTTTTCCGCCTATCGTTCGAAATCTCTCATAAAAAAAAAACATTTAAATCACATATTTGAGAAAATATCGGCTTTTAAGCGGGATGTTGTCTTGCCAACCACATCATTGTTTAACTTCCAGAAGCAATTGTTGTCTCAACCTGCATACGTGTAATATATATGAGTGCATAGATTGCCTTCAATTATCGTAGGATTTTTGGCGAAATTATGTAATTCTAATGGGACAGATTTAGTTTGGATTCTTTTGCTTATCTAAAGGACTAGATATAGAGCAAGAGAGAGGGGGATGTGGGGAGGTAGATAGGAAGGAAGGCATATACAGGGTGTTTCACGACTGGTCTGCCATACTTCAGGAGGTGATTCAGGAGGTAAGTTTGAGTAAAAAAAGTTAATACAATATCGGTCCTATTTCCAACCATTGAGGAGCTATGGACGTTTCAAGATTTGTAACGCAATAATGGCAACAGTGGTGATGGTTTGAGCAGACCGGTCGTGAAACACCCTGTAGAGTGGAAGGTACATACAAAGTAAGGGTGGTATAGAATTAGTCTATTTTTCCAGAGAAGGTGAGAGAAAGGAGAGGATGGGAGGGAGGGACGATGGGAGGGAGGAGGATAGATAGATAGATAAATGTCTTTATTTGGGCAAAATTTAGACCATATGGTCCACTCTTACATACAACCCACGGGAGGATGGGAAAGAGGAAGAGAGAAAAGAGGAAGAAGTTCCTTAAATTTAATTGTTAATCCACGTATACCCATCATATTTGATGGACAATTATGCTAATTTATAAGATTTATGGAATGTTTTTTAATAAGAAACATAACATTTATATCAAATTTTCAGTCGAGTCATGAAAAAATTTTACCTCTGGGTAACTTATTCCCCATATGGTTTTGAGGGGTGCATCCAGTAAATGAAATGTTTAGAAAAGTTGAAATATTTTTTGTAAAAGACTGCATATTAATATAACTTTATTTGTTTTTGCAATACTGATAAATATATTAAAGCACTGGACAGATAAGCAATTGGTGTGCTATCTCTTCTCTCCAGCAAAGAGTTTGTGAGTGACGTATATTAGCATAAAGTGTATATTTTAAAAATGTCATGTTTTATGTAAATCCTCAAAAATTTCATAAAAATCCAATAAAAAGGTGAAAAGTAATGAATTTTTAAATAATTTCTTGCTAGGCTCACATTTTTCTTTTAATCTCCTTTTACTTCACATGTGGTATTTCATTAAATGTCCTCCATGCTTGAGAGGTTAAGCATCTCCAATAGCCCTGTTATGGCTATTGAAAATACCTTAGTTAAGTACTTCATTTTTCAATCTTTTATAGTTAAGTGCTATTCTTGAATTTCTTTCACTTGGTTAAAACAAAATTAGGACTTACTCATTGCCTGATATCATAACAGTAGATATTACCATTTATGATTAACAAGCATTGTAAATACTCTAGTAAACTTACCTAAGGAAATGTGCATCCTGCAATTGAACTGAATTAAATTGGTTACGGTCTTAAGATGTGTAAAACAAATTGGGTTCAGAGCAGATGCAATTACAGACAAATGTTTATAACAACTGAATACAGCAATAGAATGAAAATTTTTAATAAAAAGTTACATCTTAAAATTAGAAGTTAATTATGTACTGGATTAGCAACCAAACTATTCATTTTAACATAACTTTTTGGATAAATACTGTGGTAGAAAACAATCTATGCTTGAGCCATACATTTTATGAATCTATTTATCAAAGTGCAGCCATTGCTAAAGGGTGTTATTTCTTCCATAGCTTATAGAGTTAAAAAGGAATCCTCAAGGTAGCATGGAAAAGAGAATACGTGCCACTTTGCGTCCCATGTCAAAGAAGGGGAGTGGAGGTGGAGGAGGATTTAGTGGAGGAGGGGGTGGGGGTGGTGGGGCAGGGAGGGGAGGAGGTGGAACACTGGGGAGCCGTCGAAGGGACTCTGATGAGCCATCAGATGCAGGAGAGAGGCTGAGGGAAATTTCAGAAGAGAATGCAAGGAAGAGGAGGCTACTGAGGGAGAGAGATGCTGAAATACAGGTGCAGTGTGCCTAGGACTGACTTATAAATTTCATTAATAAAGGTTTAAGCAATATATTTGAGTGCTTTTTCCTCTTTTGATATTGTAAGAGTTTTTATTTTCCAGTCTTCATGTTGGTTATCTTTTTAAAATGTAACATTACAACAAGAGAGTTCATGATATTTGCTGATGTAATCTTTTAAGTCTCATCTTCTATCCAAAAGTCATTCATCACTTTACCATAACAGGTTTCCAATCAAAACATCTCTGCATTTAATAGTTGATCTCTTTTCTTTCCGTGGCTGAATAATCAACATAGGGAAGCCATGGTATTTTCTTGTAGATTTTACCAATAATTATTACATATTTATAGTGTATAGTAGTTATAATAACATATTTATTTGTCCAGGTGACATTACAAAGTACTGCATATGACACATCAAACAAGAAATAAAACACTGACACAACAAAAATTCAGTTATACTGACTGTAAAAACATTTTGTCAAGAGCAACTCATATACCTGTTTTTAGAAATGATTGATCACTCCTAATACCTCTAATGGAGAGAGGTATAGAATTATAAAATTTAATAAATCTTACTTTAGGTCCATTGGCACAATAGTATCATATATAAATTGAATTGAATTATAATTTAAATAGTTGAGGTACTACCACATTGTTTTGTTTTCCCCTAACATAGTTTCCTGTACATAGAGTTTGAGGAATTATTTCTGAAAAAGCAATTGCTATAAGCCAGGATACTCAACAATTTTCAGAATAACAGCAAAAAGGCTGAAATTTTTTATTACAATCATAATGTATGATGATGTGTTTCTGACCCTTGTGATAGTGTTTTTGTAATCTCCCACCATTAAGTTAGCATTTTTAAGAATAATAATTATAAATTTTGTTTTCTTCTTGATTAAATGAATAATATTTTGTATACTCTGCTCATGTTAACTCTTTTATTTTTCAATGCATTGAATAGCATATTCAGAGTTAGAATTATTTACTCTCTGTAATATAAACTAATTTCCTCGGTTTCCTGATTTAAAAAATATATTTTCACTTGAAGGTATCAGTTTAAGATTTTCTTCTTATATTCTTTATAATCCTTCTCCATAATCTAGTTTTGCCAAACATTTTCCCTCACAATATAGCCTTTTATTTTTATCTGTATGTACCTCAGATTAATACAGCTGATGTAATTAAATAAATTTTTCTATGAAAGCTACATTAAAACTATTGTTCTAGTGCAGTTTCAAACACAGAATCTCCAAATAATGTTATGATGCTTTTTGCTCACATTTATTACTGGGATCTTATGCACTATATTCAATTAGCTGTCATATAGATGGGAAATAAAACTTTATTAATCATAATTGCATTTCTAAGCAATAAATGTCTTCAAGCAAGAATTTTGCCGACAGCCTTCCAAATTGTCATTACAGCTTCAGAATTTTCAAAGCACTTCACTAGCTCTCATAATGGTTTCCTTTTTTATGACAATTATTTAGTAATTAAAAAGCAAATTCAAATTAATTCAATCCAGTGAAGTTATGTTTTAAAATTCTATTACAGACTTTAGTATCAAAACTGGGAGGACCAGAAGCTGCAAAAGACATAATAGGCTCAATGGATATAGGCACAATGGATAGGTTAGCTGTACCTCGCCATGACTCTGTCTTAAAAAGAGAAGGTAACTACTTAATTATTTTTAATCTAAACAGAAATATCATTTCTAATTTAAGGTACACCTCTTGACAAGGATAAGTGCCAATAGTACTAGTAAGATCATTGACTAACTGTATATTATTCATAAAAATCCACTAATAACTTGTCTCTTCTCTCAACTAATTATGAAGCATTATATGAAAATTGATAAGTATAACTTGACGAACATCATCTCAGGAGTATTGCATTGTAGAATTTTACAAAGTTGCATAATTTTTTAATTTGAGTCTTGTATTAAAACACTAAATCAAAAAAGTTAATTTTGTACACATAAATGCTGCACAGCATCAGAAAATTTCTTCATTGTCTTCTGATTCAAATATTCATTTTTATTATGGCTATTTCAAATTAAATTTTCAACTATAAATATATTTGAAATTTTTAATGCAGATTATAAAAAGTTCACTGGAAATGTATTAAAATCATTTATCTATAACTTTTACTCATCAAATTTAACTATTATTAATAACATTTTCAATAAAATTAACTGATTCCTAACTCTAATTCCATATTACTGAGAAACTTCACTGATGAAAACTTGACTCATAGATAAGAGTTGATCATTCTTGATAATGCTTTCATAAACTTACTTCCCTTTTTTATGCTAATGCTCAACTACGAATTATGAATTATGTATTGTTATTTTCATCACATATTTTTATACTCATATGTATATATTTTCCTACATTTGGTAACATAAGCATAATAGGATGAGGGATGAATAATTAGTTATTATCTCCACATTATTTATTCCCAAACAGCACCATCTGGAACGGAAACTACAGATATAAGCTCCTTGTGCTCTATAAATTCCTCTGTTGATGGAGAATATGTTAACTTATCAGTGGATACGCCATCTCAACGGTAAGAATATTATTAGACATTTCTATAGTTTAAACTATAAGATTTTAACATATTTATTTAAATAGCCTAACTAGGTTTATACCAAATATCTTACATTTAAATAAATGTGTTTCTAGTATAAGTGTAGCATTCAGCCATTTTGTTCCACACTTTACTATCAAAAATTAAATTTTCCTTCCCTATTATCATCATGCCCTCCAGAGTTTTTTTCTGAAAGGGCAAATGTTTAGACAAATTAAATTTTTAAATTTATCCATTCCTGGGAGATAAGCTAACTAAATAATGAATCCATAATCAATTTTATATTGTTCATATCATAGACATATACTACTGACTTAACTGCTTTTAAGATATTTAGAACTCCTTTGAAACATATAGGAGTATATCATACAATTAAATTACTTGCATAATTATTTCTGCAGGAAGAAAACAACATTCGCCAAATTACCAACAATCTCGGCCTCCAAAGAGACTGTGGTGTTGTCTGGAGATCAGCGCCAAAATGAGATCGATACAGGGCAAATGATGGACACAACACCTGAGGAGACTGAGGAAGATAGCAAAGGGAGGGAGGGAGACGATTTCCACCAAGACTCCATCCTCTCCCATTGCCCATCATCTTGTGCACTTCACCCATCTCATCCTCCTACCTCTCTATCCAAAGTGGTGTCCTTCAGTGATACAGCACCTGCTTCAGCTCAAGCTCCTTCAACTAGGTAAGGATAAAACCATGTTGAATGGTCTAACTTTAATAAATACGAAGGCTTATTGAAGCACATGTAAATTGCTCTATGACCAATTACATCCACGATTCATTATTTTTCTCAGTGTCCCATTACCTTTCATTTATTCATGCAAAGGCATGTTTTTCTGATAGATGGGCTACTTTGTTTAACAGTTATTCTTACCATTTCATCAAGGATTATTTTAAAAAAAGTATATAGGGTGTTCCTAAATTATACCGACAAAATGATAGGGATTGTAGGTCAGCATGCCCAATGTATGAAACACCCGGTTCCTGTGTCCGGAGTAGTTTCCTGTTCAAGCTATGGGGTGAAAAATCTCGTACCTAAGCACCTGGTGTTAAGGCAACCCATCCATTGGGCAGCTCACTCCCTGGATCTCAATCCTCGGGATGTTTTTGTTTGGGGTCACATCCAAAGCCTCATGTATGAAAATGTGGTCAATCAAGAGGCAGATCTTCAGAGGAAGGGGCTGGTAATGATAATGCATAATGGTAATGCACTTCTTGATCTTCTTCCTCGATATCTTCATCAATACTCGAGTTGTTACTTAATATTTCCAAAACAATGTCATATCCTGTCAATCCAGGAGCTACAACGATGTCATCGTCCATTGAATTTCATCTCTTCATCAGTCTTTTCATCATTCTCTGCATCATTTTCTGCTTCATTGTTTTCTTCAGCCAAAATAAAACCAGCTTTTCTGAAGCAGTTAGCAATAATTGTAGATGATAATTGCTCCCATGCCTTCCTCAGCATGTGCATGGCATCTAACACATTATTCTTTTTGGAAATTTCAGAAGCACTTTTCTCAATGTTATTCTCCTCAATAATTTCAATGATCATTTTTCTCATATCTCGTCAATAGAGAGTCTTAAGTGTTTTTATTATCCCTTGATCTAATGGCTGAATGATGGGTGTAGTATTTGCTGGAAGAAAAACCAGTTGGATGTTGTTCATTGGCACACTTTGGTGTGCTGTACATTGTCCAAAAGCAATGTGATCTTTCTTCTTTGAGCCACAAGTTGTCCCACTGGAGTAAAAACTCAGAGAAAATCTGGGTTGTCATACAAGCATTTTGATTGCTTTTGTATGCAAATGGTAGTGATACACCTTGAAAACAGCATGAGTTTTTAGATTTATCTATAACTAGGAGGTTCTTTTTATCACTTCCGGTCATATTACAGGTAACAAGAACTGTTATACTTTCTGCTTCTTTCCTCCTGAATTAGAACTGATTTTAAATGCTAAGGAGGAATCTGATAATGCTCTATAATAAAGGCCCGTTTCATCTGTGTTATAGATTTTGTCCAGTTTGTACTCTTTCAAAAGGTCAATGAGAACTGACCTTTTCCACTCTTCAGCTCCTAGTTCATTTGCATCTAGCTTCTCTCCTTGCAATTTTTTGTGCACAATGTTGTTCCTGTCTTTCCATCTTTGACAATCACCCATCCATTGGCTTGAAATCTTCTTCACCAAGGCAATCTGCAAATTCCACTGCTTTTTCCAAAAATATTCCCCTACTGATTGGAGCATTTAGGAATCTAACATGGGAAAACCACTTCAGCAGATCCTGCTTAACACTGAGACACTTACCTTCACATTTTATTTTCTTCTTAGAATTTAAGTTGGATGTTTCACAGTTCTTAATTTCTTCACGATTTTTCAAAAGTCTTCAAAGTGAAGTCTGCGAGATCTCCAATCTTGCTGAGACCTCTCTCTGACTCAATGAAGGAGGAAATTCATCGTAATTTCTTATCAGCTTATTCTTCTCAGCAAAACTAAGATCCCTCCATAAATTCCTCTTCGACATTTTACCAAAGATGGGTTTCTTTTGATAATTTCCAAAAGAAAAATGCAAAATTGAAGTGAGAGGTAAAAGACAGACTACCACTTTAACACCACCTGATTATGGAAACATTCAGTGAATAACAACTAAAGCAGTGAGAAGAAGAGGAAGAAAGATTTTGAGGGGTGGATTATGGGGGAAGAAAGAGTTCATTGACTAAATCCTCAACCGTTTAAGGCATGTGTTTTATTTTACTCGAGGTTTTCCTAGTCCTGAAATTGTGGTGGAGGGTGGGGGAAGAAAGAGTGCATCGACTAATGCCTCAACCATTCAAGGCATGTGTTTTGTTTTCCTCAGGATTTTCCTAGTCCTGAAATTGAGGGCTGCAATAAAACTAAGCTTTACTCTTGCTATCTGTGGGAGGTCAGGTGGTTTGTCATAGGTGTTGCCTCTTCTACCCATGCTTGGATGTTTTTCATGTGCATGCTGAACTCTCAAGCACAGTGACCCCTGGAGGCACTTAGCTGGGAGTTGGAGACCATTTCTTGTTGGCTGTTTGACCAACTCCCTGCCGGGTAAGCTAGGCATCAATGATCTTGAAATTACAGAAAAATGTTTGGCGGATCACAGAAATTACTTCTCTTGTCAGGAGATAATGGACATTTACATATTCTTAGGAAAAAAAAGGCATTATTCTTTGGGTTGATCCCAAGAATGCCCTAAAACCCTATAGCCATCCATTGACTCATGATTCAATTAATCGAAATAAGTGATTCCAATAAGAGAAGAATTCTGAGTACTTTGGATACAAAATGGTTTGGGTTTTTCTATTTTGATTCAGTAAAGCAGCTGATTCAATCAACCACTGATTCAATAAAACGGGATCCACTGTATGTCAAATATACATATACAAGTCCAATAAAACATCACATAGCACAAATTAATAAAACACAGTTTTGCTACATTTTAATTGAAAAATGAAACTTGTAAATTTCCACTAAAATGTTTAATAACCAACCAGTTTCACCTGATACAGCATCATCACCTGATGATGCTGTAATAGGCAAAACCAATCAGTTATTAAACTTTTTAGTGGAAATTTACAAGTTTCTTTTTTCATTTAAATGGAATCTTTCCACAAAGTACAACCTTCCCAAGTGGACTTTGGTATACATTTTCCTACCAAACCTCAGAAGACGAGGTGGTTTGCCTCTCTAAGATATGGTTCGACAATTCAAAGCCAAAGTTAACCTTTAAATTTCTCGTAAGCTATAAATGATAAAAACGTCAAATTAAAACATTTTAAAGAAGAAATACTGACAAATTGATTATTTTTCCTTATAAAAATATTTCATCAAGAGATTCGTATGTGTACTACTTATATTGTGCTGATATGGCAGAGCTCTGCAACTGGTATGCTGCTATAAAGCCCTTGATTTGCCGCAGTTTATTTTACGTTATAAACAAGGGAAAGATATTACTGCATTTTATCATCCTCCAGCTACTACCACAGAAAATGCATTTTTAATAAACAGTGATACTTTATGGCCAAATTTGTTACACTGTTTCAGTTATTTGAAGCTGCAACATATTTACTTATTCCCCTTCCTCGAGTACTCCTATCTTTTGCCTACCCATGTCATGCAACTATATCAATTTATCGCACATCACTTGAAATTTCTTAGCTAAAAGAGATTTTGGGGAATAACCTGGCAGTAATCTCATGTGTCTGAGTCATCAATCAGCAGTCTCTCTGTATGCGTGATCTTAAGTGGTTGTCTTAATCTTATCTACTATGATTTCAATTATTATTTATTATACTTAATATTTTTTTATTGAAAATGAAACAAGCGAAAAAAATAGTTATTTTTCAAGCAAGAAGAATAAAGTTCATCAACAATTATTTTGGCCAAAAAATTGAAATTTTAGATGAACTTAAGTCAGAGCAAGCAAGTACAGTGCTTGGGCATGAATATGGTGTGAATGAGTTGACTATTTGTGAAAGTAATACCATATTTACTTGCATAATTCACAAACATTTTTCTCAGAATTTCTTGACTAAAATTATATTATTATTTTTTCTTAATTCCACATTGAGAAATAAGGTTGCATGAATTACATGATGGCGTGGATTATGGGAGTAAATATAGTATTATTTTACAAATTTAGATACGATACCAGTGAAAAAATTATTCTAAAAAATGTAAAAAATATGAGATCCAAGTACCTAACTTCCTATTTCATATTAACTAAATGCTTCTAATAACGTGTTTCACAAGACAGTGTGATTTCAAGGAACACAACTACAGTCTATCTGAGGTTTTACTGTATACCCTGATTTACGTCAAGTATGCATTCCTAAAAAGTGCAATGTAAATCGAAGCAGTTTTTTCCATAAGAATGAACAGTATGAGGGAGGATACATGCAGGAATTCAGGACAGTTCGGTGAAACCAATCGCTGTAACCCCTCCATGTTGGCACTACATAGTCGAAAAATTGAGTCTGAGTTCAGACAGGATAAAAATGCAGGTAATGGATACAATGGAAACAGTTTTAGAAGGGCTTGGGGATATGAATTCCTCATCCAATAAACAGTGCTTCATCTCAGGGTCACCCACAATAGGATTGCAACACTTCTGCATTTCTAATCTGAATTTCGATTGTAGTTACCTGTCCACATGAGGTAATTCTCACCATGCAGGCATTGTTTTGTTATCAGTAAGAATATACCTCTTATTTGCAGACAATTATTAATAAGTAAAGAATAAAAAGTACATATTCTCTAGGATAATAGTGTTTAAGAGTATAGAGACAGAATTAATAAAGTGAATTACAATTATTAATATTGTTATTGTGGCAATATTTTTAGCTTCTCTAGGTAATATTAAATATTTTTTTTGAATTTTATAAAATTATAATATGAACAATCAGATTCAACATTAAATTTACATTGATTGAACATCACAATTTCACTTAAATGACAAATTCACCATAATCCCAACAAATTCTAGAGGTAGAAACAAGGCATCAAATCAAAAAATTTTTCGCTCTTGTTTTTCTCCAGTTAACTCAAAACACAAAATTTTTTGGGTCGGTTCTGGTTTTGCCCCAGCAACCACCAATGAACTGGTTTGAACCAGTAATTTTACTCAGACCTTAATTTTTTAGGAAAAATTGCAAGATAGTTCCAAAGTACCTGTTGAAATTTAAGTTTCTAAAAACCATTAAATAAAATAAACTCAACCTAAAGCTGTTGGTCATGCATATGTTGCAGATAATTTCAAAAGTGGAGCATTATGCTCAGCAAGAGATCCATTTAATATGAGTTTTGTAGATTTTAGAAATATTATATGAAATCAAGAATGATTAATTAATTAATTAATTTTTTAGAATATATAAAAATATGTATCGATATTTGATTGTTCTTCATTTTTACAAAATTTCCAATAAAAATGATTGTTTCATGTTTATCTCATATTTTTCAATAATATCTTCATCTGTCCATTAATCTAAAAAGGCATACAGTGACCAAACTTTGCAAGGCATTCTTTTATATCCAAAGGAAAAGAAATGTGTGTTTTAATTGTATTCCAAGGGCCCAAGTTTGTTATTATATACTGTATATACTTGTGTATAAAATGCTCTCATGTATAATGTGTACTTTTTGCCAAAAAATCCCGACTTTTTCGTATACCCTGTGTATAACACGCACCCTTGATTTTGAGGGATATAAGAACAAAATTTTAGAATTATATTGTCATGTTAGGTATTAACAACAGTACCATAAATAAATACAAACCCTTCCCAGGTTACACAAGACTTGACTTATGCAAATCTGACTTGACATATAAACCTCTGAAAATTAATTTTTAAAATAAAAAATTCCAAGTTGCAGAAATTTGCTTACAAGGCAAAACACTTCAGGCTTAAGGGCCAAATGTTGAATGAAGTTTAAACATGACAATTTATTTTAAAATCTTCAAACTACATATAACACTTTTTTACAAAATAATAAATGGCTACATACATATGACAGTATTTAATACAAAATCTTAAATTTTGTTGCGTATTGCAATTGCCTTCCTCGCATAGTTATTTGGTGCTGAAGATGAAGGAAGATGAGTTCTATGGGTCTCAAATTACTTACATTGTTAATTATATATAACACATTCATTATCTAAAAAATTATTTCAATTTGTGTATTTTTATACGTGTTTTGCGGGAAGTCAACTTGGCAATTTTGTGGTAGACTACAGCAATCAACTGATTAACTAGTGAAATGTGAAACATTTCGAGAGGATAGAAATACAATTGTAAGGAAGTAATTAGGCACTTGGTACATTTACTTAATATCTATATAAGCTGGACTACTGATAATTAGCATGGTTTTCCCCTCACTTCACCTAAAAAGTAAGAATCTGGTACAAGTTAGGTACACTTCAATTTTTATTTTAACTGCACAGAAGTTTTACCCATGTATAACGCGTAACCCTCCATTATGACTTAAAAATTTGGTCTTCAAACTGCACATTATTCACAAGTATATGTGGTAGCTGAAATCAGAAGATTCAAGGAATAAATGATCAAAACTTTTTAACATTTTAGAAACCAATATATCAACATTCATAATGCCTCTAATTAAAAGACTTAGGAAATATATAAATTTTAGGTTTTTCCTTTTTTGACAGATATAAAAAATGTGATTATAAATTAAACCATTCATTAGCTAATTAAAACCAGAAAATTCAAGTCATAAAATGATCTCAAGTTTTTATCACACTAGAAAGAAACAAGAAGTCCAAACCAGGACTAATGCAGGCTGGTTTCCCAAAGTTGACATCCCAAATTGATTACTTATATTGCCAGGAAATGTGTCAGTATGTGTTAGTCTCAAGGAATTCTCATACCACAAATACCATTTGTAATTCATAGTCTATAAATGATAGAGGAAATTGGAAAATAAATTAATAGAGCATTATTAGGTTTAAAATACTAAAAATAATGTCAAAATCTCTTTCTGACATATTTTGCATGTATTTTTTTTTTAAATAAACGAATTTAATAAATGTTACAATTTATACGCTAATATGTATAGATCAACTTTCCATTGCTGAAGAGTAGTTGACCGGAAAAGAAAATAACCCATTTGCTCACTTGTCTATGTTTAATCCAAGTTCGGTAATAATCGTCTCCATGTAAACAATTCGATAAAATGCGATTTAAAATGCAAAAACGCTGTTTTATTAGAAATTCAGGAAAATACGTTCAGTTCATGGGCGTCGGCAGAAAATCTTGCAGGGGAGGGCAAAACACAAAAAATGCCTAACACACAGGGGCAGACACGATTTTTCAAACCCGTGAAAAATTTACTTAACCGGCCTCCAGGTGACGACAAATCTACACCAAAGAACCAAATTCTATTGAATATTCTATTAAAATTAGCTTAGGGTACGTTTGTCTTGAGTTTTTCACTTTGTGTATGATGATTGCTTTTCCCTTGAAGAACGGTAAAATGTACTCCGATAGGCTTTGCTTTGATGCAAATAAAAAATTTGTATTAATCTTTGATTTGCCTAATTTTCACGGAACGATTAACGTCGAATATAAATATTGCATGTTTATAATATATTTAAAATACCCACCTTTAACGAACAACCATGAATGCGTACATTTGCATTGGCAGAACTTTTTTCAGTTTAAAATACATAATGAGAAAACAACTAATAAAATTCATACAAATTCATTTATTTACAAAAACTATTAACAAAAAACAGAATAGTCGTTCTCAAAATCAAAGAAATTAATTTTTAAACAAAAATTGCAAACACCTTGTGGCAGCACCAAACTTTTCTACTTCTTGGTCCATAAACATTTTTTTGTTTTCATTTACATATTTCCTATGTATGCTTAACATGCATAGCCCAGACAAACAATCATCATCCATAGTTGACCTTAACCAAGTCTTTACTCTCTTCATTGTACTAAAACTTCGTTCTATCGTACAAGTAGAAACACGCAAAGTTAATACAATTTAAACTGCTTTCCTAATAGCCGGGTAAATGTCTGTGTGATCAATCAAATCAGTTATGCCATTCTCCAAATCAAAATCCGCCTTACTTGACCACATATCATACCATGTCATCACTTCATTTTCCAAATTATCGATAAGTTTCAAAATTCTGTTTTTATACTCCTGTCATCCCAATTGACTCATTTGTTTTGGACAGAGTATAAAAAGATTGAAATGCTTCTCATTTTCTGAAGAAAATTGGCATTCAAGCGATGAGATAATTGTGTCTAAATATGGAATAAAAACAGAACGATGATAATAATCCTCCACAGGCAAATCTTTGAAATTGGATCGATAGGTCTGGCATGCACATGTTCTTGGTAGCATTAGATTAATGTTCAGTTTTTCGGCTAGATCCTTAACTTCCAAAAAAATGTCGTTAAAATGACTATCAACATTTTGTCTGTGATTTCGGAGCACTATTAAAAGCTTTCAAAATATCCAACTGAATGGCCTGAAGAGCTTGCGTTACTGGTTCTAGTATTGATGAATAGGTCAAAATAATAATGAGACTGGGCAAAAAACCTGTTGTGTTTGTGACATTGACTAGTTGATGCACCTCTTGGGATGCTTTACCAAACTCTGTTTCAGCTATTTGGTTTAATTTTTCGTGAATTTTCAAAAAGCTAGGTGTGAAAATCCTAACACTTTTGTACTTAGCACTACAATGAGTTTCGCATAGCATTGGTATAGACGGAATCAAAGATCTTCTTTTAGGATTGCCACGAAAATAGTTTATAATGGCTTTGACTTTTGTCTGTGTGCAGAACAATGCACGAAAATGGCTTTAGGACATATTTCTTTAATAATGCTCTGCACTCCTCGCTCCTTCCCAGCCATTGTTGCACACCCATCATACCCTTGTCCAATTAAGTTTTCAAGGCGCAGCCCGAACTGTGTACATTTATTCATTATAGTTTCAGCAATAGACTTAGCATCAAAACTAGTAAGGGTTGCAAACCCCAAAAATTCTTCTCATATCATGTCCTTACTGTCTACAAATCGCACACCAAGAGACAATTGTTCTTTACCTGATATGTCAGTGCTTTCATCTGCCAATATAGAAAATCCGACTGATTTATGAATTCTGCAACGATTTTCTGCCTAATGTTCTCTTCACAGAGTCCAATCAGCTCATGTTCTATTTGCACCAATTTGTATCAAGCATTGGTTGGAGAATTTTATAAATGTTTACGGGTGTGTCATCCCCTGCTTTGATCCGAAATTCCTAAAGGCTTTGCACATTCCCAATATTACTGGGTTTTCCACGAAGTGCAATGTCGTGTGTGCCACAAAATATGAGAGTGGATAATATGGGAAACAGCATCTTTCTATTTTCTTCAACTTTTAGCCTTGATGAACTGTCAATTTGACAAACAATATTCTGTTCTGGGTTTTTCTTTATTTTTAAAACATTACTGGCATCTATTTGTGCATATTTGTGCCAGGAACTCGAAAGATGATTTTTAGCACTCTGATGAAAATCTTTCTATTTTTTGAATGGCTTACTGATGAAAGCTCCTTGCATTCCTCAATAAACAGTTTGTGGAAATAATATGCAATATTTGCAAACTGCACCTTTGAGTTTTATTGAGTAATTAAGGAATACATATGTCATTATTACACTTTGTTGTGCTTAGAAAATCTTCAATAAGTAGAATGATAAAAGTGAATGAAAAATTGATAATTTTAGCTTATTAACCAATATTTCTTGGTCTATATCTTGAACATAGATTTTTCTCGATAAATTTTATTATACTGGAAATCCTATGCTAAAATGCATGTATTTTAAAAGAAAAATGTACTTGCACCGTTGGTCCTAAACATCCACTCATCCTCTGGCCTTTAAGGGGAAGGGAAATCCGCCACTGTTCGGACGTTGGAAAATTTTATAAACAGACTTAAAGGCCCCTCTGCACTGGTCCGAATGACAGATTTTATCGTTTTGTTCTGCTATCTCGCGTGCGTCTGTTTGTTAAGATAGGATTTTTTTGACTGCTCCTAATTTCGGGTCTTCCTGATACCCGTATTCCCAGAGTACTGCGCCCCGGGGATGTTGCCCCAGCATCCATGTCCTCTCGGTGACCCTACCTAGTGGAGTTGATTTCAATAATTCATAGAAGTTCTTAATAAATATTACTTATTTTAAAAAATCTTTTATAACGTGCTCGCAAGCTTTGTATTTAGTAATAGATAAACGAAACCTAAGATTTTGTTAATAAAAAAGATATTTGTTACAATAAAGTGATATGTTTGAATGGTAAAAATTCTCGCCATCCATAGTTAACATGTTAATTTATTAGGCATTTCCAGTTTATTCCCATTTAAAAGTAAATTTTAATAAAATAATTAACTTTTCATATTTCCAGGGGGGGCAACTGCCCCTCTTGCCCATGGTTCAGTTATCAAAATTTTGTGATAAGAATTAGAATCTACGTTCTTTTCCCCTTAGAACAGTATAAACCTCACTCTGATATAATAATTTTAAGATATTTTACTGTATTTAAAGAAAACATCTCTGCATAATGAATTTGAGATTTCCTATGTAAAACAAATAGAGAAAAAACATTCCTGGAATCAAACCTGGGACTTCAATCTTTGCCAAATAAAATATAGCCCAGAGGTGGCAGCATGAGCCTCATATCAAGTTTCATGAAAATCGGTCCATTGATGCAAAAGTTGTTAGTAGGGGACACACACATAGACAGGACCATTTCATAAGGCTATGTTTCCTTTGGAAAACAGACTAAAAATAATGTCTTGATTAAAAAGAACACGTTCAGGTCATAATAAATAAATCTCTAAAATAATGGCCACATACAGAGCAGTAGAAAATTAAGACAAAACCAATTAAATTGAATTAAAATTTAAAACATTTATTTTTAATTTTCCCAACAACACCGAGTATATTAGCTAGTATAGTGTAAACAAAAACATGCCAACCAGTAAGAAATGACAGTGAATATGCCCTAGTGCAAAAGCAAAACAATCCTTATTCTACAGCTAAATAGGAAAGACTGGCTGAAAATGAGTACAATTAATATGGGGAAGGAATGATAGTTCATAAACTATATGCAAACCAAAAAAAGAGGAATGAAATAAATAATGGTTTTTAGTTTTGGTTTGAGTTCAGAAAAATAATTTTTTTTTCGGTTTGGGTTCAGTTCCAGTTTTTATTTTTTATTTACTAAATGAGTTCCAATTTGGCTACATGCCAGGTGGCAACATTACATGACTCATTGTCAATAAATTTCACATCATATGATGTCCTGGGTGGAAGCTAGTAGTCAGACATTGTGACTCTGCAGTTAGTTCAAATGTGAAAAAATTGCACCTGTGCCCAGTGTTTGTTCTTAGCATTTTGAATTCAAATTCAGCCATTTTTTTTATCACTAGGTTCCCTCATTACAAAATCCTTCCAAGTACATATTAGACAATCACTTAGAGAGCATTGGCTCAAGTTTGAAGTGGTGCAATATATTTAAGATGGTTGTTTATTTAGATGTTATATTACAGAGAGTAGATATTTAGATTGCAATATGTGGTTTTTATTCTGTGTTTTAATCAGTTAATAGTTTAAGGAGGGTGGCAACGAAAATTTTAAAGAACCTTAGATCTCTAATGACATTAACTTCAAGTCAAAAAAATGTAAATTGATACACAAGTATTAATTGATCGGCAATATAACTTCAAATCAATTTAATCAGAGTTACATGAATCAAGGTATACCTGTACACCTTTCCCTGACTCCCCTGAAAGTTCCCATGCTAAACGAAAAAGTTTCTCCATTCAAAAACCATGAAAAAACATGAACTTGCTATCTGAAAGCAAACTAAACAAGGGATAGGTGTACATCATTAACTAAAAGCAAATTCCAGCTAGAAAAGCATGGCATATTATTTTATTTTTTGTTTGTTGCTGAGACAGTATTGCTTTTTAGACAACTGTATCCTCTCCCTTATTGTATGGTAATAATGTCAAAATATTTTGATTAATGTCATTATAATGTATAACATGTATTACACCCTGACTTGTGGTGTTGACTGCCCAGCTCTTGTTAAAACATACATGAAATAGAGCTGTACAAATATTTAACCTAGTTTCTTAGCTTTGACTAAATGAGAGTTTTGGTTCCACTTGTAAATTATTATCTTTTACCGGCATAGCTAAAAATGTGAAATGTTTTCGACTACACTGTTGTAGAGTTTTGTTTTACCAAAATATATTCTATATTCTCAGTGAAGTTTAAATTTAGTTCTTTTTTCTGCAAATCTTTCAGATAAGCTTATGGATTGAGAAATATTGAATTTTATGGTGCCACTACAACAAACAAGAGATTAACCGGTGGGGCTAAAAACTTAATTTTGGAATCTGATTACATTCTTATGCTAAGTATATTACAAAAATTAATGCTTCATTCATGCAGGGAAAAGGTTCTTGTGTCTTTTTCTTGATAAGAATTGTTATTTTCAGGGTTGAAGATCAGGCCTTCTCTCTCCCACTTTAGGTGAGGCTGTGGTGATTGAAAACCTCAGTTAATGACAGTGTGTTTTGATATTGTGTGGAAGTGGCATTTTATGTCCATTTTTTACTTTTAATTTTTCTAAGCTGTTGATGTTGGAGTTTAATGTCTTGTTTTTCTATTTTAGAAATGCCTTACCTTTTGTTTGCGAGATTTTGTAGCTGTAATGAATGTGTTGTAATTGTCTCAATTTGTTTTTCTGCTGTCCTTTTTATATTGGAATCAAGGTGCTTATGTTATTTATAATGACTGTTTTTATTCATATAAATGTTTCTGTGTGAATCTGAATCACAAACATGTTTTGTCTGATTGATCAATGTTTATATAATGTAGCTAAGTGATTTCCAGAAATTTGTGCTTTATTTTAATAAGTATGGGCTTAAATCTTCTTTAAAGCTTGAAGAATTTTCATGAAATTTTTGTCTATTAGCACATCTACACAGTTTTTATGCTATTAATACAAAAGTAAAAATTATAATTACAACTTCTTCAAATGTAAACACTAATTTTTGCATGAGGAAAATAATTTTTTAACATTAAAAAATTATAAAAAATTTTTCCCAAAATAGAAGTAATCTGTGTGAATAATTTTCATTAAAACATAAATTCCAAGAAATGAATTCTATAATTTGTATTATAACCTTTACAAAGTGACATTACTCTTATTTTAGATGAAATTTTTGCTTTAGTAAATATAACTTTTGAATCAATTCAGTTTATTGAAAGTTAATCCTTTGATTTAATTTACAGTGTTTTATAATTTTTATGGATACAATTACATGTTTAAATATTTCAAATTTAATTTGTAAATGCCCATCAGAATAAGATAATTTTATTTTTTATTATAAAACTTCTCATATTATTACATAATATTTTTAACAATGCCATACAAGTAGCCCTAACTGGCATTAATACTCTACATGCTGGCATGCCAATGGTTTGTATCCTATCCCTTCATATGGCAGTCAGCATATCATATATAGGACAGATTTACATTGCTTAAAAGAGGACTCGTTAGCTAGAATCAAATGTGAATTAGTTCTATAGCATGTTAATGAATTTTCCATGGTAATAATTCAATGTTGATTATTATTTTGCTATAAAACAGTAATAATTCAAAACATATATTTGGAATTATATATTACCTAACTTACTTTCAAAAATGAGAAGATAACAGAGTTGTGTTTTTAATTAGTTGTTTATTAAATTTTATTGTTGAAAATTTATCACACAAATTTTATATTCTTCTTATCAATAAACCATCAGTAATTTTACTGATACCAAACACTTTAACTCAAATATTAATAATTAAGCCATAATACTTTATAATGTAATAATAGGACAATTTGTTATATGTTATGAGTCATACAAATATGATATAAAATGAGTTCATATCAAAAGGCCATCAGCATGCCAGTTTTAGTACAATTAATTTTTTTAATTATTTGTTTTTGTTAAAGTTTGCATAACTATATCAGAATATTATGGCCCATTGTATACAACACATTTTCATGCCACATACTTTAAAATTTAAGATATTTTAAATTAATAGTTTCTATGTTGTGATAAATCTGTGCAAACTTCTTCACCCAATAAGTTCATCTTTCATTGATTGATCTTTCTCTTTAAAATATAGATTCCCCTTGCACACAACTTCTTCTGGTCGTCGATCAAGTGCAGCTCCAACATTGATGAGTGAAACCCATCCTCAACAGTGTCGCACAAAACCCACACCAACAACCACACGACACCAGCGCCGCACAAGTGTTCCATTCACAATAATCCCAACCCAAATGCCACCACAGGTGGCGGACCAAGTAAATCTTGATTCTCTCCCACCGGACTTCACACCTCCTGTGCCAGCAGAGTTTGCAAACCCAGTGCTGTCAGAAGAGGACAAGGAAAGGGAACTAGAATCTCAGCATCGACATACTGAAGTGGTACAAACATCAAGGCAGCAAACCCACTTCCCAGCCCTAGAGTCTCACCGAATACCAACTTATCCAATTGAGACAGGATTCTCTCATCCTCCACCCCCACCATCCTTCTCCAATCCTTCAATACTAGATGACCCTTACATAAGGGATGGAGGACATACTGATATGTACATGGGTCTGAGTGGGAGGAGGGGGAGTGGAAGGAGGGATGTCATGGATGGTAGGCAGGGTGTGTGTGTGGGGAGCAAGAGGGACAGTGGACATGTTTCAGAAGAAGGATTGGATGGGGGAGGCTACGGAAGCAAAGAACTGGGTGCATCTTCCCCTAATGTTTCCAGAGCTATGCAGGATGTTGGTAAGTTACAACTGGCAATACTTTGCCAAAACATTGTGTAGTGATATGCCAGGTGGATAGGAAAAAGTTACTCAGTTTAACATTTTCCCACTGCTAAATTACTGAAGAAAGCAAGCTGAAAATTTCACAGAATACTATACTCAAAATCATCATTTTAAATTTTTGGTCCAACTGGAGTAACAGTTTTGGATTAGTCAAAGAAAAAGTATATAGCATTCAAATTCCCGGAAATGATAATAGCTTATATTATTGGAATTAATAGAGCATCATATCCTTAGATGATTCACTGATGACAGACCTTGACTTCTCTATCACCATAAACCCAATCATATTCTTCCTTCTAGTTCATATGAATTTTCATCATCTTTTATAGGTACATTAAAGTACCATTCAAATGTCAAAGTTCCAGTTAAGGGGTTTAGGTAGCCACTCAGTGCTTCTCATTCAATTGAAAATATTTAAGGCCAAGGATTCTCAAGTTGCTAAGTCATAATGGGAGTGTTTGAGTGCAAGTAGAGACTAATGTTTTGAAAGATGTATGTCTTTTTTTCATTTGTCCAGAGCCACAAAACTAATATTGTAAATTTTAAGTTTTTAAAGCCACTAATCTTGTATAAATGAGAGCATTTGGAAAGATTTCCAACCTGAATAATGGCATTTCAGAGTGAATCCAAGCATTCTACCTGTTGAATTTTATATTTTTCCAAAAATCTACAGATATTTTCAGAAGACAGATTTCTCTCATTTCCTTCAATAATATAATAAAAACATTTAAAACATTTGTTGGGGCAGAAACCTGTAAATAACAATAGCTACATCCTATAATGATAAGTGAGGTCTAACCCATACCAAGCTACAGAATCTGTAGTGGCCATCTGATATAAGAGTCTCCTTAACCCAATCGCCTTGCTTGACAAGCACAGGTCATGCAGTTTTTCTAGGTCTGAAAAATCAGATGACGAACTGAGGTTGCAATTCTTTGCCGATATTTTCAAGGGTCTGCTTTTCCTCCAAATCCTTGATGAGGCATTATATACACATCCTTGGTTAGAGGAAGAATGAGGGTAACTCTTCATATGTTATTTTACTCCTATTTTTTATAATTCCCTTGTTCTGGAGAGTTTTTCTGCATAAAAATATTTTTTGAATAGTGCAGCATCATGGCCTCCTGTGAAAAATTAATTAGATGCAGTGAGATAAGTTATGCCACCAGAAAGTATTTTAGCCAGTGTCTCTGAAAGTGATACTTCTAGTTCTGAAAGTAATTACCAAGAAATTGTGGCAGTGTGAAAGAAAGTACAAAATTTATTTACAAGTAAATGCATGGTTTCTTTTCATGCACTGGAGTATTTAGAGGCATATCATAAAATAACTTTTTTAAATACCAGTAGGTAGTATCCACTTTATTTAACAAAATTGAAAATTTCAAAGTTAAATATTCAATAGTTGTCTTTGTAGAAATTCAAAATAAATTTTATTTTTAAACAGAATTTGGGCACAAAATTAGAGTAGGATGTGGTTATTTAAATCCAAGATGATCGATTTAAAAAATATGCTTATGTTATCTCTTAAAAGGTAACATACAGTTTGCATCGGTGTATAAGTGCATAATTAATCTTTATCATAGGAAAGGGAACTTCCATGTTTCCATGAAAAAGTAGGGTCGAATGGACAAAAGGAATCTTAAGTTCCCATGAGTTTCCTCCTCTCATATATTCAGTCTTAAAAGTCATTGAGCTCAGATTTCAAGTCCATTGCTACTTTTAACTTCGTTCAAGTTCTCTGCATTGAATGAGTCATAGTTTTGGTGTAAGTTTACCATGGAGAATAAACAAATCATTGTGGGAATTCTCTCACTCTTTTTTCTCTCCCAGCTGGATTTCCTTGTCTCCCTCATAATCATTCAGTTTTTTTTGCCAATTCTGGTGAGGATAGAAGCACTGTGTTAGAACCAGGGCCGGCACTAGCACTACTGGTTCCCCTATGCAAAGCATCATACTGCACCCTCCCAAAAAAGTATCACATAAATATATTTATTACATGTGTTGGTGAGTACAATCATCCAAGGAAATATTGTATTAATTTAAACAAAGAAAATCAATTATCCAAAAATTTTACAAAAATTAAACTACAAAATTTAATGCATACATAATGCTTCTATCATATGAAAATCTCACTGTCCATGCATTCAGGCTAGCAAATTCAGCAATCAGTTTTTAATTTTCATTTCCTCTCAAACATAACTATCAATTGCTATTAATGATAACCCTACAAGCCTTTCTTGTGATATACTTGATCTTAGATTATTCTTAATTAATTTTACCCTGGAAAATGATATTTTGCCATTTGCCTCAGACAGATACAATATAACTAAAATTCTGAGGGAAATGCATAAATTTGTGTAAGTAGATTCTAAATTTGTTAAATAAACAAATGGCAGAGTACTTAGTGGATCTTTAAAATACTTAAGCTCCGAGAGGAAATTGTCTCTAAGAATCATTAATTCAACAAATAACTCAAGAGAGTTGATGTCTTTATACCTGCCAGCAGTTAAATGGTTTTCTAAGTTGTCACAATATTTTTTAAGGTCTTCACTTAATATATCATTTAATTTGTGAAGATTATAAAGAAATTCAAAATAATCATTTTGGTTTTTCAATGCTCCTAACTTTCTTCTAAAGAATTAATGGCAGTGTCCAAGACGATATTTAAAAAATTATTCTAAATTTATCTCTTGGATTCTGCGGCAATGCAATGCTCATTGCCTTCTTGTTTTAGAATTAACTTTATGTTATGGGTAATTGAAACATCTTCTAGTAACATTGCCACCAGCTGTCTCATACCAATCAAAAGATGTTGCTTTCCTTCCTTATAACTTCTATTGTTTTCTAAAGTTTTCTTGATTAGTTCATAATTATATTTTTTCACATCTTTTTTGGTGTATTTTCTTATAATTTTGCTTACTTCTGCAAAGTGGATCATTTCCTTATGGTCATTAGTCATTTTCATTTCCCTTATTTTCTTCATCAGCAGTCTAGTTCTTTACATCATTTTTTATCTGGCTAACAGTTCTGCCTATTCCTAGTGGGATTTCTCTGAGTACTTCTGTAAATTTTAATTCCGCTTCTTGGTCTTCTAGTACAGGGAGGCCTGTGGCCCATGGGCCAGATGCGGTCCTCTTAGGAATTTCATGTGGCCCATTACCAGTGTTTTGTAGTTTTCAAAACTTTTTCATTTTTATTTTGATTTACCCACAAAATGTTTCTTTATATCCAGTGAAACCTTATAAAACATCTAGCATTAAATTCAGAGATAAATATTTCTCAATTCAAATAAGTTCTTTAAAACTTTGTTTTTCATCTTTTCTCAAAGGTATTTCTAAGATTGAATTCCATCATGATTCTTAATATTGTAATGTTAACCCTAAAAAGCTAATTTTAACTTGATTTTGTACACATATGGTGCATAAGAATCTCTAATTAACTTCAAATTAAACTTTAATCCAGTCGGCTGAAGCATTGACAATTTCCAATTCCACCGAAGGCTTCACTACCACTAATATGGCCCACCAAGTAGAAAAGGTTGTCCACCACTGTTCTAGTACATTGTATCGATTGTGGAGTTCAAGCTGAAATTCTTCTTTTTGCTCTTTTAGCACTTACGCATTGATTATAGGCTTAGGCTTCTTTATCAGCTTTCGTCTTTCCAAATTACTATTGAATTTTATCCTATATTGTACCAATTGATGGTTGCTTCCTGTTTGAAACTGGTTGAGGACAGAACAGTCTTCTACCACATGCCATTTATTGACTAGTATGAAGTCAATTTCATTTTTTATGCCATTGGGTTGGCTCTAGATACATTTTCTGTTGGGACTCTTCTTAAAGAAGGAGTTCATTATGTAGAGGCTGATACATTCAGCAAAGTCTACAATTCAGTCTTCTCATTCGTTTCTGTCTTCATGGTCGCATTTTACAACTGCGCTATAATCTTCCTTTCGTTCTCCTGCCATAGCACTGAAATCACTCATGTTCACATTTAGATGACATAATGACATGATCATTGCAAGTGCAAAACCTTCATTAAATACACTTATCTTCACGATGATTGGGTTGGGTAGATTTCTGCTGCAGTTGTTATTATTCATAGTTCCAGACGAGTTCCCAACTGAATTATCACTGGTTTGGTTGGAGGGTTATTTTCAATAATATTTACCACTAACTTGAAACAATTAATATCAGCTAGAATTACTCAACTCATAAACAGAGCAAAGTCAAATATGTCCAAGTATGTACCGTAAATACCAGCGTATAGGACGGAGGGAGGTTTTCAGCTCAAATTCTGAGAATTTTCTGTTCCCGTGTATAGCATGCAAGGTTTTCTCTTAAAATTCAAGGACTAAACAATAAGTCACAATAAAAGATTCATATCCATTCTATTAGATGATTTCCATCAAATATACTTTCAGCTAAGTATGATCTGAAAAGTTAATTTACCGAAGTATTTGTATTACAAGATTTACCTTTGTCGAAACTACTTATTACAGGATATAGTCAAACACTTTGGAAAGCAATGCAGAAGATAAAATGTAGCAGATTTTCATGACTCCTACCTAATTGAAATAAAAAACTCTGTAAAAATGTCTGTGATCATCAGTGAAATTTGCATTAAAAATAAAATATCTTGAATTTGAAAAGATGAACTCATTCGTAAAGTAGATATTAAAACAATCTGTCAGTGGATCGTGGAAGCATGGAATGACCTCCCCTCAGAAATGATAATTAGGGATTCAACAAATGTTGCATAAGTAATGCTTTAGATGGAAGTGAAGACGACATATTATAGGAAGATGTTATACATACATACAATTACATAGAAAATATCAGAAATTGAGTTACAATCAAAGAGCTCGTCAACAGAATAAAGGGCTTTGGATGTCAGTCATGATGCTATAACACATTTAAATTTGGCCGTAATGACCAACCTGGCAGTTATACGTAGAACAATGAAGAGACAAACACATAATTTATTGCTGGAATTGTAAATATTGGTTAGTCTACAATGCTGAACATCTAAGTTAGCATTCCTTCTTGTATAGTGGGTATAAACATTGGACTTGAGTGGAAAACTTTCAAATTATCTTTAACATAGATAAGATGTAGGTAGATATAAATTCCCAATCAGAAAAAAATTTGATACCTGAAAAAATAAGTTAGCAATTGGAGAAAATAAATTAGATACCGGAAAAAATAAATTTGCAATCAGAGAAAATAAATTAGCCATCGAAAAAATAAATTAGAGATTGGAAAATATATATTTTACATCAGGAATACTATAAATTTGGAATCGGAAATATGAATTACTGTATTTACCTGAATCCAAGACACCATGAATCTAACCCCCTCCCCTTTTACCACTGTCAAAACAGAAAAAAGATTTTATGACCTACTTTCTCACTGAATGTATTTGGTATATATTTTGAACACACGTATTCAGTATAAGTATACTAGTTATTAGTTAGTTCATTAATTGAAATGGTTTGTTACAAATTTTTGTTTGAGAAAAAACAAATTTTAAAAAATGAATACTCTATTAACTGAAAACCAGATTGTAACTTTCAAATGAAAAATTTTAGTAGATACAATTATTTTATTTAGTTTCATTTGTTTAAAGAAATAACTATTAAATGCATAACCATACTTCCTACAGTTATAAGAATACTTGTTGAGGTCAGTTCATCGCACATTAATTTGTCGCATGAAACATTCATTGTGCATCAATTCATTACATCCTGTTTTCCCCTGCCATACACCAGTCATGGTGTCTCACCTTCCAATTTGTCTCATGACGAGTTGTCACGAATTGACGTGTGATGTATTAACGCATGATGAATTTACTGCAATGTATTGATGGTATACCACTTCTTACACAAATTTAAGATGATCCTCAATTTTTGCAAACTGAAATTTGAAGAAAAGAAACTTGTCTTGGATTTGGGTAAATATGGTAGATGCAGAAAAAAAGAAATTTACTTTTTTGTTGCCTTTCAGTATAACGAAATTTCAATGCAACAAAATATTATGATGGTCCACAAAAGTTCATTGTACTGACATTTCATTGAAATTACTATAGAACTTAAGTTTGGTAGGATGTCAAATAAATGGCTACAATATATGGGAAATTTTAATAATCCAAAAGTTTTCATTTTTTGTCCAAATTTCTCTTGAGAAGACAATGAACTCAGTACAAGTAAATTTGAAGGGACATATTTAAAGAAAAATTCAAACCCCTTTTGTGCAAGACAAAATCATTTTAAATACATTAAAGTACAATATTTTCAGATGTAAAAAAATCAGAGACATTCATTGGCTACTTTGCTCCTGTTATAGTAGCTAAGCTCCCATAAAAAACTTTTTCTGTCTCTATCAATGACCTTAACATCAATATGCTTCTATTGTTGAACAATGCATTTTTTACAGAGATGCTGCAGAGTGTATGCTATTATTTTTTATATGTATGATAATTTAGGGGGTGCTGGTGGTGTAGTGGTTAGGACACTGGCTGATATCTGCCTGCTGCTCGAAAGTGCAGTGGGTACAAATCCTGCAAAAGTAGGATTTTTCCAAAGTCTCCCAGCCCCCTGTTTGTGTGGTTTGAGTAGACTGCACAAAGTCAGCGTTCCATCCTTTGGAAGGGACATTAAACCTTTGGACCCCTTGGTGCTCTTCGTTAAGAGTAGGCTAATGCCAGCACCGGGTTTCCCTCCTCCCTTGTGATTGTGTTCGGTGTGGAAGGAGCTTATGGCTATATTTATCCAAGAGGTTGATTAGCCAAAAATACACACACATTGTATGATAATTTTTATTTGTGTCTGCAAATTAAAGGAAAAGTAGTTTACCTGGAAGTTCTTTACATTTCCTGCAAACATTTTAGATAAATTTAATATTTTGTGAGAAGTTTATGGCTATTGTATATTTTATTTTTTTTACATTTCCTATTTCTACTAGTTACAGTAAATGACTGGATCTTTGATAGCTACTAACACTGTCACAATGGAAAAAGTGGCTTTTTGAATAGCTGTAAAAATATATTTAAAGTTACATACAATGTGGAAATTTTAATAATTTCCTCAGTAATAGTTATTTTTGATGAATTAATTTAATAAAGGGAAATTTTAAAATGGTGTTGTCATTATGTAATTTTTCCCTTAAGGAGTAAAATTAGTTTTTCAACTTTAAGCTAGAGAAGCTGTCAAAGAAGGTAATAGCTTTATCAGAGAGAGAAAAAAGTACATTTACTAGCTCAGTATTCTGGTTGAAAATCATCAGAATTTTATTACACATAAAAGTATTTCTTTTAGCATTTTCAGTCCTAGATTATTGTATTTGCTATGTCATTTCCCTTAACCTAGTCTAAGTCAGAAATAATTCCTTTTCTTCTGATAAAATCGTCACTTTTTGCAATCACTCTTTTTCAATAGTTTTATTTTTTATTCCTTTGCTGGATAAAATATTTGTTAAACTTCCATTTACAATTTTTTTTCAATACCACTTACATAATTTTGACCATGATTTTCTTTCTTTTAATTATGCAATCAAAACAAAGGGTCTGTTTACTTAACAAATAATGCTAATTTTCAATTAATTATGTAAGATTAAAACAATATAATTTAGAATCAGATATTTTTATTGTCTTTTCTAGAACCTTCTCATGTATATCGGTGGTTGTCAGAAAATTTTATATAATGAACACACTCTTGTCTGAAGTGTTAAAAAGAGATGAATTGTTCACATCAATGTTGCTATAATATTAAAGTGAAATTGTGAGACATTTTTTTCAATGCTTAGTCAAGGGTGGTTGAGCTGTCATTGTCCAAGAATGACTTTATTCTCATCTCCAATTCACAATCTGTAATGTTCTATTAAATAGAACTACAAAAAACAATATATTTACATATCAAAATATATATCTGTACTGTATTCCCATTACCAATAAGTTTTTCAAAATGAAACTAACAAGGAAAAGCTACAACCTTTGGGTCACAGATTTTGATGAAAATCAGCCAGGCAATTTGACATCGAAAATAAAGAGACCTGTGTCTTAGAGTTTTTGTGAATGGTCTCTTGGGTTCGTGAAATCAGCGTCAAAAATGTACAAAAAATCGCATGCAACTTAATAGGCATCATTGGGGAATTGTTGCTAAGAACGGGAATGGGTGAGCAGATAACATGCTTGGCTCCTTCGCCGTAGGCCTGGGTTCCATCCCAATTATTTTCATTTTTTTTTATTATCCAATCGTTATTTGATAAGTAATATTCTTCAATAAAAAGATGCCGTTTAATTTTTAGTTTGGGATAATGAATGCAGATACATGTAATAATGAGCATTTCAAATATTTCAGTCAATGAAACAATGGCTCATATCAGAAAGTAACAATAAATATACTTCTGCATAAAAAATATTCTTCTTTTAACACCTATTTCCTCCAAATAAAAATTATAGAGCATCAAATGGTTATATAAAGTTTTTTTACTTATTAACTTACTAGAGTGCCAAATTTTCCTTTAGATTGTTCTATACACCATAAAACATTTAGCATTATTTTTCCTGAATTCATTGGATATTGTACTATATATAATTGTGTTTCCTTATTATTTTCTCCAAAGTTAACTTACATTTTTTCTTCACCAGCATGAGTTAACGTATGCAAATAATTCACAGAAGTTCACAATATTCATTATTTTATATTCTGATCGCTGTACACCAAGGCAAGATTAATATGATTAGTAATATATAATTAATATAACAATCAAGTTAATAATAATATATAATTATAGATAAACATTCTTGCACAATGGCATTTTTCTTGATTCATCAACTGCAATATTTAAAATGCTCATTATTATATGTTTCTGCATCCATTATCTCCAAAAATTATACAGCATCTTTTTATTGGAGAATATTGCTTTTCAAATTTTGCTTGGATAATTTGAAAAAAAACATTAAAAACATTTGGGATCAAACCCAGGCCTACACCTTAGATGCCAAGCACGTTATCTGCTCACCCATTCCCATTCTTAGAAACAATTCGACATTGAAACCTGTTAAATGTGATGTTTTTGTATATTTTTGATGCTGATTTCTCGAACCCAAGAGCCCATTCACAAATACCCCTAGACACGGGTCTTCTTATTTTTTATGTAAAATCACCCAGTCGCATTTCATCAAAATCTGTGACCCGAAGGTCGTAGCCTCTCCTTGTATGTACTAATCAAACAAATAGTTTTCTATATATAATAGACATTCCAGGTCTGTATTTTTATAATCTATTGAAGAGTTAAAAATTACATTTTCTATTCTCAGCTGAAATTTTATTTAATGAACTTGAAGACTATAAAGTTGCAGTACAGTGAGGAAATTTTATTTTAATATGTAACAAAAACATTCAGTAACCAATATGACTGACATTTTTTTCATAATTCATATCTATCAACATTTCCATAGTTATTTAAATAAATCATAAAGTTTTGTTAAATAGTTTAACCTATTATTTATTTGAGGCTGTCATTTGAGGTGAGTTCGAAAGGTGACCAGCTCAGACGGCGCTTTTCTAGTGGTGCATTATGGCAGTGCACCACAGATCTGTACTTATGTGTGATGACATTTTGTCTTTTTGCCTCAGGCAGTAGATTTGCACATAATGGCCTTGTATCTCCTTAATTTCTCTACCCATAAAACAAGGGAACTCTATGAACATTTCAGCTTCAGTGTACACATCATAAGACGAAATTTGTTAATTATAGAGCTAACTGCATCACCTATGAAATTCAAGTAGAATTTGAGTAAGATGGTACATTTTCAATTCATATTTCTGACCAAAAATTTCTATTTCGCAGAAGAAGATGTAACCATGATTCAACGCTCTGTTTCTGAGCGAAGCCGAGAGAGGGCAGCTGGGTCTCTACGTGGTCAGAGTAGTACAATACCTTTAGGACATGTGCAAAGTACACCCGATGTGGCACGTCTCTGTCATCGTCACCAAGCTAAGTGCTGTCCACATGGGAGTGGAGTGACATCTGGTGGTCACCATCATCACCACCACCATCAAAACCATAATAACAATCGTGGAATGAACAACAATGGTTCGAGTGATGCTGACCTTGACCTTGCCATACTTCCTATATTCCAGAAGCTCTTGAGTGAGAGGCACAAGAGCCGAAGAGGGGGAGGTGGGGGTGGTGGGAGTTCAGGAGGCAGTGGTGGGACATCTTATTCAATTGCCTCATGCCCTAACATTTCTATCAAGTGTGACATAGTTGAGTATCTGTGATTTGTTGTGTTTTTCATTCCATTATACTTTTGTCTTTCAATTCATTGCCATAGTGAGAAAATCATATGTGAAAACAGGATGATAAAACAGGCACTGATTTTTTCTGGTGATGATGATAAAGATCTATTTGGAAAAGAATTCCAAAAAAGGAATTTGCAATTGCATAGTTTCGTTAGTTAGAAGAGGGAAAGTGATCTGTATGTCTAAAGAAATCATTCTTTCCTTTGTTGTGTTTGTGTGAAAGAAACGTTTGGAGTTAGGATTATTGCTTTAGATTGTGAAAGTTAAAAAGCAAAAATTCTGCTCTTTTTTGTTAGTTTGAGAAAGTTTAATTAAAACAGAAATGGAGATTATTATTAATGCTCAAAATGGCAAACTAGACTGCCTCATATGAAGAACCTGTTTGCAATATCAGGAGCTCAAAACTTTAAAAGCAGAGAAACAAGTTGAAATTTTGATTTGTCATTTACGTTGAGGACTTCATCCCAGGTAGCACAGATGTTGAGTTGAATGTTGGGCAAAAGTGTGAACAGAATCATACTTTTCCATATTACATGATTCTGTAGAATAGAACCTGGTCATAGGAGAAGGGAGGCCAAAGAAATTTGAATCCTCAGGTAAGAATCTGGTTTGTAAGCAATGTACTGCAGTGGAAGCTGATTGTTTTTATGGGCCTTTTTTCTGTTTAATGGCAAACTTTTTCCTCTATGACATATCAACTGAAGATGTTCCACTCCTTAAATTTGATGTCTTTTGAGGTACGTAAACAATGTGTCTGTTGATGTCACTTTCCGCAATTTTCCAAACATTTTACTTTTAACAGAGTCCCTTTATAAAATTTATTGCAAAAATAACAAATGCCATATTGTTCAGATTATGAATATTTCTTGAATTTTGACAGGTTCAAAAATAACCTCATAATTTTATTATATTCCCTAATTTTTCATAATTATTGATTTGGAAATTATAAATATAATTAAAGTGGAATTATCTACACCATTTTGTCTTATTTTATGATTGTAAAGTCACTTTTCCTTCATTTAAATATAAATAAAAAATCATAATTTGAGCAATATAGTATTCATCTAAAATATTCGGTATTATTATACAATGAATATTTAATATGAATTTTCAGAGTCTAAAGAACTTCATTGAATTTACTCATATTATTTAAATTAGGGCCTTAATAAATATTAGATACCCACCAATTTTTTTAATGTAATTTATTTTTTTTATCTCTTGCTGTTGTTTCAATGGCCTTCATTTCACATCTTTGAAAATTTATGCTTTTGTTTTGATAATTTTTCAATGGTTAACAGTACTCATGTTTAACACTGAAGATCACAAAATTTAATTATAAAATGATTAAAATGTGTTTTATGGAAACAAAAAAGGATATTATTATGACATCAACAAGAGATGAAATAATCATATATTTTAATTGATTTTCATTTTAAGCAGGAAGAATAATGTTTTATTCATTTTCAAATGAAGATATGTCATATTGAATCCATACAATTTTTAGTTAAATTGATGTTGGTAAAACTTTGGCTTAAGTCTGTTGCACTTTCCATTGTTACAAATGGGAATAAACGTCATAATATGATGTTTGATGTTAATGTTCCTATTTTCTTTAGTGATGACGATATTATATTGATCCTTCAATGACTTACAAAAAATATTACAAAGTTCTTCCCTATTACCTTTTAAGTTATTCATCCAACATCAATAATTGCCATTACATCATCATAGATTAAGAATTTTCATGATTACATTAAAAATGATGCTACTTTGGGAATTAAAAGCAATATTTACTTTCCTTACATCAGTGGATTGTAGTCTTGAGTGAAATTTGTGGTATCATCATAGAAGCAAATCAATTGAATCCAATGCTACTTTATAGTAAATTCTAGAAATGTATTTGATTTCTTAATTCCCTGACAGTAATGTTACCAGATTCTGTAAAATGTTCAAATTAAATGTAATGCTTCTGAAATTTGAATGCAAAGACTTAAAAGCACAGTTTATAGTGGAATGGTATTCAAGGAAGTTTTTGGTGCATTTTTATGTATGATAAATTTTGCTCAAATATATCTTGGAAGAATTTTATCTAAATGCACCAGAGGTAGCTAAAACTCCTGCTCTATTAATCCTATAAATTTAAACAATTGTTTCTGGGGAAGCTCAAATTGATGTTTTTGTTATTTACCAAATAAATGTGGTTCAACTTGAATTAGGTGAGAAAATTGATGTATGGCCTTATTATCAAGCTCATTACAAAAATTTTAACAATCTATAAAAAAATTAAATTGAAAGATATGTTTATTGTTTCTCAGGATTTATTGAGTTGTTGTGAAATGAGATATCTAAGATGTTCATAGATATATTCAAATCATCTAACTGAAGAACATTATCACTTATCTGTTGATTTAAATAAAGTTATATTCATATAAAAACATGCAAATAGCTTAAAATAAAAACTTTTAAATTCGTTTTAAGAAATTTGAGAGGTATTGGCAATTTTGATTGAGAGTAACTAAATGAATCCATCCATTTACAATATCTCCAAGTTGTATTATGTTTGCACTATAACTGATTATAAACATTGTAATTTAATTGGAGATCAATTCACTTCTAGAACATGAATTTTATTTATGTTCACACAAAACATGATTCTAAAACTTTAGTACCTATTTAAGATTTTAATATAATCTAAGAAAAATCTCTAGCAACATGTTTGATTAATAAGTAAAACTTTCACATTGTACTGGAGATGAATTATTTGGATGGTCACAATATTTTGTTTTTAAGTCATTATTTTATAATTGTTTATATTACTGTTTGAACACAATGGCAGTAGGTGTAAACAATGTCATAATGTTAGTAGATTATTTCTCAACCATGAAAATGAAACCATATATTTACAATTCCAAGAGTTACAATCACTTTGAAAGGCTGCTGAAGTATTTCCTTGCAATTTCACTTAATTATCAAGAAACAAAGTAATATAAAATTGTAGAGTTATTACTTTGAAAATACTTGAAATTTTAACATTCACTCAAAATATGTTTAATTTTTTTATAATTTAGACAATCACGCATTCTAGCACTCCTGCTCAAAGCAATACAAGACTGATTTTTTTATCTTTGATTATCAAATTAGATTTATTTGCTTATTCATACAAACATTTTAGAGATATTAAGGGTGTTCAGTTGGAGTATTTATATTCCTAACAAGCACAAACAAAACTAAATTTACCTCAGAGATTAATGTGGCTGTTTGTGTAAAATAAATTACAATAATTATTTCAAATAATTTTATAACTCAGTAAAAGAAAACCAAGTATTTTAGCATAAGTTTATTGTGCTTGTTGCTATGCCTTTTTAAAATTTTATATTTCAATTATAGCTGTATAGTCTAATTGTGTGAGAGATGCAAGGGATTAATCCACAAGCCTTGTTTCATTCAATTTGGATTCCTAAGGAACAAAAACTGTGTCAATTAGAGTGTTAATAAATGGCATTTAACTCATCTTCTTGCTTCTGAAGGAAGTAAATTATCTCATGTCCTGTTAATATGTTCAGAATGTTACAAAAGGTATTTAAAGCTGTCAAAAAATATCAGTACACTTTAATCTGGATTTGAGCATCTAATCATCTTCATAAAAATGTTGTATGTCTGGGAATGATAAAATACTGGATTTATAATAAATAATTTTTTAATCAAATCTTGTGTATCAAATAATTTAAAATTTCTATTTTTACACTTACTTTCTTAAGAAATCGTCAAAGTCTTATTTGGCCAAATTATCTCATCATATTAAAATTTCTAGATTCCTCATCTTAAATGAACCTCACCTCAATTATCACTAAAAATGTTGCTACTGTATAGCACAAATTTTCTCGGAGCATTGACGATATGTTAGATTCAGATTTGATCCAGTGTTGGGATTGCTCTCCCACCTCTATTGCAAGTTTTACAAGTGGCATAGGAAAAAGCATTTCCTGATTACTATAATAATAAAACAATGGACAGAAATATTCCAATACCTTTCATTGTTTGATTTGTCCTGGTTCAGCAAAAGAAAAAATACTAAGTGACATTGTTAATATGATTATAATCTAATCTAAGGAGTAGGGCTCAACTTTGTGGTAAGTGTTAATCATATTTAGAAGAAAGGAACAACTATGTAAGTAAGGCCAGTCCTAGGCATGTGTGACCTGTGCCACTGCACTCATGGGGAGGCTTCTGAGGGGCAACCTTCAGGTTGCTACTGTATGTACTCCACTTATAAACATCCTTAAATTTGTGCTTTAAAATTAATAATGGTCCTAAGGATAAAGATCGCATAAACTGACCATGTATAAATCAAGAAATATCTGCATTTGGTTAAACTAGAAGAATGGATGGCCAAATTTTCCTTCATACACTCCTGAAAAAGCTTTATGACCAACCTTGTTTGTAACTTCCACACAAATTTAATTCACAGCTGGTTTCGCTAAATAACTAGTATCATCACCTGATGATGATAATTATTTAGCAAAACTGATCATGAAATAAATTTGTGTTGTAGTTATATAGTTATTCCTTTCTTTTGTATGTATGATTATAATCTCTCCAAACATGCTGTAAACTAATTATATGGAATAAATGCATTTTTATTTATATTTTCAGTTTTCTGCCAGCTAAAATTTTTTATTGATTTTACCTGGACCAACTCCCACTAGTTCATATAATTTTTATTGATAGTCACTCTACATAGAAGGGATATATTCCAGAATGAACTTGGAGGATGGGTAAAATCAAGGAAAAGCTAGCATAAGAATGGCCTCATGAAGTTTTTTAGAGGAAGATGGAGGAGAAGGTCATGAGGTTGCCAAGCTAGGATTGTGAAGTACTGAGGGGAAACCTGTAGGTTGGGTGAAACTATCATACGTCAAGGTAATTTTTTGGATGAAGTAGGCTTAGTAATTTCATGAAATAAATTATAGACTTATGAACTAAAGCATTCCAGCTGATGGGTCTTTTAGATATTTCTGAATTCATTTCTCATGCATTGGCATTTCATTTTGAACCTTTAGGTATACACTGAAGAAAAATCATTACAAAGGAAATTGGTTCTGTTCTGTTAAACCCCTGTCACTAGTACCATCACCTAGGAACATTTTGCTCGACCCCACCGGGTTGGGTAAGTTATTTGAAGTGTTTTTGGTACCTCCTCAAAGGAACATTTTGGAAATACAAAGTCATTTCATGGCCATTTGAACACTGTCTTGATTTATGCAATATTCCATGTTCTTGTAAGAACTGAATGCACTTTTCATCAGTGTCTAATTCACAGCACAATTTTTTAAATGAAAACATGGTTTTCAAATTACCTTCTGCATCTGCAACAAATGACAAATAACATCAAAGAACTCTCTGCAACTGTTATCAATAGCTTTAGTGCTGGTAAAACCTGCCTGCTGGGAGCGCTGTAGGCGGCTGTACTAGTGGTGGAGGTATAACAGAACAGTACTAGAAAATCTACTATACTTTGCAGTAGCTCATCACTATGGAAAACTATATCTCTTATTAGGTGTTTCGCTTCCAGCATAAGCGCCTATTAGCTTTGGTTTGTCCATCCATCCATGTTCATTCTTGGCTTCTATGGAATGGATTTTTATGAAAATTGATACTAAGGACTTACAGCCAAAGACAAAAAGAAAATAACATAAATCATATAAGCCAATCAGGGAGTACCACTTTCATAGTGACAAAAAATGAACTTTCCATTATATCTTGTAAATTTTTGGCCATATCAAAATAGTTTTCAACTAAACTTGTAGAAGTAGTCATGCATGTACTGAGAAATTTACTTCAGTGGGGTCTGATGTCGAAAACCAATTTCCATCAATTGATTAAATAAGAGTCCTATTCAACTAATATAAACTTTTATAACATTTTTAGCTCTCATAATTCAACCCAGTAAGTGGCAGCATAGCAAGAGGCAATGTAGCAAGTTTGTAGCATGTATCGCAGATTCCACATATGTCTGTACACGGAGGGGGGAAAGTAGTAACGTAGAGTATTTTTTGGTACTTTGGTATTAATGGTGCTCCACCCATGTGATGCCCCTCTAGGGGAGATATGGAGCTACAAGGCCCTAAAAGTGGGGAGATTTAGAATTACATGGAGCAGTACTCCACTGGAACATGGTTGGGCCAGGGAAGGGAAATTTGAACATGTAGGAAAATTTTACTCAGCCCCACCGGTTTGGGCATGTTAGTCAAAGTGTTTTTGGTTCATCTTCACATTCACTGTATTCCCCCCCTTGGGTTCGGAAGCATTTATCTTAATATATACCAGTCGTACACACGGTTTCGCCGACTGGCAATTCGTGGTGTTGGTACCATATCTCACCCCTAGAGGTGCTGCAGAGAATGTGTCCCATTAATACCAACATACCCCTTCATCTTCTGAACTAACAATAAGTAGAGTGAAATATCTTATGATGTTTCAGATTGGCTGTTAAAAAAACTCAAAAGTTTTATTTGCACACCACTAGTTTTTGAAAAATATTGCATGAGCGAAATATTATTCTTGAACTTCTGTGACATTCACAAATACTCAAAAACTGTAAATCGACACTACCTGTTTATTCTATTTACCTTGGCCGAATGGGGTTATTTATGCAGTGCTTTTAACAAATTAACCTTTTGAAACACAGAATTGGGGAGATTGAGATTATTGAAAAGGGGTATTTCTAGAAATTGGTTCAATAAATGGGGTATTGTATCCTACAATGGGGTACGTCTGGCCTGGTCTGGCCACCCTAAGAGTGGGTGAGCATTAGAGGAGGAGAAGTAGCCGTTATCAAGAAAATCGAACAAGAAAGTTGTCATCAGATTAAAGTCCCGCTGGAGATATAAGTGGTGCAGGGTGACTGCGATGCTCTACCTGCACCAATATCACCCTCTCCATGCCAGCGGAGATTGGGTGCACAAAGCAGAGCATATGCCATCAAATTAAAGGTCTATGAGATACACATATGTACACTTTGTACCTAATTTCTTGTACACAATGTAGTTCCATTTCTCGTCACCTACTGTGCCAATCCCTATGGGAAAATATGTGGGTAGTTAAACGACAAGTACTGAAATATTAAATTTAAAATTTTTATTTAGTTGATTCTTCCTCGTCGTGGTTCATTTTCAGATAGTTATCATTTCATTGCTCGGTTTATTTGCATCACTCTTGTTTCATTCAATTGTTGCTTCACTTTAGCATCATTTGAAATAAGGACCTGGCTAGAGTTATCACCCGTTCAGTTTTCACCCGAACAGTTCAGTAATCAAATTATTTGTTTAGTGTCCATTTTGAACATGTGCCGTAACTAGGGTATGCCATAGGCGACCCTTAAAAAAATCAATGCCAGTCATTCCGGCAAAAATGTCAAAAGTTTATTTTCCATAAATAAGTATTAAATAAATTCTCAATTTTCAAATTTACATTTAATTAAAACGCTATATTTCTTAATTAAAATGCAGCAAAAATAATATTCCACATAACCAAGGAGTTTTCTAAAATGTTGCCATAGGCACCATATCTTGCAGGTATGCCTCTGTCAAACACAGAAATGTTCGATCAAATTTATTAAACACGTTTTTATCAAATTTTAGCTTAATACAATTCGAAAAGTTTTTCATTTTCACTGATTGCTGTTATGGAATTGGAATAGATATTTTGCCTTTCGATTATTAACTGAATCGACTATTCGAATTGATTAACAATATCGAATCTTTTAAATTAAAACATGCACATCCCTATCCCTACTAAAAACTATAGCATCACTGTCATATGTCATGTGAAGTTCATTGGTACTTGCAAGTCATCGACTTATAAAAAGATAACTAACTCAACTAAGGTAAATATAAATATTATCTTAATATTAATTGTGCACAGGTATAATTATTTATAAATTTCGATTCTACCCATTTTTAGAAAATGAGCGAATATGACAGCAAATTTAGCAAAAAAAGATTATGCTGCTATAATAAAGAATGGGAAAACATTATGAGTAGCTCAGACAAGTTAACAATCAACATGACCATGCAAAATGCTCTATTTGTTTAACTACTTTCACAATCAAGTGGGATGGCTTAAAATCAGTCAAAATCATATAGATCATATAGATTTAATTTTTTACTTATTGTTATTTAATGGAATATTATTCTTTTATTATTGTAATATATTTCGCTTTTATACCTTGCAGTCAAATAAATTATAATGTCTTTCTGTATCTATTTGAAAATAAGTACAGGTATAATAAAATGAAATCATTCAACTTCTACAATTCATAAGCAGAAGGAAGGTATTGCATGAGAAAACATTATTAAAGTCATTTTTACCTCAGAAACTTCTGACCAAAAAAGTGCTTTATTGGTGGAAATAACAAATGTTTAGCACGGAAATCAACAGCATTATTCTTATTTATCAATGGATTGTGGAATAAAAGTACCTCAAAAAACTAATTCTGATTCGGAAATCACAAAAAATGGCATGTGGAAGAACTAAAGCTGTTGCTATTTGCCACAATGTACTAGCTCCTTTTTTTGTAGACATTTTGCTTAAAGAACATGGATCAGGTTGCTTTTCAGTCGCAAGTGATGCTTCAAATTCATCTTCTTTTTTAATCATACAGCAGTGAAAAACTTATAAAGGTCCTTTAATTTATAAAAATATACTCAATGATTCCAAGCAATATTCATAAACAGGAAACTTACAATTGTTGTTTTATTACATATTTGACAATAATTTGTAACAATATCATTAATTTCCTAATACCAAATAATTTCAATTAATTCTAATTTACAATTTGGTACAGTTACAATGGAGAGAGTAAAAAGTATAAGCGGTATCACTTTTGGCAAATTATATTATTAACATTAGGTAGGTGTTAAAAACTAGAAACAAATCTTATAAGGCAACTCTTCAAAATAAACTGAGTTAGTATTCATACTTTTCACTTGACTTAATTTTTACTTTCTCCATACACATAGTATAGGGGAAAGTATTGTTTTCATGAAAAAAATCGACTTCAAGATTTCAACGGAAATACAGTAGAGGATTGTTTATCCGGAATTCTAAACAACGGAAACATCCAAACAACGGAATTATTCTAAAAGAATTTTATCACGGTCCATTTTTTCAATAGCGCCAATTTAATACATAATTGAAGAATGATTTGCCATATTAGTTCCGAAAGCCACCACCACTGCTTGTTGCTTTCTAACCACATGCGCGAGAGGTGTTAAAGGTGTGTTTACAAGGTGTTAAAACTTTTTTGTTTTAAGTAGTAAACAGCAGTTTTGCAAATGTTTTATTTATCCCGTCCCTCAACCGTAATAATGGAGAGAATACCCAAGAAGACACATCCAGAAGACATTGGGACTGGAACAAGTGCCGGCAAGAGAAAAAGACAGAATCTCACTATCCAGCAAAAAGTGGAGGTTTTGAGAAAAATAGATCGCGGCGTGAGTGTATCTCAACTTCGTCAGGAGTATGGTGTAGGACAATCTACAATATATGACATAAAGGCGCAGAAAGATAAAGTTTTCCAATTTGTTGCGGAATTAGATTCAATGACCGGTATCTCAAAAAGGAAAACTTTACGTGGTCCCAAGAGTAGTGACCTAGACAAAGTAGTGTATGAGTGGTTTCACCAACGTAGGAGTGAAGAGATTCCTATCTCAGGTCCTATGATAATGGAGAAGGCAAAATCTTACCACGAACACCTAAAAATCGAAGGAGAATGTGATTATTCTACGGGATGGTTGCAGAAATTCAAAAATCACCATGGTATACGGTATTCAAAAGTTTCCGGTGAAAAAATGTCAGCAAATTATGAAGCCGCGGAGGAATATGTTAATGATTTAGCAAAGTTGGTGGAAGAACATGGACTTAGCACAGAGCAAATATACAATATGGCCGAGACAGGTTTGTTTTGGCGTTGTCTCCCACGGCATACTTGGTTTGCATTGATGAAAAAGCAGCGTCGGGAGTAAAAGAGTCTAAGGAGAGACTTACTGTAATGATGTGTGCCAATTCTGCCGGCACACACAAGTGCAAGCTCATGGTAATAGGAAAAAGTGCAAAACCTAGTCTTCAAAGGCATAAAGATTTTCCCCGTGACTTACCGTGCAAACAAACGTGCTTGGATCACTCAAGACATTTTTGGTTAGTGGTTTAATGGTCATTTTTTACCTGAGGTAAGGGATCATTTCAAGAAGGTTGGCTTACCTGAAAATGCAAAAATATTATTATTGTTGGACAACTGCCCTGCTCACCCTCCAGTTGAAACTGTCGTCAAGGAGAATGTTTTTGTGTCGTATTTACCCCCAAATTGTACGTCTCTCATCCAACCAATGGATCAAGGCATAATTAAAAATTTTAAATGCCATTATCGAAGTGAATTAATGAGAAAAATTGAAAATTTTGAGGGGTCTTTCAGCTGCGAACGGTTCAAAAAGGATGTAACACTGAAGGATGCGGTGTGGTGTATTTCACGTGCATGGAATAAAGTAACACCCTCAGTTTTAAAACGGTGTTGGCATAATATTTTGCCAGAATCAAAATTTAATGAAGATTCCAGATACACAGACGACTTTCTTGGATTTGATTCATCCGAACTTAATGATGATTTTGTAGAATTTGTGCAATATACGAAGGGAATTAATGCTGTCCCAGACGTAACCGATAATAAAATTGAGGGATGGATTGAATGTGATAAAAATGCTCCTATTTGTCAAACTTTTATCAACAGTGAAATTATCGATGCTGTTATTGGCCCCACGTTAAATGAGAGTGAAGACAGTGAGGACAGTGATGTGTTAGTTGACGAGGAGAAGAAAATGACTATGTCCGAGGCTATTGTATGTTGTGATAATTTTATCAAGTTCATGGAGCAAAGGTCCTTTACAACTGAGCATGAGGTACTCCAGTTGTACAGGCTGAAAGAAAAATTTGAAAAAGATGGGCGTAGCAAGTGCAAGCAGATGACACTGTTTCATCATCCTCTCCTTCAGTTTCTGCCAGTGGCGGCTCGTGTATAGGCACTGCGGAACTGCAGCACCCCCTATTTCCACTTGATATTATCGATAACATTTAATATAATGAGTCCTTTTTTCTTTAATTCTTTCTTTATTTTTGTAGTACAATATATATTCCTTAAGCTTAATGTCAGTACTTCAGTAGCCATCCCCCAGTTTATGAAAAAGATACAAAAATCTTTGTATGGAACTGTGCGCTTCACAGTGCCAGCGACGTGGTGTTTGACTGTTGTGCGCATGCACACATAGGAGGGGGGGGGTGGGGAGGAAGGCGGGACTGCCAGGTAGAGAGAGCACTGTCGCACTGTTGATCTCGCAGTGCGGCTCTGGCGTGATGGTGGAAGGAAGTTTAATTTTACTCAGCGTGTGTTGTGCTTAAAAACTGTGTACCATATTCTTGAATGTGATAAGTGTAGAAGAGTGTAGAATTAGATTATTATTCTGCTTCCAGCTATTCTATTTGATTCATTTTTTTTCGGTTCTTTTATGGGTTTCATTTTTAAATGAATAGATCAAGCTTGAACTGTAACAATTTAAGTTAAAGTAAGTAAAAAATGTTTGGTTTTTTTTGTTAAGATTTTATCAAGTTCCTGAATAAATTTTCTTTTTATACATGTGTTTTTCCTTTTACACAATTTTAAAGCAAAGGCTAAAAATTTTCTGGAGCAGCACCCCCACTAATTTTAGCTACAAGCCGCTACTGGTTTCTGCAGATGTTGTTACCACAAATCCTATTGTTAAGTCATTCTCTATATCTCTATCTGTGGATCAACAAGGATTTCCAGGTAAATAAAATTTCATTTTTTATTTCTATATGCTTGTTTTTGCGGTTTTTATGGAAATGAGTGGGCTTTGAAAATTGAGAATTTTCTTTCAAAAGTGTTAATAGTAGTGTTAATGATTATTATATATATGTAGTATAGAATAGTTATTATTTTATGTACGAACGAGTAGACCGATCATTATAAAATTGTTTTGGGGTGTTTATCGCATATTGACGAGCGAATTAGATTGGCTTACATCCAGATCGTGTGGGAGTACGCACACAGCATGGTATCCGAAGTGAAATCAATTTGCATGATAGTAAAATAATATTAACCAGTTATGTATGTCTACTTCAAATTATGTAATTATGAATATTTTTGTCGACTTACATTGTAACATACATATTATTTTTTTCCGTTTTCAGATATACCCAACTACGTCTTCCATTGCTGCAAAATTGACGACGATATTTAATAGACGATTAATACATACATTCTCAAATTCATCTCATGAAAAGTTTGCATTAAATTAAAGATTTTCTAAAACATATACTCTTTTTAAACTCGTTTATTTCTTACCCTACTTTAGTCCCGTATTACGTATTATACATATTACGTGCTTAAACGTCTTTTTTTGATGATTGTGCTCTTTTGTAGTTAAGCTATCTAAACAGCGGAAATATCGTTTATCCGGAAGAGGCCAGGTCCCGGACATTCCGGATAAACTATCTTCTACTGTACACATTTTGAGGTCCCCTGAACACGTTTTGGCCATTTTCTCGATGATGTGTGTGTGTGTGTGTATGTGATAGCTTTTTCGTGGGTGCTCTAACTCAAACTATTAATCAGGTAAACGCGAAATTTTATATTTAACATTTTTATAAAAGTCAGAAGAGCTGATTAGTTTTTGGTAAAAATTCGTCAACCGGAAGTGATTGTTTACTCTTGTCACATCCGTTATTTTGAAATATTTGCTTTAATATTTGATATATGTAAAAATATATTTGAATAAAACATGTAGAACATTTAATTTTCTACAACCTTTGTTTAAAACATTTTTCCATATAATGCATTGTTTAAGAGATATATTATATTTTTAGCTGCCACCACCATGCCACATACCGACAAAAATTGTTAACAATTGACGCATAGTTATGTCTTAGTAACGCTTTTTTTTCTTTTCTTAATAGTTGGAGTTTTGTGATTATATCAAATATCAAAAGGCTATGGTTTGAGTTTATTTCTGTTCTCTTTGTAAAGTCTAAAATTTTCTCCGTTTCTTAAAATATTTTTAATTATGTAACCTATTTGGAATTTTTAGAAATATTACAGTTATGGAGAAAGTCATGTGGTGGCCATATCAGATTTTTTTCAATAAATTATCATTTTGCAAAACAAATTTGTAAAATACTTAACTAAAATTTCTGCCTCCACAGTGTTTAGCAGTAATCAATTTCTTTCTTTTCTCCAGGTATAAAACATCAAGCTAAACATCCTTACACTCATTGCATTTACGTGAGAAAGAGCAAATATAAATATAACTATTTTTGCATATTTGGAGCATTGTATGTATTTAAAAAAGATTTCATCTTTCTTCATATGAAAATCTTTTTAATGACGGCACCATTGTTTTTAATGAGAAAATTCATCAAACAAAACATCAATATCATTTGCAAGATTCGACATAGGAAATAATTTTACTACATTCAAGAGTTCTTCAAAATGCAGAGTTTCGTTTTATTTTAAAAACTGAGATTCTCAAATTTATTTCCAGAAAAAGGAAATCTATATTCAATGTACTCGAGTATTTTTTCTAAAATCCTAGTTGATCTTTCGATAAATAATTTTTTTTTGGTCATATTATCACAATTATCCAGCTTTAGTTTTGCAATCATACCATAAAACTATTCTTCTATGCGAGATTTTAGTGCAACTTGCAGATTTTTACCAACTTTTATATAAACTTCACTTTATATATACAGTCAAACTCGGATATAACGAGCGCCACGGGACCGTCTAGTTTTGCTCGTTATAGCCGTTAAACTTAATATCCGTGAAGGCAAAAGCATGCATGCGTATGGTGAAATAAGACATAAGAAGTAAAAGTGAATATATAAACAGAAAGGTTATTTAGTAAATTTATGAAAAAACCTAAAAATGAGAATAAACTAGAAAATTTAAAGTAAACATACGTACATATAAAATTTACTCACAGCTGCATCCTTAATCACTCCCCCTTTTACAAAAATAACTTTGAATGGTAGCCTGTTTCATAGATTTCACTTTGAAGTCTCTTAAGTTTCCTCTTATTACACTTATTGCACTAAAAACACCATCGGAAATGTCAACGTTTTAAAAAAAAATCATTTAATGTTTCCACAGCATCCTGAGCTTGAGAGTAAGTTGGCTTTCGTCGGGATTGTGTCTTCGACACATTCAACAATGTCTTCATCACTGTCTGCTGTGTTTTGTACTGTCTCTATTATTTCACTCTCCGTAGGAATTCCACTGGTAATCAAATCATCATCAACATGAACAAAATTGTCAATGTCATTTACATGGTCAAAATTTGCAATTCCATTTTCTTTAACCCATTCTGATAGAGGTAGATCATCTTCATCAACGTTATGGTTATCAATCGAAAATTCTCCCGATATTAAACCAGACTTCCGAAAACAGTTTATGATCGTTGTAGGTGAAACATGCATCTGTCATCAAATGAATTGCATCCAATACAGAGACGTTGCCATCTAAACCTCTTTCCCTCCTTTCAATCAACTGTAGAACACAAAATCGCTTGAAATGGCCTTTAAAACTTTTAATTATCCCCATGTCCATTGGCTGCAAAATAGAAGTCGCATTTGGAGGCAAAAAAACCAGTTTTACATTGGATAACTCCTGCATATTTGGGTGCGCAGGACAGTTATCGACAAGGAGTAAAATGTTTCTATTTTTCCTCCGTAACTCGTTGTTCCACTGACTTACATATTGCTGAAAAATATTGGAAGTCATCCATGCCTTTTTATTAGCTGCATATTCAACGGAAAGCTTCTTTATATTATTGAAACAACGTGGCTTTTGTGACTTACCAATAACAAAAAGTTTTTTTTTGTCACTCCCATTCATGTTTGCGCACATTAAGACTGTTAAACAATTCTTAGGTCTTTTGCCACCAACACATTTGTCACCTTTGAATTTAAACGTTGCATCAGGCATCATGTTGTAAAACAGTCCAGTTTCGTCGGCATTGTAGGTGTCTTCTTCTCTGTAACCTTTTCAACACTCCTCCCAAACACTTTTCACCCATTCACTTGCCGTTTTTGAATCTGCTGACAGGGCCTCTCCACTGAATTTCGCACAAACAATGTTATGCCGATTTTTAAAACGATCGAGCCACCCATTATTGCATGTGAAGTTTTCATGTCCTAACTGTTTTGCAAATTTATCTGCCTGTACTGTGCCGTTGATGGGGAAACCAGCATTTCTCTGCCTCTTAAACCACTCTAGAAGTGCTTGATCAACAGTACCCAAGTCGCACTTCCTCATTTTCTTGTTCGTTGTTAGGTTGTTCTCTAGTGCAGATAAAATCACTTCTTTGTTTTTCCATAAGGTTGAAACCGTAGACGACGATAAATTAAATTTTTTGCACACTTCAACATTTTTTTCACCACGTTCTAACTCTCGAATAATATCAACCTTTTCGTGAATAGACAGACACTTCCTTTTATGTACGGACATGTTACTCGTTCAAGGGCAAAATCTCAACTGATTTTTGTGATCAACGCTACGAACTTTCTTTGCAAACTGCGAGAATACCAATTCCAGGAAGAGTTAATGAGGAGACGGATTAAATCTGGGATTTCCCATCTTTACCTGGGAAAGGGTGTTGGGTGCATTCGGCTGAGCGACGGGGGCGGGCGCCATTGTACATGCCCTTAGCCCCTTACCCTCCTTCCAAACACAACCTCCTGGCTGTAAAAGAGCTGGGGGTTGGGAGGAGAGGACAAAGGACCTCTGCGGGTGCCACTGTACCTGCAAGTTGGGAATTCTTGGTTTGGACGAAGGGATTATTTTTTAACAACAACGCCGCGGTCTTTAACCTCCCCGAGGGATAGGGTGTAGAGGCTGGACTTGAGAACACAAGGTTACATATCTTGGGTCACTATGAGGATTGAAGGGGCTGACCGCCACCGCGTTTGAGACAGTGAGGAGTGGTCGAAGTTTGCTCGATAGATCCGTGAAGCGTGCTCGTTATATACGTGAAATATTTGTATGTAAATACTCGTAAACTTATCTTGGAGGTAGCACTTGCTCACTATAGCCGTGACCTCGTTACAACCGTGCTCATTATAAACGAGTTTGACTGTATATACTGGTAATCGGTGCTTGAATACTGCAAGCATTGGTAAAATTTTGAGATAGTTGTAATGGTCACATCACTATCTTTCATAATTCTCTGTTTCCTGTTTTTTTAATTTTGAAGTCATTTTCATTTTTGTAACATATTGGGAAGTAGTCTAAATTAATTCTTTTTACGGAAAAATAACTCAACTTCTGGAGCGCCTGGAGTTAAACCGAGGACACCTACATAAGATGTCTCATGTTATCCAAAGGCCTACTTATGACATCTACAAACCCTGAAAATTTCTGCGCAATATTCCTCTTAGTATTGTCTGTGCACCCAAATATGTTTTCCCTTTGCTTTTAAATGTCACGGTGCAGCGAAGTATAATTTTCGGTGCAAAAACATCCACTGATGTGCTAAGTGCTAATGACAAACTATAGATAGAATATAGAAATATAACAATCCAACAAGTTAAATTTGAATAGATTTAAGTAATACCACAATACAGAAATACACCTCATAGGTGAAGGCGATTCGAAACGAATCTTAGTTAATGTCAGTTAAATCACATCCAATAGTTACTATCACTCTTCCGGCTCCCGGTAGGTCAATGTCCACTCAGCACTGAATAGTTTCTTCCTCAGCCGGGTAGAAATGGAGAGTGGGACGCACCTGCGTCGACTTCTTCTCTCGGTGCTCCGCTGTGCGGCTGTGCGTCTCGTCGCTCGGGAGGCCACTATCGGAATGGGCTGTCACGTGACGCCGGTGGTGAAGGAGGGAGGGGATGACGTCAGGCGGGTAATTCGAAAAAGTTGAATTATTCTCGATGATTGGTCGCCCTTCCACTGTTCTTGCATAACCATGGGAATGAGGGAAGGTTAAAGAGGTGAGGGGTAATTAGGGTATATAAAGAAGAGAGGCACCCCGGGAGGGCGTGTCGACCGTGGCGTGGCGTTCGTGGGAGTGGCAAGTGCTATCGTATAAGTGCGGGAGTAAAAAGGGGGGGGAGGAAAAAATCGCCACATCCTCCCTGGGAAAAATGATGAAAACGGGACCAATAAAAGTTCCAATTGGTTGGGGAGGGTAAGTTTCTAAGTCACCTTATTCCCTGCACTGTTCCCGGATCATGAATGAAGCACAGAACACACTCCTTCGTTGTCTCTTTCAAGATAGTTTATTTTTATTATGGAATACTTATTTGTCAAGACACTTAAAATTGGAATATTACACGTGGGGGATTGGATGCTCTGGCAATCAGAGTTCGAGCTACTGTCACGGCTAAAGTTCTCTGAAGAAGTCCACTGGTTCGCCGTGATGAAGCTAGTCGCGACAGCACTTGTCCATTGGAATGTAGTTTTTCCCAGGATAATCACTTTGGGGGTACATAGGGATGATGCACTTGGCACTTATGTCGGCATCTTGCCAAGCCGAAAACTCAATAACATGTAGGAATATCTCCCTCAAAATAATAAATAATCATAATTACAATATGCCAACTATCGTGGCTTAAGGAAACAAAATTGATACCCATCCTTGCCTCAGGGTTAGAGTGAGAATAGATTGTATGTCATTGATACCATAACAGAAATAGAATTTCATGACATAACAAAAGCAAACTTTTCTGAGCATTTCCTTCTTGGAAATATTATACATCATAACATAAATATTAATTCTTAGGCAAGGGCAACTAGTAATCATACTGTTATTAAGCATTTGAACAAATGATTATTAGGCAAGGCATTGCTTAATCCAGGCATAATATCTCTATTAATTAACAGTGTAATATTTCAATTGATTTGGCCATGTGAGTCCCTTCACCATATCATATTTAAGCACATTAACAAGGTAATATTCAAATCATTAACAATATCATATTCAAATTAACTTGACTGTGGTATATTATTAAATTGGCCCCAATAGTTAAGTTCCTTCACAGTATGCATAATATTATCACTGATATTAAATTCATTAATGACATAATATTCAAATTAACCTGTAGTGTGGTATCTTAATAGGGTAGACATAGTACATAAATCCCTTCAGAATATAATATTTAAATTCTTAACCTAAACATGGTTTCAATTAAACTAACTTATAATATGGTATTACAATAAATTGTGGCATATTTCCTAATACATAAGGTACATATTGACATTTTAAATGTATCCTTAGCCCAATTGGGGTTAGTCTACAAAACTGGTAATCATTACCAAAAAAAAGAAACATGGCTAGGTTAGGTTAAGTGTTTTTTTGAGCCATGTTGACATTCATAGATGTCCAGAATACCATCTATGATGCCTGGTATTTTGTACGCTAATCAGCGATTTTCTTGGCACATGGCCGAATAAGTTTTTCAATATGTTTTACCAGATTTGCATCTGGGGGCTGGTTGCGATGATCAGAATCACCGGGCGATGAGTTCGCTACCTCTACGCCGAACAAGAAACATATACAGCAAATTAAGTACAATAAAGTTTAAGTTGAGAGATATTTACAATTCTCTCCTTATTTGGGGATAGCTGAAGAACAGCTGTTACGGGAGATATGAACCTTTTGATAGGTGAAGGGCCGGCCCACTGAGGGGTTAACTTAGCAGTTCTATTGAGCATCTTGGAACTAGTAGGAAACCTTCTATATAACACTAAATCACCGATTTTAAATGGGTTCCCAGTATGGCTTTTATCAAAAGCAAGTGCCTGCCTACGTCTGGTCGCCTTGAGATTATTGAGCACTTGTTGCCACAAGGAATGCCTCTCAGAGGGAGTTAGGTCCTCAGCCAGAGCCTGAGGAGGAATTCTCCAGAAATTTGTCAAGGGATGAGGAAGCTCTCTGCCCATAAATATCCTTGCTGGAGTATAGCCCGTGCTGCTATGTTTAGCAGAATTAAAAGCAAAGGTTAAACTGGGTAAGAATTCATCCCATTTCCGGTGGTCATTCTGTGACAAGATGGTTAAGGCATATTTTAGGTTACGGTGGACACGTTCAGCTTGATTAGGCTGAGGATAGTAGGGGGCTGTGAAAATTTGCTTAATACCATATTTAAAACACATATCAGAGAATGCAGTGGAACGAAATTGGGAACCATTATCAGAAACAATATATTTAGGATAACCAAATTTAGGAAATATTTTGTTAAACAAGACAGAAACCACTTGAGAAGCCAAGGGAGAACGCAGAGGTTCAATAAAAGTAAATTTAGTAAAGCCATCTATTATAGTCAGGGCACAAGTGCTGCCACTGCGACTTCTAGGCAAGGCACCAATGAAATCTATATACACCTTTTCCCATGGATAAATGGATGGTGAGGAAGACATCTCACCAGGAGGAAAGGTGTTCCTAGGTTTGCAGGTTTGGCAGTCGTGACAACGTCTGACCATCTGCGTTATTTCTTGCCTCATATTTTTCCACCAAAATTCTCTACATATTCTTTCACAAGTTTTAGCCACCCCCATGTGTCCAGCGGTGGGCAAACGATGGAAATATTCAAACAACATGGATCTCAGGGCCTGGGGAACCACTACACGTCCCTTCTTCAGTCTAGTGGTACCATAATACAACAAATCATCCTTGAGAAAATAGTTTGGATGGGGGCGTCCCCGTCTAACTGAGTCGATCAGCTGTTTCAATTCTGGGTCAGATGTCTGATGCTCACGAATATTAGTGAATGATAATGGGATTCTATGGAGGAGCATCGAACAATGAATGGGTTTCTCCCTTGATTGATGGTTCACCCTAGACAAACAATCAGCCACCCTATTTTTGGAACTGGGAACATGGTGAATAGCAAAGCGGAAGGACGACAATTTTAAAACCATTCTACCAATTTTCCCTAACTGCTTAGGATGTTTAAACAGCCACGTAATCGCCCCATTGTCAGTATACAAATGGAAGGGTTTTGGTTGAAGATAGGACCGAAATTTATCCGTGGCCCAACAGCAGGCAAGACATTCGAGCTCGTAGGAGGGGAGCTTCTGCTCATAATCGGTTAAAGTCCTACTAGCATAGGCAACAGGCTTAAGTTTGCCATTAACCTGTTGATTAAGGACTGCACCAAGTGCGACTTGGCTAGCATCCACAAATAAATGAAATTCTTCCTCAAAGTTAGGAAGATGAAGTACAGGGGGAGAAGAAAGACATTGTTTGAGTTTGAGAAAAGCATTTTGATGGGAGTTGGTCCATTGGAAAATGGCATCTTTCCTTCCGAGGGCATTGAGCGGTGACGAAATTTCCGCATAGCTTGGAATAAATTTGGAATAGAAACCACACATACCAAGGAAACGTGAGACCTCCTTAACTGACTTTGGAACAGGGAAACTGGATAATGCTCGGGTTCTCTCCGGATCAGTCGTAAGTTCGCCATTTGAGATCCGATGTCCGAGAAAGGTAATAGTTTTCTGGGCCAGTTTCATCTTCTCTGGATGGACGGTAAGTCCAGCTGCTCTCAATTTTTCCAGCACCAGCCTGACATGTTGGATGTGCTCTTGGAGGTTCTTGGAATAAATACACAGGTCATCAATATAGGGATATACACAGCCATATTTTAAATCACCTAATACCTTGTCAATCAGCCTAGAAAATACTTGAGGAGACGTTGTCAAGCCGAAGAGAAGGCGATTATACTGATAGAGGCCAAAAGATGTAATAAAGGCAGTATATTGCTTGGAGATCGGAGTTAAGGGAATCTGGTGGAAAGCAGAATTCAAATCAAGTATTGTAAAATATTTAGCAGATCCCAAATATTGCAGAGCATGTTCTATTGAAGGAGTGGGGAAGTTGTCTGCCTTCACTTGTTTATTCAGTTTGCGATAATCGACCACTAATCGCTCTGATCCATCCTTCTTCGGTATAAGAAAGGCTGGCGAAGCCCAATTTGAAGAGGATGGCTGGATGATTCCTTCATTTAGCAGTTTATTAACATGTTTTTTCATCATCGCCGTCTTGGGTGGAGAATACTGGTAGGGGTGTGATCTGACCGGGGTAGAATCAAGTAGTTCTATTTCGTAGGTTACTACGTTGGTCTGGCCGAGATGGGGGGAGATGACGTCGGAATAGGCATCGACGAGACTTTGAATTTCCCGGGATAATACGGTGGAATCATCTTCACCTGGAGGAGGAGCCTTTTTCCCCGAGAAATGAACTCGGTTTCCAACGGGAGCCATATTCTGGCGTAGATCGTTATCAGCTGATCGCAAAGGAATAATGGGGGAAGCCGACGGCGTATCAGAATTGCCGTTAAAGAAATGTTTGTGATCCGGGCGGCATTCGAAAGAGAACGCATTATGGTAAAGGATCATTCGCGTTCGTCTTATGAAATCCTGGCCTAATATCATTTGTGCGGGCAATTCGCACAAGTAAAATGTATGCCTCCACGAAAGATTTTTTAGGCGAATTCTTAAATTGATGCATCTCGTCAGAACGAGAGGAAGACTGGTGACGTTACGACATTTGATATTGCATCGCTGAAGACGTCCACGATGAGGAATTTTCTGCCAGGTGTCGTAGTTGAGCAGCGACAGGGAAGAACCGGTATCTAGCAATGCTTTAATCTTTGCGGTATGAACCTCGCAATGTACAAATGGCAATTGTAGATATTCGGCGAAGTTGGCATTCAAAATAGCCGGATAATTTGCTCGTAGCCTCGCGGGACGATCTTCTCTCTCTCTTCTTCTCCGACAGTTACGGGAGGAATGTCCAGGCTTATGACAGAAAGAACGGGTGACATGAGGCGGTGATATTAGGGGCAGAGCGGGGGAAGGGAGTGAGATCTGGGAATTTGACGGGGAGTGAATCGCAGCGAACTCCGCTCGATTCATCATGGCCTTGGCCGCATGAGTCATCAGGGATTCCAGCTCCTGTATAGTTTGAGGCCGTTTAGCGAAAGTTAAAGTGGCTTGGGCGATGGGACTTAAACCTTCCAATATCAATTCAATAAACTCCTTAACTGAATACGATTTTCCCAGCGCCTTTGCGGCACCTCGCACGGAATAAAGAAAATCGCGAGGAGATTCGTGGGGGAGTTGGAATCTTTTCACCTTAGTAGTGACGAGTCGTTCTAATTCCCTATTAGAGACGAAAGTTTCCCATACTTTCGGTATTATCTTCTCCCAGGGCACCTTTTGATTAACTACCGACAACCATAACTGGCGACAATTGGCCGGAAGTTTAGACAAAAGTAATATCAGCAAGTAGTGTTCCGGAATAAGTGACAAAGACAATACATCGGACACCGCGGATATAAAAGTGAACCAATTCTCGGAGGTAGATTCCTGGAAGGGGGGAATTTCGAGTAACAGCTGGTTAGCAACTCTTACGCAATCGGAAAACTGGGGAACCATCTCGGTTTCATCGTACTGAGTGCCTTCGGCGCGCACGGTAGCCTCCGTTTTACCTCGTTCCTTCGACATGTTTGAGAGAGAGAATCAAAGAGTAACAAATAACGGGAATTACGTGACTGATGGAATGGGGCGGACAAGTGAAAAGTGAAAGAGAGCAATAGGACTAAAAGAGATCGAGTAAACGAGGAATAGGACAAAATCCAAGAACTATACCACAAAAGAACCAGAAAGCATAGCAACAATCAGTTTAGACAATTAACAACCTAATATTTAATATCTCCCCGGTGCCTCCAATTTTGCAGCGAACTATAATTTTCGGTGCAAAAACATCCACTGATGTGCTAAGTGCTAATGACAAACTATAGATAGAATATAAAAATATAGAAATATAACAATCCAACAGTTGAATTTGAATAGATTTAAGTAATACCACAATACAAAAAATACACCTCATAGGTGAAGGCGATTCGAAACGAAACTTAGTTAATGTCAGTTAAATCACATCCAATAGTTACTATCACTCTTCCGGCTCCCGGTAGGTCAATGTCCACTCAGCACTGAATAGTTTCTTCCTCAGCCGGGTAGAAATGGAGAGTGGGACGCACCTGCGTCGACTTCTTCTCTCGGTGCTCCGCTGTGCGGCTGTGCGTCTCGTCGCTCGGGAGGCCACTATCGGAATGGGCTGTCACGTGACGCCGGTGGTGAAGGAGGGAGGGGATGACGTCAGGCGGGTAATTCGAAAAAGTTGAATTATTCTCGATGATTGGTCGCCCTTCCACTGTTCTTGCATAACCATGGGAATGAGGGAAGGTTAAAGAGGTGAGGGGTAATTAGGGTATATAAAGAAGAGAGGCACCCCGGGAGGGCGTGTCGACCGTGGCGTGGTGTTCAGTCCGGCGATATCACGAATATCGGCGATATTCGAACTAGCGATATTCGTACTTGAATGTTCGTACATGCGATTCGTTAAGTGCTATCGTATAAGTGCGGGAGTAAAAGGGGGGATGAAAAAATCGCCACACTATTGAGGTGGAACCATAATTTCCTGAAACAAATGCTATTCGTTTCAGGAGAAATGTTATAAGCATGTTGATGAACCCATTAGAGATTCAGAAAGAGATTTCAAAGTAAATTTTTATTTTTCAATTTTGGACAACTCGCAATTCACTGAGTGAAAGATTTGAGATACTTCAGCATCATAACATATCATTTTATCCCTGCATAATTTTTCTGATCTGAGATACACCTATAGTGTTGAAAAAAGAAGAAATTGTGAAAATTTACAGACAAATCTTTCTAATAATAATATAAGCGAAAGTGACACTGATGCAGTGGAACTGATGAATAAAATTGATATTTTAGCAGGATATGGTGTGGTCAAATATTTAAGCTTTAAATTTTTTGTTGGAAGATGATTTGCTCATATTGTTTCTAAATATGTTTGTCGCATTAAGGATTGTGTTAAAATTACCAGTTTCAGTAGCAGGAGGTGAAAGATCATTTTCCAAATTAAAAATCATAAAAAATTATTTTAGATCAACAATGGGTCAAGAAAGTCTAAGTAATTTGGCAACCATTTCAATTAAATATGAGATAGCAAAGAAGTTAGACACTAATCAGATAATAAAAATATCTTCTGAATTAAAAAAATTTCTGAATTAAAAGTCAGACTTTATGTAAAGGCTGTCAAATTCTCCATTTTATGTTTTTAAATATTTTAAATTGCACATTTTCTTTAAAGGTGGTATTTATTGATGAGCTAAAAAATTTATTTGTAATGTGGTTTTTAAATCATTAATGTTATACTGTTTTCTCTGCAAATGAAATATTCTCACAGTTTGTTTTTAACAATGCAATACTAGTGCACAAGGGTGCCCACAGAAACTTTTCCTGGAGGGGGCAAGGTCAACAGCAGAATTGTTTTCAAGGGGGGTAGGGGGAATTATGCATGGGAGCAGCTCGAAGCTTGGAATTAATAAAATAATATATATGAATAGGCTAACAAGAAATAATTCAGTTTATATTATATTTAATTGAAGTAGTTATAATCATTTATGAACATATTACATTCATTGACGCAATGTTACAATTTAGTTTCACAAATTATAAATTATATAAAAATATAATGAAAATGAAATGGAAATGCTGTTTGTTCTACCTATATTTTGTTTATCACAAAGAAATCTTTAAACAATTAACATTTTAATAAAATATTTTGCTAAACAACAAGAAGTAAATGATATATATCATAAAAACAAAAACATCTTTGGCTTCAAGTCTTTAGTAAGTTAAAAGAAATGCAATATTTTTGAAAAATTATGTTTTGTTACAATAAAGGGATGATGCTTCAATGTGCTAAAAAAACAAGCAACACTGTATAATAAGAAACTGAAGGCATCTGTGATCACTGCCAAATTGGTCCACAACTTTTTCCATAAAATCAGCTTTGTTGAAGTTGATTTTCCACCTGTGCACACTCATCATACACAGCCCATATAATCTATCATCCATCATAGTTTAACTTAACCATGTCTTAACTCTGTGCAACATACTAAATGACCTCTCAACTGTGCATGTAGTCGCAGGTAATGTTAATAAGATGAGAATTTCCTGCTTATTGGATGGGTAAAAATTCAGTACTTGAAAGCAAATAAAAATATTTTATGTTGATTTCTTGCATTGCTGATGCAGACCAAAAATCAATCCAAGCCATTGCATCAGTTTCAAAATTTTCTATCTTGCATATCTGATGGATGATAGACATTTGCTTCCTGAAACTTTCATGATCAAGCTATGCAATCCTAGCAGGATGAAGTGAGAAAAGGTTAAATTGTGCACTGTTAATTTCATAGAGGCGACTTATTAGAGAATTAATTAGAGAATCCAGGTCAGAATCCAGAGTCAGTGTCTTATTGAGATTGGGATTAGTAGATTGGCAAACAATGCAGCGGGGACTATCTGCACACCGGAGAAAAGAGAGGCTAGCGCACATTGCTGGCAGTCAAAACATTGGTGTAGGGTATGGGCAAAGTAAACAAGAATAATCTTTTCTCGACAAGAGAGTTCAATCTTTACTTTATGAGAAAATTATAAAACATAAAAACTCTAATAGCTGTAGTGTATCTGCCCCCAGCCTCTCCCTTGTTAGTTTATGAAGAGCATTGTTCTGCTGTTGAAAAAGTTTTTGCTACTGATGCTTGCTACTCCCATGTGTTTCTTTTTGTTGATTATAACTTCCCAAATGCTGTCTGGCCTCCCAATAATACCAATTGTTTCACAAATTCAGCCCAAGCTCAACAAGTAATTGACTTATTTTCTTTTCTCGGCCTCACCCAGGACAATGGAATCACTAATTCCAAAGATATACTATTAGACCTTCTAAGTAAACTTGGCAAACTAGATCTAAGCAAGGGTCCTGGCATTGATGGTATTCCTTCACTTATCTTAAGACATTTTAGCATACCAGGGCCTATTTTAAGGGAATCTTAAGAGTTGCACAAATTCATTTTTCGGGATCATTGAACTATTGGAGTGGACCATTTTTTTGATTAAGGTTTGGAAATACGTTAATATTAGAAAGGCCATGCAGTCATGGCAAAACATCATATAAAAAAGGGCCTTGTAAGTGTGGGGCCCTTGTTTGTGATGGGGTCTGCGGCATGTTCTCTGGTTTACACATACATTAAGATGACATGTATAAGAAAAACTGTTTGAAATCTCAATAATTTTATGCAGAACTCAAAGAAAATAATATAAAAGTTACAGTATTTGCTCTCAAACTAAAAACTTAAAAGTATTGTTAACTTTTTAAAAAGTAACTAAACAAATATTCTCACAAAATGAACAAACTTCAATATATGTAACTCATCACATAATAAATCACACTAAAGAACAAGTTAGCTGTAATAAAAAAAACAAGATAAATATTATATTAATAATATTGTTATGTGGGCCTCTGTCTGGTTCGTTTACGATAGCACTTGCTTCTCTCATACAGGTTCTCCTCGGACTTGCTCGTCAGCCATGTGAGTTATTCCAGCAACGGCAATGACTCACTCATTCCCTTTTATGATTCCAAGGCGATGCGACCAACCCGAACCATGTGCACATGCTCACCCCCTGATTCACATGTTCTCACATGTTACACTCTTACTCCCAAGCTAGTTAATCTCCTTGAAAACAAAGGTCGCTTATCTCGACGATTGATTTAGTTATATAACTCGCCTCTATGGTGCTGCCACAGGGGCGGATCCAGAAACTTCCCAAGGGGAGGGTGATCACCCCACTTGATTCCGCATCTGCCGACGACCATGCATACTTAATCTTCGGTGTAGAAACAAGGAATGTTGCGCGGAATGAATTTAAGAATGTACCCAGTGGATGGCAATGGGCTCGTCCAAGGGGAGGGCGATCGCCCCTCCCTTGGATCCGCCACTGTGCTGCCATCAACGATACTCCTGGTGCCAATGGGCCAAAGGTGTAGTTACTCAACTAGGAGGACCTCTCTAGGACAGAATCCCCATTTCAATATTTGTGAATAAAGTTAATCAAAACTTTTTAACATTATCTTCGTTTTCTGGTGCCCCTGACTCAGTAAATATCATTTTTAAGTACTTTTGGCACTTATTCTTTCTGTTTTAAACATTTTCATTATATCTTCGTTATTGCTTATTGAGCCGCAATAAAACAGTTTTCTTTGGATCCCAATGCATGACATTTGTCATATTAAAATGCACTTATAAATAAAGGACCTTAATGATGTTTTCAGCAAGCTTTGGGCTCTAATGCATATTTCAATGTTTGCGGAATAAGGAATGACAGCTATTATTCTTGCCAACAAAATTAAAATTTCCTTATAATTATCAGTAAATGTGAAGAGGTGCTCTACTATGTTTGCCAGACTTTCTGATTTGAAGACTTTTTCTTCATACAATTCTTTATATTGCAAAAATAACTTGGGCAAATCTAATCCATGGCCAAGTAAATATTTTTAAATCCGCAGATTGGTCCAGTGCTAGCAAGAAGTCCAAACCAGGCCCAATGCAGTCTGGTTTCCCAAGGTTTACGTCTCGAAATGATTACTTATATTGACAGGAAATGTTTCAATATATGTTAGTCATTCCCAAAAATTCTCATACCATAAATACCATTTGTAATTCATAGTTAATCAATGATAGAGAAAAATTGGAAAACAAAATAAGAGAGCATTATCAGGTTTAAAATACTAAAAGCAATGTCAATCTCTTTCCGATGACATTATATTTTGCATTCATTTTTTTAAATAAATGAATTTAATCAATGTTATTGTATATACCGTAATATGTATGGATCAACTGTCCATGGCCTAAGAGTGGAAAATTACCCCTTTTTTTCACTTATCTATGATCAAGCCGAGTTCAGTAATAATTATCTCCATGGCAACAATCTGATAAAATGCAAGTTAAAACACAAAAATGCTGTTTTTGTAGAAATTCAAGGAAATACAATCAATTATCAAAATTCTCTCATAAGATTTAAAATTTGTATTCTTGTCCCCTTAGAACAGTATAAATCTCACTCTGATATCACAATTTTAAGATATTTTAAAGTACTAAAGAAAACATCTCTGTATGATAGATTTGAGACTTCCTATGTCAAACAAATAGGGAAAAAACGTTCCTGGAATTGAACTCGGAACTTCAATTTTTGCCCAATAAAATATAGTCCAGAGGTGGGCCCTGACAGGACAAGCCTCATACAAAGTTTTATGAAAATTGATCCATTAATGCAAAAGTTGTTATTAGGGACACACACACAGATACACACAGACAGGACCATTTCATAAGGCTATATTTTCTTTGGATACCAGCCTAAAAATGACTCTATAATTGTTAAAACCTGTTAATCAATTTTGTAGTGTAGAATTAAGAATTGTATGAGACTGCAAATAATTTCAATTCCAATTTCAGCAACCTCATGCTTGTCGCTGATGAATAGATCATGTTCCTTTCTGCAGTGCCTAAGTGTCCATAGTCCATATACCTTTAAGATATATTTTTGGGGTATTATCTTTTTCTTTGTTAATTGTTTCTATGGTTCCATTTAAAGTGTTTTCCCATCCTTCCGGTAAAGTATGTTCCTGAAGTTAATCAGTGGCCTTCAAACATGCTTTTAAATGTGCTGACATATGAACAATTGTTACATTATCTGCTTGGATTCTTTTTTAATCTTCAAAATATTTGTAAAATATCAGCAAGATTTTCCGTCAACTCTAGTTTGTCAAATGTTTCTCCTTCTCATTTGTCAAATTTTTGTTAAAAACCATTACATTTCCCTGTAGAATTATTTTAATTAAAATAAAGGACTAAAGCATTTCAGGATGTTAAGATGCTATGTAAAATATAGTCAACTGTTGTGTAACAATAAAGACCATGTGACTCACAGTGAAAATGTGGTGTTTACCAAATGGAATGTGGTGACAGCCAATCTATATATATTGGTCAGACTGGGGGAAAATTTAAAACCAGGGAAAAGAACATCAGTGGTGCTACATTTACAACAGTAGAACCGTCTCAATTTGCTAACCACCTTGATTATGGACTTTTTTTGGACTTTTACTAACAAATTTTACATTGGAAATTCTTGAAACTTTCTGCTAATAAAAGTGGCCACAATGTTGTTAACAACTTTACCCTTCCTATTCCCCCTCCTTAATATCCACTCCATATGCCCCTCCTCCCATTAATTTCCTAAGGAACACCAATGAATCCACCTACACATCACCCAATCACCTTCCTCTAGGCCCAGATTTAAAAGTAACCTCTCCTCCTTCCCCTCCTCACACCCCTCATAATACTGTGTATAGATATATAAGCTCTTGGTAAAAGGTAAAAGTATCCAAATGCCATACTAAAACTAAATTTAAAAAAACTCCTTCAGAAAGAGGGGAGAAATGGGAGAATGAAGCTCATTTCCATATACAGCACTGACGCGAAATGCAAATTCGCGACGTGCAAGTTCTCTTTTCCCATAAGACGCAATGTTATTTTGGGAGTATGGCTCCCAATCAACCTATAATATCACTTTTTATCATAAATAATGCAGTTTAACAGAAAATAAAAGAAAAAATAACAGTAACGTAACAGCGAATGAAAAACTAGCATCACAAAGCGAAAAAAAAACTTGTCATTATTTTCAAAACGGGTAAAAGCAAATGAAAACCCAGCATTACCAAGCGAATTTTCGTATGCGATTTTCGATCTTCTTCTTATTAATTCTAATGAAATTCTTTATTTTAAATCGATGAACTACTGAAATGGGATATTGAGTATGTGATGCACAGAAGTATTCTTCGGCACTGAAATAAACATTTCCATGCCGTAAAAATATACTAGCATTATAAATTTCTTTTATTAATTACGTTCGAAATGCGTAACAAAATCAAAACCAAGCTTAGGAAAGTGATAAAATTTCTTTTAATTGTCCAAAATACTTCACAAATAATGAAAAAGGACCATTCAAGTGCTAACATTTCTTTTGGTAGGTAATGGCGTTCAATATAGGTACGCGGCAGAAAAATCTTATATTTCAAGATGATAGCAATTCTTAGATCTACATTAAAATTTCGTAATAAAAAATGAAAACAAAATAACATTTCCATAAATTACGTTCGAAATACAAAGGTAATATTAAATCAAAACCTTGCATTCCAAAATGACGGCATTTCTTTAAATTTTAAACTAAAGTTACAAGTCGAAAATAGCGGCGTTGACGGTGAAGTTCAAGCTGAGCCACAAAATAATTAAGTCGAGAGTTATCACGTTCGTTTACTTCGAAAACTGCTAATAATAAGCATTATAAATATAATATAATAATAATAAGTGCTTTTCTAGGGGGCCAAAGTTTAAACTTAACTTAGAAACAAAAAAGTAGGAGTCCCGCTTGTTGGCATCGAAAACACATGACGCGAAATGCAAATAATCGGGGCGAAACAGAAGTAATGGTCAAAAGATTTAGTCGCTAAGTGCAAATTCGCGAACCGCAAGCACGCAAAGTTCAAAAAGGGTGGTGTATAAGCCTTTGGTTTACGCTTTCGTATTGCTCTTGATGATGACGCAAAGCGTCGAAATCTAGATAGAGTCCCTTAATAAAAGTATTGTAGGAATTTACAAAGCAATTTTATTTCTGAATGCCATGTAAAAGTTGATGTGAAAATTCACTCCAGCGCATTTCAAACAATTTGGGTATTGTTAAAAGAGGCCGTTCTACATTTTAGAAATGCTTTTCAATTCACTTGTCTGGAGGCCTGATTGGTGAAAGTATATTGAAATCTCGACTAAATTTTGGAAAACAATGTTTACTTCGGCTATATTCTATTCTTGGCCTCATAATAAATGCACCAATCTAGTGATTTAACGCGGATCAGACTTTTTTACATGGGCATAACTTATTTACTGAATCTATTAAGTAATTAGAGGGGGGAAGGAAAAGAGAATGGGGATGAGCAGAAATGGAGAAAGAGGACGTGACATTTGTATAGGATTAAAAGGAGCTGCAGTACAGAAATAACATTAATAATTTATAATTGATTACTATCGATTCATGCACAATTGTCAAATGGTAGGAATTCATAAAACTAAATATAGGTAACGTAATTTTCAGTGGATTTCTTTAAATGATAATACAGCAAATATTTCGGACCTAATTCCTAATAGAATTGAAAAATAACATTTTATGACTTTTACTTAAATTTCTTTAAATAAACCCTTTTTTCAGAAAAAAAATCAAAATTGCGATCATAAAATATAGTTAAAACTCATTGCAGTTCGTGTATTTAGTTCATAGTAAGTTACTACGCATTTTTTCTTTAATGGTAAATTGACTATTCATTCACATTTTATCCTGATTTAACGCCTTAATAAGAGTAACATAATTTAATTATTTAGTTAAATTCTATAAGTTTTAAATAACTTATAATTTGCACAAATATTTCACGTAAATTTCTATAAGTTTTTTATGCATTATATCTTTTTAATTCGATTTTCCTCGTATTTTTAGACAATATTTGGATAATCATTTCGTTGCTATGATAATAATTATTTGAACAATATAATTTAAACAAAGATTAAATTGTGCATGAAAGCCAAACCAAATCATAGCATATTTTAAAGATTATATATATATATATATATATATATATATATATATATATATATATATATATTCGAAATACTTTTATGATAATCCCGTCATATTTGATAGGAAATTACGCTAGTTCAAGAAAAATTAAGGTGAGCCTGGAACAAACAAACTGCCTCAAGGACATCGCTAATTCCGGTCCACTTCTCCCTCTCCCGATTATGTCTGCGGTAGAAGTGCCCAGAAGTTTCCTCATTTCAGTCAGAGAATCGTTGGGCGTAGTAAGGACTTGATCTCCACGTCCTCCTGTTACTGGAGTATTCCCGGCTCGGAAACCACAGTCAGAAGATGAAATTCCGCGAGGCAGGTATACCATTTCCCGGGATTTTTCTGCTCTTGGTCACCGTGAGTTGCTGTAAGTATAATTTCGCTTTGTAAAATGCATTTGAGTGCCAAAATGTGGGAAACTTTAGACTCAAGGAGGAAAGGTCTATCTTTTAATCGATTGTGAATAGTCAATGCTAAAAATAATAGATAAGTTATTGTCTACACCTGCATGTTACTCTACAACTCACCAACTTTTCTTTTTTAAAAACAAAAATTTTTAAAAATCAAAAGCTTATTTCAGTTAAAGTGTAGGTACTTATTTTATACATAATTATAATATTTTTCTTTAAAAGTAAACTTATTATTATATTATTAACTAATTTATTTTATAAATTGCAATAACAAAGTCCTGGTTTTTATTGTATATTTTGACTTTGAAGGCCAGTTTACTTGTACAGCAGCAGTATGTAAGCTATTGCAACACAGTTAAAAAACGGTTCTAAACCTTATTCAAAATTTAACAACCAGCTCCTACAAAACGGCCCCTGCTCAGCACTGGTTATGACTTTTATGATCTCATATTGTCCTCGGAAAGAGTGAGCATCGATAACACTTCGTCCAACAATCGATATCACGTATTTTATTGGCACAATCGTTTCTACCTATGAACTTTGATGCTCTAATTATTCCTAAAACCTCTTCCGCTAGATATTCTGGCCTATATTTCTCAGAAGCTTTAACCTTGAGCTCAGTCTGAGGTCCTCCAGTGAATTGGAAATCTACCTGCAGTGATTGGTACATACTTTATCACTTTATAGTATAGGACAGTATGTTACTGTCAAATACAGTTAATATCATTTATACAAAAATTTCAATTTTTAGCCTTAGACGAACCGAATGATATTGTTTTTAATAATCACTGTTCATTATATCGTAAATTCTAACGACAATGTTGGAGTTCTCACTAGGTTGAAATTATCCATAGGTCTTTTATTTATAGCTAACAATAGAATGCAGATTAGAAGGCAAAGAAAGACACGTGTTTTCATACGAGTCCTCGCGTAGTGCGGCCAAATTTCATCGGCATCGTTTAACACGCTTCAATATATAAACTTAGGTACATACATAACTGTTTGTGGTTTTCTTTCGGCTGAATTATACTCCGCGTATTCGCCCGTGCATTTTTTTCGCTCAGAAAATTTCAACTTTTGTATAGTATAGTAGTTTCCATTTGTGACATAACACATTAGGGAAGACTTTATCTGGCTGTTTGGTTGATGGCGGTGACAAAGGTGCGACTATACATGGCCCCGCCCCATGCTCTATAAAAAATACTTATTGTACATGTGTTTTACATTTTTTTAATCGGAAAAAATATCGAACGCTCACGTATTGAGAGAAAAAGTTGATTTATTTATTAAAATTTAAAACCAAAAATTTTCGGATAACAAGAGGCACCACGTACACACTTTACACCGTGCCCAGAGATTTTTCAAGACGGCTCCGGTCTTTCTTCAAAGAGTACAGCTTGGAGGAATGGGAATAGGATGAGAGAGGCGCGGATGGCAAAATGGTGGAAAAGTTCAAGGAAAGAATGCATTGGTGGAATGAAAGGCGAAGCTTAAATGATTGGATTCGGTTAGGGTTCACTAGCGTGGTTCTCAACAGGGTAACGCGAGAGTAAAGTGACGTGAATATTTGATAAATTACCATTATATCACATTTGGCTTAGAAAGATAAATAAAACCAGGAGAATACGCACGCGTACTTTTTTAACACCTCTTTTGATTTGTTCGTGTAAACTCGTAGAACCATTTTCCAGGGTATCTTTCATTATTTTCCCGAATATATTCGCATACATCTACATATATAACGTAGAGGTTATCAAATACATAAATAAATAAATTGATACTTTTTTACCTCGTTCAAAAAAAATTATTCAATACTAATGAGCTGCTCGCTGACTAATTAGTTTTTACTATTCTTGGAATGGCGTATTCTTTCTAATGACTCGAGAACGATCGCGCCATTAAAATCGCAAAGTACACTTTCACGATGAGGTTGTAAATGAAGCCCCCGAGGATGACTTGTTTCATATGAGATATTATTCACTTTCCTTACCTCCTAATTGTTCATGCGACTGCACTGGCGCGATATGATTAGTTTATTTATTTATTCTCCCAATCTGTTTCAACCACTCTTAATGACCGTTTCTATTCAGTAATATTCTCTCTCCTACAAATAGAACGACCGGCGGCCCTACTTAAATCTCACATTTATGATTCATTCGACTATTTGCCTTCTCTTTCCGCAGCAACGATCTCACGCTTCCGTCCTTCCTTCCTTCCGGCGAAGGATGTTTTGTCAAATTTTGTCAGCCAAATTTTTTGCTCTCAGTTTTTTAGAGGATTTAATGCATCATTTAATAAAAGAAGTCTTAAGGTTTCAACGCCGACTCTCCTTCATGATCATTCTTAACTCACTAGTAGGTTTGCCCAGGGCCGGCTTGATGGCGGTCTCGACGGTACGACACTTAAGAGGCCCCGCCCTCTCTAGAAATATTTGTTATATGCACATACTTATAAAGTGCATACATTTAAAAGAATCGTAAAAAATATTGTTATGGTGAGAAATTTATTTAAATTTACTATTAAAATATTTTGATGCGCGCACACCCTTCACCGGTTCCTGCGATTTCCCAGCCGTCTTTCTCTGCCTTTCAGCACCATGCAATAGGTGGTGATTAAAAGGAATCCACGTTTACGTCACGATCCTTGAATACGCTTTCGATTGCTTTGACCATGCACTCCTTCACAGAATACATCCACGGTAAATTTTCTTTCCTCATAGGCAGTCTTCTCTCTGAAAGTATCCATCTGTTTGTCCGTTGCCGGTCGTTCACTCCCTGGTCTGCTGGCCTTGGCATCCCACAGGGAAGTTACCTTGACCAATATCCTGTGGTGAAATTTCAAAACTTGACAACCGGTTCCCTAAAAAATGAACGTTTTTAGGCTTTCATTACCAGCGAAGCGGTAGTAGAAGGCCTTATGGGCACGACTTGTCCATCCTTGACTTTTATCTCCTAATCCGCTGGATGGATTTTAATTAAGTATGAGTGATCCTTATTAAAATTTATCGCCCAATGTGATCTTGAACTGCATCCGTCAATTAGAACTTTGTATAATTACTTTATTAAACTTATACTCGCATCTTGTTAAATGGCATCCGTTTTTTTAAATAAAATAATAAAAACAAAATAGTTATTTCAATCACAACTAACTTAATGCATTCTCTATGTAAGATCTGCCTTTTATTATTTCTCGAGAGATGCCCGTTGACATTCAACGGGAAAGTTTTTTATGAAATGATAAGAAGTCCAAACAAGGACTAATGCAGGCTGGTTTCCCGAAGTCTACGTCCCGAATTGGTTACTTATATTGACAGGAAATATTTCAATATGTGTTAGTCTTTCCCATAAACTCTCACACATAAATACCATTTGTAATTCATAGTTTATCAATGATTAAAAAAATTGGAAAACAAGATAATAGAGCATTATCAGGTTTAAAATACTAAAAGCAATGTCAAAATCTCTTTCCGACGACATTATATTATGCATTTATTTTTTAAATAAACGAATTTAATCAATGTTACTGTTTATACGGTATTATGTATGGATCAACTGTCCATTACTGAAGGGTAGTCGAATGGAAAAGAAAATTACCCGTTTGTTCACTCGTCTATGTTCAAGCCGAGTTCGACAATAATAGTCTCCACGGCGACAATCCAATAAAATGCGATTTAAAACGCAAAAATTCTGTTTTAGTAGACATTCAAGAAAAACAACCAATTATCAAAATTCTACGATAAGAATTAAAATCTACATTCTTTTCCACTTAGAACAGTACAAACCTCGCTTCGATATCACAATTTTAAGATATGCATACATACATACATACATACATACATACATACATACATGCACGTAAGTAACGCACACACATACATACAAACAAACACATACACACAGAAAGGCCCCTTTTATAAGGCTATGTTTCCTTTGGAAACCAGCCTAAAAATGAACAAAAATATACCTTGACTTCCTTTGGATGGCAGGAAAACAAACTTTCGTTCTTTTAGTCGTTCGTTGTTTCAAATCTCGAACTAAGTAATTTTAACTTGCGAATGATTAATATTCTACTATTCAAATGTAGTCTTTCTCGTAAATAACGCAACGGATGTGGTGTACATTGGTTACTATGAAAGTATTGGTCAAGTCGCCAGGACAGGAAGTTTAATGCCATATCCATGACTCGTAAAAATAAATCCGTTCTGAATCGCTCCTTCACATTTTTCAATCTGCCATCCTCATTTTCAAAATCAAAATGTCTCCTTTTACCATATTAGAAATATCTTTATCGGCCGATGTCTCATTTTTGAGTTGTTTAGCTACTTCTAGACTATAATTAAATCCTTCATACGCATTTAATGCTGATTTCAAAGCATCCAAATGTTTAATTGATACATCTAACGGAATTTGAGCTGTTTGTAGAACCTTACAGACTTCATTTACAGCTATTAGTATGTCATACCAAACTACAATAGAATGCAAAAATTCGAAGCTGTGTAATTCATGGGAAAACAGTGAATTTGATTATATTTTCGGATCTTGACAAATGCTTCGAGCGAAGCTTTTTTAATTTTTGATAATTGAAAGCGTACAGCTTTTATACTTTCGAGTCTGGACTAGCACCTAGTATTAGACAAGGATCATCATTTTACATAGAATTGCGCTAAATTCAAAAGTGGAATCGGGAGGCGCAGGGTACTGGGCGACTGCCCACACAGCCCCCCTCTGCAAGTATTTTCAGATTTCCTCCGACCCCATCACAAGGCCCTTTCCCATGAGCTGTGGCATGGAAATGCCGCTCGGCGCGTATGGAGAAGTCTTCTTTGTATTTAAATAGGTTTGCGAAATTGTATCTGTTCTTATAATGTTGGGAAGCACCGTCAGTGAAGTAAATAATTTTTTTAGGATGAAAGTGTTCTTTTAAATAAATAATTAACTATTTTCTTTTGGCACTCATAGACGGCAACTGTGTCGTGGAAGAGATTGTCCGAGAGTATGGCGGAACTCCTGTGCTTCAACTAATTCCCTTCCTTGAAGTAGAGAAGTATGGATACTTGTGCGCTGTTCCAGTGGAATGTTTGAGATGCGTCTTGCGCTACAAATGCATAATTTTCCGCAAAGTCACATAAAATTAAGAACTCTCCATCTTTTAATGTGTTCTTTCTGTCTTTCTCGAAGTCCAGGATTTAGGTGCATGAGTCAAGATCTGAACCTTTTCGAAACCTTTTGTTGTTTTTTCCGCAAATTTTTCTTTAATCTGTCGCAGTATCTCCGACAGAGTATCATCTTCCTTTGATTTTGAAAATGAACTCGAAAACGCCGCCTTCACGGCTTTGGTGACTCTCTCTTCCTTGCCCTTTCGATATTTCGTATATTTAATTTCCTTTCGCTTAATCGCTGTCTCTCCCACTAGGGAAAGTGTTATGTTCAATTTGGCAATGTCATCTTCAGAAAAATTTTCACCACTTTTTTTATAGAAGAAACTTTCTGTTGGTGCATGACTCGATGAAGGTCTTGGAATACTTTCACTCACGTCATCAGTACTCTGGCAAGAAAATACAACTAGGACTGTGATTACAGTGTTCAAGAAGCACATAACTTTGACGAAATTGTAAAAATTTTGTTACATGCGTGGAATAAATAATACCGAAATAATTAATGTCGAACTATTTAAAATATCGCTGCTGTATGTTATGCATCACCTGCCAGAAAAAAGACGCTACATCCCCAAATGCAAACTGTTTGCTTAATTTTGTCGCGAAACCTTAAAATGAAGGGACTTGTTAGTCATATAATAAAGGTAAAATACTCCTTTAGCTAAACAATTAGTTAGTCATAATAAAAAATTATTTTGTTGCCCTCTAGCATGACTTCTCTTATTTCATGAAATGTTTATTTTACACGTTGACGACCGAATGCGATTTGAAAATATTTTGTTTCGCAAATTCGTTCATCGCATTGATTCCAATGAACGGGATCCTGGCGATAAATAAAGACACTATTATAAAAATTAAGCAAGTTATGGATGTTTAAATGAAATAGTGTATTTTGGGAAAAATCGTTTCAATGCAGGTCCCACGTGGAGAGGTTGTATTTAAATATCCGGTCGTAAACGTGTTAAAGGTTTCCGGAAACAAGACGCATTAAAACTCCAAAACATTTCTGAGATAAGTAAACCGTTGGTCAGCAGAAGAACACCGGCGTTCTTATTTATAAATTTTCTCCGACCACCAAGAAAGGTAGCTAGAAAGTCTCACTAAAAACACTTGAATTGTGTTTTCTGCAAGAGGCTTACCAGTTTTTCTAATGATGTTTTCAAAGACTCTCCTCGAATTGAAACTTCAGTCTTACGGATCACGTCAATCTTCCACCCACAGTTGTAAATCAGCTTGGATCATGATGCAATACTTCCCATTTTTTTCATTTGCTCTGTACTTACGTTTCGTTGACATTTCATTCTGACTTGATTCTTTCCCTTAAAAGGATTGCAACACTTATTCTAAGCCATAGACCATAGAAAGGCAATCCTTCGCTTTAAACGTTACTTATGCATAAGATAAAAACACACAATAACTCCAGCCTGAGTGGTAACTTGTCTCATCAGCCGCCTGGGTTACTGCGTCGAATTTTCTGCGCGGAAATACTTATTACCTTGTAGGGATCCAACGGCAAATACCTCCATATTGGTGTTTTGTGGAAACAATGAAAACATGTTGTTCTTACTTTTAAGATGTGCTTGATGAAAATAAAAATGGTCATACTTTTGATAAAATATAAATTTATTTTTCAGAGTCGAATTTCTTGTTTAAAATTACAAGTTAACTCAACGCGCGTTAAATGACGTTAAAGCACATTAAAAACTCTATAAAATACGTTAATTGTCCTTCCTGATTACTTAAGTTAATTAACTGATTTATCGCTCTTAACAATATACCGCCACTCCAATTATTTTTAAAAAATATTCCTGATTGGTAGGCAACCACGCCTTACAGAGGCGAACTGTTTCTACCTAACGTACAGCTCCACGAGTCCTACAGCATATCCCAATTTGGTAGACATTCATGACATCGAGGGAGAAAAGTGATGTGGTTGGCATGGAATGTCCCGTTTTTTGGTTCTTTATTTCTGTAAAAATCCACGTTATAACGGTCCATTGTCCTCCGCCTACCCTAGTATACTCCGACTGTGCTAGTGTCCTCGATCTCGCTTCCCAATACGATTACCTTAGTCAGGGCCAGCCAATCACCAATGGTGCGACCGCACCAGGCCCTGCCCAGTGCTCTTTAAAAAATATTTATTAGCTTAATTTCCATTTTTGTCCTTGTCCCTGTGTGTGTGTGTGTCGCTTCTTCGTGAATTAACCGATTTCAACCAAATTTAGTATATAGAATATGCACATATATTAATGACGAAAATGACATTTTTAGATCGGATCGACTGACCAGGGGTGCCACAATTGCAATGTTAAGCTTTTCTGTAATTATGAATTTGGAAGGGATTGGCAAAACCGATCAAAACGAAATTTTTTATTAAGTAGGCGTGCAATCTAAAATAACAAAATCAAGATATTTAGTATAGATATAGAAAGCAGGGATTCCACAATACAAGGAATAAAAAAATTCTTTTTACAAGTATTTGTGTTGAACTGTCCTCATCAATTTTAACCAAATTTAATACTTATAATATATATATATATATATATATATATATGTATATATATATATATATATATATATATATATGTATATATATATACAATACCATTTTAGCATATTTAAACCGAATCAGACAAACAGGGGTGCCACAATTACACAATTACAAATTAAATTCTTTCAGTAATTAGGGATGTTGAAGGAATTGGCTGAACAGATTTCAATTAAATTGTGTATATAAGATTGGCACAGCATATCATAATGAAATCAAGATTTTTACAGTGGAGCTAAGGAGCAGGGCTATCACAATAAAAAGTTAAATAATATTTCTTCAAACGTATTTCTAGAGAAGTGACCTAATGGATTTAACCAAATAGAGTATATATAATTTTCATATAAATAAATAACCAAAATATCATATTTAAACCGGGTCGACTAAACAGGGCTACCACAATATCAAAGTTAGAATTTTTCTGTAACTATGAATTTAGATGGAATTGGTTGAATGTATTTAAAAAAAATTCGTTTGTAGGGTGAGTATAAAATGAGAAAAGGAGATGAATATGTTCTGATTTTCTGATTTCAAAGAAAATACATTAGTATATGATTATACTACGGAATATTTGACGAAAAGCACTTCTGCACCACGGAAAACTTGTGTACACTCCGAATTGTTATATATTAAAATTGTATTGAAAGGAAAGTAGGCAGATTAGTGCTTTCCAGAACTACTTGTTGTAAATATGAATCACATATTTTAATCAGAAAAATATTGAACTCTCGCATATTGAGAGAAAAAATTGATTTATATGTTAAAATTTAATACAAAAAATTTTCAGATCACAAGAGGCCCCATGCACACACTTTGCACTGGGTCCATCAAAATTTCTAGCTGGCTCTGACCTTGGTGATGAATTATCAATCATTTAAATTGTATTAACAGCAAAGGTTGGGGAGAGATGCGAGACTCCCAACAGGGACCAGGGGACATGCGTTGAAGTCATGAATTGTCCACCATTATTCAACCTTATCCAGACCAAGCCAATATCACCAGCCACTCAAGATCTACTGAAAAAATCAGGCTGTGGGTATACAAGAAGGCAGCCACTGGTTTGTTGTTCATCTACTAACCCAACTCCATCTTCCCCACAGCCACAACAATCAATTGACACAGAGGTCACTGAAGATGTTGGTCAGCATGCTAATCTTCAACTTCTTAGGTCTGACATATGTGGTTCAGTGAGTACTAACAGGATTTTCAAGGGAAATAAAACAGATCTGGGTGAATACCCATGGATGGCTTTAGTTAATTATACAGTGGGTAAGTACAGCTTATATTGCTTATGCATGTAGCAATAAAAAGTATATTGAAAAAGATTATTTATGTTTGCTTTGGTTTTATCAGAAAATATGTAGGATTAAATTTCAATATGAAAAAAAAAAATAAAAAATAACTATTGTACTTACTATGTAAATTAGGCTTGGCATTGATCAAGTGCAATTAACTTTGGCTTGCATGATCTCATCCTTTAAACATTAGCTGAAGAAAATTAGGAAAATATTTCAAAATGCATTTGGTAATATTACAAGAAAAGTCTATTTGGGTGCATCACAATTCATTATATCCATTTTCCAGGAAATAAACATCAATTTGGATGTGCTGGTAGTATCATTAGTGACCGTTACATTCTGACAGCTGCTCATTGTGTTACCCTCCTGCCAGAAAATGTTTTTCCGTAAGTATTCAACATAATGAATTACCGAGTATCATGACTGATAAGGTGACCTGAGGTATTAGTCGACACTGATTTTTCAACTTGAAAAAGTATGTTTAGGTATATGCTAACCATATAAATCTTCTTTGTCTTTACAAGTATTTTTTCAAATATTTTATTAAGAAAAATTCAAGTCCCATGTGATCAAATCTTTGAATAAAACATGAATACAAACATTTCAATTATATGTCAATTGTGAATTACACTAATAATCCTCAATGCTGATGTGACATGTATTAAGTTGCATTGCATTACTGACAACAAATAGGTATCCTCATCATGACTCCATCTGCAAAAAGGCTATAATATGAAGTGGATTTTAAGCTAAAAGTCTAGAATAATGGATCATAAGTTCCATATGATATTGGCATAAGCTGGAATTTGAGAATAATTTTAAATCAGGAAAAAATTCTCTCACGAGCATCTCTTATATACATGGCAAAATATTTCATCTGTTTTAAATTTATAGTTATGTATTTATTAGGTGGTACATAAATTGCTAATTTTAAATCATAAAAAATAAATGTCTGTTAATCAAATTCTAAACACTGCAACAGCTTTTGCAATATAACAATCGCCTGCACTAGAGAATTAGCTGTATTCAGCTACTTTTTTACATCAATAGCTCAAAATTTAAGGCTAGCATTTTAATATTTAATGTATTAGTTGCCCCTAGTTTTTCCGAGGAGTTTTATTACTTGTAAGATTCATTTATATGGTATATACCGTATTTCTCGGCATATAAGACGCACTTTTTTCCATAAAAATGACTCCCCAAATCAGTCTGCATCTTATACGCGGAAGTTAAGTTACTTAAGTTAAGTTAGTTGCTGTTCTCAATACTGACAACAAACTCATCCTCAAAATAGAATAATTGGCAGTCATTCGTCGCAATAACAATAAAATATACATTACAAATAATTAATAGGGAAAAATTCATTAATATACACTGTAATACCTTATGCAACGTGAATTCAAAGGACGCATTTCATTATTACGCTTTAATACAATTCCACTCACAGTGATTACAATTTCGGGGCGCTTGGGATGTTTTAGTTCCTAATGCGCCCATTGAATACCGCGATTAATCCTATGGAACAGTAGAACACTTCTAGAAGTACATTAGGTTCTACATGATATATCTTATATATACCTATATACTATATATATTCTATATACGAGTTGTCATTCTTGCATACTGCAAATGCTTAAAAACTCACAATCTAATCTAATATATAAAAAAGAATGTGTGTATATATGTATGTTTGTATGTCCCTTATACATTTTTACACCGTTTAAGCTATCGAATCCAAAAGTTTCATCGGCCATCTTATGGACAAAAGGAAACCATGGCCTAGGTTTGCAGACCGTGGGGTCTCTAATACCCCATGAGGTCAACAAAATACTATTTCCATAAGAATGGATGGGAAATGGTGTGCAGAACCCCCAAAATGCCATGCAGCCCTTCATTGATGTGGATATAAATATACCTAAATACGATCACGGAAAATGGCTTATTTTACGCACGAATGACTGAATATTTTAATTCTGTTCATTTTTAGTCGTACTATACGTTAAATCGCTCGAAATTATCCTTTAAGCGCAAAATTTATTAACATTTTCCAGGCGACAACAAAGCTAAATTTCTTAATTGTTATCCTCCTCAAAGGGAGATAGCCACGTAAAGATTAATGCAAGGAAAGTCCACGCCTTGGCGCGCCGTGGAGGAAGAATACCCAAATCCAAGATAAAGGGTACAAATGGATTAAATATAGTCTATGAACTTTTAAAGTGAGTCAAATGATTTTTAAGGAATACTATAACATTGTTATCTTTTACCATTAACATTGTAAGATTTATCGCAACATAAATCGATACATCTACTTACATTTGTTTGGTAACCAAGATGTTGTTTATTGTTTACGTTTTGGCTAATAGTATCAAAATAATCCACATAATTTTATTGCTGCTTTAAAGGCTTCGGTGCATCTATCCATGTGGATATTAAGCAAAACGTTAATGCATAAATATATTAATGGTAAAACTTTACAATACAATAGATAAAATATTAAATGTTAATGTAAACATCGCTTGCATAATTAAGGAAATTCAGGGCTTATGGTGCACTCGGAGTAATTTCTATTTTAATATAACTGCTCGATTATGCCAAATATTCTTGAAAAAGCAGTCTGCCTTGATTATATGATGGATTCGCCATTGAGATACACCCACGAGCACAAGCCTGATTAAAATTTTTCAATGGCTTCTTTAGGCGGAGTTAAAATTCCGTGTGAACCTCTTCTCCGAATAACACATTTAAAATTTTTGGGGGCACCGACAGCGCGGGGCCCCGAGAAATAAAAATCATTTGCTACCTAAAAGACAACTCTTTCCAGAGCGAAGCCGGGTAACTCCAGCTAGTATATCATAACCGCTGTGTCTCTGCATCCCTGCCTGCGTCTGAAGCCTTCCGGCATGAACGCAAATTAACTTGGAACAGTCGGTTCGATTTCGACAAATATTTCGCCTGAATATTCGGTGCGAACTCCTACAGTCGCCCCACGGAAAGGCATGGTTACATACCAGGATAGTTTTCGTTTATGCATTTGATTAACACGTAATCGGTTAGAATACGATGTGTATATCTTTATTCTTTAACATTTTAAAATATCTTACGATCGAGAATTTGACTCGAGATTTATACCATTTAACGCAGAAAGAAATTAAAATTTTTATTCTTACCGCCGATTCTGTTGTTTAATTCCTGTTTGCTCATATTTTAAGTTTATTTTCAATTTTCTCCGGTTTTTCGATATTTCAAAAAGGAGGTTGCTAGGGTAGTCGGCATTGTTTATCTAAGATTTTTGCATTGTTAGACTCGGGCTTCAAGTGCTTTTGCACTAAGCTTACAATAAAACGTGTAAAGGACTCGAGTGACTTCACCTCCCAGTATAAACGCAAATAAATCAAGAACGGTCGGCTCGATTTCGACAAATCTTTCGCCTGAATACTCGGCGCAAACTCTAGCAGGTTTTAAGTGGGAAGTCGTCTCCCGAAAAGGCATGAATAGTGTGAGCTATATAATTATTTTAAGAGGGGTAGTAAAAGTGGTTCAACTAATAACACTCTTTGTATCAATATTTTGTCATAGGAACTATCGCATTGGGTCACTTCACGCAAGGCTCTCTAGATGTTTGCAGGAAGTAGTACGACATTAAAAGCATTAAATCAATGCTCTTGAAGCATGTAAACTCAATTCCCATTGAAAGGCATTGTAGTCATTGCTATGGTAGTTAATATTTTTCATTGTTGAAAACTGAAAAACATTTTATAATTTTATGATTAAAATCAATTTTTTACGCCAATTCTTAGTGGATTTGAATTTTGCCTTCAAGAAAATAAAGTACATTCATTCTTCCACTGTACGGCGCATGTCTTGACATTGTATCTTAATTGTAAATAATTTAAAAAAGCAATTTTATATAGCCCTGCACGCACATCACAACTGTTTTCTATTTCGTTCGGTTTTAACTTTTTTGCAGGTTGCAGTTGGAAATAAGACGTTATTTTTCGGTTCATTTTAATGCAAGGACAAAATTAAAATAATCTGATGTAGCCACCACATGACTTTCTCCATAACTGTAATATTTCTAAAAATTCCAAATAGGTTGCATAAAAATAAATATTTTAAGAAACTGCGAGAAAATATTAGACTTTACAAAGAACAGAAATCAACTCAAACTATAGCCTTCTGATATTGGGTATAGCCACAAAGCACCAACAATTATGAAAATAAAAAGGAGCATTACTAAAACGTAACTAATGGTAAGCGTCATTTGTTAACATTAATCGTCGGCATGTGGCGTAGTGGTGGCAGCTAAAAGAATAAGATATCTCTTAAAAAATGCATTATATGAGGAAATGTTTCAAACAAAGGTTGTAGAAAATTGAATTTCCAAAAACTTTTATATCAAATATTAAAGCAAATATTTCAAAATAACGGATAAGTGACAACAGTTCCAGTTGACCTATCTTTACTAAAACCTAATCAGTTCTTGTGACTTTCATAAAAAAGTTAAACATAAACTTTTGCATTGACTGGATAAATAGTTTTTGAGTTAACCCACAAAAAAGGTGTCACATTCATAGACATGATCAAGAAAATGGTCAAAAAGTGTAACTCAAATAGATTTTTTTGGGGAAATAGGAAAAAATAAAAGAGAAAAACATTTTTTAAATGAGAAAGGCAATTCAAATCGCTTTTAAAACCATTTCATTTTTCTTAATGTTTTATTGCGGTTAAAATGACACATTTTTCTTGCTTCTACATTCTGTAGTTGTTGTGTTATAAATGCACAAACAAACAATCAAATTCTTCAAAATATTTATGGTAGAGATATTACCTACTACAATATGGTTTGAATTTAATGTGTTATTTTTACAACTATAATTAAAAACTATTTATATTATTGCAACTTCAAACTAATGTTTATTTAATAAATACACTTGTAGTTTTCATTTTCAACAATGTCTGGATTCAACACTGTTTGTGACACAAGTGTAACATTATCAACCAAAAGAAAACTTGACAATATAATGCATAAGATACTGTTTAGATTTATACATACACTTAAACAAAATTGAGTGAGAAAATAATCCTCACTTTAGTAGAAGTATATTTATGTCACCACATTTCTTGCACAGAAGAGAGGGAAAGAGCCAAAGGCAGGCCCAAAATCATTACTGAGTATCATTATACTGAAGTAAATACACTAACATTCACTATCACTTTTCTACAGGCATCATTATTTTTTGCAAAAATGAAAGTGCCATATGGACTAATTTCTTGTATTTGAATTAAACCAATGGTTATCTTTTAACAAGTGTCTCAGTGAGGCTTGGAGAGCATGACTTGGAATCTGACTTAGACTGTGAGGAATATCCTGATGGTGCCATATTTTGTGCCCCAGCACCTCAGGACATTCTAATTGAAGAAATAATTCCACATCCAAGGTATACAGGAAAGCCAAACATGCAACATGATATTGCATTAATAAGACTATCACGTCCTGCAGATTTCACAACTGGTGAGAATATCTTATATTATAAGCAGTAATTTTTATGAATTGAAAGTTTTCTTTTACATTTTGATCTATAATACATTTAATCATACTTTTCAACAAGGATGTTTTTCTTTGGGTAATGGTTTGTGTTTTTTATGCTGATTAAGAAAATAAAACCGAAATCTTTCCATCACCAACCATTTTTGAGAAAATTGCATTTATCATTTTGTTGACGAAGCCATCAAGATCCTTCACATCACATGACCATTGGTCAGGAGAATGCTGTGTCCACACCATTGGTCATATAAATACCACACATAGGAGAATGGCATTTCAACTATCATTGGTCAGAAAAAAGCCTTGTCATGTGCAGCCATTGATCAGGAAAATATAATGTACTAGATAGAATATTATTTGTATTTTTTCTTCAGGTATTCTCTTGAGTGCTACTTGAAAGGTTCACTCTGTAAATAGTGATGATTTAATTTGTGAAATGAAAGAAGAATACCGTATCTGCCCGAATATAAGCCGACCCTCAAAAAATTTCCAACATTTTTTGACAAAAAAGTAAATTTCGTAGATTTTATGCTGAAGTGTACTGGGTATTCATGCATGGCCTAGATTACATTATTGGAGATCGAAGAATAGAGTGGGAAATGTTTTAGTTGTTGACATTTGAAATATTACTCCAATTAATAATTTTGCATTGTCCAATAGTGTTCCATATTCAGTTACAATAATTTCATTCATCTTCATTTTCACACAAGGTCAAAGCAATAGCGACCTCCCAAAGATAATTTTTAATCCTAGTCTATTTCCAATGAAATTAGCATTTACATTGCCTTAAGAAATTGCCTTTTATAATAATAAATGTTCATATCGTATATGGTATATAACATCACACACAAGTTTCACCGTAATTCAAAGAGTTGAGCATCAAAAGCCGTCATCGCATTTTGCATAATTGTCTGCGTAGTCAATGTACGTAATTTTAATAGATTCCATGAATGAGGTTTTAACATGCATATAAACATAAAATTGGCTATAGCAATAATTACAATAGCCAAATAAAACTAATAGTAACTTCTTTTAATGGCTAATGGAAAATAATACAAATTACTAACTATTCTTAATGATGCATATGCATAGCCGTGAGAAACGAAAGAAAATATCCAATAGCATTTAGAAACGGAAGAACAGGTAACAACGGCAACAAAACTCAGGTACTGCTAAATTCAATATTATAGCTTTATTATTTATTCATTAATATTCATCGTAGGTCAAATATTTACTTGATGAAAAATATAGTACTATCATTTGAACATGACAACAATGAGAGACGTGCTGCCATCTATGGCTGACTATGAGACAACCCTAATTAGAAAAGAATGGGAGGATAAAGATAAAGAAGGAGATGGAGAAAATAGGGAGACCTATGGATTGGGACAGGAGGGAATGATAGAGGGGGAGGTGGAAGAAAAGAGAGGCAGAGAGAGGGAGGGAGAAAGAGAGAGGAAGGAAGAGAGGGCCAGCAAAAAGGAGGGAGGGAATATTATTGTTTATTTATTATTATTACCATATATACTCGTGTATAAGTCGATCTCGTGTATAGGTCGACCCCGACTTTTTCATAAAAATTTTTTTTCGTATATCTCGTGTATAAGTCGACTCCAGGTTTTCAGGTGTGGTGGAACGAATTTTTTTGTATTCAATACGTGTTGATCCATTAAGTTCCACGTTAAGTTCCCTTTAGTCTGATATACCTAGGTTGTGTCAAAGTAGCAGCGAAGTAGTCCGATGTCTCCCACAGTGCCACTGCAAAACATCAAAAATCGTTACATTGTATACGCCTTTGTAATAAATGGAATGACTCGGGATAATCTTCGTATTTCGTCCCGGCGCTCATTCAGAAGCTATCTTTGTAAAGGAGAACAGGGATCAAAGTTGACGTTGGACCGCGAAAGATAGGTGGCGCCGAAATTGATGATAAATCGGCGGAAAAATATACTACGTGTTCCTAGGAAATCCGTGTTTTGCACGTTTTTGGAAGAGGAACGGAGGAACCTACCACTTGGAGAGTGCAAATATGATCGTGGAAAGAAAACCAAGACAACCCCTAAGCATTCCAATTCGGTGGGAAAGCGTAATATTTTGTAAGTTTCAAATTTCCGTAGGTACAATATCTCGATGAGGGTAAACGTGAACGTGGAAGAAAAGGATGCGAAAGGTAAACAAAGCAATGCAAGCGCCGCCGACGTTACAGCAAAAAAATATTACGTCTCCCCGTACATTACAAACCTCGAAATCTTATATATATTTACGTTTGTCTTCCGTTTTTCCGCTTTCTCGGCCTCACCAGCGCTAGCGTCGCCTTGTTTACCTTAGCTCCAGTTATGAGCACAGTACTATAATTTTTATACCATAAATACTTCGGCGATAGGTACTAATTTAATCTGCGACGCTTAGAGGTAGGCGTTGCCTTTCTGCAAATCAACGATGAGCTGTTTTTTATTTACATGTTGCGGAGTTACCATATTGCGCACCTGTCTTGCTGCCAGTTTTCTGCCTTGCCGCCGTGACGTTACCGAACGTAAGGTTGACCAAAATTGCTTAATTATTTGAAAAGCATCAGAGATCAAAATAGGATCACTAAATTATATAGAAATTTATTTTAAATACATCGGTATTTAAATATTCAATAGTTATCGATACAGTTAAAGTACAACAAGAGTGTAAATGCCATCAAATTTTAATTACTGCAGGGCAAATAAATAAATTCATGGGTTTAAACTTATTCGTGTATAAGTCGACCCCAGAGCTTTCGCTAAAAATTTGGTCTTAAAACCTCGATCTATACACGAGTATATACGGTACTCCATTTTTCACAAGGACCTCATCATTGAAGAAAACCAGAATGAGAAAGAAATTCTCCGGAATCTTTACTTTGACAAATTTTATACCGGCTCTTATTCAATAATTACAGATGTTATAATTCGTTTCTAAGTTCCCCGTAAATAATATATTCCTTACCGTCATATTGACGGACTTCTATACTAGTAGTCATAATAAATAAATAAAATTTAAAATATGTCAATCAGGTTAGGATGCTGGAACGCATTCTCCCCTATCTTCTTTATATATAATTACTCAATCTCTGTCCGTCCGCCCTCCCTTTTATCTCTTGAATATTTTTTCATAGGGAAATGCTGTAAACGCCATTTTGTTTCTGCCAACTAGGAGACCCCGGGAAAACTATTTTCGTTTACATAAATGTCCCGGATTCGACTCCGGGAGACGATTATACTTTTCCATATGTTTACACAGGAGTTTCGATTTTTCAAGTTGCAAGGTTTATTTCTTTCATTCATTAAAATACGTAAATATACGGTGTGATCAAAAAGTAACGGGAATTTTTAAATTTCGCGCTCAATTTCTTTTCAATTGAGTTCCTCTTTTTTCCTAGAAATGGCAGCACTGTCTATAATGTATTTCTAAATTTTCAGCCATAGTGGACATGTAGTTTGTTTCTGGCAAGCAATTAAGTAAGACCCATTTTAGTGTGTTCGGCGATTTTTTAATTGTTTAAATGACGGAACAAAGAATTTGCATTACATTCTGCGTTAAAAATGGAATGAAGTGCAGTGAAGTGGTTCAAATGATGGAGAAGGCTTTCGGCGAGGACGCTATGTCGCAAACAAGGGTTTATGAATGGTACAAACGTTTCCAAGAAGGCCGTGAAGAGGTTGGAGATGAGAAGAGAGCTGGACATCCTAGCACATCAACAACTGATGAAAATGTGAAAAAAATTAAAGAAATTGTGCTTAGTAATCGAAGAATTACTATAAGGGAGGTTGCTGAGGAAATTGATATCTCATACGGCTCATGTGAAGCAATTTTTACTAAAGTTTTGGGCATGAAACGAGTGGCAGCCAAATTTGTTCCAAAATTGTTGAATTTTCAACAAAAACAGAACCGCAAAAACATCGCTGAAGAAATGTTAGCTCAAGTTGCAGACGATCCAGAATTATTGAAACGTGTCATAACAGGTAACGAAACATGGGTGTATGGCTACGACATTGAAACAAAGGCTCAATCATCCCAATGGAAGATTCCTGAAGAGCCAAGACCCACAAAAGCATGCCAGGTTCGTTCAAATGTCAAGGTTCTCCTTATCGTTTTCTTCGATTACCATGGCATTGTTCACTACGAATTCTTACCGCCAGGCTGCACAGTCAATAAGGAGTATTACCTTCAAGTTTTACCTAATTTGCCTGGGTCAATTCGAAAAAAAAACGACCAGAACTTTGGAAGAACAACTCGTGGATTTTGCACCACGATTACGCAGCGGCTCACACTTCACTTCTAATACGTGATTTTTTAGCAAAAACCAACACCGTCGTGATGCCGCAGCCACCGTACTCACCCGATATGGCCCCCTGCGACTTTTTTTGTTCCCATAGATGAAAAAGACATTCAAAAATATATTTCGATGTTTTATTGAGTTATTCGCAATTTTATAGCGTGACAGAGGGAGCCACAAAGGGACAGAAGTAGCCTTTTATTATTGTTAGAAGCTCTTACAATTAGTACTAGAGAGAGAAGAGAAATAGAGATAGAGAGAAATTCTTTTCATTGCAACCAATGTAAACAACATTCGTTACATTACTTAGGAGTACATTTGAATGAAGAATATTAATCATTCGCATATTAAAATTAGGTACTTAGAATCATTGTATGAGTTCGAAACTTGAAACAACGAATGCCTAAAAGAACTAAAGTTTGTTTTCTTGCCATCCAAAGAAAGTCAAGGTATATTTATGTTCATTTTTTAATTCACAAAAACCTTTCCCATTGAATTTCAGCAGGCATCTCCCTAATAGACAAAATAATTGCGTTATTTGCTTCGCGCTGTTTATGAATAATCTAAATTATAATTGCAGAAATGTCAAACATAATAGATTGCAACCTTAATAATTAAAGTTTATTATTATTCAGTAAACTGTGTGCGGCCTGTGGACATTTTTAAAGATTGACCAAAAAATATCTTTTTTCTTTATTTTAATACTGGAATGTGACCTTTTTCATGTGGGAGAGACATATAAATTATAAAAACAAATATGGATATTATTATAATATACCCTTTAAATAAGAATTTAAACATATAGTGCAACGTGGTTTCCAGTGACATATGGCTAGGATTAAAAAGTGAAATTAAGAGATTTTATTACAAAATGGAATTTTCACAATCCTGATTAGAAAAATGGGACTGTACAGAATTGGGAAAAGTTAAATTGAAATAAAGTTTGAATGGAAAATGATGAATAAGACGGATGGCACGTGTATGAACATTAAGACATATTTAACTTTTCAAGAAAGAGGCCTTACAGAAATCAAAAGGAGCATTGGCACACACAGGATTTTCTCAAGGGAGACCAAAATATTTGGCAACCTCAAAAGATGCATGCATGTTATACTAATATGAAAATGTTATCATAGCAAAAGTAAAAGTAAGAAAGTAAAATCTGATGTGGCCACCACATAAATTTCTCCATACCTGTAATATTTCTAATAATAATAAAAAATATTTTATGGACTGTGAGAAAGACTAGAAAGAACATAAATAAACTCAAACCATACCCTTCTAATATTGGATATAGCCAGGAAGCTTCAACAATTAAAAAAATAAAAAAGATGTAACTCACAATAAGTGTAAAGTGTTTACAATAGTTACTGGTAGGTGGTGTGATGGTATCAGCTAAAAAATATAATTTTAAAAATATCTATTAAACAATTCATTATAAAAGAAAATGTTTTGAACAGACATTATAGAAAATTAAATTTTCTACAACATTTAATCTAATAATATTTTACATTTATCAAGTGTTAAAGCAAATATTTCTGGAAAATAGATAAGTGACAAGAATTAACACCCCTTTCAATTGACCAATTTTAACCTAAACCTTATCAACTCTTATCTCTTTAATACAAATGTCAAATATAAAATTTAGGATTTATCTGATTAATTGTTTTTAAGTTAGAATGTCCACAATATTCCTATCAGATATGCCGACACACACACACCCAGACATCATTGAGAAAATGGTCAAAATGTATTCAGGAGACCTCAAAATGTATATTTCCGTTGAAATTTCAAAATCGATTTTTTTCATTCAAACAGTACTTTTCCCTAAATGGAGAAATTATATTTCTTATGTATTTCTCCATTGTATATTTTCAATATGTTGCTAAAAATTTAAAGGAATTGAAAGCTTTCAATTTTAAACAATAAATTTTATCTACCATAAAAAAACAATTTGATATATTTTAAAAGTAATAATTCAATGTTTTATATGTTACACCTATTGCATTGCTCATAAGTTTTGTGTGATAGTTTATCAAAAAGGTTTTATTTAAGGAGGTTAATTATTCTTCTTTCAAGAATTTGTACTGCCTATTTGTCTTCCAATTGGGATACCTCAACAAACTAAAGACCTTGTTGGGAAAAGGCTACAACTTTCAGGATGGGGTATTACTGAGAATGGTGAGCTATGATAAATAATTTTAATGTATTCTAATCTTATATAGCATCCCTTACTCATTGTACCTATTGGTTTTTCATAAATGTAAATGTTTACATCAGAAGAAGTTGATTAAATTGATAAGAATCAAGTTTTCTATAATAAATGAAATTAAATGCTTGTCCTCCACAGATAAAAAATCATCGCAACTCCTGATAGGATTTGTGCCAATTGCAGCACATGAGCAATGTGCAAACACATTTGGGGGCATAGCACCTATTTCTGCCCTAAGTCAAGTATGTGTAAGCAGAGATCAAGCAAGTTGCATGGGTGATTCTGGTGGTCCTCTTTTCTCATCTGGGGAAATGCCTAACTTTAGAAAGTTTATGCAACATGGAGTTATGTCTTTTGGACCAAAGGAATGTAGCACTGGAGAACTTGGAGTCTACACTAGGGTGGGGCATTTCATGAAATGGATTCTTGACAACATAAAAGAATAAGTGTAAGGCTATCTCTAAAACTGCAATTGCACATAATTATGTAATTTTTTTTCATTATCCATAGGTTTGATTTGTATTAAGTGCCCAGAGAGCATATTGATATAAATATTAAATGTATTAAAATGGCCTTCATTGTATGAATTTTCTTCTTACAGGTAAAAAATTAATGTTCTGAAAAATAATAATTTAATAGATAAATATCAAGCTCATTAATGGCTAAAACAATTTCACAACATTAATGCTTAAAAATTAAAAGAACATACACTAAGATATCCTTAACAGCCATAAGGTGAGGAATAACCATAGGTGAAGATAGTATGGAATTGTCCATTAAGGATCCATATAGTGAGGGGGTAGGAATGATTTTAAAGGGTGGTTACAAAATTGGATATGGAGTAATATTAAAGAAAAAGAATGAAAAAAAATTGTAATATGTCACACAACCAGGGTCGTATTTAATTTTTTGGTGCCCATTGGCACTGTTTTCCATTGTGACTTTTTCTCTTTAAAAATATAAAAATAATACACAGTATTGAAAACAGTGTTGAAAAACTTCTCCATTTTAGTCAAATTCTGGTGTCCCTTAGATATTTTGCACCTTTAATGATTAGACGCATTTCATAATTGATACATTTCATAATTTGGTGCTTCCACACATAAGTGTTAGGTGCCTTTCATAATTTGGTGTGCTAGGCAGTTGCCTATGCATAAATCCGGCATACACACAACCATTTAAACAATAGAGAGAAGAACTGAAGAGCAAATTACAAAAGGCACTTTTTTCTTGTTTTAGGATTATGACGTTATCATAAGATAACATCTTTGGTTGAAATAAATGGCCTCATAATATAGTCTATATAAATTCCTTTAAAATCATTCTATCAATGCTTTGTAATAACATGTTCCCATTTAAAAGCAGTGGAGTTATGGCTATGGAGGTTTATTTCCCATTGTTAAAAATTGTACATTTTTCTCCCTTTTTTGGATTAAAAATGAATTTCTACAACAATTCAGCACCAATTTCACTTTAGTCTTCCAAAATAATAAACATCATTCTTTTAGCTATAGAACTCTTTTGACTCCTAGCTCATATCTTAATTTTAACTAATTTAAAAATTCAAATTTATAATGCCCTGCACCAATTTCACGCTTTTGTAATGGGGATAAAAATGAAACTGAGGGCAGAGCCACACCTAGGTTGTTTGGTGCCCGGGTGCAAGATATCTCTTTGGCACTCCCCTGCTAGCAAAGTTTTGTGGTATGAACAATTACGACTTTTTTTTCATCGATAGAGAGAGATGGATTTCTGTCGATGTATCCCAGAACGAACTGATTGAAACTATTTGTTGCAAAAATATAAAGATAAACATATAATATAATATCTGCTTGAACGAAACTTTTAAAACTTGCCGCACATTTGATTCAAAGTCAATACTCTGTCCTGTTACCTTAATGATCAATCAAGAATTCCAATATTTTTGGGTTATTTTCCCAATTTGCATGCCTAATTAGATGCGATATTTATTTCGACTATAAGAAACCAAAACTTCAATTATTTATGCATTCCTACGTCAAAGTCCCAACTTCGTATATTAATTTTAAGATATTTTAAAATCCAATGAAGAAGTATGTCCATAATTCTCTTATTATTTGGAGAAATTCTCATGGAATTTGAATTCGGTACATCTACGATCACCAAAATATGGCATAAGGCAAAATTCATGTAATATCATGTTGTATTAATTTTTTGTTTCGGTGTTTGACATTACTAAAACTGTAGTTTAATAATAAAATAAAATAATTGATTTAATAGAGAAATAGTATAGATAAATGTGTAAATAAATAAATATAAATGTAACTATAAAACAAAAATGGTAAGACTAAGATGGTTGAGAAGATACAAAAAAATAAAACTAATGATTAGCATTACAAAAAAAAATCCATTAAAAAAATATAAATTTGCTAGATTTTATCGATCGTATTTAGTTTTAGGTCATAAAATAACTTGATTCATTTTCTAGTTATTGAATAGAACTAATACATTCATTGGGTTTAATTTTATTTATTTAATTTTATCAAAGTATTTTAAAAACTGTTTTGAACAATTTTCAAACTCGATCTCTTACCAAAACACTAACTACTCTTTCCCCACCTTTTAATAATACATACCCGAGCATATATCAAATGTTACTTTAGCGATATACCCTTAAAGATATTTTCGAGCTGCCTCTTGAAATTTTATAACTTTCTGAGTGTAAGCAAATCATTGCGGATCTATATGATGTACGTACAAATAAGTGCGAAACCAAACGTAACCCTATATACACAAACACACACACTTACCTGGAAAGTTATTGATAAGAATACTTTCCGCTAGTAAAACTAGTCTACATTATCTCCTATAAGATTATAATTAACAAAGAAAGAATCGTGCAAAGACAAAAACACTGGCATCGGGCTTGCAACAAAATGATCGCCCTACCGTTCCGCCGATCCTTGTTCTTCTAAATAAAGGAATCCTTTCGTATTCAAAAGTTATCTTGTGTATATAAATCGATACATTTACGTGGACTCGATATAAGGACCAAATACAGGAGTACATTACTCTATGGGGGAGCCGGTGGTGTAGTGGTTAGAGTGTTGGCCCCACCGTACGATCTGCTAAAAGTGCGACACCCGGTTCGAATCCTTATGAGGATTTTTTCCGAGGACGCGCCGGCCCCCTATTTGTGCGTGTTGGAACTAAGGTGACGAGGAAAGAGGAAATGAGGAGCGCGCTCAAATCAACACTCCGTCCTCCGGAAGGGACGTTAAGCAGTTGGCCCCCCTGGTGTTCTTCGCAAGAGCAGGCAAATGCCGGCACCGGGTTTTCTCTCCTCCCTTCCTGGCTATTCATTGCACTACCTCTAATATACCCATTGTGAGTAGGATAGAGGCGAATCAAGCTGGACTCAGATATGACATTACTGTAAACTCACTCTTCAAAAATGAGTGAACAAATAGGGTTAATAGTTAAAATTGTTAAGATGTTATAATTATCACAGATTTAGCTGCGTATTGAAGCTATCTTATATAACTACTTACCTACAATTTTATAAAAACTCAAAACAATTTAGGACTTGTGAGCGGAAAGCAATAAAAAAATGTTCGAGTAGAAACTGAAACACATTATATGAAATACCTCGTCGATTAAATAAAGAAAATAAACATCACGAATGTGCAGTTTTCATCTGCATGAATGATGTTCTCTTCAGCTTCAAATAGAAATTTTTTTCGCTGAACGAAGTATACTATCATCCTATCTTCAAGTATCACACTCTTCTGTTCACAAACCGTTGAGGAAAAGCAAGGAAAGCGTTTTCGGAAAAGCTATTACAAACCAATCTAAAACAGGTTTGGGATTTTCAAGACTCGGTAAGAGGGAGAATTCAAAAAATAGACATATTGAAGTATTTTGTCGCCCCTGACGAGAAAGTCAGTAAATATTTGTTTAGATATTTTTTAGAATAACTTGCTCATTTTTCCATTTCTCTGTAAAATAATTGATGATGAAAGTAAATAGGAATTTCATGTAGATTTTAGCCTATCCCGCGATGTAAATTTGTTTCCAAAATGTATTCACTTGCAAATAAAATATACATAGATAATCGGGTTAGCGCCACCAATACTTTGGCGCACGGGGCAGCCGCCCGGGTGGCTCCTACCTCGGGCCGGCCCTGATGGTACTTTACGAAAGGATTGCCGCCTCAGCTGGAGCTCTTCGCTAGGGTCGGGATAGAAATTAACAGAATAGTTCCCCCACCTCCTGGAAACTCTTACGGTGAACCAATTTTCGGTCGCCGCTGATACGTGTTCTAGCGGCCTTGAGTAATGCGACCGCGTATCGCAAGGGATCGGAAAAATTTTACGTGGAAAATTTCGTGCCATTTTAGTATCTCCAACCTCCCCTTTTCATTCTGACAAAGGAGGAAACACTCCCAAACATAATGTACAACTCGAATTGCAACAAATACCTTAATGGGAAGGCGCCCGGGTGCATAGCACCCACTGCACCCCGGATAGGCGCGCCCCTGACTGAGGGGTTGGAAAAAGACACTTATTACTCCCCAGATGCTAATTCTAGGTTCACAAAATTTATGCTATTTATAGCCCACATATAGACCAATCCATTTAGGAAATTTGGCTTCTCCAAGTTGCAGGATTCCAGAGATATTGCCAGAACAGGCGGATGAATGGCCAGACAAACCAAATGTATAAGCAATATCTTTTAAATCTGATACTTAAAGAAGAAAGTTTGACTGTCTGTCCCAATATACATTCCTACCTTGCAGAAGCCATTGCAACCAAACTTTGTAAGGCCTCCTGTTTCATTTGAGAGAGGATCAAGAGCTATGCTTCAATCTACAGGGTACTCTATTTAGTAATCCCATTACTCTATCACTTCAGTAGGTGGTAAGTAATCCCTATTCTTTTGATCAAGTTTTCATCAAAAATATGCTTCAAATTGATGAAAATATTTTAACTCCAAAATAATTTAGAAATTATTCAAATGGGGAGGATGTGGTGGCAGTGGAGGATGAAGACACACTGGGGCCCTTAGTCACAAACGCTTTGGGTCCCCCATTGCAGTTTGTTCTAAAGAAAACTATGATATACTGAAAAATGTTTTATTGACAAAATAATGTTATCTTACATTCGTTCTTTTTAAAAAAAACACGAAAATGTCTCACAAATTCACCTAAACTTTTGAGGCAGCAAATTTCTGTATCAATAAAGAAAAAACTATTTTTGTTCATGTTACTCTTTAACATTATGATTTTTAGAGTATAGTAAAATTATTTTTTAATACATCTATAAAAACATCTCTAAGCTATGATGAAATGCAAACATAAAACTCTCACAAGTGAAAAAAGATGAATTACTAAGAAAGCTTGAAAAGGCAATTAATTGAAAAATATTTCATAGATAGTTCTACTTTCTAAGATTTAAGAAGAACAAAAATTTAAAAATTTTGCTTAGTCAGTGACGCACCTAAAACTATAAGTAACCGTAAAACACTACATGGGTAAATTATATCAATCAAGTATTTTATGGATGGTTTCAGCATGAAATGTAACTCATAACAAGCTAACAATAAGTCCAATAGAACAATGCAATGTTTGAGAAATATTAAAGCGAATCCTGCTGTAGCTGCAAATGAGATTTCTCTTTAATTAGCTTTGGTTTTAGTGATATAATATGAATTAATCTCAATCCACATAAGTGATACTAAATATTAGCCCTGCAGATTTTCTTGTTGCCTGATAAGTACATGAAAAAATATTTGAATGCTCACCATGAAAACATTATCAGCAAAAGAAAAGAGGAATGTCAACAAGAAAGATTTTTAACAAAAGCGGTGTACAGACAGAAAGCACTACACAGATTCTTTACCAAACCCGTGAGGTGGAAAACGGAATGAATCTAACTGCCATCCACTTAACACAACCCAGAAGGAGGAAAATGGAACGAATCCAACCCTCAAACACTTAATCCGACTCGGAGGGGGTAATGGAATGAATCCAACTCCCAGCAACTAAACTTTGATTCGGATACTCGAGTACAATGAAAATAATATAGTATTTTAAATAGTCGTCCAAGATAACCCAGTAGTACCGATTCTTGTATAGACATTAGTTAAATCTATACCCTGTCAAAATACCTATAACATTAATACTCGTAATGGAGACCGCTGCTTCCCAAGCATGAACGGCCACGTCTACGTCTCGATTAAAACTGTGATTAGTACAATATTTCCACCAAAAGAGGTCGTTAGTTTCCCTCTATAAGGCAGTGGTTAAGGACAGATATCGAAAATTTCGGAAAGAAAACTTCAAATTGCTCTAAGGTAATATTGTGAACTGGAGTCAGTTTCGTGCTTTTCGACGTTAAACGCGGCTAAACTTTGATTTTATCCAAGCGTTGATAAATGTTTCTTCTCCAAAGGAATTGCTTGAGCATAACGTGATTATAATCGAATGATGAACTGGTAAATGTAAAAAGTAAATATAATCAGTAATAGGCGTTTAAATACGCATTGGTCGTGCTTTCTTGTTCTTGGAGGTTAAAGCAATTTCAGTCTGAAGGAAACAGACAACTGAAAATATCAAACCTCGAGAAGAGTAACAGCAGGGGTGCAAGAAGTAAAGGTTATGGAAGGAGAGGGTAGCGTTTGGGGAGAAGGCTCAGAGGGTTGCTCGTGAAATCGGAGGGAAGGAAGACGCGTCAGCGAACTCGTGTAGTGTAAAGAGCAAGCCAGGTAACCATGAAGTACTCAAATAATGTATTCGTCAAATGGAATACTTATGGTGAGGAATATGTATTAAGTATGAGGAAGTAAGCGGAACATGGAGGAAATATTCCAGTACTTAGTTATAATTAGCGAGTAGATAGATATAATCGTCTTTATTGTGGCGAAATTTAGACCATAAGGTCCATTCTTTCATTTAACCCTTCGTCAATATAATAAATACAAGAAAAAGAATAAAATTAGGTATAACAAAACACATTATATAAACATTATGTACCTAAATCATACAAAGTAAAATGATAAAATTGAATACAGATTTGTGTATGTGGGGAAAACCTAGATAAAAACAGGCATGTCTTCCCTAGTAAAACCCACGCAGGAAAACACCCACTAAGAAGGGGGGCGTGAAAAACCTGCGAAAACCCTAGATAGTGTACATATGATAATAAAAAACTACAACATTAAATAGAAAGGAGAATGTACAGTGGGAGAGTTCGTATACACAGCGTAATTATATACCGCCATAAAAAAGTACAGTAGAGGTAATAACGTAATGTAAACAAGAAATATACAAGTATACAGATGAAATATACATGAAATATATACAATGAATGAATATAGAGAATGTTGTTGGGGCATGCATATTATAAGAAAGCAGGAAATGATATAAACTACATAAATAATATAATACAATACAAAATAATATAAAACAATAGAAAAAAGATAAAAACAACACAAAAATATATAAACAATAGAAAAAATATAAAAATAATACAAAAAATATATAAAAACAATACAAAATTACATTAAATAATACAAAATAATATAAGACAATACAAAAAAAACTTGAGTAAGGATAATTTATGGGGAGTGTAAAGAGATGATTAAGGATTACTTTGTTGTTTTAGAAAGTGAGTGAAACAGGTGCGTTTGAATGAGTTTAAAGAGGGAGATGTTTTAAAATTCTCATCTAAGCTATTCCAGAGTCGGCAACCGGAGACATGAAAGGATTTATTGTAAATGTTCGTCCTGTGATGAGGAATAAGGAGGTTATTTTTGCCTCTAGTACCACGCTTGTGTACCGTATTGATTTCATTGAAGAGGGAAGAGAGGTAGTTAGGTTTGTTATAAGTAAGGATTTTATACATTTGCATCAGGGTATGTAAGTTCCTTCGAGCGTCAAGTTTGAGCCATGAAAGATTATTTTATTGTTCGCTAATGTGGTCACTCTTTGTAAGGTCACCGATGAATCTCATGCAGGAGTTTTGTGTGCGTTGTAGTTTTAATGCCAGTTCACAGGAGAGATCACTATAAACAACATCACAATAGTCAAAGTGAGAAAATAGGAGTGTGGTCACTAAGAGTTTACGTAAGGAATTAGGTAATAAGTTTTTGAGTCTTTTGAGAGAGTGCAAGGAGGATTTGATGGTACTACAGATTTGATTGGTATTAGGAGGCCAGGATAGAGTTTCATCTACTATGACACCTAGGTTGACTACTGATTTTTGAAAATGCAATGTGGACCCCTCTAGCGATAGAAGTGGAGATTCACTATGATCTATGGAAGCCAATAATTTGGGGTAACCGATAATAATAGATTGACTTTTTGCGGGGTTGATCTTCAGAAAGTTATTTGCGCTCCAAAGAGAGAGAGAAGCTAGATCAGAGTTAATTTTAGCGACAGATAGAAAGTTGAAAGAATCAAGCGTCTATTTCTGTAAATTTCTTTACTAAATTATCAGAAAATAATTAGACATTACGTAAGTATGGAATAGAAATCAGTTTCCGAATAGGACACTCAAGCGAAACTAAGTTAGTTGGATCACGATATTATAAGGCAGCGGTGACCTAACTTTTTTAATGGCGGGCCACATCAGTGGTTGCGAATCCCTTGGCGGACCTCATTCGAAGATGCCAATTCTTCAGCGGGTCGGATTATAGTTTAAATCGGAAGTTATATATATATTCTGAGGTGCCAATATAAGTGGAAATCAAGTCTAAATAAGATTTTCAAGACTAGCATTTCAATATTTAAAGTTTTACTACCAACAATTTCCATAAAATGCATGAATTTGTGTTAAATTTTTCGAATAACTTTTTCGCCATACCTTCGCGGGCCGCACAAAAACCCTTCGCCCGAGGGCTGTAGTTTGGGCACCACTGTTCTAAGGCAGCAGATAACCAGTGCTGTATTGGAGGGTATACGGTGATATACGCCCTATACCCACTGCTTTTTCAAATGAAAAAATAACTAATTACTCCTTTTTTTCGTGGCCCCAAATATTGAAGCTGCACCTACAATTCCTGAAAATCTGAGGCCCACGAATAGATTTAATGCCAATATTATAATGCTATTTTTGTTTCGATCAGATTGAAAATGTACTTTTCTCTTTAAAAAATTGTGTAAGACCCCTTCTCTCCCTGAAGTTTTACTTCCGTATATGCTCTGCTTTTTTTACGACTACAGCACTGCAGATAACGCCGAAATGGTGGAGGCAATATTCTTTGAATTTTAGGAATGCCCCGATACAGTTTATCTTACGTTAACAGCATAATTATAACTATTTTCCAATGACATCGTAATTATGAAATAAATTGCCTCGCTCTTCTCTGACGGAGCCCAACCTGTAGTTGATTGGTGAGCACCCTACGGCCCACGGGCCACATGCGACCCTCGAGAGCGTTTTATACGGTCCAATGCTCATATGTCACCAAGGCGTTTGACCGCATGTGGCATTAAGGACTCCTCCGGAAGATGCGGGAATTCGGTTTTTCGCCCTGGCAGGCCCGAGTCCTACATCAAAGGCCGCAGCTTCCGCGTAAGATGGCAACACGCGACTTCCACCGAGAAGACCTCCTCTGGTGTGCCGCAGGGGAGTGTCTTGGGGCCGACGTTATACAACGTCTTCACGGCCGACGCCCCCACGGATCTAGGGTGGAATACCCCGTTGGCCTTCTACGCCGACGACGCTGCCATCCTTTGCCGGTCGACGAAGAAGCGGATGGCCGCTGAATACCTTCAGCGCGCCTCCGACACCCTCATCGGATGGTTTGAGGCCTCCAAGCTGCGGGTAAACGTCGCTAAAACGCCGGATCCGGACGGCATTTTGATAGGAGCGGAAGAGGCAGTGTGGAAAGACGCAGCCACATACCTCGGCGTCACCATGGACCGAAAACTCCGGTTCGACAGGCATGTCGCGAGTGTCGCCCACCGCGCCCTCGGAGTGAAGCTTGCTCTAGCTCCTCTCCTCCGCAACCGCTTCATCCCGCTGAGGCGAAAGGCGCACATTTACAGAGCCATCATCCTCCCGAGGCTGACATACGCGTCGCCTGCGTGGAGAGGTCACCTACTCAGCAGGAGCAAAGCCGCCCTCAACCAAGTTGAGAAAGCCTGCCTGAGAACGCTGGCAAACAGACGCCGAATGGTCTCGGACATCTACACCTGGCTGTCCCTCCCTGCGATCTCCGAAACAATGAGGACGTCGGAGGCTCGCTTCTGGGAGTCGGTCACTCGCAGGAGAACCCGGATTCTTCGGGACATAGCCGACGCACGGCCGCAGCCCTGGGACAGGCACAAGCGGACGAGAGCCTCCACAGGAGCCGAGGAGGACCTCCCCCCCAAGCGGAGAATGACCTGACGGCGGCGGAAGCAGGCTCTTTTCGGGACCACAAAAACCACCTCCCCCGGACGATAGGCATCGGTTCGCGGCTTCCCGTGGAGACGAGCCTGAGGGCTAAAGAGAGCCCGAACTCTCCCCAGGGAGCAATCAAGACAACGCCCTCAGCCACTTAAGGGCCTCTAAGAAGAGAGCAGACAAACGGCAACGGTTCTTGCGCCCAAGATCTCTAACCACATCGATTCGGTCTAATGCTCGTCGAGAGCCCTGAGTTCTGATTGGCACTTTCGAGTACGATCAAGGTCTTTTGCACTTACGTGCGTTTTGGTGCAAGCGATTACCGCTCGTTGCTGTGGCGCTTCTGCTTCAGGCAGAACACCGGTTACGGGTCTTGTATTCCGCATCGTTCGGTCGTCGGCAAGGCGGGGGAAGACTAACTAGTCCCTTTGTACTACCTGTCCTTGTCTCCAACCGGCACGGTGGAGCCTGGTCTTCCGAGGCTAGTCTCCAAGTCTTTTCTTGGCCCTGAAAAGGGCCCAGACACCAGTAACATGGAGAGGACCACTCCTCTCGTGAAAAGTGACCTGAAAAGGTCTGTTGTGACGGCTGCCCTTACTGAAGGGAGCCTCCAACTCGCTTCCGGTCGTCGTCACTCTCGAGCGACTCCTCACCGTTCTGCTGAGTCACGCCGGTGGAGTACAGGGTGTTGTGCGCCAAGAAGGCACCGACTGCTGCTGCCCCGGTTGCCATAGAGGCCCTCCCCTCTACCTCGGCCCAGGGCCAGAAAGTCAATGCCTCAGTAGGCACTAGTGGGGTCACACCCGCGGTAGTACCTATACTGAAGCCAAGCACTGACAACGCCTCCGTCGGAGGCCCATACGGTGCTTCGACAGCCCGGGAGGGAATCCTGCACCCTCCCATGGGTCGCCCGAAGCCCGAAACCGCCGCCACCTGTGTCGGCTCAACTGGCCCTTTGCAGGTCCAACAACTCGCTGCCGCTCTGGTAGAGTCTATGGACCCGACGGACGGAGTGCTCGGCAATCGCAAAAAGACCGCGGGGCAAATAACTGCCCCATCTGACCCCTCTTTGGCAGACCGGTCTGCTTCCATCCTCGGTGCTGAGTCTGCCGTCAGCACGGACGAGGATGGAGAGTTTACTCCCGTGCAGAAACGGAGAGCTAAGAGGCAGAAGCCTTCCCGCCCTCCAGAGGGACAACGTCCTGACAAGGGAGCACGATTGAGGATCCGCGTATCACCGACTACGGTGTACGGGATCCTCTCCCATAAGACGATCGCCGCAGAGCTCAACAAGGTGTGCGGCGATGATTTCGAACTGGAGGTCCGCAGGGTCAGTTCGGCAAAAGTGGGCGCCTCCCGTCCCTATGCCGCAGTGGTTAGGGGCACTTCCAAGCCGACTCCGTTGGCTAGTGCCCCATCCCCGGCTCAGCAGCCAGGTGCTGAGCCGGCTAAGCGGTCGGGCCCTCCCACTGATAATGTTTCATCTCGGCCGACTCCTGGTCCTGTCATCAGACGGGAGGAGCCGGCCCCTAAAAAGCTCTCGGCCAACGCTCTCCACTAGGAGAGGCGCAGGGCGGCAAAGGAGAGGGAACAGCAGGCGAAGCCCACTGAGGCTGTTGCCGTGGAGAGTGTGGCCTCCTACAAAGGTCCCGCCGCGGCACCTCTAGCAACTCCACCAAAAACCTAGCCCGAGGCAGAAGCACGGGTGGTCGTTTGGCCAACTGAAACCGCCGAGGTGGCCCCAGTCAAGGGCCCCACCCAATCGGCCAAGTCTAGCATGCCGCAGAGCAGTGCACCAGAGGCCGTCCGGTCCGAAGAGGACCCCGACTTCTGGCGCACGGTGGCGATGATCTTTGGGGCGTTGAGGAAATACATCTCCTCAACGTCCGGTCAACACCTCCTCTCTCTCTCTTGGAGGAGTTGGTCAAGGAGCGCATCCCATCCTCGAATAATGGGGACTAGGGGATGCAGCCTCCAAGTACAACGGAACGCCCGAGGTGTCAAGGAGAAGACGGAAGTTCTTCGGACGTTTCTGCAGGAGAAACACGCCATCGTCGCCGCCGTGAACGAGACACTTGCGCTCGGCGGACGTGTGGAAGATCCCTGGCGGGGCGATTTATCGCTCAGACAGGGCAGGCCAGCTCGCCATGGGTGCGGGGAACGGTGGATCGGCACTGCTCATCCACCGATCTGTAGATCATTGCCCCTATCCGGTGCAAATCTACAGATCGATGGAGGCTTTATCCGCCGACATCAGGATCTGTACCCGATGGATTAGGGTCTCCTCGGTGTATTATCTGCTCAGGAGGTCGTGGGGTCCGCATGAGGTCATGGATGTCGTCGGAGATGGCCGCCCCTCGATCCTCATTGGGAACTTGAATGCAAAGCACAACAGTTGGCATTCCAGAGTCCACAATCCGAGGGGCGTGTGGCTGAAAGACTTGTCTGATGAAGAGGGGCTCACGGTGCTCGCGCCATTAGAGCCAATATCTGCCTTCCAGGGACGTCCTCGATGTTGCTGTTATCAGCAACATCAAGGTGTCCCTTAGCATGCATTCTATCTGCGACATGTCCTCTGATCATAATCCGACACTGCTATTTCTGGGGAACTCGCCAGTGCGAGTACCACCTTCGCAGCGTCTGGACCTAGCTCGTGCCGACTGGCAGCACTTCCGTGAATTCATCGCGGAGAGCCTGCCGGTCGACCCAACACCGTCTAGAACGTGTGCGGAGGCAGACCGAATGGTCGACTTCCTCACCATCACCGTCCAGCAGGCCATGGACGCTGCGATCCCAAAGGTGATCGTAGCTGGGGGTATACGCATTGTTTCGCCTTGTGTCGTCAAGGAGACGATCACGCTGCGCAACAGAGTGCGGCGGAGTTGTCAGCGCCACCGTACGTTGGACACCAGGCTCCTGTTGGACTCCCTCACCAGGACGGTCTGAGGCACGTTGCGAGACGTGCGCTCAGACGCGTGGGAACTCCATATCTCCACGCTTTCCCTGGAGGACCAGTCCATCTAGAAAACCTGTAGGAGGCTTTGCGGTCGCGAGGACTCCGGAGGAGAAAGCCGGGATTATGGGGGTCATTTCGCCCAAACCCAGCCACAGCAGAGTCGGACGCGGTCGAGGAGTACATCGCGCTTGAGCTTGGGACGCTAGGTCGCGGCCCCTTGCTCGATGCTGCGGAGTTCCCCCACTTCGAGGTGGGTGGGGTCGGAAGGGCTCCCGGGGCCGACAACATCCCAAACGTCGTTCTTTGATAACTCCCCGTCGCTGCAGCAGAATTCCTAACTGCCGTTTACAACGGTTGCGTCGGGATTCCATACTTTCCTTCTGCCTGGAAGAGGGCCAAGATCATGCCTCCCAAAGAAGCCAGGGACAGAAGTTGGTCCCGATGATATCCGGCCAATCTCTCCCCTGGCAGGATCCGGGAAGATCTTTGAGAGTCTTATCGAGAAGCCGCTGCAGGATATTCTCCGGGAGAGGAACCTTCTCTCGGATGAGCAGTTTCGTGAAAGGCACTCCACTGCCCAACTGGGTAGGGTGACCTAATTCATCACTGACGCCTTCAACAGGAACCGCGCGGTCGCAAGGGCCTTCTTCGACATCTCGAAGGCCTTCGACCGCGTGTGGCATCCAGCACTCCTGTTGAAGTTGCATCGACTCCAGTTTCCTGCTTGGCTAGTGCGGCTCATCGAGTCGTACCTACAGGAAAGGACGTTCAGGGTGTTCTGGGTCCAGGTGGGATCGGGACTGCGGCGAATCTACGCCGGGGGCCCGTCCTGGGACCGGCAATCTTTAACATCTTCACCTATGACCCACCTCGGGAGCTTGGGCTGAACGCAACGCTTGCCCTGTACGCGGACGACGCGGCGCTCCTGTCGCGCTCCTCCAAGAAGTACGCGGCCGTGGAGACGCTGCAGTGCGCCGTCGACGAACTGGTCAGCTGGTATCGTCGATGGCGCATTGCAGTCAACGCAGCAAAGACCAAGGCCGACGTCATCCACCCTGGAAGAAGAACGCCGCCTGATGTCGACCTGTCAGTGATGGGGGGTCATCCCCTGGAGCCCAGAGGTCACATACCTGGGAGTAGTGCTGGACCGGAGGCTTCTCTGGAAGCCTCAGCTTGAGCGCGTCCGCCACAAGGACCTCGGGGCGCTGTCGAAACTTCGTCCGATCCTGCGCCCGTGTGTCTTGTCGGTGGACACCGAGAGCCGCCTCTATCTGAGCTGCGTGAGGCCCATCATCACATACGCAGCTACGGTTTGGTCTGGAGTGCCTAAGACCAACCTCTACAGGCTGCAAGTAGTGCAAAACAACGCACTTCTGCTGATACTCGGTCGTGGCAGATACGACTGCGTCAGCCGGATGCATATAGTCGAAAACGTGAAATCCCTGGACATCCTCCTGGCGAGGATGTCCAAGGATTTTTACTGCAAGGCAGCAGCATCGAAGCACAAAGAGGTGTGAATGCTAGGCAACATCAAGATTAGGTGGTGGGACCGCTACAAGCGACCCATCGGCAGCCTTGATTCCCAAGAAACCCTTCCCAGGAACAAGTGTCCCCGCTTGTAGGGAGGGGTTGATGCCCCTTTAACAAAGGGGCATAGAGAGTGTAAGTTAACAGAGCAAGACTCGCATTGGTAGATAAGATGAAAATGGGATGGGGCCAACCACCACCTCGGTTGGACAGATTATAGCAAGACGATACGGTCCAGGACAATAGCGAAATCAATAATACTGCTGAATATCTGAGTAAGGCGACTCTTGCTCAGGACCCACAACGCTTTTCTCCAGCACTCCTCCCTGGAGTGACTTCAAGGAATCTTTTCCCCATGGGAAAGACTACCGCCGGACGTGAGGGGCAGACGAGTGCGTCCAAGGAGAGTTGCTGCCTTTCAAAACGGGCAGCCGCAGTCACCACCAAATCTTTGACTGCTTCCCCCACGTCGGAGTCATCCTCGGGAAAAGAAAATGGCCCTTTTCAGGGCGATACCACTTCCACTATTATGGAAGAGTGGGGCTCTTATCAGAGCCAACAGCCTCCACCATTAACTCTTTTAGAGCCTGCTAACGCTCCTGCATCATCATCCGAATCCACCTTTCACAAGGTGAAGCCCAAAAGGAGCTCAGCTGCCTTCCTTAGAGAGAAAGGAGAAATTATTTTCCGGAACATTGAGGCCAATAAGGAGACCAAGGACCTGCTGCTCCAGAACAAGGCTAAAATCTCCTCTAGGAATGAGGAAGATGAGAAAACCACCAACTTCATCCTCCATGGATTCGACTCTGAGAACGACCCGCAAGAGAATTTTGCAGACCTTGACAGCATGGGCATCCTCGCGAAGACGGTCCGCATTTTTTACGGGTCTACCAAGCCCCCTACAGATGGACAGCAAATGCTCAGACGCCCTCCTTCGAAACTTTTCGTCGCCTCGGTGGTACTCACCCCGGAATGGCCCATCAAGCGGATTACCAACATCTGCTACATCGGCTACGTCAGGGTAAGGGCTAAGCTCTACTATCACCAGAAACCACGGGTCTGCTATAATAGCAGATCCCATCCGGGGCAGTCCTGTACTATGTCGCTTGACTAGCCGTGTAAATGCTGCAGCTGAGGGGGTGAACTAGCTCTTTCGCCGCATTGTGCCCGGCAATGCAGAAGGAACAGGCCCTTATCCATGGAAGACAACAGGCGGCCCAACCACAAAGAGCTGCCCCTATTCCAACCCTAGGGGTACAGAACGCTTGGGGACAAGGCAACGCCGCCAGACCGCACCCGAAGCCGAGATCTGCGACGAGAACCAGGCTCTCGGCTCCATCAACCCCTGCACTGGATGCGGGATCCTTTCCCGTGCTTCCCCGGCTAAAGCCGTCTCGTCAGGTGACCCCGGAGGAGCCGAGAGTTTCGCTCCTCAAGCGTCGCCAGCGTCGACAGGAGCTTCGTGCCCCAGCGACTCCTGCGGATCCACTGCCTGCCAATTTTGGCCAGACTCCAGCAGCACTACTTGAGTCCATTCAGTCTCTTACAACAGCAACTCTGACCATGCAGCAGCCATTGCAACAGCGGTCGACATTGATACAGGGCCTCCTGACCAACCTTACAACATTCCTCAACGTTCAACCGTACAGCATTCGCCTACTGGAATGCAGGAGGGGACATCTTAGGGAAATCTCCTGAGTTTCTGGGCTTTCTCAAGAGGCATGGCATTATTGCTGTTCTCCTCCAAAAGCACCACCTTCTTTCCTCTACCAAATGGACCATCTCAGGCTGTAAAATTTTTCATAAAGATCGACCAGTCCCACCCAACGCCAGAGCATCGGGCGGAACTGCAATTGTCGTCCGCGACGATCAAGACGCTGCGGAGATTTAAATACCGACGCTCCCATCTGCCGAGGCTATGGCGGTACCGACGAGGGATTTTTGATGCTGGTTTCCTGCTACTATTCTCCATCGCGCCCCTTCCATTTGGAGGTCGCCCTCGCCAATTTGGACTATCCTATTTTGCTAGCGGGTGACTTTAACGCAAAGCATCCCTCCTGGTACTACAGGAACGAGGACAGCCGTGAGAGATAAATGCGAAACTGGGCGGATGCTTTCGGTTTCAGCGTTGTGGTTCCAATGCAACCAACGCACTACTCCACCAAGGGCGATGGAAATGTGCTGGACTTTTCCATCACCAAGGGGATGAAAACTTCCATCCATGTGTGATCAATGGCAGCATTGACCGCAATCCTGTGGTTTTCTACCTTGGTATCCGACCACTCGTCCTCCCAGAAGGGTTCCAGGACCTTAAGGGTGCCAGATGAACGACTTTCGCCGCATCCTAACGGACAGCATACCGGAGCAACTCCCGGACATCTCCACTGGGGAAGCAGACGACTGCGCCCGGATGCTCACCAGCAAGATTAATACAGCTGCTGCGGAGACCATTCCCCGCCGGACTCGCAAGGCTCCATCGTATATGGACTCCCTGTCAACATTAGACAGCTGATCAGTGCCAAGAACCCGATTCGCCGCCGTTCCCCGTTAACCGGAGCCCCGGAGATTCGGTCGCAGCTCCGTCACATGGAGAGAGTCATTCGTGACCACCGCCGTATTGCCTGCGATAACAAACTTGCTTCCCTTTCCATCGAGGACGGCTCCATTTGGCGCATGGCGAAGGCCCTCAGGATGGATCAGCCATATGACCCTCCACTGCAACATGGCAACGTTACCGCCATTACTTCTGGTGACAAAGCGGAGGCCATGGCCTCGTATCTTGAGACGGTTTTCCAGAATGCTGCAGCGGACGTCGATCATGCACCTGTCAACACTGATGCTGTCGACGTCTCCTCCCCGACTACTACATTCGCGGACGTTGGGGCAGCACTTCAAAGACTTCGACCGAAGAGGACTCCTGGCCCGGATGGGATACGGAACGAGGCCCTGCGGCAAATGCCGCAAGCCTTTGGCACCCGACTTGCCTTCTTATTTACCACCTGCCTTCGTCTTGGCCACTTTCCATCAATCTGGAAGAAAGTCAGCGTGGTCTGCATCCCGAAGGGAAAGGCCTCATGAGATCCCATTAAGTACCGCCCCATTTCCCTTTTTCGAGCATTTGCTGTTCCCACACATTCACCAGTTTCTACGGGACAACAACACCCTTCCTGCCCAGCAGTTTGGCGTCAGGGAAGAGCACGCCACCATTCACCCTCTGGCGAGTCTGCAACTTCATTACAGAAGCCTTTAACAACAAGCTGCATGTGGCGGCCGCCCTGATTGACATTACTAAGGCTTTTGGCAGGATGTGGCATGCGGGACTACTTCGGAAACTGTGCACCTTTGGCTTTCCATCCTGGCAGCAGAGAATTATTGGCAGTTACCTCAGAGGCAGGACTTTCCCCATGCGATGGCATGGGACGGAATCGCTGCCACACGCCATCTCCTCCGGCGTACCACAGGGCTCGGTTCTCGGACCCAGCCTGAATAACATCTACACGGCGGATCTTACAGTGGACCTGGGATGGACCACAATCGTTGCCCTTTATGGCGATGACGCGGCGTTTCTCTGCAAATCCTGGAGCAAGGCCAAGGCTGCGGAGTATCTACAGCGCTCCACAGATACCCGCCTGGATTGGTTCCAGGCGGCCAAGCTAGAAGTCAACCCGAGGAAAACTCAAATTATAATCTTCTCCGTCTCACCGCTGCCGGAGCATGGTGGTAGTCTTATTGGCGACCAACGGGTGGAGTGGATGGAGGGAGCCACCTATTTGGGCGTGACACTCGACAGACGGCTTTCCTTCAAGAAGCATGCAAGATGGGTGGCGTATAGCGCGCTCGGCTCGAAACGGACTTCCACCGCTGCTTCGGAATGATAACATCCTGCTGCGCCGGAGACTTTATATCTACAGGGTCATTATTTTTCCTTCACTGATCTACGCCTCACCAGCCTAGATTGTACGCCTCAATTCTGTCGGCCACTACTACCTCAACAAAGCAGACCGCACCTGTCTGCGTACCATCACAAGGAGTGGAAGGGTGCTAAAGGACATCTATGAGTGCCTGTTCCTCCTGGCATTGCCATCCGGTTTTGGGGAAAAACAGCTCGCAAAGAGATTGATTGCAGATGCAACTCCGCAGCCCTGGGATAAACACAAACGTCCGTGCTCCTCCACGGGCGCAGACGAAGACACCCCCCCCTCCTCCGAACAAGAGGAGGAAATAGGGCCAAGAAATGCCCAAACGCTCACTAGTGAGCATTCCTACTCCACTTCAACCACCGCTTAGGTGCCACCACCGGTGCACAGTTGTGCGGTCGGCACCCTTGGCGCCCGCAAGCCAAGGAATGCAACTCAATAATCGCCGAAGTCCAAGGCTCGCCGAGAGCACAGTTATCTAGAGACAAAGCATCTGCTGCTTTTATAGTAACTGGGTTTCATCACGTTTGAGGCAACTGAACGAGATGGCAACAAACTTCACCCCTGGAGGTTCCCATCGACGGCCATTGTCGACTGGGCGTATAGCACGTCTTGTGCTGGAGGACGGGTATTTGATCCGCTATGTCCGCAGCGCGTTCAACGCTTCCGAGGCCATGGCAAGAGAGAGGGCACTTGCGGTGTCTTCGTCTTCTCACCACGCAGAACACGGCCCTTTACAGGACCACAAATTGAGTGCCTTCGAGGGAAACCTTCCCGCTGCTAATGTATCTGCTTCCACGGAAACGCCGATTAACGTCTCCCCATCGTCGAGCCCTGAAGCTGCGGCTACCACAGCACCAGCGGCGGACCAATCTAGCGCTCCAGCCCTAGATAAAGATCTGCTTGGTTCGTCTTCGAGTCTCTCAACTGCCGTGCTCTCGGATTCAGTCGTTGTTGATCATTTGGCTCCTTTCCTTGATGTCCATTCTGCTTCATCGGCGACTTTCCCGTCCCTGGCTCCAGTCACTGAAAACGGCCCCACGGGGCCATACAAACTCCTTGGAAAAGTCCTCCAAGAAGAAGACGAAGGCCGGAGAAGCTGCGCAACATTCTTCGGATGCTTCCACTTCAATGCCTTCATCCATTGCTGACGCAGTTCTAGCGCCTGGTCCTACCCAGGACTCCCCTTCCGATGCGGCCATGGACACCTCGGATGGCTGCCTAGGAAAAAGGAAGAAGCCCTCTTCTCCTGACTCTTCTGAGGAGGACAACTGACCGGGCTAAGAGACCCGCACCCATACTGGGTGTCGATTCTGGCCCGGAGTACGCCCCCGAAGGCGAATTCACCGTTGTGCAGGGAAAAATAAAGAGGAGTAAGGCCTTCCGCTCCACAACTACGGACGCCTCTAAGGCGCCACCAGCGCAAGAAAGTCACCAGCTCTCTCCGCGCCTGAAGGTTGCCCAGATTAATGCTTATGGCCTGCCCTCGCATAAACACGTTGCAGCCGCCATGAAGCAGGCCAGAAGGGGCCACTTTGAAATGCAGGTCCGCCAGGCCTCCACCCTTATCATTGTGACAACAGTGGGGCAATACAGGGCTACAGTGAAAGAGCTGGGAGCGATGGGCGTCCAATACCACACCCAGCCGCTGGAGGTGAATAGGGAGACCAGGCTGCTCATCCGAGGGGTAGCCACGGACTACGCTTCCGAAGATATAGCGGCAGACCTAGCAGGAAAAGACTTCCTCGTTCGCGGCGTCCATCACATCACCGAAGTTCGGGAAGAAAGGAGGCATCCTACACGTTGCTGCATCGCCACGGTCGAGAAGCATCCAGGACGACGTTGAACCGCCTCCAGGTGGTCCAGAATGCGGCGCTCCGGTTGGTTCTCAACTGCTCCTGGCAGGATGGCAACACCCGGCTCCACCTTGCAGACGTCCAGCCCCTTGATGCCCAGCTGCCTACCATGGCGAGGGCATACTTCAAGAAGGTGGCTCTTTCTCCTCACGAGGAGGTCCGAAGACTTGGGGATATCCAGGTTCGGTGGTGGGACCGCCATAAACGACCCATTGCCAGCCTGGACACCATCGACTCCCTCCCTCCGCAAAAACGCCCGCGGATAGAGAGGGACGCGGTGTAGCTTCGGCTACACTTCCAAAACAAATCCAGCTATCAGTGAAGAACAAACGAGGTTGTATTATGCTATATAGCGAGCAATGCTACTCTTCCAACAGCTGCAGCCGTTGGAAATCCGAAGAAGACTGGATACGGTCTGCGAGAAACCGAATTTATCGGTTCACATGTTCTTGATGAAAAGGTAACTGGGCGGTCCGCGAAGTAAGGTCTAAAGCAAGACCAAATACTCCCTAGGGCAGAGGTGGCGAATCTTTTTTGGGCCACGTGCCAAAAAATCATATACGTTATTATATAAGAATTGATGCGTGCCCATGTTCATTTTCTGCAACAAGTATTTGTGTTGTCTTGTGTTTTTAGCTTCTTATGGCTTGACATACCTATAATATTCATGTAAATATATAATTTTTTCTATAAATGTCAAAGTGAAAATGAGTTACTGGGTACAAGCTTAATAGTATATCACGACACTGAACGAATAATACTAACGAAGGTCAGAAATTATTAGACAAGAAAATAAATAAAATTAGTTTTAATTTAAAAGATGTTCGCAAAACTACAACAATAAAATTGAGTCATTATTATAAAGGACATTTTAGGTTAGGACACGTAAAAATTTCGTTGCACTGACAATTGATAAAGCAAGAATAATGAATTGCATAATATTAATCATAGATACAAAATCCGTGATTTTACGTAGTACTTGAAATTTTAAAAACTTATCTTGGCCGGACATTATTAAATTTAAATAATAAATTTTATAATATCTAAAACAACCAGCACTTAAACAAAAAGCATGTTACAATTACAAGTTAAACCTTCTGCTTATGGTCCGCTGGCTACTGTGAATGCGCAGAAACTTGTGTGTAGCTGCAAAGCAGTTCAAATCAACGTCATTTATATTTATTCAATATTTTTTTATAAATAAAAAATTTGTATTAAACATTATTTTTGTCGTGCCGTGTGCCTAACAAATTTTTCTATGTGCCACTTTGGGCATGTGTGCTGTAGTTTTGCCACCCCTGCCATACGGAGTAATCTCCTCGACACCTAGAGCCACTTAGTAAGTGCCTCCACCAGGAGAGCAGTCGCGCGGCAATATTCCTGCGACTAATGAGGCAGGAAACACCAGCAGGAAGACAGCGGTCCGCAAAGCTATGATTAAAAAGACATTTAACACTAATTCGTATAATATACATTCTAATTACGGCAATAAAACAATTGGTATTGAAATTTTAACCCTAACAACGTATGTAGACTGGATTTTCACTGATATGATACATATATCTATCTATCCGAATCTCTAGTTGACCAGTTTAAAACTCTAATCTGGCCCGCCGAAGCATTGACAACTTGCAATGCGGCCCGCCGAGGAATTCGCAACCATCAATGCAGCCCGCTATGTAGAAAAGATTGCTAACCAGTGCTATTGTTCCCGAATAGTCACTATTTCACATCATTCCAAAACTGTATAATCACACAAAAATCGGGGTATTGAAAGAAAAAGATCCTTAAATTTTCTTTTTCTTTCTGTTTTTGAACCGAGGGTTTATTTAAATTTTCCGAAATTTTAATTCACGACTACATTGCATTACATTTTGCCTAGAAGATTGTATGCATTAAAATCACCAGCTAGGAAAATAGCGGATTCCAGTGCAAATTATGCGTCAACATTTTAAATATAAATTTCAGTAAACAAAGCACTCTCTTACTGTGACAGTGTTCGATATTTTTCCGATTTTTTTAAATGTATGTACATTGTAAGTACAACAAATATTTTTTAGAGAGCGCAGGGCCGTGTGCAGTTGGGTGTATCGAAAAAATCGAAAGTTTGCATTTGAAATAGGCACTATACGTAAAAGTTGTGGGACAATGGTAGTAACTCGTACAAAACATTTGGGCTCGATCGGATAAATTTTGCTATCCCCGAATGAGCCTCAAAGTTTCCAGAATTTGACTAAAATTGAGGTTTTGTATAATAAAGTTCGGATGGACTTTCCACGTGTAGATTTTGGTACATGTGCAATCTAAAGTCACTAAATACTAGATTAAGCTTAGTAAGAGACATAATGAGAGGTTTTGGGTACTTTGGGGGGTGCTCCGCCCCCTCAAAAAGTCTTTAAAATTTCGCTGTTTTTCACCCAAATGCGACATTTGTCAGTACTGGAGAGTGCAGCTCTTCGCCCGGTTCTTATAAGAATAAAGAAGAAACCGACTCAGAACTCACCACGAGAAGGTGGCTGCACATCTAGTTCCGCCCTAACCCATCCCAACCAACCAACAATGATGGGTTTAATGCCTACAGACAATGACAATTGTATTGGTAATTACCAAAAATGAGACTTGTGAAGGCTACTAGACAAATCGTTTGAAGAAACAAGTGTTTGTTTAAGAAGTGTCACTATCAGTGTCAATGCCTGGAAACTGGTTTTTGGTGTCAAACGATGGCATCACTTGCCTTGATCTTAAAGCATTTTGAATTAAGCCATCACGATTTTCAGCTCCGCAGATGCTTAATGAAGCTTTTGTGACCTACTTAACTTAAAGAAGTTTTTGACCCTATAATCACAGAAATAAAATATAGATTCCAATTTACTGGACACCTCGTGGTTACGAATCTATTTGTGGTCAAAGAATTTGATAATTACAGCAAAAAAATCCGACAGGATTATCAGTGAAATAATTGAAAAGAACCTTTTTTTTTGGAAAAAAGCGACTGAAGAGTGAACTTAGGGTTTTTACGAAAGAGAGGAATTGAGAGCAGTTTGTGGTGCAGTACCATTTCTGTTGCTATTTTTGGGTGATGATTTGTGTGAAACATTTCAAGAGACAATAATGCTTTTAAAAGTGTTGATCATGATACCAATGTCAACATCAGAAGCAGAATGGTGTTTTTCAATGATGAGAAGAATAAAGACTTCTTAGGAATTAAGTGCTTTACGCATGCTGTCATGTGAAAAAACTTTTGTAAATAACATAGATAGCCTCAACAAAAAAGTTATTGATTTATTTCCTAACAAGAAAGATTGCTGAATGGATTTTGTTTACCACTCATTTTAGCTGCAAGACACTGTTTTTCATCTACTCACTACTGTACATTTTTCGGTAAGTAAAAAATTAAATACTTTTTGTATTCTAATTTTAGCTTTTTTTAAACATATGTTGGCCCTACCAGTTGAAACAACCACCAGCTGCCACTGGGTGAGAATATGCTTGGACAAAGAGTAGCTTTCCGAGTATGGCTCCACCTTCAAACAAGCATTCCTTCAATGCAGCTACCTGGTGGATCTGGTCCAAAACCAAATCCGGAAGACATTTGCACCAACTATCCATAACTTCCAACCCAACAACTGATTTTGTCCTCTCCTAACTCACCTTAACCACTTTTTTTTACTTTCTCATATACATAGTATATTAAGCAAGTATTGTGATCATGAAAAAAATCGACTTTGAGATTTTGATGGAAATACACGTTTTAGGAGTCCCTGAGTCCATAAAAATGGTTTTTGCCATACCGTATGCATTTGCAGTTCTAAAGCCCAGGGGCATACATAAAATCAAATGATATCTTGTATTTATGCAACATCTTTTGCAGACCCGTTTTTCATAAAAATGATATTGCACAAAAAATAAAGGGTAGTTTCTTGGTGATTTTTAGAAAAATTTGATTTACTCAAAAATGGCTCCAGAGACTTGAATTAAAATCAATCCAATGGTAGACCCTGATGTCACAGATAATACTTTGTAAGCCATATGACTCTAGTACTATGTATGCTAAGCTACCTAACCTAAGACTTATGACATCATGCCTCTGCCATGATCGATTCAAAATCTTACTACAGCGATACAGTTCAACTAAATTGAATGATATCTCATATTTGTGAATAATATCATCCATAAAAGACATTCTGAAGAGATGAATGATATTGTGCAACAATTAAGGGTACTTTATTCTTGGATATTTTTAAACAAAATTTGATTTACTCAAAAATCATTATAAGGTTCACAATTAAAATCCATCCAATTGTACAGCCTGATGTCACGAATAATACTAAGCTATATATCACAAAAAATTACTATATATCGTCCAGTGGCATTATTTCTGTACAAGATGCACAGCACATGCATCCGAGGGTAGGGGAACCCGGGGATTCCCTATTCAAAAATTCCATACTTCTCTGTTAATGCCACGTTTTTATTAGTGAGAGGTATTAGATGTGAGGTTGATGGTGTCAGTTGCTTTGGTTCTGTTGCTATGTATTATTAACATAAATGGCAGTGAATTGCAAAGCACACAGAGTTAATTTTGGGGCAAAGAGTGTAGTGAGGCCAAACGTATATGAGAAAGTTTGTGCAATGTATATTGCGCCGTTTATTATCCTGGCATCCATAATACCAATGAAACCATCTTATAAGTTCCGCACCAAATCCTCACATCCTCCATCACCAGTTCCCCTTTCTTTCATCTCTAATCCTCTCCTTCAGCCTGCTCCATGACTTACCAAATATTTTATGAAAAAAGGATCTTCAACACCCATTCCTGCCAGATCTTGTCCCAGTAGCCGACCTGACTACCTCACATGCCCTATTCAGGGCCATCGTTTGTCTCAGGCACAACTTTTCTAGGTATGGCATTATGGCTGTGTTGTTGCCCATCTGCAACTATGTATCATGAACTGAGGTGGCATTTTGTCTTCATGCCTCAGGCGGCCAATTTTCTTGTAACCGCCCTCCAATTCCTCCATCCCCATCACCAGGGGCATACTGAGAGGTATAAAAATGGCCTGGTATTTGTGAAGAACATGCGGTAAGCCCCTCTCCTATCACACTATTGACAGAGTGGATCAAATCTTTTTTAAAATCAAGTAATATAATGGAGAGAAAATTTTATCATGGAAAAGAATGACTAATTGATAAAAAAAATTGATATACAAGTTTCAGCAGACCGGTGATTGCACCGGAAGGTTATATGATCAGTCCACCCCTGCCCATCACTAATATTATCACCATAATTTCCCCAATTAATAACATCACCCATGTATCTCCTTACATGCACCCAATGTTCTGCTTTCTACGTTGGCTACCACAGCAACCTCCTAAACATCTGCATGAATCTCCATAACAATAGCATTAGCCCTGGATGCCCAATGTCCATGGCTGTTCATGCAAATCAACACAAAACCAATTTCAATGACTGCTTACATGGTGAGGGCCATATAGACTGTGCAAACTTGCTCATATCCACCTTAACTCTTTTTCTCCTAGCCATCATCTCCGCTAATATTTTTTTCCTCTTTCTCTATTCCCCACCCCTCCAATTTTTCTCACACTATCTTTCTACCCCCATACTTCTGCCCCAGTCTGTCATTGCCATCCCTATGTTGCTGACAAAAAGTACCACCAAAAAGCACCCATTGTACATGTATCCATGTGTATCTCTCTGACATCCCAGCTCTCTCCTACCAGTAAGTGTCCATTGGATTTCCTTCCCTCAACATCAAGCTGCCACCCATATATCAATATACCTTTCCTCTTCCCTAAGCATTTATCATTTTTATAGGTAGTCTGTCCATACACAGGTCCATCATTATACATGGTTAAACCTGGTTCTCCACATTCTCCTATTTTTCGCAGCCTTCTTCATGTCTTGATAGCTTTTACCTAAACTTTGAAAAAATCTTACATATGTCCTTAATTTCTAATGTAATGCTAGAATAAAAAATGTTCTATGCTACTCATTGAAAGAAAAACATGTATAGAAGGAATGATAGGTAAAATAAATAGCCAGCATAGTTTATGATAAGGAAAGAAATTGATTCCATTTACTTAAATATTCAGATACAGTCTATTTACACATTTCACACGACCTTTTATCACATATGCCTTTCAGTAGACATTCAAAGTAAAGTTTGTTCTTTTTAAACTTGCTCTGCACTCACTTTAATAATGCATGTGAATGTTTTAGAATTAAATGGAAAATTCAAATACATATTACAACAACTTTTTACATTTAAAATAAATATAGTCAATTATTTACTTACATTTTTAACTAATTATCTAAACCAATCTCAGTCTCTTTAAAAATACAAAAAATAAGCTTACAATATATTTTTCCAGAAGGTGTGCTTCTCATTTCGTTACAGCGGTCGAAATCATCCTACTACTATGTCTTGGCTCATACCAAAGGAGCCATTTGAATAAATAATCTTTCTCTTATTATTAACCAGTCTATTTATGGTTTGATGTAAGAGAACTTCAAAACTCGAAGGTGTACTGACAAAAAACACGTACAGCATTAATATCTTCAGCTTCCTAAACACTTGCACTTTCCTTAATAAACTTGAAATAAATGATTAATTACCAATTCATCCGATGCATTACATCACTATAGAATTTCCAATGATATGTCTCTCTTATTGTACTCTAATGGCTTGAATTTGCCATTCCTCTCTTCTCACATCAAGTTAAATTCTTAATGTAGTCTAACATACAAACATTAGTTCACAATATTAATATTATCTTGCATAACCTATACGACTGTTCATCTTCTGTAGCAGACATTCAGTACATGATATTTGATACAAAACAGTGCTAACCAAGTTAACAATAACGTCAAAGCAAGAATTTACATATATATTCATTCAAACACAGACAATTCATCTTAAATGTTTGGTATCCAAAGAGAAAATTTTATCTTTGGTTGCATTTTAATGGTATAACATTCTCACTTATGTTTACCAATAAAGTTCCTTAACATACAAATTTACTCACATCTCAGAAAGATGTACAAAAGGTGATAGGTTACTATTTTTTCGAATCATTAACATATTTCTGCACTTAAAATGTTCTAGAGACTGTTCCTAATTTAATCCTTCTCTCAAGTTTTACTAACTCTCTGCAAAGAGCTTTATTTCAGTTGAGTTCATAATCACATCACTTGCACCATTCACACATGACAGTGCTTCGATAGTCTTATCCAGCAAAAAAAACCATCCAAGGATATTCTTCATACAGAAAAGAATGGCTGTTTCCTTAATGAGGGGCAAATGTCTTCTCACTGTCGACTAGTGCTGTGTCATATGGTGGAACGATCTTATAATGTTCCCTCACACACTTTTCGCGTGACGATAACTGGGGTATGTTGTATTGACGTGGCAAACTCTTGCAGGTTCCATTGCTCTGCGAGGTGGCAACAGGGCTGTGCGTTGGAGATGGTGATGGGGACACATCAAGCCTCACATCACCTCCATCTTCGTCAATTTCTTGAATGCAAGGGCATCCCCTCCATGGCCACCACCAAGATCTTCTTAGAAGCATCATCACAAGTATGAAGATCACCACAAGAAGAACGCATAGCACTCCAATGGTGATCCAGATCCAATGTCCCATGGGTTCTGAAAAATATGTGCCTTAAAGTTGACAAAGGTCACATTATTATTCAATTATCCATATCATCTATACAATGAAAAGATTTATGCAATTGAAATTATGAGAATCTTCAAAAGCAGATTTTGACCCTTGGTAGGGTTGGAAATTTTACGATTTAGACATTTTCACCAATTCATGATTAACCCTTTTGCTGCCAGCCTCCATCAAGTGGTATATGCGAAAAATGCCAGGGCTTTTTTGATGAATATGTACGTTTTCGGATAGAAATTTATATAAAAGCTAATATTAATATTCTGAAGCTAAATTTTATTTATTCTCTTTAAACATGCAGGATATAGAATACAATTTAATTATGTTGTTTTCACTGCGTTTAAATTTAGGAAAAATATTTTATTCATAAGTTTAATTATAAAAAATATCAACTTTTAAATTTAGATTATAAAAATTGTGCATAGAAAATTATTGTCATTAGTAATTTTGTTAATATTAGTTATTGCTATTAGTTTTTAACCTGAGAACAAATTTTTATGCTCGTGGCATAATTTTTGCAATAATTACACTTAATTTAATTTAACATTGCGCCCATCACCCGCACACATTTTATCATGTGCACTTATGTTCCGAAAAGCATACACCATGAAGGCCCTTCTCGCACTTGGAACACATTGTATGGGTCCTTTTTCGCTTCCCTTTCTCTGTTTTACTTCTTTTGCTGCACACGCAAAACCAATGAGAATATTTAGGCTCGTCCAAAAAAAATATTTAAAACTTATATTAGTTTATTCGTGGTACTTTGCAAAAATTATTTTTAAAAACACGGAAATACATTACCTATTATTACTGGAAATGAAGTAACTCCTTTCCCGTATCCAAAAATCAAATATCAATTGGCTAAAAGTAACTATTACAAGCAAGATAAATCACTGCTACGACCTTTTATAAGCAACACCAGATGAGCTACTGCGGGAAAAAAAACAGCCGATGCTCTTCCAGTCGAAAAATAAAGCAAGTATTGCAATTCTATTGAGATTTTCGTTGACAGAGATGAGTAAGCATCAGAAATAATGGATAAGTGTTTACGAAAGCCATCTGACTCACAGAGACGAGAGGGACAGAGCGTAAACAAATGCGGCCAATAGATCAGCCGGTGGCAGTTTTCACACATACCCCAAGGGCCGATATATCGGCCGGCTGGCAGTATAAGGGTTAATGTCATTCATGCTTCTTAAAAATTCTTGAAAGAAATTTGTTCTTCTATCATTAACTTCTCAAACTGCATAGATTTCATTTTAAAAAATCTGATTTGGCCACCACATGACTTTCTCCATATCTGTAATATTTCTAAAAATTCCAAATAGGTTAATAAATATTTTAAAAAACTGCGAGAACATTTTAGACTCTACGAAGAACAGAAATAAATTCAAACCATTCAAACCATAGTCTTCTGATATTGGATAAAGCCACAAAGCTCCAACAATTAAGAAAAGAAAAAGGAGCATTACTAAGACGTAACTATGCGTCAATTGTAAACAATAGTCATCGGTAGGTGGTTAACTTGAGGAAAGAAATAACTGCATTTCTAAATCAAAAAAACAAAGATGTTGTTGAGTTACGCGACACCAACTGGTTATGTGATCTAGCATTCTTAGTTGACATCACTGGTGTTCTCAATGAGTTAAACTTGAAACTTCAAGTAAAGCAAAAGTTTGTTTCCAATCTCATTGATTACGTGAAAGCTTCAGAACGAAAAATTAAGTCACTACAAAAACAACTTGTAGATGGAAATTTATTCCATTTTGCAGCATGTAAAACTCTATCAGTCGAAACAGCTGAGACTTGGAGTATTCGGCAGTCAGAAAAATACTGCAACATTATTCAACGTTTATTAGAAGAATTTGACAGGTGTTTCATAGATTTTAAAAATCACAAAAAAGAATTCAATCTTTTTCGAAATCCATTTTCATGTCACCCGGAGGATGCCCCCGTAAATATTCAGTTGGAACTGATTGATTTAAAAGAGAGCACCAAAGCAAATACATCTTATCATGACAAGAGTTTAATTGATTTTAACAAGGGACTCTCATCCAAAGAATATCCGGAAACATGGACATCGATTACCTTCATTATTTGGAAGTGCATATATCTGTGAAAAAACTTTCTCTGCTATGAGCATAAATAGGTCCAAATTAACAGATAGTCATCTGGCATCTGTGTTACATATCCACACAACAGCTTTAGAGCCCAGGATGAAGGAAATGATCTCAAAAAAGAATCAGTTGCATAAATCACATGCTGCAAACCATTAACTAAACTTAAAATGTTGTACCTTTTTCATGCAGCTCCATAATTCATAACAACTTGTATTAGTATTATTTTGTATTGTTATTAGTCAAATAAGTAGATTTTGTTTCATATTACGTATATTTGAAATGTACTTGGATAATTATAAAAATGAAGGATTCAGAAAAACTGCATAAATCAAACTTCATTATTATTCATTATATTAATTATTCATCATAACATCTTGTCCTTGGATTAATTTTCAGTAAAATTATTAGTTTATGTTTATATTGAAATGTCAATTTTATGTTAAAAATAAATGTTTGATAATTATATTGAAATCTCTTTTTTATTTTAATCTATATTTATATTACTTCCAATATAAAAAACAAACATAATTTCGCATATATGTGCACATCATGCAGCCTTGCAAATATTTGGTTTTAGAATTGGCCCTTCAACCAAAAACTTTGGGAATCTAGACTGTCAAGATCACAGTAATTTTATAATTGTTCTCTCAATAATTTGTTACTCAAAGATAAGCCAATCCCTTATTTTGGGAAATAAATTTAAAGAAAGTGGAACTAACATGTAAGTAAATCCCATAAACACTGAAACAGAAATTCATTTAAAATCTAAATAACAAGAAAATATGTTAGAAAGGTCACATTTTAGACATGCAGTCCATGGATATCTAGGTAAATCCTGCAGAAATAAGTCATTTGAATATATTCTATTTACAATTTAGTGTTCATTGGTAATGATTTACTTATTTCGCCCATTTTATCATTATAATTGTTGACCAGTGAATAACCAAATTGCAGTGGCTGAAATGTTCATCCAGGTTACTTACGTATTTCAAGGAGTTACGAAGATTATCTACAGGACTGCAGTTTCTGTGATTATATTGCATTAACCCAAAAGAAAGATGATGTTTTTCCATGAGTCATATTAAATTTGCATGTAATATATAACTGATACACATAGATCACTGTTAATACAGCTATGCTGGTAGGTAGGTAAATATTTTAAAGACAATTACTGTAAACTTTCACCAATTACTAGGGGTTTGTACCAAAAAATCACAGAACTGAGAATGGAAAGTCAGAAATGATGAAGAAGTTGGATATCCGTTGCTTTGCTTGTGAGAGTGAGCCATGACTTTCTGAATTAGGGTCAAATTTTGATGTAATTGTTACATAAAAATGTGCATATCAACAAAAAATATGCAAAAAGAAAATCACAACGTGTTACTTGATCTTGACAAAGATAAATTTAGGATCCTTCATGGATAGAGGTAATGCATGATTAATGTGACCAAAAAGTGCAAATAACCTTTTCCATATAGACATGTTTCTAAGCATGAGGTTATCTTAAATTCAGTGTAATCTTCCATTTGTGCAAACACACTATTTGTAAGCTTATTTTTAGAAAGAATAAAATTTTACATAATTCTACAAACATGACTAAGACTACCTGTGCAAACTGGGCAGCATTGTCCATGAATAAGGATGGGGTGTTCGCAAGCATGTTGTGTTGGAGGACAGCTGACCATGGTGCAACTCTCTGAACCTTGGAGGCAGTGACATTTACGGCAGTCATCCCACCAAATGTCATTAGGCCCCCTTTCTGTTCCATCTGCAATGTTGGAGAAGAATTTAATTTTGCGCAGAAGCATATTTGCTTAATTGTCACTAAGATATCCCTTTAAAGGATTCAAATGAATAATGTAATTTTTATTTTTTACAAAAGACATATTACTTCAGAGATTTTGTAAATATTACCATTATTTGTACTGTCCATATATGGCACATCAAATGAGGTTTTACTCTCTCAATTGTGTTTTTTATAAATTTTCAATATGAAATTTAATGAAAATTATGTAAAATCCACCCTAGTATTTTTAAATGCATAATTTGATATAAAATTTTAAGATAAACACATTAGTTTTAGCTCTGCCACTTTTGCAGTAGACAAATTAATGCAAAGCATATACCACTAGATGGTAATTTACACTAGATTAATTTAATTAGAGCATGACAGAAAGATGGAACACTCAAGAATTCATTAGCTTGCAGCTACAAGTTGATGCTGAAATACAGTTGGTAAAGAAGATTGTTATTCCAAAAATTGTAAAACGTGTCATGGTTATGTAGCAATTAATATTTGAAATTTTCCTACAAGAATAGCATTGTGTGGAAATTCAAATTCTATAAAGTTGCATTCTAACAATAGTTAGAATTGAGATGCTAATGTGACCATATTCCAACAAGATGAAAACAAGGCATTTCCCATTATTTATAATTAAAAAATGGCACATTTTTTGTGATTTTCATTAATCCTTTGAGTGCCAAACATCTATAAATAGATGATCGGTGCTTGTGCAAAAATTGCCAGCATCTATATATAGACATTAGTGCAGCATTGAACTCAAACTCGGATATTTTTTCAAAGAATCGACAGATGGCAGCAGATGATGAGTCAGCATAAAGTTCAGGAATCAAAGGTTCATAATTTCATTACAGGTGTCGCGTGAGTCCTAGAATTTCCAAAAAATTATATTTTACTCCCATGCATTTTTATTCCCCCGCGTACATTTGTCCTTGCGAGTGTTGCAATGGCATTCACATCTAAGGAATTGTTCCTTGAGGTCGATGAAGATGATACATTGGCACAGTTTGTCGATAATCTAACAAGTAAAGTGAAAATGAGGATTATATAGAGTGTGATGAAGATTTGGCATCGATCACCTGTCAGCCTAGCCAAACAATTTCGTCTTCGGACTCGGAAGACAGTGATGTTGTGCATCCCACAAATCGTGCTAGTCGTAATTTGATAGAAAGTGATACTGAGAATAATGGTATGAGTTATGATGATGGCAACGAAGGTGTTATTGTTGATCACTTCCCTGACTTTTCAGAAGTGAAGTCTTCATACAATAAACTTCATTCCTTTACATTCAGATTCAGTGAATGTACTAGCCCCAAGCATTCTCCGCCGCCTGACGCTAAACCCATCACATATTTTAATTTATTTTTTACCAAGACTCGCTTGGATATAATGGTTCTTCAAACTAATAAATATGCAGATGATTTTTTGAAAGCCCACAAGGACCAATCTCCACATAGCAGAGCCAGAAGTTGGCACAGAGTCACTTGTTCCGAGATGAAGGCGTTTGTTGCAGTATTGCTTGAGATGGGAATAACTAGAAGGCCTACGATATATTCCTACTGGGCGAAAAACTCAAGGAGCATCCCCTGGTTAAGCAAAATGTTTTCAAGAAATCGGTTCTAACTTATTCATAAATTTTTGCATATTACTGATAATTCTAAACTTGGTCACGAAGATTATGATCCCTGAAGTAAATTTCAACCACTAGTTGACTATGCTAATCACATTTTTCATTTACACTACACTCCTCATCAGCACCTTAGTGTAGACGAAACACTGGTAGGCACCAAAAGTCATTAACAATTGTTACAGTATCTACCCAACAAGCAGCACCATAGGTGTGGGATCAAGTTTTGGATGCTGTGCAATTCTGTGGTCAATTACTGCCTTGCATTTTATTGCTACCATGGGGCAAAGAGCAAGCAGGACAAGGAAGAGATAAAGAAGCATGGCTTCAGTTATATGGTAGTTACAAAACTCATGAGTACTGGTAATTATTTACTGAAGGGATACCATGTTGTAGTGGACAATTTTTTACCAGCATACAGCTTGCACATGACCTATACACAAAATCGACATACGTGACTGGTACCTTGAGGAGAAATAGAAAAGGAGTACTTGACTTATTTACCATCAGGTCTGAAAGAGAAATTTGGTATAGGAGAGGTAAAATATTTCAAAAGCAGCGAAGTCCTTCTGGCAGGGTATAGAGAAAAACGGTCACAGAAAAATCCTATCCTCCTTCTCTCAACACATGCAGATGCGAGTGAAAAGACTATAAAACGCACACGGCATGGAAAAGTAAAGGAAAGTGTGATACCTCAGATAGTCATAAGCTATAATATTTTCATGGGGGGCATAGATGCTTATGACCGTACCTAGATGAGAGGAAGACCCTAAAATTCTGGAAGAAAGTTGTGTTTAACATTTTCACAAGAATGACTTTAAATTCTTATATATTATATAAAGAGAATTGTGTTGGAAAACAATTGGACAGGTTGCAGTTCACATCAAGTGTAATCGAGGACATAGAGAAGGAGTTGCTTGCAGTGAAAAATGGCATGTCTGGGGAACCAGCACCTGTTAGGGATCCTGCTGCTGTTTCAGGATGTGCAGTTGGGATACGTAAACTACCGGGGAGCAAACAGAGAGTCTGTGTTGTCTGTAACCGCAAGGATGATAGTCCTGTGCACAGATCACGAACGATTTGCAATTGGTGTGAAAAGGGCCTACATGAGGAATGCAGAGTGCTCCATAATTGCTGAAGGGTGAATATGTAATCTGATGTATTATTTTGTCCTGCAATCATTGTATTGTTTATTTTTCATAATTGTAATTCTGACTGTTAGGTTATAATGAATATGTGTTATCATTATTAATAAATTTCTACACCGTCACATTCAATAAGATTATTGTTGCACTCTTTTAGATATTGTGCCCGATTGTTTAAAGATCAGAAAAACAAAAGTTATAAACAATTAATTTTAAATATTAGATACATTTAATGAAAATGACATTTTATTTTTTAGATATATAAAAAATATATAACCTATAGTATTATATCATAATTAAATATTAATAAAGTCTGTCTTTAAATTTTTGACTAATTTTGATGATAAATAAAACTAATAAACTATACAAGTTATTGATACAAATTTTTATGAGACTAAAAATAAAGTAATTATTAATAAAACAACAATTAAACTGTAATATTATATTATATTAGGCATATTTCTGGCTCAGAAATTCGATATTCTTTTTTTTAAATTAAACTTTGATAAATATTTATTTTTTTATGAACTCTAACTGTCCATAAAGATAATATTGTTTTTTTTTTTATAAACTGTAAAGTGTTTCTACAATGTGTACAAAAATACGAATAATATTTCTTTAAATAGCTGAGATATAATTTTTTATAGACCAGGGTACAAAAAAGAAAAAATATCCTTGGCACTTTATGGATAACTCGTCATATCCAGCATGACACTGAAAGGGTTAAAAGGGTGGTTTTATCACTTTAATAAATGCATCATTTGAAAGAGTTTGAACGACACTATAGATAGAAAAATTATGTGTATCTGGTTATCTATATAAGAAAAAAAGGAACAATACTTCATGCATGTATATGAGCTCAACAGAGGCATTTTTTATGAATTTTGTAATCATGTCAAGAATAATTGAATACCTTTTTATGCCAAAAAGTTATTTTTTTTTAAGAAAAAATCGCTCGCTGTTATGTTAACCCTCATTGTTGTATTTTTCATGAAAAAATAATGTTAATGGGAAAGGAACTTAGCATGGATTTTTTATAATATTTATGGCTCTTGATTTTAATACAATAATAAACTAGGCATGAGATGTCAGTGATAATTGTTGCAGAATATTTTTATTTCATATATTCTTCAGGTAAATATTATTACAAAGTTCTTACAATATGTAACAAAAAATGGCAATATTGATTTTTTCATTTCAATTTTATTGAGAAGTTGAGGGGTAAGTTTAAAGAAAGTAGATAGTAATGCAGTTTACTGTTAAGCATATGTAACATCTGTTTATGATATATGAGCGTAGAGCAGAAGATCAAAAATCACATGGGGTTAACTGTGCGGGGGGATAAACTGTTCAAGTGCACAGAATTAATTCTTAATTTTCTGTAACTATCACGATATGTATCACAAACTTTCTTTACTTGCTGAATGCCATATTATATTGAACTCAGAAGACAATACGATTGGGAAAAAGCCAGGCAAAATATTACTTCCGACACAAAGCAATGATACAGACATTTCTTTGCTTAACTAGCTCGATTAATTCCGCAACAAAGATACAACTACAGAGACCAAAGTTCATTCAGACCAAACAATGAAAAGAAAATATGGAGGTCGCAAAACCTAATGCTGGCCGGTAAATTTGTTTCCTGCGCAATGGAGGAGTAACTATGGCATTATTCAACTTTCCTAGATGGAAAAATGATGAATTATGATTTAGTAAGATCAATATTTCCAAGAATCATACATGTATAGCAGTAATTTCAGCTGTACAATCAGAAAATCTGAATTTTTATTGCGATAGGTTTTAAAATGGGACAAAATGGATTTTTTGTCCAAAATGATGGAAGTCTGGAAAAGGCTCTAAAACGGGACTGTCCTGGCAAAATTGGGATGTAGGGTCACCCTACTAATGTGACACTGGGACAGGTGTAAAGCAGAAAGAATTGAGATTAGTTTAATTGCTGCAAGAATCAAGATTCATTCTGAATAAGTCTAAAATATTGTTTACAATCTGATTAAATTTTTGGCAGATTTTTAACAATCAGAAGATCAATTAGCATGATTTCCTTGTGCAATATTACTGCAGTTGAGTTTGCCAACTAAATTTTCATTTCTGGCATTTATCGATGAATAGACAACACATATGGTTTGAAACATATTGAATATTGATATCATTATAAAATAAAAGAAAAATCAATAAAACAATCACGGCATTTAAGCATTGTATTGAATAAGAAACCCAGTTGCGATTGCTTGGCAACAACAACTGCTGAAGAAGTACATCACCTCTGCAATGTCGTGAAATCAGTTCATGAGCAGGGAGTATGCCATTATGCTAAATATTAAGAGTACAATGACTGATTACCTGATGAAATACAAGATGATTCTGCCTTTGTTACGTCTTCAGCATATGTGGTTGTTATTTCCTCAGAATGGTGAGGAGGAACTGCAATGAGAGAATAGCTACAATAAGTTACAGGAAGATTTCATAGCCTTGTTTTGTCTTATTTTCATGGCAAGTCACATTAAAACAGAAAAAATAATTCTACCTGGAAGATGCATATGAAGCATTTGAATGCTAGAAAATTTGGTACTTTAATTTATCTTTAAATCATTTAAAGTCAATATATTAATGGCATTAAATTTTATACATATGGGCAGAATGATTGCATTATAAAACAAATTTCCTTTCATTATTTTTATTGATCCTGTAGCAAGCTGCTGTTAGGAATACCACATCCTAAAATGTTTAAGGACACTCCTGACAAAATAAGTAGGGTGAAAGTTGGATATAACAAGAGAGGAAAGTTGCACACTTCATAAATGCATATCGAGAAGGCAGAGGTTTTCTTTACAAACTATGTAATCATGAAACAACTTTTCATAGCACCTATTTTGATGACTAATATTACTTTGGTTATGTGTACCATTTATATATCTTCTTATAGTACTTTGCCCAAAAAGTTCATACTACGAAACTTCATGAAAATCCACTCAATATTTTCAGAGATGAGTATGACGGAAAGTTAATTTTCATTAACAGAAAGGTGGTACCCCTGCTTGGGTAATCATTTTCTTATAGCACTTTGCCCAAAAAGTCTTCAGAACCAAACTTAACGAAAATCCACTCAGTAGTTTCAGAGATGAAACATGCAGACAGATGGACACAACTTGGCCATAAGGCATTCATTTTTAGCCTACTATCCAGAATGGAAATAGCTTATAGTTTTGTCGTTATGTCTGTCCCTCCTATAAACTTCTGAACCGACAGACCTATTTTTATGACACTTGGGGGAAATATGTTGCTACTGGGGTGGAGCTCCTGAGAATATTTTTTGTTGCAAAGATTGAAAGCCCCAGGTTCGATTCCAGGAACTATCCTTCCCATTTGATTTACGTGGGAAATCTGAAATCCATCGTGCAGGATAATTTTCTCTTGCACATTAAAATATCTTAGAATTGTTATATCAGAGTGGGATTTGTACTGTTCTCTGAGGAAAGGAATGGAAATTCTAATTTTTATTGTAGAATTTTGCTTATCAACCGTATTTCCTCAAATTTCATGTAAATATTGGCATTTTTGCAGTTTTTATCGCCTATTACGAGAGTGTTGCCATTGCAATGGCTATTGTTGGACTTGGATTCAGTATAATCTATTACATATATCCATTATTTTTGCCATATGAATATCCATGATCTATTTAGCTTTCCGTTAAAATGTATTTGTAATATTTTATAATGCTAAATTATTAATTTTGGGAACACAAATAGCAACTCATCCACTGTGAATTTAAAGCTATTAAAGCCAATATAAGTATTGAATGAATAATAATTATATAGAAAGTAGGCATCATAAGTTCCATTTGGATCATATTGTTTTCTTTTGTAATGCACACCTAATAATTATAAACATATATACCGTAAATACCCGCATATAATGCATCAGCCTCGTAATCTATGATTTTTCTATTAGCCGCATATAGCACAAACAGATTTTTTTTAGCATTACTGTTCCAGAATAAAGTAGATGGTGTAACGTGGTCTAAAGTAATGATCGAATTATTGGTATTATGTATCAGTAACATAACGAAAGTGTGAAATGAAATTTTCGAATAACGTTCCAAAAGAATGTCAGCTAACTCAATCATTACATACTCTGAAATTGATGGAATGATATGATCCGAAGATCCTATGCAGACAGGCATAAGCTCGTTTCAAAAATTGTTCCATTACATACTCTGTTTACTTACAAGGTGATATTAGGATATACACAATAATCCAATTATATTAATTTCATAGTATGGCATATGACATTGTTTGAGCTAATAAATTGAAGGAATGACGATAATCCTATGTCGAAGTTTTTTACGTACGTTTTAGTCACGCCTGAGGTGGACGGGTTCGCCCAACCTTATTAGAACACGCTGGAGCACGTAAAAATGATAGCAAATAACCATAATTAACTACAGACTCTAAGAATCAAGAATAAACCACGTATTTCTATCTGCCTGTATGCCATTGTTCATTCCATTCAAATACTCTCCTTCTCATAATTATTCCCTTCCTTTTAAGTTACCTACTATTTCTCTTCTCTTAATACATCTTTGCCTCTTTCCCAGCATCCTCCTTTCCATAAGAACTTTCATTCACAACAGTTTGTAAAATTGAAACTTATAAGGACATTTTTTGCATCTGTAATGATAATCTACTAATTATTTATGGGACAGAAAAGGACAGATCAAAGGTAAGGCATACATCAATCTGGGCTCATTCCTCAGCACAAATTATCAAGTTAAATGAAACCCTAAATTACCATATTAAAAATGCTTCTAATGATTTGATATAGCAGTCATTAAATGAAAAGCAGGATATTCAAATCATAAGAATGTTATAATTGAAACATTAAATTTAAAGTAGCAGCTCTGTTAGATTTAAAACTCATGACATATTCCTTCTCAAAATTTCACTTACCCATTTCTTCTATCTCTACCTAGAAACTAATTAAGCTCATCATTTCTCCCAAATTTGTTTTCAGAACAACTAACTTTCTCTGGCCTACTACAAAACACAGACCTCAAATCTAATTGGCTCACGTATTTCACCATAATCTAATGCTACACTCTATGCCAACTATTTCAATAATCTTTCTCCAAACTGCATAATCAATTTTCTTACCATTACACCAGCAAGTAGGGCAGCCTCTGTCATCTTTCACATATCCATATAGACACGGTCCAGGGCAGAGGAGCATGACACCATGGGCTGAAGAATCCAGCAAAGTACCCATGCTACCTCCATCGGTTATGGGAGTAGATGAAGAGAAGACCATCTGCCTGCATTTGTTACACTTGCAAACTGGACAGCCCACACGGTTTGTGCGAAGTCCATGAGTGCAATTCTTCTTGCAATTGATCAGGAGAGGGCAATGCGCTGGTATGGCAGGTTCAGCGCATTCACACAACTTGTTTCCCAAACTGTCTTCGGAATATCCTTGGGGACAGTCAAGCTTGCATTCCTCTGCAAGAAAGAGAAGCAAAAAAGTTTAACAATATTAATAATAATAATACTGAACTATTACATTTAAAGAGTATAAAATATACTGAATGTTTCATTTCTATTTCTTCAATGTGTTACAAGCATTTTACATGAGTAGATAATAAGGATCTTGGAAGTTTACTTTTATAACTTATAGAGCAACACTTTAAGTTCCAAACCATCTTATATTGGTAATGAAAACATATTGCAAAGTGAATTCAATATCGTACAAAGAAGTCACATTAATTAGAGTGTGACCCTGGCAAAATGTAGCTATTTGCAGTCTGAAAAAATGTTCAACTAATGCAATTAAGGCTTCTGAAAATGTCAGAGAAAAATTCTGCCTTGATTGGGAATCGAATTCGATTCCCGGTCAAAGCAGAATTTTTCTTACAAACTTCAGCAACACTTCCATTTGTGTAATGCAATTAAGATATTAAAATAAATACCTAACCTACCTAATTTTCACCTTACCTAATTTTCCTCAATATGAATGAATACACAGTATAATTGCCTCCAGGAAGTTTCCTATTCTAACTGATGGACTTTTAGTATACATCTGGGTAATAATGTAATAATTTTAACCTAGACAACTACATATTTTTAGAATTTCATTCTTTCACAGTTGAAAGATTGAAAAATTCTGTAGTGCCTTTTAAAATTTTCGGTTGCATGACTATCTATGTGAATATTTTAATCTTGAAAATTTCAAGTGTCTACATCTTTGGCTCACCAATCTCCTGATTAGAAAACACTATTAAACCATAAACTGTCCCAGCAGATCTACTAAATGCCAAGCTTCAAATGCAGTACAACTTCTACCTTACGAACTCCTTTAAAGGGCCTGGACTAGGGTGGGGCAAGTAGGGTTCTTGCCCCGGGTGCATCATTCTAGGGGGTGCCAAAATTGTGATTAATGTGTCTCGTGACTTGTTTCATTGTTGCATGCACTGACAACACCACGAACCAAACTTAGGGCATCGAGAGCAGTCCCCACCTTGGACCTTGATCATCTTCATGGAAGCGGTAATTGTATCTGAGCCACATTTGTTTGTGAAGAGTGGGAGAGGAGTGGGGATGAAGAGGCAAGGATTAAAAAGATTTTCTATGCCTCATTTTCTCTGAATCTGGATCTTAATATTCTTTGAAAATTAAATGATACGGCGAAGACCACTAAAGAATTAAAAGAGAAAAATTTTCCTAACTCAACGACTTCGAGAATTAATTTCTCTAACATTTCAGCCCCACCTGGCAAAAAAGATATCACAGTGAATTCCATTCTATTTTCCCGTTGGAATGATATTGGAGCACTTCTACAAATAGAAGCAATAGCCAATCAAAACCGACTTCGTCAGACACGGTGGTTTAGCAGCCGAAATCATGAACAAATTAAAACAAGATGGTATCGACATCCTGAATGCCCAAGGTCAAGGGTACGATAACAGGGCTGATATGTCAGTGTATACAAAGGAGCACAAGCACTTATTTTAAAAGAAAATGAATTCGCCAAATTTGTCCCATGTTCAGCACATTGCCTAAATCTTGCATGCAGCAGTGCTGTCTCCGTGAGTCCAACAATAGTAACCTTTTTTAGAATCGTACAAAAAACAATCACTTTCTTTGCTATTTCAACTAGCAGGTGGAATGTCTAACGTCTGTATTAAACACTACACTAAAAGAACACAGTGATACGTGTTTGGACATCAAGAGCAAGCACAATCAAAGCGTTAACTTTGCAAATTAAAGAAGTGCACAAAATTATCAATGGCATGAAATTAAATACGTCATCGATACATGATGCGGTAACGATTGCTACAGCAACAGGAATTGCAAGTCAAATCAATTAAAACTTCTTATGCATGTTAATCATATGGAATGATATTCTCAGCCACGTAAATCGAATAAATAAAATTTTATAGGCAAAAAATCTTTCCATACTTCAAGCAAGTTGAATGATATATGGCTTGAAAAATAATTTGCAAGAAATTTGGGAAAGTAAATTGGATTGTCTTCTTGAACAAGCCAAGAAAATGGCTGAAACTATGGGTATAACACCGGAATTTTCGAATAAAAAAAAAAGAAAAGCCAAACAAGTCCATCTTTCTGAATCAGCAGATGAAGGTACCAGTTTATCAGCCAAACAAGTATATAAAATTGAGATAAAAAAGCACTTGATGGAATTATTTTTGAACTAAATTGGATATATGAAAAACTCGACAAAGTCTCTAGAGATTTTACCTTTCTTTCAGGAAGTAAACTAACAGCAATTAACCTTATGGAACTACAAAATGTGGCAGTGAATTTGGCTTTAAAATATGGAAAAGTTTTAAATACTGCAGAAATTTCATCTGAAATTGAAAGCTTAAAACATCAGGCATTGTCAGTTCTCCTGATTACCGAGTCAGCAATAAGTTGAGACTTCCTTCAACTAATTCATGAGTTTTTATTAATGGAATCATACCCAAATCTGGAAACGGCATTACATATATTTTTAACTATTCCCATTATTGTAGCTTCTTGCGAAAGAAGCTTCAGCAAGTTGAAACTAATTAAATTCTATTTAAGGTCTTCCCTTGAACAGGAGAGATTATCAAATATGGTGATCCTCTGGATTGAAAAAGAAATCACAAGAGATATAAATTTTGACCAAATCATCGACTTATTTGCAGCTATGAAAGCTCGGAGGGTTGAACTTTAAAATATAATCTTCAAAAGATAAATTGAAGTATAATATTTAAAAGAAAATGTTGTGATGATCTTTTTAAAAGATCAGTTAAAATTTATTGTTCTGATGTACTTTTTAAAATATAAGTTAATGTTTGGATATTCTTTCCAAAATATAAGTTAAAATTTAATGATCTCATGTTCTGAAAATTTACAAGTTTTTCTTGTTCTGTTTACATTTATGCATTTAATTGATATTTTTCTATCAATATTAATGTTGTTAAATCTATATTATATTTCATGATTTTTATTTAGCACATTTGCATTTAATTGTATACTGTATATTACAGGAACTGAAATAAATATTTAAATTATTTGTAATTGTTTATCATTTAATTATAATTATTTTTTTGCATGTTATATAATACAGCGTTTGGGCTAGGGGCGTGATTCATGTTCATTGCCCTGGGTGCCATAATATCTAGTCCCAGATCTGCTCCATTATAGTGAACACCTCCAGATAGCAAAAATTGATGGCGGTCCTGCCAAACTTATATACAAAATGCCTAGTTGCAACCTCTTTACTAGGAACTTCTGTACTACGAAAACTTCTGAACAATGAAGGGAAAAATTGGTCACTTCCGCTTATATTTACCTATTTAAAATGAAAATATGCTCGCTAAACAATTTTTTTTCAGTTACGTGCAGATAAGGATTGAAAATATGTACAGTGGGCCAATTAGAGCCGAGCTTTCAATAATCCAATCAGAGCTGTTCTTCTATCATGACATATTTCTGGTGTTTTCAAAAAAGCAAAGGTCATGCCATTCCGCACAATGTTACAACAGTTTTCTGTGCGAGGAGGTGTTCCTGTGGGAGAAGTTCCTTTGCGAAAGAAACATTCAAGTTCAATTGCTCGTGATATTTGGTGGTAGATGGTGCTTCACGACTCTATCTTGAGCTGTTGTTGTGCGGGAGTTCAAAAACAATTTAAAGTAAAGAAAGATTGATCTTTTTTTAAATATGTTGTTTCTTGAAAAATAAAAATTATTTAAAAAATATTGTTTCAAATTACATTTATTTCCCTGATGCAGTTAACAGGACATTTACTGCTGAGGAAGCAGTCACCAAATTTAATGGGAGGCTTAACAATAGATCGAAGCAATGATGTATGTATCAGCGGCGGATCCAGAACCATCCCAAGGAGGGGGCGATCGCCCCCATTACCCCTCCCCGTCTTGATTTCTCCTCTGCCGACAATCATACATTTTAAAAATCCCTACTCCATCAGAATCTTTCTTTCCCTTGTCATACAGACTTAATCTTCGGTGTAGAAACAAAGGATGTTGTGCGGAATGAATTTAAGAATGCACCTTCCCTTGGATCCACCACTGGTATGTATCATTATTTGGATTTGACCAGGGGGGGGAGGGGGGTTCAGGTTCAGAGCTATGTACCAAACGAGGGAGTTACCCCGGTGAAAAATTTTTACTTTATTTAATGATTTACAGACATGCTCCATAACCCCAACACTAATTAATTCTTATTGTTAGAGATTTTTTGTTACAAATAAATAAATTTTGTTAGATCAAAATTAAAAATTTTCTTAAGTAAAATGAAATTCATGGGATTTATAATTTATAAATTTAAGTATTTTAAAAGGAATATTTTTTACAGATTTTAAAATAAGTTTTCCTTTATAAGAGCTGTTGCAAACAAATAATATTTCAAACTTCCGTAACAACATTTCTAGTCTACAATTATTTCAGTGCTTTTTAGTTCATGATATTATATTTGTATTAAGTGTATATATATATATATATATATATATATATATATATATATATATATATATATATATATATATATATATATATATATATATATATATATATATATATATATACACACACAGTAGATCATTGATTATTCGGTGCCCTAGGGGGAAAGAGGTCGCCAGATTCTCAAAAATGCTAGATAATCACATCAAAGTTTTTATACAGCTTATTTTTGAACGTGCTTTTACAACTGTTTTTTTGTGTTGTATATGTGTTGTTTAATGTTTTTAATTCCTTACAAAATGTTATAAATAAAGCATGGGGTATTTAAAAAAATAAATACAGTAATGTAATATAGAATTATGAGAATGACCTACAATTCAGTTATGTACAACTCAGTATGTATGGGCATGAATTTGCAAAGTGTTTCGCCTAGGATTACATAAAAACACTAAAATATGGGTAAACAAGTATTATGTATAACTGAGTTGCATATAACTAAGCTTGGTATTTGTGACATTTATTTTTCCTAAAAATCAGAGACGAATATAGATGTTTACTTGAATACATTTTACTAGGATGTTTAGTTTTCAACTTTTATATCTATATAAAGCGATCAATAATATAGACATTAATTTTCATACATTTTATCGGTTTTTATCAATAAAGATTTTATAATTTGAATTCATTCTAATTAAAATTAACTAACAGAGTGTAAATAAAAAGAAGGCTTCTTGTATGCTGCCTTGTTTGTTGTTATCTATATTTTGGTGAATGAGTAGTTCAACTTCGATCACCAACCTGGAAATTAATTTTTCGGAATAAAACAGAAAGTATATTTTACTCGTTAATTCGCACCCCCTTATGCACGAAATTGGATCATTTTTGGAAAAATTTATGTGACGTGAATATAATGTATAACCTAATATACGAATCAATATTTTGATTTAAAAACTCATACCCTGTTGAGTATCTAATGACTATGAGTGCAGGAAAAAGCCCTGAGTACATATACGGAACAATGCTTCTTCGAAAGTAATGCAAAAGAAGCTAAGCACGGGGGACACTCTCGGAGGTAGGATTATTTCCATTTTATAACAGGGTGCTTTTTAAAATGATCGGTAGTCATTTTTCATTTCGAGAAAATTTTTCATTTTGACTTTTGGAGATCGATAGATCTTGTCGCACAGAACACAATCGACGTCTCCCGACTTTTCAGCAAATGAAATCCAAGGCGTGTAAGGATTATCAGATCTGCTCTAGGGTAAAGACAGAGCGTGATAAACTGATCATATTGTTTTGTCCTTTAATTTTGGCTTTGGATTCTGCAGCAGTGACATAAGTGACATCAGCAAGGAAAGTGTAATGAATTCCGAATGTTGTGTGGCCTTTTAGTATGACAACTATCAACTTCTCTTCCATTTTGGGTGTTTGGTGGTAAAATATATCACGTTTGAGTGTGTCAAGGGAAATTTTAAAATCATGAAGTATAATTTCGTAGAAAATGTAGAGGTGAAAAATCGACACTTATCGATGACAATTCATTTTTGTCGAATATAAAAGTTTTTGAAATTCGGTGTTTATCGACATTTACCGATTTAAATCAAATCTTACCAAGCCTTCATATAGTCCAGATCCTACTGTACTACTCGCAATTGTCCCGAAATGTTTTCGCACCACGCTGTGTGCTATCACCGGACTGATTCTCTGGCGAATGCCGAATTACTCGCAACTTTTGCCGGATCGGTCAGGACCGCCGGATAATGTTGGAAGTCAGATAATCAATCGCCAAATAATCGATGATCTACTGTAAGTATAAAATTTTTATTATAAATGAAATTATTTTTCTCTTAATTTTAATGGTGTTGACAATTTATATCGAAAATTTACATACACATGACTCCATATGAGATATAAATTAATGTTGTAAAGATATATTCTCTGTTAGTAAGTTTACCTAGATAAGAAGAAAACTTGAATTTATTATTTTTAAATTACTATTAAAAAACATGATTTTTGACATCAAGCAGTAAGCTAATTTATAGTGATGAAAAATATAGCCCTAATTTATTTTATTGTTTTCTATATCATATAATAAAAAAGTTCAATATAAATTGGAAAATATTCTATATATTCTCTTGGTATTCAGATCACAAAATTGAATCTTCTTTTTTTCTTGGCTAGCTGATCAATTATTTCATCTTCTGCAGGAATTAAATTTCTATATAGGTAGGCTCACCATACCTCCCGATTTTGAGGTTTTGTCCTGGTCGGTTTGTTGTTCTGTCTCAGAAAATGAATATGAGCCAAAGTCATGTGTAGTGGTAAAAAATTTTTGTTTCTGAATAAATAATGGGGTTTCTAGTGTCAATTTTTTTTGTTAAAATATTGAATTTTAGATTTAATATTGTAATATTAAAAACATTTCTGGTTTTTTCTTTAGATAGTTTTGAATACCCTTCCTCCCTTCTCCCTTTCATCCCCCAATATCCTGGTTGGGTGGTTTGAAAATATGGTATGCCTAACTATTATAATATTGCATTTGGCAAATTGATAAAATTATTTGATAGCAACAGAAAATACGTTTCAGCTATGCATAGTATGCATGTAAGGTCATGTAACAAATAAAAATAAACAAAAAACATGTTGCGGTTATGTCCCAGTTTTTTATCTACAGAAATCGTTTTGTCCCAGTTCTGTAACCTGAATATATAGTAAGCCTATACATAGGTATATTAAAGTAAGGCCATTCAAATGGGCATCACCTGTAGAGTTTCGCAAATAGGTTTTTTAGAGTTGAGAATGATCGCTCAGGTTTAGTGGTCGAGACCGGTAACATACATTGCATTACAATTAATACATCTTACTTAATATTTACATGGATAGATGCACCAAAGCCTTTAAAACAGCAATAACATTGTGAATTATGTCAATACCATTAGCCAAAACGTAAACAATAAACAATATCTTGGTTACCAAACAAATGTAAGTAGATGTTTCGATTTATGTTACGATAAATTTTACAATGTTAATGGTAAAAGATAACAATGTTCTAATATTCCTTAAAAATCATCTGACTCACTTTAAAAGTATTCATAGACTATATTTAGGCATGAATCCATTTGTAACCTTTATCTTGGCATTGGCTACCTCGCCACGGTGTGGATTTTCCCTGCATTAATCTTTACGTGGCTATTTTCCCTTTGAAGAGGACAACAATTAAGAAACTTAGCTTTGTTGCCGCCTGGAAAAAGATCATCTAAACCACTAAATTTTGCTCTTAAAAAATTTTGAGCGATTTAGCATGTAATATGACAAAACAAGAACAGAATTAAACTATTCAGTCTTCTGTGCATAAAATAAGCCATTTCCTGTGACTGTAAGTTAATATTTAGGTATATTTATATCCACATCAATGAAGGGCTGCAAGGCATACTGGGGTTTCTCCACACCATTTCCAATGCATTCTTATATAAATAGTATATTGTTGACCTCATGGGATATAAGAGACCCCATGGTCTGCAAACCTAGACCAAGTTCTTCCTTTGGTCCATAGGATGGCCCATGAAACTTTTGAATTCGATAGCTTCAACAGTGTAAAAACGTATCAAGAACAAACATACATACATACATACACACACTCTAAAATATTTATAAAATTATGTAACCTAATTGGAATTTTTAGAAATATTACAGGTATGGAGAAAGTCATGTGGTGGCCACATCAGATTTTTTGGGATAGCACTATTTATGATATGAGGAAAATTATTTGGATCTAAACAAGACATCTTTGTATAAATTGCCATCCTTTAAAAATCATTCTTTTAAGCTACTAGTCACTTTATCCATTATTAGGCATTCTTAACCAGCGAAGCGGTAATAGCAGAGTGCCTTATAGGCACGTCTGGTCCGTCCAACCACTAGATGGTTTTTAATTAAATTACGTATGAGTGATTGTTATTAAAATTTATCACCCAATAGTGATTTTTAACTGAATCTGTCAATTAGAACTTCCACTTGACATAATTACCTTAATAAACTTAGGCTCATATCTCGTTGAATGGCATTTGTCAAGCAACAATGAAATACCAAACTTTTCTCTCCCTAGCTCTTATATGATCGGTAAGGTATAGATTAAAAAATTTATTCGGGTAGAGAACATTTACTACAAGAAAGTCCACCAGACCACATACTTATGAGTTCTAGTTTCGGAGATAAAAATTCGAGAAAATCCCGAGAAAAACATCACATGTTTTTTTTGTTGACATCTCTCGGTAAACAACAATTAAAATCCATGTTTTTCTATCCCACGCCCTTATATGATCTGTGAGGTATAGTTTAAAAAATTTATTTGGATAGAGGACAACGTTTACTACAAGACAGTCTAGAAGACAAATTAATTATGAGTTATGGCTTCGGAGATAAAAATTCAAGAAAATCTCAAGAAAAACATCGCATATTTTTTTGACATATTGCAAAAATGGTTTTCTCAGCAAACAACAATTAAAAATCCATATATTTCTCTCCCATGCTCTTATATGATCTGTGAGGTATAGATTAAAAAAATGTATTCAGATTGAGGACAACATTTACTACTTGATAGTCCCAGAGACCATATAATTATGACTTATAATTTCGGAGATAAAAATTTGAGAATCGCCTAATCTTTCGATACCGTTTCATATGTATTTTCCATTAAGAATGCCTTTGAAATATGTGTGTATTTCATTTATGGAATATACTTTTCCATCTTGTTACATTATGTACATACATGTATGTGGTACCACTCTTTCACACTCATTATACGTAGTATCTTTACTGTTAATTTCTCCAGCAAGCTTCTTCCTAGTTCTTTTATGTTTCAACAACGATATATACATTTCTTTTTTCTATTTCTTCATTTGCAGTTATTGCAATATTTGTAGTTGCTCTAAAAAACAACATCAAAATTTCTTGGCATTTTAGAAAGAGCACTTATAGTATTTTCTACCATGCAAAAAGCTTGCAAAACATCCATTTCTGTTGTCTGTAAATATGATAATAATTGAGATGTATTTTCAAATATGTTTAAAAATATTTGCTTTGTGATTATAATTTCCAAGTTTTTTCAAGTGTCCAACATTATTTTGGCTCTGTAATGTACATCACTGTTAAATTTACTTGATATAGAAATTTCGTGAAAAGTCTGTAGAACATCTATATAAAATATTTTTCCACTTGTTACCAACTTTTATATTAACTTTGATATATATGTTTTGGACCACATCTAATCTGAAAAATATCTAAAGATGATTTGGGGGGGGGGGGGGGGAGTTCGAACCACATCACCTCAACTTCGCATAAAACGAGTGATTTAGTCACCTCCACCAACAGATCCTTGCTTTGGCACTGCAATAAATGTGTACTTGAATTCATGTGGGAAGATAGACATAAGACTCAAACTTGACTCGAATTTTTCAACAATGTTTGACTTGAGTTTAAAATTTGGTGTTTGCACATCCCTACTTAAAAGTTAAATAAGATCAATAACAATGGCCCTTAAAGGGAATGTGAAGAAATACATGAAAGCGAGAAAAACAATTAGTTTGCAAATTAATCAGGAAATTACTGAAAAACACAAAAGAGGTGTAAAAACAAGTGCTCTGGTTAGTGAATATGGTCTGCTACAATCCACTATTTCCACGATTATTCAACAGAAGGACCAATTTAAAGTAATCAGTGTTGAAGAATGCTCTATTTATTCATTATTTATCCGTTTCTATCATTATTGTTTTACTGTTCTTATAATGTTTATTTATTAAAAATCACATGTTTAGATATTATAAACAGTTTCTGTAAGCCTTTAACATGTATTTCTTATATTCGATTAACGATAATATCAATTAATATCATTAACTGAGACACCACTGTAATGAAATAAGAGTAAATAGAAATTCCTACAAACGGGATTGTGTGTCAATACTTAAATGCCGTATTTACTTGTGTACCACGGGCACCTTTTTCCCAGCAAGAAAGAGAGACTGCGCATCTTACATAAGGATTTAAGAAAAGATTATATAAATTGCGAGTATCGATAGTAAATTCACTACAACACACTTGTGTCTACATTTATACTCGCCGAAGACGAAGAATTCAACAAAGTATTTTGGCGAATGAGATGACGATATATTTTCATAATACATATTAAAGCTGTACCTTTTAAATGAACTTTAAGTTTATTATTGTCACACAAAATATACAGTTGTCATTAAAAGTTTACTATCAATTTCTACCTATACTTTTGATGGACTAAGTTGGCATCTGGTATCTGTGTTTGCCGAATTCATCATGAGCCCTTGAAGCTCCTTCAACATAAGAGGAACGACTACCGAGGAGATTTCTGCTAGCAATGGCATAAAGAAATCACCCAATAAATTGCATCACACAGGTAGAAGGGAGAATATGCTTAACTTGGGCAGACCTTGTTTCAGAGAGGAGGAATTAGAGAAGAGGCAGACTTATTTGAAAAATTCCCAATGTCAACTTACTCCTGCACGAATTTATTTTTTTCCCTCCGAACTGGCCCAACAATGAGGTGCACATGGTACACAAGTAAATACGGTAATATTTTTAAGAAAAGGTATAATTGGCGAATTTTAGTAGAGGGTTTGGTTTGGTTAGATTATGCAATTTCAGCATAACAATTGAATGTGCCTTCATTCGGATAACCCTTTTGCTTCTGTATAATTGATCAATCATCCCAGAATTTATGCAACACCTATTAACCTCCAATTAACGAACTTCTGAATAACGAATAGATGAAAAAAATCCCTTGAATTTCATTAATGAGAGGTTTTACTGCATTAAGATCACAAAATTTAGAGGCTTCACTTTTTGGAGAAGCCGTGACAAGCTAATTAAAGTGTTTTTTATTAAGTAAAAACCACTACAAAACCAACTTGTGCATAAAATGATGGATCTTTTTGTTTCTTAGAATTCAAACATGAAAATTACTCTAATACATACAAAGAATATTCCTTCATAAACTACCTGAAGTACTGCTTCAGCTAGTTACTCTGATAGGCTTGAGTTTTGAAGGTAAGAATACATTATAGCTAATTTTCAAGCAATATAAATAATATATGCATGACCTACCTGCTTGACATTGACAGAGAAAGCATCCATCTTTGTCTTTAAGCAACCCTTGGCGGCAACGCAGTGAACAATTTGCCAATGATGGGCAATGAGGGGGGAGGGTGACAACTGATGTGCCTAAAAATTTTTGAAAAAAAAAGCTTTGGTTGATATTGCATATATAAGAAGTCCAATAACAAAAGTTTGGAAGATACAATAAAAAAATTTTTAAATAAGACTTCACAGAACACATCAAAGGATATATATATTTACCATTGGAAAACATATTTTTTAAAAATCTATATTAAATTTTGAAAAATTTGACAAATATTGAATTCTAATGATGCTTTAAAAATATGCACCTATTTCAATTCTACACCTTAAGTGGCAGGGGATATCTGCAGTTAACTGTTTACCAAAACATCAAAATATGTTTATGAAAAGTTTGGGATGATAATTACTACACATTTATAAAATTATGTACTTCTTAACCCTTTCACAGTGGTTGAAACATTTTACTGCCATGCTAAACTCTTAAAATTTACATCGCACAATTGCAGCATAAATATTTAATTCTATTACATCACCATATTCATTCATCAATCTATTTCTTAATAAAATGACTGTACTGACATCTATTAAAAATCTAATGAACTGTTTAGCATTTGTTTGCATTCCCCTCAAAATAAAATTTCAAACTAGGTGTCAGCACACCAGTAAAAATGTCCAGGTATATCAAGACTCAATTATTTAAACAATATGTATGAAATGCTATATAAAGACACTAAAATTCTACATGATTCTGTCATTATAATAACTTATAAGCGATTTAGTTCCTGAAGGAAGAATATCCACCTGAGTTGTGATAAAGATAAACATTCCACAATTTGAATTTGTGATTAATTTGGCATTCAGCCCAACTGTTAAGATCAATTACTCACTGTCACAAACAGGGCAGCACTCCTCCGGGACATGACGTGGGTTGACACAAGATGCTTCACACATATATGCATGACACTTCCTCACGCCAGCTTCACATCTGCACGTGGTGCATGGTTCCTCCTTCCACTCATAACCATTCGCCATGATGCCTCCCGTAATCTCAGAAACACAGCCTCCGGGTGAAGGTTCCATCACAATGCTGGGGGCATGGGGTCGAGGAGAGTGGAGAGCAAGGGCTGGAGGCTCTCCATGTGAGTTCTCTGAATTTCAGAAGAAAATGAATGAAAACTTGAGTGATCCTTGCTGGCTTACAGTTAATAACAATAACTCTTAACTTATACTATGAAACAACTGATTAAATCAAGACTCAGTTTGTTGAAAATGTTTTATCCTTTATTTCCTTACTAAGCATGTGGATTGTAAAAATTGATGGGATAATATGTGGATTGTAACGCTTTATAAGAATATTCTTACAGTTGTAGTCAAAATATTTGTTGGAGAATTAATTAATTACAGTAATGAGATGTAGCCTTTAAAAAAGTAACTAAAATAATCACTTGATTTTTTTACAATGCTTTTAGTTTGAAAATTAAATTTCTTAAATAAGTTACTCATATGCCATAAAATAAGTTTAATTAAAAATTATGTTGTTATTAACAGCATTTTTTATAAGCAAATCAGATATAAAGCATTATCAAAGTTAATTTCATTTTTTATTTTGACAAGAAAAGAAGACGATTACCTTCATTGTCAGGAGAGGCACAATGATATGCAGGACAGCATGCTCCAGGTGTATTAGTTGCTGGTTTGAATACCCTGGCAGGAGCATTTGCGGGGCAATTTGTTGGTGGTGGCGGACAAGGTTGTCTGCATTTGCAAGGGGACAAACAGCACTCATCAGCACCAAGTATAGTTTCTCCATTGTGCATATGACTGATAAGTGGGATATAACTGTCTTCAGGGCAGGGCCCTGCGGAAGCACCCTCTATCTGTGCAGGAACAGTTCCATGTGGACAGGTTACTTGGGAGCAGTTAAAAGCTGAAAATTGAAAATCATTCCAAGTTAATGACTATAAAAGAATGAGGAAATAACAAGAATTTCAAACAGTTAAATTTTACTGCACTTCTTGTGAAAGTGCTACCACCAGCAGTAAACAGGGTATGAATCCAATTTCAACAAGATATACTCTAAAAGTCATAAAAGACCAAAATCGGTGGAGTAAATAACAAGGAAATCGTCAACTAAAAGGCAAATAGTATAAAAGCTATTTATTTTTGACTTGAAGAGGGTATGGACCCAAAAAACACCCCATATACACTCCTGTAACACTTTCTATTTGATGTGAACGATCTAACCTTTCATAATATATTTCAACATATTCAACTTAAATTTCACATGTAGACATATGGACCACATGCAAAATTTAAGTTTTCCGCGAATCAGAAACTTTTCATAATTTTGGCACATTTACTTTCGTGACAGCAGTCTGTACAATATACACACCTCCAGGTGACGAATGACTTCTGAAACAAAAATACGATCGAAGTTTATTTCCTCTTCATGCTCACTTGTTTCTGGTCATTCTAGTCTTCCTAATATTGTGACTATTTAGGGTTTTTTCCGGAGCCACTTTAAAAAATCATGTAAATACGTAAACAATTCACAACATGATTTAACAAACTTTTCTTGGGCTTCAAATAACATGTGAACTTTCGTCATATTACCTACGTACAGTAGATATTATCGGTTTTCAAGAATTTTCAATAACTTCCAGCATGCTAAATTAAAAGTAACATCTAATGTTAGATTTCACATCAAAACACGCGAAACAAACAGCTTTTCATTGGCCATTAATTATTGTTGCACATATGTTTCACATGAACTATTTTGTTGTGAGTTTATCTAAACCAGGGGTCACCAAACGTTTTACTGAAAGGGCAACATGAGGCTTTGTGATCCAATGCGCGGGCCACATATGGCATTTCAAATGACTGATCGGGCCGTGTGAAAATTTCAAAGAGCAAGTTTTGAGAATTGTTTAGATTCTGTAATACGTAGATTTCACCCAAGCACTCGGAAAATGTTGTTTAGATATCATAAATGATATCTAATGAATACTCTTGCTGATAAGGCAGGTCAGATCAAATCACTGCAAGGGCTGGATGTGACTCGCGGGCCATAGTTTGGGGATCCCCTGATCTTAAGTGTCTATTGTGTTTTGTTCGTCCATCTGCATGCATACATACATACGATATATCATGGGCAATAATGAAATTAGATGTTTAGGATTGTTATTCAACCAAAGATGGTGTACCTCACAATGTTACAAACTGATTTTTTTGGGGGATTGGTAATAACAATATGCAGTTGGCAACACAGGAAAATGTGTCACTGATTCTTTGTTGCCGATAGAACAAGTCTCAACCGTTTTTTACTTTCTCCATACGTAGTACAGGGGAAAGTATTGTTTTCATGAAAAAAATCGATGTCTGTCTGTGTGTGTGTGTGTGTGTACGTGACAGCTTTATTGTGGGTGCTCTTAACTAAAAACTATTAATCAGGTCAATGCAAAATTTTATATTTAAGATTTTTATGAGTCACAAGAACTGATTAGTTTTTGATAAAAATCGGTCAACCGGAAGTTGGTGTTTACTCTTGTCAGTTATCCGTTATTTTGAAATACTTGCTTTAATATTTGATATATGTAAAAATGTAGAAAATTTAATTTTGTGCAACATTTGTTTGAAACATTTTCCGATATAATGCATTGTTTAAGAGATATCTTATATTTTTAACTGCTGCCACCACGCCACCTACCGACGATTATTGTTAACAATTGACCCTTAGTTACATTTTAGCAAGGCTCCTTTTTCTTTTCTTAATTTTAGGAGCTTTGTGGCTATATCCAATATCAGAAGGCTATGGTTTGAGTTTATTTCTGTTCTTTGTAAAGTCTAAAATTTTCTCGGAGTTTCTTAAAATATTTATTATTATGTAACCTATTTGGAATTTTTGGAAATATTACAGATATCGAGAAAGTCATGCGGTGGCCACACTAGATTTTTTTCTCCTTGGTACTGGGTCAATTTTTTGCTATACTTTTTTTGCCGTCGCCGAAAAAATTGTTCAGAAACTATGGATCTACAAAGAGGAATTGGGATGGGAAGAAATTTGTTTTGATCTCAACCAAGGAATTCAAGAGGATGAAAGTGTTATACAACAGGTCATCTGTGCAAATGAAGGAAGGTCCATTCAGCACAGCACATAGACCAAATTTCAAAGTTTTCAGCAGAAAATCCTGATTCACTTACACAAGAAAGGCGCGAATTTCTCAATCGAAGATGATGACAATGTTGTCATGTTTTTTGATATTGAGGGTACTTTGAACTCCGAATTTGACGTAAAAGGTCAAAAAGTTAACCAGGAATTCTACTTTGCAATCCTTCGACGTCTGAGAAATGCAGTTTGCAGGAAGATGCTAAATATTTGGCTGGATTCTTCAGAATGCTCTCTCAGTTAGGGAATTTTTGGCAAAACATAAAATCACTCAACTGGATCATACGCCTTATTAATCCATCTTCGCTGCATCTTACTTCTTGTTCCACAAACTCGAGGATTTTTTAAAATACACTTTGAATCAATGAGACAAATCAAACAAAAGACATCGTTAACTCTGAGGAATAATCCAAAAAATGACTTCTAAAACGGTGTTCCCAAGCATGGCAACAACATTGGGAGAAGTAGATATGTTGCTCTGCAAGGAGACTGTTTTGCTGGGGACTATGTTGAGATCCTATCACTTATGTCTATGATTTTATATATCATCAGATTAGGGAACTTTTGGATTTAAATAATGTTCTCCTCCTGCTGGCAATGACGTGACACAAGCATGCACGGAACAAAATTAACATACAGGATATTATGACACAACTTTAAAATGGGTGTTCACGATTTTTTAAATACAGTGGGAGAACACCGTATTCGATTCACTGTTCTATCAGGTTTGCGAACCTTGCTGGAGGCGAAAATCGAAATTTGAACAGAGAGAAACAACTGTTTCATGCTTTACTTATCCATTTCTACGCAAAAAAATCTTTTTACTTTAATACTCATCGGCAAAATACAAGTACATATCTCTCAATTATCAAGTGAACGCGTTTTTCGTCATTATTCGGGAAAAATGAAGTACTAAGTGAGCCAAGCATTCCATTGTTCACTTTAAATGTCAACCGTATATTTCAAAACCAATTAATATTATTGATGTTTTGAATACATAATATATGTCCCCTAATATTTTCGTATCAGTATATTTTTAACTTGCAAACTAAAAGTTTTGCTAAATCGCCAAATAACTTCATTTAAAAGAAAAAATACAACAATAAACTTTCTGAACGGCGGAAATAAATTCAGCAAATGTTCCTTGGGCTAAACCCGATGCAATTATTGTTAATATTAGCATTAAATTATGCTCCTACCATCCTCGAAGTGACTGTTTTAGCGAAAGGGAGTGACATTCTCACGCCGGATGTGAAGCAATCGACTCTGAAATTCAAACAAACCTTATCTCCATACTATTCCGTGCTCGAGATTCTTGCATACCATTCTCCCTTTAAACAAACAAACCGAATACCTTATACGCGGCAATTCTTATCTCTGAATAGTTAGTCATTTCAGAGAATAAAAAAATCTCGACGCTTTTTAAAAAGCTACTTCGTTCCGTCATTCTCGAAGAATGAGCACTGCAAACAATCGTGCCACGTACTAGGCGCAAGTGACAGAATGCGTAGCAAGATTAAACCAACAAGTAGTGTTATCCACGAACATGGAGGAAATTATTGCGTTTATAGCTTAATATCCGGAATGGAAACAGGCTTATATTTTCGTCGTTGTGTCTGTCTGCCCCCCTCTCCCATTTACTTTTGAAGCAATACACCGATGTTTAAGGCAATTGGTGAAAACCTCTTGCTGCTGGAGCCGAGCTCCTGAGGATAGTTTTTGTTGCAAAGATTTGAAGTCCCGGGTTCGATTCTAGGAGCTATCCTTCCCATTTGATTTACATGGGAAATCTGAAATCCACCGTGCAGGGTAATTTTCTTTTGCGCATTAAAATATCTTAGAATCGTAATATCGGAGCGGGATTTGTACTATTCTCTGAGGAAAGGAAATGATTTTAAATTTCATCGTAGAATTTTGTTTATCGATCGTATTTTGCGTAAATACCGGCGTTTTTGCAATTTTTATCTCTCATTACGAACGTGTTGCCATTGCAACAATTGTTGTTGGACTTCGCGAATAATTGGTTCCGGAAAACTTACGCGAAATGCAAATCTGCGAAGTGCAATCCAACACAACCCAAAAAATTCACTTTTTTAACATAAATAATTCAGTTTAACAGAAAATAAAATAAAACTTTACAGCAACGTAACAGCAAATGATAACCTAACATTATAAAGAGACAAAATTCTTTTATTATCTTCAAAACGCGTAATAGCAATTGAAAACCCAGCATTACAAAGCGATTCCACTTCTTTCGGTACTTGTGCAATTTACCTCCAACGCATTTTCGCATGCGATTTTCGAACTTCTTTTGTTCATTCCAAAGAAATCCTTTAATTAAAATTGATGAACTACTGAAATGAAATGCTGAGAACGTGATACACAGATTTATTCTTGGGTTCTGCAACAAACCTTTTCCAAGCAGCAAAAAGCATTAGCATTTAAAAGTGGTAACATTTATTTTATTAATCACGTTCGAAATGCATAACAGAAAATTAAAAACTAGCGTATGAAAGTAATAACTTTTCTTTTAATTGTTCAAAATACGTCAAAAAAAGAAGAATTAAAGTGGTAACATTTCTTTTAGTAGGTAATGGCTTCAATATAGGTACGCGGCAGAAAATTCTTGTTTCAAGATGATAGCAATTCTTAGTTTTACATTAAAATTTCGTAATATAAAATGATAACCTAACAAAAGATAACATTTCTCTAAATGACGTTCAAAACACAAACATAATAGTAAATGAAAACCTTACATTCCAAAATGATGGCATTTCTTTAAATTTTAAACTAAAGTTTCACGTCGAAAATAGCGGCGTTGGCGGTGAAGTTCAAAATGAGGTACAAAATAATTAAGTCGAGATTTATCACGTTTGTTTACTTCGAAAACTACTAATAATGGGGATTATAAATATAATATAAAAATAATCTCTTTTCTAGGGCGCCAAATTTTAAACTGAACTTCGACACAAAAAAGTAGAGAAAGTTCCGCTTGTCGGCATCGCAAATGCATGACGCGAAAAGCAAATAATCGGCGCGAAACAGAAGTAATGGTCATAAAACATTTTGTCGCGAACCGCAAGCATGCGAAGTTCAAAAAAGGTGGTGTAGTCTAGTACATACACGCGTTATTTTTCCCAAACAAAATACGGGTGATCAATTTAGTTTTCCATTCGAATGTATTTGAAATATTTTATAGTGCTAAATTATGAAATTTGGGACAATAGGCATCATAAGTTCCGTTTGGATCACCTTGTTTCTTCTAGTATTAAATTTGGTAATATTTTGTCTTTTATTTCGCTATGAATATTTTTTCCCCATTTATCTAATTGACGAACTGTGAAGAATTTGGATTATGATTAACTTTTACATGCGTAGATTTGGTTTTTCTTTAATTTAATTTTTGTGGTTATACTGCCGCATATTCGGTCACTCGAGTCTCGTTTGTAAATGGCATCTGTGTGGAAAGGTAGCCTTAAAACTTCAGCTTTCCATATTTAATACCTTCGGAGATATAAAAAATGTTTTTAATGGGTCCTTATATATTTTTCAAAACTCAAATCCAAAAAAATAATAAATAATAATAAACAGAAATCTACACTCAAAGTTTCAGCTCTCATTGGTTTACAGTTTCGTCACAATTTCAATTTAAGCAGGTGCATAGACAGGCGCCAAAGTGAAACTATAAGCGCATTAAAAAACGAGCGAAAAAGTGGCCAAAAAAGCCGCGCGAAGGTATTATAACATATCCTATTACTCCAAAGAGTGGGAAGAAAAGTTATATCGGTATTTTTCTTTTGGCGAGGAAAAATATTTATTATTTCGAACACTAAGAAAGCTGGATCCAAATTAATTTTTAAAAACATTGATATTAACGGAAAAAAAAGTTGGCGCGTTCACTCGAGTATTATTAGCCGAACAAAGAAGCAAAGAGAAGTACTTCAAACATCGGACGCGAGTGAATTTTCCCTCAAGAGCGACGAAAAAAACGCCGAAGGGAAGCCTTTTCAGCTGAGGATTCTCTAGAGACAAACGCAAAAAAATTTCAAAAAGTAAAATCCATGGCGGAAATATTCTGGCTGCCACAGCTTTTTACGTCACGGTGAAACTCCGTTCTAATTATTTTAGAGTAAATAATAAGGCGAAAAGTCTTGAATTTAGCAGACGAATAAAGAAAATTCGTGAAAACGGAGAGGCGATTTTCAGCACGATGTTGTGGGGTACACAAAACGTCTCCTATCAGATATTTTTTCAAAATGTTGAATACCCCTATTAAAACCGTTAAACTAAGCAAAATCAGCGTTTTAAATTAAATTCTGAACACAATAATAAAGCAAACTGTATAAAAATGTATACGAAATGCAGAAGATATCTCAAATTCGTATGTTACCGACCGATTTCGAAACTGATTCGATTATTCTCTAGTTTTGCGTGAAATGCCATATTAAAAGAGATCCAACGTTATATGATTGCCCGATTATCCTCGAAGGAGAACATTTTTCTAAACAACTCGCGCGTTCCAAAATGATGACCAAAAATTAACAGCATCGAACATTTCGGAGAGGGAAGTTTGGAAGTACATTAAAGAGACTCGTGCAAATACAAATTTTAGTCAAGCTCTGGAATGAGATATTTGCTGATATCCCATAAATTAGGCAAAACAAGGAAGAGTTTTTACAAAATAAAATCGAAGACGCCATTTATATCAATTGAGATGAAAGAGCTTCGATAGCCCATCGAATATATTCAAGCACGATGAGCAGTTCACCGCCCCCAGGTAACATATTCTCTCAGTTAAATAACTTAAACCAGCCACTCAGATAAGGATTGAATTATTATTGTACTGCAAGATATCTAGTGGTCCACCTTTCCTACCTTAATTCAGCAAGGAATAAATATACTGCGAAACTTATTCGCCCGCAAATACTTCTGGCCCCTTAGGGCGACCGGGCGCCTGAGTATTTGCATGGCTGATTAAAACAGTTACAGAAATCTCTTAGCAACAACCTCTTATTCAGCGACCAGCATTCTTAAACGACCATTTTTCTATGGTAGTCAAAATGAAATTCTACCGCATTTCAAATGAAATATATGATTCGATCTCAAATGGATATTACTATGCAAATAAAATGAACATGGAGAGCAGTGGCGGAGAGGTTAGAGTAATGACTTTCCCCTCTATATATATATATGGGCATAGGCCCGATAAGCTTGCGTGCGTTTTTTTGTCTTTTTGTGTTCGTGTGTTTCACGTGCCTCTTCGACGCTCCCAGCAGCCTGCCAGCTAGGTCCTCAACTTGGTAAGTGTCCGCTGGGCTTCCCTCAACACCTTGTTGCCACTCTCATCACTACCTTTTCTTTTCCTTTAGTTAATATATATATATATATATATATATATATATATATATATATATATATATATATATAAATGCTTACGGAAGAGGAAAGGTAAATGGGATACATGGATGGCAACAAAAGTTGTTGGGATAAGGAAGCCCAGGGAGCACTCACCAAAAAGATGATTTCAAGTTGGCAAGGTACTGGGGGTGTCGAAGTGACATGTAAAACAAACACAAAAAACACGAAAGCTTTCGGGGGTGATCCCTTCGTCAGCACAGGATGTGTATGTATACACACAAAATGATAACAAATACTTGGAAAGCTTTGAAATGTGGACTTGGAGGAGAATGCAGAAGATAAAATGGACATATAGAACGAAAAATGATGAAGTGCTACGAAATTCAAATTAGAAAGAATTGACGTACAATCTTCAAATTTAAACTACGTTTTAGGAAAATTAATAGTTTTTTATTCTATTCATCTATTTCCGCCTGCCGTTCGAAATCTCTCATATTAAATATTTAAATCATATATTATATGCCTTGCCAACCAGGTCATTGTTAAACTTCGAGAATCAATTGTTGTCTCAACCAGCATACGTGTAATATATACGAGTTCATATTGGTGGATACTAATGTTTTGGCACATCCAGAAGAGCTGGAGTTTGGAAATGTTTTTCGTCGGTAGGATTATGTGCAAAACCTACTAGAAAAACGAAAATCTTGAAAAAGTTCAACAATGCGGCCGTTAAAAATTCGCAATTGTTTAAACAAATTTTTAAGGTTTGTGTATTTCCGAATGTGCAACGAAGCTGAAATTTTTTTAAAGGAAGAATTTGTAAAAACACGAAATAGGAATTATAGAAATTTTGATATATTAATTTGTTTGACTTAAAAATTCTTCAAGTTTAAACAAATAGATAAATGTTTAGGTACTACGGGGCGAGCTACGAAGCTAAAATATTAAAGTTATTTAGAGGTTAGTGCAATTGCACAAATAAACATTTGAATATTTCCTTGAAATTGTTATTACGGCCATTATAAATTTTTATAATTAAAACAATTAGAAAAATATAATTTCACTTCTAGATGTGCTATAACTTGAACATTTGGCAGAAATATGTGGCATTAGCAACCTACAATGGAAAAAGTAATGGATTTTAAGGTGAAATGAAATGCTTGCAGAATGCAAGCACCAAACTACTTGTGTGTGTGTGTATATGTGTGTGTGTGTGTGTATATATATATATATATATATATATATATATATATATATATATATATATATATATATATATATAAAACCAGGAAAAATGCCGGTCTTGGTGAAGGGGTGGCTAATCTGTCTGGCTCCCAGGACTGTTGGTTTGAATTCTTCAGAGAGCATGGAAGTATCTGGTCGTCTTTGTTATGCGGTATTTAAAATAAACAAATAAAGTTTTTACAAAATATACGGCCGATAACCAAACACCAATATTAAACACACGGGTTGGATGAAGCCAAAATTGTTCACGCGATTTCTGAATCGACGTCGAAATTTTAGTTACGTCTTCGAATCATTTAGACGCGAGTTAACAAAGCACCCAGGCGCGCCCATTATTGGGAGAGGTGTAAAAAAGACGAGAACTAAAACCGGCAATTTTATCCTTCGGCACGATCCCGTTCCCCAGGCCCATCCCTTACTTTCCGACGGGAACATTCTTCCTCCCACGTGAATTTTTATAACTGTCCATTAAAATTCCCCTCTCCTCACTAAATACATTGCCCTGCCATCTGACGGATGTTCCTACAAGTCCTCCGACACACACACATACACCGGCCGGCTAACATAAGATACGATCGTTTGGAAGGCGAGCTCTTTCTCTTATTGTTTGTTATACGTGGGGCGATTCACTTAAGCCTTCCGAACCTTATCTCATCGGCGCTAAATTTGGAAATTAATTAAATAACGAATACAGAGATATCGACTTAACAATAAAGTTTTACTACGGCGTATTGAGCGAAGTGACTGGATATTACTCATAAGGATGAAGGCTCATTTTGTATAACTATCATTGCGTGTAACTATCATTGAATAAGTACCACAAAGCATATTGAAAATAAAATCGACGGGCCTAACGTTTCCTTTAATAATACGTGGAACAAGAAACTTCTTAAAATCTGTGAAGACAGTGACATCTAATAAACACGTGACGTTAATTGTTTACCAAACAAAATTTAGCGTTATATCTCGTAACTTTCTTATTGATCAATCATATAAAATCTCATAAAATTCACTTCAAAGGAATTTCAAACCTGCCTACGGCGTTTCTTCGCATTCCAAACCACGCACTGCCGCCAAGGCCAACGCACTTATCACGACATTTTTATGGCCGTGACATACCATTGTAATCCATTGTCGTGATAGTCAGCCAATAAGGGGAAAAACACTCGACAGATGCACAATCACATAGATCGCAACAACAACTCAAACGGACAACTGAAAAAGTTTCATTGCTGTTTGGTCCCATTCAAGCGATTTATTGGTTAGTGGAGTGGCGATGATCAACACGTTGATCGTGAAACAGTGACGGTATTCTGACGAAAATTTAAACGATGTTAGGAAAGAGACTTCGGAAAAAATCTCAAGGCGCGCATGAGTGACGGAGTCATTGTAGTTAATTACTTAATTCCATTTCCCCCGACGTCCAGTCCGGACTGAAGCTTATTAATAGCGCGAACTTTCATTTATCAATTTCCTCGTCCATGTTTGGTCTTCATCCTACAACCAATTAATTCCGCTGGGGTGAGAAGATCGAAATTACTTCATCCGTAGATCCAATTTGAAATAAAAGAAAATCTTGGACCCGCGAGTTTATTTACTTCATATGGAATGGATCTGAAATAAATCTCAAATATGTAGCTTGCGATAAATGCTACAAAGGTATTTCAATATCTAATTTTGATACAATGAAAAATTTCGGGTTATCGTAATGGAATGTCGATGTCACCCCCTGATATATTTTTCGAGAAGCAGAGCGTTTGAGAGACGGCGTTAGAGTTTAATTCGCTGCTCATCCGTTTTTATCAAAAAATAAACATCGTCCAAGCAACAAGACAAACAAACCTTATAACCTTCAAAATAAACATATATTTCAATTGAAAGAATTGTTTGAAATGAATATTTTTCCTGTGTTTAAGTTTACAAGTTACGTGTGTTCAGCTACAGGGAAGAGTTCGTCCCACATAGCGAAGCCGAGCGTCTTAGATTTAAACAACAAGATGGAAAAGTATACTCCATAAATGGAATACACAGAGATTTCAAAGGCGTTCTTAATGGGAAATACGTATGGAACGTTATCGAAAGATTGGGCGATTCTCGAATTTTTATCTCCAAAACTATAAGTCGCAATTATATGGTTTCAGGGACTATCTTGTAGTAAATGTTGTCCTCTATCCGAATATTTTTTAAAAATTGTATCTCACAGATCATATAAGGGCGTGGGATAGAAAAACATGGAATTTAATTGTTGTTTGCCGATAGAACCACCTTAGAGATCGATGTAAAGAAAATATGCGATGTTTTTCGAGAGATTTTCCACAATTTCTATCTCCGAAACTAGAACTCGTAAGTTATGTGGTCTCGTGGACATTCCTGCAGTAAATGTTGTTCTCTACTCGAAAAAATTTTTTCATCTATACCTTACAGATCATATAAGAGCTAGGGAGAGAAAGTTTGGTATTTCATTGTTGCTTGACGGATGCCATTTAACGAGATACGAGTATAAGTTTATTACAGTAATTATGTCAAGTGGAAGTACTAACTGACGGATTCTGTTGAAATCAGAATTGGGCGCTAAATTTTAATAACGATCACTCATACTTAATTAAATTCAAATCCATCAAGCGGTTTAGGAGATGAAAGTTACGACGGACGGATCAGACGTGCCCATAAGGCGCCCCGATATTACCGCTTTACTAGTAGAAAACGCCTAAAAATCTTCGAAATCGATTGTTGAGATCGATGCGAAACAATCAACGCGTGGGTGCCAACTGCTCTCCTATTTCTCTCTTCGCCTCCTCTTTCTTTTGTTCATTCCCTCAGCCGTTTACTTCCTCCCTATTCCTCCCATCATACCAGTTTTTTTTCTCCCCCACCAATTCCAAAGCCTTAACACTCTCTCTCCTAATATGGGCCGGTGGCCGTGAGAAGGTCACGCGCGGACCGTTAAAACATGAAAATCTCTGGTTCTCTCTCTCCTCAGACTCGTCTTCCCCACTGGCTTCTCCAGCACACGCCCTTTTTCGAGATCACGTAATCTCGTCTCGCTTCCTTTTAAGGGGAAAGGAATCAGGGCTTGGTGCAAAGGGACAGAAACGCGGAAGTCGTTGTGTTACGATGAATCCGATTGATCAATGGATTCGTTGCACTACCTTTGAATAAGGGAGTGAGCAACGAGTGAGTTTTTAAAAAATATGTTGGGACGAGGTGGGAGCGACGGAACAGAACGCCGGCTGTCCGTTGCTTCATCGATTTCGTCCTGCAGACAAATGACCATCGTAAAATTCGACGTGACGATAAAGAGGAAAAAGGGAGTCTTATTTTTTTCGTGATGTTCGAACAGGTCGAGCGTGAAAATAGTTATCGGAAGAATAAAAGTAACGAATTAACATTCCTTAGTTACTTTTTGTCAATAATGAAATGATAGACAACTAAAATTAAATGAAAGTGGGGCATTTCTTTCGAACTCACGTCCGTTAACATTTGAATTCGTGATATATCACTGTAAAAACGTAAAGCAGCAAGCTCACTATACTGCGGTGTAGATTTTTCCCTTTCTTTAAACCATGTTATACGTTATAATTGACATTATTTTCACCTGTCTAAAGCGATTGTCATTATTTTTTTAAATGAGCGTGTTAAAGATGATTCCAACATTAGCCAAACTCAACTGGAGACGACATTTTTCTCAACAGAATGTTATGTCAAAAATGGGACACGTTGCTCAGCTCGACTTTATAGACTGTTAAGGCTTTCGACAAAAAGGATCGTCATAGAATCATAGAAAAGCTTGATAGCTATAATTTAGAAAAGCAAGCCGCACAGATAATTAGACATTTGCCGTATTTCTCGGCATATAAACCGCACCCCGGATTTTTAGATTTTCAGGAAAAAGTATTTTGGTTCACCAAGGCATTTACGAAGGGACACGTCGTGTATCATTTCCAGCCGTTATTAAGTCCATATCCAACAACACTTGCAGAAAATATTACGGCGTGATAACAGTTAAATATAATGTTTTAGATAACTTTCATTCGTAAAATAAATAGGGATGATCTAAAACATGTAGAATTGCTTCGAGACTTGTATAGCTAAATGTGCCCTGCGTGAATTCGGCAGTCGTATTAATTAAAGCTATCGGAGTGCGCCGCACACGTCGCACGTATAGATACCCTTTACCGATAGTACTGAGTTCAAGGTGATATTTTAATATAATGGGATAAATAATAACCGGAATGCATATGTAATAACGATACGTACGCTTAATTAGTCTTTTTTCTTCTGCAACTCTTTTTGCCTCGTACATAACGATTTTGATCGATGCAGCAATATCAAATTTCCTCTGTTCTACTATCTATCGCTTCCTCCTCTAGTTGTGGCCATTTAAGACCAACCTTACGAATGCAAAGTTTCTCTTATCCCATCAGCTTTAATTTTTCCTCGTTTCCTCCATTTACGGATCATTTTTTTATGTGGGAGGTGGACCGCCTGAAGCTTATAACAAATAGCGTAGGCATATCTTTTCCCTTTCTTAGCCATTGCGATCTCAATACAGGCAACGTTATTTATCCTAGATGCGTATAAAATATTTATGGCACCTACACCTACACCTCTTCCGTGGCATTAATCGCGCTATTCACCGGGCTCATTAGGAACTAAAACATCGCAAACGCCCAGAAATTGTAATCACTGTGAGCAGACATGTATTAAAAGCGTAATAATGAAAATGCGTCCTCGGACTTCACGTCGCATAGGTATTACTGTAGGTATTTATTAACAATATTTTCACTATTATTATTACTAATGTAGATTTTGTTTCTGCAATGAATGGCTGCCAATTATTCCATTTTGGGGATGAGTGTGCTCGTTAGTGTCAGTATTGAGAACAGTAATGATCTTACCATCGGCGTATAAAACGCAGTCTGATTTTGAGTAATTTTTCTGGAAAAAGTGCGTCTTATATGCCGATAAATACGGTATATTGGAATCAAAAGACAAACATCAGAATCGGCAGCTGGAAAACAGATTACTACGAAATTAAGAAAGAAGTTAGACAGGGATGTCCGATATCTCCAAGGTTATTCAATACATATCTATGCGAAAGAAATAATTAAGAATAGTAATATGGAAGATATTGGTACCAAAGTAAACGGCCACAGGGTAAACAACCGATGGCCTAACGTTAGAGGCATCAACAGAAGTGCAATCATAGAAATTGATACGAATGGTTAAACGAACTGGGGAAATCAAGAAGTACGTATGCTTATAAATGCAAAGAAAATAAGAGTAACGAAACTACATATATTTAATAGAAATGGCAAAATTAACATAAAAATATAGCAAGCTTAAATGCACTAATACCTAGTTGTCCTTCTAACGTCAGACGACAGAGATGCAAGAGTTCTATACAAGACAGTAAATGAATGAATGAAGCCACCAAACACTATTGGTGAAATTTATGATGCAAGATGGCTTCGTTAAGAATTACCGCTAAACTATAGGCAGCTCAAATAACAACTTAGTTGCTGATGGTTCCGTATGGTCAAATTTATTATATGGTTGCGAAACCTTGCGGAAATATTTAGATAATAAAATCAAGGCATTTTAACATTGGTGTAACGGAAGAATGAATAGGATATCGTAAAAAGATAAAATAACTTATGTGGCAGGGGTAAAATAAGAATAAAATTGAGTGGAGAAAAACAGTAGGACATTTGGAAAAAGGAAAATGAGATACTTTGGGCATTTTATGACACACGCAGAAGAAAATGTTAACCGAAGGAAGAAGGCCGAGAGGAAGAAGATGAGGGAAGGAATAAACAGGTGACGTGCTCTAGTGGACAGGACCCTATAAAAATCACGAAAACCTCACAAAACAGAAATGAGGAGAAATAGAATAGGAAGTAAAAAGTTATAAAAACCTGGCCTCGTTTAATCATCCAGTTCTCGTTTATAAAAATTAATAATTTTCCGCGGAGAATATTTTCGCGTCACGAACTTAAAATTTAATCGTTGCCAGGGAAACATATAACTCTTAACATACAAAGCTAATTAACTCCGTCATTCGCTTCATTACGGACTCGGGCAGTAAAGCTTCGATTAGTACACCTAATTAGCAAAACATCACCTTCACGAATGACGTACACAAGTGATCCAAAGGATAATCCAATTCCAATAGATCGCACAGGAAAAATAAATCCTCGCTCGCAAAGAAGATACGATAACTAGAAACAAATCGCGAGCGTGTTGGACTTCGCAGGCCAGGAGAGAAAGACAGCCTTCCTATGAAATAAAATAAATAAAAAACAGATTTTCAATAACACACACTTTTATGTTGCACTCAAAAGTAGAAAATAAATTTTTGTTGCCTCAAAATTTTCGTCGAAATTTTCATTTTGTAAATTTGGTGTGAAGAATAAAAGTGGGTGGCCAAGAAGAAAATTATTTATGTAAACTACTTATATTTAAAGGCCACCCACTTATATTCTTCATACCAAATTTACAAAATGAAAAGTTTGAGGCAACAAAAATTTATTTTCTACTTTTGAGTGCAACATAAAAGTGTTATTGAAAACCCTGTTTTTTATTTATTTTATTATCTAATTTTGAGTCTTCAAGCTTTTTAAAATTTTCAAAGTTAATTCTTTATTTACATAGTTCATATTTATTTATTTATTTGTATTCTCGAATGAAATTGTTAAAACGCGTACCAAAACTCGATAGATTAAAATGTACCACGAATGTGGATTACGTGAAAATTTTCAGCTCTGTAGCGTTTGTGGATCCAGAGAAATAACGCGTTAAATATGTTGAACGACGCTCAGGCCAACTTCTATAAAAGTGTGTAATAAAAATATAAAAAAAAGAATACTCGGCGAGTTCGCATCAGTCCGTTTGAAATGGACGTCCGCTGCCGTCATTGTTACCATCAACAACGGCGTCGTAACGTTCTTTGAGCGAGTCTCTTTCAGATATAAATAAATAATAAATAAATAACAGGGCGAATTGGGTGCGCAAATAAAATATAATTCTTCGTTTGAGAAAGAGTCCCCGTAGCATTACAAAGCTTAACCTGGTGAATGTTTCAAAAACAGTTCATTTTCATCCGCCAGAATAAAAGGAGATTGGAAAAAATATTTTAATCTTTGATACAAAGGAGAGAAAAGTTTATCGCGATGTCCAACAAACATATTCGAAATACGTATGCATCAACGTATTAAATATATATGTAATGAGTCTCCAATGTTATAATTATATCATTATTAATTTATGCCTCACCGACAATATGTCGTTTCATAGATAATTATGCGAATTCAGTGTTAAAATTCGAATGTATTAGTGCTGGTTCTAACACAATACAAATAATGAAATTTACATCTTTTCCAGAATATGCTATCGGTGGAATACCATTGACAACGTCTGTTAGGTAGTCGAAATGCGCAACCAGTTTTCCCAGCCTTTTTATGGTCATTGGAGAGGGATGATATCAACCGTAAGGAACCAGAAAACAATAATTACGGGCAAAAAGGATCATTTCATTAACCTCGCCATTTTTTGTGTTCATAAATTAAAACATTTGCTTGTAAATTATGCATTACAAAAAACTATTTTTCGAACTTCATTCGATATTTCTATAATATTAGATTTTTGTGACTATAATATCATAACAAGGATAACACACACATGTGGGATGTTTAAAGTGTTGAAAGCAATTCTTAGATTCAAGTAACACGATAATTTAGCGATAGGATTACATAAAAAGCTGAGACACAGTGATAGAAAATTGACCACCGGACAAAATTTATTAATTTAACAATAAAAATCTATTGAAATACCTTTTCTTTCTCCCTTTCGATTTCCTTTGCATTATGTGATCTTTAACATTGTACTGTGAACGCGTTCAATGTTTTGGCGCCTTCAGTGCTACTCGGGCGTTATACCACAACATTTTTAAAAAATGATTAACAAGGAAGAATATACCATTTTGTACGAAATAAATATTATTAAATAGGTTAGCGTCTCACGAATGACAGTCCATTTTCCTCGAATGAAACAGATTTACTGTCAATAGCGTAAAATATGTTGTTAATTCTAGAATATAAAATGACGCGTAACAGAATCTCCTCCATTTACGTTCTGATGCAATGGTTTAATGTTTCATTATATAAATTATACAGGCAAATTCACGCGAAGCTATCGCGACGGACGCTGATGCTTTAATTACGCCCTCAATGTAAATGCCCCTAATTGATGACTGACCTCGCTTCTGCAAGGATATTATCCCTATGAGGATTATTTATTAGCACTAATGAGAGATGATTGGAACATCGCATAAATAACAAATTTTCGATCCGGTTATTCAGAAATAATGTCTCGGCTATCCCGAATGCTAATAACGTAGCGGAAAATCTTGGGCCTCGTGATCTGAATAAAAATGAAGCCAATATACAAGTGGCGATTCTAACCTAGGGCGGCGAGATTCCGAGGAAGAAAATCCGGGAAATAGTCGGTACAATTGCGAACCTTTAGCCTTTCATACGCCGTTTAAAAAAAAATTGCGTAGCTTGATTTTGATTACAGATAATTTTACAAATGAAAACAATTCGTACACAATGCCGTTAAAGAATTGATCAGGAAACTAATCAGAACCAATCGCACTTAATGCGAATCGCCGAGATAGTGCTGTCTCCCAATTGAAATAAAATACAGTCAGACCCCGATTTAGCACTCCCCGAATATCGCCCATCATAAGGTGGTAGTTCTGTGATTACATACAGCAAGCATATACCTAGATTTACCGCCAATATCAGTGATGGACAAAAGGTGGCGCTAAATAGGGGATTGATTGTGGTGGGAGTGTTTAAAAAAGAAACAAGTCTTTCGGAACAATGAGACATAGCAATGAAAACCGGGACGTCCGGTCACCCTATTCTAACCCTATGAGCAGAGCAAGGATGCGTCAGAGCAGAAGTTACGAAAGCGAGATATATATATATATATATATATATATATATATATATATATATATATATATATATATATATATATATATATATATATATATATATACCTCCGCTAACCCTATTAGCCCCCTTACAATGTCTCCTTGTTACATTGTAGTTATTCGCACTTTCCCTTACCACACTCCCTCTTTATTGGCTATCCACCCCTCCTACTCCCCACCTCCTCCAATCATCAACCTTCCCACATCACCCTGTCATTCCCCACCCAGTGTGTCACTTTACGTTACTCTTTCGCTGAAGAAGGGCATAGGCCCGATAAGCTTGCGTGTGTTTTTGTGTTCGTGTGTTTTACGTGTCTCTTCGACGCCCCCAGCAGCCTGCCAGCTTGGTCTTCAACTTGGTAAGTGTCCGCTGGGCTTCCCTCAACACCTTGTTGCCACCCTCATCACTACCTTTTCTTTTCCTTTAGTTAATATATATATATATATATATATATATATATATATATATATATATATATATATATATATACACACACACACACACACATATAAACAGCCGAGGATAGATTCATCTCAGCGTAACTTAATCTCACCCAACAGAACGACATAATGACATTCGAAGGCGATTTCAGCCGTTTTAAAAAGACTTCCACGCAATCTTGAAGGAGAAGCGAAGAGAGCGTTAAAACATTACAAAACAGTCGACGGGCGATTCAGATGGCGCGAATTCATGTTCTTTTAATCATATTAGGTTACGTTCAACGACGTCGATTCCGCATTGCCACACGTGGTCCTCTTGAAAAATAATAAATTCGCATTTCCCTTCCTCCTTCCCTCCGAAAAAATAAGAAATACACCCGAGCGAATATAAATAAAACGGCCTTATGAAAACTCCCCCTATATGTACGTCGCCGCGAATGCTGTTTATCAGGAGTCGCCTCGAGTCAACTGGCCAGGTGCAGAGGAGATCGGCCGGCCACCCACCATTTTTGCTCCTTTTGGAATGCGTGCCGGAGTCGAACGAGACTTCGAGAGAGGCGCTCCTCAATTGGTTCGGACGATACTTAATTTAGTCACGCGCAAAGGTACTCGAGAAAGAGAAAGAACGCGAACCTTCCACTTCCATTCTCAACGAGGCGATAAAAATATTTTTGTCTTCAGTGAGAGGAGTGTACTATGGATTTACGCAAATGCGATATTACGAAATGCTTAAAGAGGTGGCTGGGAAAACTGGAAGGACCTGGGAGAGGCCCTCATCCAGCAATGGCTGCAGAAATATTAATGACGACAAATGCAGGCTATGTCGACATTCGGCGGAAAATGCTGGCATTAGTCACATTTCGGCTATTAGCTGTGTTAATACATACACCGCATTAATATTTCCCCAATATGACCTTACGATGTACCGCAGAGATAATGTTTTTAGCGAAACAAACTGTCGCCAAAGCAAACAGCAATTAAATTTTACTGGATAAAAATTTTTAAACGCTCCAACCAAATCCGCACGTCTTATTAAAAGTAACACACTTTTTTGACACCACACATTACAGAAAATCTTTAGTGATGCTCAAAAACGATATTTTTTGTTATCTGTTGCTTTGGATATTATTTTTCTCCCAGCAATATAAACTTTCGGCAACAATTATTAATTTTTACATCGGCGGATATGTAATGAACATCAGAATGTTTTTTCTGAATTACAGATTGCCTATTCTCATTTTGGATAACGTTGTACAAAGAAGTCCTTCTATTTGTTCGCTTAATTGCCAACAATTAAATTTTGTTTAGGCGAAGCACACTCATGACATGGAGGTCTTTATACGTATAAACACAACAGAAAATAAATAAATGCGTATTCATAGTATGAGGCCTCAATCATTTCTAGTTTGTTTGTTCTTCTGAAGAATCAGCCTCCCGGTCTATTATCGTCCCGACTCCTTCCACACCAGTAAAAGACAGAAGGGAGAAGGAAAATCCGGTGCAAGCATTAGCCTACTCGTTATCAATCATTTCTGGCATAAATTTAAAGAATTAGAGATGCCTTCTCATTCAGAGATTAATAAGGGAAGAGAGACGGAAATAGCAAGATGGGAGGAGAGGATGATACTATTAATTTATTTGTCTCCAGGTGCACTTGGCAACGGGGGAGACTATCGTTGTGTTGCAGATAAGTCAGAATTATCGCGGACCCAAAAAACAACTTAAACGCTCGTCTGACCTTGAAATGTGAAAATATTCATTCTTAGGATTTGTAGAAAATGGAATAGCAGACTAGATAATTTTTTCTGACATTCAACTTTGAATTTGTATCCATCGCGGACTGATTGAGAGCATTGAATGAATCCTGCCTTAATCTTTCGTTTCGCAAAAGCCATAAACAGAGGTCGACTTTCGGAGACAATATCACTAATTTCCCACATCAACGATTTCAATGTAACGGTCTAGTTTCTGGCCCTTACAGGTGACCACCGAATACTCGAGCGCCGAACAACTCGATTTTTCGATTAATAAAACATGGTAACTGTAAATGTTTCAACGAGTAAAAATTTCTGTCTCACACTAAGTTCCGTTTACGAAAGGGGTGGGCAAACCTTTTAAAAAGCATGAACAGTTGCAGCTTCTTAGTCGGGCCGCATGAACAGATGAAAATGCTTCGGGGCGGACCGCGTTAGGGTTCACACCGGTAGTTAATTGAGATAATGCAAAGGATCCTGTTAGTGAAAATCAATTATAAATAATGTTATCCTCATAACATCACTGGAAAAGGTTATCCGGTCAAAATGTTAAGCTACAAATATGAGATTATCTGTATTTTATATTAAGGTTAGCTTTCACAATGGCAATGGCAACATGTGGCCCGCGGGACGTGGTTCGCTCACCCCTAATTTATGGGGATAAGATATTATCGGCGAGTCATCCATTGTACTTCGTTTCAAAAACATATTCGCGGTCATATACATCCCAACACGAAAAGGTTAAGTATACGAAGTATCAACAGAAGGAGATAAAATTGGACTCATCCATTAATCACGAAGTTCCCTTCCCTTTCCAAAAGTCTCCCAGACAGAAGATGCCACCATCGGACTCGAAAATAAAATCAAACGGAAAAACGAAACGCAAAATCAACGCGAACAACACACGCGATATTTACGAGGAGAAAGAGTTTAGTCTTTAGTCCAAGAATATTTTCGGAAAGACAGAATGGTTTTTTGTCCCGAAAATAAATTTAAAAAAGTTCCTTCGAAGAAGGCAAAAACAAAACCTTCGAAGCCAATTCGACCTCCGCATTCGACTCCCGACTATTTTTATCTCCATTCCGATCATTTGGAAGTCTTTTTGGTCTAAGACGTCGATCATCATCCAATGCCGCTGAATATGTATGAGGGAATCCTGTGTTTAAGGAACCAAGACGTTAAGTTTTCTAGGCCGTTCGGTTACGTGGATCTCACGAAAGCGACCACTTCCCAGTAAAAAACCCAGCTCGGATCAATCTCCATAACGCCCCGAAGGGGTTATTTATATTTTTTCCTCAAACAATTCCTACCGAGAGCCACTTATAATACGCGATCTACATAAACGACGGAATTACGTACAAATTTACTTCTATCGCGTCGACATTTCACTCGATAATTTGGAGCGGTCTAAAAGGTTTTTTCAGAAGCCTTTTGGCCGTGATTTTGGGGGATCTATTCTTCCCTCGTTTTGTTCCTTACCCGGCAAGGTCGCAATGGAAACGGGACTCGATCACGATACTGCTCCCCTCGATGACGGAACGTTATCGGATTCGAACTTATTTTCGATGAGATTGTTTTAAAAATACGGCACACTTCTTGAAAAGTGGAAATTATGCCGCAAATAAAAGAATGCGTGCGTCTTTAAGCACAATTCAAGAAATGCAGTAGATATCTGTGAGTTTCAAAAATTTCAGCTTTCAATAGGTTCTCCCATCCACGACTTTTCTCTTCACGTACACATCCCCTTCGTTTAAGAAGCATAATATTTCTTTCTACCTCTTTCCTTTGCATCCCACCTTCTATGACTTCTTTCAACGTGCTCGTTGAATTTAAACTCTTTAATTTTTATCTTCCAACAAGATTCGATTTATGTACAAAGGTTAGGTCGTATTACGCGACAGAAAAATTTATTATCACGACTGGCATTTGTACACGAAAATCCGTATTCGATCCGATTTGAAACCACCACACATCAGCTTCTCTTGCGTAGGCCGAATGATTTCTTCACCATGACAGCGTTCATTTATTACAGCGTGAGACCTCACTAACTGCACGCTTGTAAAATAAACGGCGCAATATACATTGCACAAACTTTCTCATATAGTACGTATATGTGTTTGGTCGACTGTGTACGCTTATAAAAGAAAAACGTTTATAAAACAATGTTAATCGTAGTTTAGAGTATACTGTAATGCCACTGGTCGATATTTAGTAATTTTTTGGGGCATATGGCTTAGTTAGTATTATTTGTGACATCAGATTGTACAATTGGATGAATTTAAATCAAAATCCTTAAAGCTATTTTTGAGTAAATCGAATTTTGTTTCAAAACATCCAAGAATCAAGTATCTTTAATTGTTGTGCATCATTTAACTGTCCATCTCTCCAGAGTATCTATTATGAATGATATTATCCAAAATATGAGATATCATTCGATCTAGTTAAATTGTATAGGCTGTAGTAAGATTTTGAGTGGATCGCGGCGAAGGGGTGACCTAAGGTAGCTTAACGTACATTGTAATGTCACTGGACGCCATATTGTGAGTTTAAGAGATATATGGCTTACGTAGTATTATTTGTAACATCAGGTTCTACAATTGGATTGATTTTAATCAAATTTACTGAAGGTATTTTTGAGTAAATCAAATTTTTCTTAAAATCGCCCAGATTAAACTACTCTTTATTTTGGTGCAATAATATTCTCATCAAAAAAGGGGCTGTAAATGATGATATATTGCATAGATACGAGATATCATTCGATTTTATGTACGCGTTTGGGCACTTGTACAGCGAACAGACAGATGGCATGGAGAAAACCACTTCTATGGACTCAGAGACACCTAAAACGTGTATTTCCATCAAAATCTTAAAGTAGAATTTTTTCACAATTACAATACTTGCTCTATATACTACGTAGTATATGAGAAAGTAAAAATTTCAATTTCAATTTATCTTGGATTCCGAAAAATAATGCGGAAGTCTTTAATTTTCTCAAGCTTCATTTTTCTGCTTCGATAATATTAGTATACGTACAATGGATAAAAAGATCTGTAGCCTTATTCTATTGGATAAAATTTGTTAAGTTTACCTTCCTTTGTCTTTGCCATAGAATGGTTATGAAAACCAAATGCACATTAATGCTACAAGGCAGACGTTATCAGTGGTAATTCATCGATAGAATATTCTTTGCAATTGGTTTCTATATGATCATTTATGGCTTTCGGATAATTCTGATTTTTCAGTTCAATCTCAGCCATAAGACGAGTTCAACAATTCTTCGAATTTCTCAAAATCATATATTCTTTTCCTTCAATCCTTAATGGACCCCTTCCGCGATGTCTATTCTCTAACGACCCGATACTCACTTTCGTTTCATAGCGACCCACATTTCTCCTTAACCCACAAAAAACAGTATACGTTCAGCGCGTTAACTTCTACTCTTTCTCTGCCGGTGACCCCTACCTTGCACCTCCCATCGACGATGCAGCTGTTTGCCCCCGACATCATTTAGTCCTCTTTTATCTCTCTCTCTCTCTCTATCCTTCCGAATTAAAAATGGCCAAAGACTCTCCCCCTCCTACTCCTTGCGCTATAGCGGGGGCGTCTTTGACCTCGACCTCTTAAAACAGATCCCGCCAAAAGCCTGCAGAGATACGGTCCTGAAGCCTACGCGACAATGCTTCTCAGCGTCGTTCCATAATCTCCCATCTGAAACAGGTCTTATACCATTATATATAGATGTTTCTTACAGAGGAGGAGGATATAACATTTAACATATATATAGGAGGATACTAATGTATAGGCACTTCCAGATGAGCTGGAGATTAGAAATTTTTTCATAGGGGGTTTTGTGCAAAACCGACTAGAAAAAACGAAAATCTTGAAAAATGCAACAATGCGGACGCTAAAAATTCGCAATTGTTAAAACAATTTTTCAAGGTTTATGTATTTCCGCATGTGCTACGGAGTTGAAATTTTTTTATAAGTTATTCGTAAAAAAACGAAATAGGGATTATACACATTTTGATATTTTGATTTGTTTGGCTGTTAAAAATTCTAAAAGTTTAAACAAATAGATAACTGTTTAGACATTATGGGATGAGCTAGGAAGCTGAAATTTTCAAGTTATGTACAGAATAGTACATTTGCACAAATAAACATTTGAATCTCTCCAAAAACATATTGCGGCGGCCGTTAAAAATGTTTAAAATTTAAACAATTAGAAAAATATTATTTCACTTCTAGAAGTGGTACAACTTTAATATTTGTCAGAAATGTGTATCATTAGTACCCCATAATGGAGAAAGTATAAAATTCTTAAAATTGAAAAGTTTGGGGATCGTTTTAATCTATTATTTTTACATTAGGGAAAAACGAAAATCGCTGCGGAGGTGAAATCTTTAGAATTAAAAAAATATTTGTAATGATGAAATATCTGTCTGAAAAATGAATGTTTTTTCAAGGTGAGATGAAATGCTAGTATATATATATATATATATATATATATATATATATATATATATATATATATACACACACACATTGGGAACTAGCCCATATACATCTTCATGACTCTTTCTTCCCGCCTGGCCTCAACCTCCGCTAACCCTATTAGCCCTCTTACAATGTCTCATATAGTTACATTGTAGCTATTCGCGCTTTACCTTAACACACTCCCTCCTTATTGGCTATCCACCTTTCCCAGTCCCCGTCTCCAACAATCGTCAACCTTCTCACATCACCCTGTCATTCCCCACCCAGTGTGTCACTTTCTGTTACTCTATCTCCATCGCTGATGATATATATATATATATATATATATATATATATATATATATATATATATATATATATATATATATCTTGAAGGAAGCCCAGCGGACACTTACCAAGTCGGGGGCCAAGATGGCAGGCTGCTGGGGGCGTCGAAGAGACACGTTGAACACACGAACACAAAAAAAACACAAAAAAACACGCAAGCTTATCGGGCCTATGCCCTTCTTCAGCGATAGAGTAACTCACTTATATATATATATATATATATATATATATATATATATATATATATAAGTTTTTCTTAAATAAGAAAAACGATAAGAGAAAGACAAAGTTGGGACCTAGAAAAACTGAAAGAAAGGCAGGGTGTAGTCAGCATGAAATTGGAAGATCGCGTAAGAAATTTGGAAAACAAACCAAGGACCGTGGATATAGAATGAGAAAAAATTAAAACCAGTATCAAGGATACACTGGATAAAGAGATTTGAAAACGAATGAAGAAAATCAGGAAACAATGTATCACTAAGGAAATACTGAAGAAAATGGATGAGAGACGAAAATGGAAAAACGTTAACAGTGAAGAAGGTAGAGCCAACTATAGACGTATAAACAATGAGGTGAGAAAGGTAACAGATAAAGCTAGAGAAAATTGGATAAAAGAAAAATGCGATGAAATACAACAAATGGAGAAGTTAGGATGGTAAGATACGATGTACACTAGGGCACTGGAATTGGAACATAAGTAGTCTAATGGAATTCGTCGTAAAGGTATTATGAATACGGATGGGAAGATAGTCTCAGAAATGAAGGATGTAGTACAGATATGGGAAGAATAAATTAAGTAACTATATAGCAAGCAGGCAGGATCGGCAAAAATAGAACCGGAAGATGAGGAAAATATTGAAGAAGACAACTTAGTACCAAGTATTATGGAGAGCGAAGTAAAAAAAGCGATAGTGGAACTAAATAGAGGCCACAGGCAGCGATGGAATACCGGCTGAGGTACTTCAAGTCATGGGAGCAGGACTAAAAGCGATCACGAAATTAATTAATAAGATTTACGACACGGGAGAGTGACCTCGGGATTTTCTAGAAGTAACAGCGATCCCTCTAAAGAAGAAGCCAAAGGCAATGCAGTGTAAAGACTATAGAACGAAAAGCCTTCTGTCACACACTTCGAAGATCATCACGGGGATTCTTAATAAAAAGCTGTAGAAAAATGCAGAAGAAATGCTAGGGAAAGATCAATTCGGTTTCAAAACAGGGCGAGGAACTAGAGATTTTCGTAGACTGGCAGAATGCCTTTGATAGAGTAAATTGGGTAATGTTGATGAAGATATTAACGGATATAGGTGTGGACTGGAAAGATAGGAGACTGATCAGGAATCAAGTTGTAAAGGACAGATTGGAGAATGAGGACACCTGCGGAGTAAATATCGGTAGAGGAGTAAGACTATTCAATACATATGGAGAAAGTCTAATAGTTACATGGCTTCTTAAGCGTTCTTTACCAACGAAGCGGTAGTCGTCCGTCCGTCTGTCGTTACTTTCATCACCTAAACAGGAATATTTTTTTTAGTATGAGTGATCCATATTAACATTTATCACCGTATTGTGTTATTGAATTGCATCTGTCAATTAAAACTTCCACTTTACATAAGTACTTGAATCCCTAAATCCCGGAAGACGTTTATATAAATCCCACCCCAGATGCCGAAGGAGATTGTTTGGGCGATGCAGGCACTAAAATTGCAAAATAAATATAAGTACTCAGAACCTTTCACCATTTTATTGGGCTTTTATGAAAGTTGTTGAGGTTTTACGCAAACTACCATATGTATTGTAAAACTATAACTTGTACGCTAACTTGAAATAAGTCGACTCATTGCTGTAGAGAAGCGATTTGCAAACCGATCCGTTACCTATCCAGCGCGTGACCGCGCTTTCATATAATACTCAATTTCGTGAAACTATAGAATTTATTTGCATGCAATCTTCTTCCAAGATAAATTTAAACTATTATGAACATTAACTTTGCTGTGTGTACCCCTCTTAACCAATTAGGGAAAAGTTTCCCGCAGGTCAACTTTTTTGTCTCAACTGAAAATTTTAGATAAATGTTACGATTGTTATTTTTTAAAAGGGAGTTCATAATTTCTATTTAATTTTGACGTTATTTGAAATTATTAGAGGTCACAAAAATTGTCCCATTTTATTCAATAGAAGCCGAGATGTGACGTTGTATGTATATTCGCAAGGAAGGAATCGCGTAGCTACAACAAAAAGTATTCACAAAATTTCAAATCTTTATGAAAAATAAAAATATAACAAAAATTGACGAATAAAATGTAATTATTAAGAGCAAAACTTCCTCTTTTGAAATATACCAAGGTTTTTAAGATTGATAATTTCCAGCGCGGCAAAAAAAAATTTAATTTAACAATGACGCTCGACGTACTAACACGTCGGACGGAGTTGAGGGGTTAATAACATTTTACTCGTATCTCGTTAAATGCCATCCGTCAAGCAAAAATTAAATGCCACATTTTTCTCTCCCAATGTCTTATATGATATGTGAGGTAGAGATTACAAAATTTATTCGAATAGAGGACAACATGTACCAAAAAAGTTCGCAAGACCATATAATTACGACTTATAGTTTCGGAGATAAAGATTCAAGAACCGCCCAATATTTTCATACTTTTTTATGCGTATTTTCCATAAATAATGTCTCTGAAATTTCTGTGTATTCCATTTATGGGGTATACTCAGGGCCGGATCTAAGTGCATAGCTTAGGGGAAGGGGGTTATAAGAAAACAAATATATTTGATGACAGCTATTCCTTCAAAAGAATACCGTCCCATTATAATTAATATACAGCATATATTATAAATTGCTTAGATATTTGCAAAATATTTCTACAATGCCTATAATATAAAATAAATTAGTGAGATCATATTTTAATGAAGATTGATCATCTCCCTTGTGGGAGGGTAATTACCTTTTTACCCCCTCCCCTTTGTATCCGCCATTGAGTATACTTTTCGTTCTTCTTAATTGTAAGAAGGTAAGAAGCCATGTAACTTTTATAAAACATTTAAAATCAAGTCTAGTGAATCAAAATATATTTTTTACTTTTTAAATCAAATCTAGCAAATAAAATTTTATTTTTTACATTTCAGTGCAAAATATTAGTTATTTTTTAAAAAGCATTTTTTATTTTTTTTTTCAAAGGTTAGTCTTAAGAAATATAACGATATGTTTTCTTAATAAGTTAATAACCTAGAAAATTCATTATTTTCAAATCGTATAACTTCATTTCAGTTTTACGTATTTAAATAATTACATTTCATGTAACAACTAAAGTTACACATTGAAACGTAAACGTTTTAAGGTACATATATGCCTATCTATTTCGTACCAAGTTGATCGACAATCTTAGGTAGCCATTGCGCGTAGGCAAGAGGGAATCAGCAGATCGTAAAAAATCTATTAATTAATATATGCACGCACGAATATACAAAATCACTTGTAAAAAATGACGTTCATAATAACTGAAATCGCGAATTGCAGTCGAAGGCTTATTTAACAATATGAATAACCAGTATTTTGCTATGTAATAAATAAACCTCCGCTTTTTTTACCGTCGGCCGTTACGCTCGCTCTGGCGATTGGATTTCGCATAAATATCGGTTTTGGTATCAAAAGTAGATTATTACGACTCCGCAGTCGTTTCGAACGAAAGAGTAGTCGTGCTTTTTTGCGCCGATTTTATCTCATTCGCTTCCGTCTCATTTGACCGACTTGAATAAAAAATATACTCGGAGAAGGATTTACGAGCGTGCATATAAAAAAGAGTTCCGCGAAAAAACCGGAGAGAAAATTATTTCGCCATTTATTTGCGAATATTACCACGCAAAAAAAAACGAATATGCTAATCGGAAGCTTTGACGAAAAACCCAACGAAATTTTATAAGACAGTTTAAAAAAATATCTCTCCCGTTAATTCGTGAACGCTGCGAAATGAACTGTAAAAGGCGAATATGAAAATGACTCCCTAGAGATATGTAGAACTTAGTTTCAAGGAAATATCACGGAATCCTTCAGATTTCCTCTTTCCCGAGCATTGTTTTTGCTCATTTTATCATTGCTACTATTATTTTTATAGTTCGCCCGTTGTAGCGTTGCTCGCAATTTGGATGTAACGGTTAAAGTAGATAGAAACAAGTAAGATATTCTTGCTACAGAAAGTGGTGGAAGCGCGTTTTCTTAAAGCCTTTCGGGGGTCTGGTTTATGGCCCCTTCGGGGAGTGAGCAACCCGCACTGTTGGACAGTAGACCTTCAGTGAAAACTTCATTCGAGCTTCAGTAGTTACAATACAATTTCAAAATTTTGAATTTTTCGTCTTTGAAGCCACCAAGCGATAAATCTATAACCAACTTGGAAAGTGGAATCGGCGGAAAATTCATAGATTGACAAGTGCTATCATATTTAAAAAATACACGCACGGACAGACAGTGTGACGGAAACATTAATTTATACAGGTAAAATATTTATTATATAAAAGGTAAAATTAAAAGAACCTTAATGTATTAAAAAAATTAAAATGACTGCGTCGTTTCAAAAATTGGAATAAGAATAGCTTACCATCTTTCTCCACGTTTCTTCATTTCGAGGTCTAAAACACAACTTTTTTATTTCCTTCCCCTCTCTCTCCACCTTCATATTCGATTTAAAAGCGTTGCACCATATAAAAGCATTGGACTCGTTTCCAAGGTATCGGAATTTCATATGGTGCAACGCTTGGAAATGGAAAAGGGAAGGGAGGAGACAGGGGAAGAAAATCAAAACTCTTGTTTTACATTATCAAAATTTGGAAAGTTCCCGTCTTCTCTGATATTAAATGAATTTTTAAGCCGATTCGATACGGATCCGGATTCTCTCTTCGATAAAAATATTCTTCTTTCTTTCGGCCGTACAACTGTACAAGTCTCACGACAATATCATCGTTCCACCTTATGTAAGCGCATGCATATTTGAATTGTTCGTAAAATACCAAATCCACGCAGCACTTTCCCCACCCACAGAGCATCAATATTAATTCCAGCACATATTTATCGAACTGAATTGTCGAGAAAATCATTCTCAAAACTACTTGGATAGATTTTTTTGTCAGACAGAAGCTATGTTGTCTAGAACAAAAGGGTACTAATCAAATCTATAAAAATCTTATAAATTCTAAAAGGGACAACGTAATTCGAGAAGTACGATACTCATAGTTCCGAGGATGCTATCTATCCTCCGGGGAATAACCACGAGGATAAAGTAATGGAATAGAGGGTTTGTGAGTTAATATAAAGCTAAACAAATTTGATCAAAACGAGGATTAATTAATTTCGCTTCTCGATATATGGATTAAAAAGTACAAGGTAGAATATTGATCGAAAGATTCAATATGCAAGAGGTTAGTTTTCGCGGTTGTTTAAGTTGTAATGATGGGTTTACAGAGCCCAACGACAACACCTCATTCAATAAAAGGGGGTGCCGGTGGTGTAGTGGTAGGCATGAGGGAATCAGCAGGTCGTAGAAACAAAATTCAATCTGGGGTTCCGGTGGTTTAGTGGTTAGGACGCTGGCTGCTACTCGCCTGCTGCTTAAAAAGGGATCGGGTACGAATCCTGCGCAAGTAGGATTTTTCCAAGATCGCCCGGCCCCGTTTGTGTGGTTTGAGGAGACCGCGCAAATTCAGCTGTTCCGTCCTTCGGAAGGGACGTTAAGCCGTTGGCCCCCCTGGTGTTCTTCGTAAGAACAGGCAAATACCGGCACCGGGTTTCCCTCCTACCTTCCCCGGCTATTCATTGCACTACCTCTGAGATACCCATTTGAGCTGTAAGAGAGGCGAATTGGCTGGGCACTCAAACTCAAGAACTCAACTCATTCAATAAAAACTCACGTACCTTAAATAGCGCAGAAATTCGTGATAGCACGAGTGTATGCGTGTGTGTGAGTACGTAATTTCGATAAATGAGCAAACAATATGGTTGGGTTCGAATTTATCAATCGAGTTTTGCCCGCGCCATTTAAACTTTACATAATCCCATTCAAATACACCTAATGAAATTGGGATTCGCTCTAAAAAAGTGCCATGTGAATCTTAGTTATGTAACTCTTTACGTAATGAAAGGAGGGTTGCGTTGCATAATTCTTCAGGAAAATCCTCCAGATCCAAAATTCCCAAAATTCTGTCATTGATGCACATATATCTACAAACAGCGTTGTTCTCGGATATCTAATTGTATACTTAAAACAATGGACTCTGGCCTTCCAAAATGTTTCTTTTTCCTTAGCAATCCGGAAGCCCAGGACCGACCAAATCGTTTTCATGCGAACCTTAATCGGCTTCATTTGACTTTTTGTCATTTAAAAAACAAACAGCCTTGTTGTGAATTCGTGTTATCCGAACCCGCTTTATGGGAGGACCAGGTGCATAGCCTCTTTCTAAACCGAGGGGAAAATGTAACGCAAGAGGCGATGTCCTCGGCGGTTCTCGGTTTAATATCGACGCGTAGCGGCGAAAAAGGAACGGGAGGCGGAAAACAGGTCGCGGAAAATCGCATCGCATTTGCGAGCACGCCTCAGGCCATCGAGAGCGCCTAAAACGTTCTCATCTGATTTATTATCGCGCGTGCATCGGTAATGGGTTCCGTTGTTTCTCATAATGCACCGACTAATAGAGTATTAACGCTGTTTAGAGCACCGATGGGGCACCTTTATTATAGAGGCTGATGCCAATTAAAAAAACAATGCCTCCGTAGAGCATATTTTGTGCGTTAAAAAAACCTATTCTCCGATACGCCGGTAGTTATACACGAAAATATAAAAGCTATGAGCAAATAAAAGAAGGAGATCCAAAATAACTTCTCGTTTCCCAAGATTAAGAGGACTGAACCAGCGCAGTCCGACAATTAAAACCGTTCCCAAACGGCTCAAAAAAAATTAACCCAAAAAATAAAGAAATGTATTAAGGGACCTTTCCAATTAGGCTAATATCAATTTTTTTGGGGGCGAAATTCGCTCTTAACCCTCTCCCTCCTTCGGAAAGGAGTGCTAATTCGTCAGCTTCGGTTTTTTTCGCCCCTCTTCCTATATCCAGCGCTCCGACGTGTAATCCAGTTGCCGGTGTCTCCACCAGGTGAGCGCGGAGGGAATTAGGAGGAAGAAAACGACTTCTTGCGGATGGCGAGAGGAAGAGAAGAAAAAGAAAGAAGAGGATGGAGAGATAGAATTGGAGAAAAAAGAGCGAGACTTTATGCGAGGTCGTAGAAGATTAAGGAGTCAGGGAATTGGAAAAAGAGAGAGGTGAAGAAACGGAGAAGGGTTACAAGGGAGAGGGAAAAACGGAGAAAAGAAGGGGAGAAGAAAAAATCGGTACAACATATATTGCACAAATTTTCCCATACACCCGTGCGCCTGGTCTCAATATACATTTGCCTGACTGGAAGGAAATCCTACTGCTAGGAAAACAAGAAAACAGCGGAAAATGCTTGCTTGCTTCACGTATATTGGTAAACAAGTATATTGATTAATAAAATTAACTAATTATACCATAGATAAAATTTAAGTATTATGTGGATTGGCGAAGCATTATTGCTGGATGAAGATTGTTGAGAGAGCTGGGTGTTATCTGGACGCTAGCTGGGCGTAAAATCGGGCGCCATATAAGTAATTATTTTGAGAAATATGGCTTATGCAGTATTGTTTACGACCCTAAGCTATGTAAATAACTGAATTTAAATCAAAATAGTTAGAGCCATGTTTGAGTAATTCGATATTTTTTTTGCAAATCGATACCAAAATACATTATATGGTTCATCTCTTCAAAGATTTCATTTTGGATAAAACATTGCGTAAATATAAAATATAATTCGATTTCTCTGAACCGTATAGGCCGGTGTTTTTCAACCTTTTTGCTATGGTGACACACTCTTTAAATGATCCAGCTCCCGCGATATACCATGAAATAAAAAAATCAATTTTTTTCATTAAAACAACAAAAATAATTAAAAGTTCTTATTTAACAATAAAACATCATAAATATAGCAAAAAATATAACAAAATGTTTTATTATGCATAAGAAAGACGATAACTTATGTTTTATATAGCCACATTTTCGGCGACACATCTCAGCTCTTCGCGACACACCGGTTGAAAACCACAGGTATAGGCTATAGAGCTGCGCACGGACAGATACAAAGCATGACGAAAACCACTTTTATGTACTCAAGGACTCCTAAATCGTGTATTTCCGTAAAAATCTTGAAGTCAATTTTTATCGCGATTACAATACATTCTTTATATACTTACTACGAAAGTAAAAAGTGAGAAAAAGAAAGATCCAGAGAGAGAGAGCGAGAGATGGAGACATGCATTCAGGTATAGATAAAAGAGTTTGAAGAGAGGGAAAATTTAGAACGTTAAAGCTCGAGAAGGAGAGAAAAAGATCATGGAAAATATGAAGAAAATGAGAGTAAGGAAGGAGGGAGATGTGAGAAAGAGAGGGATGGATATTGAGAGACAGAGGGAGTGATATAGAGAGACAGAGGGAGTGAGCGTGGGGGAGGGAGAGAGATGGAGAAAGAAAGACGCAGAGAGGTGAAGAGGTGGACATGGAAGGATGAGAGGACGGGAACTAGCACTCACGGCAAATTGCATCGCAATAGCATTTTCCTTTCAAGAAGAGAACGGCCGGAGCGGTTCCAATGGACAGAGAAATACCGTAGAGGGAGATAGAGAGGCGTCCACGCAAGAGAGGGAGAGAAAAAGTATAGGGTTCGTGTACGACGCAGCAGAAATTACGATCTTGGAGAGCGTGCAAGCGTGAAGACTTCAGCAAAAACGGAGAGTAATGCACATAGGCGAAGGGGATATGCAAAGAAATGGACAAATGCCGCGCCTTTTCGTTGACGAAAACCGTTTTAAAGGAGCAGAAAAAAGCGACAACATACACGTGCATCTCCGAGGTGGTTGGAAATGGAACGATAAAGTACGGTATTAATTTTTTTACAAATACTGGCGAAAACAAAGAACACAAATTAGTACGAATTATGGGAAAATATACGAGAAAATTCCACGGCGCTTTTTTTGATGAACGATTTTAATGTTAGGAATTTTTGAAGGCATATATTTTTACTTATGTTCGTGTGTATATATATATATATTTAATATAGTAATTAAAATTGTTCCCTTTGAAACGCACCATTTTCACAAAAACTTCCGAAATCTTAACGCTCAAAAATAAAAAAAGGCAAAAAACGAAACTTTTTACAGTTCATCGAACCCGTTTTTTTACGTTCGTTATATATAACCTCGGATACAGTACGCAAGAGTAGAAGTGTTAGTTTTTACTTGTGGAGGAAGGGGTAAAGAAAGGATTACTCGCGGAGGGAAGAAAATATGCAAAACGCTCAGGAGATAGGTATATACATATATTAGCTCGCTCGGAACGAAAGCACGGAGGATACTTCTCTATATAAAAGAATCTTCTTCGGGAGGGATAAATAAGACATGCTTTAAAGGAGGCGGCTTCCTTAATGCTAAACTGCCGTCTCTTTCGACTATTTTGAAACGCGTAATTGGTGCGCTTTCGGGACGAAATTAAAACGCGCCTTAAGGGAATATTCATTAAAAATGCAGGAGGAAGTGAAGGAATAGAAGTTTTCCTTGAGATTTAAATTAAAACCTACCGTATCCGATAGGAGTACTGACGGATCGCAGCAACGGATCTACGCCCGCGATTTTTTTTTACTTATACATATTTCATTAACTTTTATGGCGACTTCGAGAGAAATATGAGCGAAATTTTTATACCACGCTCCTCGTAAAAATTAGAAATTTCCTTTAAACACAAGAAGCGGTTTTAGTTAGGAAGACAAGAAGATGGCTGAATACACCTTAATGATGAGAAAACAATACGACAACAAGCTCTAAAAATTTAGGCAGTGCCTTCGAAAATAAAACAACGGAATCGCAATAATCTTTTAGGCATATTGGGAATCGGAAAAGTAAAGGAAAGATGAGTCGTGTTCAAGAAGAATTACAGGAAGGTGTACTTTATTTCTCTAACCAAGTGGCATCCCTGAATGGATCATGTGAACCATTTATGTAATTTTCTTATTGTCATAAGTCCTAAATACCACGTTTTAATGAATATCCGTTCCGTAGAAGCCGAGAATGAACATCCTTACGGACAGACAGACGGGGAGAACGATCTAATAGGCGCCTACGTTGGAAACGAATCGCGCCTAAAAATAGAGCCAAAATAATTTTTTGAGTTAAAACTTCAACAATAAAGGTTTTATTATAAAAATTTCGATAAGATTTTGAAATTTTATAAGATGAATTCTCCGGATTGCTTTTTCATAGAATCCTCGCGGGTCCCATAAAATATTCTCGTGGCCCAACCCTGCTATAAGACACTTCTGCGTCTTGGTATTTTGCAGGGCGTCACGTATACGCCGGGGTGTTCTGCTAGACATTGGGTTATCAACCTAACTCGACGGAGTGTACGGAAAGATATTTTATGCCTTTAATTAACGTTATGCTCCTTTTTCATAAATATTTTTAGGCGTTGAAGTTCGTTAGCAACAGATAACAATGTAATATAACATCCCTATATTGATGTGTTGAATGATAAAGGAAAGCTTTTGATAATTCTGCGCATTCCGTCTATGGGTTCAACTTTCCCTTCTTGTTTGTTATTGATTTTTAACTCGGAGTGAAATTAATAAGTTCGCGGAAATTTATTTTTCGCCCTTTTGAAAGGCGCACTTGCGATTTCGCCCATCCGCTGCGATAACCACGGCATTACATTGGAATCGAACCCGCAAAACCGAGTAGTATAACACGAAGCCTCTGCACCATACCCTCTTGACGGGGGACCATGGGAAATCTGGGAAGAACATCGAGTCGACTTTACTATCGCAGTGGTCAAGGACTTGACCTTCTGCGCGCTGAATGAAGAGGTGACAGAGGTGAGCGGAAGATGAGAGCGGAAGAGGAGGGCGGAAGAGAGGGGGCGGAAGAGGAAGGCGGAAGAGGGGGGGGCGGAAGAGGGGGCAGGAGAGGGGAGAGGAAGAGGGGGGGCGGAAGAGGGGGGCGGAAGAGGGGGGCGGGAGAGGGGGGCGGAAGAGGGGGGCGGGAGAGGGGGGCGGGAGAGGGGGGCGGGAGAGGGGGGGCGGGAGAGGGGAGCGGGAGAGGGGAGCGGAAGAGGGGAGCGGAAGAGGGGAGGCGCTTATTTGGTTCCTATTTAATATTAAAAAAATAGTAACAAATACACACAATTTCTAAAATACGGAATCCTCGAGATTAGTTTATAGATTGAATTACACTGATTATTGAGGTAATTTCAACGGTATTTCCAACATAATTAAAGCAACTGGAGCTATGTTAGTTACCAATTATTAACCTTTTCAGTCACCATGCCTAATTTAATCTATATTGAATTATTGTTATTTTAATAACTTCTAACACCTACATACGATAAACAAAATTGTGGATAAAATATATATTGGAAAATGTTTGGCCTAAGCACTTACTGAAGAATTGACAGATGTATCCAGAATTAACATGCAATTGCAAAAAAGATTGTTCAATAATATTTAGGACTGAAAGGGTTAAGTAAAACTTAATGGCCAGTTAAAACATTACCAGAATAGGTACTCCATTTTTCGGTCGCACTTTCATGCGTTAACATACAGCTGTAATAAAGATGAAATAACATAAGTGTTGCAGCGAACCCCTTATGCTACTAAAATCGGTAAAAAAGATGATGTCAACTAATCGGAAATATCCACTAAGACTCGCAGTGTGAGTTAAGCGAGGAAAATAGCGGAAGAGGCAAACCTGATCTGATTTTAACGAGCGAAGCGGAAAGAATGTTCGAATTTCTTTTTGAAGGAGAAAGATGACTAAAACTGTGGAAGAAAGAGAAGGCGACAGAAGAAATAAAAGAAGCCAATTAACGAAAACCAAATTTAGAAAACCTGAGTTTTAAATTTAAATTAGCACAAAAACCTTAGGTCATAAACGTTGGCCTATTCGACTCATTCTGGAGTTAAAGAGATTCTACCCACCTTCTACTGAGCCTCGAGCTGAAAAGTCGTTAAAAGAAATGAAAAAAAAACTCCCCGAAACGCCCCTGCGTCCTGTCATTACTTTTTCGGCCATTTAAGTCTTTACTTACGATACAAAAAACAAGAAAGGCGAAAAAGATTTTGAAGGAGAAAAAACTGCTGGGAAGGGAGGGGGAAAATCATGGCGGTCTGCAGTATTAGTTGCGTGGGAAGCACATCTTTGGAAGGGGAGTAGGATAATGTGTTCGGCGTGCTATTTCGGCACGAATGGCTACCTTTTTAGCCCTCTCTCTCCCCCTCACCGAATGTGTGCGTGAAAGCGTGGGAAGGGGTTAAAATGGCGGAGGTAGTTTGCGGATCGAAAAAAGATGGCGCCAGCGGTGTCTGCGATGAAATGCTCGAGTTTGGTCACGCGAAACCACGAAATTAGGGTGGGATAAAGCAAGAGGAGATATGTGGGGGGAATTAAAAGGAGAGAGAGAGAGAGAAGGAAAGAAAAAAGGCGTGGGTGGGGAAGGCATCGAACAACTTTCCTTAACTAGTAGCCTCTTGGGAGCAAAGTCGACGGTCAAAAAAAAAAGAGTAACGAAAAACTTTCGAAATCGAAGGTGTCGAAGTTCACGAAGTGAAGCCATAGGGGCGGAGGGAATCCGAAAAAATAAACGAAAATTAAAACTACCTATTCACGAGAAAACAGTCGACTATCGATGGAAAAAATAACAAGAGAGAGGGCAGTTATTCGCAAAGGAAACGAAAAAACACTCGATAACATCGGAGAGAAAGAATCGAGTAAAAAAGTTAATGAAGGCCTTGCAAGAGGAAATTCCGTTAATCACCGTTATGAGAAAGCGAAGGCATACGAGTGTAGTAGCGTGGAGGCTAATCGAAATCCGCGTTATTTTTTATTTAATTCTTCTGCTCGGGAATTCCTTCGATAGATCGTGAGGGGGTCGTTTACGAGCTAATTATATCGGAGGAAATCGTTCGGAACCGCGAAACGAAATTACCCGCCATGATATCACGGTGGAAAAAAATGGCGCCCGAAAGATTTGGGCTGCGATAAAAGCACGAATACAAAAAAACGCGAAAGTAAACGTGAAATCGGTGGAGCGCAACAATACGTGTGCCGAACAAAAGTGCTGCGTAATGAGGTTGATGGTTGTTAACGTAAACGGACCTCGTCTATTTAAAGAATTACTATTGTTGTAATGTGCAGCAGAAAGCGGATGACATGGCAAGCAAAACCTTACAGAACTTTTCGGCCTTGCTACGCCAAGACGGACGTATTTTGAAAGTCGATTTTTGTGGAGAAAAAGTTATTTTCAATCCCAATATGTTTCAATGCGTCCAAACATTTATGCAAGAAATGTTAGCTGACAATAACAATCCGCAGGAGTTTCTTTCCAGGGAAAAGTTGAATCCTTGTTCGCAAAAAATACCATGTTTATTCGCTGAAACCCAATTATAATAATGCCCATTCATACATATAAGAGCGGAATCACCAAAATCATAAGAGTTATCCAAAATAAGCCACGTTAGAAAAAACACCAAATGAGTAATGGCGTGGATGGAACGACTGAATGACGGCCAGCATCCTATTATATTGCGCCTTCAAGGAAGGGCAGCCTCGCGGTTTCTTTAATTAACGATGATTTTGTGATGAACACAACATGTTACCGTTATACAATGTCAAGGATTTTCGTTACTATAGAGTTTAAGGATTATACGAAGAAGACAATGTTAATCTCGCAAAAATTGTATCATTTTCGCGTAACTTTTCAAGCTTCTTGGTGGTGCATTTCTTAGCTGCTTGCTGATGCTCCATTTTTCACAGAAAAGTGAATGGAATATATATACATACATACATACATATATATATATATATATATATATATATATATATATATATATATATATATATATAGTTTTTATCTATACAGTAGTTGGAGAGTCTTAATGGGATCTTTACTCGCCGTGCACTTACTTAACTAATATACGGGAGAGATCTATCATTTCATAAACCACTCGACTGAATTTCACTAGATTAGTTAAGAGAGAAATACCGAAGAATTGTCACTCGAATTTCATTTTGTCGCATACTGATCAGTTATCTTCCTATAACGGTCTAGATTAGTGATTCCCAAACTGTTTTTTTGTGACAAATTAGTGCGACATGGTGTGTCCTGAAATGTACTCAAAATAAGTACAAGAAAGTTTTAAAAAAAGTATAATTCTTCTGGTAAAACAAAGCAAAATTGCGTAAAAATATATACAGATCTATGACTATAAGCAAAACTGATGACGAGACGAAAAGGATTAAAAATGCTTGTTGAAGAAATACGCCATAATTTGTTCACAATTTGCACAAATATAAGAGCTAGTTTTATATGTAATATTTATATTTAGGTATAGAATTTTCTCATTTAAAACAAGCATGATAAAAGGTTTACAAGTAAAATAACTCCGACATTTTTTGTCAAAAATTAAGTATTTCACTGGAAAAAATGTTTCTTAAAAAATGACGGATAGAAACCGGTCTTTGAAATCTTTTTGGATCACCACGATTCTGTGAAATGCGTGACGTAAAAATCTCAGAAAATTTGCATTTTGCGAGACATTTAACTTCGTGCATCATGCTTAAACTCCCCGTAGCGAGTTACGAACTAACGAAGGGACGAATCGAAACAAGGAATCGAGATCACGAATATTCACCTATGGACTACTAATATAAACATCCTTCGTAGGTTCGAATGCAGCAGGGAAACGGAGATTCGCCGGCGCGTTGGTCGAGAAAAAGTGGAAGCGATAAAAATTTTGACTACAGTTCTCCGGAACAAGAATAACGGTACCTTCCAGAAGAGGAAAGCCCCGCGCAAGTGATGCGAATGCATAAAATAATACCGTCTGAATGATTAAAAGCAGAAGTTGGGCATAAAAGAGGATAGAAGTGTAGCTAAGACGAAGACAGAGTCCGCCAAACATCGGTCCCAGCAAGAGGGTGGCTAGGGGTGATTTAGTCCCCATATGCACGAAATTTCACGTCTCCCATTTGGATTTTAGAGATGGGATCATGTTGCTACGAGACAATTTTCAGCTCTTAATACAATATACGTCTACAAATGTCAGCTGTTTAATTGACTGGTTAGCAACATCACTATCTACTACTCATCATTAAAGATAGTAGCGAAGAGATGAACAATATCAACTGTACAGGTGTCCATTTTCGTATTGAAAATCTTCACACGTGATGTCACCATTACGTTATGCATATATTATTATTAAAATATTCGAAAAACGTAATCAGTTTTGCTGGAACGAATGTTTTTTTCCATTTCCCATTTAATACCGAGCATACAAACGTAACATTCTATGCGAAGTCGCACATCCGACGGTGTTATTGAAATATTTTTGCAAACTTTTCATCATCAAGGTGCAATGTTCGAAATGGAAAATACTACGAAACGGAATGCTTGTTCTGGGAGAGGAATCGAAGATAGTGGACACGAAATTCGCATACGGAAATAACTGAAAATTATAATAGAGGATCTTTGCGTGTGCGTTCTCTGCTCGAACAGTTTCCAGTGAGTGATTATAGATGGTCATATTCTGCGCACTCTTTCCACTGCTCCAGCTAGTACTGAATAATATATACCTAGTTATTGTATGGTGTTCTCGGGAGAAGCTGCGCAGAGAGCATGGTTTACTCGACGTTTCGCTCACGTTGCAGCGTGCTTCTTCAGAAGCGAAGTGAATTTTCAAGTGTTATCGCCGTCCTTATATACGGGATTATTAACGAAAAAATGAACCAAGAGAGCTTCAGAAATAATGGAAGAAAAAACTTCTATCAGGAGTCTGGTATAAAAATTCCCAGTCATAGATGTTTGAGTGCATATATTTTTCAATTTGCCAAGATATTCAAGCACGTTGGAAACCTACTCTCGCGATCCAACGCCATACGTTTAAGAAGCCATTTTCATTTTCCTGCGAACCGCATCCATTATTCCGAATTAAAATTCGCACCTACCCGGCGGAAACCGTGATAAAAGTTCGAAGCGAAAGTAGAAAAAATATAGAAACAAACTCTGAATTCTCCTTACTGACGGTTTCACCTAAATTTTAAAAAACAACGAAGCACCAACTGAAAAAAATCGCAAATCTGAACGAAAGCTGCACTGTTGGAAGCGGAGCGTGATTAAACACACGAAATAACAAAAAATAACATCCTTTTGAGATGTGAAACGTCTCCCTCGCTTTTTTCCTAGCAATTAGACGTAAAGCATCGCTTTTACACACAAAACTCAGAATCATGACCACGCCTTCCACAAATAATCTCCCGGATATTAAGTGTGAAAATGCACGAGGCTCTTGAGGAAAAAGATATTTAAAAAGACCGAACCAGAATTTTCAAGAACAGAAGTTGAAAAAAAAACTCAGACGCGTAACTCGATGAAATATGAAGGAATTGCGTAAAAAAGGGGGAGGAGCGTTTTTCGGGCGTATTTCGTGGCGTTTCGTTCGGGAGTGGTTGGTCCCGCGAGATGCGAAAATCTAGATCGGTTGGGGTAGTTACGAGAGCGAGGGAGGAATAAAAAAAATAACGAAAAGGCGTTATATACATATATAAAAAAGCATCTTTCTACCCAAGGACGAGAGAGGGCGCAGATGTAGGGATGGAGAGTTGCGTGTGCAGATGGGGAATCGGATCTCGTTAAGTGAGACGGCTGCGCGAAGTGCAAAAAGGATATTTGGAATAGTGGGAGGAGATGAGGAAAAAAGGAGTGAGAGAGAATGATTAATGTTTGCCATAAAAACATTTTAATTAAAAATCTCCCGCAGAAAGGCAACGCGCTGCAATAAAGCAAAACCCTTCTATTGATAAAAGCTTAAAATTACTTAATGCTTCGAAACTCGTTCTCTAAACCACTGCAAGCGAAATTAGTACTGGAACAATATCAAAGAAATCTAAATGAAATTTACAGTAGTTTAATCTTTGCTAATCGAAAGGTTATTCCGCGGTCGATTTTTAGACTAATTACCGTAGCGATTACTCCTCGATTTGCATCGGAGAGAAAATATATATCCGCAAAGAAATTCATAAAATGCTATGTATGGAGTAAAGCTTTGCATGGGGCAGAAACAGGGACGCTAAGGAAAAATTATATAAAATACTTGGAAAGCTCTCCAAAATGTGAGCATGGGTATGTGTGCGCGCGCGCGTAATAATGCGTATTCGGTTTTTATCGAAGACAATTAAAAAATTAACCGATCAGAGATATACTAGATATTTATATTCTCCAGACGTTTGATATAAAAATGGTTTCGAAATCGCAGTAGACACGTACCTACTAAGAACTAGAGCACGCGAATGGCTGGAACGACTTCCTTTAAGGTAAATAGTCGATTAAAGAACACCACAAAACCGGAAAGTAGACCGTTAACTTCGATTACTCGTCGAAAAGTATTAAGGGGCTGGATAACGGAATATTGAACCTTGCGCGAGGATAATTACTTCGTTAAGCAGATGTAGCTCCCCGAGACCGGAAATATGGATTATTAATAGCACGTCTATAAAAGAAAACGACAAATCTGATATGCTTTTAAGATCCCGTAACCAATTTCCTAATGTATGGATCTTAAAAAGTGGGACGATCTCATCTTCGGCCAGGAGAAATGGATATTTTCCGGCGCTTTTTATGGCTATGCTTACAAAAAAATGACGCATTAACCGTCAGAAGTGCTGCAACTAGAAGTACCTAAAAACTACAACCCATTTAGATGAATGCGGATTTTAGAGAGTGCAATTCTGGTTCTTAATGGTCACTCTGATTCATTAGAAAAGAGTGCCGACCTTCCTCAGTCGCATGATCCGCCATATTTTAATAGTGATTAATTTATAATAGTTAAATTGAAACTTCCCTTTCTCCCTCCTCACTTCAATTCACGTGAACTTAAGTCCTCACCTGAAAAGAGAGAAGAGAAACAAATATTAGAATCTTTATTAAATACTCAATTGTAAATGAAAACTTTAATTTAAAAGCATAAATTAACTTAAGGATGATAAAGCATTTACCATACGCAAATAATTGCATATTTTCAGGAAAAGTATCCTATTTTTATTTTATTTTTAGATAATAAATATAAGAATATTTCAACTTTGCCTTATTTGCTAAACTTCTTAGTCATCAGAATCACAATCCATCATATTTTAAAAAGCATAGTGATATCAACACTTAAATTAGAACATAAGTTCAGAAACGTAACAGGCCTAAACCTACACAAAATTCAATGCAATTGACGTTCCATTATTGCTTCATAAATGCATTAGGTGACAGATGACTATTTTAAAAATCTGTACAATATACATAGCACAAACTTTCTCATATACGTATGCGTATTGTCTCTCTACACTCTTTCCTAACTGGAAGAAATTCCTACAAGCAACAAAACCGCGGAAAATGTTTTCGTCACATAAATGGTATTATTATATTGATAACCGCATATATGTGATAATTAAACTTAATAAATAGTTATACCATACATAAATATCAAGCATTATGTGGATTGGCGAAGTCGCATAGGCATTGAACCAGTATTGCTGGACGAAGATTGTTGAAAGAACTGAGGAGAGCTAGATAGCATCTGGGCCTAAGAATCGATATATTATAATGTCGTTGGACGCCATATAGTTATTTTTTAGATACATGGCTTTGCAGCATTGCTTATGGCTTCATGCTCTATAGCTGTGTGAATTTTAATCAAAATCGTTACAGCCATGTCTGAATAAACCTCTGTAAATTAACAAGAGTATTATCCCTCACTGTTGTTCTATATTATTCTTCTCCTCGTAGCTTATATTCTGGGTATTAATATGCCTAAATACAAAATATAATTTGCTTTCGTACGACCGATTTGGCTCTAGAGCCGCGCACAGGCAGTCTGGCATACAGCATGGCAAAAACCAATTTTTGGACTCGAGGACACCTAAAACGTGTATTTCCGTCAAAATCTCGAAGTTGATCTTTTCGCAATCACAAAACTTTCTCTTTATATACTATGTATATCAGAAAGTAAAAATGCTCCAAGTGGTAAGTCAGCAAATAAAGGTTGAAGAGCCCTGCACTATTAGAGGGTATACAGGGTATTCGAATGTATAATGGCAACAAGCGTCAGACATAAATTTCTTTCCTATGTACTAAATACAATCGGGGAGGAAGCGAGGCATAATGCGACATTTATAGGTTACAAGAGGGTGTCGGTGATACACTCGGTCTAGGAAACAAAACGATACAGAGGTCCAGTCCAAGTCGTGACAAATTAAAGAACGTGTCAAACCGTATATTAGGGTTCGGACGTAAACCTTTGAAAAACACGTAATTCGATATCTCGCCTAATCGAGCTTCGACGCATCTTAAAGCTGCCGGCGAGAGTCGAATCGCCAATACGCGTTTCTTGGAACAGTCTCTCCAAAGGCTTAAATTCAAGCCCATTTCGTTTTTTTTTTTAAAGATACCGCTCCCAAAACGTAAATCGACAAACGCGAAAACAAACTCGGTGACCCGTCTAAAGAGTCGATTCGAAAACAAGTGACTGAGCTTCTGCGCGAAAATCACGACCTATTTCGCGAAAGGAAAATAAAAGGGAAAAATACGACAAGGACTGTCTTCTTATTTTGTTAGTCGGTTGCTTAAGATTAAAAAGAGGTCAATGAAATTTCGCCGGCAATATCTTCAAGAATTACCCAATGATGCTTATACGATTAGAAATTTAACCAATTGTGTTATCAAAAACTGATTTTGAATAAAAAAATTTATAACTAAAAAAACAAACTCCCGGCCCTTCTATAATGCCGGGGATTCGTTAATGCCGTGTAATGTGAATCCGTGCCAGGTTAACCTAGCTTTGCATAGTGAAAAAGGGGGAGCGTTCCATACCCCATCAGGTGCCCTAACTGTCTCAAAAATCACAAACCCATCTTTGATACCAATATATGTACAAATGAAGTGTCTTTGTCGGTTACCTTAGTCTATTAACAAAGCATTCTAGTCCTGACTCTTCCTCGCTCTGCAATCTGGGGTTCCACATCCTAAAACCGATCAATCGGCGTCAATGCGAATCACGAATCCCGCTGCATGAGTTTTTTTGTGTAAAAAACAACAAACCGCATTCGAGCTAATCCTAGTTATAAGAACCCGTGTTATAGGAGGAACAGGCGTAATAGGCACAACTTAAAAGTGTCTTCGATAATAAACTTAATTGCGATTTAAAAGCATAGAATTCCATGCGCTGTAATTTTGGATTTTCCTCAAGTCACTTTTTTAACCAAACTTTTATGGCACTCTCATATTAATTCATGTTACATTATAAATACGTGGATTCCTGTGGGGCGGTACGCTAACCAACTTACAAATGAGACTGTATTTAAATTTCGGCTACAACGTGCGCGGTAGACTTGTAAATTAAACCTCTTAATCGTTTAAGATGAAAAATGTGCTTTGTTTTTAAACCAATCCTTGGGTTTAATCGAAACGGGCTTGAATGGACTCCGCCATTACACTATCCATACACTCTCCTTCTCCTTTTATTTACGCTTACCCCCGAGTGTCAAGCACTCGTTTCAAGTCCGAGCAGTTAAATAGTTAACTACGCCGATTATATGACGCATAGTTTAATGCCCAATGAAAATAAATAACGTCCACAAAAAAACAACAGGGAGGTCAGTTTAATGAATGTTTCTAAAAGAACGAAAGAAAAAACAAATGAGTGCATAAAGCGAAGTCATAAGGATTGAAAGTTTTTTATGAGAAAGTATTTGAGAGAGGAAGAAAGGAGGAAAAATTTGTGTTAAGGTGATGGAGTGAGAGCGGTATAGAAGGTTGGGCAGCAAAGGGGATGGTGAGACCTATGAGTGGTTTCTGCATACGAGAGATGGGTCAATGCACACCAGGTGCTAAAAAAAGTTTCGAAGGCAGGCGGGAAATAAAAGAAACCCTGGAAAATAAAAGACTGTCGGAGAAAAATGGCTCAAACCTGAAATACCACTTGCAAATCTTGAGGAATGGATGTTGCTGCAAGACTTTTAACCCCGCGGCTAGCTCGACATGCTGATTCGAAAGCACGTCCTATATATTTCGTCATTAAGTAGCGTTATATATAACATGTACCTGCAAATCCGATTAGATGTGTATTTCGCCTCCCTCGGCAAATGCTCAACGAATAAACTACAAATTCCACACAATAGTATGCGTCCAACATATAAATATCGTTATCAAAATACTTGATCAAGTTTATTTCTACGTGTATTACTCTCTTTTGAAAAAATGACTCACGATATGAAAACGTACCACAGATCCAAATGAAGGAGACAAGAAAGAGCGAAAGGAAGAAATAACTTCTAAGCCTCTTCAAGAATAAGAAATAAGGCGCGTTACCCTCGGAAGTACATAAATAGCCGTGTGAAAAATAACACGCCACATCCGAATTCAATCGAGCCAGAAGAAAGGAAAGGAAAAAACAAGGGAGATTAAAGGGGGATCTTTTATAAGGCGTGAAGGAGTAAAACATCTAAGGAAGAAGAAAGGAGAAAAATAGCGCTATGAAAATAGATGGGGAAAATGAGAACTAAAGAGAGAACAAGAAAGAACACAAGAAATAAAAAATAATAAAAATATTAATGGTATAAAAAACCATATACTCGAATGAAAATGTCGAAAAAAATTATATAAAAATAAAAAAAATAAAAAGTACACCTAAAAATAAAACATCGTTATATGTGTAATAGCATAATGTAATTTTAGCCATAAAGAATAGTTAATTATACGTTTAGGCGCATTTAGAAATAAGAAAAAATGCCTCTAAATACGCCGTATTAATTCCCTTAAGAGTTTTAGACTGGATAAAAATGAGTGTTTCGCATAAACGTTAAAACTATAGGCAAGTGAGGCTCTTATTTTATTAATTTTAATTAATTAATTTTAATCACCTGTAGCTGACGTCATTAATAAATGTAACTAAAACCGATGGATATAGGGATTTTCATTTCTAATATTTAACAAACTTTTTTCCAGGGCATGCAAAAAAATTGTTGAGAAACACTAAAGAAATGTTGATGTTCCTACCGTCCAATTGGGAAAGAGTGGAGTAGCCTTCCACTGAATCGCAAAGACATCACCGAGTTTCATCACCGCCAGGAACTCGAGCTTTCTATCAAGAAACTTTTATTCACCTTCAAAAGTTTTGAGTCTTCCATAAATCGGTAACAAAAACGAAAATACACTAATTACTAAGAAAATCACAGCACGTGGAATGTGACATCTTACCAACGCGTCGTATTCAACACAAAAGAAAATTTTGGAGAGGATTTAAAAAAAGTAGAATGTACTCGACGAGAAAGGCTGACAAAGTTTTCGTATAGGCGCGTTTCAAGTATCGTGATAAAGAGGGATTAATGGAAGATTGTTAGTGGCCGATGAATTTCATGGAAATTGATGCAAATTAAATGCATGTCAAAACTTCTAGTTAGGAGGATTTAAATACACCCTTCGGAGAATCACTACTGATTACCATGGTAAACGCAGCAGAAAAATGGTATTATGGAGATTTTCGTATGAGAACTGTGGTCGATGAAATCCCGAAAAGGAGCCGAAATTATATCGATGAAATCATCTTTGATTCATGAAAACCTTAGCATAAAAGTAAATGTAACTTTACGCTCAAAAGTTAGCTACCACAACTTCTTATACTTGCATAATACATTCAAGTGTATTTTCCAATTAATTGATCATTTGAAATTACTTGAAAGATTCTTAGTTATTCAGGATCCAATATGTAACCTCCCTAAAATTAACGGGTTAATTTCCATTGCATTGCAGTAATTGATGCATCGTAATGTTCTGGCTTTATTCTGGAAAAATGCTTTTTGAGCAAGGTTCATTCCAAAAACGAGAAAACTTGGCAAACATCTAAATTACCTCTGTAGCCATGAATTACCTCAATATGTTATCAGATGTATAATACGATAATTACCTCTTTCGAAAATGAGTAACAGATAGAGAGGAAAAATTTTTAAAATGTCAGGATACTCGGAGAATTTATTTCCACCAATAAGTTCGCGTCTTCCGCTTCGTTTTAGACAAAACTTTTCGAGGCATTAAGAAGGCATTAATGGCGGCGAGAGAGAGAAATGAGAGACGGAGGAGACGGTCCCCCGACTTTCCTAGAGATTAAGTTGCCATAACAACCAAAGAACGAACTCCCTGCCTTAGGGAAAGATTTGAAAAAAAAAGAACGGGAGATACGAGACGCCTCATCAGGGCAAGTAGCTAAATTTTCCCTTTACATCAGCGTAAAAAAGTGTGGGATAGCTTGTAGACTTTCTTCAATTTGGTATAGTTTTTCTAAATTGTGCGCTATGCATGTAAATGCACTTGCGTAAGAACGCGTATAGAGGCAAAAGAAACAGTTCGTTATCTTTTCAAAAACTAAGATTCCACATATCGGACGAGAGTTCTTTTCAATTTTGTGTTTAACGTTTTTCAAGTGTGGTAACGGCGTCGCAAAGACTTTATTACACAAGTTATCGACAAAAATAATAATTCTGAGCGATGGATAATTAACGAATCTTCGGAAAGGGTTCAAGAATAGATCATGAAAATCGGTCAATAAATAATAATAATAATAATAACAATAAGTGCAAAATTTATAGCGCTAAGAGGGGAGACGAGAAAATTTGGTGGGTAAAAATACCGGTAAATGCATTTCACGCCTCTACACAAAAAATGACGAAGCGATAAAATGATAAACTCATTCGCTAAAGAACACTATACAAGCAGAGGTAAAATGTTTTAAATATAGTAACGCCAAGATGGGGTTAAAAAACACTCCGTCAATTTCAAAGTGAGTCGAGAATGTTTTTTCTGGAGAGAATCTCGAAAATCGTTAATTTTCCTAATCAGCTGGAAAACATCCAGTCGAAACATGTATTATGGGACTAGAAAAGTCAGCCATCATTATAATTCCGCCGGCAGATTTATCCGACGCGCGAACCCCTGGGGGTGCGTCTAGAGTTATAAAGAGCATTTTAGATTATAATTTTTCTTAGAACTTTAGCTTTCACGGATGACTTCGAAATAAAAGGTTGTTGTATTAAGACCGCAAATAGCGATATAAAAGGCAAGTGCATTATTTACTGGCAATAGGGGATTGGGATAGAAAAAATCTTTATTTTCGCGCATCTCTCCAAAGCAGCCTAATTAACGGTGGTTAAAAATTATTGCGAGGTCGGGAGGTCATTTTTCACGAAGAAGTTCACGTACGAGCATTTTGGGAAATATGCTAAAAACAAGTTCATGACATTCTTAGACATGACAATTTCGTAGTGTAGCTGGATTCGTGCGTCACAACGATTCGTAAATGGTAGATCCGGCACAGGAAAGAATCTGAAACTGGGTAGGTATGTAGACATAAACGTGAAAGGATAAGGGAAAATCTGAATGAAATGTGGCAGTTGTGCGTTAATTAATTTTTAATTAAGAAATATTCTCATAATAAATGCATTGTTCCAATTCCATTAACTATGATTTTTAAACTAATTATAATTAAGATAGAAACTCGTGCCTTAGTCTACAGTATGTTTTCCTCGAAGATAGCATCCGAATCCATGACAAATTAGCAATGAGACATTCTGATACCATGGAAAGAAATTCAATCCTTGTAATTGGGAAATGTAATGGAAGGAGAAGGGGAGGGATAGGGGAGGCGGGAGATAATGGGAAAGAGAGAGGATTTCGAGAGAGAGAGAGTGTGTGGGAGAGTTAGTGGGAGAGAGGTTGGGGAGAGTGGGAGAGAGAGAGTAGGAGAAAGTGGGCGAGAGAGAGAAGGTGGGCGAGAGAGAGAAGGTGGGCAAGAGAGAGGGTGGGCGAGAAAGAGAGAGGTTGGGAGAGAGAGAGGTTGGGAGAGAGAGAGGTTGGGAGAGAGAGAGGTTGGGAGAGAGAGAGGTTGGGAGAGAGAGAGAGAGGTTGGGAGAGAGAGAGAGAGAGGTTGGGAGAGAGAGGGAGGGAGAGAGAGGGTGGGGGAGAGAGAGGGTGGGAGAGAGAGAGGGTGGGAGTGGGAGAGCGAGAGGGTGGGAGAGAGAGAGGGAGAAAGGCGCAGAAAGAGGGATGTAGATGGAGAGAGGGAGATGGAGAGAGGGAGACAGAGGGAGGAAGTGAGAGAAACTGGTAGACAATTGAGAGGGAGGTAGAGTCTGGAGAGAAGTGTGTGAGAGAGAAAAATGGAATAAAGAGGGAAAGGAGGAGGGAAAGGAGAATGGAGGAGGGAAAGGAGAATGGAGGAGGGAAAGGAGAATGGAGGAGTAAAGAAATAAAAATAAATACTGCCCTTTTGGGAGAGGGTATACATAAGGGTGTGGACGAGAGAGTTTGAGCGAGACAAAAAGAGGATAAGAGAGGTAAGGAGGGATGGTTTTCAACTAGACGCTGGACTACTAATTGCTGCCAGTCTACAGAACGCTCGTCTATATTATGCGTGCGAGGGATTGGTGAGGTGGAAGGGGGAATCAAACAATACACGGCGAATGTGAGGAGTGGGTGGAGCTGGAGGAGAGAGGCGAAGGATAACAGGAGGGGATAAGAAGACATTTTGAAGGAGGGCAAGGGAAAAGGTTAGCATTCATTCGAACAGGGTGTGTCCCTCTACACGGGAGTGAATGAGAACAGCAAAAGGTATGGATGAAGGGCGAGGGAGGGAGGGAGAGAGAGAGAGAGAGAGAGAGAGAGAGAGAGAGAGAGAGAAAGAAACAGAGAAAAGGTGGCGAAAAAGGGGTTGTCAAGGCGTGAAGGCGCGCGAATCATAATTATTCAAATTTAGGATCCTTTCCGCCTCCTTGAATATTCTCGCCATGACCCTTACGATTAACCTGGGGCGTGTGGGAGGAGATGAGGAGCAGGGGAGGAGGGGGGCCGGGGAGGAAGGGGGCAGGGGTGGAGGGGGGCATGGGAGGATGCGGGCAGGGAATGGGGAAGGAGAGGTAGAGAGAGAGAGAGAGGATAGAGGGCAGGGGAGGAGAGGGGCAGTGGAGGAGAAGGGCAGTGGAGGAGAGGGGCAGTGGAGGGGAAGGGCAGGGGAGTAGGGGGCAGGGGAGGAGGGGGGCAGGGGAGGAGGGGGGCAGGGGAGGAGGGGACAGCGGAGGAGGGGGGCAGGGGAGGAGGGGGGCAGGGGAGGAGGGGCGCAGGGGAGGAGGGGGGGCAGGGGAGGAGGGGGGCAGGGGAGAAGGGGAGGAGGGGGGCAGGGGAGGAGGGGGGCAGGGGAGAAGGGGAGGAGGGGGGCAGGGGAGAAGGGGGGCAGGGAGGGGAGGGAGAGGTAGGGGGAGAGGGTGGGGAGGAGAGGGGGAGGGGAAGGGAAGAGAGGGTGCCTTTCTGCTTAATGATGTCGGAATTGGTTTCCCTCCCGCTGTCTTTTTATATCTCTCGCTCATTAACCATTCCCTCCCTACTTCCTCTCACCTTCTCTCTCCCTCTCCCTTCTAACCTATCCCATAATCCCATCCTACTCTCCCCACCCACTTCGCAGAGGCCATTGTCGAAACCTTCCCCGCCTCGCCATTTCAAAAAGCCGTGGGAGGTTTGCGTGGGAGGCATTCGCCAATAACTGCTCACAGCGTTAAAAAGGTCGCCTTATGAAGAGAGGAGAAACCTGATTGGCTAATTATAACCGGGTATCGTCTCCCGTTAATTTCCCGAAGATCGGTTTTCTTTCCGATTTCCTGATTCCGGGATTGGATATCGTTTAGAAAGGTTTTTGCGCGTGAGAGGTTCAACATCTCATCCAATTAAAGGATTGCAATCCATTGAATTAGCGATTTGAGGAAACCGTATAACCATTAAACGGTCTAGTAAGCTTTATGGGAATTTCTAATGTAGTGTAACCACTACCTGCGGCAAATGAATATCCCTCGAATCGATTCCATCATATCTGGCAGACATGCATTCTCAAATCAGCATCGACATGATTAAAGACTAACCTAAATCAACCTTGCAAGGGGCAAGTTATTTTACTATATTAATCTAATTAGATACGTCCAAAGACACGAATCGTAATTCATAATGATTTGGATGCATTGAATTGCGCATCAAAAAGGAAAATATACACCTCCCTTTGATAACCAACACCTCATGTAATCAGAAAACATTCTGAAAACAACGGTGAAAATTCCATTTCTGCTCGTCAACAATGCAATGAGCAATAATAGTTACAATGTACGGCATTATTAAATTTAAATTTGTTGGACAAAACGAGAAAAGCGTTAAAATTTGATGTTCGTTTTTCAAATACTCTAACTTTAATGCTCCCACCTCCACTCAAATCAGAACAAAATCCTTTAGGAATACGTATCAAGGAATGGTCAATGAAAAACCACGGTAAGATCCATTCAATTAGTTTTAATTAAATCCATTATTTAGGACATCCAATACGAAAATACTTAAAGACCCCATTACCTTTTTAAAATATCAGTTTACGCGTAGCAGCAATTATTTCGCGCCATCCATATTATCTAATTTGTACTCGTCACAAAGGATTGAGAATTTTTCGCTCCAAATGATCTGTTTATGAATAGGATTACGGAGAATAAAACCCCAGGGAATCGATTTACCACTTTACATCAAGCGCCAGAACCGACCCGAGAGGAATGATGGATCGGATTAGCAAAAACGTCAATCTTGAGACTAGTAGATTTTGCGATATGAAAACGTACGCTGTTAAACTTCCAAATCGATTTCAATAAGAGAAATTCAACAGTTGCGAAACAAACACAATCCCGCACGATATTACGTCATCGTACGGGACGTTTTAATATCTCAACGTCGCGGTGGAATGTTCGTTGCAACTTTGACATTAATTTCGACTTTTGTTATAGTACATCTGAACGATTGCTAGTTGATACTTCATCGAAATAAAGTCAATTCGGTTATAAACAACACAGAGAAAACAAAATTAAATCATCAACGAAAACGTCAGAATCCGGATTAAATCATTTGAATTCAAAATGTACGACCGTCTTTATCTAAATATTTCGTGTCTTATAATTCCACCGCGCTCTTTTTTTGCCGTTCACCCCTTCTCTACACCTTTTAAAAAATATTTAAACCTTAAATGCCCGGTGTTTTTAGACGTCTGCGCGGCTAGAATTCCTTCCAAATCGCTCTATAAAGCGTCGCAATTCGATTCCAATTATCCCATATATGACTTAACGGGAAAGTAAATCACTCACTCTCTCTTCGGCCTGACGACAAATTGCCTTTTCGACCAAACCTCACACGCGCCCACACAATCGCCAATAAAACGCATACACACACGAAACTCTTTTTAAGTTGTTTTTCCCGGCCTCAACGGCCTTTCTTATTCTCCCCTGCACCTCTTAGCCGCATTCAACAGACCGGTATGCATAAGTATCATCCCTCACGTCCGCTTTAATCGCCTGACAACGAGAATAATAAAAAAATAAACAAAATAAACCCGCTTGCCTCTAATAGTCGCGTAATCGACCTAATTTTATCGGTTAACTTTTTATTTTCTTTTAAATTTATTCTTACCAACCTCGAATAACCATCCTCGAGGCTTTTTCAATTTTTTATATTTACAAAGACATGATAATCTACCCTTTGGCGTTCTAGAGGTTTCCAGGACGGACGACTTCAGGTTGGCGAGGCCCCGGGGATGTCGAAGCGACAAACGTAAAAGAACACTAAAACACAGAAACATCACAAACGTAGAAGCTTTCGGAGTTATTCCTTCATCAGCTACAGAGAGAGAATATATATATATATGTATATAAAACTGGCATTTTCGAATAAATTTGATTTAATGGTGGAAGGCGTAACTTTGTGGAATCGTTCCACAGTATAAACAAAGAAAAATACTTTGTAAGCCCTCCCAAATACTTATCTATCAAGCGTTTGTTGCGTCCTTTGCTTTACAAACTATACGTTTAACTGTGACATTTTGATGGGAAATCCTATCAATGACCGCAACGCGAGGACCGACTAATTATTAGCAACAGGAAATTCAAAGCTACACCCATGCAAACATTTTTGTTGCATTTTTTTCAAATCATACTATCAGGTTGTCAGAAATATGCGCTCATAAACAATAACAAGAATATAAATGCGTATTCCATGGCGTAATGTGCAAGTTTCCAAGTGGGTTCATCACGATTTACAGTCAAAGAGGAAGAAACCCAATCCTGTACGCCAATGCACTGATATAAATTACGGGCGAAATGGAAATCGATTTGATCATATTTATGGAGGTTTTTTTTTAACCGCTCGAACTGAACTCCAAATATTCGCGTTTCATTTGAAACTCGACGTCGCGCCAGGAGCATCTTAAACGAACATCTAGTTGATGAATGCCAAGGCCATTAATAGAGAAACAACATGAAGTTAATCAAATTTAAATAAAAACCTGATAATTTAAAACAATACAATATTATATTTATCAATTTTCTAAGATTGAAAATTTAATAGCAAAGCTCGTGCAAATTCTATCTCGCAAGGATTTAAAACAGATTTAGCGACAATCCTGGCCAATATCAAACATTTTACGTTGTAATATTGTAATAAAGCGGCCCTGTAAACCAGTTTTCAATCCCGTCGGCGATGATAAATCAAACGGTGATGTATTATCAACGATAACATACGCGTTTCAGCTGAAATGCGCGTTTGCCTACTCCGCGGTTTAATTAATATAAGCAGAATTGTTTGTCGTTTTTATTATATTTCAAATAGCTCATAAACAGCCTTGATCGGTCTTTTACAATGGTCTTGATAACGATAAACGCCCACCTGCCAAGGCGCTCAGTTTATTAGGAACATTTCTGAGAAACCGCCTGAAGACCAGCTCATTTTAAAGAGATACTATTTAACATAAAGGTTCACAGGAACTCATGCTAAATACGGTGGCGTAGATCAGATTTAAGGTATCAAAGTGAAATGAAACTCTCACTACAATTGTTGTTATCTTATCCCATTTTAGAACCGAAATGTTTAAGCTACATTAAATTGTTTACATATTACCATTCGCTTAATGCCAGGGAATTGAGAAAGAAACTTATTTAGCTAAGCGTTCTACACCGTCTCTCAAGAGGTGAAAAACCCTCGCTTTGCTGATGTTGAAAAACAAATCGAGAACTTCGCAGCGAAAATACGAACTTTTGTGTCATTTGAATCTTTCAAAGAGGACGTTGGATTTACCCCGACGGAAGTTCGAGACTTCTATGTAAAAGAATTTCGCTCAAATAAGAAAAGCTGCTTCGGGAAATGACTTGCTATTCACGTTTCGGAACGATTTCCTTTCCTATTACGTCGCAAGTCAACAGCGCCACCAATTATCGAGCTAAAAATAAAAGACTGCTGAAACTATAAAACATAACAAATATAAATGCGCCATGAATCTTTTTTGGGCAATATATGTACATAAATTGTCGCGCTACAAAAATCTCTTTAAGGGTTGTGAGAGTTTTAAAGGAGCTTCAAACGTTTTAAGTCTTTTTCTGTTCTGATAAAGAGGGAAAAATTAAATTTGCCGTTTGAGTTGTAACGCGGTTTTCGCTTCGCTTGGGCGGAATGAAGAATAAACTTTTTTAAAATATCGGAGAACATGTATTAAGATTTTCTCGGGAATAAGTATAAGAAGTCCCGGGATTTCCAGTTTCTGAGAAATAAAAATTAGCGTGATTCGAATTCGTGGAATATGAACTAACTCAACAAAATGGATTCAGTTTTTGAGGAATATATAAAGGAAAGAACCGGTATTTCAAATGCGCATTAAAGACGGCTAACATAAAAATCACAAAATTAAAAGAATTGAAATTTGCCATCCCATTACGCTTACGTGTGTTTAAGGAGTAATTTTTCGCAAGCACAAGGCGATTTCACATCACGGAAGAAGTAGTTCAACTCCACACGCGAACGAGTTTTATAGGAGCTTTTCACACATTTACCGCAATTTTTACGTTTGGAAATAGTGAGATTATACTCGCCGTCGCAATGAAAAATTTATGCCTAGTTGAAACTGCTTCGAAATGACGAAAATTTTATACTCGAAACTCATCCGAAATAACGCAGCTTCAAAATGCCAGCTTTTGAATTAACTGCTGTGTTCAATAAATTTTCCATCTGGCAAAAAACTCCTAATCCTACCTCAGACTCAGCACAAGTGTCTCTCCTTATTCCAACACGTGAAGCCCCATTTGACGACAGAGAAATTCACGTTACCTCTCCACGATGACGCAAATTTAAATTGTTCGCGTTCATTGCGAAAGAAAAATCCTCCTTCCGTTACGCGAAATTTCGACACATTTTTTTATATCCGCGAAAACTACGAAGATGAAATAGAAAACAGCCCGCGCTATCCTCGTTTCGCGTCGTTTAAAGCGAGTTTTCCGGCGATTTTCAGCTTCGTTTCCCAACGCTATGTGACATCAAGGAAAACCGGAAGGCGCAGCTACAGTGGATGAAAGCGACGGAAAAAATAGCAAAACAGCCTAAAAACGCGGAGATGAATTCTGCGTACCTCACGAAATAGAAGGGGAGAAAGATAATTCGGATGCGATTAAACAAAAAGACGAGACGTTCGTATGACTGGGACTGTAATGACGGAAAAAAGTAGGCAGAAAAATGGAAGCACGTTCTAGGACAGCGATGCCAAACATTTTTTTCCAGTCCGCGTTCCAAAAAGTCGAGGAAAACACAAATATTTTTACGTGCAACAGAAATAAAATTTTTTATTCAATTGTACTTTATTTTCCACACGAATGATACACACATAAGCACATTCGCTACCTTAATTATTATTTTATAATAATTATTATATTTTTTATTTTATTCACCGGCGTCTTTTATTCTTGTAGGGTTTATGATTAAAATTTCAAACTGCGCATGCGAAGGTACGCTTAGGAATTGCTAATTTTCCCGTAAATATATGTACAAAAATACAAAACTATTACTATTGTCTATAAAATGTTATTTATAAAAATTTCCTTTTGTATTGTCACTTGATTTATCTTTTCAGCCCTATAAAGAACATTCGCACTCTTCGAATCTGTCGTTGGGGTTCTTCGAAAAGAATTGGAGGTCCATGAGAGGGAAAAGAGAGTATCGTATTCTTAATGACTTCGGGAATCCGCAAAAGACTACTTCTTTCACTTACGGGGAGGATTTTTTTTCGCGGATAAAGTTAAGCGGATAGGTTTACGTGGTGTTCTATTTTTTTGCCCTTTCATGATGTCTATGATGATGGATATCAAGTCAACTTTGGACTCGAAAATGGATATATAATCGTTTAATTCTGGCTGAAATAATTGCATTCATCCACCCCTCCAAAGAATTAGACGCCCATTAATGAATGCATTCTTTAACGAACTAAATAAAATGAAGAGATAATGAGGATAGGAGAGAAAAGAACGATGAGAGATGATAAGAAAGAAGGACCTGAAGAAGGAATCATTCGTTCCTGAATGCTGAAGGCTAGGGAGGACAGAACAATGCGGGTAGCCTGGTTTATCCAATAATCACGGTTAATGTGTTTAGGCAAATGGCGAAAATATGGTATGAACTCGACAAGAGAAACTTAATTTTGCTAAAAAAAAGTTTTGGGAACTTCGTATTTCGAAACTAAAAGAGTTTGTCCACAACGAGTCAAATGGGTATTTTTCTCCGTTAAGGATTGTATATATCTTCAAAGTATAAATACAAAACCGGAAGGGTTTCGAATCCTTAAAAGAAAAGCGCCCCGTGGAACTCGCCCAAACAATTCCAAAGGCGGGATTCGAAATATTTCAGCTTTCGGAAAACCTTCGCGGGGGAATTGACTTTTCCACCCGCGGATATTACATCTTTTTGAGCCGAAATTAACTCAGAGCGAGAGATATGGCCGCCTGTATTGAGATGATGAAAGAAAAGTCTTTGCGCCTCGCTCAAAAAAAACCTCCGAATCCCACGAAAGGTTTTCGACGCTGAATGGGTTGGATCACTCCACGGGCTGATGCGAAAAGGGATCGAAAGGCAATCCTTTTGTTTGCAAAGCTTATATCTCACCGAACCATCCACACAGACAAAACACTCCAAAAGTTCTCCCGGTTTGAGTCCCGCCTCCTCATTTCCCACCACTCCGGGCATTTTCGACTCTACCGCCATCTCTCTCCGATCTCTCGAACCATCGCAGGTCACAAGAAATGGATATACCCTGCCTCATTACGAACTTAAGGGCGTTTGGGCAGCTGGAAAACCACCACCCACCCACATCATCCCCCACTCAGATAAGGAGTGGATATGATGGCAGGGAAAAAGCTTCGCTCATTCAAAGGCGAACCGCATCAATTATCGATGAAAATGCATGCTCGTTTATGCTCGTAGCCACCGGGCTTTTACGGGATTTAACCGTCGCCCGCTAGGGAGCCCGGGCCGTTTGTTACCGCCGGTTATGTGTGGGGGAAAAATGAAGAGAGAGAAGCGAAAACATTCCGCGATAACAATCCAAGCGGGACTCTGAAACCATGAAAAATTCTGCGAAATTCGGCGCTTTGAAAAAAGAAAAAGATGAAGTTCGAGTTCCGTTTACTTTATTCGTTTATAGGGAACCTAGGAGATTTCGGCGGAGAAATTTTTTAAGAGGGTTCGTAGCCCCACCACCATATCTCGGGTTTTCTGACCGAAATTTGCATGATCCATAAACGATCTTACTCAACTATTCTAATCGTAAACAATTAAGGAAAGCTCTGCTGAAGCATACGATAAATGGCGGGTTTTGTTATTTAGACGGACAGACGGACAAACCGAGAAAAAGTTCTGACACTGAATCGATTGGCTAAAAAACGAAGTCTCTATCTGCTTTCGTTTAAGAGACCTAAGCGCATCAGACAGACGGACAAACCGAACGCATGAGCAGCTTTTTTTTTAATACCGCTAAAATTTTTAAAACGTGAAATCCCGAGTTAAGGTTCCCGAATACAAGATTTCTCGCATTTAGCAGTCAATTATCTTTCAGTCATGACCGATGAACCACGCGAATAACCCAATATTTACCCGATTCAGCGTTTCACTCGCACTCAAGAAATATAATTCTGGTCCCTGCGTGGTGTTTGGACCTCGATAAGTCGAGATAAATATTTTGTTCTTCCTTTCCAGGCTTAAAAAAGAAGACTAAACTCATTGTCTAAATCAGGGGTCGGCAACCTACGGTCCGCGGGCCACGTGCGGCCCTCGAGAACGCTTTATGCGGCCCGCAAAGCTGTAATGAACAAGGGACCAGGAAAATTTCTCATGGGCAATTTTATATTTTTTAAGTAAAATGATGGTCTCAAAGCCTTATGGGGTGAAGTTTTAACGCTAGTAAATTATGTAGACTTGATTTAATTAATATGAAATCACAGAATCTCTAGAAAACTTCAGATTTATTCGCTCATCCGGCCCGCCGAGGCTTTCTTGACTCCCAATGCGGCCCTCCGAAGCATTCACAACTGCAAATGTGGCCCACCGTGCAGAAAAGGTTGCCGACCCCTGGTCTAAATGACTTAGGAATCGGTAGTGAACGGAGCGGGAGAATTCGCTATTTTTTGTATAAGAAAAACAACCATAACTGCAAACTTTCGTTAATAAGCAACTGTATTTTTTGCAGAGTTATCACCAAGGGTACTTTTAGATTGTTTGATATCTAAGATATAACAAAGTAGAGTCGTTTTGTATTTCTATTTCAGATGAATCCTATTTAAGGTTTTCCTCGATTTTAGGGTCCGTCAGTCCTTCAGACCAACGTTAAATCGAGATTTCAACGTATGAAACATCCATGTAATCTTTGAATATATATACTATCAAACCTAGATTAAGTTTTAAAATAATAAAATCTATTAAAATTACGATCCAAGGTTATCTCAAAACCTACGAGAAACACATGTGAATATGACCGAGCGGTTCAAGGCGCTGCGTTCAGGTCACAGTCCGGTTCGAATCCCACTTCTCACAAACGCTTTCTGCCAATCTTTGAAGCAGAAGAAACTTGGTGTATTTGTGGAATTAATTCTAACAATCTTCGTACCAAGTATTTCAAGGTTAATTAAATATAAAAATCATCGCATTATCTTCGCAATGCCACTGAATGACATAATTTTCCACGCAAACCAGCGTTTAGATATTAAAAGAATATTATCGTGGCAAAAAATCACGAATACACCATAGAAACGAAACTACAAAAGCATTAAGGCAGATGCCGTAGTTGTAAACATTTAAAAATAAACAAAATGTGAAAAATATGATTAATCGCCGTTAATTCATCGACCTGGTAGCCAGAAAAATTTGCTTACTTTACTCAAACTGTTTCAAAATTTATTAATTTTTGAGGATCATTCAGGTCCTCCAATAATTATCTCTAATTCCTAGAAAATGAGCGTGAAATACGGTAATAAGAAAATTAAAATCCGCTTAGAAACAGAGAATTGAATCTATAGATGAGTAATTTCTTTTTTCTTTTTTCTATTATTTTAATCAATGCCACTGCCACCAAAACGTTACGACAGCAAAAATTAAAATTGACGGCAATTTCCCTAAACAGCGGGACGATACTTAAAACCTATCGCATAAATATGGAAAAGAAAATATTGCAAAATTTATTCAAAATGACACCGTTCACATTAAAGTGTTTCCAAATGACGCTGTAGAAAATAAACAGTCGAGCATCGATATCGGAGCAGCCAGAAATTTCAACGAACGATAATTATAGTGCCGACAGTTATCGTGAAACGTTACGACTTCGAGGAGGAAGTAAAAAAAACCTCAAATGGCACGCTTCACCGCCAGTCACGCGCGTAAAACCTTTTTTCTTTTCCCCTTTCTCTTCCTACACCGTTCGTGCGATTGCGTGCCCAATCACGTTTTCACATTAGCGTCACCGCGATCAAACAAGCAGTCAGGAGAACTTTAAAACGCTTACATTATTGTGTCCCGGTTTTTTTTTGCAAGTCGGAGGCGTTTTTCTTTGAAGCGAAACTGACCTGTCGGCATTCCTCCGTCAGTGCGCGAATGTTAGCCGCATGACCGCTTAACGCGGTTGGATGAAATTATATTTAAAATGTATGAGGATGGAGATATAGCTGGGCAATGCAACTCAAGATCTTCCAATAAACCAGAAAGAAACACTACAGCATTATACCCAACGCGATATTTATCAACAAGATAAAATAAGTTTCTTCAAAAAAAAAGGACTAAACACTAAAAGTCGAAGATAACCTTTAACTATTGTGGCGCGATCTGTGAGACACCTCCGGAGTTATTGAGTCAAATTAATCTGGTACTATTCTTTCCACTATCTTTACATTTTACAAAGATATAGAGGGAAAATTGTTTTTTTTTTCACTTTAGTATGCAAACACAGATACAGCTAATGAATAAATAATAATAATAAACAATAGCGGTCTGGGAGACCGCACCTCAGTTACAACGTTATAGTCATTTCACCTCACTAGTTAAATTCACTGATTCTTTTTAGAATCCACCTTCGGTAAATTATCACTGAGGATGACTGCATTGTAGTCGAAATGCGCAGCTGACTTTTCATAACGTTGTTGTGGCTATTGGAAATACCTGAGCTAGTACTATTTTTCAATCAAAAAAAAATATTTAAGTGCTTATTCTTGATTTAGTTTTCCGCAGTCAAAGGTTAAAATAAAATCTATACACAGCAAACTCAAGACGTAAAACTAAAGAAAGGAATATTAACCTCTAATAATCTTAAATTCGAATTTTGAAGTTCTAACAATATAGGTTCGAAATATAGACCTTCTAATGAAAAAATTAAAGATATAGAGGTTTTATATATTTTCAAATATACTAAATAATGCATTGAATTGGCAGATATTTTGTAGAACTCCAAAACAGCTGTAAATAAGTGAATACAAATGAATTTCCAGAAGATGAAAGGATCAGATGACCTAGAGCAGGGGCCGGCCACCTACGGCTCGCGGGCCGCATGCGACTCCCGAGAGCGCTTTATGCGGCCCTTGAAGCTAAAATGAAAAAGAGCGATCAGAAAATTTTAACACAGACAATTTCAAATTTTTCCTGTAGAATTATGGCCCTAAAAACTTTTCTGGCGAAGTTTTAACGCTAACAAATTATTCAGACTTGATTTTCACTAATACGACGCCACAGGATCTCTAGGTAACTCGGGATGTAAACGCTCATCAAGCTCGCCGAAGCTCTCTCGTGACTTCCAGTGTGGCCCACCGAAACATTCACTACTACGAATGTGGCCCGCCGTGCATAAAAGGTTGTCGATCCCTGACCTGGAGAAAAATCTTACTGAATCCTTAATCCGACGGAACACACCTAATCTGCTCAAAGCGGAGGAAAATCGCTTCGATTCGGTGTTTCCCTCATTTTTTTCTCTTTAAATCACCCACGGGAATATGGCTTCCATTCAACAGCCGCGGCATTATGAAAGCGTGCCGAAATCGTTAAAAAAAAGAGTAGCGGATTGAAAGCGGGATCAGGAACGTGAGGTCGCCTGCTTCGGAAAAAGGCGAAGAAATCGCATTTCGAAAGAGATGCGAAAAAGGTTTTGTAATCTCCCGCGGTGCCAAAGGTTACGACGACCACCCTAATATATATATATATATATATATATATATGTGTGTGTGTATGAAAGTGTGGGAGTGGAGGGGGAGGAAGGGGGAAAACTGGGTCACGCAGCTACGGCGAGGATTAACCGGTATCGCTTTAATGCGTCTCTTTTTAACGAGGAAAAAAATAATAACAATATTCGCCCGCCGCATTTTTCACAGGCCATTTAGAAGAAGAGGAGAGAGATTTTTGACGAAAACTTTTCCGTTTAAAACAAGTACGGTGAAACTTTTTTTTTTAAGCACCACCCCTATTCAACGGCCAAACCTTCCATCTTTCCCCCATTAACGACCTATTTCTCTCGATTCAAACTCCGTAAGGGAAACTTTTATATTTCCCCTATTCAACACTTACAAACCATCATTTGTCTTCAGAAGATTCAGAACGGTCCGTCCGTAGTCGCTTACTATAAGTTTCATCCTGTTATATTTAAACCTTCCCATTCCAAATTATTTAATAATGGCTAAAAATTGGTTTCACGTATTTGAAAATACATCTGGTTCAACATTTTTTAGGAAAAAATTATATCTAGTATAAAGAGAATACACCCATCCTTCGCTTTGCACGATACATGCGTTCCTGGAAACCGCGTAGAGCAAAACCGTGTAGTGTAGATAAGTTTCTCCATAGGAAACATGAGTTCAACATGCAACAATTAAGTTCAACTGTACTCAGAATTCCTTACTTTACTGTTTCTTATATCCTCTTGAGTCGAACTGAAATATTTATATGAATCTTTAAAGCTTGGACGCCGTTCCGAAACCGTGCCCAAGGGAAATTGATGGCCGTACAATTCGAGATAATTATTTCTCTAAAATGAAAATCGTGCTAAACCGAAAATTTGTAAAAAGATACTGTGGATATACAAATGACTAAAATAGTTCAACAACCGCAACAGCAACTAATTCAGAAAAATTAGAACACTGACTGTGAAAGAAATAGGAAGTCGTTAAGATTACGTTACAAATTAATTTTAACGATACTGCCTCAAATGATAATGTAAGGCAGTGGTGCCAAAACGTTTCTAATGGCGGGCCACACCAGTGGTTGCGAATCCCTTGGCGGGCCGCATTGGAAGTTGCCAATTCTTCGGCGGGCCGGATTACAGTTTAAATCCGAAGTTTTATATATATTCTAAGGTGCCATATAAGTGAAAATCAAATCAAATATAAGGGTTTCGAGGCTAACATTTCAATATTTAAAGTTTTATTATCAAAATTAACAAAAAATGAATGAATTTCTGTGATAAATTTTTTGAATTGTTTTTTCGCCATAGTTTCGCGGGCCGCACAAAATCCCTTTGCGGGCCGAATTTGGTCCGCGGGCAGTAGTTTGGGCACCACTGATGTAAAGTAGTAAAAATGACCCAAAAATAAAAAATAGAAATACAGAGGCATTTTATGTATTGTAAAGGTATATTGCCCTATGTCTAAACTGTGCGGGTAGGGTTTTAAAAAAATTTAAACCCTTTTCATTTAGATTTTAAAAAATTTTTTATTGAAAAACTTATATAAATAGGGTAGGGAAGAGCTAGCCAATAAAAATGATCAGGTTAATTGCGACCTACGATATATTTCTTTCGTAGATTTTATTCTTACCCATAAAATAAGGAGCGTAAAAAAACTTCCTTCGAGAAAGACAAATTTCAAAACTGTAATTGTCGAAATTTTGTCCATGAGAAATAAACCTCTTCCGGAGGAAATAATATTCGCTAAATACCTAGAACTTCTATTGATGGAAGCTTTAAATTATTTATCAAGTCTACTTTTATTCTATATATATATATATATATATATATATATATATATATATATATATATATATATATATATATATACTAGTAGTTGGTGCTTGCATACTGCAAGCATTTCATCTCACATTAAAAGAACTTTCATTTTTCAGACAGAAATTTCAACATTACAAATAGTCTTTTAATTCTAAAGATTTCATTTCTGCAGCGATTTTCGTTTTTCCCACATGTAAGAATAATATTTTAAAACAATCTCCAATTGTCGCAATTTTAAAAATTTTACACTTTCTTCATTATAAGGTTCTAATGCTACACATTTTAGCCAAATTTTAAAGTTGTAGCACTTCTAGAAATAAAATAATATTTTTCTAATTGTTTAAATTTAAATAATTTTTAACGGCCGCCACAATACATATATGGTAAAATTGAAATGTTTATTTGTGCAAATTTACTATATTGTAAATAATTTGAAAATTTCAGTTTCCTAGCTCATCCCATAGTACCTAAACAGCTATCTATTTGTTTAAACTTGAAGAATTTTTAACTGCCAAACAAATTAACATACCAAAATTTGTATATTCCCTATTTCGTTTTTTTAAGAATTCTACTTATAAAAAAATTTCAACTCCGTGGCACATTCGAAAATATATAAACCTTGAAAATTTGTTTAAACAATTGCGAATTTTTAGCGGCCGCATTGTTGCACTTTTTCAAGATTTTCGTTTTTTCTAGTTGGTTTTACACAAAATCCTACCTAAGAAAAAAATTTCGAATCTCCAGCACATCTGGAAGTGCCTAAACATTAGTATCCTCCTGTTATATGTATGTTATATCCTCCTCCTCTGTAAGAGTCGTCGATATATAATGATACACACACACACACACACATACATACTAGCTAAAAGTACCCGGCGATGCCAGCGCTATGCCAGACGTCTTCGGCGAATACAATTATGTGTCATATGGTAACACAATCATTTCAACTTGTGCGCATTTTTTCATGTTCATAAAAACAATACTTTTCCCTATACTATAGATGGAGCAAGTAAAAATCCTATCACATACAGACAGACCGACAGACATGATCGCAAAAAGAGTCAAAACGTGCTCGGAGGACATCTCCACGTGTCTTTCCGAGAAAACTCGAATTCGAATTTTTTCATGAAAACAATACTTTCTCTATACTACGTATATGGAGAAAGTAAAACTAATTTTCAGATATCTCTGATACCTATGAATTGGACCATGGAGGTCCGGAGGGAACGGGAGCATGTGTGATCGTAAGATTTCGAGTTCGAAGATGCAATCAGTTGGCAAGGCGACTTCTCCTTAAAAACGCTAAATTTTTCTAAAATACCATATGATATTAGAACGTTAAGTTCGAGAGATGTCGATTCGAAACGATAAAAGACGACAAGAATAAGAAACTATTGCCATTTTTCGTTAATGCAGTCCTAGTCCGGAGATCGAAGGTCAAATATGTGAATTTTAAGAAGCAAAATAAATAAGCTTGCAGGTCGAAATATCGATTTTTCCATGTTATCCTTTGGGAAATGGAAATCATTCTCAGGAATCGAACCCGGGTCGATTTTGGAATTCTTTTTTCGTAAATGACTTTTATTTTAAGAATCGAACATTCTCACCAAATTTCAATCTTCTAACTACTCGGGAAGTTTGTTAAAAATAGCATTACAGTTCCGCTTTCCCACCCACCGACGACGAAGTCATTTTTCTATTATATATATATATATATATATATCGGAGCTAAAATTTTAAATCGTTAAATCCCGTGTCCAAATGAAGCCTTCAGGGAAACAAATTTATCGCCGGAATGTGTTTTTTTAATCGCGAATGATTTAATTTTTTTTACCGACCTGCAAAACTGGACCAAGCGAGAGCGGCAACAAGTCCAACTCTTTGACTAGATACGCACGAAGAGACTTGAGGGGCAGATTAATAAAATGGACAAACGAGACGGATGGACGCATTGAAAGCTAGACAGAAGGATATGATTCATCCTCTAAAGTCCGACGTTATTAAACAAGCTAAGAATAAAACAAATGAAGACCGAAATTGGTCCAGGACGACATGGTATATAACGTGAATCTGGCACGCGTACTTCACACAAACGCTAAAGGAACAGCTACATATTCCTCCATATCCCGTCCTGGATAATTTTTCTCATCAACATAAGTTCGAAACGAAAAAAACCACCGATTATAAAAAAAAAATTCGGTGAGCTTCCGCCGGAAGCTGGTCACCACGTCGTTTTTTATTTTTCTGTCCTGGAAAAAAATGAACAGAAAAGTAAATGAATTCTTCCTCACATATTCTACAAAACATGTAACAATACTGTGGTAATGACAGTTCGTCGAACAACTGAAATGTTTTCATATTCGCGTTCGATCTGGTTTTCGATAGAATTCAAGAATGGGGGAACAAAGCGCAAATTTGGAAAGCGCGATATTTTTTCCCCTTTGTTTGCGACTGATAATAATCATCGTGAAAAGAGCACCATGGGACGAGAGATTTTTTTAGAGAGAGAGAGAGAGAGGGAACACATAACTAAAGAATGTTATCCATAGATTAGGACAGGAATTTAACACGACTGAAAAAAAAATTCGAATTAAAAGTAATTCACATATCGATTTTGTATAACTCGATTACTGTCCGTTCGAGTGATCAACTGTTCGATTTTTTTAACAGGTTCAAACGGCAGCCGTGACCTTTTGAGTTAGCCAGAGTTAACATTTCCTCTTGCTTTACAGCTGTATACGCGTCTCTTATAAAAAGAGATCATTAACTCCTTTAATAGGATTTTAACCACTATCAAAAGAGAATCAATGAATGGATAAATACAAATCGACAACATTACGTCCCTCCAACGGCCACACAAAAGCTGAGATAACCAGATACGTTTTTGGCTACAAAACAGCCGTCATCAGTGGCGATTCGCCGATAATAGATTCTGGTTTTAACTCGCTATAGAGTCATATTTAGTCAATAAACACAAACAATTATTTTTGGCCCTTTCGATTTTCACGATTTCTTACTTAAACAGCCGCCATAATTTCGTGTATATTCATTAGGTATTGGACACTAACCAATGAATTTCGGATTAAATTTTGTGTTCATGATAAAATCTCAAAATTTCGATAACGCTGATGCAGGAATGGCGTTTATAGTAAAAGCGTCCTCTACGCATTATATTGTGCACAGATTTTAGGCTAAAGACAGTGGAGTATGTAGCTACAGCAGCGTGAATCCCAGTGAAAGAATTAATGGTGAGACACTATCTTGGGCTATGAATAAACAATAGTTAAAAACAACAGTTTTCTAAAGACAACAAATAACATTATTATTTTTGTCATAATAAAAAGTACAATTCTGTATTATTATACACAAGCAGAATTAAAAATAGATCAATTTCGAGTTTCTTAGTGGACCGGGTAAGCACAGATACGCTATTGATTACAGCATTAACAATGGCATCATCATAATCATCACCACTGGTGTTCTGTCTAATGACAGGTCCTACCAATCCTCAAATTGGTCTGACGACTAGGGACTATACATTCATGGTGTGGTGGTTTTCCGTTGCGATCAAAAATGCTACTGACTTTACGCTAAGATTCAAGCCCACGCTCGTGGTATACACATACACTATTAACAGTACGTAACGAGATCGCAAAATTTGGATTCAAATTCGTAGAGTGGCAATTAGAACGATATACATTACGTCGCAGAAGAAAACTTAACGAAAAAGATGGATATTCTTAATATACATGGTGGCCAAAAAGTCGCGCCTCATAAAGATTTGTATAAACTAGCCCCGTAGGATTCTGAATGATTCATAAAATAATATTTTTACTACACTAATGTTGCTACTAGAATAATTTTGTTACTTAAATAATGTCTCTTGACCCCCAGGTAAATTATGGCGACAAAATTACTGTTTATTATGATTTGTCCTTGTATTAATTAAACCCTATGAGGCGAAACTTACGAGCCACTCAGTAGAACAACGAAATTCGTGGGCATTAAGGTGAGAAAAGGGGAAGGATAATCTACAGATGCGTGAAGGAACATTTTCCACCAGACCTCTCCGCCAATCGCATTGTCACTCTCTCGCAAGCAATTCCAACTCTTTCAATTCCTCTCTCACCATTTTCAGTATGTTTACGAATAATTCCCCCTTTATTTCTTCACGCGTACCATTTTTTTTTTCGAAAATAATTCTTATCCATCTAGAGAAAAGCTTGTCGAAAAAATCCCCACTTTCTCTTGGCTTCTGAGAATACGAGATCTCCACCCCTGCGAACAATTTCATTCTTTCGAGTGGCGGAAGTTACGGAATGTACGGGAGCGTGAGTTGAAGCGTAAGATCGAATAGGATTAGAAGATGGCGCGGGAGATGGAGCGGGAGATGAGTAGGAGATGGAGTAAAAGGTGTAGTAGGAGATGGAGTAAAAGGTGTAGTAGGAGATGGAGTAAAAGGTGTAGTAGGAGATAGAGTAAGATATGGAGTAGGAGATCTAGTAGGAGATGGGTCTAGGAAAATTCACCGCCAGCAAATCATCGCCACGGAAAATTCACCGCCACGGAAAATTCGTCGCCATGGGAAATTTATCGCCTTGTATGGATCATGTTGTTAACAGGGGCTATATTAAAAATGCGTGTGCGGACCCTACGCCGGCAGAATAATATAAATTCCTACTTGATAGATATCAATATTGCCTATATTTCATTACTAGTTGATTGACATCAATATTACCTGTTTCATTATAATTTCTTACACATCCCCCCCTTCCTCCTTCTACACACTTCTCCATTTCTTTATTACGTCCTCCTCTCGTTTCCCCCTCCCTTACTCTTTGTTAACTTTTTTGCATATCATTATTTTTAAAATTCTCATTTGGTTGTCATAAACAATTGGCATATTACTTGTAAATATGGATTACTTTTATTTCGTCCCCGGTCAAAAAAATTAAACATTATCGTATTTATTAAAACCGCTCTAGTTGGATTATTTGCCCTTATATTCTTCTGTCGGCGTAGAGTCCGCACACGCATTTTTAATACAGCGTTTGTTAACAACATGATCCATACAAGGCGATCAGTTTCCCATGGCGACGAATTTTCCGTGACGGTGAATTGCTGGCGGTGAACTTTCCGGATACCGTAGGAGATGTAGTAGGAAATGGAGTATGAGATGATGTGTACAGGTGATGCAATAGGAGGAGAAGGAGTATGGGATAAAGTAAGAGATAGGCTAGGACAGGCATGTCAAAACTATTGTGCATTATTGCGGCCAGAATGCAAATTTTTTCTTAACTAAATGGCTCGAGAATTTACATAAATACTTCATTTAGTGAAAAGGAGAAGAGCTGTTTTCAAAGTTATTGAGATACGAACATAAGTAGCTCAACTCTTTGGCTCAACAGTTGATCTCCGGTCGCTGTCGTGTCAGGTTGCCCCTGAAGATGCCCACATTGTGGGTGAAGCGCATTGGGCTCATTCATTAACCCTTGTTTTTTGGCTTAAGGAGTTCTTTCAATTATTTACTGAGATACAATAAGAACACGTCTTATAAATAATTATTTTTAATCGTAAAACAGACGTCCAACCTTCTAGATAAAGTCCATTGTGCCAACTCTGGCCATCCATTAAACAATTATAATCTTAATGCGGCCCTACCGTAACATTCATCTCTTCAATGCGGCTCTGATGCTTCTTCGAGTTCGACATACCTGGACTAGGCGATGGAATGGGAGTTGAAGTAGGAATGAAATATGAAGAAAATAGGAATGAAATAAGAGTGATATAAGAATGAAATATGAATGAAATAGGAATGAAATATGAATAAAATAGGAAGGAAATAAGAGTGAAATAGGAATGAAATATAAATGAAATAGGAATGAAATAACAGTGAAATAGGAATGAAATGGGAATGAAATATGAATGAAATAAAAATGAAACGTGAATAAAATAGGAATGATATGAGTGGAATAGGAATGATATGAGTGAAATAGGAATGAAATATAAATGAAATAGGAATGAAATAAGAGTGATATAGTAATGAAATAGGAGGCGAAAGAGAAGATGGCAATGGAGATGAAGTTGTCGGTGGGAACAGTAGGGAATAAAGGACGAGTTGAAGAATTTTTTATGGTTCAGAGAGAGGGAGAGAACGGAGAGGATGGAAAAGTGAAGGAAAATGTGGGGAATGGCTGTAGGAGGAGCAGGAGAATTAGAGATAAGGAAGGAAGAATCAAAAGAGATTGAGAGAATAGCACGATGAAGAAAGGGTGGAATGGAAATGAGGAAAAAGAACGAAATAAAACGGGAGGCATTTAAAAATACTTGAGAAATCGGAGGAAGAAAAAGTTCCTGTATTTTTTCTGGTCCCACGTTGACTGCGTCAGCTGCGTGGGGTTTTTCAAGAGACATGTTGAGTGCGTAGTGGATGGATGAGGAGATGGGAGGAGGGATGGAGGGAAAGGGATTCGAAGGAAGGCTTCAGAAGGAGAGGCGGGAGGAGGGAGAATATGGTTTAAATAAAGCAGTAAAAAAAGCCGAGTGAAGCGGCGCGTAAAACCGCGTCGTTCCGAGATTTTTTTTAACGACACATAAATATACTTATTTTCGTATCGCGTGTCACGTACACAAAATGGCGACACGACTTTAAAATTAAAACTTTTCTCCTTTAACGGCGTCCGTTAATGCTCTTTCTTCTCCCAGATATTAAAAAATATAAAGTCAACTTTTTTTAGATGCTCTCCGCCTCCTTGCGGTTTCTATCTCCGTAATGAATCATCTTAAGGGAAAGCTTTTTGTTAAAAATGATGAAAGCTGCAAAATGGCCGCATTTGATACCATAAACCTGGAAAGGTTGTCATGGAAACCGGCCGTTTTCGAACGTTCACGCCTGATTTCCGCAATTACGAGTGAATATAACTCCCACGAGTTCACCCAACTCAGCTTAATAGTCCCTTATGCGCTTTTTAAAGAAACAACTCCGGCGTAACCTGATCTGAGAAAAACGTTTCGCAAACTCTAAAAATCCGCCGGGAAATATTTATTTGCTAGAAATTAACTTGACTGGCAACTCACCGCCCGACATGTTAAAAAAAAACCGAAACGACCGTCAACGCTCATAAAAATACAACAGGACCACCGATGTAAGTACAAGAAAATTATTTGTAATCTGCTGTTATAAAAAAACAGCAGGTCTTTGAATATATCACAACTAGTAAAAGGCAATGTCTGTGCGGAACGGTGGCAGTAAAAACATCACCTCAAAATTCAGAGAAGGCAGCAGCACCGGTACCTCTGAGCGTCGATTGATGGCATCGTACTCGGGCTTGCGGTTCCTTATCGGTCCACAAATTAGTTTTTAACACGAAAATTTGACGTACTTATACTTGAAAATCTTTAGTCGTCTAGGTGATTTCCATTGTTGCTGTTATCGTGTAATTGCATATGATTGACTGGGATAATAATTTCGCTTCGCATCTGTCTATATATTCACGAAATTTTATTTTCAAGTTTAAACAACACCTTTGCTACGATAAGTAACACGATGGTAACTAAAATGAACATTCCACTTTTCATTGATATTGTGCTAATAATTATTCGAAAACGAGACTTACGTTTCTTTTTTAGGGATTTTTCCGATGGTGATATACGTAGTGTACGAAATGATTCGTAGCGTTGTACCGGGGGTTATTCGTAGCGTGCAAAATAAGTTGCGGTTATTATGAGTTAGATTATTTATTTATAAAGCCCAATTCTTATAAAGTACTAATTATCGTTTAACGAATAAATATTCATTAATACTTCTTTGCCACGCAACTTTTATATGCCCATAGCTGTTTTTACTTTCTGGAACATTCAATTATAAGGATTTTATATTTATTGGTTACTTATCAGTGCATGTAAAAGTTGGCTTCAATAATTTTTCAGTTAAAATTTATTTCAACTTAATACTCGATTCACGCGTACCCGTCATATTTGACGGGCAATAACGCTAGTTTTTTTTTCATAATCGAAGTGTAGCCTAATTTTTATACCGGCGGGAGGCGAGGGCATAAAAAAACTAGCGAGCGAGGAACAAAATGGACACGTAACAATGTAATGTAGCCGCATTACCAATCAACTCGGAGGTGTCATAAAGCAGTTACTCCAAGAGACAGAGACAAAGTTCGGAGGACACAACAGGAATCTTGATAACAGCAGGAGAAGGCGGAGAGAGGACAAATAACTCGGAGCAGCTATATTTTTTTAAGGAAAAAAAAGGATGATAAACGGGCAGAGAATGAAACTTGATATTTAAAGCTGGAAGATTGAGCGGTGGTAGGCAAGGAAAAACTGGAATCCCTTTACAGATTATAGGGATGCAATTTAAAAATGGCGGCGGGTTGCTTTATTAATATTATTTTGAAAGAAAAGGGAGTTAGGGGGTCCTGGGTTGAGGGGGTGGCGGGATGACGAACGGATGGGATGACGTGGAGAATTCCGGATTGCCAAAAGGTCAGAAGCAGCAGAGAGATGACAAGGATAAAAGCTGGAAGATGTTTAGGATTACGTGGTCGGAGTTACTTTTCGGAGTTAGAAAAGGTCGGACCTGTATTTTGGGGACTTTCCTTCGCCGATCTTTTGACGACGCCGAGCGGATAACTTAAGAAGCTCGAAAAAAGGGAACTAATTACTTTTAAAAAAGAAGACAGTTTCCTTAAAAAAATACAAGTCAAAACATTCCAATAATGTTGCGTGTCTTTTGAGTAGTCGGTGACAGGTGAGAAAAGTGTAGTATTAGCATCTCAAACATTCGCTAAAAGCGGTTTACGTGATAAATAACAATCCGACTGGAAAACTTGAATTTAAATGTGACGAAAAGTAGGTGAAGACAGCAATACATCTCAATCCTTGAGATATGAACTAGGATTCGCCTGATAGTTTTGTCAATTGCTAAATATCCGTCAGAATGTAACAGCATAACAAACAATCGCATCACGATTAAAGGAAACGCATATTCCTCCACAGGAACAGTGTTTCATTTCAACAATACCTCTGTTATTAGTAGTTGGGGCGGACTGAGGTAGTTTGGAAGATGCATAACTGAGCAGGACACGTGCAGCGATTTAAATAAATGAAGGCGTTTTTAATTAACAGGGAAACGAAAATGAATGTTAAAACTTCGGTGAAAAGCATTGCCCGATTCCAATTTTGTTTTTGGTGAGCCGTTTTTAGCGACTGATCCGGAAAGTGTCAAAGATTCTTCAAATTCTTTCCATTAAAGGCAAGTAACAAACAACACAATTTATCACAGACGTTACCACATAAATTAAAATAAAATGTCATTTTTCTACACTAGACTATTTCAAATAATATATTGTGACGCAGAAACGATATTTATCAGGGTTTGTAAGCAATTTAAGGATAAGTTTTGAAAATAATGTTTAACATATGCACGCACACAAGTAATCCCGTAAAATGTTTCCAAGGAGGCACCGATGGGAAGTACACACCAATTTCCTTATAAACAAAATATTACTGGAAGACAAATAATATTATAGTCCAATAAAAACTAAAATTTGAATGTAGATTTATAGAAAATGTACGCTACGTATGTACAGAAAAAATACCTTCTCCAACGGAATGAAAATTCAAGTGATCGAAATTTTGAGTTAACGATATTATTTAGAGACATCGATAGTTCAAGTTCTCGATATTTGAGCCATCGATAATTCGAGTAGTCGATAATTGGTGTTTTAGACATAGGAGTGATAGCTGGACGAAATTAATTAGGTATTACTCAAAAAAGCGTAGTAAAAACGGCAATGAAACTAATCGTTTCATCGCCTTAACTAAAATCTATAGACTTCGAACGGTTCCATGACCATTCATATTCGACCATTTCTCATCAATTGAGACAAAAGCGAGTAAAAATAACGGACACGCTCTTCTTTTTTTCCAGATCGCAAGGCGACGCAGTTTGCCCTTCAAGTTGCGATACTTTTTCATGCGACCTTAAAACAAGTTTCTCTCTAATAGTAAGCGATAAGATCCTTGCACGTTTCACGAAGATAATCCATACCTTCCTGACAAGTCGAAGAGGGATTTAGCCGAACGAGTTGGTGGTTTTCGACGACGGTTTACCGTTGAGAGGCGACGCTTGAGGCAGCCTCCAAAAAGAATGGGGATATTTCAAACGGGCGGATACGTTGAAGAGACAAGAACAAACTACCCCTAAAATCGATTTCGTATAATATAGGAAACACGTAAAAGCGCGGCTGTGAATGATTGCCATTAGTAGAGATGCGATGTTTCGAATAGGCTCGTCCCTCGCTTTGCACGATGTGCGTTCCTGAGGGGTAGTAGGATAGATTTCGTCATAGGAATATATTAGGTAACATTTGAGCGTCGTCGTGAATTCAACGTGAAACAATTCAGTCATATATTACTTGGAAATACTTTCTCTAATCTCTAGAGTCGAACTGAAACATTTCATGGTTTTTAATGCCCGGAACCGTGTTAGAGTTAAACTGTTGACCGTGCAATTAGAAATAGTTCTCTTCAATAAAAAACAGCGCTAAACCGAAAACATGTCAAATAAAACCGTGCTAGGCGAGGGATTTATGCAAATGCATTACACAGACACACAAAAACACGCACGTACGCGGACACACATGCGAATATTTATAGCTCGAAGTTATTTTCAATCAGTCAAATTTTTCTTAAATCGAACAATTTTTTGCTTCACTTAAATTCGATGAACCTGCGATAATTTTATTTAGATTGGGATTTTAGTTTCGCACGGATTTATGATAAACACGACAAAATATAACCTAAAGAGCAATTTTATTGAGACCACATATACACAGACACGTATGACATAACTATCCTACGAGCACATACGCAATACTGCTTCCACAGCGCACAATTTCTCATCTAGCAAAGTTATTTTTCAAGGAATATAAAAGAAAACGTTTCAAAAGCGAAGCAAATATTGGCTTTCGAAACGTTTCCGAGACTTATGGCTTCCAAAGATCTAATTTACAACCCGAAAACTTCGGCGCTTCAGAGGAGAGGAAAACAATAAAAAAAAGAAGCAACGGAAAAAAATTATCGAACACTTCTCCGCCGCAAAAAACAAAAGACGAACAACGGCTTTTCGCGTCCCAAGGGAAAAATTCGCACCTATTTAGGAACGTATGCTAAATTCCATCTCTTCTACCCCCTCTTACACAGACTCAACGTAAAAGAAAGCATTATTTAAATGCATTATAATGGAATTTCTTTCGAGGAAGGGAAAGGGAGAGACAAGGAGGGACGGGAGGGGGAGAAACAGGGAGGGAGGGAGAAAGAGGGAGTGGGATCAGAGGAAGGGAGAGAAAAAGAGGGAGTGAGAGGGGAGGGAGGGAAAGGGGAAGGAGAGGGAAAGGGGAAGGAGAGGGGAAGGAGGGAGGGAGAGGGAAGGAGGAAGGGAGAGGGAAGGAGGGAGGGAGAGGGAAGGAGGGAGGGAGAGGAAGGGAGAGGGGGAGGAGGGAGGGAGAGGGGAAGGAGGGAGGGAGAGGGGAAGGAGGAAAGGAGAGGGGAAGGAGGGAGGGAGAGGGGAAGGAGGGAGGGAGAGGGGAAGGAGGGAGGGAGAGGGGAAGGAGGGAGGGAGACGGGAAGGACTGAGGGAGAGGGGAAGGACGGAGGGCGAGAGGAAGGAGGGAAGGGTGGGAGGGAGAGAGGTAGGGAGTAAGTGAGAGAGGGAGGGAGAGAGGGAGGGAGTAAGGGAGAGAGGGAGGGAGTGAGGGAGAGAGGGGAGTGAGGGAGAGAGGGAGGGAGTGAGGGAGGGAGTGAGGGAGGGAGTGAGGGAGGGAGTGAGGGAGGGAATAAGGGAGAGAGGGAGGGAGGGAGGGAGGGAGTGAGGGAGGGAGTGAGGGAGGGAGTGAGGGAGGGAGTGAGGGAGGGAGTGAGGGAGGGAGGGAGTGAGTGAGGGAGGGAGGGAGTGAGGGAGGGAGTGAGGGAGGGAGTGAGGGAGAGAGGGAGTAATGGAGAGAGAGAGGGAGTAAGGGAGAGGGAGTAATGGAGAGAGGGAGGGAGTAAGGGAGAGAGGGAGGGAGTAAGGGAGAGAGGGAGAGAGTAAGGGAGAAAGGGAGGGAGTAAGGGAGAAAGGGAGGGAGTAAGGGAGAGAGAGAGGGAGTAAGGGAGAGAGAGAGAGGGGGGGGGGTAAGGGGAAGAGAGGGGGTAAGGGGAAGAGAGGGGGTAAGGGGAAGAGAGGGAGTAAGAGAAAGAGAGGGAGTAAGAGAAAGAGAGGGAGTAAGGGAAAGAGAGGGAGTAAGGGAATGAGAGGGAGTAAGGGAAAGAGAGGGAGTAAGGGAAAGAGAGGGAGTAAGGGAATGAGAGGGAGTAAGGCAAAGAGAGGGAGTAAGGGAAAGGGAATGATCAAGGGAAAGAGAATGATTAAGGGAAAGGGAATGATGAAGGGTGACGTGTGGGAGGAAGAGGGGCGGGAGGAAGAGGGGTCGGAGGAAGAGGGGCGGGAGGAAGAGGGGTCGGAGGAAGAGGGGAGGGGGAGGGGAGAGGGAGGGGGGAGGGAGAGAGGGAGGGAGGGAGGGAGAGAGAGAGAGAGAGGGAGAGAGAGAGGGAGGGAGAGAGGGATGGAGAGAGAACCCTTAAGCTCACTCGCCGCTTTGAAGAAAGAGGATAGAAATAGAAAATAAAACAATTTCACACTTGGGAGTGAAGGAAAAACAAAGAAGCATCTAGAATACGGGAAACAAAGATGAGTCGGAATGAAACGGAAATAAAAGGCAACCCTTACTCCGGGAAAGGATTTTTTGGGAATTGTTTTTCGGAGAGAAGAGCACATCATGATAGAGAGTTAAAGAAGTGTCTTCCTTTCTGGACTGGCGTTTCAAGTGAATCGAACGCATAGCGGGAGAACGGGAAAAAGTCCATTTTAGCATTATCGCGTATAGATGTGTTATGCAAATCGCGCGTTTATCCGTGCATTAGATTAAGAAAGTAAATTTTACATGAAATGAACTTGCATATTTTGAGAAAATTTAAACCAAATGAAACGAATAAACATAGAATTAAAACAAAAACTAACAGCTTTCCAGCCAATAAAGTAAATTCGCGAAACATCACACCTATAATTTTAATTCAATTAAATTTACTTCTCTAAGCGACCTCAGCAAGGAGAAATGTGCGGAAAATTAGCTACAGGTTACAGTAATTTTTTTTAATGAATTTTTTTGTAAAAACGCATTTTTCCTCCGCCACGAGGTCGTATAACACTAAATAATTAGCCCGTCTGCTATGCGCAAAATTTGAAGGTATTTCCCATTACCTTTTAAAATAAGGACCTAAAATGGTCCTCCCTATTATCTCTTCACACAGATGCGTAGTGGAGGGAGAGAGGAGGAAGAGATGGGAGAGAGGAGGGAGAGATCGGAGAGAGGAGGGAGAGATCGGAGAGAGGAGGGAGAGATCGGAGAGAGGAGGGAGAGATCGGAGAGAGGAGGGAGAGAGAGGAGATGAGGGAGAGGGAGAGAGGGGATATGAGGGAGAGGGAGAGAAAGGAGGAAGAGAGGGGAGAGAGGAGGAAGAGAAGGGAGAGAGGAGGAAGAGAAGGGAGAGAGGAGGGAAAGAGAAGGGAGAGAGGAGGGAGAGAGGAGGGAGAGAGGGGAGATGAGGGACAGACAGACAAACGACTTTATTAGGGCGAAATTGAGACTATGTAGTCCCTTCTTACATTTAACATAGAGGGGAGAGAGGAGGGAGAGAAGAGAGAGAGGAGGAAGAGAGGGGAGAGAGGAGGAAGAGAGGAGGAAGAGAAGGGAGAGAGAAGGGAGAGAGGAGGGAGAGAGGGGAGGGAAACAAACGAGTTTATTTAGGGCGAAATGGAGACTATGTAGTCCCTTCTTACATTAAACCCTTTCGTCATTTACGATAAGTAGTTACAATATTTACATATTAAAAGAAATTAATTACATTAAACTTACAGTAAAATATATACAAATTACAAGCTAATTATATGTTGGTTAATAGATCACAGAGTATTACCAAAGAATATTGTTAGATTTGTGGGTCGAAAAAAACTGTGTATCAGTCATATTTTAACACAGAAAAAAAATTTCCCACTGCGGAAAACACCTACGAAGAAAAGAGAGGTGTAAAAAGCCGCGAAAAATTCATGAATAGTTCAGAGAAAGAAAAAAAAACAACAATAATTTGAGAAAGAGAGAAAAATCATTTATAAATACATACATTAATGTCCATATAAGGGAGTGGGTGAGAAGGAAATAGGGATTGTAGGGATAAGATATGCCTGGGTGATTACTAGACCGCGGATTTTTAGGTTCTAAAAATTAAGTTTTAGGCGACTAAAATAGGCTCTTTAAGTAGCTTAATTAGGCTATATAAAACGTAAAATAGGCTCTAAAAAATTTCCAAAAACTGTGTCCAGTAAAAAACAACAACATCATTTCTGTCAACTATCAACTTTAATACACAAAAAAGGACTGAAACATGTAAGCACGCAAAAATTACCAGTCAACGAAACATTATTGATTTGTGTTTTCAAAGAACATAAAAATGTTTGACTACTATGCATTGAAACTTATTCTTATGTTTAATTTACCATGCGTTACAGAGAAAATATTATCTACATTACATATAGTAATATTGACTGAAAACACTATTCAAGTATATATTTAAGTAGTATGCAGAATGTTTCATTCGAAATTCCCATAGTGAATTTGTCACCTCTTTGTGTTTATTCCACAAATTTCCCGTAATTGGCCTCACAGTAAATAACAAGCACCTTTTCTAAGTTTTCTACCACAAAACTATGGCATTTGTCAGTTAATATCATCCTGTAAGCGGAAAAAGAACGTTCGTCATCAACTGATGTGACGGGGGCAAACTTCAACTTAGGAATATTGCACTCAACTTCACTAGATTTTCCTGCCAGTAAATCTGCTGCTGTACATAGACTTTGCAGACCTGAGTTCTTTTGTAGCACTTTTTCTAGTTTTGCTCTTACTTTTCCCCCGCTTCACCTGGCGCTTCCTTAATTTTTTTGTTTCACTTCATTAAGCAAAGCAGTATTTTCGTAGATGGGCTTTCCTGAGCCCTCCAATTCAGCAATGATCCACATAAGGGATGTATAGTGGGATCTAATATACACCAAATCCTTGGGAATGGAGGGATCATCCAGCGACATTTTCGCCGGCGATAAAACTCTTGTAGCCACTGACGTATTAAATAAGCTTTCAAACTTGCTACTTTATGTATTGCACTTTCACAATTTTCACGTTCACACTTCTCACCTTCACCCTCTGCGGTCTGGAGATGGACTGCAGGGTTATTCTCGTTTTCCCGTGTCACACAATATGACAATATAACGACGAGAAATTAAAGCAACATCAGATTAAACCGATTGTTACATTGTCGCATCGCGCGACACAGGGAAACAGAATAGCACCGCCGGATGCGTGACAGGTCTGAGCTGGTGTTCGCCACCTGGTCATGACCGTGGTGTGAAGGACATTTTCCCAACCCTCAACTGAACATTGTACAGTCAGTTTAAAAAATATGACTAGTCCCAAAATTTGCTTTTATTGTCGATTTTTTCTACAAAATTAGCCCTTTTTAGGCTTTTTTGCATAAAAATGGCAAAAATAAGCATTAACGTCGAAATAGGCATTTTTAGACATTAATGTCAAAATAGGCATTTTTAGGCACTATAAAATATACGTTTTTGGGGTTAATTATTCATGAAATGTGTATATACAATTGTATATTCAGATATCTACTCAGGAAATAAATAGGTTTTTACCTAAAGATCCGCGGTCTAGTGATTACATAGTAATTATGATACAGGAAAATAAAGTAAAATAAAATTATGAATTTATGCTTAATAATCGCATCCATGTGACAACCAGAAAGAGAAGATAGGGAGTGGTTCCATGCATGGAGAGTGAGAGGAGATACTTGTAATACAAGCATTTAAAAGTGCCTAGAGATGGAGAGTTTTTTATAAACGTTCGAAGGCCATTCCAGAGTTTGAGAGCAGTGACGGTAAAGGATTTGTTGTAAATTTCTGTTCTATGAAGTGGAGTTAGTAATTTATCGCATCCTCTGGTATTGCATTGGTGAACTGTATTAATGGCGGCGAACTGAGAAGAAAGATAACAAGGGATGTGATTATTAAGAACTTGATACAATAGGGAGAGGACGTGAAGGTTTCTTCTGGATTCAAGTTTTAGCCAGGAGAGTCAACGGAAGTATTCTGAGACATGGTCAGACTTTTTAAGATTAAAGATAAATCTGATGCAGGCATTATGAAAACGTTGTAGCTAAATGGCGAGATCCTTTGATAAGTCCTGGTATACAATATCACAATAGTCGAATTGAGGAAGAATTAGAGAGGTCACTAGCTGTATTTTTAGTGGAGAGGGAAGAATATTAGTGAGAGGCCTTAGAGTGTGTAAGGAAGAGTTTAGCGTCTTGCAGACTTTTATTAGATGATTATTTTAGGTAAGCGTTTCATTAATTAGAATACCGAGATTTTTTATGATTTTGCAATAGGGAATAACTGAGCCATTCAAAGACAAAGGAACTGATTCCGCAAGGTTTATAGAAGCCAGTAGTTTTAAATAACCGATTAAAATGGCCTGAGATTTCAAGGGGTTTATGTTGACAAGATTATCATATCTCCATTCTTGAAGTTGAGCAAAGTCATGATTTATGTTAGCAATGGAAAGAGATAAGTTATTTGGTTTGGTGTCTAAGTATATTTGGAGACCATCGGCGTATAGATGATGCTTGGAGTAATTGAAGTATTGAGAACAATCGTTAATAAATAGAGAGAACAATAGGGGATCTAAAATTGAGCTCTACGGAACGCCTTGGTTAACATTAAGCCATGAAGACGAGAAGTCGTTGGAGATGACTTGTTGGAAACGAGGAGAACCAATCTTTGAAGGTGAAGTGAATTGCATGCAGCGGAGAGAGGGGAGGGAGAAGGGAGATAGGGGTGAGAGGAGGGAGAGGGGAGATATGAGGGAGAGAGGGGAGGTGGGGAGATAGGAGGGAGAGAGGGGAGGTGGGGAGATAGGAGGGAGAGAGGGGAGATAGGAGAGGGAGAGGAGGGATAGGAGGGAGAGAGGGGAGATCGGAGGGAGAGAGGGGAGGGAGAAGGGAGATAGGGGTGAGAGGAGGGAGAAGGGAGATATGAGGGAGAGAGGGGAGGTGGGGAGATAGGAGGGAGAGAGGGGAGGTGGGGAGATAGGAGGGAGAGAGGGGAGATAGGAGAGGGAGAGGAGGGATAGGAGGGAGAGAGGGGAGATCGGAGGGAGAGAGGGGAGGGAGAAGGGAGATAGGGGTGAGAGGAAAGATACGATGGAGAGAGGGGAGATAGGAGGGAGAGAGGGGAGATAGGAGGGAGAGAGGGGAGATAGGAGGGAGAGAGGGGAGATAGGAGGGAGATAGGGGAGATAGGAGGGAGAGAGGGGATATAGGAGGGAGAAGGGAGAGGGAGAGAGAAAGAGGAAGGAGAGAGATAGGGGAGGTAGAGAGGGGAGAGAGATAGGGGAGGTAGAGAGGGGAGAGAGGGAGGGTCGAGGGAGAGAGAGGGTCGAGGGAGAGAGAGGGTCGAGGGAGAGAGAGTATCGAGGGAGAGAGGGGGTCGAGGGAGAGAGAGGGTCGAGGGAGAGAGAGAGGGTCGAGGGAGAGAGAGAGGGTCGAGGGAGAGAGAGAGGGTCGAGGGAGAGAGAGAGGGTCGAGGGAGAGAGAGAGGGTCGAGGGAGAGAGAGGGTCGAGGGAGAGAGAGGGTCGAGGGAGAGAGAGGGTCGAGGGAGAGAGAGGGTCGAGGGAGAGAGAGGGTAGGGGGAGAGAGAGGGTAGGGGGAGAGAGAAGGTAGGGGGAGAGAGAAGGTAGGGAGAGAGAGACGGTAGGGGGAGAGAGAGGGTCGAGGGAAAGAGAGGATCGAGGGAGAGAGAGGGTCGAGGGAGAGAGAGGGTCGATGGATAGAGAGAGGGTCGAGGGAGAGAGAGAGGATCGAGGGAGAGAGAGGGTCGAGGGAGAGAGAGGGTCGCGGGAGGGAGAGGGTAGAGGGAGATAGAGAGAGAGAGGGTAGAGGGAGAGAGGGTAGAAGGAGAGAAGGTAGAGGGAGAGAGAAGGTAGAAGGAGAGTGAAGGCAGAGGGGGAGAGAAGGTAGAGGGGGAGAGAAGGTAGAGGGGAAGAGAAGGTAGAGGGGGAGAGAAGGTAGAGGGGGAGAGAAGGTAGAGGGGGAGAGAAGGTAGAGGGAGAGAGAGGGTAGAGGGAGAGAGAGGGTAGAGGGTGAGCGAGGGTAGAGGGCGACAGAGAGAGGGGGGAATAAAGAGAGTGTAACAGATAAAAAGGAACGGAATAGAGAGAAGAGGAGAAAAAGAGAAAGACAAAAGAGGAAAGAAACATTAAAATAGCAAGAGAGTAAATTCGATAGGAAAGAGTTGGGAGAGGGAGAGCGGCATCTTGGAAGAAGCAGCGCGTGGCGAAACGGAGAGGATAGAGACAAATGACTGTCTAACCCTGATTCGAGAGTTTTTCTTTTCCCCTCTTTTCGGTGGGAAAGAGAACTCTGTTGGATTCTTTTTTGCTTCGTGCTCGAACGAAAGGTTTTTCGGCGGAATTCTTCGGCGACTGGGGAAAGGCGAGGAGGAAAAAATACTCTTCTCGAATAGACCGAGATAAATCCGTCCAGAGATTTGCATAGGCTATTTCTAAAAATAACGAGATTTTTCGTCGCTTAGCCGTTCAGAAATGGATTTTTGACGCAACCTTGCTAAATCACTGATAAAAACCCAGGATAAAATGACATAGGACGAACACGCCGGCATATGGTTGCGAGTTTTTTGAATGAGTCAATCATGGAAGGGTTAATAATGCTTCTTTTAATAAGAAAATGGGGAATTTTTTGTCGAACCGCTTCCTCGATGATTACATTTATATTGAGTAATGACATGGTTTATAGTTAAATTGAGAGAAACAACAAGAAATTATATGAAAGATATTTTCGCCGTAATCGTATAAGAAATTTCTAAATCGTCCCTTTTATTCATCTAAATATCTATTTTAGAAACCTCCTATCACATAAATTATGACATAGAAAGAATTACTTCCAGATTAAGAAGTGATCCAAAAAACAATTGTCGAGCAGCGTACCGACAGTGAATCGCCACTGATGGCGGCTGCTTCGTGGCTGAAATCCCAACATTTTCGCGGACTGTTGGAGCCAGGTATTTTATGAATTGAAGCTAGAAAAAAATTAAACGTTCGTTTTAAAACGCTAAAATTATCGTTTAATTGATATCTCACAACATCGGTTTCGGAACAAATAAATGTGTACTTCTGCCCTCGCTCCCTCCTCGTCGTCGACGACTCCGGAGTGATCAAATGCCTAAATATATACACCCCGGTGGGAAAAATGTGAGCTCGCATGCCTGCTACAAGGTACTTCAGAATATCTTCAAGTGTCTGGGTCTAAATTTAACTCTTAAGTGATCTCGAAAATACATATTTAAATAACTCCCTCGGTGCTACCGCGCATAGAGGGGAATTTTAATGCTTAAAAAAACAATTTTCTCTATAGAGTTTGGAAAAACAGTCTCGCGATCGACCCGCCAAACATGACGAAGAGGAGAACTTCTGTTAAAACATTAACGACGCTATAAGGAGAGAGAGAGCTTGCACATTTACACACTGAACACTCGACCTCAAGATTAATTCACGGAGTCGCAAAAAATTAACAAATCACACGTCCTTACGTGTAAAAAAACATTACGAAGTAGCAGGATACGAAAAAGGAAACCTTCAACCTTTTACGGTGACTCGAAATTTCTCTAGCTGCTCCCGGATACGAAAGGCTAAACGCACAAAAAAATGAAGCCTCGGGATTTCTTTATTGATGGCACGGGTTGGTCACTCATTTTTCTCCACGAGGCGCTTTCACGATGAAATGTCCGACGAAAAATCTTCAAATTGCCCCTTCGTTGCGTCACACATGAGGAGCTTTTTAAACCGCTAATGATGAGATCAGTGTTACAGCGTCCATAGATCATGCTTTTTCCACAATGCCTCCGTACGATTCAATTTTACGAATAAATAATAATGATGAAAAGATTCCGATCCCGCCAACCAATCGAAGACGTAGGTTTGCCTAGAAATTGATATTTCCTATCGTCCCCGATGCCTATTTTTACAGGTTTAAATCATAGGAAGCCCTTGCCATTCGTTATATGCCAAGTTCCTGACAATGTAATTAGTTATTTTATCTACTTCCAGTTGTTAAAGATGACACAGCTATCGAAATGGGCACTCGGTTTTGATAAACAGTATTCCAATGATTATTCTAGCGGTGAAGTAAGCGCACAAATATATTATTGATACGGTAGTCAATTCCTATATATATGTCAGCATGATGGATTAAATTACGGGTAAGGCAGAATCAGGTGTAGGACAACATTTTCTACTGGCTAAGAAATCATTACCTTGAATAAGAAACGGCTCATATTTTCCTAAGTTCCCATTCGAGTAATTGTTTTTTAAAAAAAATTCACGGCCTCAGCATTACGAATAGAAGAGATTTTTATTTTTTTAACCCTTCTCTTTTGAGAATTGAAAAAACGTTGAACTATGACTATCATATGAGGTTCGTAAATGTTATGCAATTCCAACACTTTGTGCGGCAGTAGGACCGGATAATGTCGAAATATTTTACGCTACGAAATTGACCAAACTCAAACTCGAGAATTTCCCAGTAGTGCTTAGAATCGTTTCAAAACTCCCGATATAGTTTTGCTTCGAAAAAAGAACTATTTGTTTTCCGCTCTCACTTGATGTCGGCAGACGGTAGCGGTATTTTTCGGCAAATTCTCCAACAGAATAGGTCAGGAAAAATCAGACGAATAAATATATGTATAAAACTTCATCAGCTCTCAAATCGGTTGTGTCCGCCGGGATTCCTACAACGTCGTTGTCACCCATAGTTTTATATATATATATAACTATATAACTCACTCAGTTACTCTATCGCTGAAGAAGGGCATAGACCCGATAAGCTTGCGTGTTTCTTTGTGTTTTTTGTGTTCGTGTGTTTAACGTGTCTCTTCGACGCCCCCAGCAGCCTGCCAACTTGGTCCCCGACTTGGTAAGTGTCCGCTGGGCTTCCTTCAACACCTTGTTGCCACCCTCATCACTACCTTTTCATTTCCTTAAGTTAATATATATATATATATATATATATATATATATATATATGTGTGTGTGTGTGTGTGTGTTTGTGTAACGCGCGCGCACACACACACAAACATAACTATTTTAATGCTTGACCTTTTAATTTGTTATCACATGGATTTTCACAGCTTATAAATGTCTGTGGCAAATACAAAGAAACGCCTTCTTATGCAACGTGTCGCGTCAAACCAGGCTGTCTGTTACCATCTTGACAGCTGCGACTCGAAACTCATTCATTAAAGCGTGGGTTTATGTCGTCGCGTTGCTTTGCATTTTAGTCCTTATCTGGTATGCTTGATTTTTAACGTCAAAGCACGATGTATGCCTGCGGAGGACAATGAGGACGAAAGCGGAACTTTGTCCTTTACGTTGGTGACATGTGACACTGAATTTCAGCGCGGGTCTTTTAGTGCCCACAAACCGCATTCGCCACTGTAGTACTATCGTTATGATTTTATTGTTCTTCCGGAAGCATTATTAACCCTTTATTGCGCGTGATTTTTAAGCAGGGTAGAAATTCCTTAACTCGAATGATAAAATATATTCGAGTCGTAGAAAATCCATGTATTATAGCTTCAAGTTAGCGTTGCAGAATAAGTATAATGATCGAAATTTTAAGTAATAAAAAGTTAGTGCAATCGAAATTTCGGGTTATCAAACATTTAAGGTACCGAAAATTCAAGTATCGAAAATTTGAGAAGGAAAATTTGAGTAACCGCTAACTCTAACTACTGATAATTTATTCCATCGAATATTTGAATTATAGTCTCTCGAGTGCACAAATTTTAAAAACATTTTTTAAAACATTATGTGAAATTCGGGAGAACGAATCGTGAGCTAAGCGAAGAGCTAACCCCTCCCCCTTATATGTAAATACCGGTATCTGTGGACTTATTACTCTTGGAGTCGTCGTTAACACGACCCACTTAAACAAAAAAACACGAGTTGGCCGTAAATTTTATTCCTGGAACATTATTTTTGGGTATATCACGAAATAAACCGCTCTAGTGGCTCGCATATATACTACATTGTTTTTATTTTTTACGTCTCATTCGGACGGCTATTTTGATTCCAACGGAACAGAAATTAAGGGAAGTACAAGAAAGAAGGGGGTGAGAAGGAAAAACTATGCCGGCGTGTTTATACCCAACGCAGGGAAATCTTCTCGAAACATCGGTCTGGACTAATGCTTTATGCTGGCACCACTGTCAAAGGATGTACCGGAAGCGTGGTAGACGTGCTTGGAAGTTTTCTAAAGGGAGTCATAGAGGTGAGATATATGAATGGCACCAGACGCGTATCTGAGAGGTTGACCGCCAGAGAGCTCTGCCTCTCTCTCCCTCAAAGAATCTGCCAAGGCAGCGCTAACCGCCATTGAGTTTTAATGCGAGAAGTTATAGAGAAGGGAATGAAGTAGAGAGTTATAGGAGGGAGAGGATGAGAGAGATGTGAGGAAGAGAAAAATAAAAAGGGAAGGAGAGAGAGCGGAGAGAAAGCGTGTCAGAAAAGGAAAAAAACGAAGGTGAGCCCGTGGAAAGAGCAAAAAGAGATAATGCTAGACGCGAGTGAAGACATTAATTTAAGACCGAAGCGGCAAAAATGCGAGGAAATTTGAAGGAAAACAGCCGAGACGTGGCACGCTAATACACATAAAACGTAGATAAGGAGAAGAAAGAAAAGGGAGCGCAAAAACAACAAGCGGATGAAATAGGGAGGAAGCATGGCAATAAATATAGAAAGGAGCAAGGAAGGAGGGCGAAATGATGAGGGAAGACGGTGTTTTAGAGGTTTTTTGGGGGAAATATTGCTAGATATTTTAGGAATAGAAGGGATAGGAACATGAAGAGAAATAATAAAATTCAAGTAACAATGTCATAGGAAGGAAGAGAACGCAGAGGTGGCAAAATATCAAAGCAGAAAATATTTTATATTTACGTGTGAAGAATTGTAATATAAGAGAATACGAGAATAATCACCAGAAATAAAAGCGAGGAAAACGAAGTAAAATGAAAGCGATGAAAGGAGAAAGATAAGGATAAAAAGAGACACGCGAGAGAATTCTCATGAAGTAAGAATGAAATATAGAGAGAAAAAGATATTTGGATATAACAGGCAATGAGGAAACAAAGAATAATAAGACGAATAACGAAGATAGCAAAAGAAACGAGACAGATGCAACAAAAAGGAAAAATAATGCAGTGGCAGAGGAAGAAAATGGTGGACACAAAAAAATTAAACGACAGCAAGAAATGAATGGGGAATGGAAAGAGAGTGCGAGATGGGAAGAAAGAGCGAAAAAAAATCAGTAAATAAAGAAAGACGAAATAATTTGCGCCGAGGCAAAACGCTGATTCACAAATTTCTAAGAAACGCGCAGAGAATTTTAACGAGCGGAGACTAAAGAAATTTTCAATAAGTCTGCATCTCGGAAAATATACTTGGATTAATTTCTAACAGAAATCAGGGTTTTCCTCTCCTATGGGGGGCGAGTCGAGATTTTTGATGTAATCGAAGAGGACAGCTAGACTCCAATAGACCTTTTAACCTTCAAATGTTCACATGCTCTACACCAAAGCTTTCATCCAAACGTAAAAGTTCGGAATCGTTTATACTGTTCAAAATCGCGCCCTGTTATAACATCTCAGCAACGTTAAAAACGAATCCCTTGACCGATAGTGTGGCTGCATAAGTTTCACGTGGAAGGGCCAAAGACAAATGGCTCGAGAATGTGGTTATACGAGGCTCAGCAAAAGAAAAACGCATGCCCTCCACTAATTTCCACACAACAGCCATCCCCAAACACATCTACCATAAATTCTTCAACCTTTCATACGAGTACATGGATAAGAATGTTGTAAATAAAATGGAGAGACGGGTTTAAAAAAAGATGAGGTAACATTAACAAGAATAGAAGAAAAAAGATCGATGATACAAAGGAAAAGCGGAAGGCGAACTGGATTGAGCATTTAAAGAAGAGAGATTCCATGATACGAGATGTGATTAGGGTAAAACTTTAAGATAAAGAGAGGCAGAGGAAGGAAAACCTTCCAACAAGTGAAACACCTAAATGAGAAAGAGAGTAATTATAAGAATTGAAGAAGGCTGCGGAGAATAGAATAATGGAGAAACATGAGAGTGTATTCACCAATCTGACTGCTGAGAGATTACAATGGCAATGATGATATGCACTATACCTATCGCTCGTTTGATTAATAGATTACAAAATGATATGGAAGTGTCTACGTCCGGCAAAATTCCCGTCCGGCGTGCATATTACCCATACCGTATGCATTCGCAACGGGTAATTGATTTCCTCGCTTAAGCGGCTTTTTTGCTCAACGATAGACACCTGCATGTCAGTAGTTAGATATGACACGAGAATTAATTTTTTTCGCATTCACAGAAACAAAACAATTAAATGAACACAATGAGAGACAAAGAGGGATGGAGACAGATGTAATGTTAGCCGGTATTTTTTCTTTGAAAATAAAAACGCGCTAAAGATAGCTGGATGAAGAGAAATTAAAAGAGGTAAAAAGCGAAAGTGGGAGAGGGAGGGAAAAAGAGAGAGGGAGAGAGGGGAAGGGAGAGAAGGGGGAAGGGGGTGGGAAATTAAGTCCTGGAGGGAAAGGACGAATCGAATTACCGCCGCAGAGAGAGAGACAGAGTACAAAAGGGAACTCAAGAGAGAGAGAGAGATGCCCATGAGGAGAGAGGGTGGGAGGGAATGGAGATTGCGAGAGAGAGAAAGGGAGAGGAAAAAGGGAAAGGATGAAGCGAGAGGCGAGTCGACTTAAAAAAAGACGGCAGGAAAAAGAGAACGGATGGACATATATCGTATATGTGTGTGTGTGTATCCTCCCCCCTCCTTTCTTTCTCTTTACTCTCTCCAGTGCCCATTTATCCATCACCTAGACCCACAGACCACCTCCCACTCTCATGCACTATCTCTTTCCTCTCTCTCATCCATTGCTCTACACTGAAAAAAAAACATCCAAAGGGTTATAGTATTCCCTTTGGAGTGAGAAAGAAAGGAAGAGATGAGGAATAAAAGGAAGGAAAAAAGACAAGTGAGAGAGATTGAGTGAGAGAGATTAAGTGAGAGAGATTGGGAGAGAGAATGGGTGAGAGGAAGTAGGGATATGGAAGGAGAGAAAAGGATAGAAAGAGATAAATAGGAGAGCGGGGGAAAAGGAAGAGAGAGAAAGGAAGGTAAGAAGAGGGAGGATGGGATGACGAGAGGAGAGACGAGCAGATAGAGGGAGGGGAGGAGAGAGGAAAGGGAGGAGAGAGGAAAGAGAGGGAAGTGGAGAGAAAAGGAGTGGAAGGTAAGAGAGGGTGGAAGGAGAGGGGTGGAAGGAAAGAGATGGAGGCAGAGAGGAGAAGAGAGGAAAGAGAGTGCAGAAGGGAAATGGAGAGAGAGGAAGAAGGTATAAGGTAAGAAAGGGAGGGAAAGGAAATAGGGAGAAAAAGGGGAAGGAGAGAGATGAAGAGAGTAAGGGAAAGGGCTTGGGAAGGGGAGGGGAAGAGAAAGAAAAGAGAGGAAGAGGAAAAGGAGGGTAGATGGAGAGGGAGAGAGGGGCGAAGCGTGGTAGAGGGACGGAGGGGGAGGAAGAGGTGGGGAGGGAGAGAGAGGGTAAGAGGTGAAAGAAAGGCTTGGAAGTAGGAGGTGACCGCGGGTCATCTACAGAGAGGGAATGACCGCCCGTCTCCAGGGACGGTCACTTGGTTTCAAGGGGGCATCCTGCGAGGTGACTGATTGTCACGTTTCACTCGGTAATAAGTTTCTGCATGGCGCAGTCAGCCGGATGGAGAAGGCTTCCTTGAAAGACGAATTAAGCGTTGAAAATTGAATCTTTTTTTTCTACTTGGGGACCCGCATTACTTAAATATTACCGCAATTAGATGGTGGTTATCTGAAACGACTCTTTCATTTCACTTTTCGTAGTTGATAACGTTTCTAATTTATGCATCGCTGGAAGTATTTTTTTAACTTGAGCATTTCGTGAAACTAAAAGATATTTAGGCTTGGTTACAATTTTTTAAATGCCGTAACCGCATAATACTGACCATTATCTACGGGAACGGCTGTACGTTCGAACAGCGATCGTGAACCTTCACAGTAGCGATTTTATAACATTATACTCGTCAATAATTGGCACTCGAAATAAGTAATGATCTTAAGAGAACATTAGGCCTCCTTCACGATAAAACATCGGCATACCGTTTAACAATTAAAATTTTGGGAATTTCAACTCTGATGAAGTTAATACAAAACTTCTTTAAACAGCTTTCATAAATAACGTTATCATAAAATATTTCAGCCATTCTGAATCTCTACTTTAAGCATTAATAAAAAAAAAATGACGCCTGAATATAAACTAAAATTCCTGATAAATAATAAATAAATCTTGAATTGTGACATTGCATTATTATTCACCTTAATAATTTAAATATTCTTTCACTTGAAGGAAAGTCTACATTAATGTTAATAATCTGAAATAAGTGCAAGGCACCGTACTTCAACAGCCATCGTTTAAATAATGAACCACAACGAAACGTGTACGATAAGAGATGCCACCATTTATCACACGCTTGAGCGTGATTAAAGTAAAAATCAAACCCGTATCATTGCAATGGAAAGATCCTGGAGCACGCAGGATACTCTCCAGTGGATAAATGCACCTGTGAAAGGGATATTTATAACAGCCGCACCTTTTCGTTATGGGCTTTAGCAGAGGTTGCTTCTCATTATGGCGCGAGCTGATATAACGGAATTCGAGTTTAGAGCTTCATTTATTCCGCCAGTGAAAAATCACTCGCTTCTCGGTTTCCTGCAGTCAGTTGCTTCTAGCGTGAGCATGGGGAATGGAAGGGGTGGAGGGTTAAACGGGGATTATTAACCCGTGCCGCGTGCGTTGCTATGCAATAGAGAAAAGGAATACGCCAGTACAATATTCAATTAAGCCTTTACACCGTCAAAGCTTAGATTAGGCTCCTTTCTACGTGGCGAAAGCAACCTCGAGCGAATTTCGAGCCCGGAGCTAATTCTGCGGAAGCGAAGTAATCGATCACGGAGCAGGTGGAATACACGCCGGGATCATGATATTTACTTTCCATTATAATTTTTCGTAAGTACGATGCAGGGGGCATTCAGCAGTCCCGGAAGAAAGGTCTGAGTTTGCGAAGATATAGCGCACGTAAGCAGGGCGGGGACGCTTTTCTTGCTTCAGGGATGCTGCGGACGTCCGTTTCAGATTGCACAGGGGAGCATGCTATAATGCGTCCCGCTATATGTCGTTCCGCCATAACTAGGCTCGCTATAACTAGGTCCGCTATAACTAGGCCCGCTATAGCACGAAGCTCGGTATTTATCGTGCGCGTATATAAACCAGAAATTTTCGTCAACATTAATTCCTTTCCGAGAAATTTAAGTTAAAAAATAATGAACACCCTCTCCAGAAGACATTAAGTACATTTATAAAGTTTGCTTTCACCAAATCGTATACGAGAAATTGCTATCGAATGTTAATCATTCTTTCCCGCACTTCTAAGTGTTTTTGAAATTAGGTCGCTATGATCCGGCCTCATCTACATATAACCATCTCGCAATATTGAGTCCGCGGTCCGCGTTAAAGTGAAAACTCTTCGCTAAGCCTGCGAATGGAGAAAATTTACATGCTTGCGAATAGTTTGGTGGCGCATAGAAACCTTACGGGTATGAAAGAGAAAGTTCAGTTTGTGCCGACGGATGTTGATGAATAATTTACTTAAAAAACAGACTCAGCGCCAAAATTCTCCTTATTAAATCTTCTAATCGGAAACATGCCTGGATAATTTTATAAATAAGAAAATCGTCGAAAATATCCGAGTAACCGGCATTCGGAAATTCAATTAAACGAACGAATTTACCAGGCCGAATTTAAATTACTACTGAAAGGGTTCTTAAGCACGGAAAATATTTTCGACATTTTGATAAGCACTAAAATGCAGAACCTCGTGCCGAGTCCGTATCTTTCCTACAAACCTGTTTGCAGAGTCCGGTAAAAAAGCCATCCATCAACTGTCAACAACAAAAGTTTCTAGTCAACGAACGTCGCGAAACCGGAGTTTTATACGGCAAAACGATCACGCAGAACAAAACATTTTATGATCACGCATGAAGGAAAGAAAAACAAGGTTTTTTTATAGATATTTAACATTAAAAAGCTCGATGCATATGCGACCCTTTATCTAACAAAAGATCAGTTTATTGGACTTTACAGCAATTCAAACAAAAGAAAACCAGTTTCGAACCGAGTTTCACTACCCCTCGAGTGGAACCCGCACTATAAATACACGTATCCGCTTTCTCGTGTATAAAGTAATTCAGAGAAAATATCGTGATCGCGGAGAAAATCGAATTCAAGATTAATATGCACTTATTAGGCGCCACTTGGTCCGAAAAAGCGTTTTATGATATTTTGCAATTCTGCCTGTTGGTCCTCCGTGCTCGATGGGCTAAACTGTTTTTAAAGAATCAGATGGGATTTCGCATTTATATAGGATATTGCCTAGAATAGAAGCTATGCTGAAATTTATACCATAACGCGAGGCAATGGAAGGTAATATATTCTTGTCGATTTTCAAGGAATTGTAATAGGTTTGTTTATATTTTATTTTTTGCTTATTATACTTATTTAATTTTAAAAATATCCAATTCAGTCACGATGTCCATTTTTACCAACATCCAATTACATTATTTTGATAATTTTAACGCATGTTAAAGACACATTATATTAAAATTGACTCTAAGAAAATAAGAATAGGGGCTCCCTTAACAAGTATGTACTTTTTAGCTAGGGATCCTAAAAGTTTGCTACGCCTCCGGAGTGGAAGTTGACCACCACCATCCTGCAAGCCAAGCACGCGAGACAGCTAGAAAAGAGAGGAATACATAAAGCTAAAAACAGGAGCAAGAACTGAAGAAAAGACGGAGAGAGAGGCAGGGAGGGGAAGGGAGGAGAGGAAAAGAGAGAGAGAAAAAGGCACAAAAAGCAATAGAAAAGAAATAAGATAAAGCTACCGGTTCGGTTCAAAGCCCTTCATTAAAATGAAGGAGTCGAGCAAGCTTGCGAAGAAGAGGCGGGAAGGATGATGGAATGGGAGAATTGTGGGAGAGGGGGAAGAGGGGCAATATGAGGGAGAGGGGGAAGAGGAGGGAGAGGGGGAGAAAGAGATGGGGAGGGGTACGGACCACGGTAAGTTCTCTCTTAGCAGCAGGGGTGGCGTGGGAATCGTCAGAGGGGATGGGAAGGGTTGACAGTGGTATGGGAGAAGAAGGAGCGAAGGAAGAAGAAAGAAAAAAGACCTCACAAAAAACTTGCCCCCGACGGAGGCGGCGGCGGCAGTCATCAGCGAAGAGGAGGCTCCACTAGGGGGGAGGCGGGAAGTGAGGTGGGGGGGGGGGGAGACGGGCAATTAACTGCTTCCCAGAGGAGGGAGCAAAAGGTTGGAGCGAGAGATGTCCCGGTAGAGTAGGGTGAGTGAGAGAGAGAACGGAGAGAGCTACCACCCGCTATTTGTACTCTCCGCCTCCCTCGCCTCCCAATATGCTTTCTTCATCCCAGACTCATCTCTTCATTCGATTCACACTTTTAATTTCGCCTTTACAACTTTTTCTCCCCGACCGACAGGTTGAACCTTTAAAGGGGGTAAATTGATGTCAGCGGGTGACCTCGGATGAGTAGTGGGGGAGAGGTAATATATGTTTTTTCGACGTGCCGTTGGCTTGATCGAGAAGTTCACGTGTGCTCTAGCGCAAGTTACGCTGGGGAATTCATGTTTTTTGGTTCGCTCCCAAATGTATATATGTTTGTGTTTGTGATGAGAGGAGGGGAGAGGTGAGGTACACATAAATACAAAATTCGTGGTGTCGCCCGATGCCTACCCGTTGGACTCGTTACTTTAGATGGGCGCTCATTACAAGCCATTCAAATATATATTTTTTTAAAGTTGGCTATCGTCTGTTTACCCGTTTCTCATTTCATTTGCGTCAGTTTATTTTAATCTGGATAGGTAATTATCCATTTCATAAGTACTCGAAAAAATCATCGATTCGTCTCTCTTTAAGGTGAGGTGAGTTATTCATTTGCAAAAGGGATTAAATTGTTATGCTTAACGCGTAGGGTGTTATTAATTATCGTCTCTATAACCTAAAGTAAATATTCCAGCCCGTGTCATTTAAGCGGTAAATTTATAGCGGATGCGATTCAATAGCGAGACATTAAATCGTCGCTAAAAAAGCTTAAACCAGCAATGAAGCTAAAGGGTTTACTTTAAACCATGGAAGTTATGTTGTTTCAGCATACATTTTAATATATTAGAATAAACTATGGACGAATTACCACCGAGGCCGGATACTTGGCAGATTAAACACGTGAACTGTTAACACTATAGCTTTATATTTATAGGAGTTACCTGTATCGTTCACTTATGCTAGATGTAAAGAAAGACGATTGTTTATAACCAATTAGTGACTGTGACTAACGAATAAGTAGCATAATTAATGACGGAATAATGCGTTAAAAAGTAGCTCTATGCCCTCATACATGGCAGTAATAGATTTTATTGCTATTATAGTTCAAATGTAATCGTATCAAAACAAATATCAAACAAAATACTACACACAACAATGTGGGGGGAATGTTATTAAAACTGAACGGCATTATTACCTTGACAAACCATGTCTCCCGAGTAGTCAATTAAAGTTGAAATAATCTGATGAGCATTTCGGCTACAAAGTGGCCGTCGTCATTGGTGATCAACCGATACGAAAATCTCACCACAGATGACGCCTGATTTGTAGCCCAAATGCTCATATAACTTTTCCCAACCCATTTACGATTATTGGAGAGTTGGTCGAAACGATTTTAGTCACCCGGTAAGCTTAGATAACTCTCTTTGAATCTTCGCCCCAAGTTAAAATGAAGGGCTATCTATACAGCAGGAAATTCTCACCAGTTGAGGAAAATGGCGTATGTTTTTTACACCGCTAACATTTTTACACTTTTAACTCGAAGCTCTGCTTTCAAACTTTCCGCGGCCAAGAATTTTTCCCGTATTGTTTTTTTGGAAGAGTCGAGACAGAAATATGCGATTGGATCTATTTATATGAACGGCCCATCAGCGCCACCAGGCCATCAAAACGATGCCGACGGAGATAGAATGACCCAAGTCGGTTTTTCGAAAACGTGAAAACTCTCTCGCGATCGCAAACAGTTTCTCCCCCACCTCCACACACATTCACTCCCATTCACTCCTTTTTTCCAGTTAATCAAAGCGTTTGCAGCACCGCTGTGATCAAACCCGCGAAATAGGGAGAGAGAGGGAGAGAGAGGGAGAGAGAGAGGGAGAGAGAGAGGGAGAGAGAGAGGGAGAGAGAGAGAGAGAGAGAGAGAGAGGGAGAAAGGCCGCCTTCTGCCTCGCAATTTCGCAAATTCCAATTAAGTGTCTCTCTTTCAATCAAGCGCATTAATAAATCACCTGGCCGTGGTTTTATGCCGGGGAAGAATTCTTCCCCTCAGGCAAGTACTGACACTTGTTTATCTTTCAGAGGGCTTTTCCTCTCTCTCTTTCTCTACCTCTCTCCGGAATGAATTGAAAACTTGTTAGGTCCACTTTCTAGCCAATCGCGAACATGAAAAACAAAGTTTTTAATTAAAAGTCACACCCTCGACCACCCTACACGAGACGAGATATGCAGATTTTTTTCGAAAAGCCGAGCTAGGAACGCTAATTGGTTCTCCTGGCGGACTTTATTAATTTGATTACATTCGATAAAGTTTATTGGTTTCTCGATCGCTTTCCAAAGTTGTCCGAGTGAGGAATGAATATATGTATACAGACACAAGTGTAAAATAACAGGAATTCACTGACTCATTTTGAATCACGGCTACAGAAAATCTTTAACGGTCTGTGCGAAATGATTTACACCGTAGGATATTTTAATTATAGGATTCATCTATTCTCTTATACACAAAGTTAATTCAGCCGCGACAAGAATCGCAAAATATACTAATTTTTTTTCAATGAACATGATAACCTTCAAGTAAAATATCAAATTTAACTAAGCCGGATGTTGCAACAAAAATTGCTAAACAGTTTTTGTTTTGCCTCTTCCCACTGGTTTGGGAGATGTTTTCGGCAAATTTAAATTACACGCACTTATTTTCTGGTCTGAGACAATTAACTCATATAACCAACCGATATGGTCGCTAATCTAGATGATTTTGGAACATAGTAAAAAGATGAAACGCCAAGTAATTTATTTTGGAGAATATATCAATATATTACATACTATAAAAACACAAGATTTATAAAACTGTAAATTCTTCAAGTTTTTCTTCAGTTCTAAACCATGCGGATCCGTAACTATTTAAAAAATTCCCTTAACGCGAATTACAGGAACCCTGTCAAATTTCAAAACGAGCCATGATAAAAATTACATTACGAAATACCGCGTAATCATCCCATCAATGTTTTTCAGAGTCGGAAAAATTCCGTCGCGTTTTTCTTTTATTTATCTCCCCTCCCCCTTCCTCTCGCAAATGAGCATCGTGCGCACGTACCCACGCCCGAAATGACGTCTTTGATGCAATATTAACGACCGAACCTTGACGGCCAAACGGCTACTAATTTATTAATTTGCCAAAAATATAAACCTTTAACGCATTGCGCAATTCCGTAAAACGGGTTTCGGACTCGGAGTGGAAGGGGTGGAGGGTGTATGGGGAGGTCCGCCATCTCTCTCTGCCAACGGCCCGTCATTTTGATAAGGAGCGCGCATTCATCAGCGCAGCGCGCGCTGCAAAAACAACGTAGCTACGACGACGCGGGAGAAAACGCGCGCGCGCGCGCTCCTAGGAGTACAAACAGAAAAAGACGATCTCGCGTCCTCGCGCCACGGTTAGCCTCGCCTTCCCGGCGGGTAGCAAAGAGGGGCGGGGATTAATTCCCCGCCGATATATATATACATTTTTTTAATTTCTCGATCCACGCTCGGTATAGAAAGTAATCTGCAAGCGGAAATTTTTGATATCGATGTTTTTCTTTTTAAAAACGTTTAACGATCATTCAGATGCCGCTGTGTACGAAAAAGTGGGTGAAATGCCAGCGGTATTTGCTTCTCTATAGTTTGAATGCTTTTAATCTGATATTTCGATGTATGGAGCCGACGCCATATGCGAACTAAAGATTTCTGCGACCCAATCAAAAAGTTACTGTTAGTGGCAGAAGACACTGATGCTAAAAGATTTATTATTCAACCGTATCTTTCGGCAGGCATAATACAATAAAGAAGGGAAATAATACAGTGAATACGATATTCAAGTATAATATACGCAATATTTTTTACTTGAAACCAAAAGGTAATCCAAGGAAATCTCATATCTGATAAATTAGTTGGATGAATCAAATGGTTAGCCGGTACTGTCTTTGAACTTGAATAACTCGAAGACTAAACAAGCTTTTGACCAGATTCCTTTTGCAATAGGTTATATTTAGCAGCAAAATTGAAAAAAAAAACAATTTGCAGTAAAATTATCCAAAACATTTTCCGACCGATTTTCAAAATTTCCGTTATTTGGGAAAATATCGGCTTTTAAACGGGATGTTGCCTTGCTGACCACATCAGCGTTAAACTTCGAGAGTCAATTGTTGTCACAACCCGCATACGTGTAATATATACGAGTGCATAGATTGCCTTAAATTATCGTAGGATTTTCGCAAAAATACGTAATCCTAATAGGACTGGTATTTAGTTTGGATTCTTTTGCTTATATAAACGACTATATAGGTGTAAAAGAGAAGGGGATGTGTAGAGAGAGATCGGAAGGAAGGGATATAGAATGAAAAGTACATACAGAGTAAGGGTGATACTATAGAATTAGAATAGGACGGGAGGAAAGAGATGGAGACGGAGAAAAAGAGGGAGCTATGGATTGGGACAGGAGGGAATGAGAGAGGGGGAAGGTGAGACAAAAGAGAGGCAGAGAGGGAGGAAGGGAGAGAGAAGGAAAGAGAGGAAGGGAGGGATAGAGGGACAGCGAGAGGGAGGGAATATAACTATTTATTATTATTATTACTTCATTTTTGACAAGGGGCTCATCATTTAACATATCTTACAGATTTTTCATATCAAAATCAAATATATTTGGAATATTTATATCATAATCCCGTCATATTTGACGGGTAATTACGCTAGTTTCAGTTATAAATAGGGTATGAGTTTTTCGGGTTAAAAAAAGTTCATTCGGAGGGTAATCATGGAGTTTTATAATTTTTTCAATTCAGGTAAAATAGATTTTAACCCTAGAACACAAACCCTTTTCAGTACCCTATTAACACAAACCTTTGTAATTTTTACGACTTTCGTAAATTTTTATATTTGGAATTGGTTTAGAAAATTGTAGGCGTTAGTTTTCATTAAAACATATATTTAAAAAAAATTGTCAATACAAAAAAATAGTCAATTTTTACACATTTGAGCGCAGTGTTCCTTGCAAAAAGCTTTTTTGCAAAAGGTGCAAAAGGTTGTAGTCATCCTCCTTTTCTGTTAAGGACATATGTAGCAAAATGTCCTCTGCTGCTTATTGTTGATTCTATCTTCACCTTCTTCTGCAGTAGTTTCACTGCCAAGAACAGATTGAATTGTTAAACATAGATCAGTAGAAATCGCCGTTATAAGTAATCTTTTTTTCATCCAAGGTACAATGAGCTCTTCACTAAGTTCTATTAGATATTTTTTCTTTTTAAAGTTTCCTTTTTTTCTCGACAACAGTTGAGAGCGTGAATGACGCACGCATTAACACAAGCAATGTTCATCATACCATAAAAGACACAAAGTGGACAACGCTTAGTTTTACGGCTACAAGAGTTACCACGGCACATCTGATCTAGTTTATCTACACTTCCCTTTGTGCTGTTATAAAACTCTATTATATCGGGTTTCACTTCAAAATTTCAAAACAACATCTGCATGGCCAATGTTTCTTATGTAATATTACTCCTCTCCAACTTTCGCAAATGGCGCATGCAGCTAAATGAACACTCAACATGCTCATGCATACCAATGTTACAAAAAATTCTTTAATTTTGGGACTCGGTTTCCAGCACCAATCCATAAATTCACAATATCCAAATCATTATTTAGAGGTAAGCTGCAAATTCGAATATAATCTAATCATTCACATCTCCATTTATGCCAAAAACTTGACGTGATCATCAGTATCTGAGACATTCCACATCAGAAGTTCTTCAACTCGAATCTTCTTTTATTCGATTTACACGCGAGTATATTATCATACGGTTCGACCTTTTTTTATCTAAAAGGCCCGAGTGATTTAGTTTCGACTACATTAGTCATTCATTGCATGGAGCGGCGACTAATCGCGTTTTGCCTTCCTTAAAAAAATAAGATCCATTTACCGAGCGGGTACGCCATTTTGATTCTCCCCCGTTCTCCCTCCTGCCGACATTTTCTCAATTACCGTAATGGACGTGCGTTTTATCACCTCTCGTTGCGCTGTATACTCGCTCATTTTTTCCCGGGACAACTATCTTCTTAACTCTCTTTAATGTCGGATTGCTTCATCAGCTGGAAAGATATGAACCCATTCCCACCCCATACCAATCCGCTCTGCAGATTGTAAGTATTTCTCGGCATATAAGACGCTCATTTTTCCCAGAAAAATGACTCCCAAAATCAAGACTGCGTCTTATACGCCGAAGGTAAGATTGTTGCTGTTCTCAATACTTATACTAACGAGCACATTCGTCCCTAAATGGAATAATTGGCAGTCAGTCGTCGCAAAAACAATAAAATATATATTATTAATAATTAACAGTGAAGATTTTTTTTGTTAATATATACAGTAATACCTTATGCACCGTGAATTCAGAGGATGCATTTTCATTATTGCACTTTAATGCATGTCCGCTCACAGTGATTACAATTTCGGCGCGTTTGCGATGTTTTCGTTCCTAATGAGCCCGTTGAATATCACAATTAATGCTACGGAACAGTAGAATTGACGTAGATGTCATAAATATTTTATTCATATCTAGGGTAAATAACGTTACGTGTATTGAGATCGCAATGGCTACAAGAATGAAAATATATGCCTACACCATTACCTATAAGCTTCAGGAGATTCAATACGGAGACCGAGCAGCAGCACGTCATTTCGGTCCACCTCCCACAGAGAAAAATGATCCGTGAATGAAAAAACGAGGAAACACTGACGCTGATGGGATAAGAGAAACAAAGTCTTCGTAAAGTCGTAAGGTAGGTGGGCACAATTAGAGGAAGTGATGGATCGTAGAACAGGAAATTTGGAATTGCTGTACGATCAAAATCGTTATGCACGATGCAAATAGAGTTGAAGGAGAAAAAGGACTAGTTAGGCGTGCGTATAGTTACTGCATAAGCATTCCATTTATTATTTATCACATTATATCAAAATATCATCTTGAACTTCGGTGAGTACTATCAGTAGAGGGTATCTATACGTGCGACGTGTGCGGCGTACTCAGATAGCTTTAGTTAACAAGACTGCCAACTTCACGCAGGGCACATTTAGCTATACAAGTCTCTAAGCATTTCTACGTGTTTTAGATCATCCCTATTTATTTTACGAATGAAAGTTATCTAAAACGTTATATTTAACTGTTATCACGCCGTAATATTTTCTGCAAGTGTTGCCGGATATGGACTTAATAACGGCTGGAAATGATACACGATGGCCCTTCGTGAATCAAAATACCCTTTTTCCCGAAATATCTAAAAAAAACCGGGGTGCGCCTTATACCCCGGTGCGTCTTATATGCCGGGAAATACGGTATATATACTCACAACAAGATTGCCGATACGCATACGTGCGCTGCCTTCTTCGAGTAGATTCTTCTGCTAGCACAAGATAACCTTCTTTCATTACAATTTTAGCGAATCAGTGAACTATGTTTAGCGTTCGAAAAATAAGCACTCAAGAATCAAAACTTGTAAAAAAATAAGGACTCCAATAGCCATTAATAGGATTTGAAAAGAAAAACAAATACACAAATCGGCTACAATGCTGCCCTCGTCAGTGGTGATTCAACGAAAGCAGATTTTAACAAGTTATGAAAGTGTACAGCGTAACACAAATAGGCGCGCTTCGTGCGATGAAGTATTTGAAACGAAATGATATACTTTGAACGAACGAACACCATAAAACAGCGAAACACCACGACCCGATTAGGTTAAACGTATTTATGTAATTTTAGTATAATGACCAAATACTGAAAAACGATGCATCGGAAATGGTGCCAGAGAAATATTAAATGTTTATTAAGCAATTTATTTTCTGATCAGTTATAATTAGCGAAACAATCGAAAATTATTTTAAACATACTTCACTTGAGTTAGGTAGTTGTAATATTTAGGTTTATGTTCTTTTCTACTTCGTAGATAATCCATTTACTTCCGCTTACAAAACTCTGCATGCATACGTAAGGAAATTAAGCGTATTTTGGTACTTATTTATTTACTACGAAGATAGTTTTAGTTGACAACAATTGAATGATTGTTTTAGTTCAAAGCGAATTACGGCCTCCTTTGATTATACAAATAACGTCTACTCCAACGATAAAAGTGTATACGACAAGAAATATTCTATTTGGCTATTTCTATTTATTTGAAGACCCTGGAAGAAGGGGTGTAGTGGTTAAGGCGCTGGCTGCTACTCGTCTGCAGCTCGAAAAGGCAGCGAGCACGAATCCTGCGAAAGTAGGCTTTTTCCAAAGTCCCCCGGTCCCCTGTTTGTGTGGTTTGCGAGACCGCGCAAAGTCAGCGTTCCGTCCTTCGGAAAATACGTTGTGCCGTTGGCCCCCTCGGTGCTTTTCAAAGAGTAGGCTTATGCCGGCATCGGGTTTCACTTCTCCCTTCTGTGTGTCTAGTTGAGAACAGTGCAAAATGACCATAGCTGTCGACGCACTTAAAAATAAATTACTTGAAGGCCGTTTCGGTATGACTAATGTTTTACGAGACCTGAGGAAAAGTTCGTTTTTTTTTTAAAGGTAAGTGACATCCCTGATTGGTTTATGTGAACAATTTCTCAAATTTCATGAAAATCCACGCGGTAGAAGCCGAGAACGAACATGCGTACGGACGGACGGACAGATTAGGCGCTCTCGTTGGAAACGTAACACGCCTAAACAGGACGGGCGTAGTGGAAATTTTGTTGTTTTTATAAGTGTGCGGTATCAATGGAGGGTTTTATGGGTCGATTTAAATTAAATCCTAGGGTATGCGAATTTGGAAAGGTAATTATAAATCTTCGGAGTGGGAGGTTAATTCCGGGATAGTGGATGGTGGCTTAGTTATCACCGAAGGTTTTCCTAGGAAATCGGAGCGTATAGAAAACAACAAAAATACCGCCAAACATGTTCTTTTTTAGAATCTGCTCCTGGTGAATCACCAATGAAGATGGCCACATTGTAACTGAAATTGTCATACGGTTTTTCCCCGAGCTAGAGTAGCTCAGTTTTATTTCAGTCATAAGGTGAGCTCGATAATTATTTTCTGAACTTAAAAATTGCCATTTCCCCTTCAAACTGAAAGTTAGCACACTTTGCCAAAATCTTCAACTTGGTCTGGTCTCTTTCCCTCAATTGGCTTCCGCGTAAGCTCCCCCTTTTTTCTCTAGCATGAGGTTCTCCATCGTAACGATTGATCGCTTCTTCAAACAGAGGAAGGATTTCTTTTTTTTTAAGTTACCCTTTCCCAAGTCACGTCTCCACATCTCTCCCAACCATCTTCTCTCCCTCTAATCCTTCCCTCCGGCCGATTCCCTAAGCACTTCCTCCCTGCGGATATCGCGCCTTCCGGTGTCCATCCGGAGCATTTTCTCACCTCCGCCCATACTTCCGACGTGGCCGCGACGCGTCGGCGAGGTCACAAAAAGAGTCTCGTCCATCTTGTCATCCGAATAAAAGATCCACGAAGCGGCGATTTCTTCCTCTCCATCTTATACCACTTCGCCTCGCTCTCAGGATATTCTCGCCAGATCCATCCCATCCTCCCGTATGTCTAACGTGCGCGCGTGAAAATGTATTAACCATTTACTCAAACGAAGACGAGTATACGTCCGACGTAATCGTTGCAAGCACAAAACTTCTCTTAAGAAATAAACCAAAGAAAAAAACCGTGGTTCAAACAAAAAATTATAACGTGGATAAGACCAATAAATAGGTATATATTTTATTACTTCACAAGGCGTTTCATTTTTTATCAACCAAAAGAGGCTCCTCCCAGATTTTGATTGACTATATCAATTAAGGCATAACCTCGCCGACAAAACATCGTTTAGTACACAAGAAAACTCGTTATATGAATTACACTTCAGTGACCTACGAAAACATAGGAATTTCAATGTGTTCATATAAAAAGGAACAAAAACCTGAAATAGTCAACAAACGTATACACCAGATTAATCAATATGAAAATATTTTTAAAATTGAAGTTACGAAACGTTTTTATCCGAGTTATTGAATCATTCATCGCTTCAAAAATTAAACAAGCGAGGAAAGAATTGCAGAGCAATTAGTATGTGGTGCTTTTTTTGGCAATTCTTTTTATTTAAAAAAAATCTGATGTGGCCACCACATGACTTTCTCCATATCTGTAATATTTCTTAAAATTCCAAATAGGTTACATAATAATATATAAAATTAAGAAACTGCGAGAAAAATTTCGACTTTGCAAACAGAAATAAACTCAATCCATAGCCTTCTGATATTGGATATAGCCACAAAGCTCCAACAATTAAGAAAATAAAAAGGAGCTTTACTAATTGTAAGACGTAACTAAGCGTCAATTTTTAACATTAGTCGTCGGTAGGTGGCGTGGCGGCAGCAGCTAAAAATATAATATATCTCTTAAACAATGCATTATATGGAAAAATATTTCAAATAAACGTCGTAGAAAATTAAGTTTCCTACAACTTTTATTCCAATACATTTCTCAAATATTAAAGCAAATATTTCAAAATAACGGATAAGTGACAAGAATAAACACCCACTTCCGGTGGACCGATTTTTACCAAAAACTAATCAGTTCTTGTGAGTTTCATAAATATGTTAAATATAAACTTTCGCACTGATCTGATTAATATTTTTTTAGTTAGAGCGCCCACAAAAAAGCTGTCACATACACAGACATCATCGAGGAAATGGTTAAAACGTGTTCAGGGGACCTCAAAAAGTGTATTTCTGTTTAAATCTCGAAATCGATTTTTTCATCAAAGCAATACTTTCCCCTATACCTACTACGAATGGAGAAAGTAAAAATTCATCAAATATACATAATCAACATTGAGACTAATATTGGTAATTTGGTGGAAAACAACAAGGACTATAATATCACGGAGTGACAGAGGAAACAATAAATATGCTTGATGTTCAAGAGTCCTACCAAATTTAAAATTTTGCATTAAAATACCCACCGATCGGAGTAATATCTTTGAATTTAACTAAACATTCAGGCTCGTTAATGCCATTTGCGACCCCTCCAAATAATTCTAAATCATCTGTTTCCTTAAATACAATTTGTCTTCGAATACCAAAGACTAAATAACATATTCTTCCATCAAACCCAGAGAGAATAATAGGACAAAAAGAGGAATATTAACGAAAAAGATAAATGGGGAGAGAGAAAGAAAGGAGAAGGGAGAGAAAGAGAAATGGATAATGGCTGGAAAGAGCAAGGCGTAAAAAGAGAGGGAAAGAGAAAGCTGAAAAGTGGGATACGAAAGAAGAAAGGGATGCGGTAAAGAGAAGGAAAGGGTAGGGAAGATGAATGGGGGAAGGTAAAAGTGGGAGAAAGAGATATACTGCGATGGAGAAATGTGAGGGAGGAGTGGAGGAAGGAGAGAGAGAAATACAGATGGGAGTGGGATTTGGGGGAGGCATTTGAGGAAGGAGTGTTCGCATATATGGAGCAAGAGGTGATCTGGGCCAGAGGGAGATGAAAGAGGGAGGGACGAGACAGAGAGGTACGGAGGGAGGAGGTGGACCGATTCCATCCGGAGGTTACAGCGCAGGAGGAGGAGGAGAAGATGAGAATCAAGGGGAGAGGATATAAGCGTCGGGGGCAGAGGGTCGTGAGGCGGAATACTGAGGCGTGGGAGGAGGTGCGGTTGGTGGGTGGGCGGGGGGAGATTGGGAGACCACACAAACCTATCGTCTATTTCTATCTCCCGTCCTCTCCTAGCTTTTTCCAGACCCACCACCGCCATTTCTCCTCGTGTCGGAAGAGGGTATCTCCCGTGATGACTGCACCCGTGTGAGAGTCTCCCCGAGGAGGTGGGAGGATGGAGGTTGGAGGGGGGGAGGTGGGAGTTGGGAGAGGAAAAGAGTGACATTCTTGTGAGGCTCTTCTTCCCCACTTTTTACTTCGATAGGATTTGGTTCCTTTTTTTAATATCCTCGTGAGAAGATAGCATGCGGGCACAGACGAAAAAAAGTAAAAAATCCGAGGTTATCGGGAGGCTTATTTTGGGCGAATCCAATTCTTTTGTAGCTTCCGGTGGAGATTTTCAACGTGCCAAATTAATAAAATAAATCAAACGGGCACGTCTCTTAGAGAATACCCTTCGCAACGATAATTTTTCTTAAGAGTCGTCAGCGTTCACATTTCTCATTTTTCTCCTCATAATTATTGGTTAGAGTATTTTATATCATGCTAAATTTTGTTTCGCTTTAAGACTGAATTTCAAACAGCTATAAAAAGGTTATAAACTCCGTTTCTAGTTCAATTAGGGACTATAAATGAAATAACATTTTATGAAAGCGCTAAACTCTTGTTTAACTTATTTTTTTATATTACGCCTGTATATATGATGATTACGCGCAATTACAATATTTTCAATAGTTGTAGCATAATCTTTAATGCTCCTCCTATAGCCATTTTAAGCATTTCATATCCGACAAACCGCCTTTATATGGTATCAGATTATAAAAGGAACAAATTACAGTGACGGCATTAATTTATAATTTTAAAATTTTCTAAGTGCACCACTGAATTCTTATTTCTCTTACACATACATTTATACTTATTGTTAGTACTTTATAATAATAATCACAGCTGCTATTACCAAGATCAATTACCTACACTGGGGTTTGTATTATTTACGTAAGCGATATTTACAACAGCAAAAATATAAAAAGTATAAAATATACATGGAATATATATATATATATATATATATATATATATATATATATATATATATATATATATATATATGTATGTATGTATATGTGGTTGATTTCAACTGGGAACAAATATCTGACAACTTCAATTATTTATGCCGTAAAAATACGCAAAGAAACAAATGCGAAAAATGTTGGAAGTTTCCGTGACTCTGCCCCGTTAATGATAAAGAACCAAACTTGGAGGAGAAGGCGCGTCGAAAGAAATATTTGCCTCGTTCGACATCTTAAGGCTAACCTCTTCTAAGCTTCTCAAATAAAAAAACAGCCTTACGCGCGACAAGCGGAATGAATTTATTAGTCCTCTGTTCTCTTGTATTCGACTCCGACGTATTTCACGCGAATGGCAGGTGCTGACGCAACGGATCGTGCTGTTACCTATCGCTAACGACTTAATACCACCCTGAAACATTGCCAGCCGATGGCTTCTCCTCTCTCTTCCTCTCTCTCTCTCTCTTCCTCTGCCCACTCTCGTCCCTGGCGCGGGCGGTAGTTAACGCATCACCCTCTGGAAATGCCATCTAGGAACCTCCCGCCGTGAAAACACACACCCCGTTAGGAAAGCGGAAAGAGCGACGGTAGGCGACTCTGAAAACGGCAGGATCTTCTCCGAACTACTTTTATATTAACTTCCACGCGTCTATATATGTTTTTATTGGATGGCTTCCGTGGATGTTTACGGATCGCGAGAAAAAACCAACGAAGCCCAAGACAGAGAGAGAGAGAGCCTAGGCAGCTGCTTAGCAACGGATAACCATTGACAAGCAAACACCAAACGGCCAGATTTTTTTGTTTCTCGGATTGAAAAACAAAGCGAGGAACTCGGGTCGAAAGTATCTCGGGTGTTGATCAAGACATATCTATTTTACACCGTTAAAAAGGGTTAATTGCGTAACGTTTGGCGTTTAAAAATTTCAGTTCTGATCTTTTTATCGCTGAGAGCGAACGAATGTCTGAATGTATGACTGTGTCTGTTTTCCTGCATAATTTATGACGGTGTGATCAACCTCGGCTATATTTGATTCGATATGATTTTAAATGCTGTGTAAACAATAACAATAAAATACAAAATTACCGGATGACTAAAGAAACAGTGCTTTATAATGGTGATACTTCAAGATGAACAAGCTTAAGCCATAAAAACTCAATTCAAAATGCCTTGAGCAACTACGTTTGTTACTGCATAGTTTATTTTTTTAATAAGCAATCGGATAATGACAGCTGTGCTATCAAATTAACTTAGACAACAGAATTTTAAGGCAGATATGATATAACAACATCTTATTGCCCATTGATTTTCCTAAAATTAAATCAAAAAGCTAAAATAATACAGGATAATACATGTCACCGAATTCGTAGATAAAATAAATTAACAAACTGCCGAAAAGAATAGATATCCCATTCTAATAAGAAAAAACAATCTTATTTTCTGTAAATACAACTACTGAACAAATTTCTAGTCGCAAATGTGCAGAAAAATTTATATTTCAAGCTAGGAAATGTCTTCATAGTACTACCATGTCTCCAAATAATTAGTTACGTAACATTTAATGAATAATATACATATAATAAATATAATTAAGATCACTTTTGTAATGCTTGCCACCCGTTTAATCAAGAGGATATTTAAAAATCTAAAGTAAACAAAGAAATTAAGTTAATAAGCCTTAAACGATTGAAATTCGTGCAAAAATAAGAATTTTCAGTCAAGCTGATTTCATTTGGAGATAGATAATATATCCACTATGATCTCGACATATGAACACGCTCATAATCTGTTGTTAAGCATAACGGAATAAAAATACACCTTATAATTTTAATCCTCGCTAGAGGTTTCCATGAATTATTCAAAGACAATAGCGCCATAAATCATATATTTGTACATGGCGGAAAGTAATTCTAAGGGGAAGTCGACGAACAGCTTGTCAACCCTACTCTCACGAAGAATTAAGCCAGATCCTCCCACTTATATACAAGTGGTTCCATGGAGGTCTCTTCAAAATGTATATATGAAAAATTAAAATAAATTAAAAAGTTTAACTACGCCATTCTTCAGCGAGAGACTTGTATACAAAAATACATATATGTATACATACACACACAAACGCGCAGTAGAAAGTTATTCCAACTCGCTATGCCCACTAAGTAGCCTTTGCCTTCAACCTTCTAATTCTTTTAATTATTTCGTTATTCTTCGACGTCATGACGGGAATCATAACAAAGCAAGGCCTCTGGCATCAATTTAATTGGAGGATTTTAATGACTAGACGCTACCATTTTTCTGTGAAGGATATAATTTTTCCTATGATCAAGTTGGAGTTCTTCGTCAACGCTTAGCAACAGACACCTATTGATACCTGGAGGAAAACTCATATGAATAATTGAAATATATCCATTAAGCCTCGTAGTCGACCAGTGACGTGTTGACAGAATTCACCCAATAGATTACGGCAAGGACATAAATAAGGATCGATATTTTCATTATACAGAACCGTTTATACATATACACTGGATTTGCTCAATTAAAGACAATGCCGTAAAATCTTCGAATTGAAAACAGCCATCACTAATGCATACATAAATTTCACTTTATGAAGTGCTTTACTATGTTTAAAGATGCAATTTGCAACATCGACCCCTCCAAAGTTAAGATCGTATGTAATGCGTTCAAAACTTATCGGCCCTTCGACTCGGACAAATAGACCTTGTATTCTTCTTAAACAAAGTTTATTTTACATTTACATAGCATCGTAAAATGGAAAGAATTAAAGATTCTTTGATCTGGTGGTACCGTTAACACTGGTAACGGGTATTAAAAATATCAAGGAAGAAAGTTATACACTCACATATAATTAGCTAATCCATTTAATTCAACAGATTTACTTTATAGCAAGTTCTGCGTGAGTTTAGTCGAAACTGTTTAACTGTAACCTCTATCGAAGAAAAATATTCAAGTTATAGTACTTCAGTTTCACGTTAAGTAACACAGGCCGATACAAATACTTCATTCAGCATCCAGAAATTCCAGTCGAACACCTTCGCGCTACAAATTTACCTCTATCTGGTTCGAGTATCAAAGCGGATAAAAAGGGAGGGGGAGGGTAATTACCTCCGCTAAAGGCGAAGACCAAGCCATATTCAAATATGATCTCAATTCATGTTTTATATTATTGACATTCTAAAGATATTATGCAAATATTTAACCAATGTATAATGTATACTGTATAGTAATAATAATGAAGCGTTATTATCTTACATGAATATTTATCAGCAAATATATTTGTTTTCTTATTACCTTCCCTAAGCTATGGAGCTAAATCCGCCTCTGAGTTCGGCCACTTACAGACCACACATGGCAAAAAAGAATTTGAAAAAAAAAAACAACTACATTATGTCAAATCTAACATTAAAAACGTACTGATTGATATAAAAGCTGAATTAGGCCTTTATGATTTCTACCGGGAATAAAACCCAGAGGCAACGCAACCCTGTAACTGGCGTCCTTTAAGCACCAAGTTTGTTCTACATCAAAACGTTCGGAGCACTATCGGGAACATCCTGACACGCGCAGCGCATTGGACGTGAGCAGAAGAGCGCGGTAAAGGGCAGAAAGTGGGGGTGGGAGATGGGATTAAAAGCGAAGACACCGTACAGGATAACAGAAAGGAGTGCGCGGGAGCGGGGGTTGGTTTTACCTCAGGCTTTATTTTCAACGGATTAAATAAGGAAAAAATCCAATCGGAGGCAGGAAGCGGATGGTGACACGAGCTCGGAGGTAAAACGAAAATGGGATAAGAGGAAGAGCTTTTAAACACCGGTCGGTTTTCGTAAAGGACAGGTGGAGGACGGGATGGAAAAGAGGAGGTTTTAGGACAGGTTGGAATGAAACGTGACGTGGGACGGTTATAAAGGACAGTCCCCTACAGCGGCGTACAGGGTCTCCTTATGCGCGAGGAGAGATACCACTTGGATAAGCCAAACGGGGAGGGAGGTGACATAGGCCATTCAACGAAGGTTTCTGAACGAAAAGGTACGCTACCGGACTTGACAATTGGGGTGTGGCAAGGGGAGGGTGAGGCGTCGCGTCTCTCTTATTTCTTACCCCCCCCCCCAGCGTGCGTGTGTGCGCGCGCGTTATAAACAATGATTTGTATCTAAATCAAAAGCGGGACCCGTTCGTCAGCAAGCGCTCACGCGGTGGGTGGAGACGTCGTGAATCGTGCGTGGCGTCCGGAGAGGGTGAAGGACAAATGGTATACTTATACTCGGTATAACTTTTTTAAAAGGACAATAAATCTCTCCTGATGTGCCATTTTAATTCATTGCGCTGTATGCGGTTGAATATTTAAGCGACGCCATCTTTCTAGTCGTTTACGCAGGGTTACCACGAGGAACGACGTTTTAACATACATACTTCAAATAATAGAAGCTAGTAACAACTCACGGTAACCGGAAAAAAATGACCTCTTACATGGAGAAAGATTTATGAAAATACACAAAGCGCCTGCAAAAAAATTAGGGACAGCAACGCAATCGAACATCAAACGAAACTTATTGGTTGTCTTATCACCTAATGCCTCACTTTTAAAATCTATGTCACGTAGGAAAGCAATTTTTAAAATAAAAGCTCTCAATAAAAGTCACACACACAAATGATGCCTCTTATAGTGTGGTCTCTAGAATGTGTGCAAGAAGATTTTTTTATCCCAGGCCAAGTACCGCCGTTCGAAATCCCGCAAGGAGCATTAATGTTCACGATCGCCATTTTCACTTTACATAAACTTTTCAAATAAAATTTCAAGCAACTTATACAGCCGCAACAAAAGTTTGAACTAAATCACTTTATGAATAATTTACCACCCATAGAAGATGAAGATGCATCGCGAAATTTTTCCGGAAGCAAATCCCCTGGATATGATTTGTATTCCGTTTAAGCGCAATAAATAAAGCGGGAAAAAGGCCGCGCATTTGGACTGTGAAAGCGCTCCTGGCAGCATATGCAGAGAGATACATATCCTCTTAACTGTACAATAGGAAGCCACGTTTGATGGCAGGGCACGGGCGTGGGCGGTTCTAAGAAACTGAAGGTAGTTGACATATCAATTGAAACGCGGACGGGATTTAGGTCAGTGCACGCACCCTCACGTGAGCCAGAACCGTGTCCTACGCTCGGAAAGCTGGCATAGAAACGAGTCCACATATGGCAAATTGTGCGTGGAATATCATGCGGGCATATTTCCATATGCGGTGCGCGGCATGGGAGGATACGTATTGCGGTGAGCTGTGACCGGACCCGAAGAGTTGCGGTTCACACTTCTTACCCTGAACGATAATATCTTTACGATGCGGTGAAAAGCCTAATTATTATAATCGAATAAGTCCTAGAAATAAACTCCAAAAATCAGGCATTTCAAGACATGAAACTAGCGAAAAAATGACAACGGATTTACTTTCAACCCTTCAATGGCCAAATTTATTTATTTATTTACAAATGTGAATGCTGCAATAAAATGTTATAAAATATTTAGATACAAATAAGTAATTAATGACAAATGCATAGGATTTCTTCCCAGAAAAGTAGAGAAATGTCAAAAACCTTAAAGTATTCACCATAATAATCCTTCAGAATAAGTAAAAGGTTGCATATTTTACAGTTTTATTTTCAAGTTCGTAAATGTCACCAGTAGAATACATGATACAAAATTTTGGAACTATAATCACCAGATAAACCTATGATGCGAAGATATAAGAAGTATTTATTTAATATGAAGGGTATGATGCGAAGAATTTAGAGCAGGAATTGCAAATGATTTTTAAGTCGCATGTCAAGAAAGCAATGCGAATCATCAGAATTTTTTTCGCGGGCCAAAAGTTTACTTCTCTAAGAAACTTCCTATTTTTTATAAAAAATACAAGCTTACGCGTGCCAGATAAAGTCGCACCTGTGCCACGTATTTGCTATCCCTGATTTAGACGAATGAATACCACTCAATTACCACAAAAGAGTTTAAGAAATTTAATCAAACAAATAAAATTAAGTTATTTACTTATTAATCATTACCTTTTAATTATCCTTTAAAAAATCACTGGGTACTTTCCATTAACAAATTTTTGAGTTATTTACCAGATTCTCAAGTTTCCCCAATTTAAAGAAAAAAACTTTTAAATATGGGGACAACTGCATGCATACTGTATATGCCCGAATATACGCCGACCACGACATTCTGCCGACTTCATAGAATTTTCCAGAATTTTTAAGTAAAAGACAAAACTAAGAGATTTTTAAAGGTGAAGAATTTATTAATCTTTTTATTGAAACGGTGAAAAAAAAACCTTCGTTAAAGGAATTTTACGGTGACAACGAAATACCTACAGGTATAGGTTTAAATAAGTGAAAAATATCACCTACAAGCTTATTAATGCCTCCGGGAGTAAGCGATACAAGTTTTTTTACGATTGGACCCGAATTTAAACAGAGGGTCAATTTCCCATCGTATACTTCATAAAAGGATTAGCACTCAAGATACCATTTATACGATTGATATGAATTATAATTTAATGTGGAATAAAATCTTCTTGCATAGGAAAAAAGGGCAAATGCATACGACTATTTATTAACCACGCATGCGTAGTTTCGAAATAGCCAACAACAACGAGTCCACCCGGATGTGTCACGAAAAAAACCGACGCGATTTCTTCGAGGAAAATAACGGAAACTGCACTCGACTTTACCGCCCCTAGTGCAACTTTCGCGAAACCCATTCTTTTCGCCGACGCGTTGTTTCAGCGAATTGGCGCAACCCAGATCCTCTTTTGTCAACGGATTACTGGGGAGAAAAAAAAACCTTCACACAAAGTTGCCTTTTGTCATCTTTTCTATTGTTGTTCTTCGACCGTGCGCTTGCGAAGGAACGCGGGAAGTGGAATTTTTTAATTAACGAAGCTCTTCTCAATTCGACTCCGAAATCATTCCCTTCGAAGCGTTCGAGGGTTTCGAAAAATCCTTCCGTTGGAAACGTACCTTTTCATAGGCTAAGGCTCAGCGTTCGTCGCGCCGTAGGAAGATCCAGATGCATCGCAGCAGAAACGGAATTACGGGACAGAGGAGCTTACCGTTGCGAAAACGCGGAAAAGACGCACTAGTAACTCGTTGGAAACTCATAATTTCGTCCTCCTCCAATGAGCATAAAAGCGATAGAGAGAATCTGAATTCCAGCCATCTCTTTTAATCGGATGAAACATTAATTCTTCCAAGGAATAGCTCGAGGAGACGTTTCCGATTCGTTACTCTCCGAGGAATGATCTAGCAATTTAAAGTTCAGTGGACCGAAAATTGCCGAGAAGTAATTAATTAAACCTTTTCGGTTTATTTAATGGCTAATATGTCTCATTTCACCGACGTGCCCGCTGTAAATAGTCAACAAAATAGTGTTGTCATGGCAGGAACTCGGAATGGAATTTTCTATTGCTCGCAAAAGAAATGACCAAGGCATCGAACCGAAATTTTTTTCGCTCCGGTTTTCGTTCCAGTTCACACACAACGAAAAATTTCGGTTCGGTTCCGGTTTCGCTCCAGCAACAAACATTGTACCGGTTCGAACCGGTTTTTTTCGGTCCGACTGAATTTTTTTTAGGAAAATTTCAAGAGTATTCCAAAATAATCTTTATTAATTAATGTTATTTTTAATCAAAACCAAATACGTCTTCACTATTGCAAGTCAAGAAGACAAAAATAGATATCCGCACGTAACAATGCGCAAGCGCCCCATCCCACCATGTAACGAACAGTACAACATTGTATGAATTCCATTTTACATTTTTCGTTATTCAATTTGTAAATGGCTCCTTTTATACGACTACGTCTAATACTGTTCTACAGGAATTTAAAATTATTTTTTTTATTTTTAGCGTGTATAAAAGCTATTAAAAATGTTATGTATTTTTTAGTCTTTAATATGATGTAAAACCGTTGTTATTCTTTCAAAAGTCAACATTTATTTGATTTTACAATTCCAATATTCCAAATTCCAGTATAAGCAGATACTCTCATTATCATAATAAATTTACTCCAACAGCACTCATGCACGTACTTGAACAGGTACAATAATATTAATTCACATTTGAATGAAATTCATAGAGAGTTGTTCAAAGAAGAGCTACATAACTATTTTTAAATACAATAATTTAGATGTTAATATTACTAATACCATACAATATATAATTACATAAATTTTCTTAAGACGACAAATGTGTACACGGTAACATTTAACAGAGGTAAGAATACCTGAAACCACGACTGCGGAGTGATCCTTCCTGGATAAATTTAGAGAAATACTACCAGAATATAAGGGTTTAATGCATACGGAGAAGGGATAAAAGTTTAGGAGGACAATAACCTCCAACTTGAAGCAAAATCCAAGTTAAGAATAAATTTTTTACCCGGAACACTCCACGGGTTAGGCTCAGGGGGAGGATACAAAGACGATTAGAGGCTGTCTTCAAAGTACAAACAAGTTACTTTCCACTAGCTTCGTTTAACAGGGTTCTCGGAAACCTCAGCAGGACATATTCTTGACCATTCTCAAGAAAACCATAAGCCTTTGCCTTATTTGGTGTTGAATTGTGAGACTTTTAAAAAAGATTAATATTAAATCAAAAGGAAAAACCCTTCTTTCGCTCCCACGGTTTATGCGAACCGAAAAATGTAACGAAATAAATAACGGTTTTCGGTTTCGGTCCGGGTTCAGAAAAATATTTTTTTTTCGGTTCGGGTTCGGTTTCACTCCACCTAAAATAACGGTTATTTTCGGTTTCGTTTTTCGGATCCGGTTGGATGCCCTGGAAAAGACACACCAGTAAATGCTATCCTGAAAGTGATAAGACTGGAAGGTGTCAGCCGTTAAAACGCAACAAACAGCTCCTAAAGGTTCTCGCGTGTAGTTGATTTTTCTATTATGGTATTTTGGTAGCATAAAAAAACAATATATGTAGAGTAATAATGAAAAGATAACTTTGTAGTTTCCACAACTTTTAATATAACACGACCGGTTTCACTACGATCGTAACATCATCTTTTTAAAAATATAAATATAAATTAAATATATGTGGAGGTTTCTCTAGAATCAACGACAGGCGAACAGCCACTGACGAAGGCTACTTTATAGCTCCTCGAATCTTTTATGGCCAATGAAGACTAACTGGAGACAAAAAATAACGTGATTTGTTTCGTTTTCAAATTTCAGTATTTGATCGAAATTTTCATTACGGACGTTGTCTACAGCTACTGATCTTCAAAATAAAATAATAACTTGCCACAAATTCGTTTAAAACGGCACCAAACATTTACTGAATGATATGTTAAGAAAAAAATGATATAATAATTTCAAATAATTTTTATTCGTCTTCACCTTATCAGCATTTGAATACAAAAAAATTTATACGAAACTAGCTGTCTTACCGGTTAACTACAAATTAATCGATAAAATAACGTTAGGTTTCTCGAAAAATAAAATGTAAAATTAACAAAAATAAGCGGTCGAATGGACGATGAAGTTGGTTATTAAATAAGTCGCTTAAAATAAAGAGACGAAAACTTATCTTCTTTTCTATTCGATTAATGTGACCGTAATCGAAATTAAAACCTAGGTAACTTCCAGTTTGTCGAGCGCTCAATCCATACCTGGCTGCACTATGAGATAATGAAAAATGAGGACGAGACCGAAGGATTTGGAAAAATAAACAACCTGGTCTTAAAAGAACTAAAACTCCACAAAAAATCTCTCTGTCCGTCCAAACACATGAAATCCTTTAAACGCAAACGAAAACAACCTACTATTGAAAAATACGACTCTCCTACGTACGAAGGAAAAATCCCTTTGTTTATCTCCGTCCGTATTCATCTCCACGCATTTATGGCGAGGTTCATGCACGATTAAAAAAAGTCTCGTATTGGTCCCTTCTCCAACCCTCTCCCAACTTCTACCTTCAGAGGAGAGTCCTTAATTAAATTTGACTTGGGCGAGGTCCGTTTTAAGATTTTTCTCATATAAGAGTTCAAACAGAACCGCAGACAGGGTCACTAGCGTCCCTCACCCCCTCTATCTCCCCATCACCAAGACATTATCTCACACTTTAACCCACAACCCTGCTACCTTTGTACCCCTTTCTCTCTCTTCCTCTCTATATAATACTGCTTCGTTTGTTTTATCCTTCTCTTTCCTTTCCTCTTATCTATTTTACTATTCATCTTTATCTCTTTCCCTCTCCCTTCCTACGGTTTTCCCACAAATACCTTGTCTTTCTTAGAAGTTTTTCTGAATAAGTACCTATCTATCTATCTCTCTCTGTCTGTATTAGTATTTTATTATATTAAACGTTTTTGATGTAATTTAAGGTATTTTAATATAATGTAACTTAACATTGACGAAGGGTTAAATGTAAGAGTGGACCTTATTGTCTAAATTTAGCCCGAATAAAGACATTTATCTATCTATCTATCTATCTCTTACCCTCCCTCCCTATCCACCTCCCCTCTTTCGCTCACTCCCTTCTCCATCACCGGTCTTTTTCTCTCTCCACTTCTCCCTTCCTCTATCCTACAATCTTCCTCCCCTCCTTCCACTCCCCCTCTTTCCCTCAATCTCTCGCACTTTCTTCTCTCGCACCTCGTATGTCCTCTCAACTTTTTCTTTCTCCCTGCCCATCTCCCTATTTCCCTCTCACCTTTCTTTCCCATTCACTCACATAAATCTTTCAATCCCTCTCTCACCCTCTCCCAAATTCTCTATCGTCTTTCTCTCCCTTACCTTCTTTCTCCCTTCTCTCCATTCCCATCTCCCTATTTTCCACTTTTCTTTCTTCCATACCCACTCACCTTTCTCTCTAACACACCCTCTCCTCCCTCTCTTATTCCCTTGCTATCGCCTCCCCGCTCCACCTCGCTCTCTCGACTTTCCTCTCCCTTTCCCCTATCTCCTCTTCCCCCTCTCTCCCCCTTTCCTCCCTTCTCCTCCTCCTCCCTCCATCACACTCTTCCTCCATCTTCTGTTTAAACACGCGAGCGCGGAGATAGAAAAGCGAGTCTAAAACCAACGGAATAACCTGGGACTCTCTCTCTATCTTTACAGACAGTCACGTGAAGTGTGTGTGTGCTGCTATCTACCCTTTACCATGGAGGAAAAGAAGAGGAAAAATGGAATAAAATCTTGGAGGCGGATGTTTGGTTAGGAAAGGGATCATAAAGGAATTCTCACGGAGATTTCTGTGTGATATACAATAAAGAGGACGGTGCGTGGGGCGTGCATGGACGGAATGGAACAGCGGGAAGGTTCATGTCGGAGACACATTATGCAAACATACCCGCATGTGAATGGGCGTATGAAGACGCATACCTGTGGTGTACATTGAATGAGTTGTGTCGCCGTGAAACACATCTAAAGAGCCATTAAAACTAGTACGCGTTCGATGAAAAATCCACTCTTGTTAATCAATGTACATATTAAGAAGGTTACTTCCATTCGATTTGGGAAATTTAGATAGGAAAAGAAATTAGATATAGTACAGACGTTTAACAGAAGTGCAGTTTTTCCGTCATCTTTTTATAATTTTAGATTATTTTTATCTTTTATCCCGCAAGTAATTCGGAAAAATCATGTGCTATTTCAATGAAATATCTCATTTCTTCGGATAATCCATCAAAGAGAGGAAGTTATACGATTTCCACAACAAAATGGAATTTCTGCGATATTCACAAAAGGATATAATTCTTTTATGAGAAGCCGTTAACGCCAAGCATTTGTGAATTCGGTTTATTTTGCTTGATTCTTTTTAATGAATACGCAACATCAAAGAAGTAATTTTATTAGCTCTTTCAAAAGCGAGATATTAATATAGACAAATAATATTTAATTAGCACTGAAATAAAAGGTACAATAAATTTAATTTAGGATGCGGACGGAATATTCCCCATGAACCGTGGCTTAAGTATTATCTTTACTTCATTATATATTTTGTACAAATAATAATCAGCGAGAATGACTCATCAAGCTAAAGCATTTTTAATGGGCGTAATATAGGAAGCATTACGCATGAAACCAGAATAGATTATCCTAATAACAAAAAATATATTTAGGCAAGAATATCGAGTCACGGTAAAAGAAGTTAGGAAAATACCTTTCCCGAACGTACATTCGATATGAACTAGAGTTAAACGAACCGAGTTTTTCATTGAGAAATATTAACTTCCTGTCTCCTTTGAAAGCGAGGGACAAAGAAAGTGTACTACTCCTGTGAAGCTACGCATCTCCGCATTCAAGTTCATTTTGCCGTTCATGTAACTAACTCGAAACAAACGAAACAAATCTCGAGTATTAATAAACTGGCTAAAACAGCTGATTATATAGAGGCGGTATTGCTTATAAAAGACCCCGTATAATAAAATTTATTTTTTATTTTCGGTAGCTCTTAAGAATCACATCTATTGCCTTTAAAGATGAACGCCTTAGCAGTAACAAAGATAGTCACAGAAATTCATTCCCAAAGAAGGAATCGCTTCCACGATCTAGCCATTACTTCAACCAGGGCGGCGTAATTATTTTACATGATCAAGAAAACAGGCAACGGAACTATATGCGCACGGATCCATTAAGACAGATGGAAATATTAAAGGCATCGATTGTAAAAATTTTCTAACGTCAAACGAAAAGTTGAGAAAATTATAAACATAAAAAGTTAGATATTCGAAAAGAAGTACATCCGAGTGTAAAAAAGGTGGAGATAAAAAACGAATTAGGTAGAAAATCGATAAAAACATGAAAAAGGTCTCACTTATGCTACCAAAAGATGTTATGGTCGAATACTTGGAATTAAAGTTGAAACTGGATTTTACATACCGTATTTACCAGATTATAACACTAAGTTTTTTTAATGTTTTCAATTAAAGGTTATGGGTCGTTTTATAATCGCGAACAAAGAAATAAATAAATAAGAAATAGTGACACTGATTATGAATAGTCTACCATGGTTTAAATTACATTTATCTTTCCACTGCACATTTTGATGTCAATATTGATTTTAGTAAAAATAATTTAATAATTCCTCGGTTGATAAATAAAAAACTGTAACCGCATGAAAAAATGCGTGGCTTAAATAATGATATTTTTACTATTTTCGAATTCAATATGCGGTTGATTTTGCAGAGATTATCCTATCTTTGATTGTTCTTCCACAATGTCTACGAAAATAATTTCCTCGAATGCTCAGTCATTGAGCCACCAAGATTAATTTTTATCAAGAGAATTAATTTCAACATTAACTCAGCCTCTCAGAAAACTGGAAGACCGGGCTTCGACCCACGAAAAAGACATTTTTCTGTATAACTTTATAATCGGATTTATGCTCCCATAAGCTTAAATAATTTGCTTTTCATCCAGTAAACATGTTATCGACCGAAAAGAATTGGAAAAAATAATGTGTGACTTTCTCCATACAGGGTAATGAATGTGATTGCAATAAAAAATAAGAAGTTACACCAGTGTCCTTAAGAATAATTATCGGCAATTACACTCGTGAACAATTATTAAACACTTGGAATAATAAATAAGTCAAGGTGGACACTACAGTGAAATTGATGTTAAAATTAAAAATATAACTCGAACCGTAAGATTCAAAATTTAGAAACACATTTATTGATCTCTCATCCTCCTTTTTGCTTTTCCCCCCCTTTTCCATCTTTCTCAGTGTGTCCCTAAATTTTGAATCTTACGGTTAATGAGTTAAATTTTTAATTTTAACTTGGATTGATGCACGGCAAAATTACTTTGAATCACCTTTCACAATGGAAGAATAACACGTACACAAAACTGTTATCTGTTGCTATGGATAAAACAATATCGATACGCGACTACAATTACCTTTGGTAGCGCTGGGATAGTTGACAATATTTAAAAGAAAATTTGTTTACAAAATATGACGCTAGGTGGCATTGGGATAATTGTTATTGCAAAGGTGTTACTTCGCGACCTACTTAACATCGATTCAGACGGATAATCAAAATATCTCTTAAATAATCCGTTTTATGAAAAAATGCTTCAAACAAAAGTTGCAGAAACGTATATTGTCTATATTTTTTATAATAGCAAATATTTACATTAATGAAGGTATAACGGAGATATTTGGCAAAAACGGAAAAAATGTCAAGAGTCAACCTCCACTTACGGTTATCCAATTTTAGGTATAATCTAATCAGACCCTGATTTTTTTAATTGAAATGTTAAAGATTGCGTTTTGTGTTGATTTGATTAGTAGTTATTGAGTTAGAGCGCGAACAAAATTCCCGTCACACAAACATCATCAAGAAAACGTATCCATGGGACATTAAAACGTGTATTTCCGTTGAAATCTCGAATTCGTTTTCTTTCATAAAAACAATACTGTGCATGGAGAAAGTAAATACAGTGGCATTTATGACATTAAGATTTGATTTTATTTACCAAACAACCGATTCCGAAGGAAGAATATGAGAATAAGATATTCCAATATCCGATGATTTCCGTGGGAGGTATAGACGGATGGGAGACATTACGGAAAGGCTCATGGGAGAAAGAGAAAAGAGAGAGTGAGAGACGGGGAAGATAGGAATGGAAGAAAAATATAAGGTTCAGGAAAGTAAAGGAGCAAACAGGACGCAGCCGTACATTCTTTTGTTTGCACGCCTCGCCGTGTACACATTTCCTTCATCATTCCCATGGAAACCGCGCTCTTACGTCTCCCTCCTTCCACTTCCAACAACCCATTTCCCCTACTACCGGCATCCCAATTCTCCCCCCTCTCCTCTTGCTGCAAAACTTCCCTTCTATCCCTCCTATCTCTCACTTCCTCCTTCGACCTTCTTTCTATTTTTACCTTTATATTCTATATTCAAAACTCTATCACTCTTTCCTCACTTTTCCTCATCTCGACTTCTTCTTTTACATCTATCCTCCCTTTTTACATCTCTCCCTCCCATTTTCCATATCTCCCTCTCTTTTTCCATCACTTCCTCCCTTTCTCTATCACTGCCATCCATTTCTCCACCCCCTCCCTTCCTCTATACTTCCATCTCTCCCTACCTTTCTCTATCACTCTCTCCCTCCATTCTTCCACTACTCCCTCCCTTTCTCTATCATTCCATCCATTCTTCCACCTCTCCCTCCATCTCTCCCACCCTCCATCTCTCTCACCCTCCATCTCTCCCACCCTCCATCTCTCCCTCTTTCCCTCCCTCCATCTCCCCCTCCCTCCATCTCTCTCTCCCTCCATCTCTCCCTCCCTCCATTTCTCCCTCCCTCCATCACTCCCTCCCTTCCACCATCACTCCCTCCCTTCCACCATCACTCCCTCCCTTCCACCATCACTCCCTCCCTTCCACCATCACTCCCTCCCTTCCACCATCACTCCCTCCCTTCCTCTATCACTCTCTCCCTTTCTATATATCACTCCCTCCCTCCATTCTTCCACCACTCCCTCCTTCCGCCCCTCCTCTCCATCTCTCCCTCCATCATATCTCCCTCCATCACTCATCTCTCTCTAAACCTTCCTCTCTCCTTATCTCCATGCTCATCTGCCCCATATTCCTCTTACATCCTCTTTTCTCTCTTTATCATTCCATGCCCTTCTATATTTTCCTCTCCACTTTCCACTTCATTCGTCTCCATCTTTATCTACCCCTCTATCCCTTACTTCACTATTCTCTCCCTCCCTGGTTTAAGAGTAAGAGGGGATTTACCAGTCTCAACCTCGTACAAATAAAGTCACAACCGTCTATCTACCTTTCCCTTTCACCGACTCCATCCTCATCCCCATCTCTCCCCAATTTCTTCTTTATTACATTCTCTCCCCCTCTTTCTCTCCACTGCGTCACCCCTCACCTTTATATTTTTCCTCCCCCCAACCCTTACGATTCGAGGAGGGACATTTCTCATCATACAGGAGAGTGTATAGAAAGGTCCTCCAACTAAGATCAACTTATCCTCTCAGAAACTCCCCTCCATCCTCCTTCCCTCCCCCACCTCCACAACAAATCTCTGGCCACGCAACTCCTTCAAAGTCTCACTTCAAAAGACACATTCACCGCGAGACATGTACAGCGTCATATATGGATCCGTCCAACTTCTTCCTGTTCTCTCTCTCTCTCTTCTTTTTCGTCCGTTTGGCACTTTCGCACGGATTCGTCGCTGTTTTATTACAGCCCTCCTTCCCTCCTTCCGCGTTCGCGCCTCAAAGGAAAGGGATGACGGAAAATTCGGAAAGGGAGATGTTCACGAAAAACTTTTCGCGCAATAAAATCCGACGTGGTGTCATCTCTCCATCCCCCCTCACTCCTCCCCCACCCTTGCCCTTCCCCTCCCTCCTAGAGGTTCATTGAAAGGGAATCATTTCTTTTCATCTCCCCCTTGGACGCGATGAAGCGTTTTGGCCTTCCCGTCGTCGCGTGGTGTTAGTTACCCTCCGCGAAGCGCATATATTATTTTTCTTTGAAAATGGAAGAAATAGTGGCGGAAAATGTAAAGTTTATGGTTTCCGCGCAGAATTTCGATCACCATTCCGGCGATGCTCCCGAATCGCGACGATCGCCCATTCGGCGTGGTAGTTGTAGCGTAGGAGATTTATTGAAAGCTTTTCCTCAGCTGCGGTCGAAACCCCAATCGGAAAACAACGAATATTCGAGATTCATACCGTCAATTCATCGAACAGTAATGCTTTCAAAAAAAAGTTTCCTCCCCTTGATCGAGTTATGGCGAATCGAGTTAGTTTGGATGTATTTAAAATGTAGCAATGAATCGTTATATGGAAAATAACGAGAAGTTTCTGTAAACAAGGACGAGGCAGGTTATCGTTATTATTTATAAACCCGCTGCGGTTTTTCTCCTTGAATTATGAGGCTTACAAATTAAAATAACTCCATTATGCGGAAAAATAATGCAGATAAAATTGGAATATAAGCGCGTACTATAATTTTTAAAACGGCTTGCTGCTTAACATTAACGATTAGCTACGAAATACCTAAAATAATCTTATGATGTCATCGTCTTACGACAATATGCCATAATCTCACAAAAAGAACTATTATGCCAACATAGAAAGTCGTGGGAAACTGACTTTGAATTTGTTTGCTCCACAATTTCAGGATAAATAATGTGACTCCAAAATGTCATCGGTCTCTCATTAAAACATTAGCCTCACGATCTTTCCATTCAGCATTCAGTGCGCTTTTTTATTCGACTGCTAACACGTGCAACGCAGAAAATGTCTGCAGTTCGCATGGATCCGCGAAAATACGGAGTAAGTTCCCATGCGAAAAACACTTCCAAACTCGACCATAAAATTTCAAGCTGGTAAGCTACCAAGCGTTTTTTCAATACGATAGATAACCACATAGCTTAGACCATTTGCTGGCCCTTTGACGTAGAGCACATTCATTTATGAAAAATAATAATTAACGGAGAGAAATTTTCGCATCGTTAGCTCATATTCCCGATAGCAAAAGAGAACCCATTTTACAATGAGATTTGAACTCGTTAGATCAACTCATACGGTTTATTATTCGAGAACTGGAAAAATGGTCCATATAACGTGCTTGAAATTAATATTTACTTCATAGATTTTCTTCGCAAACACTTCATAATTAACAAAAATATTTATTTAAAAAAGAATTACACACGAGTTTAAAATGAAATCTCTGATGAATGCTATATGAGATAACCAAATCATTTTCATGTTGAAGCCGATGATTAATTTTTTTTGTGCAACTCTTACTTAAAACCTAATAGCGTCGTAGTTACTGCGCAGTATTTCAGCGATGAAGAATATACAAGCTGAAATGACCTTTTACGTGATTAAGTTGGGAGAAATAATGAACATCATAGCAGAAAGAAAATTACGGCTCTAAAAGATGAAGACGTTACGCATCCGCTAGGAACAATTTGCCAGACACGCATTTATCATTCCCTCCATCGCTGGAAAATCCCGCAGCGCGAAGGTAGAAGAGATAAGAATACGGGACCAGGCACGGAACCTTTAGGGACTCCTCCTTAATTACTTAGTGCGGAAAAGGACTTGGGTCCTACCTGTGCGGTTGCCTTGGAAATCCCATTACGCCTCGCAGGTACCGACTTACTAAACACCCAGAGGTACCTCCGGGTCTTATTTTACAAAAGGAACCCCGTACGAAAAAAGCTAGGAAGACGAGAGGAGGAAAAAAGCGAAACGAAACGGCGTAAAGGCGCAGACGTTTCCTCGCCCGAAAAGATAACGCTGAATTCTTAATGCAAGCCGCGTCTTCGTCTCTCTCTCTTTCTCGACGTATTCTCCCTTAGCAAATACCTTATGGAAATAAGGACGGGGCTAACCATTTTTTAAAGCAGACAAAAAATTCTCCTCTGCGCTCTTGGTGATGTGAAAAATTTAAGAACTACGCAGGTAGCCATACTGATTATTCGGATGCGAATATATAAATTCCGTGAAAGTTTTTAAAAGCCATAATCCATATTCTTGTAGAGATAGTAGAGGTTGCGATGCGGCCTTTCGGACTTTATTATTACAATTCTAGCTAAGTTGCTGGAAACATGAGGATTGGTTTAAATTTAAAATGCGTTTTACTTGTGATTCATATAAGTAAAAATTCTCATGCAATAAAATCGTTAGTGTTCAAACGTGTTGTACCAAAAGATAAAAATGTGAGAAGTACAACAAAATATAGTGACATTCATCATAATTCTTTTTACTTTCTCCATGTGTAGTATATGGGAGAGTATTGTTTATAAACCGCTTCAATATCAAGCCTACATTTAATACATCCGAAGAATTCATACATTAAAAATTACCTCATCCAAACGTTTTAGTAATTATACTGCAAAATTAAAACAAAAACTTACTCTCTGAGGAGGATATCCTTAAATGCACAATTTTTCTCACCTGGAAAGAATAGAAAATACTATTAGTTCAAAATAATAACAATTAGCATATGCTTCCAAAAATTAATCTCTACGATTAAACATTAGAATAGAATTATCCTAGATTCATAAAACAAAATCTCACTTTCACATAGTGCGCTAAAAATAACTGAATTGTTTTATACAGCAATACCTCGCTTTACGCAACAGATATGTTCCCGAGTATTTCGCGCTAAGCGAAATTCGCGTAAAACGGGGTCATTATGTCAATGAGGATATGTTCCATGGATGCAAAAACTAAAGTGTAATATGAATGCAGACAGCGTTAACTTGGAAAGACAGTTTCTTGTCGGCACCAATCCATCAAAGCCAGATGCAAATCTTTATATTATTTCAATAACTTATCTTCATCGGTAATTTTCAAATGGCATAGAAAACAAAAAACTTCATTATATTCAGGCAAAATTATAATTATTTCCTCTATGAATGAAATCATAAATAAATCAGATAGGTGGTTTCATTCGGAAAGTCACCTTTCTTTAAAAGTTAAAACAAAAAATAACCGTCGATCAAGAGACGGTGTGCCGTCCTCGTGATTTCTTTTATAGTATCAAGTATCACAACCCTAAATGTGGATCTATAAACGATATAACTAACATCTACAAGTATGCAAAAAATGAATTTCTTATTCATATATGGTTCGACTGCCTCAATAAACCGCCACCTTTGTTTATTTGAAAACCTGGTAGGCGCGGGCCTGCCTCGCGCTAAAACGAATCCGCATAAAATGGTGTTGCGCAAAGCGAGGTATGCCTGTGTGTATGTACAGACACACACTCAAAATATTGACATTAAACTTTCATTTATCAACATACTGAAAGATTTTATTTAAATATGTACAGAATGTGAAAGTAAAAAAGTTAACTGGAAAACTTTTCATTATTATTTAAAGACGTTATGAATAAAAAAATCTGATGTGGCCACCACATGACTTTCTCTATACCTGTAATATTTCTAAAAATTCCAAATAGGTTACATAATAAAAAAATATTTTAAGAAACTGCGAAAAACTTTTCGACTTTACAAAGAACAAAAATAAATTCAAACCACAGCCTTCTGATATTGGATATATCCACAAAGCTCCAACAATTAAGAAAATAAAAAAGAGCGTTACTAAGACGTAACTAAGCGTCAATTGTTAACAATAGTCGTCGGTAGGTGGCGTGGTGGTGGCAGTTAACAATATAATTTTAAGATATCTCTTAAACAATTCATTATATTTAAAATTGTTACCAACAAAGGTTGTAGAAAATTAAATTACCTACAACTTGTATTCCAGTATATTTTTAAATATATCATATATTGCAAATATCTCAAAATAACCGATGTGACAAGAGTAAACACCCACTTCCGGTTGACCGATTTTTACCAAAAACTAATCAGTTCTTGTGACTTTCGTAAAAATGTTAAATATATAATTTCGCATTGACCTGATTAATAGTTTTTGAGTTAGAGCACCCACAATAAAGCTGTCACATACCCACACAGGCATCATCTAGAAAATGGTCAAACGTGTTCAGGGGATCTCAAAACTTATATTTCCGTTGAAATCTCGAAATCGATCTTTTTTCATGAAAATACTTTCCTCTATACTACGTACGGAGAAAGTAAAAAACGAGAAGTATACAAAAGTATAAAAAATAACCGGCCGAAAATAACAGAAAAGGAAAATTTACGAAGCAGAGAAGAACGGACGGGATAACATCGCTCCGAAATGCATCGTCTGCGGGGGAGATATGGAAGAGAGAAAGGTATCCTAAAATACTTCATAACAGAACCAGGAAAGCGAGGGAAAGGGGGAAATTAAATTTTCGAAGGACCGCTGAAAATCTTTGAGGAATTTAGCGAGCATTGTTGCAATAAAAAAGGAAGATGGGGAAGATGTAACGCTCATAACAATTAACGAACGAAACTATACAAAGAAATGAAGCTTTTTTTGACATTCGGAAACCATATGCGTGAGATTGTTTAGAAAAGGTAGAGACGAACGTCTCGAAAATTCTGAAATTCTCTCGTTGTTGTGGCTGAAATGTTATTTGCAGATGGAGACATCTGCTGAAACAGGAAATTAGCGGCCAGGAGAAAATTTAAGGCAATTTACGAATATATATATATATACCTATATACATATAATGTATATACACACACACCCTCATACATACATGGAATACACATACAGATAATCCAGTCAGTCATAACTTAATTTTAACACCGATGAATTCTACACAAACGACGCAGAAGTAGTAATTTCTAAAAGTCGATATTCCTTCGCGTTGGACTTTTGATTTTAAAACTGGCAAGCTAAACATCGTCTTTTCGACGGACACACCTGCCAATTGCATCTAATTCTTTAATCAAACTTTCAGTATAAATTCGCAACGGGAACGGTCTCCGAATCATAAACGGAGATTTTTTCGCATCAACTAGCGCATTTAAAGAAAATAAAATTTTTGAAAAAAAAACTTCACGTGATTTGGAACCTATTTCATTGGTCACCTGATTTAAAACTACCTCATAGATTTGGAGAATTCAGGTTTTATATAGTTCCTCTATTCTTAATGGGGTTTACCCACACCGGTTCCAGCCAATTGATCCCTTTAATCTACGGTACCCGACCCAGAAAAAGCGATTGGGGCTTTGTTTTATTATCGAGCAAATATTACCTTGCGGTCAGAGCGAATGCGTAATAAAAGAATCATCTACTTTCTCCACAGAGAACAAATTGCGCTTATGAAACAAGCGATGAACTGGTGTTTTATTCTCATCGATGGGTTTCCTCACCCATGCTTTTCAACGGTTGAAAATTAGAACCATCGGAGCCGACTTCCGCGTTCGGAACGAATCGGATGTGCGATCCGCGCAATAAATAATTTAAGTTACGCGTTCGACACGTTATCCAGGAAGAATCAATACCACAAGGAATTATGGAAGAAAGTGTCAATCATCGCATTATTCCCCATCCATGCCGAGAGAATTTATTTACAGGCCTTGATCAAATTGTTTCGGTTACAGGAAGCATCCCAAAAACTCGAGAGCGAGAATCGATACGAAAACGTCGGGCATATTATTCAAGTTATGTTACAATAACTGAGACATAAGCTTTTTCTGGAGCCTTCCAAATAAAGAAATCATGGACTTCAAATGAACATTAGAAAGGTTTTAAAAATTTAACAATAAAATAGTACGCCGCACTTTCGAATTTCTAGGCGCCAGGCAATTGTCGAGTACCACGAGTATATACTACATGTTTGCGCGTCGATTTATGTTTCCATACATAAAGACTGAAAACTCTTATTTTTTATAACCAGCAGTCGCTGTTTTCTCGTAAACATTCCGATTCGTTTATCTGAAATTTCATTTCTCGAACGCCTGTTCATTGTCTTTCTCCAGCTTTCGAATTATAAGCGAAAGAATACAGGAACATGAAACGCACGCACGGGAACACTTATGCGCAAAAGTTCGGGAAATTTGGAAGTTTTCTCGCAGCTAATCGTAAAAATTAATATTTTTTTTTCGCGAAGATGCGCAGTTTTTTTCCTTCCTCCTCTGGCGAGAAGGCGTTGACCTCAGATTCTTATTTTCTTCCTCCCGAAAATAACTTTTTTTCCGGACTCGTGGAATTTGTATATTTTGGATTGCTCCGTTGCGCCAGATACAGCCCTGAACGTTGCGCGTGGTGCGAAGAGATTTTCAAAAAGTGTACGGAATTATCCTTCCTCGGAAGAGAGAAAAAACATTCCGCAATAACATTTTGAAGCGCATTACTTTGAGATATTATCTAAAACAACCTTCTTTTGTTTGGGATCTTCTCCATTTCCTAGGCTCCTCACACACGCACGATGGTACTTGGATTTTGCCGCTTTGAGAATAAGCAGGGTTGCTGAAAAGCTAACAAAGTAACAGTAGCAAGAGATATTTATTATTTTGAAATGTTTATCTTCGAGCAAATACAACATACAGTCGAACCACGAAGAACTGAATGACTATAATTCAAATAAAATTTTCTCGTCATGGGTAAGGTACAAATTTAAGTTCAATAAAACTCTTATCTTCGCTTCGATTTTCTGATTTTCCTCCACTCTATCGAAAACATAAATGCAACGACCAATCAATTCCTTGACCTTATTTCACTATAAATGTGTTGAAAAATAAGTACTTATAAGTACTTATCTTCCAATATAAATAACACGGTTAATCTTATTCTTTAATCTCATTTTACTCATAAGACGAGATTGATAGATAATTCTCGAGTAAACATAGGAAGCAATTTCAAATACTACTTTGGCTTACAATTAATAAATACCAAACTAACTGCATGGTATAGGACAAAACAACAAAATATTGTAAAATCTTGAGAGAAACAAGGAGTTTTTTTTTAGGATTTAACGATCGGTGAATTGTCACTGTAGACGGCCACGTAGCAGCTCAAATGCATGACTTGGTTACTCAATCGTTTTACGCCGACTGGATCAGAGTTTCCTGAGCCTTTTCTGGTGCACCGATCCCTTTAAAACCTGCTGGGATCACCACGGATCCCTCCCAGCCAACAAGGCCACCATAGCAACGGGCAATAACAGTAAATTCTTTCACTTTAAACATTTTCGTCAGTTTACAGTGCACTATTATTATTTAAATTGTGTCTAAATAAAATAAAATTATACCAGAAATTATTTTAAAATATATGGGAGCATCGCGGGCCTCTAGATTGAGAAAGGCTGGTCTAGTTCAAAATTGCTTTAAAATATTTTTACACGTAGTTTACAGCTCCTAAATAATGTTTCACATTTTAACAGAATAATCGCAGAAACGTGTTTGGTTTTCCTAACGTAGGTGAGAAACAAGTGCACAACTTCGGGAATTGAATCGTCGACACGGAAAAATATCCCGTCACGGCAATAAAAAATAGAACATAAAACTCTGCCGTACGCGATATATGAAACCTCTCTACGCACTTGGACGACTCCCGGAATTGTGTATTGGAAAAATAGATATTGCGTACTTCAGCAAAAAACTGCCAGATCTAAAAAATAGAAGAACGAGTTGGTTTCGAGACAGCGTGACAGAATATGGAAAATGGTGCAAAAAGAAGAAGAATATGTAACAGCGGAATTTCTAAAAAAATACAGAAAAGCCAAGAATAATCACTGCTTAATAAACTAGATGGATTAAACTGTATATTTAATTATCTCCTATTTACTATACTTATCAAATTATTCAGCATAACTATAGGATGCGGAAGTGTATGTGTATATATACATATGTATGTATATATATTACACATGTAAGTATAGATATTACAGACATAATAAATATAAACTGTAATGACGATGTGGCTATATTGCACCGGTATAAGAAATATTACATTATACAAATGTCAAACATACAATATAGCTAGGCAGATTTATGTAAAAACGCACATAAAATAGATACATCTTATTTAGTCCGAGGCTTGACTATCTTGGATTCTCTTATATTCACACGGCGAATGGAAAATAAAAACTAATTATCCTTCAACTGCAATCCTGGAGTCGATATAAATGATCCCAAATTAAGGGTTTGGTGAACAGCGATTGATTCTTCTTCAACCCTTAGAATAAGAGACCTCTGATGGGAAGTTCTATCATACTTGACCGATAACATTATTTAATGATAGAGTATATAATGTAGACCGTACATGTAACGATAAAAAACATCGTAACTTTTTCCTTAGAGATGGATGTGACGCCGATTTTGAATATCCACCATCGGAAAACCTTGAATTAAATATTTTCGGAGATCACGGCCCAAAAACATAACCCTCCATAAATTTCATTTCTGTAGAAGGAAGACGAAGAAGAACTAGTTTTATTTCCCTTTCACTCTTTCCTCCTCCCCCTCTCCAACCCCTCCCTCCATCCCCTCCCTCCAACCCCTATCTCCAACCCCTTCCTCCACCTCCCTCTCCTACCCCACACTCGTCACACAAAGCGGCCGAATTCCAAACGATTTATCATACGAAGTTGGCAGGGTGTTGCATTTAAAATATCTGCATACGTTTTCGCATTCTTTTGCCGGAGGAGGAGGGCCTTCAGGCCGGCGATGGCGGAGTCCCGGGTAAATATTCGGGGACCTGGTTTCGGATCCGCAGGGGTGAAGATTTCGGCTTTCTAGTTTTTTTAATCTCGAAGGCATGCTGGGAAGGAAAGAAAAATTAACTTACCCTTTTTCCTTACTTTTTCATAATACAGGCCCTTTTTATAGAAAAATTTGCATAATTCAAAAGAGCTTGCGTATTTAGGTTGCTTGCAGATGAAAATTCAGCTGGAAACTAATGAAACGGCCAGGATACTGATATTCTTAAAAATTTTATATGTATAAAATACATATTTATATGCAAACGCACACATAAATAAATACAAGAAAGAACTACCTCTGAGCAAAGTAAGGCATACGTAATCAAAGAAAACCAGGGTTACAATTATATAATCAGACAGCGCATAGTAGCTACATAGTAAGTGTCCTCAGAGGCCATTAACTAATCGTTACCTCTTAAAATTATGAATAAACGATGGTAAAATTGATACTGAGGTCGGTTACATAGAGGGGCGTCTGCTTTGCCCATGGCTTCAGCAGTTACTGTGGCAATCTTTTGCATTCGAGCCATTGAAAAGAGTCCCGAAATTCATCTATGAATTATTCATTTCAGATTTAAGCACAGTAAAAATTCCACTTTTAGATGACTATGGTGGGTTCTGCTGAGCTTCAAAAGGTCATTGTTTAGAGCTCTGGGCGGTGTGAAGACGTTTTCGAACGATTTTTCGTCTCAAAACTTAACGCAGTTAAACAAAATACTACAAAAAGCGGGAGCTCCATTTGCTGATGCGATATGAAAAAGCGGGTTTTATTTATTGAGGTTTATTTAGTACTGTAAACTTGAAATTATTCATATATTTAGTAATATAATTATATGACAAAGTAATTTATTCCACTATTCAATAAAAATTTGCGCAGAATATTAATTTGAAAATTTGGCCGCCCACCGTTTCCCCCAAAATAATACTTTGGCAGCGTAATATTTAAATTGCATCATAGATCACATACACCTTGCAAATTTACTTGCTATTTGTAACCGATTGCACAGCGCGAAAATATAAGCGTTTATATAATAAGGAACGTCTATATATAATAAAACACGCTAAAAAAGCTATACACCAGGACCTCCTATAACACGGGAGATGCGGTCTGAAAAAATGCCGTGTAGTGTGATTTCCTGTCATGCGAACCTGGATTTACACAATGAAAGAAGAGTTGTGTGTCCATACCATCCTCCGGACCCAAAATCCTCAAACCTCTCTACGATGCACATATAGTCACAAATAGTGTTCTGTTTTCGATTATTTAAGCTTATAATTAGGCTTGGTAGGATTCGATTTAAAACGAAAAATCGATAAAAGTAGATTTTTTAAAATTTGTTAATCGACAAACATGAATGGTCGTCGATAAGCGTCGATTTTCCAACAATATGGAAAAGTATACGTCTAAAACCCTATTTTATTTTGAAGTCGTTTGTGTTTACCTTTTTGCAATATTATTTCCTACCTACGATTTCGTTCCTTTTCAGGGCTTGCATTAGCAGTGGGACTGAAAGAAGGGTATTTCCTTACACTCAAATATGCGTCTTTTTGAAAAGCTCACGCTTCTACTTTGAACAATCAGGTAAGCGCTGTGCCCTATGGTAAGGTGACCAACTTTTCAAGAAGCCATTTCCAAATATTTGCCGACTATTAGGAAGAACATATTTCAGTGGCTTGTTTGCGGTGCATTTATTGATGGGTCAGCTTTAGATAGATTTATTTATTTATCCATATACAATCGGCTTACAGCACTAGGCCCATTACAGTCGATCGATTAACAATATAAAAATAACAAGAAAACAACAAAAATCACAAACAGCCGTGATAAAAGCGGGACTCGAACCCGCGAGCGTAGCACTGGGAACCAGACGCGTTAGCCACTTCTATCAGATAGCTTGGTATGACTAGTGAGGGCGTTCCGGACGATTTAAATGACAATTTGGGATATAAATAAAGATTTTTTTAAAAAGCCGGACAAAATTTAGAACATTTAACAAGGCGGGGCGAGTGATGAAAAGGACGGACTGTCCCTCCAAATTTGGGACGTTTGGTCACCATATCCTAGAATAGTTTTTAGAACACGTGTTTCTTAGCCCTTTTGAGGTTTTTGAGATTATATTTGCCGACCTAATGGTGGGATATTCCATAAGCCCTGTTAAACGAGGCTCGGAAGAAAGGAACTTCGGTGGCCCTTTGAAGACAGCTAATCATTTTGCTACCCCATTCCCCGCATCTACCCCGTGGAGTGTATTTCTTCAACAAATGTTTCTCGATTCCTTGTTAGGGGTTTTCGTATAGATGGACGTTGTTGTATGTACTTTCACCCCTTCTCCGTATACACTAAACCCGCTCTTTTGGCAGACTTTCTATAAAAGTTATCCAGGAAGAATCGTTCCGCTCTCTTGCTTATGGCTCCTTCATCTTTTACTACAGGTTAGTAAATTTCAATTTTTATATAATGGTTTAAAAAGATGCACATACATTATATGTTGGTTTTCAATTCATCCAGATTGCGTGTATTGTTGTTGTAGGCATTGTCTTAGATAAACCCCCACAGAAAGAAATCTAGTGGGGACAAATCTGGCGATCGTGGTGGCTCTCACTAACCTGTGCAAAAAGGTCCTCAGTCAGAACAGTCGATGAGTGAACACAACTCGCAACATTCACATTTACAGTCTCCCTAAACATTTTCACAAGCTTCCACGTCATAGATTTCGTTGGTGCCTTACAAAATCGAAATTGCCGACAGAAATCACCCTGAGTAGTTTTAAACGACTCTGATTTGAGGTAACGTTCCACCGTAAACACTCGCTTCTCTGCATTGAACGCCATGTTTATTTATTTCTTGCACTGTACATGTGCATTCGTAGTGCCGCAAGCTATAGACAAATGGCGACATCATGCAGACAATAAAGATTGTTACTTCAAAGTTTCGTGTCCCTAACACTCTTTTATTCGAAGTTATTAAATTTTTTATGGATCCATTTATAATGATCACCCTGTAGAACTCGGGTTCGATTCCTGGTAATTGTAGAATTTTTTCCCGATTTCAAATTGTTCCCATTTTCTTGACTTATCTAGGATTTCTATTTTATCGTACGGTGTGACTGACTGGTGCACTCTCTTCGACACAGCATCTTCGATGGAATTACTATACCGTTCCAGAGATGAAATTAAGCGAATAACGATGGAAAATCAATAAGGATATGAAAGTGATGCCACCGCTATCGAAGCTGAAAAATAAATTACTAGGACTTGGGATGTATAAGCGAAGCAAATTAAAAGCGCCTACCGCGTAAATTGAAGCATTGGTCACATTATACGAAACACGGATACGTAAATCAGCCTGACTCGAAGACGCGTAGCTAGAGGTCCGACTTCACCAGATCCGAAATCTGACCAGACTGCGTAAATGCGAACCATAATCCGCGTTGTATGAATACTTGGTATTAAAGGAAAACACTGCGTGGTAGCGAACACGTACCATGAGATACCGCGTTATATGAAGGCCAGGCGTAAGCCAAAACTCCTCCGAACCGAAATGAAAATGACAAACGATCCACAGAGGTGATTTTTCCCTCGTATTGAGAAAAAAATCGAGCGGAATATTTTTCACTTCCCAGGGCGTCTTAGGATTTTTGACAAAAGGGTTAAGAAAAAGATTGGAGTAAAACCAAGGCCTCCGAAGCCTCCGTTGGTGCGGGGGGCTTATCCTCTCACCTCCCCCTTCGGTAGACGACGAAGAAGGGACCAATCTCATTTCCCAGGGACAGGGGCATCTGCTGGTCCCACCACCACCCCATCCCTCCTTAACTTCCTACCCATCCTCCGCACGCCCCCACCTGCCTTGAGGATCCTGGACCCTTTTACCCAATCAATGCGACCCTGCATATAACCTCCCCTTTCCCACCCCCTTATCCACCCTGCACGGTAACATGGTTTGAGCCGAGATTTCTCCTGGATTGTGGGGTCGGGATACACACCCACACACGCGCACGGGCTAGCTAGGCAGTGTTTTTCCCCCTCCTCTAACCTCCTCTCATCTCAATCTTCCCTCTCGACCTCTCTTTCATAGAATCCTCCCCATCCTACTTACCCTTATTTCGTGAAAGTGGAAATTGAGAAGGGGATCCCTTGATCATTTCAAAATTCTCCCCGCAGAAATCTCTTCTCCTCCTTAATCTCTCGCATCACCCCTCTTCTCTGTATCTCTCTACCTTTCCTTTATCACCTTTGCTCTTTCACTGCCTTCCACTTTTCTCCATCTCCAACCCTCTCGGCTGACTAATTTTCACTTCCTCATGTCATTTCCTTTCTTTACCCTGTTTATGCACTCTATCACCCTTTCCACCTTCACTGCCTCTCATTCTCTCTCTTATCCTTAATCTTATTCATTAGCTCTGTTATTCCCATGCATGCTTTTCTATCTCATCTTCCTCCTCTCCCTTTCCGCCTTTCTCTTTCTCTCTACTTCTCCGTTCTTTTATTACGACATCTCTCCTTTATGGTATCCATTTACATCCTCTCCATTCCGCTTTTCTCTCATATCTCTCTTCTTGTTTTCCATTTTGTCTCCTCTTTCCTCACTCTACATGTCTATTTAGTACCTTCTTTCTCCACCTTTCCTTTTCTCCTTCTAATACTTCCTCGTTTATGTTTTCTTATTTATTCCTAGAACTTCCTACCACTCCTTTGACACTCCACGCAGCCTCCTTTTCCTCTCTCCTTATTTCATCTCCCTTTCTCCCTCACCCCTACTTTTTCCCGCTCTATTCATCTCTCCGTTTACTAATTCCTATCTCTTCTGCTATATAAATTCCTCTCCATTTTTCTCTATCCATGCCCGATTCCTTCCTGATCCATTTCTATTTCGCCCTTTCCTCTATCCCTTTCTTTATCTCCCTTCCATTCTCTCTCCTTCCCTCCTTTCTCCCCAACCCCGTTTCCCTGTCCTTCCCTCTCTTTGCAGCCATCTCCCTCCCTCAATCTTACTTATTCATTCCATCTCCCTCTCAATCTCCCCCTTTCTGCCCAATCTTTTGTTTTCCTCCTCTCATCTCCTTCCTCCCGTCCCCTACCCTTCCTCCCGCATCTCCCTCCCACCCAATTCCCATTCCTTTCCTTCCCTTCCCCCTTGTTACTTCGTCGCCATTTAACTCTCCCGACCACTTCCCTTTCCCGGACGTTACAAGGCGAATTGATGTTTATGAGAACAGTTGCAGTAGGGTATGAGAGGGGGCGTTAGGGAGGGGGAGGAAGAGAGGAGAGGAGAGAGAGGGAGGGAGAGAGGAGAGGGAGGAGAGAGAGGGAGGGAGAGAGAGAGGGAGGGAGAGGGAGGAGAGGGAGGGAGAGAGGGAGGGAGAGAGAGGAGAGGGAGGGAGAGAGAGGAGAGGGAGGGAGAGAGAGAGAAGAGGGAGAGAGAGGAGAGGGAGAGAGAGAGAGGGAGGGAGAGAGGAGAGGAAGGGAGGGAGAGAGAGGAGAGGGAGGGAGGGAGAGAGAGGAGAGGGAGGGAGAGAGAGAAGAGGGAGAGAGAGGAGAGGGAGAGAGAGAGGGAGGGAGAGAGGAGAGGAAGGGAGGGAGAGAGAGAGGAGAGAGGGAGGGAGGGAGAGAGAGAGAGGAGAGAGGGAGAGAGAGAGGGAGGGAGGGAGAGAGAGGAAAGGGAGGGAGAGAGAGGAGAGGGAGGGAGAGAGAGGGAGAGAGAGAAGAGGGAGAGAGAGGAGAGGGATGGAGGGAGAGAGGAGAGGAAGGGAGGGAGAGAGAGAGGAAAGAGGGAGGGAGAGAGGAGAGAGGGAGAGAGAGGGAGGGAGGGAGAGAGAGGAGAGGGAGGGAGAGAGAGGAGAGGGAGGGAGAGAGAGGAGAGGGAGGGAGAGAGGAGAGGGAGGAGAGAGAGGGAGGGAGAGAGAGAGGGAGGGAGAGAGAGGAGAGGGAGGGAGAGAGGGGAGAGGGAGGGAGGGAGGGAGGGAGAGAGGGAGGGAGAGAGGGAGGGAGAGAGAGGAGAGGGAGGGAGAGAGGAGAGGGAGGGAGAGAGAGAAGAGGGAGAGAGAGGAGAGGGAGAGAGAGGGAGGGAGAGAGGAGAGGAAGGGAGGGAGAGAGAGAGGAGAGAGGGAGGGAGGGAGAGAGAGAGAGGAGAGAGGGAGAGAGAGAGAGGGAGGGAGGGAGAGAGAGGAGAGGGAGGGAGAGAGAGGAGAGGGAGGGAGAGAGAGGAGAGGGAGGGAGAGAGAGAAGAGGGAGAGAGAGGAGAGGGAGAGAGGGATGGAGGGAGAGAGGAGAGGAAGGGAGGGAGAGAGAGAGAGAGGAAAGAGGGAGGGAGAGAGGAGAGAGGGAGAGAGAGGAGAGGGAGGGAGAGAGAGGAGAGGGAGGGAGAGAGAGGAGAGGGAGGGAGAGAGAGGAGAGGGAGGGAGAGAGAGGAGAGGGAGGGAGAGAGAGGAGAGGGAGGGAGAGAGAGGAGAGGGAGGGAGAGAGAGGAGAGGGAGGGAGAGAGAGGAGAGGGAGGGAGAGAGGAGAGGGAGGGAGAGAGGAGAGGGAGGGAGAGAGAGGAGAGGGAGGGAGAGAGAGGAGAGAGGGGGAGAGAGAGGAGAGGGAGGGAGAGAGAGGAGAGGGAGGGAGGGAGGGAAGGAGGGAGAGAGAGGAGAGGGAGGGAGGGAGGGAAGGAAGGAGAGAGAGAGCAGAGGGAAGGAGGGGAAGCAATCACGATAAGACTTACAAAAGAGAGAGGAAGAGAGCTTGAGAGAGAGCTGAAGAAGATTACTTTGAATGCGTTCCCACTTGGAAGCGGCCGTTTCCCTTTTAGAAAGGGATTCCACCTCCCCCTCCCTCCGTCCCTTTTTCAAGACTACGCACGACGCGCTAATGAAGGGGGGAGAAGGGTGGGGGCAATTAATTTATTTTGATCCTTCGAAGTCCCTTCTGAATGTATCATTTTTGGCAGGAGGCGGGATTCATATTATCAAAAAGATCAGGGCCCGCGATAAGAGGAGGATGATTTTTCGGATTCCTTTAACAGGTTCCGCCACGCGCAATTTTCTGAAACTTATTGCGTCCCGCGTTATGGTTTTGTAAGGCAGATCAGCGTTTAGTTTTCATTTTTCCGCAGGTAACGAAAAAATGATACGATATGGACCTAGATTTCTTAAAAATTTGGATGGTTTGCGATATCGCACTGCAAAGGGGTTATCCAAGGAGACCTACAGGTGATCGGGGAAATATTTATGAAAAGCCTCTATAAATGTTCGTTTACTGACATTTCACCGTGCTAATTAGACTAAAATTCAAACAGGCTGTTCGATATTTAATAACGGTAAGATGAAATGGCTAACCAGCATGACTTTAATGATCAAGCAGTGCCAAAGAAAGGAAGGGGTGAGTGGGGCGAACGCCCCGGGCGCCTAAGCCAATGGGTACCAACAGGCTTGTCGGGAGCCGACATTTTATATTTGGAAAAATTTTCTTCTTGAGTTTAAATTTTCGTACAAATGATAAAAGTAATATTTATGTCATTTGGCTCATAAATAAATTATTATTTTTTATTCGTTAAAATGTTTTGTCTCACTCTGCTGTACTGTGATCAAGTTTAATTTTTAATGCAATATAATCGAAATACGGACCAAAATATTTCACGTAAACCGATTATAAGCTAAGTTTATGCAGAGAGATGTTGGCAGACAAACACTCAAAGCCTCAGAGTCCATCTATTTTTAAAGAAGATAGAATAAATGTTAAAATATTATGCGGATAAATTCAAAGAATACTTTATTAATTCACTGGAGAATTTTAGAGCACGTCTTATGGCTGAAAGCAAATTTAAGAATGAGCGCTTCAATAACAAAAAAATTGAACAAGTACTTATTTTAAGTATCTTCAATAGCCGCAACAAGGTTGTGGAAACCAAATGCCCATTTCGGCTATAATGCAACTATCTTCGGTGGTAGCTCACCGAAAGCAGATTCTACAAGGATTTTTTCAGGACAAAATAACCTTGTAATGGCTATTGGAGATAGGTACCTTATACAAGTATTTTACTCAATATTTTCAAATTGATGTGTTTTTTTCTCTAATTTACTTAAATATTGAATGATTTTGCCGTTTTATATAAAATATTATTTAAAATCGTGCATCATTAAATACACGTATAGGAGTATATTTATTTGCATGCTGGAAATTACACAAGATGTCATTTTACCAGTGGAAAAAGCACTTTCCGCTTAAGAAAGTGTTTGAAAGCAATGTTTTTAATTCGCATAAAAACAGAAGCAATGCAAAACCCGAATCATCATCGAACTGGCCTTTATCTCACTGTCAAATAAACAAGTCCGATGGCGAAAGTGGCAGTTTTATAAAATAATTTTACAGCTATAGGAGCTACACATGTTTAACATGTCTAAACAAATTTAATTGAATTTAAATGTTTAAAGATGCCGAGCCATACGCTCGGCGGAAGACTTATCGTGATGGCTTAATTGGTAGTAAAAATTAAATAGACGATAACAACGAAACACCCTTTCGAAAAAAACACCAAGAATAGATTGTAAAAAGAAAAAATCTTCTGATTTTCACCTCCAACAAGTAATTGTAAAAAAATATGGTTGAGGGCTCATGTTACCTTATTGTAATGAGGACAATAAACGAAAAGATTATTTTATCGCATCAGCGAAAAAACTTAAAAGGTTAAAAAGTTGCAAGGTTTAATGGATTGAGACCAGGCTCATTAAATGACATCATCCCGAAAAAAGGACGAACAAGACAGCACGATAATTTAAATAAAAAGAATCGAAAGAAATGGCCGGAGCTGCCGGTCAAAATCATCACGGAGATCTAACGAGCAATTAGACCTCATGCGCCTACACACAAACACGCATTAGAGACGCGATAGCTACAACCTAGTACGCAAGGTCCCTCCTGGACTTTATCTACGGAGCCGATCTATTTTACCAGGCTTGCTTTGAGGGAGGACGTCCCCTTCCCTGTTCCCATAAACGGAGACATCTGTTTCCTCAAGGGTTTCTGGTGGCAAGTCGACAGTTTGACACCTCGAGAACCCGTCCCAGGTAACGCCTAAACATCCAGTGACTCTTCATCATGGGGACGTCAAAACTGTCAACTGAATTGGTCGCTTAATTAGCGGGAGGCTCTTCAGTTTCTGAGTCACTGCAGACAGAGAGAGAGAGAAGAGAGAGCGAACCCTTATTTGAGATATGGGGTGCGAGAAGGGGGTTTTTGTAAGCGGAGGACAGGATATTCGCTCGAGTGAATCTCGAGGGATGTGGAGAGAGAGGGAAAAGGGAGCACGACTTGACTGACATCTAGCGGCGGTCGACTGCGTAAACAGAGAGGGTAGAGGGAGGATTTGGAAGGAACGAGAGTGTTTGTTTTTATTTAAGGCACGTTTAAACAAGGACGAAATTCGACGTGAGCGTTATAAACCAGTTATGAGCGGTCGTGGAAAGCTTTACAAATTGTAATTTTCGTTATCGTTAATCGCCCGAAAGAAAGCGGGATTTCCTACTACCGTCTGTATAGTAGTACATATAGCCTGTAATTTGTAGCCTTTTACGACTTTCATAAATGACATGTGTTCAATTCTTCGGATTAATTAATGATTACATTTCGGCCAAAAAGAAAGAAAATCGATTCAACATAAATTGCACGAACTCGCTCATATACGCGAGCTAACTCAAAAAGGTCAAGGCGAAATTTTATATTTAACATTTTTATAAAAGTTACAAAAATTGATTAGGTTTTGGTAAAGATCAATCAACCGGAAGTGGGTGTTTACTCTTGTCACATCCGTTATTTTGAAATATTTGCTTTAATATATGATATATGTTAAAATTTATTGGAATAAAAGTTGTTGGAAATTTAATTTTCTACCTTTCTTTGAAACATTTTCCAATATAGTGCATTGTTCAAGAGATATCTTAAAATTATATTTTTAGCTGCCACCACCACGCCACCTATCGACAACTATTGTTAACAAATGACGCTTAGTTACGTCTTAGTAATGCTCCTTTTTCTTCTCTTAATTATTGGAGCTTTGTGGCTATATCCAATATCAGAAGGCTATGGTTTGTTTCTTTGTAAAGTCTAAAATTTTCTCAGTTTCTTAAAATATTTATTATTATGTAACCTATTTGGAATTTTTAGAAATATTACAGGCATGAAGAAAGTAATGTGGTGACCACATCAGATTTGTTGTTAAAAATTATTGCATTATTGTTGACGACATCAAGATCTATAACTGAACGAAATTTAATCCAAATCTACGAAACCAAGATCAACAAGAATGACCTACCTTCCATTGATATTAGAAATGATTCGTTTTAAAATGCAACACAAAAACTGAGGATGAAACTCGTTACCAAATTAAGCAGCCAAACAGCGAAATATTAAATTATTAACGAAAAGTTAGTTAAGTGATAACTAATAAATATCTGACGTGGCCAGCTCATGACCATCTTCATACAGGGAGATGAACACGATTGCAATAGACTAACAAGTTGCTCTCGACAACTTATTCCTCAAGAATACCTAACAGCATTTACACTAGTATAAAATTTTCAAAAGCTATGAATCACCTTTCATATTGAATAGACAAAAAGTAAACAAAATCGTTATTCGTTGCTATAGAAACAAAATATTGACGCGGAACCTACAGCTAAAGTCAAATTATTGCGCAAAATATTCTATATTAAAATTATAGTTGGAAGCGCTGCAATCCTAGAAGGCTTGCAATTATGATAGAACTGGCCCTACTATAATACGGATTCGCTATGGTGCGATTTGTTGTTTTTTAATGCCAAAAGTTTAGGTAACGCGGGAATATGGCCCGCATTAACGCGCTTTGGGAAGCTCGATCCCAGATTGCTGAGCCAGGAAGAAACATTTTGGAGGGCCAGTGTGTTTCATTAATAAGCTTAGATAACAAAACCCTATTTGTAGAAATATAAACGCATCGAAAAGATGTTTGGGAATGCTGGGCCTGGAGGAGGTCGCTATAAATTGTTCGTAACGCAACCCGCCTTACAGTATGTAAAGCAAGGTTCGCATAACATGGACTCACATTACGCGGCACTGTTTTCAGAACGCACGTGTTATAGGAGAGTCGGGTGTATCATTGCCTACGAGAAAAAAGCAGAGTATACATAGCCATCACGAAGAAATTCGCGTGGGGACATTCTCTGGCATAAAAAAAAACTAAATTCTTACAAAACCACTCCTTCATAATTCAAACCCTCCTCCCTTTCCATTTCTCTACTCCCTCCACTTTCCACCTCCCCACTCCCATTCCCACCAGCCCCCTACCCTTCCCACCTCCCCCCTCTTTCCTACATCCGAATGAAAAAATGAAAAACCTTCAGTTTGCAGAAACGAAACCGCAAGCTTTCAGGCATTCACGACGTCCGTTTCGAACATTTCCTATCGTGTTCGCGCGATGGAGCCTGTGTCAACATTCGCCTTCTCGTGGAATCCGTCCTATATGATAAAAACCCTTCACTTTCTCCCTTTTCTTCTAGACCAGGAAATCCTTTCATAAGATTTTCTTTTTCTATTACTCGACACGAGGAGCAAGGATGAGGGTTTTAGGGTAAGGACTGGAAGGGAAGACGTAACCAAATAATGCTTTAAATAAAAAAGGCGTGCCTTTTTGGGGGATGAACCCCGAATGTAAAATACGTTTAAAAAGGGAGATAAAGGATGAATTACGGAGGGAATCCTTAAAGTTTCAGCGAAGGGAGAGAAGGTGAGGCAAAGGGGCGAAAGGAAGATGTCCTTATGAAACGCACCGCTAAAACATTTACACGTCAGGAGAAATTATACGAAAATATGAAAGGAAAAATTAATGCGATTATGTGAATGATAGGGTGTATGTGTGTGTATGTATATATGTGTGTATGTATATGTATGTATGTATGTATATATATATATATATATATATATATATATATAATTTATATATTAGTTTCTCATTGCCGAAGAAGGACCCAAGGCAACACGAGATCATCACAGGAGAGTCGAACCTGCAAAAGAAAAGAGTCAAGTAAGCTTTAATGCATTGCACTCCCTGGCATCCACTGCTTAGCTGAACTACGGACGTCAACGCCACAAATAAGTGGCCACTGGAACATCACATACGGCAAACGAGCCCATTGGTGAATAAGGTGACTTGAAGGGTATCATGTAGATGTAGACTGCCAGTTTTCCCCGTGAATCAAACGAGATGCAAATCACAAAAGAAAAGTCAAACGGATTAATTTTAGACTTCCCCTTTCGAGGATATATTTGTGAGCGCGTGAAAACAAAGTCTGCCAAAACTGCAAAAATGTCGGAAACACAGAAAATGTGTCGCGGTCAGGGATTGTCTTCTCATTCCTTAGTCCTCAGTACTCTTAAACCTTAAAAATATCGACGAGATTTCAACATATTCTTCTCTGCACATATTCTCGAGAAAGGTGTGCATGAGACATCATGCTCGGAAAACGCTTTCTTTTTTCGGCCCAATATCTTCGCCGTAAAAAAATTGCAACACAATTGTTTGTCGCAAAATGCCAAAGGTATATTATACATTACAAATTTCCATCCCTTATAAAATTCATTGGTTCAAAGAATGTAAATGCTATTGGAAAGTATGTAATTCGAACTTTCGATTACTAAAAGGAAACATTTCCTCCGACGTTCTCCTTCAAAATATCGAAGTTCAACAATTATAATTACATTTGGAACTAAAATTTCTGTATTAATTTATTTTCCCCTATTTTGCCTAACAGTTCTTTCGTCCCTGAGTGCAACGGCGGTAAATTTATCGTTGTAATTTTTTTATCAATGCCGTATTTGTTTTTTCTGTTTTTCTTCATGACGATGAATCAACTGCGACTGGGTTTGTGCGGTGAGCTATTTTTAAACTTGTATATATATATATAAGCCAATAAATAAATCGTTACAAAATTTTATCAATAAACAAAAGCACAAATAAATAAACCAAAACAAATGAAAAAATACATGTAACCAAACATAAAGAAAGAAACAAACAAAAATTTAAAAAATAAAAACCGAATAAATAAATAGCAAAAAAAAACTAAACAAAAATGTCATAGCTCGAAGTTTAGATAAAATGAACGTTATCTGTGCTAAAATTAAGGTTCGAGTTATCGAACGTAGTTACATAAACGCATTCCCGCTAAATGCTCGAGTTACAGGGGCATGAAAAAACAAATGAAACAAAGTCTACATAACAAAAAAACGGGAAAAACTCACCGATACGCTAACGCTCGGATACCGAGAGATTAGGCCGTATTTCAGAATCCGAGCTCAAACTAGGCATCCGACACGTGCGAGGCGCAAGAGCCTCCACAAGAATCTCCCATTCCCAGGGTAACCGGGGTAAACTAATACCCCTGAGACGCGAAGCGAAAAAAAAACCCTCGGAAGGTTAGAAACGCAGACGGCTGCTGCTATAAGGGTCGGGAGTAGTTGTCGTCTACGGAAGACATTTGCGGAGAGAAGAAATGTTTGAAATGGGAAGGGAATTCTAAGAACGGGAGAAAGGGAGAGGGACGGAGAAGGTTGGAAGAGAGGGAGATTCACACCGGTGCCTGCCAGTTAGAAAGAGTATATCTTATTTTCTCTCTCTCTCTCTTTACGGGGAAAGAGGTAAAAAAACAATAAAGCAGCGGAATTCTTACTTTCTGAGGAATGCGCCCTACGTCACAACCGAGTAAGATATGGGAGGAGAGGAGAAGGGAAGGGGAGATGGACTGTGTAGGTGGTGGGGGAATGAGGGATTGGAATTTTTTGGGTTGGTACGACCGTGATTATGAACGAACGATTGGGGAAAAAATCACATGCTAGGAAAATAGCAAAAAGGAAAATATGTAATGAAAAGACGGGAAATTCCGCCAGACAGAAAAAACCGAAGAGCGCTCCGAAAGAATTCAAGCTCGCGGCGACGAAAATTCCCGGGATGAAGTAGAGCCTTACGTATTCATCGAGAGATTGAGTTTATTTCTTCCGTGGCGTTTTCCAATGGTTGAGAATAATATTTAGATTTATTTGCTTCTCAAATACCTTGAGAAAGATGAAGGGGTTGTATATGACATCTGATAATTGCGGTTTTAGCCGTCTCGAGGAACGCGAAAGGGAGCTCGGTCACGGAAGTATCGATAAATCCAATAAATTCTAATCGAACATATTCAAGTAAAACTATTCACATCTGAAACGCAATAACTCAAACCTAAGGGTGAGAAAACGATTACCTCAGTTATCGAGCCAAGTTATTAATAGAGAAAAAATTAGCTCGAATTATCGAAAATGTTTGGAAAAGTCGGCCATCAACGCAGTTAATATTTTTAATTGGGATATAAGCCAGCAATTCATATTAATATTTTTTAACTCGTGCATAATGAAAGCTTCAAAATGGAAAACGCAATGGTTACGCTCTTGAGTGCAACTACATATAACTTCGATGAGATAAAAAAGTAGCACAGTTGCAAAATTAGACGAAAAACGTCGAACTCGACAATTTCATCTTTAACAACGGATTACGAAATGTAGATGCAAATTTCACTTTATAAAATTTCATGGATATTTATGCCGAAGTTGTCATAGTCTCAAGAGTATTTTATTCTGAATTGGAGATAAATTCTTCAAAAACGGCACGTCACATATACATATATTTATGTACTTGGTATTTAAGAATAAGAGTTCCTGCCATATTGTACTATTCGAATTAGAGCTTCAACGAAGAAAATTAAATAGTTAAACCAGCAAAGGAATACAACTTAAGCCATTTCATTCTTGACAGTAATTATTTTACACTGAATTCGGGTGCAATTTGAGCTATTTCAGCTATTATAACCCACTCATTCAGACGCAAAAAGATAAAATATTCTCTCCGTTATTCCTCACGCCGAGAAGAATTATGATAGTGTGTCTCTCTTTTTTTTATATAACCCTCTGCAGTTCTAAGAAGGCAGAAATTTTCTTCCTCCTCAATACCTGCAGACGGCAATAACGAATTTCCCGGAAAACACCGCCGATTCCAGGATATAAAAAAACAACAGAACGGCGGGGAGCGAGGGAAGGAGACGGCGCAGGTTGTAACTCCCGTGGAAGAAGATTGAAAAGTCAATGGAATCTTCTTTCAGCCGTCGAGAAATAATATTCGCTTCTCTAAAACCTTAGGGGAGGGAAGAGATGTCGCTTTCAAAATCTCCAACACCTGCGTTCGGATCCCGCGGACTGAGGGGGTGAGTGAATAACGCCTCACGAATTTATCTTTATGGCGTGGGATGAATCGTGCTTGGCTTCCTTAGAACAATGATGTTTTATTTATTGGAACCGGAGAGTCGTCGCTAGGCAACCTATCCTCGCGGAATTAGCGGCGCTACGCCTCGGCCGCCGCACTCCAAGCTAATACTTTTCGGATTACGAGTGAGCTGGGAGACGTGTCGGAGGAAGAGAAAAAAGAGACAGGATTTTCGCGAAGTAATGTGTAATAAATCTAGCGCGAATGCTCCAACGACTGTGGTTTTCATATGAAATACAAAAACGTCAATTTTCCTTTGCGTAAAACGAAGGACAAATTAAAAAGTGCGAAGAAAATTATATCCTCCATCGTACCGAGATTTCCATGTTATAATTCACTTAATATGCCCATATCTGGTGGAACTCCATAATAGGGGATTGTTCGTATTTTGAGACTGCTCGGCTTTATAAACTTGGTACTACTTACAGAAAATTTGCTGCACACTTTTAGTGTCTTAATTTGTGGAAACAGTACAGTTTATAAAAGGGTGAGATTTGTTTCGTTCCAAATTGCCCCCATTTACCCTGATTCTAGTATTCTTGCGGCATCGTAAAAAGAATTTTGTGACTAATAATAATAACACCTGGAACACGAGCTATCAGCTTCGACAATGCTAGCGCGCGATCGCTTTAAATTGGCCTCCAAAGGGATTCGCGCTTTGATAGTCAGCGAAAATAATTCTCTTAAATTTTGTTTCAAGTTAGCTTAGTACTCGGTAGCACATTTCGTTCCAAAAAAATCCTTCTTGGACGATTTGAGCTTCGCAATTTCCAATACCGTAGATAATCGATGACTGTCATGGCACCTAAACCTTTTGTTTCGAAAAGCAAAATTTACGAATGATATAAAGCGGTTGTTAAAAAAACAGAAAGTTGAAGGAATGCCTTCATCGAGGCAATTTTAAAGGATTAAAAAAAATTAACTGTGAGACGGGAAAATAAAAAAACTTGGAAACCTTCTGTTAGGTATATTTGTTCTGAAAACAGAAACTTCTAAGGATGAAAATTCCACTCATGATTTCCTTTAAATAAACTAATTTAATCTATATAGCGCAATATAAAATTTTCTATTATACATTTATTTAATGGTTTCGCTTTTCTGTGAAGATTCAAAGAAAGGGTTGTGATTAGTGCCTTTGCCTGGTTCTAAATTCGAAAGAATTTCAGCGATAAATTATCATGGCTATAAAATATACGCTGACTCCGAATCACCATGCGTTCGGAAACTCATCTTGCGAAACGACAAGCTTATTCAGGAACTTTTCTCCATTTTATCATCTAGAGGTTTTCGACGTCACTTAGGCTCGAAAAATCAAAGCGACCTCGAAAATGACTTGACTAATGCATTTCATTTGAAAATCCATCAAAGTGATTCGATCGCATTCTTTTTGGAAGAATATGAAACTAGGAGAAAGAAGATTATGAAAAAATACATTTGCGAAAATGGAATTTCCTCACGCCATCGAAAATAAAACATTTCGCTCGAAACATCTTTTGCCTACGAATCATGAGTTTTTATTTGGTTTTAGATATGAAGGGAATTTCATTTATACGGATTTATAAGGCAAACATTCGACAGAAAAAGCGTTGTAGTGTTGCTGGAGGTTTTACAGCGTACATGGAAGAAGTCTCATTATTAAAACTTACAGAATGGTCTACGTAGGACAGAATAGCTTACGAAGTCTTGGAAGTAAGTAAATTCCCCATTTGTAATAGAAAAAGGGATAAATAATTTGACCTTAGCTTTCGCAAAGACATCATCTCGCAAAAATTATATAAAACAACAACCAACGTTAAATCCACCCGGACTCGCCAAACAAAAGTTGGTAGAAGTAAGCAATCACCATCATTTCCAACCTCCGCCGTGGAATGGAAGGAAAAATCCCAAACCAAACACTGCAATAGAAAAGTCTACGCGGGGAGTAGGCACTCACTAAATGGCGCTAAAATTACAATTTTTTATTTATGTCCATACGCACTCAAAATAATACTTGAAATTGATTTTTCATACCAAAATAATAAATTACAAAAGTACACGATTTATTATGATAATTGCAGGTCTTCCAAATATAAAAAACTGGACTTATAGTTAAACAAGTGGGTCCATCATGAAATAATGTTCCGTGGCGAACGCAGTCAGAGGTAACCAACGTCTAACGCTTGAACTAGACGTATCACGACGCGGGAAATTAATCTTTGCGAGCGTGCTTCCCGAACAAAATCTAACAAGTAATTATTTGTAAAAAATAAACAACTTCTACTTAAGTTTTCCTAAACGTAATTCAGTTGCGTGGTTCAATGAATACCTAGTCCAAATGAACGAACAACAAACGAGTAAAAACATTTAAGGAGTAATCGAAAAAATGGGGAGATTAGACGGTCGACTGTTTCCCATCACGAGGAACGAATACACCTTCCCACGGCAATCTTTTACGCCGCTTACTTCCGCCATTATTGCTCGCAAAAACCATCCCAAGGGTACTCCCCACAACACCGTTAATCGTATTTCACCACGTAGGGACTGCAGGGGGAGACGCGGGTGGCCTTCGCGTGCTCCCAAACGTCTCCTTCTACGGGGAACACCCGTGCTCACCCGACACGTTTGAACGGAGCACGGACGACGGAGACAAATCCATCTCGTCCCCACATTAGTTGCAGGTGGACATGAAGCAGGGCAACTACATATTTCTTTTTTTCTCTCCCCTACACTCTGATCCCTCCCCTTCTCTTTCTCCATGTCTTTCCTTCTCTCTCTCTCCATCCATCATCCCTTCAATGTCTCCATCCATCTTTCTTGCTCTCCCTTACTTCCTATCTTTTCTCCATCTCATTCTTCTTCCAACCACCTCTAATTTTTTCCACTCACTATCCCTCTTAACTTCTCTCTCTTCACCTCCCCTCTCTCCCTCCCTCTCCTTTTCTTCAATCCCCTTTTTCTTCCCTTTCTCCCCCTCTTCCTCCCCCTCCTTTTCCTACTCCCTCTCTCCCTCTTTATTACTCTCTGCTTCTCTTCTCTCTCTCCATCCGTATCCTCTTACCTATCTTTATCCTCTCTCCCCATCTCTCTCTCACTATCTCCATCTCCCTCTCTTTATTTATCCCTCTCATCCTTTTTCCCTCTCTCCTCCTATCTTTATTTTTATCTCCCCCTCTCCCCCCTCTTGATTTCCCTGTATCGTTATCCATTTCTCCCACTCCATCTTTTTTGCTCCATCCTTCTATTCTCCCTTCTGTTCTTTTTCTCCCTCGTTCACTTCTTCCCCCCTCCCTTTTCTCTTTTTCCTTCCATCTCTCTCGCCATCCAACCCATGCGAAGAAAAATTCGTGCCTTCCGTCCCATGAGGAACCCCTCACGGCACGCAACAGCTGCGCCAAAACCGTGCCCTTAGAGTACGTGACGTCGACGGATGTGAGTTGAAGGGAGGTTGGGAGGGTGATGCGTAAAGAGATGCTTAAAGTTTCCAACAGCAGGGGGTGGTTTGGTCGCTCAATGCACCGCGAGCTCGCACACGCACGCACAGCCACATCCTGGGGTCGTACGGCGTTATATACAAGTGGCCAAAGCATGCACCCCGTGCAATGTTGGGGTGGAGGGGTACGGAATTGCAATGGGAGGGGGGAAACGTGCAGTGGGGTGTAGAGGAGGGATGGAGGGAGACCCAGAAGGAGGACGTTCGGTAGAGGTTGGGTTTTTAAGCTTCCCGACCCAGCAGCTGCGCTAGGAGAGCGTGAATCTTTGTTAAAATGCTCGCAAAACCTCCCCATTCCGGATGGAGGGCGTAAATGGACGATGCGTAAGGACGCAGTAAATTTTTCGAAAACCTTTCTCGGGTGGTTTTTTTTTTTAGGAAGAGAACGAAGGAGAGATTATACGGTCCCATTTCTGCTGCTTTTGATGGTGGGAGAGTGCGGATTTCATCCCGTCTCGTTGCGCGCATAGAGCGACTCAGTTCGCGAAAACCCGAATTTTATATCTTCGGAGGCAGGAATGGCGGGAAGGAACTGGGATAATATAAGCCGCAACGAGCAATGCAGTCACCCACGAGAGAATGGGACCAAATTTTAAAGGCGCGACGCTTTTCAAAATAGCCTATTGAAATTAAAAGAGCTTTTACGATCCATTAAAAATGAATACACAGTAAACTCCTGATTAACCGGAATTTCGATAGATCGGAATTTCAATTAACCGCAATTTAAAAAAGTGTAATTTGAAAGTTTTCATGCTGCATTACGCACGTATGCATGTATTCTATTCACTGGTTCTATACCTAATAAAGTTGTAAATACGTAGTACAGTATCACACAATTTGATTAACTTTTAAGTTGATTTTTTCAAGCATTTTCTTTGGTACCTTAATGCTTCATTTTTTTAATATAGCGTGCAATATGACTGAAGAGGGACGTCGATTAACCGGAATATCCGATTAACCGCAACAAGCTCGGCCCCAAGACATTTGACCAATCGGGAGTTTCATGTTAATAGGCCAACCTCTATAATTAGAATTCTTGATTCATGAAATAATTCTCGCATACCACTAATACTCCTATGCCTTAAAATTCAAATTTCTGTAACTCGAATTTTTTATAACACGAAACTCATATTTTACTAGCTAACGGAGTTCCGACTGCAATTACTGCTAGGATTTAGTATATCAAGGATACCGCACGCAGTAACATTTCTCAGTGAAGTTTTCATCTTGCCCAATTAAGTCATTCCATCAAACCTACCCAGCTGGAAGATACTAACGTTAGATGATTAAATTTCGGAGTCATTTAAATACGATCCTCGAAACGTAACACCTGTTTTTAGTAAAGGATAATTTGACGATAAAGAATATTTATAGCGTCATAAATATGGTTGACGAAGGTGGTTGCATTGTATCAGACAGCTTGACAATAAACACAATAAAAAATAACTCACGCAAGTTCCGCAAAATGATATAGTACAAGCGTTATTTTTGTCCATTTATTATATTTCTGACGTTGGAATTGGCTTAAATTATCTCCATTTATACCTTTCTGCAACCCAGCAATCGCATGCCATTTTGCTAATTTTCTGTTCGTCTATGCTGTGGATCAGTAATTGTGTAAATAAATATAGATCAACCGACTGAATTGTAAGACTCGTTTAAATAAATTGAGCATTCAACAAGGTCGGATAATCAATAATAATTGCATGTATTATATAAACATTACGTATATAGATAAGAGCTAGATTGGAATTTCTTGCATCGAATCATCATAAGAACACACAATGAGAGCCTGGTATGGTTAATGCTAGTAGAAGTGCAAGAAATCGACATCTTTGGAACCAAGCCATGTGAGATTTTAGTTTTGCTGTGGAATTTATGCACATAGGCCTCAGACTGATGTCTGAACAAGGCGTTTATTTGCACAGTAATGTAGGTTATAAATACTTATCGCCCGATGGTAATAAATGTTAATGTATGCAACATTAAATATTTAATGCAGCATAATCAGATAACACACCCCTTAACGTTACGGCTAGCCTTGATTCTCTGAACCGCGGATTTTGAATGCTCGCAGACTTCGGGTACGCGGATTTTCGACCTTCTACTTAAAAAACCGTCGGAATGAGTTACCGATGTGAATTTTCAGTTAAAACGTCGGCTTGAGAACTTTCTTAAATACTTTTGATGGATCGATTTTAATATCCTTCCTCCGTATTAACCAGGATTTACTCCCGGCGCATTCCGAGTTCTTTAAGACGTAATAATGACACATCCATTCTCGGGCACCATGCGACGCATCGAATATCCTGCGCTCTTAAATTTTCTCGATGCAATGCTCGGGCGGGAATTAAACTTCACTTACGAAGCGCCGTGCTGCGCATAAACAAACAGCGATTCACGCCGAGGAATTTTTGCGGCGCGAAATATCATACGATCGCTTCATCCCGGAGATATTCAATTTGAATAACCCGATCTTCACGCAGCTGGAAAAAAATTAAAAAATAATAATAATTATAATACGGGTGGCGGCGACCCCACTTAACCTTCGCGCGTCCGTCCGAGTGCATTACACGATAAATATAAATGCAAATTACACGGTATCGCTACCACGGCGTCGCTCGGCGTGTAATTTCGGGACCACCTGTTCCGAAGCGAGGGATCGTTCGAAGAATCATCGGACGGAGACGTGAAATTAAATCTTGATTCACGGCCCTACCCTCGACTCTCCATTCCCCACCCCCCTACGGTCACCATTGGCTGTGCGTGATGGGGGAGAGGGGGATTATGACCGAGAGAGGAAGATGAAGGGTGAGTAAGGATAAACCCGAATGACCGGATCTGACGTCACCGAACTCCTCGCATACGTTCCCGGGGGAACTTCATAGGTAAACGGACGGATTACGATTAAGACGTGAGTTCGAATATTGACCAGCTTCCTCTCATTCTTTCCCTCGTCCCGCTTAGGAAGGCGCGGCATGATGAAGCACGGTAATCGAAAAGAAGAAGCTGGAGGAGATTGCGGGCAGATAGACTGATCGGTAATAGATGAAGTAAGTATGAAGACACGATTTTGTTCCGACACAACACCAGTAAAATCGGAAATTTTTCTTCACAAATCTGAAAGTTTATCAATTAAATAAAAAATTCAGCAAAAGGTTGGAGTGTCAACTTGAGTTAGAAAAGTGTTCGCATCAGTGTTTCAGTGGACACACGGCAAACCGCGCGCGGCGAGGGGCCTATGGGCAAATGAGGGCCCAAGATTTTTTTTGGGAGGGCTAATAATTTTTTCCGGAATTTCAAATTTGTTTTGGCGGGGGAGGGAAACAAACATTTACCGGTACGCCTCTGCCTATAATCAATCAATTAACGATATTTAAAAAAAAAAACAAAAATAAGTACAAAAACAATACTTAAAATTATGACAGAAATAAGAGTTAAAAGAAAAGCTTCGAGAAAACTTATTAAAATTAGCCTAGATAAGTCTCCAGATTTCTTCTATTGCTGCGCAAAAAGAATCATATTTTTCAAGTTCACTCGGACCTCTTATAACGGCATGATGAAGCTCGGTAATCGAAGAGAAGAAGCTGGAGGAAATTGCGGGCAAATAGACTGATCAAGACAAGAGGGATGCGTTCTGAAATAGTTCCATGGAAGGATCATATGTGAATAACGGATTCCGGTTGATTTCGACATCGGCCAGCATTCACCTGGCTCATGTGAACATTAGCCACATTTCGGACGTAAACCATGATAGAGCGGAATAGAGAAAGCCACTTGCGTGAAACGCGACTTCTGCCTTTGTGATGCGGAAAGAAAGCGGAAATAAATCGCGGATAATTTCTGCCAAGGACGCATCACGTGGTCTGAGTCGTTCATTTTTGTCATACGCGCAACGCGTGTTGCTCGTGGCACTCGGCGGTGGAATGGGCCGAGCACGCGACAATCGTCCTTTCGCGACTGCGGATGTAGAGAGAATTTACGGCACACGTGCTCGAAACGGCAAGCGAGGCGATTTTCGCTCGTTGCTCGCACGACTGCCGGTCGCGTTTCGATTGTTTTCGACCGTTACTGCCTCCCAAAGATGGCTCCGGAATGCTTACCACTGACTTTAAAATACTTTCTCCGACATTTTTCCAAAAAGAAATCTCATCTCTTATGTCGCGGAGTTCTGAAGATTTGGCAGCTTTCCAAACCATAGCACATGTACCATTAACGGTGCGCCGTGGAACATCAGCTTGGCACGCAAAATGTAACGAGACTGAAAAATGGAGAATATTCCACAGAAAAAAATCACAAAAAAACCATAACCTGAATGGCTTGCAAGAAATTATGTAAAAAAAAAAACAAATAAAAGCTTCGAATGAGTGATTGAACAATCGCCAAGGATTGGAACCAGATTTGACATTTTCTGTCAACTCCATTCTTCCAAGGAATAAGAAGTTCAAGTCCAAAAACAATTAACATAGGATTCTGCTTGACAACTTAATGAAAAAAATAAGCTCGATTTTCATTCAAATATATTAATATTTTTCCTGTCTACATTCATGTTACTGTGAACCTTTAGAATGAATTAACATTTTCATCGTTTAAATGGCGAGAAAAATCATACCGAAATTATGACGACAATCTAACGTTTATAACGTTCACATATTGCCACCTGTAATGAATATGCACTTACGTTTCAGGTACGCTGTTCCCAGAGCCGAGGCAAGACATTTTTGCGTACTAGGCAAGGACTGAAAATTACGCCCTACTCCTAATGACAGTATACGGTATACAATTTTCTCACTCAAACTAGTTCATTTACAATGTAGAGGTAACATAAAATATATTTTATAGCATAAAACGTTACGCTTAAAATTTCAAATTGTCATTTGTGGCGCCCCTAAGTGTGTTGCGCCCTAGTCGGGTACCTCAGCTGTAATGCATAGAGCTTGGTCGAGGTTTAAAAGCACTGATTTATTGAAATGAAGCCTTATACGCGAGTTATATGGTTAACCTTTCAGTTATTAATTTTTACCTATAAAATGCCAATCTTTAAGAGAGTGTTCTTTGGATGACTACACCACCATCTCCTATCTAAATTTATTCGTAACCTTGGATTTCTAACCTCGACATTTCAAGAGTATCAAACGCAACGGATAATCAATGGCTGAGCAAGTTACTCCTACAAACAGACGCAGATAAATTGCCCGTAATATAATCACTGTCGCGGAAACGAATAGAACAGATCGATTTTTAAAATAATACAATTTCTTTTGCCGTACCATACCCGACACACAAACGCACATATTTCATTCCGCTTTAAATACGCGACCTCCGAAACTACAGGTGCGCATCTGCTTAAAAGCTATTCAGTTAATTTTGTTCGTCTCCGGGACAACTGGTATCCAAGGTCTGTTATCTCGGTCAACTAATAATGTTACGGATTCTCTGCAAATGCAGCGAATTACGGAAGACTTGGAAAACCGTCGCCTCACGTTGTTACGGTTACTTGGACTTTATATTAAGAGTATATCTAACCCTAAGCATTGGATAAGTAGATATTTTATTCCAGAAGTCTCTTAAACGTCCATCGTATTCGGAAAATAACAAACTACCAAAAACTCGCCCTAAAATTAAAAAATTCAAATTCTATATATGAGAAAAGGTTTATTTAACAATAAAACTTCTTTGTTAAGTTTTCCAATAGATCACAATATGGGTGACTAGGTTTAAGGATTAATTCGATTTTCAAGTTACTATCGGTTAAAAATGACTAGTAAATTCAAATCCAATAATTAATTATTGCATTTAAAGTTTTACTGCCGAGGATTATTAACTGAGAATCTTCCATGTAATTATCTACTAACATATTTTATAGCCTCAACGGTGGATGAATGGTTGCTTTATTTGATCTCCTCAACAACATATTACCAAATGAAAATTATTATTTTGAAGAAATTTTTCTTTTATTTCGCTTTTTAAAATCGGTTTATTTGGTTTTAAGGATCTCTGGTTAAACATGGAATATCAACAATTTCAAAAATGGGGAAGAATGCAGTAGTACTATGTCTCCATGGGAGTCAATTACTCCCAAGCCTATTCCGAATAGACACAGAAACATCAGCTTATGTGACGCAAAATGTAAAAGTAACTGTAATGAACGTGAACTGTGAAGTTTCATCCATCCCTGACGACAAAGACAGAGTAACGTGAGCTGATGCAAAACACACTAATAAGTCTAGTTGGGGCTACTTAGTATAATTTTTTTCTATATTGTAATGCATTGAAGTTGGTATTTCTAAAAAAGTGACATATTGAAACATGCATAAAAACCAACCGTAATTAGATTCGATTCATCTTCTGGCGCGAAAAAACTGACAAAATTCCAGAATTGTACAAAGATAACAGTCTCAGCTATCCTCGAAGGATTTCGTTTCATGTTTTGCCAAAATACAACTTCCAAGTTTCAGTTTAAAAAAGTGGAAAATATTTTGAACTTGTCATAAAATTATGAGAAATCGTAACTAAAAATTTTCCTAAGATATTTAGCAACATTTTTATAACATGGTTAAGTGAACGTGTTATGCCTATAAGATTGGAAACATAAGCTGGTTTTACAAACATTACAATAAAAAAAGAGTAAAATGATTAATTTTTCATTGGCAATATTTCATGCATTACCAAGAAGTGTCCGACATTTCACAATAATTTTAAGTAACGCACGCAGTTTTCCAGATAATCAACTAACATGAATATGCAATTTGGTTTTCATCTTTAGTGTTATTTAGACTTCTTGACGCATCGACCAACAGATGGGGTAAGAATTTAATTTATCGTAGGTATATAAGAGAATAAAATGTGAAAATACTTTCATTTTCTTCCATTAGACCACTCTAACACATTGTAACCCTATATAAATGAAACGCCAAATAATAAACCTGTTATATTACGAGACATCGGCTGGTTTAAACGTTCAGTCCCGCAAGAGGGGACGAATATAGTTTTTAATGAAATTTTCAAGTTCCAAATGGAACGTGCGACACAATTAAGCTCGGTAGAATTAAAAAAACGAAAAATTCCAAAACGTCCAACTTAAGCGCGAAACTAATCGCCTTCACAAGATGCGTCACAAACAATAGGGAATCTCCGGCACAATGAGCCTCAACGAACGGGGAAAAAATAAAAAATAACAACACCACGGCTTCGGCTCATAGATGGCGCACGAATAGGGGAGAACACGATTTCCGGAAAAAAGAAGCGAGAAGAAAAAACCACTGCTGTTAATTGAGGGCAATTCACCGCACCCGCTCCACATTGTTCGCATTTTTTCGGAGTCCAATGTCGACAAAAAGAGACGAGTTGTCGCGTCGAGAAGGGAGGAAGTAGAGAGAAGCAGAGGAAAAAATGAATAACGCGAAGCGAGAGAGGAAAAGACAAACGAGAGAGGGCTCTCCCTTCACTCTGTAAGCGAAAGAAAAAAACAATTCTCAACTTCGAGGAAAAAATTTAAAAACCTCTTTCTCTCCCTCTCATCTGCGTCTCTCTTTGTTCATTTTCCAAAAATGGCAAAAAAATCTTACCTTTTCCCTCTCCCCCAACAAAAAACCGCCATTATCACGCGATCTTTGCACTCCCTTCCCCAGCGTACAATGGCGGTCTGTGAATGCAGTTTTACGCTCTGGGTATCCGACGAAGCAACGGGCGCAAAATTCCTCCTCTTTTTTCCCTCCCAGTCCAGAGGGCGCGCCGAGCGCACTACTTCACTTTTTCAACCGAGCCGAAAAGATATCGCCTATCGCCCTTCAACTTTTTTTTCCGCTTGCGTCGTAAACGGCGTAGGCGTTTTTTTTTATTCGCATCCCCTTCTACATCTTCCTCTCGCACGCATCTACGAGCTGACGCGGTGGCAGCTTCAATTGTTTCATACCCTTTAACGCGATCTTATCCCTCTGCGTGATGGCGTCGTGCCGTCTTCCGCTAGAGCGCGGCTTCGCCTTCGCTCGACTCTTTCGTCTTTTGTTTCCGAGACTGCTTAATTTAATCGAAACTCCGCGTGATGCGGTTGGCAAAATGTTATCGCGGGCGTCCGTGACGCTCTTTTGCATCTGAATGTAAAAGCGGGAGCGCCCGAGATGGGAATCCAGGATAAAGGGATGGAGAAAAATGCTGGCATTCACGCAAAATTTAAACGTCCAAGGTTAATTCATAGCCTGTCGCTTTGGAACTTGTGACGCGACGACAAGCATCGCATTGAGAGCGGAAGAAATTGAGGGATAAAGCGGTACTCATTATGATAAAGAGTAATTTATAACAATAACGTTTTATATTCTGCTACTATGCTCAGGAAACATTTTCCTTTGTACTGTGGCACACTCACTCTCAATTTTCACTCGATTTAGTGAAAACTCAGAAGTACTTCCACGAATTAAACAGATATCAAATCTCACTTTTCGGAAAGTTTTAAACGTTATAAATTCAAATAATTGTTTACCAATTGAATTTGAATGCCCAGCCGATTCGCCTCTGTCCTACGCACAGTGGGTATCTCAGAGGTAGTGCAATGAATAGCCGGGGAAGGGAGAAGGGAAACCCGGTGCCGGCATTTGCCTGCTCTTACGAAGAACACCAGGGGGGCCAACAGCTTAACGTCCCTTCCGAAGGACGGAACAGCTGAATTTGCGCGGTCTCTTCAAACCACACAAACGGGGCCGGGCGAGCTTGGAAAAATCCTACTTGCGCAGGATTCGTACCCGATGCCTTTTCAAGCAGCAGGCGAGTAGCAGCCAGCATCCTAACCACAACACCACCGGCACCCTCAATTGTTTACCAATGAATTTGAGTGCCCAGCCGATTCGCCTTCTCCTACGCACAGTGGGTATCTCAGAGGTAGTGCAATGAATAGCCGGGGAAGGGAGGAGGGGAAACCCGGTGCCGGCATTTGCCTGCTCTTACGAAGAACACCAGGGGGGCCAACGGCTTAACGTCCCTTCCGAAGGACGGAACAGCTGAATTTGCGCGGTCTCCTCAAACCACACAAACAGGGGGTCGGGCCACCTTAGCGGGCTGCGACCGGAAGCCGCGTGAATTACACTCTGCGGTGGCTTAAAATGGCCTCGAACAACGCCAAGAACTAAAGCTAGTTGTAAAGAAATATATAACTAAATAGTTGCACGTTGGACTCTTGATGGCGCTCAAATGAAAAACTCATGCATTCCTACAGTGAAATATATCCCACTTTGCATGGTTTCGCTTTTAACGGTACATTAGACCCTTAACACTCCCGAATATAGCATTCGCGGTTTCGACAATTCGCGAACGACCCCTCGAGGACCCTGTCCTATTGCAATTTTTCCCTTCCATTGAAAGCGAAGTGAAACGCATTATCAGTGTTGCACGGTGGGTGGCGAAGGTTTCACGGACTTGGTCGCAAGTGAGGTGGAAGAGTTGATTGAGGGACATGGAGAAGAACTGAAGGAAGAAGACTTATAAGGGTTGCTGAAAAGTGCCGAAGAATACGAAGAGAACGAAGTTGAGGAATTAGAGCAAGCTAGTTGGGACTTGCATAATACATAAGAGAATAATTTTATGTATTTAAATGTGTATGAATTTTCACACGATTCCCGAATTCTTACTTAAGTTTTTCAGCCATACTTTATATTTCATTAAATTTTATGGGAAAAATTAGGTAGCAGAGCCATTATTCGTGAATTCAGGCATTGGCGATGTTCGTGGAACAGAATCCTAGCAAATGTTGAGGGTCTACTGTATTTCTCAGGGACGCATTTACCGAGCAAAGCGAGGGACGGATGCAATATTGTAATATCTGTCCCAACTATTCGGTAACCGTACAGAGTAAGTGCACATTTTTCAACTTCCGCGGGAAGATTTGGATGTCATTTTTTAAGGGCAATATCATTTTTACGAAAACATTTGTGAATATAACGTAGTCAACGAAATTGTCCAAATGTCATGCAAGAAAAGTTTGAAGAGCACCAGTCTATGCTCATTAAATATCGCAGCACACATTTAAAATGTCAACTGTGAGACACCGAGGTAACCGATATGTAAATTGAATCGAGGTTGCCATTGGAAATATGCGCGTTTTATTCGCTCTAAGCATTGGTAGAGTAACTGGCTTTCAATGCCAAGATGGCTGGTCCGACTCCTAACTGCCATGGGCGAGGATATTTAGTCGACCAAGTTGGCGGGCGAATAGCGATTCAATTGAGTGCCGTTTTTACGATAATGATAAATAAATTAAAATTTGAAGAGAGTCATAAGTCGTACCTATTAAAAAATAGAAGTACACAAGTTTTGAACATATTTTATCCTTCGAACATAATAATAATAATATATCTACATGATACTCTGCAAGTCTCCTTTTTGGTGGATGGCAGGGGTACCAAACTATATCTGCAATAACTAAGTTTCCGTTTCCGCAATCGTTCATCTTCTCAACCCGATCCTAAGCTCCGGAAAGAATCGACGATGGGGCAATAACAACAACCTAAAAAAAAACGAAACGAAAATCTTACCCGATCGGGATTTCACACGCTGACGCTGGTACATCTTTTATAAAAAATGCATACTTTACGACGAAATCAGAGCACGGCCAATTAAAGCTTTAAGAAAAAGCGTCTAAACAAGACTTTTCTTCAAGGCTGACCCATCATCAGAATTCCAGGGCACGTACGCACGCCTGAATCTCACCTTTCCCGCCTTCCACTGACTCCATAAAACTCTCCTATAAAGAACGGGCTTGGATAAAATAGTCATCCCCACCTTTCCTAGCTCATTTTATCTAAGGAAGAGTAGATTCAAAGAGAAATTGCTCTCCGCATGTACGGATAAAAAGACCAGCTAGACTTTTTTGCGCATACTAGCGCCACGAGCGGAATTTTCGTGAACTTTAGGATATGCGCATCCTGAAGTCTTCGCTGCTATTTCTCCATACGTTCGCAACCGAGAGGAAATTTTACGCACGGCTCGCAAAACTGCGAGGAAGATTGTGCTAGTTTTCTGTGAAAAAATAACGATCTTCTAATGGCTGAGGCGTTAAATGACGACACTTTCTTCCACAGAGGGAATGGAGAAGGTTTTTTTCTCGAAATCATTTAAAAAGTTCACATCAGGAGAAATTCATGATTTTGCTGTGATAATGAAACGTTTGAGAAGACGATAATTTCATCACTTAACGTGCCATTACTCCTACAATGCATAAACATAGTGGAAATTTATGTATTTATCATCTATAAGAATGATCTGGAGCACTATTCTTTACGAAACTCCATTCAATTATTATAATAATTAATTAGCCAAAAATACACATTCCAATTATTTTTGAGAAACAAAGGAAATGCTACGGAAACATACAATACGTACAATGCAATATCCTATGAATACAAAAACCATAAAAACGGAAAAAATGTTTAGATTACAATGCGCATTCATACAAATGACATAGGTGTAAATGATACAGCTAACTTTTATGCACATTAAGTGCCATAATGAACAATATTCTCACTTAAAGAACAGAGCAGCCTCCGACAGGAGCAATTTGCCAGTCAACTGATTCCAACGAGGATGATTACGATTTAGATGAAATACAAACATGGTTGACCCAAACGCTATTTGGTTATCTAAGCCAATTACATCATTCGATTCGAAACACGCGATAATCTGATCTCGCCACGTCAAACTTGAAAGTTGTGTGGGTTCGAGAAAGCGACGTTCTGAGAGACATGCGAGCGACTTTCTATGTGTTGAAAACTGCATTAGCTTTTCCAGGAATTACATATTTATTCGGAGATTAACCTTCCGATGCAAGGAACCATCTTCTCCGGAATTTCTCATTCGCGGATTCTCTCCGAGTTTTTTTTTCTTTCAAAAGGAAATGTCAATCGTACCTATGTTTTTGTTTTGTTAACAGGTTCCCTTCCCGAAAGGAGTTTACATTTTTTTAATACAGAGTAGTGTATTTTGGGCTGCGGAAACATCTTTCGTCGGAAGAATATACTTCTCCGGAGGCAGGCATCGTTCCTCGAGAGTTTTTCCGCAAGTTTTAGAAACGTTTGAAGCCTTCAACTTCAACAGAGGGCCACGATCACGGCATAATTCTCTCTTATAACATACGACAATTAAGAGAAAGTAATTGCAGATGTCTTATTACTATACCAACCAGAGATAACAACACGAAAAACAAGTGAAAACTTAGAAGGAAATTATGTTGCACCGCACACCGGTCTGGTGGATGGGAGAGATAGATGTAGAATATAATTTTTTCCGCAGTGCCTTAAATATATATATATATATATATATATATATATATATATATATATATATATATATATACACACACACACAGTGCCGTAACTATGGTATGGCGAAGGTGGCATTTGCCATTGGCGCCGCTTATAAAAGGCGCCAAACATTCCCGCAAAAAATACCAAATTTTTTTTTCTTTAAATAAATAAAAATTTAACACTCAAATATTTAAGTTATTTTTGATAAAAACACATTCTTTATGAAAACGTAGCAAAAATCATATTCTACATAAACAAGGTGTTTCCTTAAAATTCTGCCATAGGCGCCTTATCTCCCAGTTATGCCTCTGTATATATGTATATATATATATATATATATATATATATATATATATATATATATATATATATATATATATATATTCATTCATTCATTTGTGTTCTGTCTTACGACAGGTCCTACCAATTAACTAATTAATTGGCTTTGACTAGGGAATACATACACGGTGTGGTGGTTTCCCGTTGCCTTCCACACCGGACACACACACAGAAGGGAGGAGGGAAACCCGGTGCCGGCATTTGCCTGCTCTTGCGAAGAACACCAGGGGGGCCAACGGCTTAACGTCCCTTCCGAAGGACGGAACAGCTGAATTTGCGCGGTCTCCTCAAACCACGCAAACAGGGGGCCGGATGACCTTGAGAAAAAATCCTACTCGCGCAGGATTCGTACCCGATGACTTTCAAGCATCGGGCGAGTAGCAGCCAGCGTCCTAACCACTACACCATATATATATATATATATATATATATATATATATATATATATATATATATATATATATATATTAATAGGTGAAGTTTCTTTTTGTTATGGAAGGTTGAGAGGTTGGATTAACCGTAAGAAAGATGTGAGGAAAGAGGGAGAGAAGAAAACAGGGAATGAGAGAGGAAGAAGAGAACAGAGGGATAAAAGAGGGAATAGATTGAGAGGTGAGTAAGAGATGAGGGGAAAGAGAAAAGAGAAGGGAAAGAGAAAAGAGGGAAAAGAGAAAAGAGAGAGAAAAGAGAAGGGAAGGAGAAAAGAGAAGGGAAAGAGAAAAGAGAGAAAAGAGGGAAAAGAGAAAAGAGAGAGAAAAGAGAAGGGAAGGAGAAAAGAGAAGGGAAAGAGAAAGGAGAAGGGAAAGAGAAAAGAAAAGGGAAAGAGAAAAGAGAAGGGAAAGAGAAAAGAGAAGGGAAAGAGAAAAGAGAAGGGAAAGAGAAAAGAGAAGGGAAAGAGAAAAGAGAAGTGAAAGAGAAAAGAGAAGGGAAAGATAAAAGAGAAGGAGAAATGAGAGGGGAAAGAGAAATGAGAGGGGAAAGAGAAATGAAAGGGGAAAGAAAAAAGAGAGCGAAAAGATAAAAGAGAGAGAAAAGAGGGAAAAGAGAGGGAAAAGAGAAGGAAAAGAGAAATGAGAGGGGAAAGAGAAATGAGAGGGGAAAGAGAAAAGAGAGCGGAAAGATAAAAGAGAGATAAAATAGAGAGAAAAGAGGGAAAAGAGAGGGAAAAGAGAAAAGAGAGAGAAAAGAGAGGGAAAAGAGAAGGGAAAGAGAAATGAGAGAGGAAAGAGAAAAGAGAGCGGAAAGATAAAAGAGAGAAAATAGGGAAAAGAGAAAAGAGAGGGAAAAGAGAAGGTAAGATAAAAGAGAAGGGAAAGAGAAAGGAGAAGGGAAAAGAGTAGGGAAAGAGAAAAGAGAAGGAAAAGAGAATAGAGAAGGGAAAGATAAAAGAGAAGGGAAAAATAAAATAGAAGGGAAAGAGAAAAGAGGGGAGAGACGAGAGGAGAAAGATGAGGTGTGGAGATAGGAAAGAGGGAGAAGAAAGATGGAGAAGAAAGATGGAGGAAAGAGAAAAAAAGAGGAGTGAGAGAAGAGATGGAAAGATAAGAGATGAATAGGAGAGAGGCGAAAGAAGAGGGGAGAAAGGAGAGAATTATGAAAGAGAAGAGGAATGATGGTGTGGGGGGAGGGAGAGTAGACAGAAGAAAGGGAAGGAAAGAGGAGAGGGGCAGATAAGATAGGTGGGATAAATAGGAGATGGTGGAGAGTAGGGAGTAAGAGATAGGAAAAAGGGATTGAAGGTTGAGGGACAGGAAAGAGATAGGAGGGAGAGAGGAGAGGGAAAGGTGAGGAGAGGAATAAGATGGGATTGGGGTGAGGGATGCACCGCTGACTCGACTCGGCAGTTCTGCCCTTTGAACCCTTTCTCCACCCGTTCTCCCTCCTCCCCCTTCCTCTCCACTCCCACCGACCAATCCCCTTCCCCTCCACCCCCAAAGGGGCCACAACCGTCCTGCATTCTCGGTGGAACAGAAGCACGTGCTTGGAATCCTGGGAAAAATACACCTCTGCTTGTTTGGATTGCACCACTCTCTGCCCACCTCCTCCCTTTCTCTCCTTTCTTCAAACTCACTCCCTCCTCCCCATCCTCCACTAACTCGCCTGGCTTCTCTTCAAAGAAGCCGTATGCAAAAAAAAATGTTCTTTCCCAGGTCTCTGGGCGACGGCTGGATAGTTCGTAATTTTAGGTCGGATTTTTTCTTCTTTCTTCCAGACTTTGGCGGCTGGATTTGATATTATTTCTCGAAAGATGCTTCTTTCTCCGCTTCTCCAAGGGAGAAGATTATAACATAAGAATAGGCATTTGAGGGTTTCATACCTAATACTACGCTAAGCTTGGGATTCAAAGAGGGTGGGAATTTTCTATTATCATAATATTTAAAGCTTAACATCTAACTAGTGAGGTGAAATTATGATAAAATTGTAACTGGGATTCGCTTTCCAAGACCGCTGTTGTTTTTATTGTAATTTATTCGCTGGCTACATCTACAGTTGGATTTTCCTTGATTAATAATCAGTTGTGATGCAATTAAAATAAAAGACCTTAACATTAATTTTATTTCTTTTGAAATCTACACTATCGGAAAGTAAAATAGTGGAGTAATTTGACGCCATAACATAGGTGATATCTCACAGATCGTACTTCAGTAGTTTAAGGGTTAAGAAATTCTTATTAAGTTCATCCCGAAATAAATGGTAGTAACGTGCATTATTTTTACCGTAAAGCGAATTGAAATTTTAAATTCCTTAATCAAGCCCAAATTGCGTTAACATGGCCATGTACTTTAAAATTCACATCGTTTAAGACCTGATCAAACCACGTCAATTTTATTGCGTATAAGAACTGATTCCGCCTTCACTAAGAGCCTATGCTATGCAAATTTCACCCTTCTTTACTATCAAACTTTGAATTTTGTTAAGCTATTTCCGAATTAAATTTAAATGTTAGCTTTTTATTTCAGCGAAAGAATTAACTCAGGAACTAGATTTGCATCGGAAAGTGAATTAAATAATCGTTCATTACATCCGGTTTAATCATATCCAGTCGGAACTTAATATTCGAACATTCGGTTCCCGTAAAATGATTAATCCCAACGAAAAATGTATTCTATGTATAAACTTTATAAAGTTTCATGGAATGTTATATATTTTTAATATAATAGATCAGGGGTAGGCAACCTTTTCTGCATGGCGGTCCGCATTTGAAGTTGGCAATGCTTCGGCGGGCCGGATGAGAGTGTAAATCGTACGTTACCTAGAGATTCTGAGACACCATTGTGGCGAAATTCAAGTATAAATGACGTTTTAGGATAATAGGATAATTTGTAATATTTAATTTTTTAACGTCATAATTTGAATTTAAAAAATATTAATTTGCGTATAAAATTTTTAGAATCTCTTTTTCATCATAGATTCGCAAGCCGCATTAATTACTCTCGGGGGCCGCATACGGCCTGCAGGCCGTAGATTTCCCACCCCTGCAATAGATAAACTAAACATAGCGCGTCCTTTAAAATGGGGAATTTGGTGAAAAACAACCCACAGAAATAGAACTTACTTGGGTTAAAAAGGCCGCGTCAAAGATTTGGAATTCACCGAATAAAATTCACAAATTTCCCTCGGGGAAACTATTTGCAGAAAGGCGATTTCCACACGAAATCATGCATCTGTCGATATCAAATAGAATGATATTTTAAAGGAATAGCTCAATCGCAGCGAGTCTGACTGAAACATCTAAAGCCGAGTTTCTCAACCAGTAGTACGCACATCCCCTTAACCGGGGGAAGGAGGGGGGAATGAGGGGGAGGGGGGATAGGTGAGATACACTCGACGGCGGTTCCATTCCTTACGCTATGCCTTTTAATGTCATACTTGTTTGGAAAACTATCATAAAATTCTATAAAAAAACAGAATAAATCAAATAAATCAAAAATTCCCAATCATAGCGTATGCTTATTTAATTTAATCTAGCGAAAACCGGTTTTCTGTATCTATAAATATAAAACTAAAGGAAGCGTGTATATTTGGCTTGGGTAGTTACTGAAAATAATCACAAGCAAGGGGTACTTGATGATCTAATGTATTCCCGTAATAGTATTTCGACTGGCCGTTATAATTAATGCACCCGAGTTAATAATATAACAAACGTCTTCTAATTTCACGGTCCCGTCCTAAAGCTCTCCTTCATCTCAGATGCGCATTCTCCTCTTCAATTTGTCAACGCCTTTCTCTTTCCCCATTCTTCTACACACGGAGAGCTCCCCTTGACAACCCCTAAGCCACTCGAGCCGATTGAACTCATTTTCTTGTCACCCCGGAGGAGAAAAAAACCCTTCCCATCTCCCAACTGCCTATCCGCTTATCATATCTATCTCGGGGCGATGTTTTCTCTTTCTTCTTTCTTGCTCCCGGCCAAGGTCACCTGCGAACAGAGGCCGGCCGTGGCGCAGGTGTCCTACATCACGCATGTCAATACGACATCAGTGAAAGTTTGAAGGACAATTATAACTTTGCTGGAAGTGGATAACTTTGGCGGATAGGCCGAGTTTAAGGGGTGAAAAGGCGGTGGGGAATATTTGAAGGGAGTCGGCGTTTAAATCACGGTATTATTTACGAGTAGAAGACAGAACTTGTTGGAAAGAAGGGAGAGATTTTCTGGTGCCAATAATGGATGGGTGTGCATGCATAACGCAGGAGGATTCTTTTAAAACTTCCTTTACTTCACTGGAAAGTTTTGATAAGCGGCATTGCCGATTATCCAGCTACATTATCGATAGGCTTCGTAATTGACAAGCCCTATTATTGCCGCTTTAATTTATCGTTTAAAGTTCAAATTTTAAGATCTCAATATTGCTGAATTTATGCCAGTATTTCACCGAACCGGATTTATTAATCTCATTTATCTCTCCATGTAAGTGTTATAGTTTTCTGCCATAATGGAATGTATAGGAGAAATATTACCAAATTAATTAGAAGAAAATCGTATTTCGGGCAAACGAAATATTTTCCACAACTTCGGTAATGTCAGTCACAAAGTATATGGCTGTTAGGGTAGTAATGAAGTAAAAAATTGGATTAGATAGCCAAAATTTAAAAAAAAACGAAGACGATAGTCGCCAATGACCGAGTCTAAATTTATTTAGGTTTTGATGTATTATTTCTTCTCATTAAACGCAGAAGAGTAATGATCTAATATAAAAAATATAGAACACTTTTAAGTCCTAATAATTGCCCAATAGTAATAGTTGAAATTTACAAGTACTTCACAAAGAATTTATTTTTGAATAAATAAAAAAGCAGACTATGTATTTTCCACCGTTATGAAACAGTGGAAGACGCAAAGTTTTCCATTTGTCCGTCGTGGAACAGTTCCACCAAGTTACACCTAAAATCGTGGATTTTATGAATTTATTTTTAACACTAGAGGGAAATGCAAATTTTTTGAAAGCCTCACTTTTCAACATCGAATAAGGAGAAGGCTAATAGTTTTATTGAGAATACATGCTCCTAAGTTTTTGGAGAGATGCGTCTTTGTGATAATATCTGTCGGTTCAATGGTGGGATTTCCCATGGACATAGTTATGTCCTATAACTGGTTGATTCCCGTTGAATTTCAGCGGACATCTTCTCTATTATGTACATAATATCACAAGTGCTCGTCCAAAATGACGGAAACGGGAATCAATTTTAATAAATTTATCTATAAAGGTGTATTTAATTCCCTATATTAATATGCATATACTGTTTCAAATCATCCCTTCTCACTCAATGCTTCCTCAATCCCTCGTCTCCTTATCTCTTTCTCTTCACACACTTTCCTCGTGTTGTTCCTACCAGTCACTTATATCCATTCCTTCCTATAAATATATACTCAATTGGAGGACATTTTATTAATTAGATCGAATTTTGGTTGCTTGGAGTAAATGTTACTGTACGTACATATCTGCCACCTTAAGAAAATTTATGCAATTATGTATTGTATGGTATTTGTAATATTAACATCTAAATTATTGTATTAAAATAGTTAAGTAGTTCTTCTTTGAACAACTCTCCATGAATCACATTCTACAACATTCAAATGTAAATTAATATTATTGCACCTGCACAAGTAGCAGTGGCGGATTTAAGGAAGGTCGCACTTGGCACGCCCAAGGGACCTCTTGAAGTAAGGGGCCCTCAAAACATGTTCGTGTATATAATCTTAGAAACATAAAATGTCTCGATTTAAAATTTATTTATTAAAATTTATGATTCCATAGAAAACGATCCATAAGAGGTGTCACAAAAGAGGGCAGCCGGTAGGAGAGGTTTCACTATATATTTATATTGCAGAACCACCGACTGCTTAGCGCCAGGGGCCCCCAATTGTTTTGCAGCAGAGGTCTCCAAATAATTTTTAGCGCCAGGGGCCCCAGAATGCGTAAATTCGAGTATCTGCTTATATTGGAATCTGGAATATTTAAATTGTAGAATCTAATAAATGTTGACTTTTGAAAGAATAACAACGGTTTTATATCAAATTAAAACCTAAAAAATAAATAAAATTTTAAATAGATTTTATAGGCGCTAAAAAGGAAAAAAATAAATTTTAAATTCCTACAGAACAGTATAAGACGGAGTCGTATAAAAGGAGCCGTCCACAAATTGAATAACAAAAAATGTAGGAAGGGAATTCACACAATGTTTTACTGTTCATTACATGGTGGAGGGGGCGCTTGCACGATGTTACGTGCGGATATCTATTTTTGTCTTTTTGACTTGCGATAGTGAAGACATATTTGGTTTAAATAAAAATAACGTTAATTTAATTAGTAAAGATTATTTTGGATTTCTCTTGAAAATTTCCCAAAAAATTCAGTCGGAGCAAAAAAAAAAACAGTTCGAACCGGTTCAATGGTGGTTGCTGGAGCGAAACCGGAACCGAACCGAAATTTTTCGTTTTGTGTGAACCGGAACGAAAACCGGAGCGAAAAAGATTTCGGTTCGATGCCCTGGAAACAACACAGTCGATACCCATTATAAAATGAACCTTTATGATACGTTTACCCCAGCGAAACATAAGTCGACTTTAAGATGTATTTGGGACCTTTCTGGAGCGATAGGGTTACGAGCTTGGGGGTATGGTTCGGTAGTTTTGATAAAAGGCAGATAAAAAAGCAATGAGAAGATATGTCTGGAGTGTGCGTAGTTGGAAGGGAAGAAGGCTCGAAGGGGAGGGGGGAGAAGGGGGGAGAGAGGCATGTTGTTCGCTGGATTCGTTCGTACCCAATTGTGCGTAGGCAGATGTTCCAAGAACGTAACTCCCATCCTCTCAGAAGATCTCTCGGTGTTTTTATTTTTGACTTTCCAAAACAACTCCCCGCACTCTTCTCTCTACCTCGCCCAACTCCATCGCTCCCGTCACTTTCTCCTCCTTTCCTCTCCGTCTTCCTCATTCTATCTCCTAATTCCTTCTCCCTCCCTACTCCCTCTTACTTCCACTCTTCATTTACTCACACTTATTCCAGATCGCGTTTCTCCTCTCCCCCCCCCCTCTCTCTACTCCGCTTCCGTCCATCTTAGAACTCCTTTCCCCGTATCTACTCCATTATTCTTGCTCCTTAAGAGAGATTCTTAATCATTCCCAGCGTTTAGTCTATTTATTCGCACCAGGCGACTGTACTTTAACATCTCCGTGCAATCCTTCCGAAATTCTTTCCATCTTTCAGCCTCCCGTTGTTCCTGCTCATCGTTCTTCGAATCTCTTCCCTTGCTTCCACATCCACGTCTTCCTGTCTTCTGACCCGAGGTTTTGCGCGACAATTCGGGTGGTCGACGTCACTGGCACAAATTTAGACTCGATCCGAGACATTTTGCCAATCCAATTGGGCACAAACTGTTTCCAATTAACGTGAGATGAAACGGCTGGATTTAAAAAACTACTAAAACGACGCCATTTTATCTAATTTTTCAACAGAATGTGGTAAAAAATCAACTTCTTACTCATTGCATGTTACAAAGTTAAGCTTTACTAATTCTAAAAGAGACAATCTCTATTTCTCGGCAGGATTTTGAGAAGGAATTGAGTGAAAATCTGTGTGTACGGTAATCCACCCCCTTCCTCAGCTCGTCAGTCAATTCGATTTCTATCTAACACAATTAACCTCTTTAATTAATTTTACGCCCTATCCCTATTCTACGATCACTGTTCCTCTTATTCTTCCCTCTAACCTTCTCCTATTTACCATTCAATTAATTCCCTCCCCCAGTCCTACTCCAATCAATCCTATAATCTCTCACCGAAATCCCTGTTTCAAACCATTCTCCAGACTCCAAACTATGTAATTCTTAATGTTTACCTCGTTCCATTAAATTTTCTCCCAGTTTTTCTTTCTTACGCTCTTAGATTTCACAATTATTTCCTCCATGACATGACATAAACATATCGTATTTTGTTAATGTGACAAAATATCTTTATGCGTGTCTTAATATTTTTATCATTATTATTCGATCTGTGAATTTTAATTCGGAATGTTTTCACCATATTCTCTTCGCATGGGTTTTCCTTGAGTAACTAGTCTAGATAAAAATTAACCGGTAAAAACTTCCAGCTACATTTTAGAGATTGAGTTTTCTATAAATATATTTTATATATAAATATATTTTATATAATACATTGAAAGTTAAAAACAGTTAAAAATTCATTACCTATAATGGAAGATCGGATTATTTGGTTTCAATGTTGAAAAAACAAGGGGTCTATGAAACAAGACAATTATCGCACGCATCATTCTGATTGAAGGCACCAGAAAGATTTTAAAAATGAAACCATAAGAGTTATTTTTTAGTAATTAAATAAATGGCGAAACTCCGATTTAGCACCACCGTTTGTCCATCGTTGACAGAGGCGTTAAAGCGGGAGTGAAGGTAAATCGAGGTATATACTTGCACCATGTAATCATAAGATTTTCTTCACAACGATTCATAGGCGCTATGCAGGGGTGGCACTATATTGGGTGGGGGCGCTAAATCGGTGTTTAACTGTACTTCCATTTATCAAATTTATAATGAAATTCAACAAATTCTAACATAAAGCTATTTTTTTGCTCCGTGCTCCAAAACCACTCGCATGACTTTTGCATTTCTCGTATTGAAATAAACAAGACAATTTTTGCGTATTGGCTCTTTTATTCTTAAAAAAATAGCAGTCTTCTTTTCTAACTCTCTCTCCTTTCGACTATTTACGATTATCTACCCCCGGCAAATACTTCTACCTCTTACGCTTCCCTTTCACTCTAGCCAAACCTTCCCCCTTCCCCATCTTCCTCTCTCTCCTATTCTACCCCTCCCACTCGCCGTCTCGCCTCGCCGGGAGCAGCAAGCGATCGTCGACGACGAGCGATGAAGCGAGCAATAGGAGGAGAAGGGGCCGCCCGTTCTGTTGTGGTCCTCTTCGGTATGCATGCGTGTTCCAAAATCTCTGCGCGCACAGCTGTGCTTTTCGCCAACCGATCTCTCTCTAACGTTTTCGTTTCCTCCTCTCTCTCTCTCCCTCCCTCTTTCCTCTCTCCGTCCAACGAACCTCCTTCCCCTTTCCTCTTCTCCCGTTCCAAACCTCCCTCTCCTTCGGTTCTGCTCCTCTTCGTTAGGAATCCGAAACACAGCGGGACCAGTGCACCTGCCTACTCCGTCTCCCACAAATACGCCACTCCCTGCTACAAAACTCTCCTACCCCTTCCCTCACTTACTCCCTCTCCCTCCTCCTTTACCATTCCTCAATGTCTTCCTCTCTTGCTCCCCCATCCTCCGCTATCCCTCTACTTCCCTCTTTCTCCTATCATTCTCTTTTCCCCGATTCTCTCCACCTATTTTTCTCACTTCATGTACTTCCAATTCTTTACTTTCACCGTATTTTCTCCTCTATCTTACTTTTCACTGTCGCTACTTCACTTCCTACTCCATTCCGCCTTTACATCTTTCTCACTCTCCATTTCTTTCACCCTCTCGCTACATCCCACATGTCTCCCCCCTCCCCTATCCTTCGCTCTATCTTCCTCACTCTCCACCTCTATCTCTCCTTCCTCTCTCCCTTATTTTCTCTCACTTCCTCTCTCACTCCCTCCCATTCTCTTCCCCTCAAAGAAAATCTCCCCCCTCGCCACTCCCTTTCCTTATTTATTATCCCCAATGGAATAGCCAACCCCAAAACGATTGGGTCGTTCTTTTCTCTCCCTCTTCCCGTCCTAAAGTTATATTATTTTATTTTTCGTCCGCTCTCCGAGGTCGTCGTCCTTTAAAGTACGGATAAGTTGGTACCGGTGAGGAATGCCTCTCCCCTCTTCTTCCTCCAAAATTCCCCATCCCTCCGACAATCTCCTCCTTTCATCCTACCCCACCACCCTTTCACTCTCCATACCCTCCTCCAACTCTTTCTTTCTCCTCTTCTGTTTGTTTTCGCGAGTTTCATTCTGCGTTTTAGAAAAACGAGGTATGTATAAGTTGGTACGGGCGAAGAATGTCTCGGGTTCGCTTCCTTTCCTATAAATATATACCTTCCCTCTCTCCATTTTTTCTCCCAACTTCCCTCCCTATACCTTCTTCCCTTACTGTCCCTCCCCTCTCTCCCAATTTACCTTCCTCTCCCAATTTACCTTCCTCTCTCCCAATTTCCCTCTTCCCCTTCCTTGACACCCTTCTCACTCTCGCTTATTATTTCTCTCCCCTTCTTTCCTCTATATATGCCCTTCCTACTAATTCACTCCCTCCCTTCTATCTCCTTGTTTTCCTCCCCCTACCTCTTTTCTCTCTCTCCTACTCTCTTTCTTCCTATCTCCATCGCTTTCCTCCTGGCTCATTCACTCCATCTCTCTTCCTCCTATCTCCCTCTTCCTCTTTTCCTCCCTCTTCCTTCTATTTCGTTCTCCCCCTTCTCCCACCTCCCTCTCTCAACTATCCCGCTCTCTTTTTCCTCCTTCCTCCGCTTCTAGCTTGCTAATGTTTTTTACTCCGCGCGCGTTTTTGTTCCCATCCGCGAGAGAGAGAGAGAGAGAGTGAGAGAAGGGGGAACGGCATTATGGAGCGCTTCTTGCGTCCCCCTCTCCACCCATCGGACGCCCTGAGGCTCTATTTTTTTCGCAGTGCGCGAAACGGAAAGGCGATTCCGCTAGTCGGAGGAAATTTACGCTTTGGTATAGTTTATCTGGAGCGGTAAATTTCACCCGACCGCTACTGTGTTAATGGCTGTGAGATGCTATCTCCTCGGAGGTTATACACCGGCTTATGCGAGTCTTAGGTTTGAATCTCGCCCAGTCCTCGCCTCGCAGCAGGACGAGACAAAAAAAACTATCACGGCCCTTATTTTTTTGCGCGCAAAGGTGGAGAGAGGGGGAGAGGGAGAGGGGAGGAAGGCAGAGAGCAAACTACACGAGTAGCCGATGATGTATCGTAGCGCTATTCTTTTTTTATTCTCTCTCTCTCGGGAACGGTTTTACGCAAGGAGAAGGGATTGGACTTACTCCCTTTTACGAGACTCGGAAATAAGGGGTTCGAGAAATTGGTTCGCATAACGAACCTTCCTCCCTTTCCTCCAATGGAACGCTTTTCTTGCATGGAGTCCATTTGTATAACGAAGTTCATGGCGAACTATGGAGGAAAGACCGTTCTGCTGTAAAAAAAATACAACGCCGGCGCAAAAAAGCGCTCGGAGGATTATTTCGTTGACGTTACGATAACATGTACGGAAAACAGACTAGTTCCGAACGTAATGGGAAATAGAAGTGTAAATATTTAAGAGATAAATTCGATATTCTTAAATGGCTTTTATCATTGGATGCAGGGCTGATTGGAGAGTGGCGGCAGTATTAAAAAAAAATCCTCGGCAGGTTCCATTTAACATTCCAGTCATCTCATTTTAATTCGTAATTTTCACAACGCTTTGATTAAAAAATATTCCTCTAAAAATGTTTTTTCCTGCTTTTTTTCATGAAATACAATTAATGGTTTCTCTATGATACTTGTAGCATATCTGAAGATAAACAGTTTAGGCTTTATGTCCATGTGCCCTCAAGAGGAATGCAATAAAGAAGGTTTGTGTTTGTGTGTGTATGCATGAGTTGTTAAAACAGGAAGCCAATAATATTTCCAGCAAAAAATGAGCAGTATTTACGATCGGTGTTTGTAGCAGCCAAAAAAGAAGATGTTACAGTAACACGTAAAAATTCAATATCCGAATGATTGGGTACGGTCAGAAGCATTCCCATCGGGCATTTTCGATCCAAGATTATAATATATGCCGTTACAAAAGGTAAAACAACAATCGATAAGGCCCACGAACAAATTAACTCGCTGTTCCGTAATAATCATTGCTAAGTCGAACGTACAATTTGAACGCATTCATATAAAAGTATACGGTGTACGTATTTTTAAAGCTTATGCGTTGAATAAAAATAGGACATACTACTGGGTTTTGTTTTCACAAGTCACCGTTTTTAGTTTCGCGATCTGGAAATCTATACGTGGCTTAAACTGGGCCGGTAATTTTGATTTATATTTGAACTGAAACTTTTCCTGAGGTGAGATTCGACAAAAAAAACCACATCATGCAGAGATGGAAGCGGAAAATAGAATTAACAAGTAATACGAAAAATAAAAGCCAAACACGAAACTAGTCAAGTTCGGTTCAACTCCATAATATTTTTCCAATACGTATGAGGAAAGAATAAAAGAAAAGACTGAGAATATCACTTTAATACGACGTAGGTTTCATCGCACTTCAAGACTTCGAAAGCCAAACAGTGTCAATATTCGATAAAAATATTATCATTGCGCCATAACTGAGAGGATATTTGGAAAAATAGCATCGGAGACCTTTCTACGTTTTTGACAAAGTAATTTTTTGAGAAGCCATATTCGCCGACGGCACAAGAAAGATAAAGAAACGCGTCGTGTTTTTCAAAAGGAAAGATAAAAGACAATCCCATGCATCTCGCGTCAAACACATCGCAATAAAATCGAAAACGTTCGTCTTTTCAAATCGATCCTCCTCCACCACACGACGCGCGGAACACAAATCTCTCAATCGTGACTCTACTTTAGCGAACAGGTGTTTAAAAGATCAAGACATCTCCCCCGAAGAATCCGATAAAAAAAGAGAGAATAGTACCCGCCTAATCGCATTCGTCATGTTTGGAATTCTTTCTCCGGTTCGGCGAGAGCGCGCTTTCCCTCATCTGAGGCGTTCCTTAATAACGCCGTGTTGAATTCTAAATCGGTCGATGAATATTCTCAAGAGGATTTCCCGCTTTACAATTATGCCTCGAGAATAGACCAATCTCGCACGGGAAGCGTGCATCCGAACAAAGGTTAGGTTATGCAGATGCCTCGTGACTCCCTCTCTAGCCTTCTATACTTTATCCATCCGGATGAATAGAAGCAGGAATGCCAACGGTCTTATTTTTTCCGCCGTTTAGCTCGATGCGTCGGAATTCTCTGACAAATGCAAATGGCGGGCGGGAGGGGATAAATATGTAAATGCGCGAGCTCGCCACCCACGACGCATAAAGTCGTCGTCCACTTTGTTTTCCAACGATTAAAAACAAAACACGGTCGGAAACGAGGCGAGCGTTTAAAAAAATAAAATAAAAACGCCACGACAATGGGGGATCGCTCGTTTTTAAATCGAAGCCATACGTGGATCTATTCCTCTTATGCATTAAAGAAGGACGGAGGAAGTAAACAAAACCAAGGCTGAGCGGTACGTGGGCGGAGGAATTATTTAAAATTTATTCCCGGCGTAGTTAACCTCCAATCCGATGTAAACGCAGATGGCACGAAAACGGCATGTAATAAGCCGATATTGACGCTCGCATAGCGTTTGATATTCCGCGGGCAATTCCCACCGGTGGCATACGTGCGCTTTTGGCGAAAATTCTCTTAGCACAAGTTCCAATCCGTGGATTACGCAGCATTTATGACAAAGCTTCCAAGAACGCGAACAATTCAAGGTGACATTTAATCTTGTGGAAATCTCTACCATTCAACGGATTAAATTACACACGATCGTATTGTAGCAACCATAAATGAAATTCTGATTAATTTTACATTATCATCATTACCCTGCAAGCCCCCAAAAGCAGCGCGCCACCATACCAACGCGGTGTTCTATAAATGATGATGTAATAACGAAACCGAGAGGAAAGACTAATTTATTGAGTAGCATGTTCGAAACATCGATCACAATAGAAAGAGAAGGTTCGGATATAGAACTAGAGCTATGATCGTACAATACTACGGATAGCATCTCAGTTACAGTGGAGGGCGTGGCAAAGAAACTCCAGTGTTTAAAAGAGAACAAGTCTCCAGACCCAGAAAGCATACCCTCGAGAGTGCTAAAGGAATTGGCTAACGACACAGTGGTTTATAGAACAATTCGTTACGAAGACGTTCATTTCGAAATGGTGTAAGGAATTACAGTTCGAGTTGAACAGTGCTAAACAGGTATTCCTTAGTTAATTTTTTCCAGGGTAGACAGCTAGTAGTTATCAATAGTGAGTACACGGGCACCATAAAAACAATATAAACTCAGAAATATGTTGGTATCCTATTAACGAACGATTTATCATGGAAGGAACATATTCGCTTGATAGAAGGAGCAGCTCGTAAAAGGGTAGGATTTGTCTGTAGAATATTAGGGGTATGTGATGAAAAGACAAGTGGGATTTGTTATTTTCTCTGGTTAGACCGCAAATTGAGTATGGATGCATTGTATGAGACCCGTATTAGATAGACCATAATCATGAGTTACAGAAAAATACGACGAAAGGGAGAGCGTATCATGAAACGTCGATATGACAGGCAAGTAAGTGTCACGAGTCTAATAGATGAACTTGGAGAAACGGCGCGGAAGGTCCAGGCATCGGCTGTTGCAGAGACTTAGATCAGGAGAATTTAAAGATGAATTATCAAACGTAATTAAGAGTCCATCTTACGAAGGAGGCCACGACCACACTGACAAGATACGAGAAATCGATTGTAGGACGGGTATGTACAAGGGATTCTATTTTTTCCAAGACAATAAGATAGATAACAGGAGAATAGCATGATTGATCGCTGACCTTCTCCCAGTCATCAATTGCGGTGGCTTGCTGAATATTTATCCAGATTATATAAAATCTTGGTTAGGCTATGTTATCGCATTAGGAAAAAACGACCATTAATATCTGTCGGTTCTAGCAATCATTTCTACTTATTTTGTTTCACTGTGGTTTACTCTTAGACTCATTAGTACTAGACTAGTAGCAGGAACAACATTCGCCCGCAAAACCTCAATAAGTTCGTGACTGCTAGATCTTACCGAGTTTCGATTCGATTTCCTCTAAACTTCCATTTCTACCGACTCAATTAACTCAAAAGCTTTATTACGGCAGTATCCTTCAAAGTATAACAGTAAAAATTAAATTAATATTATTTCATGCTTATGAAATCAGCTTTGCCTAAGAATTTGTTTAGATATAAAATTTAGCACATGAATATAAACACATTTTGATATTTTTTGAAGAATCGAGCAAAATGAATGTATAAACTTACTGCCATAAAAGGTCACTTGCGTCGAGGCATTATCACTCACCTGAAAAAGAAAGAAAACAATTTTAGTGAGAATCATACACATTGATTTTATGGCCAAGTCATTATTTTTATTATGGGAAAGATTAGGTTGGCTGAGCAGAAAATCTGCCGAAAGATGAAATATGTGATATATACAATTACGATTAAGAAAAACAAGGAAAATCGTTACATTATCGTTATCATGATTATGGACTTCTTCAATTAAAAAAGTTTTTTTTAATTCTTTAAAACTTTTTAAATTGAAAATTTCAATTTTTCACCGTAGTCTCCTTTCTCTCATGTATGATTACGGAAGACAAAAAAATCAACCATTTAGTATGATCGTCCAAGAAGCTATTAAAAAAGTCAAGTGGAGTTAGTTTTCCTAATGCCTTTTCTAAACTGGTCATCTGAAGCAACAAACCTACAATGTAACTACGATTATACGTGTACGTGATAAACTCACCATAGTGTACGAAAAACGCATTTTCGACAAGTAAAAGGTCAAAACTTGAAACTATTCCTCCAACTTGTCCTGTCTTATGCTGCATTTATTTTCTACATCTACATGATAGCCTGCAAGGCATCTTATTCGTGGACAGCAGGGGGTGTAGTGTACCAAAAGTCCGTAGTTTTTTTATAACGATGATAAAATTCATAGCAATAATTCCCAATAATCCGTGATTCCACAACAACCGTGAATCTCACTGGTTATATCATCCGCGTGGGAGAAACGAAGTTTTCAAACATACGAAACAAAATGCGGCGGAAACAAAAACGCATCCTCCTAACGAGCACATCAAGTGAGTACAAAGACGACGCCGCTAAAATCGCGGTTTCTTTATTAAAAAAAATCATTTTCGCAGAGGAGACACCACTTGCGGAGTGAAAATAGGCCAAGAAAACTCACGAATTAAAACGAGCAATGGTTCCCCATCTTTTTTCCTCAACCGGAAGCTTTCTTTTTTTCATTCCGCGCGAGAACCTCATGCAAAAGTTGGCATTTAATTATGACGGACGCCAAAAAATCTAATTTCGTTTATACCCTAGGGTTATGTTGGTGCGCCAGGAAGAGGGGAAGAGAGGGAAAATTAGGTGCTGGGGGAGGGGGGGTAGGAGGAAGGGAAAGGAGGGAGAGAGGAGAAAGGGAAGGGAGGGAGAGAGGAGAAAGGGAAAGGAGGGAGAGAAAATGAGCGAGTTAAACGGGAATCTTAACCGACTCCATTGCATAGATACTTCCAAATATACCTTACACACAATTTTCTCTCTTCATCTCTCGACCCTCAAATTCCTTCCACTTCCCCCATCTCCTCTCCTTCTGTTTACGTCTTGTTGCGTGATGAGAGGCATTGTATGCTCCGGCCAAGAGTACATCGTCTGCCGACGAGGATATTATTAAACCTTTCCTCGCCCACGCAAGAAACCCTCTTCCTTGCCCGCCTCCTTCATACGCCTGCCTCCGCTTCCCAACCTCCTGCCTCCCCCTCCATAAAAACCCCCTTCCAACCTCCCCATCCCCTCCCTCAAAGTAAATGACTCCGAAGGAATGGCGGACTTGAGAGAAGAGATAAGGGGCGGAGTGAAGGTAGTTTTGGCTGTTTCCATTTGTGCGTATTATGCGCCGAATGGATAGAGCGAGTAAGATGGCGCCGGGGCGCAAAATTCTACGGGGGAACCCAAAAGGGGAGAAACAGTTTGGAAGGGGCGGAATTGCCCTTACACCTCACCTGCCTCATTCGCTCTCTACGTATATTCGCACACACGCGAAAGACTAGGCAGTTTACATTAAACCCTATCTACATATCCTTGCTCACGACGAGGCTTAAATGGGCACAACCTGTCTTCTCCCTTATAACTCCCCCTCCCTCCTCCTCTTACCACCTCCATTTCTGCCATCCCAAAGCGCAGTCACCACTCTCTGATGGGGGAGTTGCCCCGACACGGTGGCGGGTGGGGAGGGTGAGTGAGAGATTATTCAGGAACACGGAACTCGTTTCGGTTCCATCGGCTTCGAGAGAATGTTTCGACAAATGACGCTTAAATGGAAGGAGGAGGATGGAGAGGGAGGTTCGTGTTTGCTCGCAACTGAGAGGTGGAAAAGGGGGTTTTCGGTTAAGGTTACCCAGGCGTACCTCTCGCGAGACAGACCTCGTTTAGAGGGTATTTTTTTAAACCATTAACCCGAAGTATGAATTTGAATATTAATAATATAAGTATTGGCCCCTGGGACTATGTAATCAAATACTGCTGTTTAAACATAAATTTCGTGTATTAACAGTGTTGCCGATGTGACAAATAATTAATATCGTATTGGTCTCTGGTATCCATACTTTGAATGAAGGGTTCAGTCCCGGTCGGCGACGATTTTACGCCAGAGATAAATAATATAATTCTGTGAGGAATATACATGATTATTCGAGTAAAACTATACTTTTGTGGACCTGTTCCGAAATTATGCGGAGGAATCGATAAAATTAGAACGTTTATGGAGATCCGTAAAGGCTAATATGGCTGGAATTTGGAGTATGACCACTACGCAGCTATACACAAATACTTTTATGAATATTATACATCAGAGGCATATATTCAGGGTGTGCTAGGTGTGCGGTGCACACCCACGGATTCGCATAGTCACAGATATTATATTTTTGCTTTTATTCCTGTTAAAGACTCCCCTTATCGTTTTCTGGCTTCTCGTGATTCCAAAAATCAAATCCAATATACAATGGTTCATGAAGAGGAGAAGTTTCGGCGCGTAAACATTGTATCACATTCACGTTAATAGCCCGGGTGTGCGGTAAGAAATACGGATAGCTTTGAGCCCTTGAAACATACGTACAGATGGCGCAGCGGGTCAAATTCTTAGCCGCCTTGTGGATTTAAACCGTCCAGAAGGCGTGGCAGGGTGTGCGCTGAGACAACAGCACCCAGAAGTAGTTAGCGGTTGTGATTGGCTATTGTGTGAAGCAATCCAATTCAACGTTGTTACTTGTCATGAGATGCTGTTTTTGTTTTCTGAGTTTCGTCTGTTTTGCGTGCGTGGGGTAAAGTGTGAACCGACGTGTTTATAACACCGATTTAGACAAGTTTATCATATATTTATAATTTTTTAGGTATAATTTATAACTTTTTGCCCATATTTACAATGGTAAACAGTGTTGACGATGTACTGAATGCCCCGTTTTCTGCCAGAGCTTTTGCGGATTGTATGAACAAAGTCGAAGAAGGTAAGCCTCGTCCTCCTCTTCCAAATTTACTGTGCAAACACAAAGATGCAAAAACTGAGTACATGAGACATTTCTCTGTTTCACAATACGATTCAGTAGAATGGTTAACTGGATGTGAAGTGCTGTCAAGACTTTTTTGTTGGCCTTGTTTATTATTCTCCAAAGAGAAAGGTGTTTGGAATAAGCACGGGTATTCCGATCTTAATGATTTAGCTGCAGCAATGCAAAAACATGAGCGCTCCCAGCCACATGTTCAGTCATTTTTAAATCTTAAGATTTTTGGAAAACAAAGAATAGACACTCATTGACAGACAAAGAAAAATTGAAATTAGTCGTCATAATGAACAAGTAAAGAAAAATAGAGACGTTTTAAAAAGATTAATTGATGCTGTATGTTATTTGGCTAAGCAAGAGCTTCCTTTGAGAGGTCATGAAAAGTCTGAAGATTCAGCCAACCGAAGGAATTATATAGAATTTTTAAATGTGCTCCGTGAGTATGATCCTCCTTTAGACTGTCATTTAAAGGCATCGACTGTATTTCGAGGAACTTCTCCCACAGTACAAAATGATATCATTAACGCTATATCTGATGTAGTTAAAGATGCTATAAAGAAAGAAATTTCTTCCGCTACATTTGTGGCCATTCTTCTGGATGAAACTTCTGATGTAATGTCGAAATCGCAGCTATCAACTAAACACACGAAAGGTTTATCGGATTTACAGACGTAAGTGATGATAGAACGTCTAGTGGTCTTTTTAAACAAGTTGTAAACAGAGTTGAGGAATTTAATATTAAGGACAAGTTGGTCGGCCAAACTTATGATGGTGCCTGTGCAATGAGTGGACATATTAATGGGTTGCAGAGTAAAGTTATCGAGGCCTATCCTTTAGCAATATTTACGCATTGCTACGCTCACGTTTTGAACTTAGTTCTGAAGCAAAGCCTCTTGAATATCAAGGAATGTAGATTGTTTTTCCAAACTATCAGTGGATTGGCAGCATATTTTTATAAATCATAGAAAAGAGTAAATGCTTTGCAAGATTTTGTTGCTAAAAAATTACCCTCCGTCGCACCAACCAGATGGAATTTTACTTCCCGTTTATCAAACACAGTAAAACGCCACAGAAGTCAACTTATTGCATTTTTTGAACACATTGTGGAGAATTCTGGGGATTGGGACGTGGATGCTGTAATCAAAGCTCGTGGTTTTCTGTATTTCTTGCAAGATTTTCAAACAATTTTTTTGCTAGAAATTTTTTCTGTTTTGTTTGGCTATACTGATGTTTTGAATAATATATTGCAAACATCATCCTATGACATATTGTACTGTTGTAAAAAAGTGCATGATACTATGAAACAGCTTAGGAATGACAAGGATTTGATGATATTTGGGTTTCTGCAAAGGAAAAGCATACGGTTGAGTCGTCGAAGCCTAAAAGACGAAAAGGATCTATAGAAGAGGAGAAGAGCGCGTGCCTTCGATTATACCAGAGAATAGTCGACTGCTTGTGCCTGGAGATGGAAGAAAGATACTCTTCACTTTCGAAACTTGAGTTTTTTTCAACTCCTTTGTAGCGAAAGATATGATCAGTATGCGAAAACTTTTCCTGATGGTATTCTAGAAAAATTAAAGGATTTCTACGGACCGGTTTTTGACTACGTTCGCCTAAAAAATGAACTAAAAGTGCTTTTCTTCTGATGAATTTGCGAGGAAACCAGTGCATCGCCTATTAAAATTCATGTAAGAAAATCAGATTCAGGTTGCATTCAAGGAGATTTATAAATTAGCGGAACTTATCATGACGATTCCGAGTTCTACTGCTACAGTCGAGCGTTATTTTTCGGCTACGAAGAGAATACATACGTGTTATAGAGGAACACAAACGCAGGAAAGGTTATGCGGCCTAAGTTCACTCGCCATTGAAAAGACATTGCTGGCGGAACTGAAGAAAAGACCTTCATTTTATGATGATGTGCTAACAAAATTCCTAAGGCAAAACAGGAGATTGGAACTGGTGTATAAATAAGTAAGTAAAATGAGTTTTTTAAGCCTTTCTTTGATTCAATCCGGAAAATAATATTTTCCCAAGTGATTACTTTTTCAGATTTCTGTGTGTATTATATGGTTGTACATATTTAAAAATCGTAACAAAATACAGATAATTCGTACCTCACTCTAGTATCTTCTCACAACGAAGCGTTAACCATTCTCACATAAACGGCGCGCGTGATGCATAGCTCAAGTCTATTTGACAGGGAACCCTTGTGTTGTCCATAATTATGGATTGTATAGTTAAAATCATATCAGTTAGTAAATTAAAGTATTCAAAATTACTCTAAGATTAATTGCATTAGACCAATTAAGAAGAGCGCTGCTGCGCTATGCTCTCTTGGAACTTTCACACGTCGATAAAAATGCAATCATACGTTCAAATTAACAGTGAATTTTGTAGCCCGGGTTGCATAACCCCCCCTCCCCAATAAAAGCACACCCAACCTAAATGGGCACGCGACGCCACTGTTATACATAGTTATAAACTGTTACCACAATTTCATGCTGTCAAGTTTTAATTAAAGTTGGTGAAATTGTTAGGTTCATTTAAAAGCTTCCTGTCCAGAGCGAGGCATGCTGGTTTAAAAGTAAACGCGAGCGTTTTGGAAGGAGAAGATATGAAATCTCTTAGATTATTACAGAATAAGAAACGCCGAAACCCGTCCGTATATCACCACTTCAACGATTAAAAAAACGATTATCCGCGTGTAGATTAATCAGGCGTTGCGAGGTGAGATGGAATGTTCTCAAATGACTTGTACTCAGAGCTACCTTTTATTAGGAACGCGATTTTCCAAGCATTTCGCGAGTTTATGTTCGCAAGTTATTACACGAATCTCAATATTTAATAAGGTAATACAGAAGTCCCTCCGCATTCGCGGGATTCACGTTCCCTGAAAATGTCGCGCGAACGTAGAAACCGCGAATATATTGAAAATAAAAGGTTATTGGGCTAATGGTAGTTTAATCACGGTATTTTAGGTAGGTGCAAAGAAAGATTGTAGAAATTAAAGTTAATTACAGACGTGCAAACAGAGAGGGACACAAAAACACGCTGAGATTATAGCATCATTACTTCTGTAGTCGTGTACGTATTGCGTACTTGTTTTGTTATCGAATGGAGGCCGCGCTTCGTTTCATGGGCTTCAGCGAACGAGCAGCGTGTGATGCGGTCGACGGGAGGGAATAAGGGAAATTTAACTTCCGCGGGCACTGAAAAATTATACGATTATCTCTGCGCGGATAAGCGAAACCACGAGAATCAAAACTCGCGAAAATCTAGGGACTGCACAACCTTTTCCTAAGTAGACGTCACCTATATTCGAGAGAATGGTGTAGTGTGTGTCTGTTTTTGGATGATCAACCTCTTGGATTATTATAGCCGTAACTCCTTCCACACCGAACACGATCACAAGGGAGGAGTGAAACCCGATGCCGGCATTAGCTTACTCTTAACGAAGAGCACCAAGGGGGCCAACGGCTTATAGTCCCTTCCGAAGGACGGAACGCTGACTTTGCGCAATCTCCTCAAACCACACAAACGGAGCCGCGCGACCTTAGAAAAAAATCTACTTTCGCAAGGATGTGTACCCGCTGCCCTTTCGAGCAGCAGACGAGTAGCAGCCAGCGTCCTAACCACTACACCACCGGCACGCCCATGCGAATGGTGTACGTGGCACGTCCTATACAAATTAATTTTCACAATACACAATATTTCCGAAATTTTTATTTAAAAAAAAAAAACAAAAATGGTGTCTAAAAGTTTTACCTGTAGCAATATACAAACTGTTTTGGGTTTCCCATATCGATTTAAATAGGCGGTTGATTCTTTTAACCAGTGCTTTTATGTAGCGGAACCCACTGTATTTAACGTTTCATCCTCCCTATTATCCAGGCTATTCTATTGTTCGAGCTCACCCCGTTCCAAATCAACAAGGACAATCGGGATTTTACAGCATTTCTCCATTTTCTTCAATAAATTTTCAAGAGCTTAGTCGTGTTTCCTCTTCACGGCTCCGAAAGCAGCTTCAAGAGCCTATAAATCCCACAATTTCTCCTCGACGCGTCTAGTCGTAAAGGGAAAGCGGTGGACAAATTCAAAATCAAATCGATCGCTGGCTCGAAGGAAAAAAAAACTTGCCCATCATCCCGCCGTGTTCTCACGCTCTGAAAAACCTTGTCGTGAGAGCCTCTTAACGCAGACCCTCTAAAAAAATGCGACGCTAGTACCCCCTCGCGAGTAAAACGAGAGAACTAGCGAGCTGGGAAAGAAACAAGTGACTTTCTCCCCCTATATACGCCCATCGTTTTTTTATTCTCCTTTTCGATGTAAACTAGTCCAGAGGGCACTAAATCAGTTCACACACTCCAAGGTCACTTTCGCATGCCTTCGATGGAGGGGGAGGTGACCTTGAACCGTCATCGAGAGAGGGAAGTGAGGAGGGGAGAATGGGGAGCAAACGCGCGGGACAGAGTCACTTGTCCCCGTCACGTCGTGCCATGGAAAATTGAAACGAAAAAAAAAAACGCACAATAACCTTTCCCGTCCTCGGCTGGATGGAGCGAGTTACGAAACGCTCTCTCTCTCTCTTCAGAAAGCGAGCAAATCGAGAGTGTTCCCTCATACGAGTTTCGCATAGGAATTGTTTGTGTGCGTGTAGGTGTGTGTATACACATACAGTCAAACCCCGATTTAGCGCCACTGTTTGTGGCAAAAACCGGGAGTGGCGGTGAATCGAGGTAAATGCTTGTTCTATGTAATCGTAAGGTGGATTACTACGATTAATGGATGGTATGCGGAGGTGGCGCTATATAGGGAGGCGGGCGCTTAATCAGGGTTTGACTGTAAATACATTCATATATGTATATATACATGTAAATTAAAGATGTATGAGCATCTACATACACGTAATTCGCCAATGGAACGAAACCATAAATTCAAAAGGATTGGCCGTTTCTTGTGTTCATATTAATATTAATTAAGCAGAGAACGACTAATTTGTAACTGAAACATCCATCTGTTTACTCAATAATTTCTTGGATGAAAGAGATATTTAGATTATCTATTGCACTGAACACGAACCGCATAATTGTGAGCACCTAGTAGCTATCGGAAATTGTACTCGAGGGCGAAATTTTGAAAATGCAATCTAAAACTATACTATATTCTAAATGTAATTTAGTCGTCAATTTCCGAAAAAGAGGGGTTACTACGCACGTCTACATCTACATAATATCCGACTAGTCACCATACAGGCGAGCACAGTGAACCAGAGTTACTTAAAAATAACAAATTCAGTCTTAAATATCAAATTCTGATCTCTTATTACCCTGTGAGAAATAATTTCGATATTAATCCATTTTATCTCACTTATTTTAGCATTGAGGTCTTGCCTTCCTATACAATACTTCAATTATTTCGAGTACTCTCTCAGATAAGTTTTCTGATATACATTTCTCTTGAATGTTTTGTTCCACGGATCTCGGGTTAAATTATTTGCGGCTCAACAATCCGCGAAACTTAGTACGCGAGTACGTGTGCATGGTGCGTGACTGTTGGGTCCCTGGAGAGGAATAACTTGCCGTAAACCTAAGCGTGTCTCTGGAGTATGCCTGTCTAACCAATAGCTCGCGGGCAACATGTTGCCGGCGAGAGACCTCGACGTTACCCGCGAGGAGGATCAAGTTCCAAGCAGTAACGACTTTAGTCGTATGAAATGTTCGGTGACATTCATTTCGAAACACTTTGGAGATGATGTTAATAATGCAGCCACACAAATTTGGTGTGTGTTTCAAGTGGGATAGTACTACTTTTTAAGGAATATAAAGAATTTGATTCAAAAGACATTCCATTGCAATCAGGATAATAGCATTTTTTTTTGTTTTTAATACCTATTAAGGATTACCACTTCTAAAACACGTCTTTCTTACACTAAATTCGCATTTGTTTCAATGCATTTAAGTAAATCTGACTTATATAGCATCAAAATCATTAAATTGCAGTTAAAATTTGATGGAATATCTGAATGAGAACAAGACTATAGCTTTGACAAAATGTGTTTCTCCATGCACCATGCTATTCGATGTCAGATTTTGAACAAGGGCTCTAAAAACGTAAAATAAATATTATTAGTCCGTAAGAGTATTCATGTTTAGATACTTTTCATTTTTTACAATATTAACTTTTTAAATTGATAAAATGCAATGCATGTTGTCCGCTACTTGAAATTAATTGGCTTAAGTTTCCCTCGGACCTCAAACAGACTGCTCTAGAGCTCTATAGTGTTAGTATAATTGTTTTTCCACCTTTTTAATTTTACGGTATCAAGTATTCATCTGTTTCAATCAAAATTTACATGGTTCCTAAAGTGTACGTATTTAAACCTTAGCAAAGATCCTGCTCTGGAGTGGTTGATTTTTTCCTCCTTTTTAATTTGACGGTATCAAGAGTTCATCTGTTCCAATAAAAATTTACATGGTTCCTACAGTGCACGTATTTCAACCTTTCTTAGCAACCATGCACCCAGCAGAGAAAAAGGGATTCCTGAAACACAGGATTTAAGCCATACCGAGGGCATGACGACCCATATTAATTCATTTTATACGTATTTTACAAGTGAAATGTTTGATGTTGAACATGAATATTCCGCAAAATGATTAACCGGTCGGAAAAAAATCATCTTTCACCTTTACACTTCGCCATTCAGGAAGCAACAGACATGCGATCCTTCAAAAAAAAAATCCCGGCGGATCGTATTCCATATCATGTGCTCCAACATTGTCAACATGGTCGCAACAAAACTGGCTCAAAAATTTCACCTTACGCTTTTTCCCTCTCTCATCAATTCATTACCTTCAACAACACGGACACGAAGTTACATCCCTTCAAATCCTCGTAACCCGCGATTCCTACAGTGTGATCACAAGCGTCATCATCGGTAAATATTTCGATGTTCTGTTTCTCATCTCCGCCCATTTTCGGCAGCTCAAGAAAACACTATCGCGACTCTTTTTGACTCGTGTTTCCTGTCGCGTGATTTTACATAGCTTACCCACGCGACGAAGCTGCCTGTCACGTTTTGTTTTCATTAAACAATGACGAATGTCGGAGTTTTTTTTCCCTCGTTTATTTTTCCCTCTCGACTGGTCAAAAGCAATAAAAAAGGGGCCAATAACGTGAATTTGCAAGCTCGGTCGCTTAGTAACGCGTCCTTCACCGTTCGCATTCGAAACCTTAACCACGTAACGATTCCTTATTCATATTCCTTATATGTCCCGTAAGATAATTCCAAGTCCCAATGGTTCCCTTCCTTTCTCACCTGGCAATATTCCCTCTATGAGTCTCCTCTTATGGGTCTTCCCGCTTAATAACCTCCGCTCACCACTTCTACTACGATCGCTTCCTTCTTTGCCTTCTTATTTCAACAACTTATTGTACGCTTCTATATATGGAATAGGAGGCTGTCTAACAGAAGACTAGCTACTACATCTCAAGTCTATAAAAACCAGCTTATCTGTCATTCACCGCAGCTGTGACCAATATGATTCACAACTCCATAAAAATGTGAGTTCAGTGTTTCCCCATCGTACCTGTTTCAGTAGGCCAGACTTCCAACATCCGTATAAATTTTTACTGCATTTTAATTAAAACTTTGATTTATCTACGACGTCACGAATAACCTCATAGTTAACAGCCTGCTTACCCTTTCAAATACTAAATTATGAAACTAAGAGAATATATATGAAATGTTATTCAGCAACGAGAACGTTTTAATATCCACTTGGAAATAACTACACCACTCCCGCGTTTTACGCGACGACACTTTACACGGTTTCACTTTACGCGCCGTTTTAGCTTAGGACAATGGTTAGTTTGCGCGACTCGTTTCTGTTTACGCGAAGCCTTACGACCCGTCCACGTCTGGATACACTGTATGCAAACATTGTATAGATACATATTTTCGGTGAATCCCAAGCATGGATGTTTTTAAAACTTCCGATTAATCTTAATTTAAATTTATTTAAAAACAGAAAATTATGGGAAGTTTCATTTAATACATTTTTAGAACTGTTATTTAATACTCCAAGTAGTTCAATTTTATGCCGTTCGAGGTCGTTCACACCAATCGGTGTATAAGGGAAAATCGGTTTCGGTTTACACGACGGTTTTCAGGAACGCATTAATCGCGGGAGTGGTGTATTAAATTCGGTGTAAAAGAAGCTCAACCAATGCTCCAAAACAAAAACTTCCATAATCTCCCTATTTGCTATTAATATGGTCTCTTTTTATATGTATATTTCTAATTCTAAATACTTATATTTATCAGACCATTTTCAATAGTATATACAATTAATACAAGACAAAAATATTGATCGAGTTACTACCGATAATAAAGCAGATACGGTCCAGGTAGTTGAGCTAAAAATGACTGTTATATGATTTAGCAAATTAATTTTAATCAAATGTATTTCGCGCTATGGGAAACGAAACAGGAGATGGATTTTTAAGATCGATAGCGTCGAAAATTCGTCCTCATTTACATCGACATGTATGTATTGGTATAATATAATTATCTTGTTGCCAAGAATTTAGTGATGCAAGTAAAAAACCTTTTTAAAAAAATTCCAATAAAAATACTATTTCCAAAAAACCCTTTACGACTCGATTTTGTTTTTTATTAAAATCGATTGATCGATTCGGGCCGGACACGAAATGGTCAAATGTAAGTTAAATAGCCAATCGATAGAGCAAATACGATTGAATACATTAAGGAAAATTGAGAGCATTGATAAAAGGATGGCGACTTTATAAGTGAGGACATTAAACCTGAAAATAACTTTATTACTCCTTGACGCAATAGCGATATTATTAAGTTAATCGTCAAATATTTAATTATAAAGAAAACGGTGCCTTCCCAAACATATATCCTATCTATTTCGGGTTTTATCCATCGATTGCCACCTCTTTTAAATCGTATCATTAAGGCGGGGCACACCCTCATCAGAGGTCGTTATTTCTCGCTTGAGGAAGAAAGGCGACGAATATTTTTTCCTTTGAAGAGCCTCAGCGCCGCAACGAGATGGCGGAAAGAAAAAAAATGAACGCAAAAAATCTGTCGCGAGCTCTCAATTTTTCGAAGGCAAAAGAAAAGCGTCGTAGAAAAGAGATGGCGGCAGATGAAAAGGGCGCACACAAGAAAGATCAAGGATTTACGTGAAGGGAAAGGAAAAGAGAGGGAGAGAGGGGAAAGAGGGGAAGAGAGGGAATGTGAAGGGAGGAGAGAGAGGGATGGAGGGAGGTATGGATTGAGAAAGAGAAAAGGAGGATAGAGAGAAAGGGAGTATGGGAGATGGTGAGGTATGAATTGAGAGGGGGAGAAAGAAAGGAAGAGATTAAGGGGGGAGAGAGACGAAGTGAAAGAGAGAGACGGAGTGAAAGAGAGAGACGAAGTGAAAGAGAGAGACGGATTGAAAGAGGGAGACGGAGTGAAAGAGAGAGACGGATTGAAAGAGACGGAGTGAAAGAGAGGAGTGAAAGAGAGAGACGAAGTGAAAGAGAGAGACGGCGCGAAAGAGAGAGACGGAGTGAAAGAGAGAGGAGTGAAAGAGAGAGACGAAGTGAAAGAGAGAGACGGCGTGAAAGAGAGAGACGGAGTGAAAGAGAGAGACGGAGTGAAAGAGAGAGACGGAGTGAAAGAGAGACGGAGTGAAAGAGAGACGGAGTGAAAGGCGGAGTGAAAGAGAGAGACGGAGTGAAAGAGAGACGGAGTGAAAGAGAGACGGATTGAAAGAGAGACGGATTGAAAGAGAAACACGGAGTGAAAGAGAGGGATGATGGAAAGAGGGAAAATGAGAAAGATGGCCGTCATAACTAGAGAATATGTAAGGTGACATATAGGCAGGAAAGGGACGTGGAGAGAGGGAAAATGAAGAAAAATTACTGTATAAAAGGTAGGATAAATAGAAGAAAGGGAGAGGAAGAAACGGATGGAGAAGACGGAATAATAAAGGGCGAAAGTTTAAACATTATTTTTACGCGACTTTATTTTTTTTCAGCTCCGCGAGGAAGAGAAGTTTCTTTCGAGATATTCAACAGGTGTTTCCTGCAATTGGTTTTCGGGTTGAGAGAGAGAGAAAGGGGAAAAGAGGGAATGGGACGGCGAGGTTTAAGGGAAAAGGAGAAGAAAATAAATCGTCGAGAGGAGAGAAAAAAAGAACTTTTCCGGAAGTCGCCTTCCTTAAAGAAAAGGGCGATGTTGATTTTTCGGAACTTCTTCGTTACGGGCGGAACATCTTCCTAATAAGTTTTCCTCAGCCCTTCTCTCTCCCTGAAACTGAATGCCAATTAATCAAGCAAGCGGATGGATCAAATCTCGCCCGGGGAGACTGCATCGCATGAATTTAGATCTCGTGTTTCGAGGAGGAATCGAGGAGTGAGGAAGGGAAAAGAGAAGGGAGGGATTCGCCGAAGAGGAAGCCAGCGAGTCGGGCGTATTAATGAAAACAAGGGCTCGAATACGAAGAGGCCGGATAGTTCACGGGAAAATGGAAAGTACGCGAGCATTGGCGAGACAAAAAAAAACTAAACGATGTCGACTTGTTCTAATGTCGTGTTTTTCAAAGCACTGGTCGTGATTCAGTACTGCGTCGCAAGACTCGTAAAGAAAAATGTGAGCACTCAACGCAAGACCAGCCGAAATATATCGAGGATAAATAATCTGTCGAAACGATACGATTTATAAATTCCGATATTTTAGTATGCACTGCTTTTTGTTTCGAGATAATGGATACTCACGGCAGAACGTTTTTTTTTTAAATTCATGTTGTTTTCCTCTTCGCAGAGTCGCGAGACAATGGTTTTGAAAAACAGTGTTCTAAGGAATGCGAACACGAAGGAAGCCAGAAAATACGGCTCGCTGTATTCGGATACCTTCTCATTGTGCCTCAAATGTGTTGCATACTGGTGAATACCTGCAGTTCAGTTTTTGCGCGAAAATATCATGCAATATTGTGTATTACTTCAGCAAATCCTCGAAAATAGTAAAAGGATACTCCTAAGAGGATTTTTTTAACAAAAATGGATACCGATTTTACTTTTTGGGTCGAATCCTATTGACGCTCGAGGTAATCCCTTCAGAGGTAAAACAAACAGATGCTTCTCTTTAGGACAAGCGATCGGTAATGCTACCATTGAGGACGGCGCATACCTGGCTGAATTGGACATGCAGTTTATCAAGCAGTTTGAAGGCTAAATAAATCACCTTGAGCATTATTGAGATTTTAAACGATTTAAAAAAAGCCTCGTTATTTTTGTTTTTTTTTCTTTCAAAAGGCAAATTAAAATAATACTTAAGTACTCAAATTAAATTCATGGAGAGAATAAGAAATGATAAGATAATCTCATGTTATAAAGCTAATTCCTGAGAAAAAAATGCTTACTTAATGAAATGCATAAAACTCGCTCATACTTCTCCCAGTAAAACAGAAGAAAAACATAAATAATAGTTTATATTATTTTCCATTTAATAAGGTAAATAACTTCATAACGTCCAACATATAACACATTCCAAAAATAAATTCAGATTCTGCCATTAAGAACTACCAATAATGCCGTAATATTAAGTCTAGTTAAAGAGTCATATTCTAATTTGATAATACTTATAAGCAAACAGGATTAGAACGTTTTAATGTCCTAGATGCGAATACAACCAATGTTTAAAATAAAAGCCAGCATACAACGTTCGTGCTCATTTTTCAAAGATATGAATAAAAACAGTAAATGAGAAGACAATGACGATGAAATTAGTTTTGAATACTTTTCATCAAACCGTTTATTTTTAATTGCCGATGAACAAAACACCGAAATCCTGAATGAATGCTCACGGTCCTCGGATTTCCATAGCTCGGCGGCAATACAGAACTAGCCGCCGGAAAAATTTACTTAAATTTGCCGTACTACCCTGCAAGCCGCAAACAGAGTTTAGCAAGGGATGCCAATTACAACAAACATAAACTCTAGTCTCTATTGGTCTGTCTCATCAAGTCTGGGAAAAAATTATGTTCCCTAACACGAGGCTTGGCGGACTGCAGGGTATAAATTGTAAAAAAAGCCTGTATTATCTCTCGGTTATAGCAACTATTTCGGCGTATTTCCTGGCACGCTGTGATCTAGCACTACACTAAATAGCACCGACGGGTACCACTATGCCGCACCTACTGAAGAATTACCGCTCTTATTCCATTCTTTTACACTAAACGATCTTTGTCTATCCTTCAACAACAACGAGACCCAAGTCGTTCACATTGTCACGCGCCGGCAGGTGACGACTTACACGCAGGTCATAAATGCAGCCACGCAGGCAGGAGGGAATGTTCAGAACGCAGATTTAGAACAGCTGTGTGGTTTTGCCACACAAAGCAGTAGCGTCAGACCCCTTCGAAAGGTTTCTTTTTTATTAACCGCGCACGCGAGGAGCTAGATAAGGAGATTTATTGGGGAAATAAGGCAGGTTTACGTTGGAAAACGATAGGAATGCGAAAAAAACATACAAGCGAAGGACGAATGCGTAATTCCATAGCTCACGCTCCGAGAACAAGAGAGAGAGAGAGAGAAAACTCGAGCAGAGATGGTTGTTTAAAGACCAACAATAACCTGACGACCAATGAGAAACGACGCGGAGCGGAAGAAGGACGATTTTTATGGAAGAATAATCTGGCGAGATTAAAAATAATGGCGGATTAGGGGAGCAATTAGCGACCTAAGAGATAACGCGTTGCGGAAACAGGGCTGCACACCTTTCGAGATATTGCAGGAAGGGAGAGAGAGAGATGGAGATAAGGGAGGCGTCAGAGGACAAGAAATGGAATTTTTACGACCGAATCATCATGGCGACGAGAGAGAGAGAGAGATCGAAAATAACCGAAGGGAAAAATCTGAAGGAAATATGGCGCCGTGCGTTCCTTTGAGAGATAGAAATGGATTCATTCAAATGCGGTTCTCATGGTAACAATGGGTCGGTTTCTTGCGCAATTTACGCAGGGATCTTCGTGAAATTTATCGCAACAGATGAACGCAATTTAGTGGTTTTTATGCGATTTTGTGAACTTTTTAATCTCTTTTTCGTGTTATCTTTAATTAGGATTCCCGCAATAAGGATCGCTCGATAATTTACATGCAATATTGACATAAATGCCTCGATACCGAAGGAAAAAATTAGCAATAGAAATTCGAAACTTAAAGCCCAATCATGGGGGAACTACCGATTTTATTTATTCACAAGGCAAAAAAAATGTTTGCATTTACATACCGCATCGAATTTGTATAGATGTCTTCAGTCTCCAGGTTAAAACTGAGTAAGGAACGATTCAAGTAAGGCCAGCTAGAAATTCGCGAAACAAATAAGAGCACTTAAGGTAAAACTAGAGGTACTTGGAGTAGAGCAGTAGATTGAAGCCTTCAAAGAACTAAAGGTCGAAAGAATTAGCTAAATTAAACTAAATTGAAAGACGCGAAAAGACTAACACAATCGATTCTATGAGAGAAGGTTTGTCAATTCCACATTTTGCTGGCACAATCAGTGATCATAATACTCGTAGGATATTCACACCTGCCAGCAGGAATTAAGAAGTAATTCTGGAGCATTTAATCCCTTGATACCTTCATATATGGTGAATTTCAGGGAAATATGCATATTTATATATCTATTCGTACTTGTTTGTGTTGGTACATATATAATATATACGTGCACCAGGAGTTAATGATTTTTATGAAAATCAAAAGAAAAGAAGCAAGAGGAATTGCGGTAAATTAAAGAAATACACGAGATTATATACGCATAGTGCTAATTTTTACGGAGAAATTGTTATTCTATCAGTTTTCAGATTTTATCACAATCAATAAATTGTCGAAATTGGTAGTGTGACAATTTTTCTGCGTGAATAGATTCAACGTATAAATCTTTTAACATTTTTTTGGCTGCGGCCCAAATATTCACTCGTGATAAAAGATAAAATAAATAAAAATTAAACAAGTAAATGAATGTAAGCTCTAAAAATTGAACACGTTGTTAGAAGGAATGGTTTATTTGGTAATAGAGAGCAACGGAAGACCTTTGACTATCCATCCAAAATGGCTAGGCGAACCAATTTCTGGTCGCGACGAAGAGGTAAAGAACCACTAGTGTTTTATTTACCGCATTTGTCCTACGAATTTTCGGCTTCTTCAGTAGACTACGCAACAGAAAAATAAATAATAAAAACAAAGGATAAACAGCAGCGAAATGCTCCCTTATATGTTTTTTTAGGTTCACTTTATCACCATGGCAAGATCGTAGTTAAATTTACTAAAAGGACAAAATTTTTTCGAACGTATTTCTCACGAAGTTTCGATCCATCGATTTTTTTATGGCCTCGAAGAAGTTATCGACTCCCGCCAACGTTTAGTCCACCTTATTCCGATGCTGCAATACAAACTTTTCCTCGAGGGATCAAGTTCCAGCGGGTCGACTGTTTATCTATTCCCCAGTTAATTTTAGTTTAGGGATTCCGAACGGTACCACTCCCGCAGATATAAGGTAACTCGATACGCAAATTACGTTCGCCGAATCCATCCAGCTTTCTCCGTCACCGCAGCGCCGATGAGTATACGTGTGTACTTTCAATTAGAAGGTTCCCCGAAGTTATTTCACGCGACGCCCCGCATAATTGAGTTCGTGACGCAATCATCACCGACGACGGAGGAACGAAATTCGACGGCGAATAAAATAAAAACGCGATCCCGAAACCTGTGATTCACTCCATTTCTCCCAAACCATAAGGTATTCAAGCTGATCATTAGACTGAACAAGTTAGGAAAGTGTACAGGGTATTAAAACAGGCGCGTTTTGCGCGACGGAATATTTTAAACTAAACCATGTAATTTGAACGAAAGCACAACATAAAATAGCGTGACATCAGGAACCGATTGCCTTGTCTATTAAAAATTCCTTACCTCTCCTAAGTTGGTGCTTTAATAAATGTATTTACGTAATTTTAACGACTAAATACTGCAAAACGACATATCAGAAATTATTCCAGGGAAATATTAAATTTATTTCCTAATCAGTTGTAATTATCCAAACAATCGAAAATTATTTAAATCATACCTCACTTGAGCTAAGTAGCAGTAATATTTACGTTAACGTTTTTTCTTCGTCGGTGATAATCTATTTCCTTTCGCTTACAAAATGCTGCATGCACACGTAGGGAAATTAAACGAGGTGTCAATGCATGAATTTTTCTAAGACCAAAGCTTTTTACGACATTCCTGTTTGATTTTACTGATTACGACTACTCCTAGGATAAAAATTTAGTGAAAAAAAAATATTTTGACTAGTTCCACAAATTTTATTTGAAAACATTTTCAGTATAAATAATATTTTACAAGATATTAGGAAAAGTTCATTTTTTGTTTCCAGTCAAGTGGCGCCCATGATTGGGTTATGTAAACCATTTATGCCATTTCATAATTAGCTTTGGCCATTAGTACTAAATTGAAAGTTTCATGAAAATCCGTTTGGTAGAAGTCGGGAACTAACATACGGACGGACGGACAAAACGACGCTAACAGGCGCTTACCTACGTTGGAAACGAAACGCGCCTAAAAACGCGATCCCGATCCACTCCATTTCTCCCAAACCATAAAGGAATTCAAGATCGCTGGATTGAAAAATTAATAAGAAATTTACGTGTTCCTCTGCAAGTTAATTGAGGGGAGCGTGTAGTGATACGTAGAGGGGGAGAGGAAACCGTCGAGGAGGAGGAAGCATCCCAGGCTTCTTTGCATAAACTGCGCCCGGATATCTGCAAACCGCGCCCCAGACTATTTATAGCCCAGACGACGGGAGACTTCTTAAAAAAACCACGAGAGTATAAAGCAGTGAGAACAAAGAGGTTGAGGTTTTGACGGCAAAATTAAAACGAATGGGAGGAAAAATAAGGAGAGTGAAGGAGTAGGGAGAGAGGGAGAAAGTGAGGAAGCAAAAAGGAGATAGGAGAGATGGGTTTATGCGGCGGGAGAGAACAAAAGGAAACAATTCCAGACAGGAGAAATTCGCGTGGTATGGAGAATGGGAGGGAGAGAGATAGAATGAAACGGAGGGAGGAAAAGGGCTGCGAGAGGACAAGGGAAGAAACGGAGTATAACTGCTCGCCTCATTAAAAGTGGAGAGAAGGGGATCCTGGGTGCTTTTGAAGTTCTCTCTCCCGAGGGACTTTTTAAAAGGCGGTAAAAACACCAATTAACATGGTATAAGGAGATGGCGGTGACATTATGGGAGGTGATATTCATTACTCTTGAAGAGGAGGAGATGAGGTCTGGAGTCTTTTTAAAAAGAGCAAGAGAGAGAAGGTTCCGATTGAGGCGAACTCACAAGAGGGTGTGAGCGCCCTCAACAGAATGCGGATCGTTCTATATCTCACGGAATGGAAATTCCCGCGCGACGGTTAACGATGGAATATTAGTATTACGGATTATTATGGATTATTATTATTACGCAGTGTATTTGATTGAACAAATTATCTCTACAATAGTCATAAACAAAAAAGGTTGGGAATATATATTAGGTATGTGTATCGCGGATGCAATAAAGCCGCCATCGGCGGCGATTCACCGCTGGTGGATTCCAAAGGAAGGACTCAACTAATGGAGTTATTTAGCAGAAACTGCAAAAGGTGAAACACCACTGACAAAGGCTCCTTGGTAACTTATGTTATCGGAGAACCTACTAACGGAAAATCAACAATGGCAACGCGTCTTCGCAGCTATACTATCGGTTTTCTTTTATTATTTAAGAATCTACTATAGGCAAATATCGCCCCTGGTGGCAGTCGCTTTGCATCCGAAGCGCTCACATAATTTTACCGACTTTTCATGACTATTGGAGAAGCTGACGTTCACCAATTAGATTCCGGCCACGGGACGAGCTCAGCAGTTCTCTTTGGATGTAATTCCATTGGTAGTATAGGCAGATGGTAGTAAAGACATAAAATCCACTATCGGCGAACCGCATCACTGTTGATGGCAACTTCACAGACGAAATGTCCTCACGGTTTTGCAGCTTTCTATCTAAATTATCAAATGTATTGCAGCAATGAGGCGTGATCGATAATTCTCTTTCGAGGCAATTTGGAGTTGGATTATTTTTTTTTATTTTGACATTTAACATAATTAGCGGGGGGGAAATTCCTTCATGAATTTCGCATGAAAAAAATCAAACGGCATTACCACGCAAGCAATGCGAGGTCGGCACGTTCATTTTGGAGATAAATGGTATCGTAAAAACCTAACTAAAAGTTAATACTGCGCTTATTTTTTTATTAAGCCTGCAGAAAACGTCTGAAGCATATTTTATTCTCTTTCAAACGACCTCTTCGTATAAAAGGGAGAAAATTAATTTACCCGTTAAAAATCTCAAAGGGTCTCGAATTATGCGAGACGTTCCAAAAGATGTGTATCTGCGTGTGATGGTTCTGGCAAAGGCTCGTCGACTCGGTGATTAGCCGACTTTAGCACGTCCTCGAGCCATTAACCACAGAGAAGAAGATAGAACGATTTCTGAAATAAAGGTCCAATCCTCTTTTAAGAAGAGGAACAACGGAATATAAGTCAAACAAACTGCTCTAAAAATGCATCAAATGAAAAGTTTACGCAAAATAACGAAACCATCCAAAACTATTTCATTTCTATTCGAGTATTGCATTCTACATGGCGTGGGCAATAGCGTTTACATAGCTATCATTGCAACCCATAAAGCGTGTCAGATACTTTCATTTAGCGTACTTACTTTTATGTATAACTAAATAAAACTAGTAAACAACTTAAAACTGCACATTTGAAGATGCTAACGTTCACCAGGTTATCCAAAAGCAAAATTTTCAAAACTGTGTTACTACGGTGATTTTAACGACTCATTCAGAATGACATGAACTCTATAATAAAGTTCCAATAGCTCTAAAAATGTTGGGAAAATCATATGATCATTTCGCTACAAAGCAGCCTTCATCAGTGGCTATTCTAACTTTTTTATAGAAACTTATGAACGTGAAAAATAAACTTCGCTCTAGAACCATCGCTACTTCGTAATCGAAATGCACCTCTGGTGTTCTTAGGCTTTCCATGGCATAAACGGATAGGTAATTTATCCCAGCTAAAAGACGAGATACATAATTATGTTTGAAACCAAACGTAAAAATCTCCATCTTCACCTTGGAAATAAACAACTAAGTCGCGGCTATTTTTAAGGCATATAAAAAGACTAAAAAATAAAGTGCCCGGATGACGATGTTTAAGCCAGCATTTACGAAACAAAAATTTTAAAGTCGAGTTTGAAAACAGAACAAACCAAAGATAGCCGCGATGGACCATTACGCAATTAAAACAACTGGATCCGTTCGAGTAATAAGCGGGTTTAGCAAAGCTCGCCAGCACCGAAAAATTAAACAAAATCGCCACGGTCGAATCCGAACAACATTGAGACCAGCACGCGGCGTAGCATATAATCATGGAACGCGATGCGGGTCGGTCGGGAAACAAAAACACATCGATACGCGCCCGGCAGGAAAGTGACGCATTATATAACGCAATCATTAAGGTGTTGCTGGGCATTTATACACACGAACGTGTTTATAACTCCAATTCTCCTCCGCTGTTGCAGCAACAAATCTTGCAAAAAGACAGCTCGGAATGTTTTATTAATACCGAGCGTGTCAGATGAGGGACGAATTGACGACCGCTTTATTAAGGTTTAAACGCGCGAGGCAGTGCCAACTCGTTGCGGAACGCCGCCATCAATTACCTTACGGATGCATTATCTCGAGAGGAAAATATATAAAGCGCGCGATAATTTAATTTACGACGCGACTCGTTACTCGATTAAAGAGCAATTAACTTTTTCGACCCATATGCACTTGCAGTTTGGCTCGAATCGCCACGTCAGGGTTGCGACATCTTTCGGATACGCCGGTTTGAAATATCGGATTTTCGAAACGAGACGCTTTGAAAGCCGAATTGCGGCCGCTCGCGTAGGAATTACCAAGTTTCAAGACATCGAAATTATGAACCGGCCGTACCAACTTTTCTAAGTTTCAAAGTGTAACAATGACTAAAATAAACGGCAGGCCGTAGTTCTCGCATCCATCTGTAGTTGTAAGTCCTCCGTAATTTATCTAGGAATGTTTCCAACGCGTGAAACTAGCGGACAAATAGAGTTGGAGGAAATTAATACTCTTTTCCTCGCTTCTCGACAAGCCAAGAACAAGAATATTACGCTAGGTGTAAGAAGGAGCCCTGAGCATTAACTGAAGCGAGGAAATATAATATTTTTATTTGTATAAAGATGTATTATATAAAGAGCAGCGTGCCAATTTATACGAAGGAAAACATGCAGGCCGAGTCTATAAGCTTCCATCATCTTCAGGTTTTATCAGGAAAAATGAAGGCTTTATTGCGCAATGCATTTTGTCAAGATTTATTTTAAAACTTCAGTTAATAGAATGTTTCCGTAACGACTCTGATTTTAAATGAGTACTGTCCTCAATTAATTGGCACTCAAGAAGTAAAAGTCATTAGGCGTTTTCATCATAAGCGGAATTGTCTTAAAATCAAGTAAAAATCAACTTACTCCAATCCTACAACAGGCATTCGGTTAACGAAGCCTCTGACAAAGAAGCTCCTTCATAACGAAGTCCGTCCTCCCCTTATTTTCATTTTGGCTTATTATAGTTCCTGGAACAATAGCTTAGTTTCTATCGCAGAGATTCGTGTGTATTATTTGTTGAACACACTTGAAAAGGCCTGTCACTCTGTAATATGCTGTGCCACTGTTTGTGACATACATACAGTGTATGAGATTTCGTTGGCAAAATGGTTTCCAACCAGGCCTAACGCACGTGTTCACAGGTGTGTAGGAATGTTCCACTGGCAGTAAGTATTCACAAGACTTCTTCTATATAACTATTTAGTGTGCTTAAATGTTTTTTATTATCATAACATGTATAAGTAATATACATCTTGAACAGCATATATAACAAAATAGTATAATTTATCCCCATTCGCCCTATATCTACTTCTGGCATCGAAGTTTCCGACAAAGAAGGGGATGTCTGGAACGCATCCATTTGGTTAAAGGAGGTATGCCTGTATTTGGATTTATTATCACCGCCTTTAGAAAGAAGTGTAGTAAGAGTTCAATGCTAAATTCTTGCTCAAAACACCTCATATTTCTCGTTCTCATGAGTACTGCGCACAATCCTTCACATTAAATTACGAACGGCTTCTCCGAGACCGCCAATTGTTGCCAGAGGGAAAACGCGAAGGCGCAAACAAACGAAAATCGCCCTTCTCTTTCGACGGGAATATATGACTGTTCCATTTAAAAAGTGAGAAAGGAATTCGAAGAATGTCTAAATGAGTCTTTATCGACTCCATTGTCTCACGTTATCTTTTTCGGGAAAACGGCGAAGATGCCCTATATAGGTCACGGAGAGAACGTCGCACGCAAGACTGAAATCGCTCGCTCCGTATGAAATCTTTCAAAATCATTTGTTTTTTTTAGAACCTTTCGTAGAAGAAACCGCTTTACGATGGTTCTAAAAATCTCTCCGCCTGTTTTGACAGCATCTATAAAAACTTGCGATAAAATTTATTCTGAGACCATTAGCAATATTTGCGATGAAAAAGATATTGTTCGTGGTGTGAAGTTATTGTCGATGTCTTCTTTCAATTGTTTTTAAACTTGACGAGTTTTGTTCTCGTCTCGACTGTTTCTCTCGTGAAATGGAACAAGTTAGGGTCGTGTTTCGCCTTCAAAGGCTGTGTCGTTACAAGCTACCCCGAACAATGCGCAATAGACGACAAACATATGAAGAATAAACGAATTTAAGGCATGTTTGACTGATAAAGTGTTTATATGCACAAAGAGTCGACGTAGACATCGAAAAATAATCGATAAAAATATTAAAACTCTATGATGGAGGGTAACCATAAATACGAGCATTAAATTAACATAATAACATAATTTCCTCGGTCCTTTTTGGTTAATAATGTTGATAGCTCCAACATCCATGTAAAGGTTCATAAAATCGGTCAAGCATCTCGGCCACAAATCAGCCGTCCTCAGTGCTTATGTCATATCCTAAAACCAATCTGATTCTTTATTGTAGGCGAATTAGCACTGAGGAAGGCCATTTTGCAGGTGAAACGCAAATCTTTTTAATGGCTAGCCATAAATACAGCTCTACAGTTATTTATCAAAGAGTAGATATTTTTTACCAAAAAAATTGTTCAATCTTCACGTGGTTATAAGTATTGTTCGCCAGCTTGTAGAAACGGGTAATTTTTCATCATCTGGGAAGATTCAATATACTTTTGATATCGGAAATAATGACGTTTTTCGTGGTGTCGACGAGGACCGCCAGCTGATTAAATTTCACTGTCGGACGTTCCGAGACGAAACGTCTATGGAAGGTAAACTTATAGCACGCAAGCGAGACGCAAAAATAAATCTCACAGCGCGTTCGAATTCGCCCGTATCGAAAACATACGACCGCAAACGGCGAATACCCGCCGAAAGCGCCCTCTCCTTTCTTCCCGCCCAACCAGAGGGCGCGAGCTCGCCAGCAGAGCGCGGAAATGGGGATTCACGCTGTTTGCATAATTATGATGGATTTTTTCTTTAAATTTGACCCGGTTTTCGCACGCCAAAAGAACTGCAATGCGTTTCAAGGCCAAGAAAATTTCATAATTTAACTTCGTCAACGTTTAAAAATTTCCTTCCAGTCCTTGCGTTGTACGTGCAATACGAAATTTTCAAAACACGATTGCATTTTCTTGGGATATTTCTCTATATCCTAAGTTACCATTAAATTTGTTACCCTTAATTCAGTTGGTCTCCAAGTCATTTTTTTAAATTACTAACATCAGAAAAATATTAAAGCGATTTTTACAATTGATGCAAATGTAGTAAACAATTTAATTGTCTACTCGTGGATTCTAATTAAAACGAATTCTATAAATAATTATTTTGCTATGGTCATGGATTATACCCAATAGCCATAAAAAGGTTGGGGAAACCAAATCATCACTGATGACGACTGTGCTATAATGCAAACTAATTTATGAGTTATTAAAACTGTCCAGTAATTGCCATCCCAATATAACGAGCGGTATTTCCAATCGAACAAGTCATGCCGTAATCTTTTATTAAAAAACAAATCATAAAACTGTAGCGCCCGTATGAAATCAAACTTCGAGTAAACGCAAACTTTCCAGCTCGTGTAAGAAAATATTAAAAAATATATCACAAAATGTAATATCACCTAAATATCACTCAATTAAAAAACCCGTAGATCAACAAGATGATCCAAGCGGAACTTAAGCCTACTTTCCATATAATTATTTTAAACTAAATGTGGTCCAGCAATTACTTATATTGACTTTTATAGCTTTAAAATCACCACGGATGAGTTGCACTTTGTGTTCCCAAGTTTAATAATTTAGCGTTATAAAATATTACAAATACATTCGAACGGAGAACGCTTATTTGTATGGCAATATATATTTACTACTAGAGAGCCTTTTACATGATTCGCATGTATAACAGTTTTCATTTGCTCACTTTTAACAAATTAGTATTGTTGTTCATCATTTACTTTTAAATTTTAAAATTGTAAAGTCAGCGAAACTTTTAAAAAACATTTATTTTACAATAAATCATCAGTTTACTATATTTCAATGAAATTTAAAGAAAAGGTTACAATTAATTCACAAAGATTAAGGAATATAAGCATAAATTATTTAATAAGATAACAAAATTAACGTATCGATTAACACAAAATAACTGAAAGGTAGAATTATTGAATTAAAATGTAAATTCATAAATTATGGAAAATCTGCCCGCTAAACCGTATATCTGCCATTATCTTATTATTTCAGCCTGTCGAAAAGTACCTCGATTTGGATTTTTAAAGACTCCAGTTTAATTTACACAAGACGTAAAATTGTGTAATTATAAAATCCTCAATCTAATTTATAATAATTTAAATAACCTTTTCGGAGAGGTATTCTTTCGAAATGAATCTTATAGGAATATATATATATATATATATATATATATTGGTTTAGCGAAAATAATAACTAATTGCATTACGGAAATCAAATAATACGGAAGAGAAAAAGAAAAATCCAATGAAAATACATACGTGATATATAAGTTATCATAAATATCGTTCATACTAATGCTAACTAAATAAATCGTACTTTGTTTATACTTACTCGTTTCTACGAATGACAATAATAGTTTGTTTATAGTTGCTGCTACAATAAAAGTTCTGGTGGGTTATGAATGTATTGTTTTATTAATCTTTCAAATAAGAATACGTACAATTAATCGTTCTTTTTAGGTAAACATATAATGTGACCAAGGTATATAAACTAGAACGTCCCGATCTCTGATTGGCTGTCCAGTAAACCAATAAAAACCTGTCAAAAAGTTAGCCGACGATTACGGTAATATAAGATACCGAATCCAACAACAGTCGTTGCAAATGGCAAAACTTGTAATGAGTGATAAAAACTGCAAAAATGCCGGTATTCCACGAAATTCGAAGAAATACGATCTATAAGCAACATTCAACGATAAAAATTAGAATCTCCATTCTTTTCCTCAGAGAATAGTACAAATCCCACTCCGATATTATAATTTGAAGCTATTTTAATGTGCAAGAGAAAATTACCCTGCACGACGGATTTCAGATTTTCCGTGTAAATTAAATGGGAAGGACAGTTCCTGTAATCGAAACCGGGACTTTCAATCTTCGCAACGAAAACTGTCTTTGGGAGCTCGGCTCCAGTAGCAAGATAATTCCACCAAGTGTAATGAAAATCAGTCAATTGGTTCAAAAGTTAATACGGGGACAGAAAGGCAGACGGATGGACATACGGACAGACAACGAAAAAACTATAAGCTAATTTTCAATTTGGAATGTAGGCTAAAAAGATAAGTAGAAATGCGTGCGGATAAACAATAATTAGGCGCTTTATCTTCGAGTGGCATAAGCTTTCGCAAACAGAGAATGGTGATTTATAATAAATTACCAAAGATAAGGCTACATCGCACCATTTGATTCCATTTTGCGGCCAACAAATAGTCGTCATTAGCTTAAATTAAAGAGGTTCAGGTGAGCACTGATTTTGGCCCATTAGATAGCTCCATATCCCAATTAATTCTGCCTCAATTAATCACCCAGGAGTTTAATGGGGCGATGTATAAGGACAGGAAAAAAGGTCAAAATTAGGGTCGGATTTAATGAACGTCAAGCTCCATGATTATGGCTTGATGCGAATATTTTTTTTTCCAGATCTGAAGTAATTTAGGCGAGGATTTATCACACCGGAAAAGGGATATATGGTCCGTGATATGGCAGGTCTGTGATGCCAGTTTTAAAAATGATTGGCGTTCGTTGTCTCAAGCGAAACGAAGTTTTTGGCGCGAAATGTTAATTTTAATGTGCATTTTTAAATCACTTCCGGTAATATCCTCGGAATTAGAAGATTCATTTCACATGACAAAAATTCCTATTAATCCCATACCAAGTTATGTAATGCTGGATTTGCGCTTCGCGCTAAAGACATAAGCAATATAAGTTTCAGTCCGTCGGATCCTGGGCAGCAGACAAAATTCGACACAATCAACTGGTACTATTTTCCTTACCATGCTTATAATATATCTGTTTTTGGACAACTTATAAACATAATAATTTGTCCGATACAAGATATCGTGATAAAAATATACTTTAAAACTTTTTTATTACACGATACAATTTAGAAATATTCCAGACAGCAATTAAAGAATAGTTAACACTAATTCTAGATACAATACAAATCAGATAGTCGGAAATCCGAAGAATATCGACCTTCAGTTAGGACTTCGAACTCTCGAAAGTAATTAATAAATTGAAATTAATTAATGACTAGTCATAAATTCCTCGAGTATCTTTAATATTAAGGAGTGATCATTTGTCGTGGTCTTTCGTGATACACGCACATTCGTCGGATTATAGGCGCAACCAACAATAAAGTGACTTTCATAGGCAGAATAGTACAGAAAAATAACGAGAAACATTATTTTTCACTAGTTTGACCACAGGAGGTAAACACCTCAAGTATATGGGATCCGCATGAGAAGGGCCATATAACTCAATTAGAAGTAGTACAACGCAGGGCAGCCCAATTCATAAAACACAAGCACGAACATAAGGAAAACATCACATCATTATCGAGAGAAGGACCGAAGACTCAAGGTTAAGGCTTCTCAAGAAATATAGATCGGATTAAACGGTCGCGACGATAAAATACGTGATATCGATTGTAGGACAGAGCGTTTACCGAGGCTTGCTTTTTCAGAGGAGCATATGAGATCGTAACAGGAGAGTCAAACCTGCGAAAGAAAATTGTCAGGTAGGTTTTGATGCATTTTATCCCCTGCCATACACCAATTTGGTGAATTTTAAGGTAATATGTAGATGTAGATTATGCGACGAGACGAAGAGCTAGCAAGACTTTTGAGATTTTCGCTTGATTGATCGAATTCAGACGCATGGACTTTAATACCGATCTAACATTCCAAACCGTCGAGTCGGAGACCTTGAAAAACAATCAGCAGTCATATTAACTTTTTGGAGTTATGATATATCGAGCCGCGATGGCAACCAAGGAGCTTCGTTCTCCACAAAAGAGGGGAGCGAATTTTCTTTCGAAGAACATCTAGCGAGACCACTCGGGAGTAGTTAGGGAAAACTTGAACGAGACGACGTGGAACAGAATTGGCGATTACTTCGGATAAAACTTCGCGTATACGTATGCTCAAACCATAAACGAATTAACTTAAAACTTTCAGCCTGGCGTGATGGAGACGAAAAAACGACCGAACTCCGCGAAGTATTATCCGTTCTTTCGTCGAATCCGCACAAAATAATCCACGTCCTTCGCCGTCGAATTTTGAGATTTATTTCCGCTTCATCTTTTCTCGAAGATCCAATTTTTAACGCCAGTTGTCGGACCGCTTAAGGTGGGTGAGGGGGAAACTGTTATAATTAGTTCTCAAAACTGTTCCGAGATGGCGAAACCATAAAATCCCTTGACAGGGTCAAAAACGAAACACGAAGCGAATGCCAGACGCGTTAATTAATTGACCGCTTGGAACTTCCTCAATTAACTAAATTTTGTTGGAGGATAAGGGGGGATAGTCTTGGGTGAAATATGGAATATTCTGACAAAAACGAAACGAAACTGTTACTTAAGTCCCACGGTGATAAATTCTTTGAGGTGGGATAAAATTAGTATTACGTGTAATATTGCTATATTTTTTCCAGGTATATTACCAAACAAAAAACTTACCATTAGCAACTACAAATTTACAACCAGAAAAGGTACAATCACAGTTCGTTCGTTTTTTTGTATGAGGTTCATTGCTGAAAAAAGGTTTATTCACATATATAAGAAACCAATTCTTTCACAGTAAGCATTGGGATCGATAATTAAATATTAGGCAGTGGTCGCACAAAACTTATGACAGACTGCCCCAATTAAATTGATGAGACAAAGCCAAGCAAGGATTCCATAACGCTTAAAAGTAAGCAAGAGCCACCTTCTTATCATATTTTGTATCCATAAATTTGCTTGAGGAATGGCATTTCTTTAATACTTCATTCAATTCCGTTATTCGCATGAACATATAAAAACGCATGCTGCCAAAGAACAAATATATTTTGTCCAATGTATAGATCAGTGTCTTCGAAAATAGGTGCCGCGGCACACTGGGAGGCGGCCGCTGTTTTTTTGGGTGCCGAGAAAAACTTAGTTGGGTGAATATATATCAACGATTTGGATGTGTTGATAGGTGATTATGGCAATAATATTTCCTACAATAAATTGGTTATGATGTAATACCAATAAATTGATGGGTCCAAAGCTTGCAATACCCGTACGTTAAAATATAAAAACCTCGTTTCAATGCTAGATTGCCGCAAAATCCTGTTAATCTTGGAAAAGGTGTCGCGTCTACAAAAAGTTTGGAAACCATCATTATAGATCAGGGATGGCAAATAGGTGGCACGCGTGCCCGAAGTGGCAGGCATGCGATTTTACTTGGCGCGCGTAAGCTTGTATATTATGTACAAAATATGTAGTTCCTTAGATATGGAGTAAACTAGTGTCACGCGAAATAAATTCTAATGATTCACATTACTTTCTTGGCACTCGACACAAAAATCATTTGCCATCCCTCTTACAGTTCAAAAGGCATTTAGTTGGCGATTTCTAACTCTGAAATAATGCTTGATGTAAAGACTACTCACAATAGTCATTGTTAAACAAGGTCGAATTACACCATGAGTTCATGCCAATTTTTCTGGCAAATTCGGAATTGATTCGAGATTAATCAGTCAAAAATGTTCGCTTTGCTAATTGTTTTGCATAAAAACTCATACTCCCGTATCGAATCTCGATTGTAATACAAATAATAAATTTACATTGAAATGTCACGCACTAATTATCTTGCTAATGACTCGAGCTAAGATAACGGTTTTGGAAGCGCACTATTGTCGTAAAACTATCAGTGACATCTAGCGGCGGAACAAATAATTTCTTAAGTACCACTTAAAAACTGATGCCTTGAGATTTCTTCCCGTGGAAAACACATCTGGTATGTCATAGTAGTTCGGCGGGTACTTTCCTCCTCGAATCAGGATTTGCGTGGGTGTCTTGAGGCACGCGCGAAAAAAGTCGATAAGATGGGAAGGGAGAAAGAGAGGGTGAGGCGGGATCTATTTCTGTAGCGAGACGAGATGAAGCAGGAGTATATTAGGAAAGAGTTGGGAGGCGGAGGAAGATGGGTAGGAGTGAATGGAGGAGGATTCCGGATAGTGTGACGTCGGAAAGGAATGCGGGGAGAGTGAGTGGAATGGGGAGAAAGAGGGAGGGGCTGAGAATAAAGGAGTATATATTTACAGGGAGAGGGATGGATAGGAAATGGCTACAAGGAGATATAAGAGAAGGGATGAAGAGGAGAAGGAAGGACGTGGATACGGATAAGAGGGCAATGCGAAAGAGGGATAACATGCACGTAGCTAGTGAGAAATTAAGGATTAAAGGAATTAGAACAGAGAAAGGAGTGATAGGGAGTAAGGAAGAAAAGAAAGAATTCGAGGAAAAAGAAATGGGAGGGGAGAGAAATTGCCTGGAGGGAGGGATAGAAATTGCCTGGAGGAAGGGAGAGAAAGGAAGATAGATAGGTTGGCATCCAAGCAAAACGAAAACAAAAAATGATAGATAGAGAAAAAGGGAAGAGAGAAACGGGAGAGACAGGCACAGGAATAGTTGGATAAATAGAGGTAGAGAGAGAGAGGCGTACGAAAACGGAGAGAGAGACGGAGAGGTTGTGAGAGACGGAGAGAGAGAGAGACGTCGAGGTTGTGAGAGACGGAGAGAGAGAGAGAGAGACGGAGAGGTAGAGAGAGACATCGAGGTTGTGAGAGACGGAGAGAGAGAGAGAGAGAGAAACGGAGAGGTTGTGAGAGACGGAGAGAGAGAGAGACGTCGAGGTTGTGAGAGACGGAGAGAGAGAGAGAGAGAAACGGAGAGGTAGAGAGAGACATCGAGGTTGTGAGAGACGGAGAGAGAGAGAGAGAGAGAGAGAGAGAGAGAGAAACGGAGAGGTAGAGAGAGACGGATAGGTCGGGAGGGATGGAGAGGTAGAGAGAGACGGAAAGGAAGAGAGAGAGAGAGAGAGACGGAGAGGTAGAGAGAGAGAGAGAGAGAGACGGAGAGGTAGAGAGACGGCGAGGTAGAGAGAGACGGAGAGGTAGAGAGAGAGACGGAGAGAGAGACGGAGAGGTAGAGAGAGACGGAGAGGTAGAGAGAGACGGAGAGGTAGAGAGAGACGGAGAGGTAGAGAGAGAGGAGAGAATAAAGAGAGAAGAGATTAAAGAGAGGAGAGATAGGACAAAGTGAGAGAGGAGAGAGAAAAAGTGATGGGTGGAGAAAAGAGTAAGCGATGCAGAAAAATACAGGTATGGATAAAAGGAAGATATAAGAGGTAAGGAAATATCGAGGATAGAGGGAGAGGGAAGTGCGAGGGGGGGAAGGTGAAATAGACAAGAAAAATTGAGTGCGGTAGGCAATGAAAAATGTGGAGGTGAAGAGTGAGGGAGAAAATAGATGGAGGGAATAGAGAGGGAAAAAAGAGAGGGAAATGCAGGGAGGTAGGGGGAGGGGGAGAATCGAAACAAGAAGAAAGACGCTAGACATTTGCTTTCACTTTATTACCTCGCAAATAACAGAAATCATAAGAAAAGGGGAGCCATTGGACTTCATCTATGAAATTTTGAAAATCTTCATAGCCTGCTTTATCGCATCTGGGCGAAGAGTAGCAGCAGGTGTACGTAGTACTGTCTTTTAAGGCAACTGTTTCGGCGTAGTATTTTCTTTCACGTCCATGCCTATCATATACGGGGCTGCTAAATGTTTGAAATCTCTGTTTATACCAGTTGTGGAGAAACGCTTTCCAAGGCGAGCCGCATTTGTAGTTGCGATTGTTTGGGCGAGCCGTATCAGAGATCATATCGGGAGAGGCTGGGAGGCGAAAATGAACTTCAATTATAAAGGGTTTTCGGCCATCATTCAAATCAACGAGCATGAAATCATCCGTAATGAATATCACGGTTCACTTTCGTAATGACTTAGATCAGTGATGCCCAAACTACGGCCCGCGAAGCTACGATGAAAAAGCAACCCAAAAATTTCAAACGCAATTTAATTCATTTTTATGAACATTTTCATAAAATTCTTAATATTGAAATGTTAAATATATAAATATTATTTAACATTGATTTTCACATATATGGCCACTCAGAAAATATAGACAACTTCCAATTTAAACTCTAACTCCGACCCGACGAAGAATTGACAACTTCCAATGCGGTCCGCCGAAGGATTCGCAACCACTGATGCGTCCCGCCATGTAAAACGTTTGGGCACCACTTCCTCGCGGGCTGTAGCGTGACCACCCTTGCTCAATTTCTATACAATTCCTTTTACGTTATCTGTAGACTCAGAAAAGTACCGAGATGTTAACATTATATCTACAGAATTGTGAAGAGGAAGAGAAAGAACTATATCAAAAGAATAAAAGACAGGCAGGGAGCGATCGACATCACTAATAGAAATAATGGAGACAGACAAAAAATAACTAGCGAAAGAGGAATTTATATATATATATATATATATATATATATATATATATATATATATATATATATATGAGGTAAAAGATTGCATTAGAGCGTGATGTAGAGAATAGATTGAAGCTGACGCATGGTGTGAAAGAAAAGACACCGTGGCGAGTGGGAGACGGGTGACGTCAGAGGGAGATGTGCGGGTGAGGGGGGGGGGGGAATAGAGGAAGAAGAAAATATAGACTCGGAAGAGAGGGAAAAGGGGGAAGAGGGAAAGTGAAGAGGAGCGAGGGAGAGAGATAAGAGAGGCGTGACGCACAGAAACAGATGAAAGCAAGAATGGGTAAACACCGCCGCGTAAGTAATCCATTAATTATCACTTTCGTCACTACTTCTCTCTCTCTGCCTCACTTGGAAACCTTTTAATGAATTACGCGAGCAAAAAAATGCGCTCCACGAGGGCGGATTATCAAAACACGGTCTGCGTCGCTCATAAAAATCCATTAGCATTCGTCGGGAGATTGCATCTTTCTTTTTAGAAAAAACGGCTTTAATTTTTTAAATCCTTGCCGGGATAAAAGTGCATTAAATTATCTCCTTTCTTGAAATGCTGGATTATAAAACGTAATTTTGGTGTTTTAAATAGTGGCAGTATATCAAAATTTTACTCCATATTAACAAAGGAAAATAGAAAATACAATATACTATATCTTAATTGAATAACATGTAGCCTACGTTATTAAACAACATATTAAAATTGTAATCGAATTTTTAAAGCAATATTTCATTTAATTTGGTTCGATATTTTTCTCTTTAAAAATATAGGTAAACCATGTTAATATAAAATCGCTCAATGTAATCTGATCGTTCATACGAAGACGGAACAATATAGAGGGTCGTTTTTCCCTAGAATGATAAGAGAACATAATAGGAAAAGGTAACGTAGGCAAACTAGGGACATTTGGTGTACTGCCCTCCCTGTCATCCACCAAAAAGGTGACTTGCAGGGTATCATGTTGATATACTTCAGACCCAAGGCCGAATTAAATGCGGAGTAAATGGAGCAATTCTTTAGGGCCCCCGCCGGCCATAGGGCTCCCGCCTCGCGGTGTTCCTCGTTACGCATTGAAATAATAACTAAGATGTTAATTTGAAGTTGAAGTTGCTCCAGAGCCTTCTATAACCTTAATTCGGCACTGTTCATACCCATGAGAAAACCTGAATATTTCAATATCCTAATATTAAAATCGTAAATGGAAACTTTTTGGAAAAACAAGTCGTGTAAATGCGAGGCAAAGATTTATTCCAAGTTAAATGCATCAGCAGGCAAACTAGTAATTAACTTCTTACTTAAGAGGACGTTATTAAAACAGACTCGGTCATTGGGAACAGCATTTTCATCGCATAAAATTTTAGGCTTCTTTAAGTCTATGTTCACTAATTTTCATAGTATACAATGTGAACATAACCGACTACACCAGAAAAAGGTCTTACACAAATCGCTTCAAAATTGTCCAAATTATTCGATTACCTTAAAATTTTATCGACAGGCAACTACCGTTTTGCCACAAAATTATTAAGTTGCATTTTATAAATACGGTAGAAACGAGATAGGAATTCGGCAGCTGGAAGTACGCGTGACGCAAATAATTAAATTTATTTCTTATGCGTATGAAAACGTGCTTGGAGTAATCACAAACACTTGATTCCAATTCGAAAAGTTAACTTTTTCAAAGGCTCAACAATTGGAAATTGATTAACCACGACTATTTAAAACAAATTCGCTAACTGATCCCAACGGCTTAATTAAAGGACAATCTCTCGTATTTATAAATTCCACAACACCATCCGCAAATATAATGAATATGTTCAGTTTTATCTTCCAGAAATGCAGCAGAAATCACATGTCGATAAGTGATTTTTAACAAGCACCAGTTTAATCTATCAATTTATACGTACAACACAAAGAGTACACAGAAATAAGGATCTACGTCAAAGATAAAAATTCTCCCATTCAGTAACTAATCTTCTCACACAACCAAGGTAAATTTTAAAGGAACATGAACGCAAAGATAGAAATAAACTGAAATTAAAACGTATAAATTAAAAGACTGAAGACAACTCCGAAACGTGATTTGATTAAGGATCCCTTCATCTTATACAAATCGGCACGAATTCACGAGTTTAAAGAGAATGGCGTAGAACCGTGAGCAGACTTAAAATCGATCGAAAAATCCGAACACGCCTTCTCAAGGCGAGAAGAAGCGAAAGTTTGCAAACTTTAAAGGAGTCTCTCTCTCTCTCGCAGCGAGAAATGCGAGAAGGGAGAGATATGAATAACGTCGGCCGAGAACACCCTCAAGCTCGACCCAGAAACGTGTGCAGAGTAATCAGCCAATCGGATTTCTTTAAAAAACGAAAATACAAACACACGAACACGTTTCGCGAACAGGAGGTGCAAACCCTAAAACCCCCACCTCGCCTGCCACCCACGACCTCGCCACCCACTCCGGCATTCCAAACCACCCTCTGATATAGCGACAACCGACCTATCTTACCTCCTATACCTACCTTGATACCTCCACCTACCCTAAAGGCCTCCCCCGTCCAAAGAGCCGGCCAGAGATATTCTGGCGATTCGGGCGAGGAAGATGAATCCCTCCCTCTTCAGACAATTTTGATGAAGGATTTTCGAAATGTTTGTGAATTTATCACTCACTACAACGACTGGTAAAATTAAAACAATGATTGTAGGAAAATTTATAGAGATTCCGCCGAGATTCCTGCCTGTTCAGCGATATGAATAACAACTCAATATGCATATAAATGACATAAAAGGACGGCCAGGAAAGCAGCCCCCGATATTTTGGCGCCTGGGTTTCCTATGCCTCTGACCGGCTCTACCCCCATATTCCCTAAAACCCACATCTACTATCACACCGCCACCCAGGGCCCAAACCACCGCTAACATTTCCACCCCATTTTAACTTTCTCTGCCACCCATCCAAAAAAGTCCACTCTCATTCCATCGCCAAATATTTCTCTTCTCTTTCCAAATATAAGTACCACCTACACCCTCCAATTCCAATTTCAGTTTTTTCCTTCTATCGAGAATCGTGGCAAACCTTTTTGCCTTAAGATTTTTAAACTACGGAGGTATCGCCAATTTAAGTATATAACACACATTATTTTCCCTTCGTCTTCAGTGGACTTGTCCCTCTATAAAGATACTGCCATTTTCTGGCCATAATAGGACAGAGATTGGAAACATACGGCCCGGGGGCCACTTGCGGCCTCGGAGAATACTTTATGCGGCTCATGAAGCTATTTGTAAGATTTCAATATTTTATCGAAACTAACTTCGTAAAACCTTGCATTTCGGCATTTTAACGCTAAAAATTTACTTATACTCGATTTTTTATTAATAGATTATCTTGATAATTTCTGAAGCCTGAAGCATTCGACTCTTCCGATGCGGCTAGCTGAGATATTCTTAACCACGAATGTGGCCCGCCAAGTTAAAAAGTTTTTGCCGACCTTTGTTATAAGACCACGTCAAAAGCAGCGAATCGCTGATCTTTTTTTCGCCTTAATTAAGCTGTTCGAAAACCATTACCCTACGACAAATTAGTTTTGTGCCAAGTTGAATATCACTCAGTTGACGCGAATGTCCACATACCTCCCCATTCTTCTACTAGCCATAATAACTACCCTTTCCCTCCCACGCTGCCTCCACATTCGCTCCCATCCCCCTCCGCCCTCCCCACCTGACCGAAATAAAACTCCGCGATAAACGAACGACCTCGTGGAAAAACTTTCTGAAATGTCACACTCGGGGAGGGAAATCGAGGACTGTATTAGATTCGCAAAACAAAATGCCGCGACATCTCGTCGGTAACTTTCAATTCGCATCCCAGCTAAAAGATATATTCGTGAGGAAAGGTTAGGTTAGGAAAACAGCTACCAAAATTCGAGTCAACTGCAAGAATAACAAAACTATTTCATGAAACATATCATTAACTAGAAAAACACGAGGAAAATATTGAGTTAAAATCCGCCATTTTACGTATTTCCTAAGGCAACAGGGATGAAAATGGCGCCGTTAAAATTTTAAAAAATTACTCATTCATTAGAAATATTTTCATCGATACAACGAGAGTCTGAGTATAAAATTATAGATGAAAACTATCGATTTACAACGATAATAAATAGAAAGAATTATCCATATATTTTTTCATAAAAAAATACAATTTTCCCTCCAACATTCTGAAGAGAAAGTTAAAAACTACGACTTGAATGTTTCCTCACCATTATCCAAAACTACGGTTCTTCAGCATGGATAGTTTTTCCTGATATCATTTCCAGGTATAGCTTTCTGTGCCTTTTTCTGTAAGGTGGTGGGCCATTCGATTCGTAGAAGTTCGAGGAATGGAGTTTTGGATTGGACGCTGAAGATAATAATTTCCCCAGACCTATCAAGCGCTTGAAGAATTCTCGAAAAACTTATACAAAAAACCAGGTTTGCTTAACACTGCAAGATCGACAAACTCAACGACAAGAGCCAATTTTCTCACCAAAGAAAACATGTCGAAGAGGCAGGAAAACGTCAAGGATAAAAGGGTCAAAGGAAAACGACATTGAGAGAAGGAGAGGGGAAGGAGAATGGGACAGAAAGGGGAGAAAGGCGCGAAGAGAATACGCAGGGAAAGGAAAAGAGAAAAATGAAGGAACGGAACCTTTTGAGTTATAGAAAGGAGAGAAAAAATAAAAACAGGAGAGTTGTGAAATACGGAGGGTTTTGGAAGACTGGAGAAGACAAGAAAGAATCGAGACGTTGGAAGAGTTATGGAGTCGGAAAAGAGGCAGGGGTGGGGTAGGAGAAAGGGAGGGGAGAGGAGGGAGGGGAGAGGAGGGGGGAGATGGAGGGGAGAGGAGGGGGGAGAGGAGGGGGATAGGAGGGGGGAGATGAGGGGGGAAATAGGAGGGGGAGAGGAGGGGGAAAATAGGAGGGGGAGAGGAGGGGGGAAATAGGAGGGGGAGAGGAGGGGGGAAATAGGAGGGGGAGAGGAGGGGGGAAATAGGAGGGGGAGAGAAGGGGGGAAATAGGAGGGGGAGAGAAGGGGGGAAATAGGAGGGGGAGAGAAGGGGGGAAATAGGAGGGGGAGAGAAGGGGGGAAATAGGAGGGGGAGAGAAGGGGGGAAATAGGAGGGGGAGAAGGGGGGAGAAGGGGGGAGGAGGGGGTGAGGTGATGGAGAGGGGGAAGGGGTTGGGGAGGAGGGGGTGAGGTGATGGAGAGAGAGGGGGTGAGGTGATGGAGAGAGGGGGTGAGGTGATGGAGAGAGAGGGGGTGAGGTGATGGAGAGAGAGGGGGTGAGGTGATGGAGAGAGAGGGGTGAGGTGATGGAGAGAGAGGGGTGAGGTGATGGAGAGAGAGGGGTGAGGTGATGGAGAGAGAGGGGTGAGGTGATGGAGAGAGAGGGGTGAGGTGATGGAGAGAGAGAGAGGGGGTGAGGGGATGGAGAGAGAGAGGGGATGAGGGGATGGAGAGAGAGGGGGGGTGAGGGGATGGAGAGAGAGAGGGGGTGAGGGGATGGAGAGAGAGAGAGGGGGTGAGGGGATGGAGAGAGAGAGAGGGGGTGAGGGGATGGAGAGAGAGAGAGGGGGTGAGGGGATGGAGAGAGAGAGGGGGGGTGAGGGGATGGAGAAAGAGAGGGGGTGAGGGGATGGAGAGAGAGAGAGAGGGGATGGAGAGAGAGAGAGGGGGTGAGGGGATGGAGAGAGAGAGGGGGTGAGGGGATGGAGAGAGAGAGAGAGGGGGTGAGGGGATGGAGAGAGAGAGAGAGGGTGAGGGCATGGAGAGAGAGAGAGAGGGGGTGAGGGGATGGAGAGAGAGAGAGAGAGGGGGGGGGTTGGTGGAGAGGGGTTGAAGGGGAGGGGTTGAGGGGAAGGGGTTGTAGAGGAGGGGTGGATGGAGGGGGGGGAGAGACGGGGAGGTGTTGGGACGCAAGGAGGCGTTAGAAATGACACGACCGGTACGAAGCCGAGCCTCTCAAGACTCGAAGAGATGGATGGTCACGTTCTGTTCGTGCGGTAGGCAAGAAAAATGAACGGCAATGCTACGCCCCCCGAACCGCGTTACGGAGAAACTTGAAACCGAATGCTTATTTCGGGTACCATCTCGCCACCACGGAAGACGCTGAGACAAATTCTACTCCAACTACTTAGCAACCCATGAGTAATATGCGCAGTATTCGATGCATAATTCAGTCTCCTGGCACCCCCTTAAATAAACTTGATATTACTTTTTTAACATAAAGACCGGTGAAATTTATTGCTCCTCGAGTAACATTTAAAATCTGAATAGGCCCTTCATGAGGCAATGCGGAAAATAGTTGCGGTAAATAAATTACCACGCAGGCTGTTGTTACACTACATTTACTACAGTAAAAGACGCTTATCATCACCACTGGTTATTGTTATAAGCCGACTATTGTGATCAAATCCGTAATTCAACTGACAATCTAGTGTAAGGAAGGCTGACGTTTGTCATTATCAGACGCTTTATGCTATCAGCTAAATCGAACTTGGTACGGTTACATTATGCGTAATTTACTGCTTCGGGTAGAAAAGAAGCCATAAAAATATTTACTAAAAACAGCCATATGAGACTTTTAAACGCTACTGTGCGGTCCGCACACCTTTCAAATGACAGATCGGGTCGTGTGTGTACTTAAAATGTCCAATTGGAGGCAGCCCGGTTTAAAAGTAAGTATCGTTTATTATTTTCTAAGTCGCGTACATAGAAAACTAGTTTATGGCATACTTCCTTTTTTCAGTTATATCAAATACTAATTACGATTTTTTCTGTATAATGTGTCATACGCCTATATAAAAAGTACATTGAATCCACGCACTAGAAAAATATCGTTTACATTCCATAAATTATATCTAATGACACACCCTGCTTGTCAAATACACGAATATGCATGTCTTAAAGAAATTGATGAGGTAAGGCGGGGTGAAATTACTGGGCGGGCCGTAGTTTGGGGACCCTTTGCGTAGAATGTTTCATTTCCTGATAACTGATGGTTTTCGCTACAACGAATCCGTTACTTACAAACTCATGAAGGAATTTATATTTCAAATGATTCGTTTGGAATGATTTTAAAATGTTCTTCACATGCTACGCCGGAAAATATTGCGCTTAATTGATTTTCATTTCATATTTTAAAAAAGGTTAAGGTGCACGCGAATAGAAACTCAAACAGAGACGCTGCTTGGAATTTCAAGGATCTCCAATTCACTTAAATCCAACGTGACTAAATCCAAAAGGTGTTTCGAAAGATGAGAATCGCTTAACGACTATGAAAGGAGCACGACCTTTAAAGGAAGAAAAAATGTTTAATTGCCGGCACGCTCACGACAGCGCTTCAAGAACACGGAAAGAATTAGCTTCATTTATTTTTTTTGACCGCCACTAGAGCAATCGTTTCGCGCGGGAACTATTTTCTCATAAATCATACAAAAGTTCCAACTCGTTTCCCGATACACTTTCAGTTCCGCGACCACACAAACACATTAGAGCGATAGAGAATTAAAAAAAAGAAGCGAAACGATATTACAGGGAGAAAAGTGTGTCAACCAAAGTGTTTACAACGCCGCAGATATACGGACGGGAACAATTATTCGGGTTTCCTTGTTCACGTTTTTCCTCCCGCACATTCCGCAATTTTACCGCTAGCCAGCGCTGAAAGGAAACGAAAATAAAATAAATAAAACGCGATTTTTTTTTAGAAGGCCGGCGTATTTCTCCGAGAAAGAGTGCGGATTGCTCAAATCCGAGACAGAAGGGGGAGATAGATAATGGGGCCATTCAACGCCGCAAATAGGGAGGGCCGCAATAAAGAGCAATGAGGAACTGTCACCCGCAATAACGACGCCGTATATTACGCACACGCAGAGGGGAATGGGACCGACAAACGCGGAGGCAACATCGTCGGCGTAACTGGTGTCACGATTTCGATATCCCACGGCGTGGATTCGTCAAACTTCGCGGTCAATAGCAATGTGCGCGCCGTCGTGCACCTTCGACGCGAACATTGAAGAGAATACAGAGCTGCCAACTCCCGGACATTTAAGAAAATGAAAATTTTAATTGAAAAGAAGTCTGGAAACTATACTTTGAAGAAGCATAGACAAATCAGGCTTAAATGGAACAGAGCCAAGAGCACGTAGATTTATCGAATGGGAATGTTAATATTTTTAAATGTATATTCCGCGACTCATTGTTAATTTGAGTTTTTAGACACACCAATTTCAAAATTTTCGAATTACAGGTGTTCGGATGTATCTCATCAACTACTTTAGCCTAATTTTTACTGAATCCCTTTCGCCGATAAAAAACTACCCGAATTGTTGCTTAATGCGCTTAAGTTGCAGTTTATTTTCATTTTCGAACGTTAGAACTAGCGCGTCTTAAATTGACTGCCACACTGCTTATGCGAAAATCGTTTTCGAAGAGAGAATCCTTACGACCCTTGGCAACGGAGTCAACGTTAATCGGTACAGAATTAAAACTCCTTGTGTAACTGAAAATCTCCGCTATTTGTTTCTTTGGCGGTAGTTTACTGCTGTCAGGAGAATTTTTCACTATACAGTGGCGTAGCGTACTGATTGCGAACCGGTGCAATGAACCGGAGCCCCCAAACAAGGAACCCTGCCGTATTTATATTTCGACTAGCTATTTTTCTGTCAATTATTTTCAATCCTTCCATCTCGTAGGTCGGGGTATCTCGACATAATTATTTTTCCGTTTGTCGGGAGAGAGCAACTTGTAACTGCTTTCAATTCTCGCAATATTTCAAGCGAGACTAGTCAAAACAAGATGTAAAAGTATACTCCATAAATGTAATACACAGAGATTTCAATGGGAAATACGTATAGAACGGTATCGAAAGATTAGGTAATTCTCGAATTTTTATCCCCGAAAAGAGTCTCGGGGACTATCTTGTAGTAAATGTTGACCTCTATCCAAATAAATTTTTTAATCTATATCTTACAGATCATATAAGAGAATCGGAGAGAAATATATAGATTTTTAATTGTTGTTTGGTGAGAACTGTGATGTTTTGCTCAAGATTTTATCGAATTTTTATCTCCAAAACTATAAGTCGTAATTACGTGGTCTCTGGACCATCTTGTAGTAAATTTTGTTCTCTATCCGAATATTTTTTTTTAATCTATACCTTGCAGATCATATAAGAGAATGGGAGATAAATATATGGATTTTTAATCGTTGCTTGCTGAGATAACCGTCTTAGCGATCGATGTAAAAAGAATATACGATGTTTTGCTCGGGATTTTCTCGAATTTTTATATCCGAAACTATAACTCGTAATTACGTGGTCTCGCGGAATTTCTTGTAGTAAATGTAGTCCTCTATCCGAATAGTTTTTTAAATCTAAACTTTACAGATCATATAAGAGCTAGGAAGATAAAAGTTGATATTTCATTGTTGTTTGACGGATGCCATTTAACGAGATACGAGTATAAGTTTATTGAAGTAATTATGTAAAGTGGAAGTTCTAATTGACAGATTCAGCTGAAAATCACAATTGGGCGATAATTTTTAATAAAAATCACTTATACGTAATTAAATTAAAATCCGTAGAGCGGTTTAGGAGATGTAAGTTACGACGGACCAGACGTGCCCATAAGGCGTTCCGCTATTACCGCTTCGCTAGTAAAGAACGCCTAATAATTGGCTATCATTTGCTTCCAACGTATCATACTGAAAACGGCATATTTTTTTCTCTTATCGATGGATAGTAAGTTGGTTTTACATTACAAGGTTTATATTTTTTTAAATAAAAAAATCATACGATGCACCAAAAATTATTTTTGACTGAAGTACCCAAAACATTTGTTGCGCCACTATAAATATGTATATCTATAAAAACTTACATTAAGGCTCTCTCAAATGCAATGTAGTTTTTCGCTGAATGCAAAAGGCAGTCAGTGAATACTGTACATTTACTACCGAATACGGTAAGTGATACAATGACGAAAAAATTAGGCATTGACGAAATGCATGTTTTAGGTAACAGCGCCAATTGAGTTGATGCATTATACCGATTATTCAGCTCCTAATACGTCTGCGTTTTTGTTGGCAAAATTATTCTTTCAGACAAATTTGCATTTAAATTAATATCTTGCAAACTGCAAGAAACTTAAGGGAAGAGGATATCTTTTCTTCGTAGCTGCCTAAGATTGTATTGCTAGACCAAACCTAATTCTAACATTTCATAGCTACATATGATTCCATATGATCCAAAGCGGAATACGCGTGACAAACCTACATCGCAGGTAAAAATAATCAGCTCGAGAGTCAGCTGGTAAGGAAAAATTCATGAGCGCGCCTAGTAGGTATATTCGCTGCTCAGTTAGATGTTCAATTCCTAAACCATAGTTAAATATTTATAAATCTGGAATCCTGAAAACAGCTCCTCCGCCTGGAAAACTTCGAATAACTAGGTGTAAAGAACGTTATACAACAATCACTACAGCAGAGAATAAATTCCATTTTAACTGTTATATAATTAATTACACTGGAGGGAGTGATTGCAGGTGTGCGTTCAATATATAATTTATATCCGGGAAATCGGGCCATTTTTTAATGAACACGTAAAAACCTCTTACCAATCCTGAGGAAATGAAGAACCAGTTCTATCCGTAGTTTATGGCGAAGTATTTCATCGCAATGTCCCGTTTACTGCAGTCAATTCCTGCAGGCACCAGAAAATTCTTTTCTCGGGCATAGAATAATCCCGTCCGTAAATAACACCAGGCAGGCGTGATCCGTTTCAACTGCTGCGGAAACTCGACGATTCTTCCGCCAAAAAGAAAAAAATCGCCCGTTCCATCCTTTTTAGGGAATTTAATATGCGGCGCTTAATCCCGGGATGACGAGGAACACGAGCGGTTCCTGCGAAAGGGATACACTTAATATATCTCCGAGGGTGAAGCAAACAATTCGCCCCTGGGATGTTTTAGGATGGCGGAAGAGCCACGGGGACGTCTGGATACCAAAAGAGCCCTCTCGGATGTAAACAAACGGCCATGTTGATGCAGATGAGGCTGCCTGCGGGACATCTGGTCCAGCCGGTCGTGTCATCATCGTGTTATACATCTACGGGACGCATCTCTTCATTATGCTGCCGCGAATTCATAAGCGACGGAGAGCTGCTCTCCACTCAGGATAAATAAAACAGCGGCTGGTCACTTGATCCTAAATTTCTCCTCGTCTTTTGTTTTTTTAACCGATAAACTAAGTTCGTGAGCCTGCATGTGTAACGTGAAGAGTGGGGATATTATATAATATAAAAACGCTTTAGCTGAATGGAAACAATTTTACTCATGCGAATAAAATGAAGTAATGTTTAGGTTGAGAATAAAAAAAATCACTTTAAAACTAGCACGAACGCATTAAGTAAATATTTTTGAACGATTTTTATTTGTTTGTTCGATTTATTTATCATAAAAATCCCCAATACTTTCTAAAAGATAAATTAAAGAAAATTAAATCCCTTTTCTCTTTTAACTACCGTAATTTTCAGATTATAATACACATTTTTCCTCAAAATATTGGCAAAAACTTAGGGTGCGTATTATACGTGGTAACAAACGCATGTAACTTTTTCTAGCAAGGAAATAATTTTATTTTCGGACATGACTTTCTAAATAAATTGTACCGACCAGATTTATACAAAATACGTCGTTAAGACATATTTTAATACATTGTGTCGATCTTTAATAAGTGAGTCAGAACGTAAACTCTCTCGCACGTATATCACTTGGCGGCAAAGCGAGAACTGTATCGATACTGCTAATAATCTAGTGAAATGTTACACTGATCTTTATACAAAAAATTAGGTGCGTATTATGTATGGTAAAAATACAATTTTCACATTTCATTTGTGATATTACTTTGCATTTGTAGGCTATTTAGTTGAATTTTTTGCGTATCTGTTTTTGAATTAATTGATTTTGGACTTTTTGGTTATGTATTTGGAAAAAGTTCTAAACTGTTGACATCAATCTTATCAGTTATCAATTCCTGAAAACATGTAATATATTTCAAACAGTATCAGATCCAACCTCAGATGAAGCTTAGTTATCAAGATCCAGTTTAATATATGGCCAAGACTTGTGTAATAAAATACATTTTGTATTTACATACAGCGATTTACCGTATTTGCATGTGATTAAACGTTTTTGTGATATTATTTACCATCTACACTCAGCATTGTTACACGAAAAACTCAGTGATTTGGCTGTGCTCAGCATCGAGTGGGACATAACAAGGACACTCGATTTGAAGACATCGTAACAGATTTTTCTAGAGAAAGGTCTCGAAAGAAATTCTTCCAAGCTTACGTTAGCATAATTAGGTGCCTTTCATTTATATGATGGCATGATCATCTGCCTTCTTCGTTTTGCAGATATATTTATTAAATATTAAAAGGTTGATTCTTTTTAGGTACAATTTTCAGGGCATTATTTTCCTTAAACTGGCCAATTGAAAATTATTTTTTATTATAAATTGCAATATCAATATATCATATTTCAATTGTTTGATACAATATCCTTGCATTTCTTCCTATTATCAATATAGTGTTATGGTTGATTGGTTTCAATATATAGGAACCAATGGGTTGGGGGCCCCGCAATCCATCTGGTGCCCGGGGCCCCGCGGTATCTTAACACTCCCCTGACAACAGGTGAAGTATTCCTCCCTTCATCCTATGTGTTTTCATGGCTTTCACTGTAACGACAATAATTGGTACAACGTGAAAATCGCTAATTTCATCAACCTTAAAAAGGGAGTATTCAAATACTGTTACTACTGGAGGGAAGACTGGGGTGAAACTGACCCCGAATTTGATGGGCTGGTTTAAAAAAAAGGAGGAATGTTTGAATCAACTTTGACATTGTATCGAAGGAAAAAAACAGCATTATTACGAAAATATTAACTTGCGCGTGATTGCGTTGATTTCCAATAATAATAGTTCTAAAGTATGAGTATGATGAAGATAATCCTGAGCGCGTATATCAAGCAAGCTATCTTAACTGATTTTACCGTAGCCAATCATAAATTTCTTTGACGAAAAAGGAACACGCTGAATAAATGAACTTTTTTGTTTGTGTGCATATTTCTGGCTAATTAACCTCCTGGATTATTATAGTCATATCTCCTTACACGCCAGACACAAACAAGGGAGGAGAGAAACCCGGTTCCGGCATTATAACAGAGCTTTACATTGAAAAATGCAGTTGTTGTGAAAAAGTAATAAATATGGCGCTACATGAACATAAGATTGTTTTGTTTCGTATATGGCGATTAAAATTGAAACAATATGCTTCAATCATAATGTAATCAGTCGTGACGGAACATTAGTCATAAATAAGTGAATAACTTTTTCGCTACATACGAAATTTATTTTGGATTTCAACAATATTTATTTTAATTTATTTTTCAAAGCCGAAGCATTTTCCGACAAAATGGAGAGTGAATTCATGACAAATGCGAAGAAGAACAAATGAATTAGCCACAGTGGATGGTCGAGATGAAACGAGTTACTTGTCTCGTTAAAAAAAACCGGAGCACACCCATCCCTCGAATTGCACAGTCTCTATTTACGGGTTTTTAACGACATTAAAAAGGGCTATTAAAATAAGTCACTAAACGCAAAAGTGTTCCAACTTGACTCAAGAAGTCATCAGAAAGAATTAAGGGAGCAATACATCATTACTAAATCGTTTTAATATTGAGGTCAAGACGCGCTCAAAAGTTATCTCATCTATTTCGGTTCCTCCTTCCACGGGCATTTTCCAAGAACTCACGTACAGCGAAAAGCGATGGATGGGATGGGTACGTACCGCCAATTCTTAATATAATGGAACTTAAAGCCGTCACGTAATAACGACTCACGGGAAGAAGCCAGAAGATAACTTTTCGAAACAAAAAAGGGAATCTTCGTTAAGAAAAAACAACTCACGCCTACACATTTGATGAGACGAGGGGCCGGGAGAAGGTAATATGTCGTTACAAGCGAGGTACCTAATTTCCCTCGAGGCTACCTAGATGGCTCTCTCTCTCTCTCACGTTTACGACGCCGTAGGTTTTTTCAAGGTTCTCGTCGAAGCGTCCGAAATAGAAGCAAGAGGCGGAATATATATATATTTTTGAAGGGCCGGGTCGGAGGATATCGTGAGAAGGTCTGTGTCGGGGGGCAGGATGAAGTTTTTTTTGGGGGGATTGGGGGGCAGGCGGAAGAAGGTTTAAAGGAATAGGAAGGGGTAAAGGTGGAAGGGGTAAAGGTGGAGGGGGCGCAGGGACGGAGGAGGGGATAGCAGGGCAGACCCAATGAAGTGGTTGGTGAGCGATGGACAAACAAATAAAGACTTCCGAGAGAGTTACTATTCCCGCTGTCGCCACTGCACGGAATTTCCTCTCCCCCCTTCCCGTGGGGGGAGAGATTTTTCAAAATCTCCGACAGTTTATTTTGTCTGAAAATTTGTTCCTTCCGGGCGTCCGGTGCCGTTAGGAGATTTTTGAAGGGTTTTTATGTGGGCCGAACGTACAAATTAAGTCGCTACGACTTCGCATCATCATGTTGTCGGCCTCGAGAGAAACTTTTAACGGTACGCGGCGTTTTTTCAACGCGGGGTGTTATTTCAACATACCTCTCGTCGCGACCGGACGTGTTATTTATGGTAACAGTATCGAAATCCTGGATAATTCGACTTGTACGACGGACTCGGTCGAGTCTTTCCCGTTGTCCATATCACGGGTCTGAAGGACAGGATTACTTCCGTCGATATTTCACCTACGGTCAAGTTCGTCGTAGCAAGGAGTTCGTCGATAAAAGTACAGGTTTAATCCCTTGCGAAAGGGGGGAGGGGGGATTACGTTGTGGGAAAAGTCTGCGTTGCGAGATACCGTGTAACGCGAATGCATAATAACAGTGGGGAAAATTCTCGTGTTCATATAGCCTTTCTCACCTCACACATACGTATAATGCGACGTCCGTAAACAGGTGTCATATTTATATAAACGCGTAAAATCGAATCCGCGTTGGACAAATACTTGATATATTCTCATTATGGCAGTCTAAAAACACCAAAATTTTAAGTAGCGTAAGAAATCAGTCTTCCCTGATAACATGTTCTCTGATCTTAAAAGAAGTCAACACGTTGTAAATGATTTACGACCTCAATGTGAATTTAAATTTACAGTATCCATCGCTTAATAAATTCTTTTATCCCATCTTTCATTTACTGAAATAGCGAAGGATAATATTTATTTTAGAAGAAACAAATCGTCTAATAAACCGTTTGAAATGCTATAATTCACGTAAAATTGATTGCAGATGGCAGGACTAAAATTATCAGTCAGGTTGACGATGGCTCCATTCCTCACACTCCAAACCCGGTGGAATGCGAAGAATCTCGTGTGGCAGCCATCTGCCGGGGATATTATAAACTACCCTCTTTACCGCATCTAAAACAAACCACAGAACGGAAACTTGCGTATCTTTGGAATGATACATTGTGAAACGCGCTCCGCGAATTTTACACGTGTCCTGCGATATAACAAATATTGATACTAGGAACGATATCATAATAAATAACACGGACGTCGTGTCTTTTTATTAAGCTGTTCCACTGACTTTGAACCCACATGGTACGCTTTTTATGCTCTATTCATCGCGATCTCAGGAATGTAAACAAAGAGGGGTTTGTTAGGAAGCTAATAGGCGTTTATATTCCTCTTACTTTAGCGGAAGTTTTATTTTGGTTGGCGTACGAAAGAATCTGACCTGCAATTCCTGTTTTAGAAGCCAAGTGTGGGCCCGAATTTCCATCATAAAATTACTAAATAAGGAAGCGTAAGTTGGAGAAAAAAATCTTCTTGAAGGTGAAAATCGGCAATAAAAAAGCAATCTTTTTAAATTACTTTGCTGTTGATTTTAAGTTCAAAGTCATTTTCTACTTTTTCGGAAATTACACGTAAGAAATACAGACGCATATTGGAACTAGAGAAAAGCAACGCTTCGAATGAGTGTCAATAGATGTCGCCACGTGTAACTGCGATGATATCATCCATCACATAGAAATTAAATTTTTAGCTTGGTGAAAGTAATAAAGTGGTAGATATTTTGAATTCAGCATCTGTCGAACTTCAACTCCCCTCCACGTCACATTTTATTCCTCCCTCTGCTTTCGATCTCAAAAATCTGAAATCCCCCTGTACTATTTTCACAAGGAATATATAAACAAGAAAATGTGATCGGAATTAACGACATTTCGAACAAAAGAAATTTAATTTATATATACAGTGGATAGACCTCAGATTAATGAAAACCAAAACAAATTGGGAGGCTTTACAACGGAGAAGTCCAATAGAAATGCGGCTAAGAGTCTACCACAACGAGAACTGGCGGAGCGCAAACTCAACAGCAGCCACTTTCGAATCTCATAGCGAGATAAGACGGTCTAGAATAGCGACCTCGATCTCAGTGGAGGAAAGGTAAGCAGTCGGCATTCCCTGGACCGAGATCGAATCTCGTCGAGGTCGCGAGCGTTCGCCGTGTACGCGTGGTCTTTTTATTTGCCATCCACACTCTCCTCGGCCGCAAATAGGTCAGCGTCAGCAAAAAAACACCTCCGGTTGACAAAAAATCAATCAATCACCGTTGCTAGGAGAACAAATGTCAAGGCGCTTTCGAACGTAGCCCGAGATAGCTTTCGATTTCGATTCCCGAATTGGATTGGGACATCGTTTGAAAACAATCTTGCGGGAAAAAACGAACATAAGTGTAGCATCCCGGTGGATTTAACATCTAGGGAAAAAGATAGAATTATTTTACCGAAAATTTGATTCATTAATACTTAGATTTATCAAATTTAATTTCTAGGTATGTGAATACGGGAAAATATATCTTCAAGTTATCGAAAAATCGCTCAAATAGTTGTGATGATTAAAAGGATTTGATTGTATTTTGAACGAATAAACAGATTTAGGAACATTACAAATTTGATTTTTTCGTAATGTCCTTTGAAACAACAAATATATAAGATAAGCAAAGGGTAATTGGCAATAGCCATTATCAAATTTCAATTTTGAACAGGAATTGAATTTAATCTTTATTGATCACATTTCGCCAATTTTGACCTGCAGCATAATGAGTACAGTTGAACACCAATATATGTAACGTCAATCACTAGAATATTTATCTATCGAGGAAAACATTTATTCCCGTAAACACTTCGGCCATAAATCTCACTTTTTCTGAATTTATTTTTTTGCTTTCACTTATGGTTTTGCCTGTTACTAATTGAACTATATTAATAACCGTCAAGTACTGAGGAAAATCTGAAAGGACAATTTTCAAGTGAAATAACATTCAACACTGATGTGTTCAATAACAGAAAAATTATACAAGTTGGTTTAATAAACGAAAATTAAAGATAACAAAATCGTAAAGCCTCACTGTCATTATGGGAGAAATATCAATGTAATTCGCTATTTCATATTTTAACATTTTAATGCTCCCCCATTAGATTTGAAAGGTAAACTAGGCATCACGAAAACATAACCAATGATTTATTGATTGAAAGTGAGCAAAATTCTTAAATACTCATCATAGTTACATAATTCAGGATATAAGGAGAATTTACTATAATAGTATTAATTGAGCATAATTTAGAAAACGGTTGATCCAGGTCGACAATAATAACAACGAAAAATATAATGGATTTTACTGCGAACTGCTAAAAAAAACTGGCAGCGTTGTCTTATGCCCAGTTAACTTAAATAGCATAAGGAATAATTACCTCCTTTTTAATGCCATCATCAACTGCCCAAATGCATGATTATTTTCATAAGTTGTCGTGGCAACGTTAAAAACACAGCACACCAAAAAATATCCACTTCCTACTAAGGGCATAATGTTAATGCCACGTCCAATTAAACTTCCGCGAGTAGTACACGCAAACTAAGTCATTCGTTCCAATAAAACTACCGTTTCTATGGAAACGTCGTTTTTGCGTGGGCAGGGGAGGGGAAAAAAATAAAATTTTCCCACGAACACAAACTATATTCTCGCTGTAAAAAGAGCCAGGGTAAGTTACAAATTAAGTGCGCGCAAAGCGGCCGTTTTTACCTGGCGACAAGAGGGTAAAAGGGAGAAGAGAGGAAGAGCGAGAGAGAGAAAGAGAAAACGCGGCGGACAAAAAATTAATAAACAGGGTTTTATTCGCGCCTTCCTGACTCATTTTTTTTTCCTCCCCTCTTTTTGAACCGCTAATTCAGAGGGCGCCCGACGAGGGAAAGTGAGCCGTTGAACAAACAGAAAGTAAAGGGACGAGGACGCGAGATGACGATTTAAAAAAAACGGCGTGAAATAAACGAGGGCTGAGTCTTTGCAAAAAAGAAAGGTGGTAAAAATAGAAGATATTTCCTCGGGGGAAAATAGGCGAGATGAAAAAAGCGTCCGTTAAAAAAAAAGATATGATGAAAGAACCATATCCGAGACGACTAGGCTTCGAATTAAATTGGAGAGAGGAAATTTAGTTTACGAGAAGTGTGTCTTCGCTCCAAAAACATAAGAAAAGCGAATTACAAATAAAAGCGGACATAAAGTGCGGTAGATAAACGACTCAGGAATGGAAGGGATGATGAAGAATAGAGACGAATACTGGCGTTCATGATTGCCTCAGGGAAATGAAAGGGACCAATCGAGTTATATAACATCAAATCATTGCATATGAATACTAACGGGAAACATTATTTCTCCAAATAATCGCAAACTGAGGCAGCAAGAGTCCGTGAATAGGCTTGTACATTAATATTCTCCATAAGCGGTTAAATATAAAAAGCGTAAAAGAACATTAGAGTAAAACAGCATTAAATAAATACTAAAATACAACTATTAGCCATATAAGGATATACGCGATCACGAATGCTTCATACATAAATAGGTATATTAGATGCAGTAAAAGAAGGAATTTTGTATGAGAACTCGAAGAGAAATGTTTCGAATAGTACAGATTGGATTGGGTGCACCTGAAATCTACCGGAAGGTAGAATTACAACGTGTGTATGCATGTCCTTTATGTATATACGTACAAGGCCAGAATGACGTAGAAGAATGAGATCGATTGGTAAGGTTATGCAAACTGAGACAGGTTTAACCTAGGTACTTTTGATATCTATTGAATAATGATGTTAGCAATAATAATCATTACTGAATAACTTCGAAAGCTAATTGCTAGATGACCTGAATCTCTACATATTTCGTATCCTGGATAGTTTGCAACCAGCACAACACTCACTTCACCTAACAATAAGTCAATAATATCCATGACGGAGTACTCGTGGCCTAGCGAGTAAGAAACTGGCTTTCAAAAATGCAGGCATCGACGTCAGGTGGGTTCATATCCTGAAAGTGCTAAACGTTTTTCGGACCAGTTTCGAGCATGGATGACTATGCATAATTTCTTCATCCATATCGATTAACTGGAAGATGAAACAAGAATACGGATGGCGCCTTTTTTTCTAATTAGATATAGAATGATTGGTCTCTACCTGCTCTAACAGATTTCAATTTTCGCTCGCAATGTTTTTGGAGTAGGTGGTATAACGTTTCTTAAGCACTGTTTCCTGGTAAGGTATCTTGCAGTGAAGAAAGAAGTACGGGCTTTCCAATTTCTTTCTCATCAAATTCATTGTAATTTTCCTAAGAGATGCTTTCGAGCGCATAAAAATACACACTTGACAGAGAGGGTAGTACAGTGAAGCGTAATTTTGGAGGTTATCAAACTAAAATCGAATCTCTACAAATTGAGTCTTAGACGAAAGTAAAACAGTGATAAAAATATAGTATTTACAAATAACGCAGGAGAACACTAAAGAGAAAGTATTCCTTGAGTATTTAAAAATCCAACTTGTCTCAAGCTTTACTTGCAGTTTTTCAATTTTTGTACCCTCAATAAATAATACGGGATCTGTATTTAATTTCTTATAACACTTTAATTTATTTAATAAGAAAAACATTAATAGATTATAATCAATCTTTAAGGTGTATCCTTAAACTTATGCAGTCATGCTCGCTTATATTCTTCGCACATTAAAAGAATTTCCAAAACTCTCCATGTAATTATACATTACGAAAGAATAACGGTTGAGTTAGTAATATCCCGTAACATATACTGTGTTATGAATTAAGGATTTCACCACCTCAATTTCATCCAATTTCAACAACGTCAATTTTAAATATAAATATCAAATTAAATATCGCCCGGGCGGAAATACCGCCAAAATCGGACGCGATTGTCGGGCGATTCGTCATTTCCTCTCTTTTTACAATCGTCCGGAAGCCGCAGTATCCGAGACGAGACATTATCTCCCGTAATTAACCAACCGAGTCTCTTCCAAAATAACGAAGAGAGAGGAAGGGCGCTGCTTTTAAGCCTGCCGAGTGCATTCGAACGGAGCGGGTCGAAATAACACGTATCCCTAACTACGACCTTTTAAAAACGGGTTAACGAGAAACGTTCTATCCGCTCAGCTGCATTTTTTCCACCATTCTCGACCGTGATCCGAGTTAAGCCGACCGTTTAACCTGAATTCCTTCCTTCCCTTCCTCCTCTCTCTCTCTCTCTCTCTCTCTCTCTCTCTTTTCGCACGTTTAAATATGTCCCGATCGGCAGTGGTAGGTTTTACGGCCGCGAGAGGGAAATTGCACCGAGTGCAACGAGAACCTCTCTCGCGCTTTTAAGTGCGTCATTAAAGACCCGATTCTCGGTCGCGCAGAGAAGTCGGAGGAAATGGCGGTGAAAGTCGTTATGCGGTGGCGTGGAATGATCACGAGTAAACTCGAATCTTTAGGAGTCGACAAAAAACCGCGGTTAAAGATATTTTGTATCGAGGGGCTTCGCTAAAGGGAATAAAACTCGTTTTGGAACAATCGCAAACGAAGAAGGGAGGAAGCTTGAACGCGTGACGATCGATCGTTCTAAGGCTTCGATCCATCTTTGTAGAGATACATCGATATTTCGATAGGTGTATAATAGTCGATGAGTCGTTTTTGTTCACCCGATATTTTCTCCGTTAGTTATTCAATTTCAAATGTTCTTGGTTTTTAATAACGGAAATAATTTTTTTAACCCCTCCATTTGTGCAGATTCGATTGCAGAATCGAATGTCTCAACGACTTGAGCTTTCGATGATTGTAACTAGATATTTTCACGTAGTATCTCCTACACGTTAACTTGAAGTTATCTTGTATATTTTACTTCATTCCCTAAGATTAGACTTACAGAGTTAGAACTCCATATTAATCTCTAATAACTATTGTGTAAGGAATGCATCCAATTCAGTACATAAACCTGGGTGAAGTATGTACATTCCATTTAGATGAATATCGAAATAAAGGATGGCGAGCTGCTAAAATTAACCGCAGACGAATCTCTACAGAAGCTACGTCGATACACATATTCGGGATACTCTCAGAAGTTAACATTCTCGGAGGTATAGAATTTTGTGCAATCGATTACAAAAACTGAAGAGATATGATAGCTAAAAATAATGTCTTTTGGCTGTGTCTATCGATTAATATATAAACTATAACATTAATAACGTCATAATTGGAAAGTCGAGTCATTTACTATTTAATTACAGCTTAAAAATATTTCGACCTCACACAAAAAAATTGCCAAAAGAAACAAAGTAAAAAGGAAGATATCTCTGCCCACGGCAGCATTTGAACTCGCAAAACTTAACCCTGGGAGGCAAACTTCGATTAAAATACAGACGGGAAAACAACTCATTCTAGTTACCAGAACTTGAGAGCATGAAACGTTAAAAGTCACGGAGATGCGAACACATTTGACAATTCTTCTCCCCAGCATTCTCCCCGTTAACAAAAAAAGCGTTTATTTTTAACACGACTCTCAACACCACGAGCTCAAACTTTCGTGTACGTGCGAGCGAGCACAAAAAAGAAGGCATCAGGATTCGTCACGTCCTTCGGTGCACATCACACCATTACGCTGGGTCGCACCTCCATTTGCCGCCAACGGTCGCGACGCGAAATTCGGAACGGTCGGAATGTAAAGCACATGAAGAGGGAGAGAGAGAGAATAGAGGAGTGGGAGGGAGAGAGGGAGGGAGGGAGGTAGATAGAGAAAGATAGAGAATAGAGGAGAGGGAGGGATAGGAAGGAAGGGTAAAAGAGAATTACCAGAAGCGCATCACGTGACTCGATTCACAGTCACGACGATCCACGTGACTGCAATGCAATGCCACCACCGAAAATTCACTGTCATATGTATGTGTGCGTGTGTGTGTAATATGAGAGAGAGAGAGAGTCGAGACCCTCCTAAACAATAAGCGAGTTCACCCGACCATAACGATATCCCTAATCCACCTCATCCCCCCCCCTTTCCTTCCATTGTTGAGCATCCCCTCATCATCTCCTATCCTCCACGAGAATTGTCCAATTCACTTTAATGTGAACGAAGATGGGGAGAGCGGGGAAGAGAGGGAAATGGATAAAGAAACAAGAAAGAATAGCAATCAAGAGAAAGTGAACTGGAAGTGCAGACAAAGGAGGTGGTGAGAGAAGGGAGTCATGAATGGACGTAGAAAAAGCCAGAATGAGGAAGAAACAAAGGAAAAGTAGAAAGAGAGAAAGGGAGAATGTGAGCAAGAGAAAAGTAAGAAAATGAGAGGGTGAATATGAGAGGAAGAGAAACGCGTAAAATGAGAGAAATGAAGAGAGAGGGAGAAAGGAAGGAAGAGAGGAGAAAGGAATGAAGTGGGAGAAAGGAAGAGGGGAAGAGTGAGGATGTGAGATATTTAAGGCCCGCTCACACTAGGCAGAAACGCGGCGAAGCGAAGCACGACGACAAGTCGACTCCGAATCACACTTATTGTTAGGAGAAAGAAGTCGAAGGAGGTATCCTATTACAAATACGCCTGAACCTTCACGATGATTCCCTATCTCCAGCATACCCCAATACCTTCACAGTGATCACACAAAACTTCGCCTCGTGACGTCAGGCGAAGCGAGGAAATATTCTCCCCAAGCTAATTCTTTTCGCTTCTCCTCGCTTCCGTTCCCTTCGCCGCGTCTAAATGTGAGCGGGTCCATTTAACTCTACGGTAAGAATATTTTTCTTGTAACCGCGCTTCGCCGCGTTTCTCCCTAGTGTGAGTGGGCCTTGAGAGTGAAGGAGGGAGAGGAAGTGAGTAGGGAGAGAAAGAGAATACAAAGGAAGAGTAGAAAGGAAGAGAGCAGATAAAGAGATGGAAAAGAAAATAGAGGGAAAGAGATTAAGGGAAATAGGGAGAAAGGATAAACGAGAGAGAGAAAAAATGAAAATATATAGTATGGGATAGAGAGGAAGAGAGAAAGAAGGGGAGAGAGGAAGAGAGAAAGAAGGAGAGAGAGGAAGAGAGAAAGAAGGGGAGAGAGGAAGAGAGAAAGAAGGGGAGAGAGGAAGAGAGGAAGGGGAGAGTGGATGAGAAAAAAAGGGGAGGATGAAAGAGAAGAAGAGAAAGGGAGAGGTTGGTAGAGAGGAAAAAGAGAGCGGGATAGAGAACATGAACTAGAATGAGAGAAAGAGTTAGTAGAGGGAGGAGCAAGCGAGAAAAAAAGGCGAGAAAGAGAGAGAGCGAGAAAGAGAGAGAGCGAGAAAGAAAGAGAGAAAGCGAGAAAGAAAGAGAGAAAGCGAGAGAGAAAGCGAGAAAGAGAGAAATGGGAAAGAGAGAGATATGGAGAAAGAGAGAGCGAGAAAGAAAGAGAGAAAGCGAGAAAGAAAGAGAGAAAGCGAGAGAGAAAGCGAGAAAGAGAGAAATGGGAAAGAGAGAGATATGGAGAAAGAGAGAGCGAGAAAGAAAGAGAGAAAGCGAGAAAGAAAGAGAGAAAGCGAGAAAGAGAGAAATGGGGAAAGAGAGAGATATGGAGAAAGAGAGAGCGAGAAAGAAAGAGAGAAAGCGAGAAAGAAAGAGAGAAAGCGAGAGAGAAAGCGAGAAAGAGAGAAATGGGAAAGAGAGAGATATGGAGAAAGAGAGAGCGAGAAAGAAAGAGAGAAAGCGAGAAAGAAAGAGAGAAAGCGAGAAAGCGAGAAAGAGAGAAATGGGGAAAGAGAGAGATATGGAGAAAGAGAGAGCGAGAAAGAAAGAGAGAAAGCGAGAAAGAAAGAGAGAAAGCGAGAGAGAAAGCGAGAAAGAGAGAAATGGGGAAAGAGAGAGATATGGAGAAAGAGAGAGCGAGAAAGAAAGAGAGAAAGCGAGAAAGAAAGAGAGAAAGCGAGAGAGAAAGCGAGAAAGAGAGAAATGGGGAAAGAGAGAGATATGGAGAAAGAGAGAGAGCGAGAAAGAAAGAGAGAAAGCGAGAAAGAAAGAGAGAAAGCGAGAAAGAGAGAAATGGGGAAAGAGAGAGAGATATGGAGAAAGAGAGAGAGCGAGAAAGAAAGAGAGAAAGCGAGAAAGAAAGAGAGAAAGCGAGAAAGAAAGCGAGAAAGAGAGAAATGGGGAAAGAGAGAGAGAGATATGGAGAAATAGAGAGAGCGAGAAAGAAAGAGAGAAAGCGAGAAAGAAAGAGCGAAAGCGAGAGAGAAAGCGAGAAAGAGAGAAATGGGGAAAGAGAGAGAGAGATATGGAGAAAGAGAGAGAGCGAGAAAGAAAGAGAGAAAGCGAGAAAGAAAGAGAGAAAGCGAGAGAGAAAGCGAGAAAGAGAAATGGGGAAAGAGAGAGATATGGAGAAAGAGAGAGAGCGAGAAAGAGAGAGAGCGAGAAAGAGAGAGAGCGAGAAAGATAGAGAGAGAGAAAGATAGAGAGAGAGAAAGATAGAGAGAGAAAGATAGAGAGCGAGAAAGAGAGAGCGCGTTTGAATCGAGGGAGTTTGAATTGAGCGTCGAGTCGCGGGCGCACTACCAGGTTCAAAACACTCGAAAATCTGCGAGTTCCGGTTAAAAGAGTTTGACAATGGGGAGAAAGTGCAGGTAGGGGGGAGAGGAGGGAGAGGGAAGTGTAAGCGTGCCCGGAAGCAGACAGGGAAGGGATGGGGAGAGAGAGGCGAGGTGCATTACAAGGGTGCAAGCCTGTTCTCTGAATGGATGGAGAGGGAGAGAGGTAGGGAGATAGAGGCTAGAGGAAATGGTGTTTTCATTTCAACTTGGCACGATGTTATTTTCCTTTTATTTATTTTTTTAAAACCTTTAATAGCGGACTTCCCTCCGGTAGTGGGGAGCAGCAACAGTTTCATAAAACGCTCGGCTGGATTCGGTTTTCCGTTTTTATGTTAACTTTTTTTCCTCGGTCGCGTAATCGTCTCCTACCGTGTCGACATCTGCCGTGATCGCTAGCAGTCCATTGAGGGCCATCGAACGAACAAAATATTTCGCGTTTTTTTCGGTCCAATCTGCGACGTCGTCGAGAATTAATCCGAGGTATTCATGGTCCTTGATCAACTTTATCCCGGAAAAGTTTTTTTCCTTCCTTTTCGCTTCGTTTCGCTTTCATATTTCGTTTTACTTTCTCATATACGTAGTATATTGAGAAAGTACTGTAATCGCGAAAAAATTTGACTTCGAGATTTTGATGGAAATACACGTTTTAGGTGTCCCTGAGTCCATAAAAGTTGTTTTCGCCATGCCGTCTGTCTGTCTGTCGTTCTGTTCGCTGTTCCAGGATCCAAACGCGTGCATAAAATCGAATGATATCTCGTATTTGCGCAAAATATCTTTTGCAGACCCTTTTTTCATAAAAATGATATTGCATAAAAATAAAGGGTAGTTTCTTCTTGGCGATGTTTTGAAAAATTTGATTTATTCAAAAATGGCTCTAGAGAATTTGATTAAAATCAATCCAACTGTAGAGCCTGATGTCACAAATAATACTGCGTAAGCCACATGTCTCTCGAAATCACTATATGGCGTCCAGTGGCATTACAATGTACGCTAAGCAACCTTACCTAAGTCTTATGACGTCACGCTCCCGCCGCGATCCATTCCAACTCTTACTACCGCCTTACGGTTAAACTAAATCGAATGATATCTCACATTTATGGATAATATAATTCATAAAAGACATTCTGAAGAGATAAACAATATTGCGCAACAATTAACGGTACTTTTTTCTTGGATATTTTGACACCAAATTCCAGTTACTCAAAAATTGCTCTAAGGATTCAGATTAAAATTCATCCAAACGTACAGCCTCATGTTATAAATAATACTAACTACGCCATATGTCCAAAAAAGTTACTATATATCGTCCAGTGGCGATTCCCTAGTCTAAAATTCCGTACTTCTCTTTTAACGCCACGCGCTTATTAGTGCGAGTTATTACATGAGAGGTTGATGGTGTCAGTCACTTTGGTTCTGTTGCTAACGCATTATTAACATAATTGGCAGTGAATTGCCAAGCACAAAGAGTTAACTTCGGGGCAAAGAGTGTAGTGAAACCAAACGTATATACGTATATGAGAAAGTTTGTGCAATGTATATTACGCCGTTTATTTTTTATTTATTTTCGGAACTAAATTGTGATGGAGCGTTTCCGTGGCACAAAGTGATGCAATAACTCAAGATAACATTGTTCTCGTTTAAAATCCCAGTTGTTCAGACAAATTTATATTACGGCATCCTGTTTAAAATACGGCGGGCGCAGCACCTGTAAGCGGATATTCCAGCCGGTCTACTTAAAGCTAGGCAAATGAACTATAAATTAAATTATCCATTAAATACCGCATCTCTAAAAAAGTGCTTAAGAAAAAATTTAATCAAACTGAATGCCTATTATAATTCAAATCCGTGGCGATACTATCGCATCCCATGGGCGTTTCTTTGTGGTCGAAATCCCTTGTACGAAAAATAATGCAATACACTGAAGTGCATCAACTTCCTTCCTCTTCATCAACGATGCACGTCGAGTGATTCTCCATCTTCCTGACAAGAGGGCACGCTTCCTCTCGCAGGGCGAATGCCGCGTTATTATAAACGAGGTCGCACGCGGCGAAGCCTCCAACGGCCGAGTCAATCATTGAAGTCGTGCGCCAGACCAAGCCATTTCCTAAGGAAGGGGGTGGCGGGAATGGGGTGGAGAGAACGGGGTGTGGAGAGAACGGGGTGTGGAGGGAAGGGAGTGTGGAGAGAAGGGAGTGTGGAGGGAAGGGAGTGTGGAGGGAAGGGAGTGTGGAGGGAAGGGAGTGTGGAGGGAAGGGGGTGTGGAGGGAAGGGGGGTGTGGAGGGAAGGGGGTGTGGAGGGAAGGGGGTGTGGAGGGAAGGGGGTGTGGAGGGAAGGGGGTGTGGAGGGAAGGGGGTGTGGAGGGAAGGGGGTGTGGAGGGAAGGGGGTGTGGAGGGAAGGGGGTGTGGAGGGAGGGGGTGTGGAGGGATAGGGGTGGAGGCAAAAGGGTGGAGGGAAGGGAATGGAGGGGAGGGGATGAAGGGATGGAGGAAAGGGAGTGGAGGAAAGGGAGTGGAGGGAAGGGTTAGTGCGGATTCGGCGATCCCGCGGAAGAGGCCATCGCAGCGCCACCGGCCAGACGTGCTCATAATGGAAATCGCGGATGGAGCGTCAGTGGCGTGCATCGGTTATGGTGCTAGTCAATTACTGGCGCGGTGCGTGTGTGTGTGTGGAGGGAAGGTGCATGAGCATGTGCGTGCGTGCGAATAGGGCCGCGATTAAGGATGCAGCGCACGGGGACGCATTTGGGATAAACACGATAAGTGTATGAGGAGGCGATGTGAGCCATGTGGCTTATTATCACGGAGGTGATTGGTCGGAGTGGAAGGGGGAGAAAGGGGATTGGTCGGGAGAAAGGGGATAGGTGGGGATAAAGGGGTTGGGGGAGAAAGTTCTAATGCGTCTCTGAAGCGAAGTGGAATAACAAGTGGGTTTGGGGGTGGAGGAGGAAGACGAATTCCTCGGCGTGAAGGATGGCTGTTTAATAATTTCGGGCCTTTTTTTGAGAATGTAAAGATGAATGGGGAGAAAGAAGAGGCGGGAGAATTAATGCGGCATTGTCTCCCGACCGCTGAATCACAACGTTTTGCCCATCAAATTTGACGAGCAGTTGTATTTACACACACACATATATAATATTGTATACAAATTCAAAAGGCGTATTTTAAATGAGTGTTGTGAGAGGTGCGTGAAAATGGCGACAAGAATTTTAAATAACCATTATAACGTTAAATTTCTGTCGGATGTTGTGCATCGGTGTTCAATTTCATTTTAATAAGGAAGCTCATGGGTGATAAAATCCTGTTTAGGCATGCTTTATGAAAACGCTTCTCGAATGAAATATACCGACATCAGGTATATACGCTTCTAGATTCACATTATGCTCAAGTGTAATTTCGATTGGTAATCGACCAAAAACTCAAATTCGAAAATAACAATTATTATATTTTTATTACGACGCATTTTAACGATTTGAAGACGTACATTTTCAGGCACTTATTCTGGCTAAGCGAACATGATACCCCAGATATAAATTTAAAATCAGATTGAACGGAATATAACATATTAACTATCTTTCAATTATTCAATCAAACTTGTATATCTATATTTAGCGCCGAAAGCCATTTGTTCCGACTTAATTTAAATTCCACACCTATAAAACTAAAATGCGATTACGGTCGATTTCAACCTCTCGACATGGCCAATAATAATCAGCGCTTTCTTAAGGCGTTCTTTACCAGCGAAGCGATAATAGCGGAACGCATTAGAAATTCCACTTTACATAATTATTTTAATAATCTTATACTCGGATCTCGTTAAATGACAACCGTCAAGCAACAATGAAATACCAAACTTTTCTCTCCCAAGCTCTTATATGATCTGTAAAGTACATATAGATTAAAAAATAGAGAACAACATTTACTACAAGAAAGTCCGCGACACCACATAATGAGTTATGGTTTCGGAGATAAAAATTCGAGGAAATCCCGCGCAAAACATCGCATATTTTGTTTACATCTGTCTCTAAGGCGGTTCTCTCAGTAAACACCAATTAAAATCCATATGATCTGTGAAGCATAGTTTGAAAAAAATATTCGGATAGAGGACATTTACTACAAGATAGTCTGCGAGACGTATAATTAAGACAGTTTTGGAGATAAAAATTCGAGAAAATCCCGAGCAAAATATCGCCTATTTTGTCTACATCGATTGCGAAGACGGTTCTCCCAGCAAACAACAATTAAAATCCATATATTTCTCTTTTATGCTCTTATATGATCTGTGAGGTATAGATTAAAAGATTTATTCGGAGAGAGAACAACATTTACTACAAAATAGTCCCATACACTATAATTACGACTTATAGTTTCGGGAATAAAAATTCGACAATCACCTAATCTTTCGATAGTGTTTCATACGTATTTCCTATAAAGAACGCCTTTGAAATCTCTGTGTATTCCATTTATGGAATTTATGTTCTAATTGCTCATGTATTTTGTCTGTCAGTCCGTCCGTTTGTATGGGAAACATCTCTGTAATACAATAAAAAGTCCAAAATCCGGAATGATATGAAATCCAGGAACTTTACTGAATTATCCATTACAAAATCCTGAGTTACGGCAAACAAATTTACTTGACTTCGGCACCAAACATGCTTTGTGACTCTTCTCAGGGTCCTAGCACAAATTTTCCACAACATGAAGATTACAACACCGTGTTATTTTTCTATGGTCTGGATCACGAAATTCCATGGACCACACGGGATTCAGCAGCTGAAAGTATGTGGTGAAATGGTTTCCACTGATCATGAGGCTGCGAAGAACTATACTGATGAATTTTCTAAATGGGTTTCTGATGAAACCTGAAACATAACCAGGTACATATGTAAAGACGATAAGCAATGATCCTTTAATTTTTTATGACGTGTGCGCGGAAGAAATTTGTCAGGTGCAACTTTTTCGGAAGTTTCAGATAATTCTGCATCCTCTTTCTGAGGCGCATCTGGGTATATTAAAATTACGAATTAGGATGGGGTGGGGGCGAGAATGGTGCAGTGTCGGCATATACCAAGATTTTTCGACTAGTCTGCTACGTCGCACAGTAGCGTGCGCTTTTTTATTTCACAATGAACTATCTATAACTCTAAAAATCATCCTATAAATATATCATATCATTATATATAGACGTTCCTTACAGAGAAAGAAGATATCTATTATATATAGACTCTTCTTACAGAGGAGGAACATATATATATATATATATATATATATATATATATATATATATGCTGTAAATTCGTAATTTTTCACCACAGTAGAATTATGCGTAAAATCGACTAGAAAAACCGAAATTCTTGAAAAGTTCAAAAATGCAACCGCTAAAAATTTGAAATTGTTTAAATATACTTTTAAGGTTTATGTATATACGAATGTGCTACGAAGCTGAAATTTTTTTAAAAGTAGAATTTGTAAAAAAAACAGGGATCGTAAAAATTTTGATTTGTTTGGCTGTTAAAAATTCTTAAAGTTTAAACAAATAGGTAAATGCTATGGAGCTGAAAGTTTTACGTTATTTAGAGCATAGTCCATACGCACGAATAAAGATTTGATAACCACCATGAAGTTGTTATTGCGGCCGTTAAAAATATTTAAATCTTCAGCAATTAGAAAAATATCATTTCACTTCTAGATGTGCTATAACTTTAAAATTTATCAGAAATGTGTGGCATTAGTGCAACATAAAGAAAAAATTATAATATTCTTAAGATTGCAAATTTTAGGTATTGTTTTAATCAAATATTGTTCCATAAGGAAAGAACGAAAATTGGTGCAGATATAATATCTTTGTAATTTAAAATTTTTTTCTAATAACGAAATAACTCGATTAAAAAATAATTAATTTTTCAAGTTGAGATGAAATGCTTGCAGAATACAAGCACCAACTACTTGTAAAACACACACACACGCACGCACGCACAGGCGCGCGCGCACACACACATACATACAATACACACACGCTGAAATTTTTTTATCAGGTAGAATTTATAAAAAAAACGAAATAGGGAATATACAAATTTTTTATATTTTAATTTGTTTGACAGTTAAAAATTCTTAAAGTTTAAACAAATAGGTAAATGTTTAGATACTACGTGGCGAGATAGGGAGCTGAAAATTTTAAATTATTTAGAGATAAGTCTATACAAACGATAAACATTTCAGTGTATCCATTAAATTGTTATTGCGGCCGTTAAAAATTAAGTAATTTTAAACAATTAGATAAATGTTAATTCACTTCTAAATGTGTTACAACTTTAATATTTGGTAGAGATGTGGGGCATTATTAACCGAATGTGGAAAAAGTATAATATTCTTAAAATTGCAAATATTAGTGATTGTTTTACTTCATTATTGTTCCATAAGGAGATACTACGGGGCTAGTTAGGAAACTGTACTTTTTAAGTTATTTAGAGCTTAGTCTATGTAAAGGAATAAATACTTCAACGTCTCCATGAATTTTATATTGCGGCCGTTAAAAAACATTTAAATTTAAATAATTATATAAATGTTATTTCACTTATAATTATGCTACACATTTAAAATATGGAAGAAATTATTATTAACCCAATGTGGAAAAAGAATAATATTCCTAAAACTGCAAAAATTAGTGATTGTTTTACTCCATAATTGTTCCATAAGGAAAAAACGAAAATCGACCCAGAGGAGAAATCTTTTGATTAAAGAAATATTTCCCATGATGAAATATCTCTCTGAAAAATTAATGTTTTTTCAAGGTGAGATGAAATGCTTGCAGTACCTTCTATTAGTCATTATATATAGACGTTCCTTACAGAGGAGGAGTAACTTATATATAGGAGGATACTAATGTATAGGCACTTCCAGATCACCAGGAGATTCGAAAACATTTTTTCGTAGGTAGGATTATGTGCAAAACCAACTAGAAAAAACGAAAATCTTGAAAAAAAATCAACAATGCGGCCAAAAAAAATCGCAATTGTTTAAACAAATTTTCAAGGTTAATGTATTTCTAAATCAGCTACGGAGCTGAAACTTTTTTTAAGGTAGAATTTGTAAAAAAAAACGAAATAGGGAATATAGAAATTTCGATATTTTCATTTGTTAGGCTGTTAAAATTTCTTCAAGTTTAAACAAATAGGTAAATGTTTAGGTACTACGGGGCAAGCTATGAAGCTGAAATTCTAAAGTTATTTAGAGCATACTGCATATGCATATATTGGGTGAGTCCTCCCTACCACTGCATTTAGCGACCTTGGCGTGTTCAAATGGCTAAATCGCCCTTATATGATCTGTAAGGTATAGATAAAAAATGTTATTCGGATCGAGGACAACATTTTCTATAATATCGTCCGATAACACGTACCTACGATTAATAGCTTTCGAGATAAAAATTGTTAATCCGTAATAATCGTTAAAAACTAGTAGTTGGTGCTTGCAATTTGCAAGCATATCATCTCAACATAAAAAAACATTCATTTTTCATATTTCATAATTACACATATTTTTTTAATTCTAAATATTTCACCTCCGGAGCGATTTTCGTTTTTCCCTTAAGTAAAAATAATAGATTAAAACAATCCCAAAACTTTGCAATTTTAAGAATTTTGTACTTTCTCCATAATAGGGTACTAATGCTACACATTTATGCCAAATATTAAAGTTGTAGTACTTCTAGAAGAGAAATAATATTTTTCTAATTGTTTAAGATTTAAACATTTTTAACGGCCGCCGCAATATGTTTATGGAGGTAGTCAAATGTTTATTTGTGCAAATGCACTACTCTGTACATAATTTGATAATTTCAACTTCCTAGCTCATCCCGTAATGTATAAACAGTTATCTATTTGTTTAAACTTTAAGAATTTTTAAATGCCAAACTAATTAAAATATCAAAATTTGTATAATCCCTATTTCGTGTTTTTACGAATTCTACTTATAGAAAAAATTTCAACTCCGTAGCACATGCGAAAATACATAAACCTAAAAAAATTGTTTAAACAATTGCGAATTTTTAGCGTCTGCATTGTTGCACTTTTTCAAGATTTTCGTTTTTTTCTAGTCGGTTTTGCACAAAATCCTACCTAAGAAAAAAAATTTCGAATCTCCAGCTCATCTGGAAGTGCCTAAACATTAGTATCCTCCTATATGTTATATCCTCCTCCTCTGTAAGAAACGTCGATATATAATGATACGTATAGCAATCGGAAATTCTATTCCCTTGCCCTTATATGATCTGTAAGTTATAAGTTAAAAAATGTTTCCATACGGAGGATAGAATATGCTACAAAATGATTGCAAAAGCTCGTACCTACGACAAATATCTTCCGAGATAAAAATTATTAAACTTTAATGTGCAAATGGGATAAAAACAACCCCTAAAAATTAACGCTTTTGAAATTTTCGATTTTCCTGGTTGGTTGTGAGCAAAATCCTATAATCGTGGCAAGTCTCCAGCTTATCTGGAAGTGCATAAACATTGGTATCCTCCTATATAGGTATATCCTCCTCTGTAAGGAACGTCTATAATATAATGATGACCCTCTGTAAGAAGAGTCTATATATAATAGATGTTAACAGTAACGCCACAGCAAATGAAAACCTAGCATCATAAAGTGAAAAATTCTTTTAGTTATCTTCAAAACGTGTAATAGCAAATTAAAACCCAGCATTACAAAGCGATTACACTTCCTTCGGCACTTGTGCTGTTTACCTCCATATAATTTCCCAAGTGATTTGCGATCTTCTTTTGTTCATTCCAAGGATATGCTTTAATTTAAATTGATGTAGTAGTTACTGAAATTAAATGTTGAGTACGTGATGCACGGATGTTTACTTGGTTTCTGAAAAAAAAAACATTTCCAAGCCGCAAAAAACACGCATTAAAAAGTGCGAACATCTCTTTTATTTATTACGTTCGAAATGCGTAACATAAAATCAAAGCTTAGCGTAAGAAAGTGATAGCAATTATTTTAATTGTAAAAAACACGTCACAAAAAATAAAAACAATGCATTCAAGTGATAACATTTCTTTTAGTGATCGCGTTCAAAATACGCGGAGGAAAATTTTACGTTAGAAGATTATAGCAATTCTTACATTTACATTAAAAATTCGTAATAAAAAATGAAAATCTAACAAAACAAAATAACATTTCCTTAAATTACGTTCAAAATACAAAGATGAAATCATTTCCAACTTTAATGACGCAAATTTCCGTTTTCCTAAAAAGGATACTGCTTTACTTTTAAATCCTTCGCGTCAATTGGTTTTCGGCTGTTCACGGATAGAAAATGTTTATATGCAAGTATAAAAATGGGTCATTTCCCCTCGCGATAGAGTAACGTGCAAAAGCGCGAGCACCGAAGTTTAAGTTACAGTTTATCACTCAGCTCCAGAACCTCCGAGATAGGACGAGCAGTATCCCATTCGGATGTCGTTGAGGACATTGCCCCAAAATCACGTTCGTCACCACATCGCGTGGGGAGACATCTTCTCAAAACACGCACGAAATCCTTTCGCACATTCGTTTTTGGGTATTTTCCCAATTTGGAAAATTCCAGCGATTCTGGATAACACGTCGCGAGTAAAGCAAACTACGTAAAAACATCGTATCGCGATAAATAATCGTACACCTGTTGTGGAGTCAATCGCCGCTAATTTTTTCAGTTGTGATAAAACAACTTAAAACGCTCAGGCTAAAGAAATGTCGTTAAATTAGGATATTTTTTCTGATAAATTTGACAATTCTATATGAAAAATCAACTTTTAAATTCAAGGAGTCAATTTCTTTCCTAAAATTGAGGATGATAACTGTATTACTATAAGAGTTATATAAAACAATTTCTGATTAAACTAAGGATAACATTTTTAAAAGAAACAAATTGTAATATTGACACAATTAGTAATTTCACGCAAATACAAAATCGGAATAAAAAAATTTACAAGAATTCTTATTTTAGTTACGTGGAAACTTTGCAGGCGTATTTTCCTAAGTGTTTCATCGTGAAACATTTAGCGTAAGACAATGGCCATTCAAAAATTAAAACTGCGCTCGTTTTGTTTAAACATTTATCCGGAGCTGCGAGGTGAATTTCAGGACACTAACTTGAACTAGAATAGTAGATGGTAGCTCGTAATCACTTTGGCTCCAAGTTGAACAGTTGTATAAAACTCCTTAAGCCAAAAAAAATTGTAGGGTAAGCCCTATGCATTTCGCCCACTAAGTGGGCATCTTCAGGGGAGAACCTGCCTATTGGTTGAACCTTGTTCACTGCCAAGGCAGGTTCTCCCCTGAAGATGCCCACTTAGTGGGCAAAATGCATAGGGCTTACCCTACAATTTTTTTGGCTTAAGGAGTTTTATACAACTGTTGAACTAGAATAATTAATTAAAGAGAAAAAAATGCACGTGGAACACCCCGTAAATATGGGAATTAAATGTTAGCACGAATGGCCACGGGCGAAGCGACGCCTATTCCTTAAAAAAAAATCTCGCACGCATAACGAGAAAATATTACAACATCCAGCGGCCTATCGTCCCGAAGCGAACGGGAATCCTTAACGCTCGAATCCCGACGAAAACGCCCACTTCGCGAGTTGGGGTTTGAATACAAACGCAAAAATTCAATTCGAGCCGCCGCGCGCACGTGTTCCTCGTCACAAACTACTTTATTATACGATTTCTCGCGAGTCTATGTCATTGATACGACCATACGCGGAAAGAATTGCAGACAGTAGAAGAATACATCGATCCCAAAAAGTTTTAAAGGGTGACGGGAGTTCATGAGAGCACGAAAATAGATTTTTAATGCCAGAAAAATAAAAAGAAATAGGTGCGAAATACATTGCATAAAAACTTTCTCATATCCGTACCCTTAGGTATAGTCCAATAATGTCACTGGTCGCATAAGAGTAAAGACAGCTAGGCTTTAACTCGATATAGTATAGGGTCACTAGATGATATATCTTTGAGTAATACAACTTATTTTTAGAGAATGTATTTTCGGGTTAAAAATAAAATCGCAGTTATCGGGTTTTAAAATTTTTAAACAAATCGGATGAGATCGGGTTTAATAGGATTAAAATTTTCAACCAGTACCCGTATTACTGGCGTTATGTATTTTTGGGCCTCAACTGATTACACATCTAAACTGGTAACACAAAATGTATGAAAGTGTTGTTGATTGTTGACGCTACTCAATCAGCCTAAAAAACTGCGAAGAATGCGATGTTGTGTCGCGTGAATGAAATTCCACATCTGTGATATGGTCAAACGATCAAGTTCTATATCTTGGAGATCTTTTTGGCCCGTCTTATACGTCCGCATGAAATAATTGCGTCTCCATTTCTGTCCATAACTCAGCGTTTTTGAAATAGTTATAATTAAGTGATAAACTCGAGACTTTAAATAAATTATAACCAAATCAATGAAGGTTATTTAAGTAAAATGTAGACGTGAGCGAAAATTGTAAAGCGTTTGTATATTAAAATCGTGTCCGAAAGTTCGAAGCACCTGGTTTAATACTAATTATTTTATTACTAGTGTCGCATTTTCGGGTTTATTCGGGTTTTACCCGAATTTTTTTTAATCGAACCGGGAGAGAAATCAGGTTTAACCCGAGAAATATATTCTCTACTTATATTTCTATCATTTATTTCATTAAGCCTTAAAACTGGACCGATTTCAATTACAACCCATTTCCTACTTTTGAGAAAAACAGCGTTTTGAGAAAATTGACAAGAACTCATGCACGAAATGGTTCACTTCGAGTCTTCCACACCGGGTGTATATAAATAAAAAAGTTTCATCAGGATCTCAAAACTTTCTCTACATTCTTCGTAAACGAGAAAGCTAAAAAGAGACTGTGGCCTCCCACAGTGATCGCGAATATGAATCAAAACGATAAATATCGGGCAAAAAACAACTCCGTCAGTAAGTGAATATATTTTTACGAACGAGATTTCAACATAAAGGGACGCGTTTCTCCGAGGTTTCCGGGCGCGTTGAATAACGACGGGTCTCGAAGAACGCGAGGGGTTCCCCTTTTGAATCCGCAAGCCGTAATATATTAATGGTCGCCAGTTATGATATCAATGCACGCTGCCTTTATTATTTTTTTTTAGAGGATGGAGAATCTGGTTGGCCTGCCGGAGAAACTCGCGTATATATATTTTTTACGGCCCCATAAACCTTATCTTCCGCACCAGGTGCTTGAGGGCGCCACGAATCCTCCCGAAAGGGGGAGGAGGTATACGGCCGAAGTAGCCGAAGGGGAAAGAGAGAGAGAGAGAGAAAGTCCTTTGGCAAAAACGTGACCGATTTTTTTAAAGGGGGCTTGATGAGACCTCGGGCCTATCGAAGACCGCCCAGCCGGGCAGTTCCGTTAAAAAACGGAGCTGGATTACGAGCCTGTTTTCGGATGGTTGAACGAAATCGGGAGATAATATTCGCCAGTAACATAAATTTTGAATACAAAGGCAAAAAAAGGCTAGTGCCACTTGGTAACATGTTCAGATGACTCGAAATTCAGTTTTGGCTTTGAAAGTCTGGGTTGAATTTCAAATATTCCTATTAATTTTTTTCGACGTTTAACATTCCGATTACACGTTAAGGTGGTGCGTAACTAAATGGGAACTCTTTTGACAGCAACTCCCAAAATATTCTTTCAATGCGTAGCCACTAAAAGAATAACTATATAGGCAAGTTAAAACATCAAATATATTAGCGCAGATTTGGACCTTTAAATAAAACAGGTAAAATGAAGATTGGAAACGAAAATAAATCCATTCAGGTATAAAACGACGAAGAATGGAATAAATTTAAAGCATTAAATAAACGGTGAAAAACGCAAGATTTTTACGAGTATATATTCGTAATCATAATCGGACAAATTAATGAAATTAGACGACAGTAATCAATATTTTGAAATTCGCCGAATATTATAGCCATTGAACCGTGGCAATTCAGTAATGTGTCCCACAAATTTTCATTAGAACGCCATGAATGACACATTACTAAAAATTAAAATTGTTTACATATGATGAAGAATCTATATAAATAATAAGCCAGGTTATCGTGTCCCGCGAAAGAGATAGCAAATAAGGAAAGAGTTGTCGTAGCAACGAAAACGAACGAACATTACAGACCTAGCTCATAATAATTTAGCATATTATTCAATGTATTTTGTCATTTGACTAAATGGAAGAACGATTATAACATTTATAACGGACAAAGTTATTACACGGTAATTAGAATTTTAGTACTTGAATTAATCTACCAAAAACTAATGAAAAATGAATGACTGATCAAAGAGTTTCACAAAAAATGTTGTTTAAAAAAATTTAGTGAATTAAAAAAATAAAATTAAGACCACCAATTTTGCTTAAACTTTTAATTTGTCATTTTCGTTACCACCATCCGTACGAGCTAAAAGTCTAAAATAACATAAAATCCATAATATATCTAGCCAAGCACTACACATACAACTGACAATATGCGCATAATACGGCAATCTTCAAGTTTAGACACGATCGAACTGCAAAACATCGTAATGTGAGCGGCTATCACTTCATCGTAATATGAGAATTAGAAAGAAAATTCAAACGCGAAATTAATGAAACGCCATTAAAAAAGTACCGGTGTAAAATATCTACTAGGATATCCTTCAAAACGATGCGGAGGTACTATGATTCTTCTTATTAAAAAGTGAGATAAATATAAATAAATTTGCTAGATTACATATAATTGTATAGCTCGGTAGTTCACAACCTGGGTGCTGCGGCACACTGGAGCGCAGCAGCTGGTTTTTAGGGGTGCCGCGATAGAACTGGTTTTGCATATAAATCAACGATTTGAATGAGTCTTACAGGTAACTAGGGCATCAATTTATCTGTTATAAATTGATTATAGTGTAATACCAATAACTAGATATGTCCAAAGGTTTTAATACTCGTTTGTGAAAATATTAAATATTGCTTGAAGGCTGGGGTGCCGCGAAATTCTGTTTATCTTTGAAAGGATGCCGCGCCTACGAAAAGGTTGAGAACCACTGAGTCTAGCTACTTGAATCCGCAAACATGACAACGGTGCACGAGAGAACTGCTACCTCCTCTATGCTAAAGTAATGAACGATTCGAAATACACAACTTCACTGCTCCGTCCGCCAAAGCTTCTTAGATTCTAGCTAATCCCATTCAGGAGAAAGCAAAGAAAACTTTCACGGGAACTCCTTCTCTTGCTATTGTGTCGACAATTACACTGTAGATGAAATTTTGAGCAAAACTCTCCCTTCATATCAACGATAAGCGAAAATTATAGCTGATTTATAATCCTCGCACGTAATAATTAACCACCCTTTTGGATTGGAAAATTCTACATACCATTTTCATCGCTTATATTTACACTATTATATTTCCATGGACACGGATTCTTTCTGACGGACGACGCTTTTCCATATTACCATCGCGTTATTTTTCCGTGAGCGTTCCTCCGATGCGGAATCCTACAAAACATTTCGCCGCTTCTTACCCCTCAGGTAATGGACACGGAGAAGTCCCAAAGTAAGCCTAGTTTATCTCACAGCATTATTTGCCTAACGCGAGCCGGAATGAAATGAGTATTCCTATCCTCCGTTTGGAACAGAGCCAAAAAGGAAAGACGTCCCAGTGTCATACGACTTCAAAAAAAATGTAACGCACATTTCCCCTTCCATCTTTTCCCGACCCCTAAACTTTTTTAAATACCCGAAGCGCAGCTGGACCTGCTATTCACTTTGTCCTCTGATTTTCTCCTTTTGTCTCGGGGGTAATGCCATGCGGGATAGTTAAGAGGGTAAGAGAGGGAAAGGGTAGAGGGAGAGGGAGAAAAAGAGAGGGAGGGAGAGGGAGAGAAAGAGGGAGAGAAAGAGGGAGAGAAAGAGGGAGAGAAAGAGGGAGAGAAAGAGGGAGAGAAAGAGGGAGAGAAAGGGAGAGAAAGGGGAGAGGGAGGGAGAGAAAGAGAGAGGGAGGGCGAGAGGGAGGGAGAGAAAGGGGAGAGGGAGGGAGAGAAAGAGAGAGGGAGGGCGAGAGGGAGGGAGAGAAAGAGGGAGAGAAAGAGGGAGAGAAAGAGGGAGAGAAAGAGGGAGAGAAAGAGGGAGAGAAAGAGGGAGAGAAAGAGGGAGAGAAAGAGGGAGAGAAAGAGGGAGAGAAAGAGGGAGAGAAAGAGGGAGAGAAAGAGGGAGAGAAAGAGGGAGAGAAAGGGAGAGAAAGGGGAGAGGGAGGGAGAGAAAGAGAGAGAGAAAGAGGGAGAGAAAGAGGGAGAGAAAGGGAGAGAAAGAGGGAGAGAAAGAGGGAGAGAAAGAGGGAGAGAAAGAGGGAGAGAAAGAGGGAGAGAAAGAGGGAGAGAAAGAGGGAGAGAAAGGGAGAGAGAGAAAGGGAGAGAGAGAAATGGAGAGAAAGGGATAGGGAGGGAGAGGGAGGGAGAGAAAGGGATAGGATGAAGAAAAAAGAAGGGAGAGAATGGGAGAGGAAGATGAGAGAATAAGATGGAAAGGAGTTAAGGATGGGGGAGAGGACTTAAGGATAGGGGAGAGGACTTAAGGATAGGTGTGAGGGGGAGGAAGGGTTAGGGTGAATGAGAGAGAGAAGAGTGAGAGGGTGGAGTGGGAGAGTGGGAATGAGAGGAGGGGATGGGATGGGGAGATGAGTGAGGGAGAGGTGGGATGAGTGAGGGAGAGGTGGGATGAGAGAGGGGAGAGGTGGGATGAGAGAGGGGAGAGTGAGATGGGGTGAGTGAGATGAGGTGAGTTAGATGGGGATGGAGAGGGAGTGTAAACGGTAAGGAGAGATGGGAGGATTGAGGGGGATAGGAGGAAAAATGGAAAGGGGACATATGAAGGTTTTATTCGCTTATGAAGAGTCAGTCAGTGTCACGGAGCAGGAGAGAGTGACAGAGAGAGAGGATTGGAAGACATCTGTACCCCTTTCGGAAGGGGTTAGTGGGCCAAAAGGTTCAGCGAGAGGAAGAGGGGAAGAGCTCGTTGGTAACAATGCAGGAAACAAGTGACATACGCGGAGTGTCGCGGAAAATGATATGCCCCGTCATGCGAGTGAAAGTCACTAGCATACAAGAGGGGATGTTCTGCTCTGTGAAGGGTAATGAGGAAAAAAAGGCGATATGCTTCGTGAAACGATGTTAACTTGGGTTAACTCTGAATTTTAAATGTTCTTACGAGTTGATTTTACACACAAAGCACTCCTCGGTTGAGTTCATTAACGCTGGCAACATGTAAAAGTGTCAACGCCTAGGGCCACATTAAAATGATGATGCTACACTTGAAGTTTTTTTATTTAATTTTTTTAAGAAAAAAAATCATTTTATTGCTTCCAAAGGCAGCATTGGCCACTCGAGAATGGGAACACGAATAAATACGTGCATTCGCTGCAACGAAGACAAACATAAGGCCATACAAGGCTATTCTATCTGTGCGAAGAAATTATTCCATTATTCGTGATTGAACGAAATCTCTCTATTTTGCAGAACAACTAACTGAACCCTGCTGAAAAATATTGTTCGAAACACATAATTATTAAAGGTTCTTTTAAAACGCACTTCAAAACAACATGCATGCGAATGCTCAAACCTCCCTCCAACATGTAAGAATGCCACCTCTCCTGCTTTGGTTTGAAATTAATCACCAAAGGAAAGAAAATAATATGTATTATGTACATATCTGTATTATAATTTCGCTGAACATAGCTCTCCGACAGCACAATTAAAAACGACGTGAAATGGAAAATGTTTTTTCTAGACGTAGAACGTGGCGAATAGGACGCGTTGAGATATGGATTATAATATCTGCTCTATAAATAGAATTATGAATAGAATGAATTATGAATGATGCCTCATGGCCAAAGTCTCTCTAATTGCAGACCATAGCATGAGCAAGGGGCGTCGTTTGCACTCCATACATTAAAACGAAGCGCTTCAAAATGACCGACGTCGAAGGAGTTATTTTGAAACGACTGATTCAAAATAGCCACCCCGCTGACGTTTCCCTATCCTCGAGTTTTGCATTTCAAAACGCTGAGTCCATTACGCCACGAATCTCGAACTCATTTACATCTAATGAAGGTAAGCTATTAGTTATTGATGAAATGACAGCAAAGAAGCTTAATCGAAAATGCTTTGAAAATACTTTTGTCTCGAATTTGTACTTGGGTTCGTTTTTACTGCAATCATAAAATCACTTTATTTCTTCTGCGTTGCAATGCTTTCTCTGCTACTTTCTTGGCGTTTCTTATTTTTAATCTCCTAAATTCAGCTACTTAACAACCTATTCAACTTCGTTATCCTTCACGAATATAATTTTCATGCGGAAAGCCTCAATATATATATATATATATATATATATATATATATATATATATATATATATATATACACACACACACACACACACACATAAGCTTGCGTGTTTATTTGTGTTTTTGTGTGTTCGTGTGTTTTACGTGTCTCTTCGACGGCCCCAGCAGCCTGCCAACTTGGTAAGTGTCCGCTGGGCTTCCCTCAAATCCTTGTTGCCACCCTCATAACTACCTTTTCTTTTCCTTAAGTTAATCTATATATATATATATATACACACAGGGTGTCCGGCGACTTTATGTCATAACTTCGGGATCTTATTCCTTAAATGATTTTGCGTAAAAAATGTCACATGAACATGGGTCCGATTCTCAATTGTTACAGAGCTACGGGCAATTGAAAATATCTCGTACTTTGATTTGTACAACTTAATGACTGAAAAAATGCACTGTTTAAGTAATTATTCCTATACATTGTTAATTGTTGAAAAATGAATTATTTAAATAACCATTCGTTTACATTGATACTTAATCCATTGTTACAACAAAGAAGAACACCAGATCGATGTACTTTTATTCAAGTTCACCGACATTTACGAGAAAATGGCTCATTTCCGTGTGTCCTGTACAAGTTAATGTGGATGAGGAGGAAAACATTATTCAAATGGTTCAGCGCAGTCCACGTCTTAGTACACGGAGAATGTCCCCCCGCCTCAACGTTCCGCAAATGAGTCTGGCAAACATTACACGATGAGGGACTTTATCCATACCATATCCAGCAAGTTCAGCATCTTCAACCCGGGGATATGGCTAGGTGGTTGGAATTCTGCCGTTGGTTAAATGCACATCCTCGCCTGAACCGTTACATCTTGTTCACGGACGAGGCACAGTTTACTCGTGATGAAATAAACAACACGAGAAACTAGCATTTATGGGCTCGCGAAAATCCTCACGTAACAGTTGAAAGCAATTTCCAACTCAGTTTTTCTGTGAACGTGTGATGTGGAACACGACTTCAGCTACGCTGTATCTTAACAAGAAGTTCTCTAACCGATGGATCGGTCGTGGCGGTGCACAGGATTGGCCACCGAGGTCTCCGGATCTCACTCCGTTGGATTTCCATGAGTGTGGGGGCAAATGAAAAACATTGTGTATGAAGCCAGAGTGAGAACGAGGAAAGAACTTATTCAGCGAATTTTTGATGCTGCGAGGCGCGTTAATAACGCTGTAGTTCTTAGTGCTGTTTTACGTTCCTTATTCAAACGGGTCAAATTGTGCATCCATGCTGAAGGCGGCCATTTTGAACAATTGTTGTAACAATGGATTATGTATCAATGTAAACGAATGATTATTTAAATAATATATTTTTCAACAATTAACAATGTATACGAAAAATTATTTAAACAATGCATTTTCAGCCATTAAGTTGTACAAATGAGAATCGGACACATGTTCATATGACATTTTTAACTCAAAATCTCTTAATGAATAAGAACCCGAAGTTATGACATAAAGTCGCCGTACACCCTGTGTATATGTATATATATATATATATATATATATATATATATATATATATATATATATAAAGAGTTTACGATGACCATATAATATAATACACGTTCAGTCAATTTGAAGAGTTCTCTAAGCTGCAATTTACTTCGGTCTAGAAGATGAAAAATGAAATATGCGCAATAAATGTCGAGTTAACAACCTGCTCGAGTTTCTCCAAACTAAAACAAAGAAAATAGATTTTTATGAATAAATTTCACAGTAAATGTTTTACGTAATTTCAGTGATTATACAGCACGATGTGTATGCCATTTAAATTAATGTGGTAAGATTTCTTTCTCAATATAGTCGACCAGTTTTTAATACCAGATTAATAAAGTTATTGAGATTCTTTTCATGCAAACCTCACGAGACTTGAAACTAATCATCCAATTATTCTTTCCATTGAATCGTCGAACCGAAAAATTAGATTCAGCCCAATTGAGATTTTCCAGAGAAACCTTATTGTACCTAATCCAAGACCATAAAAATGCACGAAAGGAATGACCAAAATGTTTGAAAAAAAAAAAACAAAATATTTATCTTACGGAAAATTACGCTACGGAGCTCGAATATGATGAACAGATATATTCATCAGGAGGGCATAATACATGCCCCACGAAACTCAAGTTATCGAAAACTGGAGCCATATATGGATACAGAGTTTCTACCGTCTAGCTAACCCTTAAAAAAAAAAACAAAAAAGCACGCCATAATTTCGAGGGAAGACGGAGTCAAACCCGGAACTCTCATGCACACGCGCACCCATAAAGTCCAACAAGAAGTTTTTCAAGCCCACACATTCATAAACGTCCGTTATATAAAAGGTCGACCCCACACGTCCGACAGAAGTCTGCATCGCTCGCGGATTACTGTTGTCCCCTTTTAAACATAACGCACGCCCTTAATCATGCAACCATTTCCTCGACCATACGGCCCCGAGAAGCGCTAAGGACTATACAGCAGGAGTAGCCAAAATAACATGGAATCGCCCATACCGCCCTCCACGAAAGAGTTCACCGACCTCACTTGCCTAGTCGGCAATAATATCACGACGCGCGGACTTCGAGAGTGATTTACCCGTGGAGTATTTTTCCCTTCGTGGGAAAGCGATGACTTAAGTTCCAATTTGGAGCAATGGGGAAGGGATAGGGGAAGGGGGAGGGGAAAGGGAAGAACGCCATTTAACGAATTCCCGCTTGGTCATCCCCTCGGGAAGGTCACGTGATTTATAATTTTATTCATTCGTCATCTTTTTTTTTAGTCTCTCTCTCTCTCTCTCCCCCCATTCTAGAGCGTGCGCGTTCGACCCGAAGGTTTCGTCAGAGGTTTCTGGGAGGTGAGGGAGGGAGTCGATTTAAAGAAGAGAAAGAGGTCGGGAGGGAGAGGGGTGGAGGAGGAAGAGTGTAGTCGAGAGGTTGAGGAGGAGAACGCTGAACCTGCCAATCATAAGAATAAGAAAAGGTTAGGGCAGACGGTTCCGTCAGACAGGGTGACACCTTATAATGCATTCAGAAGTTAGGAATGCTATTTATTGATTTTCTGTCTCCAACCGACTACTATGTGGAAATACATGTTATTTACCTTTTGAGAATATATATATATATATATATATATATATATATATATATATATATATATATATATATATGTGTGTGTGTGTGTGTGTGTGTGTGTGTGTGTGTGTGTGTGTGTGTGCGCGCGTGTGTGTGTGCGCGCGCGCGTGTGTGTGTCCATATGTGTATGTGTATAAACACAATTATTCGTGTTCAAATAAATTCGTTCATCGGTCAATTTTATTGAGGACAAAAATGTATACTGTAAGATCAATCATTACCGGCCACTTTTGAAACCTCTTCGCTCCTAGCAATCGTGCAAAATGAGGACTGGATGATTTAATGAATTTTTCGTTCACTTTGCAGTGATAAATAGGCAAGGCCACAGATTGATCCGCTCAAAGATAAACCCCTTTCGAAAACAGTATAATTAAATTGGTTCATGACTAACGAGTCGATACTTCGTTTTATCGTAGACAGGCACGTTACCTCGTCACTGTACCAAAATTAACGCGCTCTATTACCTTATTAAATCGAGCTTAAACGAGACAATTTGACGTAATTTCACCTCGAAAAGCGATAGCCTCCAACTGCGGGTTAAGCTATGTCCGAATCTAATAAACAGAAATATCTTTTTTAACTTTAGCCGGTGACAAGCCAATTAATATTTTTTTGCAGAGTCAACAGGCATGTCGTAACAGCATTCGAAGCGTAACATCGAACGCTTTCAGCAGCAAACGAATACTTTTCTCCAAATCAGATTCCAAAGGTTAAATTCCTCTTAATTGGATACAGGAATAAAAGGTTATAATAATTAGCTTATTCGCCCGAACCTATATATTTCCAAACGCTTGAAGGGCCGACGTTAATTAATGCTGAAACGTTAATTACAAAAATCAATCCGCGGTCAAATTTGAACGTGTATGAGAACAAGTTTATATTACATCTGATTGTGACGGAATTAAGAATTCATTTGGCTTTGGCGGCGTTTGTATTCAAGTTGCAACCGATTTATGGGAGGTGAATTTTTTAATCGAATATTTAGAAGCGGAAGGATTTTCAGGCTAAAAACAAGTGATGATATAAAAATGAACCTTTATAAATAATTTTCGCATAGATAATACCATCATAATTCTTAACTTAGTTCTATTTACTTAGGGTACATTATTTTCAATGTTAACATTGAAGCTCTAAGTCTTTCTAGTTCTGTCAAAACACTTCGGTTACAGATGTTACCCCACCTATTTTTGTTGCTCTCTAGTTCCGAGATTATCTAACCTAACAAGAGATCTCACTCGAGGAGGCGTGACGTGGACTTCACCAGAATGAATTTAATATAACAATGACAACCACATTTTAAGTGGAGCATCTTAATTCCATATTTATATACGTTCATACTTTGTACAGTTAAACCTTACTATCGGTGGTCACGGATGTATACTCACGAAATACGTATTTCTTGTTTTTCATATAATCCAGTGAAATGAACGTAATTTCCCTAAATCAGCAACAATGGAGTTTCCCCTGGCGACGAAAAATTTTCTTATCAAAAAACCTAAGATTTTCAGGCTGAAAAGAAATCTGTTCATCGTATCGACATGCATTTGAAACTCGACGGTAGGAAAATATATTTTCATTCTATTCTATTCTTTGTTTCAAGTCCCAAAGTTGTACGATTATTTTCAGTAATTTTAAAGTGTAAATCAAATATATGATGCACCAATTCCCATTTTATTCAAATGGAGGGCGTAAATGATCCTGGAATCGAACTCGGTTCGTTATATTATACAGTGAAAACCCGTAAGCCTCTTTAGGTGCCGTGCTATTGAAAACTGAAAGAATGGTTAAAATATATTCAGCCGTTTTCCAGTTATTCGACTTTCTTTGGATTTTTTAAAATGACGATCATGAATGAATTAAGTATGAAGTTAAAATAGAATTTATATAAAAATTTAATGAAACCAACTTTCATATGAACTAAAAATTACACAAATAAAAAATTCCACAATTGAATGTTTCAGGAAGTAACAATAGATTTGGGAATACAAAGGTTGTGTGAAAAAGAAATAGTAAGGAAGATATTTTTGTTAAATATAATAATATTCCCAAGACAATTTTCGCTTTCTAAAACATTAAATTATGTGAATTTTAGATTTTTTACTTTAAGTGCATATAAAACGCTATTTAAATAAAATTAATTTATATAAATTTTATTTTTGTCTTTACCGAAAGATTAAAAACTTACTCGTCTTTCAAATAAAATGTCCTGAAAGACCTTCAAAAATTCACCAATTTTAATTTCTCAATCCAACTTCAATAACACAATATCAATGAATAATTGAATATTTGCGTGTTTTTGTTACCGTAGTATTATTAATCATACCCAAGGTATTATGTAAACTTTAAAACAGCGTCGAAATTTCTTGGTTATGGGGACAGATGTGGGGCGAATTTATAATCATAGTCAATCATACGCAATTATACGAAAACGACAACAATGCAAATCACCTTGCCAACAAAAGATTTTCGCGGAAGAATACGTCAAATTTTGGCGTTAAAATCTAATTTGTTGGTCGATACAACGTGTATTCAAAAATCGATGCCAGGAAAACAAAATTTCGTACTTTTACGCGTTCGTTGTTTCAAGTCTCGAACTCCTACGATAATTCTAAGTAATGTTAATATGATAATGATTAATGTGCTACTCTCATCCCTGTGTTAATAATTGAAGAAAATAAACGCTCCTGGAACAGAACCCATGACTTCAATGTTGACGGAAAGCAGCTTAAGATATAAAAGTTGCGCTGCCAAGTAATTCCTGAAAGTTTGATTGTAAAAGAATGAAAAGTATCGAGTTATAAGCTGTTTTATCATACTCCTATTTAGCTCCATCAGAAATTCAGACAGAAAATTATATTATATTCTATTAGTATACACACACACATATATAGCGGGGCGAACTTAATATAAAAGATATTAATAAAATAGTTCCAGCTATTTAATATAAATGTTATTAATGAAGCTTGACTCACCAATTCCTTGGTCAAATAAGTAAATGTGGGGAGGAATTGTTCTGGTGGGACGAGTGACATACCTGCAATAGAAGTGAATAGTGGAAATTAATAAATAACTATCAACAAAGCACATAATACACAATAGAAACGTATAGTATATAGATAGACATAGTCAATATAACATCATATACTGGTATAAACCTCATATCGATAAATACATCGATAGAAAATGGTTCTTTTTTAGAAGCTATAGTCGATTGACATCCGCTGACGACGACTGCTTTGCAGACGAAATGCGATTCTGATTTTCCCGAACTTTTCACCACTGCTGGAGAAAAACATTGTTTCAATTTTATTTGGGCCATAAGGTGACCTAGACGATCATTTCATCGCCATGTAATCTACATCTTTCGTGAAATCCAAATTCTACATGAGATCTTCCAAGCAGAACTTTAAAAGCAAAAATAATACATCCGAAATCAGCGACAATACTGCGATCCGAATTTCAACGCAAATATCGCCCCCCTCCCGACCTATTCAGCGCCGGAACCGCTTGAAACGCAGTTATCACCGCGGCGGCCGGAATGCGTAATTACAGTCCTCGGACACATTGGAAGGGGTTCCAGACCCACTGGTGCATTTCGTGACGGTGCGGTGATATGAACACTGGGTTTTTCATCAACCGCCCGCGGGCGAACTCATGAACTAACCCAATCGATCTCGTGGTTTTCGCATATATGGGAGTCGGCTTACCACAATATGGACTTCGCAAAAACGACAAGCGCGGCTATAAAACCTCTCTGGACTCATGTGGTAAAGGTAACAAAAAGTTAATACGATATGTGTAACATATGGATGAGGAATTACGCACGTGCGATCCATATCCTTCGGGTGCTATTACGGCCGAACAATACATATCGAAAGTTAAAATGGTCGAAATGCAATGGAAGATGAGGGTTTTCTCCGTTACGTGAATTTCTGACACGATAATCTTGTTTATCTATATGGGTCAAGTCGCAGATGTTGAATATAAAACTCACCCTTTCGGTCCAAATGCTATACATAAATGGGTATAATGATAAATAAAACGTGTATCTTTTATTTATTTACTAGATTCAGAATAGTCCCTTACCCCGAATTACGTTTTTTAAAGAATTAATGGCATAGATAGCATACCTACTTAAGGTTTAAAAAAATATATATTCCAACACGCGTTGAAATAATTTAATAATTTCCTTCGTATACTTGCATGATAATTTCTCTTTAGCCACGGGTTAAAATATTTTGAAAAGCATTATAATTAAATGGAAAATCTTAAAAACATACGATCGAAATCTTATGACGCAACCTGACGTCTGAGAGAAAGCTACGCTACATTTGAAAACAGAAACAAAACACAAAAAGCTATTTATCATTCGATTGGAGGAAAAGATATTTTATTGAAAGATAATTAGCACTAAAACCATACGAGAGCCGTAGGGGGGAGGAAATATTTCAATTAACTGATTACAAAGATATCTCGAAACGGTTAGGAAATAAAATTTTTACGAAACTTTAATTGATCTTTATATCTTATCACCAGTCCAAATACTCTATTAATTGCCAATAATGACGAAACTATGTGCATTTCTAAAATTATACCATAATGATCAAAACCCAGAAGGCAATGAATAGTTCTAAAACAATGAAAAATTCCAAACAATTCGACAACCTCATTCCGAAACGGGGCATGCAGATAATCCCCGAACTAACAAGAGAAAATTCTGCTGCCGTTATACATTACGGGGGCGGAAACAAAAGGAGAACGAAAACCGAAAACCGCCGGTGCGCGTATTTCAAAGGGTTTGAAGTGTGTTAAAATCTTACAGCATCGCATAAAACTCCGTTACAAGGGATGACTAAATGGTTCAAGAGAGAGGTAGAAAGGGAAAGAAGATTGGCCTAGAAAATAAAACCAGCGCCAGAGTAACAAGAGCAGAAAATTCAGAGAGGGTGATTGAATCACTATTTCCAAACCTTCTTACGGAACGTTCTCGAAGTGGCCCGGATGTTGCAATGAAAC